>OY730178.1:37856260-42656260 GCA_963422495.1 Polyommatus iphigenia | reverse complement strand
CGCAGTTGAGCAACATGACAAAAATGTACGACAAGAGTCCTTCTATAAGCTGTGCTATGATTTATGTTGACCGAAAGACCGTGCTTCCTTGTGCTTGTGTTCGTTTCATTTCTCAACTACGCATGCGCGGCTTTTTTGTGTGTCAGAACAGTGGAAGATCCTGGGGGAGCCCTTTGCCCAGCAGTGGAACACTATAGACTAATTTTTTTTTTATCTATGATTCGTATGGCCGGAGGCCCCGTGGTATTAGTACCTGAAGGACTTGTTACGGGTACCAGACAACGGAAATAACTATATTTAATAATACCAGAGACCAGACATTCCATGATAATACATTTAAGATTTTTAATTATATTATACATATACCCATCCAAGACCCAGGAACATTGAAAACTTTTTGTTCTGTCGGCGGGATTCGAACTCGCTCACCAACTGAGCCACAAAGGTCGTCGTAGTAATTTTATTACTAGAAAATGTTTGTATAAGTGTGAGCTAGGTATTTATTTAATTGAAATACATTTAAATACATTATTTGCTTTATTTTGAACTAAAAACTTAACAGTTACAGTATGGCAAAGTTGAGTAAGTGATATTTTAAATAAGGTACGAAATACGACCCCCTAGGACGCTGCCGCCTCCCTAGGACGCTGCCATCCCCCTATGATGCTTCCGAACCCTGGGCCGCTGCCGCCCCATAGGACGCTGCCGTGTCCTACGACGCTGCCGTCCCTAGGACGCTGCCGCCTCCCTAGGACGCTGCCATCCCCCTAAGACGCTGCAGGCTTCCTAGGACGCTGCCACACTCCTACGACGCTGCCGGCCTTCTACGACGCTGCCGTCCCTAGGACGCTGCCGTCCCTAGGCCGCGGCCTATACGGCCTATCCTTGGCGCTCTACAGTCTGTAGTGGGGGCGGCGCGTGAGGTCGCGCTCGCTCATGGTGGTCGCGCGAGGCTTGCGCTCCGGCACTATCGCGCTGCCCGACACCGATAGCCCGTCACGAGACCTACGGAGAAACAAAAGTTTATTTGTAGATACATAATGTGTGATACATATTCCTCGCCTTCCATCCTCCGTGATAAGAAACTCGCACGGGTGACGGGGCCACCTTTTACCAAAAAGATAGGAATATTCTTATTAAAAAAAAAATTACAATTGTATATGTCGCAGTCCACTGGTTAAAATAGCCGTTCAATCAAACAGCTAGCCCTTTGACTGAACAACGCCATTCAATCTCACGGCTAGCTTTTTAATTGAATATTTCAGTCGCTCGAAACGTTCAACACTACAGCTGATTCAAAAGCAGCCGTTTGATTGAATTAGTTCAGCGCTCACCACCGCGGCGCTAGGTGCGTTTTGTTTACAATATGGCGACAGCTAGCCGGTGTTTTGTGATTGTATTAAGATATTATGTTTCGTAAATAATATACGTTACAAGTGTTATTATAGTGACAGAAATTATGAGAGCACATACGAGTGAATCAAAATTAAAACAAATATTCGAGGAGGGATTATGAAATGCATCATCAAGGTACTTATTGCAATTTTGTTCAAAATGAGTTAGTATACAATAATTTAGTCTACTTGTTATCATAACACTTGTGTAATAATAACACTAAACTAATGGTCACCTTAGTTAATTTGCCATTTAACCAGTTAGCTATGCGTCGTCTAGCTGTAGTGTTCAACGTTGCAGTCAACAAGTCGACTAAACGACGTATAGCCGTGTGATTGAATGGCTTTGTTCAGTCAAAGGGCTAGCTGTTTGATTGAACGGCTATTTTAACCAGTGGACTGCGACATAATATACATATCCATACTAATCTGTCTGTCTGTCTTATTGTAATTTTTATTTTTTTTAAATAAGAATATTCCTATCTTTTTGGTAAAAGGTGGCCCCGTCACCCGTGCGAGTTTCTTACGCCGGTTCTTCTCGCCGTGTTAGTTCCTTTAGCCTTGTTCTAAAAATGATAATTATTAATCGACTCACAAATAAAATATTTTTTAATTTTTTCTTGTATCTTGTTTTGTTCTGCGCGTATGAATCGTTTTTACGCGTGAACATATTTGATGGCTGGGAATTAGAGCGGCTCCCCGCACAGGCTTGGGCTACGTTCAGACGTGCGCGTGTTCTGCGCGTGCTCTGAGCGTGTTCTACTATAGCGTATGGGAAAACATGCGCGCGGCCTGCGCGTGGGCTCGGCGCGGATTCAGCGCGTGCCGCGCGCGTGTTTTGCCTTACGCTATAGTAGAACACGCGCAGAGCACACTCAGAACACGCGCATGTCTGAACGTAGCCTTACACTCTCCCATCTGTCTGTCTGTTACCTCTTCACGTTAAACTGCTGCACCGATTTTGCTGAATATACGGAGATACACCCGGGAAAGGACATAGAAAGAAAGAAAGATGTTATCCCGGAATGTAAGTACGGATTACAGTACGGAGTAGCGGTGTCATCACGTAAGTACTTAATACTAATAATGAACTAACTATTGTACCAGGATCTGATGGCAAAAAGCGAGAAAAGAAATTGACTGTAGCAATACCGGGGTGATTAGAATAAAACATTGTGATCCTTTTTTTCCTTAGCTGCGGCTTATAGCGGCTAATTGTGTGTAAAACATACAAATATAAAAATTTATCCAATGATCAAGGATATTTTTTGAAAATCTGCCATCCTGCTGTAAGGTATTTGTTCAGTACTTACGTTATGGGTCCAGAAATGAAATGCAGGGTACGGAACCACTTAGTTTATTCACTATTTACACTTTATGTTTATGTACATACATTCACACTAATCGTCTAGAAGTTTGAAGTTATTCACAATAGTTAGTTACTATATTATAATTCACTACCGCAAGTACAAGATTTCTAACTCCGCAATAACAATTAATATCGGTAGGTAACTAGTACTTCGCGCGCGACTGATTCCAGCTGTAGACTCAACTCACTTTATTACCACGGACTCCTCGATATTTAATTGCGAGAGCTTATATAGGTCACGGCCACAGATTACTAGTGTTTACGGCGGACGGCCGGTGTCGCCAAAAATGAAAAATTATTCCGCCCGAAATCTGGACGAAAAAGTCGTGAAAAATAGAATTTGCGACGTAGTCTAAATCTGATGTAATATTATTTATTAGGTACCTATTTATTTTATATATGATGAAATATTATGAAATATTTATTATTTGAATTACATGTTTATAGGTACTATACTATACTAATTCATTGTTGTAAGTTGCAGTAGCTGCCACACTGCCATCAAATCCTGGTAGACGTCGAAGTTCCTTATCCCGCGTTCGGCGTAAATCTGAAGGCTAGACAGAACGATATTTGACCTTGATTTGACCTCGACACTTTTTTATTAGTACCTGCATGTTAGGGGCAGAGGACGTTGCGCGTTGATAGTATTTCTGTGCGTCAACTAGATGGCGTTTTTTTTAAATAAACAGCAACGCGTTGTTAGTATTCTTGAAGGATTAGACAAAGTCCCTTTCGTTAAAAACGATGACGAAATTCGTTATCAAAATGTGTAGGGATTTGACATTTAATCTTCACTCTTCATCTGTAAAATGTCATTTAGCGATGACTTATGTCAAACCGCATACATCTGGGCGTCAATAGATGGCGTTTTTTAAATATTTTTTTTGAGTGTATAATATGTATACAGGTTTTTTGAACATAAATGAATAACTTCGTTCCATTCGGGTGTCCCTTGACACCTTTTTTTTTGTGTATGGCAACATGTGGATGATCCCACAGTACACACATACCTGGCGAGCGGCGTCTCTGCCGGCAGCCAGCAGTGTAGGGAGCAACCCCGCGTCTGAAACAACGGCCTTCAAGATGTAAGTAATTATCAAATTAAATTTAAAATAATCGGCCAAGTGCGAGTCAGGCTCGCGCACGAAGGGTTCCGTACCGTTATAGAGCAAAAATAGGCCAAAAATTGTGTGTTTTGTATGGGAGCCCACCTTAATTTTTTATTTTATTTAAATATTATTATTAATTATTAAAGTACAATTATATTTAAGGCCTTCGTGAAAGTTTCAAGTGCCTACCTCTTATCATTATTGATTACGAGCAAAAAAGGCTAAAAAAATCACGTTTGTTGTATGGGAGCCCCCCTTAAATATTAATTTTATTTTTATTTTAGTATTTGTTGTTATAGCGGCACCGGAAATACATAATCTGTGAAAATTTAAGAACTCTAGCTATAGCGGTTCTTGAGATACAGCCTGGAGACAGACAGACGGACAGACAGACGGACAGACAGACATCGAAGTCTCATGAATAGGGTCCCGTTTTTACCCTTTGGGTACGGAACCCTAAAAAACATCTGTCCAACTAGTTAATAGAATCAGGCGTTACTTTGCGGAAATCCATAGCTTATTGATATTTTTAGCAATTAGCAATATTCCGCGAAATAAACCTCAACCTGTAAGTGTACGCATAGGCAGTGTGGGAGAGGAGGGAGGTGCTATGCGTACAATCACTCATTTACTAACAGGTTGAGGTTTATTTCGCGAAATATTGCTAAAAATATCAACTGTATACTACTTCTTCTATTGGCGTAAGCCTCCCCAATTAGGAGTTGCCAGCGTCAGAGTTGAGGCGAAAAATATGTACAGTTATAACTAGGGCCCGGAAAAATATGTATAAAAAAATCCAAAATATGTACATAAAATATGGACTAAAAAATCGAAAATATGGAAAAATATGGAGTATAAAATAGAAATATGGAAAAAATATGGAGTATAAAATTACAATAATTAAACGTTGTTTTAGTGTAGGTAAGAAAAGAGTCACTCGTGACAATTAACAAAGAGATAGAGGCCAGAAATATGCTATACTGGCTTTGCTTATGCATAGTTGGTTTGGGAATAAACATACGTGACAGTATTAATTGTGCAACTTGCATGACATGCCGATCATATTGTAAGCATGACAGCACGTAACGCACGTCTTGCTGCATGATTTGACGTGGGAGAGCCATGCTTCGGCACGAAGGGGCCGGCTCAACCGGAGAAATACCACGGGCTCACAGAAAATCGGCGTGAAACAGCGCTTGCGCTGTGTTTCGCCGAGTGAGTGACTTTACCGGAGGCGCAATCCCCTACTATTTTCCCTTCCCTACCCTCCCCTATTCCCTCTTAAAAGGCCGGTAACGCACCTTCAGCTCTTCTGATGCTGCGAGTGTCCATGGGCGACGGAAGTTGCTTTCCATCAGGTAACCCGTTTTGCTCGTTTGCCCTATTATTTCATTAAAAAAAAAGGTCGTCTTGGGTTCGCTTAATATTGGCTAAATGATCCCTGCACGTCACAACTCACAATTCACGATAATTTTTTTTTACTTCAGTTTTTATTTAGCCATGTCAGTAACAGGACCTTCAGCATCTGAAACTTTATTTTCTATATTTCTTCAATAATCTTCTTTCAAAACAGAATACGACGATAAAACGCGAGAGATACACGGAATAGGGTAAATGACTAGTAGATTGGACAGTACTAGTCATTGGAAAAAGCACAAAAACACCATATTTATTAATGTTGCTTTAAAAACTGACTGTTTTTCTTTAAAAAAAGGCGTTCTTTTACTTTAAAAACAGGAAATTATTGTGTTTTTGTGCTTTTTCCAATGACTGGTACTGTCCAATCTACTAGTCATTTACCTTAAATTTTAAACATAATTACAATTTACAATAAAAAAATTTAATCTGTCCCACTGACAGTTTGACACCCGAAATCTTACAGGGACATGCAGGGACCTACCAGACACAAAAAATATTTATGTGCTAGACAAAAATAATCTGCTTGTTTTTGCCTAGCACATTGAAAAAGTCACTTGACCACATGCATACATACAGGACAAAATCATAACCCTCCTTTTTGGCGTAGTCGGGTAAGAGGAAGTGTACCTTCATGGAGCTTCTAGTTTTGCTGCGGGAAGCCCTGAAGGTCTCCAGGTTTGGCAGAAGCTCATTCGACTTCTTCACACTCTTGGACGCAAGAATCGAAGAATCTGAAACGTAATTAGCAGAAACGCTATTAGCAGAGCGGCGTAAGGCGTGGGCGGTGTATATGGGCGACCGCCCACGGCCTCGCGGTCTAAGGGGCCTCGCGCCCCTTGGACCACTAGGTTTTTTTAAAGAATTTACAAGTCTTGATACCTACTCAAATATTCATAAAACAAGTTTTATAAATGAAAGTTTGAGTATCAAAAAAAATATTTTTCTCCAAAATCCGTCTTCTTGCGTCATCTTTTAAGGGGCCTCGCAAAATATATTTTAGGGGGCCTCGCAAGATATATATATCTTGCCCACATCAAATTTAGGTCTTGCCCCGCCACTGGCTATTAGGTAGAATATGAAAAACATAGGTACTTACTAATAATATTATGACGAAATATGAAAATACACGGTAAAATATTTTGGTGGAAATTCATGTTGAACACTATTATAATAAAACGCAATTTTTCGTGCTCTTTTTCCACCAAATTAAGAAATTATTAATAACAAATTCAATCAACACCTGATGATGATTTATTTCGAAACCGGTCGTGTAATTTGTTAAACTTTATAATATTTTCTTAATATAGTGGCAAAGTGCACGTAAAATTGTGTTAAATATCAGTGAAGAAACAAGACCACAAAAATTTCACGGAAAAGCGCCATCTAGCGGAAAGAAAAGTTATACGCATATATATTGTATTGTTATTTTCACTACAACACAGATGGCGCTAGCATGCACAACATCCACCAGGTTTAAAGCCGGCTGTACACTCTCGCCGAGACACAGCGAGGCGGCCCGAGTGCGAGTCTCGCCTGTCTCGGACCCTCTCGGTCCGTTGTCGGTATTTTGCGCCCGAGACAAAGGGTCTCGCGAGGAAAACGAGCGCACTACTATACACTCTCGCGTCTTTCAGTACTAGTCCCGCCGTTGGACAGTGTAGAACAGAAAAATAACAATAATAAACGTCATTATCAGTCATTATCTGTGAGAAATAAAATTAAATATGATTATAGATCTTTGGATTAGAATGATATCTTTCGATTCATGGTGAATGGTGCATGGTCGTTTTCGTCCATCTTCTCTGAGTTCTTAACTGCGATTGAACTAAGCGAGAATGTACATGATCGCACTCGGGCAAGGGGCTCTCGCACGAGACTCTCGCCCGAGATCTCTCGGCGAGAGTGTACAGCGGGCATAAGGATTGTTACACCTGTCGAGTACACTGGTAAGACACGTCTAGACAGTGCTGCTTCGCCACTGCCTCGCCACTTTGGTCGATAGGTGTAACCAAGCCCTTACTACTTTTAAGGGCCGCGACACACCGGAATGGCAGCGGCGAGGCGAGCACTTTCAGTGCCATATGATTTTAAACTTTATCTTCATTATTGTAATACATAGTATCGCTTGAGAAATCGCCGCCGCCGGCGGCCGCCAGCGGCCACGAGCTGCCACGAGCGTCCACGGGCGGCCGTAGACTTCACAAGCGATACTATGTATTACAACAATGAAAATAAAGTTTAAAATCCTATGACACTGAAAGTGCTCGCCTCGCCGCTGCCATTCCGATGTGGCGCGGCCCTAATTAATTTTGAACCGACTTCAGAAAAAGAGGAGTTTCTATGTTTGGCTATAAGAGCGCCTTCACATTACGTCGCAAGCAGTGCGGCAGCAGCGCTGCAGCCGCACTACTCGCGACCTAATTTGAAGGCAGCCTAAGTGTCGTTCGCTTACAGCCACTGCCGCTACTCCTGCCGCTGGGAAATATGAGAATATGGCCCTGTAGCTCTACCATGAGTTTAAAGCTATAGTTTATATCGATACTCGATACCGACTACGTAAATTAGTAGGGCGAATTTTACAGCGCCTCTAGCGGTCACCTGCGGAACTAAAATCGCCATACAAAAAATTTACGTATTCAATATCGGGTATCGACAAAAACTATAGCTTTAAACTCATGGTAGAGCTACTGAATTATACTTCTGTGGCCGTCACGACGCGAGTGAGCGTTTAAATTCAGCTCTTTACATATTTGCCGCGCATGGCGACTGGCGAGTGGCAGTGCGAGTGACTATTTACAATCCCGCGTTGCCCACTTCCCTGCTAGTTCCCTGCCCACTTCCCTGCTACCTCCCTGCCCACGTCCCTGCTCACTTCCCTACCCACTTCCCTGCTCATTTCTCTGCCCATTTGCCTGCCCGACAGCTGAATGTAAACGCCCAACGGTAGTTTGTAATGTAACCTCACCGGAAGCTTCTTTCTTCACAGTGAAGGTAAGTCGGTTGTCCTCGAAAGCGCGACGACAGCGACTCTGCCCGCGAGACTCCACGCACTCCAACTGAAATTGTAACATATTCATAATATTATAAAACTTTTAACTAATTAATAATTCCTTTACATGCTGTATTTCACCTGTCATTGGAAGTCATTTAACCTATAAGTTTCCATTGTTTGTATTTTATTTAATGTCTGAGATGATATTCTGTTGGTGAATCGAAATATGGAAACAAGTAAATAAATGAATAAATTCCTGTCAACGATAGAGATAAAAATGGTTGGGCGAAAAGATCATTGACGGCATGAATTTTGATTCCGTTACACCCTGTATAAATAAACGAATTTCGGCGTAACATAGTTGCGGGCGTCAATTCGTTAATCGCGCGGACACCTTACATTTTTCCGGAATAAAACTTAAAAGCTATCTCATGTATGTATCACGGCCATAGTATATCCATCCATCAAAATCGGTTCAGCGGTTTAAGCGTGAGGACTGAGGAGGTAACAGACGGACACACTTTCGCTCTTGGAACGAAGTTCCTTATCGTGCTGTTACATCCCTAGTTAGTTAGCACATTCCGTTTGATAAGCATTTCTATATTCTTCCATATTTTTCCGTTTACGTTGCAGTTTTCATTTAGCATTCAATTCTAGTTTAATTTATTCAACAGTTAGAATCTGGAAGCCGGGCTATAGTAACGTGTGGGAAGTCGTAATTTGTAGCAAAGTGTAATTAATTTTAATTTTGGGAAAATAAATTAGTTTAGGGTGAACTTTGGGTCTTTTTTAAAAACTTACACAGAGGGTGCCGCAAAACAAATTGGTGTCAGAAGTGGGATGTAATTTGATCCTGAAAAGAAAGTCTAACGTTTTAGACCAGGGATCACGAACCCGTGGCACCCGTGTTTTAAAGTTTTTGGTCGACGGCAAGACTCCGCCACCGAAGGCGCGAGCCCGCACCACGATTTTGGACGACAGTAAGCCTCCGCACCTCTGCGCGAGCCTGCTCCAACCGGTTCACACACTCGGACGACGGTCAGCCTCAGGCCCTAGCCTGAGCCCGCTCCAGCTACAACCCCACGAGGACTTCGGTCTGCCCCAGCAGTTTCAACAGCGGTGCTGTGCTGTCTGAGCCGCTCCAGTCTAACTCGCAAGGGCCACATCATCGGCCCCCAGCTCCGGGTAAAGCGTAGCTTCTGCACGCGACTCCGGGTCCACTCCAGTCTTCACGGCATCCACATGCAGGTTTTCGTCGTGTTCCTGTGAGTGTTTTCTAATTTTTCTAAATCCTCTGTTTCTACTAAATTCAAGAAATCGTGCTAAATTAAAAGTGCTAAATCTAAAGTGTTCTAAATCGTGAAGTGAATTCTAAATCTAATATTTACAAACTCTCAAGTCTAAAATAATTCTAAATCCTAGTTTTTCTATTTCTAATTTCTAAATCTTTGTTGTATTTTAAAATATAATTTTATACAAGTTCAGCATAACATAATTCATAATGTCAGTCAAAGGAGAGTCATCTAAAGACAAAATGTCCGAAAAATTAACGCTTTCATTTTTAACAAAATTTATTAAACCTTATTCTGGTGACAGAGAGTCACTTCCTGCATTTCTCACAAATTGTGAAAATGCTATGTTATTAGCTAGCCCAGAACAACAATTAATTTTATGTAAATTTATTATTTCTCAATTAGAAGGCAAGGCACAAGTTGCCTGTAGTTTAAAAACATTTTCAAATTGGGCGGAATTAAAATCATTTTTGCGCTCAACTTTCGACGAAAAGAAACATGCAACTCATTTATTATCTGATCTCCAAAATTGTAAGCAAATGTCTAATGAGGATGTAATTAAATATTCACTTAGAATAGAACAAATTTTAACTCGAATTCAATCTAATATTCATTATAGTTGCGTAGATGAGACAGAGCTTCCCGGTCGAATTGCGGCTATGGAAGAACTCGCTTTAAATACATTTTTATTGGGCTTAAATTCTTCTATTTCTATTATTGTTAGGTGTAAAAATCCTAAAACCCTCAGTGATGCAATTCAATATGCCACTGATGAGGAGAAATTATTTAATTTATCAAAAAATAGCACTAGGGCTCAAAAGCAATGCTCTATCTGTCATAAATTCGGGCATGGCTCTTCTGAATGTTACAAAAATAAAAAGCCTAATTTTCAGAAATCTTATCACGTTAATCCTCAACATAATTTCAATTCCAATTCAAATCCTAATTTTAATATTAATTCCTATCCTAAAAATAATTCTATTTCTATGTCAAATAATAATTCTAATTTTCATGCTAAATCGTGTAATTATTGCAAAAACGTCGGTCACACGATCATGGAATGTCGTAAGCGTCAATTTAATATGAAACGCCGCGTAAATGCTGGCAACGCACAACGCGACGACGGTCATATTCCTTCACATACATGTGACTTTGAATATAATGCTGATAATGATCATCAGACTCAATCCAAGCACGATGATTTAAATTAAAAAGGATTTTGGTTCCGTGTCTGCCAAAATCCAACATAAATCATAAGGACACGATATATTCTAAATCTTATTATAATTTTCCTAATTTTACATCTCAGCCACAGATGCTGAGTCCATCTCAATCAAAGTTACTGAGTACATCTCAACGAAAAATGTTGAGTCATTCTAAATCTTCTAATTTCGCTAATTCTACATCTCAGCCACAGATGCTGAGTCCATCTCAGTCAAGGTTACTGAGTTCACCTCAACGAAAAACGTTGAGTCATTCTAAATCTTCTAATTCTTCTAATTTTACATCTCAGCCACAGATGCTGAGTCCATCTCAGTCAAAGTTACTGAGTCCATCTCAGCCAAAGATGCTGAGTCCACCTCAACGAAAAATGTTGAGTCAAACTAACTTTTCTAACTTTTCTAAATCAACATCTCAGTCACAGTTACTGAGTCCATCTCAGCCACAGATGCTGAGTCCATCTCGACGAAAAACGCCGAGTCAAACAAATTTTTCTAATATTACATCTCAGCCAAAGATGCTGAGTCCATCTCAACAAAATATGTTGAGTCAATCAAATTCTTCTAAATCTTCATCTCAGCCCAAGCTGCTGAATCCATCTCAACAAAATAAAATGTTGAGTCATAATTCATCCCAAAATTTGGGTCCTACTAAATCTTCATCTCGATCAAAAGAGTCGAGTCAAATAATTAATACATCTCTGTCAAAAGAGCAGAGTCATTTCAATTTTAATGGCCAAAATAATTGCCAAATGTGTAAAAATTATTCTAAATCAAAACATGTCTCATTTTCTAACTCAATTAATTCTAATTCGTCTCAATCGTCTCAATCGCCTAAATCGTCTCAGTCTAATAAATTAATTTCTACTAATTATTCTAACTTAAATAATCCTAAATCTACATCTCGGTCAGATGAACCGAGTCAAATTAATTTTAAGGACAAAGGTGTCCAAAATACTAATTCTAATATTAATACTAAGTCACTTAAATCTAACATAAATCCTAGTTCTAGTTCTAAATCTATATACGAAATTAATAATTATACAAAAAAGGTATCATTGCCTCATACTTATTTGCATTGTAAGCATGCACCGGGATCGGGTATGCTATGTTTTCTAGTTGATACGGGATCAGCCATCAGTATTATCAAGGGGTCCTGTCTAACACAAATTCCAGATCTTTCACATGAAATCGTTAAGCTAAAAGGCATTAACAGTTCCAAAAATCCTGTTGAGACATTAGGAACCTTTCAACTCGAATTTTCTATATCTTATGAACAATTTAATTACAAGTTTCATGTGACAAATGACGACATAAAGTTAACTAATTACGATGGTATTATCGGTAGCGATTTTTGCAATTTCTTTAAATCTAACATTGATTATTCTTCTAAATCTATGAGTATAAATAATCATTCTATTCCTATTATTTACACTCAGCCAACGTATATCATTCCGGCTCGTGCGGAAGCCTGTATTGAGTGTACTGTATCAAATTTCTCGCCCGAGCTTTATCATAACAATGAAGCTCTAGTTCTAGATCATACTTGAAGTCAAGGTGTTTATGTCGCTAATTGTATAGTAAAGGTCAAACCTAATGGGAAAGTGAACCTTACTATTTTAAATACCACTGAGTCCGTTATTGAAGTCAAAGATTATTACGTAAAATTAACACCATTCGAAAATGAATGTCTAAATAATTCTAAAAATTGTATTAGCGTAAATTCTATTTCTAGTTCCAAGTCAAATCGCGCAAGTCAAGTACTAAATTCAATTCGATGTTCTCATTTCAATAATGAAGAAAGAAAAGCTCTTTTAAACTGGCGTCTCGTCTTACACTGATATTTTCCATTTAGATGGCGAGCCTTTAACCTGTACTAGTGTCCTTGAACACAGTATTAATACGGGTGACACTCCTCCTATCCATGTTAAATCCTATCGTTTTCCTGAGTGTCACAAAGAAGAGGTCGATTCCCAAATCCGCAAAATGCTAGATCAGAAAATTATCCGGCCTTCTTCTTCGCCTTGGAGCGCCCCAGTTTGGGTAGTTCCGAAAAAAATAGACGCTTCTGGCAAAAAAAAGTGGAGAATCGTCATAGACTATCGTCGCCTTAACGACGCCACTGTTTCAGAGTCTTATCCACTGCCTCTTATCACAGACATCCTAGATCAACTAGGTCATTCAAAATATTTCAGTACTTTATACTTAGCAAGTGGCTTCCATCAGCTTAAAATGAGTCCCAAGGACGCCCCAAAAACGGGTTTCACAATTAGTACTAATTCAAGCATGTCTGGACATTATGAGTTCACCAGAATGCCTTTTGGGTTGAAAAATGCCCCAGCCACGTTCCAGCGGTCAATGAATACCGTATTATCAGGTGTACAAGGTCTAGATTGCTTTATTTATCTTGATGACATAGTTATTTTTAGCCAAAATTTGCAAGATCATATTACAAAATTAAAGCGCGTTTTCGACAAACTTCGTCAAAGTAATTTAAAGCTTCAACCAGATAAATGCGAGTTTCTTCGTCATGAAGTCGCTTATCTTGGTCATGTCATCACCGATAAAGGTGTCACTCCGAATCCTGATAAGGTCAAGGCCGTTTCCTATTTTCCAGTTCCCAAAAATCCTAAAGACATCAAATCCTTCTTAGGTCTTATAGGCTATTATCGCCGTTTCATTGATAATTTTGCAAAGCTTACTAAGCCTCTTACTTGTCTCTTAAGAAAAGGTGCTGTATTCCACTGGAATGCGGAACAGCAACAAGCATTCGAATTTTTAAAAGAAAAGTTAATTTCTGCTCCTCTTCTCCAGTATCCCGATTTTTCTCAACCTTTTAATGTTACTACTGACGCTAGTAATTATGCTGTAGGCGCAATTCTATCTCAAGGTCCCATAGGCAAGGACAAACCTATAGCATACGCCTCGCGAACTTTAAATAAGCCTGAAGGCAATTATTCTACGACGGAAAAAGAACTTCTAGCTATTTTATTTGCCGTCAAAACTTTTAGACCATATTTATATGGCAATAAATTCAAAATCGTTACGGATCACAGACCACTTGTGTGGCTATTTAATGTAAAAGATCCAGGTAGCAGACTCATTCGCTGGCGCTTGAAACTCGAGGAGTATGATTACGAGATTGTTTATAAACAAGGTCGTCTCAATTCTAATGCCGACGCTCTGTCTAGGTGTCCGGTCAATGCACTTAATATAAATAACTTAAATAATTTAACATATGAAAAATACTTTAAAAGTCAATTTACAAATCAACTTCCAATTTCTAATACTATTATCGAAGAATGTACTCAAAGTTTACATTTATCTAAATTAAATAATATTGCGTGTCCAGTTTCTCTAGATTTTGATAATTCTATTCCACATTGCGAAGAAATTTTATCGCAGCTAGAAAATGCTGACGAATTACTAAATTCTGAACGTGAGCCGTTCACAATAAAACATTACAATTTTAAAGATAAAAATTACTATTTCCTTTTTACTAAAGTTCATCATTTTGATGAAACTCACTTTAAAGATATTTATAATCTATTAATTAAATTAAGAAATATTTTAGTCGATTGCCAAAATGTTACGGATCTTGCCATTTCAGATTTTTCAGATCCATTTTCTAAGTTATCTTATACTAAAATTTATAACATGATTTCCTATATTTTTCATAATACTAATATTAAAATTTATATTTACAAAAATCAATTAATTTATCCTACTCCAGTAGAAGTTCCTAAAATTTTAAAGGAAAATCATGATACCCCTATTGCGGGTCATCCAGGTTCACAGAGGATGTATAAAAGAATTAAAGCCAGTTATTACTGGAAAGGAATGCGCTCTGATATTGAGCACTACGTTAAAAAATGCAAACTTTGCCAAATTAACAAGCCTTTGCGTAAATCAAATAAAGCTCCAATGGAGATAACTTCTACTTCTACAAGGCCATTTGAGAGATTAGCTCTGGATATTGTGGGCCCTCTGCCCGACGCAGGTTTCCAAAATTTTAAATTCATCTTAACGTTACAAGATGATCTAACTAAATTTACTAGTGCTTACCCTTTGGTTTCGTCGACTAGTGACGAAATAGCTCGAAATCTTGTTCATTTTATGTCTCTTTTCGGATTTCCTAAAACTATTCTAACAGACTTAGGTACGCCCTTTACGTCTGATTTATTCAAACAATTAACTGATATTTTAAAAGTCAAAGCATTATTTACTACTCCTTATCATCCTCAAACAAATGGCGCACTAGAACGCTCTCATGCAACTTTAAAAGAATATTTAAAATCTTTTGTCAATGAAAACCAAAACGATTGGCATTGTTATTTATTTACTGCTATATTAGCTTATAATACGACGCCCCAATTTTCTACTAATTTTACGCCACATGAACTATTGTTCGGCTATAAACCTTCTATTCCTTGTTCTTTATACGAGAGTAATAATAATACTACTTATAACGAATATATTCGTGCTTTACAATATAGAATGCGCTTTAGTCGCGAAAAAGCAATTCAGAACCTTATTAGTAGTAAAGAAAGGTCAAAACAATATTATGATTCTAATTCTCGCGAAGTTTCTTATAAGTCAGGCGATATGGTGTATTTAAAACACCACCATAGATTAAGAAAAGCCTTATCTCCTATATGGAAAGGTCCATATTTTTATAAAGAATTTTTTCTTAAAGTTCATAATAAACATAATGTGACTCTACAAATAGGTCGCAAAAATGTCAAACATCATACTAATGAAATTAAGCCTGCCACTTCTTAGTTTTCTATCTCTATGTTATAAAAACATATTTCGTCTCTTTCTTTTCAGAATATTGCTGTAATTTTGGAAAGTTGTTACGCATATCGATTTATTTTCTCTCGAACCTTATTTAAATAAAATACGAAATCTTTTATCTAATACAATTGATATTTGTAACAAGATTCAATCGCAAGATTTAAATTTTTGTAAAGACCTAACCCTATCGAGGTCTTAGTTCATAGTAACAGTATTAAATTGCAATCTTTGTCTCATATTATTTCTGAACATAAGACTACTAAAGTCAAACGGTCACTAGAATTTGGTGGCGAAATTTTAAAGTTTTTCTTCGGCACGTTAGATGCTGACGATGCTAGAAAATATGATGCTGCAATTGAGTCTTGTAAGAAAAGCGAATCTGAAATGTTTCATTTAATGCGTGATAATATACACGTTATAAAGTCTACAATTAATAATTTTAATAATACTATTTTCAAGCTCAATCAAAATGAAATGAAATTAAATACGCAAATTAAGAATATGAATAATATTCTTTCTAAAATTACGGATACAGATAATCTATTATTATACAATTCTAAATTAAATAATTTACTTAATATTATCGAAGGTTTTTTGCTCACTATTTCTAATTTACTAGATACTACCTTAAATTCTATTCTATTTTCTAAAGTTAATGTTTTACATCCTAGTGTAATTAGTCCTATAAATCTCTATAATGAGTTAATTAAGCATAGTAATCAAATAAGTAAAAAATTAGAGTTCCCAATTTCTCTTAGTATAGAAAATATACATACTTTAATTGATATTTCTAAACTTAGTTCTTATTTTTTAAATAATAAAATAATTTTTATTTTACAAATTCCTTTAGTCACACCTGAAAAATTTATGGTGTATAAAAATATTCCTTTGCCAACGCCTCATGATGATGCTCATAATACTTTCGCGTTAATTCAACCCTCTGACTCATATATCGCCTTGAGCGACGACAGACTGCATTATGCTATGCTGAGCTCTTTAAATGATTGTAAATTAATAACAAGTAATTATTCTATTTGCGAATTGTTCAACATTTACTCTTGTGTTAGTAATCTAAATTGTGAATCGAAAATCTTAACTGAGGTCACACTTTCGTTGCCCTCTGAATGTAATTCTAAAATTCTATAGGGTAATATCGATATATGGCAAAAGTTGCAAAATAATAAATGGATTTTTGTACAGTCAAAACCAAATAAATTAACTATCCGATGTGATGATGAAATTAATGATTTTTCTATCCAGGGTACTGGTATTGTTAAATTAACAGCTGATTGTGTCGGCTATTCTAAAACTGTACAATTGTTACCAACTAATTCTTATTCTTTTATGATTAAATCTCCTTTAGATATAAGTTTTGATATTACCGAAGACGACTGTTGTAAAAAGGACATATTTAATAAAAGTTTACCACATTTATCTCCTATTTCCTTAAGTAAAATAAACTTAGACTCTTTAAAATAGGCCTCTCATCAAATGGACAATTTAGAAATTGAACTTAACAATTTAGAAAAAGAATCTCATTTTATTAAATATGGCCAATATTATTCAACATTTACTTATATTTTAATTGTGTTTCTATTTTCGTATTTTGTGTATAAGATTTTCAGATATTGTTTTAAAAATAAAAATTCAATGAATGAATCAGGATGTTGCATTCAGCGGGCCGATTCTGTATCGTACATTTGTGAGTTAATCACTGAGTTAGTAACGAAACGGAGGAGTGAGCAACCGAAAGTCTCACTTTTGTATGCAAGTGAATACAAAAAGTGGCACTTTTCGTTACTCACTCCTCGGTTTCTTTACTAACTCAGTTATTAACTCACAAATGCACGATACAGAATCGGCCCGCAGATCTTCAATCAATGTAATAATAAGAAAAATATAAGACATAAATCTAAAATATCTAATTCTATTGAGATGACTCAGATTTCATCCTCAGATGAAGAAAGACAATCTGTTAAATCCTTGCCATTGCAACATCAAGCAAATATTTTTGACAAAAGTCAATTTTCTTCTCATAGAAATTTAAATTTTTAATTCAAAATAATTTTGTTTATTTTAACTTGAAACAAATCATATTTTGTCTCATTTAATTTTCAATTTCTTTATTTTTGTGAAGTCTACGATTTTTTTTTATTTTATGAATTTTATGATGTTTCACTATGTTGATATTTTAATGATATTTTAATAATGTCAATGATGTTTTATTTTTAGATATTTACTTTTTATTTCATTTGTGTTTTATATTTCCATGTTCTGTAGACTTCGCACTCTTTACGTCTCTATCTTTTTAACTTCGCTTATCTTAAAAAGATAAAGCTTCGTCAAAAGGGGGGAGCTGTTACATCCCTAGTTAGTTAGCACATTCCGTTTAATAAGCATTTCTATATTCTTCCATATTTTTCCGTTTACGTTGCAGTTTTCATTTAGCATTCAATTCTAGTTCAATTTATTCAACAGTTAGAATCTGGAAGCCGGGCTATAGTAACGTGTGGGAAGTCGTAATTTGTAGCAAAGTGTAATTAATTTTAATTTTGGGAAAATAAATTAGTTTAGGGTGAACTTTGGGTCTTTTTTAAAAACTTACACAGAGGGTGCCGCAAAACAGTGCGAAAGGGGGCTAGACGGAAAAAGTTGTAACGACATGACACAAAAGTGTCGGTATATTACAACTAGAGCAAAAATGCTATAGTTGTAAGCCGTGCGGTAGCGCGTGTTTCTCTCTGTCTCTATATTTTTTGGAACGAAGTTCCTTATCCCGCGTTCGGCGTAAATCTGAAGGCTAGACAGAATGATATTTGACCTTGATTTGACCTCGACACTTTTTTATTAGTACCTGCATGTTAGGGGCAGATGGCGTTGATAGTATTTCTGTACGTCAACTAGATGGCGTTTTTTTTTTAAATAAACAGCGACGCGTTGTTAGTTTTCCTGGGAGTCAATAGATGGCGTTTTTTTAAATATTTTTTGAGTGTACGTATATGCATACAGGTTTTTTGAACATAAAGAAATAACTTCGTTCCATTCGGGTGTCCCTTGACACCTCTCAAGTTTTCATAATATTAGTAAGGATGAATTGCTGTGGTTGCACTTACAGGCCTCGTGTTGTGCGCGTGCCCGGGGCGGCAGGGGTCGGGGAAGCGCAGGCGCATCTCCACGTCGTTGGGTAGCGCGGCAGCACAGGAGCCCGCCACTGTCACCGCCCATTCGCCTGGAACACGTCAGTGGTACAAGATAGTATTGGTAAAAATACCATTAGCAATAATAATTAATTGTTAAATGCCCATTAGCAATACTTGAATTAATTGTACTTGCTAAAAAATATGATTCTGCGATCATGATAAAAATTTACGCTGTTTCGCACCGCGGCGCTAACCGTTAATGAATTGCTATTTTTGCGATATGCGAAATAATACTCGACGCGTGCGGTGCGATGCGAACCGAGAATTCACGATGCCGCGTGTTTAGCAAATAGCAAAGCAACAACACGTAGCATGCTGTGACATCAAAATTAGCATGTTAATGAAATTAATTCCCATTACTAGTACAAGGCAAACGGTCATCGCTACAAGGATCTTGTGACACGTGAATGTCGCCAAGTGCCATAACTCACCGGGACGCCATCGCGACGTAGGCAGCGACGTTACCATGGCAACGTCCAAGCAAACGTCTGGCGTCTCTGCGTCGCCGCAAAGCGCTGGTTTTCTTAAATTTAAGTTTAAAAACACCGCTTTGCGGCGACGTAAAGGTGAGTGATGACAGGTTACGTCACTGGCTACGTGACAAGGAAAGAAAATACAGATACAAACGGGCGTGAAAACGACAAAATATCAAAATATATACTGACCGGAGGCATTAGAAGCTTTTCGCCGCCTGCGCCGCGCGTTCAACCACGCCGGCGCAAGCGCACACAGCAAGCTGCCACTGGACTCGCTCGAGCTGGACTCCTCAAAACACGTGTTATCTTTCACACGCCTCTTCACCTTCTCTCTATCTCTCTCTCTAACGTGCTTTCTCTCTTCCGTGTGCTCCGACGTAGAGTTCGGAAGAGAGCGCTCCTTCTTTTCTCTCTTGAAGCGGAATATCGCTGGAATAGAATCCTCTTCTCTCTTTCTTTCTCTGTCATTGGAACCTTCGGATAAATAAAACTAGCGTCTTCTTTATATAATTTATTGATTCAGCAATACTATTATTTCATACTGTGCTCACTATAGTGTTATAAGGCGTGTGACATTATCACTATCATTTTAAAAGTGTGCGATTTTGAATTAAATAATATAAATTAAAATTGCAGCGCGCCCAACGAAATTAAGTTTTTTAATAAGTATAACTTTAATGTAATAATATGAAATATTTAAAATCGATAACAAATATTTTAAGCAACTGATCTACTATAGGTATTTACAAGAGACATTGACTTTAAGATTGAAAATTCTATTTGAAAAATAATTATTATTTTGAAAATCGAATATTTATTAGTTATTACATTATTATTTAACTATTTGCGATATCAAGTTAAATAACATCAAGCGGGTGATTTCTCATTCAAGAACGCATTCTTCATTGGACGCGCCGTTATAAATGCTCTAAATAAATATTGGCAAGAAAAAATCGCACATGTGTGAGTCGTGTAGGCGGAATGAGCCGTCGGCACCCGCAACAGCAGAGTTTACTACGAGTACTGTGGAAGCGGTGCGGTGACCAGCGGCAGAGGAAAACGGATACCTTCGTCTCTCGACGGCCTTTTCACGTTGGCACTGGCGACCCTAATCGGGCTGGTCCCTGCCGACTTACGTATAGGGGACGTCATCGCCCCAACGCTTATCCTGTACACGTCGGGCATAGGCGACGTGCCCGTGCTTCTCATGTTCTTGGACTTCTTCTCTTTGATTTCATTGAGGCTGGGAGCGGACGCGCGACGGCCGTCGTCGGTCGACTCCAGGCTCAGGCTGCTCCGCTCCTCCGGTATGATGTCGAAGACGTTTCTGAACCTCAGGGAATTGGACCTGGACCGCGTCTCGCACGGCACCGACGCTCTGCGAACGGGCGTCTCGTAGTCATCATCGTTGGAAACGGACGAGCTCGACTTTTCTTGGCTCTCGCGCGAGAGTTTCGGGGAGCGACTGTTTCCGTTGCTCCTGGCCTTCTGAACTTTCTCCGGTACGGGAACGGGGATCCGGGATTTCTTCTTCACGCCGGCATTGTGGTTCTCGTCTGACGTGGTGTCTGTGGAGCTCTGCGAGACGTACTCCAGTATCTCCAATATCTCAATTCTCTTGTTCCCATCGTGGAACTCTGATTTTTGGTAGATTCTCTTTGGTTTGGTGTTTTCGGGCGATGCGGGGGTGCTCGAAGACGATTGCTTTCTTGCAGCTGGTTTGTCGGTCTTTCGATGTTGTTTATCCAGATCGTTGGAGCAAGATTGCGACAATCCATTTCTTATTGTGCTCCGTCGGTTGTTATTTTCGCTGTCCTTCTTCGTTTTTCGTTTTGTTTCCTCCGGCTTCGGGACGACTGGTTTGCTAGATCTCTGTTTTATCCGCAAGCACTTGTACTCGTCCTGAGCTATCTTGGCTATGACTTCATCTATCAGTGCGTTCACGATAGCCATACAGTCTTTCTCGGCCTCTTTCCTAGATTTATAATCTTCCCTGCTCGATCTGCAATCTTTTCTCATCTGTTTAACTCTACTTCGTCTGGCGCACTCCATTCTCATCTCCCTCTTCCTGTGTCGTCTGTACAGTCTCTGCTTGATCTCCTCCGGCATGTAGTCCGCTACCACCACGTTCTCCTTGTCCTCGCATTCGCACTCGTTATCCTTGATTTTAATGAAAAAAGATTCGCCTTTCTCTTTCGGGGAATGCTGCTCGCGACTCAGATTTTCCGGTAGTAAGTCTAAAACGTCTATTGCAGACCTGACGAGCTCGTTCCTTCTGTGATTGCTGTACGATTTACGCAGCAATATCGATCTCGGGGAGTTCGGATCGTCGAGACTATCTACGAGACTAGCACAATCCGAACCGAAGATCTCTGCGTCCTCCGAAGACGACGTGTTAACTTCCATGGATTCCGTGTGAGGGAATGCGGAGAATCGTGGCACAATGGGATCATTTTCGAGGTCAGGAAAATAGTTCCCTGTACCGATTCCGCCTATAACTTCCACGTTTTCGGAGCTCCCTGGATTTACGTCTATAGAGTTAGTATTGTTGTCGATGAATACGTCGACGTTTGATATTTCTATGTGCGAAATTCCAGGTAGAGGTCCGATGGGCGAATTCATTTCTGGCTCGATGCTTATCAGATCCTCCTGAAACAGCTTCTGTATTTGCTGCAGCACCGCTTTGTTCACGCTCTCCGGCGTCGCGTTAATGAAATGATCATTCATCGACGTATGCGGATCATTGTTTTCAACGTCCCTTAAGCTCTCCGCTGATGTGAAGTTGTTGTTCGTCTCCACATAAAGTTCCTCGCGAATATTGCTACTGCAGGTATCGTTACGATTACATCTATCGACATCGTACAGCTCCTCGTTACCGAATATTATCTGGTTGTTGGATGTCGGACTCAGGTGAACTATAGTATTCACTCCCGTATTCTGTAGCTTCACCTTGATCTCCTTTTCGACGATACTCAATCTCCTATCGCTACATATCGACGCGTTCATCGATTCCAACTGATCGGTGAGTGAATTCAGGCTCTCCACTAAAATATTCGAAACGTATTCGTCTATATCTATTTGGTTCCTATCATTTTTGGTTATACTTTTCACTGTTTTCTCTGGAGTTCCATTCTTTACGGCCATCGTCGCACGAGCGTCGATCGTTTCCGTGACGACTACCTCTAGTACATCGTACATCGGGTTTTCTAAGACTAGCGGTCGATCGTACGGTAGTACATTGCTGGTTTCGTTCTCCGCACTGGCGGAGCGTTCGCTTATCCGACCGTCGATGTGATCTGCGACGGAGAGCTGATTCTTTACCTCTTTGGTCGTGGGCATGGACGTCGAATATGTATCGGAGGAGTCTGTGGAACGATCGGTTGAAGGCATGACGACGGGCGACGCTCTTCTCTCTGCGTAGCTCGATGAGGGCCTGTGGGATTCGCAGGTGTCCGATTCTATGCGCCTGGAACATCTGGATCGCAGCTCCGTGTGAGACCCGTCTAGGGATCTTGTGCCTACGCATGTGCAAGTCCTGGCTGGGGACGCTCTGCCCCAGGAGCGGAGGAGAGCGGACTTCCTCATGGGATCTGCCCGTCTCCGGAGGCAGCAGGCGCAGCCGCGCGCGGGGGAGGACACGGGGGAGGCACTGGATCTCCCCTCATCACCATCAGACCGCTGCTGAGCTAGACGATATCTGAAACACGAGGTGCTTCCTTAATCCTTAGTCTGGCTCCTTAAAGATCTGACCAAATGACGTAGATTTTTTATTAAATTGAATTTTTATAGTAACATCTCTAAGAAGTTGATTCATGTTACATAAATGAATTTCTCTGATGGTACATGCACTACCAAAACATATTATGTTCCAATGGTAAAAATATTAGATTAAAATGGGTCTATAGTGTAGGAAACGAACCGATTCTTTGTATGGGGACCCCGGAATAATTCCTCAGTCGATGAAACTTTGCTGGGTTAAAGAATAGTATGAGCCAATACTATCATATAAAAATCCAAAAAAAAAAAAACACTAGGAAGTCAGTTATTTATACCTAAAAGTACAAATCTGTGTGTATATCGAAAGCCATAATTTCTCAGTCTAAATTTATTTTACCAAATGAGTTATTTATACAAGTATGTGATACTTTATAAAAATCCAAAACTTTTTTCAAATATAAGTATTGATTTTGTATGATAATTCTTTTTTCTGACCACATTTTCACAGCAAAATTTCTCAGTATTATTTTTTTTCGCATATGACTTAAGAATGTCATTTGGCATCACGAGTAAGAAAATCCAAAAAAAAAAAACCGTGCCAATAAAAAAATATTAAAAATCTATAAAAAACCTAATAAGCAAAATTTCTCAGCATTATTTCTTTTCAAAACTATGTTAAGTAGTCAAATATACACACAAATACAAAATATCCAAAAGAAATACCATCCAGAACACCGAAGTTTTAGAAGGGAAGCTATGTATGTGTTTACGTGTGTTTACGCAATAATGTACCGTCTTGCTTTGCTAGTTGGGTCCAGATTAGCGTCCTCGTGCATATAGTACGACCTTGACCGCGTGACCCGCACGGTCTAGGGGTCGCGAGTCGGTGTGTGATTCTTTACATTTTACATAATATTTTATTGCATTTTTAGGGTTCCGTACCCAAAGGGTAAAAACGGAACCCTATTACTAACACTTCTATGTCTGTCCGTCTGTCTGTCTCCAGGGCCCAGGATGTATCTCAAGAACCGCTATAACTAGACTTCTGAAATTTTCACAGATTATTCATTATGTATTTCTCTTGCCGCGGCCGCCATAACAAAAATACCGAAAACGAAATAAAAATAATTAAGTAATAAAAATAAAATATTAATATATTAATTATACAATTATATTCAATTGTTATATTATGTGTACTTTAATAATTAATCATAATATTAAAATAATAATAAACGGCCAAGTGCGAGTCGGACTCGCGCACGAAGGGTTCTGTACCGATAAAGAGCAAAAATAGGCAAAAAATTGTGTTTTTTGTATGGGAGCCCCCCTCAATTTTTTATTTTATTTTAATAGAATTATTAATTATTAAAGAACACATACAATCAAGGATTTTGTGAAAATTTCAAGTGTCTAATAGTTACCATTATTGAAATCGAGCAAACAAGGTCAAAAAAATCACGTTTTTTGTATGGGAGCGCCCCTTATTTATTAATTTTATTTTGTTTTTAGTATTTGTTGTTATAGCGGCAACAGAAATACACAATCTGTAAAAAATTTCAGAAGTCTAGCTAAAGCAGTTTTTGAGATACAGCCTGGAGACACACAGACGGACATACAAAAAAACTAAAAATTTGACCTATTTTTGCTTGATAACGGTACGGAAGCAGGTACTAATTATGTATTCTGTGACGGAAATCCCCAGTACAAGCAACAAAATATTTGTTGTTGTACTTGTATATCGACGGGTGAAAGCAGAAGTGGCGTATCTCGAAACATCCCAACTTTACAGGAGAGCCAAAAATTGGCCTATTAATTTAAAAGTCATAACTTCTATATTTATTAAGATAGCGCAAAAAATTGGAACGTATTTAAATTAATCTAGGGCCCATATGATGAGTTTGTTAAAATTTTTCTAAAGTTGATATTTCATTGATTTTTAACAAGTAACGACAAAAAATATTTCTATTTTATGCAGCAGAAATGTTATATCTTTGAGAGGAAATGTAATGTATAGATAACTTAAAAATGCATAGTTTTTTTGAGCGACGGATCTGTCGTATCTCAAATATAATACGTCCCTACACATTTCATTTCACCGTATCTTGTTTACTTAATTAAATTGCATTACAACTTTTGGTTTAAGTGCAAAATCGGCGACAGACGTTGAGAAAATTAAATGCTGTATCTTAAACTAAATGAATTGTTTGTTTTAAAATAATGTCATTACAACAAATTAAAAGAAATAATACGACTATTTACTGATATTTGTTTATAAAATAAAGGAATGGGATTTTGTTTTATTAATCAAATATAAAATTATAGTAAAATTAATGTAATAAAACATTTATTTCTCTTGATTTTTGTACTTTGTGAAGGTTTAAGGCCAAATATTATTCATGCTCATGAATTTAAAGTGATTATTTTTATTTTATAACATATGGAGGCCAACGAGCAAACGGATCACCTGATTGAAAGTATCTACCGTTTAATGATTTCTTAAGTTTTCGCGAGTATCACTCATGATATTATAAGTTTAAACACTTACGGATTTTGTCGCGGAGCATTTTTATTAATCCCGACGTTTCGGCTACTTTACAGCCAGTATCTACCGTTGCCCATGGACACTAGCAACATAAGAAGAGCTGCTAGTGCGTTGCCGGCCTTACCCGGTGCTAATACTATCTTTTTGATGGTTTGCAGGTCGTATAGGTCCGAAAATACTGCTGGTGACAGTTTATTCCACAATTTTACAGTGCGTGGCAGAAAGTTACGTGAAAAACGCACGGTGGAAGAATGCCACTCATCAAGGTGATGAGGATGGTATATTTTTCGCGTGGAACGATGGCGAAAAATTGCAGGAGGTATGATTCCGAACAATCCCTCAGAGCACTCCCCGTGATACAGCCGATAGAGGATGCACAGTGAAGCTACATCTCGGCGTAATTCCAAGGGGTCCAGCCTGTTTGAAACACTATGGCAGTCAACAATGCGAGCGGCCCTTCATTGTATACGATCCAAAGGGAGTAGTTGGTATTTGGCGCCCCTGCCCAGAGATGAGAATAGTATTCCATATGAGGCCGAACCTGCGCCTTGCAGAGTTATAGTCGTTGGTCCGGACTGAAATACTGTCTCGTTATGTTAAGGACATCAAGCTGTTTCGAGGCTAACTTGGCCTCACCCTCTAGATGACATCGGACCTGGACTTCGCTCGATATGTTTACGCCAAGTATTTCAATGCTGGGGGAGATTGCTAAATAGGTGCCCTGAAAACTAGGAGATATAATATGAAGATATAATATGGGGTGAACGCGCAAACTTGTGTCTTAGCGTGGTTGAATTGGAATAAGTAACGTCTACCCCATTCAAAGACTTTCTCCTGTGAATTCTATATTTTAGACACAAGTTTGTTTCGACTGTCAATGACTTTTAGAAAAATATCGGGGGAGCCGGTATATAGAGCATCACCTGTACTATCATCTGCATAATATGCCGTTGGTCTGTTCAAAGGCCTTTGCAATGTCCAAACTAACAACCAGTGCCTCTCCCTTCGACTCAATCGCCTGAGTCCAACGTAAAGAGTTAGGTACCTAACTCATCGTTGAGCCAAGGAGATCACCAGCCGAGCGACCCTTTCGGACCCGTACTGTTTGTCCCTGGCCGCCCAAGTATCGAAAGACCTGGCTATTGATAATGGATTCCATAATCTTCGAGACGTCGAAGGTTATAGCGATTGGTGTGTAGTAGGAAGGATTTGAGCGGTCGCCGGTCACCTATTTTGCCGATTGGGTACACCTAGGCTGTTTTTGGAAGAAGTCTTCCAAAAAGCCAGTACAATGCCAGAAGAGTAGGAGAACCGAAAAAGACGCGTTAAGACCGGAGCCAACTCTGGAGCACACTTTTCCAACACAATAGGAGGGATTCCGTCAGGCCAACTCTGCTGGAACGCAGGACTGAGCGCTGATGAAACTCCAACATGATGCTCGTGCATCGTGGTATGGTCCGCTGTTTCTATCCCCCGTCATCTAGGGTCGAGCTTGACGCAAAGAGCTTGCCCAGAAGATCGGTTTTGCATTTGCATCGTGGGTCAGCGACCCATTTTTTACTTGTAGGGATGGTAGGGATGGCTTGCAGAAATTCCCTTCAATAGCTTTGGGGCCAGAGACCAGAATGCACGGGTTCCCGAAGGGAGTCTCGAGTCTCTCACAGACAGAGACATCTCTCTCTCTCTCTTGAAGGACCTAGAGGCATGGTTGTGCTCCATTTTATATTATGTGTGTGTCCACGCATAGACGCGAAGGAGCTCAATATTTATTAACAACAACAATTATAGCTTAACGATATTTTTTATTGAACCATCAACAAAAAAAATATCAGCAAATGTATATTTTATATCATGCACTAATAAAGTCATATTACATAAAAAATGAGTCGATCTTGTTAACAGAAAATATACGGGCTTTTATCTTTACAAACATGTAAAAGCAACAAAATATGATGTATACAAGAATAAATGTGTAGATGTCCAGAGCAATGCTGAGGGAAAAATATACGTGGACACATACATGCAACATTTCACTATATGTCTTTTAGTCACATTTTTATTGATTTTTTTTATAAAAAGTGACATTTGTGGCTTATGTCACTTTTTATAAAAAAATCAATAAAAGTGGGCTTCTGTGTGAAATAAAGTATTTTAAATATATTTCGCGGGAATGGTATTGCAAAATAAATAGATGTGCATATAAATTTATGTACTAATAGTATGAAATTAGCTAATCAATGTCGATTGTTTTTTTGTATGGGAAACGAACCACCTTAAGCTTCATTTAAGAAAAAACATGTTCAGTTCCATTCAAAATAAACGTGCATTGATACACACAAACACGTTTTCTCAAATCGACGCTAACAATAAACTAAAAGGCGTTAAGAACGGTGTATATTATGGAGCGCCGGCGAAGGTATCATACAGGGGCGGGAGGGAGATGAAATGGCGTTACTTATCTCTGTACTCATAACTTAACTATATTCATTGGTTGTAAGTATAGGCTTAAGAATAAAATTATGTGTTTGAAATGTAATAACTTTCTCATATCTATGAAATTAGTATGAAAGAAATTATCGTATCTATAAAAGTACACAACATATCCCGCAGCGAAATTGTCGTATCTTTGTGAATGTTGTATTTTAGGCTATAAATCAAACTAGAGAGCTAAAAAACCAATGTCGTATCATTTATTAATTTCTCACGCATGGCAGTATCTATCTTTTATCCAAAAACTGCAGTTTTTCGTCTAGTTACAATTTTTTTAAGGTCTGTGCTAAAAGGTGGTCAAAATCCAAGGTCGTATCTGTACAAGAAATTATCGTAGAAAGACGAGATGATGGGCGTTTTCACACTGCGACTATAACGACACGACACGATACCACAGAATAGATAAGGGCCACCGCACATATACAATTTCAAGTTGGCCGACTATCGTACAAACTAAATTCATCGTGTACGCTGCCAGCCGCAGACTTTTAGATTTGGTAACGGTGTTGCTAGCCTAGCGACGTGCTGTTAAAATGCGTAAAAAGCACGCTTTTACTGTGGCACTAATAAAACGAAGGCGAAAAGAAAGGAGAATATTTTGGGTGCATTCAATACTACAAAAGTGACACTACGCAATTTAGTTTGTACGATAGTCGGTCAACTTGAAATTGTATAATATGTGCGGTGGCCCTCTATTCTGTGGTATCGTGTCGTGTCGTTATCGTGCAGTGTGCAAACGCCCATTACATAGACCATTCGACGCAGTTTTTTTTTATACAAGAATCAATTAAAAAGTGATTTTGCCCAAAATCCAAGTTACGACAGTCCATACGCAGCATGATTTTTGTTGGACCCACAGCTGTTTTCAAATTAACTTAACGAAACAAATTTAAAAAAATTGAAGTTTTATACAGTACGAGGAGTCATAGTGAGTGGTGACGTTATGTCGACAATTCCAGGAGTCAAGCATTCACAAACCCAGCAGCGCCGAAACTTTTCGCATAGAAAAGTTTGTCGAACTCATCGCAAACAAGGCACTCACAAATAAAAAAAATAGGTCCTTGTAGTAGTCCCCTACTTCGTGCGCGAGTCAGACTCGCACTAGGCCGATTTTTCTTTTCTTTGTAGTGCGTTACGTAGACAACAGAAAACTAATAGAGATAGAATATTTATCTTCGATTAAAATTAAAAAAGCGCTAGAGTTTAACGTGCCGCTGCATAATATTATACATAATATAAGCGCTTGTAGCGGTATAGTAGCCTGGTTGACGCACGAATGAACCGAGCGGGGTCAGGGGTGGCGGGCGGCGCGCGGGCGCGGCGAGCGGCCTGTACCTGCCGCCCGCGCCCCGCGCATACACCGCGCAGCGCCCGATTGCTATATTCAAATCTGTCTATGTAAAAAGTAAAATGTTTTTAGTTTTTAATACGCTTGATGATTTTTTTGGATATTTTTCTAGTTGAAAAGAAAGTTGACAGTGTACTTAAATCAATAAATAAAACAGATAGAGAAATTTTGCCCTGCTAGTAAAAAGGCAATTTTTAAAAATAGTATAAATACATGGTTTAAGTTTTGGATTTTAATTTTGTGGCTATAAAACTTCAATATAATGTCATTCCCGTAAAAAAGTTCGACAGAGCAATTTTGGCGTCCAAGTCACGCCAAAAAAAACATATTTTATTAAAATTTGGTGTTTCGGCTGGGATAATTTTTTGGATATTTCATACATTGTTTCTATACGTTCCATTAATATGTCCAGTGAAAAAAGATTCGACGGAGCATTTTTGCTAATAAAGATATTAATTAATTACGAATAAAAATACCTAACTTCTATTATTATTTTTTTTTTTTGATATTTATACAAAACTTTTAATTCATGATACTTTACAATGCTATAAAGTTTTTTCTGACTGAGGAATTACTCCGAGGTTCACTTGGTTCGTTTCCTACACTACTACCCGTTTGGATCCTACGATGCTACGGATAGACAGACAAACAGTCAGATAGACTAACAGACAGACACACAAGTCAAACTTATTCATACTATAACATTATAAATGCGAAAGTGTGTCTGTCTGTCTGTCTGTTACCTCTTCACGCCCAAACCGCTGAACCGATTTTGCTGAAAGGTATGGAGATACTTTGTGACATAGGATACTTTAAATCCCGGAAAAATGTAGGGCTCCGTCGTTCGTTCGTCATCTAGTAAACACCCCTCTTTGTCGTCGGGGGTTAAAAAGAAGCTTACTTTCTCATGACAGTCTCGGGCATCGAGTATCTCCGGCGCAGCAGGCCAGGCGAAGCCCTAGGGCTCCCCGCGTCGCTCCACATCTTGTTCTCGCACGAGCTCGACTCGTCCGTTGGCCTGGAATTAATAAAACAATTGTTATTAACGAGCAAGCAAATCGCCTGATGATATTGTCACTGTTCCAACTATATAAATTATAAACCTTACCATATGTATATTATGTTATTTACTGTAAAATACTACTTAGATATATTTTAGTTACTAAAGGCTACGAAAACTAAATAAGATAAGGGCGCGTTCAGACGTGCGGGTTTTGAGCGCGTCCGCGGTTAGTGGAAATGTATGAAAATAAGCGTAAGCAATTTAGCATAGAACCTCAAATGATTGCTATATGCGTTGAATCCGCCCGTGATAACCATGTAAGTTGTGAAAATCATTACACCTTTTCTTCTACTCTTTTGGGCTTCGCAGTCGGCTAATAGAGTTCTTCGCCCTATATGGATTTAGTTTCGTTTAAGAATATAGGCCAACACACTTAATATGTCTTAAAATAAATTGAATTAATTATAACAAGTGTTTACCACTTGAAATTACAAGATAATTACATTACAAGATAAAATTATTATTGTAAGGCATAATATAAGAAGTGGGTGTTGTGTTAAAAGTTTGATAGTATTAAAAAAATCCTGTCTGTACAAGCGATCTTGCCAAGAAGGCTTTTGTTGCCACAGATGAAAACATCGTGATTCGTGAGGAAACCCGCACATAGTTGGTCCCAGATGTATTGACTAGTTCTTTCCTCTGGACTAGGCCGACTATGTTGCGAGAATAGCCGCGTACTGACCAAGCGAGCCGCCTCGCTGCCTCGCCCGAGCGTGCCGCGGCCGAGCCAAAAGTTGTCGGTTTTTGGTCAATGCTCAAAGGCGCCTCGGACGTTTGCCGCGCACTAACACGTACTGACCGACCGAGCAACTGCGCGCGAGTCTGCCGCGGCGAGGCGGCTCGCTTGGTCAGTACGCGGCTATCGCCGTATGCGCTTGGGCAACCATACGGACATTTAAACCTTGTCCCAGGCACTACAGTACTTGAGGAGTGGTTACTTCGCTCTGAAAATACTGTCTATTTGTCTAAGTATATCATCCACAACGGATGCAAAGGCCTTGTTGTAGAGGGGGCATATTCAATACGGAATATCACGCAAAGGTCGGAACAGAGGGAGCTACTAGCACATACAGTAAACAATCCGATCAAAATCCGTTAATCGATATGTTGCACCCGTCATATCAGAATATTGACAGAAACGTTGTCAAACGTCGAACAAAACTTTTTGTTTACTGTCTGTGCTGGTGCTGTCGTCAAGCGTGTAAACAGTGCAGTAATATATTATCCCATAATATGTGCATTCACACATAGGTATAATAAGTAAGTATATATATTACAGGACTGCTACTTTCACAGTGAAAGTCTCTCTCTCTCTCTCTCTATGTAAAAGACACATACACACCCTTAAATATTATCATAAATTATCACTTTGTTTTGTTACAGCCTGTAGAGACTTTAAACATTTAAAAACAAACTCAAAATATTTAAATAACATCAAAAGCGCATCTAGTGGCAATGCAATGGTAACTTATATTGTATGTAACAGCTAACAAGAATGTAGTTTACTTCTTCACGTCAAGTAGTGAAGTAAACTTGCACAGTGAAGTTATAGAGTCCATTGTTAATTTAATCATAATTTAAAAAGCCTTTCAATCATTAATTTTAAGAGAATCATTAATTTTATGGACGCCACACTAAAAATTCTATTATCAAATACCACTTCGAACTACGAAATCACTTTTAATTATTGAATTGGGTTAAGCTATTACAATTTAGAACATCACTTAAAATGCCAATGGTTCAGCAATGGATTTTAAAAGCCAACGTTTTATAACGGTCCTATAATATTCATTGATTTAGCGCAGAGGTGTTTTGCTTCAAACTGTTTTTATTCATAGCCAATATAGTGTAGGCAACGAACCGATTCTTTGTATGGGGACCCCGGAATAATTTCTCAGTCGATGAAACTTTGCTGGGTTATAAAATAGTATGAGCTACTTACTTAGTAAACTATCATATAAAAATCCAAAAAAAAAAACATTAGGAAGTCAGTTATTTATACCTAAAAGTACAAATCTGTGTATATATCGAACGCCATAATTTCTCAGTCTAAATTTATTTTACCAAATGATTTATTTATACAAGTATATGTTACTTTATAAAAATCCAAAACTTTTTTCAAATATAAGTATTGCTTTTGTATGATAATTCTTTTTTCTAACCTCATTTTCCCAGCAAAATTTCTCAGTATTATTTCTTTCCCATATGACTTAAGAATGTCATTTGGCGTCATGAGTAAGAAAATCCAAAAAAAAAAACCATGCCAATAAAAAAATATTAAAAATCTATAAAAAACTTAATATGCAAAATTTCTCAGCATTATTTCTTTTCAAAACTATGTTATGTAGTCAAATATACACACAAATACAAAATATCCAAAGAATACCATCCAGAACACCGAAATTTTAGAAGCGAAGCTATGTATCTATCCCGTGTTTACGCAATAATGTACCGTCTTGCTTTACTAGTTAGGTGCAGATTAGCGTCATCGTGCATATAGTACGACCTTGACCGCGTGACCCGCACGGTCTAGGGACCTCGCGGGTCGCGGTCGGTGTGTGATTCTTTACATTTTACATTTTTCTTTTCTTTGCGGGTACGTAGACAACACAAAACTAATTAAGATAGATAATATATTTTTATCTTCGCTAAAAATTAAAAGTTATAGGTACTTACACGTAAGTATCTACCTACATAACATAATATTATGTAGAATAGAATAATAAATAATTAATAAAACTTATTTAACTCAGTGTTAATAAGCAATTATTTTTATTATTAATTATGTTACATTAGGAAATCAAGACGTATTTTTATTTTGGCCGTATTAAGGCCGTCCCTTGAGCAAACGACCTTGACCATGGCATACATTTGTCGCGTTGCCGAGATCGCACCAAAACCCTATTTTTTACTTATCTTACTTCAATATTGACCTAAAAAAAATTCTAACGGTAAATATGTAATTAGTGAAATTGTCAATCTATTGACGAGTGTTTTAAAATAAACCTAATTTGTAAATACTTGGGAGATGCTGAATGTATGTTTGAATTTTATGTATAAATTGTTATTACTTTGGAAGCTGATATAGCAATGATGACGATGAACAAAAATAGGAAATAAATAACAGTAAAAAGAAAGGTTATAATTATGCTGAAGATTATTGCTGTATATTTATTATAATTTTGTAGCTTTCAATCCTTTTCTCAAAGCAATTCAGACTCTTTTTAACCCCCTAAAACTTCGTTGTGGATAAAACAATAAGCTTGAATTTTCAGTTGCTAAGCAAGCGTTGTATAAACACGGAATACTTAAGTATTTAAAAATATTTCATTCAATTTGAACCAGTAGGTTAAAATTGAATGAAATTTACTGAAACTTTACTTTGAAATTTACTGATTTTTTTTTATTGAAACTGAAAATAATAAGGTTTTTACGGATGGGAAATTGTTTCCCTTTGCCTGTTCATGACTAACCAAGAAGGGGAATTATATTTCCCTTTGCCCGATTACGAAAGAAATGTATAAATAAATATACTAGTTAGTTGATCTGACTCTACTTTTGAATTTATTTTCCTCGATAAATGTGCACAAAATTGTTTAAGTTAAAACGAGCGTATGTATCAGTATGCGAATAAAGCATCCAATAAACAATAAAATACCTAATCTTTAGGAAGTGTTTAAAAAAAACATTAATCAGACAAATGAAACTGTTTGAAACTCTCCTGCGGACATAATGCCACTTTGCATTTTTTAAAGGCATTATCTAAAACAATTGATAATAAAAATTTAAAATAAACTAAAATCTTAAAAGTTGACAAAAATAAATCCCCATTTTTTTATATATAGTGACGCTAAATGGAGTTGCTAATGGACAATGAGAACTATTTCCCCACTTGCAAGTATGTATTTCAAATGAATCAAAACCACATAAACACTACGTTTTTGCACTGAAAATCATAACAAAGCTACAAAGAATATAATAAATAAGTACATAACAAATCAAATATCTACTTATAAGAATCTTTTTTGAAGAAACTTTGCAGATTTATGTCTCCACTATGTGAAAATTGCGCAATTTTTTCAAAACTGACATTTATTTGATTCTTACATTGACACTAGACACTTGAAAGGGCTGGATTGCTAGTAAGATAATGTTGTACTTATCTTAAATTCTATTTGTGAAAAGAAAAAACCATAAAAGGTTGCCATTTCAAAGATATTCGGAATTTTAGATAGATTGAGAAATGAGAGGGTGGGAAAATACTTCCCTGTACCCGATTAAGGGTTAAGAACTGAAACTTGTCAAACGTTCTTAATTTTGTCACTTACTCACTGTCTGACTGACTGACTGATTTCTGTCCAGTTTTCGAGATACACTTAACATCGTGACTAAATTTGTAATCCCATGCAAATGTAGATTATAAAGTTACATATTTTGCAGATTATGATTAAGAATCATTGTACCCGTATCATCGATATCTCCGGTATATCATCGGTAGATATCTAGCTGTTAGTGCTTTGTGTCTTAATCACGGGAAAACCTAAACATTTCATAATAATTTCTGTCCAGTTTTCTAGATACACTAACTTCGTGAATAACTTTGTGATCCCATATAAATGTATAGGATTACAAAGTTACATTTGCAGTTTATGAATCATTGTTGATTGTACCCGTACCATCGATATCTCGGGTATATCATCTGTAGATAGATATCTAGTTAGTGCTTAGTGTCTTAAGAGCGGGCTGTGCAATTTTGCTGTGTTTTCTAATAAGTATTACGATCTCGGAAGACGATTGACTCAAATGAAATTGAGATTTATTTAATCATTGTATATTTATCTGATATTTAGCTAACGGAAAACACGATTCACTTATTTTGACTCGATACTCGATAGTTTTATTTTTCGAAATTATGAATCTTTTTGGGCTTTTCAACAAATATCTGTTACACTTATTGAGTTACTATCATTAAATAACTTGCACTACTTACTACAATCACACACTTTATAAAATAATGGATAAAGGCAATATTAGTATTGTATTTAATTTTTAAATAATCATCATAAACAGTTTTGGGACATACAACCTTTACTTTCGTGCTATAATTCGGGAACCGTTGTTACGCGATATTGTTCACTATTAGCCGCAGCGCAAAGCACAATTCTCGGGGGCACGATTCTATTATTTATATACAAATAAACTTACATATAACGAGCGCGATAAATAAAAGATATTAAATTACTAGTCTGATGACGTCACATCCAAATCGGAAGTACCGCAAAAACGTTTTCGTCAGTACAAATTAAAAAAATATAAAATCATATTTTCAAATCGATTTTATTTATCAATCATAAGCTTTTATTTGATGATATGGGTGAAATATGGTTTCCTAGGCAGAATTCTACTAGAAATATGCATTTGTGCAATGAAATTAAATATAGGTCAAGTAGCCTATTGCGATATGCAACGGATATAGTCCCGAAATCATTTAAATATAGATTTAGTATCAAAATAATAAAAAAATATATTAATAAATAATAATATTTTGAAAAATAATACCAAGAAAGAATTGGTTAAGTTTTTGCACGCAGGTCTTATTGACAAGAAAGTAATTAGATATAAGTCCAGTTTGACCTACATGGGAGAGGTATCTGCACGCTTATCCAAAATAATGAAAAACAACGATATGCATGTCGCATTCAGGACAAATAATACTTTAAAACATCATTTGTGTCACAATAAAGACCGGATTGATAAAAAATATCAGTCTGGTGTCTATAAGATGATGATGATGTTATTTGCTTTAAGTAATTAAAAATTTTGTAGATTTCCCTTTTTTAACATATTTTATGATTATTATTAATTTATTAATTATTGTTAACAAACATTTATTAATATATTGCCTAAAAATTTTAAATAATTTTATTGATATGGCCCATTTGATCTTGTTTTGAAATTGTGTTTGTATTTTCTAATTTTATTTTATTTATACTGCTCTTAGTTAAGATTTAAATGTATTCTCGTAGTTTTAAGTTATTTATTATTATGAAATTTCTAGCTTGTTATTACTGTTATAATTTACTTGAATGTAATTTTAATTTTATTTAATTCATAATTATATTTTATCGATTTAATTGTGTTTTGTTAAGAAATCAATTTTTATTCTGTACTAGCTGTCCCGGCAAACGTTGTTTTGCCATTTAAAGTATTTCTACTTCATCAGCATACAAAATCTTACCCCCTCTTTTGTCCCCTAAGAGGGGTGGGGAGAAAAATGTTATGTCACACCAGATGTTAAGTTGGAAAAACAGTTAATAATATAAAGTAAGTCCATTAAAGAAAAAAGTTTACTTAATACAAAATCTGACCCTCTCTTTGGAGGGGGGATTTTTATACACCAGATGTTGAGCTGGAAGAAGGCAAATATATCTGCGTAAACCGTATGCAAATCGGATCAGTAGTTTTCGTGTTAAAGCAAAAGTCTTATACAAAATCTGACCCCCTCTTTCATCCCTTTAGATGGGTGGGGGGATTTTTTTTTATACACCAGATGTTAAGTTGGAAGAAGACAAATATATCTGCGAAAACCGCATTCAAATCGGATCAGTAGTTTTCGTGTTAAAGCAAAAGTCTTATACAAAATCTGACCCCCTCTTTTGTCCCTTTAGAGGGGTGGGGAGAAAAAATTTTATACACCAGATGTTAAGTTGAAAGAAGACAAATATATCTGCGAAAACCGCATTCAAATCGGATCAGTAGTTTTCGTGTGATAGTGGAACAAACATACAGACAGACAGACAGACAGACAGACAGACAAAAAAAACTGTCCACATTTTTGGCTTGTATAGCGATGCAGTGACACCCTCCGCTTATTATTTTTTGAATATCTTTAATGTACAGAATCGTCATTTCTACAGTTTTATTATATGTATAGATCTGCATAGTGCTATAATCGTGAATGCTGTGTCGCCTGTTAAGGTGCATGCATCGGTACAGATTACTATTATTGTGTTTGACAAGGTTTTAATGTTACATGTACTGTTTGGTGTCCTTAATTTAAGTAAATAAATAAAATATAGGATCGATTATCCTAAAATCGTCGCTTGCTTCTCTAACTGACGTAACTGACATTGAGCAAAATGTTCAGGGCAAGCTTTATTCGGTTTATGGTTACCTAAAATCGGAGGCAGCTCAACGTTTATCAGCGTGAACAAAATAAAAATCTGCCTGTACATATTGATCTTATAGAGTACTTCGCGTGGGTATAAATTTTATTTAAATATTATTATTATTATTTAAATAATACATTTTCAAGGCAGATACGTCTCTTTGAGAGAACTTTGTTTTCGATTTGGACGGTATTTGTTGTAACTTACGTCGGGCAATTTGTGCTATAAATCATGTAATAAAATTCAGGGTATAGAAATAATCAGTTATAATCAAATTACAAGTTACAAATTACAAACACGTAACCATTAGGTATGCTGATAGTTTAAAAAAAATAACAAATTGTAACTAAATTAAAAATTTTTGTGTTTTTTTTAACAAGAGTTTGTAACTTAAGCTTAAATAACAGTTTTTTTTCTATAACGTCATTGTTTAAAATTCAAACATAATCAACATCTGTTTAATTAGATAACTAACAGTTTCATAAAACACAATCTTTGAGATCACATCTTAGTTACGTACTTAACCTTATTCCGGTACGATACGCCATGCATAAACTGCATTGATCCTTTTTGGGATGATGAAAACTCAGATTTTTAGCCTTAAACACTCTGCGGTAGGTTGCAAAACAAGGTTTTATTGCATCGTTCTCTAAAGTAGCCAAAAACATATCATACATCTTACGTATAGTCCATTGAAATGTTACATATTTTGCTTTGCATTTATTAGAGGACGCAATTTTATTTTTGGAATATGTTTGGGGGGGGGGGGGTCAATAGAAGCTTAACCTCAAGTTTGTGGCGTCGCCACCCTTGTCTCCCGGCCCGGCCGCCATCTTGAAAAAAGGAGTGACAACACAATTTTCGTGATATCTTGGAAACTATACGTCTTACAAAAAATTTATGAGGACATAATTTGTTGCAAATTATTTTGCCTGCAAATATGTTCATATAACTTTTTACCCTAAATTAAAAATTTTAAAAGTTATGAGCAAAAAGTGAGAATTTTTTTGAAAAGGTTTATTATCACTCCTTAACTTTGTTTAATACATTTTACAAAAAAAAATACCTTAGACCAACCTTGTACATGATCTTTTGAGAAAGAGATACCCCGATCCCATGAAATTAATTTTCTGTAGATACAAAGGAAACTGTGGAACCGTGTGTGGCTGCAGAAAAGCAGGCCTGAAATGATTTAAATAGTATAGTAGGTATGTGTAGACTAATATAGTAGGCATACTATAATATAGTTGCATATATTTATGTAGTGTAGTAGGCATACTGTAGACTGTGGCTGCAGAAAAGTAGGCCTGAAATGCTTTACAGAATAGTAGGCATACTGTAGAGCATCTTATGCCTGCTTTTCTGCAGCCACACATGCTTTCACAGTTTGCTTTGCATCTGCAGAAAATTAATTTCATGTGATCGGGGGGGATTGGGGGATCTTTTTCTCAAAAGATCATCTACAAGGTTGGTCTTAGGTTATTTTATTGTAAAATGTATAAAACAAAGATATAGAACAATAATAAACCTTTTAAAAAAAAAGTGTGTCAGCTCCGACGCACGACTGGAGTTTACTCCTTAAGTACGAGTATCTAACCATACGCAAAAAGAGTTTATTCAACTGAAAAAAGATTAATATCATATGAAATCAGATGTTCTGGCAATATTATCTACACCCCTTTCTGCCATAGTTATTTCAAAATACTCTTAGTTCACTTTAGCCAGTATAATGATAAAAATTATAACTTCACAATAACAATATAAATACATCGACACTGATAGAAACAAACAAGCCCAATAACATATAGTATATGTATAGTTATAGTCGCCTATACAGCATACCATATGTACGTCTTAATCATAAAGTTAATATACCTATCGGAATATAATATTATATAATATTAAAAAAAACTCAAAAAAATATATATAATTATATAATAATATAATATAATATTCCGATAGGTATATTACCTTTATGGTCTTAATACACTCACAGCCAAATTAGAAAGTTGCGCCCTAAAGGTGCGCACCAAAAACGTGACACGATTTTTCGTTACTTGTAAGTAGGTTTTACCCCTCGGATTTTTCTCATACCGGGCGCCTTATATATGAAAATCGATTCTTAAGGAGTAATCTCCAAAAATATAACTTTTTTGCTTATAACTTTTAAATTCTTTAATTTAGGGTAAAAAATTATATGAATATATTTGTAGGCAAAATAGTTTACAACAAATTTTGTTTTTAAATTTTTTTTGTAAGACTTATAGTTTCCGAGATATCACGAAAATAGTGTTGTCATCCCTTTTTTCAAGATGGCGGCCGGGGGACAAAAGTGGCGACCCCGCAAACTTGAGGTTAAGCTTCTATTGACCCCCCCAACATAATATTCCAAAAATAAAATTGCGTCCTCTAATAAATGCAATATTCGGTCCTAAAATTGTAACATTCCAATGGACTAGTATGTCACTTACGCCGCCAATAGATCTTACAAGTATTGCAAACAAAATCTTACTAAACGTCGTAAGTGACATAAGTCTTTTAGTGAGCTCTTTAATTCAAGAAAGTGTAGATACGCCTTTTTTTTTATCGCAGGGGAAACCCATCATGGGTGCCCCGGGTTGGGTACCCCGGGGGTATGTGAGACTCCTACTCACTAAAACCACCTGCGGTTCGCCTTCAGCCGTATAAGGAGGGATATCCCGGATCTAACAAACACGGGACTCCCTCCACGACCGGCCGGTCTACCTGAGACCGGACTTCCACCAAAAGTAAGGGAACGCTGAGGCAAACTAAAGCGTTCCCCTCGGCGCCGGGACTGGCTAAGCCGGGGAGGTTCCCATCCTCTCCCGGAGCCCCGTTAGACGAGAGTTAGGAAGTTCGCATAGCGTCGCCTCCGCACTCCCGTCCTACGCCGGCGGAGCGGCAGAGAGGTGGGATCGTTCTCTCTGACCCGCTCCGTGGCCTCTTTCTGCGATATAACAATTTCGCAGAAAGAGACCGCCGCCTGCCAGGCCTCATCGCTCTCGAGCATGCAGCGCACCATGCTCGGGAGCGAGAGGTCCCCGCCTAGCACTGCCACAAGATCGTGGCGTTGCACGGCCCAACGATCGCACACCTCGAGGGTGTGCTGGGCCGTGTCCTCCGCAGCGCCACAGTCGTGGCAGGCTGGCGTTGGCTCTCTCCTGGCGATCTTACACAGGTACGCACCGAAACAACCGTGTCCGGTGAGTACCTGTGTAAGGCGGAAGGTGAGGGGTTTTCTCTTGCGACGCATCCACGCCGCAAGAACTGGACGCAGAGCCTGAGCAGTGCGTTGACCGTACTGGGCCTGCGCCAGAACCTCACCCCACCTTCGAAGCAGCCACTCCTGCCCCAGCTTCCGCACCCGCGAGAGCTCCTCCCACGTCGGCGACTCACCGAAGAGTGCCCTTCTCTCTGAAGTGAAGAGGTGCATCTCGGCGAGCACCGGCGCCACGAGCTCCCACGGAGGATCTCCAGCCAGGGCAGTGGCTGCCACCCAGGAGATTGTACAGTAGCCCCGAATTACCCTCACCGCCTGCCTGTAGATACGCCTGCCCCAACCTTTGTGATATCTCAGAACTGGTAAAACATACAGATACGTAGATTAGACAAATCGATTCGTCTTGCAAAATTGATTAAGATGGTGTAGATAACTCAGTTTCGAAAAAAATGTCAGATACGTCAGTTAGAGAGGCAAGCGACGAAATATGCGATAGTGTATACGTTGGTCAAACTGAACCCAGCTTTGAGAATCGGTTTAAAGAAAATATTATCGCGGCTTATAGAAATGGTCATCCTGACAATACTTAGTCACATTTTGATAAATCATAAACATCTTTTAGATAATAATCATACAGTGCCCAACATGTCAAGTATTTTGCCGCGACTTAAGACCTTCCCCTACGAAAATTTCGTAATTTACCGTTTTTAGAGCCTTATTATTAACTCATAATTTGAAAGCTACAAAATTATTATAAAAATACAGCAATAATCTTCAGCACCTATATGAACGTTCCTTTCATAGTTATTAATTTCCTATTTTTGGTTTTTATACTCATGATATCAGCTTTCAAAGTAATACCAATTTATTTAAATTCAAGCATACATTCAGTATCTCTCTAGTATTTACATAATATTACGATTATTTGAAACACACGTCAATAGATAGACAATTTCATTAGGTACATATTATTTGACGTTTGAATTTTTTTAGGTCAATTTGGAACTAAGACGTGTAAAAAAATAGGTTTTTGGTGCGATCTCGGCACCGCGGCAAATGTATGGTCAAGGTCGTTTGCTCAGGGGATGGCCTTAAGTGTAAAATTAAGGTTTTTAGATTTAGGGCTGTAAGGTCAGAAACTTGGTTCTACATGAGATTACTACCCTTTGACACCACGAACTATAATAATATGTACTTACTCGTCTTGGCAACATTTTTACATGAAAATGTTTTTGGTAAGGTCTAGTTTTTTTTCTTTTTCAAATATTATGATTTGATAATATTTTCGTTTATGTATGCTTTTCTGCAAGAGTCGTGTACGAGTAACTTTTCTTTTTCAAGTATAAGCTCTATTAATATGTCGTTTCATTTTATGCTGCACTTTTTTATGTTTTCCACTCCTTTTTAGGGTTCCGTACCCAAAGGGTAAAAACTGCCCGTCTGTCTGTCTCCAGGCTCTATAACAGCAAATACTAATTTAAGCAAAATATTTAAGGGGGCTCCCATACAAGAAACGTGTTTTTTTTGCTCGTAACTCGTAAGATTCAATAATGGCAAAATCCTAAATTACATGTTTTGTACTTTAAAATTAAGTTATAACAAAATTAAAATAAAATAAATATGTAAGGAATCTCATACAAAAAACACATTATTTGCCTACTTTCGCTCTATAACGGTACAGAACCCTTCGTGCGCGAGTCCGACTCGCACTTGGCCGATTTATTTTTCTTTACTGTCACTTTCTAAGCCATTGAGGCTTTTGTTGCACATAATACAACGTTCCATAACGAGCAACAACCAGACGGTAACGTGTGTTAGTGTCAAACAAACAACCGCAGCAAAAAAAAATCCTAAATCTATTACAACAACAATTTACTTATTAGCCACGAATGAATAGCGCGCGGGGTGGCGGGCGGCGCGGCGGGCGGCCTGTACCTCCCGCCCGCGCCCCGCGCATACACCTCGCTCGCTCCCGATTGCTATATTCAAATCTGTATATTCAAATGTTTTTAGTTTTTAATACGCTTGATGATTTTTTTGGATATTTTTCTAGTTGAAAAGAAAGTTGACAGTGTACTTAAATCAATAAATAAAACAGATAGAGAAATTTTGCCCTGCTAGTAAAAAGGCAATTTTTAAAAATAGTATAAATACATGGTTTATGTTTTGGATTTTCATTTTGTGGCTATAAAACAATATAATGTCATTCCCGTAAAAAAGTTCGACAGAGCAATTTTGGCGTCCAAGCCACGCCAAAAAAACATATTTTATTAAATTTTGGTGTTTCTGCTGGGATAATTTTTTGGATATTTCATACATTGTTTCTATACGTTCCATGAATATGTCCAGTGAAAAAAAATTCGACGGAGCATTTTTGCTACAAAAGATATTAATTACGAATTTAGGTAAAAATATCTAACTTCTATTATTATTATTTTTTGGATATTTATACAAAACTTTTAATTCATTTATACTTTACCATGCTATAAAGTTTTTTCTGACTGAGGAATTACTCCGAGGTTCACTTGGTTCGTTTCCTACACTAATAGCCAATAGGCCACTTTCAAAATATGGTTGGATCCGAAGGACCGCTACATTGTAGGAGGTAAGTAGCAATACAACTGTAGGGCCTACAGCTACATAAAAAACGTAAAGATTACATTAAAAATGGGAGTGCCTCCGCTACCGGCGCCGGTTGCCGAAATGGCTGCCGGCGCCGGTTGCTGAAATGGCTGCCGGCGCCGTTTTCCGAACTCCGAGGTTTGCAGAAGTCACACGATGTTTGTCAAATGACAGAATAATGATCAAAAACATAAGTCTTGAGCTAAAGGACTATGAAAAGTACAAATAATAAGGTCATAAATAGTCATATTGTAAGGATGCATATTATTTGAATCCTTCGATCTGGGATTCTTGGAAATACTATTGTATTCTATTGTTGTCGCGATCACCGGTGCTCGTATGGGGCTTGAATCTTGATGGGTTAATGGTGGTGATGATAATAAAATAAATAAAAATAAAAAATAAAAAAGCCTTTTATTTCATATAGATAATTATACAACTAGGTTACATGTTAATTTTACAACTTATTTATTTACAGCTAGTTTATTATTTTTGTAATTACTGTTTTAATTCTATTTTAGTTACTAATGATTTATTAATCTACATGAACCCCTGAATGGGTAAAGGCCTCCTCCAAGTGCCCCCATTTTTCTCTGTCTTTTGCCAGTTCAAGCCAATTTTGGCCTGCTGTGGCCTTTATTTCATCGTCCCAACGTGTTATAGGTCTTCCTCTAGCCCGTTTACCTTGTGGACCCTTCCAATAAGTTAATATTTTTGTCCATCTTTTATCTGTAATCCTCGCCACGTGCCCGGCCCACCTCCACTTAAGTTTCATAGCAAGACTGAGACTATCTTTTGCTTTTGTTATTTTTCTAATAGCAGTATGTCTAATCTTGTCGATTTTTTTAATTTTCAGCATGCTGCGTTCGAGCCCTCTCTGGCAGGTGTTTATCTTCCTCTTTACGTCTGCGGTGAATTTCCACGTCTGGCATGCGTATGTCAGACAAGGTAAGAGACACGTATTCATAATTTTTGTTTTACAGGCTACTGGGATGTTACTTTTAAATATGTCTTTTTGGCTCTCGTATTTGTTCCAAGTTAATAGGACTCGTCTTTCTACTTCTAAGTTTCTGTTTTGTCTTTCAAAACTTACAAGTTTTCCCAGGTAGACATATTTCTCTACATATTTTAGCGGTTTTTCATTTATTGTTAGAGGTCTTTTCCAACTATTTGTCATTGCCATAGTTTTCTTCGTATTAATTTCTAGCCCTACCTTTGTGCTTGCTTGATGTAAGGTTTGTATCATATGTAATTGAGAGCTTGTTTCTGCCAGGAGAACGAGGTCGTCGGCGAATCTAAGGTGGCTCAAATAGGTTCCCTTTATGTAGAGCCCTAGTTTACTCCAGTCTAGTTTTCTAATTACAGATTCTAGGACGGCTATAAAAATTTTTGGAGACAACGGGTCTCCCTGACGCACTCCCCTTTTTATTGCAAAGCTTGGGCCTAGAGTTTCCAACTTCACTCTACCTGTATTGTGTTCATACACTTTTTTAATGATGTTAATATATATGTCTTCTACTCCTTGTTCCTTTAGACTTACCCATATACTTGTGTGCAATATAGTATCGAAGGCTTTTTGATAGTCTATGAATGCCATATATAAAGGTCTCTGGCTTTCTTGATACTTTTCAATTATTAATTCTAGTGCGTGGATGTGGTCGACAGTTGAAAAAGATTTTCTAATGCCGGCTTGTTCTACTGGTTGTTGTTTCTCAAGAGTTGGGCTAATTCTGTTGTTAATAATAGCGGAAAACAGTTTGTAAAGACTAGGCAACAAGCTTATTGGCCTGTAGTTCCCGATGTCTTTTGGGTCCCCTTTTTTGTATATTAATATAATGTTGGATTCAGACCATTGAGATGGTATTTTTGAGCTTAGCAGGATCATGTTGAAAAGTTCAACTAGTTCGTTGATGAGCATTGTGTTTGAGTTTTTCAGGGCTTCGTTCGGGATGCGGTCCGAGCCTGGGCTTTTCTCTAGTTTTATTTTCTTAACAGCCTTTATTATTTCAGTGCCGTCAATAGGTGTGATGTTCAGTTCCTGTGGGCTATCGATTATGTTGTTACTTTCTAGTTCTAGGTTGTTTCTGTTTTCATCCTTAACACTGTACAGTTCTCTGTAAAATTCTGATGCTGTTTTGATTATGTCTGTTCTGGTGAGCAGTTCCTTTCCATGTTTGTTTAATCCCTCTATCCATGTCGTATTCGTTCTAAGTTTTTTGAATGCTTTTTTGTGCTGCCAGTGCTTTGTATGTTTTGTTCTATTGTTTCTAGTCTATATTTTGCATAGTCTGCTTTTATATATTTGTTCACAACCTTATACAATGCAAATAGTTCACTCTTTTCGCTTCGAGATTTGTTCTTGACTTTTTGCAGTTCTTGCCTTCTTTTCAGTAGTTGTTCTGTACGGATTGATATTATTTTATGTTTGTGTTGTTTTTTATTGTGACTTGATTTTTCTAAACTAGCAATTATTGCCCTTTCTATCTTGTCGTAGTGACTTTGTACCGAGTAATGTTCCTCTTTTGAGCAGGTAGTAGTAAGGTGAGATATTATATTTTCACTGTATGTTTGTATTTCCTTTATAATTTTCAGCTGAAAGATTTGGTTTGTTGTGTATTTGGCGCGGCTTTTCTTTTGTTTACCAAGAGCTATAGTTGCTCTGATTAACCTGTGGTCTGAGTTGTAGTTTATGTTTAATGTCTCTATGTTTTGGAATTTTTTCGGCTTGTTTGATAAGATATAATCAATCTCGTTTTTATATAGTCCGTTTGGCGATAGCCAAGTCCATCTTTTATTGTGTTTTTTCTTGAAGCACGTGTTCATTATCATTAGTTTGTGTTGTAATGCATAGTCTATGAGCCTTTGTCCTCTTTCGTTCCTTTTTCCATATCCATATTTTTTAGTAACTAAATATTCATCGTCTTTGGGTACTCCAACCTTTGCGTTGAAATCGCCCATCAGTATTATAAAATTGTGTACTCATTCCATTGCTGCTTCAATTGTGTTATAAAATTCGTCAACTTCGTCTTCACTTGATATTTCTGTTGGTGCGTACACTTGTATTAACGTTATCATTTCACCTTGTACGTTAATGTTCAGAGTTGCCACTCGATCTGTGAGTCCATTAAAGCTGATGATGTTATTTTTAAGTGACTTTTTAATTAGGAAACCCACTACATATTTGCCAGGGGTTTGATTTATGTAGCACAAAATAAAGTTTTCGTATTCCTCTATCTTGTTCCCAGATCTTCTTACTTCTGATAAACCAATGATATGGTATTTTATTTCTTTGATTGCTTCCTGTAGTTCTATTAAGCGCTCGTATGAGGATAAAGTCCGAACATTGTATGTTGCGATGAATAGTTTGAGATTTTCTTCGTAATTATTTTTGATGTTACTTGGAGGGTTTTGGTCTTGCACTCCCTCGGTGACCAGCCGTGGTGGGAGAGGTTTTGTTTGATTGTTACTTATGTATATCAGTGGCGAAGCCTCCATAGAACACGATTCCTACCGGCTTACCTTGGCCAATTTTAATATATACATTTTTTATTATTAATAATTATAGCTTACCCCGCTTCCTACAATTTCATAAAAATAATTCGCCATGTATTTAAAATCACGCAAACGCACACATACCCGTTTTTACGATCGCACTCAGAACGCGTACGTAGTACGTACTTCCGGGGAACTCGCTAAAAACATCGGGAATCCAAACATTTGAAATGTATGAAATTCACGCACACATACACATTACTACTACATGCAAACGACTCGTCGATATTGTCGAACAACAAGCCGATCCCACATAGCCTACCTAGTCTTTATTTGTCATGTGTTAAGGTTTAGTTTCGCATGTTTCGCTTTAAAAGATTTCGTCCAATCACAACAGAGCTAATTGCAACGGCCGACCGGCGCGTGCTGTGACCAGTGTTGCCACTTTAGCCAATTTTTAGCTAGATCTAGCCACATTTACAGAATAGTTAGCTACATTTTAAAAATATAATAGCTAAATTTTTTAGCCACACTTTATAGCTACTTTCAACACTGTTACTTATTAAATAAGTTACCACTAGGTATTGGTTCAATCAATTTTAATTTGTTATGTAAAACGTACCTAGGCGCGAATGAACAACAGCTGTTTTGGTAAGTTTTTAAATTATGAGATGTGTAACCCTACATAATATTATGTCTATGGTCTAACCGTCTAAGTACCCACGGCGGACTGCCGTGAATGGGCCCTTTAATCCTGCCGTATTTTATTTCCTTTTCGCCGGGGAATACCCTGCATGTGAATCAAAATGTGAGTAGTGAGTTGGTAGTTAGTTGGTTCGGTGCATTACCACTTGCGTTGTGTGTATTTCGATTGTGTATTAAGTTGATACTTGTTGTGAATTACAACTTTTTTTGTTTAGCCACTTTTGGCAACTTTTAACATAGTAATTTATTTCGAAACTAGCCACTTTTTACCGTATGCTTAGCAACTTTTTCTTTGGGCAAGGTGGCAACACTGGTGCTGTCATTTCAATTCACAACAATTATATTACGCGTTCATTTGCACTCATTTTGTACTGTAATATGCAACATTTTGTTTATTAAGTTAGTGGGCTAGCTTGATTGTAATATTATATAGTTTAAAAGAATCGAAAGTAGTGAAATTTTACTTGCCAAGTGTTGTGTTGTGTTTTTGTTTGTTACATCGTAAAGGTTGGTTTGTTTTACTTACTTTGTAATTTGTCGTGACACGGTTAGGTGAGAAATGGCAGCATTAGTACAAATTGACTGTTGTCTTACGGATTACCTATTAAATGACTTAAATTCGTTCTATTAAATAACGACGACAGACGACAAATAACAAAATTAAACATTTAGGTACGTATTTCTGCTGATATTTCTTTGCTACTAGCTTTTGCCCGCGATTTCGTCTGCGTGGACTTCAGACAGGTAGCCTATGTTCCTTTCCATGTTTGACATGGGATGCATGCAAAATTTCATCTAAATCCAGTTTTTGCATGATTGAGTAACAAACATCTACACTGGCAAGTCAGGATTCACTTATTTTTGGTGTGTGAGTGTGAGTGACGTGTGCTTAAAACGGCTTTTTTTAAAGCCACTTTTATCATACTCGACATGCACTGTTCATATAATACCAGTGATGTCATGTATGGTGAAGGTGGTGAATACTAACAACACTAACACTGCATGCAACGCACATTGTGTGCGTTGCATGCAGTGCAAGCAAAGCACCCTAGTAGTTATGGAAAAGGTAAACTAACACACTTAATACAGGTATGTAATTTATTGCACGTTTTTTTTACAAGAATTGAAATTTTGCTTATTCACGAGTTAGCCGTTTTTTGGTCCGGCTTTACCTTTATTTTTTTTCACCCCACGCCACTGATGTATATATTTGTTTTATCATTTGTGGTTTGATTTCTGGGTTCCTGAGTCGTTATTAGTTTTTCGGGGAACTCAAATTTGCTTCAGGTGCTGCCCTCTCGACGTAGTTTAGTATATTAGGTCTAATGAAGTCTTTAGGGTTACATTTCATTTTCGATTGGGCTTGTGTCATATTACTTGTGGTTTTGGTAGTATTGCCTTTTTTTTGTGAAGATGTCTGGGGGGAGCTTGAAGTTTCTCTCTTCCTTTTCTCGCGGGACTTCTCGTTTTGTGGTTTAATTATTAATTTGTCATACTTTATATATGCAATGTTTCCTTTCTTTTTCTCCTCTTCTACTAGAGTCTTGAGCTGATTGCGTTTTTCCAAAATATCCTTTGTGTGGTGGTGATGATGATGCTGATAAAACATGTGATCTGCATAGTAGCATAATGTATTATCATTATCTTTGCTTCTTTAAACAACGCTGAAACTCTTTAACATGTATAAGGAAGGAATCTGAAGTTCTGTACGTACCTTCGGAAGTATACCACGGGGTTTATAACTGTAGCTGTGGTGAAAAATCTTACTTTTTGGTAGCTGAAAAAAGGTAGCTAAGGTAAAGCTAGGCTAAGTAAATGCATCACAAAAAACTAAAATATCCATAACCGAACAAATAGGTACCTAACCTTCACCTTTTGAAGTCGGTAAAGTCGAATATATTTGAGATTATAATTATTTCTTTTTAAAATTTGTGTATCGGCACTGGAACCTAGCGTTTTACGCATCACCACCGGCTCTCATTTTGAGTGCCAGCGCCGGCAGCCGTTGTTTTATATCTCGGCTGCCGGCAGTATACTTACCGCCGGTTCCCATTACTGATATTTTTGGGAGCCGGCGCCGGCAGCGGAGGCACTCCCCATTAAAAATACTTACGCCAGCGGTTATCACTTATTACTTATCAAACTTTTTTGGTGGCCGTTTTTCGTTTTTCCGTCAAAAAACTTCTTAAAAGGGGTCCCCCTTTTAAGAAGTTTTTTGACGGACCCCCAAAAAAAAAGGTTGTGTCTTTGTAATGAATTGACTCCTAGATACTGGTGTCTGATGTAATATCTAAGGTCAATAATATGTATCGCTCGCGGGGCCCCAACAAGACTCAAGAGTCAGACCAATGAATTATGAATTATGATCAATGAGAATAGCATTATGGCAGTCCGCAGTAAACTGTAGAGTCTACAGTCTACTGCGGACTACAGTCTACTAGAGACTGTAGACTGTAGTAGACTATAGATCAGTGTTTTTCAACCTTTTTTATTATACGAGCGATATTATCACTTTGTGTTATTTCACCTTGTAGATTTACTTTCAACATACTTGCCATTAGCCAGGTAGGTGTCTAATGTCTATACCTAAGACCAGTGTTTCCCAATCTGAGGTATACTCGCGGACAACTGGGGATCCGCAAGTATATACATGGGGGTCCGCGGTGTCATCACTGGGCCATACATAAATGCTGTCTCGTAATCGCTTACTTAGCAAGGAGAATTCGATTTTTTTTCTGTTTATTTTATTAAGGGGGTCCGTGAAAACTATGCTTGATTTTCTAGGGGTACGAGGCTGAAAAAGTTTGGAAACACTGGTATAGACTATAGATCATTGATTCCCAAAGTGGTCCAGGTGGACCCCATGGGGTCCACGGGAGCCCGATAGGGGTCTACGCTTGCGTGGAAAAAAATGGGGGCCAACGAGTCGTTAACGGGGGTCTATAAAAATTAGGTGACCCGATTTGACTTCCCCTTTGAATATAGGCAGACAATATTATATTAATAGCAGATTAAATATTACAGAGCGAGGAGATTTAGAAATAAGTAAAAGTGTGGTAATTTTTGTGTTAAATAGCTACAAAACAAGAAAATATTTGCGTTTACTTTTTACCATTCCGAAGTGAAGGTTATTGGTTCCTTGTACTGTGACTTGTGAGTCAAACTTAGAATACAAAAAAGTTAAGGTCCAACCGTTGGACGAATACGCTTTTTAGACCGGTCTTGAACTTTAGCTGTGGGGTCCACCGGATCCAGCAAAATGTTTAAAGTGGTCTATGAGAAAAAAAAGTTTGGGAACCTCTGCTATAGATCATAGTTGATGTGTAATATGCATGCGGCATGCGGCGTGCTCTCGCGCACGCGATGGTTTCCCTGGCATAATTAGGGCGCAAACGGAGCATGGCGGTATGTGGATCCGTTTATGTATTTACATATAGAAAACTGTATTGATTGGCATCATCATCAGCACGTTGTTTCAGGGGCCGTCCAATAATCACGTGGTATTTGTTTACCATATTTTGTGCGTACGCGACGTGGTGAGGTAAGTTGAGGACCCTACGTAATTTAATACTTTCGTTATTGGGCGTTTGCACACTGCACGATAACGACACGACACGATACCACAGAATAGAGGGCCACCGCACATATTATACAATTTCAAGTTGGCCGACTATCGTACAAACTATCGTACTAATTCTAATATTCTGTCACTGCACCCAAATTATTCTCCTTTCTTTTCGTCTTCGTTTTATTAGTGCCACAATAAAAGCGTGCTTTTTACGCATTTTAACACGCACGTCGCTAGGCTAGCAACACCGTTACCAACTAAATCTAAAAGTCTGCGGCTGGCAGCGTACACGTACACGTACAAGTTGTCCAATTAAATTGTGACACTACGCAATTTAGTTTGTACGATAGTCGGCCAACTTGAAATTGTATAATATGTGCGGTGGCCCTTATCTATTCTGTGGTATCGTGTCGTGTCGTTACCGTCGCAGTGTGAAAACACCCATTTATAGACAATCCCTACTAAGGACCAAGCCACACACTCCGTTGCGGCGTCGCATCGCAAGAATCCACATTGCTGTGCAATATTTTTATTGCGATACGACGCTCTAACGCAGTGTTGTGACTTGTGGGCTGTGGCCTGAGTCCTGACTCCTGACCCGATAATTTCGTGCACATTGTGCCGAAGGCAGCGATGTGGATCCCGCGCACCCGCTCATAAGACTTACGAAAAAGTATCCCACCCCGCTGCGCCTCGCCAGTCGTCATAAATCATAATGTGTTCGAACTTCGAAGCCTTAGGGCCTTTCACACTGGCGATTAGCGAGCGATTTGAAAGCGACGCGACCTGTCGCGACGTCGCGTGGACGCCATTTTGTACACTCGTATTTTGTATACTCCCTAGACGAGTGTCTAGGGAGTATACAATACGAAAATCTAATACCTTTGCATCTTTATTCTTGTCTTGCTGCCAAAAACCCTTACGGTTTTGAAGGAGGATATAAATGTACAAATACTATTAGTTATTATTTATCATCAAAATTGTTAAGTATCCAACACGAAATTTGATTTTTTTTATGAAATCACGTGAAAATTGACAAGGGCTGAAATGATAAGAGTTCAGTGGGCTCAAGAACATTCCCATACGTGTTAGGCAATTGGCAAGACAACATTTGCCGGATCAGCTAGTATTAGATTTATCAAGCGGCAAAACGCTTGGAGATATTATTAGGACACCCTAAGTCCATTGGCCGCACTTGAGCAAAGACAAATAAAGCGGTATGAGCAGTGAATGCGGCTTGTTTATTTGTAAACGAGCGTGCGGTTCGCCTGATAATCACTGGATCACTTTCTATATTACAATCTAATTCTACACTGATATAAAGGTAAACAGTTTGTTTGTTTGAACGCGATTCATATCACGAAGTACTGAAGCGATTTTTTTGTAATTTGGCACAGGAATAGAGTAAACAAGTAGGAAGGGCTAGGTAACTTTTTTTGCGGGAATCCTGCGTAGATTGGTTTCAATGAAACTGGCCACCGTCAGCGTAAGTCGTAACCGGTGTATGAGGCATCAAGGGTTTACTACGAGTAGTTATAACTTTCATGGCACGTGAAAAAAGATGTTCAGAAAAATAACATTTTTGAATATTAGGTTTAAGTAAAAAATTGTTTCTTTCGTATACGTTTTTATATTTTAACTAGCTGTCGCGGCAAACGTTGTTTTGCCATATATAAAGTATTTCGATTTCCGCCCAAATTCTATTATTAAAGTGACTAAATAAGTATGTCACCATGGCAACGTTCATCGCTATCCTGTCGCACAAACAATGGTCGCCGTCAGTCTCGAGTTATAATAATTTACTAATATTTATTCAATAAATGCACTTATCAATAACAAAAGTACCCAGTAGCCGATTCTCAGACCTACTGAATATGCAAGTAAAATTTGGTAAAAATCAGTCAAGCCGTTTCGGAGGAGTACGGTAACTAACATTGTGACACAAGAATTTTATATATATGTTACAGTCATAGTGATTAAATAGCTATTATACATAATGACTGGTCATTATATATAATATCTAAATTGACTAGACAATGTGATTAATTAATCACTTTATCCGGATGTTATTCATAATAGCTGGTCGAAGTTAGCCAAAGTAATAAAATACGGTATAACCGACTTATCACTCCTCCTCATTTGTAAGAATAAATTATAATTATGACCCAGTCATATAACGTCAGTTCATTTTAAATATTTTATTATTTTTAGTCTTTAAAGAGTGATACCAAATATGTGTATTGATCTCTGTATTTTTAGGGTTCCGTACCCAAAGGGTAAAAACGGGACCCTATTAGTGAGACTTCGATGTCTTTCCATTTGTCCGTCTCTCTATCTCCAGCCTGTATCTTAAGAACCGCTATAGCTAGACTACTGGAATTTTCACAGATTGTGTATTTCTGCTGCCGCTATAACAAGAAATACTAAAAACAAAATAAATTAATATTAAAGGGGAAGGGGAAGACGTGATTTTTCTGTCCTTTTTTGCTCGTAATCAACAATGGCAACAGGTAGGCACTTGAAATATTCACATAATACTTAGTTGTATTTACACTTTAATAATTCATAATAAAATGAATAATAATTAAGGGTTACAATCCAGGTCCATTCTAAAATGGCACAGAACCCTTTGTGCACGAGTCCAACTCGCGATTGGTTGATTTTTTAGGGTTTCGTACCCAAAGGGTAAAAACGGGACCCTATTACTGAGACTTCGATGTCTGTCCGTCTGTCTGTCCGTCTGTCTGTCTGTCTCCAGGCTGTAACTCAAGAACGGTAATAGCTAGAAAGTTGAAATTTTCACAGATTGTGTATGTCTGTTGCCGCTATAACAACAAATACTAAAAACAAAATAAAATTAATATTTAAGGGGGGCTCCCATACAACAAACGTGATTTTTTTGGCCTTTTTGGCTCTATATCAATAACGGCAACAGGTAGGTACTTGAATTTTACTCAAGGTCCTTAGTTTTATGTGCACTTTAATATTTAATAATAATATTTAAATAAAATAAAAAATTAAGGGGGGCTCCCATACAAAAAACACAATTTTTGGGCTAATTTTGCTCTATAATGGTACGGAACCCTTAGTGCGCGAGTCCGACTCGCACTTGGCCGATTATTTTTATTTTTTTATGCCTAGTGAGCTTTTACTTTATACATTATAAGTTAAATAACTTTCAAACAATATTAATTAACGTAGCTTAATATTATCTATGGCAATTTTATTTTAATTTTTAAAATAAACTTTATAATAATTGTTACATTTTAAATAAAAGTATAATATTGCTACACATAATATAGTTAGGTATGCTTAAAGCAAATTGAAATATAATTTTATAATCTTTACCTACGGTCTGTTTTATTACATTATCCAAGTCTTTGAAGATATTATATAAAATTGCTAGTTAATGTGATTAATTCTGTGTCATTTATCACTTTATCTAAATTGAGTAGACATTATAAATAATGGCTAGATCAGTATTTCCCAAAGTGTGGGTCGCGACCCACTGGTGGGTCGCGGATAGATTTTGGGTGGGTCCTGAAACTATAGGACGATTGTCGTACGTTTAATTAAAATGGGCGTGGTGACGAGTTTTAGAAAAGGCCCAAATCCAGCAGTGAACGTCAGTAGGCTGACGATGATGATATTATGGTGGTGAACTACGATAAGAATTGACGGGTAAATGATGCGGCAGCAACACACCGCTGCTATTTTGTCTTCATGACAGAAGGTGGGCCGCGAACTTAAACTTTCTTGTAGATGGGTCGCGGTCCCGACAAATTTGGGAAACACTGGCTGTAACATATATAAGATAACGTTTTTTTACTAACTATGGCTTGTTTTAAAAGTAGAATAAATCAAACTATAACAAACCTTATTGTTCAACAGTACATTTCTTACATAAATACGCAATTTATTACGAAAACATAAATAAATCAATATTTAATACATTTCATGTTATAAATAGTGTAAATAGTAAATACCTGACTTTCACCAATACATTACAATATTATGGAGGTAATAAATTGAAATATATAATAAATAATAAATATAAACTTATAATAAAAAATATACTTATTAAATAAAAAAATAAAAAACAATTATTATGTATGTAATGTTTCTTTAGGCTGTTTCATGATTTAAGTCTTTTTTTTTTTCATATATTAAATGGGCTATTTGAACATTTAAAATATTAATCTCCGATTTATTTATATTAACTTCCGACTATATGAGCTTGTTTGTAAGACTTAACACGATGAAAATAGTAATCCCAAAGCCTTCTTAAAAACAAGCTCACAGCAAAAAAAGTTAAGAATATTATAAAAACTGATCAATAATACATAATAACAGAAAAAAATACGTCAATTAATTCTTAATAAGTATAATATTACCTTAAAGAACTCGTTTAATCCGAAATATTATCACTTCTGCGGCAATGCGCGCACTACCAGCTGATTGTAAACGCAAACTGAATAGTCGGACAGAACTACTAAGTACTAACTAGGCACATAATACACCATGTTCATCACAGGGATTAAATAGAAAAATTAGTTAAGTATAACTTAAAAAACCTATAAGCTGACTACGTACAAATACAAAAAAATATATTGACACCTTATTTGTTAATCGTTATAATAATTAGTGCAATGAGTCAAGCATCACTCCCCCTTGGTGAGATCTCGTAAGATCTTTCTAATCTCTAGCGAGATTTTCAAAGCTTATACCCCTCCTCCTCCCCCCATACTAATATTTACCTAAACTTATTATGTAGTAGCTTTATGCTTACAATATACCTACGCTGTGTGTATGTTACACTTTAAAGTTGAAGTAAAAATGGGTTAAATATTACTTTCTCGTTACACATATTTGATATTATATTATGTTTTACGACAAAAGGCTGATATAATAATACAGGATCGTCCAACTCGCATAGGATACTTTTGATCCCGGAAAAATGTACGGTTCCCGCGCGATATATAAATTTAGCGTTGCGGGCGTCATCTAGTTTAGTATAAACTATAAAGTTATATTCTTCTTGCGTGTTTTATTAACATTCATTTGTAACGATTAGAGAATAATATACAAATTGAGCGTTTATTTTTAATAGCATTGCATTTTGACGCACGAAAGCATATTTTACGTCCGAGCTCAGAGAGATTTAATTTTTCCTTAACTTTAATGATGATTTTGACTAAAAGCTCCATTATTTTTTATCTGACAATTTAATTGAAATTATGTAATCATTTTAAACTGCGAATATTCGACGAAAAATGCTAAACGTTTAATTGTAGAATATTAATTTATCAGTCCTCTAAAATACTTAAAGCGTGGTCAAAATATTTTTGAGTTAACTTCTTGACATTTTTTTAAATGATAGATTTGTTAGGGTTATTTGTTAACATAATAAATAAATTAAAATAAGTACTAAGTAATTACAAATTACTTGGAAAAAAATTATTATAGTTATGTACTTCAGTCTTCAATACAAAAATGAGTAAAACAATATTATTTTCTTCAAACTTGCTTTTTTCGTTAGGGTTATTTAACACGCCTGTGTGTAAATGTATGTGTGTAAGTTTACTTTATAACTTGTGTGTGTGAGTATGTTTGTTGATCGGTTGCCATGGCAACGCCTGGCGACGGCGCCGCGGAATTTACATAACTATTGCCTTTCCAGTAGGATATGAAACCTTACGACTTTACAATAAAGATCACATTTGTGTGTCTCTGTAATCACTTATCTTTTTGTAAGTTATTTCTAGGCTAGAAGTTGGAATAAATAAACATTTAGGCTAAATTCTAGTCTTAAGACTTTTAAAGTCTAGCTAAGCGAGCATCTACATTCTACAATTTATTAGGCACTGAGTGGCGCACCCAAATCCTTGCACCGATCTTTTGTCGCAGAAACCGTACAATTTCCGTAACAAAATTACCCATCTCCTGACACATATGACATAATATCCCGTTTAAGCGTGTGGACAGACAGACAGACACACATTCGCATAATATTAGTAAGGCTATATTTTCTGCTAATTACTCACCACCGCTCCCTTAGGGCTCTCGGCTCGGTCCAGGCCTCCCTCAGCACTTGCAGGGCTTCGCGTAGGGCTGGTGACGCGTGGCGATGACGACCTGCAGACAGACAAACATTTATCATCTGGCAATTGGCATTACAATTTCGATGGCGAAGTTAGGGACTAAGAGCCCGCGAGGGCCACCTTCCTTCGTTTCGTAAAACTGAAAGTTTACCGGTTTGTGACCTTTACAGAGGTAAGAACGACCAGCAACTATAGGGTTTCGGTCGCGCTTACTTTAGGAGGTATCCAGTTCTGAAGGTCTACCTGACCTTCGAGAAAGAGTAAAGCTCAATTTCATAGCTTTAAATATTATTCGCGGTAAGTGGAGGAATCTCGTCTTCCAGTATCGGACATTTTTGACAGTAATTGCTTCCCACCAACTTTGAAGGTCTAGCAGTGGGAAGCAACTGTTTATGTTTAACTGTTATGGGATTTGTCATTTGACAGAAGGGGCCATCCATGTATTACGTAGGGAATGCAATCCCGCAAGAGAATTTCAATCCCGGTATTTGCGGGATTGAACCATCACAATCCCGCTGGATCCCGGTATTTGCGGGATCCCGCTGGGTGGACATAAACTTTTAAAATAAATCGTTACAATGACTTTACTTGATAGACCCCGTTTTATTTTTAGAATCTCAAATAAAACAAACTTTGTCGGACACTTTTTTCAAGGGTTTATTAACACCTCCATACTTCAGGCTTTATAAAAAATTAAAGAAAAACTAATATTTTTTTTGGAAATGGCTTCGTAATAATAATAATTAAAGGTAACTAAAAAAACTCGCTTATTTATTTTCATCTTTTATCAAAAATTTTTTCGGCAAATATGTCTATACATATTTGCCGAAAAAATTTTTGATAAAAGATCCTATGTAAAAATCGTGCCCAAAGATTCCGAAACGGTTCCTGATATTCGACACAAGGTAGGTAGTAGCTGGAAAAACTCGCTCAGCATCCACGCTGGTTGGTTCACTTGTCATTTAAAGCGAATTATAGGTGAATTGAAGGTAAATTGTTTAGCGGGCTGTCTGTAGCCAGTTCACGCACCCCCGCGCGCAAAGTTATACACGTATGAATCACATTTCTTTGTAATCCCGGCAGTCCCGCGGGATCCCGCAAAATTTTCGACCGGGATTAGTCCCGCAAAATGCATGCGGGATCCCGGTATTTCGGGATCCCGGTATCCCGGTATTGCATTCCCTAATTACGACAAACAAGACTTTTTAGCCCTACCCTAACCCTATGTCACGCTTTTTTCAACCTTATCTATAATAGTTATCGCTCTTCTTGTGATACAGCCTGGAGACAGACAGTGAAGTCTTACCATGTAGGTTCGAAACCCTAAAATGACACAAACGAACTTCTTGTTTCTCAAGAAACTTTTGGCAACAATACTTACTTAAAAAAGTAAATATCAGATGAAACCAGCACAAAAAACAGTTTTCAACATAAAATTTTAATAAACTCAGCTAAAGCACTGCAAACTGAAAGCAAGCAGGGGATTTAAGCTGAAATTGCGTTCAGTGGAGTTTTCAAAGTAACCCAGTTATTATATTAATCATTCCCGCTCTGACCTGGCTGACCTATTTTAAAGGCGATGACCTAGCTTACCTAAGCCATAGGCTTTTGTTGATTCAGAACCGAATAGAACCTAGATTCTAGAATTCAGTTTTTTAATATCGTTCGTCGTTACCCCGCCAAACTGTGCTGAAAATTGTAAAACTATCCTATGAAGCTAAGACGTTTCCCGGTACTCAAAGAATGATTAATCAAAGTCTGTAACGCGACCAAACTACGTAGGTAGGTCCCCCATCGGCCTAGGAATTAACTTCTCTGATAGTACATTATAACGCACCTAGGATAGGAAAATAAGAAATGTCTCAGAAGTCAGAAATCAGAATGTCAACAAACATATTATTGTGATCTGAGGCTTTCTTATTTACTGCCCATGGTAAGCGCAGCGGGAAGAAAGTTGCCGTTTTCCGCCCGGAGGTGAGAAAAAAATACGGACACCACTAATATTTATTGAAGTCGGTTAAAAAATAAAGGGAAGAACCACGGACGACGGAAATAATTTGGCAACTTTTGGCGTAATCCAGCAAACAACATTGAAAATGTTAGTTGTTAAATAACTTAATAATAATCTGAGATTATCTCTAATCTTAATCCAGCCTGTACCATGTATGGCTTCTACCCTCGGTAGTCAGTACAGAATATATAACTATGTTAACATAGTTCGTCATATAATTTACTAGATGATCCGGTGAACTTCGTATCACTTCCCCCCCAATATAAACCTTTCCACGAATAGTGGTGGTTCACCTAAATCACCGTCCTCAGGTTTTAGCAAGACTTACAAAATTTAAAATTTATATTTTTTATTTATGTTACGCTCAAAGACCGAAATCGCTCAGTGAGCGAAAAAATAGCTCACAACGCGTTGTGGTCACAGTGAAACAGCCACGACGCGAAATTCGCGTCGTGGCTCTAATGAAAATGGCCACGACGCGTTCTGGCAATCACAACTTACGTCATTTGGTCGAATTATGTCAATTCAACGATAATCGTGATCTGTCGAATAGCTTTGTCCACACTAGGCGCTTTCGTCTTCAATTTTCGTCATCTTCTTTCATTCAACTGTCGTTTTGGCGCTTTCAATAATTGAATGCGTCAACGAACGCAACGCCAACTAGTCGTTTTTGAAGTTTTGGATATGGTCAGAGGGTATGCTTCGCGGGCATGCCTCACGTTCGCTGTTGACTGCGCTATAAGTATAACGCATGCCTTTGACGAACAGAAAAAGGCATAGTGTGGACAAAGCTATTGGGTTTGAAGTTTGAACATAATAAATAATCTTATATCTTTAAACGAGCAATTCTTGTATACATATAAATATATAATATATAATTGGAATCTCGGAATCGGCTCCAACAATTTTCATGAAATTTTGTATATATAGGGGGTTTCGGGGGCGATAAATCGATCTAGCTAGGAATCATTTTCATAAAATGTCATTTTATGTGTGTTTTTTTAATTTTTTGAATACCGAGCGAAGCTCGGTCATATAGCTAGTAATTGATAAAACGACCAAATTACATAGGCCCGCCATCTGGCCATGAATCAACTTCTCAGATAGTACGTTCCCTCGTCAGACTGTACATAACATGGATCTAATTTTATTGTGTATGTTGTAGGGTATTTTGGCAAATGTTCTTGTTTATTCGTATATTTTACGAGTGTCCCTTAGTTGAAATGTCTTAAGGGCATTAAATAACTTAGCAGCCCTAGAGGATGGCCATAGGATGTTCAACCTTATGCTCTATTATGGGAGTCCATAATCCTGTAGCTGTAACCACATTGAGTCCTGACTCCTGATTAAACGACAAACAAAATTAATCCTTATCCTTGGATGAGAGAGTTCAAATTCATTTATCGGTAAGCTTAAGTAGTGTAGTGAGTCAGAGGTTATTTTAACGTGTCATGGGCCGTGGCGCCTAATCAGGGTTGTCGGCGGAAAGTTTTTTTTATTATTTTTCTCGTATGAGAGAACTCGATACTAATATTTTAAACGTCTGTCTGTCACCTTTTTAAGCTTACACCGTTGCGCGTTGTACCGATTCAAATGAAATTTGATTACGTTTAAAAAAGGACATAAAATACTTTTGATTCTGAAAAAAAATAATTGCAATTTGTCTTTATACCCCTTAGGGTATAAAGACAAACTACAACCTATACAAAATACTACCTATAGTACTATCAGGCTAACCTAGGTCTTAACCTAGGTTAGCCTGATAGGTCCTTAGTCAAATTTCAATTGATATCTGTTTTAATAGTTCGCATCGCAAATCGCAATTCACGAATCACAAGTGCTATGTCATGCCGAAAATCATCCAAAGCAAGAGGTTTTGAAATTATTTTTGACTGTTTAAAACAATAAAATGGTCTTTTTGAAATTGATGATTTTAATAAGTAAAGAAAATGTACTCGACTCAAGTTGAGTCAAACTCAAGCTATCTGCTTTATGTAAATTTTCTGTGTGTTTTCTGTCAAATTCTTCATTAAATTAAAATTAAGTAATCGTTAATCGTTTCTAAGTTCGGCCGTTAAACTAAATGTCGGCAGCCCTAGGTAGTGAGTTGTGCCCGAGATGGCAGATAGGGGCCTTCACCTGACCTCACTTCCTCACATGTCCACGGACATACCGACAGATAATAACTTAATATTACATATTATGCACTGTGCAAGCCAAAATGTAAACGATCTCATAGAAAAGGATATTCAAGATTTAACTTTCTTGGGTTTTAAAATAAACATCAAAATCGTTCCAGTGGTTTGAGCGCAAAAGAGGTATCAGACAGAAACCACTTCGCATTTAAAGATGTAAGTGGATAAGGTGGATAGGTACCTTTATTAAAAAAAAGTAAAATTACTAACTTTTTTTCTTATATTTTGAACAAACCTTTTAACTTACTAACTTGACCATCTATCGACTATCATCATCTTGATTCTACAAGGTGTAACAAAACTAGTGATAATATTTCAGGGTGTGTAACCGTATAACAGTTCACACGACTGCACACCAACTGCAATCCGACTGCGCGTTTGGTTTGCAGTTCTATTGCAGTCGTATTGCAGTCGTGTCAACTACATTCAAACTGCACTTGAACTGCAATTTGCAGTTGGATTGCAGTTGAAATGCGGTCCGTCTGTGTAGACCCTTAGTTTTGTTACACCCTGTATACATATACACCTGTATGTATCCACAAAAAATGTGGATTTTATGTATATTTTACGGCTAAGAGCCGAAGTGCGGCTACACCTAGTTTTACCCGGCTACAACTAGGTGCAGCCCGCCACATGCGGTTAAACTTAGGTGCATCCTCTCTCAAAGCCTCCATATTTTATGCAATGAAACGATTTTCAAATTGTTGGTTACCGACTTCATCCGATTTCATCTTCATCTAGTATGGATTTTATTAAGGGTTACACACTACGTTACACATTAACAGTCCGCCTGCAGGCTCTGGTCGGCAGGCTGCCTGACAGTCATTGACCGTCGATACAAAATCTACAAAATCGTCAGGGGAACTGTGAGTCTGTGGTCTTTTCCGATTAACGGCCAGGTGACGGCCTGCCAGCGAACTGTTAATGTGTGGGTGTGGGGCCCTTTATAAGCATATTAATCATTCGATCGTGGAAAACGAGACACAATAGCTTTTCTATTGTTATATGCGACCGCTTGGGGCTCGAAAGATTATACAATCCGTTAAAAGTTATTTTACTTCTGGTTTTCTTCGAGACTGATCCTTACCTCGTCAGCATAAGAGTTATGTCATAGGTAACATTTTAGACGCATCAAGAGTACGCAATGCGCCATAATATTCTTTGTTTATTTACATAACCTACTAACTACAGCATAACTTATATGCACATAATATAAATAACGCTTTTTGGCTAACACACAACATAAGCGTATGATATCACTACATCCATTTGCTGGGTACGAAAAGCAAGTGCATATCTCCACATCCCGGGAAAGGATTTACCATACTTTTTATCTCTGAAAAATTAACGTTCCCGCGCAATTAACTAACTCCCGTTCGCTACTTTGACGGCGAAGTTAGCAATCAAAAATGTATAGGATTTGGGATAACGCAGAAATTGGGTGAAGCCAAACGAGCGTAATTTGTGAGTCGTGAGTCGCAGAATTTCTGCCGCGTAAATATCTTTTCATACAAATCACGACTCACAAAATTACGCTCGTGTGAATCAAACAGGACTTTTGTATGAAACTGAATGCAATTTCTGCCAGCCGAAATTCTGCGACTCACAACTCACAAATTACGCTCGTTTGGGTTCACCCAGTGTCAAGGCACTTGCGAAGCGTTATGTCAAATTGTCAATTCTCATACATTTTGTCTTTTGATAACTAACTTCGCCGTCAAAACTAGCGTACAACAACAACGTTACAAGTTACGGGCGTATTTTGCAACACCGTATGCAAAATACGCCCGTAAGGGTCTGAACACACTAGGCTGAATTACGCTGACGTAAATTCCGCCGCGTTTACGCCGCGTTTAAATTGCATACAAAATACGGGCCGAATACGAGGGGTGACACACTATTACGTCGCTTTTTGTATGCGTTTGACATTTGCGGCGGAAATTACGCCGGCGTAATTCAGCCTAGTGTGTTAGACACTAACTCTGTTGCACCAAAACGCGAATAAGTTTTCAGCTCACAGTATGTAGGTTTTCAGTTATCACCGATAACTAAGGGCGGTACTTAACTTTAACGAATGGTTTAACAGCTAACATATTGTATGTAGTTAAAAGTTAGGTGCACTGAGTCCCGCCGTATACACTATGATTTATATGATGCCCGTTCTTTAACTACTCCAGTCGACCCATCCGTGTCGATGCATGACAATTTTAAGATGTGGTCCACTTTCTAACCCCTCGCATATCTAGCGTCTAGGTCAGCTATAAATAGGTGCCCTACTTTGATGACTTCTTTTCGTGTACCTATTCAAAGAATCCTAAAATATTTTGATGGTATTTGAAGATGTTGAGGATATGTGTGCTCTTGAGCTCGCTATTAGGAACTTTCTGTATTGTCCCTACTACCTAAAAATTTGATAATATGTTTATTACTATTTATTAGCCATTAGGTATATTATATCGAATTAATCTTTCAGGCCCCGCGCGAGCACCGGTGATCGCGAGAACAAAAGAATACAATGGGAATTCCTAGAACCTCCGATCGAAGGATTAATTTATAAAAATTTGTTATAATTAAGGCAGTAAAAATAACATATTCTGTTAAAACAGTCGTAACAAAAGTAGTCAATTTCACCGGAATTTTCACTATCGCACGGTACCTGTAAATATTCTTTACAAGACCCAAATAATCTCCAAACCACCAACCTTCCTATTGGACAGACCGCTGGCTGGCCTGACCGGACACTGGAGTCTGGACTAATAAACACACTAATAAAATATTATATCCTAAACGAATCAGGACTTAGGACCTCTACTCCAAATAAGTGCAAAATCCAATGTTGCGATCCAAAGTTCGGGGCTCGAGCCGACCGAATTTTGTCACGTGCCTCTGAAGCTTATCACGTGACTACGATAGAGAGCCCGGCTTCGGAGTAAGGTCATTGAAAACTTCGATCGATTTCGGTCGGATACGAAGATTTTTTTAAATCTTTAATCTTTATTCATAAAAATGTTAACAGTATTTACTTAAATATACATATAGGTATTAAAAATCGCCAAACTGCTCAACAGTTTTAAAATGCGCCGTTTCGGAGTAGGCCTCCTGATCACGTCGGCCAATCGGCCTCCCCGTATAAAGGGGGGCTTAAGGAGCTAAATTAAGTCTAAACAGGCCATCACCACCGGAACAACATGGTTAGCGGCCATCTTGGTTGATTAGCAGCTGATGGGAAGTGCTCACATTACGTAATCTAAAGACAGGTTAAAAAGTAGTGAATCATGTGTAATATGGCATACAAAATAAAAGTTCAAGGTTACCACTTACCATACATACATACCATCCTCATCACCTTGATGAGTGGCAGTCTTCCACCGTGTTTCGCGTAACTTTCTGCCGCGCACTGTAAAACTCTGCAACAAACTGTCACCAGCAGTATTTCCGGACCTATACGACCTGCGAACCATCAATAAGAGAGCGTATTCCTTCTTAAAAGGCCGGCAACGCGCCTGCAGCTCTTCTGATGTTGCGAGTGTCCATGGGCGACAGTAGTTGCTTACCATCAGGTGACCCGTTTGCTCGTTTGCCCCCTTACTTAATAAAAAAAAATGACTTATGACTTATGCCTCATCATGGATTTTTCTACATTTTTGGAACTACATTTTTCATAATATTATCCGAAATAACGTATAGGCACCGTATAGGTTACAACAAGTTTGCCGGATCAGCTAGTAAGTAGAATTATTATTGTATGACAGCCGCATGATGCAGATCCTAGAGCTTTGCAAAGGTCTTGTAGGGGCTCCTCGAGCGATACAAGAATTGTTTTTAGAAATGCCACCAGACCACATGGAGACATCAGACAACTAATTCAAAGACAAAACATCCTTTATTTGAGGATCTGTCAAAAATGACACTTCAAGGGTTCCGCCGCCAAAAAAGTTGAGAACCGCTGTTCTAAGACATAAAGGCAGGGGTTCCCAAACTGTGCGCCGCGGCGCCCTGGTGCGCCGCAGAAAGGCAAGAGGTACGCCGTGAGTCGATCCTCCATAAATCATAATCCATAACCACAAATGGACGATTCCATTATCGCGGGTGCAACAGTTTGACACACTTAAAGCTTCCTACAGCCAAAATGAAGCATATTTATTAATAAAATATCCCTTGAAGGGATACATTTTAACTAGTTTAACAATGATATATAAATGAAAACCTTCATCAAATGTATGAAGGGCCACAAACAGGTCTGAAGTGCCATCGCCGGTGCAACCAAATTGACCCTCCATTAAGAACTGTGATGAGTTCATATGTGAATACTGGTTATTGCGAGACTTTTACAAAATAACTTGCCTATATTTCAAAATAGCATAAAACAAAGAAACTATGTAACTAGATAAAAGTAATTATAATAATATGTACTAGAAATTATTAACCATTTTACGATCGCGGGTGTAACATCAAAATTCTCAAATCTCTTAAAGGTGAATTAAATAGTAATTCTCTAACAAATATTAAAATTTTCGACATGGAATATATCATTATACTAATAAGTTTGTCATAAAACTGCACCAAATTGTAGTTTTTTTTAATTTCAGTTGTTTATTGGCCTGACAAAATTAATCGTCTAAATCACTGAAAACGATTGAAAAGTGTAATTTATACAAAAGATTTCGACGTATTACTGTATAAGTATACCACAACTAAACATTAATTTGAAATAATATATGCTATTTTAATTTAAGAATATGGGAAAAAACATCGCGTCCCTTAGATGATATTGCTTAAAAAGATACATACAGCCGAACATATTACCTCCTCCTTTTTGGAAGTCGGTCAAAAACGCTCTAAATTATTGGAATTTCATTTTTTACCTATAAAAGTTGTTTTGTTAGTAAATACACATCTTCTTACGTATATTCCAATTGAAAAGTGTAATTAATGTCTCATTTAAAAAATTCTCGTTAAGGACCGTCTGTAGCGGAATCGCCCAAATATTATAAAATAAAATAATAATACCAATAATACAAAGTAGGCAGATGATTAAATATTTGTTTATGATTATTTACTTGCTTAACCTAAATATTATAATCGTTAAAATATAATCATATTTTATGTATATTTTTGTAATAGCTAGGTAAAGTAGGGCGCCGTGACAAAATATTGACTTGTAAGTGAGCCGCAGGCTGAAAAAGATTGGGAACCCCTGCATAAAGGAAAGGAAGGTATCTTATATAGCCGACTACCCGCGTTGGGTTTCCCTCGGTATAATTAATACAACGCGTCTTTGTGACTTCAGCACATGTGGTCTGAATCACCGATCCCGTATTAAAACATAACTTAAGATTCCTCACTTCAAATGACTCACTTCAGGAGATATTATGAGAATAAGTTTATACCTAAAGATGGCTTTCCGATCCTCGCAGCAAGCCAGCGGCCTAGCGCAACCTTCATAAAATCTAATGATAACTCCCACACCGGTTTCGGTGACGGTGGCCAGTTTCATTGAAACCAGGCCAGCTACGCAGGAGTAATTTTATAGTGCCCAAGTGTGTGCGCAGTACACACTCTATTCCTTTACAGTTTACTCTCATAACCAAGTGGGACGGAAGACCGACATGACTGGCGAGAGACTGATCTCTCGCCAGTCGTGTCGTTCTTCCGTCCCACTGGGTCCCACATGTAAAAAGTCGGTCCTGCGCCTGAGCGCAGACTTTTTACATGCCCATCCGACGCATGGATCATCTTACTTGTCAGACAATCAGGTGATCAGCCTGTATTGGCCCAACCAAACTTGGAAATAACATGTTTCCATACCGGGAATCGAACCCACGATCTCCGCGTCAAGAGCCACGCTTTTAACCACTGGACCACGGAGGCGTTAAAATCGGACTAAAAATGCCACTTTTATGACCCAGGTCCTAGGCTATGCGAGAATATGTCTCTCTGTTACCTCTTCACGCCCTAACCGCTGAACCGATTTTGCTGAAAATATTGCCTCGTCACGACCGCACTAATATTTTACCGGTCTTATCGACACTTCACCGTGAAATCTGGACAAGGTCGCCACCACGGTAAAAGCAATTATAATGGCGCGATAAAGTTAAAAACGCCACTATACTGAAACCAAAACAATGAATGACAGAATTTCATACTTTTCCATCTATCCCCAAGCGGCACCCGGCTGTCGCATAATAAGTGAAAATCTATTGTGTCTGCGATTCCCACGATCGAGGTATTACATCTTCTTCTTATATATAAAAATGGATTTTCAAATGTGTTAGTCGCGCTAAAACTCGAAAACGGCTGAACGGATTGGGCTGATTTTAGTTTTAAAATATTCGTAGAAATCCAGGGAAGGTTTTAAAGTGACACAAAATTCACCGGGACAACTAGTCTATATCCTATATATGTATAAAAATTGATTTTCAAATGTGTTAGTCGCGCTAAAACTCGAAAACGGCTGAACGGATTGGGCTGATTTTAGTCTTAAAATATTCGTAGAAGTCCAGGGAAGGTTTTAAAGTGACACAAAGTTCACCGGGACAACTAGTCTATATCCTATATATAAAAATTGATTTTCAAATGTGTTAGTCGCGCTAAAACTCGAAAACGGCTGAACGGATTGGGCCGATTTTTGGGAAGGTTTTAGCCACTCGACAGTGGTGAAACCCCCTAAGGGTCGCATGTCAAAAGTCAATGTCTGTGGCGCAGCCCTTTCCGGGCCGCTGTGTACGCGCACACGTTTAATGTGCAAACACAGCGATAAAACTACTTTTGTCTTTGTCTAACATATTAAAACGCGTCTAAGTAGAACAAGACAGCTAGCAAGCGTCGTTTGAGTTCTCGGTAGACAAGGAAGAAATGCGAAATCTCACTTCAAAAAACGGCCGCGTCGAGGTGAGGACAGCGCAGTGTATACTTTAAAAAAAAGTGATAAAATACAGTTATTTACTTGGGAAGTGCCTAATATTATGTAAGTAATCTTTCAGTTTTTATTAGAATTAAGTGTGTGTTTAACAAATAGAAGTAAACAAAAAGAGTTAAAACGGCAATCTAACCCGTGCCTGGCCCTTACTCGCACAATGATTTTGGCTTTTCGAACATTATATATATATATATATATATATATATATATATATATATATATATATATATATATATATATATATATATATATATATATATATATATATATATATATATATATATATATATATATATATGTTGTAATGTTATATATATATCCCGCCATGGCTATTTTGTTGTTTCATTACACTGTGACTGCATCGAAACGTAAACAAAGAAAAAAATCGACGAAATTGACGAAAAGTTCGATTTGTCGTTTGATTCGTCGTTCGAGCGAATTCGCCGTTCGAGGGAATTCGCCGTTCGTGCGAATTTGAGCGAATTAGCCGTTCGAGCGAATTTGAGCGAATTCGCCGTTCGAGCGAATTCGAGCGAATTCGCCGTTCGAGCGAATTCGCCGTTCGAGCGAATTCGCCGTTCGAGCGAATTCGAATGAATTCGCCGTTAGAGCGAATTCGAGCGAATTCGCCGTTCGAGCGAATTCGCCGTTCGAGCGAATTTGAGCGAATTCGCCGTTCGAGCGAATTCGAGCGAATTCGCCGTTCTAGCGAATTCACGCAATGGAACGTTTAATTATTGTATTAAAACGGCTATTGTAATCTATAGATATTACTTGCCATTCCGTGAGTCCTTTTTCCTCAGTTTCTGTACAGCACCTTCGGAACCAGCTTTTTGGTAGTACATAATATAATATTATGTTTGAAATCCTTCAGAAAACTGGCCAAGTGCGTATCGGGCCACGCACAATATAGGGTTCCGTTGTAACGCTAGTTTTTGATCATTTTTGTACGGTCAATGAATTTACATTTATAAAACGTATTTTACACTACTTACAAGTAACAACATCATATTAGTAGCATTCAAAGGAATCTTATCGAAAAATTCCTTTATATAGTTACTTTTCCGAATACATTTTGTTTGGGTGACCGACTATTACTAAAAAAATAACTTATTAAGTCTTCTTAGCCGTGATAGTTTTCCTTTTAAATTCAGCATATTTCCTACTCCCGTAAATTTTTTCACATTGACAGAAGCAAATCCTTTTAAATTCAGCATATTTCCTACTTCCGTGAATTTTTTCACATTTACAGAAGCAACCGTTTAGCTGGTAGAATGGGATAGACTCGTTGTTCAACTCGTTGTTCAACTCGTTGTTCAACTCGTGTCGTAGAACAACAAAAAGAGTTAAAACGGCAATCTAACCCGTGCCTGGCCCTTACTCGCACAATGATTTTGGCTTTTCGAACATTAAATAACATATTTATGCAGTTCATATTACTTTACTGTAATGATAATTTAACGTAGTTTCGTTTAACTAAACTCTACCACTAATAGAACGTTCTATATTTTATAAATAATGACGAAAACTAGTACCGTCCGATACTGTCTGTGACGAAACCCCGAAAGGGTTTCGTCACAGACAGGTGACAACCCGTATCGGGCGGCCCCACAGACGCCTCCTCTGAGTTTTAATGGCCGATATTAGAATGTTCGCATAACATGGAATAGCCGGAATCATTTTGTTGTTGGATTACAAGAAAGGAGGCATTGAGACAAAAAGACTTAAAAATAAACGGACAAGTGCGAGTCAAAATATATTTATTCCATATATATATATATATATATATATATATATATATATATATATATATATATATATATATATATATATATATATATATATATATATATATATATATATATATATATATATATATATATATATATATATATATATATATATATATATATATATATATATATATATATATATATAACGAAGAATTAATAAATATTTATTTATGAAATATACAGGATTTTTTATTTATTTTTGATTGGGCCTCCGGTAAACTCACTCACTCGACGAAACACAGCGGAAGCGCTGTTTCACGCCGGTTTTCTGTGGGAACGTGGTATTTCTCCGGTCGAGCCAGCCCATTCGTGCCGAAGCATGGCTCTCCCGCGTGCGTGATATTTGTGACTGAAATAGAAGTAGTTGGCTGTGCAATAAAAGAGGCATTGATTTTGGGTTACATTTTGGGTTACAAACGCTTGCACAATGCATCCAAGTACTAGATGAAAAAGGTCTTATCGATACTAATCTTACACTCACTTAAGAAAATTTTCGCATTTTTGCAAGTTTTCTTTTCACATTTCTACTCAGTTTTCCTTTAATTCATGTAATTTGGAGGATTTTATTTTGTACTTTGTTTATTGTAATTATAAGAAAATCAAACTTCTGTGGATAAAAGTTACTACTTATTTCGTAAATTACATTAGTATCAAGGTAGGATTTTTCATGAACAAAAGAGATATCTTTTTGTGTAAAGTCCTACATATCATTTACTGAACCTACAATATTGATACTCTTGTACCACCCAGATAATAACCTTAATTTATTGTATATATAATATTGTAATGCCTAGAGTATGAAATAACTTTAAGATATCATGTAATACACAGCCTACTTGAAGCTGTTTGAGAGGCAGCCTCCATTTTTGTCCTGTACTTAAATCGTTGATTTTATAAAATATTTGTATGAGAGTCATGACTTGAGTGATATTATTTTGTAAATAGTACTATAAAGTTATAAATAAATACTCTTAGCTCGCTAAATAGTGGTTTATTATTAAAATATGACCTAAAATCTACTGAACATTTTGGTACCCAGTAATTATACCAGCTGTATAACATTATTACTGACAAATATATTATAAAAGTACTATTTTCAGGGTAGAAAATTTAATTTAAAAATGATTTAGATCCTTTTATGGGCTCCTGCAAGACCAAGGAACAAGAAATTCGTCGCCTTAGTGGTGAAGAGAGCTAAGCCACGCTTTTGACGAATTTGAGTTAAGAGCACTATCATACTCAGCTTTAAACGTAGATTCTTGTGGTGAAGAGATCTAAGTGATAGCTCAGTTAGAAGTCCGTTTTTCATTCAGACGTGAAAGGAGTTAATTGAAACAAGGAACAAAAATTCAAGTGGTAAATGAATGTTAGCAGCTTATAATTATTCACCATTATTTAATCGTATCTTAAAATTCGTACATGAAATTAGTAGTGAAAAGAGTTATGCCACATACCATTTTTAACCGCTTACCAATGTACAATTTCTGGCAACACTCTAGATATGACATAGCGCCTTTTTTGACAGCATTGACAAGTGACATTCTAGTTGTTCATGGTTTTTCGCTCCCAAATGTTTCGCGTGCTTGTGTATTATTGTTTGTGTTTATCTTTTGAAACGTGTTTTGCAAAGTGAAATAACTTATCAAACATGCCAAAGATAAGTTCTCGTACTGCAAAGCTTATGGCATGTGCTTTGGGAAAAAACTGGGATAATGACAATAAAACTGAAGGTAAGGACATCTTCAATTTGTTTACTTTGTGAAACTTTCGCTGTATTCATTTTTATCGTCATATTTACGAACAATGTTAGAATTACATACATACAGCTCACGCCACAGGAGAGGTAGGCAGAGACTATGGATTGCCACTGTTAGAACTTTGCTACTTAAATACGAATGTTTAAATGTGTGACTGTCCCATGATTTGATGGTTTAAAATGGGGTTTACATAAAGGATAGCGTACATCGTGTTCAATAATAATAGTTAAATGTGATGAGGAGAAATTATGTCATGCATTCATACAACTTGGTCCATCAATCCAACTGGTTGGTTCTCTGTCAATAGGTACCTACTTTGTTTGTAATATTTGCAGCTGCAGATATATCAGAGAGTGAAATACCTAATGTGCAAGATATTAAGTCTACACCATCTTGGTCAGAATCAATACATCAAACACCTACATTCTCTGCGGTTGTAGAACATGAGGGGCAAGTACTGGATCCTCATCCAATTCAGTTGATTGAAGAACAACAACCAAAAACGGGCCCTTTGGTATTAATACAGCATTATACAACATTAAGCAGTAAGTTTTACATTATTAAGATGTTTATTCCCAATTAAAGTACCTACAGGTTTAAAAAGGCTTTGTACAGTAAGTCGACTGGAGACTTATCTTTGTTTACCTAATTATTTTTTGACTGACTCAAGTCATAATTCGATACACTGTACCTACCTCTTTTAGAACATCAATAAAAATAATCAGGTGTAGGTAAAATACATTAAGAGTCCAAGATCTGTCAGTAAGTTAGTCTGATTCTACTTCCGCTCCGTAAGGGACATTTCTGTGGTGAAGCGGTAAGAAACCCACAAAGGTTCCATCAGTTTTGTATAATAATTAACACGCTGTGATCGCCAACTCGCCTGCTAAGTGTGGCGGTTACGGCAAATCCCCCTATGATGTAGATCCTTGGGTATGCCTTTGTCCAGCAGTGAACGTCTACAGGCTGAGATGATAATTATTTATTTTTATTGCTTCAGATGACAGTAATGGCAGTGATGAAGATCCCTTCTCAGGTACAGATTCTATTGCGGACCCTGTTTACATACCTGACACTTCTACTTCACATTATTCGGACAGTGATGAACATAGTGTTAACGATAGAGCTGGTCGTCCAGAGAACCCCATCTCTGAGAATAATAAGGCTCACCATTCGCAGATCGAAGAGAATCACCTTCCTCAGAATGTAGAGGTCCAGGAGCCTGTAAATGTAGATGAACAGGGGCAAGAAATTTGTTTAACAAGGAAACGTAAACGGAGACCGGGTTCCTGGAAAAGAAATAAACAAAAACTGTTAAGACTTCAAGGGAAAGAGCATTTGTCACAAAAAGGAAATGTAGTCAGAGGAAAATCAGTACAGCAAGTACAGTGTAATTGCCATTATAAATGTGGTAAAAAGATTTCTTTGATTGAAAGGCAGAAAATATTTAATGATTATTTAAGCCTTCCCGATGAAAGATCTAGATGGAGCTTTATCAGCAGTTGTGTTACTAAACATGAACCAAAAAGGCGTTACATACGGACTCAAACTGTTACTAACGAACACAGCAATGGCGATAATAATATATTAAGAAAAAAATTTACTTTCGTGTACACACTAACATTGTCTGGAAATAAGCATCAAGTATGCAAAAAATTTTTTTGGCCACGTTAGATATTTCAGGGAAAAAAGTCCAAACAGCGATGAGAAAGGCAGATTCAAGTGGTGTTGTGGAGGAAGATAAAAGGGGGAAAAACCCAGCACCAAACCGTATATCTGATGACAGAAAAGAGGCAGTTAGAAACCATATCAAATCTATACCTGTAACCGATTCACATTATTGTAGAAGTAGTAGCAAGCGAAAATACCTACCCTCTGGCTTAAGTGAGATGCGATTATACCAGGACTATGTTGAATTCTGCAAGGAACATGAAATACAACCAGTAAGCTCCTCCTATTACATACATATTTTTACCAATGAGTTTAATTACGGATTCCATCGTCCAAAGAAAGACATGTGCGACTATTGCACCCAGTACGGAAATAAACCTGAAAATGAGCAACTAAAAGCTAAAGCTGAATATGATCTGCATCTAACACGCAAACAAGAAGCCCGTGAACATAAAAAAAATGATAAGAAACATGCCAAAAATGATGTAACATTCCATGCGTACACAATGGACATGGAAAAGATACTACTGACACCACATTTAGAAGTTGGGCAACTTTATTATAAAAAAAAACTTATAATTTCACAGTATATAATCTAGCAGACAAGCAAGCCATAAACTATATGTGGCACGAAGCAAATGGCACAAAAGGCGCATCCGAGGTTGCAACATGTCTTTGGAATTTACTTACCAAACTAGATCCTGCAGTGATTGAAGTTACGTTCTATTCAGATACTGCAGCAGGACAAAACCGCAATTCCATAATATCAGCAATGTTTTTGCGAGCTGTTCGAGAATTACCATTGCACACAATTAACCAGAAATTCATGGAATCGGGGCACTCCGATATGGAGTGTGATAGTGTCCATTCCACGATAGAAGGCCGAGCTAAACATTTAAGCATTTTTATACCTGAAGGATGGTACACAGTCGCAAGAACAGCCAAAATCGATCCACCAAAATATGAAGTCAACGAGATGCATTATTCACAGTTTTTGGATTTCAAATCGTACAGTCAAAAACAAATAATAAATAAAAATAAAGCCGACAATGGAGAAGTAATGAGATGGCTGGATGTGAAGTGGCTGCAATATCGTAAAAATGACAACACAGCTATATATTATAAGACGCAATTAAGCCAACCTGAGTTCAAAAAACTAACAATCCGAAGAACTGTTAGAAAAGTTCATGCAGCGACTGATGAAGTCCTACCCCTTTACAATAACCAGTTACTAATTGAGAAAAAAAAACTTCAAGATCTACAACAGCTCTGCATGAATGGAACAATTCCATCTGCGTATCATGATTTTTACATGAATAGTTTAAAGTCTTCTGAGATATGTCTAAATACTGAGGATGGTGATGAAGACTGAGAGAATAATTTTTTTATTTGATTGATTAAAAAGAGCCTTTAGATTAAAAATTTGTCAAAATATCTGATCTTTATATTTTATACCTATTGTACACCACTTATTATTATTTCAATAAGTGGTGGTGAACGGAATACGGTAAAAGAAACATACTGTATGGGGGTGCTCCCCCATACCATAGCTTATCTTACCTTATCTTACCTTAACTTACCATACCTTAACTTACCTTACCTTGTCTTACCTTAACTTACCTTACCTTACCTTATTTTACCTTACCTTACCTTACCTTACCTTGACTTACCTTACCTTACCTTAATTTTCTCTTTTAAGTGAACTGTAGTTCTTTGAGAAATAAATTCTTTAAACCGAAACAATAAAATTATTGTTTCATCAGACAATAACAACGAAATAAATTTGCTATCTCTCTTCACAAATATTGCACTTTCATACCAGATTTGTAAATATTTTTCGTTGTGAATACATAGTAAGAAGCTTAGATTCGTTCACTTTTCTGAAGTGTGTAATACTTTATTTTTTGTAAATATGTGGTGAAGAGAGCTAACCAAAATATTCTCATTAACTTGAAAATTAATGTATGAGCTCACATAAATCAAAGTTCAATAATTTTAATACATACATGCTTACGTTCTCTCAAAATTTTGTGAGAATCGGCATATAAATGGAGGAGATAGAACAAAAACAAATTTTTAGTAGGTACTTAATTATTTCAATTGTCTTTATCTTTGATTCAATTAGGTGTGGAATAGCTCACTTCACTACTAAGGCGACGAATTGCAGTTTTAGTGTATGCTGGTCGTGTAGAAACGTCGGTATGTGGCGAAACCCTCTCAGGGCGCCACAGACATGACAAATCTGCCATTTTGCATGCCACTGTCGAGTGGTTAAAGTGACCTGTGACACGAAGTTCACCGGGACAGCTAGTTTATCATAAAAATTATGAAACTAGATGACGCCCGCCGGCAGGCCGCAATAGGCTTGATGACTAATTTTTTTTCTTATTGGTAATTGAAAGACCCTTAAAAAATAGAAACATCGCTGAAAGAATGACTCTGATATCTTAAAAATTCACCAAGATATGACAATTCAAACATCTCATAAAATAGACCTGCCCAAAACGCTCCTTACAAAGTACTACGAAAGACTGACGTCACTCTTTCGTAGTTTGTACGGATCGGGAGAGAACTTTGTTCGATAGGTATATTAAATATTGCGTTTATGAAAGTGGTTTCATAACAAAAGTTGCTTTTAATTGCATAAGTTATCGAATGGTATACAAATATTAGGAAATTTAATTGAAAAAAAAATCGACTTGATTATCCAACTTTGAAGGCGCATAGCAAAAAAAAATACAAATGCTACCGAGCTGAAATTTTGGGAACATTTATTTTTTACCGTGATTTCTTTATTTTATTAACAAAATTCGCTAATCTTTGACCTTGTCATCATCTCTATTCTCCGTTATGACAGTCGTTTACCTTGCGGGAACCGTACATTACGGGATACAGATAATTTCAGTCCCGGGAAAGGACATATTTATTAGAATCTACTTTTAATCCTGGAAAAATATTCCCGCGCGATAACCGAATTTTGGTGCAACGCATAGCGAGCATTGTCTAGTTTAAAATAAAAGAATCGAGGTACATAATAAATACTAATATTATAAATGCGAAAGTTTGTCTGTCTGTTACCTCTTCACGCTCAAACCACTGAACCGATTTCTCTGATATTTGGCATGGATATGCTTTGAGTAGCGGGAAATAGGACATAATCTGATACTTTTATCCCGGAAAATGTACGGTTCCACGCGATAAACAATTTCGGCCCAAAAGCGCTGCGGGCATCATCTAGTAATTAATAATCTAATGAACACTAAATACTTTATAGTGATTATACTAATACTTTGTCCACACTGGGACTTTTTTTGTTCATCAAGGCCCAAGTGAGGCATGCCCGTGACGTGCGTTGAAATCGTAGCGCTCGCTATGACACTTTTTTTTCAACGCGGGTGGATTTTGACGCATTCAATTATTGAATATGCCAAACGAAAGTTGAATAAAAAGAGATGACGAAAATTGAAGATGAAATTGCATAATGTGGACATAGCTAATGGTTAATATGGTTGATATACAATTTGCCGTTATCGCAGCGATATATCGCGTGCTTTTTAATGAACTGACATGATACCGTTCACTCGAGCACTTTTGTAGCAGTGTTGATTGGTTGTATAAAATATTTCTATTGTATTTGCAACCGGCATTTTTGTAATTTTGTATAATAATATTAAAAATAAATAATGTATAATAATATTAAAAATAAAAATAAATAATATTAGTATGGAAGTATGGATAGAGGAGAACATAAAAATGGTTTTAAATTGTCGTTTGGTCTGTTCGCAAAAGCGGGACAATTTCGGCCTCGCGGGGGACAGCGGGACAGACTGCCTGAAAGCGGGACTGTCCCGCCCAAAGCGGGACGTATGGTCACGTTATGTATGAAGCACCGCGTGAATGAGCGGCAGCCGGCAAGGCGGCTACGATCATAATTCATAATATTACATTCATTCATTTTTTATCTAACTTCCTGTCGAAATTAGTGAATGCAATATTACGATTTACGACAAAGCACTCAAAAGCCCGAATCTCGCACACCGCACACGTCAAGTTTTGACTACTAGAATTGAGACCCAGCGCATATTTTAAATTAAAAACTGTGACTTCAATACAAAGCTGTGTTTGTTCTGCAAACTCGCCTGAAAACTTCGTGGTTGATTAATAATATTTATACTTTTATAAAAACACTGGTATTAAGGGAACTTTTGTGATGAGAGAAAATATATCTAGCGTAGAATCTCATTCATCCGAGCAACGATTGTTAAGAATTCAGGGCCTTTCGTCAAATTGCATTCGAAGCTAATAGCTAATAGCGATGTTGGAAATCAGTGTATTTTAAATTTTAGGATTTGACATATATAATCGGAAGTGCAAAAACGATGCGTTATGTAAAACTCGTTTATCGCGCAGGAACCGTACATTTTTGATTTTTCCGGGATAAATGTATCCTTAACTGATGTCCTTTCCCGGGATTCGAACTACTTATCCACATTCCACAATACAAAATATCATGAAAATCGGTTCAGCGGTTTTAGCGTGAAGATTTAACAGACAGACAGGCAGACACACTTTCTATAATATACAATTACATCGAATATCGATCGTAGGAATCGCAGACACAATAGATTTTCAATTGTTATGCGGCAGCCGGGTGACGCTTGGGGATTGATGGGTTAAGTAACTATGGATTATACTTTTCTATAAAATATTTAATATCTAAATTCTAAACACCTTAACAGGCTAAACGTAAAAGGTAGTATGAACCACAGATCTCTAGTATGTGCAGTGTATTGTTTATTTATTTTTATCTAGGTTTAGGTACATACACAGTAAACACAGTTTGAAATTGATGTGACAATTGTTTTTCGATGCAACTTGCGGAGATTGATGCAGATGTTTCATTGATCATTCAACCAATTACCAATTTAAGAACATCATGGAAAACTTGCAGTCCCAATAAACAAACAACAGTTTTATGTGCTTAATAAAGCTCACATATTTCCAGAGTTTACTCTACTTTTCTCTTCATTCCGTCAAAATAAATTTGAATATAGAAACACGTCATGAAAAATAGGTCTTAAAACTTAATATGAAATCGATACTAACTTGATGCTAGCTGCACAAAACACTTCAGATTCGTTTTACGGAATTTTCACTGCGTGTTATTCTCCCTGTGGGATTTTTTACACGGATTATTTATTTTTGCCTCGCTCAACCCAGTGGGCTCTAACGTAGGCACGCGTGCGGCGCGCGCGAGCGGCCGAGCTGAACTGAAGTTTGAAATCGGTGTTGCTAGTTCTCCTGAAAATATTACCCCTGAAAACAAGGTACAGTACACCGTACAGCTGCAGCTGTTGGCTGTTGCACTTGGACCGTGGTATGCCGACTGATTGAGAGTTAGAAAAAAAGGATATAGAAATTAGAATCTTTAAGATAAATTCATGAAATCTGAATCGATTATAGGCTAACAGCTGCTGATGGACAGACTAACTTAAAAAAATTAACAGTCAAAAACTTTTAAGAACAAAACATGTAGTATAGTTCGTCAAGAAAGTCATGACAGGCGGGAAAATTTTCTAAACGTAATCACACTTATAAAGTGTATTTTTTTCTTTGTATTTTCACAGAGAACGCTAGTTACATTTTAAATATTATTGTCACCTTGCACATTTTTATCTCGAATTAATAAAGTTCTCATATTATTTTTTATTTCATTTAAAAATTTTCCCGCCTGTCATGGCTTTCTTGACAGACTAATCTGTAAAATTTTTATTTTAATGTATAGTCTGAGACTAGGGATTGCAATCCGGATACTTTGAAATCCGAAAAATCCGGATAATCCGGATTTTCTGGGCCTATGAAAAATCCGGATTTTTATTTTTCAAAATCCGGATTTTCGGTTTTTTCGAATAGTAGATAAAATTATGAAAAAGAAGCTTTTACGTAATATAAAATTAATTTAAATGTATCGTGTAATATCTGACGCACAAATTCACATTTGTTTAAAGGCGCTATCACAACTTTGCGTGGCCTAAACGTACCAAAGTCAGAATTTCGTATGTCTAACATTCCATGTATAGTTATTTGGTGGATGTTATTATATTTCTTTACATTTTTAATTTTATTTAAAAGAAATAACGACATAATATTTTAATTTCTTATAACCTAGCTCTTATTTTACTATATTAGTATATTTTCTATATGTATAAAATATAAATGAAATGATGATAAATTTACAATTATTTTAGAACATTTTAATATTGAGTACAATGTTTTTTTTATATTTAATATGTTTTTGATTACATTGAGGCTAAAATTATAAATTATAATTGTTTAGGTAACCAATGCTGATGTGTGATTCTGTCTAATTAAATAAAGGAATATAGTAAGTTAATAATAAAAAGAAATGTTGATTTAAAGTCTCAATAATTATTTTAAGTTCTTATTCTGTGCAATAGCCAAAATTTAAATATACTATCCAACTGCTGGGCAAAGGCGCCGCAAGAATCTTTCACTTATCTTGCTCCAGCGTCACCATTTGCCAGCCCAGCTGATATGCCTCCAGTGGGAGCTTATAACCGTGTTCTAGGCTAAGTCTTCGCAATCGTTGGTTCCTCATTGGTAACTTAACCGCTGATGATTCGGTTAGTAAGAAAAAAATATATAATCCTTGCCAGAAGCCTAACTGGTCAATGTAAGCTCAACAAGCACCTTTACAGAATAGGTGTTAATATCATTACGACCTGCAGATTCTATGACACACCTATTCACCTTCTACTTGACTTTAGTGCTCTACTACAGATCAAAAACTCTCCTTATTTATTAAAGAGGAAATTCGTAGCACCAATCCCAATAACATCGTTAAATTTATGAGCAGCACTGGGTTGGGGACGGTACTCTAATACGAAGGAGTCACAATAGATCCTCAAGGATCGTCGTAACGTCAGGATTAAACTTATCTGTCTTCGGAGGAAAAAAAAAACACCTCCAGAGCATAACGCTATCTTTTCTTAGGCTTAGATACCAACTCGGTCGATATCCAGCCTAGATGTATACGAATAACGTGACCAGCCCAATGCCACTTTAGCTTGGCCGTCTTGATTCTTACGTCTGTGATTCTAGTTTGGGAGCACATTATGTTCTTTCTTATGTTGTTGAAATTTGAGCTCTATTGCTCTTTGGCAGACATTGAGTTGGATCTTTTGTAAATCGTAAATCGGTTAATGATAGAGTTTGCGTATCGTTGGTTATGACAAGCGAAATACACATCGTCAACGAGTCTGCGCTTCAGTGAGATTGGTAAGTCACCATTCTTCATGGACTAGTTTTTCTGTCTTTCTGTTGTCATAAGAAACTAATTGGCCCAAGTACAGGTACTCGTTGATATAGGGAATTCCTTGCTCGTCTACCTTGACCCTACGTCTCGTACTGTTGATCATTGTACTTTGTGTCATTGACCTAATTTTTGTAAGTTCCATCTTTAGGCCCTCAGATCTTGGAGCTCAATATGATGATGTGCGGCTGACGGCTGTAGGCACAAAAATGATGAAGCCGTCGATAAAGGGATGTTTGCTTAGGATTTTCTTGTTAACTAAAATTTCACATTTTGAAATAGTTAACAAATCAAGGTATTTTTAAGTTGTTAATAATATTTAAAGTGCTAGATACTGTAAGTTATTTTAATCTCTTCCTTTACACTCATGTGAAAATCGAAAACTTAAGAAAAATGTTAATTTTTAAGACGTTTTATTTTGCACTTTTAAAATGGATGTTAAATAAAGAAATAATAAGCAAATAACTCACATTTAAAGCTGTTTATCAAAAATATTTAAAAAATTACAAAAAATCCGGATTATTCGGATAATCCGGATTTGAGGATGAAAAAATCCAAAAATCCGGATTTTTTTTAAATCCGTTTAACCTTCATCGTGTGCATCGCAGACACAATAGATTTTCAATTGTTAATTGTCATGCAGCAGTCGGCTGCCGCTTGGGGAATGGGGATTGATGGGTTAACAATTCATTTCTTTATATACATAATATGTATTAGATTATTTAGGTAACTTGGCATCCTTCATTATTATAAAATACTAGATGATGCCCGCAACTCCGTTGCGCCAAAATTCGTTTATCGCGTGGGAACCGTACATTTTTCCGGGATAAAAAGTATCCTATGTCCTTTCCCGGGACTCAAAGTATCTCCATACCAAATTTCAGCAAAATCGGTTCAGCGGATCGGGCGTGAAGAGGTAACAGACAGACAGACAGACAGACAGACACACTTTCGCATTTATAATATGAGTATGGATATGGATATAATAAGAAACTAGAAAGGTCTTACAATAAATAAATCCAAGTAAAGGGATAAAAAATACGCTACGAAGTATAACCCCAATTTGGGAGAAACTCCGAACTTGGCAACCCTGGCTACATGGTCTCGTTTTTGAACTGAATTCCAAGTCTTTTGAAGTTCGAAATATGAATCTGAAATGTGATTCCAAGCTTGAATCCTGTCTTCAAGATTTAAAAGAACTGTGAACATTTTAATTAACTTTAATTTTGGTAATTGAAGCTTATTTTACGATGCTATACCTATATCTTATTGCTGTTATTTTGTTACGCAGAGGGTTTTATGGTTTTAGCGTGGCGAAAAACGCGTAACAATACTATCAATCTACAATTGATTGAAGTCTTTGCAATTTACGCAAAATGCAATTCGCCACACAGCACTCTTCACAATGCACACGTCAATCATAGCCTTTTTAAAATTTTTGCTTGCTTGCACCATTATTAATCTCTAAAAATAGTGAAAAAATAAAATCGGCCAATTGCGAGTCGGACTCGCGCACGAAGGGTTCCGTACCGATACAGAGCAAAAATAGGCTAAAAATCGTGTTTTTTGTATGGGAGCTCCCCTTAAATTTTTATTTTATTTTGTTTTCAGTATTTGTTGTTATAGCGGCAACAGATATACACAATCTGTGAAAATTTCAGAAGTATAGCTAAAGCGGTTCTTGAGATACAGGCTACAGCCTGGAGACAGATCGACGGACAGACAGACAACGAAGTCTTAGTAATAGGGTCCCGTTTTTACCCTTTGGGTATGGAACCCTAATAAAAAAATATACTTACAGCCGAACCTGAAGTTTTTTATATTACATTTAAACTTATTCATACAACCACGGTAAAAAAAAAATTTTACAAACGTGATACAACTGTAGGACTATAACAGCTTTGACGACCTCTGTGGCTCAGTGGTGAGCGCGTTGGTAGCTCAAGCCGGGGGTCGCGGGTTCGAATCCCGCCGACGGAACAAAAAGTTTTCAAAGTTCCTGCAGAGTAGACAGAATTGGGTCATGGATTGTATTAAATATGACGTGTATCATTTAAGAGTCCGTATACGAAATTTGCCGATATCGCTGATTTTACAGACGTGATTTAACAGTTAAAATACAGTATTTCTATAAGTTTTAATGTACAACATGTAAGATCATTTCAATTATAATCTAATGTTGGAGCTAGATTTTTTATTTTTTAAAGTATTTTTAAATAATCCAACTCAAACCCGCGACAGTTTTGCGATTTTTGCTGTAAAAGGTTTAGAATATCACCTGTTTATGGATTGTATTGACGTCTTAACGGTATGAAAAAAATACAATGTACTGTTGAGAAAGTAGTCTATAAAATGTTGGAATTACTTTTTACCACTTTAATATGATATAGTTGAGTAAAAAAAATGTAACTCGGCAAAATTTTAGAGAAAATGGGCAAAGAATTGCTGTTAATTTCGGCAACTTGGAGCTGTAATTCATAAAAAGAAAACGACAGAAATTATCTATAGATAAAATTCTATCCAACTCAAGAAAAAAGAAAAAAAAACAAATTGTGCCAAAAAAACACGATTCAAAACAAACCTAAATCTCACATTATATTACTCGCCGCAAGTTCGAGTCGGCTTTCCGCGCTTAAATATATTTTAAATCTAATAATAAATATATATTTTTTTAAGTCTAATAAGGGGAAAAAACCTAATAATATTTCTGTAGCGAACCTTTGCAATTTCGGCAAAATCGGCAAAATTTCGTATACGGACTCTTAATAAAAATCTTAAATATAAGTATAGTATAAAAGTATTAAGTAAGTATATTTCCGTTGTCTGGTACCCGGAACACAAGTCCTTCAGGTACTTACCACGGGGCCAGACTGACGTGGTGTGAAGCGTCCATAGATATTATTATTATACTTCTCTCTATCCTACTAATTCGTATTTGATAGACTTAGCGCCTACCTAGTACCTATAGGTCGGATTTAACAACCTGTAGGCTGTTGGCCCTTCGATCAATACCTTTATTAGTCCACTACGGTCTACGAGCACGAGCAGAGCTACTTGATGCCAAGTGGAAAACTTTAAATAATGATGCATTATTTTAGTAAGTACCTTTATTTATGGTATATTTTAGTAGTTAGGGCCGGGACACAAAAACACGGCACGGCGCCGTACGGCGTCGTACGACGCGACGTCGCGTCGTAGAAACTCACGTAGAAATTCAAGATGAGTTTCTACGACGCGACGTCGTACGACGTCGTACGGCGCCGTGCCGTGTTTTTCTGTCCCGGCCCTTAGTACCAACTACCAACTAAAAAAAAACTAACACTTACTAAAATGTAAACTTTAAGGGTGGGTTGCGCCAACTTACTTTAACTATAACTTTAACTAGGTATAATCTATACTTATAAAATTACATGTCCTGACTGACTGACTGACTGACTGATTCATCATCGCTGAGCAAAAACTGTTAAAGTTACAGCCACGAAATTCGGTGAGTAGGGTTTTTTTATTAAGTAGACACCCACTAAGGAAGGAATTTTGAAAATTTTACCCCGAAGGGGGTGAAATAGGGGTGGAAAGTTTGAATGAAATTCCGTCATTTCTTGAGTTAGAAACATGAAACTTTATTTTTGGGTTACTGATTGAAAATTAATGGATACGTATTTTAGTGTTTTTGGAAATTCTATTCTTAAGGGGGTGAGATTAGGGTTGAAAGTTTGAATGAAAGTCCGTTATTTCTTAAATTATAAACTTGAAATTTTATGTTTGTGCTACTGATTAAAAATGATTGGCCTGTTTGAGTGTTTTTGGAAATTCTACCCTCAAGGGGGTGAAATAGGGGTTGAAAGTTTAAATGAAAGTCCGTCATTTCTTAAGTTAGAAACATGAAAGTTTACTTTTGGACTGCTGATTAAAAATGAATCAATAGGTATTTAAGCGTTTTTGGAAATTCTACCCCAAGGGGGTGAAATTGGGGTTGAAATTTTGAATGAAAGTCCGTCATTTCTTGAGTTAGAAACATGAAACTTTATTTTTGTGCTACTGATTAAAAATGAATCAATAAGTATTTAAGCGTTTCTGGTAATTCTACCCCCAAGGGGGTGAAATTGGGGTAGAAAGTTTCAGTGAAAGTCCGTCATTTCTTGAGTTAGAAACATGAAAGTTTATTGACGTTTGCGTTTGACGTTTGCTTAAATATGGTCCCGTTTTTACCCTTTGTGGAACCACAAAAAGGGGAAAACTATCCATCTTTGTTATTATATTACTATGTTAACGCAGACGAAGTCGCGGGCAACAGCTAGTTTTAACTATACAACTACAGTGCAAAATGTCACCGGTTACCGTTTTGGTTACCGTTAAAATATTATATGGCGTCCGACGCCATTTATAACCATAACCGCTCATACTTATATCTAAATTATTGTTAATTTTTTAAATCAGTGTTATATTTTTCCTGTCGATTTTTACGGATAATTCAATATTTCATACTCTCAATCCCATTACCTGTAGCTTTAATAAAAAAATAAACGCAACAGACAACTGTCAATTTCTGTGGTCAAAGTTAAGGTTAAAGTTAAGTTAGCCTTAATTATAACCATAACTTTCACCATAACTTTAACTTTAACCTCGCCTCTGGTGCAACACACCCTAATTTCATGGATTTTTTTGAAACGCTTATTCACTGCAATGAGAAGTGTATATGAATATTACGAGTATAAATAATTAAAATATAATATTAAATACAATCTATGCTAAATGCTAATATTATAAAAAGAAAGAAGAGTCTGTCTGTCTGTTATCTTTTTATGTAATTTGGCACAGATATAGAGTAAACCAAGGCCCAAGGGGTAGGCAATTATAGCCAATAGGCTACATTTTTTGCAGGAAAAAGAAATGTTGGCGGAGCCGCACGGAACGGCAAAATACAATATAATAATATTATGTACGAAGACGATTTAAAGAGACCCTGGGCTCAGCGGTCAGTAAGCAAATCACTTGACGACCTCGGCCCGAGGTCTTCCACGACTGACGAGGAAGTGTACTTAGTAATTAGAGTACCTAAAACCTGCTGTCGAATTGTTAAGTAGCAGATTGTTGTTGATTGACTAGGCCGTTCATATTTAATTTTAACAATTTTATGAAAGTGTTTGGAAAACTCTAAGTTAAAACATAGGCTGCGTCCCCATCAGACACGGCACGGCGCCGTCACCGTGTTACGGCACGACGCCGCCACCGTGACACGGTACGGCGCCGTGCCGTAACACGGTGCCGCAAACGGTGCACCGCGCGCTCCTAGTCTGGGTGAAACTTCCGAACAAAAATTGTGTCCAAACTTAAACAAGGCACTTATTTGGAACATATTATAAAATCGGCCAAGTGCGAGTTAAGCTCGCGCACGAGTTTCTTACGCCGGTTCTTATCGCCGGGTTAGTTCCCGAACCGGTGGTAGGCCTCATGTAGATACGACGTTCTAAAAGTGTTAACTTTGTTAACCTATTTGGAAATAAAATATTTTGATTTTGATTTTTGCACGAAGGGCTCCGTACCATTATTATAGAGAAAAATAACCAAAAATTATGTTTTTGTATGGGAGACGGGAGTCCGTAGTAATTATTAAGTTTATTTTAATTTTACCATCAATTTTTAAAGAATAAATACAATTGAGTATTTTGTGAACATTTCAAGTGCCTATCTGTTTATTTCTTATTATTGGTATAGAGCAAAAAATAGCATCAGCAGCAGCATCAGCAACAACCAGTTTCTGTTTCTTTTTCAATCTTCGTCTTAGTAATAACAAGAGGATAATCCATCGCTATCCATATCCAGACAAGCACTTTCGTTCGAGCGCAAATATCGACTGAATAGGGACATGGGTCAGCGCACCAACGCGGCACCGTGACACGGTGCGGCATCGTACCGTATCACGGTGGCGGCGTCGTGCCGTAACACGGTGGCGGCGCCGCGCCGTGTCTGATGGGGACACGGCCTTACGTTTAAATTGTTGTAAGTTAGTTTTAGCATAGACTAAGGAAAATGTATGTCTAGTCTCTGGTTTTAGTAAGAAAATATTAAACTTCTTAGCTCTTTCCCTCATTATGTACTATTCGCACCAAGAAGTTCTATCTTGGGTTGTCGATTTAGGCAATTTATTTGCAGCTAGTTGCAAGTGCTTTACGGCATGTCCACATATCCACGTCACGACGTCGTCAACGTGGAACTGGAACGGTGCGGTAACTTGGCACGGTACATTGACGTGACGTGAGAATTTACGTCAACGTAACGTGAAAATGCACGTCACGATGTAGCAACATTTTACGTCTTTTTTTCTTAAATCTCTCTCACCGTCTTCCTAACAATAGCAGAAGCAGAATACGTATTGTGCGGTCCATATCTAGATATTAGCAGATAACTGATAAGTAGTGAAGAATGTAGCAGTTTTACAAGGCATGGGGAGTGGAGACGTATAATTTTGCTACATCGTGACGTGCATTTTTACGTTACGTTGACGTAAATTTTAACGTCACGACAACGCGACGTACCGTGCGACATTACGGATGCGACATTATCGGTGCAACATTATCGTGGACTTGTGGACAGGCCCTTAGTCATTACTCATTAGTCATAATATAATAATCATTATTGACAACTGGTAAGAAAATATTTAACGCCTGTTTAAATATTATAGCAACGAACATTGTTAGTTTCTTTACATATATACCTACAGTATGTTTGCCATATGTTTGCGATAATTTTACATCTGACAAGAATAATTTATTGTAACTTGTCAAGGATCACAATATGACCTTTATCGCTAAACCGCACGGACCAAAACGCGCGGTCCTGCTGTGTCTGAACAAGCACAGGCTGAGCCCTGAGGACATAAGTCAAACTTTCGTACTAAACTCAAATAACTCTGAATTTTGAACGGTTTAAAATTTAAAGTCTACTTATGCCGTTCACAATTATTTAAAAGCATTAAATACTTACAGGTTATACGAAATCAAATATTTTTCATATGTAAGTATGTACTCGTATAATAATGTACCATCGAAGAAATTGATTGATAGGCAGTTGACGGACCCATGTCATTTAGTCGGACTGCCGCACTCAGAGTGGAACGTTAATTACTTAAATGTACCTAATAATGAATTCCAAATTTTGACATAAGCCCCATAGTCCCATATATTATCTATCAAACTCTTCATTAAATTGCAAGTTAATCATAATTAAATGTCTCTAAGAGCTGTGAATTGCGGTCTGCGGATGGGTTTGCCCGCGACCAAATTACTTAAGTCCGCGATTGCCTAGGAATCAACTTCTCTGATAGTACAAGATTTATTTGGCTCTTTGTATAAAAAGTCCGAAATAATTACTTACAAATCTTTAAAAGGCAAAACATCTGTTGTTACAAGGCAGCTCAGGTACCTACAAAACATCGTGCGAGTGTTACAATAACATTATTTTCAACCAAAATGAGACTCACCATCTTTGGCTGAAGGTTGCGTAATTCATATTATCCTACCATTTCTGGAATAGTCTGTAATTTGTATACATAATATTATGTACGTACAAAATAATATTTTTTGTGAAAAGAAATACTTATTTTTTAGGAACAAGAATAATTACTAATTAGAAATGAGAAAAGGATAAAAAGGTTTTTAAACCTTTTTATCCTTTTTATGCTTCAGCCTTCATACAAATTTATTGTATGAAGGCTGAAGCAGTTTTAATTTAATCAAAATGGAGCCCGCAACTCTTTTCAACTATCTAAGTGTATTATAAATAAGGTATATAAAATATTTTATATACGTTTAAGCTTAGGATTTCGCCTACCACGGCCTCTTTAAAAATTCACTCTGTGTAATCTTGCAGCCGCCAGCCATCAATCATCAATAGCTGTAGCCGTTCGCTATTTTAACACAGTCTTATAATTATAGAAATAAGGGTGAATTTCGTACTCTTTTCGTAATAATCGTTCGAAGCGAATCACATTCACAACGAACATGGGCGATCGTAGCCGAGGATGCACGAGCGCAGATTAGTGGAATGTAGAGACGTAGAGCCAGTGACCAACCGCTACGGTATTGCGCGCTACGCTGTACGCATTATAATATTATAGTTTGTAAATGCAACAAAAATACATAAATTGCCAATACCTAGGCTGTTAAAGGTTTATTTAGTTGAATAATAATATTATGTTTATAAACTTCATAATTTACACGTTTCTTAAAATAAATAAAGTGTACAAAACGCAAATAAACTTAGTAAATAAGTGTTTTGTGTGAAGTGATTCGTGCGACGTTGACGGCGTTCGGTTTTGTTCGGTCGATCGATCGCGTTCCCTATTGGTGCCACGATGGACAATTAAAAGCGATTACGTTGACGGTAGAGGTCATTCAACATTCTGATCGCCGCGATTACGCGTAATTGCCGGGCTATGGGGAAAGCGGCCATGTTTGCGTCGTGAATCGTCGATAGTCGAACAGTTCGTGTTTGATTAAGGAACGGTGCTGACGTTTGCGCGTTCTAATTTTGAACTAAGTACTACTTTTTTTTTTAATCACTCGCGAGTCGCGGCAAAGACAGTTTTTTGCCGCGACTCCGCGCGTAGGCCAGTGCCTACTGCACTTTTTTTAAATTTTATCGCGGCAAAGGCTTGAATAATGGTGACAAAACAGAAGATTCTAGAGGATCTACATCCTCTAGCTATTATAAGAGAGGTGGAGAAATGGCCAGTACTGTATAGAGGAGACAGTCGAGACAGAGGGAACAAGCCGTACAAATCGAAAGTGTGGAAAAAAGTTGCCGAAGCACTGTTTGAAGATTGGAACACGTTTAACGACAAGGAAAAGGAAAATAAAGGTAAAATAGAAAATATGTGAACCTGTGCAGATTCTTTTATCTCTGAGAAACGCGACGCGACGCAATACGGCTAATAAGATATTATTCTGATTTGAACTCTATTAACATTTTACTCTAAGTTCATATTTAAAATCTTTCAAACTCGGCATCAAAATCAGCAGATGTAGAGTTTAAGGAAGCGCCGATTTCTTGAATTCCAGTTTCACTGAGCGATCCTACACTTAGTCCGATTTTTTATTGTAAGTAAGTACCTATTAAGTATTGCTCAACTTAGGAATTACTGCATGTTTCATCGAAATCGGTTCAGTAGTTTATGAGATAGGAATTTTAATTCTCAATTATGTTAGTACGTATAATTTTGAAGTCGGTTTTATCTTTTTAAAATTAAAATACAATTTTTAATTTTTACAGTCAAAGGGGTAAAAAGAAGATGGCGGAATCTGCGAGTCGCGTTCAAACGCCAGGTGGAATTGAACAAGAAAGTAAAAGCGGGACTGGAAACCAGCAAGTCGCAATACATATTCTTCAAGGATATGGAGTTTCTTCTGCGGCCTGATGAAGAGAAGAAGACTTTAGAAAGTTCTTCGGAAGGCCCATGTGTGAAGAGAGAAATAGAAGTGCCGGTGATTAATGCTGTAGCGCAGAGCTCTTGTGGTAAATTTTATAATGCTTAGGGCCTGGTTCACCAATTCTTGATGAAGTGCCGGATAGGCTATCTACAACTTTTTTGACCGATTCTCCATACTTCATCTGTCAAGTTATGCGGTGGATAGCCTATCCGGCACTTATCAGGAAGTGGTGAAACAAGCCCTTAGATCTTTAAAACTACGAAGGATTTTGCCGGGCTAGAGATACCTGGCTATGTATAGTGGATATCGACTATATTATGAGTTATGACACAGAAACCGTAATTACCACCGTAATGAAAACCCAGGAAAATGACTTTTCCGGGGTTAAAGTTGTCCGGAAATCAAAGTATCTCCATATCTATCAAAATCGGTCCAGCGGTTTGGGGCATAAAGAGTTGACAACTTAACAGTCAGACAGACACACTTTCACATTTATATTAGTATGGATAACGGAAAGCCGGCCTTTTTTTAACGAACCAAATGCGCGGTTCTGCAGGTTTTATTTTTGAGTACGAATTCACGGAGAATATCTAGTAAGGGCCTGATTCACCACTTTCTGATAAAGTATCGAATAGGCTATTCACAACTTTTTTGACAGATTATCCATACTTCATCTGTCAAGTTAAGTGTTGGATAGCCTATTCGGAACTTATCAGGCAAAGTGTCTAAACACACTAGGCTGAATTAGGGCGCATTTTCATTAGTCGTTAACTCGTACGGTAAACAGCATGCGGGGAGTCTATGACAACTAATTGACAACTAATGGCGCATTGTCATTGGTCGTGGCATGCGTTTCAGAAATCTCCCGCACCCCGCATGCGTTTCAGAAATCTCCCGCACCCCGCATGCGGATTGCGGGCCCTATCGACCAGAGAAAATGCGCCATTACGCCGGCGTAAATTCCGCAGCAAATGTCAAACGCATACAAATACGCGACGGAATAGTGTGTCGTCTCTCGCGTTCCGCCCGTATTTTGTATGAGTTTGAAACGCGGCGTAAACGCGACGGAATTTACGCCGGCGTAATTCAGCCTAGTGTGTTTAGACACTAAGACTATAATAAAAGTTCGAAAACCCACAAAAACAATCATCTTAACAGATTAATCTGTGATTTCTGTTTCAGCACATGAACTTGATCAAGATAGACACTTCGTGCTATCCCTCATACCGACCCTGAAGAAGCTTTCTGATGAGGACAAGTTAACCACCAAGATGGAGATCCTGAAGGTCCTGAGGAAAGCCAGTCAGAAGTCCAGTAGCTCTGATGGTCAGATTTTCGATGAGTCTGTTCTCAACAATCTGAAGTCTGAACTAGATGCTGAATGTGATGATAGCTTGAGCGAGTAGCTTAGCAAAATACCGAGGATTGTTGCTGTGAAACATTGCATGCGTTTCCGTGCTCGAAAAGGTTTGGCAAGCATCCACAAGGCACAAGCGTCCACAAATCTCGCTTGGCATTTGGAAGTCGTTTACACGCTTGTGAATGCGTCAACCCACGCAAGCCAAGTCAGATACTCTCTTTACAAGCTTGTGTTTGTGGACGCTGGTCAAGCCTTGGCAACTTGGCAAGCATGGAAACACAGCATAAAAGTGGCTGCCGTGAAAATTCAAAGGCTGATTGCTATGAAAAGCATAAAATATATTATAAGGTTGGATGCTGAGAAATCTTAAATATAGGTTACTGGGAAAGTTATAAGGCTGGTTGCCGTGAAAATTCAAAGGCTGGTTTCCGTGAAAATTCAAAGGCTGGTAGCAATGAAACCTTAAAGGCTGGTTCGGTTTTGTGACAGGTTTATCCAAATTGTGCCATGGACATAATATTGTGTTATTCTATTAAGAAGAAAAAGTGATTTTATTATGAATAGTATTTTAAATTATTCTACAAGAGGTTTATTGTACAATTAATCCCACCAAAAACATACCTGTTAAAATGGGGCCTAGTTCCTTTTGGCCAAAAAAAAGAGTTGAAATCCAATCCAATGCCCAGTTCAGATGCACTTCATCGATCATAATGATCTTCATCATCAGCCTGATCCATAATACTTCTAATTTGAACTTGGCAGGTTAATTTAATTCTATAAATTAATCAAGTGTTACGTAAAGCACAACAACCTGCCAAGTTCAAATTTAGAAGTATTATGGATCAGGCTGGTGATAAAGATGATTATGATCGATGAAGTGCATCTGAACTGGGCATTGGATTGGATTTCAACTCTTTTTTTTGGCCATAAGGAACTAGGCCCCATTTTAACAGGTATGTTTTTGGTGGGATTTCAATACTTTTTTTCAAGAAATACTTTATACAGATGCCACAGTGGTATTTGTTAAACTATCAATACAAGCCAATTTTTTAAGTAAACAGTATTTATTTAATATGCTAGACAGTGCGCATTATACATGAAAATATTTTATACCCCCCCCCCCCTCTCCTCCTCCCTACCGCCTCATCGTATATTCACTATATCAATGGTATATAAGAATTTTTATCTAAAGTTCCTAGATTCCGACTCACGCTTGACCGATTTCTATAATTTCTTAATTTTTTGTTAATCTACATATAACACATGACCTGTGTGCCAAATTTCATAACGCTAGGACAATTGCAAGTGGCCTAGAGGTTTTGATTACCGGTCAGTGAGTCAGTGCCAAAATTAGCTATATTTACAGGGACATATTTCAGGATCTAACGAAGCTATATCTATGAAATTGCGTATAATGCTTCAGTGCTAGTATATAATTACTTACGTAAAATTTTATCTTTGCTCTCGCAAAAGGCACTGAGATACAGGGGGGTCAAAAGTGCGTCGAAACTGTTCGTGTAAATAGTGCACGGCATGCGCGCGGCCTGCTGGAACTAGGCCTGTGCATTTCCGTGCGCTTTGATGAGTACAAAAGTTTATTTCATTTTTGTTTGATCCCTTTATAGTAATTTTAAATGCGATCAATTTAAAGATCGTCGCAAACTCGCAATAAAGACATTTTGAAAGAACTCAACTTTTAGTTTAATTAAGATTTTTGTTAATACTTAATTGTTTTTTAAAACAAACAAGTCTTTATGTTGAGAATAAACACAATATATAATAATTATTCTTATTTATTTCAGGTTCAAAACCAATATTACATTCAGACACGTCGTTTCTCACACATTTTTCTTGTCGTTCCCATTTTGTTCTAATAGTAACTTTTTCGGCAATTGACATTAATAAATAAATCCTCTAAAATATCTATTGTGCCAATTTGTAACAAACGTCCTAGTTGGTTACTGTTGTCGAATGCACATGAAATATGAAACTCTGCCTTGCACCTGTAAAAGTGAACCTGTTGTTCTACGGTGCTGAATTACAGCTAGAAAACCTGTTTTATTACAGTAAGTACATAGGCACTTGCTTTAGATAGAGTAGCTGATATTTACGCAACCCAAATGTAATATCATTTAGTTTTGTCACACTCTATATAATATTTAAAAACAAATAACTACTTGTGTAGGGTCTACTTGTCTTTAACATATTATAAAAGTGACATAGACAGACAAAGTCAGGACCTTGCAAAGCCTGCGGAAATCTTTATCAGGGCCAGCGAAGCGAGCCCTTGTATATCCCACGATTTTGTGGTACACTTTACGGAAAAACTATCACGCCCATAAAGTTAATATACCTATCGGAATAGAGAAACAAAGGCCTGAGTAAGCGAGATGTCACTATCAGTAACACTGCGTGGTAGAAAGAGAAGCGTGATTTGAGGTTGCATAGCTTTTTTTTCATCTGTTTGACAGTCTGTCTGCCCCTGAGCCGATCGTTGTCAATTTGGGCTCTCAGAAAAATTGTGATTTTAAGTTAAATAATGAATAATTTTTAGAAATACTGCTCTAGAAACATGGTTAAATATATGTTTGTGGAATGATTGTGGATCCACACATCGAAAAAACCCGGACAAATATTCATTTCACAGGTGAATTATTCTACATCGACAGGACCTAGTTTTAAGTTTATTTTTGCCAATTCCCTACGAGTTATTGGTATTGATTTTCATAATTCACTTCTTTAAATATTTATTTATATGGAAAACATAACTTGACTAGCCATGGTGCACAATTTAAGGATATTTTGTGTAAACAATTTTCATATATTTTACACTAGGGCTGCATCAAGTTATCGATAAGACGTAGTATCGATATGAAAATATTTTTTAGTTAAGTATACTAATTATCTACGAATGTTGAAATGATAACATACTCATCCGTAGTTTATAATTAGTTTAAGTATATTAATATACTATCATACATAATTTATCGTTTTTAAGGGTCCGCACCCAAAGGGTAAAACGTCCTAGTAGTCGGGTCCCGCTCTACTACTAAGACTTCGTTGCCTGTCCGTCTGTCCATCCGTCCGTCTGTCTGTCTCCAGGCTGTATAACAAGAACCGCTATAGTAATAGACTTCTGAAATTTCCACATATGTAATGTCATTCTACATCCAATATGGCTGCTCATCCAAGATAGGGGAATAGTTTTAAAAAGCACTTCTGCAAGATAGGCATCAAATAAAAGGGCTCATTGAGAGTGAATTGAAAATTAATAGGGTCTAGTGAAGTCGTGTCGTGTCGTGTACTGATGTGACGTGACGTGACGTAACCTGTCGTGTCGAATCGTGTCATGACATGTCGTGTCGTATCGTGCCGGGTTTTAGAAAATGCCCGGTTGAAACCGGTCACCCTTCATGCGCGAGTCCGACTCACACTTGGCCAATTTTTCAGATTTCCTGCTGACCTGGATACCAGAAATTCATGGCTTAAAATAATTAACCGTCCAAACTGGACTCCGAAGAAAAATTCATGCATATACTTAATTATGCAGCAAGCATTTTGAAGAAAAGTCATATTTTACTTCAAAATTACAATTTTTATTATACCTATCTATGCAGTTTTATTTTATCCCATTGTGTTTTTACAATCTTACAATTATTATTCCATGATCGATATTTTGTCGAATTACAAGATGTTTGTACATCACTGACACGCACACGTAAACATAATTGTATACACAGATGTAAATCAAATTTTGGTTAAGCTTGACAGCTCGGGATTGTTTCTCTATTCCGATAGGTATTATTATCTTTATGATCACGCCTATAATTATTATACTAATAGTAATTTTTACTTCTATGTAGATGTGTTATCAATATTATTAAGTATCATCGGTCAGTCAAGGTTTGGTTACTATTAAAATATAAAAGAAAACTGCTATAAAGATTATTACCACCACAGTCTGTGATTACCACGCAGAAAAACAACGCGAGCCCTCACAAAGCTCGGCTTAATAGCTAGTTAGTAGTTGGTAAGAGGAATAAAGCAATAACAAGTAATTACCAACCTTTCACAGTCCGCCTCATGAGCTTAGTGATGATCCTTCTGAGTCCACTACGTCGGACGCGTTTGAACTTCTTGACACCAACCACTTTGCTCTTGCGCACACACTCCGTACACTCACTGGACGGCAGCTCGATGGGAGGCAGAGAGAACCTCTCCCTGACCTTCGGCCAGTCATCAGAATCTTCGTAGACCCTGGATATCGGCATATGTAGCGGTGGGAGCCGGAACTGCATGGGTCTTCTTGATCCATTTGAAAACCAGTCGCTAGAGAACAGAGAGGAGACGGAATCCCTCTCGTTTTCCCGGAAGGTCCTTCGGAAGTCGAAGTTCTGGTATTCGCTGGAGGTGGGATATTGTGAGGAAGACCAGGGCACCGGGTGCATGTTGACGAAGGTCCTCACGTTGGACGGGGCTGCGGCGAGGGTGGGCGGTTCCGGAGACAGCACCCCGAACGGATGAGTGAAGTAGAATAGGCAGAGAGGACGACCCTGGAAAGGATATTTGGTAAATGAGATATAGATTATGTATACAGAGTGTAACAAAAACAAGCGATAATACTTTAGGGTGTGTACGTGTTCCCTGTAGAGAGTTCACTGTGAAAGTAGCAGCGCTGAAAGAGCAAAAAATTTTTTCACTTTTGTATGGGAAAACTCGTGACGCTCGGGCCCTTGCCCATACAAAAGTGAAAAAATTTTTTGGTCTTTCAGCGCTGCTACTTTCACAGTGAACTCTCTACAGGGAACACGTACACACCCTAAAGTATTATCACTTATTTTTGTTACACCCTGTAGATATCTAGAGAAGACTAAATTTATGTTTAGTACCGTAAGGTACTAATTAGTAATTACTAATTATATATGTCGTAGGATGATTTGATAAATCGAATTATATCGCGAAAATTCTAGGGACTTCGCGAAAACACGGATAATTAGACAATGGTGATTACATTTTTCAAACTTACTGACAAAAGGTAGTGTTTTCGCGAAAGCACGAGTTGCCTTAGTAACATTGCACATTCTTAACGCTGATTGGCTTGATTTTTACTTACTGGCCAACTCTTATGCTGATTGGTTGCTATCTTTCCCTATGTATCTTTGAGGTATTACACCATAGACTTATAAAGGGTAAGAAATGACAATGCCTGTTCATAGGAACTTTACTTTTTATTTAACCTTTTTCTTGGGTAAATATCTATCACAGAAAAGTTACTAGTCATAATATAAACGCAACTACGATTACGTTACCTCTTTATATAAATCACATAATCATTATCAGCCTTCGTTTACCTATTATTAAACTTATTAAGTATTAAACTTATATGTACCTACGTGTGTCGTGTAGTACTTTGCGTTGAAGAAAATGCCGTTTAGTTAGAAGTTAGTTAATAATGTCATAGTACTCACTAGATGAAGGTACTTGAATGACAGGAGAGTTAATATGCTGTCTTTTAATAATAAGAATTTTTTTATCTCCTACGCTGATTACGTCGTGTTTTTTTGCATTTCTGTACTGTTGTTGTGTTTTTGGTTGTTTAAGTACATTAGCAGAGTTGAATCCTTCAATTGAAGCTATTACAATATTTATTCGTTCTTTAATCCATTCAGGTTTCGTACATCCGTCCTGTCTATTAGCGTAAAACTTTCTTAGCTATATGTCGAATCTTTCTTTAACAGAATTAGTTTCTGGTTCTGTTGAACTTTCAGCACTAATTTCACTTGTATCAGTCATTTTGTATTTAGTATTTACAGATACACTTTTTGCACTATTTTTTCAAATCCAGCTGCAATTTTAAGCACATTAAATAAAATTAAAAACTGCTAGTTTGCTTACAAAAACATCCACAAACGAAACAACGCGTGACAATCAATATTCAATTGACATTTAAAATGTCAACTCTTCAACCAATCAGAGAAGATGTTGTTATGGGGCGCTTAAACCGACCAATCAGTGATTTTTTTCGATAATAACTAACGATTCGTTTCGCAATCTTACTAAGGCGACTCGTGTTTTCGCGAAAAAACTACCTTTTGTCAGTAAGTTTGAAAAATGTAATCACCATTGTCTAATTATCCGTGTTTTCGCGATGTCCCTAGGATTTTCGCGATAATTCGATTTATCAAATAATCCTACGACATATACATATTCTGGTTTAGTGCACAATATAGTAAAATATATTAGTGGTTCCGTGGTGGTTCCTACTGTCATGTCGTAATAAGTACTGACCAGTGATCTATGCTTACATCTAAAAAACTTCATGGTGTGTCTGTCTATCTCTCTTGTAACATGATCCTACTAAGTGACGGTGGTGAGGACCGTCCGTCAACTGCCTAAAAATCAATTTCTTCGATGGTGCATTACACGAAATAGAATATGACGCCCGTAACTCCGTTGCGCCAAAATTCGTTTATCGATCGGGAACTGCACATTTTTCAGGTTAAAAACTATCCCATTGTCCTTTCCCGGGACTTAAAGTATCTTCATACCCACAAAAATCGGTTCAGCGGTTTGGGCGTGAAGAGGTAACAGACAGACACACTTTCGCTATAATATTTTAGTTTAGTTATTTCACGTCTACCTTCACATCATCAGTGGATGTAGACGCGTCGGAGCTGCTCCTCATCGTCACCACCACCAGTTGTTACACCACCACCATTCACCACAGTATCACCACTATCGATAAAGCACTGGTTGCCTGGCAACGGTTTGCAGAGACGGATTTTGCTGAAAACATGAGTCTCCCGCAAACGATCAAACATCAAACCGTCAAACACGTCAAAACACGTAGTAAATCCAAATTTTCTTCAAACGCGTCAAACACGTCAAACACGTAGTTTATATGGTGTTTGACGTGTTTGACGTGTTTGATGTTTGATCGTTTGCGGGGCACTTAAAGTCTCCCGCAAACGATCAAACACGTCAAACACGTATAAACTAGTGTTTGACGTGTTTGAAGAAAATTTGGATTACTACGTGTTTGACGTGTTTGACGTGTTTGATGTTTGATCGTTTGCGGGAGACTTAATAGTGCTTCAGTCTTCAGGCAATAGACTTATTGTTTATTCTTTATACATTGTTCTGTCCTCGTCTGATAAGTTAGAAAAGTCGCTTGACAGATGACGAAAAAACAGAGGCTGTATATTGCTGTGTGTATACGTAACAGTGTCAATCGTTTCACTAATTAGTTTTTGCTGATTAAAGTCTTTGAATCATTGTAAATTGAATCAAGGAAGGCAAGCTATAGCCTATAGGATTAAAAAAGTAGAGTCTTTCTATCTAAGCGGATGTGCGTGGTTGAAATTCGGAGCTACAAAACTCATATTTTGTGACTGAGTTATGAACGCTTACCACGCACAGAAAACTCTGTAATGAACTATCGCTAGAAGTATTTCTGGACCAATACGACCTGCAAACCTTCGAGAAGAAAGCGCCTTCCCTTAAAGACCGACAAGTGACAACGCACCTGCAAATCTTCTGATGTTGCGATTGTCAATGGGCGACGGTAGTTGCTTTCCATCAGGTGACGTTCTCGTTTGCCCTCTAATTGCATATAAAAAAAACTGGTGATCCGCTCCTTCAAACCATGTTAGATTCCATCCCATAGCTGAGCGTGATGAGAATCATCAGACACCGTGCGGGGCGGCGACGTCACTGCCCATTATTATTATGAAGGCGTATTGCGAAACTTCCTTGTTTACGAAAATATTAAAATAGATGAGAGACAGACAACGACTTGAGATTAGTTCCCGAACTATAATTTTATCATATTTTATCCATCGTCTACGAAACCCTGAAACAGCGTTTTAAATGACCTACGTTCGTTAAGTTAACCTACGTTAAATGACCTAAAACGTCGTTACGTTACGACGTACGTTTTTTTTCGTTTTGAATTAAGGCCGTCCCCCAAGTAAATGACCTTGGCCATACATTTGCCGCGTTCCCAAGAGCGCACCAAAACCCTATTTTTTTACTTATCTTAGTTCAAAATTGACCTAAAAAAAATTAAAACGGGGAATATGTAGTTTATGATATTGTCGATCTATTGGCGTGTGTTTCAAATAAAAGTAATTTGTAAATCCTAAGGAGATGCTGAATGTATGCTTGAATTTTAATAAATTGGTTTTTCTTCGGAAGCTGATATCATGAGTAATAAACAAAAATAGAAAAACGGGGAAAGGAATGTCGATGTACTGAAGATTATTACTGTATGTTTATTATATCTTTGTAGCTTTCAAATTGTGAGTTTATAGGGCTTGAAATACGGTAAATTACGGTATCTCCGTAAGGAACGCCCTTAAGTAAGTACTTAAGAGTCCGTATACGAAATTTGCCGATTTCGCTGATTTTACAGACGTGATTTAACAGTTAAAATACAGTATTTCTATTAGTTTCAATGCACAACATGTAAAATCATTTCAATTATAATCTAATGTTGGAGCTAGATTTTTTATAATATTTCTGTAGCGAACCTTTGCAATTTCGGCAAAATCTGCAAAATTTCGTATACGGACTCTGGTAAATTTAACCCATCAAGCCCCATAAGGATACCGGTGACCGCGACAACAATAAAAAAACAAACAAAAAACAATATATTTCCAAGAATCCGCGATCGAAGGATTAAAAATGTTTCTAATTTTTATGTTAGGTACCGCCATCTAGCTTATACGTTTAAAACTAATAAGAAAGAAGTTTACAATATGGAATAAAAGATGGCGCTCATTACAATATGCGCGCCATCTGTTTCCGATTTATGAAGCTCCTTAATTAAGTATTATGTTCCTTAATAATTCACTAGATGTCTCTGCTACTTTTGAAAATTTTAAATCGACCATGATTGAATTTCGTAAACTGTACCTATATATTTTTTTAATTATTAGTTTGTTGGTCTACTTTTTAAAAGATTTTTTAGGGTTTTGTATTTTCATTAAGTCATTTAATTTTAAACTTTTACGGTCTTACCACAAAAGCTTAAACATCTATAATTGACCAGTTGTTTTGCGACCATTTTGTACTGATTTTTTCTCTAATCAACTGTTCAACAGGTGTTTAAAAATCTTTTGTAGTATTTACTTCATTACAATTTGAAACAAGTTGCCCCAAGTACAATAATGAGAAATTGAAGTTTTTTTTTAATTGCAGCAGAAACAAAAAACTGCAAACTGTTTTGTTTCCTTATGGTGGGCCATAGCCCATACCTGTTACTTCAGATCGGTATGCAGTAGTCAGTAAGTACCCAGAAACAGATAAATGAGCTGGACATCCTCTAATGGTAAGCGGCTACCCTAAAATACCCACAGGCAAGGGCGTATTTACCGGGAGGGGGTAAACGGGCCGCAGCTCACCCCATGTGCATGGGCTTGAAAGATTTGGCTTTACTGGAAATATCAAGCAAGTTCCTCCCGTAGCAAATGGACTTATTATCTTCTCTTCGATATTTGTCTTAAAGATACGCTAATGGTTCTAATACTTCTTAGAGATTGTTCTGAAGTCTTCTAGTCGTAATACTAAATGGTTGTGATTGATAACAGCGTGCCCTTTCTCGTGAGTCGTGATCCAATCAATTTAACTACAGCATGTGACATGCATAATAATTGTTATCGATAGTTACGAAACAATAACATAAGAAAAAATGATTTTAGGCCGTCTAGTATTTTAGTAAGTACTAGGTATACATAGTAAACTCAAACCTGTGTAATCTCTCTGCAATCTTTCTATCGCAAAAAGTTTTGATCTTATAGAAGTCAAGTTCTGTTCAACTTAATCAACATTCAATAACAGCTGTATAAATAGTTTTCTTTTTTTAACTAAGTATAGAGAGTAGAGACTTGGCAATGAGCACAAAGAGAATCAAATATTATTCAATTAGTAGTAAAACCACATCAATATCAACTCATCAGTAAGCAAGCTTTTCAAATTTTGTAATAAGTACTGTTCTGAAAATATTTTATTTCTAAATGCCCGGCAGAAATAAAAAGGCCGACAACGCACGGTCTGCTGCTCTTCTAAAGGTGGGTTTACACCAAAAGAACATAGAGCAAGAACAGGGGCCTTACCATGACCTCTTATAGCAGTATTATTTTAATATTACTTTTGAATTTCGCATAAACAAACATGATCTCTATTTATATAAACATAGGTATGTTTTTTGTTTGTGCGAAATCGGAAGGCTATAAGCTATATTTTACCACACTAAACCTAATAGGAGCGAAGAAATAGAGGAAAACGTGGGAAAAAAGAGGAAAATTATTTGAAAGGGCTAACTTCGAAAGCGCTAATCTTAGAAGTACTGGTCCGATTTGAAAATTTATTTCAGTGTTAGATAGCCCATTTGTTGAGAAAGATTATAGGCTATATTTTATCACGCTAAGACTAATAGGAGAATGTTGAAAAAACGGGGAAATTATTTGAAAGGGCTTATCTCGCGAACAACTGGAGCTAGTTTTATGTTATTTGGCACAGATAAGAAGTAGACCATGTAAAAGATCATAGGCTATCGATTTTAATAATTTGTTCAGTGGCTATATATTTAATACCCGTGCGACGCCGGGGCGGGTCGCTAGTAGGTCGCTAGTATATAAGTAAATATAAGTATTGTTTTTAGTTCTTTCACAATTGTCACTTATATTATAATTTTGTACAGAACCCTGATCACTTCGAGCGATATTGTGCTTGCTAGATCCACTTGTCAGATGAGAACTCCTGATTTGACAAGTGGATCTAGCAAGCACAATTGAAGATTAAATAACCTTATAGGAGTTTCGGTGGAGACGATTAAAGATAGTCGCATCTCTCTCTTACCAATAAAGTTGATGGAACTTATAAAGGCTAACTTACAAGCACAAATAACTAGAGTAAGTACTCTTAAGTCTAGTAACTCTTTTTCGACATGACGTATAACTGTCATCTTATAAGCTACTACAAGAGCTTATTATAGGAGTAACTGTACTTCAGTATGTTTACTAATAAGGGTTAGAATTTTTATACTCATAAAGGCTTATAAGTGTAATTGTAAGAATAAACTGACTTGAGCATAAAATGCATTTTTCAAAACTATTAATAGTGCAAACAGCATATGTCAAAAGTACTATAAGTAATCTATAAATGCAGTACTTTTATAACGTATGTAGGTTGAGAGAAATTTGCTAGTTGGGCTTACACCGACTGGTTCTGATATAGTTGCTGAAAGCAAAATGGTATTGTCAGCCATAATGTCATTCAGGAACGGTTCGGCAGGTGGCTTGGACGGTTTTTCTTCGCAACATTTCAAAGCCCTAATCTGTAGTTCCACTGCGGATGCTGGTAAAACACTTCTGAGCGACCTGACAGATCTCGTAAGCCTAATGCTTTCGGGGCAAGTGAACTCGGAAGTCGGAAGTTTTAAGTGTACTCTACGGAGCTAATCTCTGTGCTCTAAAGAAACAAGATACGCGCTAAACACATAACCCTCCCGGCAGTCGGGTAAAAAGATGGAGGAATTCACCCAATTGCTGTGGGTAGCACTTTTCGTAGAATTGCTGCTGCAAAAGTATATATCCCAAATTAATTACAGAATTCAAACCGATTCAATTAGGTTTCAGTTGTAAAGGCGGTTGTGAAGCTGCTGTCCACAGCCTCAGGGGGTTCATACAAACTGTGACGATGCTGTAGTTCTCAAAGTTGATATCAAGAATGCATTTAATTCGGTCGACCGCCGTGCCCTGCTTAATCAGTGCTTAGACAAGGTACCCGACATTTATCCCTTTATATGGCAATTTTACAATACGCCTACTCAACTCGTTTATATGGGCCATTTGATCGACTCGTCTGTTGGCTGTCAGCAAGGAGATCCCCTTGGGCCGGCTATTTTTAGTTTGGCCATTCATCCAATAATTTCGACCCTCACCTCAAAATCAAATATTTGGTATCTCGACGATGCGACAATTGCTGGCCACCCTACCACGGTTTGAAATGACCTAAGTCCTAAAGTGTCTAATAAGCGAATTGGAGAAAATTGGTTTACAGATTAATTTTTCCAAATGCGAGCTTTTTTTTGTGACAAATTTTCGACTCAGTCTCAAGCCGCTGTGGTTAAAAATTTTAATAGTTTGGCCCCCAGTATTAAATTAATAGACAAGTATACACTGCGTCTTTTAGGAGCTCCTATTTTGGAGGAGTCAATTCCACTTTTCCTAGAGGAACAAATGTTGAAATTTCAAAATTTTAGTGATCGTTTAGAAAAAAATAATATTCATATGGCTTTTCAAATAATCAAATTTTGTTTGTTTGTACCAAAATTTACCTACTTTTTAAGGTGTTCTCCAGTCTAGAAATTTACCGATATTTTGGTCTCTTTCGTCGCAGCCATCCTTAAAATTTTGACCCATATTTTTAATTGTTCACTTACAGATAGGGCGTGGTGCCAAGCATCACTTCCTATCCGCTTCGGGGGCATCGGCATCAGAAAAGTGTCAGATGTTGCTCTTCCAGCCTATTTTTCCATTTTTATAGCACCAGTCCATTGATTCGCCAAATTCTTACCCCTTCTCTTGGCAATTTTGATTTTCCGTATTATAATGAAGCCTTAGAGGCCTGGAGAGAAGCTAGTGCCAATGGGGCCGTTCCAGCCAACATATGTTTGAAGCGTCTTTGGGATGAGCCGCTTTGCCGTGTTGTATTTGATAAGCTAGTTATAATAATACTAGTTCCGACGCGGCTGAGCGAGCCCGCCTTCTTGCTGCTGCAACTTGGGAATCTGGACTCTGGCTCCAAGCACTTCCATCCCCAAATTTAGGCACGCTGCTGGAGAATACCACCTTCTTCCTTGCCATCAGTCTGCGACTAGGTTTGCCAACAAACCATCCACACTGCTGCCCTAGTGGATCTATGGTAGATCGTCTGGGTCACCATGGGCTTTCTTGCCAGCGGAGCGCTGGTCGTCTATCGCGCCACGCAGCGTTGAATGATGTTGTGCGTCGGGCTCTTGTCTCCATCAACGTTCCGGCTATCTTAGAGCCGAATGGTATTGCTCGTGATGATGGCAAGAGACCCGACGGTTTAACATTAGTTCCATGGAAAGGTGGGAGGTGCTTGGTGTGGGACGCAACATGTGTTGACACACTGGCGGCCTCCTACTTACATGGAACATCAGTGACGGCTGGTGCGGCGGCGTTCGAAGCGCAAACGCGTAAACGGCGAAAATATGTGTCTTTATGCCGTGACTACATACACACACTGGCAAAATTAGCGGAACATAGGTAAAAAGGGCCACAACTTAAATTCAAGTGAGTCGGGCTGTGTGAAATCCTTTTTTATAGTTTCTAAGCTCATTTAAGAAGTAAAATATTGAACAAAACTGGCAAGTTGACAGATTTTTATTGCAATTATGCCCTACTAAGTGTTTTTCGATGATTGACGTCGTAAGTGTTTCTGATAAGAATGGCATTTTTAGCGAAGTGCAAGGTATGCCAGCTCATATGATTGTTTGGTTTTTGGAAGAACACATTGCTTAGATACAAAATTAGTGATTTTCCAGCATCTACGACAGCTAGAGCTGTAACCACGATAGAGAAAGGTCACACCTACCGTTCGGTCTGTCGGGCCTTAGGTGTGTCGGCTTTCGTGGTTCATCGTAACTTTCAACGCTACAGAGTGGATCTTACGTTCGGAGACGAGAACAAGGCAGATATCGGGTGGAAATGGTTCAGGATGACCGTTTTGTAAGGGTACAAGCCTTAAGAAATCGACCTCAAACTGCTTTGCAGAGACGAAACCTGTCGGAACAGGTAAGATACCGTAGTCTCATAACCGAGATGTACGTGTAAGTGATTGTACAGTAAGAAGAAGACTTAAAGAAGTTAAATTAAACTCAAAGGTGCCAGCAAGGGTACCAAAACTTGAGACAGGACAGCAAAGAGCCAGGCTAAGATTTGCGCGTGAACATCAAAATTTGACAAGTGAGTGAAATCGTGTGCTGTGCAGTGATGGGAGCAAATTTTGTGAGCAAAGTGTGTGTTAATTCCATATACTTTTGTCTACCTAAATGTAAAGCAAATTTGTTAATGTTTAGACTTCTAATTGTGGAAACATGTTAATAGTGCATAGAAATTAATCAGTTTTAATCTTAATTCATGTTTATCACTGTATGTTTTCCATGCAAATAAAAAAATAAATAAAAAATAAAATAAAGTAAATTTTGTTGACAGGCGATAAAGAATGTGGATAAATCGTAAGGAACGCTATAGACCATCAAACTTAACGGAAACAGTGGCCTATCATGCGGGCTTCGTAATGGCTTGGGGTGGCATATGATTTGGAGCCCGCACAGAGCTGATGATTGTTAATAATGGTACTTTGACAGTACAGGGCTATAGCACAGACATCCTAGAACTGCATGTTGTGCCTTTTACACAGTTTTAGGCAGTAACTTCAATTTTATGCGCGTCCATAGAGTAAAAAAATCGGGCATTATTACCTAAATGATGCTGGCGTAGCCCAGGTGGAGAGGTCAGCACGGTCTACGGATGTGGATCCGATTGCGGACGTGTGGCACATCAATGGGTGAACGGTACGAGTTAAAACTCAGCTCCAAAATGTGTCCAGTAGCTCGAGTTGGCGCTACTGGAGGAGTAAGAGAATATCCCACAGGGAATGATTGACAATCAAAATGCAAGCATGGAATAGCGTATCCAGACTCTCTTGAGATCCATAGAAGGCATTACACGCTTTTAACATGGCATTTCTTAAGTAAAAATGAAGAATTTAACTTAAAAACTTACTACTGAAATTTCAAAGATTTTTCTTAATTTTTGATTATTGCAGATTTTTTCAATTTGACACGTTTTTATGCCCTAAATTTAAATAAGTTTTATTTTTTAACCATCAATTATTAAATTAATAAATAAAAAAAACAGCGAATAATTATCAAAAAAAATAAAAATATATATGTTCCTCTAATTTTGCCGGTGTGTTTATTTTTGCCGCTTGCGTTTGAAACGTTAGGCCCATGGGGGGATGATATGAAAAAGTTTTTTAATTTGATATCATCTCGCCTCATAGAACGCACGGGTGACCAGATATGGTTGAAGCGTATTTTGGCCAGCGATTAAGCCTGGCTTTATAGCGGGGCAATGTCGCTAGTATTCTAGGCACTCTCCCTAAAGGCAGCAGTCTGGATAACAACCTTTTTTATATTTAAACTGTTTTTTTTTACTCATTATTATACTAGTTTTTATTATAGTTTAGTATTTATTGTATTAGTTAATTTTGTTTATTTATTACTTAATTTTATTTTAACTTAGATTTTATTATAGCTTTTGTTTGTATATTTGAATGTAATAAATATTTAGAATATTTTTTGAAATTATGTTTTTCCGAAATATTTCCCTTGGTACTTAATTCATATTGATAGTTCTAAGAAATATAATGATGCGTATTTAATAACCTTTCGTTTGACACCCTATTTAAGTAAATCGGTTCAGTAGATATTAAATAATCTGCAGAATAGAATAGGCCCGGCGGCCATCTTTGTGACGTCATAGCTACCCCCTCCACACACTTAGGAAGTGACTACCGCACTTTTCGTGTTCAGGAAAATATGCCTAATAAGTACATACCAATAATTCGTATGGCGGAGATGAGTTGAACGAAAATCGTTATTTGAAGACTTTTGTGCAAATGGGTCTCTCGTACTAGAAGTGGAAACAACTTCTTCACGCTAATTTGGCCTATTCGTGCCGGCTTTAATAAAAAAGTATGGCGGTTCCTTACAATTTCTATCACATGGGGTACTCAATTAGTAGACGCGTGCGGCACAGATGTTATCGCAGGTCGATCACCCCGCTATTAGATTCAATTGTCTTGCACCGTACACACAAACACACAACAAGTATATAGGCAGTTTATTAACACTAGAAGGGCCGGGCTTATGCTATACCTTCAAAAACCGCGGCGGTCAATTTGACGGTACTAGAGATTAAGCCAGAATATTTATGAAATTATTGCATGTTTTACATAAAAATAATATAAATTTATTTTTTTATTTGTAATAACTAATAAACAATTTTAGCACTAAACTGAATAATATTTGTAGCAAGTAATATAGTTTTTTAAACTCTTTTGTACATTTTCCACACAGAGATTTTTTACAGATAGAGCTGTTTTCACACGTTTTATTTTTTTACAATTACTTTTGATTTGACTTTGCCGTCTCTTATTGTTTGTAGTACATGGTTTACTTGTTTTAGAATTACTTTCTTGTCTTTGAATCGCAGTGGAAGTGGATTTTTTTTCACATAATCTGTGCCTGCTTCGCTCACTAGTTCAAGGATAAAATCATAACGAGAAATTTTATTCCTATGACTTTTTGATATAGAATTCACGGGTTGATAGCTGCTAAATCAAGTATATTGCAATAAACGTGAACAGGCCAGGCCAGGAAGTATTTTTTGCTGGCTACGACATCCTACTCCTCTAGCGTCTGAAGGAATACAAGTCCAATCTGTGCTGTAACTTGCTACTTGTAACATACCGACTTCCGGTACTGAAGATGTCCTAACTGATCGTCTACCGCATGCCGTTCACCCGCCGCTAATAGATCTATCAGGTACCCCGCGTACTTGGGCGAATTTACAATGATATCGTAATTTGTAGCAGATAAATCTACTTCGGAGACTTCTGATGAAGAAGTGACCTGCTACGGCTGAAATTCTGCATCATGGTTTTCACTAACACTGCCTGTTATATCATCAATGCTTTCATCACCCGACACATCTTCTTGTATATCCATAAATCGCAACAGTTATTGTTCTATTTGAGAACTTCTGAGGCGGCGACTCATTTCTTTACAACCGCTCGAAACCAATATCTACTATAAAATATAAACAAGCTAATCAGTAACAACTTACTCAGAATTCAATTCAACATAAACAAAAACAAAATTACCCACTTTAGTTTAAAGAGATCGTTGTTGTTCACTATTCTACGCTGCCTTTATATTGTATGCGGTCAAATTGACGGTGCGCGGTCTTAGTAGGTATTTGTAATCGAATCTCATAAACAGCATATAGTAATTTTTTTTTTAAATATATATTTAGCCTAACAATAGCAAATTAGGAAAAGTCATAAAATATGAAAAGAAACAAGACCATAGTTTGTGAAATATTTAAGAATGAAATTGCCTTGCGGTCAAATTGACTGCCTTGGTCTTTCCAGTGTTAAGAAACATGAATATTCAATAGTAGTTTATACATTTAATATACGTGTAACACATAATATTATATACAAAGTAGGTAAGTATAGGTACACCGTACAGCTAATAACCTTACAAAACTAAGAAATAAGGTTTATTGGGGCTATTCCGATACGATTTTTCTTGAGTTGATAGGTAGTGTTAGTTTTTATTTATTTGTAAAAGATCTGTAATTGTTTTTAAAAACTGATTTTACCTCTGTCTAGTCAAGGAAATTATCTATTAGCGTACACTTATAGAGTCATGATATGCATTTTAGTTAATGAATTAAACTTATTTAAAAAACACACTTTTTTTTTCTTCTCTTGGGGATATTCCGAACTATGTCGGGGTTATTCCGAACTCATTCAAAAGTGTGTTTTAAGACCTAGTATTCAAAGTACATATTTCTTTTTCGTTCGGAAAACCCCCGGTGACAAAAATATTAACGTATGTGTGAAGTATATCGCTCAACCGAATTTTCATAGATTTGAAATTCGGAATTACCCCATCCAGTGACAGAGGTCCTCAACATTTTGGTTATACAACAACACTCATCAAAGCGTTGTAAATTTTGAAATTAAAGACAATATGAAATTTATACCAAACTTTATTTTTGTTTCTCTATCAAGCAAAATAGATCAAGATAGATTCTAAGTACTACGACGAAATACTTACAAACTTATAAAAACGAAACAAAGTAGGGTGCGTTTAACTACTATTGTTCTGCTGCAGTGGTTATAGTAAGTTCTCCATTTTTTAATTTTTCTAACGCCTCGGCTAAGTCTTCTGGCGTATATGCTTTAATTTTCTTACGGACGTAGGTACGGGGCATGTTTGACCTGAAAAAATAAGATGGGGTAAGTACTTAATGCAGTTTTAGACAATGTAAGTTAAGTGCCGTATGGTATTATTGCCTTCATATCTTCCTACATATTAATCCTTCGATCGCGGATTCTTGGAAATCTATTATTATTCTATTGTTGTCGCGGTCACCGGTGTCCTTATGGGGCTTGATGGGTTTACCTCCCGTGGATAGAAGGCGAAAAATGTAAAGGGTTTGTACATCATGTACCTACTTGAAGGTACACATAAATAACTAGGGAAATTATTAATTGTCGTAAAGTGTTTTTTTTTTGTCAAGTGCTTATGTTATTTTATCTATAATAAGTGAAGAATTTCATCATTAGGTTCACAAATAATATTTTACATGTACGTGTATGTAATTCGCGTGTAACTAGTTACGCGCTAAATTCGATAAGTACCGTTACTTCTTCTTAATCTTAATTATTCTTAATAATTGAAACCGGTCTTATATTACCTACTTAAAGTGTTTGTATAACTAAGTTATTTTTGTAAACAAAATATAAGGTTTCGAATAGTACACCTACGATGCTTACTATTAGTAATAACTAATAACCTTATTAATTAATGTGTTTTTTTGACAATGCAATACTACCTTTATTAATTATACGTCTACTAATAAAGGTAGGTACCTACTAAGGTAACCCAACAAATATATTCTACTTCAAGAAATTTAAATTTGGTTCACATTCCGTGTTAAGACAATTAAACACTGCGCAATATTTCTTTGCTCTTTTTTTATATTGTCCATTGTGATCAGATTATTTTTTTAATTCTGTGACAGCGAATGAATAAGTACGCAGGTAGGCATGCAACGATCAACTAATTACTAAAAACTCGTGCGCGCGCGTCACCGCTCGCCTGTGAGTCCCTACTGAAGTGCCCCTCTAGAGGGGTACTTACAGTTCGATGCCTACAGGCGCGAGTGGGACAGGCCTGGTAAAAGTGAGATTAATACTCATTTCTGTAGGTATAATGTCAAGCTTTTAAAAGTCATAAAAACCATTTTATAACAGGTGAAACATTTTAATACCCTCTGTATTCATTTACTTTCAGCACTGGAAAGCACAGGTAACAAGATTATGTATAACATTGCGTTTACAGTAGAAAGTGCAGCTTGTAAGTGATGAAACATAATTTCAAATTTGACAATAGTCAATAACACAGCAAGTGCTAGGTTATGGGTGTGAAAGTCAACAGATTTGTGTTTAAAAATTTATTATAATAGGTACATGTAGAGCTTAAAGTCCTTGACTGTATAATAATATGAAATCTATACCTTTATAGAACATACTAAGCAAAAAGCCATACTGAACTTGGCTCTTAGCTTAGGCACAGAATAGGTTGTATATTAGTTGGCTTAGGCCATACGCCAGAACTCTACATTACTCTGCATAATATTATTATTAAGAGAAAATTATAAAGCATGTTAGTTACTATTTAAAACGCTCAAGAAAGTCGTTGATTAACTTTCTGCTATCTGCTATGTTAAAAATAGAAAACCGCCGAGTAAAGTCAAAATTGCCTTGGCTCTAGGCTCTAGCTAGGGTCTAGCCTCTACAATGCTTTTTCGTGAATCGTGGACCGTGGTAGTATTCCAATAGTATTCAGGAACTTTATACCATCCATAACCTTATGTTTTATGCTATGCACGTATGAACTCCACTTTGGCCGAGAAAATATTCGCGAAAAAAAGTTTAATAACAAAAACATGGCCGGTTCCCGCCAATTTTGACAGTTTGCCGGCGCGCAGTCCACGCGAAGGACGCTTGCAAAGTCCGCGATTTCAATTTGTTCCGATAGACAAATTGACGATAAGACGTGTTTGTGCAGTGAATTAATTATTTCATTCCACATGCTCGGCAGTGATAAGATAGTGAATCGATTTATTGTTTATCGTATATTCAAATTGAACTGAATCTTTCGGTATGATAAGCAATGTAAAATAGAGCAGCTTTAGCGAATAAGTAGGTAATATAAAATGGTACGGTGCCTATAGTATAAACTATAGTCTATAAAGTATTAAATACATACTTAAAAATTAAAAACATAACAAAATAATGAAATAATCTGAAAGGGAATGTTTTTGAAAAAAATATGAATGTTTTTCTTGAAAATTATTGTTGCATTAAAATCAGGTTGATTAAAATAATGATTAAGTAATAATAATAATTGAAATTGAACGGCGATAAAATTCCGTAAAATTATTTTTTGTTGCAGAGTCAGACTGAGAGTCAGACAGATTAAAAAAGTAAATAATACATTTAAATTACTGAGGCTAATCAAACTTTATTTTTTATCAAACAAGATAACGTCCGCAATTCCTTCGCCAAAATGCGTTTATCGCGCGGGAACCGTACAGTTTTCAGGCATTAAAAGTATTATATGGCCTTTCCCGGGGCTCAGAGAATCTCCATAGTACTTACTCGGTTTTGCGGTTGGCTCTGAAGAGGTAACAGATAGACAGACAGACACACTTTCGCATTTAAATAATACTAGACGACGCCCGCAACTCCGTTGCGCCAAAATTCGTTTATCGCGGCGGAACTGTACATTTTTCCGGGATAAAAAGTATCCTATGTCCTTTCTCGGGTCTTAAAGTATCCCCATACCAAATTTCAGCAAAATCGGTTCAGCGGTTTGAGCGTGAAGAGGTATTAACAGACAGACAGACAGACAGACAGACAGACAGACAGACAGACAGACACACTTTCGCATTTATAATATTAGTAAGGATTAGTATATGGATAATATTTTCATACTAACACAACACGCCTCATCACTTTATGTGGCTATTACAAGAGTTTATGTATTGACGATAATATTCGGACATTTTGGCTAAAAGGACATAAAAGGAAAGCACTTTTTATCGCATGTAAGTAAACAAACTAAAGGGCACGTCATTAGTTATCACAAGGACAAAATGTACACTAGTCATGTACACATAATACGAACATATGTAAACATAACCTGCGAGTTTCCTAGTATTGCAATTTTTTAATGTTCATAAAAATTAAGGTTTTAGTTTTAAGTCTTTTTAAATATGAATTAGTATACAGAGTGTAACAAAACAAAGTGGATAATACTTGAGGGTATGAATGAGTCTCCTGTGAAGAGTCCACTGTGATAGTAGCAGCGCTGAAAAAGTGACTTTTTAAACTTTTGTATGTTTTGATTTTTGAAAAGGTGGCGCGACAAACTAGACTATTGATAAAGAGTAGCTAAATACAGAAATGGACATAGACGTGTGGAAGGAAAGAAGGGAGGCATTTGCCCAGGAGTGGGACACCATCGGCCATTAATCCTTCGATTGTGGATTCTTGAAAATCTATTGTTATTCTATTGTGTCTCGCTCACCGGTGAGCTCATGAGGCTTGATGGGTAATAATAATAATGTTTTGTACTCATCAAGATCAGTCTGAGTATAGTATTCGTTGGATCAGTCCACTTACGAGTAGCTTTCAAGACCAAATGTAGCGCTCCAGGAGGTTTTTGAGTACTTTTGAGAGTCAAAGTTTCAACAGAAAGATTGTTCAACCTGCTGAAAAACTCCAGTTAAAAGGAGTACTTACTTATTGTTAACAACAATGTTGCTATTCTACAAAATGTACAAAAACATATTAATAATACAAAGTATTAAGTAAAATAATCATTTGGATTGCTTATGTAGAACTATTTTACCTATGCTATTGCCATGCATAGATGATATAGAATATAGATAGATAGATTTGAATGCTGTAAAGAGCATTAAAGCAATAAAGTTTTAACTATAGTCTAGTTTATATTCTCCCTGATTAGGCTAAAGTCTAAACTAAATATCTCGTCACTCAATGACTCAGAATAGTTAAATAGAGTCGCTTGTAAACATTACGCTGAAAGCTGCGGTTAAAATACTCGCAGTGACAAAATGATACTAATGGGGATGATGACAAGGTCAAAGATTAGCGAATTTTGTTAATAAAATAAAGAAATCACGGTAAAAAATAAGTGTTCCTAAAATTTCAGCTGGATAGCATTTGTATTTTTTTTGCTATAAAATAAAAAAATAAAAATGTTTATTTCAGACTGGGAGTCTCTATGCGCTACGCGCCTCTAGTCGCTATGCGCCTTCAAAGTTGGGTAATCAAGTCGATTTTTTTTCATTAAAATTTCTTAATATTTGTAAATCATTCGATAACTTATGCAATTAAAAGCAACTTTTGTTATGAAACCACTTTCATAAACGCAATATTTAATATACCTATCGAACAAAGTTCTCTCCCGATCCGTACAAACTACGAAAGAGTGACGTCAGTCTTTCGTAGCACTTTGTATGGAGCGTTTCGGGCAGGTATATTTTATGAGATGTTTGAATTGTCATATCTTGGTGAATTTTTGAGCTATCAGAGTCATTCTTTCAGCGATGTTTCTATGTTTTAAGGGTCTTTCAATTACCAATAAGAAAAAAAATTGTCATCAAGCCTATTATATCGTACTGCGTACATTTTTCCCCTAAAAGTAAAAATAATTATTAAATATTAAATAACCCATCACCCCAAGCGGCACCCGGCTGTCGCATAACAATTGAAAATATATTATTGTGTCTGCGATTCCCACGAAGAAATTGTGAACTCTTGTGACTTGTGGTAGAGCCTACAAAACTAGACGATTCCCGCGATCTCGTTGCTCCTAAGTCCTAAATAATTCGTTTATCGCACGAGTCGCACGGCGACCGTACATTATTTCCCAATTTTTTTTTCTGTATTATCTATATTCTATACATATTATAAAACAAAGTCGCTTTTTTCCCTCATGTCCCTTTGTTCCCTTTAATCTTTAAAACTACGCAACGGATTTTGATGATTCTTTCAGTGTTAGATAGCCCATTTATCGAGGAAGGTTATAGGCTATATTTTATCAATCTAAGACTAATAGGAGCGAAGAAATAGAGGAAAATGTGAAAAAAACGGGGAAAATTATTTGAAAGGGCTAACTTGAACGCGCTAATCTCAGGTACTACTGGTCCGATTTGAAAATTATTTCAGTGTTAGATAGCCCATTTATTGAGGAAGGCTATAGGCTTTATTTTATCACGCTAAGACTAATAGGAGAATGTGGAAGAAACGGGGGAAATTATTTGAAAGGGCTTATCTCGCGAACTACTGAAGCAATTTTTATGTTATTTGGCACAGATAAGAAGTAGGCCACGTGAAGGATCATATTATAGGCTATCGATTTTAATCATTTTTTCAGTGGCTATATATTTTATACCCGTGCGACGCCGGGGCGGGTCGCTAGTGTTATATAAATATTATAATTTATACTAGATGATGCCCGCAACTTCGTTGCGCCAAAATTCGTTTATCGCGCGGAAACCGTACATTTTTCCGGGATAAAAAGTATCCTAAGTCCTTTCACGGGACTCAAAGTATCTCCATATTAAATTTCAGCCAAATCAGTTAAGCGGTTCGGGCGTGAAGAGGTAACAGACAGACAGACAGACACACTTTCGCATTTATAATTGTATTAGTATGGATGTATCCATGGGCGTAGCGAGGTACGGGCAGGTGGGGGCAGCTGCCCCCCCCCTAGAAGAGCGATCGGTCGTTGATGCTCACGAGTTTCATACCTAAACGTGGAGCGGAGAGAGTTGCCGGGTAGAAGGGAGGCATTCAATCCCAGTTCGCTCGCTCATATATTGTTAAAAACCACGAATTCAAAGTTTAGGATTTTCTTAATCTGTACCCCCCCCCCCCCCCCCCCCCCCCTTCTCCCTCCAAAGATCTATGGATATATAGACCCCCTATATAGAATCCTGGCTACGCCCATGGATGTATCTTCATACCAAATTTTATCAAGACCTATTCAGTAGCTTTAGGGTTAAGACTTAACGTTAAAACTCTTAACTTAGAGGAAATGGACAGATTTTCGCATTTTAATAAAATCTTACATGACAGGTATGCATTGAGATTTAAGTAAGTATACTTACTATAATGTGTACTAAGTATATAATATACTAGCTGTTGCCCGCGACTTCGTACGCGTTAACATAGTATAATAACAAAGATGGATAGCTTTCCCCTTTTTGTGGTTCCTTATACAAAGGGTAAAAACGGGACCCTATTTAAGCAAACGTCAAATGCAAACGTCAAAAAACTTTCATGTTTCTAACTCAAGAAATGATGGACTTTCATTGAATCTTTCTACTCCAATTTCACCCCCTTGAGGGTAGAATTACCAGAAACGGTTAAATACGTATCCATTCATTTTTAATCAGTAGCACAAAAATAAAGTTTCATGTTCCTAACTTAAGAAATGACGGACTTTCATTTAAACTTTCAACCCCTATTTCACCCCCTTAGGGGTAGAATTTCCAAAAACGCTTAAGCACGTATCCAATCATTTTTAATCAGTAGCCCAAACATAAAATTTCAAGTTTCTAACTTAAGAAATAACGGAATTTCATTCAAACTTTCAACCCCAATTTCACCCCCTTGGGGGTAGAATTTCCAAAAACGCTTAAATACGTATCCATTCATTTTTAATCAGTAACCCAAAAATAAAGTTTCTTGTTTCTAACTCAAGAAATGACGGACTTTCATTCAAACTTTCAACCCCGATTTCACCCCCTTGGGGGTAGAATTTCCAAAAACGCTTAAATACGTATCCATTCATTTTTTATCAGTAACCCAAAAATAAAGTTTCATGTTTCTAACTCAAGAAATGACGGACTTTCATTCAAATTTTCAACCCCGATTTCACCCCCTTGGGGGTAGAATTTCCAAAAACGCTTAAATACCTATCCATTCATTTTTAATCAGCAGTCCAAAAATAAACTGTCATGTTCCTAACTTAAGAAATGTCGGACTTTCATTAAACTTTCAACCCCTATTTCACGCCCTTGGGGGTAGAATTTCCAAAAACGCTTAATCACGTATCCAATCATTTTTAATCAGTAGCCCAAACATAAAATTTCAAGTTTCTAACTTAAGAAATAACGAAATTTCATTCAAACTTTCAACCCCAATTTCACCCCCTTGGGGGTAGAATTTCCAAAAACGCTTAAATACGTATCCATTCATTTTTAGTCAGTAACCCAAAAATAAAGTTTCATGTTTCTAACTCAAGAAATGACGGACTTTCATTCATATTTTCAACCCCTATTTCACCCCCTTCGGGGTAAAATTTTCGAAATTCCTTCCTTAGTGGGTATCTACTTAATAAAACAACCCTACTCACCAAATTTCGTGGCTGTAACTTTAACAGTTTTTGCTCAGCGATGATGAATCAGTCAGTCAGTCAGTCAGTCAGTCAGGACATGTAATTTTATAAGTATAGATTATATTATGTACTACTTATATCTCAATGCGTGTATGTAGGTACTTATTTCAAAATCCTTCAAGAAGAGAGCGTATTCCCTCAGGACGGCAACGCACCTGCAACTATTTTGATGTTGCAAGCGTCCATGGGCAAAGGTTGTTGCTTTCCGTCAGGTAAACCGTTTGCTCGTTTGCCCCCTAATTTTATATAAAAATAGTACATCTACGTATAATAATTTCATTTTAAACCCACCGAAAGTTCATCTTAGGGCAATAAAACTGTATTAAACTGTTTTTAACGTAATTTATATCTGATAACTATACATAATACTTTAAAGTTTTAATAACATAAATACCATTAGCTGTGAATATTTAAAACGCGTTGACTTGGTCCTTTTTTAAAGTTGATTATAAATTATTATGTTAATATATCGTATGCAATTTAAAGTTTTAATAACTATATTAAATACCGTTAGCCGTGAATATTTAAAGCGCGTTGACTTGATCCTTTTTTAAAGTTGATTATGAATTATTATGATGTATGCAGTATGCATAACGTGACCATTAATTTTTTTAGTTAGAGCGGGACGTCTACGGATCAACCCTCGCCCCCCCATTTTTCTTTTATAATAAAAAGACAATTTTATCTTCATTTTATTATTAATTATGAAAGTATAGAGGTAAATACAATTGATTGAGTATTTTGTGAATGTCTAGTGCCTATCATTATTATTTTAAATGTAGGTACTTTGTTGAATAAACGTTTATTTATTTATTTTATTTATCTGTATAAGCAAATTTAATGGCAGACTAACCACATTTGTTGAATGGGAGTGCGTTATTTCCAGATATTACACAGGCATTTCAAACATAAAAATAGTTTAAAATTGTCGTTTGGTCTGTTTGCAAAAGCGGGACAATTTAGGCCTCGCGGGTGACAGCGGGACAGACTGCCTCAAAGCGGGACTGTCCCGCCCAAAGCGGGACGTATGGTCACCTTAAGTATGCATAATGCATAGCGCATTTTTTGTTAGTTAAACTTTAAAGGATATTGTATAGCTTTAACGAAGAGTTTGACAGAAAATAATATATTCAGGAGTTTATGTTATAATCGTCATTAAGTTAAAGTTAAGTAATCCATAAATGTACTTACTTAATTTACAGATTTAATCCTTCGATCGCGGATTCTTGGAAATGCTGTTGTATTCTATTGTTGTCGCGATCACCGCTGCTCTTATGGGGCTTGAAGAATAAACTTTAAGCAAAGTTGCAATAGTCCCCAAACTACAAAAAACCTTTCTCGAATCTCGAACAATTTCTCAATGCCCTAATACTCAGCCGGCCCATTGGTGCCGAGCACTCAAACCGGGACAGCGTCCTATTGTGCTAAGTTTAACTGACATTTTGTTATTTTCGTTGCAGAGCGAGACAAGACATAAATTTGTATTTATTTTAAGGACACGACATCGGGGAATGGAATATCTCCCCCTCCCACCACTCTGAATGATTTAAAGCACCATCTGGACCAGCACGAGTCGGCGCATGAGTACCGGAAACTATTCCACCTCAATTTTTTATGCGATCCTCTTCAAATTGCCCTCCTGATGATATAAATGCATGTTGCCATGGTGCAACCCAGTGCCATATTGTTTAAACAAACATTGTTTAAACAATTGCAAGGAATTGGTATTTTTCAACCGGAATTTTTTTTTAATATTCTTTATTGAAATACCAATAAAAAAGGTCCTATGACTTTTTACGATAAAGTTAATATTTTTAAAGATATGAATTTTTAAAGGTTCGAAAAATCTCAAATTTGGGTACATTCGACCCATGAAAAATATATTTAAAAAAATAGTGATGCCTAAGTAATATATATTTTTAAATTCTCTATACAATAGTTAATAATATCGTTAGTAGAGATTTCAAAAAAATTCATTGTTTATATCTTTTTTTATCTTAGCAAAAGTAGACAAAAAAAATGTGTTTTTTTTTTGTATGGGAGCCCCCATTAAACATTTACTTTATTTTATTTTTATTATTAATTATTAAAGTACAAATAAAATTAAGGAGTTTGTTAAATTTTCAAGTGCCTAGCTGTTACCATTATTGGTTACGAGCAAAAAAGGCATAAAAAAAAATCACGTTAAAATTATACCCCTTAAATATTATACTTTATTTTATTTTTAGTATTTGTTGTTATACCGGCAACAGATATACACAATCTGTGAAAATTTCAGAAGTCTAGCTATAGCGGTTTTTAAGATACTGTCTGTCCGTTTGTCTGTATATCTCCAGGTGTCTATAAATAAAATAAAGTTAATATTTAAGGGGGGGGCTCCCATACAAGAAACGTGATTTTTTGGCCTTTTTGCTCGTAATCAATAATGGAAACAGCTAGGCACTTGAAAATTTCACAAAATCCTTAATTATATTTGTACTTTAATAATTAGGAATAAAATTGAAATAAAGTAAATGTTTAAGGGGGCTCCCATACAAAAAACACAATTTTTTGTCTACTTTTGTTAAGATAAAAAAAGATATAAACAATGATTTTTTTTAAATCTCTATTACCGATATTATTAACTATTGTATAGAGAATTTAAAAATATATATAACTTGGACATTATTATTTTTTTAAATATATTTTTCATGGGTGAAAAGTACCCAAATTTGAGATTTTTCGAACCTTTAAGAATTTATATATTTAAAAATATTAACTTTATCGTGAAAAGTCATAGGACCTTTTTTATTGGTGTTTCAATAAAGAATATATAAAAAAAATTGTCCGGTTAAAAAATAACAATTCCTTGCAATTGTTTAAACAATGTTTGTTTAAACAATATGGCACCGGGTTGCACCATGGCAACATGCACTTATATCATCAGGAGGGCAATTTGAAGAGGATCGCATAAAAAAATTGAGGTGGAATAGTTTCCGGTACTCATGCGCCGACTCGTGCTGCTCTAATCAGGCGATCCGGCCGCTGCCGCTCGTTATAGTAGGGGAGGTAGTGCTAGCGTTTGCTAAGTCATTTCATACCGACCAAATTTTTGTCCAGCGGTAGCTTAATATTTATCAATCAATATAATCAGCGTCAGTCGCCGCACCCGTGGTGGAATGTTAACTGAGAGTGTTTCAAAGTTGTAAAAAAAATAGTTGCGAAAAGTGATTTCATACCGAATGAAACTTTGATGGATGATTATTGAGGTCATGTTTGACCAAAAAATCACCGTCAGCCGTATTGCAGACGGGGGATTCAACGTCAGTCGCGTCACTGAACATGTAAAATTTTTTTTAATATAAAGTCATTTTATACCGTACAAAATTTATACAGGTGAATGTTTCTACTTTATAAATAATAAAGAAAACCGTCAGTCGCTAATACGATGGTGGAAAAACCGTCAGCCAGCGATATAAGTTATGACCAATATAGCCCTACTTCGCGCTCAATGTATCCTAGGGCGACCTAGGGCGTCGCGTAGACGACATTTCCACCTGCAAACATTAAGCTGACGGCGATTTTCGTTTGAATTAACCATAAAATTATCTCACATAGCAATTTTAAGTAATTTATTCGATAGTCAATATTTGTGAAGAAGAATTATATACATTTTACTTTAAAAGCGCCATCTGTTGTTAAATACTAAAACTAAATTAACACCTACCGAACCTAAACGTGTATAATCTAGATATGAACCTTTGTTGGGTGCGAATTGGGATCTTTTTAATGTCAATTCAATACGATTTCCAACAACAACTTTGAGATGCTCTCAATTTTTATTCCACCCACAATTTCACCCATTATGAAGTGGCTGACGATCAAAGCTGTTATGTATTAGTGGAATACTATTACTGTAACGATTTTCGCTCGGTATGAAATTACTTTTTAAACTGAGCGCGACCTCCCTACTATTAGGAATGTATGTCGCTTCGGGCGGTCGGGCTAACATTGACCTTACACTAGGAATAACTGACAGATTTTAGTCTTTTTGTAATGAAAACGGGCGTATTTACATAATACTAGCTGTTGCCCGCGACTTAGTCCGCGTGGACTTCAGTTTATAGCGCGCGATGTCAACAAAATTGTTGTCAAAAGCTTTTTAAAATCAAAATACCCAAAAACAGCTGTGCAGTGTGCACATAATATATCATTATTCTAAATTCAACTATTTATAAGTTATAACAAATGTGAAAGCTTATTATATTTTAGCCCCCCATTACACAACTTTACCCATAAATAAATCTAATATCTTATATCATTGATAGGTTTAAAATTGGTTTTAACTTTAAAGTTACGTCACTGCATAGTTAACGTACTGACTACTGAATAGTTACTTACATGGAAGCGTGTTTAACCATCAATACAATTAAGATGGTACCACCTCTTATAGAAACACTTATGAGCAAGCGATAGCGCGATGTAGACGCGATGCTAGCGACATCTGCTATGAATTTTTGGAACTAACTTAATTTGACAGTAGATTCAAGACTGATAAGTTTTCTATACAATAGTCAATATATGTAACTTTTTAGTCATTTATGAGCTATCGGTCAGATTCTTTTTTGGCTCATTTATTTAAGTACTAATTTACTTAAATTTTTAGACTTTTTAAACTTTATATAGCTTTTGCCCGCGACTACGTCCGTGTGGACTTTAGTTTATAGCGTACGGTGGTTTCCGTTTCCGTGGGAATGCCGTGATAAAATGTCCAAAATAAAATATTCTAATTTTAAAATTAACTTAATAAATGTCCAATTAGCGCCATCTGTTGTCATATAGTAAAACTAAAATAATGCAGAGAGTTTAAATTTTAAAAACAGCTTACACCTGTACCAGACAACGGAAATAATATTGGTACATTTTAATACTTTTATAATATTTAAGATTTTATTTAAGATTTTTGAAATATTATTATGATACATATTATATAATATTTAATACACATCCAAGACCCAGGAAAATTGAAAACTTTTTGTTCCGTCGGCGGGACTCGAACCCAGGACCCCCGGGGATGAGCGCTGGCTACGCGCTTAACTAACTGAGCTACGGAGCCATCGGCAATAAAAACGACATCTGCTGTCACGTATAAGAACTACAATGCGAATTAATTTTCATCGATATTTTCATGGAAATAAGATATTTTCCCTCATCAAAATGTAGCCTATGTCCTTTCTCAGGCTCTAGAATATCTGTGTACAAAATTTCATTGCAATCGGTTCAGTAGTTTTGGCGTGAAAGGGAGGGAGACAGACAGACAGACAGACAGAGATACTTTCGCATTTATAATATTAGTATGGATTATTAGCTTGATGGAGCACGCGGTTTTGGGGGGTTACAGCCTACAGGGGACATGACCTTTCCAAATGTACGTATAAATGGTATAATTACCTTAAATAATTCATGATTACGTTACTCGTACTTCAGATCAGAAACTAAATATTCGCATCCGGCATCACCTCCATAACGGTAGCGAAACGGCAAAGCTAGACTCTAGACTCTAGAGTCTAGACTCTAGACTCTAGACATTCCGTGCAGCTTCGCCCGCGTTAATTAGGAATTTCACGGAAACCGTACATTTCCCGTAAATAAATAGCCTATGTTCCCCGTGGTCTACTCTATTATCCATATCTGTGTCAAATAACATAAAATTGCTCCAGTAGTTCTTTTTTTTTATTATTATTAAATAAGGGGGCAAACGAGCAAACGGGTCACCTGATGGTAAGCAACTACCGTCGCCCATGGACACTCGCAACATCAGAAGAGCTGCAGGTGCGTTGCCGGAGTTCGCGAGATAAGCACTTTCAAATATTTTTCCCAGTTTTTTTCACATTTTCCTCTGTATCTTCGCTTTTATTGGTCTTAACTCTTAGCGTGATAATATTATATAGCCCTTAACTTTCCTCGATAAATGGGCTATCAAACACTGAAATAATTTTTAAAATCGGACTAGCAGTTCCCGAGATTAGCGCGTTCAAACAAACAAACTCTTCAGAGCTTTATAATATTCAGTATAGATTGATTTTGTGTGGATTTTGTTGAAGTTAGGGTCGGTAGAGTTAGGCCGCGTAGATTCAGAAGCTTGACTCTACATGAGATCTGATATCATAATATTTTTCATAGGGCAAACCTTATGTGATCATCTTGGAAACATTTTACATGAAATGTTTTTCGTGGAATAATATTTTAGGTCATCATGTGCGATGTGTCCCTTATACCTTATATTATACTAGCGACCCGCCCCGGCGTCGCACGGGTATAAAATATAATATAGCCACTGAAAAATATGATTAAAATCGATAGCCTATCACGATCCTTCATGTGGTCTACTTCTTATCTGTGCCAAATAACATAAAAATTGCTCCAGTAGTTCGCGAGATAAACCCTTTCAAATAATTTCCCCCGTTTTTTCAACATTCTTCTGTTAGTCTTAGCGTGATAAAATATAGCCTTATAGCCTTCCTCAATAAATGGGCTATCTAACACTGAAAGAATTTTTCAAATCAGACCAGCAGTTCCTGAGATTAGCGCGTTCAAGTTAGCCCTTTCAAATAATTTTCCCCGTTTTTTCCACATTTTCCTCTATTTCTTCGCTTCTATTAATCTTAGCGTGAAAAATTGTAGCCTTTAACCTTCCTCGATAAATGGGCTATCTAACACTGAAAGAATCATCAAAATCCGTTGCGTAGTTTTAAAGATTAAAGGGAACAAAGGGACATGAGGGAAAAAGGCGACTTTGTTTTATAATACGAGGGCTGCTATTTATGTATCCGGAACTGGCCACTTACAAGAACAATATTTAAAAAGTAATTACAACATTTGAAAATAGAACTCTTTGGTTGAAGAATACATTTTGTTTCATGTGACTGTCAATTATTTTTCCATTGTGGCGTCATTTTGAAAATTGCGTGTTTTCATTTGCCATGGATTTAACGCGTGAACATTTTCGTGCAATTATTTACTATGATTTTCGGCGTGGGCTAAATCAACAACAGTGCTTTATTCAACTCACCGCAACTTTTGGAGATGAAGCACCATCAAAAACCACTGTTTATCACTGGTACAGTGAGTTTAATCGTGGGCGGTCTATGCTCACGGATGAAAATAAAGAAGGTCGCCCAAAAACAGCTGTTGTCCCACAAAATATAGATGCTGTGCGGGAACTAATAATGCGTGATCGTCATGTTACATATCGCGAGATAGAGGCGTCCTTAGGCATAAGTATGACGAGCATACATAAGATATTACACGAACATTTGGCTGTAAAAAAAATATGTTCGCGTTGGATTCCGCACAACTTGACAATCGATCAAAAACGGGCTCGTGTCGATTGGTGCAAAAAAATGATAAAAAAATACAACCGTGGTACGTCAAAAGCCGTTTATAATATCTACACAGGTGATGAATCTTGGATCTATGCATATGACCCCGAAACTAAACAACAGTCAATGGTGTGGGTGTTCCAAGATGAGCCGAAACCAACAAAAGTTACTCGGGCAAAAAGTACTTTGAAGCAAATGGTCGCCTGTTTTTTTGGAATTAATGGACATGTGGCTACAGTGCCATTAGAGAATCGTAAAACGGTTAATTCTGAATGGTATACGACCATTTGTTTACCAGAAGTCTTTGAAGAAATAATAAAGGACAACCGACAACGCAGAATCATATTACATCACGACAATGCTAGCTGTCACACCTCAGCTGAAACAACTCAGTTTTTGGAGGGTCAAAAGATCGAATTGACTGGTCATCCGCCGTACAGCCCTGATTTGGCATCTAACGATTTCTTTTTATTTCCATACGCGAAGAACAAATTACGTGGTCAACGTTTTTCGAGCCGCGAAGAGGCTGTTGATGCGTTCAAAATGCACGTTTTGGAGATACCTCAATCAGAATGGAAAAAGTGCTATGAAAATTGGTTCCAGCGTATGCAAAAGTGTGTCGATCATCGCGGCGAATATTTTGAAAAGCAATAAAACCATATTAAATGATATATGTTTGTTTCTTTTTTTAATTCCGGATACATAAATAGCAGCCCTCGTAAGTATAGAAGATGTAGAGTTAACTCAAAGACGTCTTTGAGTTAACTGCGAAAGTAGTAGTGCTAAAGAGCTTTTGAATTTTATTTTTTATATTTCTAGGAGAAGTGTCCCAACTAGTTTTTATTATTCGTAGGTCCCAACTCCCAACTTAATGAATTTGCTCATAAGAATAAAAAAGTAACTCTTTCAATACTCCAACTTCCACAGTAGGTATACGTTCAAACTCCAAGAATTTCATTTTCTATACTAGTTTGAGATTATCATACGAAGAGTCAAGAGGTATTATTACCAAGACGTTTTCCGATGAAAATATAATAAGGGAAATGACTAGTAGGTTGGACAGTACCAGTCATTGGAAAAGGCACAAAAACACCATATTTATTAATGTTGCTTTAAAAATTTCCTGTTTTTAAAGTAAAAGAACGCCTGTTTTTAAAGAAAAACAGTCAGTTTTTAAAGCAACATTAATAAATATGGTGTTTTTATGCTTTTTCCAATGACTAGTTCTGTCCAATCTACTAGTCATTTACCCTAGTCTGTTTCTTTACAAGAATTCCATTTTATTCTTGTGTTAACAGAATACAGTACCGAGTGCGAGTATTTTACACATAGCTCCTAGACTAGAAAGGTCAATGACCGCTGGTGCCACCTTAAATTGTCCTGACTATAGCTGTTTACTGTGTCATTAATGTTTTATGTTAGGTACTCATGTTTAGTGTCACCCATGTGACACACGAGTGCACAATTGGGCGACTTATGTGTCGACAAAACCTAGGCATTACAGGCCTAAACACTATTGACACTAAATACGCAACAAATAATTTTGTAGATAGGATAGAGTATAGACCTCAAGCATAATAGTTTTAAAATGTACTTTTTGGTGTTTTATGATATAGATCTAAAGTGCAAAAAATTAAAATCCGTCCGTGTGCGGTGTGTCTTTCTGACGTTCGCGTTACTGATACAGATCAGACTTCGAGCCTCGGGAAATGACGAAGGATAAGTAGTTTTTAATTTTTATCCCTAAAAATGTACGGTTCCCGCGCGATAAACTTTGAGCACAACAACGTCTTGCAAAAAATAAAAGGTTTTACGTAATCTTGTTCGTCCGACCAAAGTTTTAAATGTGTGGACACAAAGCTTTATTTTCAAAAATCGAATTCTCATTCCTTACTTTTAATTGAGCGGGCATCTCTACTTTCACTCGGATTGTCTCGGCCCTTTTGGTCGTATTTTGATATCAGGTATTTCGCTTGCTCACCTTGAGCTTGGCTCGCGTGCCTAGGTTATATACCTGAACCTAACTACCTAGGTTATATGCAACGAACTTTACCGGTTCCTTATCAAAGACTGGGATAAATTACTTTATTTATAGTGCTTTAACCTATCCTGCAGTTACTAGGCTAGAGTTTAGTAGGAATTCAATGTAAATTTCAAAGTGTTTGAAATAATAAAGCACGCTATTAATAAATTTCTGAACTGATATTGGCCAAATTATAACATTTTACTCGTGTTTTATTTTCAAAGGTTAGAATAAGATTAATAAGGAATAATTATTCCTAAATCAATTCAACTTCTCGAACATCTGTTAATTCATTTAAAATTTAAATGTACCAATTTATATTAAAGCTGTGACCGTGATATTTATTATTAAAAAAATCAAAAAGTAGGTCTGCGCTCGTTATAAAATAACTTTTGTGTTTAAAAGTGCCATCTAGTGAGTGTTGTGTGAACTAAATGCAAGTCATGTAGTGGCCAAAAGATGGCGCTATCTTCCCCGCTGCATCAGAGGAAAATAACATGGATTGTGGAGATTGGAGAGGTGCCGGCGTACAAAACGGAACCATACGAGTTTCATCTCAATAATAGCAAATGTAAATATTAAAATAACAAGATATGAATATTACTGAGTATGTAATATGTATGTATTGACATTGGCGTAGGGGCCTACCCTATTACCCTATTCCCACTTAAAAGGCCGGCTACGCACCTGGAGCTCTTCTAATGCTGCGAGTGTCCATGGGCGATGGAAGTTGCTTTCAATCAGGTTTACCCGTTTTCTCGTTTGCCCCCTTATTTCATAAAAAAACTGAAGGTTAAAGCCCACAGTAGGCCACTGTAGGTAGGACCACTGGGTACAGCAGGCTACAGCATTATCATGCTATTTGCCCATTTGTAAGCAAAATTTTAATTATTATTAAAATGTTACTCCATAAAAATGATTAGTAAAAAATTATCTTTATTAAAAAAGTGTTTTTCTAATTCTGTCCTTGCTACTAGTTGCTAGGCTACTGTTCGTTTTCTAGATAACGTTATGAAAAGTTAAAACAATATTAATAAGTATTAATTATTAATAATTATTAACAATACCAATTAATTAAATATAATAACTTATTTTATAAAGTTAAATTAAGTTGTATTTTCGGAAATTTAATTTATTTTATCTGGGCGATCGGAACGCTTCACTGATCGCTCGCCTTGTCTTGTCGGCCACTTTTTGACGTCTTGCATATTCAGTGTTGCCATATACGCCGTGTTTCGCCTAAATTGTGGTGATTACTTAAAATATTATTTTGTGGACAAGCCATTTTTAATTTTAAGAGTTCTTACTACCAGTAACCAAAGAAACAGTACCAGAGTAACCAAAGAAAACCAATAAAAAATATAGCCAGTCTATAGTTTATAATATATCTATACTATTGATATGTATATAGCTGTGGCACTCGGGGTCCGGGGACTATACTATAGATTCTATAGTATAGTCCTCTAGTTATACAATTATAATTCTAGTCTAGTCGCACGCACACAAACACCGTGCTGAAGTATGGCAAAGCCGCACCGACCGCTGTGCCAGTCCGATGAGTGGGTCCATGTGTTAGGTTTATTTTCATTACGGAATTTCTAGATTCAGTCACCGCACTCAAATCCCTAGACCAGGGGTTCCCAATCTTTTTCAGCCTACTCTACCTAGCTATTACAAAAAGACACATAAACACATTTAATGATTATAGTTAGGTTAAAAGCCTACTGTGAAAACGCTAGCCCCGCCTACACACAACGCTATCCTCCAATCGTGATACAATAATTCCATGAATCGTGCTCCCGGGCAATGTGCTTTAGGCTGCAGCTAATAGTGAACAATATTGCGTAACAAGGGTTCCCGCGCTATAGCACGAAAGTAAAGGTCGTAAGTCCCAAAACTGTTTTTTGATGATTACTTAAAAACTAAATACAACACTAATATTTCCTTTAGCTATTATTTTATAAAGTGTGTGATTGTAGTAGTGCAAGTTATTTAATGATAGTAACTCGATAAGTGTAACAGATATTTGTTGAAATGCCCAAAAAGATTCATAATTTTGAAAAATAAAACTATCGAGTCAAAATAAGTGAATCGTGTTTTCCGTTAGCTAAATATCAGATAAATATACAATGATTAAATAAATCTCAATTTCATTTGAGTCAATCGTCTTCCGGGATCGTAATACTTATTAGAAAACACAGCAAAATTGCACAGCTCTTAAGCAAGTAGATAATATATTTATAAACAAATATTTTATCATCTGCCTGCTTTGTATAATTCATATTATAATTTTATTTTATAATATTTGTGGTTATGGATAATGATGGAGGATCGACTCGTGGCGCCCCTTTTGCCTTTCTACGGTGCACCAGAGCGCCGCGGCGCACAGTTTGGGAACCCCTGCCCTAGACAACATTAAATGTAAATATGTATTATAATTAAAATTATTATAGTTATAACATATAAGTACGATAATAATGTAATACTGTGGTTATACTGTACTCGGTGAAACATGGCGGTAGCGGTCATTGACTCCCTGTCAAAAACTTGTTATTTTCTATACATAGTCGCGATTGAAAAAATCTGACACTTCATTATCAATCGCGGCTTATATGGAAAATGACAAGTTTTTGACAATTGACAGGGAGTCGATGACCGCTACCGCCATGTTTCGCCGAGTACAGTATAACCACAGAATAACAATAATATTATCGTACTTATTATATGTTATGACTAAAGATCGGAATCTGGGTGTAATTTTCAATGTAAAGAATATTATGGATAAGACTTGTAATCCCGGGAATCCCGGAAATCCCAGGAAAATCAGAAAATGTCCGAGTTCGTAATTTTGAAAATAAATGAATCAAAATTATGTTAATTTGTTTATAAAATGATTCATATTATATAAAATAGTTTGAAAAGAAATTTCCAAATATTAGGGCGGAATGAAATAGGAAACATAAAATGAAAAAAAAAACTGTTTTACATATTATACATATACATTACATAATATTATATTGTACATAATTTATGCTGGTAAATAAAGTGAAGAATGTTCACTTATTATTTTTTAGCTCTCCGTAAGCTAAGTCGAAAATAAAAAATATGAGAGAAAAAATTATTACGATACGTGACGTGTAGTTTCCGAGATATTTAATTCAAAAATAAGTGCGCAATTCGGGCTCGGCGCTTGACGCGATGACGTCACAGCACAGCACATCGCAATATTCGCTCTGTCCACTCGCGCGCTCCGGTAACACTGCGTCGCCCGTACCTTTTACCTTCCAAGTATTAATAAAGTTAAAATACTTATGACAAAAAAAATAATACAAAATAATAATTTTATACAGATTTTTTTTGTGAAATCACTGTAAAATCATGCATGTTCCTAATCCTAGTAATGTTTATTTATTTATTTATTTATTTGTTACCCACCACAACAATACATAGAACAGAATTACAGCAGAGATTGATACCTAATTAATAACACAAGACTTAACTTAAGTAACAGAATATTTTGTAAAACATAAGATAAGGTTGTACAATTGTGATCTAACTGTGGACACCAAACTAGGCAAAGCCTGTATCTTGGTGGTCCTAGTTTTACAGTATTCATTTCACAAGAAGCAACTAGACGCGCTTTCGGGGTTTGATCTAGTTATATCTTAACAAAAACTAAACAAAAACATTGACTACAACCAGCTTAGCATGTCATTTTGAGAAGTTACAGATAATTATTGATTTTTCCAAAATACATATACACCTAGTTAATAGGGTTGAAAATTTTCCATTTAAGATTACATTTTCATTTAGCAGGAATATTTATCAAGTAAATAGTGTTACATTTTCATTTAGCAGGAATATTTATCAAGTAATGTGTTTAATTCTTTTACTACGGTTCTGGATCCCGGAATCCGAAAAACCTGATTCCGGGAAATCCCGGATTTTTGTGGTCATATCCATATTATTCATATCAATCACACCCACGATTCCGATCACTGGTTATGACTTATAACTATAATTTTAAAATAATTAATAACAACGATAGTTTATCTATTTCCCAATCATTACAAGTATTTACTAGTACAGTCCCCAATACCAAAAAAGTCAACTTCCGTTCAACTCATCTCCGCCATATGAATTATTGGTATGTACTTTTTAGGCAAATTTTTCTAAACACGAAAAGTAAGGTAGTCACTTCCTAAGTGTGTGGAGGGGGTAGCTATGACGTCACAAAGATGGCCGCCGGGCCTATTCTATTGTGCGGATTATTTAAATATCTACTGAACCGATTTACTTAAGTAGGGTGTCAAACGAAAGGTAATTAAATAAGCATCATTTTATTTCTCAGAACTATCAAGGTGAATTAAGTACCAAGGGAAATATTTCGGAAAAACCTAATTTCAAAAATATATTTTTTCCTTCTTATGTATAAACTTGGTAGTCGTTAGGATAATGGAAATATAGGTTATTATAAAATATTTGGCTACTATAATCAGCTTCCTAACGAACTTTAAATCATTACAATGAAGCTGTAAACAACGGAACTGCAGCCGTTTGAATGAGCCTCGGTAGCGCTGAACCCGTAGCGGTAGCTAAGCTACTAGGCTGGTTTTCTATAGAATTATAATAGAATTTTGAATAAAAAGCATGAACGTTAGTAATAAAAATATATAAAAGTATGCTGGTACTTATTCATAGGTTGTATTTACAGTATTTTTTATATGACCAGCATAATAATAGGTTATAGGTAGGTATGTGTTATACTAAAGTTACTGATAAAATTATTGAAAAATATTCAAAAAATGTTTATCTTATTAATGTCCTAAATCTGATCTTCTGAATAATTATACCAATTATAACAATTTAGTAACCGACAGGCGACATGACACATCCACAACGGGATGAACGGGAACCAGCTTTACATTGACATGATATTATAAGTTTGAGATCTTTCAATGAATTAAATTATTATACACTTTCCTTGCACATAAGCGCATCACACACGGTGAAGATAATATAATATTTTATCTTAAGATGCCCAAATATAAAATATTATAGTATCTTAAGCTATCACACACGGCTAAGATACGATAATATTAAAAATCTGTTCATTTCCTTACGAGTCTGCGTTGGTGCCACACGTATTCCTTGTTAGAGTTCTATATACAGGGTGATTGACTATGAGTGATAAGTGATAACTGATACTGCCTTACTTCTTGATAGACAACTCCTCAGACGATGATTCTAATATAGAATGTGAAATGCAGATTGCAGTAGCATATTCCAAAAGGAGAAACATTTGGATAGAGCCTCACATAAAAAAGAGAAAAACCTGCGGCGAATTTAACCTTTATCAATATATTCTGTCAACGAAGAAGTTTCAGGAGTATTTCAGAAATTCAAGAGAAACATTCACAAAATGTTACTTTTCGAATGAGACTTGAGAGTATGTAACTTTCTAATATCGTTTTCGGCATCTGCACTGCCCCGGGGCAGGGTGGGTCGACAGGATACGGAAACAGCCGAAATTTGAATTAAGAACATAAACTACGTATTGCACTATGATGATCCACGAAGCACGTGGACTTAGTACATAGTTTAAATGTTCTTAATAATTTAAACTTCGCTTATTTCCGTATCCTGTCAGCCCACCCTGCCCCGGGGCAGTGCAGATGCCGAAAACGATATAACATACAGCACTGGCAACACTGCATCTACTAGTGCGTCCGATCACCGATGAGCCCGCTGCCCGACACAAAAACACCCTTATCTTAAGATACGAAATATATATTTCGTATCTTAAGATAACATGTTAAGATACGAAATATATATTTCCATATCGCTCGGTATCTTAAGATACAAAATATAAAATATAAATTAACTTCGTCGTGTGTGATGGTTCATAGGATTTGTATGGTGAGCGATATTCTAAAATATGCTCTCAGATAATATATATTTTATATTATCTTCACCGTCTGTGATGCGCTTTATTCCACTTTATATTTTATTAAATAAAGTGGAATAAGTGCAAGGAAAGTGTATTATTATTTAATTGAACATGAATTTCCACCAAGAAATGACAGTACATTCAATATCATATATTTCATTGAGATTGAATTTACGGATGAAGTAACTGGCAATAAGGGATTGATATCTCCGTTCTTTCAGCCACAGCCTATGGGTTCAGCTTGGGCTTTGCTACTTGGGCGTTCTGCCAACATAACGTTAGGTAGTTCGATCTTAGCGCATGCTGTCGAAAGGCTTGTCGTGTCAGCGGTAACTTATCAAGTTCTTTGATGTTCTGGAACATTGCTGCTCTTAAGTTGTCTAGGTTATCCAGTTCTTTGAGTCCGTGGTGTTGTTTGTATACATAAAAGTGACAAATCTTTCAGCGTCACAAAATCGTTCTTCTGTAAGCTGAGCTAACACCAAAATTTGAAAGGAGTTGATAATGTTGTTGGAAAATCGGCCAGCTTGATTTTTTGTGTGACCTGACAACGCAGTGGAAAACCCAGTGAGAGTGAGATAAGCCAGCAATGATTTCCTCTTATCGGCTGTTTGTTTTTTGGTAGTGCCAGATTTCATCCACACAACACTTGGTAGTTTCTCAGAGAAGTGCATAACGAGTGCACTACAGTGTCGCGTCAATTTACTATTAACCGTAAAAAGCCCGAATAAATATTTACAATCACATGTAGTATGAAACGGACCGTATCAGCTTCTTCTTGAGTACTTCTCAAATGATCCAAGTTTCTTTGTATATTAGAACTATCATGTTCTTCGTCCGAATATCTACCTGAAGTTAAAAGTTCCAGTGTTTTGTGAAGTTTTGATGTTTAAATGTAATGTGTGCTGTAATTTCTTTAGAGCAACTAATGACATTCAGAAATACTTTTGGACCAAGAGCCTGCGACGGCCAGACTTTCCTCCTTTTAGAAAAGCTGAAAGTTTATCTGTTTGTGACCTTTAAAGAGGTAAAAACGACCAGCAGCTATAGAGTTTCGGTCACGGTTCCTCAATGAGGTTTCCAGTTCTGAAGGGCTACCTGACTTTCGAGAAAGAGTAAAGCTCAATTTTTTAGTTTATATTCTTCACGGTAAGTGGAGAAATCTTGTCTCCCAGTGCCGGACATTTTTGGTAGGTGCTTCCCACTGCCAGACACTCTTAACGTCTAATACCTTAAGAAAGTTTCTCCGATTTCTTATCAAAATAAATTGTTTTTCAAGATTTAAAACTTGACACAACTTTATAAGTTACCGCCGACACGACAAGCCTTTCGACAGCATGCGCTAAGATCGAACTAAACGCTCAAGTAGCAAGGCCCACGCTTCCAGAAACCATAAGCTGTGGCTAAAAGATCGAGGATACCAATCTTTAATTGATTGCCAGATATTTCATCCGTAAAATCAATCGCATTGAAAGATCTCGAACTTTTAATATCATGTCAATGTAAAGCTTGTTGCCGTTCATCCCGTTGTGGATAATTGGATATTATGTCATGTCGGTTACAAAATATGTAATGGCCCTTCTAAAGACTTTTGTTACCAGTGTAATTATTCAAAAGATACAGATCAGGTTAAGGACATTAACAAAATAAAAAAAATGTTTAAATATTTTTAATAATTTTATCAGTAAGTTTAGTGCTACACATACCTACCTATAACCTATTATTATGTTGATCACATTAAAAAAACTGTAAATACAACCTATGAATAAGTACCAGCTTACTTTTATATCTTTTTATTACTATCGTTCATGCTTTTTACTCAAAATTCTATTATCATTCTAAAGAAAACCAGCCTAGTAGCTTAGCTACCGCAATGGGTTCAGCGCTACCGAGGCTCATTCAAACGGCTGCAGTTCCGTCGTTTATAGCTTTATTGTAATGATATAAAGTTCGTTAGAAAGCTGTTAAAAGTAGCCAAATATTTTATAATAACCTATACTTCCATTACCCTAACGGTAACCAAGTTATACACATAAGAAAGAAAAAATATTTTTTTTGAAATTGTTTTTCCGAAATATTTCCCTTGGTACTTGATTCATATTGATAGTTCTGAAATAAAATGATGTTTATTTAATAACCTTTCGTTTGACACCCTATTTAAGTAAAGCGGTTCAGTAAACCTATACTTATTATAAAACAAAGTCACTTTTTTTTCCCTCATGTCCCTTTGTTCCCTTTAATCTTTAAAACTACGCAACGGATTTTGATGATTCTTTCAGTGTTAGATAGCCCATTTATCGAGGAAGGTTATAGGCTATATTTTATCACGCTAAGATTAATAGAAGCGAAGAAATAGAGGAAAATGTGGAAAAAACGAGGAAAATTATTTGAAAGGGCTAACTTGAACGTGCTAATCTCAGGAACTACTGGTCCAATTTGAAAAATTATTTCAGTGTTAGATAGCCCATTTATAGAGGAAGGCTAAAGGCTATATTTTATCACGCTAAGACTAATATCAGAATGTGAAAAAAACGGGGGAAATTATTTGAAATGCTTATTTAGTAATAGTTTGAACGCGTAAATCTCAGGAACTACTGGTCGGATTTAAAAAATTCTTTCAGTATTAGATAGCCCATTTATTGAGGAAGGCTATAAGTTATATTTTATCACACTAAGACTAATAGCAGAATGTGGAAAAAACGGGGGAAATTATTTGAAAGGGTTTATCTCGCGAACTACTGGAGCAATTTTTATGTTCTTTGGCACAGATAAGAAGTAGACCACATGAAGGATCCTGATAGGATCTTAATAATTATATTTATTATTAAATATATTTAATATTAAAATCGATAGCGATTTTAATCATTTTTTCAGTGGCTATATATTTTATACCCGTGCGACGCCGGGGCGGGTCGCTAGTATTAAATAATCTGCAGAATAGAATAGGCCCGGCGGCCATCCTTGTGACGTCATAGCTACCCCCTCCACACACTTAGGAAGTAACTACCGCACTTTTCGTGTTTAGGAAAATATGCCTAAAAAGCACATACCAATAATTCGTATGGCGGAGATGAGTTGAACGAAAATCGTTATTTGAAGACTTTTGTGCAAATGGGTCTCGTACTATACCAACTTCCTGTTAATCTTATGTAATTAATTACTGGAAGTGGGGAAATTTGAGTCATCGCGCTGCCTCACTATCTTGTATGAACTTTTGATGTTGTTATAACTTGTAGTTTCTTCGTATCGCCAGTTGCCGTAATAATGGTGGCGGTGTTTTTTTACGACTTTCTGGTGTTTTTAACGTGAAAAAGTGTGTAAAAGTTGGCAAACTTTCTCTCCATTGTGTGTTCTATCCTGCGGGATAGTTGGAAAAAGTTTTGTGCGCGCGTAAAAAGTTTTCGACAAGTTTTATCGCGGCGCGGTGGTGTGGTCATGTTCATTAAAGTGGATAATATCACTGAAATAGTTTGAAAAAGTTTGTTTGAAGTGTTGAAGGCGCCGGAAAATGGAGCCTAGTAGCCCTAGTACTATAGGTGAGTAGTTTTTTGGGGAATACGTAGGCGGCTCAGTGCATTGTATCTTGCATACTCGAGGCCTTGACTTGAGAACACATTCAAGCTATGATGCAATTAGTGAGGCTAAATGAACGCGTATTCGTCGATTTTGGTTACTTTTAAAGACTTATCTTATCAGTTGATGTTTTGATAAGTAGCTCCTACTTTCCTCTAACTGTGGATAGCTTTCTTAGATATTGTTTGACCTACTTCTAATGTTGAATAATCCATAATAATAGTGTTAATTTACAAGTGGGTCTCTATATTCTGTTTGTTACCTCTTCATACTTGAATCGCTGAAATGATTATGATCAAATTTGGTTTTGATGGATACCAAGAATATAGTCTAGTTTTTACGTCTGGAGTGTGTACTGGAAATAATAATTTCAGCGTAATAAAGTAATTTCAGAAGCAATAAAGTTTCCGAGAATATCTTGTACACAAAAGTTGTAAAAATCCTACAACGCTGCCATCATACTAAGCTGTATTTAAAATAACAAGGCACATAATGGTTATACGAATTTTCACTGTAAAATTTTGCCCCTTGATTTGCCATTTGAACTTTGTAACACATCAAATACAATGATTTGAAACTAAATTCATAAACTTAACTTATTTAACGCTTTCATTCACAAGCGGTCGCATGTGACCGCGAGAACAAAAGATTTCCAAGAATCCGCGATCGAGGAGTTAACATTTAATCCTTCGATTGTGGAAAAATGAGACACAATAGCCTTTCATTGTTATTGCGGTTGCTGGTGACCGCTTGGGGCTTGAAGCATTAAACTTTAATTTTAATTTAATTTTAAATAGGAAATTGAAACAATATTAAGTCTGTCTTAAAATCAACTTCAAGTAATACTTGGTATTAATACTAAAATTGTGATGGCAGCAGTAAAAAGTTATTACTTTAGTAACCTTGTCGTAACTTTAAAAGTTATAGTGTTATGTTGTATGAAAATGAACCTCATGACATTCTTGTTCAAAATTCAAAACTTATTAGACTTGCACACACCATAGGCATTTTTTACAAGCTGGTAGATCAGCGGTACTCAACCTTTTTTATATGGGTCACAAACACACTCAAGTCGTGGTGTCGCTGGGCACACACCATAGGCATTTTTTACAAGCTGGTAGATCAGCGGTACTCAACCTTTTTTATATGGGTCACAAACACACTCAAGTCGTGGTGTCGCTGGGCACACACCATAGGCATTTTTTACAAGCTGGTAGATCAGCGGTACTCAACCTTTTTTATATGGGTCACAAACACACTCAAGTCGTGGTGTCGCTGGGCACACACCATAGGCATTTTTTACAAGCTGGTAGATCAGCGGTACTCAACCTTTTTTATATGGGTCACAAACACACTCAAGTCGTGGTGTCGCTGGCTGCAATCAAAATTATTGTGGCAGAGCACATTGGGGTGGGCCGCATTTTTCTTACAAGTTTTAAGTGGCGAGATGGGTCATAAAACTTGTATGGCAAATGCAGCTTGCCTTGCTCAATGTGCGTGTACCTTTAGTATGCATGTATGTAACATAAATACAACATGAAGTAAAGAACATGATCTGTAGAAACTTGTCTCTGATTTCATAACTTTCTTCATTCTGTTACTTGTCACTCACAGCAAACACAATATAAACCTACAAAGATGTTTTGGTGCATGGCTGAAGAATGTTATTAATACTAGCTGATCCAGCAAACATTGTTATGCAATTATAATATTATTTTGGGTTTAAATATAGATGTTGCCTGCTGCTCAGACCTACTTTTTAAAGGCACACAAAATATTTATCAAAATCAGTCCAGCCAATTCAAAGGAGATGCCAACAACCACTGCTACATGATAATTTCTTATATTAATAATAGCTCCCACACCGGTTTCTGTAAAGGTGGCCGAGTTTCATTGAAACCAGGCCAGGTACGCAGGAGTAATTTTATAGTGCCCAAGTGTGTGCGCAGTACACAAGAGCACTCTTTATTCCTTTACTCTCATAACCCAGTGGGACGGCAGACCGACACGACCGGCGAGAGATCATGCGCAGGACCGACTTTTAACATACCCATCCCACGCATGGATCATCTTACTTGTTGTCCAATCAGGTGATCAGCCTGCATTGTCCTAACCAAACTTGGAAATGTTGTTTCCAAAGCGGGAATCGAACCCACGACCTCCGAGTCAAGAGCCGCGCTCTATAGCACTATACCACGGAGTCGTTATTTCTTATATTAGTATGGCTGATAACCAAATGCAAGATTCTAGTAAAGTAAAAATTATTGAGTCTATTTAACCCATCCGTCGTGGCAAAACGAGACACAATAGCTTTTTCATTGTTATCGCGGCCGGATGTGGCCGCTTGGGGCTTCATGAATTAAGACTACTAGATATTTTTGTCCACTTCAATTAATATTATGATTGTAGTGTAGATGTTGAAACATAAATTATGGGCATGATGTCATTACTTACATGACTATTTAGCATGATTGTTTTAACTTCCATTTTAGAAAAATCATCATCATCACTACTCTATGCTGTCCCATAATGGACTAATGGACCAATTACAATTTACAAGCAACTTACAATTATCGTTATGGTTCTGCAATTCTGTAACCAAAGGGTAAAAATGGGACCCTATTACTAAGACTTCGATGTCTGTCCATCTGTCTGTCTGTCTCCAGGCTGTATCTCAAAAACCAAAATAATGTGAATAAAAATCAGTTATTACCAAACCATCTTTGCCATAGTACCACAAACACCTTGCAGAGTTTATATTAACTGGGTTCCAGCAAGTGGATATTACATAATAGTAGGGTAATGTGTAATTATGGCAATGGAATCAGGACTCAGGAGTTGTTTACTGATGTTTGTTAAAGGATATCTGAAGTCGATTTTGGTAATTAAAGCTACATCATTTGTTTTTCGGATACTTACATCCTAGTAGAGAATTGAACGAACTCGTTTTGAAAACAAGCCACCCCATATAATGCCATTCACCCATCCTAAACAACCATATAAATTGTTTATTTTTAGCTCACTTCCTCAAGATCAAGATCAAAATGCACGCATCTGTTTCGTTTACGGCATAAATGCTGCCGCTCCGTTCGCGCTGAAACATCGCAGTAACCGTACATTTTGACGGAAAAATAAAGAAATTTTGAGGAAAGTGCTGGAAGAGATTTCTATTAGAAATAAGCAGATCCTTTGTGACGTCTTATTGTTTTGTTGGTTTTGTTAATGGGTGGTTCTATTTTTTCGGTCCCATTTGGCCATTTTTGTAGAATCCATTTTTTTTCAAGATATTACGACAAAATTTTGTATTTAGGCTTGTGTACGTATACTTACTCTGCTCCCTGAATTGCCTTAGTCTGCTATTTATATTTACGATATAAATAGATGGACGGTAATGATGCAACAGACGGAAATGAAAATCGATAAGATGGAAATTTATTAAAGGATTGGATGGAAATGAAAAATAGTTATATGGAAGCAAAAAAAATTAAGGAATTTCATGTTAGATAAACAGAATACTTATTATTGATTTATTTTTATGAGTAATAAGACCAGTGTCAGTTATTTAAATCTCCTCTACTAAAACAATTAACAAAAATATAAGACTTTTGTTAAAAAGTAGGAAACAAGACAGACATTATTATTTTATTTAATAAAATGCAATCAATCTTTAGTTCTACTATATGATCGTATACAATCAACATTCCATGTACTTTACCTAACTATTAACTTGCTAGAGTTTTTAGGGAAAACACTATTTTAAGAAATAGTTCCACAAATCGCAGTTCTATGTAATTTAACGCCGACTAGTTTAGTAAACTTTAGTAAACTCTTGAAAATAATATCCCAATTTGTTACACACCACTTTATACATTAATAGGCATTAGGTATAGTGATGTTTAGCAACAAAAATATGTATTATGTTCCTGTAACTAATAAAATCTTAAATTCTTAAAAAACAGTTTTAAATCTTAAATATTATGTTTAATCACTTAATTATGAAGTACTAGCTAGATAAGTACTACATGGATAGGTACTTATTAAAAGGAAAATATACAGGGTTATCCGTGTGTTACTAAAAATACAAGTTATTTGAAAATAATCACATATTTAATTTCATTATGAGATTAACATGAATAATACTATTCGAAGATATATTTTCCATATTTATTTGTCAGAAATGTATGCTCGTCGGTTCATTGAAGGCTCCAGAAGCATATCTTGACAGGGCGCAAATCTACAATATCTATATAGAGTTCCACAATCCACAAGGTTAGGTAAAAATCTTTGTTTTGAACGCCAGTGACTTCTCCTAAATAAATATTGTCTCAGACGTAATTAAACCCCCCTTTTCTATCTAATGGCAAATAACAGTGATGAGACAGACAACGAACCCCCAAAATAGAACCGTTCTAGTGAACCAACTGATGACGAAGCAATCCATTCTCTGTTTTTGAGATTAGCGGTTTTTTTTGGTACAAAATGACTCGCAGCAAGAAATATTAAAAATGGAATGTAATATATAGATAGGATTTGGACAAAATCTGTTATAAAATACTAAATAATACCAAAAAAATAGGAAAATTGGTTTAAAAATCGGGAGGAATGGATGGAAATGAAGTTTTGGCATTTAATTTAAATTTTTGTTGCATTATTATATTTTTTAAAAGCCTTGCAACATATCTTTAGAAGGTATTTCAATAGCCTTTATCATAATGTATTATAAAAATCACTAGCAACAAAAGTCATTTAAATAGGCAATGGATGGTAATGAAGGCTTACCCGTGACAAAACGAGAATTTGCAACTAAAAATTTAATTTTCTCCGAGAAACAATGCGCACATCTTATCTCGCCTATAATGTATGGCAAACATAGGCCCGGGGGTTCCGAAACATGTTTGCACGTAGATCTACAGATGCAGATCTGGTCAAAAACATAAAAACCATTTGCTCGGAACGATATGAAAAATTTCGCGTGACAAAATTAAAACCTGCGTTCTCTCAATGTTGCACATGCACGAGTTCATTCTTATGTTTAAAATGGGTAATATGAGTACTCGTATTTAAGCTAATGTTCCAGTACAAAACATGATAAGATTAATGACGAAAACTCTAAGAAAATTGTGTCTAAGCTAAGCAATCTGGGTACGCACGAGCGTGGGAAATGAAATTTTGGCTATTCGATGTTTAATATCTTTTTGATTAATTATCTTACGGTAATACACAATACGTGGCAAAGTAGAACACTATAGACTTAACATTTTAAAATTATATGATCGAAAAAATATATTTCGTAAATATCAAATTTTGACCCCGAAAGCAAATGGGACCTAAAAAATAGAATCACTCTAATATTTCTTGTGCACAATAAATCATTAATTAATCTAACTAATATTATAAATGCGAAAGTATATCTGTCTGTCTGTCTGTCTGTCTCGCTTTCACGCCAAAACTACTGAACCGATTGTAATGAAATTTTGTATACAGATAGTCTAAAGCCTGAGAAAGGACATAGGCTACTTTTTAACTGGAAAAAGGGGTTGTAAGGGGGTGTTTATGAGTAAATTTGTTCAAATTTAGTTAGTTCTAAAAATTCATAACAGATGGCGCTAAGATACGCCTACATCGCGCTATCGCTTGCTCATGCGTCTTTCTATAAGATGTGGTACCATGTGAAGTTCGGCTTTTCGATTCTTTCGATTTTTATAATATAATACACGTTATTAAATATTAACTCACTACTCAGTACTTTATCTATGCAGTGACGTTAAACCTTAAACCTACCAATGATAAATATTAAATAGTTTATGGGTAACGCGCGCTATAAACTGAAGTTCACGCGGACGAAGTCGCGGGCAACAGCTAGTTATTAAATAAAAAAGATACTTTTATCTCCATACTGTATTCGAATCAGCTCAGAGTGGCTCTTCTCTTGGAGGTCGTAGGTTCGATTCCCGTGTTAGAAAAATGTTGATTCCAAGTTTGTTTGGGACAGTGCAGGCTGATCACCTGGTTGTCTGACAAGTAAAATGATTCATGTACAAAGAAGCTGCGCCTGATCTTTCATTAGTCGTGTCGGTTATCCGTCCCTCCCACTGGGTTACGAGAGTAAAGGAAAATAGTGCTCCTGTGTACTGCGCACACACTAAAATCACAGCCACCCTCACCGAAACAGGTGTGGGAATTTATCGTGCGGGAACCATACATTCTTCCGACATAAAAAGTATCCTAAGTCCCGGAAATCAAAGTATCTTTGTACCCAGCAAAATCGTTACAGCGGTTTGGGCGTGAAGAGGTAACAGACAGACAGACACACTTTCGTATTTCTAATATTAGTATGGATAATGTTAAAGCTACCACTTTGTGGCCTTTATCGACCTGTCTATCATGGTCATAATTAACATCGGTTCGGCGGTTGGCGTGTGAAGAGGTACACAGACAGACATGTAGTTAACACTCTTTCGTATTATAATAATAATAGTGTGCTGTGTGGATAGGTACTTTCACGAAGTACTTTTTTACTAACACCAAAATGGATATTGTTAAAGCTTCCACCTTGTGGACCTTGGTCATAATCAAAATCGGTTCAGCGGTTTGGGCGTAAGGAGGTAACAGACAGACAGACACTCTTTCGCATAATATATAATACTAGTATGGATTCTCTTACACTTCCTCACAATATATCGGCTCGCTATACGCGTCTAACATTCCTCGCCACGGTGCGATGATCAGGTTTCTCCTCACGCGGATCTTCCTAAATTCTTATCTGATAACGCGGATTACTATGATAACGTGACAACTGTTTCATGGATAGAGATGCTATAGCACATAGTTACTAGTTGCATACTTGTAATTATGGAAAAATGTTATCTATCCTAGAGCAATGGTTCTCAAACTTTTTTTGGTTGGCCCCTTTATGAAGCAACGTTTTGGATGGATGATGGATGGAATGTATTTTCACCATGCAAGAGTCTGATGACATTTCTAATCCATATCCATACTTAATATTATAAATGCGAAAGTGTGTCTGTCTGTCTATCTGTTACCTCTTCACGCCCAAACCGCTGAACCGATTTTACTGAAGCTTGGTATGGAGATACCTTGAGTCCCGGGAAAGGACATATGATACTTTTTATCCCGGAAAAATTTACTGTTCCCGCGCGATAAACTAATCTTGGCGCAACGGAGTTGCGGGCGTGATCTAGTAAAAATTTATCGCTCGCAGAGGCCTTTGGGGCTCCCCAGGGCTCTGCGGAGCACAACAACGAACTCAGAGACATTTAGGCGCAGCGCAGACGGCAGACTATCCGTGACGCACTTTTTAGTCTGTGGAAAATAGAACCTATGCAATTATATGCAGTAACGCACACGACGCGCAAAAAGTCCGCTTAAAATTGCATAGGTTTTATTTCCACAGACAAAAAGTGCGTCACGGATAGTCTGTCGTCTGCGCTGCGCCTACATGATCAGTGATCACTTCAGTTACTACCATGGAGTTTATGTCAAAAGCTAAATTAAATTAAAGTAAAGCATTAAATCTGAAGTGTTTGTTAGTGAATTAGCAATTAATGATATCTTCTCAATGTACTATCAACCTGTGGGCGCGCCATATAAGGCGTCTCGGGTTTCCAACCTCCTAATTTGGCCATCATTTCACTTTTCACTGCCCACGAGATCTCGGCAAAGAGGTCGACGCTTCTGTTTCCGGAACTCTATGGGAAGAAGAGAGTTGTCTAGATCTCAATCTATGATCTAAACTAGATAAGGAGATCATAGATTAAGATCTAGACTTTATCTAGGTCTTAGACTGATAAGTGGTGAATAGCTTCTCCGAAAGTTTCTAACGCTCGGTGAAAGAAACCATCAACAGACTTTCTGGAATATGCTATTGCCTATTCGCTTACTAGGCGATTAAAAAAATTCACGATTCCTGCGATAAACGATTTCCTGCGAGAACGAACTTATGGACGAACGAAACTAGATAAAAATATCCGTCTTTAGCGGAAAGGCTCCTCGAAATCTACGTCCACAGCGATAAAATCTGCAAAAAGTGCACAAAAACATGGCTACCGACCGTATCTATCTGACCGATGAGCGATGACTCACAAATTCTCACGGCAAACAGTTTCTATATTATGCACCTAATACCTATTTGCTAAAGGCATTAGTTAAAGGTCAAATTTGGACCTCAATTACCGCAAAACTACAATTTAAGAATAATCCATTTTGCTTAGATGATATTATAAATGAATTATTATATGTGAAGATGTGTCTATTTGTTACCTTCCCGTTCGCGACTGACCGATTAAGTTAAGTGGTGGATAGCCTATTCGGCACTTATCAAGAAGTGGTGAAACAGGCCCTTAAACTTCTTAATCCCGAGAAATGATAAAGAGGAAAGGTTTTACCGATTTAGATGAAAATTGAAAGGTATGGTTTTTTTTAATTAAATAAGGGGACAAACGGGCAAACGGGTCACCTGATGGTAAGCAACTATCGTCGCCCATAGACACTCGCAACATCAGAAGAGCTGCATACGCGTTGCCGGCTTTTTTTTTTTTTTTTTTTTTAAGAAGGAATACGCTCTCTTTTTGAATGTTTGCAGGTCGTATAGGTCCGGAAATACTGTTGGTGACAGTTCGTTCCAGAGGTGATACGTGGGTGATACATAAAGACCTTAAAATATGGTAGGATCTTTTTGCTGAATCTTTTTATAAACTGCGCAATTGCGGGCAATATCGAAACAACCTATCTATGCAACAGCAAAATATGCAGTAATATAAAGCAAAAGTGTGAATAAATAAATGAAGCATTCAAACGTTTGAGTTTCCACAACTTTCCTCTCATCTCATCCGAGCATGACGCATGCTTCCTTTTTTATGGAATACCGAAAAACGAGCAGATTAGGGCTAGCATAACTACAACAGTAGCCATGGGAAAGAATCGACATACTGACAGATTTTATCGACAAAATGGCGGATTCCCATTGTCTAACTGTCACTTTGTCGTGTCTAACTGTCACTTTGTCTATTCTTCCGTAGAAAGAAACTGTTTCTGTGGTGACCATGCTACGGCTGCTGATGGTAGGAGACCTCCTAATGGCTGGTTTACACGTATTAAGTAGATAAGTAGTAACTAAATTTTAACTTAATTTGAAGTGCCTGCCCGAAATGTGTCAAGTGACAAGCCCCGCCTGCCAACTTAACAGAAAATAGTCAAAATTCTAATTTCCTTGTTTAGTACTTAACTAAATTTTAACTTGCTACTTACTACTAAATTTTGTGTTTACATGCAATAAGTAACTTAAAATTAAGTTAAAATTTAGTTAACTACTTATCTACTTAATACGTGTAAACCAGCCCTAAGGCCTACTCAATCTCAACAATTCAACGATCCTCAAACATTAAATATTATGTTGACTTTATACTTCTGTGATCAAAGACTAGCTACATTAACTCTAGCATAGGAGTAGTCATAATTATTATTATTGATGGTGCTTTTCTCTTAGTTCTTTGACTGTCGGTCATTGCAAGTTTGTGCTCCCGCTTTTTATGGGGAGGGAAAATTGGATACTTTATGCCCTTACTCCTCACTCCTATATTCTTTTGATTAATTTCTTTACAGGTCCCAAGTTAGATTTAGCATGTCCCTCGGGTTCCCTAAGATCATGTCAAAAGGTTTTCGTGGTTGGACTGTTGATCCTGGCGACACAGGAGATACAGAGGAATGTGTGGTAACTGGTAGGCGGTAGTCTGGTTGACAAAAACCCGTAAAAATATGTTGATTCTCTCGTTCTTCGAGATTTGACTTTAACCTGAGTGGTGTCCTGATAATATATTTAGAATATCTCCATATAATTATGTAAAAAAGCTATAAGGAAACACTTGTCATCTGTCCGTCTGTCGCGCCTAATGCCCGAACACGGACCGCATACTAAACATGCATTAGCATAGTACAATGCAAGCATATACTATTCTAACTATGCAACATTATTCTAACTTCATTATAGTCAGGATCCCATTAAAACAGCAAAAAAGTTTCTAATAATTTAGCTTGTTTTTGTCAAACTATCGATTTTTTAAGAGGGAATATTACGCAAAGGTCGAATCAGAGGGCGCTAATAGCACACACAGTAAATAATCCGACCAAAATCCGACATGTTGCACACGTCATATCAGAATATTGACATAAACGTTGTCAAACGTCCAACAAAACGTTTTGTTTACTGTCTGTTTTGGTGCTGCCACTGGCGTGAAAAAATTGCATTAATAATCCATACCAATATTATTATTTAAAATCAATAAGAATTCATTTCTGTTTGTTACCTCTTCACGCCCAAACCGCTGAACCGGTTTTGATGAAATTTTGGCATGGTATACTTATCCCGGAAATTTTTCCATATCCTATCTTAATCGGTTCCCCGTTTTAAGAGTGAAGAGGTAACAGACAGACATACACACTTTCGCATTTAAAATATTAGTATGGATTGAGGGATCGAGAATAATGTACAGCTCTTAAATAATTTTCGGCGATCATAATAATGACACTGTCTCGTTTCTTGATAACAAGATTGCGTGTTTCAACAAAAAATAGCCTTCGGTGTGATCTTAGCACCTTCGCCGAGCGGTGTCACCGTATTACACCATTCATTATCATCATCAGGTAAAAGTCGCCATCCATACAGTTAAAATATACTAATGTTATATAAATGCGAAAGTGTGTCTGTCTTACCTCCTCACGCCCAAACTGCTGAACCGATTTTGCTGAAAGGCATGGAGATATTTTGAGTCCGGAAAAGACAAGGACAAATGTATGGTTCACGCGTGATAAACGAATTTTGGAGTGGACAATGGAGTTGCGGGCGTATTCTGGATACATAATAATTTACCGTGGCACGGCACGGCAATACTGTTGACGTCTCGCCAGCCGTTGACGGCTTGCCGTTGCCGTATCTGTATACGATTTCATTATGCTTGCAGTGCAAAACAGACAACAGTGCAGTAAGTACCATTTTGCGTGTTATACTAACATACTTAATAATATAATAATATCTATGGACCCTTCACACCACGTCAGTCTGGCCCCGTGCTAAGTACCCTTCAGGTACTTAGCAGTTTCCTTCGTTTCCTTCAGAAACTTGCCTCTGTGTTGAGAAACTTACTCTACTGTATAATTTATACAGTGTGTTACCATCTGTAAGTTCTTTAGATGAGAAGGTGTGGTATCAGTGAAGCGAAAAGTTCCTTTCAGAGCTATGGTACTTTTAAAATTGACCCTTATGTCCATGGTATAAAGGTCTACTCCGAGGCAAAATAGCTTTGAATTCATTATTCAGCATACTACAGTTTGGTTGTCATTTTTTCTGTGTCTTTCAGACTTCTAGACGTTGCCAAAATAGTGCTATTGTGTGGAATAAAAGCTAAGTGAAGAAAGAAGTGAATAGCTGAGTTTTAAAGTTGATAGGACAAGAAAGTGATAGTTAATTTACAACTAGGAAACTAAATCGGTCCAGCTAAAGTCTTCCTGCCGCACTCAGAGATGAATATTTAATGAATAACTGTTATTAAATCAAGATTTTGACAATAAGCCCCTTATTAACTGTCAAAATCTGCATTTATTAATTACTAACTGTAATTAATATATTTTGTACTTAATTAATATATTTTGTCTCTGATTGCGGCATCGGCAGTTAGACATTAAATTTTTTTTTTTCTCAAAAGATTATGAGTTACGACCAAAAATATTACTTTGCTGCTTAAGCAAAGCCAGGGTTGAATGTAGTTGTAGTGAGAAATAATTAGCAAGTTCTTAATACAGTGTCACCTTGTCTGGTTCGTTCTAGCGCTTACTGTGACAGGCAACAGTCTAGAAATGTTCAGTTTAAATACCTTGCAGTAAAAAAGTGTCTTGAAGAGTTGTAGTTTAGTGGTAACCATTACTAAAGTGTAAGCCTTTAAAAGGAAACACATGTAATTCCTCTGGTGTAACAAATGACTATAGACAGTGGTTTTATTATTGTCTATTTTCTACCCATAGTATATATAGATCAGTATTTTATTTTAAACGTAAAAATGCATCAGTTGGTTGCATTTTTATGTAAACTAGCTGTCCCGGTGAACTTCGTGTCACTTTAAAACCTTCCCTCTTAAGAATATTTTAAGACTAAAATCAGCCCAATCGGTTCAGCCGTTTTCGAGTTTTGAAAATCCATTTTTATATATAAGACTAGCTGTCCCGGTGAACTTCGTGTCACTTTAAAACCTTCCCTGGACTTCTACGAATATTTTAAGACTAAAATCAGCCCATCTAAAAAATAATTTTGTAAACTATGTGCACTATTTTTCTATAGTAAGAGCTGTTGGAATGTTTTTAACAAATTGTTATTCATAACAGGAAAGTGACAATAATGGTCCCAGAGGTTTTGTGCATATTTAGCACAGAGCATCCAGTTATTAAAGTGCGTTTAGTGTGTGTGTGTGTGTAACTCATAAACTAATTTATAATATTGTTTATGAGGTGTATGAAAAGAGTAGTGTATGGTTTAAGAGAATTCACATTATTTTACATGAATTCTAGAATTAATAAAGTAGACTATGTAATTTGAATATTAATTATTATTTATTGTTAGTCATGTGAGAAATTCTTAACAAATTGTTCCTACAAAATTAATTTTAGATCTTTAAAATAATATTATTTAGCACAAAATACTTTAGGTTAATGACTTTTTAAATATTATTTAGTAGCAATGGAAAATGTGTAGAAGCTGGTTGTAAAGAACTCTGTTGGTATAATGATGATATTCTCCAGGGCACCCGCTTCCATATTATATGCAATGTGTGCAATGCACACGGGCGCCATCCTCTAGGAGCGCCAAATTGCCATCTTTAGGGGCGCCAAAACCAAGGTCCCAAAAAATTTGCCTAAAGGGTAGCCAAAATCCTTTTTTTGCACACAGGCGCCAGTACCACTTACGGGGGCCCTGATATTCTCACATTTATCTCTACAATGAGATATTGAATATGTTGACTATCCTGAAGTCTCTGGAAATGTTGGTGAGAGTGTCAACATCCGTTGACGAAGGTGCTTGTATATTTTAAATTAATGTACGCACATAGATCTAGGTACTCGTAGCTTCATAGCTGTGCTAAATAAGCATTTATAATTAGATATAGCACAATATGTGCACTAATTACCTAGGAAAGTTAAGAATCATACTTTCCATAACATTTTTACCTAGGCATAGTTGAAAACATAATTAGGTTCACTTAACACTTTGTACCTTTAATGACCATTGACCAAGCATTAAGTTTTGGTAGCTAGCTAGCTAGAGCATTTTTACACTTTGGAAAACAAATTAGGTCATATCACTTTGAAACTTGAATAACTATTAGCAATAAATCGGAAATGTAATACCTAATTTCTTCGACTGCACCATCAAAAAGTTAAATATTAATGACGAATTTATTAGTGCGTAGTTTTTTTCAATTAACTTTTATTTTAATTAATGTAAATAACGCCTACTTTACACTGCTATAATGCTGCCAATTTACATGTTAAATATCAGGATGCGTATCCTGCGCATCTGCTTAAAGTTACACAATCAGTACCGGCTTTAGCACTACCATTGCTCCAGAGCAAGTAGTCTGCCCCAGGGCAGAGTAGACAGAATTATGTCTATTGTGTCTGGGGGTTGCCTAATCGCGCCCTCCCCTTAAAGCCGCTACTATCTACACTCTACAATATCACTTACTATGATCAAGTTTATTTTTGAATCGAAACGAATTGCATTTGTGGTTTATATCTTACTTATATCGCATTCCTTTTGGTAATGTTGCGACCGTGGTCATGGGTATCCTTCCGTGACGGTATAAACCGCTATAAAATCCGCATAAATGAAATAAAACCTAGTCATTTTATATACAAATATTTAGTTTTTTTTTCTTTCTTTTCAGACGAACGAGAGGACGTCCAGAAAAAGACGTTTGCGAAATGGATCAATTCACAGCTGGCAAAGGTAAATAATAAAAAAACCCTTTACCCTTTCATGATTATTGTCTGCCTTGTACCATGAAACTGTTTTGAGACTCAAACAATCGGATTGCGGATGCGGATGCCTCGTCTTGCTCTAACAGCGTCATTTCACGTTTGTAAGAGTAGGACGCGGCATTCTCGTCCGATTGTTTGAGTCTCGAAACAGTTTCATGGTGCAAGGCCTGGAACAAACTGCCGCCAGCAGTTTTAGCGGACCAATACGACCTGCAAACCTTCAAGAAGAGAGCGTATTCCCTCTTAAAAGGCCGGCAACGCACCTGCAGCTCGTCTGATGTTGCGAATATTCATAGGCGACGGTAGTTGCTTTCCATCAGGTGACCCGTTTGCTCGTTTGCCCCCTGATATTATGACAAAATTGGCGTGGGTGCCCAGAAAGAATAGATCTGAGTTTATTTTGAAAATTCTTAATGCAAAATGATAACGTTGAAAGGATTGAAACAACACCAGCGTCGATAGGATATAATATAATATATTACCGCAATGTTTTCACGCTAGGCGGCAGCACCAGCATAGACAGTAAATAAAAGGTTTTGTTCTACGTTTGACAACGTTTCTGTCAATATTCTGTTACGACGTGTCGGATTTTGGTCGGATTATTTACTGTTTGTGTTAGTGGCGCCCCCTGCTCCGACCTTTGGGCTTTGCGTAATATTCCCACTTAAGGGTCAGCTATCTTGGTCTGTCCTGTAACCTTTGCAATGTGCCAGATATATAGACAGACAGACATAAAGGGTATTATAACGGTGATACGTTTTCTAGCGCGCTAGATGATTCACATACGTAGCGTCGCTATTCAATTTGTAACAATTAAGTGGGAGCTCCAGCAATAAGTTTAAACTGGGCCAGGCTAACTGGTACCGAGAATTGAGAAAAGTTCATACATGATTCACTGTTTATGTTAGCTTATAGCTAGCTAAAATCAGGAACTTGTATGATTGAAATGAGGGTTCCGTACTCAAAGGTATTAAAACTTAAAAGGGACCTTTACATACAGACTTCGCTGTCTGTCCTTCTATCAGTCACCAAGCTGTATCTCAAGAACAAAGCTAGACAGGTGAAATGGTCACAACTTTTGTATTTCTATTGCAAGCCACTATCACAACAAATAGTATATTTATGGGGGCTTCCGTACGAACGTTATTTTTTGCTTGATATCAACAAATGCGTACCCTTCGTTCGCGAGTTCGACTTGCACTTGGGTGATTTTTTTCTTGTCTATGGTAATTATTTAATTAACTTGTTCCTGTTTCCAGCACGGCAAGCCGCCGGTGTCGGACCTGTGCCAGGATCTGCGAGATGGGGAGGTGCTTCTCTCATTGTTGGAGATACTGACGCAGCAGCAGTTCGTGAGTATATGCCAATTCTAGTAAATTATGTGGATACACGTGATTTGGGCGGGCTAGTCCAAAATAGATCGAGGCCAATATTGTCTTAACATAACCCTCCCAAAATACTTGGATTTTTATTTTTTGAGTCATCAATTTCTCTGATGGTACCACGTCAATGTCTTTAGCTCTCTTTTATAATATTTCTCTTTCTTTTTCAAGGTTCATGAGCGCTGAGCCTATCTCGCGCACAGGCTCATGTTACGGAAGCGTTACATAAACACAAGCTTTCTATCCCTCTTACTCGCTCGTGTAACAGAAACTCTTTCTCTCACACACGCATCCCTCTCACACACATACGCATCCCTCTGCGTGCGAGCGCGGGCATATGCACCAGCTGAACCTCTTACTGGTCCCCTCATTAACTGAAGCCCATCCCTGTCTCTCTCTCATGTCCATCCCTCTCACACACACTTACGTTGCAGAAGCGCGAGTGCAGGCGCATATATACTAGCTGAACCTTTTGACATCCCTCTCATCTGTAACAAAGCCAACACTTCTTGTCTCTCACACACGCTCATGTTACAGAAGCTGACTCTCCCCATCCCTCTCACACACGGAATGTCTCTCTGTTACATGTGTGACGTGTTACAGAAGCACGAGCTTTGTTTCTATCCCTTTTACACACCTCACACACATCTCGCCGTCTCTCTCTCACACACGCTTACGTTACAGAAGCGAGAGCGCGGGCGCATGCGCGTGCACCAGCTGAACAACGTGAACTGCGCGCTGCGGGCGCTGGCGGCGGCCGGCGTGCGGCTCGTCAACATCAGCTCCGGTGACATCGTCGACGGCAACCCCAAGCTGGTGCTAGGTGAGTGACAGAAGCGGGCGAGCACCAGCTGAACGACGTGAACTGCGCGCTGCGGGCGCTGGCGGCGGCCGGCGTGCGGCTCGTCAACATCAGCTCCGGTGACATCGTCGACGGCAACCCCAAGCTGGTGCTAGGTGAGTGACAGAAGCGGGCGAGCACCAGCTGAACGACGTGAACTGCGCGCTGCGGGCGCTGGCGGCGGCCGGCGTGCGGCTCGTCAACATCAGCTCCGGTGACATCGTCGACGGCAACCCCAAGCTGGTGCTAGGTGAGTGACAGAAGCGGGCGAGCACCAGCTGAACGACGTGAACTGCGCGCTGCGGGCGCTGGCGGCGGCCGGCGTGCGGCTCGTCAACATCAGCTCCGGTGACATCGTCGACGGCAACCCCAAGCTGGTGCTAGGTGAGTGACAGAAGCGGGCGAGCACCAGCTGAACGACGTGAACTGCGCGCTGCGGGCGCTGGCGGCGGCCGGCGTGCGGCTCGTCAACATCAGCTCCGGTGACATCGTCGACGGCAACCCCAAGCTGGTGCTAGGTGAGTGACAGAAGCGGGCGAGCACCAGCTGAACGACGTGAACTGCGCGCTGCGGGCGCTGGCGGCGGCCGGCGTGCGGCTCGTCAACATCAGCTCCGGTGACATCGTCGACGGCAACCCCAAGCTGGTGCTAGGTGAGTGACAGAAGCGGGCGAGCACCAGCTGAACGACGTGAACTGCGCGCTGCGGGCGCTGGCGGCGGCCGGCGTGCGGCTCGTCAACATCAGCTCCGGTGACATCGTCGACGGCAACCCCAAGCTGGTGCTAGGTGAGTGACAGAAGCGGGCGAGCACCAGCTGAACGACGTGAACTGCGCGCTGCGGGCGCTGGCGGCGGCCGGCGTGCGGCTCGTCAACATCAGCTCCGGTGACATCGTCGACGGCAACCCCAAGCTGGTGCTAGGTGAGTGACAGAAGCGGGCGAGCACCAGCTGAACGACGTGAACTGCGCGCTGCGGGCGCTGGCGGCGGCCGGCGTGCGGCTCGTCAACATCAGCTCCGGTGACATCGTCGACGGCAACCCCAAGCTGGTGCTAGGTGAGTGACAGAAGCGGGCGAGCACCAGCTGAACGACGTGAACTGCGCGCTGCGGGCGCTGGCGGCGGCCGGCGTGCGGCTCGTCAACATCAGCTCCGGTGACATCGTCGACGGCAACCCCAAGCTGGTGCTAGGTGAGTGACAGAAGCGGGCGAGCACCAGCTGAACGACGTGAACTGCGCGCTGCGGGCGCTGGCGGCGGCCGGCGTGCGGCTCGTCAACATCAGCTCCGGTGACATCGTCGACGGCAACCCCAAGCTGGTGCTAGGTGAGTGACAGAAGCGGGCGAGCACCAGCTGAACGACGTGAACTGCGCGCTGCGGGCGCTGGCGGCGGCCGGCGTGCGGCTCGTCAACATCAGCTCCGGTGACATCGTCGACGGCAACCCCAAGCTGGTGCTAGGTGAGTGACAGAAGCGGGCGAGCACCAGCTGAACGACGTGAACTGCGCGCTGCGGGCGCTGGCGGCGGCCGGCGTGCGGCTCGTCAACATCAGCTCCGGTGACATCGTCGACGGCAACCCCAAGCTGGTGCTAGGTGAGTGACAGAAGCGGGCGAGCACCAGCTGAACGACGTGAACTGCGCGCTGCGGGCGCTGGCGGCGGCCGGCGTGCGGCTCGTCAACATCAGCTCCGGTGACATCGTCGACGGCAACCCCAAGCTGGTGCTAGGTGAGTGACAGAAGCGGGCGAGCACCAGCTGAACGACGTGAACTGCGCGCTGCGGGCGCTGGCGGCGGCCGGCGTGCGGCTCGTCAACATCAGCTCCGGTGACATCGTCGACGGCAACCCCAAGCTGGTGCTAGGTGAGTGACAGAAGCGGGCGAGCACCAGCTGAACGACGTGAACTGCGCGCTGCGGGCGCTGGCGGCGGCCGGCGTGCGGCTCGTCAACATCAGCTCCGGTGACATCGTCGACGGCAACCCCAAGCTGGTGCTAGGTGAGTGACAGAAGCGGGCGAGCACCAGCTGAACGACGTGAACTGCGCGCTGCGGGCGCTGGCGGCGGCCGGCGTGCGGCTCGTCAACATCAGCTCCGGTGACATCGTCGACGGCAACCCCAAGCTGGTGCTAGGTGAGTGACAGAAGCGGGCGAGCACCAGCTGAACGACGTGAACTGCGCGCTGCGGGCGCTGGCGGCGGCCGGCGTGCGGCTCGTCAACATCAGCTCCGGTGACATCGTCGACGGCAACCCCAAGCTGGTGCTAGGTGAGTGACAGAAGCGGGCGAGCACCAGCTGAACGACGTGAACTGCGCGCTGCGGGCGCTGGCGGCGGCCGGCGTGCGGCTCGTCAACATCAGCTCCGGTGACATCGTCGACGGCAACCCCAAGCTGGTGCTAGGTGAGTGTCAGAAGCGGGCGAGTACCAGCTGAACGACGTGAACTGCGCGCTGCGGGCGCTGGCGGCGGCCGGCGTGCGGCTCGTCAACATCAGCTCCGGTGACATCGTCGACGGCAACCCCAAGCTGGTGCTAGGTGAGTGATCACTCTCTTTGTGTCTCATCACCCTAGAATGCTAGCGTGACTGAAAGCGTGGCGTTTGCGCCAGTTAGATTACGTCTTACATTCAATAGTAGCGGATGGTACGATGCTGCGAACGCGCGTTGCGTGCGCGTCACAAAACTTGCAAATCGCTACTGTGATAAGGCTATTTGTTGGATGTGAGTCACAAAACCATCTGTACTACCATTATATAAAAATGAACCAAGTAAATTTTTCCAAAGTTAAAATGGGTTTTAGTGTCTAAACACACTAGGCTGAATTACGCCGGCGTAAATTCCGCTGCGTTTACGCCGCGTTTCAAACTCATACAAAATACGGGCGGAACGCGAGAGACGACACACTATTCCGTCGCGTATTTGTAAGCGTTTGACATTTGCGGCGGAATTTACGCCGGCGTGATTCAGCCTAGTGTGTTTAGACCCTTATACTATATGCGACAATGGGGATTGTCCATTTTTTTTAATTTTGCTCATTACAAAAACATTTCGAGGAATAAGGTCAGTGATCGTTTTTCTGTATATAAACGAAAAAAATACCCATTAGTTACTTATATTTTTGAACAAATATGTTTAACCTTAGTTTGACCTTCAATGGCGTGAAATTAGCAATAAATTCGACCAACATTACGTTTCGAACTTTTGGTAAGCTTCTCGTATCAGCTTTCACATAATGAGAACTTGCATTTGACGAACCAGCCATTATAAATAAGATTGAAATGAAAAAAAAACATACTGCAGAGGTCAATTGGCCGCCGATGATGACGTCAGAGAGAACTTTATTGAGAAAAAAGTAGCCAATGAATTTCAAAATTATTTAATTTATATTCTTAAAATACCCTATTTTAAGGAAAAAAAATATAAAAAGTACATGTGATTTTTTTTGGACAATGCCCATCGCACTTAAAAAGAGTAAGCACTGCCCTTTCTTAGTGACCTTGAACATAACCTCTTTACAACACTCTTCTAGGTCTGGTGTGGAGCATCATCCTGCACTGGCAGGTACACTGCCACCTTCGCGAGCTGATGTCTGATCTGCAGCAGACCAACCTGGAAAAGGCGTTGCTGGAATGGTGCAGGACGCAGACTGAGGTACACATTTGTTTTGGATATTAGGCTGTGTTAGAATGTGTTTTTAAGATCCAATAGCATCGCTGCGCTGAACGAGGTCACGTCAATGAAGCGATTCTATTGGTTCTCAAAAACACATTCCTCGCAAGACATCTCTGGTGGAAACACAGCCTTATGGTGGTCGAGTGGCTTAGAGCATGGCTCTTGATGTTGTGGGTTACTTGTTAGACAATTGCCTGATTGACTAACGAGATAATGTCCATATAATGGATTGAAAAATTGTCCATATGATGAGTTGAAACGCGTTAATCTCATAAACGACAGGCCTGTTTTTTTGTAATTTGGCACCGATATAGATACTGACTTATAACGTCTTGTACTGTATCAATAATAATTAATTACACAATATACTTGTAATAATTTTCAGGGTTACGAAGGAGTCACCGTGGACAACCTCACATCATCCTGGGCTGACGGGCTGGCTCTCTGCGCGCTGCTGCACCGTCTGCGGCCCCGGCTCCTGGACTACAATAGTCAGAGAGCCCGCACGCCGCACCAGCGACTCGAACACGCGTTTACTATCGCCCATAAACACCTGGGTATCGCTCGCCTGCTGGACCCTGAAGGTATGTGGACTATGACTAGCTCTTAGAGTATAATTTGCTAGTCTCTTATACTACAATAGTCAGATAGCCCGCACGCCGCACCAGCGACTCGAACACGCGTTTACTATCGCCCACAAACACCTGGGTATCGCTCGCTTGCTGGATCCTGAAGGTATGTGGACTATAATATGCAGCTCTTAGAGTTCAACTTGCAAGGCTCCTGGACAATATGTAGAGCTAATGCTCTTAAATTATAAGAACCTTGGATCTTATAACTTCAGTATCTCGGACTATATGCTGAGATTAAGGCTCTTGAACTATAATTTGCAAGGCTCTTAAACTATAAGTTGCAAAGCCCTTGGAGTGTAATTCGCAAGGCTCTTGGACATAGTCTATACGCTGAGATTTTACAGTTGTAGAGATAAACTACGATAACATGGCGCGCCCCTTCAAATTACTGTTTCAATGTGTATAGTCACATCCTTATGAAAGAGTTTGTAGTTGTAAGTATTCAACCAATCAACCAGTACTCGTAATATTCCACTTAATGTCACTTATTACCATGATTTGTTGGTCAACTAATCATAATTATAGTTCGCGCAAGACAACGCACTTCAAACGTTTTGACAACGCACTTCAAACGTTTTGAATTTTGGAAGGGCGCGCCATGTTATCGTAGTTTATCACTACAACTGTATAGTTTTCTTAGGCATCTTTACGGTTTTATGATAAAAATTATTTTTGTAGATGGCTAATTATCTAATTATTTTTCAGACGTGAACACACCGAATCCGGACAAGAAATCTATAATGATGTACCTGATGTGCCTGTTCCAATCCCAGACCGGGGAGACCAGCAAAGCCGACCAAGATGAGGAGATGGCCACGCTAGATGTTAGCGCTGATGTGAGTTATTTTTGTAGCGATAGACATGGTTACTGTGGCTAAAATAGTGACTGGCGACTGCAACTACAAAGTACTGTGGCTAAAATAGTGACTGGCGACTGCAACTACAAAGGATGTATTTTAAAACTCTAAGGGCCTGTTTCACCTTATCTATTTGATAGACAGAGTATACTTTTGACGACCTCTGTGGCTCAGTTGGTGGGCTGTTGGTAGCTCAAGGTGGGGGTCGCGGATTCGAATCCCGCCGACGGAACAAAAAGTTTTCAAAGTTCCTGGGTCATGGATGTGTATTAAATATGTGTATCATTAAAAATCTTAAATATACGTATAGTAATAAAAGTATGAAATATATTTTCGTTGTCTGGTACCTGTAACACAAGTCCATCAGGTACTTACCACGGGACCAGACTGACGTGGTGTGAAGCGTTCATAGATATTATTATCACTCTATCAGTATTTCACAGATAAGACAGGACAACGTCCGTCGGGCCCGCTAGTCGATTAATGACACAATATGTTCCATAGACGCGGTCGCGGCCACTATCAGCGGCGTCAGCGGGCACGGGCGAACTCGGCGCGTACGGGTGCGCGCTCGAAGACGCACTTGCGGCGCTACTAGGCGGGGAGGAGCGACTCGGCGCGCCAGACCCGCCCCTAGCGGACACGCCCCACGAGCGCCTGCACCAGCTGAAGGCGCGGTTCCACGCGCACGAGGTGAGTACGAGCTTGTGTGGTTGAAAGGCTTGATGAATATACCTTCGACTGAAACGTTACACGTAGGTCCCGTTCCTACATTAAGACAAGTGTGACGTATTACAATGATCACATCACATCCCGTCATCAACGTCAATGCTTTGGGTCAATTCAAACCGCAACGCGACGCGTAGGTAGATGCATTACTAATTTTGTATGGATTTGACAGACTTGCACGACGTCTCACGCAGTTGAAGTCTGTCAAATCCATACAAAATTAAAAATGCATCTACGCGCCGCGTTGCGGTCTGAATTGACCCTTTGGCGTTTATTTCGAAACAAATCAATAGTATCGCGTCGATTCTAAGCGTCATCACGATTGGTGGGCCACGGATATATAGTAAGACCAGCGGTGCTCAACCTGCGGCCCACTGATACTTTATCAGTAGCCCGCATGAAGTTAAATCATTCCGAAATTCACGCCCACCGGCAAAATAGTTCGAAGTCGTGAAAGTTGTGAAGTTTCTTCCATTTTTAAATCGCTTACTTACAAGAACGTAATTTTTAACCCTCAAAATTGTTGGTTGTGGCCCGCGACACCAAGACCAAAACATGTTTGTGGCCCGTATTAAAATAAGGTTTAGTACCACTGGGGGGAGTACCATTCATGAAGTAACCCTACAATAGCATTCTATGTATTTTTCAGAAATTCCTACTGGAACTGTCGGAACAGCAGGGGCGTGTCGGCTGCGTTTTGGAGGAGGGCGCGCGACTGATTAGAGATGCCGCGCTGTCCAGGGATGAAGTTAACGAGGTATACGACTGTTACATGTCATACATATACCAGGTGTAACAAAATATAGTACACTGTAAAAGTAGCAGCGCTGAAAGAGACATTTTTCTTCACTTTTGTATGGGAAAACTCGTGACGCTGGGGTGCTTGCACACAAATGTGCTACTTTCACATTGAACTCTCTACAAGGAACACATACACTCCTTAAAGTATTATCACATAGTTTTGTTACACCCTGTATAACATGTAGCGGCTAGTTATATTAGCTACTCAATGGCTCTAAGCCACTGCACTGGACCAACGCCACCTTGGTACAGTGGCTTAGAACGTGGCTCTTGACTCGGTGGTCGTGGGCTCGATTCCCGCGTTGGAAACATATTTTTTCCAAGTTTGGGTAGGACATTGTAGGCTAATCACCTGATTGTCTGACAAGTAAGATGGTCCATGCGTCGGATGGGCATGTATAAAGTTGGTCCTGCGCCTGATCTCTCGCCAGTCGTGTCGGTCTTCCGTCCCACTGGGTTATAAGAGTAAAGGAATAGAGATTGCTTTTGTGTATTGCGCACACACTTGGGCACTATAAAATTACTCCTGCGTAACTACGCCAGTTGGCCTGGTTTCATTGAAACCGGCCACCGTCACTGAAACCGATGTGGGACTTATTATTATTGTCTTTTCAGATCCGTCTCCAAATGCGTCTGCTGAACCAGCGCTGGGAGACGCTGCGGCTGGGCGCGATGGACAAGCAGACCAGGGTGCACCGCGACCTCATGAAAGAGCAGGCGGACCAGCTCAATGAGTTCGGGTAGGGTATACAGGATCATAAAGTTAATATACCTAGCGGAATAGAGAAACAAAGGCCTGAGCAAGCGAGGTGTCACTATCAGTAACACTGCGTGGTAAAGAGGGACGTGTGATGCATGAAAGCAGAACCAATTTTTTTTATCTGTTTGGCAGCCGGCACTTATCGGCACGTTGACAATTTAATCTCTTAGAAAAATGGTTGTGTAAGTGTATACGTAAACAAATTTTCACACACAGACGTAAATCAATTTCGGTTACGTTTGACGGCTCGAGATTGTTGCTCTATTCCGCTAGGTATATTAACTTTATGAGCAGGATATTAATATTAGCCTACATTTTCAGCGAAAGAGTATTCTCATATTCGTCAATACGTCAAAAGGGTACCTGAAGCTCGATTCTCGTTTTTTCGATCGCAGGCCGTCTCGCTTGCGCGTGAGACAGTTCGCACGCGAGTGAGATTGCCTGCGACTGAAACTACAGTCGACGCTTGAAAATCGGACCACAGTTGCAGTGGAGCCATTTACTGACTGATCATCTCAGATGCAAACATTTACTGAGTGGACAACGGTGGCATTTACCCGAGTTGAAATTTCGCACTTAGTATAAAACTTGAGAGGTGTCAAGGGATCCATCCGGGTGGAACGACGTTATTAAAAAAAAGAGAGAGAGAGAGAGAGAGAGAGAGAAACACGCGCTACCGCACGGCTTACAACTATAGCATTTTGCTTTAGTTGTAATATATCGACACTTTTGTGTCATGTCGTTACAACTTTTTCCGTCTAGCCCCCTTTCGCAATGCGCGATAATGAACTTCGTTTCACCATAAGTGTGATGAGAGCACTAATTGAATGTTCTGTCTCTTTCAGCGAATGGCTAACGGCGACGGAAGACCGCATGTCGCGTATGGAGGAGGCGGGCGAGCCGGCGGCAGCGCTGACGGCGGCGGAGCAGCTGCACGCTGAGCTGCGGCGACAGCAGCCACTCGTGGACGCGCTGTCCGACGCCGTGCTAGTGGTGCGTAGTGACGTCACAGCAGGGGGGCATGATAGTTGAGTCGTCAATCTACGAATGGCTGATGGCGACGGAGGACCGCATGTCGCTTATGAAGTGGACGGGCGAGCCGGCCGCCTATACGATTCCTAAAACCTGTCAGAAGCCCGGTCCGAACCTATAAAAAAACTTGACAGGTGTCAAGGGACACCCGGATGGAACGAAGTTATATAAAAAGAGAGAGAGAGAGAGCGAGACAGAGAGAAAAACGCGCTACCGCACGCCTTACAACAATAGAATTTTTGCTCTAGTTGTAATATACCGACACTTTTGTGTCATGTCGTTACAACTTTTCCGTCTAGCCCCCTTTCGCAACGCGCGATAAGGAACTTCGTTCTAATAATCAATAATTTCCAGGTGGATGAATCAGGCGACGAGGTGGAGCTAGAGGACCGTCTACGTGCGCTCGGCGAGCGGTGGTCGCACGCGGCGGCGTGGACGCTCGCACGGCTGCGGCGGTTACGTGCGCTGTTGCCGCTAGATACGAAGTTGCGTGAACTACAGGCGCGTGCGCATGCGTTAGAACCGAATCTTAAGCAGGTATGTGAGAGTAATGGTTATAGGTTTGGCCTTGAAGTATGCCATCAAAATTAGGATAAAAGTAATACATATAAGCTAGCAGACACAATTTCAATTCAAACCGCAACGCGACGCATATATGCATGTCTAAATTTGTATTGAATTGACAGATTCCAATTGCGTGAGACGTCTTGCAAATCTGTCAATTTAGAAATGCATCTACGCGTCGCGTTGCAGTCTGATTTAACCCTTAATGTGACCCTTTTATGTTTTGGGAAACATATGGGCGTCTCCCACATATATTTGGCAAGCTGTAAGTTTACCAAATGAAATGTTAAACTTAACAGATGGAGGCGTTTCCGGCGAGCGAGATCGGTGAGGTGCTAGAGCGGATATCCGGTCTGCAGCGCGCGGCACACTCGCTGCGTGTGCTGCGACGCGAGCTCACCGCGTTGATACCACAGGTATGTCCTTGTGTAGTTTACCGGTCGTGGGACGGAGAAATTAGTTTATTGATCTTATAGATTATTTATCACTTGGCGGGTCCACACAGAGCGAGCAGCCTCGCGAGGCACTTTCCTCGCGCGGCACACGCCTCGCGAGGCTACTCCCTCTGTGTGGACGTGCCTCACGAACGAGCGTGGCAGACTCGGAATCATTGCTAATCCGTTAAATCCTGCATGTATCGGTCTTTCGATAAAATATATTTTCTATTGCGATGCTGCCTGCAAACGACTGAGCAAATCAAAAGACCGACACTCTTTGTCTCGGGCGCTCGGCTGCTCGCCCGCGGCAGCGCGCGCGCGCTTGCCTCGGGCGAGGCACGTCCACACTAACCGAGCTGCTTCGCGCGGCGAATGCCTCGCGAGGCTACTCGCTCTGTGTGGACGCGCCTATTGATATCTCGTTGTAATAGTGTTTCAGATGATATATCCTTGTTTTGTATGAATCGTATGATGTTCAGTTTCGCCATAGAGTAAATATACATGTATGCCTGGTCTCTGGTTTCGCGTTAATCTTACCAGATTGGTGGACTGAACTGAGGAGGTACTGAGCGTGTAACCTATATCATACAAGTTACATTAAGTTCTTATTTTACTTCAATAATGCGTGCAGGTGTCGGCGGTGGGCGGGGCGGAGGCGGGGCGCGTGGCGGACGACGCGGAGGGCCTGCACGACACGCTCGACGCGCTGCAGCTGATGCTGGATGTGCAGGGGGACAGGGTGAGTGATGCCTAAGCTATATAGTCCAGGGGGTGTGCCAAAATGTTTTCGTTTCGCTTCGTTATAGAATCGCCGATGAAAATGTATGGAATTGACATAAGCGTTCGTTAATATGACGTTGACGTTCGACTCGTCTTATGTCAATTCCATACATTTTGATCGGCGATTCTATAACGAAGCGAAAACGAAAAAGTTTCGGCTAAATGGCCAGGGACTCTCAAACTGATGTTGGACAAAAGCCGAGTAGGTTTCCTTGAACCTTAGGGGTGAATTATATAAATAACTAGATGACGCCCGCAACATCATTGCGCCAAAATTCGTTTATCGCGCGGAAACCGTACATTTTTCCGGGATAAAAACTATCCTCTCTCGGGAATCTAAAGTAATACCCTTACAAACCCATTACAAGCAAAATCGGTTCAGAGATGAAGAGCTAACTGACAAACAAATGGACAGACAGACAGTCACACTTTCGCATTTATAATACTAGTATGGATATACACAAAATTAGGGATCAAGCTACCTCGCCTTGCTGTAAGGCAGCAGCAAGTTCTTACTCTGACGTACCCATAAACACATTTTCAGATAAAAGAGCTCGGTTTCGAATTTGACATCAATACCACCGAAGAGGAGAGTTCCCCCACGGCCGGTGCTACCATCACCACCACCATGACCGTCGACGTCGACCGCAGCGACACCGACCGCAACGACCGCGCCAAGAAACCGCGGTTGTCGGAGACCGCGGCAGACTTCCAAGCGGGGTATAAGGTGTTTGAAGACTGGGCTGAAAAGACTGAGAAGGAGCTTGATGAGGTGAGATGAGAGATAACAGGTTGTGGATCTACGTTATTTGGTCGGGTTTTGTCGAACCCAGTCGACAGATTACGTCGAAGGCGAATTCTTCGGAATCATACCACCTGCAACTTTTCGCCATCGTCCCACGCGAAAAACATACCATCCTCATCACCTTGATGAGTGGCAGTCTTCCACCGTGCGTTTCTCGCGTAACTTTCTGCCGCGCACTGTAAAACTCTGGAACGAACTGTCACCAGCAGTATTTCCGGACCTATACGACCTGTAAACCTTCAAGAAGAGAGCGTATTCCTTCTTAAAAGGCCGGCAACGCGCCTGCAGCTCTTCTGATGTTGCGAGTGTCCATGGGCGACGGTAGTTGCTTACCATCAGGTGACCCGTTTGCTCGTTTGCCACCTTATTTGATAAAAAAAAGGCAGCCCGTATACACGTTAATTCGGAAATAAGAATGGAAATAGTATAAAATGCACTAACTGACGCACACGTTAGTTTTTTTTCGGACGGAACGAATTCCGCACGTACGTTCTGACTAATAGTCAGTACTCAAGATGCATCTCGGTCTCAAGACACGGTTCAGGCTCTGTGATTGGTTGGCTGTCAAAATTTAGACCAATCATAGAGCCGAACCGCGTCTTGAAACCGAGATGCATCTTGAGTACTGACTATTTATACCGGCCTAAGTGCAAGCCGGCGCGTTGGGGTGTAAAAAAAGCGAACATTGCGCTAGTCTTACGGAATTTAGATCGAAATTTCACATTTGGAAATCGAATACATTAAACCTGTGTATGCGGCTAGCCTAACCCAGTCAAAAATGTTAGTCCGCTACCAATAAATTTATTTCTCTAATTTTGTATTTAAAGGAAATTACGTTGACGTATAATTTTTAATATTAGTTTTATCGTAAGATCGTTAACCTGTTCTGCATGCGACATCCACGTCTCTCAAAATTACAAAAATAGTAAAATTCCTTTCTCGTGTGAGGAGTTTATGAATGAGAAAATCAGCTTCGGCTTTGTCCACATCTGTATCATTTTCGCGATCAGATCTCCGATCAGATCTCCGTCGCGTATCATGATCGCTAGTGTGGACGTCATTTTGCCCGATCATCGCGATCATTTTGCGTCCACACTAGCGATCATGATACGCTTCGATGCTACGTGACGGAGATCTGATCGCGCAAATGATACAGATGTGGACAAAGCCTTATGTGTAAGTGCTTGTGCTAAAACTATCTGCGTTTCAGTGCGGACGCTCGCTGCAGCGTTGTGACGGCGCGCGACGCGACGCGGCTCAGGCCTTGCTGCGTCGCGTGCAGCGGGAGAGCGAGGACAAGAACGCTGATCTCGCTCACGTCACTGAAATACAGCGGCGGCTGGCGGTGGATCCTGCGCTCAGAGGTATAATAATTGAAGTCTACACTCTTACACGTAACATAATCATGAGCTTCTATAGCATATTGTATGTACTTAGAAACTACATAATATTGAAAGCCAAAGTTTGTTTGAAGTGGTTGTGACTATAAATTCATAATTCTATAATCACAAGAATGCAGTACAAGGATAGTATTAAGTCATAATTTAAAATTTTGTACTTTCCTTCATAAAAATGAGTGTGTATTTAAATAGAAAGTACATACAAAAGAAACGATGTAGATTATAATTAATATTACGCCGGGGACCATGCATGGATGGATTGCCTATTTGTTGGTAATATTGCCTATTGGTTTCTTACACTTTTACTCTCGTTTTCAGAAGAGGCAAAATTACATGCGAAAAGCATCGAAGAAGTGAAAATACGTTGGGACGGGATACAGAAGTCGCTCCTTGAGCTCCGAAACACGCTGAACCTTCTAGAAGACAAGGAGAACTACTATAAGGGCCTAGAAGCGTTCCAGAAGGAGCTAGAAGATATAAACTCTTGGAAGGACAGAATGCTCACCGACCCACCGTCCAACAACCAACTCATTCACCTACGGAACAGAATAAGAATGATGAAGCAACTGGAGGTACGATTGAAGGAACTAAACGCACAATCGATTATATTACTCACGAAATCGATATCGAAATCGCACAAAGACGAAATAGAGGCGGACTCTAAACGAATCAACGAAGCTTTTGAGGAGCTGATCACTCATCTAGGTAAACGGGAAGTTGAAATTAAATTGGCATTAAACAAGAAGCCGGTCGTAGTCCAGACGGACGAATATAAGAATGTCCAGAGCAAAATACAGGAGATGGAGGCTCAAATCATGTCGGAACATGCCATAGTCTCCTCGAAAGTTGACATGGAGAGGAGATTGGAGGAGTTGAAGCGGCTGAGACTCAAGTTTGATGATATGCAGTCCTCCTATGACACGGTAGTTAAGGAGAAGAGGGAGAAATACGAGAAAGGCAGCGTTCAGGATTTGAGAAGCAGCTTGGAGAATCTGGTCGTCAAGTTCTCAGACTCGAAGACTATTTTGGAGGGGAAGATTAATAAGTTGCAGAAAGGTATATAGTGTTTTGGAGGTATCATTCTTTATCCTATTAAGTATTATATACTTGCTGGACCCGCGCGGCGCGTAAATGCTGTTTGTACGACGTAAGCTGATGTTGCCAGCTCCTGAAACTACAATTCACCACATTCACAATATAATTTAAATTCACGGACGCATGAATCTCATGAGCCTCTGATTGGTAAACTACTTAGCCGTAACTTTGCGTGTGACTGAAACTTTTATACGCTTTGGCGTACGATTTGGCGATGTATGCCACGACCCCATAACATGTTTCTTATTTCTGTATCAGGTATCGAGCTGCTGTCACAGTTGGAAGCGGAGTGTACGGAGGTGCGGGCGTGGCTGGAGCGTGTCAACAGTGCAGTGGGCGCCGTGCCGCTCGGTGACGTCGACGACCTCACACGGCTACTGGGCGACAGTAACGTGAGTTGTTGAGTGTCATGTTTAAGTGTCTAAACACACTAGGCCGAAAAAACGCGGCCGAAGTTCCGCATGATTACGCCTGCAATGTATTTTAAATTATTACCGATGACACACCATGTAGTGTAGGAAACGAACCAAGTGAACCTCGGAGTAATTCCTCAGTCAGAAAAAACTTTATAGTATGGTAAAGTATCATGAATTAAAAGTTTTGTATAAATATCCAAAAAAAATAAAATAGAAGTTAGGTATTTTTACCTAAATTCGTAATTAAGTAATATCTTTTTTAGCAAAAATGCTCCGTCGAATCTTTTTTCACTGGACATATTCATGGAACGTATAGAAAAAATGTATGAAATATCCAAAAAATTATCTCAGCAGAAACACCAAATTTTAATAAAATATGTTTTTTTGGCGTGACTTGGACGCCAAAATTGCTCTGTCGAACTTTTTTACGGGAATGACATTATATTGAAGTTTTAAAGCCACAAAATGAAAATCCAAAACTTAAACCATGTATTTATACTATTTTTAAAAATTGCTGTTAAAACTTAAAATTCATTATTTTTAAAACTTTAAATTCATGAGGATGAATAATATTAGGGCTTATTAATATTATTACCTTTACAAAGTAGAAAAAACAAGAGAAATAAATGTTTTATTACAGTAATTTTCATTTAATTATAATATTTTTTTTATTTTAATGTTGATTAATAAAACAAGTTTCCATTCCTTTATTTTTTTATGTCCGTCCGATCCGATCCGTCGCTCAAATAACTATGCTTTTTTAAGTTATCTATACATTTCCTCTCAAAGATACAACATTTCTGCTGCATAAAATATAATATTTTTTGTCGTAACTTGTTAAAAATCAATGAAATATCAACTTTAGAAAATTTTTAACAAACTCATCGTATGGGCCTTAGATTAATTTAAATACGTTCCAATTTTTAAGGTTCTACCTTAATAAATATAGAAGTTATGAATTTTTTAAAAAGTTTTTTGGCTCTCCTGTGAAGTTGGGGTTTTTCGAGTTACGCCACTTTTGCTTTCACCCGTCGATATGGGCCCTAGATTAATTTAAATACGTTCCAATTTTTAGCGTTATCTTAATAAATATAGAAGTTATGACTTTTAAATTAATAGGCCAATTTTTGGCTCTCCTGTAAAGTTGGGTTTTTCGAGATACGCCACTTCTGCTTTCACCCGTCGATATACAAGTACAACAACAAATATTTTGTTGCTTGTACTGGGGACTTCCGTCACAGAATACATAATTAGTACCTGCTTCCGTACCGTTATGAAGCAAAAATAGGCCAAATTTTTAGTTTTTTTGTATGCCCCCCCTCCTCCCCCCATTTTTAGGGTTCCGTACCCAAAGGGTAAAAACGGGACCCTATTACTGAGACTTCTATATCTGTCCGTCTGTCTGTCTCCAGGCTGTATCTCAAAAACTGCTATAGCTAGACTTCTGAAATTTTCACAGATTGTGTATTTCTGTTGCCGCTATAACAACAAATACTAAAAACAAAATAAAATTAATAATTAAGGGGGGCTCCCATACAAAAAACGTGATTTTTTGGCCTTGTTTGCTCGATTTCAATAATGGTAACTATTAGACACTTGAAATTTTCAGAAAATCCTTGATTGTATGTGTTCTTTAATAATTAATAATAATATTAAAATAAAATAAAAATTGAGGGGGGCTCCCATACAAAAACACAATTTTTTGCCTATTTTGCTCTTTATCGGTACGGAACCCTTCGTGCGCGAGTTCGACTCGCACTTGGCCGATTATTATTATTTTAATACTAGCTGTCCCGGCAAACGTTGTTTTGCCATTTAAAGTATTTCTATTTCATCAGTTGACACAAAATCTTACCCCCTCTTTTGTCCCCTAAGAGGGGTGAGGGGAAAATTTTTATACACCAGATGTTAAGTTGGAAAAACAGTCATAATATGAAGTAAGTCCATTAAAGAAAAAAGTTTGATACAAAATCTGACCCCCTCTTTGGTCCCCTTAGAGGTGGGGGGAGGGGGTAATTTTTATACACCAGGTGTTGAGTTGAAAGGAGGCAAATATATCTGCGAAAACCGTATGCATATCGGATCAGTAGTTTTCGTGTTAAAGCAAAAGTCTTATACAAAATCTGACCCCCTCTTTCGTCCCTTTAGAGGGGTGGGGGGAAAAATTTTATACACCAGATATTAAGTTGGAAGAAGACAAATATATCTGTGAAAACCGCATTCAAATCGGATCAGTAGTTTTCGTGTTAAAGCAAAAGTCTTATACAAAATTTGACCCCCTCTTTCATCCCTTTAGAGGGGTGGGGAGAAATTTTTTTATACACCAGATGTTAAGTTGGAAGAAGACAAATATATCTGCGAAAACCGCGTTCAAATCGGATCAGTAGTTTTCGTGTGATGATGGAACAAACATACAGACAGACAGACAGACAGACAGACAAAAAAACTAACTAACTTTTCGGCTTCTATAGCGATATTGTGACACCCTCCGCTTATTATTTTTTGAATATCTTTAATGTACAGAATTGGCATTTCCACAGATTTATTATATGTATAGATTATGATTAATTATTAAAGTAAACATAATATAACAATTGAATATAATTGTATAATTATATATTAATATTTTATTTTTATTACTTAATTATTTTTATTTCGTTTTCGGTATTTTTGTTATGGCGGCCGCGGCAAGAGAAATACATAATGAATAATCTGTGAAAATTTCAGAAGTCTAGTTATAGCGGTTCTTGAGATACAGCCTGGGCCCTGGAGACAGACAGACGGACAGACATAGAAGTCTTAGTAACAGGGTTCCGTTTTTACCCTTTGGGTACGGAACCCAAAAAATGCAATAAAATATTATGTAAAATGTAAAGAATCACACACCGACTCGCGACCCCTAGACCGTGCGGGTCACGCGGTCAAGGTCGTACAATATGCACGAGGACGCTAATCTGGACCCAACTAGCAAAGCAAGACGGTACATTATTGCGTAAACACGGGATAAATACATAGCTTTGCTTCTAAAATTTCGGTGTTCTGGATGGTATTTCTTTTGGATATTTTGTATTTGTGTGTATATTTGACTACTTAACATAGTTTTGAAAAGAAATAATGCTGAGAAATTTAGCTTATTAAGTTTTTTATAGATTTTTAATATTTTTTTATTGGCATGGTTTTTGTTTTGGATTTTCTTACTCGTGATGCCAAATGACATTCTTAAGTCATATGCGAAAAAAAAAATAATACTGAGAAATTTTGCTGTGAAAATGAGGTCAAAAAAAAATTATCATACAAAATCAATACTTATATTTGAAAAAAGTTTTGGATTTTTATAAAGTATCACATACTTGTATAAATAACTCATTTGGTAAAATAAATTTAGACTGAGAAATTATGGCGTTCGATAAACACACAGATTTGTACTTTTAGGTATAAATAACTGACTTCCTAGTGTTTTTTTTTTTGGATTTTTATATGATAGTATTGGCTCGTACTATTCTATAACCCAACAAAGTTTCATCGACTGAGGAATTATTCCGGGGTCCCCCATACAAAGAATCGGTTCGTTTCCTACACTAATGACGAAATTACGTCGCGTTATATTGTATGCGTTTGCCGAACTTCCGCCGCGGAACTTTGGCATGGTGTGTTGAGACACTTAAAGAATTTTGTGTGACATAATATACAAATGGTCCCTGAGGAGGAAATTACCGAAATTAGCGGCATTGAAGTATAGTAGAGGTTATATTGTAAAGTATTCAGTGTTGTTTTTGTATCATGCGTTTTCTTAGCTGTCAGGAAGGCTTTTGTTTTATTTAAATAAGAAAAAGTGTTTTTAAGACAAAGTTTTTATTATTATTTAAAAAAATATTCAGCTTTTAATTCAACATTCTTCTTTACAGAAATTCCTAGAAGAGAAACCGACATACCAATCGAAGCTTGACGACATCGAGACGACCAAAGACCAAATACTCGAAGACTGTGAAGAATCTCTCGCTAAATCGATCACAGAAAGCACCAAAGACCTGAAAAACCAATTCGAAACCATCACGAAGAGTCTTCTAGAACATAACGAGGCGCTCCGTCGAGGCCTAGAACGAACGGAGAATGTCTTCAGCCGTATAGAGGATATGGAGAAGTGGCTGGACCAGCTGCAAGAGGAAATACCCAAGGATGAGGAGTGCACCATCACGGATTCCGGTCAACTGTACCAGATGAAGACGAGGTTCCAGACGCTGAAAGACAAGTGTGAAGAGAAGACGGTTGAGTTCAGAGATCTTAGTGAGGAAGGTAAGATTTGATGTTTTATATTTAGAGTTTTTAGGTATATGTGACTTGTCTTTTTTCTTTTATTTGGCCATAGTAATGAAAATGTAATTACATGATTCTGACAGTAACCATACACATAATTTTAAATTGTTTTAGTTACTTGTTTACCTCTATCATTGCCTATATCATTAATGACTAGTTTCCCTTGTGTACTTGATATTTTAGCATAAAATTATATCAACCTTCTGGTTTGAAAATTTGTGCAAATGCAAACCAGAGCTTTGTGCAAATTTTTATCATAGCTACGGTAAAACCGTGTAGTCAGTTATGACGTTGACAACAATTAAATAATAATAATAATGACGATGACGACAATAATGATGTGTTCAGGTAACGAGCTCCTAGAAGCTGGCGAGCGCGCGGCTCTGGCGCGGCGGCTAACGCAGCTCAGCGCGCTATGGACGCGCCGCACGCACTGCGTCTATGAGCGATACAAGTGAGTAACGTCACGATATAGTCTATTCTTAATAAATTAACGATTACCGACACAAGTCGTATATTATTTAAGTACTTTCAAGCACTCTCAAAGTAACTCACGTTCAAATTAAGCATTAGCACACATTGGCATAGTGCGTCACGTTTGAAGACGATGTCAATAATCTTTTAAAATTACGCAGCTGATTTCAAAACATACGGAAATACAAAAAAAAAAAATTTGTGAAATCGGTTCAGCCGTTCTCGACATTAGCCATAAGTATAACATTTACGAGGGCTGCTATTTATGTATCCGGAATTAAAAAAAGAAACAAACATATATCATTTAATATGGTTTTATTGCTTTTCAAAATATTCGCCGCGATGATCGACACACTTTTGCATACGCTGGAACCAATTTTCATAGCACTTTTTCCATTCTGATTGAGGTATCTCCAAAACGTGCATTTTGAACGCATCAACAGCCTCTTCGCGGCTCGAAAAACGTTGACCACGTAATTTGTTCTTCGCGTATGGAAATAAAAAGAAATCGTTAGGTGCCAAATCAGGGCTGTACGGCGGATGACCAGTTAATTCGATCTTTTGACCCTCCAAAAACTGAGTTGTTTCAGCTGAGGTGTGACAGCTAGCATTGTCGTGATGTAATATGATTCTGCGTTGTCGGTTGTCCTTTCTTATTTCTTCAGAGACTTCTGGTAAACAAATGGTCGTATACCATTCAGAATAACCGTTTTACGATTCTCTAATGGTACTGTAGCCACATGTCCATTAATTCCAAAAAAACAGGCGACCATTTGCTTCAAAGTACTTTTTGCACGAGTAACTTTTGTTGGTTTCGGCTCATCTTGGAACACCCACACCGTTGACTGTTGTTTAGTTTCGGGGTCATATGCATAGATCCAAGATTCATCACCTGTGTAGATATTATAAACGGCTTTTGACGTACCACGGTTGTATTTTTTTATCATTTTTTTGCACCAATCGACACGAGCCCGTTTTTGATCGATTGTCGAGTTGTGCGGAATCCAACGCGAACATATTTTTTTTACAGCCAAATGTTCGTGTAATATCTTATGTATGCTCGTCATACTTATGCCTAAGGACGCCTCTATCTCGCGATATGTAACATGACGATCACGCATTATTAGTTCCACAGCTGTTTTTGGGCGACCTTCTTTATTTTCATCCGTGAGCATAGACCGCCCACGATTAAACTCACTGTACCAGTGATAAACAGTGGTTTTTGATGGTGCTTCATCTCCAAAAGTTGCAGTGAGTTGAATAAAGCACTGTTGTTGATTTAGCCCACGCCGAAAATCGTAGTAAATCATTGCACGAAAATGTTCACGCGTTAAATCCATGGCAAATGAAGACACGCAATTTTCAAAATGACGCCACAATGGAAAAATAATTGACAGTCACATGAAACAAAATGTATTCTTCAACCAAAGAGTTCTATTTTCAAATGTTGTAATTACTTTTTAAATATTGTTCTTGTAAGTGGCCAGTTCCGGATACATAAATAGCAGGCCTCGTAGCTCCTCACATTTTATTATAGATCATACAACACTTTTGCTGTTAACTTTGAAGAAATAAGACATTCGTTTGTTCGTCCAGGGTGCTGACGGAGGCGTGGCACGAGTCCGGCGAGCTGCGGTCGTGGCTGGCGCTGCGGGGGGCGTGGCTTGACGGGCTGCAGCGCCGCCTGCGACCCGCCGCGCCCGCAGATGCCGAGGAGATCGCTGATGAGCTCTACGTGAGTTACTGTCATATCTTCTTCTTCTATACTTATTATAAAACAAAGTCACTTTTTTTTCCCTCATGTCCCTTTGTTCCCTTCAATCTTTAAAACTACGCAACAGATTTTGATGATTCTTTCAGTGTTATATAGCTCATCTATCGAGGATGGTTATAGGCTATATTTTATCACGCTAAGACTAAAAGGGGCGAAGAAATAGAGGAAAATGTGGAAAAAACGGGGAAATTATTTGAAAGGGCTAACTTGAACGCGCTAATCTCAGAAACTACTGATCCGATTTGAAAAATTATTTTAGTGTTAGATAGCCCATTTATTGAGGAAGGCTATAGGCTATATTTTAACACGCTAAGACTAATAGGAGAATGTGGAAAAAACGGGGGAAATTATTTGAAAGGGCTTATCTCGCGAACTACTGGAGCAATGTTTATGTTATTTGGCACAGATAAGAAGTAGAACACGTGAATGATCATAGGCTTTCAATTCTAATCATTTTTTCAGTGGCTATATATTTTATACCCGTGCGACACCGGGGCGGGTCGCTAGTATATATAATAAAAACCGGCCAAGTGCGTGTCGGGCCACGCGCAATATAGGGTTCCGTAGTACCGCTAGTTTTTGATAATTTTTGTATGTTTAATGAATGTACATTTATAACGTGTTTTACACTACTAACAACATCATCTCAGTTACTTTCAAAGGAATTTGAACAAAAAGTTCCCCTATACTTCGTCGAATACATTTTTTTAGTTGATCGACTATAACTCAAACATCTTCGTAGCCGTGATAGTTTTCCTTTTAAATTCAGCATATTTCCTACTCCCGTGAATTTTTTCACATTTCCAGAAGCAACCGTTTAGCTGGTTGAAGGGGGGGACACTGGACTCTAACGATTTTTTCCACTTTAAAACTTAATATTTCACCAACAGATCCCTAAATCGGAAAATGATCTATGAAGACTCATAATATTTCTAAAAAACCTATCCAACGACAACCCACACGATGGGCTGGACGCAAAAAAAAAAATTTCATCCCCACTTGATGTGTATGGAAGGTACCATAAAAAAAATATTTTTTAAAGATTTTATGTACCATTTTGTCGCCATCATTAATGTGTGCATTCATACCAAATTACAGCTTTGTAGGCCCTATAGTCTCTAAGCAAAACCGCGGACAGACAGACGGACAGACAGACAGACGGACAGACAGACAGACAGACGGACGGACGGACCGAAACTATAAGGGTTCCTTGTTGACTACGGAACCCTAAAAATGGATTCTCAAATGTGCTAGTCGCGCTAAAACTCGAAAACGGCTGAACGGATTGGGCTGATTTTAGTCTTACAATATTCGTACAAGTCCAGGGAAGGTTTTAAAGTGACACGAAGTTCACCGGGACAGCTAGTTGAGGAGATATTTTAGCACAGAACACAAAGTTAGGAGACGTCGCCAACAGTGGCGGGGCAAGACCAAAATTTTATGTGGGCAAAATATATCTTGCGAGGCCCTCTAAAATATATTTTGCGAGGCCCCCTGATGGATGATGCTAAAGAACGGATTTGTTGAGAGAAATAATTTTTTGATACTCAAAGTTGTATTTACTTGTGTGTATAAAACTTTTTATTTATGAATATTTGAGTATCACAACTCGTAAAACCTTTAGAAAAACCTCGTGGTCCAAGGGGAGCGAGGCCCCTTAGACCGCGAGGCCGTGGGCGGTCGCCCACACCGCCCACGCCTTGCGCCGCCTCTGGTCGCCAACTACTCACACAAATATAACACACTACATTCACAATATAATCTCAGTAGAACAAGCATGAATCTCGTGAGACTCTGATTGGTGACAAACACTACTTGCCGACTTGCGTGTAGTAATAGCACAACAAAAACCCTCTTATTATTTTTTCTAATCTTCAAAACCTACTAGGTCTCCACGGCGCTCGAGTAACTACACGTTTGGTTGCGGTTTCTCAAACCCAGCTGACAGACCACAACTATAAACTTACACTGAGTAATCATAACCCGACCAAATAACATAGGCCCGTTATCAGGGCCCGACCACGAAACGGTTTTGAGACTCAAACAATCGAACGAGAATGCAGCGTCCTGCTCTAACGACGTTGTTTCACGTTTGTACGGCGTACGACGCGGCATTCTCGTTCGCTTGTTTGAGTCTCAATACGGTTTCGTGGTACGGGCCCTGCCTATGAATCAATTTCTGTTATGATCACATTGCGATTTGCGAGGTGCAAATAATAAACACATTATCTACTCAGGAGTTGGAGAACTACCTGGCGCAGCGCAGCGACTCGCAGCTGGAGCGCATCGAGGGTGTCGGGCGGCAGCTCGCGGACGCCGACATCATGCGGGACAGCATCCGCCATGAGCTGCAGGCGCTGCACGAGCGCTGGCAGACGCTGCAGGCGCAGGTGGGAACGATTGGTGGAATGGAATGTTCTTCGTCTGTTCTAGGACATTCTGCAAATCGAGATGGCCGTGGTTGACGTTACGAAATCGAGATGGCCGTGGTTGACGTTACGAAATCGAGATGGCCGTGGTTGACGTTACGAAATCGAGATGGCCGTGGTTGACGTTACGAAATCGAGATGGCCGTGGTTGACGTTACGAAATCGAGATGGCCGTGGTTGACGTTACGAAATCGAGATGGCCGTGGTTGACGTTACGAAATCGAGATGGCCGTGGTTGACGTTACGAAATCGAGATGGCCGTGGTTGACGTTACGAAATCGAGATGGCCGTGGTTGACGTTACGAAATCGAGATGGCCGTGGTTGACGTTACGAAATCGAGATGGCCGTGGTTGACGTTACGAAATCGAGATGGCCGTGGTTGACGTTACGAAATCGAGATGGCCGTGGTTTTTGACGTGACGTCTAATAACTCGATACTAGGGCTGCATGCACGAAAAAGATGACGTCATTCTCCCGTTACGCTCATTGTTGCGTTCCGCAAGCGAGAGCGCGGCACGAACGAGAGAGAGGCATGATCGTCTCGAGCGATCGGCTGTACGGTTCGTGTTTGGAGTTGTCACGTCAAATCTCTCTAATTACCGACCCTAAACCGACTTTAAAAACAATTTTTTGTTATGGGCTTCAAAGGAGTGATATTTTGAACATAATAAAACAAAGATGGCGCGTAAACGTAAAACATGACGATTTTCTATAAAACTTCTTTCATACGTCAATAGAGAAGTTTCACTTATAAAAAAACGGCTTATTCACTGTTGCTACTTCTACAGTAAACTCTAGACAAGGATACAAATACATCCTAAAGTATCAACTCATTTCTTATATTATGTACAGGCGGCGGAACGCTGCAAGGCTCTGGAGGCAGCTGCGCAGGAGGCAGCGGCGGGCGAGCTGGCGCTTGACGCGCTATTGCGTCGCCTGGACGAGTTACTGGAGCATCCGGAACCCGCTGATCAGGTTACTTTTATACCAGCTTAAAGCCGAGCTTTGTGAGGGCTCGCGACGTCACACCTTGACATTGACATATAAATAAAAATTACTATGTTATGCCAAGTACTCACATACGGTTTTGATCGATAGTTTTACTCCAAATCGAGTAATAATTACGGTGTGGATCGTAAAACTGACAGCTCGAAGGCTCACTTTGAGCCGCCCGAAGGATTGATGGAACCGGATCGAGCCGGATTGATGGAATGAAATATATCGATTTAGAATAAAACTATCGAGCAATGCTGAATGTGTGGACGAAAGCCCGAGCCGCGGGTTTTGCTCGATGTTATTGCTCGATTGAGCAAAACCGTGAGTACTTAGCATTAGAGCGCAAACCAATAGGCGTGACAGATTTTCCGTAAAGTGTACCACAAAATGTACAGTAGTACAGGTTGTGGGATATACTAGGACGAGCGAAGCGACCCTGGTAAAACGAAGATTAAGGAAACGAGGAGAAATTGTAAACGAGAACCGTCATTCGAAGACACTCGCAAAATCAGAACATTTATATGTTTACACCTATGCAGTGTTGAGTTGCGTTCCTTGTTTTCGAAATTCCTAAAACGTATAAAGAATCCCGTGGGCCTCTGATTGGTTATAAACACTACTTGCGTATGGTAATGGCACTCGTGCCACACTCCCATAACATATCTCTTATTTCTAAAATATGGCTTTCCTACATAAAGAAGTTGCTAAAGGTCGATAACAAATTTCTACTTTTTGAATACTACTACTTTGCGACTGAACTTATAAAACTAATATTGTCACGTGATCAGGTGTGGAGCGAGATAGAAGCGGCTCGGGCGGGGCTCGCGCGCGTCGCGACGCAAGTTGAGGCGCACCGCGCCGCCGGCCGCGCGCCCGCTGCTGCGAGACTGGCGGATAGACTGAAACTGGCGCAGGTTTGTGTTATGTGCAGGTTGAATAGTAAATGAAATTATTTGCTCTACGAGCCTTTACTTGAAAAGAGATCCTGAATAACTCCCAAGCGTATTCTGAAAAACTCGACATTCAAGCTAGTTAGACAGTTCGTCAAGCGCTCAACGCACGTTTTAAATTATTTTAATGAATCATGACGTGCGAGTTTTCTGCGCGTGCGGAGCCAGCTCGCATGTTTTTTTCCAATCGCTACAGCAGAAAACGTGCAAAATACGCGCACGTATGAATACAAATTACGATTTACAAATGAGTAATTATGAATTATCTGTATAATAGAGTAAACTGGAAGAAGTGGAGTCTCTACGCGGGGAAGCTGGCGCAGCGGGCGCGGCGTGGTGCGGGCGGCTGGCGCGCGCGCGGGCGTCCCTGCACGCGCTGGCGGCGGATGCGGGCGCGCTCGCGCTGCACGCCGCCCACCCCGACCAAGTGCGCCCGCAGCTGCGCCGCTGCCTGGTCAGTAGTGTAATATAACAGAGCGGGCTGGAGAAGAGAGAGAGAGAGTCCTCTGCGTGGCGAAGCTGGCGCAGCGGGCGCGGCGTGGTGCGGGCGGCTGGCGCGCGCGCGGGCGTCCCTGCACGCGCTGGCGGCGGATGCGGGCGCGCTCGCGCTGCACGCCGCCCACCCCGACCAAGTGCGCCCGCAGCTGCGCCGCTGCCTGGTCAGTAGTGTAATATAACAGAGCGGGCTGGAGAAGAGAGAGAGAGAGTCTCTGCGTGGCGAAGCTGGCGCAGCGGGCGCGGCGTGGTGCGGGCGGCTGGCGCGCGCGCGGGCGTCCCTGCACGCGCTGGCGGCGGATGCGGGCGCGCTCGCGCTGCACGCCGCCCACCCCGACCAAGTGCGCCCGCAGCTGCGCCGCTGCCTGGTCAGTAGTGTAATATAACAGAGCGGGCTGGAGAAGAGAGAGAGAGAGTCTCTGCGTGGCGAAGCTGGCGCAGCGGGCGCGGCGTGGTGCGGGCGGCTGGCGCGCGCGCGGGCGTCCCTGCACGCGCTGGCGGCGGATGCGGGCGCGCTCGCGCTGCACGCCGCCCACCCCGACCAAGTGCGCCCGCAGCTGCGCCGCTGCCTGGTCAGTAGTGTAATATAACAGAGCGGGCTGGAGAAGAGAGAGAGAGAGTCTCTGCGTGGCGAAGCTGGCGCAGCGGGCGCGGCGTGGTGCGGGCGGCTGGCGCGCGCGCGGGCGTCCCTGCACGCGCTGGCGGCGGATGCGGGCGCGCTCGCGCTGCATGCCGCCCACCCCGACCAAGTGCGCCCGCAGCTGCGCCGCTGCCTGGTCAGTAGTGTAATATAACAGAGCGGGCTGGAGAAGAGAGAGAGAGAGTCTCTGCGTGGCGAAGCTGGCGCAGCGGGCGCGGCGTGGTGCGGGCGGCTGGCGCGCGCGCGGGCGTCCCTGCACGCGCTGGCGGCGGATGCGGGCGCGCTCGCGCTGCACGCCGCCCACCCCGACCAAGTGCGCCCGCAGCTGCGCCGCTGCCTGGTCAGTAGTGTAATATAACAGAGCGGGCTGGAGAAGAGAGAGAGAGAGTCTCTGCGTGGCGAAGCTGGCGCAGCGGGCGCGGCGTGGTGCGGGCGGCTGGCGCGCGCGCGGGCGTCCCTGCACGCGCTGGCGGCGGATGCGGGCGCGCTCGCGCTGCACGCCGCCCACCCCGACCAAGTGCGCCCGCAGCTGCGCCGCTGCCTGGTCAGTAGTGTAATATAACAGAGCGGGCTGGAGAAGAGAGAGAGAGAGTCTCTGCGTGGCGAAGCTGGCGCAGCGGGCGCGGCGTGGTGCGGGCGGCTGGCGCGCGCGCGGGCGTCCCTGCACGCGCTGGCGGCGGATGCGGGCGCGCTCGCGCTGCACGCCGCCCACCCCGACCAAGTGCGCCCGCAGCTGCGCCGCTGCCTGGTCAGTAGTGTAATATAACAGAGCGGGCTGGAGAAGAGAGAGAGAGAGTCTCTGCGTGGCGAAGCTGGCGCAGCGGGCGCGGCGTGGTGCGGGCGGCTGGCGCGCGCGCGGGCGTTTGCACGCGCTGGCGGCGGATGCGGGCGCGCTCGCGCTGCACGCCGCCCACCCCGACCAAGTGCGCCCGCAGCTGCGCCGCTGCCTGGTCAGTAGTGTAATATAACAGAGCGGGCTGGAGAAGAGAGAGAGAGAGTCTCTGCGTGGCGAAGCTGGCGCAGCGGGCGCGGCGTGGTGCGGGCGGCTGGCGCGCGCGCGGGCGTCCCTGCACGCGCTGGCGGCGGATGCGGGCGCGCTCGCGCTGCACGCCGCCCACCCCGACCAAGTGCGCCCGCAGCTGCGCCGCTGCCTGGTCAGTAGTGTAATATAACAGAGCGGGCTGGAGAAGAGAGAGAGAGAGTCTCTGCGTGGCGAAGCTGGCGCAGCGGGCGCGGCGTGGTGCGGGCGGCTGGCGCGCGCGCGGGCGTCCCTGCACGCGCTGGCGGCGGATGCGGGCGCGCTCGCGCTGCACGCCGCCCACCCCGACCAAGTGCGCCCGCAGCTGCGCCGCTGCCTGGTCAGTAGTGTAATATAACAGAGCGGGCTGGAGAAGAGAGAGAGAGAGTCTCTGCGTGGCGAAGCTGGCGCAGCGGGCGCGGCGTGGTGCGGGCGGCTGGCGCGCGCGCGGGCGTCCCTGCACGCGCTGGCGGCGGATGCGGGCGCGCTCGCGCTGCACGCCGCCCACCCCGACCAAGTGCGCCCGCAGCTGCGCCGCGGCCTGGTCAGTAGTGTAATATAACAGAGCGGGCTGGAGAAGAGAGAGAGAGAGTCTCTGCGTGGCGAAGCTGGCGCAGCGGGCGCGGCGTGGTGCGGGCGGCTGGCGCGCGCGCGGGCGTCCCTGCACGCGCTGGCGGCGGATGCGGGCGCGCTCGCGCTGCACGCCGCCCACCCCGACCAAGTGCGCCCGCAGCTGCGCCGCTGCCTGGTCAGTAGTGTAATATAACAGAGCGGGCTGGAGAAGAGAGAGAGAGAGTCTCTGCGTGGCGAAGCTGGCGCAGCGGGCGCGGCGTGGTGCGGGCGGCTGGCGCGCGCGCGGGCGTCCCTGCACGCGCTGGCGGCGGATGCGGGCGCGCTCGCGCTGCACGCCGCCCACCCCGACCAAGTGCGCCCGCAGCTGCGCCGCTGCCTGGTCAGTAGTGTAATATAACAGAGCGGGCTGGAGAAGAGAGAGAGAGAGTCTCTGCGTGGCGAAGCTGGCGTGGTGGGCGCGGCGTGAATCTTTAATTTATTTATTTATAACTTAATGCACTTAAAGGTGAAGGTGAAAGGTGAACTCAATGCCTCTGGGCGTTAAGACAACAAAAATGTATAGGTGTCAGTTAAGTAACAAGAGTAAAAAAATCACTTGTCAAAAAATGAACTCAAGATAATATACGCGATAGCTAGAACGCTGAAATATTCACAAATTATTATTTTTTTCGTCTATAACAAGAAACACTAAGTGTCTAAACACACCATGCCGAACTTCCGCCGCGGAAGTTCGGCATGATTAGAGATAAACTACGATAACATGGCGCACCCCTCCAAATTACTGTTTCAATGTGAAAAACTTTGTATGTAGTAAGTATTCAACCAAGCAACCAGTACTCGTAATATTTCACTTAATGTCACTTATTACCAAGATTTGTTGGTCAACTAATCATAACTAGCCGACCGCGCAAGACAACGCACTTCAAACGTTTTGAATTTTGGAGGGGCGCGCCATGTTATGGTAGTTTATCTCTACGTCAGCAATATCAAACGCATACAATATAACGCGACGTAATTTCGGCATGGTGTGTCATCGGTAATTTAAAATACATTGCAGTCGGAATCAAGCCGAACTTCCGCCGCGGAACTTCGGCATGGGGTGTTTAGACACTAACTGTGTCAAAAAAATATCCCACGAGTCTACAAATTGAGTACCGAATACATGCATACTTTAAGCATTACCATATTTTAGTGTGCGAAAAGGAACCAAATTGAAAACAGTTGAAGTATGTGATTTACGTTTCCTTAGTTTTTATTATTCGAAGATGTTTTTAAATTAAATTGCTGTTATTATTAATTTAATAACAATCGTCCCTATTATATCATAGATATAATAATAATTGAACTCGAACTTGGCTTTCGCTTCTGCGTTTTATGTTATTTGGTCAAATTTGTCGATTGCAGAGCTAGGTAAATTAGCTTCGATTTGAATAGACTTTGTGTTTACTGTATAGCCGCCGTAACCCAAAAAACTTGTCGCAATAAAATTATACACCGTCCAGAATTATTTTACCTTTAGAAGAACTCTTATGCTGACGACATAAGGATCAATCTAATAAACACTATAATATAGCGACTATAATTTTATTGTATGTTTGTGAATGAGCGTGATGTGTGGTTCAATAAACCATTGTGTAGTTGAAAGGATTCCGACGGCGGGAGCTACGAAACTTGGATGCGGCTGTCCCGCTATAAAAAGCGTCAAACAATAAGTTTGTTTCTTGAATAAATCTTTACTAATATTATTAATACAAAAGTGTGTCCGTCTGTAACCTTAAGCTTAAATAGCTGAAAAGATTTAGATGGGATTTGTTTTGAAAATACTTTGAAAAATTGAGAGACGGGATAGGTGATACTTAAGAGTGTTTGTGTCGGGAAAATGTACGGTTCCCTCATTATAAAAGTAAAGAGACATCATATTGTATTCAACATAAAAATGATAGGTAAGGGATAAAAATATATGTTAGTCTTTATATAAAATATACAAGTATTGATCTAAGTAACTTTAATTTAATGAAGAGTTTGATAGAGTCGAAATGTACATTAAATTAAAGTTAAGTATACGTTAAGTAGGACGACCTATGTGGCTCAGTGGTGAGCGCGTCGGTAGCTCAAGCCGGGGGTCGCGGGTTCGAATCCCGCCGACGGAACAAAAAGTTTTCAAAAGTTCCTGGGTCATGGATGTGTATTAAATATGTGTATCATATAATAAAAATCTTAAATATATGTATAGTATAAAAGTATTAAATATATTTCCGTTGTCTGGTACCTGTAACACAACTCCTTCAGGTACTTACCACGGGGCCAGACTGACGTGGTGTGAAGCGTCCATAGATATTATTAAAAAAAAGTGTCTCTAAATGTAACTGTTATATTAAAAAACGCACCTGTAAAATAACAGAACGTATTCGTAGCTCGGTGTTTTAATCAGTTCTGACCACAATCAGTCGCGACATGAGCTGGGACTCGGTCTATTTAGCGTTCTCCTTCACCATGACCATTTACAAGTGCCATGTAAGATCCCTTTTACCTGTAAAATGTGCCCTAAATACCTATTGATTGGTTAGGATATCTTGTAAAAGTGTTCTATTGTGGATATGTATAAAGAATATTAAATGAAATACACTTTTTACCCGATTAAGCGAGGATTTTTGAATATAATCAATTATAATGACATTTTTCAAGGTTACTCCTAGTTCTTTTCATATTTGTGACATACTTTTTGTCTACTGCGTATATGGGTTAAGAATCCAGCGTTTTTAGATTAACATGCGTGTGTTTTTTCAATATCTTTTCCATTTTCAGAGATTCTACCGCACGTTGAGCGAGATCAAGGGCGAAGTGGAGTCTATTATCAAAACCGGACGCAAGATGGTCGAAGAGAAGTCCATTCCAGACCCTCAGGACTTCTCCAAGAAGATCGATGAACTCAAAGAACTGTACAACAGATTGGGCGCCCACGTCACAGAATCCAAGACGAAATTAGAAACGGCGCTCCTGACAGCGAGAGAAATCCAAAACGACGTCCAGAGCTTGACCACGTGGCTCCAAGGCTTAGGGAACGTCGGCAAACAGACGTTGGAAATAGAAATGTCCCGAATGGAAGCTATCAAAGACAAACTGAACGCCAGCTACGTAGAATTCGCTAAGAACTGTGATCCTGTGTACTTAGAAAACCTTAAAGAGCAAGTGGACGATATAAACTCTAAATGGGATAGTCTCAAGAGGCATGGGCTAGGTAAGAAAGAAGAAAAAAAGGAGACGGAGGCAGAAGCACTGCAAAGGTACTTAAACGATATCGACAAGGAGCTGGACAATCACGACACAATGTCGGCAGCTAAACTTAAACTGCTGAAGACAGAAGTGAAATCGAAAGGGAACGAAGTGGAGACGATGGACAACAAGGCCCTCACGAAGCAGTGGGAGAGAATCCTGGAGAAGATAACGGTAAGTGTCTTTATTGTATTCAGCTTTATTAATTTCGTTGTGAATTCCAAACGTTTTGCTACGGACACTGTTTATAAACGCACATTCGCTTTCCGGACGAACAAAACAGGTGTAATCTAACGGTGTGTTAAGTGTTTGTAAATAACTGTGTAAATATGGTGTGGGGGAGATCACGTAAACAAAATCACTCATCGACACGGCTTGGACTCACTGGTTTCATGCTTTCATTCACCGACGCTTTGGGATCATACATTGGGAACTAACATACACGAACTAAGACTGTCTGTGGTTGCAGGCGTCGGAACGGATCGAAAGAGATAGCGTTGAGTACGAAAATGTCACGGACACGATCAAAAGACGCTTGGAGAGTCCCGTCAACTCTCCGGACACGGAGAGACCTGAGTTCAAGAGGTCCAAGATACCTCTAGCCTTGCACAGTCCGGCTCCCATAAAGAAGGAAATCAAGGAGGGGGGGAATAGGAGTAGGGGGTCCTCGCTGGAACGACGACAGAGGAAAGACACCAGTCCTATGAGCGATAGCATGACCAGTACGATGTCCATCGATTCCATGGAAGGCTCGGTATCGCTGGCATCCGTGCCATCCACTCCCGATACTCCCAGAACAGATAGCAGCACGTTCAATCTACTAAAAGACAGCGATCTATTCACGCAGATATCTAAAAACAAAATCGAATGTGCTCCCATACCTGAGAAGGAAGATAAAACTAAGAGGAGAGAATCAGACCCGTGTCACGTTGTAGCGATTACAGAACACGAGATTGTCAAATCTACTGTCAGTCCAGTAGAACCGATGGAAATAACTACGGACACTGTGGAAACTGTAGTAGAATTTATACCTCAAAACGTTGAAACGGTGGAAATTATAGATGACACTGAAGGGGAATCCCTATGTGATTCAGATGAGGAAAGTAAATCTGGAGACTTGGAAACGGAACCACAAACTTTTGTAGTCGAAGTGAAGACTGTAGAGAAACGCATGAAACCGACTTTGGGTATACTAAAACGCAAAGACGCTGGGAGGGATAAGAGCAAAGTGGTAACAGTATCAGAAGTCCCAGACATTATTCCGGATTCTGAGGACGTTTCAATGAAGACACCGCCGCCTACGCCATACACTGGTGCCACAGATAATCCTCTACTTTACGATCTAGCAGTGCGGCAGATTGAGGCTCAGAAGAATCTTATGAGAGATGAAGTAAATGAGTATTTGATACTAGATGAGGTACCCAAAGATCAGGCTGCGTTACCGGAGCCGTCCGCTACTGAAACTCTATCCAGTGATACAGTAGACTTAAGAGATGATAAGCCGATGAAGAAGAGTGGAGTCAGCATATCTGGATCCACATTGGAGAGGTTGAGAAGAAAATCCGCCAACAAAGCAGAAGAAGAGGTTATTTATTCTGAAGTAGAGGACGCACCTGAGGTATAATCTTTAGTTCTGAATCTTGATAGGATGCAATTGATCTAAAAGTATTTATTAAATAAAAAAGTGTTTTAAAACTTTGTTAAAAAAAACTTTATTGTCAGTTGTAGGCTCATTTTCACCAATCTAAGATATTGCTAGTCGTAGTGCAAAACATCATGCTTTCTCTTTCATAAATATTATGAATAAGTAAGAGAGATGACATGATGATTTTACTTGCGATAAACTTTAACTCAGTCTGGCAAGAGTGCCTAACTTCGTTATTGTAACTTTTGTGTTAACATTGAATGATTTAGCACGAATCTTATTTAATATTTATACTTTTGAATGTTTATTTAATGTTTTTATATTTCAAACACACTTACTACATTTTTCTTTATAAATCTTCGCTCTTTATGCTGGTCACAGAACAGATAGGGTTTCGTCCATTGACCCATTAATTACCTGTTTTACTCACAAATATGGAGATAGCTAAATATTCTTGTGTAAGTGAATGAAGCTTCTAGAATCTAAGTCAATGGGCAACTATCTACGGCCCGTATTTTTGGTCAGTACTCAAGATGCATCTCGGTCTCAAGACGCGGTTCAGGCTGTGATTGGTTGGCTGTCAAAATTTGGACCAATCACAGAGCCGAACCGCGTCTTGAGACCGAGATGCATCTTGAGTACTGACCAAAAATACGGGCCGTAGATAGTTGCCCATTGACTTAGATTCTAGAAGCTTACAACCTATGATAACGAGATAGAGTCGTGAGTGAAAGAGACAAGAAAATAACGTACAGCACGCACACAACATCCAGCACTAATAAATTTCTAGGCACGCCTCTCAGCGTCGGATTTCGACGAAAAGGAACCCCTGTCCACCTCGACTCCGATCAAGGAGGACAGGAAACAAGTGCAGGTGGTGGCTATGTCGCCCAAGATACAGGATGATGAGATCAGGAAGCAGTCACCGAGTCCGATACTCCATAAGTCCCATATACCTATCAGCAAGAAAGCGTACGAGAAATATCAGCGCACGGATGAATATGCTGAGGTGAGTGTAATGTTATACAGGTGAACAATATCCAAACTTTTAGGAGCAATACTCATGAAAATAAACATTTTTATCAGATGTTTCATACAAAAGTGGTGGGGCGTTTTTTGTATGTAACAGCAGTTTTTTTTGTCAGAAAGTTGACTGGTGACTGACTCTGATGTGGTTGACTGTGATGTAAATTAATCACTCCTAAAAGTTTGGATACTATTTAAAAAAACATTATGTATTTTAGAACTACATAATATAGGTGATAGCATCAACAATTCAATATCAAAATATGCAGTCAATCCCCATACGAATAAAAGTAAAGAACAATGGCCAAATCGTACCAGGTGGGCGGTGGCGTCCCGATATGCCATTAGTAGCAAAAATTCCCTAATATTTTAAGGCATCAAAAATCATTAGAAATGTGTCTATAAATAGCCACAAAAAAAAAGATCAATATATTTTAGTTTCGTTATGTTCTGACAGCCGGCGATCATTCGCATTCGTTCTATTTTTTGGGTAATACTCTAGGAAAAATTTAAATAATTAGAAACGAGATCGCCGAATATACACTTGTAGGCTACACCGCAGTCGGGAAAAAGGTAGTTCTTAAGTCTAACCTCAAAATAATTGTAAACGCTATTAATTATTATAAAAAATCGTGGCTATTTAGACATAATTCTCAAACGGAATTATGTTTAGAGCATAAGAACAACCAAATCTAACTATAGTTTCTTTTGGGACATCAAAAATAAAAGTCGAGTCCAGCTCCTATACAAATTTGGCCATGATTCTTTATGTAGCGAGTAAAGCTGTGCTTGTTGATAAATAACTTAATTAGTAAAAGTGCTACTGTCAAGGTACTATGCCATTTTACAAGCAAACTATTTTGAACATTACACTTCTGTGTCCAGGTATGTTCGGCCGAGAGCACAGTAGAAGCGGATGCGGAAGCGGAGGCGGCAGCGGCGGCGGTCCGCGCGCGCTTCCCGCATGGAGCGGACGATGCGGTGCTCGAGTTTGTGCGTGAAGCTGAGAAGATGGCGCGACGGTTGCATGTGGTAAGTGTTTGTTTAATTGTACGACGGTACGACGGACCGTGATATAACTTGAGTGAAACGTTTTTAATATAATAACGTGGAAAATAAGTAAATTTAAGAATACTTGACCGCCTTAGAGCGCTCACAGGCGAACGGCACGCGTCGACGGCAGCAGTCGACTGTCGTCGACAAGCGGCAAAAAAATCAATAAAAAAAATCCAGCGACTGCCGTCGACAAGTGCCGTTCGTCTGTAAGAAGCCTAAAGTACCCCGCAAATGATCGTTTGACAAACGTGTTTGATGTAATTTACGTTTTCATCAAACAGCAGCGCAGACGAACAAACTTGCATCAAACAAGTTTGTCAAACAATTAGCTAGAATCGGTTTGAGATCATGAGATCTTGTTTGACAAATACATAAGCGGAACACGTTCAAAGACGTTTGTCAAACGCTATGCCAATGCAAATTTTCTTCAAACAGGTCAAACACGTAGTTTGTTTGACAAACGCTTCAAACAAAGCTGTACACTATCAAACTGTTTGACAAACACGAAAAATTTGACACACAATTTGATCGTTTGCGGGTTACTTTATGGAACTATTTAAAATAACGTAACCTCACCGCTTTTGACAATTTGAATTTCATAGATATGACGGGACAACGTCCATCGGGCCCAGAAGTTACTAAAAAAAATATAACTTTTAACTTTCAGGTACTGTTAACTGTTGCGGCTGTACCCAGCGAGCGTGACCCAGCTAAACGTTTAGAGGTATGCAATTTATCCTAGTTTTCCAATAAGAGAGCATACTCGTAATGCGACTCAGTGGCGCACAATATCGAATTATGCTTTAGCTTAATTGGAACATGAATTAGTTTTCAAATGCGCCAGTAGAGTGCGCTAAGTTCAGTGTTGAAAAATATAAATAAAGTTAGCAAAAATTAAGGCTTCTTCCATATTTAAATACTAGCTGTTGCCCGCGACTTCGTCCGCGTTAACATAGTATAATAGCAAAGATCAAAAGTTTTCCCCTTTTCGGGGTTCCTTATACAAAAGGTAAAACGGGACCCTATTTAAGCAAACGTCAATAAACTTTCATGTTTATAACTCAAGAAATGACGGACTTTCATTGAAACTTTCAACCCCAATTTCACCCCCTTGGGGGTAGAATTATCAGAAACGCTTAAATACGTATCCATTTATTTTTAATCAGTAGCACAAAAATAAAGTTTCATGTTTCTAACTAAAGAAATGACGGACTTTCATTCAAACTTTCAACCCCAATTTCACCCCCTTGGGGGTAGAATTTCCAAAAACGCTTAAATACCTATCCATTCATTTTTAACCAGCAGTCCAAAAATAAACTTTCATGTTTCTAACTTCAGAAATGACGGACTTTCATTTAAATTTTCAACCCCTATTTCACCCCCTTGGGGGTTGAATTTCCAAAAACGCTTAAACACGTATCCAATCATTTTTAATCAGTAGCCCAAACATAAAATTTCATGTTTCTAACTCAAGAAATAACGGACTTTCATTCAAACTTTCAACCCCAATTTCACCCCCTTAGGGGTAGAATTTCCAAAAACGCGTAAACACGTATCCATTCATTTTATCAGTAACCCAAAAACAAAGTTTCATGTTTCTAACTCAAGAAATGACGGACTTTCATTCAAACTTTCAACCCCTATTTCACCCCCTTCGGGGTAAAATTTTCAAAATTCCTTCCTTAGTGGGTGTCTACTTATTAAAACAATCCTACTCACCAAATTTCGTGGCTGTAACTTTAACAGTTTTTGCTCAGCGATGATGAATCAGTCAGTCAGTCAGTCAGTCAGGACATGTAATTTTATAAGTATAGATTAATTTCATTAACACAGGTTGAATTAAAAGTTATTTTTAAAAAACTACAACGAAATGAAAGCTTTAAATTTTTTTTCAACAAATTGTATTATGTACTAGAGATAATTGTATTGCAAATAATAATAATAATATTGCTAAAGATAATATTATAATTGGAATTCTAACAATATAAATAAAACATTTTGATCAATGTCAACTTAAAAAAAACGCATCAAGCGAAAGCACTACTTTTTCTAGTGCTCGATTGTGCGAAGCGGTGCTGTAATTGGAACACTCAACATTAAGATAATTACCGATACTAGAAGACTAGATGAACACTTGAAGATAACATAGATCTTTCGGATCATTGCGTATAAAGCGCTGAACTGATTTATACGCAATTTCACAAGGCGACGCATTGATGCCTTAAATTCTGGGAAAGAACCTCTTACGACTGCAAAGTGTTTGGTTCTTTTAGAATAAATGCTACATCCAGTACAAAACTTTATATTTTTACATATTTCAGATCCTGAAGAACCAACTAGGCAGCGTAGCCCCCGACGCCGCGGCTCTCATCTCTCGGGGCGACTCGCTAGTCTACGATAAACACCGCGACTGCCCCGCGCTAGCCACGCGCCTGCAGCAGACCCAAGCTCGTCTTCGGGCGGAGTGGGCGCGTGTTATGGCGGAGTTAGACAGCAAGCGCCGCGCCGCCCTCCGCGCTGAGGATATAGCGACGGAGCTGAATACGCTCTTGACGCAGTTGCAGGTTGGAATACGCTACTGGTTTAGGGGAGAGGGGTGGCGATCCCTGTTTTTCGATTGCAGAGCATAATGCGACACAATGCCGACATAATATGTGTAGCGGTACCCACAATTTGCGCTACAATCCAGCGTAGCGTTATTGAAGTTTCTGAGGACGGCCAAGATAATCTTCGTCTGAAATCGTCGTCGTGGGCTTCGGCCTGACCGATCGTGCTACCTCTCTTGGTCGGAGGTTTTCCTTTTCGGCCGCCACGTGTATTCCTAAAATGCTAATGCTTATTTAGAATATGTTTTAGTTTGTTTGAGGGTGTTGGATTGTGCGTCGCGTTGCTGTAGTTAAACCTTCAACGTTGAGCACTATGCCGCATAATGTGCTATGGTACCGCAATTGGAAAACAGGGAAAAATTAGTCAAATCCCGCCTATCTAAAACTTGATATACCTACACAATACATAAATAAAATTACTAATATAATTTATTATCCTAACAGACATGGTGTAAAGACTTCGAGCCTCGCCCCGAGAACTATGCTGAAATGGTAGAGAAAGAGACGGAGATAGAGCGTCTATCCGAACTCTGCCGTGAATTGCGCACACAACGCGTCGCGTACCCCGAGCGTGCGGCGAGTGACGTCACATCTGCGTACAACAGGTTCAAGCAGACGTACGATGCTATGCCGAAAAAGGATAGAAAGAAGATGGTAAGCGTTAGACAGAGATAGATAGCTTATGTAGTGTGAAAGAGGGAGATGGAACGTCTCTCTCAAATTAGTTGAGTGTTGCGCATGAAATGCATCGCGTATCAGTGAGCCGCGACTGGCGAGTGTTTCTTTATTGCGTAGTCATTACTCTTCGTTGATGTGTAATTATGGAGGCGTTTGACTCATAATGGCTAGGCCGCTATACGCTACAGCGTAGCGACGCGATCCCCGCGTTCCATAAAGCGTTATAAACGCTCAAATCAAAATTAGGAGGCATTTTGAGCGTTTTGATCATTTTTAACTCTTAATGGAACGCGGGGCAAACTTCACGTTATATAGTTCAGACCACAGACATAGATCAAGATAGATACCGCATGTCGCTCCATTTGTATGAAAACGAGCGTGTCACTTTTTTCCTACCACTGTGACGTACCGATGATAAGAAACGTGTCCATTGTCCATTATCCAGCGTTTCTATTTGAATTTCTACAGCTCAATACGAAACTTTTAGTGCTTGGCTTGTACGAGTTCGTGCAAAGATTATTTGGAAGTGACTTGTCGCGTGCGCTGCATTGTAGTTATGTCTAGTATGGTTCCACCTTAACAATGGGTTACATCTGCGTTGCAGGAGGGCGGCGAAGCGGAGCAGGTCCGGCGTCTGAACCTGGCGCGCGAGGCGGTGGCGGCGGCGGCGCGCGCGCTGCGAGCCCCGCCCCTCGCCGGTTTAGACTACGACGACTTCCCGCTGCAGGAGGACGCGCTAGAGGTATTCCATTGATATTATGGAAGAAACAAGTAATGTCGATTGTGGGCGTGTCACGTGTCGCTAAGTACGGCGCGATTGCGTATAAAAGCGTCAGTCGCATGCAAAATTGCTGCACGGAAAATTTTGTGAATTGTAGTTGTGTGACATTGGTTAGCATACAAACAGCGCCTCCCGTAAAAAGGGCTCCGCCCATTATGACGCACCGCAGAATTATAGCTGATCCTTTGGAAATTTCGATTGGAAAATCACCTATTCCTACGTTTCTTCTGATTTTGTTGCAGCTCCTATTTAGTTTCTCCATTAGGCACCCTTGAGCACCTTGATAATATCAAAGGGTTTTCGTGATTGGTTACATAGGAGTTGCAATGTTGGTAATGTGTTTTCCGCCAATGAAAAATAAAATTTTGGCATGTTGTGTCGTTGCAGAGGATTAAACAGAGCATGGAGGAAGTAAGCGGTCAGCTGGGTACTGGCGGCGGCGAGCAGGCGCGCCGGCTGCGGGACAAGCTGCGGGCCGAGCTCGCCGAGCTGCGGGCCAGATACGACTGCCGCAGAGAAAAGTTAGTATTGTCGGCAACACACCTGCCGCGCTTCTAAGTGTCTACTGTCTATGCGCTTCTAAGTGTCTACTGTCTATACAAACGGACTGCATTTCAACTGCAATCCAACCGCAAATTGGAGTTCAAGTGCAGTTTGAATGCAGTTGATGGTTTGGTCCAATGGTTTGCAGTTCTATTGCAGTCGTGTCAACTGCATTTAAACTGCAGGATTGCAGTTCGTCTGTATATACCCTAAGAGCCAGTCCACACGGTGCGTTGCGTCACCGTTTGACGCATGGCCGGCCACACGGGCGCTGCGTCATCGCAGCGTTATTACGAAGCAATCTTAACGTCAACACTTCCTCCCGCTTCGTCTCGGGGGCTGCTGTCCGTCATGTGTGCGTTGCGACGACGCAGCGCGCCGTGTGTACACCTTGGTTATTTGCATGTAAAACAACGCAACGAAAATGCTGCGTCGACGCAACGCGCCGTGTGGACCGGCTCTTAGGCCATGTATGTCAAACATATGACACCGGTTTTCAATTGAACCGCTAGAAACACGGACGCTATTAACAGATTAACCTAACTATACAGGGTGTAACAAAACTAAGTGATAATACTTTAGGGTGTGTATGTGTTTCTGGTAGAGAGTTTACCGTGAAAGTAGCAGCACTGAAAGACCAAATTTTTTTTCACTTTTGTATGGGAAAACTCGTGACGCTCGGGCGCTTGCCCATACAAAAGTGAAAAAAAATTGGTCTTTCAGTGCTGTTACTTTCACAGTGAATTCTGTACCAGGCCGTAGAACACATAAAGTACGATATTTCGAAAGATTATAAAAATGTTTACAACACGCGCCATCATGTTAATTTACAGGAGTCATTACAACAGCTACAGTAACGCCATCTCTTGTTCGCCATTAAAATCTACTCGTTGACGTCCTCTTCAGAACTTATTTTGGAGTATGTTCGAGAAGCGCCATCTGTGAGGGGGTAAAGTAACTAGATACAACAAAGGCCAAGCGAGGAATGTAACGTTATTTAACTTTTTCCACTAGATGTCGGTATAGTTCGTTTCTTTAAACCCTTAAAAAAGGAAGAAGATTATTTTAACAGGTTTGGCTGTATATTATAACTATTTAACTTAAATAAATTTACTATTACTAAATATTATTATTATTAATTATAAATATTAGAGACAACCAGCGACTTGGCGATACAAAATGCAAAAGACACTGTTGTCGTAGTTTGTTTTGCTCCGTGGTAGTGCCTTTACGCTTCGCTTGGCTCGTCTCGGCGGGGACACTACCGTGTGTCCAGATACAGTTGAGGTTTAGGATGGTTTAGTTAGGTGAATTCTGAAAGCGGCAGAATTAAAGAATTAAAAAGTAAGAATTATTATTTAATAATAATTTTTAGATAATATAGGAACAAACGTAATGTTATTGTTTTCACTTGAAGTCGGATTAATAATATGACATTACGTAGTATGTAATACTGTTACAAAATACTGACATGACGACTGCAGATCAAGCAGCCGATTCAAAAATTTCTACACTCAACACTCGGAAGAATGCAGAAACAAGTTTACATAGCGTGCGACGTGTCTGCACAAGTTACGACTAGTTATGATTGAGATACGAGTCAGCGATAGCGCGATGTAGCCCGCCCTTAGCGACATCTATGTTCCCCAAAGGCTAACAATACAAATAATATTATTTAAGTCCAGTTTGCAGCCGCTACTCTGTTACGCCGAAATTCGTTATCTCACGGAAACCGTACTTTTTTCCAACAAAAACCATCCTAACTCCTATCCTGTTATCAATGATTTCCTTCAAGTGCAAGATGAAAACACATTGGTTATATTTTAGTTACACTAAAATGCTGTTTTAATTTAGATGACCATTTATTAATTTTGGTAATCATATTTTACTAGTAAGTAATAACTTTGGCGACCTCTGTGAGCGTGTGGCGGCTCAAGCCGGGGGTCGCGGGTTCGAATCCCGCCGTCGGAACTAAATGTTTTCAATGTTCCTGGGTCATGGATGTGCATTTAAATTAGTCCTTCGATCGCGGATTCTTGGAAATGCTATTGTACTCTATTGTTGTCGCGATCACCGGTGCTCGTATGGGGCTTGAAGGATTAAATATTATGTGTATGATATAATCAAAATCTTAAATATATGTATACTTCCAGGAACACATACACACCCTAAAGTATATCATCACTTAGTTTTGTTACACCCTGTAGTATCAACTTATCAAGGGTATGTACCATCAGAGAAGTTGATTCATAGGGACCTACGATCTGTCAGGTGGGCGAAATGATAGAATGCGGCCAACTTGCTGCCGTGTTGTACTATCGAAGAAATTGTTTCATAGGCAGACAGACCGCTTAATTTGGTAAAATTATGTCAAACCCAGACTGGGTGTGACATAAATCATTTCGTATATGAAGACGTGAGTGGAACAACACAATATGTAACAGTAAAAAAATTGCTGGTTTTTTTGAAAAAATAGATGTGCTTATTTAGGCCGCTAATTTAAAAATTAGGGCCGGAAAAATGATTTGATATAAAACAAATGTGCAATATAGATGTAGCCAGATACATTAGCCAGGTTATAAAGTAGATAAGTTACAAGGTTTGTTCAAATTATAGAGGGAAAATTGAGTGAATGTCCTTATGTTACAAAATGTTAGTTATCGTGTTCTTCAACTCACGTCTTCATATTATGTTTTTACTGTCACGCGAGCAATACGCGCGTGGCCGCGAGCACGTTGTCAGCCGCGTGCGACAGATCTGCGCGCGGGCGATAACATTTTTGAAATTTATTTTAATACGGCTCGATTACAATCTTTGTTTTTAACACGTTTTTATTAGCTTCACTTGTAACTACGTAATAAAATCTTGGAATCTTCATTTGACCCATTTCCCGGTCTTCGATTAGGATGAAATGCACACGCTCTGAGTTCTGTTGACAATACATGACTTGCTAAGAAACGTCATTACAAATCCAATATGACGGCCTTCCCGAGATTGCGGACCACAGATTAAGTATTATAATATAGATGCCGTCTTAGGCCGCGATCGCGTGGCCATCTTGTGCTTGTTTTCATACAAGTAGTGTGCGTGTATTTTCTTGAATATTTCTATGTGTCGATAATTTCGAGGCATACTATAACCCTGAAAAGAAAGTCATTTAGTTCATGATATCAATAAACTATAGTTCAAGTAATGTGTATTCCTAAACACACGTAAAAAGCTTTGCAATTTTTGTAGACAAATTATTACTTGATGTGTCATTTTTACCACTAACGCCTTATATAGCACGATTAAGGGATTTTTAAACTTGTAAATTATCTTTTCAGCTTACAAAAATACCGGTTAAAAAGCCCAAAAAAACGTTGTTCAAAACTTACGTATTTAACGTTAAATCTACGTATTTGAGGCATTATTTGGCCGTTCTTATGGTTTATTATTTAGCGGAACCACAAAACTCAACGATACCTAGCATAAAATGTTCATTAAAAACCTTTATTAACACTTTTATTACATGAAATATGCAGACCGACTCCTTTGTTATGACCGAGTAGGTCGGACGCAACTTGACACGCTTTTCACGCTTATACACCGATATAAGGCTCTCTCCTATAGTCTATCCTCCTAGTTGCGGACAGGCTATTTGAAATGCACCCCCATGATATACCTAGGTATCAAATGAAAGGGTTTGCTGTCAGGAACACGAAAAAAATAGTCACGTGACTTAAATCCAACACGGCGGACATCCAAGATGGCGGATTGGCTAAAGCGTGTTTTTTAGTTTTTTAAACTATTATTATTCTATGTCAAGTGATATATTTTATACAGTAGCTGAGTAGGGAATATGCGGATATAGTAACAATATATTCATTAACAAAGTATATGTTATTAGATGGAGCGAATGTCAGACGGAGTGGGCGGCGCTGTACGCGGCGTTAGAGCAGGAGGGCGAAGCCCTAGATGAGCTGGAGAGCGCTTTAGACGCAGGCAACGCGAGCGCGGCTGATGTGGAGCGACTGCAGACACAGGTAACGTGATATTGTAATTACATAATCTACACATCGAATAGGCCGCCACATCTTGTCCATATAAAGTCATTGCAGTTTGTGCGGTAAAATTTCTTGTAATTTTGTAACATTATTGTATGTATTAAACAAAATAAATAAATTAAAAAATAAATAGGCCCGAAAGCACTAGGCGGTTGCCTGATTTTGATGAAATTTGGCATATTATATTATATACTTTTCATCCGTATGTATGATTACGACGGCATACTGTTTGTTTTGCGGAAGGAGCTGCGTTCTCCATCTAGTTTAATATACTTTGTATTTTACCCCGGATCAAAAAGAGGTATGCTTTATGTTTGACGTGTCTGTCTCTCTCCCACTGCTCCTGCCCCCACACAGACTGCAACCATGCTCATATGTATGTATGTTAACATTGTATAATTTAAAGTTACAGAATTGTAAACTTTATTTTAAAAGATTAATTTTTTTCTCAATTATTGTTTTGGTAAATAAAGTGGGCCCCGTGCGAGTTTCTTACGCCGGTTCTTCTCGCCGGGTTAGTTCCCGAACCGGTGGTAGGTATCATGTAGACTTTCAGAAAATATTTGCAAAAATTTATTCTGAATAAAAATTTTTTGAGTTTGAGTTGAGTTTGATTCTAGTCCACCCATTTAGATGCTACGATTCCACAATCGTAGCATCTAAACGGGTGGACTAGCATCCAAATAGGTTTGATAGCTGACATGATCGAGATTGTTCTATGAAATGGTTCATCATCATTAGTCCGCTCAGTGCTGTAAAATTTTGGGTATAACTAATTCACGAACGTTTCTAATAAACTTCCAGTGATTTGATCGGTTCAATATTTTGCACTATGACACCTGACACTTATAGTTTTTGATCTTCGTAACATTATATTAATTAATATATTTTTGTAGGCGGCGGAGCGTGTAGCGGGCGCGGAGGCGGCGTGCGCGCGCGGCGCTGCCGTCACCGCAGCGTGCTCGGGCCGCCTCGCGCGCCTCGTGGCCGAACAGCTCGACGCGTTGTTACACCGCGCCCGCGCCGCCGCACAACGCGCGAGCGGAGCGGGCAGCGGGAGAGGAGCGGGCAGCGGAGCGGAGAGCGTGCTGCGTGCGGTCCACGCGCTACTGCTTACTACCAGCGCGAATCCCTCCGATCGCACCAGTCTTGCTATTAGACTGAGTCTTGTCAAGGTAAGATTGAATCTTACTACAAGGTGTTACAAAAGAACGGGGCCATCCACATAATACGCCACGCCATTTTTTTTTGATCCCAGTCTCGTATGTCTGTTTTTGAAATGAACCGATTCAATTGGATTGTTTGTAAATGGTATAAAATTTAGTGAATCTGAACGTTTATATGTGTTGAAGTGAACAATTTTGTCAATAACATCGTAGAGTCACTGCGAATTCAACGCGAGTAGATTGCGAAGTAATAAACGTTTATGCAGAAAGCTGTGAAGTGATCGGTGTGCGGGTAATGTACTGGCGCGCAGCCAACATTGCAATACATACGATATCCAGACAGACAAACAAATTATGGCTCGAACCGTGAAACGAGGCAAAATACACATGTAGCGTGGCATACATAATTTGTATGCCACTGTGGCTTAGTAGTTGAGTGCGTATCCAAGTCGAAACGGGTTCGCATCCCGCCGACAGAAGCTACTAAGTCAATTCAATGTGTATCTTCTTGTGTAGTACAGTTCAGTTTAGTTTTGCTCATTTCAAAATGAGCGTAACACGTTAATAAATGGGATCATTAATTTATTGTTGGAATATGAACTAACCCTTAGACGTAGAATCTAAACTAATTTTATAAAGCTGAAGTTTATTTATTTGAATGTGCTAATCTCAGGAATAACTGGTTAGAATTTTAAAATTATTTTTGTCTCGGATAGTCAATTTATCGAGGAATACCAACAGGAGACCAAACGAAGTCGCGGACAACAGATAGTTTGTAAGAGGGTTTCTTCCTTTCCTTTCCTTTCCCTAGACGATAAATTTTAGTGTCCAATATTACGTATTGTGCAATATTATTGACCGTTTAGGGTTGATATTGATTTTTTTTTCAATTGCCGCACCTTTCAATCATATTGTGCAATAAAATAGTGTTCAATATTATTGTAGGTTTAGGGGCTGCCTAAGAGAAGTGACTAACGCTCACATTGAGCTCATAGGGTGTTATTATACCCCTAGATTTTCGCATGAAGGGGGAGGGGTTAGAAACGAAAGCGCGAGTTATTGGAAAAATCAAGTGGCGCCGGCGGAAACGATCAAATTGACCGGAAGTCCGGCTATTCGGCGATGCCAGTCCAAAATGTAATTTATGTATACAGAATAGAGTGTATATTTGTGTGACAGCTTACATTTTGACTGGCTGGAGTCGATTTTTTTGGGTTCTGCGCGCTTAATTGAGGTGTAATTGTTGCGATTTCTGTCGAAAAAATCCTGTTTTTTACCTAACAATGGATTTATTATGAGTTACTAGCGGCCCGCCCCGGCGTCGCACGGGTATAAAATATTTAGCCACTGAAAAAAACGCACCTGCAGCTCTGCTGATGTTGCGAGTGTCCATGGGCGACGGTAGTTGCTTACCATCAGGTGACCCGTTTGCTCGTTTGCCCCCTTATTTAATAAAAAAAAATGATAGCCTATGATCCTTCACGTGGCCTACTTCTTATCTCTGCCAAATAACATAAATATTGCTCCAGTAGTTCGTGAGATAAGCCCTTTCAAATAATTTCCCCCGTTTTTTCTACATTCTCCTATTAGTCTTACACCCGGTTTCTGAAAGGCTGATCAACAGTAAAATTAACTAATCGCCTGTTAATTCTCTTGTCAAGTACCAATTGAGTTGCTAGAAGCATGATCAGTTAGTTTAATTTGATCAGCGCGTCAGTTGACACGGCTGTTCAATTTGACTCGAGAATCATATGTCAACCGCCATTTTGGGTTTCCGAAACGCTTGTTAAGCCGTGATCATAGATTAAACGTTTGTCAAAAGCTGTGTCAACTAATCGGTAACTGTGGGTGAATTAACTTCTAAATTCAATTGATTTTTTATGTAAATCTACATTTTCTCTTTGAACCTACGTTACTATAAGGTTTGTAAACACATTTATTATGAAGTTTTAAAAAAACTTCGTAATAAATACGTCGATAATGCAAATAAACTGTTTTATTTGCAATACTTGTTTTATTTTCAAAATATGTATATTATAATCAATTTCATTTCTATAATGAAGAAGAATTTAGGAATCGATAACGTCTGAAAAATTGAAAATCAAAATTCTGACAAATGAACGAAAATAAACAAATCGCATGTCAAATCAAAATGATCACAGATTAGTTAATTTTCGTCTGATCAATGATTCAGAAAACATCAGATTTGAAATTCCCAGAACATTTTTGATAGCAATGACAGTCTGCAATTCCTTCTTTTGACATTTCATTGGCATTTTTGATAGTTAATAGTGAAGTAATGAACGAAAAATAACAAATCGGTAGTCAAATTAAAAATGATCATAGATTAGTTAATTTTCGGCTGATCAATGTATCAGAAACTCAAATTGATTTGACATCCATGCTAAATTAACAGCAGTGTTAGTTGATCAGTGATTTGACAGACCTTTCAGAAACCGGGTGTTAGCGTGACAAAATATAGCCTTATAGCCTTCCCCAATAAATGGGCTATCTAACACTGAAATAATTTTTCAAATCGGACCATAATCGGACCGTTCCTGAGATTAGCGCGTTCAAGGTAGCCTTTTCAAATAATTTTTCCCGTTTTTTCCACATTTTCTTCTATTTCTTCGCTCCTATTAGTCTTAGCGTGATAAAATATAGCCTATAGCCTTCCTCGATAAATGAGCTATCTAACACTGAAAGAATCATCAAAATCCGTTGCGTAGTTTTAAAGATTAAAGGGAACAAAGGGACATGAGGGAAAAAAAGCGACTTTGTTTTATAATATGTATAGAAGATGACTAAAATATGAAATCTATTTCATTGTAAGTAATATAATTGTACGCAAATCCGTAGCGCAGGAATTCGTTTATCGTGTTGTAACCGTAAATTTTACCACTATAAAAAATATGCAATGTCCTTTCCTGAGCCTTAGGGTAAAATCAAGAAACTTGGAAAGTCTCGCGGCCGCGAATTCTCTAGCGGAAGATAAAGTTTAAAATCATATGACTCTGAAAATGCTCGCCGCTGCGTTGCCACTTCGGTGTGAATTGACCCTTACAGTTTCACCAAACTTTATCTAAACCGGTTCGGCCGTTTAAGCGTGAAGAGGTAACAGACAGACACACTTTCACGTTTATATTAATAGTAAAAATGCGTGCGTGATGTTCGGGCGTTTTTACCCTTGTAGCTGAAAACTTAAGCTTAAAATATACAAGTCGGTTAAGTATCATGAATATGCAAAAACGACAGCTTTTTAGCCCAGATACTAAGGGAACGTACCCAAACTACACGAGGACTTAATCCTTCGATCGGGGATTCTTGGAAATGCTATTGTATTCTATTGTTGTCGCGATCACCGGTTCTCGTACGGGGCTTGATGTGTTAATTATAATGTTTGATTCTTTAGTCGTCCAGCGGTTTAGATCTGCCTTCGTGGTTGTAAGTTAGAGTGTGGGCTTTAAGGTCGGACTTCGGAGGTCGTCGGCTCGATTCCCGCAAAATGCATTTTGACTATTTCGACTTACGACCGACACGACTGGCGAGAGATCAGGCGCAGGACCGACTTTTTACATGCCCATCCGACGCATGGATCGTCTTACTTGTCAGACTTTCAGGTGTTGCTTTGTCCTAAGTATTGCAAGTATGCACTAAGCGCACTGTATTCACACTCAAACAAAAACAGGTCACGCAATAGGGGTAATGTTCCCTAAGTCTAGAATCTAGATACACTAGATATAAGCTAGGTCGCAACACGGGTCACAGCTAAGTAGGTATCTAGGCTATGCAACACGCTGGTATTAAACATTCTTGAATAAGGATCCAGATGAGAGGCACGTGAAATGAACAAGCGTGGAAAGACTCTGATTTTATCCTCATGATGAAAAAATAGGGGTGTTATAAGTGTCTGTCTGTCTGTATGTGTGTCTCTGTCCGTGGCATCGTCGCATTTATGGCCGATTTTGATTTTTGGAACGTAGTTCCTTATCGCGCGTTGCGCCTTGGGCTAGACTGAAAAAGTTGTAACGACACTTCTTTATTAGTACCTGTATGGTAGGGGCAGAGCGCGTTGATAGTATTCCTGTGCGTCAACTAGATGGCGTTTTTTGAGAATAAACAGCGACGCGTTGTTAGTATTCCTGGGCGTCAGTAGATGGCGTTTTTCTAATAACTTTTTGAGTGTTTATGTAATATGTATACAGGTTTTTTGAACATAAGAAATAACTTCGTTCCATTCGAGTGTCCCTTGACACTTCTTAAGTTTTTTTTTTTAAGTTTGGAAGCTGACATGATTGAGAGTTTTCGTAGCAATAGTCCATCATCACAATGACACTTTGTTAGCAACTTTATTTTTGTTGATTCCTTAGATGTGTTCAGGTGAAAATCTTAATTTCATTTTTTAAATTTAAAGTTTAGTAGTCATTTAATTTCCTCTGAGTGTGGCCGTTAATGTTTTCACATCAGAATTCCATTAAATATCAAAAGTTCATATTTAATTAGACTCCCGTTTACACAAAACGATTCCACGTGATAAATATAGTATGCAGTCTATTTCTGTGACTCCTGTATCGTTCACGCCCAAGATATTTTCAACATTATACCCTTGATTTAAAGTTCAAATTAAAACGATACTCTTATATTCCTGTATCATCCACACACATGGGGATTTCAACCTTATAATATTTATCATAAAGTTTCATTTTCTATAATCTATTTCTATCCATTACTCCTGTGTCGCTCTCTGAGGTAGTATTTCCAACCTGATGTCGATTGTCTAAAGTTTAAATTCCAATGAAGTCCCGGTTTAATGTTTGGGAATAGACAGCGTCGTGTTAAGATTAGACATTCGCGTTTGTTTTTAATAAGTGGGATTGTGGACACAGGAGTCCTTTTTGTGGTGAAATTTGGGGGTTTTTGTGGTGAAACTGGTCTTTTTATGGTGAAATTTGGGATTTTTGGGGTTCTTTTACAAAAGTGGCAGGTCTTTGAGTGAAAATTGGACGGCTTTGTGTGAAAAAGCCGGTGTTTAGTTGGTAATTGTGCAGCGTGTTTTATTTTGATCACAATCGGCGCTTTCAAAGTGACTTAGAAGTAAATAAACTGAGGATATATCATATAGTGTACTTTGTGGTATGTATTTTTAACCTCAGTTGGAAAAAGAGGGGTGCTATAACTTATTTAAAGTTTTAAGTTATAACTCTTTTGAGTGGTGGAACGATTTTGGAATTGTTTTTTTATCTTTTTAGAAGTAAAATAGTTTTTGACCGGTACTTTGTAAAAAAATAGTAGTTAATAATTTTTAATGTAATCCCTTTCTTACAATTTGAAAAAAAATGGCCAAGTGCGAGTCGGACTCGCGCACGAAGGGTTCCGTACCTATACAGAGCAAAAATAGGCTAAAAAATGTGTTTTTTATATGGGAGCCCCCCTTAAATTTTTATTTTATTTTGGGAGTGCCTCCGCTGCCGGCGCCGGTTGCCGAAATGGCTGCCGGCGCCGGTTGCTGAAATGGCTGCCGGCGCCGTTTTCCGAACTCCGAAGTTTGCCGAAGTCACGCGATGTTTGCCGAATAGGCTGCCGGCGCCTATTCGGCAAACATCGCTTGTCAAATCTATACATATAATAAAATCGTAGAAAAGTCAATTCTGTACATTGACTATTTTTGAAAAATAATACTTGGGACGTGATCTACGATCGACATGGAAGCCAAAAATATAGTTTTTAGAATTTTTGTCTGTTTGTCTGTTTGTCTGTATGTATGTCCGGGATAAACTCAGAAAGTACTGAACGGATTTACTTAAAATTTTGCACGAATATTACTTAGAGGTCGGGTCAACACATAGGCTATAAATTATAACGATATCACCCAGGGTGGAGAGAAGGGGCTCAAGTTTTAATATTTTTAGTTTTTTGCTCATATCGCTTAAACGGTTAGTTGTAGAGAAAAAAGTACCGCACAAAAAGAAAGCTCATAAAATTTCCTACAAATTCGTCCTTTACACTATGTATCTATCTCCACTCCTTGCCTTGCTATCAGCTTTTATGTATCTTATCTATACAGATTTAGAGTGTCGTTTTATTACTATGCGGTGAGCTTTGGCATCGGTCGTTTTAACAAAGTAAGTCATCTATACTGTGCATTGACTATTTTTGAAAAATAATACTTGGGACGTGGCCTACTATGCTAACGCGGACGAAATCGCGGGCAACAGCTAGTGACAGAATAATGATCAAAAACATTAATCTTGAGCTAAAGGACTATGAAAAGTAAAAATAATGTCATAAATAGTCATATTGTAAGGATGCATATTTGAATCCTTCGACTGGGGATTCTTGGAAATGCTATTGTATTCTATTGTTGTCGCGATCACCGGTGCTCATATGGGGCTTGAATCTTGATGGGTTAATTAATGGTGGTGATGATGATGCTGATAAATGTGATCTGCATAGTAGCATAATGCAATATCTTTGCTTCTTTATACAACTCTGAAACTAACAAGTATAAGGAATCTGAAGTTCTGTTCAGTACCTTCGGAAGTATACCACGGGGTTTATAACTGTAGCTGCATGGTGCAAAATCTTACTTTTTGGTAGCTGAAAAAAGGTAGCTAATGTAAAGCTAAGCTAAGAAAATGCATCACAAAAAACTAAAATATCCACAGCCGAACAAATAGGTACCTAACCTTCACCTTTTGAAGTCGGTAAAGTCGAATATATTTGAGATTATAATTATTTCTTTTTATTTGTGTATCGATCGGCACTGGAACCTAGCGCTTTACGCATTATCACCGGCTCCCATTTTGAGTGCCAGCGCCGGCAGCAGTTGTTTTATATCTCGGCTGCCGGCAGTATACTTACCGCCGGTTCCCATTACTGATATTTTTGGAAGCCGGCGCCGGCAGCGGAGGCACTCCCTTTATTTTAATATTATTATTAAAATATATTAAAGTACACATATAACAAAACAATGTGTGAAAAATTCAAGTACCTACCTCTTGCCATTATTGATATAGAGCGAAAAACGTCGAAAAAAATCACGTTTGTTGTAGGGGAGCCCCCCTTAAATATTAATTTTATTTTGTTTTCAGTATTTGTTGTTATAGCGGCAACAGATATACACAATCTGTGAAAATTTCAGAAGTCTAGCTATAGCGGTTCTTGAGATACAGCCTGGAGACAGACAGACGGACAGACAACGAAGTCTTAGTAATAGGGTCCCGTTTTTACCCTTTGGGTACGGAACCCTAAAAATTACAAGCTACCAGAGAAAAAAATTAAAATTGTTGAGCCTGTGATCAGAAATCAAAATACAATATTTTATCCGGGATAAAAACCATACCATGTCTCAATATCACTCAGATGTGATCAAACATCAAAATAAGTTTAGCAATTTTTACTTTCGCATCTATGATGAACGAGTTGACATTTCGCCTGATGGTAATAGCCGGGTAAAATTAACCTTTAGGTCTGGTTTACCTAGTCATAAAGGTCTGGCCGGGGAGCATATTTCAGTCTGAGAGCGTCGTAAATTCTCCGAGACCACTAGAATCTATGGCCGTTCATACTGTATATCAATTTGTGAGCTTGATGTTTAAAATCTTATGATATATATATGTAAAATTGTCATGTCGCGTTGTATGCTGCCATCCGTATTATCCATATAATACTAATCATATAATAAATGAATGTTTCTGTCTTGTTCACGCCCAAACCATTGAACCGATTTTGCTGGGTATGGATGTACTTTGAGTCCCGGGAAAGGATATAGGGTACTTTTTATTCCGGAAAAATGTACGGTTCCCGCGCCATAAACGAATTTTGGCGCCACAAAGTTATGGGCGTCATATAGGGAAGAGGTAAAAGACAAACACACTTTCGCATTTATAGTATTAGTATGGATTTTGTCTTAAATTGATTTAACATAAATGTGCACGGGCGACTACTGTGCAATGCTACCAATCTAAGTGTCTAAACACACTAGGCTGAATTACGCCGGCGTAATTTACGTGGCCGAAATTACGTTCAGCCGCTTACGTCTGATGCGACACACTATAAATTACGCGAAGAGCCGAAATTTCGCGGCGTAATTTCCGTTGCCGAACGCGCGCGTAAGTGAGTATTTAAAATTTTCAGATGTAATGTGTGCGTTAACGCTTTGAAGATAAGGTTGGATTTGCTATGTTCGGTTTTGATAACTCCGTCGCGTATAGTGTGTTGCTATACAAAACATTACCGCCGAAACGCTGCCGAACTTTACGCTCGACTCGGCTCGACGGAAATTCGGCTCACGACGGAATTTCGGCATAGTGTGTCGTATGTCGCGTTCCGCCAATATTTTGCATGGATTTGAAACGCGACGTAAACGCGGCGGAATTTACGTCGGCGTAATTCAGCCTAGTGTGCTAGACCCTAATTGTCACTTATTAGGGTTGATTCAGACCGCAACGCGACGCGTAGATATGTATATGGATTTGACAGATTCGCAAGACGTCTCACGCAATTGAAATCTGTCAAATCCATATTTTATGCCGCGCCGCGCCTCGCCTCGTCGCGTTGCGGTCTGAATTGACCCTTATAAGTCGTGCAAGTAGCCATGTAGGTCTGTTACTTACGAAAGTGTTTGTTTACAGGCCCGAGAGGAGGAGCTAGCTGCGGCTGAGAAGGACACAACAGACGAAAAACTCAAGGCGGAACTGAGAGAGGTAAGATATAAACGCTGGCTTAAGGTGACTTAATTCCGATCCTCTTAGTAAGCGACCGCGACCGACAAAAATTCAAATTATATGCCACTTTATGTTACGCAACTATAATTTTTATTTTGCTCTAGCCACTACAAAGCTGCGGCGGCATAGCTAGAACAATGTCGGTTGAAAATGTAACCTAAAGTGGCATTTTATTTGAATACTAGCGACCCGCCCCGGCGTCGCACAGGTATAAAATATATAGCCACTTAAAAAAATGATTAAAATCGATAGCCTATGATCCTTCGCGTGGTCTACTTCTTATCTGTGCCAAATAACATAAAAATTTCTCCAGTAGTTCGCGAGATAATCCCTTTCAAATAATTTCCACCGTTTTTTCCACATTTTCCTTACTTTTTAGCTCCTATTAGTCTTAGCGTGATAAAATATAGCCTAAAGCCTTCCTCGATACTTGGGCTATCTAACACTGAAAGAATTTTTCAAATCGGACCAGTAGTTCCTGAGATTAGCGCGTTCAAGTTAACCTTGTCAAATAATTTTCCCCGTTTTTTCCACATTTTCCTCTATTTCTTCGCTCCTATTAGTCTTAGCGTGATAGAATATAGCCTATAGCCTTCCTCGATAAATGGGCTATCTAACACTGAAAGAATCATCAAAATCCGTTGCGTAGTTTTAAAGATTAAAGGGAACAAAGGGACATGAGGGAAAAAAGCGACTTTGTTTCATAATAATTTATGTATAGATTTCTTGGTCGCGATCGTTTGCAGTGAGGGATCACAAGTGCTCGCTGACGGTCGGCGCCGACACCGAAATGTATGAAATACAAGCGCAAACCGCTATACGTTACTCAAATGCACCTCCTTGTTCCTAGAATTTCATACATCTCGGGCCATCAACCGTCAACGCTTATATTATTACGTAATTGAAAGCCTAACATTCATCCAGTAGCGAGCATTGAACTTGATAAAAATATGTTTGACTTTAATGAATTAACTACACAAAACATTTCAAACAAGTTACAAGTTACAATGGCGTGAAGCTATAAAGACTAATATAGATTCTTTGATGTTTACTATAACGCACTTCGTTTTATTTTTACTTTATTTGGACACTCACCGGGAGTCGAGATTTCCCGCATAGAGTGGTTTATGTGTTTTCATGCTGGCAGTAAAGAAGTTTAGAAATATGTAGTGTTTTTATCTGGGCAATAGCTAGTCTAGACACAAACGTCTAGTCGCACGCACACAAACACCGTGCCGAAGTACGCTGAACTGAAACGACTTTAGACGATGTATTAGGTTTATTTTCGATACGGAATTTCTTTATTCGGTCGCCGCGCTCAAAGCCCGCGATAAAAGCTATGCAATAGTTAAAATACTTAAACTAACCTTTATGTTGAACTTCCATTGCTAAACTTCGTAATTTGAAATAAGTGCCGTGCGTTTCTCGCGTAACTTTCTGCCGCGCACTGTAAAACTCTGGAACACACCGTCACCAGCAGTATTTCCGGGCCTATACGACCTGCAAACCTTCAAGAAAAGAGCGTATTCCCTCTTAAAAGGCCGGCAACGCACCTGCAGCTCTTCTGATGTTGCGAGTGTCCATGGGCGACGGTAGTTGCTTACCATCAGGCGACCCGTTTGCTCGTTTGCCCCCCCTATTTCATAAAAAAAAGCAGTAAAACTAGAGGTGGTAGACCGTATTCAACAACGGAGTGCATAATTAGTAGTAAAACGTATTGTTGGGCGGAATTAACTGAACCCTTCTCGAGAGCCCTTCAATCTAGCCGCCCTAGCCGCCCTAGCAGACAATTACCTTCCCTTATATGCGCGCTTTGAGAGAAGTTCAGAGCCTAAATATGCGTGCATTCTTAGATTACGTCTGTAGTTCTGACTTCTGATTGTATAGTATGTATTATTTTGTTGTATATAACACTACACAAATACTACATTGGTCAACTACTTTTTTCTCGACTTAAAAGTAGTTTTCCAATAAAGTTATAGGAGGGTTATGATTTTGACCTGTATGTAACATTCAGCCATGAATGTTTATCTGTTTCCCCGTAACTTCTATATTAGTTATCATAATTAGACAGATGAGGTGTCGTTGGCAGCCTTTTAATGGTCCGCTGGTTATAGGGTTGTTATGGTCGTCTCTAATATGAAAATATGGTAGCGTACTTCGACGCGTGTTGATGCACGCATTAGTATTTTCTTAGCAGAAATTTGCACACATTAAAGATGAATATGCTTTGGCGAAAACATGAAGCTTCGCTTCGGTGCTGTCCCAGCGTGGGTTGATCCTTAAATATCAACAACTTATATAGTCACCATCATCATCAGGCGCAGTCCAGCGTGTCTGCGCACGCGGACTACGTGCGGGGCAAGCTGGCCGCCCTCAACAAGTACTCCGCGCGCCTCGACGCCGCCCTGCCCTGGACCATGGAGACCCGGGCCAGGCTGGCGCTCCCGCCCACAGTCAGTGTGGACCGCGGGGAGCTGCAGGTGAGTTATATTATAGAATAGACGCTGCGAACTGCGAAACAGCGGCGAACCGATTTCCTGTCTCACTCGCCACACGACAATGCGTTATGTTATGGCATCTTGCTCTATTCCTGTTTCGCAGCGTCGGTTATTCTTATTTTAGTGTTTGTTCTAGTAAAATTTATCATGATTAGCTAGTCTCGAGTTCGCCGGTGGAGGGACAGCCACGTCATTACGGTTAGTCTGTCACGCCGAAGTAGTTGGTAAGTAACAGGTACCCAGGTAAGACCACTCTTGTGAGGAGCCAGCCAAGTGAGTGACAGAGTGAATGCTACTTATAGTGTTGAGGGAGACAAACGCTCCAGCAACGTCGTATTCCTGAGAAACGGCGTATTTCAAAGCGAATTTTTTTTGCTTGAACAAAATTTTAATTTTAATTTATTTTTATTTAATTGGTAAGGAAGACTTACAGTTCGTTGAAAGTTAAAATAATAGTAAGATAAGTTTACAATTTAGAACCAATTACAAGTCTTCACAAGTGAATTACAATTTTAGAAGGAAATAATCTCACTTTAGACTACTTATTATTAAATCTTAAGATTAAGCGAACAATACTTAATGCATAAATCTACAACGGTGGTACAAAGGTTATATTAATTCGGGAAGGATTTAAAGAAATTATTCGCTAGATGTTGTCTTATACTTTTAGCACTGGTGCAAAAGATGTCTATATAGTTAATGTTTTTAATTGAATTATTGAGGGACATACACGATCTGGGAAAGAAAGACTTAGCTCGAAAACTGGTGTGAGATAGTGGGACATGAAGGGTGTTAAAATAGCGAGAATGAGTATTGCTGGGAACCTTAAGATTTAATTTAGCAAGCAGTGAGGGACAGTCAATGGAACCATTGGCGATATTGGTAAGGTAGGTAACATCACTGATATATTTTCTTCTAAGAGCTAGTGGAAGCAGATGGAGGTGGCTGCATAAGTTGTCATAGCTATAATTTTGGTAAGTATTTAGTTTAAATTTATATTTTAACAATCTAATTAGTTTTTTCTGCACTTTTTCAATCTGATTTATATAATATTTGTATTGAGGATTCCATATTTGGGATGCGTATTCTAGATTACTCCTAACTAGGGCACAGTATAGAACTTTAATTGATTTGAGACGAGAGAAATCTTTAGTTGAGCGTATAAGAAATCCAAGCATTTTAGAGGCCTTGCTAACAATAGTTTGGATATGCTTGTCGAATAAGAGCTTGTCATCCAATGTAATTCCCAGGTCCCGAACATTGGTAACCTGCTTAAGTAATTGGTTTTTAATTTTATAGCTAGACTGAAATTTGTTCCGCTTGCGTGTAAAGGAAATAAAACAGCATTTGGATACATTTAGATCCAGAGAGTTGTCTGCACAGTAACGATCTAGTCTTAGCAAGTCCTCTTGAAGCAGTATTTGATCCGAAAGATTATTAACAACTTTAAAGATTTTTATATCGTCCGCGAATAATAAAAAATTTGAATGGTTATTGCCCAAAAAAAACACATGTACTTTTATATTTTTTTTTCGTTAAAAAAGGGTATTTTAAGAATATAAATTAAATAATTTTGAAATTCATTGGCTAGTTTTTTCTCAATAAATTTTTAAAGTTTCGCTCTGACGTCATCATCGGCGGCCAATTGACCTCTGCAGTATGTTTTAAATTTCCTTTCAATCTTATTTATAATGGCTGGTTCGTCAAATGCAAGTTCTCATCATGTGAAAGCTGATACAAGAAGCTTACCAAAAGTTCGAAACGTAATGTTGGTCGAATTTATTGCTAATTTAACGCAATTGAAGGTCAAACTAAGGTTAAACATATTTGTTCAAAAATATAAGTAACTAATGGGTATTTTTTTCGTTTATATACAGAAAAATGATCACTGACCTTATTCCTCGAAATGTTTTTGTAATGAGCAAAATTAAAAAAAAAATGGACAATCCTCATTATGGAAGCAGCTATCAATATCCTGTATGAAGATAATAAACAGTAACGGCCCAAGCAAGGATCCTTGAGGGACTCCAGAGTAAATCTGGCGCCAAGTTGAGGAGTATCCATTAACAAAAACCGACTGTAACCTATTACTTATATATGATGTAAACCATCGAAGTAAATTACCCTTTATACCGGCTCTGGGTAACTTAGATCATAATTTAAGGTGGTCTATTCTATCAAAAGCTTTGCTGTAGTCGGTGTATACAGCGTCGACTTGTTCTTGGTTATCCTTTCGATCAGATACAAAGTCTGTAAATAGGATAAGGTTAGATATTGTTGATCTACCTTTAATGAATCCATGCTGATACGGGCTAAGTTGTGAACGTAATGCTGAATAAAGTTGATTGTAGACAATTCGTTCTAGAACCTTAGCTAGTACACAAAGCTTGGAGATGGGCCGATAATTTTCAATCAAGTGCTTAGCACCTTTTTTATGGATTGGTGTTATAAAGGCCGATTTCCAAATCTTGGGTATGGTGCCGGTTTCAAATGATGCGCGAAATAGTAAAAATACAGGGTAAGATAGAGATTTGGCACAGCGAACAAAAAATATTGGCGGTAGATTATCAGGGCCAGCAGATTTATTTATATCTAAAGATTTAAGTAGGTAATTCAAAAATTTGAGTTTTGTCAAAAACAATATTTCCGATGTCAGCGTCAGTAGAAGTAGTAACCTGTGTGGCAGATATATTGGCATCGTAATGATCAAACCATTGGAAGTAGTGTTTAGGAAGTTAGATGAAAAGTAGGAGGCAAATAGTTCGCAAATACCGGATCCACAATCACTGGTTTGTTGTTGGTATGACCAGGCCTGTTTCACTTCCATACAAACGGCGCAGAATCGTCGAGATATTTACCTACTATTCTGGAAAACAACCTAATTTCAACCTTATTGCCATAATCGTTTCGAGTTTGTCACAAAAAGTGGCAAGTTTGATCCTGAAAAGAATTACCTAATGCTTCGGCGCATAAATAAAGGACGCATAGATTGAGATTTAATATCTAAAACTACAAAGATTAGAGTACACCGATACTGCGAATTATACGAAAAAATGACGTATTAGCGATAGAGCGAGATGTAACGTGTTAGATGACACAATGCCGTATGAAACAGGAGATCAGCTATTTCGCGTTTGTCATCGTCGGTGGATTAACAGTTAAAATTTTTTTAGAAAAACAGTCTGAGAAACTAAGACCAATACTTTATATACCCCGAATCCAACATTAACTTGACATAACACGACCAGATAACGTTCGTTCTATTCACTAATTAAAACAAATTTCCCGTTTTTCGCAGACGAGCATCAACGACAAGGAAGCGGAGATACGCGAAGTGATAGAGAACTACAACAACATTGAGCGCGAGTGCGTCGCCGCCAAGCAGACTGTCTCGCCCGAGGTGCGCGAGCGAGTGCTCAAGCTGAAGGAGGACTGGGCGTTCATACGTGCGCACGCGCCGCCCGCCCCCGGGGCCGAGCAGGCGATACGCGAATCGAAATCGGATCGGGAAAAATCGAGCTCGGATCGGGACAGCTCGAAGTCGGATCGGGAAAGTTTGAGCTCGGTTCGCGAGAGCTCAATGTCGGTTCGCGATAGCTCGAAATCGGATCGGGATGTTTCGAGCTCGGTTCGCGATAGCTCGAAATCGGATCGGGATAGTTCGAGCTCGGTACGCGAGGTTTCGAGCTCGGTTCGCGATAGCTCGAAATCGGATCGGGATAGTTCGGAGCGGGACGTCCGGTCGAGTCCGGCCCGCGAACGCCAGTCCTCCGACCGGAAGACGCCGGACAGGCAGGGTGAGTGCGGGTTTGGTGCGCTTTGGACTAACGCGAGACGGAAGTTGGAGTCAGCGGCCAAGGTCATGGTGAAAGCGGCTGAGTACCAGCCGGTGTATATAGTACAGTATTAGTTAAGTGGTGTTTCCGTCATGCGTGTCAACGCCCGCGCGCGGATCTGGGGCCGTACCACGAAACCATTTTGAGACTCAAACAATCGTACGAGAATGCCGCGTTCTTCTCTAAAAACGTGAAATGACTTTGTTAAAGCAGGACGCGGAATTCTCGTCCGATGGATTAAGTCTTACAACGGTTTCGTAGTAGGCCTATTGGTCCGTATGCAAGTTGCCCGCATCCTATCGTTAGATGTTTGTTACGCGTGCAACACGCACGCGGCCAGGAGCATGTTGTCACTCACATGCGGACAACATCCACGTGCGGGTGAAGAAAAGCCTTAGTGTCTATACACACTAGGCCGAAAAACGCGGCCGAAGTTCGCCTTGATTACGCCTGCAATGTATTTTAAATAACCGATGACATACCATGCCGAAATAACGTCGCGTACATATTGTATGCGTAGCGCATTGCTGGCGTAATCATGCCGAGCTTCGGTCGCGTATTTTCGGCCTAGTGTGTTTTGACTCTTAGACAAAATCCGTTCGTTACTATACACAGTCACTATGTAGGGATTTTGGATAATGCTAAGTGTATCTTGCGATCATCGTATCGCTTTATTTATTTACAGTAATAAATTTGGTAGTTCTGTATAGTTTTCATATTTAAAGTGCCGATTTGACTCCAACTTCCGTGGTTTGTTACGTAAAGGTATGGAGTTGATAGACTAACCAAGTTTATTTCATTTTTTTAACTAGTTGTAAGGGATTTATATTTATTCTAGATTTTTTTATTTATCTTTTGTGAAATGAAGGATGGTGGATTTACGTTATTTGGTCGTATTAACATTGACTTAATCCGACCAAATAACGGAGATTCAATAGAATGCATGTTTAAGAAAATCTAACCAAACTACTACTGATTTGGCTTGTTTATTTTTTAACTGACTGATTAAGTACTAATGTCCTTCATACCTTTACTCCTTCCTCTGTAAATAGTCTGTAAATAAATGGTTTCTCACTAACACTGCGTTTCATTGCTTGCCTCTTCGCTTCTGCACGGGTTTGGACACTTTGGGCTCTAAAACTGTAAATATAATATAGTTTAATACAATAAGGATATCTATAACTATAATAATATAGTATATAAGACGTGTATATGAAAAATATACTGCTAGTTGATACTGAAATGTAGATAATATATGAATATTTTTACCCGACTTCAAAAAAGGAGGCTATCAATTCGACGCGTATGTATGTAATATTTCCAGAACTGCCCAGTTTATGTATATGTTAATCTATAACAGCTTCTGAACAAATGTGCCAAATTTCAAAAGTGTATGTATGTATGTATGTATGTATGTATGTATGTATGTTTTTATGTTTGTGCACGCATATCTCCGGAACTACAAGTCCGATTTAAATGATTCTTTTTTTTATTGTACTAGGTATTGTTCAACTTAGGGAATACTGCAAGTTTCATCAAAATCGGTTTAGTAGTTTTTGAGAAAGGGAATTTTAATTCTCAATTACGTAGAATTTTGAAGTCGGTTAAATTATCTTTTTAAACTACAGTTATTATGAAGATAGCGTTTAAAAATTGAAATATGTCAGAAGAAACAATATAATAAATTGATAGTTGTTCTAAAATTGTTTGAAATTGGCTGAATCTCCTTTCCTGAGTTTTGAAAACTGTATGTATCATCAAAATCGATTAACTTTATAAGTGGGATAGACGACACATTTTCTCATTTAAGATATTGAGTAATCGCGTAATTCAGCTGCTCTCAAAGTGTGCCCCGTGGAGTCCGGGTTCCACAAATTATATGTATAAGACTTACAACTTACTATACTTAGTATAACTCAAAGGTGACTGACTGACTGACATAGTGATTATGGAGTGTAGATAGAGTAGAACTATCTCTGTATGTAAAAAGTGTCCGCGGAAATGCGTTAAATTAGGGTGAAACTAATTCACCCTAAGGTGGCGCCAAGGTACAGTAGCAACAAGGTAAATTTTAAATCATTTAGCAACTTTTATTTCAGCTATTTTAGGTTATATTTTTCAAAATATATTGGTATTAACCCAGTAATTCTAGTAATAATTTATATTCCAGTAATAATTTATATTTTGTCACCAACGGCTACATTCATTCCTACACTCCATAATTCATTCCATACCCTTTGCTGCAGCTAGCGCCACTCTCGGAGAATTTTTCAACTGTTATGTCAACTGTTATGTGAAAAAGTGTCCAGCTGTACGCAGTAAGCGTACAGCTGGACACTTTTTCAAATATCCCCCATATAAGATAGTTCTCCTCTATCGACACTCCATAATAGTGATCTATCAACGCACAGCCCAAACCAATGGACAGATCGAGCTGAAATTTGGCGTGCAGGTAGATATTATGATATAGAGTAGTACGTAGGCAACCGCTTACAAAGGATTTGATAAATTTCACCCCTAAGGGGATAAAATAGGAGATGAAAGATTGTAAAATATAATAATACTTGTTAACGCGAGCGAAGCCGCCGGCAACAGCTCATTGTTTTTATAAATGTCATCAGACGCCAGCATGGAGACGATTAATTCAAACACAAAACTTTCTTTTGGGAGAGTCCATAAAAAGTGTCATTTCTTTTAAGGGTTCCACCACCAAAAAAGTTTGAGAACCGCTGATGTAAGTATAGTGTATGGAGTTGTTACGATTAATTACTATTATAATATTTTACAATCATTTCGACAAACGACAATCATTACGACGACCTCCGTGGCTCAATGGTTAGAGTGTGTGGCAACTCAAGCCGGGGGTCGCGGGTTCGAATCCCGCCGACGGAACAAAAAGTTTTTCAATGTTCCTGGGTCATGGATGTGTATTAAATATGTGTATGATATAATAAAAATCTTATATATATGTATAGTATAAAAGTATTAAATATATATCCGTTGTCTGGTACCTGTAACACAAGTCCTTCAGGTACTTAGCACGGGGCCAGACTGACGTGGTGTGAAGCGTCCATAGATATTATTATATTATTATTATTATTACCCAAAAATTATACACAGGGGCGTAAAAATGCGACCAGAACGGCAAACTCAAATAATCGTTAAAATCGTATAAATTGTGTTTTAACATCGCGAAACTCGTTAATCATGTAACTGTAATTAGATACCCTCTTCGCCCTGGCAGGATTCTGGGGAAGGGGGGGTTTTGTTGGTTAAATATACATTTTTATCTCTGATTGATGGTACATTAATTATATTTATATAATCGTGTAAAAACATTATATTTTTTCATGAATTGTTTCGGTAGTTTAAGTGTGAAGAGGTATTACGAGAGCTAATGAAACAATTCGACTTTTGTCGAAAATCGGATTAGTAATGTGGCGGTACCCACAATTAGGCGCAGCGCAGACGACAGACTATCCGTACTTTTTGCGCGTCGTGTGCGTTACTGCATATAATTGCATAGGTTCTATTTCCCACAAACTAAAAAGTGCGTCACGGATAGTCTGTCGTCTGCGCTGCGCCTTCGCCTAACAATCCTGCATCGCGCTATCGAAGTTTCGGGGAATGGCAAGATATAATATACAACGTCTTAAATGACGTCAGTGGGCTTCGGCCTGACCGAGCATGCTATCTCTCTCGGTCGGAAGATTTTCCTTTTCGGCCGCCACTGACATCGTTAAAGTAATTTAGGTGAGCCTACGAAAAAACAATTCACCAGCCTGCCTAGCATACGCCAACGAGATATCTCACTCTACATGTTTCTCGATGTTTGATAGTTTGTATCTTCATCTCTATTGACCCTAGCATGACAAACATTTTTTCTCGCGTAGATTTATCATCGAAATAACACATTTTTATAGAGTTTTGTCGAGATAATGTCGAGATTTTGACATTATGAGGCGAGTAGTTTTTAATTATCTCGAGAGTGAGATATCTCGTTGGCGTATGCTAGGCAGGCAGATGTGTACCGCAACTCCTTTGAGACAAAATTCGTTTATCGCGCTGGAACCGTACATTTCTCCTGGATGTAATTCTGAAACCATCCTATGTCCTTTCCCGTGTCTCAAAGTATCACGATACTATCTAAACCAGTTCAGCCTTTAAGCGTGAAGACGTGACAGAGTGACAGACAGCAGCAGCAGCACCACACCAGCAGTATTTCCGGACCTATACGACCTGCAAACCTTCAAGAAGAGAGCGTATTCCCCCTTAAAAGGCCGGCTACGCACCTGCAGCTCTTCTGATGTTGCGAGTGTCCATGGGCGACGGTAGTTGCTTACCATCAGGTGACCCGTTTGCTCGTTTGCCCCCTTATTTCATAAAAAAAAGACAGAAGCACCTTCGCATTCACAATCTATATATATAAAAATGGATTTTCAAATGTGTTAGTCGCGCTAAAACTCGAAAACGGCTGAACGGATTGGGCTGATTTTAGTCTTAAAATATTCGTAGAAGTCCAGGGAAGGTTTTAAAGTGATACGAAGTTCACCGGGACAGCTAGTATTATATGGTAAGGACTTTGCCATACCTACTCATTACTCCTCCGTGGTTTCGGTGTCGGCTAAAAGTTCCGTGTTCCCATCAAAAATGACTATCCGAAGTGATGTGCACAAAGCTACAGTGACACATTTCCACTCCGACCTGCCGATATTTAGCGCAACGCTAGGGAGAGACAGACAGAACATTTATAAACAGGCCGTATAGGCCGTGGCCTAGGGGCGGCAGCGTCTTAGGGAAGCGGCAGATTGCGTACGTACGTAACGTACGTAAGTAGGTGACGCCCGCAACTCCGTTGCGCCAAAATTCGTTAGCGCAGGAACCGTACATTTTTCTAGGATACTTATTAAAACTAGGCCTTTGCATCCGTTGTGGATGATTTATACAATATTTTCAGAGCGGAGTAACCACTACTCGAATACTGTGCCTGGGACAAGATTTTTTAAATGACCGTATGGTTGCCCAAGCGCATACGACATTCTCGCGACATAGTCGACCTAGTCCAGAGGAAAGAACGGGTCAATACGTCTGGGATCAACTATGAGCGGGTTTCCTCACTTGTACTTACCAGTTACCACACCTTATGTACTTGTGATCAGAAAATGTCTCATTGGTACACGCCTCCACCCGGGATCGAACGTGTACGCTCTAGGAGTGAGAACCAAAGGTGCCTCAGCCGTGCCGAGGCTGACATATATTGCGTACTTGATACGCTTCCGCCCATAGGCCATAGCATAATATACTGCCTATGAATAAATCCAGAGCTGCTTTAGTGCAGTTTCGCCTTAAAACTGCTCCAATCGTGCCGAGGCGTATCTGCTCACACTTCGGTCTGCAGCCGCGTTGTACACCAAGTAGGTCGGGCCGGCTTTGTCAGCGTTGCGCTCTTTGCTGTTATACGACGGGGCTTTTGGCTTTATTAAAAGTGTTATTACTATTTATATAATAACTGGAGCCTGGGGTGAAAAATTCGCCTAGAATTATATTCTGGGTTTTCTACGGGCGCGAAAGATATTAATTTGATGATTACCTAATTTTAATTAAATGTAGAGTTTGAAAGAATGTATAGGGTTCATATTATGAAAATCGTCATTACATTAACGTCAAGAAGTCATCTCATTACGGAAGTAATTAAGTAAAAATGAGGGTTTTCCACCAGGTGCCGCTATGTAGCCTAAGGGTCTATGGCGTTAAAAAGGCATAGGTATTATACACATGACAGCTATATCGTGACATAATATGACAGCAGTTTGACACGATAGACCCTAAGGCTACATAGCGGCACCTGGTGGCAAATGGATTATCAAAAACCCTCATTGTCTTAAGTAGTTTTTTTTAATAAGTATTCTAAACTTTATTTAGTTAACAAACCATTTATGTTCGGAAATAATGGAGGTTTGTCAATACAATCCTCCATTATTTCTGAACATAAATTATTTGGAACTAATACACAGGGGCTATAAAGTTGTCTGGGGGCACTGTAGGGGCACAGGGGCACACGAGGGCATGCGGGGGCACGTCGGGGCCCATCTGTAAATTGTTTCGGGACCCGTAGACACTTTACAGCCGCGCCGAAGTACATTAAATAGCCAAAATCAACCCTAATTGTGTGTGTTAAAGTCCATTTTCCAATGCAGCTGCGGTATTAGTACTAAATTCGCTCTTGGCTTAACCAACTTTGGAGTTTGGTTAGGTATTAACTATTAACTTTTACAAGATACGGGACGAAAAATTATTTAGAAGAAGTTTGTATAAATTATAATTATTTAAATACTTAATCCTTCAAGCCCCACAAGGACACCGGTGGCCGCGACAACAGTAGCATTTCCAAGAATCCACGATCGAAGGATTAATATAATTTTAATAGCTCTACCATACTGCTACGTACTAAGAATAGTTTTATAATTTTACTAAATGAGTGAGAGAGTAATTCTCCCAGGAACCGTACGATTTGCCGTGATGAAACTTGAAAGTGGGTATCATAAATTGAAATGATAATATTTAGTAACATTATTTACCTACTATAGGAAAGGTTTTTTTTTCCACCACATAAAAAGGTTTTCCCATTGTCTCTATACCGGTGAGTTTTATGAAAATCGATCTAGTACTTTTAGAGCCCATTGCAAAAAAAAAAATCTACTACATGACGCCCGCAACTCCGTTGCGCCAAAATTCGTTTACCGCGGGGAACCTACATTTTTTCGGGTAAAAAGTATTTCTATACCAAATTTGAGCAAACTCAGTTCAGGGGTTTAGGCGTAAAGAGGTGACAGACAGACAGACACACTTTCGCATTTAAATATTAGCAGATAATATTATGAAAGTATGAATGATTAAGACAGTTTCTTCTAAAGGCAAGTATTTTAATAAAAGAAATAGTAACATCTCTCTTTTCTATTCTCTACCTTCAATATTTCTTCACTTGATATGAACCCTCATGATATTTCAATAATGTTTTGCGTCTGATTTCACCATTTCCGTGACAAATGTGGCTGCCAGGTGCGTTGAATGGCAGGGGACTGAGACAAGAAATGTCAAGTAATGTTTCTTTAAGTGTATGTCTGAAACCACAGTAGATCGTAACGGTCTTGCTAAAAATCGGCGTGGAATAACGATAGTCTTGGGTAAATTGTGAATTCTCTATATCAGAGGTTCCCAAACTTTTTTTCTCATAGACCACTTTAAACATTTTGCTGGATCCGGTGGACCCCACAGCCATGCCCCCCCCCCCCCCCCCCCACCCCAAGTTCAAGGCCGGTCTAATAATTGCTTCTCTACATGAATGGCCAGCGCTGGGCCATCGAATGGCGCATGCGATGGTCGCAACGCCACTACACGATGGCCGTGTTCAGTTGTGATCTAAACGTCGTTCAAGATGGACGTGTAAGATTGCGGCAATGCATAACGTGCATTATTAATTATTTATGACTTTACCAGATGACCAGGTGAACTTCGTATCACCTCCCTCCTAATATGAACCTTCTCTTGAATTCTACGAATAATTATTTCGAGACTAAAATTAAATTATATTATATCCGTGTGCGTGTGCGTGTGCGTGTGCGTGTGCGTGTGTGTGTGTGTTTTTAATAATTATTTAGTCAGGGACCATTATAAGTTTTTCTGTCTCTTCATAATTTAAAGTTTGCAGCCATTCATTTAGTTTAATTTTACAGACTGATTTTGTTGCAGGATAAATATTTATAATTTCATTGACCTTTTTATAGATGTAGCCTCCAATAAAACTAAAGAATCGTTTAGCAAAACAGGTGTGGAATATATGACTAGATGTGTTGGGATTGATGCGTCTTTTGCACAGGATGGATGGTGGAGTGTGGAGTGGAGTCAGAATTGCATGGTGTTTTAGGACTGCTTGGGATATAAATAATTGACGTACGGTCAGGAATTTATGTTTCCTAAAGAGGTCTTGGGTTGGGAATCGAAATGGAAGGTTGTTAGATACTTTTAATATAGCTCGCTGTGCACGCTCTAGTTGCAGCATAATGTTTTTGTAAGTGCCTCCCCACGTTGTAATACAGTAGGTGAGCACTGATTGACACCACGATAAGTATACAGTTCTCCTTAAAGCTTCACTGGCCACTTTTCTTAGATTCTTGAAGATGGGTATTAGACGGCCTTCGGTTTGAGAGTTTTCTTGTTTTCCTCATAGTGGCAACGAATAGATCTGCTGCTGTATTGGGGTCTTGTAATTGATAGATTGGGGTAAAATCTAAGTTAGCCAGCTCGCTGGATATTTGTTTATAATCTAGTTGTTTTGTAGTTTTCCGGGGACCTGTTAGTTTTTGTGTTGTTAGGAAAAGTGTGGTATCGTGGTCCGTTATGGTAGAGTGGGCAACAATTGTTTTGGCGGGAAGTTTGGACTTTAGCATGATGTGGTCAAGGCAGCTGGAAAGCCGAGTAGGTAAGGTGTGGGCTGGGAGCAACCCGAATGATGCTAGTAGAGTTAGGTATTGGTCTTTGTTGGGATCCTTGGAGTTTTCTGCTATGTTTATGTTTATGTCACCCGTAGGTAATCACTATATTGCTCGTACAATCTATTTTAGCTAATGCGTCGTTGAGAGAATATAGAAACGGGGCTATGTCTTTAGTTGAAGGCGATCGATATATCGCCAACACGGTTATATTGCGATCAAAAGATATCTGGAAGCAGTTTGCACTAGTTATGTAGAGTTCCTCTACCTTTACTGAAAGGTTTTTGTTGACGTAGACTAGTACGCCATCGTTTTGTGTACTATTACGTCTGGTCATGTAGCTTTCGTATCCCGAAAGTGGAGGAGCGTTATCAACTCCTTGGTTTCAGCTCTCGGTCAAGACTATCAAATCCTTCTCTTCTCTGAAAGTACTATTCCGATTTCAGTAATTCTTTTTTTTTGTACTAGGTATTGTTCAACTTAGTGTAAGTTTCATCAAAATCGGCTCAGTAGTTTGAGATAGGGAGTTTTAATTCTCAATTACGTACAATTTTGAAGTCGGTTTTGTCTTTTTAAAATACAATTACATAATGTATTCTAAGTTTGACTCACAAGTCACAGTACAAGGAACCAATAACCTTCACTTCGGAGTGATAAAAAGTAATCGTAAATACCACACTTTTACTAATTTTTAAATCTCCTCGCTCTGTAATATTTAATCTGCTATTAATTCATTCATATTAATATTGTTTGCCTATATTCATAGGAGAAGTCAAATCGGGTCACCTAATTTTTATAGACCCCCGTTAACGACTCATGGACCCCCATTTTTTTTCCACGCAAGCATAGACCCCTATCGGGCTCCCGTGGACCCCATGGGGTCCACCTGGACCACTTTGGGAATCAACGCTCTATATCTATTTTGTTATAAAACTAAAATATGTTGCCCGCAACTTATTATGACTCTTACTATACTTACTATGACTCTTAATATTTTCTCTTCAAATTTCATCAAAATAGCTGTACTTTATTAAACTTGAATAGACAGAACCTTTTTAATAAGTAATACATAGTATGATGGCAAATCTTTTTATAGGCACACATAAAAAGAGTCAGTAGCAAACAAACAAACAAACATTGACTGTTACAATCGTTAAACGTACCTACGTTGAAATCGCTACCCTCCTTTTGATTGTAGTCGTGTAAAAGAGAAAGAATGTTGATATTGACACATATTAAGACGAAAGTCCTGCGGATGGGGGCGCTATTTGTGTAAGGACCAGCGCACACTGCCGTCACGAATGATGCGATGTAAATAGGCAAAGGTCGCAGCAGAGGACGCTACTAGCATATACAGTAAGATCTTATTTCTGTGCAGTAAACTAGCTTAAAGCCGAGCTTTGTGAGGGCTCGCGTCGTTACACCTCGACTGACTAATGATAACACATCTTCAATCTTCATATAAAACTCCTTGACTGACGGATGATAACACATCATACACACATATAAATAAAATTACTATGTTAAAGCACAAATCAATAGGCGTGATAGTTTTTCCGTAAAGTGTACCACAATTTAAGTGCTCAGATTGTGACTTGTGGGATACACTAGGGCTCGCTTCGCTCGCCCTGATTATCCGACCAAAATCCGACATGTTGCACACATCATAATAACAGAGTATTAATAGAAACGTTATCAAACGTCGAACAAAACTCTTTGTTTACTGTCTATGCTGGTGCTTCTTCTAGCGTGAAAACATTTCAGAAATATTATATCCTATTCAGTAGTATTTGCGTTTCGGAAACGCACCTGCAGCTCTTCCAATGCGAGTGTCTATGGGCGACGGTAATTGCGTTCCATCAGGTGACTCGTTTGTTCGTTTGCCCCCTTATTTTATAAAAAAAAAGACGTATGATCACAAACTTTTGCCGATGATATTAGTGTGACGTTAATGTGCGGCAACCCTTACGTGAGTAAACAGGGTTGTGTGTGCCCGCCCTTACCGGTAAGTCATGTTGTGTAAATGATCCAGGATAGCGCGCGGACGACGCATGAGGTAGAGAACCAACTATAAATTCTAAAAGATGCTTGTAGGTCTGTATTTCTACTAAAAGTGCACCACCTATTTAAATCCATAGAAAAATAATGCCGACGACTTTAAGGACAAGCTCTACATAATAAGGTAAAGCTACTAGCTGACCCGGCAAACGTTGTTTTGCCATATAAATTATTTCTAGTATCGATATAAAAAGTAGATAAAAACCTATTCTCAGGCCTAACGAATGTACATACAAAAATTCATTCAAATCGGTTGAGCCGGAGGAGTTCGCGCGAAAACACTGTGACACGAGAATTTTATGTATTAGAATTTAGAAATTAGATGAACCAATAACGAACTTTAGGAATTAGAATGCAAAATATTATATCGATAAAATACTGGAATTTACAAACTTTCATGAAAAAGATAAACCAAAACTTTGTAACACTCAGCGGGCTAATGATGATGAACTATTGCCAAGTACGTTCTAGATCATTGATTCCCAAAGTGGTCCAGGTGGACCCCATGGGGTCCACGGGAGTCCGATAGGGGTCTACGCTTGCGTGGAAAAAAAATGGGGGTCCACGAGTCGTTAACGGGGGTCTATAAAAATTAGGTGACCCGATTTGACTTCTCCTATGAATATATAGGCAGACAATATTATATTAATAGCAGATTAAAATATATTACAGAGCGAGGAGATTTAGAAATAAGTAAAAGTGTGGTAATTTTTGTGTTAAATAAGTACAAAACAAGAAAATATTTGCGTTTACTTTTTACCACTGCGAAGTTTATTGGTTCCTTGTACTGTGACTTGTGAGTCAATCTTAGAATACAAAAAAGTAACTGGGGGTAGCTGTGGGGTCCACCGGATCCAGCAAAATGTTTAAAGTGGTCTATGAGAAAAAAAAGTTTGGGAACCTCTGTTCTTGATCATGACAGCTTGCAAACAAAAAATCTAGGTCAAAATCGATCCACCCGTTTGAATACGATGCTTCAGATAGACAGACAGACACGTCAAACTTATAACACCCGTCTTTTTTGTCGGGGCTTAAAAAGCACAGACAACTTTTATAGGCAAGACATTTTATGAACTAAGCTCTTGGGAAAAGTTAACAAACTGTAAAACAATTCCTTTACTGCCAGTCTTTACTCTTATTGTGTTGGAAAAGTTATCAGACTAAAGTAGTATATGCCAAGATTATTAACAATTCAAGAATTTTTTACAATCAGGTCAAACAGGATATTAACATAGTGTAATATTGAATTGTTTACGTTTTGAAATGTTGTAGGTAGATATACATATTATAGAAGCAACTTTTAAGCAATAACTTGACAGTAATTACTGCCTAGTATGCCATTTTCTGTGAAACAGCAGATTTCTTCTGCTTCTATACAGGGTTTTTACGAAAAAAATAGTTAAAGTGAGTAGTGACACATTATCAATCTGTCATTTCGTCTTCAGGTCTGTCAGTATATCTGTCACTTTGGTTGACACTCGCATAACACCGTCCTACTTTAATTACATACTGAGGAGTTGGGAGCTCGCATATTACAACAAATTGGGCTATATTACAGATACCGACATATTGGGGACTCATAAAGATACGGATTAAGACAAATAAAGCCTATGTAGACTTTGAGTTGTAGTTATATCCCAACAAAACAAGAAATGTAAAAAAAGAAAAGCCAAATCTATATCGATGATACTGTTACGTGCTAGGGTTCGAGGATTCGGAGAGAAAGACCTGGTGACTCTCTTGAAGACTTTATTCACAAACACTAGGTCACACTAATCACTAAGTCCAAACACTAAGCACTAAGTCCAAACACTAAGCACTATCACTGTCACTCACTATTGATCACTTGTTCTCACTTCGAAGTCGCCTCGAAGATCGCTCAGATAAAACTGAATTCCGGGCCGTCCACCTGCGCCTATTTATATGGGCGACTCGAATTCTAGAAAGTTCCTTACTCGATTCACGTAAACAAGTAAACAAGTAAACAACGGTCGGAACTTTCTAGGAGATTCGAGCATGTACCAACTAGCGCCATCTAGTTTCGAGTAGGGGATTTATGTGTAGTGTGTCCCCTAGTTTTGCCGGTTCGACGCTAGATGACTCTGTGTGTCCGTATCCGTAACAATACCATTCAAGCCAAAACTTAGAATGTCACACGTGTGACTTTAGGGGAGGGGGCCAGGCCCCCTCATTGTTTATCTCCAAACCAACTAGCAACAGACTAGTTATAGCCACGATTAAACTACCACGGTCTTAACCAGACCAGTAGCTTAGACCCTTTCGAAAAAAAAAAATGTTGTATTCTTAGTAAATATTTGGGTACAATACTAATATTTATATACCTACAGCGTGTAATATTGTCACGCTGGCGGCTTCATTTGCGGCCGAAAATCTATCTCACCCCCGGGAAATTCACATTATCCTCATCTATCTTTGTAAAAATGTTATTAAAATTCGCGAAACAATAATTCTAAACAACCAGGGTAGATGTTGCCTACAATTTGTTTTCAATATTTCCAGTCTAGGTTGTCTGGTAACATAATGGCGCATTGTCATTGGTCGTGGTATGCGTTTCAGAAATCTCCCGCACCGGCACCCCGCATGCGGGACCATCGACCAGTGAAAATGCGCCAGAAATGATGGGCCAGACTGACGTAGCGTAAATCGTCCATAGATACTAGTTGCTTACCTGTCACCGTAGAAACGGTTTCTTTCTACGAAACAATCACTGATCTCTATAATAATAATGGATGTCAGTGGAAACAATAGACAAAGTGACAGTTAGACAATGGAAATCCACCATTTTGTCGATAAAATCTGTCAGTATGTCGATTCTTCCCCATGGCTACTGTTGTTATGCTAGCCCTGTTGAAGTAGATAAAACCATGAATTTTCAAGTATTAGCGGGCTGATAATGATGAACTATACGAGTATTAAAAACTCGATCATAATTTCTTAAAAAAAAACTAGAGTTTAGTTTAGTTTTAGTTTGGCAACGTAGCGTACGTTGCTGTGGACAGAAACACACAGACAGACAGACACACAATATACAGACACGAGCTTTTGCCCGCGGCTTCGCTCGCGTTAAGAAGTATTATTATATACAAACTTTCATCCCCTATTTTAACCCCTTGGGGTTGGAATTTATTAAAATCCTTTCTTAGCGGATGCCTACGTCATAACATCTACCTGCATGCAAAATTTCAGCCCGATCCGTCCAGTGGTTTGGGCTGTGCGTTGATAGATCACAATGTCAGTCAGTCACCTTTGAGTTTTATATAATACTAGCGACCCGCCCCGGCTTCGCACGGGTATAAAATATATTGTAGCCTATGTCACTCACTGAATAAATGATTAAAATCGATTCAGTAGTTTTTAATCTATACTTTATATTATAAAGAGATATAAAACTTTGTTTGTTTGTTTACTCATAGATCTACTACTGCTACTACTCATAGATACATACTACTCATAGATCTAAACTCCCCTCCCGCGAGCGCACCCCGCCATGGTAGCGCCCACTTCGAAACGGGCGTAAATCGCAATATTTTAATTTCGCCATAAATTCTAAACCAAACGTCCAATTTTAATCATTCAGAGACCAAATATTATCTACATAAACTTTACTTAGTGATGAAATAATTTATTTTGATAAGGATTAATAGAATGAGTAAAATAAATGCGTTTAAATGTAGTCCAGAAAAAAATCAAAATTTTTAAATAAAAAAATGGTTGGTGAACCTCACTCGACATAGACAGGTTTATTTATTTATTTATTTATGCTTTTTGCACAATGTTGTTACTTAGAACATTGTGTGGTTCTATCTTTTATAGTTTAGGCAGGTTACGCAAAATAAAGTAAATTTTCTGGTTGTTTCCGAAAAACTGAAATATCTTACGGAACCCTATATTTTCCAAAATAAAAAGTAGCCTATGTTACTCGTAAATAGTGTAGCTTTCGAATGGTGAAAGAATTTTTAAAATCGGTCCAGTAGTTTTTGAGCCTATTCATTACAATTAAACAAACAAACAAAGTTTACCTCTTTATAATATTAGTATAGATATAGATATAGACACGTCAAACTTACGAGTATACGTTCCTTTTTGTTTGGTGGTTAAAAATGGTATCCTAGCTTCCGGGACATCTTTATAAGAGATCTAAGCCCTAATTGATGTAGTGTTGATCCTATTGTTATAAGGGCTAGGGACACCGCAGCCCTCAGACGCTCGTCAGCTGTAGGGCCCTTGGCGCCCTTCGATACCCTAGGGCCTCAAGCTTGCGTGAGGATGTAAGAGATAGTGTATTTGCGTTAAGAAGTAAGTGTTAGGCTTATGTTAATTAAGAATGTTTTCAAGACATTCTGACTTCTAAAAGACTTGTCTTCAGTCTACTGATAATATTCAGAACCGTTCATCTTGCCATTATCTTTTTGACCAGACTATATCCTTCTCCGTGGTCTACTATGTTTCTTTTTATCATTAAAATAGTTTAACTATTAATTATGAAGTTTATGAGGATGGATGAATTAATATTTTATGCATAAACTGTGGATTCTAATTAAATTTTGTATTGTAATTTGTAGTAGTTTAAGTTCTTTACTAACACGTCATATAGGTACTTTTTTATCTGGCTATCAAAGGTAGCTGGAAGGTGAAAAAGTGAATAAACCTCTTCAATACACCTTTTAGGGTAAAAGCAGGGATGTTGTAAACAACCTCGACAACAGAACAATCCGCCAAACTGTCCGCGACAGCAAATTGACGATAATTTATACAAATTTGACATTGACGAGGGGCACTACGGACCCCGGTAATAAAATGGGCTTTATATACAGGCTGTAACAAAACTAAGTGATAATACTTACGTGTTACGTGCTCCTTGTAGAGAGTTCACTGTGAAAGTAGCAGCGCTGAAAGATCAATTTTTTTTTTCACTTTTGTATGGGGAAACTCGTGACGCTCGGGCCCTTGCCCATACAAAAGTGAAAAAAAAAATCGTCTTTCAGCGCTGCTACTTTCACAGTGAACTTTCTACAAGGAACACGTACACACCCTATATTATCACTTATTATTTTTGTTACACCCTGTATAAGTAGTAAGTACTGTAGACAGCACAGAAATAAGTATGAGTGAATTTGACGAAAAAAATTTTACGAAAAGATAATTACTTTTATTCAAAATACCTAATAATAATACCTTTTTTAGTACACCATTTGATATGATGCAAATTCTGAAAATGACATAGGTACTCACCTGAAACTAAAATGCTTAGCAAGAAGACTTAATAGTAGTGATGGGACTCGAATCAAAATTGAGTATTCGAATCCATTCGAATCACCACGAAAATAATCGAATCGTGATTCGAATCAACCTTTGATTCAAATAGACTGTTGATTCGAATCAAATCTTTAATTCGAATAGATTGTTGATTCAAATCAAATCCTTGATTCGAATCACGATTTAAATCAATAATCATACAGAAAGACATAACTACAACGAAATGAAGCTGTCCATTTATCATTCTGTCTGTGTCTGCTACGCTTTCACGCATAAACCACTGAATAGTTTTCGATAGGAGTTAGTAATAGACCTTTGAAAAGGACACAAGCTACTTCTTTTATTCCACTGCTGGGAACTGCCGTCCAATCACAGGCCTTCGCGCCCGCACCGGCCCAATGAGAGCTCGCATCTCTATAATCGCACTGAACATTACCTTATAATATGGTACTAATCTTTCGCGGGGCGTTGCATTGACGTGATTCGAATCAGCTCGTGGAATCGAATCAGCTCGTGGATTCGAATCAACTCGACAATTCGAATCAAATTATGTTCGAACCAATTTAAAAACTGACTCGAATCGACGAGATATAAATGTCATGATTCGAATCATTCGAATCAAATGTGATTCGAGTCCCATCACTACTTAATAGGTCCACCTTTTGTAAGTATGAAAATAGGACTTATATTATTTTGATTCCAAATAAGCTTCGAAGTACGAAGTATTTACATAATATTATTCTTATTCAAACTAAACCACTATTTGCCGAGCTAATCAATGTTCGATAGTTAACACGAGTCTAAACTTCCGATTAACCGTAAAACCTAATCGGACGAAAACGCATAAAGAAAACTGCTCAATGGAACTCCACGCGTTGAAAGCAGGAAAATTGGAGGGAGATAGATGATATTCTTAATGAGTGCGAGCGAGAGGGGAGATAGGGGTAGGTTTCCCTCTCGTTAGTACCCTTTTACCCTGGCAAGGAGGCGCACGTTTGGCAGGGGTCCGCACGCGTGGTGACCTTGAAGTGCATGTGACAGTGAATTTTGTGATAATGTGTTTGTAGAAAGGTATGTAGATAGATAAAATTCTGTCTGTAGATGATAGAATGTGGCTAGTGGCTACTATCTGTAGACAGAAAACAGATTAACAACCCTTTTGGTTGCGAAATTTTTGCGTTGCGTTAAAGGTTAGACTGTTGTTTGTGTACAATTTAACATATAGAAAGTTATTTACCACAAAACGTTTTCGTTACAAAAATCTTGTATAACTTTAAGCTTACAAAGTTTTCTGAAGTTAAGAAAATCTCTTTACGCATATTTCCTGCGTTAAAAAAGTTATACAGAAATATTAAATCTGCAAATTTTTCATCTAAGAAATTGAAAATACTGTAAAGCCATTGCATTGAAAAACAGTCGATTTCCTTTACCCTTTAAAACCGTACATTTTCCATGACATAAAGTATAGTCAATGCTCCCTTAGGGCCAAATTTGGAAAATGCAGACAAACACCGCGAGTGACTACTCTGCCAATTCAATATGTATCTTCTTGCGTAGTAAATACAGTTCAATTTTAAATGGGTTATAAAATGCATCTTAATATCTAGAGCTAAATCACATCAAAACCCGACTAGTATATTTAGATTTTTTGTCACGTTTCACGACTTCAGCTATAGAGGGTAAAAACCCTATTAATTTTCCACATACATTTAAATAACGCATTGGTAAAAGGTGAACGACCGCCGAAAATGCACGTCACAATGAAGGTTGATTCTGCTACATCATCTTACAACGATATAGTTTCGATGTAGTATCATCGGTGTAATGAAACTACAAAAATCTTGTTTAATCTATCAACCCCCATAATAAGGACACCGGCGACCGCGACAACAATAGAATAATAATAGATTTTCAAGAATCCGCGATCGAAGGATTAAAATTGTGTCCCGATATTCGTTGCTAAACTCTTCTGAAACGGTTGGAGTCTGGACCGATTTTGTTGAAATTTTGTGTGCTCATCCAATAAGAGTCTGAGAATCGACTTCAAATGATGGTAATAGAAGCAAGGGTGACTATCTTCATTTTTACAGATTTTAAGAAAACGTGAAAAACCTGTATCTTTAATCAAATAAATATTTTGGAAGTTTCCATTTTTATCTTTAAAAGTGTAGTGTTAGAAGATTTCAAGCTGTGGAACGTAGTAGCGCCCACAGCGCGGGCTGTCTGAATCGCGCTATCGAAGTATCTGAGATCGACGTGACACAAACGTATCCATGAGTTGTCATGGAGACGTTTGTGTCACGTCCGTAATAATAACAGCTGTAGGCTCAAGCATACTGAAGATACCGTAAACAACGTCTGCCGGATCAGATAGTAAAACTATAAAAGAGTAACTGGTAAGTGTCTCAAAGTGTCAAATCTACCACACTGAATCTCTAGGTCAAAACTCAAAAAATACGTTTTTAGGGTTCCGTACACAACTCAAGAACTGCTATAGCTAGATTTATGAAATTTTCACAGATTATGTGTATGATCTGTTGCCGCTGTAACAACAAATGCTAAAAACAAAATAAAAATAATATTTAAAAAAAATGACTACTTATTTTTTTGCTATTTTTTGCTCGATATTAATAATGGCAATGGGTAGGCACTTGAAATGTTCACAAAATACTCAGTTGTATTGATACGTTAATAAATAATAATAAAATTTAAATAAAATAAATAACTAAGGGGGGCTTCCATAAAAAACACTTTTTTTACCTATTTTTGCTCTATAATGGTACGGAACCCTTCGTGCGCGAGTCCAACTCGCATTTGGCCGATTTTTTTAAGTATTGAGAATTTACTGCTGTTTTAGGTTCGGGATTATATCGAAGCTGTATTGATATTTGATAGTTGACTAAAATATCAGAATAAGGGTACCGACGTTCAGCCTTCGAATTAAACTAATTGGTATTAAAAGCCTTGCGCAGCCACAACACAATATAACACATTACATCTATCCACAGGGTTCACGAAAAAAAAATTGATTCTCGGTCTCGTTGGTCAAAAGGCTTTTTAGTTTCGGGAAGTTTTTTTTTCGTGAATTTCCAAAAGTCATGGTACAAAAGTTGTTCAAAATGACTCCCTGAGTCACCCCCTAATTTCGACTTAACATGCCTGATTTGAAACACCCTGTGTATAAAAATGATTTGAAATTTTGATAGTCACGCTAAACATCGGGAACAGCTGAACGGATTTGCCTAATAGTCCTGAAATATTCGTGTAAGTCTAGGCAAGGTTTATAAATAAAAAATAATAAATAAAAATTGTTTTATTTCTGAATTTTGAATCAAATGTTTTCAGAACGTTGAACTACATGTTGCCTACCACCGGTTCGGGAACTAACCCGGCGAGAAGAACCGGCGTAAAAAACTCGTACGGGGCCACTTTTTAGTAAAAAAGTGGAAAAATTGTCTTTTAAAAAAATAAATAAAATAAAATATTATATTAGGCGGGAAGTGATACGAACTTCACCGGGCCATCTATACTGTACACGGCGAAACTTGGCGGTAGCGGTCATTAATTCCTTGTCAAAAACTTGTCATTTTCTATACAAAGCCGCGATTGACAACATCTGACCCTTCATTGTCAATCGCGGTTTATATAGAAAATGACAAGTTTTTGACAGGGAGTCAATGACCGCTACCGCCATGTTTCACCGAGTACAGTATAGTTACGAATAATAAATATTACAAAAGAATAACTGAGTAAAATCTACGGAACTCTAAGAATAGTTCTACAAAATTTCGTAGAACTTTCGTAGTTTCAGTTGAATTGTCAAACTCGGGCCAGAGACAAGAAAATTATAATCCACGCCGTTTTTATGAGAGATCTTGGTATTTCATACATAGCTTTCCCACTAAGGCTGGCCACACACACAATATGTTTTCCGCCTACGATTTCCGAATTCGTTTTCCGTCTTCGGAAATGCATAGAATCAGTAGAAAATACTCGTTCGCTTTCATCCGAACGGAACGAATTCCGCACGTACGTTTGAAGTGCGAGGCGGCGCGTTCGCGAGTGAAAAAAAAATATCGGCCAAATGCGAGTCGAGCTCGCACACGTAGGGTTCCGTACCGTCTTAGAGCAAAAATCGGCCAAAAATTGTGTTTTTTGTATCGAAGCCCCCCTTTAATTTTTATTTTATTTAAATATTATCATTAATAATTTAATTTAAGTACACATAATATAATGAAGGCCTTTGTGAAAATTTCAATTGCCTACCTGTTGTCATCATTGATACCGAGCAAAAAAGTTTGAAAAATCATGTTTGTTGTATGGGAGCCCCCCGAAATATTTAATTTATTTTATTTTTAGTATTTGTTTTTATACCGGCAACACATAATATACACAATCTGTGAAAATTTCAGAAGTCTAGCTATAGCGGTTCTTGAGTTACAGCCTGGAGACAGACAGACGGACAGACATCGAAGTCTTAGTAATAGGATCCCGTTTTTACCCTTTGGGTACCTACAGAACCCTAAAAAACGAACGTTTGCGCTAGTCTCACGGAATTCCGAATAGGGAAAACGAATGCGGAAAACGCGTGTATGCGGTCAACCTTAAAAAGGATTTTCGCGGAACAATTTTTCATATTCCCGTCCAAGTTTGGCCTTTAATTTTGATAATGGATCCTCTAAGAACATTTTAGTGTATTAAGCGTTTAGAAAAGGTAAAGAATTATGGCTGTATGATATCATTTTATGGTCCCATTTATTTAAATGAATTAATGGCGTAGGGAAATATAAAGTTAATTTTTGAATTTCTCAATTTGGAACTTCATATAACTAATAACATTTCTGATTTCATACAGGGTGTAACAAAAATAGTGATATTAATTTACTTTATGGTGTGTCACAACTCACATGTGTCCCTAATATAGAGTTCACTGTGAAAGTAGCAGCGCTTAAAAGAAAATTTTTTTGTGATTTGTATGTGCAAGCGCCCCAGCGTCATGGTTTTCCCATACAAAAGTTTAAAAAAGTTACTTTTCTAGTGTTGCTATTTTCACAGTCAACTCTATACAGAGATCCATATCTATATCTATAATTCTATACATATTATAAAACAAAGTCGCTTTTTTTCCCTCATGTCCCTTTGTTCCCTTTAATCTTTAAAACTACGCAACGGATTTTGATGATTCTTTCAGTGTTAGATAGCCCATTTATCGAGGAAGGCTAGGCTAGCTAGGGCTAGCTAAGGCTATACCTATTTTATCATGCTAAGACTAATAGGAGAATGTGGAAGAAACGGGGGAAATTATTTGAAAGGGCTTATCTCACGAACTACTGGAGCAATTTTTATGTTATTTGGCACAGATAAGAAGTAGACCACGTGAAGGATCATAGGCTATCGATTTTAATCATTTTTTCAGTGGCTATATATTTTATACCCGTGCGACGCCGGGGCGGGTCGCTAGTACATCCTAAAGTATTATCACTTAGTTTTGTTACATCTTGATAAAGCGATGAAATATGACAAGTATTTTGACAGAGGGTTAATGACCGCAACCGCCTGGTTTCGGCACTACGAGTCGGAGTATACTACAAGTAAGAAACTTCTCATTGTTCTTCTGAAACTTGTAATCCGACAGAAAATGTTCGGAAAAGGAAGTCGGTTAATTGTATTATGAATTTAGAGCGAAGCTGCTGGTAAAACTTGTCTAATTTACTCTCTTAAGATGGGGATTCAGGTTTCAGTGTAATCCATACTAATATAAATGAGAAAATGTGTCTGTAACAACTCTACTATTTTCAAATATAAAGATCCAACACTATTGCGTCAAAATTCCTTTATCGCGCGGGGACCGTACATTTCCGGGATAAAGTATCCCGGAAATGGACGGTACGGTATGTCCTTTCCCGTGACTCAAAGTCTCTCCATACCAAACAGCAAAGTCGGTTCAGCGATTTTTTTTCTAAAATTAGGGGACAAACGAGCAAACGGGTCACCTGGTGGAAATCAACTACCGTCGCCCATAGACAATCGCAATTTCAGAAGAGCTAGAGGTGCGTTGCAAGCCTGCTTGCTTTTCCGATTTGGTCATGAAGAGGTAACAGACAGTCAGACACACTTTCACATTTATAATTTTAGTATGGATTGCTTGTGATCTCGCGGTGTAGCGGCCAAACCGCGTATTCGCGCGGACCCATATTAAATCGAGCCTGAGGGTCAATTCAGACCGCAACGCGACGCGTAGATGCATTTCTAACACTGACCTCCATAATAATAATAGCTCCCACACCGGTTCCGGTGACGGTGGCCGGTTTCATTGAAACCAGGCCAGCTACGCAGGAGTATTTTATAGTGCCCAAGTGTGTGCGCAGTACACAAGAGCACTCTCTATTCCTTTACTCTCATGACCCAGTGGGACGGAAGACCGACACGACCGCCGAGAGATCCAGGCGCAGGACCGACTTTTTACATGCCCATCCGACGCATGGATCATCTTACTTGTCAGACAATCAGGTGATCAGCCTGCATTGTCCTAGCCAAACTTGGAAATATCATGTTTCCAACACGGGAATCGAACCCACGACCTCCGAGTCAAGAGCCGCGCTCTATACCAGTAGACCACGGAGGCGCGTATATCCATAATACAAGTACGCTGGACTTACCTTACCTTACTTACCCTTTGAAATGACAGCTATTTTTTGTGCTTATTTGAAGCGGAATCAGCGCCCCCAATGCGGGTAAGAGAACTAAATCTGACGTAAAGATGACGTTTGAAGGTCGCCATATTGGCGCTGATAGCAGTAGTGGGAGTACTTGGAACTAATACTAGTTTCTACAACCAATAGCGATTGAGCGGCCATTTGCAAGTTAAGTCAGATTTAGTTCTCTTCCCCCGCATTGGGGGAGCTGATTACGCTTCAAATAGGCACAAAGTACAGCTGGGTATCATTAGTCCAGCGTACTTGTATAATGGAGGTCAGTGATTTCTAAATTTGTATGGAATTGACAGATTTGCAAGACATCTCACGCAAAGTCTGTCAAATCCATACAGAAATGCATCTACGCGTCGAGTTGCGGTCTGAATTGACCCTTAGCCTGCTTTAATACATTCACGTAGCTTGAACGCCTAAACCTATCAATATACGTACCCCAACCCGAAAATAACCAAATCGTTTGACCTTAAAAGGTTGGGATATTTATCAGCCAACCCTTCCCAGGTGAATCAGACCGGGTCGCTTCGACCCGATGACATTTCACGCTTAGCTGGAAATGTTAAGGATAGGACCTTCTTATAACACCTATACTTGTAACAAAATAATGTGTTACTTTAGGGTTTGTAAGTAAGTTGACTGTGAAAGTAGCAGCACTGAAAGAGTTACTTTTTAATTTTTCCATGGGCAAAATCATGGGTTTGGCATTTTTCATAGTAAAATCACTACAAATATGCAAGTGTATCTGTTTGTCTGTTACGTCTTCACGGTTAAACCGCTGAACTGATTTTGATGAAATTTACTATGGAGATACTTAGAGTCCGGGGAAAGGACATAGGGTACTTTTTACCTCAGATAAAATTTACGCGGTTCTTTCGCGATAAATGAAATTGCAAAGGGCGGGCGTCATCTAGTAAAAGATAAAATGTACTCTTTCAACGCTGCTATTTTCACAGTGAACTACAAGGGACACAATATACACACCCTACAGTATTATCACTTAGTTTTGTTACACCTTTCTGCCATCTCTTTTGCTGATCGAAACGATCTATCGCCAAGAAATATTTCTCCCCCGATTGAATGCAATTTCTCGGGCAATATGTGAGTGAAATAAAAACCGTTATAGCTCAGTAGAGATTTATGTGCCGGGTTCGATGCCAGCCGGCAACAGTTGCCTGGCACGGCGCCAATACACCCCGTGTGTTTTATGTTTATGCCCGTAAAAGGTGCAGCCAGCAAAAGTGGTAGAGCGGATATGTCGTAGATTGTACCATCGAGGAAATTGATTCCTAGGCAGTTGACAGACTAACGTTATTTGGTTGGATGATGTCAATTCAATGTTAATTGTGATCTGTCGGCTGGGTTTGACGTAATGCGACCAAACTACGGAGATCCCCCATCCGCCTCTAAATAATCAACTTCTCTGATAGTAATGCATATAATATGTTCCAATTAATATAATATCGATACTAATATTATAAATACGAAAGTGTTCCTGTCCGTCTGTCGCATCTTTACGCTCAAACCGAAGAACCTATTTTGCTCAAAATGGAGATATACCTATTATGTACTTTGAATCCTGGGAAAAGACATAGGATACTTTTATCCCGGTAAATGTACGGTTCCAGCACGTATTTGGTCGTACTTTGTCTCTATTATAGAAAAGACAAGAAATTATTTTAAATAAAGAAATATTTTGTTTATCGGGCAGAAACTGTACATTTTGCCGCGAAAACCACCTCTATGTCACATATTAAGTGCAATGTTTTCACGCACGGCAGCACCAGCATAGACAGTAAACAAAAAATCGGTTGTCTGTAAAGTCGGTTTACTGACGATAGTTGAACGTGACAACTTATGACGTTATCACGTTCAACTATTCTTAACCCCTTAACCCTCGCTTCCGAATCTCTATAAACAGAAACAAACTTTTTCGACTGTAACCTAAAGTTATTTCGATGTATTTCTTTCAAATGATTGTCTAAAAATATTTATGATGAATAAAATAAACTATTCGCAATACAAAACGCTACATACATTCGAACAAAGACGAAATCCAGTAAAATCTTCGAACAAAGCACAAGTCATACCTTGACACGTAGGAAATAGAGCACAATTTTAAATAGCCGAAATAATACTAATAGCTCACAAATTGTTTATTTATTTTTCATTCAGAGTGTGGTCAATGTATCAAAGGTCATAACTAACCAAACTTCTTCATACAAAAGTATTCTCTATGTCATCGAAATACGTAATATAATCGAAACAAAGAGCGCGGCCCAGGTGGGTTGAGTACGGTTGCTGAGAGGATAAATGGAACGCCTCAGAGCAGCTGTCAGCGAGGCAACGCCGCATGAACTGTCATGTTTTCCGGGCGCGCACCCCATATCGAATTATAAGACGTTATCACGTCAAAAGTTTTGTTCGACGTTTGACAACGTTTCTGTGAATCTGATACGACATATACAGCGTGTCGGATTTTTTACTGTTTGTGCTAGTAGCACCCTCGGCCCTCAACTCCGACCTTTGCGTAGTCCCTATTGTCAAAATTCTTTATTTACTGAAATGAAGGTGGTTAGGTGAATATTTGAGTAGCTACAGGTATCTTCGCGGTGGTACAAACTTTATGTTCCTACAAGCTGTGCAAAATTAAACGCCAGCGCGGTGGTATAAAGGTCAGAATTTTATATTAGGACAGAAAAAATCGGCCAAGTGCGAGTCGGACTCTCGTACGAAGGGTTCCATACTGTAATAGAGCAAACATAGGCCGGGTTTCTGTTTGGGAGCCCCCCTTAAATAGCGAAACTAATTGGTGAATATAGACAGACAAATTTTCATATTTTTATAGCCATATCATTTGCCACCAGAGGTACTTGTACCTGCTTGTACTATTATCTATTCTGTGCCAGAGGGACGGCAGGGTCACAATAGACATAACTACTCTGTCTACTCTGGCAGGGTCTTTCGTGTCAGACTGACATATGACAGCTATATCGCGACACGTGGAAGCTATTTCGTGACATATGACAGCTGTTTGACACGACAATTCACACGATAGCGCCTATTTAGCGCCAAATATTCCTCATTGTTAGCGCTGTCTACCTGTAGTAGCGAATTGAAAGATTACTGACTTATATTTGAGCACTTTTCGTCCCTATTACAAAGCAATATGGTACATATGATGTACAGTGTGTTGTCGAGGCTTTGACTTAGCCTGCAATGCGCCAGTTCGCCAGCTCGGTTACTGAGTTAATTGATTTATTACTCGAAACCGATAACCAGACGAAATCTATACGTGCTTTGTAAGTCTGTCTCTTACCTTGAGGAGATAATAAAATGTCATAGAATGATTAAATATGTATGGTTCCCGCGAGATAAGCAAGTTAGCGTTGCGAGTGTGTGTCTGTTACTTTTTACGAACCCTTGAACCGATTTATAGGAGGGTATTTTAGGAGTCCCGATAAACTACAAAAAATTGTTTTTATCCCGAATAGGTACATGTAAACTAGATCAAAATCACCCTCTTATTTGAATGCTACGATGCCACAGACACACACTCAGACAGACAGACATATCAAACTTACACACTTTTTCAATCGGAGGCTGAAAGCATATTAAGGTACTAACTATATGTATTCTGTGCTGAATGTTAGAATTTATAACTTGACCACGCAAACGCATAATATGATATGATAGTTTTGTTACATGGAAAATTATATCGCATTCAACGATTAATGATCGCATGACTAAATATCTTCATTTTGGCACAAATGTATAAAAAAATTAAAACTAGAATATATTTTCAGAGCGAAGTAAGCAACCACTCCTCAAATACTGTAGTGCCTGGGACAAGGTTTAATGTCCGTATGGTTGCCCAAGCGCATATGGCATTCTCGCAACATAGTCGGCCTAGTCCAGAGGAAAGAACTAGTCAATACGTCTGGGACCAACTATGTGCGAGTTTCCTCACGATGTTTTCCTTCACCGTACAGTGTACTTGAGATCAGAAAATGTCTCATTGGTACACTCCTCCACCTGGGACCGAACCTGCACCCTCTACCAAAGGCCACGTACGCTCTCATACAAAATGTATAATAAATCCTTACAATCCGATCATTAGTTTAGGCGATATGCAACAATATATTTTGTTGGGGTAAAAATAGCATATAATTTTGTAGAACATTTAATAACAAAATTCGCAAAATTCCTTACCCGCGGAATTCGGAGTTGTCAAAGGAGCCGAGTTATGTAGATCATCCCTCATTATATGAGCAGCCTTAGCTCTTAGGTTCAGTGGTTTAGGCTCTAGACTTGGTCGTGGGTTCGATTTATTATAAAATGTTTGCAAGTTCTAAAGAAAGTAAGTAAAGTTCAGTTTTTAAGTGCTGATTTAAAAAAAATGCATCGGCACGTCTCATTGCCATGTGAACTGACCCTTAGAGCGAAATGGCAAATGAAGGAGTAGGAGTACGAGGACTGCTATTTATGTATCCGGAATTAAAAAAAGAAACAAACATATATCATTTAATATGGTTTTATTGCTTTTCAAAATATTCGCCGCGATGATCGACACACTTTTGCATACGCTGGAACCAATTTTAATAGCACTTTTTCCTTTCTGATTGAGGTATCTCCAAAACGTGCATTTTGAACGCATCAACAGCCTCTTCGCGGCTCGAAAAACGTTGACCACGTAATTTGTTCTTCGCGTATGGAAATAAAAAGAAATCGTTAGGTGCCAAATCAGGGCTGTACGGCGGATGACCAGTCAATTAGATCTTTTGACCCTCCAAAAACTGAGTTGTTTCAGCTGAGGTGTGACAGCTAGCATTGTCGTGATGTAATATGATTCTGCGTTGTCGGTTGTCCTTTCTTATTTCTTCAAAGACTTCTGGTAAACAAATGGTCGTATACCATTCAGAATCAACCGTTTTACGATTCTCTAATGGCACTGTAGCCACATGTCCATTAATTCCAAAAAAACAGGCGACCATTTGCTTCAAAGTACTTTTTGCACGAGTAACTTTTGTTGGTTTCGGCTCATCTTGGAACACCCACACCGTTGACTGTTGTTTAGTTTCGGGGTCATATGCATAGATCCAAGATTCATCACCTGTGTAGATATTATAAACGGCTTTTGACGTACCACGGTTGTATTTTTTTATCATTTTTTTGCACCAATCGACACGAGCCCGTTTTTGATCGATTGTCAAGTTGTGCGGAATCCAACGCGAACATATTTTTTTTACAGCCAAATGTTCGTGTAATATCTTATGTATGCTCGTCATACTTATGCCTAAGGACGCCTCTATCTCGCGATATGTAACATGACGATCACGCATTATTAGTTCCCGCACAGCATCTATATTTTGTGGGACAACAGCTGTTTTTGGGCGACCTTCTTTATTTTCATCCGTGAGCATAGACCGCCCACGATTATACTCACTGTACCAGTGATAAACAGTGGTTTTTGATGGTGCTTCATCTCCAAAAGTTGCGGTGAGTTGAATAAAGCACTGTTGTTGATTTAGCCCACGCCGAAAATCGTAGTAAATCATTGCACGAAAATGTTCACGCGTTAAATCCATGGCAAATGAAGACACGCAATTTTCAAAATGACGCCACAATGGAAAAATAATTGACAGTCACATGAAACAAAATGTATTCTTCAACCAAAGAGTTCTATTTTCAAATGTTGTAATTACTTTTTAAATATTGTTCTTGTAAGTGGCCAGTTCCGGATACATAAATAGCAGCCCTCGTAGTTATTAATTACTACATTCGTTTATCACGCGGAAGTCGTACATTTTTCCGGGATAAAAAGAAGATAAGTACTTTGAGTCCCAGGAAAATCCTTTCCCGGACTCGAAGTATCTCCATACCAAATTTCCCGAAAAATCGGTTCAGCGGCTTAGGCGTGAGACAACATACAGACACACTTTCGCATTTATCATATTAGTATGGATTAACCACAGGGATTCACTAAAGCTAGCCATCTGATATCTGAAAATTTTCAGGCCTTTACCCTCTCCAAAACTCAGTCACAATAACTGAAATGCTAGTTCAGTTAATTAACTGTCTGGGTCTAGATGTATGTCCTAGGGCTTAGTAATACGATGGGGCTAACATGAACACTATAAATCTAATTATCAGATATTTGACAGAAAACTATAAACGCAAAAAATGTTGCTTCAACAGAAAACCGCGCGGGACCGTACAGTTTTTCGCAATAGTTTCAAAGTTTTCGATACTGAATTGAATTGAAACTAGGCGCTCCTTCTTAGGAAAGCGAGAAAAAAAAGTATGGATGAAAAATTGGGAAAACTATATACCTAATAGTAGGCAATCGTCATAATATTTTTGGTACCTTAAACTTTTATTTCATAATTTATTCACATAGGAACCGTACATTTTTCCGGGATAAAATGTATTCTATGTCTTTTCCCAGTAATGAAAGTGCTCCATGCCAAATTTCATGAAAATCGGTTTAGCGGTTTGGGCGTGAAGAGGTAACAGACAGACAGACGGATGTATGCCACTTCGATACTTATGTAGTACTAGATGACGCCCGCAACTCCGTTGCGCCAAAAATCTTTTATCGCGCGGGAACCGTACATTTTTCGAGATAAAAAGTATCCTTTGTCCTTTCCCGGGACTCAAAGTATCTCCATGCCAAATTTCAGCAAAATCGGTTCAGCGGTTTGGGCGTGAAGAGGTAATAGACAGACAGACACACTTTCGCATTTATAATGATATTAGTATGGAGGTATGGATGAGCTCTTAAAGTGCCAATAAAAATTAACGGTATTACAAGTTACTACAAAAGATTTAAACACCTGCAGTTGAACAGTTGATTAGAGAAAAATTCAGTACAAAATGGTCGCAAAACAACTGTTCAACAGATGTTTAATCTTTTGTGGTAAGACCATAGGTGTTTTAACTTACATAAAACACAAAAGCAACTCAAAATACAAAACAATATTTTAACCGCTTAAGACCGGGCTGCCAAAAATATCAAAACACGCTAGCCCCGCCTACATACCCCGCTATCCTCCAATCGTGATTTATTGATTCCATGAATCGTGCCCGCATGAATTGTACTTTGAGCCGCAGCTAGTAGTGAACAATATCGCGTAACAACGGTTCTCGCATTATAGCACGAAAGTAAAGGTCGTAAGTCCCAAAACAGTTTTTTGATGATTACTTAAAAACTAAATACAATACTATTAATATTTCCTTTAGCTATGATTTTATAAAGTGTATGATTGTAGTAGTGCAAGTAATTTAATGATAGTAACTGAATAAGTGTAACAGATATTTGTTGAAAAGCCGAAAAGAAATAGTCATAATTTCGAAAAATAAAACTATCGAGTCAAAATAAGTGAATCGTGTTTTCCGTTAGGCTAGTATCAGATAAATATACAATGATTAAATAAATCTCAATTTCATTTAAGTAAATCGTCTTCCGGGATCGTAATACTTATTAGAAAACACAGCAAAAATTTACAGCTCGCTCTTAACAGCAAAACTAGTTTTTTGCCCACATTGCCTAAATGCTAGCAATTTAGTCTGCCGCCCTAGTAATTACAGGGCGGGCGACTACGGCAGCTAGGGCGGCTGGGGCGACAACTGCTAATTGCTATTGTAACTTATTGTAGCTTAGTACTTTACCTGAATTACGAGAGGCGTTTAGGTGAACAATTCCAAGTAAGGTTTTTTAATAATTTTTTAATAATTTATCTATGGACGCTTCAACCTTCACACCACGTCAGTCTGGCCTCGTGCTTTAAGTAAGTACCTGAAGGACTTGTGTTACGGGTACCAGGCAAAAAAAATAGGCCTTTACATCCATTGTGGATGATTTATACAGTATTTTCAGAGCGAAGTAACCACTCTTCAAATACTGTAGTGCCTGGGACAAGATTTTTAAATGTCCGTATGGTTGCCCAAGCACATACGGCATTCTCGCAACATAGTCGGCCTAGTCCAGAGGAAAGAACTAGTCAATACGTCTGGGACCACCCAACGGTACCAGGCAACGGAAATATATTTAATACTTTTTTACTACTTGCACATAATATATTTAAGATTTTGATTATAATAATTATATCAAACAAATCCATGACCCAGGAACTTTGGAAACTTTTTGTTCCGCCGGCGGGATTCGAACCCGCGACCCCCGGCTTGAACTGCCAAAAGCCCACCAACTGAGCCACAGAGGTTGGATTTACATGCACTGCGAGATCGCAAGCAATTGTATTGCGGGCTCTACACTCGCGGCGCGAAAGCCCGCGAAGGCCGCGAACCGCGAGTGCGGAGGGTTCCGCGGCTTCGCGTTCGCGCTTCGCGGTTTCGTATTTGTTCGCATCGTGTTCACGGCGCGTAGCATCCTTGAATCGCGGCCGCAATTCGCGCCGCGAGTGTAGAGCCCGCATATGTAAATGATAGCGCAACCGCGCCACTTTTTACACAAATCGTTGTAAACTATTACTCGTGATCTCGCGTTCGCGCGCAGCCCAGCCTAATTTAAAATTAGCTAAATCGCTACCAAAATTGTTTAAATTATATCTCAGTTAAAACTGTTCTCGAAAATTAAATTAGAATTTAATCTAGCGACATAAAGAACACGGAACAAAAAGTTGTTATTAGTCGTCAGGGACACTTTACCCGTCTAGACCTAGACATCTAAAGTGTACCTAGGACAATAATTAGATCTAGAATTTATCAGGAGGTTTTTGGTATAGTATCCTTAGTTTCTAACTAATATAATAAATGCAAAGGTATCTTTCTGTATAATGTCCTCCTCACGTTTAAACGGCTGAACCGATTTAGATTAAACTTGGTATAGAGATACTTTAAGAGACGGAAAGGAATATTAATATAATAGTTTTTGTTGCTGTTGTTACCTATTAAATAATATATGATTTACGTGTGATATTAACGGATTACGGAATCGAGGTTTTGTAGTATTTTTTCGGAAAGCTTTCGAGCCCACTAGCTCTGTCGGTAGAGCTTGAGACTCTAGTCGTGTTCGTTTGGTTTTTCAACTGCGCACGCGCGGCTTTTTTGTGTGTCAGTGTGAGTGTCATATTCTAAAATACCTATCAATTTCTGTCAGATTTTAGAAAATCTGACAGGTATTTTAGAACATGACAAGGTATTTTAGAATATGACACTCACACTGACACACAAAAAAGCCGTGCATGCGCAGTTGAAAAACCAAACGAACACGACTTATATCTCAGACGGCGGGACTCGAACCCACGACGGTCCGAGCCCCACAGAGCTGTTGCGAGTCGGTTTATCCGAAACAACCACGAAACAACCTCGGGCATAAATAGGCTCACAAAGAATCGTGATAGCGCGATGTAGAGGTTCTAACTTTGTAAAGCGCCATCTGTTATCACATATTATAACTACAATAACAGCTATTGAACCAAAATATCTATTCTCCTTAGATATGAACCTTTATTGGGTGGGATCTTGCCAGTCATTAGTTCTTAAATTGCCCTTAAGTAAGGGCTGGTTCACACGTATTAAGTAGATAAGTAGTAAACTGAATTTGAACTTAATTTTAAGTTGTTAATTGCATGTAAACACAAAATTTAGTAGCAAGTAGCAAGTTACAATTTAATAAGTACTAAACTAGATATGACAATTAGAATTTAGTTACTACTTATATACTTAATACGTGTAAACCGGACATAATCCAGCAGGGTGCAGGCATACATTAATGTTGCTTCCTTTTTTACGCCGCGCCGGCTGTCTATTCTCCATCGTACGTTTTTTTAGTCAGGTCAATTTTGACGCGAGTTTATCATAAAAAAGTGCACATAGCCGGTAAAGTCACCTCAAAAACTCCAATTTCATCTAAGACGGTGTCAAAATCCCTCAAATCAATAGTTACCTTCAATATGGGGTGCCTACTGCGTATAACACCCTTTTATAGGGTACATAAGCTGAACTTATGAAAAAGATTGCTTTTGAAACGTTTTTACTTAGTATGAATGTGGAATTGATATAAAAGCTGAGGTTTTTTAGTTATAAAAGGCAGTAAAATGATGTTAGTCAAATTACATTTTCTTTCATAATATAGTGAATGCTACTTTAGTTGCAATTAAATCTTTAAATGGATACAATTAGATGCTGAAACTGTTAAATTTTTCATACCTAATGAAAAATTTACCGATTTCTGAAGAAGGAAGAGGTCTTATGTCAATTTTCTGTATGGGAAGTCATGCTCATAATCTTTGTCATTAGTCATTATTCGTTCTATTATGGAGATACTTTGATAGACTGGAAAGGACGTAGGATACTTTTTATACCAGAAAAATGTACGGTTCCCGCGCAATAAACGAGTTTTGACGAAACTGAGTTGAGGGCTTCATCTATTTAAATATATATAACTCAAAGGTGACTGACTGACTGACTGACTGACTGACATAAAGTGATCTATCAACGCACAGCCTAAACCACTGGATTGATCGGGCTGAAATTTGGCATGCAGGTAGATGTTACGACGTAGGCATCCGCTAAGAAAGGATTTTTATTAGTTCCACTCCTAAGGGGATAAAATAGGGCATAAAAGTTTGTATATAATAATACTTACTTCTTAATGCGAGCGAAGCCGCGGGCAAAAGCTAGTAACAATATAAAACGCCTAATTGATCAAACTTACTACTTACCAGGTACACTTATTACCAGATTTTTCACCATAACTCGGCGACGGCTGCCTGCCCGCGGTAATTGCATTCCGACTGTTTCCCCCTGCCTTCCCCTTTCCCCCTATCCTCCCCCCTCCTTCCCCTTGTGACGTCATCGTTTAACGGGATGGTATCCCACGGGAACGTTTTTTCGCTGGCACCTTCCGTATGCATTTCATTAAATTGTAACTTTGCTTCCCAGTGTATGTTTCTTGATTCGGAGGACGTAGGTTCGGTTTCCGCATTTGAAATACATATGTATCTTATATCCAAGTTTCGTTATGTTGTATCCACAGTCCACACATGCCGCCGGCTTACACCGGCGGCACGGTCGGCGGCCCGGCCGCCGGCTAACCACACGGCTTCGGTGTCAAGGCAGGCTGAAAGCCGGCGGCAAACCCGGCGGTATAAGCCGGCGGCATGTGTGGATGCGCCATTATAGACAATGCAGGCTGATTACCTAATTGTCTGACAAGTAATAATAGCATGTAAAAAGTCGGTCCTGCGCCTTATCTCTCGCCAGTCATGTCGTTCGCCTTACTGGGTTACGACGGTAAAGTAGAGCGTTCTTGTGTACTGCGTACACACATGGGCAATATAAAATCATACCTAGCTGGTATTCTTCCAATAAAACCGTCACTATAACCGATGTGGCATAATTAACTATGTCACTTACCGTTAGACGACTCAGCTCATTTAGTAGTCCACAGTTCATCGCACTATGAGGTGATGTTCCTGTGATCGAGTGTATAGTGAGTGGTGGGCTCAGACGTATGTTCCAGTTAGTCTGTTAAGTAGCACTTGACTCCTTTGTGAAACGAGCTGACGGTCGCCTGATGACGTGGCTGAATCGTTGCCAAGCTGTCTTCAATACTATAAATATGTTAAGCAATATGAAGACGAAAAAATTACCAACATATCAACTTTACCTGTGTTTATTTGCTGTAGCTTTTATGTCGAGTTTTGGAAATGCTTGAAAACTTTTTAAAATTCCGCACCCAAAGATTAAAAAAGGGATATTACTAGAACTTCGCTGTCAGGTCGTCCGTCCGTCTGTCACCTATCTCACCAACCGCAATAGTTAGCTGTTAGAGTTTTCAGAATTTTTGAACAGAACCGGAAGAGTAAGGCCGGCAACGCACCTGCAGCTCTTCTGATGTTGCGAGTGTCCATGGGCGACGGTAGTTGCTTACCATCAGGTGACTCGTTTGGCCCCTTTAAATTTGAAAAATAGAAGTCTATTTAATGATGATGTTAGTATGTCTATGTACTATGTAGTCAAGTCAAGACATACGTACCCTCATTTAGAAGCAAATATTGTGATGCGCCAGTTACCTGGTCAGGGGAAGTTTAATTATGCCGACACACTTTTAAGGTGACGCCGCGTTAAAGTAAAAAACCGTGTTGAATATGTTTTAGATTGCTTGTTTTCTATGAGAGGCCGAAAACAAGCAATGGATTATGGAACAGCAAAAAATGGAAAGGGCGTAGCGACAAAATGGTTTTTGTCGCGTAATTTAAAAACCATAAATACATTTCATATATGCTATGGGCAAATTAAAGATACACTTTAATTTGCCCATAGCTTATACAATTAAGGTCCGCAATCTACCCAGGAAATCTAGGAATCAACTTCTATGATAGTACAAATGACTTCCATAACGAGCAAACCTTAAAACTGATTGTATAAAAAGGCGGTTGTGCATAATCTAGCAATAAAATAGGAAAGCCAAATCTTCGCCCCACCAAAGAAACCTAAAAATCGAACATGGCTGCTCCTCAATTTTTCCGAGCTATCTTATTCTTTTGTTCCACCTATACCTTCTTTTAAGGTGACGCAGCGTTAAAGTAAGAAACCGTGTTGGATATGTTTTAGATTGCTTGTTCTCTATGAGAGGCCGGCCCGGCCTCTCATAGAGAACAAGCAATGGAACAGCAAAAAATGGAAAGGGCGTAAGCGACAAAATGGTTTTTGTCGCATAATTTAAAAACCATAAATACATTTCATATAAGCTATGCACAAATTAAAGTGCATGCTTGAACCAATTTATGTACAAATTTTGGAACCTTAAATCACTCTCCTGTGTTGGAAAAATAGGAATCCCTTTTTTTACAGAGGTCTTTTCGATTGATTATTCTGTGCTATAAAAGTTGTCCAATCGTGTTATGCTATGGGCAATTCAAAGACAAAGACATGATGAATACTGACAATGAACTTCAATTTCTTAGCTTTAGTCATTGCTGAGAAAAATCGGCATCGCTACAGCCAAATTATCAAGGCGTCGCCTTAAACCACATCTTTATCACGCCGTTTTTCTGCGTGACCTTGGTGTATTCTCGCTAATATCGCGTGTATGTTTATCGAATTATGTTATTAAGAGCGCACAGGGTGACATGTGACCTATAAGCCTGTATACCCCCTACGGTAAATGGCTCATATCTACATGATTTCCTTAATATTAAGAATTGTTGATACATAATATTATTTATTAGATGTTGCACGCAACTCCGTTGCACCAAAACTCGTTTATCGCGCGGTTACCGTACATTTTTCCGGGTGAAAAGTGTCCTATGTGCTTTTCCGTGCTCTTCAAATTTCAACAAAGTCAGTACCTGCAGATTGGCCAGTATTATAATTATTTTTCTCGTATTTTCTACACTTTCCACTTCTTCTTGCTCCTATTAGTCGCAGCGTGTCATTTATGTAATCATTTTGTATAGTTAGGTTATAATAATTTTAAACTTTTTAAGCTCAGTGCATCCCAAACTGTCCATAGCACTAGAGTTAAGAGCACTACATTAACGCCGGCCGTGATAGCGCTGTGATAGCTGGGAACACCCTGATGGAGTGATCATCATCATCATCATCAGGACAAGTAAAAGTTACTTTAACGCCAATATATACTCACGACTGCATTTCGAGATAATATATTTTAATTATTACTTTAAGGAAGGGTTTGACAGATAATGTAAGGGGCTACAGTCAAAATCTTTATTTAATTACAGTTAAGTAATGAATATACTAATAATAATTATAGGTCTCTGAGCGCGGTACTAAATTAGGGGTGGGTTGCACCAACTTACTTTAACTTTAAGTAACTGTAACTTTAACTATAACTTTAACAGTTCAAATTTCTGGTTAAGGACGCCATATTTAACTATAACCATAACCGCTCATACCTAATTAAATCGACAGTTTTTCGTGAAAATTTACTGTGTTGTTATAAGAAATATTTTTCCTGACGATTTTTACGGATAATTTAATTTTTTATACTCTCAATCCCATTAACTGTAGCTTTAATAAAAAAATAAACGCAACAAATATCTGTACAATTTCTCCGCTCAAATTTAAGGTTAAATCTAAGTTAGCCTTAACTATAACCATAACTTTAACCACGCCTCTGGTGCAACCCACCCTTAGTGTGTTACTGTGTAGTTTTTCTGCAAAAAGGCACGGTTTGAAAACAGACTGGATCGACTACGAAACGAATAATACAATACTGTTTATATTTTAATTTGCCTCATCAAGTCGTGTCACCCGCAAAAGATATTGAATACCCCACCATGGGGGTAAAAATCACCCCTTTTTCATTAGAATTTCTTAGCGGTATTACATCGATTCAATACAAATTATAACATATTGTTTTTCATAAAAACATAGGCGTAGAGTACTCTAGATACGACTATCTATCAAATAAATTGATTCTCAGGCATATAACCCACGTAAATTGGTCGGGTTTTGCCAAGCCCAGCTGACATAACACAATAATTTACATAAATCCATACTAATATTGTAAATACGAAAGTCTATCTGTCTGTTACCTGTTTACGCCCAAACCGCTAAACCGATTTTGCTGAAATTTGGTATGGAGATACTTTGAGACCCGGGAAAGGACATAGGGCACTTTTTATACCGGAAAAATGTACGATTCCCGTGCGATAAACATATTTTGGTGCGACGGAGTTGTGGGCGTCATCTAGTTTCTTATATTTTGACCGGGAACTGAAAAGTGCGAAATACCGTCAGTATCGATTCGGTCCGAATTCCGGTCTCCGGATGTACAACAAAACGACAACAGTCCGGAGGCCGGACGTGTGTTAATTTTTTGTTTGTTACCTTCAGACTTTGTAGACGATTGGAGTTTCAGCATGCTTAATTCTTTTTTAATAATAAATTGGGATAACGATCTGATAATAAATTATTATTGATCTAGGTATTTAATCTTTGTTTGGAATAAATAAAAAGTACTATAAAAGATGAACGGTGACCACTGGGTTTTGTTTTGTGCGTAAATTGCGAAAAATGTCGATTTTGAAAAAATCATCATGCTATTTATGAAGAACTTTTTTTAAATAAGTACATCAAACTTTTTTGTATTGCTAAAATTGTGTACGATCGCAACAATAATATATTTTTTGTGTTTATTATTCGTAGATTTTTATCAAATAATAAAACCAGAATAATTGACTTCTCTTAAAATTATACATAAAGCGCCATCTATCGGTGCACTGTTGAACTAAAACGCCGAGGTGTTGGCGACACGCATGCAAATCGCGCGTTAATGCCGTGTGCTCAGTAATCCTTGGCTGATCCTTTAATCACCATAATCTGACTAATCCCAGGGAAACCGTATCGGAAACCCTTTGACACGACATCACTTTTAACTGGCTTGTGGCTTTGCGGATTATGGTTGTGGCAAGCGTGAGCCGGAGCGTGTCTGGTCAGTGGTCACTGACATTTTTAATGGATTATTAATTTGATTTTTTTTGCACTCAGGTTTTACTCGTATAAATTACATTTATAATATTATTATTTAGCAAACAGTTCTTTTATCTTATTTGTCTTTAAATATTATAATATTGAGTTTTTAACAAAATACACTGTATAATAATTGTATATCAGTTTTTTTCATCTGTAAAAAGTTTAATGACACTGGCAACACAATGTTTGTTTTTAAAAATAGTAATTTAATTTAAATCTAACACACTTTTATGAATTTTATCGAAGCCGGCCGCGTACCTACCTATTTAAAAACTTATAAATTAATAATAATATTGTGAAAATCGTGCAAGAGGATTGTGCTTACTGTTTGTTATTAATTTAAACGTTTGAATAAACTGTTGGAAATATTTTATTACTAAGGTACTTAATCGAGCTTTAATCTTTACTAACGCAGAACGCTGCATGTTTTACTTTTTTAAGCTACACCTATTTTACCATTTTATAACATTGATGCATGTTGATTTTAGGTAAGTATAATATTATGTAAAATACTTTAAGATAGCTAAGAAAATACGCGCTGCATGTTATAATATTTCAATAAAATCATTCTTTGCTTTCATCTTACCGCATTAACGACTTCTCTGTCACTCTCCTGATTATTGAAGTGAAAACTTCTGTAGCGGCGTTGAGCACTTTTGTGGGATGGGTAAAAACTGTGAAACTCGCGTCAGATTTTCGTGTTGATCGAAAAACCATAGAAAAACCGTAAGACGGTTGGAGAGTAGTATTTTATGTCGAACTCGAACTCGAACTCGAACTCGAAAACTCGAAAACTCGAAAACTCGAAAAGGGCCATTCCGCTACAGACGGCCCTTAACGAGAATTTTTAAAATGCGGCATTAGTTACATTTTTCAATTGGAATAAGAAGATGTGTATTTACTAACAAAACAACTTTTATCGGTAAAAAATGGAATTCCAATAATTTAGAGCGTTTTTAAGCAATATCGTCTAAGGGACGCGATGTTTTTTCCTATATTTTTAAATTAAAATAGCATATATTTTAAATTTATGTTTAATTGTAGTATAGTTGTACAGTAATACGTCGAAATCTTTTGTATAAATTACACTATTTAATCGTTTTTAGTGATTTAGACGATTAAAATTAATCAGGCCAATAAACAACTGCGGGTCGCGATGCGCAACATGTTCCCGCGCATCGCGACACAAGTAGAGGAACGGACTATGCATGTGGGGCCTCAGTTCGGTCTGAGGGGCCTTAAAGCCCCCACAATGTAAGGGCCTGCGCTGTACAGCAGGTGTCGCCGGCCGAGTCCCGGACGCCATGTCGCAGTTACCGGTCGCACTCGGTCCAGCGTGTCGAGGGAACATCGCAGTGTTTTAGTGGGTAGGGCCGCGGCACCTACCATCTTCGCCGCGGCGAGCCCCACATATCCGCAGCGGAAGCCCCCATCCCCTGCGTCGAATGCGTCACAGCATTTCACTGCGTCAAAAAAAAAAAGGCCAATAAACAACTGAAAATTAAAAAAAAAACTACAATTTGGTACAGTTTTATTACAAACTTACTAGTATAATTATATATTCCATATTGAAAATTTTAAAATTTGTTAGAGAATTACGATTTAATTCATCCTTAAGAGATTTGAGAATTTTGATGTTGCGCCCGCGATCGTAGAAATGGTTAATAATTTCTAGTACTTATTACTATATTTACTTTTATCTAGTAACATAGTTTCTTTGTTTTATGTTATTTTTAAATATAGGCAAGTTATTTTGTAAAAGTTTCGCAATAGCCAGTATTCACATATGAACTCATCACAGTTCTTAATGGAGGGTCAAATTGGTTGCACCCGCGATGGCACTTCAGCCTGTTTTGTGGCCCTTCATACATTTGATGAAGGTTTTCATTTATACATCATTGTTAAACTAGTTAAAATGTATCCCTTCACGGGATATTTTATTAATAAATATGCTTCATTTTGCCTGTAGGAAGCTTTAAGTGTGTCAAACTGTTGCACCTTGCTAATGGAATCGCCCAAAAGTCGAAAACTCGAACTCGAAAACTCGAACTCGAATTGTAAGGGTTTCGATTAATTTAAAAAAAATCGATTTTTTAAAAATCGATTTTCATAAAAAATGGGTTAAAAATTTAATTGATTGTAAGCAATTATATTCTACTTAGAGTTTTTTTTATATAATATCATTGATTGTAAGGGTTTCGATTCATTAAAAAAAAACGATTTTTTAATAATCGATTTTCATAAAAAATGGGTTAAAAAAATGCACAACGTTAATAATCAAGTTTTCACTTCTGCCGGAACTCTCGGAGTGCAACCCGTCTTTTTTATTAATAGTCAGCTCTTAGACTGTGACTTTTCTGTCGCTATCTGCTGTCTCCAAGCTGTCGCCGGTCTGGCTTGCCCCTATTGTGGCCCTATTAACCCGTAAAAAGTTTGACGTGTCTGTCTGTCTGTATGTCTGTCCGTGACGTCGTAGCATCCAAACGGCTGGACCTATTTTAATGGAGTTTTGTTTTCAGAGTGGTGTCGGTCGGGGTCGCGGCGGTCGCCGGGCGCCGCGGCGCTGCTCGCCAACTTCGACACCAGCGCGCTGCAGGTAAGCGCTTACCGACCTTACCAGATGGTAAGAGCTCGCCAAAGTTACCAGCTGGTAAGGACTTACCAATCTTACCAGATGGTTAGGACTTGCCACACTTATCAGATGCTAACTTAGTATCCTTAGCGATGTTAGTAGCTAGATGGTATCTTGTCGACCTTACCAGCTTGATGGTAACTTTAAACAAGAGATGCGCCGAATATTTGTTTGGTATTCGGCGTATTCGGCATCTTTTCCACTATTTGTATTCGGCTGAATTATTCGGCTCTATTAAAAACTAGACCCGCCCCGGCTTCGCCCGTGAGACATACATAGCATATGTCACTCAGGGATAACATACTTGTCTAATAGTAAAAGATTTTTTAAAATCAGCCCAGTAGTTTTTGAGTTTATCTATTACAAAGAAATCTTTCCTCTTTATAATATTGGTATGAAGTATGATATTTTTCTTGACTTTGTATATGAAATGGAGTAGAATTAAAAGACAGCTTCATATTATGTAAGATTTTTATATTAAAAGTCAAACAAAACATAAATTTTATTTCTTAAACTATAGTTATTTATTATTGCCAATATTTATGATAAACTTAGAATAATTAACGTTTATTTTTATACGTCAAAAATATATTTATTATTAAACTTTAAATGAACATTTATTTTGAAACGAAAAATATGTAATCATTTTTTATGAATTCACATTTCTTTCAAAAAATTATACCAAGTTAACATAAGTTAATATTCTCAATATAATAAATAAGTAATCAACATTAATTTTTCAAACTAAAATAACTTTTTTTGAACACACTTTCGTTCAAATTACAATTCAATTTATTGTTGTACAGTTCATTATATTGGAGATGCATAAAATCATTAGTCATTTAAAGAAAATGTTTTACTACTTAAAAATAAACCTTGTTTCTGATGTATTTTTAAAGGTACTCCATTTAATTCTACTTACATGAAGACAAATAACAATAACTAAATAGTAATCTACATGCAAATGAAACAAATAACACTGTTTTACAATTTACTGCTTTATTTTTCACTTCATAGTCATAAAGATCACAACCTCTGCAAGTTCTTTGCGGTCTGCCATTCATTAAAACCTGGTTCACACTTTTTCAAAGAAACTATAACATCCTGAAATGGCCAAAGTGTGGTTCAAAACTTGCTGAAGCACTTGGAAATCGTCGTTACTAGCAGGCGATGGTTACTGAAAATGTTTCGCAACATTGCACAGGTGTTAATTGTTATTTTTCTTGTCAATGTGTTAAGGGCCTACTGTCAAAACGCAATCCCCGCCCACACACAACGCTATCCTCCAATCGTGATACAATAATTCCATGAATCGTGCTCCCGGGCAATGTGTTTTAGGCCGCAGCTAATAGTGAACAATATCGCGTAACAACGGTTCCCGCATTATATATAGCACGAAAGTAAAGATCGTAAGTCCCAAAACTGTTTTTTGATGATTACTTAAAAACTTAATACAATACTAATATTTCCTATAGCTATTATTTTATAAAGTGTGTGATTGTATTAGTGCAAGTTATTTAATAATAGTAACTCAATAAGAGTAACAGATATTTGTTGAAATGCCCAAAAAGAAACATAATTTCGAAAAATAAAACTATCGTGTCAAAATAAGTGAATCGTGTTTTCCGTTAGCTAAATATCAGATAAATATACAATGATTAAATAATCTCAATTTCATTAATTCATGGGATCGTAATACTTATTAGAAAACACAGCAAAATTGCACAGCCCGCTCTTAAACTCGTCACAGATATCTACAAACAGCTTCTTATTCAACCCTTGTAATGGGTTTTAAATTAATAAATTAATCCGGCCAAATCACTATTCGGCGCATCTCTACTTTAAACTTACCAGGTAGATGCTAAATGGTAGCTGAGTATTCTGGACAATATTTAAGAACCTAGGCTGTATATTTTATAATATTATTCCCTCAAGCCCCAAGCGGCCGCATGCGACCGCGATAACAATAGATTTCCAAGAATCCGCGATCGAGGGATTATAATATTATGTAAGTATTATTATGTAAACCATCCATGACCCAACCTCAGCTGTATATTTATTAAAATACTCCACATGAACATTGTTTTCGGGTAAAAAGTAAATTTATTCCTTCCCACTGAAGCCAATATGTTTTTTAATCTGGAAGGTTCAATTCACCGGACCTTCCAAAGTGGAAACCGTTCCTCCTCAACATCAAATGAAAAATACAGGGTTATATTGTATTGATAACGCTACGATAAATGAATTTAAAAAGTTAAATAGCTGTTCTTAATTTTCATAATTATAATTATTATTATTTGTACATTTTGTGCAAGTAAATTTATTGTCAATTGAACAAAAAATACAAAACCTGTACAAAGTCAATGCAAAATCGACTTTAAATAATATAATTTATGCATAATACTCGTAATAGTACAATGAAATTTAAAGTGCGAATAAAATTTAAATCTTCAAAGGGCACTAGATCTTTATCTTTTTAAATTGATTTAAAAAGATAAAGCCCTACTCTATTAAGGGATGCGTTCCCTATGTGAAGGGTCGTCTGCGATTGACAGGTAATTACATGCAGTTGCATCTCCTTTGTCCATCAGACTGACGTACAAATCTTTGGGGTTCTCAAACTGTACTTAAATTAATTACCACGTATTGGCATAACTAGATTGGGAGGGTGAGATTTTGTACTGAATGACATTTTAAATTTGCTTCTACTATTCAAGTTTATATAGTAGAGTGTAGACAATATTTATAGAATTTAATTAACCTGCCAAGTTCAAATTTAGAAGTATTATGGTTCAGGCTGTTGATGAAGATGATTATGATCGATGAAGTGCATCTGAACTTGGCATTGGGTTGGATTTCAACTATTTTTTTAGACCAACAATTAGCTAGGAACTACCCAAGCAGCAACCAAGCGTAATGAACACCTAAAAAGCAGCCAATATAGCTGCTAACCTAACCTAACGCTGTTTTACAGCTGTATAAGAACGTTGAAAAGACATTGTAGTGTTATAACGTAGGTTTAGGAGTTATTATTCAGCTCTAGCTGTATTAAGGAGTCAAAGTACGCTTACAGTTCTAAATCAGTGTATCATAACTGTCATGTACAGCTTTAAGCTTCCTGTAACGCTTTGATCCTCATTTTAGTATTAAAGCTGTACAATAGCTGTATTTTGCATACCGTCACTTACTTAATACAGCTTAGAGCTGTATTATGGTGGTCCTCAAATTTTATTTCTAGGCAAACTCTCTTCCACAGCTTCTTTTTATGGTGTAATTGTACACCCTTTTACAGACTATAGCTGTCTAATTTCTTTCTTTGAGAGAAATAAACAGCACTAAAAATAAATGACGCCTATAGTACATACTTAATCTGTATAAGTGACAGAGACCTAAGGCTGCTTTGGAGAGCTAAGGCTGGCTCTCCGAAGTAGCCTTTAGTCCCCTAAGTAGCCTTAGCTCTCCAAAGCAGCCTTAGCTCTCCAAAGTAGCCCTTAGTCCCCTAAGTAGCCTTAGCGCTCCAAAGTAGCCTTTAATCCCCTAAGCAGCCTTAGCTCTCCAAATAGTCCCCTAAGCAGCATTAGCTCTCCAAATAGTCCCCTAAGCAGCCTTAGAGCCCCAAATAGTCCCTAAGCAGCCTTAGCTCTCCAAATAGTCCCCTAAGCAGCATTAGCTCTCCAAATAGTCCCCTAAGCAGCTTTAGCTCTCCAAATAGTCCCCTGAGCAGCCTTAGCTCTCCAAATAGTCCCCTAAGCAGCCTTAGCTCTCCAAATAGACCCCTAAGCAGCCTTAGAGCTCCAAATAGTCCCCTAAGCAGCCTTAGCTCTCCAAATAGTCCCCTAAGCAGCCTTACCTCTCCAAATGGTCCCCTAAGTAGCCTTAGCTCTCCAAAGCAGCCTTAGCTCTTCAAATAGTCCCCTAAGTACCCTTAGCTCTCCAAAGCAGCCTTAGCTCTCCAAATAGTCCCCTAAGCAGCCTTAGCTCTCCAAAGCAGCCTTAGCTCTCCAAATAGTCCCCTAAGCAGCCTTAGCTCTCCAAATAGTCCCCTAAGCAGCCTTAGCTCTCCAAATAATCCCCTAAGTAGCCTTAGCTCTCCGAAGCAGCCTTTAGTCGCCTAAGCAGCCTTAGCTCTCCGAAGCAGCCTTTAGTCGCCTAAGCAGCCTTAGCTCTCCAAAGTAGCCTTTAGTCCCCTAAGTAGCCTTAGCTCTCCAAAGCAGCCTTAGCTCTCCAAAGTAGCCCTTAGTCCCCTAAGTAGCCTTAGCTCTCCGAAGTAGCCTTTAGTCCCCTAAGCAGCCTTAGCTCTCCAAAGTAGCCTTAGCTCTCCAAAGCAGCCTTAGCTCTCCAAAGTAGCCTTTAGTCTGTCTATTTGTCTGTTATCTCTTTACGCCCAAACCACTGAACCGATTTTGCTGAAATTCGGTATGAAGATACTATGAGTCCCGGAAAAGGACATAGGAATTTTTTTTCCCGAAAAAATATACGGTTTTAGCGCAGTAAACGAATTTTGGCGCAACGGAGTTGAACTAAATATTTTCACTAATCTGCACAATGATGTTTATAATATTATATCATAGAATCTGCAGCGTTTTCAAATACAATGAATATCCGTGTGTTTTCACAACTTGTGTAAATCAGTGTGGGCAGCGACTAGCGGGCGGCGGAACGACCGTCATGTTACATCTATATCGGTACGTCCGTTTGGCGCAGTAATGGTGATAGATTTTCACTTGTTCAACGGGAAAATACGTTTCGGTGATTTAGGAAATTGAATGTACAACCAATATGGAGCAACTTGTAAAATGTGTACTTAATCCTTCAAGCCCCATAAGAGCACCGGTGATCGCGACAACAATAGAATACAATAGCATTTCCAAGAATCCGCGATCGAAGGATTAATAAATACGTTTCCTCTACAATTTTATGTAAAGGGGGCGACTAACCCAAAATTTTCGATTTTATAATTCATTTTTATACTTGAAAATAAGCCCCGAATGGTTTCATTTTCTAAACATAGATACTACATTATATTTCCAAGAATTCGATCTGAGCAAAAACGGGATAATATTATCTTAAAAGTTTCTCGATAGAAAAAAATCACAAAGATGCATCTCATTTTCACGAATTTTTCATTTATTGCCATAACCGTGCATTGAACTAACTAAGTTTTAACACATTGCATAAAATGCTATCGTTGAGAAACCGACCTAGCGGATTTTAAAAATGTTGTATATTTATCGAGTTATTGAGAAAAACTAATTTGGCTATGAATCCGCGTCGTCCTTTTTCACCTGGCATATGAAAGACGAGCGTGAGTGTGAAGAGAGAAGGACGATGTTTGTTTTTTTGGGTTAGTCGCCCTCTTAAGACTTTGTGATTTTTCCCTTTCCTTGACCTAGCCGTCTTATCTCCTCCAGTTTATTTATTTATTTATTTATTAATAAAGTACAACCCCATCGTATACATTTTTTACTTAAAACTAACATAACATTTTCTCCAAACTTAGTTTAAATGAAGAAGAAGAAGCTCTTCCAGGACCAGATCCCAGAACATCCCAGGGGGGTTAGCTAGTTACTTTTCTTTATCGCTTCTTTATACAATCGCCGATCAAAACTGCATGGAATGGACACAAGCGTTCGTAAAATGAAGTCGACATTCGATTAATGTCAATTCCATACATTTTGGTCGAAAATTCTATAAAGACGCCATGCAGATAATATGTAGGCTTGGAGCTCAGTTCTCTTACTAAAAACCCCCCCAACGACATTTACTAATTCTAAAACCATCATTTACTTTAATGGCCGGTTTACACGTATTAAGTAGATAAGTAGTAACTAAATTCTAATTGTCATATCTAGTTTAGTACTTACAAAATTTTAACTTGCTACTTGCTAATAAATTTTGTGTTTACATGCAATTAACAACTTAAAATGAAGTTAAAATTTAGTTAGCTACTTATCTACTACGTGTAAACCAGCCCTAAATAAGAACCTTTATGTTCCATCGAGGAAATTGATTCATAGGCAGTTGACGGACCAACGTCATTTGGTCGGATTATGTCAATTCAATTTTAGCTGTGATCTGTCGGCTGGGTTTGACATAACTCGACCAAATTATGAAGGTCCCCATCTGCCTTGAAATCAACATCCTCAAAAGTACCTTCTGCTCTCCAGCTAAAAATCTCGCATTACCTACAGTTCTCTTACTAGACCCCCAAATTTAATTCTAGAACCACCATTTACATCTAGAACCTTCTGTCCCATAGAATTATAACCATCGACATTGACATCGTTGTTCTGTCCCAGATCCGAGACTGGCTGTCTGCGGAGACGACGATGCTGCGCGCGCAGCCCGTCACCGTTGGCGACGTCGACGAGATCCTCGGCCAGCTCGACAAGCAGAAGGTAACCTGGAGCTGGTTTTAACTGGTTTGAAGCGGTTCGAACTGGTTTAAGTCGGCTTGCGCTGATTTGAAGCGATGTGAACCAGTTTGTAGCAGTGTGAACTGGCTTAAAGTGGTTTGAACTGGTTTGAAGCAGTGTAAACTGGTTAGAATCTGTGTGAACCGGTTTTAAGCGGTTGCCGGGTTGTACTGGTTCAAAGCGGTTTGCAACGGATTGATTTGGCTTAAAGCAATGTGAACTACTTTGAAGCGGCTTAAAAACATAGGGGTTCTGATTTCTGAATTCAATATGCTTAAGGCCTATCATATGTCTAGAATCTAGATCATTTGCTGTATTGTTCCCACATTTAGTGGCAAAAGTATCAAAATGCATCTTGAGTATAAAATTATATACTAGACTAGCGTCTAGCAGTGTTATTACACTACATAATGTAACTAATACATGACATATTCCATCCATTCGTCCCCTATTTCCATACATAAGTGATGTGCGTGTGGTTCCCAATACGTGGCTTTGTTCGTATCCTGTAGCTTGGATTTGATTACATCTGTCGAATATGGATCCGTTGACCGGCTTGACCGAACAAGTCAAAGCCTCCTAAAAACTTAGTTTTCCGCAACTTTAATCGAGCAGAAATCAGTATATCTCACGGGAATCGTACATTTTGCCGCGATCAAAGTATCTATTACTTAAACTTTTCATGTGATCATTTAGTGTCTCTGAGCTAAGTTTCATCTTAAAAAGTTGAGCGGCTTAAGCGTAAAGAGGTAACAGACAAATATACAGACATTATCATTTAAAACATTAGTTTAATAATCTTGTCAGAGTACGACAAGCACACTGCAAAAAACTGAACATTTTGCCATTTTGTTTTATGAAATAATTGAGCAAACAAGCAGATGGGTCACCTGATGTATAGCAACTACCTTTTCCCGTGTGTACTCGCAACATTAGAAGAGCTGCAGCTGTGCGTTGCCGGCCTGCTTCTCAGCCTAGTGTCTAAACACTCTAGGCCGAAGTTACGCCAGCGTAAATTCCGCATGATTACGCCCGCAATGTATTTTAAATTGCCAACGACACACTATTACGTCGCGTTCCGTCCGTATTTTGTATGCGTTTGACATTGCGGACGTAATTTACGCCGCGTAACTTCGGCCAAGCGTGTTAAGACACTAAAAGGGAACATGCTTTCATCTTGAAGGTTTGCAGGTCGTTTGCGCTGAAGGCTTCTTACGCTGAAGCCTGTTTAGGCATTACAGTCACATAGAGAGGGACAGCCTATAAATTAAATAGTTCCGAACTAGCGCGCGTGCGGCGAATAGAAAGTGTTGTTTATGGCTATCAGGGGTTCAAACTTTTTAGGGTTCTCTTTAAGATGGGTGAACCTTTGTCGGTCTGTCGATCCGTTAGTCTGTCGGTGTGTCTTACAAACGACTATTATTATGACTTTGTTGTCTGTTTGTTAGGTCTAGCCGTGTGTTCGTCCGTTTCTTTTTCTGTTTTTTTTGTGTCTCAAATTTGAAATTACTAAAAGCAAAATAAATAATATTTGGAGGCTCCCATACAACAGAGGTATTTTTGTGCCCTTATTGGTCCAAAGCATTTGGTATATTTACGAAGTACCGAGTCAATAGGACTCGTCTTGGCGGGTCCCGTATCGTGCCCCCAGATGGAACCCTTCGTGCGCGAGTTCGACTCGAACTTTGCCGGTTTTTGGAATCCATCGTCGATTTCTTGTTTTGAAACTTTTCAAATGTATTTTGTGGCTTCTTAGTTTCTAGGTAGTAAGTGCAAAACAAAAACACGTAGAAATAACACTTATATCTCTAAACTAAAATACAAACGCTTATTAATTCAGCTGTTCTATCTTAACTGATGATTTTGTCAGAAGATATACTACTTATATTATATTTTTTAGGTTAAAATGTTAACGCTGAGTGCATGTATCTGTCCCTATTTCTGGATGACTGTTATTAGGAACCACATAACACCAGGCACTGTTGTGTACACCACGGTAATAAGCCTGAGTATCCTTTTCTACAATGGACATAACAATACATTACTCGAACAGCTGACCCCTGCATTATGGGGATGTCGGGGATGTCCCCATAGTTTACGTCCTTATGTTATGCATACTGTCTCATGAATAATTATTCCTTCCTTTTGATTTCTTTTTTTTAAATAATTTTGTGTCTTTTGCGTATGTGATGTTTTAATTTTCTTTAGATATTGTATTGTAACGTGTTATTTATTATTGTAGTGTAATGTGGTGTCTTATTGTCGAATAAACGTTATTATTATTATTGAGATGTATGAAGTTTATTGTCAAACTCTTCATTAAAGTTTAAGTTAAGTAATTATCAAATCTCTTTGAGTGCAGCTGGAAGTCACTCATAGTTTTGCTCACTAAAAGAAAATCCTAACTTAGAATGCGCATAGAACTTGTCTTTACAACAAATAACAAAACATCAAAGTATTATCCAGAATACGCTTGCATTCTGGATAATACTTACATACTGTAGGGGAGACCTTCATTCTAGAGTCAGCAGCGTTGAAGTACAATGTAGGGACATCGCATACTAAAACGAAGGTAAAAAATACCCGTGGGACCGATTTTGTTTGGTGTTCAAAGAAAGTTGTAAAATGTAGCTCAAGAGTCAAGATTCCCAAATAATATAACGGCTGTCATAAAAATATTCGCAGCCTATGCGAGAAACCGATTATAATTTTGATAATTTGGTTCCAAGAATTTTCTGAATATGGAAATTGTTTCAAAAGTTCTATCAATTATTTCCGTGTGAAATGAAAAAGATAGGTTATTAAAAGTAGCATTTATTATTTCTTTCTTTCAGACTAGCAATAAAATTGACTTAGCATAACATAGAACATTTATTTCATATTCTTTTTCTGTTCAAATGTGGCCTTTTTATCTCTCTTACACCTTGGCTCACTATGCGCCATCTTGGATATTATACATCAATGAGGTCTCCATAAAAATGTCGGATTACCGTTCCTATTTAACATTTTACGTACGAAGCATATTTCCTGTTTCATAATTTTCCCCTTGTTGCTGTAATTAATATTTCAAAAGGTTTACTTAGCTTTGGAAGAGAGATGTAACATTTTTACAAACAAGTAATAAAAATTCTGTTTACTTGTAAATCTAACCTTCCATACTAATATTACAAATGGGAAAGTATGTCTGTCTATTACCTCTTCGCACCCAAACCGCTGAACAGATTTTGCTGTGTGTGTTTGGTATAGAGATACTTTGATTCCTTCCTGCCACACCAATCTGCAGGGCGAAAAGTTGCCTAAGGGCCTGTTTCACCACTTTCTGATAAAGTGCCGAATAGGCTATTCAAGCTTTTTTGACAGATACTCCATACTTCATCCGTCAAGTTAAGTGGTGGATAGCCTATTCGGCACTTATCAGGAAGCTATGAAACAGACCATAAGTGGCAACATCTATAACTTTACTTATCAGCTAGATGATACCCGCAACTGAGTCGCGTTAACATTAATCGTGCGCGAACCGTACTTTTTTCCGGGATGAAAAGTATCCTATTTACTTTCCCGGAACTCACAGTATCTTCATATCGTATTTCAGTAAAATCGGTTCAGCGGTTTGGGCGTGAGGAGGTTACAAACAGACATTTTCGCATTTATTAGTAAGAATTGATATTTCTGCTAGCGTGTCTGGAAATAGCAAATCGTAAGAAACGTATTTTGTCCCCTCGGCGTCGATCCGCGCTTAGTTTTTTCCTTCACCTGTCGCACACAGGTACTAAAGGTGTAGCCACACTATACGAGATAAAGGTGCTTACACAATAAAAAAATAATATGTGTCTCGAGATTGCCGCGGTAAAGCCATTGCATTTTTTATCAACTTATGCAATTATCTTTCGCATACGTCTAGTCGCACGCACGCAAATACCATGCCGAAGTCTGGCAATTATGCCTCAACGGTCGAAGTGGGGTGTTAGGTTTTTTCTTTGCAGAATTTCTTTATTCAGTCATCGCGCAAAGTTTAAAAACTTAAAAAATCTTGCGGGAGGCTCATGCATGGGAGCTTATTAATATCTCTACAAAGGTTTAAGCTTGGAAAAAATAGAAGCTATTTTAGGTCCCTTTAGCGGCCACGTTTTTGGTACATAATATTATATTGGTGCACGTTTTTAGTAGAAACAAAGGCCGTTACTCGTAACTCCTAGATTAGATACCTAAAATAAGCAAAAAGCTGTATCATAAGAAAATTTTATCTCGATATTGGACATTTTTAACAAAAAAACTAGATCAAAACCGGTCCATTCGATGCTACGGTGCCACGGACACATACATAGACAGACAAACACGTAAACCTTGTAATATCCATATTTCTTTCGCCGGAGGTGAAAAACGTGGCTTACTCTCTGATGTAGTTGTCTATCACCTTTATTACCATAGCATAAGGTTTCATTTTACAACTCTGATGTTTTAAGGGCAAAGGTATTTCACGGTGTCACGTGCGAAGGGAGTAGGGCGAGGAATGTGGTAATTACGATTAGGGAGTCTCGATTATCCGGACACGAACTTGTTAACGTGATTATAATAAGAATTATATTATAAGAACCGACTTATAAATAATTAAGGTATAACAAATCAAAGTGATTTAGACTTTAGGGTGTGTGTGTTCTTAATTTAGAGTTCCCTGTGAAAGTCGCAGCACTGAAAGAGCAAAATTTTATGTTTAATTTGAATTAGCCAGTGCCCCATCTTCATGAATTTGCCCAAACAAAAGTTTAAAAAAAGTCATTCTTTCAGCGCTGCTATTTTCACAGTGAACTGTATATAGGGGTCTCATACACAAACTTTATTGTAACTTCGTTTTGTTACACTCTGTGAAGGTGTTACGAGTATCAAACAAAGATTACTTTAGAGTTTAGAGTGTGTGTGTGTTCCTTGTATAGGATTTAATGTAAAAGTTCTTTTAAAGTATTGTATGGGCAAACCCTTGAAGTTTGGGCATTGGTCATAGAAGTCAGAAGTAACTTTTTCAGCGCTGCTACTTTTACACTTAATCAATCAAAATATCTTTGTTACCAAGAAACTGAACCACAAGTAACACATTAACACCCTAAAGTATTATCATTTGTCACTTAGTTTTGTTAAAAGTTTTCTTTTTTGAAAAACACTGAAAGTTTTTGACAACTGTGAAAGTATCATCTTGAATCCCGTATTGTCTAAACATGATGAATCCTGGAAGTTTGTCACTGTGATATATTAAGGGCTTCCTTCCCCTTCCCGAGGGTTGGGGGCGGCAGAGTATGAAATAGGGTCCTTCAAAAGGGTCCCACTTTAGGTTTGTAGACAGAAAATTTTATAGTATTTAGGTAAAGAGGACTAAAGTATTTTGAGTTTTCTATGTTATTTGCGTTTTAAGTTATCAATGGTAAGTAGTGTAGTGTTAATAATAAGTTGACGATGGTTAAAAGCAAATGAAATTAAAATATTTAAGGTATATAACATAAAATATAAATAATACTTTATTGTTTCAATTTGTTTGTATCTGTGCTTGAACGCCTCTGTGGTCCAGTGGTTAAGAGCGTGGCTCTTGACTCGGAGGTCGTGGGTTCGATTCCCGCGTTGGAAACATGTTATTTCCAAGTTTGGCTAGGACAATGCAGGCTGATCACCTGATTGTCTGACAAATATTAGACGATCCATGCGTCGGATGGGCATGTAAAAAGTCGGTCCTGCGCCTGATCTCTCGCCAGTCGTGTCGGTCTTCCATCCCTCTAGGTTATAAGAGAAAAAGGAATAGAGAATGCTCTTTTGTACTGCACACACACTTGGGCACTATAAAATTACTCCTGCGTAACAGGTCTGGTTTCAATGAAACCGGCCACCGTCACCGAACCGGTGTGGGAGTAATTAATGATTATTATATTATATATCTGTGCTACTATCTGTGCTTACTTTTTACGTTATTACTTAAGTGTTCTTTAGTCACGTTGAGAGTGAAATTTCAAGGTCGAGTAATTAAGAAGAGGGTCGAAGTAATAATAATATTGCGTCATGACGCCCAGCACTTACGATTTTGGTCAGAAGTTTTACTTCTGACACTCTGTACACATGCTTTTTTTAGGGTTCCGTACCCAAAGGGTAAAAACGGGACCCTATTACTGAGACTTCGATGTCTGTCTATGCCTCTGTCTGTCCGTCTGTCTGTCTCCAGGCTGTAACTCAATAACTACTATTTAGTTTTTTGGTGACATTCAATAAAATAGTTTAGACTAGGCTGAAAAGGAGTTATAAGTGTACTTCTAGTTAAGGCCGGCAACGCACTTGCAACTCTTTTCTGTTGCTTTCCATCAGGCTACCTTTTGCTCGTTTGCCTATTTTATGACAAAAAATGTGGACGACGGCTAACGTCTACGATCAGGTGATCTGCCGCTCGTTTGCTGGTTCATTTCATAAAAACAGTGTATAACATTTTACTACACCGTTTTTCTTCAGGAATAGTCTCGTAAAACAACGCAATAACCCAAAATTATATATTTCTTATGACCCAAGCTGGATAAATTATTAACGTTTTTTGAGTTGTAACATTTTACTACTGCCTTATAAACTTCCAACTTTTACTGCTTTTTAAAGACTGAGAAATGATGTCAGTACCTAGCTAGATTCATGATTAGCTGAGGTTTACATTTTTCGTAAATGTATTTCGTATCAAAGTTATTATACTTAGACTTTGGCACGGTGTTTGTGTGCGAGCGACTAGACGTATGAAAATTATTAACCGACTTTAAAAAAGGAGTATATAATAATTGCATAAGTTGATAAAAAATGCTCATTTTATTACACGTATTTTATTAAAATCGGTACAGCGGTGGTGTGTAAGTGTGAAGTGGTCACATATACAGACATACTTTACCATTTTTAGTATCAGCACAGACTACATAATTAGTACCTTACGGTATCAGTTTGATTTTAATGTAAGTTTTAAAACTAATTTACTTTAACAACACAAACGTGTATACAATTATTTTAAGAATCATTCAAATTCTCAAGCAGTAATCACGCTGATGATGATAAATAATGGCTGAAATCTAAATACACTCTCGGTCATGTTAGCTTCTGGAAAACTAAATCAATATCGGTTCATCCGTTTGGGAGCTACAGCATGACAGGGAGACAAATCAAACTAACACCCAGCTAACACCACTCAGTTTACTATTAAAATCGTAATCGTTATTAAGGGCCTGTTTCACTACTTCCTGATAAGTGCCGGATAGGCTATCCACCACTTAACTTGACAGATGGAGTACGGAGAATCTGTCATAAAAGTTGTGGATAGCTTATCCAGCATTTTATCAGGAAGTGGTGAAACAGGCTCTAAATATTTATCATTACGATCTTTCCAGTACAAAGTATTTATTTTCTATCAAAATACTTAATGTTAGTTAAGTATTATCATCCGTCTTCTCCCAAGTTTAGCCAAGAACTGATTTTTACGTCAGATTTCTTCTCTTATATACAACTAAATAATGTATGTGCGCATGCGCTAAATGTAGTGAGGTGGGACTGTCGATAAGTTTTATCGATATTTACGGCCGTATTCAGAGAGATTTAATGATTACTTAACTTTACTTGATTAAAGATTTTGACATTACTATTGTACTATTTTGCTGAACTGTTCATTAAATTAAAATTAAGTTATCATTAAATATCTTGTAAAAATTAAAAAAATACACATTTAAAGGCCGCACGCCTTTAGATATATATTGTACCGTGAAAACAACTGTTACATTATCATAATTAAATTCCTGTATGTGTCACAAATAACATGTAGATTTTAAATTACTTCTTCACTAATTATAAATCTGAATGTTTGTTTATATATAAATTATTCAAGCTTAAACCGAAAAACCTGATTTCGGCAGTAAATTCATCATCAAAAGCATGATAATACGTCATAAGAATAATATAATCATTTTACGCTAATACGTCTCATACCTTATAAATCTTGCCTACACAAAATACAAAAAACTCAACAAACAAAATATCACCAAACACAAACATCGTTGTTATTGTTGTGCATGAGGAATAAATAAATAAAATATTATAATTTATTGACTATCGATAAACCACCATCGAGTCCATCGACAACTACCGCACATCACTACTATAACCCGGCCACTGCGCACGCGTGGCGTGGCGGGGCGGTTGCCAGGCAACGCTACGTGTACGCTACGCCGTAGCTCGTAGACCGGCTACGCCGCTCGTAGCAGTATGACGTAGCATAGGGCAGACTTTTTTTTTGCTTATTTTAAAGTCTTTCAATATAGTGTTGTAATGGGCGTTGAGACTGATAATGCCTTCATAAGGGCCTCAGGGCATTTTTGACCCAGCAACCTCGAAGTTCGCAACCATTAATGAAATGGGATTTTTAAGGTTTAGGATTAACATTTCACGGAATGTTATTATTTTGATCCAAATGAATGGAGGAAAAAAGTAATGTGCTTAAATGTTTTTAGTTTTGTTCAGGGATTACTTATCTTTTTGTATCTAAATGGCAGCTTGGAATGACGCAAGGGAAATCTAAAAACATTCGTATAGCTTTTTAGGAAGATATTGCGCATTTTTATAAGCGTTTTATACATTCAGAAGCATATGGATATACGAAAATTGTTCTTTTTTATATTAATGCTTGTTCTGCTAAAAAAAGTTTCCCATGCTTTTGAGGAATGCGACTTATCTCATTGGGTTTCATTCATGGTTTTTGACATACCTACTCCGACTAATTTCATTAGTGGTCGCTGGTGGGTCACAGGTCCGAACAAAATGCCCATTTTCCTTTGCCTAGAGATTTTGATAAGACAATCATATCTATAAATTATAAAAATATAATTTTTTGTCTTACAAACAACTAAATAATAAGTTGTTATTATTTTGTAGTAGAGATTATAACCAATAATAATTGAAACCAAAATTCATTCAAATTATTGTTTAAAAATATTTTCTGAATACTATGTTGCTAATCAGTGACAAATTTTATCAAGCTGAATTTTCAACTTTTTATAATTTACGTACTATCCAACTATGAGATTATAAAATGTTTTTGAAACGCAGTCCGTCTTGCAACACGACATAATGTGCGCGTAGTGTCTACAAGTCGTCGCAGATGTCTCATTAACACCCCTCTCCTGCCTGCGTCTATTCGATTACGGATTTGAACCCCCTTTCCACCCCCTTTTAAACCCTTTTGAACATCCACCCTTATGGGAGTTTAATTTTAAAGTAGGCATTTCTAAGTCATTTCAATTTGTTGTACTCCCTTGTTAATTTAAAAAGATGAAATATTTAAGTATGCATCCAAATCGGTTTAGTGAATTCGCGTTTTAATATCCCTCAATATTTATTCAATGTTGTTTCTCAACAACTCAACAGCTATCTTGGTACTTGAGATTACGGACGGACAGACAGTGAAGTCAATAGTCAGTGAATAATAGGGTCCTTTACCAGCCTGGTGACGGACAGACAGCGAAGACTAAAGGCCGGTAGTTGCTTTCCATCAGGTGATCCGCTCGTTTGCAAGTCAAGTCTCGTCTTTACCTTTTGGGGTACGGAACCCTAGATGACAATAAAATAAGAGTTTTCCAACAAGAGATGTTTTAAAATAATTGGTCCTTTGTCCTCCTTTGTTTTGGTTGATTGGGGAACAATCGACAATGTTCCGCCATGGGAGAGACACAAAATGCCAATTAAAATATTACGCTAAATGTTTTTATCCCCAAGGTAGGTATTATTGTAAAATGTTTTTACGATTTAGAGCGTTTGGTAATGGCTCACAATCTGTGACAGAAGTCTAGCTATTGCGGTTCTTGATATACAGTCTAGACAGACAGACGGACATACATATAGGATTCTTAGTAATAGGGTCTCGTTTTTATCCTTTGGGTACGGAACCCTAAAAATGAAGATAAAACTTCAGATTTGCAGTTGATAATATATAGAAAGGCAGAAAAATAATTTAAAGGGACTAGACAGACTTCGAGTGTGGCAATTATTATTCTTCTAAGCCAGAAAATAAAATTATTTTTGACATAGACGTTTATATCATCTATATCAAATTGCATTATAATCGATTCAGGAGTTGAAGACAACAGAAAATCTCTTTATAAACTTTCAAAAAGGAAGGTTGTGGATGTTTTTTTTTTGTTTTTTTTTAGTGTGGAAAAAGAAACAAATCTTTTAATATGAGAAAATCAGGAAATGATAATACAACAAAAGGTTCCTAGGAGATTTATCTTCTGGGAAATGTGAAATTTTGGAACAAGTTCGTTGCTCCCCTGGGTCTAAAATATAAATCACAAGGATTAAAAATGACCAATTTTGATTTCAAAGAAAATATTTGATTTTTAAGTCCAATAAAAAAAGGAAACAATTAATGGTGTTAAAAAGACATTTTAACAAACTAGTCTTCAGTCTTCAGTTTCATAATATTAGTAAAGCTTTTCCAAGCAAAGCTACCCAGGTACATTTTAACGGTTCCGTACCATAGGGTAAAAACGGGACCTATTACTAAGACATCGTTTCGTGTCTCTGTCGGTAATTTTTTTATTGGGCTTTGGCCCACCACACACTCCCACCACTGCATCTCCTGTGTCACCAGGATCGACAGCGGTATCCAACCACGAAAACCCTTTGATATGATCTCAGGGAGCCCGAGAGACATGCTAAAACTGTCTTGGGACCCGCAACGAAATTAATCAGAAGAAAATAGTAGGCGAAGTCGGAAGAATTCCAGATTCCCACATACAAAGCGGGAGACAGCACAAAGTTGCAGTGACCGAAAGTCATAGAACTGAAGGGGAAGCACCACGGGAATAAACTGTCGAGGGACGGTAGGCTATACCCTAAGTATCGCGATAGCTAGACAATTGAAGTTTTCACAAAAGTAAATAAAAAAATAAATAAATATTTCAATGGGTCCCTGCATTAGAAAAACGCTATTTGACGGTACGGAACCTTTCGTGCCCGAGTCCGAGTCGCACTTGGCCGGTTTTTTACCTTTATGAATCTGTATTAACAAATAAAAATATTTTCCGAGCAAACCTCCCAGGCATATTTTCTTGTATTTACAAGACATAATAATTTGAGACCTCATTATAACGGCCGGGCGATCTATAAATATCGCTCTATCGATCCCACAGCTCGCTAGTTGATTAGGGTCGGGTTACACTGAGACACGACGCTGCGTTTTTACACGACGATCGTTTATTCATACTCATAATCACAAAAATCTTAAAATAAAAAGCAAATTTGAATCAAATCTTTTCAGAAAGTCTACGTGATGACCTACCACCGGTTCGGTAACTAGCCCGGCGAGAAGAACCTGTAATCTATGTTTTGTATTAGAAATCAGAATCAGAAATCCTTGTTATTATTTCCTGTTTTCTGAAAAAAAATTATCTCTTCACGCCCAAGCTCAATCAATTTAGATAAAACTTGATTTGAAACACTCTGAGTGCAAGGAAAGTAGGATAGTTTTTATTCTAGACAAATTACAGTTCATGCGTAAATAACAACATCTGGCTTTGATATTAATTAAAACAAAAAAAAAAACAAACTTATGTGCAGAATACATTCACAAGATGTATTAAAACCCAGTGTCTAACATGTACAATGTTTTCATTCGAATTTCAGTTCAGTCATTTGTGCAATAAAGTATTTTACTGCAGTTTTGTTGCGTAGCGTCACCCTGCGTCCAAGTGTGAGCAGACCCCTATTGAGTTATCAGGAATAGTAGTGAAAAGTTATTAGGAATGGAGGAAATGTTCCTACAGCTCGAACTGTGAGTCACTAACGACGGTAATTGATGATCTAATGTTAGATATAATTTATACGCCAGTATAATGATACTGTAATCTGTATAAATGTATACGTCAACTCTCTAATAAATAAATAAAATAAAATATCTTTTTATTCAAAATGGGTATCATGATACTCTTTTTGAAAGTCGAACGAAGAAACTACGTTGCCTACCACCGGTTCGGGAACTACCCCGCCGAGAAGAACCGGCGCGCGGCGTAAGAAACTCGCACGGGGCCATCTTTTACTAAAAAAACGGAAAATTACAATGTTTTGGCTTACAGCTATGTAACAAGAATAAAAGAAAAGTAACCTGCATGGAGCCACCCTATTCCCAAGGTGTGCTGTCCTCGATGAAATCATTGACTTTATAATACGCTTTAGCACACAAACGTTCTTTAACTGCTTTTTTAAATTTGTGTAAAGTCTCAAACGACTGAATCGATTTGGCTGTAAATTAGAGGGTATCTTAGACCAGTAGGACAGAGGATACTTTTTACCAAAATCTTTTATCAAACTTGTCAGAGGTTTGGGTTCCATAATTTGAAATAAAAGTTTTGAGTCCAACCAATATTGTGTCTAATGACTAATGACTGCTAGTTAATGATGATTGATGATACTCTTCTTCCCCCAGGGTGTACTCCGAGAGTTGGAGCAGAAGAAACCCCAGCTGGACGAGTTGCTCCACACCGCTGAGAGCCTCAAGGGGACAGAGAACCGACAGCAGCTGCATGGCAAAGGTAGGTGTAGATGAGTAGACTTGAGTATAGTAGACTATACTAGACCAGAGTATACCATAATAGCCTACTAAGCATGCCCATTATGAGTCAAGCCGACGAAGAAATTGAAGAAAAATTACCATTCTAATATTATTCGTAGCAAAATAGTTCTTATTGTAAGACAGAAAGGTCGAAACGCCATCTTTTTGGCAAATAACATTTCTTTACTTTTCAAGTACTCAGTGTATGATTCATAATTGCGTGTTGTTAAATAATCAACATCTAAAAAAGACATACAAACACTACGATTTGTAAAAAAATAATGTAACAAAATTTTAAAGAAGCTAGGATAAATACTAAACCGTAATTATGTCCTAGGACCTAGACATATTTAGTGCTAAAACTGTTACAATACAGCTACAATATCAGGCTGTTGGTACAACCTGTGTGCCTGTGTCCCAGGGGGTGAGTATCAGTTGATTTACGTCCATCGTTACACCTGGATGTCCGGGGGGTGTTTTTAGTCAAAATGCTTGGATAGTGATGCAAAAATACCAAATTGCATTCCATTATCCCGAAACTCAAAGTATCTCCGTTGCGACATAATCCGACCAAATGACGCAGGTCTGTCAACGGCCTATAAATCAATTTCTTCTATGGCGCATTAACACTGCAGTACACGCGCCCCTTTTTTTTACACGAGTACTCGCGTGGCCTACCATAGTAGGCCATCTAAAAATCTTAATTGTTTTCATAATAATTATTATTTAATTAAAATGACAAATAAAATCAAAAATATAATTAATTAGCTTACTTTTATAATCAAAAACTATTTAATTAATTATTAAATTACTGAAAAATTAACAAATTTGTGAATTTCTATGAAAATGTGACAAAAATCGTACTGATGAAATAAAACATGTGTATTCCTCACGTTATAATAAAATAAGTTAGACTTTTGTTTGTTTTATGTTATTCAAGATTCGATCCTACTTACAGATCAGAATAAAACCAGAAATGACAAATCTATCACCACTTCAAGAAAGTGGTGATAGATTCCAAGCCAGAAGAAGAAGCCATCAAATTTGGGCTACATGCAGCGTTGACATTGCCACATACGTCTTATCAGTGGGGCTAAATTGTGTTGGATTCTTAAAAAATCCTGAACTTTACCACATAAAACACTCATAAGTTACTTCTTCTATTTATAAACTCAATAATTTTTATATTTTGATTATTTTTTTCTAAGAATAAACGACCCTAAACTTCAGAAGTCACCGGATTAGCTCATTTTCATACACGTGTGACTACTATACTGGGGTTTACAAAACTGTTCAATATTTGTCACTTGTATTACTCTTGATCACTTATTTAGTTACAGCAGCCAACTTAGATCACAATTTTCCATTTCAAAATTCACATCAAAAGCCTGACGAGGAAATTAGACAACCGGCACAGATGGCGCTAAGTTTTCACTGTGAAAACTACAAAATAGTTTAGTTATTGAATTATTAAATACTTAACGCTAGTTAAATATGTAATTTTTTATTAAATTTTTAAATATATTTTTGCGATTTGGTGAGATTTCCTATGATTCTGGTTAATCATAATATGGTTACGACGTCAATCTGTACAGGTCACTATATCTTATTAAAAAATTAAATTTTAGTATTTTAATTAAATTATCATAAATTTATTTTAGTATAAATACATAAAATACATAATTATAAACAATAAAAACGTTATAAATCAATAATTAAACAAAACATACATGGTTTAATTTAGTACACCAATACTCGCGCGGACTACTATGGTAGTCCAGCGTTTTTAATGCTAAATATCTATAATTTCAATCGACTATCAGGTTACAGGAGGTACTGAGGTTTTGTCAAATTTATCAAACGAGGATTACCCGGAATGACAAGTTTCTAGCGAGCTTTACTGAAAAAATATCACTGAAAAAGTGACACCGGTCTACCATGGTAGTCCACGCGTGTACTGCAGTGTTAAAAATCAATAACGTTTGGAGGCTACGATGCCACGGACAGACACACGCCTAGAGTCAATCAAAACACCTCTATTTACATCGGTGGTTAATTATAATAGAATCAAAACCCTGTTTTACTTCAAAAATACTTTCACAAAGCAACAAGTTGAAATATATTATGTTTGCTCCCGGAATTTCTGCCATAACATTTTCTTGTGCACATGTTTAGATGGAGTGTACTTGAATGTCTCGGGTTCTTGAAATTTCGTATTGTAAGTGCAACTTGAAATCTCGTTAACTTGAAATTGTTTGAAGATAACCGTTTGCTTGTTTAGCAGTTAATTGTAGTCTAGTATTAATTGTGTTTGTGATGATGAGTTTTAAAGTAGTCTATGTTATTTTGATTCCAAAATAATGATAATGCCTACAACGTATTAATTTTGTTTTTAATGTTTGTTGCTATAGCGGAAAGAGAAATATTTTGCAATTTGTGAAAATTTCATTATCGACGACCTCCGTGGCTCAATGGTTAGAGTGTGTGGCAACTCAAGCCGGGGGTCGCGGGTTCCGTTGTCTGGTACCTGTAACACAAGTCCTTCGGGTACTAAGCACGGGGCCAGACTGACGTGGTGTGAAGCGTCCATAGATATTATATTGTCCATAGATATTATCGCGGTTCTAAGGGGACAGACAAGCGGACAAAAGAACAGGTAGCGAAGTCTCAGTAAATTGGGTCCCGTTTTTATCCTTTGGGTACGGAACCCTAAAAAGGATATATTATTTAAAGTGTAGAAAAAAAAGTTTTTGGTGTTATGAAAATATTACATCAAACTAAAGTTTACACCCAATAAATACACCTAGCCTATAACCTAAAATACCGCAATGATAGGGCAATGTTATATTTTGTAATGGGTCCGTCTGTTACAAGTGTTGTAAATACAGTCGCGCCCCTGGCGGCCGGAGAGGGTGCAGTAGGGATGGGGGGTGACATTATCGATAATTTCGGTGGTGTAATAAAATATTATTGATAATAGGGAGCCCGCAAAGTCCGCACGTCTATAATCTACACAGTATAAGAAATCTAAACCTATTTATCTACATGAATAAAAATTAATTTCAATTTTGTTAGTCTCGCTAAAAACTCATGAACGGCTGAACCGATTTGGCAAATTTTAATTTTAAAATTTTCGTAGAAGACGTCTAACTTTTTAAAACCAAACAAGCCCACATTTGTGAATTGTGAAACCGAATTTTTTCCGAGACAACTTCTAAAATGATAACGGTGGACCTAAGTAAAACAACATTTTAATTTTAAAATCAGAATGACCATTACAATACAGAGAATAAGAAAAAAAATTTTTACTGTCAAATAAAAGCTAGTGAGCAAAGAATGTTACAAAATTGACTTGTTCCATTAAACAAAAGACTCGTACTTGGCGAAAACAAAATAATATTGATGATAATAATTTTTACGATTTCACCGAAATGTTTACCCCGAAAACATCAGAGAGATATCAATTACATTTTACCCTCAATTGTTTTGTTTGTACAAGGTTTCTTCTGATATTGGCTAAGCTTTTTTAATTTGTAAATAGCTACTATCTTTTAGGCGTAATATGTTTTTCAGACTTAGGGTGAAGCCAAACGAGCGTAATTTGTGAGTTGTGAGTCGCAGAATTTCGGTCGCGTAAAATATATCTTTTCATACAAATCATGACTCACAAAATTACGCTCGTGTGAATCAAACAGGACTTTTGTATGAAACTGAATGCAGCAGAGTTTCTGCCAGCCGAAATTCTGCAACTCACAACTCACAAATTACGCTAATTTGGCTTCACCCTTAGTATTTAAGTATATTTCACAAAGTTAGAAAAGTGTGTTTGTCTGTCTCCTCACGCTTAAAATGCCAAAACAATTTAAGTTCCCCAACACTAACAATAGACAAAGTATGGTTTCAAAATAAGAGAAGTTGTAATTGTATAAATGTGAAAGTGTGTCTAATATCTGTCTGTCTGTTACTTCCTCACGCCTAAACCGCTGAATCGATTTTCCTGATATTTGGTATGGAAATACTTTGAGTCCCGGGACCTTTCCCGGGACTCAAAGTATCTCCACAGGGATAAAAAGTATCCTATGTCCTTACATAGAATACTTTACATCCCGGAAAAAATTACGATTCCCGCGTGATAAACTAATTTTGGCGCAACGGAGTTGCGGGCGTCATCTAGTATTCAAATAATCTTAACAGATCCGGAGGCCCATTCCCCTACTCTTTTCACTTCCCTACCCTCTCCCTTTCCTTCCCTACCCTCCCCTATTCCCTCTTAAAAGGCCGGCAACGCACCTGCAGCTCTTCTGATGCTGCGAGTGTCCATGGGCGACGGAAATTGCTTTCCATCAGGTGACCCGTTTGCTCGTTTGCCCCTTATTTCATAAAAAAAAATAACAATGTCTCTTTCATATTAATATCGTCAATCTCGATATCGATACCTCTCTTTCCCATCCCTATTACAGTAGTGTCAATATGAACAGCGGACAGTGGTGACTGTCGACCATACTGTATCACATACTCACCACACCTCCTTATTCCCATACATATAAAGTTCAAAATCGAACTACTTTTATATCTACGGGGTAATTCATTTTGAAGTCTATCACATAAGAAATAAGGGTGATATTGCTGTAATTGTGATAGCCTATTGAATACTTTATTTTGATATATCGGTCTACTTTTCTCATTTAATAGATTTTCTTGGAGTTTTCGCTGTCTGTCTGTTTGTCCGTGGTATTGTATCGATTTGGCGGTGCCGAGGCGATTTAGAATGTTTACTGAGAATGCCAATACGTGCAACAAATAGTTAAATAGAGAATGATAGGTTCAGGCATTCAGAGATTATTTAACTTTAATAAAGAGTTTGACAGAAAATGTCTAGTATAATGTCAAAATCCTCATAAAATTAAAGTTAAGTACAATGATATTCTACATATACAGATATGTTACGTCCATACTGTTTTCCGGCTTAAATCTCTTCCGAACAATTTTCAAATTCAAAATTGCAAACATTGACAAATTTGACAGATAAGTGAAACAAAAGATACGAAAAACCATTTACATAAAAAAGACAGTTCTATTTTTAAACGTCGAATCGTATCGCTGTCTCTTTCTTCGCCTGAGCTATGACGAAAATTCGATTTTTTCCAGATTGTTCGAAAAAATAATTGAAAATGTAAATAATCGAGGTATTTATTGCAATTAAGACATGTGGTAAGAGATTCCATGTGTTTTGTTTACTTTCGAGTCATAATTGGTACATTTTCGAAACACGCACGACGTCATTTTCAATTTATTTTGGTACTTGACAAGACGCGGTACGTTCGTGAAGTGCGTTCTATGGTTCGATGCAGACTAAATAAAGGACGGGCCAATTGGCCCGTATTTGAAGCATCACAACGCGCGCGGTAGTAACATATCTGCTTTGAGTTTTTTATATAATATATCATTGGTTAAGTATAATCGTTAAATGCCTCTAAATTGTACAGTAAAAGTTTGTATTTCGATAAAAACTATCCGATGTCCTTTTCGAGACTCAAAGTATCTTTTAGAAAATGTAGGTAGCTGCTGCTGCTTCATCCGGTACTCCCGGTGTACAACCGTTTTTGTCTAAATTAAAAAAATATATACATAATATTTTGTATCCATAGTCTATAGTCTATAACTCTATATTAATGTTATGAAGCGGAAGAGTTTGTTTGTTTGTTTGAACGCACTAATCTCAGGAACTACTGGTCCGATTTAAAATTATTTCAGTGTTAGATAGCCCATTTATCGTGGAAGGCTATAGGCTATATTTTATCACGCTAAGACTAATAGGAGCGAAGAAATAGAGGAAAATGTGGAAAAAACGTGGGAAATTATTTGAAAGGGTTTATCTCACGAACTACTGGAGCATTTTTTATGTTATTTGACACAGATAAGAAGTAGACCACGTGAAGGATCATAATCTATTTTTTGTGGACTTATTTGTCAGTGAAATATCTAATTTACGCGGGCAAAGTCGCGCGGAACGTCTAGTCTTAAATAACTGTCGAATTTAGACAACCAGGATAACAAGCATAAAAAATTGTAGATATTTGTCTATTTACAAAATGGTAATGAAAAACCAGGTTATGTATGTATGTATCTTCGAGCCCCATCAAGAACCATCTTTGTCTGTCGCATCCCCCGGGAACCCTAACACTTTCCGGATTGGAATACATTAGTTACCCCTCAGTTTAGGGGAGACTTAAACCGACTTCAGTCGCTTTTTAGTAGCGAGATCGTTAAAATTGTACCTGCTTAAATTATTATTTTTAGAATATTATTTTATTACATGTTTTAGAATATTATTTATAAAAATCTTTTAATCTGGTTTTTCCAATCTTCTCAATGAGGTCAAAAATAATTTAAATCTATAACATATTTTAGTGTACTTAAGTAATTATTTTTTTGGTATTTGTGCGCAATAGTGTTTTTTTATTATTATTATTTTTGTCAGAGTTATTTCTGGTAATTTAATAACATAGCTTAATATTCTTCGTAAAAATTTAATTCTGCTTTACACATAGAATATAATAAGAAAAATTCCAACGCGGTATTTCTTATACTTACTCTCATTTTATTGCCAAAAGTTGTCCCTTGAAATAGAAAAATTTAAAACGGTACATCGGAAATTTCCTGTAATTTACGCCAAATAATAAAAAGGCGTAAGAATTGAAACGGAATATCAATAATGCTGAATATTAAAAACCCGGTATTTTTTTTTAATGGACTATTTAAATTTTAAACAACAAAAAAAAAAATCCTCATAAAATTGCACCGGAACATCGGAAATTTCCCGTAAATTACGCCGAACACCAGAAACCCGTAAACGGAACCCGTAACCCGGGTTTACGGCGACGCGCCGTGATCGTTACGCGCGCGGCAGTCGGGTTCCGCCCGCCGAACACAGTGCCCTACCCACATATCAATTTTAGCGTAATTTATCGTGTTTTTGCTGGATATTTAGCGGTTTTTTTTACGCGTGCGGCTCTATTGTGTGTTTACGGTAAATTTGTGTAACAGCCCAAGTGTTTTTCGTGTGTTTTAAAGTGTTTTTCGACAAAATTGTGTTGTGTTTCGGAGTTGGGGCGGTAGCGAGCCCCATGTTGGAGTTTTCGGTGTTTTCGACGAATCTTTAGCTGCCATTTTCGTGAAAAAATAGCTGGTACATGCATATTTAAAGGTATTTTAGCATTTTCGAGCCGGTTTTACCGGGGTGCTTTTTCCCGGACCTCGCCGTCTGTCTCTTTCTAAACATGAGATAGCTGCTAAGAAAACGCTTTAATTGACGTGAAAACAACTAGAAATAACATGATAATTCATTAATTATACTCAAGTATATGCAACAAGTTCAAAAATGATCAAAAATAAGTCGAAAAATGTAACTGTAGCTAATTTCGATTGACGTCTCAAAAAGTAAGGTAACGCAAGAAATACGATTTTCATCGAGAAAATAAAAGATAGTATTTGTTTTCTTAACATTTTATCTAGACAAACAAGATTTAAATTAGAAAAATACAAGAAAAGCTACTGAAAAGAAGGATCTCTTATGCCTTGGATTAAGGCCGTCCCCCGAGCAAACGACCTTGGCCATACATTTGCCGCGTTGCCGAGATCGCAACAAAACCCTATTTTTTTTACTTATCTTAGTTCAAAATTGTCCTAAAAAAATAAAACGAGGAATATGTAGTTTATGATATTGTCGATCTATTGGCGTGTGTTTCAAATAAAAGTAATTTGTAAATACTAAGGAGATGCTGAATGTATGCTTGAATTTTAATAAATTAGTTTTACTTTGGAAGCTGATATCATGAGTATAATAAACAAAAATAGAAAATTTAAAACGGGGAAAGGAATGTTGATATACTGAAGATTATTGCTGTATTTTTATTACAACTTTGTAGCTTTCAAATTATATGAGTTTATAAGGCTTGAAATACGGTAAATTACGTAAGGAACGCCCTTAATACTTCACGCTAAACCACTGAACCATTCTTGGTGAAATTCGGCGTAGCTCTGCATTCAATTTCATCAAAGGAATAAAACTTTTCTGCGCCGGAAAAATGCGCGGTTTCTGCGCTAAAAATGAATTTAGCTGCCACGAAGTTAACATCATTCAGTTTTCAGTAACAGGTGTATTTTAGTGTTAGCGAAAATCGATACTAATTACAGTAGAAGCTTCAGTGAAATTATACTTGGTAAGGTAATTTATTTAATTGTTGTAGTATTAGAATTGTTATACAGTATCGAGCTAGAACCGTCCGTTAATCACGTAATATTTTCAGCATTTTAACCACACTTGGTAATATCTAGGTAAATATCAATAAATCTAATCGATTTGGAAAACGTTGTTTTGCTATATACTTTATTTCACATCACATATGTTTGCCGACTTTCAAACCTACCCGATAAACACTCATCAAAATCGGTGTAGCCGTTTCGGTAGAGTTCGGCAACACAGCGACTCGAGAATTTTATATCTTAGAAGATAACACTAAAAATCTAGAATGTAAAAATAGCTGATTCAATATTAATTGGCCCAAGCGAGGAATCGCTTTAAATCCTAGGTTTCTAAAAAGCCCTAGGGTTCTACTTAAGCCCTAGAGTTCTATATGCTCTAATCCGAGGCACAGTCGTGTCATAACGATTATTTAATTAGGTGTCGCTCTACAGGTGCTGCAGACGCTCGTTTGTCTAGACTAGTCTGGTATTTATAGGTGTTAGGTCTAGGCCAGTTAATTTCGCGCTGAGATTTTCTAGACTAGGTTTAGGTTATGATTTAGTGTTTAAAGTTTGTTGCATTTTATGGTGCTATACACGTAGTACGTACTATTATGTGTACGTACGTGAATCCATGCTAAAATATAGTAATACTAGATTTTATCCGGGGCTTCGCTCGCGTTAAGAAATATTATTATATATACAATTTTTCATCCCCTGTTTTAGCCCCTCGGGTGTAGAATTGATCAAAATCCTTTCTTAGTGGATGCCTACGTCATAACATCTACCTGCATGCCAATCCGTCTAGTGGTTTGGGCTGTGCGTTGATAGATCACCATGTCAGTCACCTTTGAACAGATAAAATTTGGTATTAATAGTGAATATAGTATCTAAGGAATCCTGGAAAAGGACTTAGGATAGTTTTTTAATTCGTCGAACCAAAAGATTTTACAAAATCTAGTTTTAGTAAAAAAATATCTTTATTTGTGTTTCACTAAGCTCCGATAGAATTTGACCGATTTCGATAAAGCACACATATAAAATATAATATATAATAATTAGTATTATTGTAGATCACGGTATAAAATGTTAATAGACTACAGGCCCATGTCGAAAATGGATGGGTCATGTGAACCACTAGTCTGCCTAGCATACGCCAACGAGATATCTCACTCTACATGTTTCTCGATGTTTGATAGTTTGTATCTTCATTTCTATTGACCCATGACAAATATTTTTTCTCGTGTAGATCTATCATCGAAATAACACATTTTCATAGAGTTTTGTCGAGATAATGTCGAGATTTTGACATTATGAGACGAGTAGTTTCTAATTATCTCGAGAGTGAGATATCTCGTTGGCGTATGCTAGGCAGGCTGGGGACGTATACAGGAGGATATAAGAGCATAAAATAATAAGATTCAGCACTATGCCGTCACTTGTAAGCTGTCCAACTGAGTGCTGGTGAGAATTCAAAAGTGCAGGTAGAGTGAGTGCATTTTGGTCATATATTTTTGTACGGCATTTTTACCATCGATAGATACATGAAAAATAATAAGAAAGCCCGCAGTGCCGTACAAAAGTAGTGCGCCACAAAGTCGGTATTTTACTTGTAAGCTTCTCGTATGAGGCTTTTCTGTCAAATATAAAAAAACAAGGCCTTAGCATCCGTTGTGGATGATTTATACAGTACTTTCAGAGCGAAGTAACCACTCCTCAAATAAGTACTGTAGTGCCTGGGACAAGATTTAAATGTCCGTATGGTTGCCCAAGCACATACGGCATTCTCGCAACATTGTCGGCCTAGTCCAGAGGAAAGAACTAGCCAATACGTCTGGGACCAACTATGAGCGGGTTTCCTCACGATGTTTTCCTTCACCATATGAGCTTCCATATTATGTACTTGAGATCAGAAAATGGCTCATTGGTACACGCCACCCGGGATCGAACGTGCACCCTCTAGGAGTGCGAAACAAAGGTCTACCCATTAGGCCACGGACGCTCTTTCGTCAAATATACGCCCATCAATTTTTGGTGTTTTAACGATGGTACTCAATGCACATCATTGTCCAGTTTGAAATTGAAATGAGAAGATAATTAATCCCTCGATCATGGATTCTTGGAAATCTATTGTTTACGCCGTCGAATTCGACCGCTTGGGAGTTGAAGCATTAATTGATTATAATATTTTAACTTGAGTTAAATTTTAACCTGAGTATATAAAATATATACTCATACTAATATTTGTAAGCTTCTTCAAATAAATATACGTCTATTGAACGTTCTCAAAGCCACATATCTAGTCTAGATAGTAGATAAGGCAACCTAATTCCAAATCGATAGAAGACGCAACAAAATACCTGCCCGCCTGGACCTGATCCAACTTAGAGATGGGATATCGATTATCGATGTTTTGTATCGATATTTCAATATTCTGGCCCGGCTAAGAGATAACGTTATAAAGATTAATTCATAAATTATAAAAAAAAGGATTAATTAAAAGCTGTTCTAAGATAAAACCCGAATTTTCCAGTTAGAGAGCTGATGATGCTAAGAATACTTAAGAATATAAATAATAGTATTTTAAAAAGATAAAACCGACTTCAAATTTTTGTACGTAATTAAGAATTAAAATTCCCTACCTCAAAAACTACTGAACCAATTTTGATGAAACTTGCAGTATTCCCTGAGTTGAATAATGCCCAGTACAATAACAAAAGAATCACTAAAATTGGACTTGTGGTTCCGGATATATGCGTGCACAAACATAAAAACATACATACATACATATATACCCTTTTAAAATTTGGCACATTTGTTCAGAAGCTGTCATAGAATATTAACATATACAAAAACTGGGCAGTTCTGGAAATATTACATACATACGCGTCGAATTGATAACCTCCTTTTTTTGAAGTCGGTTAAAAAAAGGATAAAATTCGGCCTACCCGTTTGAACTTTGAATGCTCCGCGATGCCACGAACAGTCATACACACAGGCAGGCAGACAGACACGTTAAGCTAATCCCCCTTTTTGGGGGTAATAAAGTGTATTTACGCAGTGTAACTATTCAAAGTCTATGACTCTGGAACATTCTTCATCCTTCTTAATATATAAAATTCTCGTGTCACAGTATTTCTGCGCGATCTCCTCTTAAACGGCTCAACCGATTTTAATGAAATTTTGTATGTACATTCGTTAGGCCTGAGAATAGGTTTGTATCTACTTTTTAGTTTTTATATTGATACTAGAAATAATGTATAAATATGGCAAAGAAACGTTTGCCGGGTTAGCTAGTAATTTTATAAACATTTCATGTAAGGACAGACAGAAAGGCTACGCATTTATAAATATGGATTCTCAGTGTCAATCGCTTACCAACTAATATCGATAAATTATTAATTACTTACCAGATGACGCCCGCAACTCCGTTGCGCCAAAACTAGTTTATCGCGCTGGAACCGTACATTTTTCGGGATAAAAACTATCCTATATCCTTTCCCGGGACTCAAAGTATCTTCATGCCAAATTTCAGCAAAATCGGTTCAGCGGTTTGAGCGTGAAGAGGTAACAGACAGACAGACACACTTTCGCATTTATAATATTAGTATGGAGTATGGATTGTCGACAATCAGCACGACCCTAGCGGCGTGCGGTCAGATTTCACGGATATCGATCACATAAGTTAATTACGCCAACACTAAACATAATTAATTTGTGGCTGAGCCCTCAGCCCCCCCCTCCCCCCCGCTCGCAGCACACGGAAACCGTACATTTTGTGAACAATAACTGCCTCATCCGTATCACGTTACGTTACGGAAAACGGAAAACTCGGCGAAACATGGCGGTAGCGGTCGTTGACTCCCTGTCAAGAACTTGTCGTTTTCTATACAAAGCCGCGATTGACAACATCTGATGATCTGACACTTCATTGTCAATCGCGGTTTATATAGAAAATGACAAGTTTCTGACAGGGAGTCAATGACCGCTACCGCCATGCTTCGCCGAGTACAGTATAGTACATTTGTTTTTTAGTGAAAACCCTGTTATACCACAGAGTTATACCAAGTATTTGATGTTCATTCTCGCAACCTGTAACCTCGTTGGACTGATTATCCCATCATTGCGAATCTATATTGCATAGTCAATAGTGCTTATCGCAAAAGCATTTGAATCACGGGCAATCATAGACGGTTATGCTACTATGTTCGTTATCGCTAAGGTACAGAGAGCGTATAAGGCAAATCTATATTATGTACAAACTCTTCCGAAGGGTTAAACTTACCTCACTGAAAAATAGATTAAAATAAAAAATTAAACAAAAAAATCGGCCAAGTACGAGTCGGACTCGCGCACTAAGGGTTTCGTACCGTTATATAGAGCAAAGATAGGCCAAAAGTTGTGTTTTTTGTGCTTTAATTTTTTATTTTATTTTAATATTATTATTAATTATTGAAGAACAGAAATAATAAAGATCTTTGTAAAAATATTAAGTGCCTACCTAATTCCATTATTGATATCGAGCAAAAAAGGCCAAAAAAATCACGTTTGTTGTATGGGAATCCTCCCCAAATATGTATTTTATTTTATTTTTTATAGCGGCAACAGATATATATACACAATCTGTAAAATATTCAAAAGTTAAGCTATAGCGGTTCTTGAGATACAACCTGGAAACAGACAGACGGACAGACGGACAGACAGACAGACATTGAAGTCTTAGTAATAGGGTCCCGTTTTTACCCTTTGGGTACGGAACCCTAAAAACGAAAAATATATAATATTCGTAGATCCTCTACGGCTTGGAATTGTTGGCAAATGGATGGTGCCCGTGGGATTGAAGTCACGACTCACGGTCCACTGTTTAAACATGTCAATAACACAGATTGTTTAGCCATACATATAAAACACGTGTGTTTGTTTATTTGTGCACGAATTCTTTGAGTCTTGACGTATTACGCTATATTTTTAAGACGTACAAACATTTTTTACCGAACTTTTGAACTCTACATAGAGGAAAGATAAATAAAGATTTAAAAACTCCTAAAAATGAAGCCCAAATTTTCCAGAAGCGCGCGAGCTGATGATGATGAAATATGACCAAGAACACTCGATCATATCGGCTTTTAAAAACAAAAAGCTAGATCAAAATCGGTCCACCCGCAGTCGGGGCGTGAAGAGGTAACAGACAGACAGACTGACACACTATTGGACATTTATAATAATTATTATTAATGTACAGATAGAATACATTACAAACTAGATGACGCCCGCAACTCAATTGCGCCAAAAGTCGTTTGTCGAGTGGGTTTTCCGGGATGAAAAGTATCCTATGTCCTTCAGTGGCGTGCAGAGCAATATGACACAGGGTATGCGGGGCCCAGCGGAGTAGTTGGATGGCCTATATTATATGGTCGGAAAAAATCTTAATAGCGCTATGTAGCCAGCGACAGCAATATTGCCAGCGCCATCTATCGAGAACATCGAGAACTATTTTAAGTACTCACCTAATCGGCTTCAATTTTCACATACTCATGGTTCCGGACTCCGGTTACTTGAGATTTACTATATTCTGATGTAAATACTATAGATGCAAGATTTCGGCCACCTCAAATATCTTATGCAAGTGAGTGATAGTTACAGAACACGTCCCTCGCAAGATATCCGATGTGGCCGTTAAAAAGGCCGATTTTCATGTGATTCGCAAAATATATAAATAAACTTAATAATAAAACTATGGGTTCGTAAAAAACAAACTACTCATTCATTTGTAGATTAAATCTATGCGCCTATCCTTTTTTAAATATAATTTTAGGATATCGTCATAGAAAGTTGGATTGCGTTTTAATTCTATCATTAATGCCTTTTCTATAGAAATCATGGAAAGATGAGTCGTTGTTGATTTTGTGTGTTTCTCAAATATGTGTGGATACGTTTTAAACTCGAAAATGAACGCTCTGCCGATGCGCTGCTTGCTGGGATAGTCACAATGAATTTCGCTAATCGTAACACTTCAGAAAAAACTTTATTCAAATTGTCATTATACAAATTTTGAATAATACTAAATACACAACTATTTGCAAATTGAGTTGATCTATAAATACAGCGCAATTCATTTTTCAATTTATCAAAATTAAAATTTGCCTAATATTTACTAGTGAATTCTCTGATTTCATTTTCAGGGAAACATTCACTATATTTTCTAAAATTCTCACAAGAAAGTAGCTCAACAAACTTTAAATCTTTAATGTTTTTATAATGATTTCTTAATTCACTCACTACATTATCAATCATTTCAACAAAAATTCGCCGATAATGTATTTTTACATCATCGACATTGCGCTTTCTTTTAGGTGGTCTGGTTTTGTGAACGGCGGCATCATAATAGATCTCGAACTTCTCTCTGAAACGTTCTAAAAATGACTCTAACTCTTTTATCTTTCTTACACAATACGCGATGTCACTAGTTTTTTTTGCAAAATATCGTACAGAATATCCGTTTCTGCAAAAATATCTGCGAAAGATTTTAATAGAAAATTAAATTCAAATTCTTTCATATTAAATAAAAATGAACTGACTTGTGTCAGTGTTTCACCATCCCAGTCTTGTGTATTTTCGTTCATATTTTCAGACAATTCTAGGAGGTGGGTGGACTCATTATTAATTACATTAACCGTGCGCGAGTGATATGTCCACCTTGTTTCCGCGACACGAGGCAGCTTTTTCATATCGGCAAAGTTGTTGTAATGGGCCATTCGCTTTGTACTAGTGTGAAAAAAAGCCGCGATTGATTTTATAATACTAAAAAAGCGTTTTGTTTCAGCAACTCGTTCGAAAGATTTCTATAAAACTAAATTTTTTGCCTCACCAAAGCCTGCACGCCATTAATTTGTGAGGATAAAACTGCTGCCCCGTCGTAAGTTTGTGCAACTAATTTGGATACACAATCGAACTCTTCTAAAACTTCCAAAATTATAGAACTCAAGGCTACAGCGGTCCGATCCGCGCTGACATCAACATATTTGATAAATCGATCAACTACTTCTGAATCACGAAAATATCTCAAAATTAATACTAATTGTTCACGGCCGCTAACATCAGGAGTCTCATCTACCATGACGGCGACAAAATCGGACTGTTTAATTTCGGCTTTAACGCGATCGATCATCACAGATGCAAGGCTCGAGATCAAATCATTCTGCGTACGGTTCGACATGCCCGTGAATGAGGTACTCGCATTCTGTAAATGGGTTTCTAAAACTCCATCATACTTGGCTAATAAATTTACTATTTCTAAATAATTACCCCTATTTAACGACGATACTGACTCATCGTGACCGCGAAAAGCTAATTCTTGTTTTCCCAGAAAGCAAACAACATCGATCAGCCTATGAAAAATGTTTCTATTGCGATCGACTTTAGCATTATGCCTCTCAATATCTAATCGTAACTGACTGTTGATACTCATTTCAATACGAGATTTACCAAAAGTATTTAATTTTGGTAAATCTCGTATTGATCTCCAGATGTTTTTCTGTATGGTCATGCTTCTTTGCCGCGTTATAGAAATTATTTAAATCTGAATATCCTGAATCAGTCCACACTGAACTACAATTATTAAACAATATGCAAGGAAAACAATATAATTTAATCGTGTGCACACAACCACACAGCCAGTTATATGATTTATAACTTTTAACATGAAACTTCCGAGTTACATTGCCTTTTTGCTGGTTTAATTGTAACTCGGGTACACACCTACCTTTCGACACAATCTGAATCTTTTCACTGAATGACAATTGTGAAAACTTGTTATTTTTAATTTTTAATAAACACACATTCTCAACACAGACCTCACAGTCAAATAACATTTTTAAGAAATCAAAAACGCACTTAATATAGAAACTCAGTAATAACTATTAAACTGTTAAAATGTGCAAACTTTTAAATGTTAAAACAAAAAAGTCGTTTTAGAAAACTATAAACTTGCGCAAACAAAAATTATCGTAACAGTGCTCATCACATGAAAAAAGAAAATGGCGTTCCAAAAATACTAAACATTAATGTAATGTACACAAATATAACCCTTACTAAACAAAAATGCATTATACATGCATACCCGTAATTAGATTTCCGTCCATTATTTTTACTCGGATTATAATAGGCAACGAAGTGTGAAGTGCAACGAACCCGAACCGAACGCCGCGTCGGAGGCGCTCGGATAAGTTCGCTGCCGCAGTCCTTGAAGCTACTTGCCCGTACTAGGCAAATGAGATATTCATGTCTGCGTGCGTTTGCAATCTGTGCACAGATACAAAAATCTCATCGCACACATATGCCCGAGGTCTGCGAGGCCTCAAATGCATATATTATCTCCGCTCGGCGGGCCGTTGCGATTAAATAATAATGTTTTTATGAAGTTTTGCAAATTAGTTTTTGCTATTTTATAAATTTTGGCGTTTTAAGTGTATATTAATTTTTTACTTTATATAATAACTAACGTCATCTAAAACGTGCGAAAGTTAAATTAAAATATGTGTATAGCAAGTATTTATCATTAGGTAAGCAGTGCTTTTATGCTTTCATGGTACGCACGCCCATGATGTCCTTTCCCGGGACTCAAAGTATCCCCATACACAATTTTAGCAAAATCGGTTCAGCGGTTTGAGCGTGAAGAGGTAATAGACAGACAGACACACTTTCGCATTTTTAATATTAGTGTGGATTGAAATACGCTATATTATATTATTATGTAGGCGATATATAGGCTACTATAGGAGATAGGCTATCACAGAGTGAATTATTCAGGTTGAAAATACCTTACTTATTTGATAATAAAGTAGTAAAATATGATTACCAAAATTAATAAATGATCATCTTAATTCTACATTAAAACAGCATTTTAATGTAAGTAGGTACTATGTAACTAAAATAATTGTTATAACCAGTGTTTTCATCTTGTACTTGAAGGAAATCATAGATAACAGGATAGAAATTAGGATGGTTTTTGTTGGAAAAAAGTACGGTTTCCGTGAGATAACGAATTTCGGCGTAACAGAGCAGCGGCCGCAAACTGGATTTAAAGTTACAACGTCTTATAATTCGATATGGGCTACGCGCACGAAAAAACATGACGCAATATGCGGCGTTACCTCGCTCTGAGGCGTTCCATTTAAGGCTATGACGTTGTCACGTTCAACTATCGTCAGTAAACCGACTTTACAGACAACCGAGTTCAAGTCGAGTTCGAGTCGAGTTCGAGTCGAGTGCGAGTCGAGTTCGAGTCGAGTTCGAGTCGAGTTCGAGTTCGAGTTCGAGTTCGAGTCGAGTTCGAGTTCGAGTTCGACACAAAACACTACTCTCCAACCGTCTTTTTTACTACCTAGTTTGCCTTTGGGGAATATAGATGGCACTGAGCCCGTGCTACATCGCGCTATCGTTGACTCGTACCTCAATCATAAATAGTCGTTAGTGCAGTATTTTCTCTGTGAGATGCACACTGTATATTTTACTTATGCTATTTTTGAATCGGTTGCTTGTTCTAGCAGCCGTCACAATAATATTACATTCTACGTACTGTTATATCATTTCATCAAGGCCCCAAGCGGCCACATCCGGCCGCGATAACAATGAAAAAGCTATTGTGTCTCGTTTTGCCACGATCGATGGGTTATTGTGATTTTATTATTTGTATAGATGATGTTCCTAACGGCTATATTTTCATAGCGCGCCAATTTCCAAATTGGAATACGCTACATTTTTCAAGCGCGCTATTTTTGACGCTACGTTATACTCGTAAGTATAAAGAATGATATTAAGTTGGGGAAAAAGATTCTTCACATTTTATATAAAAATTCAAAAGGTTTTTTTATAAAGTTTATTTACAACTACCTAGCTGTTGCCCGCAACTTCGTCAGCGTGAACGTATGTTATTATAATCGAGATTTAGAAAATTGTACACCCATCGGCCATCTACTACTATTTTATTTGGATCTATATTACACACGAAATTTTTTATTTACATCAAAGACCCAGGAAACTTGAACCGCAGATAGGTACTTATCGTTTTGAAAAATCCTTTCTTCGAAGACCGCTTGGCGTGGAGATAGAGGATAGACTACAGAAGATGGGATTTTAATGTAGGCAACTATCCCTCTTTAACCTACCTCTTACTCTCAGATTCCTAACCTACAATTAAACCAGAATAAAAAAACGCTTGAAGTTGTTTACTTACTTACCCAAAGGGTAATTTCTTTATGGGCGTTGGCCCACCAGCCACCACACATTCCCACCACTGTATCTCCTGTGTCACCCGGATCGACAGCGGTATCCAACCACGAAAACCCTTTGATATGATCTCAGGGAGCCCAAAGTACATGCTCAAACTGGTTTGGGACCCGCAACGAAATTGATCAGAAGAAAATAGAAGTATGAAGAATTGTAATTCCTCTTTCTATTTATAGCGGAGACAGCAAAAAGTTGCAGTGACCAAATGTCCAATAACTTAGGGGAAGCACCACGAAAATAAACTATAATAATAATAATTGTGGCTACTAAGCTGTAGCTAAATTAATATTGGAATTTGATGTGAGACTGTTGCCAATAATAATTGTGACAAAAACGCTTGAAGGCACGGAATTTCCTATAGCGCTGTCCACGATATCACCGTAATATACGACATCAGATTTACACTGCAGGTTGTCCAGCATTGTAGTTCTTTCGTCTTGGCAAAAAAAAACTCTCCCAGAGAACATGATGAGTGGTTTATTCAAACATACTGCATTCGGTCGAGCACAAAATATTCTACCTGTGTGCTTGACCGACGCTAGTAATTTAGATCCGTAAAGTTTGACTTCAAAATTTCCATGGCCGGTAACGAATTGAGTTTGGATAAATCGTTTACGAATTAGGGAAAAGTTTTAAAGATCGACCTTTGCTAGAATCGGTAATCACTTTGGTTTTCGTTGTAAATTTCGAGGAGTTCCTTCAATTCCATTACTCATAGTTCCTATTGTGAAATTTCCACCTTCGCGACAATAACTGCGAAAGTCACACTTTCTGAAATTCGAGGAGTTTCTTCAATACCTCATGGATCCCATTATGAAATTTCCACTTTCGCAACCATAGAATCAAATACAAATTACCTATAGCCCTTAAATTAATAAAAGAATAATTTTACAAAGAAATCGCACAGAGACGGCGAAATAATTATTATCAATTTCGATTCTGATCCTTTTAATGCAAAAGAACACAAAAAAATCAATAAAAGCATCATAATGTGATTATGGATGGTGGTAATGATGGTGGTGATCATGATGATTAAGATAATTGACATAGTGGCATGTGCTTCCAGTATTTTAAACAACGCTGAACCTCCTACGTAATATTATGATATTATCTTCTTATAAGGAATCATGAGTTCCGTTCAGCAACGGAACCTTCGGAAGCCCTATACCCTGGGATATGCCTTGGTGCAAATCTTACTTTTTGGTGGCATGTTATGTTCATTTTACTTAAAAGAAGTGAAAATTACTGTAATGTTTTTGTTGTAAAGGAGTTCCGTCGATACCTCCCGATCCCGAGAAAATCATTATCAAGTCACCGTTTTTGTAAACATGGTATTCAAATTCGGGTTAACAATCTATACTTACAACAAAAAAATAATTTTGAAAATCTGACCACAAACAGCAAAGTAAACATTAACTCCTCCTTTTTTGGAAATCGGTTAAAAAAAGTATCTAAGATGTTAACCAGGGATGTAAGGTATCACCATGCCAAATTTCATTGAAATCGGTCCAGCGGATTCAGAGATTAGCCTGTACAAACAGACAAACAGACAAACAGACAAACAGACAGAGAAACAAAAATTTCAAAAACAGTTAAAATGTGTTCTACCACTCTTCCAACATGCCCCTGACTCGTTTTTTCAAGTTTATTTTCAATGTACAAAAATTTTACCTCTACGATTTTATTATATGTATAGATTGACTAAAGTATATGGGTGCCATTTTGTTAGATAACTTTTTGCCATCTTGTTGGTAGGGACATGATCCCATTGCTATAAAAATGTTGGGGCTTCTGGTGAAAGAACTGCGACAAGTGGTTTTGGCAGTCCTCTTGTGATGTCAACCTGAAACTGCCTAAGGAAGTCTGCAGCGACCGAAACAGGTGGAAATCTGAAGGTGCAAGGTCAGGACTATACGGCGGATGCATTAACACCTCCCAGCCAAACTCCCGTAATTTTTGCTGAGTGGCTAAAGATGTGTGAGGTCTAGCGTTACCATGGTGAAAAACCACACCCGTTCTGTTGATTAATTCCGGCCGCTTTCTCTCAACTTCTTGTTTTAATCTCATCAGTTGTTCGCAGTACAGTTCAGAATCGATGGCCCTGCCTGGCGGTAACAGTTCATAATGAATAATTCCCTTCCATTCCCACCACACACACACTACACAGCATCACCTTGTTACGAGTTAACCCGGGTTTCGCCACAGTCTGTGAAGCCTAACCGGCCTTTGACCACGATCTTTTTCGCACGTTCTTGTCGTACGTGATCCACTTTTCATCACCAGTTATCAGCTTCTTCAAAACTGGTTCGGTTTCATTACGTCGTAATAAAAAATCACAAATAAGTACACGGTTCGTTAGGTTTCCATCAGTGAGCTCATGAGGCACCCAAATATCGAGCTTTTTTGTGTAGCCAGCTTTTTTCAAACGCGCCAAAACCGTTTTGTGGTCAATCCCCAGTTCTTCAGCTACATCGTACTCGTAACTACTAATATGGCGATCTTGCTCCACTTTTTTAAAATTGGCATCAGTTTTGTCCGTAACAGGGCGACCAGAGCGACGTTCATAGCTTTGATATAAAAATTTCTGGATTGAAAACGCTTACACCTTTTCTTTTTTATGAAATAAGGGGGCAAACGAGCAAACGGGTCACCTGATGGAAAGCAACTTCCGTCGCCCATGGACACTCGCAGCATCAGAAGAGCTGCAGGTGCGTTGCCGGCCTTTTAAGGGGTAATAGGGGAGGGTAGGGAAGGGAAAAGGGTAGGGGATTCTGCCTCCGGTAAACTCACTCACTCGGCGAAACACAGCGCAAGCGCTGTTTCACGCCGGTTTTCTGTGAGGACGTGGTATTTCTCCGGTCGAGCCGGCCCATTCGTGCCGAAGCATGGCTCTCCCACGTCACCTTTGGCCTTTGGGCTACTCTCACAGATACTGCATTAGGTCCATAAACATCACAAATTTGGAATTGTCTTTTGTAAAATTAAAACTTTTTAATGATACCAAAACAGCCAGATACAATTGGTATTATAATAAGGAGGTAGCAACGTTTTCGAGAAATATTTCAGGACGGCTGATTTTGTGATATATGTCGCCATTCTTGCTCTTCTGGTTACAGTCTGGGCGGTCTGGCTGCTGGTAGTGGTTTCATTCATTAGTGTGCATTTCATTTGTCCAGGTGATGCTATTAATATAAGGAGCGCCTGATAAAAAGAAATGGCTACACTAATCTATACTAATAATGCGAAAGTATCTCTGTCTGTCTCGCTTTCACGCCAAAACTACTGAACCGATTGTAATGAAATTTTGTACACAGTCTAAAACCTGAGAAAGGACATAGGCTACTTTTTAACTGGAAAAAGGGGTTGTAAGGGAGTGTTTATGCGTAAATTTGTTCAGATTAAGTTAGTTCCAAAAATTCATAATAGATGGCGCCTGTACGTCACCTACATCGCACAAGCGCTAACTCAACCGTGTTTCTATAAGAGGTGGTAAGGATAAAAGATAGAAGTAAAGTTTTAAGAGGCGTTGATGTTCGACCCTAGTTTTTAACCTCCGACGCAAAAAGAGGGGCGTTTTAAGTGTGACGTGTCTCAGTGTCTGTCTGTCTGTAAACATTGAAGTTTGAAGTAAGCGTACCGCGGAAGCCTTCGTGGAAATTTTGCAATTTGCAGTAATTTAGCGTACATGGAAACGGGAACTACCGCGCGCTATAAGCTGAAGTCCACGCGGACGGAGTCACGGCCCGCGGGCAACAGCTAGTATAAGGGCGTGTTCATATGACTACGCGCACAATCCGCGTACACGCAGCAACCGCCTTTTTACCGCGTACACGCAGCTACCGCGCAGCGACCGCGCAGCCACCACGCAGCGTCCACTCGGTTGCTAGGGTATCCATAAATTCACCCGCAGTTTACTAACGGAATTCAGAACTCAAACACGTGTTTGCCATGTACTCCGCGAAAAAGCTCATAATTTTGTATTACTTGTACAAAAAATGGAAAAATGAAGAGAATGTGTATTTTAACCCGACGATATGAAAGTGGTGAATATCACACATTATACAAGGAACTTCAAGAAGACGAAAAGGAATTTGAAAAATATTTTCGAATGAAATTTCGCATCCGTCGCGCGGTCTCAAAGGGAATGAGTAATGACAGACACACTAGCCGCGCGGGCGGTGATCGTAGACTGCTCTGTCGCTGCGCGTAGGCTGTGCGGTGGCTGAGCGTACGCTGCGCGGTCGCTGCACGTTCGCTGCGCGTACGCGGTTTTTGTGGAAATATTTGAAAATAAGCTTTATGTAATTAGCATAGAACCTCAAACTGCTTTAACGTTTGGGAAAACACGCGACGAGCGCTGAATCCGCACGCGCAGAAAACGCGCACGTGTGAACACAGCCTAAGAAAAAAGAATAAATAAAAAGAAAACTAATAATATAAGATATTTTTTTATTTATTATTTTCGCTCATCAAAATGTAGTTACGTCCTTTACTCCTTTCTCAGGCTCTAGACCAGTGGTCCCAACCTTTTTAGAGCTGTTACCCCTATGGCCTGTTAGAGAAACTGATTTTAACCACCTCTGTTACCCCTTTAGAATAGCTATTTTACCCCCGCGGGGGTAATTACCCCCAGGTTGGGAACCACTGCTCTAGACTCTACAGTCTAGACTACCGATTGTAATGAAATTTTGTTCACAGTTAGTCTAGACTTCTAGAGTCTAGACTATCTGTGTGCAAAATTTCATTACAAATAATTTACAATCGGTTTAGTAGTTTCGGCGTGAAAGGGAGACAGGCAGACAGACAGACAGACAGACAGAGATACTGAGATACTTTCGCAATTATAACATTAGTATGGAAGTATGGATAGAATACACTTGGCCTTTGGGATTGAAATCGGAAAAACTAATCATACAGGTCATAAAGCATTGAGATATAAGTACTACGTAATAATAATAATAATAGCTCCCACACCGGTTTCGGTGACGGTGGCCGGTTTCATTGAAACCAGGCCAGCTACGCAGGAGTAATTTTATAGTGCCCAAGTGTGTGCGCAGTACACAAGATCACTCTCTATTCCTTTACTCTCATAACCCAGTGGGACGGACGACCGACACGACCGGCGAGAGATCAGGCGCAGGACCGACTTTTACATGCCCATCCGACGCATGGATCATCTTACTTGTCAGACAATCAGGTGATCAGCCTGCATTGTCCTAACCAAACTTGGAAATAACACGTACGTAATACGTAGTACTTATATCTCAATGTCATACAGGCTAGTTATATAGCACATAGGCGACTACAGGAGATAGGCTATTATAGAATGCATTATTCAGTGTAGATGCGCAGGTTTCGATAATAACGTATTTAAATCCCGGAAGTGGGAAATTGGCGCTCCGCTCCGTGCGGACCGATTTAATATTTCGATCGAGGATTCTTGGAAATGCTATTGTATTCTATTATTGTCGCGATCACCGGTGCTCGTATGGGGATTGAATGATAAAATATTACTTACCGCAATGATCAGCGCAATGAGGTGAAATCCCATTTATATTAATTAATAAATGCATGTATAGAAATAAAATCTATTTAGTACCTATATAATATTTATCGACCTACAAAGTGTAACAAAACTAAGTGATAAAACTTTAGGGAGTGTATGGGTCCCCTATATCTATGGAGTTCGCTGTGAAAGTAGCAGCACTGAAAGAGGAACTTTTTTTAAACTCTTGTATGGAAGAAATCATGACGTTGTGTCGCTTGCCTATACAGAATACAGATCACAAAAAACAACATAGTACGCAGTATTATGTTTATTTCGTTATATTATATCTGTGAGATACGAAGCGGGTCGGCATTTGACCTGTTTAATGCTAACCGCGATTCTATATTATACAGACATTTCAGATACTACACCTACATAAGTGTCTATATAAACATATACATATAACATAAGTATTAAGTATACAAACATACTTTTTAGGATTCCGTACCCAAAGGGTAAAAAGGGCTTAGGTCTTATTAGGTGAGTCCATTTAACCAAAAAAAATTGGGTTCTATTTTTATTTAGTGATATATTTTTATCCCATTTAATATCGTACTGCAGAACGGTCACTCGCGGTGTGGGGGAATGAGCGGGGGTGACGCGGGGAGAGACGCGCGCGCGGGGGCACGTCACGCGCGGGCGACGCGTCGTGTCCAATAATTGTAGTGTTTTTAAGGATAACTTTCGGAAGCTATTTCTCAACACACTGCACACTGCACGATAACGACACGACACGATACCACAGAATAGAGGGCCACCGCACATATTATACAATTTCAAGTTAGCCGACTATCGTACAAACTGACTATCGTACTAATTCTAATATTCTGTCACTTTATATTGAATGCACCCAAAATATTCTCCTTTCTTTTCGATTTCGTTTTATTAGTGTCACAATAAAAGCGTGCTTTTTACGCATTTTAACACGCACGTCGCTAGGCTAGCAACACCGTTACCAACTAAATCTAAAAGTCTGCGGATGGCAGCGTATACGATGAAGTTGTCCGATTAAATTGTGACACTACGCAATTTAGTTTGTACGATAGTCGGCCAACTTGAAATTGTATAATATGTGCGGTGGCCCTTATCTATTCTGTGGTATCGTGTCGTGTCGTTACCGTCGCAGTGTGAAAACGCCCAATAGAGGCGCTGTAGGTGCGGCGGTTACTGCACAGGGGTTGGGTACGGATAGCAAAAAAATTGAAATTAACACACATACTTAAAATAACGTTAATTATATGCAAACTGTCGCCAGGACCACGGTGGTATCCAACCACGTAATCCTCTGAAAAAACTAAATATTATCTCAAAAAACATAGCTTTTTCTTAAAAAATATAACTATTTAAAAGTACGTATTTATAGTTATAATGTAACAATAATAATTTTAGTAATGTTCGTTATTTTTTTATTTACGTACACATTCTTTTGTCTTATTTAGTTATTCGTTATTTTACAGCTTTAATAATAGAATGTAAAAAAAAATCTGAGCTATTCTGGGTCTAAATTTTATAGAGATTGCTTAATTAAGCTTTTAGCTTTGGTCAAGAAGTCATTTATTCGGACTCTACCTAACACGCTAAATATTTTACTTTTTCTGGTGTCGCTACTCAACAGGTGTTATAACTACGTGATTAGATTGTCGCGATACGCAATTGAAATCTGTCAATTCAATACAGAAAATATGTTATCTACGCGTCGCGTTGCGGTCTGAATTGACCTTTAGTACCCCGCAAACGATCAAATTTTTTGTCAAATTTTACGTGTTTGTGAAACAGTTTGATAGTGTACAGCTTTGTTTGAAGCGTTTGTCAAACAAACTACGTGTTTGACCTGTTTGAAGAAAATTTGGATTGGCGTAGTGTTTGACAAACGTGTTTGAACGTGTTCCGCTGTATTTGTCAAACAAGATCTCATGATCTCAAACCGATTTTACATAATTGACAAGCTTGTTTGATGCACGTTTGTTCGTCTGCGCTGCTGTTTGATGAAAACGTAAATTATATCAAACATGTTTGTCAAACAAATTTGATAGTTTGCGGGGTACTTAAGTCGGACACTACTCAAACGCTACCTACATATTTACACAAACTTTTCTGCTATCGCTACTCGACTGGGGTGAGCGGTTATAGCCTTGTGATTAGATTGTCTCGCCGTAACGCGCACTGGTTACCGGTTCAATCCCGGTAATGACCAGCGCTGTTGTTGGACAAGTGCTCCTCCACGTAACTGACTTACAAAAAAGGAGGTTGTATGTTCAGCTGTGGATTTTTTTTCTGACCAATTCAGTTGCTGGTCAGTTTTTAAACCTTTGCATAGTATAATAATATTATGTTCATAATGCTGCGACCGCTTCGTCCTTGAGACGATACCATTAGCTATGTCCACATTATGCGCTTTCGTCTTCAATTTTCGTCATATTCTTTCGTTCAACTTTCGTTTTGGCGCATTCAATAATTGAAAGCGTTAAAGAACGCAACGCCAACTGTCATTTTTAATAACAAAGCTTTGGACGGTCAGAGGACTCAGAGGGCATGCGTCGCGGCCCGCGGGCATGCCTTAGTGTCTAAACACACTAGGCTGAATTACGCCGGCGTAAATTCCGCCGCAAATGTCAAACGCCTACAAATACGCGACGGAATAGTGTGTCGTCTCTCGCGTTCCGCCCGTATTTTGTATGAGTTTGAAACGCGGCGTAAACGCGGCGGAATTTACGCTGGCGTAATTCAGCCTAGTGTGTTTAGAGCCTTACATTCGCTATTGACTGCGCTATAACGCATGCCCTTGACGAACAGAAAAAGGCACAGTGTGGACGAAGCTATTGGACGATCTGCGTGTACGTCCAATGTTACCGTCACGTCATAACTCATAACACATTGCACTAGGCTTCGTGACGACTGACGATAGACGCATGTGCGGCCGCGGCATTTACATCCATACTTACATAAACTAATATTATATTAATGGAAAGAATGCATGTCTATATTTCTGTCAGTCTGTCTGTCTGTCTGTTCCCTCTTCACGCTTAAACCGCAAAGCTGATTTCGATGAAATTTAGTACGGAGATACTTTGAGACCTGGGAAAGGACATAGGATACTTTTTATCCTGGAAAAATGTACGGTTGCGTAAATGGAGTTGCGGGCGTCATCTAGTGAAATCTATTATTGACATTTAAACACTAGAGTTCGTCAGAATCTTGAGGCTAGGGATTGGTATCTAAACATGTTGCCCGAATGACTGAACATTGAGCCAAAATGCATTTGATAGTTTGGACAGCGAAGTAATTATCAAAAATCTATGAGATAAAACTATAAAATACAACAAATAAACTCACATTTTACAAACTATAATACAGTTACAACAGCTACGCGTCACAATAAAATGTACTTGCAACATTTTACATCTTTTTTCAGTCGGCCAAAACATCGTAAAACGCAGTCAAAGGAATACGAGCCCTAAATCATGAGCACGAAGGTCGAATATCAAACGATATAGTTTTACGACTATGTCCGAATTTCCAAAACATTATGTTTCCGGTATTACGTTGATGTTGAATAAAAAATAGATACAGCTTTCAACGCACAGCCCAAACCACTGGACGGATCGGGCTAAAATTTGGCATGCAGGTAGATGTTATGACGTAGGCATCCGCTAAGAAAGGATTTTGATAAATTCCAACCCCAAGGAGTTAAAATAGGGGATGAAAGTTTGTATATAATAATACTTCTTAACGCGAGCGAAGCCGCGAGCAAAAGCTCGCCTTTTATTATAAAGTAAATGTAGAGTCTCTCAAGTAACTATGGATCCATTGGGGTGGATAATATTAAACACAGTACCCAATATTCAGGTATATAGTTAGGTTAGGTTAGGTTAGGTTAGGTTAGGTTAGGTTAGGTTAGGTTAGGTTAGGTTAGGTTAGGTTAGGTTAGGTTTTTTTTTTTTTTTTTTAATGCCATCCCCCTAACATTATTAGGGATTGTTGTTTGCTGTATTTTTTTGTTTGCTCTTTTCATTTTTCTTTTATCTTTATAACCTTATGGCTATTACAATTTTTACTTTTTTACATCTGATTTTTTACAACTATTACAGTTATTGTCAATATCTCTAATGCATTAAGAGGTTAGGTTAGGTTAGGTTTTTTTTTTTTTTTTTTTTTCTGTCCACAGGCCTAGATGGCCCGTGCTCTGTTTATTATTCTTTTCAATTTAGTTTGTTTTCATTTTTTATCATATCGTTTTTTGCGTCGGTTTACAATCTGAATTTGTATCAAAAGATGTTGATAATTTTACATATTTTTGTCGTATAATTTCCCTGAAGGGGAATTGGTATAAAGATGGTATATAATTCTACATATTTTTATCTAATAATATTCCCTGAAGGGGTTGGTACTGTATTTCCATTTGATTGTCGGCGGACCCGACATTTCCCGCTACCCTCAGGTTTATGATGCTCCACCCTTTGCCTTTTGATGTTGTGGCATTGGCTCGGGTGTTTAGGGGTCACCAAAGCTGGGTGGAGTTCCTGGGATGGCAAAAGGTACCGTTCAATGTTGTGTCCGCCGACAGGCAGTCGGTGGAATCGCTTGGCTATAACTGGGCTTTCCGATTCCACCGGCCGGTCTGGGCACACAGTTGTCTTTTCTGTTGGCCACTGATTGGGGCTGAGGTCATCAAATCGGATGCCATCTGCTTGACGGGGCTGTCATCGATGGTTAGGTTAGGTTAGGTTAGGTTAGGTTAGGTTAGGTTAGGTTAGGTTAGGTTAGGTTAGGTTAGGTTAGGTTAGGTTAGGTTAGGTTAGGTTAGGTTAGGTTAGGTTAGGCTAGGCTAGGCTAGGCTAGGCTAGGCTAGGTTAGGTTAGGTTAGGTTTAATGCTAATTATTAAATTGCATTATGCTAATTATTTCAATTTCGATTTCAATTTCGATTTCGATTTCAATTTCGATTTCAATCTCGATTTCGATCTCGATTTCGATCTCGATTTCGATCTCGATTTCGATCTCGATTTCGATCTCGATTTCGATCTTGATTTCGATCTCGATTTCGATCTCGATTTCGATCTCGATTTCGATCTCGATTTCGATCTCGATTTCGATTTCGATTTCGATTTCGATTTAGATTTCGATTTCGGTTTCGATTTCGGTCTCGGTTTCGGTGTCGGTTTCGGTTTCGGTTTCGGTTTCGGTTTCGGATTCGGTTGCGGTTTCGGTTGCGGTTTCGGTTTCGGTTTCGGTTTCGCATGCGGTTTCGGTTTCGGTTGCGGTTTCGGTTGCGGTTTCGGTTTCGGTTGCGGTTTCGGTTTCGGTTTCGGTTTCGGTTTCGGTTGCGGTTTCGGTTTCGGTTACGGTTTCGGTTGCGGTTTCGGTTTCGGTTCCGGTTTCGGTTTCGGTTTCGGTTTCGATTTCGATTTCGATTTCGACTTCGATTTCGACTGAAATTTCAATTTCAATTTCAATTTCAATTTCAGTTTCAGTTTCAGTTTCAGTTTCAGTTTCAGTTTCAGTTTCAGTTTCAGTTTCAGTTTCAGTTTCAGTTTCAGTTTCAGTTTCAGTTTCAGTTTCAGTTTCAGTTTCAGTTTCAGTTTCAGTTTCAGTTTCAGTTTCAGTTTCAGTTTCAGTTTCAATTTCAATTTCAATTTCAAGCGAGCAAGCGATAGCGCGATGTAGGAGACGAGCGACGCCATCAATTATGAATTTTTGGAACTAACTTAATTTGAACAAATTTACGCATTTTCACCATTACAACCCCGGTTTTTTTTTCCGGTTAAAAAGTAGCCTATGTCCTTTCTCAGGCTTTAGACTATCTGTGTACAAAATTTCATTACAATCGGTTCAGTAGTTTTGGCGTGAAAGCGAGACAGACAGACAGAGATACTTTCGCATTTATAATATTAGTATAGATTTCGAGCATATTATTATTTTATTGAAGTGACTAAATAACTATGTTACCATGGTAACGTCCCGTCCCTTCCCGTCGCACAAACAATGGTCGCCGTCAGTCTCGAGTTGTAATAATTTACTTTTATTTATTCAACAAATGCACTTATCAATATATAAAGTACCCAGTAGCCGATTCTCAAACCCACTGAATATGCATATAAAATTTGGTTAAAATCAGTAAAGCTGTTTCGGAGGAGTACGCTATCTAACACGAGAATTTTATATATTAAGATTAATGGGAAAGTAAGTCTGTCTAATGTCTATCTGTTACCTCTTCAAGCCCAATCCGCTGAAACGATTTTGCTGGGTATGGACTATGGAGATACTTTGAGTCCCGGGTAACCTGATAAAAAGTATCCCATGTCCTTTACATAGGATACTTTTTATCCCGGAAAAATGTACAACTCCCGCGCGATACACGAAATTTGGCGCAACGGAGTTGCGGGCTTTATGTAGTATACACTTATAAGTGATAATACTTTAGGGTGTGTACGTGTTCCTTGTAAAGAGTTGACTGTGAAAGTTGCAGCGCTAAAAGACCAATTTTTTTTTCATTTATGTATGGGGAAACTCGTAACGTTGGGCCGCTTGCCCATACAAAAGTGAAAATAAAATTGTCTTTCAGCGCTGCAACTTTCATAGTGAACTCTCTACATTTAGGGTGTGTATGTGTTCCTTGTAGAGTCTGCAAGGAACATATACACAGTTACACACCCTAAAGTATTATCTTTATCACTTATTTTTGTTACACCTTGTATATCTATATTTTGTGTCATATCGTTGTTAATGCACTGGTTTGATGTTGAAACGAGTGTATTTTTGGATCAAAACTGAATTATGGCTCATCTTCTCTTGCACGTTATATTAATGCGAATGTCAGTTTGTTTGTTTGTCTGTCACTTATCTAGCTAACGTTTTGTAAACATTATAATATTATATTGTCATTAAACTACTATTATAAACTAGCTGATGTCACCTGCCACTCAGTTGCGCCAAAATTCTTATGCCGCGTGGGAAGCGTACATTTTTCCGGGATAAGAGGTAACAGAACTGTATTGACACACGGAAAACCCTCCCATAACCCTCATAACCCTCTTTTGTGCACAGTCGGATAAAAATAGGATATGATAAAGAAACGTTTACGCCTGGCAGAGCGCCGGGAAAACTTGCAGCGTTGCATCTGGCTATCAGACATTTTGGCAGTCGATCTGTGACAGAATAAACTTTGTATAGGGTAATGATGTCATCATTATTTTGACTTTCTGGACTCTTGAGTCTTGGTTAATGGCCACATTTTGACGAAAAAGAGGAGTTTGACGTAGGTTAGGAGATAGAGTTTGACATATCTGACTGTTGGTTTTTATCTATCCGTGGCATCGTAGCATCTAAATTCTAAACGGGTGGACCGATTTTGATCTAGTTTTCTTCTTTGAGAGTTGATAAATCCGAGATTTTTTAATTCTTAATTTGTACTTTAGATAATATTAAGTTTACAAACTTCAAACGTATTTTTTTTCCACTATACCAGAAATAGATCTCAGATAGGTTTATTGGTAATGGATATCACACTAAGGGCCTGTTTTACCACTTTCTGATAAGTGACAAAAAGGCTATTCACCACTTAACTTGACAGATGAAGTATGGACTATGGAGAATCTGTCAAAAAAGTTGTGAATAGCCCATTAGTTTTGTCCACACTGCTGGGCCTTTTTTTGTTCATCAAGGGCATGCGTTATAGCGCAGTCAACAGCGAACGTGAGGCATGCCCGTGACGCGCGTTGAAATCGTAGCGCTCGCTATGACACTTTTCTTTCAACGCGGGTGGATTCTGACGCATTCAATTATTGAATATGTCAAACGAAAGTTGAATAAAAAGAAGATGACGAAAATTGAAGATGAAATTGCATGATGTGGACATAGCTATTCGGCACTTTATCAGAAAGTGGTGAAACAAGCCCTTAATCAGATTTAAACCAATTTTAAAGCCGCATTTAACCGACTTTGAGAGAATATTCGCCACAGCATGGGTATTTAGCGGAACAAGCCGTTACAAACTACTTGGAACGTAGCTGGCGAGCTTCCAGCATGACTGGTAGTTACTACGGTTGTAAATTTTTTGCTACAAGTTACAACTGTTCTAGCTATATTTTAACTGACACAAGAGAGTAGGTGTTGTAAATTCTAATAAACAATAATATGACCTTGATTTTAAAATCTATGTTATGCGCATGACAAGTAGAACAATGGAAACTTTTTAACCTATAACATTAGACAGACGAACCACAATCTGGGAAAGGTATTTCCCGCGTGAGGTAAACGCGGAAAATGCGGGATAGATTTTAAATCTTGAAGCTCTGGGAAAAGTCGAAAAACTTCATTACAAACATTATATTTCATACTAGATATAGCCCAATTCTAACATTTTTTCAAAGCGGGAAATGAACCCACGACCTCAGAGTCAAGATCTACGCTCTAAAACAATAGACCACGTAGGGTTATCCTTTCCCTATCTGCATACTAAATTTCAACAAAATCCGTTCAGCGGTTACAGTGCGAATCATAATGCTGGGTTTCCATGCTTGCCAAAGCTTGGCAAGCATCCACAAGGCACAAGCGTCGACAAATCTCGCTTGGCATTTGGAAGTCGTTTACACGCTTGAGAATGCGTCAGTGTATTACGTACATCCAAGCAAGCGCCCTTTGATATGTGTCCAAAACCCGACACTACACTGGATCGGATAAAAGCGTTTGTGGACGCTTGTATCCGATGTGTGCCGAGTGTGAGTTTTTTGTTTGACATTCGATCGTGAACGCGTTTGGCGTTTACTAAGATTTTGTATGGGAGTTGGGCTCACTCCCGTAAACATCGCTAGGCTGTACAAATCCCATACAAAATCTTAGTAAAACAAAAACTCACACTCGGGCCACCGGTGTAGTGTCACGCAAACCAAACCAGATACTCTCTTTACACGCATATTATGCTTGTGGACGCTGGCCAAGCCTTGGCAAGCATAGAAACGCAGTTTGTCGCAAGATTCGCAAGGGAACCATATTATATTTCCGGGAACGAAATATTCTATGTATCCCGTTATTCCCCAGACTCGCAGCATACCAAATCTCATCTTAATCGGTTCAGCGGTTTAAGCGTAAAGAGATAACAGACAGACAGACACACTTTCGCATTTATAATATTAGTATGGATATCATATGTCAGTATGTTGTTGTATGTATGATGTATGTGGCTGTATGATGTTATGATCTATGATTTATTCAGGGATACGTCGCGGTGTCATACCTTCGGGCGACACGCGCCATATTAGATGGAGTCACCATAATGCACTGGTTTTTCAGGACGCGTGATTAAATTTAAAAAATCTAAAAGTCTAGAAATTAAGGAATTTCAGTAAGTAAATATAGTTAAGGAACTCTCACTCAGGGTTTTATATAGAAAAATAATGTTTTTTTTAAGCAAATGGGAAAATAACAGCAGTTTATGAACATTTTAGAAAGCAATATTCTGAAAAGCTTTATTATCAAAATAAAACTACTTATTTAATTACTACAAAACATTTTGTTTATAATAAATCAAGATTATCTGTTTAGATTTTCATGAACGTAGTTTGTATTACTATATTGTATTATATTTACCACATATGGATATATTTCTGAATCTGAAGCAAATCAATGTAACAATAATGCGCAGACTATTACTTGTAGAAATTAACTGTTATTGCTCACTTCAACTGTGCATACAGCGACCCAATTTTAGGAAGCCATCGCGAGTTCGCGACCCAATGTCCCCATTCGCGAGTCCCATTTTGTCTCCCTCTATCCTCCCGCATGGTCACCTCACACAAGACGTCATGAGTCACGACATAATGTTGCGTTTTCGTCTTTATGGCTCGGTGTATACCGAACTGCTGGAGGCTGGGGGACTATATTTTTAGACATGAGTGGATGAACCGGGTAACTAACATTTTACAACATAAGAGCAATTACAATTTTTATCCCTTATCATTCGAACTAACCTTGTAACTTACCTACTTCACCACCAGGCTAATATATCTGACTTTACATAGAATCCACATTTATTATATTCAAATAATAATTTCCTCGTTCCTAATTTTTCGTTTTTTGCATAAATGGAGGTTCCATTTACGCAAAAACCGTCGGTTTTGAAATTGTTACTTACCCGCTTCATTCATGACTTCTGTGCGACAAAATGTGGGATAAAATGATAAATGTATTTTAAGGCTGAACTATTGTGATTTTGATGATATTATAAAAACTGTTATTTTGATAGATGAATTTTCTCATATTGCTGTATTTGTTGCGAATTTCCTCTAAAATGGCATTACCGATTTTGATGAAAATTTGTGATTTTATGATTAAATTATTCCTTATATTTTATGATAGATATTATGTATAAATAAGATGCAAGTTTTCTTTTATTTTTCTACACAAGCATTAGTTAAAGACATCTGTTTTATCTAAATCTGCGTGTAAAAGCTAACTTACAAGCTCAATTTAACTTACCAAAGGTATTTTATAGGCTATATCTCACTACCCAAATATATTACCATAATTAGAAGTTTTCACAATTTTAGTTCCACACGAGCGAAATAGCGAAACCATAGGCGAAACTAACATAAATATTTCTTTACCAAGCCTACGGCAAATTATGTGGATTGCATATAAATTTAAACCTTAGTACCATAATAACAAAGAGCATATTTGCATGAGGGTGGAATTTTACTCGTACGTTACCTAAATTGAAACTTAAATCAACCAAATAGGGTTCAATTTGAATTAACAAGGGATAACTTACAGGATACATACGAAATTGAATCATAAATTAAGGGGATAGAGCTTAATTTAGCATAACATAAAGTAGAAAAATGTTATGAGTAATTGTTTGGGAAGTAATTTTAAGTTGGTACGGTTGGCAAAATGATGGATTACCTTTTTCAGCTAGATATAGCTTGCATGATAAGCGCAAATACTTCCAAAATTCTGTAAGAAAATTAATATTTAAGAGTTTTCTGGTGTCGAAAAATTTTCGCGCGGGAGCCGCACATTTTTACAAAGAAAAGTCTTTACTCTTTTCTCGAAACCCAAAATATCATCCAAATCGGTCCAGTGGTTTGAGCGTCAAACAAAATAATATATCGTTTGAAATTTGGGTTTGGCAGAAAAAAACTTTGTTCTTAATGCCTTTTGGAAATTCTTCATACATTTATTAGGTCAATAGTCATTGCTCATTAGTCATTATTCACTACCATTATACGGCGAGTGACATGAAGAAAGAAATACTCCGAAACCCTCTGTTTCGGTGGTAATGCTCAAACTTTGGATGCAATTAAACTTTTCCAAAGCTTCGCGTAGAACTCGCTTGAACGCAGTTTTGTTCTTGGCCGTGGTTTTTCATCATTTTCCGACGCGAAATACATATTATATCTCTATTAGCTTTGTCCACACTGGGCCTTTTTTGTTCATCAAGGGCATGCGTTATAGCGCATTCAACAGCGAACGTGAGGCATGCCCGTGACGCGCGTTGAAATCGTAGCGCTCGCTATGACACTTTTCTTTCAACGCGGGTGGATTTTGACGCATTCAATTATTGAATATGCCAAACGAAAGTTGAATAAAAAGAAGATGACGAAAATTAAAGATGAAATTGCATAATGTGGACATAGCTATTGTACTTTTAAATCTTTAAGATATAAGTGAAGTCTTCTTCGAAAAGTAAGCAGCGTTTGCAAGCGCTCTGGTTGTTAAATTTTGCTCTTATAAAAACCATCGTGGCCACAGACATAGCCATAGACATAGCCATAGCCATGGCCATAGACAGATCAAGATAGATATATCAAAATAGATCTTGATCTATGTCTGTGATCGTGGCACTATGTTCGATTTATAACAAAATCGTTAAGGAACCGTACATTATACCGAGATAAATTATTATCGAGTCGATTTTCATAAAATTCAGCGTTTAAAGCATGAAGAGTTAACATACGTATTTGTAATATAAGTAAGTATTGAATAAAAAACCCAACTCCATTTTTACTCGTAAAACTTTTATCCCCTGGGGGAACTTTTCGTTCCGGGGGAATCATTTATACCTTTTAACATCTTTTGAAAAGCGTTTAAAAATTCAAATTGCTAAACGGAAGAAAATATAATATTTGTTCTTTTCGTAGAGGCGACGTACACGTTGGCCAATGATGGGCAAATACAAACAAATACGAATATGTTGAGGGGCATCTGTTGATTGTCCATGATCTACGTTGAATGTTGATTGTACCATCAGAGAAATTAAAACATTGGTGGTTTTTTTTTTATTATAAAGTAAGGGGGCAAACGAGCAAACGGGTCACCAGATGGAAAGTAACTACCGTCGCCCATGGACACTCGCAACATCAGAAGAGCTGCAGGTCTTTGCCGGCCTTTTAAGAGTTTGCGGACCCAATAGTAGACAGCTGCGCAATTATGGCCAACCATCATGTTTTAACGTAGAGGGGAATTAACTTTAACTGGCTGTAAAACTTTGATAAATATAATAGTTTATATTCTGCTTTTAACAGACTTCTAAAAATGAGCAAGTTATGTAGTAAAGATCCTAGTAACTTCACGGATATGGCTTTCGAAATGAATAGAAAATACACGACCGACGTGACGTAAAACAATTTTACGTCACGTCGGTCGTGTCGTTTCATCGTTATAATATAGCTAATTTTATGTTATCATATTATTATACACAGAAGTTATGCCGACGCGATGGTTAAACTCCAAGACACAACACAACACAAAGCTAAGCCCAATTCTGAAGCGTCGAATGTCGATCAAAACTACTTTCGAGGCTTGAGAATCGGGACTCCTATATCTATGTATCTATGCATTTTCTTTAAAAACATATTTCAAAACACACAATAGGGCCTCTATCATATTTTTAGCGCGCCAACGGTTGTGAACTTTTCCTAATATTAGTATTTTACAAGTGGTAGTGTTTTTGATGAGCTTTACTTAGTGATGTCGCAAACCGAGAAACCTCATAAACCGGAAGCGGAAAAGAAGGAGAAAGATGATGAGAAACCCACCGACAAGGAGGAGGTGAACGGCAAACCCAAAGACCATGGTCAGGGGCAGGATAAAAACCCATTTTCGCCAAATTTCTACCGAAATCGCCCTCAAGGTCACTTCGAGATGGGTCCACGCGGGTTAGACTATTCCCCGCATCGCATGGGCTTGGATTTCTCCAACCGGCTTTACGGAGCCCAGAGGTCATCTTCCATTCATGGCCACGAGCTCACCGACGGTCCCGTGAAGGAGTACCGCAGCCATTACGGCAGCCAGATCGTGCCTGGCGGCATTAATCACCCAGATGTGGTTTTCCGTCAGGAGTACTACCATGGGACTCCTAGAGCCTCCAGGTTCTCGTCCCAGGAGTATCTGAACAACCCGGCTCAGTACGGCCGCTGGCCAGACTACAGGCAGGATTACAGGCAGAGGAGGCGGTCCCAGCAGGATCTGCATTCGATGGAGCATAGTCCGGAGTCAGGTGAGTTGTAGCTTTACATGTTTTATGGACTCTCTCGCTTTGTCGTCTATTTTGGCTTTGACTTGACTTAGCTAGGGGTCCCTTGAATTCACGAGGCCCTGGGCTTAAGCCCAAAAAGCCCTATGGTAGATCCGGCCCTGCTTAGTATTGCTAGTATGAATTTATTAGCTATATCAAGACTATTCATATACCTCTTCGGGTTTCTAATTTGTTGAAATAATAATTAGTAATTATAAGTTAACTACCACTATTTTGATTATTGAGTACTTTAGCTGCCTAATTATTAGGCAGCTAATTCGATATTATATCGACTGAAAACAATCATTATATTATTATTCTATAAGCTAATAAAGGAACCTTAAGAATTACCCTCGAATGGCAAGTAGTTAAGCGCCCCCTACACGCACGTCAATAGACGCTGATTGGTTCTGCACGTCGCATGTATGTAAACGAGCCGTAAATGAGCGTCATGCATGCTTAAGCGGTTATTACACGATTACAATTACCGTTATGTGAAGAAGCCTTTATTTTTATGATTGGGTGATGAAATAATAATTTTTCTTTATGTTACGATTAAGCGTTATGCGCTACTCCGCCCGCGCAAATAAGAAAGTTTGCGGGTATCGTACATTTTGCCACACGTTAGTTTATCTCGTTTAACGCTAGTAACCGATCAAAAACGCCGTCGGGTAGGTAAAAAAATTGTCAAAAAAATTAAAAATGCCATCTTTAACTACAGGGAAATTAATTCTGCAGATTTGTGAGCACTTTTCTTTCGGAAATCTCATTACAGGCGCACGTGCTGGGAAACTTGTTTCATAATGAAAATGATGAATTCATTATTTCAGCATTCGTTTGCATAATTCCGCTGTATTAAGTATATTGTTGAATTCGCGTGTTTAATTGTATGATTCACCAAATTTTGATATGCGGCAAAATTCGTTTATCGCGCGGGAACCGTACATTTTCCGGGATATACAATATCCTATGTCCTTTCCCGGGACTCAAAGTATCTCCATACCTCAGCGAAATGTGATCAACAGACAGACAGACAAAGAGATATAATATAATTAATCATATTGTTATTTTTTATGATGACCCATAACTCGAGAAAATATTGGGTTTTTTTAATTAAATGAGAAAGGGCAGCTTGTCGAGAGAGAGGTACCCATTAAATTGAAGTCATGCGTACCCTCAAGTCTTCGAACCCTCAAAGGTCTCATGTCTTATGTCACTCAGGAGACACTAGAGTGACAAGGGGGAAGGAATTGACGTTTTGTAATTGGAATGTCACGGGCTCGATTCTTTTGTTTTGTGCCAACTTTGTATTATTAAGGGCCTGTTTCACCACTTCCTGATAAAAGCGTCCATGGCCTAATGGGTAGACCTTTGGTTCGCACTGGCGTAGACATTTTCTGATCTCAATTACATAATATACATACACTCATACGGTGAAGGAGAACCTCGTGAGGAAACCCGTACATAGTTGGCCCAGGCGTATTGACTAGAACTCTTTCCTCTGGACTAGACCGACTATGTTGCGAGAATGTCGTATTGTGCTTGGGCAACCATACGGACATTTAAATCTTGTCGAAACCTTTGGGGGGGCAACGTCCTAGGATGGCGGCAAAGTTCGTACATAGGGGCAGCAAAATTAAAGTGCTAAATACCTACTCACAAAAAATATAAACCCGGCCCTGCAGGAAAGGTTATACTTTCACTAATATTTCAAGACTAAAATCAGCCAAATCGGATTAGCCGTTCTGGAGTTTTAGCGTTACAAAAAAAATGTATTCTTTTTTAAACAGATATAATTATTATACGTTACGCGTACCTAATATAGTCATATTTCTCGCCGGTTGTCCACTAGACCGCGATACGCTACTCGTGGAGTACGGATCAGCTGAGGTCGTTGACCTATCGATCCCTCGCCCATTCACCGCCACTTCGTTATTAAAAATATATTCTCGCTACCTGAGATTATACTATTTGCTAAATTAGGTATGACTTGTTAATTAGTAGTGCGAGTAGGAGTGATTAATTATTGAAGTAGTTGGTTGTAGTTCTAAGCCGACTTCCAAAAAGGAGTGGAAAACATAGATGTGTTTGTTGTAATATAAAATAGTACTTTTGACAAGATCGTTAGAAAAATATACATTATTTTATACTAAAAAACTTCTAGCTTACCTGGTAGACGTTATCGGTACCAAATTAGGAGTTGATTACATTATTGAAAACTGACCAATTAGTGCCCAGCAAGCACACAACTTGTATATTAACCAAAACAGATACAGAATTATGTCTTGAAGTCATATTAATTTTTTTAATCGTCACTATCCAAATATGAATACTCTATAAAGGCATTCATTGCATCAAATTATGCTTACTGCTTTAATATAGTTAGCAAAAAATTGTTACAATGTCAAAAATCTTAAATTAACGTAGGATAATTCTAAATTACAGCTTCTAAAACAGCTTTCAAACTTATACTAAGACTATTATCTTACATTGGTAATTAGAAAAACTTTACGCTTTAAATAAGCATTAATAAACTAATTTATAGTGCTTTTGAACGTATATTGATTTTTTGTAGGAATAAAAGCTTTCTAATAGTCCATGGTTGTGCTATTTTAATGCTAGTCCTATATTAACATTGACTTTATAACAAACTAGCGACCCGCCCCGGCTTCGCACGGGTATAAAATATATAGCCACTGAAAAAATGATTAAAATTGATTCAGCAGTTTTGATTTATATTCATTATTACTACCCGTGGCCCACATTGGTCGGTACCGCCGCAAAAGCTACGTCTCATAGGAAATTGGAGCCTTTTGCAGGGTATAGCCTATAGGCAAACCGCAAATCAGTAGGGATCGTTGATATTCTTGGTATATGAGCTAATTCACCAGCTGCAGGGCCGGTCATAATCTTAGCTACTGCGCACCCCCGCCTTGCCCACTTCGAAACGGGCGTAAATCACAATTTTTAATTTCGCCATAACTTCTAAACCAAACGTCCAATTTTAGTCCTTTAAATACCAAATATTTTCTACACAAACTGTACTTAGTGATTAAATAATTTATTTTGATAAGGATTATTAGCATTAGTAAAATAAATGCGTTTAAATGTCGTCCAAAAAAAAATATCAAGATTCTTAAATAAAAAAATGGTTGTTGTGCCTCACTTGATATAGATAGGTATAGTGTGTCGCGGACATTTTTGTAGATATTTATAAGATCTACATTTACTAAGAACATTGTATGGTTCTATCTTTTATAGTTTAGGCAGCGTACGCAATATAAGCAACTTTTCTGGTTGATTTTTTTCACCTTGTGTCAGAAAAACCCAAATATCTTACGGAACCCTATATTTTCCAAAATAAAAAGTAGCCTATGTTACTCGTGAATAATGTAGCTTTCGAATGGTGAAAGAATTTTTAAAATCGGTCCAGTAGTTTTTGAGCCTATTCATTACAATTAAACAAACAAACAAAGTTTACCTCTTTATAATATTAGTACATATAGAGTATAGATAATGCTTTTGCTCCGTTTTCTTTCTGATCTATTCATCTCTACAGTATATAGCTATTTTGATCGAAATAAAAGTATTGTTAGAACTATGAGCAATAATAACATCGTAATTTGAATTTACAAAATGATTATTTATAATGGCGAATATATTACACTGGCTAATTTAATATATAAGAAGGGATAAAAAGGCTTGGAAAAAAACAAAAAAAAAAAAAACAAAAAGGATTTAAATACTGATTTTATTAATATTTGGAGTAAACAAAAAAATATCTCCATCATCAGTGTCTTCTTCTTCGAGCCATCTCAAAATTCTCTCTTCTGCACTCCTTGAAGCCATTATTCTGGAAAAAATCATCACTCTAGTTAGTACTTAAACCTTCTTATAAATTGTACATACCAAAAAAACATAAATTATATATAGGTTTTACCAAATGATTACGGTACCCTGCTAAACTCGATAACGATCAGTCACTATTACGTATAATGAGTTTAAACATTATAACATATTTCTGAAGTGCTGTTATATGGCTGAACATAATAAGTAAGTGTCTAGTATAGTGCGATACGAGCTCTAATTTTTGTAACGGGCTATATTAAAATTAACAGCACTATTATGCTATCGACAAATGCCTAAAGCTTTAATTTTATTTGTCGCCATTAGCTTTCCTTTTCCTATCTTACAAAAAGAATACAAGTCACTATAAGATCGACTAAAAAGGGAATGAAATTATTTGTATTTTGTACGGATACCTTTATAAGCTACTTTATTTGTTAAACCTATTGCTAAAGGCTAGTTTTTATATTTGTTAAAACTATAGGTTATGTTTTCTAAAAATTTTATACTATAATAAAGTATTTTTGCGAGGGCGCGTGTATTCTTTACTAATAACATGTATATTTCACCCGACAAAATGATGTGCGCAACTAATTTCACTCAAAACAATCAGAAATAAAGGCATTACTTACCCATTCAATATTAGTTGTCACATATAACACTGCATTTAATTAATTCAGGTCAACACAATACTTTGCACAACCAACAGCAGTCAGCAGAATTAATATATTTTAAAAATCATTATGATTTTCTTTTTTACAGAGGAAGTAAAACAGTAAGCATTGTTAAGAAATATTAATAACAGATTGTAATTTTAAAAGCTATATTAAATTAACTGTGTTAAAGTCGCAAAAAATTCCATTTGTTTATATAATTATAATGCTATTAAATAGCCTTTATACAACTCAACGCTGTCTAAAGGGAGGACCCAAATTTTACTTAAAAGAGTCGTATAAAAGATATACAGCCGATATACGATTTGGTATTTAATGCTTTGTACATTAACTCGTGCTATAATAAGTTTGTTATAATGGTGTTGTGTGCTTGCTGGGTGTGAGTCGAATGTACAGTCTGTCAAATACTTAGGGCCGTCCCCCGAGCAAACGACCTTGGCCATACATTTGCCGCGTTGCCGAGATCGCACAAAAACCCTATTTTTTTACTTCTCTTAGTTCAAATTGACCTAAAAAAAATTTAAACGGGGAATATGTAGTTTATGATATCGCCGATCTATTGGCGTGTGTTTCAAATAAAAGTAATTTGTAAATACTAAGGAGATGCTGAATCTATGCTTGAATTTTAATAAATTGGCTTTATTTTGGAAGCTGATATCATGAGTATAATAAACGAAAATAGAAAATTTAAAACGTGGAAAGGAATGTTGAGATACTGAAGATTATTGCTGTATTTTTATTATAACTCTGTAGCTTTCAAATTATGAGTTTATAAGGCTCTAAATACGGTAAATTACGGATTCTCCGTAGGGAAGCGCTGGCAATTATGTATTCTGTGACGCTGGAATGATTCTGAATTTTCTAAATATAAATAATCACAAATGGTAATTTTAGCCTTGTGTTTCTACAGATAACTTTTGTACGCTTTAGCGGGCCCCTAGACGATCAATTTTATTGCGCAATATCACGTATTTTGCAATATGATTGACCGTCTAGGGTTAGTATTGAACGCGCCGCCTTTCAATCTTATTGTCAAATAAGTTGTTAAATAAAATATTGCTCAATATTATTGTAGGTCTAGGGGCCCGCTTGAAGTTTAAATATCTTATTTTTATTTAAGGTCTCATACTTTTAATGTAAAATAAAACAATATTCGGCGTCCACTCTTTTTTGACGAGCGTTAGGGTTAATTCAGACCGCAACGCGACGCGTAGATGCATTTCTAAATGTATATGGATTTGACAGATTCGCAAGACGTCTCACGCAATTGAAATCTGACAAATCCATACAAAATGCCACGCAGCGCCTCGCCTCGCCTCGTTGCGTTGCGGTCTGAATTGACCCTTAGACAACGTTTCTACAAACTTATGATAACAACATTAAAACGGGACCATGGATAGTTTTCAATTTCCGAGTGTTTGCGCGCTGTTCTAGCGGAGAGCAAACTCTATGCTAATCTCGGCTAGCCCTGCAGGGTTGCCACTTTAGAATTTTATAAAATTAAAGAGTGGAAAAAAACCTTATATTTTAGGGTGTGTAATGTGTCCCTTATATAAATAAACAAAATAAATAAAAATAAAAATATTTAAATTCGGAAAACTTAGAGGATCCATTCAATGTTGTTTAGTATAATCTTATATCTAGTTGTGTTAGTATTTATATTTACCTAGGGACTTATATAGAGTTAACTGTCACAGCTGTAGCAGCACTCTTTTGACTTCTATGTTTGTATGAGAAATACAATAACGCTTTTATTAAAAAAGGCAGGTGTTTCTCGCTCTCTACATTTGCCAAATGTCATTGTATATGTAAATTTTAAATGTAATAAACATATTTTATTACTATCCATACTATTATGCGACATTGTGTCTGCCTGTCTGTCCGTTACCTCTTCACGCCCAAGCCGCTGAACTGGTATGGTTGAAATTTGGCATGGAGATATTTGGAGTCACGGGAAAGGACATTTAGGATACTTTTTATCCCCGAAAAATGTAGGGTTTCTGCGCGGTAAACGAATTTTGACGTAACGGAGTTGCAGGCGTTATCTAGCTACTTATAAAAATAATGCAGGCAAACGTGTTTTTCACAAAAAATAGGGTTTTAATAAAATGCTTTTGGCAGCCCTACGCGCAGGGTTGGCGGTGTATGCGCATCAATTTGCACGATATCGTCAAATCTGAATTTTCCAATGAACGAGGACTAGATAATATTTTTGTTCCTGGGACGTATTGTTACCCAGCTACGGTGAAACCAAAAGTATTTTGGCTGTCTGTATATTGTAATAGATTACGACTCTGTGGTCCAGTGGTTTAGAGCGTGGCTCTTGACTCGGAGGTTGTGGGTTCGATTCCCGCATTGGAAACATGTTATTTCCAAGTTTGGTTGGGACAATGCAGGTGATCACCTGATTGTCTGACTTGTAGATGATCCATGCGTCGGATGGGCATGTAAAAAGTCGGTCCTTCGCCTGATCTCTCGCCAGTCCTGTCGGTCGTCCGTCCCACTGGGTTATGAGAGTAAAAGTAATAGATAGTGCTCTTGTGCACTGCGCACACACTTGGGCACTATAAAATTACTCCTGCGTAACTGGCCTGGTTTCAATGTAGCCGGCCACCGTCACCGAAACCGGTGTCGGAGTTGTTATAGATGACGCCCGCAGCTCCGAAGCGCCAAAATTAGTTTAAGGCGCGGGAACCGTACTTGTTTTAGGATAAAAAGTATGTTCTTTCCTCGGACTCAAAGACTCAAATTTGAGCAAAATCGGTTCAGCGGTTTGAGCATGAAGAGGTAACAGACAGACACACAGATAGACAGACAGAATGGATGTGCTCTCGTAGAGGCTAAACTACTGATCCGATATGGTGTCAATATATTAGTAACTAGCTGTTGCCCGCGACTTCGTCCGCGTGGACTATAGTTTATATGTAGTTGTTCCCGTACATCGATTGAATAGTAAACGTGCAAATCATAAAACTTATTAAAAGTATATAGTGTGGGACAATATACTTTTATGGTATGATAGATGTTCCGCGCGGCTTCGCCCGCGTAATTTAGGAATGTCATAGAAACCGTACATTTTTCCGCAAAAAAAGAAACATAATATGTATGTCCTTTCACGTGGTCTATTCTTCATGTGTGCCAAATAACAAAGGAATTGCTCCAGTAGTTTCTTAAGATAATAAGCAATTTTAAATAATTTCCTTCGTTTTTTCCACATTTTCCTCTATTTCTTTGCTCCTATAAGTCTTAGCGTAATAAAATATAGCCTTTCTAGATAAATGGGCTATCTAACACTCAAAGAATTTTTCAAATCGGACCAGTAGTTCCTGAGATAAGCGCGTTCAAATAAGCCCTTTCAAATAATTTCCCCCGTTTTTTTCACACTTTCCTCTATTTCTTCGCTCCTATTAGTCTTATCGTGATAATATATAGCCTATAGCCTTCCTCGATAAATGGGCTATCTAACACTGAAAGATTTTTTCAAATCGGATCAGTAGTTCCTGAGATTAGTGCGTTCAAATAAGCCCTTACAAATAATTTCCCCCCGTTTTTTCCACACTTTCCTCTATTTCTTCGCTCCTATTAGTGTTAGCATGATAAAATATAGCCTATAGCCTTCCTCAATAAATGGGCTATCTAACACTGAAAGATTTTTTCAAATCGGATCAGTAGTTCCTGAGATTAGCGCGTTCAAATAAGCCCTTACAAATAATTTCCCCCCGTTTTTTCCACACTTTCCTCTATTTCTTCGCTCCTATTAGTGTTAGCATGATAAAATATAGCCTATAACCTTCCTCGATAAATGAGCTATCTAACACTGAAAGAATTTTTCAAATCGGACCAGTAGTTTCTGAGATTAGCGCGTTCAAACTATTACTAAATAAGCATTTCATAAAATTTTCCCCGTTTTTTCCACATTTTCCTCTATTTGTTCGCTCCTATTAGTCTTAGCGTGATAAAGTATAGCCTATAGCCCTCCTCGATAAATGGGCTATCTAACACTGAAAGAATTTTTCAAATCATACCAGTAGTTCCTGAGATTAGCGCGTTCAAACAAACAAACTAACAAACTCTTCCGCTTTATAATATTAGTATAGATGATAATGGATGGTGATGGGTGATAAAGGCAATTTTTTCCAATAATTTGTAATTTTACGTAATCGGGTTATAGTTTATTTTAACTTAATAAGTGTTGAAGCTTTTTTTCTACATAACTAATATAATCTTTAATATCTTTATTATAAATAATACTTAATGAATTTTATTTTTTTAGTCTCACTAAAACTTGAGAATGACTGAACCGATTTGGATAATTTTAGTCTCAAATATTCGTGCAGGGAAGATTTATGTAAAGAGGTCAGTAACACGAAGTTTACGGTCATCTAGATTTAAATGTTAAGATACAATTTTTAACCGACTTCCAAAAATGAGGAGGTTATACGTTCGGCTGTATTTTTACATTTTTACTAATAATACATTTTTAAACTAGCTAAAAACCGAGCTTTGTGAGGGCTCGCGTCGTCACATCTTGACTGACTGATGATAACACATCTACATATAAATAAATGTTACTATGTTAAAGCACAAATCAATAGGCGTGATTGTTTTTCCGTAAAGTGTACCACAAAATGTACAGGTTGTGGGTATATCCCACCCTAAAATCCCACACTTGACCTCACAGCAGATAATTACTACTCGTTCCAAGCACATCAAGTATTCAAAATGTAATTAGTGCATGCAGTAATCTAGGTTTCAGGTTCTAATTACGGCACTAGCTCACGTCGTAAATAAAACATAACAGTAGTAGTTTAACCGGTTACAGTGAAACAAAGGTAGTGATTTTGACAGTCCAATAGCCGAAATATGACTACTTTAATTTAATTTAATGTAGGTACTTATGTATCTCAATGGATAAATATGAAAGTGACGTGGTGTGAAGCGTCCATAGATATTAATAATAATAAAAGTGTGTCTGTCTGTCTGTTACCTCTTCCTGTATGAATTATAGCAGTGGTGCCCAACCTTTTTTTCATGCGGGCCATAAACATGTTTTTTCGTCTTGGTGTTGCGGGTCGCAACAAAAAAATTTTAGGGTTAAAAATAACATTCTTCAAAATTAACTACTTAAAAATGAAAAAAAAAATTAACGACTATCACGTAGACTTTACGTTAATTTGCCGGTGGGCGTGAATTTAAAAATAGTTTAACATCACGCGGGCCGCGGGTTGGGGTTAGCGGGATTATAGAATGGATCTGAGGACCCCGAAAAAAAGTCATAATAACGGCCAACAAATCAATATTTAGTATTTGCTACCCAAACAGCAAAAACAGGAGCGTGTCACTAATACTTCGCTGTCCGTCTGTCTGTCAGCAGGCTATAACTAAACCGCGTTAGCTAGACAGTTTTTAAATGCCGGCAACGCACTTACAGCTCTTCTAATGTTGCGAGTGTCCATGTGCGACGCTTTCCATCATGTGACCCGTTTGCTCGTTTGCCCCTTATTAAAAAAAATCGGTTGTCTGTAAAGTCGGTTTACTGACTATAGTCACCTATAGTTGAACGTGACAAGTTGTCACGTCACTGATAACGTCATAGCCTTAACCCCTCAGTTCCGGGAAAAATCTATGCAAAAAAGTTGGCAGGTCAATGTGCAAAAAAAAAAATGGCGCCCGGCCTACCCTCTTTGTAAAATTAATGTAATATCCTTACATACAATCCATATTTTATGTTTGTGTGAACTACATTATAATATATGTTAAATTTTATATCTATCAAGCCATCATAATATAGTATTTAGTCCGATGTGATATTAGTTTCTCAATTATAAACTTTCGAAACTATAATTAGTGACTTGTTCAGAAGAAATAAACGAATACTTTATTCTTCATATATTAAGTCATACCTTGATACGTAGGAAATAGAGCACAATTTTGAATAGCCGAAATAATACTAATAGCTCACAGATTGTTTATTTATTTTTCATTCAGAGTGTGGTCAATGTATCTGTGGCGGTACCCACAATTCGCCTAACATTCCTGCATCGCACTATCGAAGTTTTCTGAGCGCGTCGGTATATATATATGACAGCTGAAATGTATCACGTGGGCTTCGGCCTGACCGGGCATACCACCTCGCTCGGTCGGAAGATCTTCCTTTAGGGTCGCCACACATACCCCACACATCAAAGGTCATAACTAACCAAACTTCTTCATACAAAAGTATTCTCTAAGTCATCGAAATACGTAATTTAATCGAAACAAAGAGCGTGGCCCAGGTGGGCCTTACGGTTGTTGAGAGACTTGAGAGTGTAAATGGAACGCCTCAGAGCTGTCAGCGAGGTAACGCCGCATGAACTGTCATGTTTTTCGGGCGCGCACCCCACATCGAATTATAAGACGTTATCACGTCAAAAAACTCCGGTTTACTTATCAGGTTAAATATAGACTCGTCAACGCACCGGGGATGGGCATTGCCGTTCTATTTTCACACAATGGAAGAGGGGTGAAAATGGTGACCTGTCACATTTTTGCGTGGGCATAATTGAGGGGTTTGTTTATAAATGGGTCTGATGGACGGAAATTATAAATTAATGACGCCCACGATTTGCCTCGTTTATCGTTCGGTATGTTTTGTGTTTTGTCGCAAGCTATTTTTTTTTATTTTTTTTTATTTAATCAGGAAAACATACAGTGATTTGATTTACAACCTTAGAAACTACAAAAACACTTAACACTATATTTACACGTTTTCACAGTTAGACACTCAATAATAACAAAAGCTAATGATCTAAATTAATGTAAGGTAATTTACGAGTATGTTTACGAAAGAAACTATACGCACTGAAGTATACCGATGAAAACGTCGAGCAAATCTATATCCGATGACCTTTTCCCAAATTCCATATTAATCGGTTCAGCTGTATGTGCGTGAAGAGATAAAAGACAGACAGAAAATAATAATATCTATGGACACTTCACATCACGTCAGTCTGGAACCGTGCTAAGTACCTGAAGGACTTGTGTTACGGGTACCAGACAACGGAAATTTATTTAATAATTTTAAATTATAAATACCTATATTATTTAAGATTTTTATTATATGATACACTTACACACATTTAATACACGCCCAGACCCGGGAACATTGAAAACTTTTTGTTCCGTCGGCGGGATTCGAACTCGCGACCCCCGGCTTGAGCTGCCACACACTCAACCATTGAGCCATAGAGGTCGTCATAGACAAACTTTCGCATTTAATGTTATTTAGACTATTTTTAGGATTTTACAACAGACCAAACAGCGCACAATCCTGTAGGCCTACTACGAAACCTTTTGACGTCATACGAGAATGCCGCGTCCTGCTCTAACAACGTCATTTCACGTTTGTTAGAGTAGGACGCGGCATTCTCGTTCGATTGTTTGCTAAAACGTTTCTTGGTACGGCCCCTGAATCGTGCTATGTTTTTCTGGGATCGGCATGACATTCAATTCGTCAATGACAACGTCTGAAATATTAACAGTGGGCTTACAATGCACTCACTTTATATGGCAACGCTAAAACTCGAGAACGGCTGAAAGGATAGGGCTTATTTTAGAATATTCGTGGAAGTCCAGGGAAGGTTTATATAAGGAGGAAAATGATACGAAGTTCACCAGGTCATCTAAATTTACTAACGGCTCAACCGATTTTAATGAAATTTTGTGTGCACCATCGAGGAAATTGATTCCTTGGTAGTTGACGGACCTACGTCGTTTGGTCGGCTCACGTCAATTCAATGTTAGCTGTGATCGGTCGGAAGGGTTTGACTTGACGCGAACAAATTATTTAGATCCTCCATTAGGCCTGATAATGGGTTTTTATCTACTTTTTATATTGATACTAGAAATAATGTATATGGCACAAAAACGTTTGCCGGGTGAGTTAGTAGTATGTTGTAGGAACAGCGTTTAAAACTTTATAAACCACGCCATATTAACTCCAATCATGTGTAAGCCGTAAAGTTAACTGCAGAATAAACTTGCAGGGCACTCGTAACGTTTAGTTAAGTTGCGCCAGTTAAACTGATTGCTACGTTAAGGGGCCGGGTACCCTCGAAATTCTCATACATACGTAATTCCAAAATCATTTTCTCATAAGAAAATATTTAACACTAGCTGTTGCCCGCGACTTCGTCCGCGTTAGCATAGTTGATCACATCCCAAGTATTATTATATTTAAATATTAAAAAATATTTTTTAGAGTTTTTAGAGTTAAAAAAATTTTAAAGCAAAAAAAAAATTGTGTTTAAATATTTGAAGTAAAATTTTGTGCAGGAACTGAAAATTGTGACAACAGAACGCAGGAATTTAGGTAATAAATCTATACTAATTAATTATGCTTCATATTACTATCATACTAATATTATATAATGCGAAAGCTTGTGAGTTTGTATGTTTGTTACTTCTTTACGTCTAAACGGTTGGATCTTTTTTAATAATATTTGGTATGGAGCTAGTTGATACCCTGGATTAAAACATAGGCTACTTTTTACTGCGGGAAAATATCACAATTATTTATTTAATTACTAATAAGCCGCGGGTAACACCGCGGGGCATACCTAGTATTACAAATTTGAAAGTCTGCCACGTTTAAGCCGCTGAACCAATTTTAATCAGATTTGGTACGGTATCTCCGAGATACTTAAGGTGGCTTTCGGATATTTGCCGCGAGCGACCACGACCGACAAAAAATCAAATAAAATGCAACTTTATGACATAGACTATATAGGTATCATTTTCTACTAACATATTTTGTGTGGCGACCCATGCTGCCGCCGGCGGTGGCGTACCTTATGGCGCATTTTCACTGGTCGACGGGCCCGCATGCGGGGTGCGGGAGATTTCTGAAACGCATGCCACGACCAATGACAATGCGTCATTAGTTGTTACAGACTCCCCGTATGCTGTATACCGTACGAGTTAACGACTAATGAAAATGCGCCCTCAAGCTAGTGGCGTAGAGGAAAAGTGGCGTAGACCGTAGTGGCATTTTGTTTGAATATTTTATCGGTCGCGGTCGCTCGCGGCAAAGATCCGAAAGCCACCTTTAGAGTTCCTTGAGAGTTGAGAGAGTTGAGTTGGAAAGGACACAGGGCACTTCTTTTCCCAGGCATTCGATTCGATTTCCGTCTTCGGAACCATCTCTCGCCAGTTTTGCCAGTCATAAATTCCACTGGGTTAGTAATAGGGTTAGTAATAGGGCTTAGTAATAGGGTCCCGTTTTTATCCGTTGGGTACGGAACCCTAAAAAGACAGATTTAAGTTTTGTGTACTGCGCACACACTGGAATGAAACAGGCCACCGTCACCGAAACTTTATTAAACTTGTGGCGGTACCCACAATTCGCCTAACAATCCTGCATCGCGCTATCGAAGTTTCGGAGAACGGCAAGATATATACAACGTCTGAAATGACGTCAGTGGGCTTCGGCCTGACCGGGCATAACACCTCGCTAGGTCGGAAGATCTTCCGTTGGCCTCCACGCACATATCCCACAAACTTAATACGCAATACCACAGCTCTACCGTATTTTTGAAATTGAAACTTTCGTGTCCCATTCAAGGATACCTTTTCATAAATCGCTTACCATCAGGCGATACGGCCATTTGACCCGCACTGGTCTCGTAATGACCACGTGACCCGGGTAAGTGGGTCACAGGGTAATAAATAACCCTATCTTAGTACTATCGGTCGGTAGTCCACACGCAACGTAGGTACATAATCCTTACTAATATTGTAAATACGAAAGTGTGTCTGTCTGTCTGTCCTCCTCGCCACGCTTAAAAGGCTGAACCGATTTTGATGAAGTTATGGTATGGGGATACTTCGAATCCCGGCCGGAAAGGACATAGGATACTTTTTATGCCGGTTATACCCCAACAAAACTTATCGTATCTTATAAAGTATCTCCATAAAAATCGGTTCAGCCTTTTAAGCGTGAAGAGGTTCAGCATTTTAAGCGTGAAGAGATTCAGCATTTTAAGCGTGAAGAGGTTCAGCATTTTAAGCATGAAGAGGTTCAGCATTTTAAGCGTGAAGAGGTTCAGCATTTTAAGCGTGAAGAGGTTCAGCATTGTAAGCGTGAAGAGGTTCAGCATTTTAAGCGTGAAGAGATTCAGCATTTTAAGCATGAAGAGGTTCAGCATTGTAAGCGTGAAGAGGTTCAACATTTTAAGCGTGAAGAGATTCAGCATTTTAAGCGTGAAGAGGTTCAGCATTTTTTAACATGGAGAGGATAGAACGGATAAACAGACAGACACACTTACGCATTTTAATATTAGTATGGACTATGGCAGCGGTAGGCAACAGGCGGACCGCGAAAGGTCGAATCTCGGAAAGCGAAATATTGTAATGTATTTTATACCAAGTATCAATTAATTTGCGCTTTCCACTAAAAGGCTGACTACTGGTGCCCGTACCCTATACGTATTCCTTTAAGGGGCCGGGTACCCTCGAAATTCTCATACATACGTAATTCCAAAATCATTTTCTCATACGAAAATATATAACATGTTTGAGTTGTTTTTCAGATTAAAATAGTAATTATCTAGGTTCCTGCACAAAAATTTACTTCAAAATATTTAAACATTAAAATTTTTTTTTTGTTTTTAATTTTTTTTAGTAAATTTAGTACTTTATATTTAAACACTAAAAAATAGAGTAAAACGCTAAAAATATATAAATAAATTGTTAATTTACTACAAAATATTTAAACTCTAAAAAATATTTTTTAAATATTTAGTAGTAAATTTACTAAAAACAATTTTAAAGCAAAAAAAAAAAAATTTGTGTTTAAATATTTTGAAGTAAATTTTTGTGCAGGAACCTAGGTAATTACTATTTTAAACTGAAAAACAACTCAAACATGTTATATATTTTCGTATGAGAAAATGATTTTGGAATTACGTATGTATGAGAAATTCCAAGTGTACCCGGCCTCTTAATATTTAAAATAATATTTTTAAGGTACATAAAACAAGTGTGTTTTTTTCTGGACCTCGTTAAAATTTTCCCACAGTATCCGGATCCCACCAAAAATTACTTGCCGACTTTAATGGTATGGATAAATGTTATTTCGATGGGCCTAAAATGTAAGTTGATATGACATCCATACTAATATTATAAATGCGAAAGTGTGTCTGTCTGTCTGTCTGTCTGTCTGTTACCTCTTCACGCTCAAACCGCTGAACCGATTTTGCTGAAATTTGGTATGGAGATACTTTGAGTCCCGGGAAAGGACATAGGCTACTTTTTGTCCCGGAAAAATGTACCGTTCCCGAGCGATAAACGAGTTTTGGCGCAACGGAGTTGCGGGAATCATCTAGTCATTAATAATTGCCTAAATTTTCCATTAACCCTAAATACACGTCGTTAAGTCAAAGTTCGGGACAATGACCTCTGAACTTTCCGGCTGATTGTCAGAAATTGCCTGGAAAATATGGAACATAAAATGTATGTTGCTAGATCAAACTAGTTACCGATTTTGATGAAATTTTGTGAGAAAATACTTTGATTAGAAAAGGTTTTATGACGGAATAATATTATGTACGGTTCCCACACGATAAACGAATTTCGTTGCAAAAACATGCAACCTGCAGGTATAAAAATTATTACCTATAAAATACTTAGATGTTCCGCGCGGCTCTGCCCGCGTAATTTAGGAATTTTCGGAAACCGTACATTTTTTCGCAAAAAAAGTAGCCTATATGTCCCTTCACGTGGTCATGTGTGCCGACTGCCGAATAACATAAAAATTACTCCAGTAGTTCTTAAGGTAATAAGCAATTTCAAATAATGTCCCGCGTTTTATATCTTTGCTCCTATTGGGCGTTTGCACACTGCACGATAACGACACGACACGATACCACATAATAGAGGGCCACTGCACATATTATACAATTTCAAGTTGGCCGACTATCGTACAAACTGACTATCGTACTAATTCTAATATTCTGTCACTTTATATTGAATGCACCCAAAATATTCTCCTTTCTTTTCGCCTTCGTTTTATTAGTGCCACAATAAAAGCGTGCTTTTTGCGCATTTTAACACGCACGTCGCTTGGCTAGCAACACCGTTACCAACTAAATATAAAAGTCTGCGGGTGGCAGCGTACACGATGAAGTTGTCCAATTAAATTGTGACACTACGCAATTTAGTTTGTACGATAGTCGGCCAACTAGAAATTGTATAATATGTGCGGTGGCCCTTATCTATTCTGTGGTATCGTGTCGTGTCGTTACCGTCGCAGTGTGAAAACGCCCATTATTCTAAGCGTGATAAAATATAGCCTATAATGATAAATGGGCTAACTAACACGGAAATAATTTTTCAAATCGGACCAGTGGTTCCTGAGATAAGCGCGTTCAAACAAACAAACAAACTCTTCCGCTTTATAATATTAGTATCTAAGATGCCGCAGTATGTCAGTCTGTTTATAACCTTTTTTCGCAGTAGGTACGCTGAAACCACTAAACCAATTTTGAATGAAAATACACCAGGAAAGGACATAACAATATAGTTTTTCCCGGAAAAAATTACGTTTCCTGCAACATTATTTAGTAGAATATTACGCCCAAAATATTATACCAACCTTACATTTCCTTTTCTTCATTTTCTTGATTTTCCTTTCTTCCATCAATTAGTGATTAAAACAATTTTCTCGAAACTTTGAAATATGCCATCAATATGCAAAAGGCATGTTTCAAACCCTCTGAGAATATAATTAAGGGAAGGAGAGAGGGTTACAGTTGTTCTATGACAAGTTTTATTGACACGAGTGGGTCGGTAATCGGTGATGAAAAACCGGCGCTAAAAAAAGTTTGCTACTTGCTAGCTTAAAAAACATTTATTAGTTAGCTAGATGACGCCCGCAACTCCGTTGCGCCAAAATTCGTTTATTGGGCGGGAACCGTACATTTTTTTGGGATAAAAATTATTATTCTATGTCCTTTCCCGGGACTCAAAGTATCTCCATACCTTTCAGCAAAATCCGTTCAGTGGTTTGGGCGTGAAGAGGTAACAGACAGACAGATACACTTTCGCATTTATAACATTAGTACGGATTAAATTTGATAAGGGCTTCGACTAAAAATACGTTTTCAGCAAAACACTTCTTCAAATTAAAGTTAACTAATTATTAAATGTCACTCTCTGTAAAGCACGAAGTGCTAAGAAAGTTACATTATTAGACAAATACTTCTCCTTTTAAAATCGAATTAAACCTAAAAGAAAGTTTAGACTAGAATCTAGAAGCTAGAACATAAGGCTAACTAGATCTAGGTACACAAGTAATTGAGTCAGACCTTTATTTTTAAATCGAGTCCCGGGTAAGAAAATGTTCTATTAAACTAGAACTAGTGTTGTGCCTTATCATATCGATAATAAAATATGTTTATTTAATGTCTAGAACAATTTACAACGCTACATAATTTTTACAGAATCTTGTTATTTATAATTGTATCGATATTTCTTGACGGTTATATAAAATTTCATCGATATTTTTTAACCTTGGCGCACATCCCTAGACACAGGTTCTGTACGTTTGTACACATGTGATTCTCATCTCTGAAGGAAATCTTAAAGATCATTTTGTACAATCTTCTAACAGGACCTTATGGTACTGACTTAAGGGTTGTTATTCTATAACTCGTATGTAAAAGAACTGTGAATGGAGTGTAGAAGCTATGTTATGATAAGAGAGGTAACTTTGAGAATGTATTCGAACTTTTCTATCGTACCAGACTATAACAAAACATTTTATAGGTAAAGGGTAGCGGTATGGTACATTAGTCATTACACACAGTTTTTGTTGGCATAGGGGTTATCAATTATTATCATGGGCGTATATAAGGGGGGGGGGGGGTGTCCGGACCCCCCCCCCCCCCATTACTATCCATCTTACTTGTCCAATCGACGATATTATAATATGTACCGCACCGATTTTAATTGGCGAGGTACATGTATTTTTTTCTATTCACAGTTTATTTAATTATTATTACCTATAATTAAAGTAAATTTAATTATAGGTAATAATAATTTATTATTAGGTATACTGTGGAGCGTGTCCGTACTTCCTTGCTCGTAGCTAGGCACACCGTAAGCAGAGTAAATACCGCGATGCGTTCGTACTTCATAGTTCGTACTTCGTCGCAGGGGCGCGGGGAAATGTGCAGTTCCCGTATTTTTAACCGACTTCCAAAAAACGAGGAGGTTATATGTTCGGCTGTGGATATATATTTTTTTGTATGTTCAACGATTACTCCGCCGTTTGCAAACCGATTTTCGAAATTTTTGTTTTGTTGTATTAGGTTTCACTCCAATTTGGTACCGTGTTTACAAAAATAGTGACCTGTCACCTGATGATGGAATCCATGAGTAATCGAGGGAACTCCTCGAAATTTATATGGAAACATATGGTGATTTTGGTTTTATGAGAAGCATCCTAAGCACATGCTACCAAAACGCAAGATTTTGCACCAAGGTATACTATGGTTTTGAAGATACTAAGAGAACTCCGGATTCCTTATAGATACAAGTTTGGGGGTTTAGGCGCTGTTTTAAGAACTGAAAGCAAATGCTAAACTATACAAATTACATTCATCATCATCATCATCATCATTACCACGTCAGGGTCACCTATGTCACCAAAATTGAACATAACAAAATATTCAACCTTATCTCCAGAGCGTAAGGCACACATTTGACATTACTTCTGAGAAGTAAGTTGCTTCGATAATACGAGTAACATAGATTAATCATTGGTCTTCGCGCGCGGCGCCGCGCGCGAAGACCAATGATTAGTCTATGACAAGTAACATGCTGCATGCATGCACTTACAAATCGCGGCCACGAGCGGCTACGGGCGGCCGTAAACTTCTCAAGCGATACTATGTATTACAGTAATAAAGATAAAGTTTAAAATCATATGACACTGAAAGCCTCGCCGCTGCTATTCCGGTTTGGCGCGGCCCTAGCACGTGTTCACTTCAATTTTTTTTAAATGTAATGTTTAAAATTATCTGCAGCTGATATTATATTTTGTAAGTGTGACTGTTAACAAATTGTAATAAGATGCGTAGAATAATATACAGGTGTATTATTCTACGTATAGTACGCGATGGTTTACTAGGTAACTAAAAAGAGTGAAATTATTATTTTTAACAAAAAATTAAAACCAACTTCCAAGGTAAAAACAATAATACTTACCTAACATCCTTATAATATGAACTAAAAAGTATTAAATAATTTTTCCTATCTAATACTGCCTTTTTTCCGAATTCGGCTAAAACTCAACTATTTCTGTACTCAATCTTCATAATTTTGAAGTCGGTGCCAGATACAAAAGTTACAAATATTCTGGCAGACTGAAGATTCAGCTATATCTGGTACCGACTTCAAAATAATGAAGATTGAGTACAAAAATAGTTGAGTTTTAGCCGAATTCGGAAAAAGGCACTATTAGATAGGAAAAATTATTTAATACTTTTTAGTTCAAATTGTAAGGATGTTATTATTGTTTTTACCTTGGAAGTCGGTTTTAATTTTTTGTTAATTTATGTGTTTTTTTAATTATTTTTAAAATTTGAATATCGGAATATTTGAATTTTAAAAACCGGCCAAGTGCGAGTTGGAGTCGCACATAAAGAGTTCCGCAGCAGCAATAAGGTTTATTTCTTATGAAATTAGAAGGTTTTTGATTTATTTTTATATTTCAGTTAATATATTGAAAATATTAAGGTTTACCATTTATGTTATGACGTATAAAAAACTGCTTGTTAGATCTCGTTTAAACCAATAATTTTCGTTGGTAGTTTTTATAGTAATGTACATCATAATATATTTTTTTAGACTTATCATGCCCCTACTTTACAAGTTAGAGGGAGGGGGGGAGGGGACACACATTTTACCACATACCCCACACGCATATGGTTAGATGAAAAAAAAGTTTTTTTTTTGTACCTATGGGGACCCCTAAATTTTTTTAATATTTTTTCCATTTTTGTACCAAAATCTTAATGCGGTTCACAGACTACATCTACTTACCAAGTTTCAATAGTAGGTATAGCTATATAGTTTCGGAGAAAAGTGGCTGTGAGTGGCCTGTGACATATGGACGGACAGACAGGCAGACAGACATGACGAATCTATAAGGATTCCGTTTTTTGCCATTTGGCTACGGAACCCTAAAAATACTTTTGGATTTCCTAAACACGTTACCTATTTGTTGCTGCGGAACCTTCCATGGGCGAGTCCAACTCGCACTTGGCCATTTTTTTACGTTAGGGACTACTTACTACCCTTATCAAAGCTATATATACGCCCGTGATTATTATTATCATAATAATCAGGGCGGGCGAAGCGAGCCCTAGTTTATCCCACAATATGTACATTTTGTGGTACACTTTACGGAAAAACTATCACGCCTATTGATTTGTGTTTTAACATAGTAATTTTTATTTATATGTAGATGTGTTATCATCAGCCAGTCAAGTTTTTTTTTTATATTATGTAGATGTGTTATCATCAGTCAGTCAAGGTGTGACGACGCGAGCCCTCACAAAGCTCGGCTTTTAGCTAACTTATTATCGTTGGTCTTAAAAACATGTACTAATAAAACGTTTTGCTTGTTACAGGTAAACATACATTTCGGTGTTATCCGGTGGTAAGAAAATTCACCAATACATCTAAAACTTATGTAACAAACTATTAATTTCTTTATTATGGTTGTTTAAGTAAAAAAATAATATATCACCCTGTTTGTAAAATATATGAATATAAAAGATAATAATATGCCCAACTGTAGAATCGAAAGAGACTATTAAAAGGACTTTTTTAAGCTTTCACAATTTTTTCAGCGCGCAATGGCAAAAGCGATTGTCGGCGCAAAGCTTTGTTTGAGCTTTTGTGAGCACCACTATAAAGTGGAGTTAACTGGTTCTTACTATTAACATGGTTTAAATGAGAGTCGTATGGTTAATTTAATGAAATAAACTTTTTATAGTAGGTATGTAGGAAGTTTAGTGATTTTATGTCGAAAGGTTTAAAACATATTATATCCTTTTTAAAATGAGGGTAAAATTGATCTGTTTGCATATTAGTATTAATATATCCAATATGACCTGCAAACCTTCAAGAATGGAGCGTATTCCCTCTTAAAAGGCCGGCAACGCACCTGCAGCTTTTCTGATGTTGCGACTGTCTATTCTAGACAATTTAAAAATTACGACTAATTTTTAAACACAAATACCAAGCGAAAACTCGGTGGTTATTTTTTTTTGGGGTTCCGTACTTAGGTACGGATACGGTAGGATAATTTAATTTAGGTACTCTAAAAGCCTTGTTTTGAAAATTTGGTCAAAAAGTCCATTATTTTCCAAAAAATATTCAAAAATGTTTTAAAACAAAGAAGGATGGGCACTTTTGTGTGGACCCTGGCCGGCATAGCCAATAAAGTTCTAATGTCTGTTAGCCTATTACTTATAACCTAAAGTTACTGAAATGAAACAGTTATGTTATGAATGGACCGGAAATGTACAGTCTGGAACATTGAAAGTTATATTTTTGGCTCCTACTTTTTTTGTAAAAATCAAATCTACAATGGAAAAAAGACATTCTATGCTATATTTTAATCAGCTTATCACTTGGGTAATTAACCTCAGAGTGATACTACCAAAATAAACACTTTTATTTTTTAATAATCATTTACTACAGTTACAACTTCCATGGTCAATACAAATTCATCGTCAAAAATGATGTCTTTTTTATGAATTAAGGGGGCAAACGAGCAAACGGGTCTCCTGATGGAAAACAACTTCCGTCGCCCATGGCACTCGCAGCATCAGAAGAGCTGCATGTGCGATGCCGGCCTTTTAAGAGGGAATAGGCTAATAGGGGAGGGTAGGGATGGGAAGGGAAGGGAATAGGGGAGGGTAGGGAAGGGAATAGGATAGGGGATTGGGCCTCCGGTAAACTCACTCACTCGGCGAAACACAGCGCAAGCGCTGTTTCACGCCGTTTTTCTGTGAGAACGTGGTATTTATCCGGTCGAGCCGGCCCATTCGTGCCGAAGCATGGCTCTCCCACGTATAAAATTAATATAGTGCCTTCCAATTAATATAGTGCCAGGGGAATAAATACATCGTGGCGACCAACGTCTAAACACCATATTAATTGAAATAATATGGGCACACGCACCGATTGTGCGCCGCCCTGTCAAACACGTACAATAATGATGAACTAAAGCATCCCTCCCTCCCTTGTTGTTGACCGTCTACGGGTCTATGAGTACGGTCTATGACGTCAGCGAAAACATTTTTTGAGAATAGCGTTCGTACTGAAATGGTTTAAGTCCATAGGCAGTCCTATGATGTCAGGTGTGATCTTTTTTCTCCGGTAGTTTACCGTGTTCTGTCCATGATAAAAATTGAAGCTTATGATATAAGGTTTCATTTCATAGGCAAGTGGTTTTTATTGGATATACCGGCCAACTTGACCCATCATTCTTTACTATTTCATTTTCAACCCGGCAGCGCCTGCAAAAAATACTATTTATTACACTATAATTTCCAACCTGTTTTACTCCAAAATATTAATTAAGCAAACAAATAGCAGAAATAATAAAATCATATACCCTATTACTATTCCGAGAGGGACCTCTACCCTCTGTGAGGGTGGGGGGTGAAATATCGCCCCAATACTTCAAAGGACGTGGTTTTTGGGGGTTTTTCCCTGAAGCTATCCCGGGAATGTACGCGACGTAGATTTAAACACGGATATTGTATCCATGTGTAATATTTGAGAAGATCTTGTTCTGAAAAGAAGTTGTGTTTGAGTTATAGATTCAAATATTCCTTTTTCATGATAAATATTTCATGAGTAGAGTATATTATATGGCTTATACCACAAAAACAGCATTACATTGTCATTTGTTTATTTTGCGTCGATTATGTTCCAAAACTAGTGGGTCATAACCAAACAGCAAAAACGGTTCAGCGGTTTGGGCGTAAACAGGTAACAGACGCACTTACGCATTCATAATATTAGTATGGATAATTTATTGTGTATAATATGATATTATAGGGATATAAAAAATTACACGATGTTTCCGCTTAGTTAAAAAAAATCTTTGTCAAACTGAAACTTAAAAATCTTATTTCCTTTCGATGCAACGTTTTAAAAAATATGAAAAAAAAAAAACAAAACGGTAAAAGCCAAGCCTGAAATCGGTTTATGAAATATTTTCGTTTCTTTCACGTATTAATAAATGATGGATGCTTGGCTTGACTGATGACCCTGCCTCCCTCGTAAGGTACACTCCGCAAAAAACCATCTCTACTGATATTAAACTAGCTAAAAGCCGAGCTTTGTGAGGGCTTGTGTCGTTTTTCTGCGTGGTAATAATCTGCAGTTTTTTTTTATATTTTAATAGTAAACCTTGAGTTACCGATGATAACACATCTACACATAAATAATACTGTCTGTAACATCTTTGCAGTTAAACGGCTGAACCGATCTAGGTATTATAAATGTGTCTGTGACCTCTTCACGGCTCAACCGATTAAGATTCGGTATAAATTTATTTTGAGAAACGAGAAAGACATAACTGATAGCTATTTTGAAGTAAAATGTAAGGTTTCGGTGCGATGACTGAAATAGGTTGCAGTGGATTTGCGGGTTTAATACTAGTATAGTTTACACTATGGAAATGGGCAAAATCGCCAAATGCAAAGAACGCATTTTCCTTTCTTTGTACGGTATGTATCCAAACTAAGTGATAACACTTAAGGGGGTATACGTGTTCCTTGTAGAGAGTTCACTGTGAAAGTAGCAGCGCTGAAAGTCCAATTTTTTTCACTTTTGTATGGAGAAACTCGTGATGCTGAGGCGCTTGCCCATACAAAAGTGAAAGAAAATTTGGCCTTTTCGCGCTGCTACTTTCACAGTGAACTCTCTACAAGGAACACAAACACCCTAAAGTATTATCACTTAGTTTTGTTACACCCTGTATAATTATGAGTAGGTATGTTGAAAATCTTTAATTTCTCCTATGTTTACTCATCTACAATACACTACTACCAAACAAAATTAAAATTTTAATTTGAGACTGGTCAAGTAATACACATTTTGTGATATATGTAATACACATTAATTTTTTTCCTTGTACATTCAATCAAATGATTGCTACGTTCGATGTCTGCGACTGTACATTAACGCGCTAACAAAAACTTTAACCTCATATGGAAAAAGAATGACGGAACAAATTCAATTTACGAAAAGGGATGGGAAAGAACGTATCGATAAACCAGAAAAATAATACGGAAAAGGGAGTGCCTCCGCTGCCGGCGCCGGTTGCCGAAATGGCTGCCGGCGCCGGTTGCTGAAATGGCTGCCGGCATCGTTTTCCGAACTCCGAAGTTTGCCGAAGTTACGCGATGTTTGCCGAATAGGCTGCCGGCGCCTATTCGGCAAACATCACTTGTCAAATGACAGAATAATGATCGAAAACATCAGTCTTGAGCTAAAGGATTATGAAAAGTACAAATAATAAGGTCATAAATAGTCATATTATTGTAAGGATGCATATTTGAATCCTTCGATCGGGGATTCTTGGAAATGCTATTGTATTCTATTGTTGTTGCGATCACCAGTGCTCGTATGGGACTTGAATCTTGATGGGTTAATGGTGGTGATGATGATGCTGATAAATGTGATCCGCATAGTAGCATAATACAATATCTTTGCTTCTTTAAACAACGCTGAAACTCTCTAACATGTATAAGGAATCTGAAGTTCTGTTCAGTACCTTCGGAAGTATACCACGGGGTTTTTAACTGAAGCTGTGGTGCAAAATCATACTTTTTGGTAGCTGAAAAAAGGTAGCTAAGGTAAAGCTAAGCTAAGAAAATGCATCACAAAAAACTAAAATATCCACAGCCGAACAAATAGGTACCTAAACCTTCACCTTTGGAAGTCGGTAAAGTCGAATATATTTGAGATTATAATTATTTCTTTTTAAAATTTGTGTATCGGCACTGGAACCTAGCGCTTTACGCATTATCGCCGGCTCCCATTTTGAGTGCCAGCGCCGGCAGCCGTTGTTTTATACCTCGGCTGCCGGCAGTATACTTACCGCCGGTTCCCATTACTGATATTTTTGTGAGCCGGCGCCGGCAGCGGAGGCACTCCCTACGGAAAAATGTTGCAGAATTTCCCGGGTATGAGTTTTAAAAGTAAAAACTTTTCCAGCGGCGTGGTTTACTTTTGAGCTAAATAAAAAAAATCGCGACAGCGCACGTTACCTGATAGAAACATCGTAAGACTGGTAAAGTTGACTGTTCGGCGTCGGCGTCAGTAGAGCTTGGCTCTAGAGAGTAGAGGCCCCTCTGTCTAAAAGACCTTATATACGTACGAACATAAAGCATGCGGGTTTTAAGTTCGCGAACTTACTCGGCTCGACGTCGGTGATAGACGTACGAATTTTAAGCACGCGGGTTTTACGATCGCGAACTTACTCGGTTCGACGTCGGTGACACACGAGAATGGCTCACACTGGGTTACCATGTCCCCAGGTTTGCGGCACGCAGTCTTGCCAGATGTACGAGCCGAGACGAGCTACGAGTAAAATTCCAAGTCGGCGAACTTGCGTGGCAATCTTTAAGTACGCGGTATCGTTATCGTCGAGAAATAAGTCCGTGTAATGATTTCTTAAGTTTTCGCGAGTATCACTCATGATATTATAAGTTTAAACACTTACGGATTTTGTCGCGGAGCACTTATTAATCCCGACGTTTCGGCTACTTTACAGCGGCCGTGGTCACGGGCGGACTGAGGTGACAGGTGTCCAATTTCTTGAAGTTATCCAACTACCCGACGACTCATCAATATTTGTTTGCATTCCGATCTACGCAGAACGAACTCACAGTGTCTTGAAGCCGAGGTATCATAGATTTGTGCTTTAGTTTGTTTATCACTGGATCCAAACTAGATGGCAGCACCCAACCATCTTCGCGGTTGAAATTAGGGTGTTTTTTAATTTCTATGGCCTCGCGTATCATTCTTGGGCGGTATCGTGCTTCTTTTGCCAGTACTTGTGGCTTATCAAATCTTATGTAATGGCGAGGTTGATCCAGTGTGTGTTCACAAATTGCGGACTTGTTGTTCCTACGGTGTTTGACATCTGCAATGTGTTCCTTGATACGGGTTTTGATGGCCCTTTTGGTTTGCCCTATATAAGAGAGGCCACAATCACAGTCGAGTTTGTAGATTCCTGCATCTTGAAGGGGTAAGTTGCATTTCTCTGATGGTAAACATTGGCTGATCTTTTTGGGCGGCTTAAAGTATGTTTTTATTGAAGCTTTCCTTAGAATGTAGCTCACTTTATCAGTGACTCCCTTTATAAATGGTAACACTGCAGGTAATCTTTCCACTGTTGCCGGCTTCACTCGGTTGCTGCTCTGTTTGCGTGGTACCCGAAGCTTATTGTCGCGTAAAACTTATGCAACATGATGAAGTTCAGTGTCCACATGCTGTTCATCGCAGATTCCTCGTGCTCTTTGAAATAACGATTTTCCAACAGTACTTAACTGTGGTGGGTGATGATGGGAATCACCATTTAAATATCTGTTTGTGTGTGTAGGTTTGCGATACACCGTATGACCTAATGTGCCATCAGGACTCCTTATTACTAATACGTCCAAGAAAGCTAAGGAATTATCTCTCTCCAACTTCATTGTGAACTGTATTTTGGAGTTGAGGCTGTTCAGGTGCTCAAGGAATATGGATACTTTGTCTGATGGTAATATTGTGAAAGTATCATCTACATACCGCTTGTAGAAGGTGGGTTGTACAGGTGAGGACTCAAGGGCTAACTTCTCGAAGTCTTCCATAAAAATATCAGCCACAACAGGTGAAACAGGTGAGCCCATCGCAACACCATCTACTTGCCTGTAAAAGTCATAATTCCACAACATATAGCCAGATGTAAGGCAGTGTTCTAACAAGTCCGCATATTCAACCGGTAAGTCATTCTCTCTCAGCCTTCTTGTAACAATTTCGATACACTGTTGTATTGGTAGGCACGTGAACAGGGACTGTATATCGAAACTAACCAGTTGTTTATTGTCTCTGAGGCGTAGATGTTTAATCTCATCGACAAAGTGGTAAGAATCCTTTACATGGGCCTTGGTCTGTCCGCGTAGAGGCGAGAGTACATTAGCCACCAGCTGAGCCAATTTGTAGGTTGGTGAGTCAATTTGGCTTACAATTGGTCGAAGAGGAGCATTGGCTTTGTGTATCTTTGGCAAACCATACAACTTTGGAGGTTTAGGGCATGAAGGCAAAAAAAGTGCTCCGCGACAAAATCCGTAAGTGTTTAAACTTATAATATCATGATTGATACTCGCAAAAACTTAAGAAATCATTATGTGAACCAGTACGGACTGGAAACCGCAAACCAAATACGCCGACTGGAAGATCTCAAAACAAAGTGCGCAAGATTTGTAACATCGTTAAATTTTCTGAAACGATGTCGAGACCACAATCTGATCCCTACGTGTGTCAAAATATCACCCAAAGAAAACATACGAGGCAGCGCAAAGATCCTACAACAGGCCAGTATGAAGTTACTAATAGCCATGATTCATCAAAAACGTTCCGATCTCGCCGCCCTGAAAAGTCAAATAACGGTTTTAACCAACAGTATTAAAAAAGTTTTATCTTTAACGGATTTTCAAAATTGTATTGAAATACTAAACAATCGTGAAATGGCTAAATATAATTATTGCAAAAACAACCAGATTTTAAAATTTAACAAACTTAACAGCAAAAAAACCATAAACAATTCAACCATAGACAAGACCGTCTCTCGCACAGTTGTCAATCTGTCAAAACAAACTTTTGACATACATACAATAGAATTGTTAGAAAAGGGCTTGAATTTTGCAATAACACAGTTTGAAGAAATTATTTGCAGCGTTGATGATTGTTTATTAAGCAATAATATAAGCAAGGAGGATTCGGAGGCCATACGACAAGATATATCGTCATTCTTACGACGTAGTTCAGTGCCCAAACCAAATCTTTCCCGGGAACAAATGAGTGCATTGAAAAACTTACGCTCCAGATCTGATATTACTATTCTCCGCGCAGACAAAGGTAATGCCACGGTGATTATGGATACTACAGATTACAGTGAAAAAATAAAACATCTTTTATCGGACGAGAACACGTACAAAAAAGTCAAAACAGACCCCACCAACAAAGTTTTTAATACAACTCAAAACCTTATAAAGAAGTACTCCGACTCACTGAATCTGGATCCCAAATTCTTGTTGCCTTTATGCCCTAAACCTCCAAAGTTGTATGGTTTGCCAAAGATACACAAAGCCAATGCTCCTCTTCGACCAATTGTAAGCCAAATTGACTCACCAACCTACAAATTGGCTCAGCTGGTGGCTAAGTACTCTCGCCTCTACGCGGACAGACCAAGGCCCATGTAAAGGATTCTTACCACTTTGTCGATGAGATTAAACATCTACGCCTCAGAGACAATGAACAACTGGTTAGTTTCGATATACAGTCCCTGTTCACGTGCCTACCAATAGAACAGTGTATCGAAATTGTTACAAGAAGGCTGAGAGAGAATGACTTACCGGTTGAATATGCGGACTTGTTAGAACACTGCCTTACATCTGGCTATATGTTATGGAATTATGACTTTTACAGGCAAGTAGATGGTGTTGCGATGGGCTCACCTGTTTCACCTGTTGTGGCTGATATTTTTATGGAAGACTTCGAGAAGTTAGCCCTTGAGTCCTCACCTGTACAACCCACCTTCTACATGCGGTATGTAGATGATACTTTCACAATATTACCATCAGACAAAGTATCCATATTCCTTGAGCACCTGAACAGCCTCAACTCCAAAATACAGTTCACAATGGAGTTGGAGAGGGATAATTCCTTAGCTTTCTTGGACGTATTAGTAATAAGGAGTCCTGATGGCACATTAGGTCATACGGTGTATCGCAAACCTACACACACAAACAGATATTTAAATGGTGATTCCCATCATCACCCAGCACAGTTAAGTACTGTTGGAAAATCGTTATTTCAAAGAGCACGAGGAATCTGCGATGAACAGCATGTGGACACCGAACTTCATCATGTTGCACAAGTTTTACGCGACAATAAGCTTCGGGTACCACGCAAACAGAGCAGCAACCGAGTGAAGCCGGCAACAGTGGAAAGATTACCTGCAGTGTTACCATTTATAAAGGGAGTCACTGATAAAGTGAACTACATTCTAAGGAAAGCTTCAATAAAAACATACTTTAAGCCGCCCAAAAAGATCAGCCAATGTTTACCATCAGTGAAATGCAACTTACCCCTTCAAGATGCAGGAATCTACAAGCTCGACTGTGATTGTGGCCTCTCTTATATAGGGCAAACCAAAAGGGCCATCAAAACCCGTATCAAGGAACACATTGCAGATGTCAAACACCGTAGGAACAACAAGTCCGCAATTTGTGAACACACACTGGATCAACCTCGCCATTACATAAGATTTGATAAGCCACAAGTACTGGCAAAAGAAGCACGATACCGCCCAAGAATGATACGCGAGGCCATAGAAATTAAAAAACACCCTAATTTCAACCGCGAAGATGGTTGGGTGCTGCCATCTAGTTGGGATCCAGTGATAAACAAACTAAAGCACAAATCTATGATACCTCGGCTTCAAGACACTGTGAGTTCGTTCTGCGTAGATCGGAACGCAAACAAATATTGATGAGTCGTCGGGTAGTTGGATAACTTCAAGAAATTGGACACCTGTCACCTCAGTCCGCCCGTGACCACGGCCGCTGTAAAGTAGCCGAAACGTCGGGATTAATAAAAGTGCTCCGCGACAAAATCCGTAAGTGTTTAAACTTATAATATCAATAAGTCCGTGTGCTTACTCGCACGTCTGTCACCCCCTTAACGCGCGGCGAAAATTTTGTTTTGTGTGCCGGCAGAACTGAAAACCCGTTGTTTTTACTGGTAATTAGTTGAAATGACAAAAAAATAAAAGTACATTTTTTACAATAGCGAACGAGCTGATGATGATGAGATATCTCTCGAACTAGTCGGAGTTCTAACAAAAATAGTTTTTTTATTAAAATAGTTGAGGTCAAATCGTGCCTCTCGTTTGGATGTAACAATGTCACGGACAGACACATAGACACAAAGAGACTTTAAGATTATAAAACATGTCTATTTCCGTCAAGGGTTAAAAATAGAAAAAAAACGTTCATTATTTGTATCCTATTAGTATTATAAACTCTGGGCGTAATTTCAAATAAGGCGTTTGCTATATCGACATGTCGCGCTCCCATCCCTACGTCAGTGAATTTTCAAGATGGCCCCATAATGAGGAAGGGCACTTTTATTGGGGCCTGTAATGCCCCAAATTTTGCCCCGGCCGGCTGATTGCTGTAGTTGTAACAGTTTCATGCCCGGAAACATCAAGCCTTTAGTATGTCTAAAACAACGCTGTTTTGTGATCTTTCTGAATTGGTATTCTGGTTACCACTTTCATTCAATTAAATGTTGACTTTAATTTGATGAAGACTTTGACTTATGGTGCCAATTCTCAAAATCTAAATTAATTAATTATAGTTAATTAATCATTTAATCTCTCTGTGTAATGTGGTGGAAGTGGTGTAACGTCCGTCCATTTTCATTGAGTTTCGATTGATGATTGATATTAAAATAATAATTATTGTAATATATTGCTAGTCATAGCACACTGCATACGATATTAATTCACACACTATAAAAATAATATCGACATAACTATCACGCCGTCACTATTAATATTGTCTAGAGAGAAAATATTTTTAATTTTTCAAAACATCGATTTGGTTTTATTCCTAAATCTGAAACAGTCGAAGCCTTTCAAAGGCCGTTTAAACAAATATTCTATTTTCGAAATTCAAATAAAGAAAAGGCGGGAATGGAACAGCTGATGGGTCTCACGCTATTTTTGGCCAAAGAGTTTAAAAGTGCATTTTGTACAGAAAAACTACTTTATTCATCCTGACGCGTACAATATTCTTAAAATTGTTAAAAATCTTTATATAATATATAGATTTAAGTTGGTTGTTATCAATACTAATATTATAAATTGAAAAGAGATTCTGTCTTTCTGTCTGTTACCTCTTCACGCCCAAACCACAGAATTGATATTAATGCACGGTTGGAGCAACGTAGTTGTCATTCTAATAAAATATAATGTTATCTAGACAAATTCATAATATATAAATCGGATTGGTCGAGTCCCTTTTTGCCATAAATTATGAGAGAAAAATGTTGGAGATATTATCAGTTGGGCACCGACCCCCGTCACATAAATAATATTCTGTATCTTTGTACAGTAAAAACCTTAGTGGTCCAGTGGTTGGCTGTCCACTCCGGAGGTCGTAGGTTCGATTCAACAACGGTAGTGACGGGAGAAGTGAAAGCAGGCGCAGGCATGCACGTCATATAACTGGATGACGCCTGTAACTCCGTTGCGCCAAAATTCTTTTATCGCTTGGAAACCGTACATTTTTCCGGGTAAAAAGTATTCTATATCCTGTATCCTATCTCCATACCGAATTTCAACAGATTCGGTTCAAGATAACAGACAGATAGATACACTTTCACATTTATTAATATTAGTATAGACTATAGATAAGAATAGCTATGACTATTGGAAATTGTAGTTGTGTGTTATGTACATAGCATTTCTCCTTTTTTTTCACCGACTTCAAAAAAGGAAGGACAATTCGACCTGCATGTAATTTTTCCAGAACTGCCCAGTTTTCGTATACATATTATGTTAGTTTATATCAGCGTTTTGTACGGCAACAAATGTGCCAAATTTCAAAAGTGTACTAATGTTGTATGTTTTTATGTTTGTGTTCTCATATCTCCGGAACTACAAGTCCGATTTAAATGATTATTTTTTGTTGTAGTACAACAAAAAAAGAATTAGAAAGTATTGTTCAACTTAGGGAATACTGCAAGTTTCGTCGAAATCGGTTCAGTTGTTTTTTTAGACAGGGAATTTTAATTTTAAATTACGTATTATTTTGAAGTACGTTTTATCTTTTTAAAATACTATTATTGTGTTCTCTGCTCAGCGACTCAACTTTACCCGATTTTCACAGAACATTTATAAAGCATTAAAAGTTTAACAGAAAATGGGCCAAGGGAAGTTCTCAGTTCTGTCTTCAGTTACTTTGAGACTTACAATAAATACAACCGTTCCGTTGTCCGACACAATAGACCCTAAACGCTCCCCCCTCCAACTTCCCCCGGCACCTCCCACCTCCAACACCCCCCGACTAATTACCGCTTACCCCATTTCTTTTGAACGTTTTTAACCCAATTGTGACGATTTAAGGGTGTTTATTAGAATAACATTGTGTTTGGTTTTTTATGGGGCACCAATACAATATGAGTTTTATAATGGGCTTTTGGCCCATATCCTTTTTCTGTCTTTTGTAAAATTCTGTTCTTACCAAGGTATAAAATATGTAGAAGGTTAGGAAATGGGACGAAATATTTGTCTAGCTTATGTAGTAATTATGTAAAGCAAATGAAAATATTTTCGTTTAAGTAGTGTGTACAAAATGTAGTGATAACAGTTTAAAAGACTCAAAAAATCACAGAACAATTTTATTGTTCTGTGCAAAAAATCTTAACAAATTATTGCATTGTCATTAGCTCTTAATTTGCAAAATTTCGAATTAATTAGACTACTGGAGATGGGTAAAAACACTGCTCAAAGATTGCGTTACATTCATACAGCCCAGGCTTATAAAAGCATGTTATAAAGCATTAAATTTTGTGTTTTATCTTGTCTCTTGCACCATTATATTATCTCTACTGCTCAAGCTTATAAAAGCGTGTTAAGGGCGTTCCTTACGGAGATCCCGTAATTTACTGTATTTCAAGCCCTATAAACTCATAATTTGAAAGCTACAAAGTTATAATAAAAATACAGCAATAATCTTCAGTATATCGACATTTCTTTCCCCGTTTTAAATTTTCTATTTTTGTTTAATAAACTCATGATATCAGCTTCCAAAGTAAAACCAATTTATTAAAATTCAAGCATACATTCAGCATCTCCTTAGGATTTACAAATTACTTTTATTTGAAACACACGCCAATAGATCAACAACATCATAAACTACATATTCCCCGTTTAATTTTTTTTAGGTCAATTTTGAACTAAGATAAGTAAAAACAACAGGGTTTTGGTGCGCTCTCGGCAACGCGGCAAATGTATGGCCAAGGTCGTTTGCTCGGGGGACGGCCTTAAAAAGCATTCAGTTTTGTAGCTCGTCTCGAGTTTTGCACCATAGTAATTAGTATGTCTCTAAATATAGTTTAAATATGATTAATGAATGAATGAATGAAAACGCCTACAACTCTACAAGGCGCAGGTTCGGCCTCATATGGAATATTGTTCTCATCTCTGGGCAGGGGCGCCAAAATACCAACTGCTCCCTCTAGATCGTATCCAACGAAGGGCCGCTCGAATTGTTGACTGCCATAGTGTTTCAAACAGCTTGGTCCCCATGGAATGCAAACCTTCAAGAAAAGAGCGTACTCCCTCTTAAAAGGCCGGCAACGCACCTGCAGCTCTTCTGATGTTGCGAGTGTCCATGGGCGACGGTAGTTCAGTCCATCAGGTGACCCGTTGCTCGTTTGCCCCCTTATTTAATAAAAAAAAATGAATTTAGAAAACGCCCTCTAATAAGGGCCATCCCTGAGGACTAGAGGGTTTCAGTTGAGGCTCTAGTTACAGAGTTTTTATCGTTATAACTTATAAGTATCGCATTTCATCGTTATACATTTATTTATTACTATGATGCCCGCAGACATTATTTTGTTTATCGCAGAAACCATATTTTTTGCGGAATAAAAAGTATAAATAAGGGTTGAAGGGTTGAAGCCGGCTTAGTTCCCGAACCGGTGGTAGGCATCGTTTCTACGTTCTTTCTACGAGTTACGACGTTAAAAAAGTGTATATTTTAAATAAAAATTTATTTTATTTTAAACGTAACCCTTTCAAGACGCTTGTAACGCTCTCTTCTTGAAAGTTTTCAGGTCGTATAGGTCCGGAAATACTGCTGGTGATAGTTCGTTCCAGAGTTTTACAGCGTGCGGCAGAAAGTTACGCGAAAAACGCACGATGGAACACTACAACTCATCAAGGTGATGAAGATGGTATATTTTTCCTATACGAATTTGGTCATACATTATCATGTAAAAATGCGGTCTACTCCGCTGCGACACAATGCGCTATTTTTAACCCTTCAACAACACTACAAAGTGTGAAACCAACACGTTTGTCTTCTAACCGATGTGACCTCAGAGGGCAGATGACCCTTCAGTGTGAGCTGGATACAGCCCTATTGTAGCCCTTCACATAGGGCTGCCGAGTGGCAAAGTGTGAAAGTCACATACGCAATCTTTTTTTTTTCAGAGCGAGCGAAGCGAGCCCTAGTATATCCCACAACCTGTACATTTAGTGGTACACTTTATGGAAAAACTATCACGCCCATTGATTTGTGCTTTAACATAGTAATTTTTATTTATATGTACATGTGTTATCATCAGTCAGTCAAGGTTTTTTATATGTAGACGTGTTATCATCATTCAGTCAAGGTGTGACGACGCGAGCCCTCACAAAGCTCGGCTTTTAGCTAGTAATTACATACTACATTTTGCAACTTGTTTGCCCCGTGATTTACAGAAATACTTTACTTTTCCAGGACTCATTTCATTAAAATCGTAATTGCTTTGTATTTTACTTTCTAGCCTTGAGCACATAAGTTAAGACTGTGTTAAAATATCAGGCCCTTCGTATTTTAATTAGGAGAAACGACAAAAATAACTATTAACCTATTACTAACTTTTATACCCAGTCGTGTTGAAGTTACGTAGGCACCTATTTTATTTACTTAAGTATATAAATAAAAAATAATTTAAAATTTTGTTAGTCATGCTAAAACTCAATAACAACTTACAATAAACGATTTGGCTAATGGTTAATTTTAGTCTTGAAATATTTGTGAAAGTCCAGGGAAGATTTATGATATAATTAGCAGAAAAGTGATACGAAGTAAGGGTCATCAGCTAGTCTTCTATAAACATATAAAATTCTCGTGTCACAGTGTTTGTGCGCGAACTCCTCCAAAACGGATCAACCGATTTTAATAAAATTTTGTATGTACATTCGTTAGGCCTGAGAATATATCTACTTTTTATGGCAAAACAACGTTTGCCGGGTCAGCTAGTATAGTTTTTAATACAATTGCAGTTATAGTAGACAGTAGACACAACTAAGTGGTTAAGCCAGCCCTACTATGTAGCCCTTTCGCTCTATACAACCCTTTCAAGCAGCGTGCTCGAACAGTTCCCGGATTATACCGGTTCGAAGCGGTTTGGAGTGGTTCTAACCGGATTCGCTCGTTCGTTACCTGGTTTATAAGCTTTTAGTAATTTTAGTTTTTAGTAAAACTAACGTAGTAACTATTTTGTAATCTGTGGTTAAGCCTAATGCAGCTCAGTTAGAAAGAAGTGCAACTTAGTTCATGCTTCCAAGTTTCAACTGTACCAATATTTAAATTCGAATGTGTGACTGTCTGTCACTTTTTGACGCTTAAAGTTTAAACGTTTGTACCTGTGTGAAAGTTATAGATAAACTTGAAGTCCCGGGAAAGGTCATAGGATAGGTTATGTTATTAAAAATGAACGGTTTCCTCTTTCCGCTTGATTTACTAATTCTGTCGCAATATATTATACTAGCTATACTCAACATGCGGCCCGCGGGTCGTACGCGGCCCGCCGGGACTTTATCAGTGGTTCACGTCAAGTTAAACCATTTTTAAATTCACGCCCACCGGCGGCAAAACAGTGCAAAATCGTAGTGAAGTTCGTGAAATTTTTTCCATCTTTCAATTAAATCGCAAATTTTGAAGAACGTTGTTTTTTAACCCTAAAAAAAATTGGTTGCGGCTCGCGACACCAAGTTCAAAACGTGTTTGTGGCCTGTATAAAAAAATATAATCGGCAAAGTGCGAGTTGGACTCGTGCACTCATACCATTATAGAACAAAAAATAAGAAAAAATATGTTGTATGGGAGCCCCCCTTAATTATTTATTTTATTTAAATTTAATTATTAATTATTAAAGTATAAATATAATTAGGCATTTTGTGAATATTTCAGGTGCCATCTATTGCCATCATTTATAACGAGCAAAAAATGGCAAAAAATCACGTTTGTTGTATGGGAGTCCCCTTAAATATTTAATTTATTTTGTTTTTAGTATTTATTGTTATAGCGGCAACAGATACACATAATCTGTGAAAATTTCATCTCTCTAGCTATTACCGTTCTTGAGTTACAGCCTGGAGACAGACAGACGGACAGACAGACATCGAAGTCTTAGTAATAGGGTCCCGTTTTTACCCTTTGGGTACGGAACCCTAAAAAGATTGAGTACCACTGAACTAGACGTACCTATAACTTGCCAGTTACCAGGTTGTTATTAATTTTTATTCCTGTTTTTATGTAAACATTCAAGTTAATTCCTTCACTTAGGTGATTAAAAAAAGGATTTTATATTCAAAGTATAATAAGCTATAAATATTCCCATTCACCCCCTAGCCTATGAACAAAAACAAGGTGTTGACAGCCGGTAAGACGGTCAGACAAGGGTATAAGATATTCCACCTCGGACTAGGAAATTCAATCATTGGGACTAGCCTTTTGGGAAAAGAGTTTTTAGTTTGGTTCCCTGTGGCTCTGTGGTTGAGGTTGCTCATGCGGGGTCCCAGGTTCTAAACGATGTGACGGAACAAAATCTTCAATGTTATTGTCTATTACATAATACGTAGATACTTAGGTACTTACACGTAATTCTTATCTATACATCTATATCTTATATATAAAAATGGATTTTCAAATGTGTTAGTCGCGCTAAAACTCGAAAACGGCTGAACGGATTGGGCTGATTATAGTCTTAAAATATTCGTAGAAGTCCAGGGAAGGTTTTAAGTGACACGAAGTTCACCGGGACAGTCTATACATCTAAACTGTGGATACTAAACTGTCTATCTGTATGTTAAGTATTTCACGCTTTTAAACCGCTGAAGAAGAGTTCCAGTTTCCAAAAATATCGTTTTTACTTTTTTATGTCCCCATCAACTTCCTTACTTCTTTTTATTCTCCTGATGATGAGATAAAAAAATCTAAATTTTGTGTCACGTCATATTATGTGGTTGGGCCTCAGCTTCTTTTTCGTTCTCTTTTCCACTTCTTACTTTTTCTTTTCCTTTTTTAGGGTTCCGTACCCAAAGGGTAAAAACGGGACCCTATTACTAAGACTTCGATGTCTGTCGTCTGTCCGTCTGTCCGTCTGTCTGTCACCAGGCTGTAACTCAAGAACCGCTATAGCTAGACTTCTGAAATTTTCACAGATTGTATATATCTGTTGCCGCTATAACAACAAATACTAAAAACAAAATAAATTAAATATTTAAGGGGAGCTCCCATACAACAAACGTGATTTTTTTGCTATTTTTTGCTCTTAATCAATAACGGCAACATATAGGCAATTGAAATGTTCACAAAATACTTAATTGTATTTGTACTTTACTTATTAGTAATAAAATTTAAATAAATTAAATAATTAAGGGGGGCTCCCATACAAAAAATACAATTTTTAACCTATTTTTGCTTTGTAGTGGTACGGAACCCTTCGTGTGCGAGTACAACTCGTACTTGGCCGATTTTTTTTTATTTTCAGCAGACATAACTGGGTTCCCGGTGTCAAAAATTAGTGGCAGCTTGTTACACATGAGGTCTCTCCTCAAAGGTTCGATGTTTGAAGCTTAATAACTTTCATACATCATTACTAATGTTATAATTTATGCAGTGTCTGTCTGTCACCACTGAAAAATTACAACGATAAAAAAAAAGTTAAACCTCTAACCTAACCTAACCTAATATTGAAACCAAAAGATTTGTTGGTTTCTTTTAATTTATCAGGCTCCAAAATTAACTTAATGATTTTGATCAAATTTAGCACTACATAGGCTGATTTTATTGTAAAAATGTACGGTTCTAGTAGCGTACGAAACCGTGACAAACATCTTGTATAATATATTATACTGATCCAATAATAATACGTCATAATTCATACATCATGACAAAACTAAAAACATAACCTTTTTTATGAGTGTGTGTGAATAAAAAAATAACATTTTGTTTTGAAAAATAACAATAACATTATTTTATTTTATCAAAATGAATATGTTAATACCATTATTACCTATATGTGTTTTCTTTATGGAAATATTTGGATAATGTCAATTTAGGATAAGATCAAGCAAAAGCCTTTAAGCTATACAATGATCTTTCAACAAATATTATATTAACTTGTGCTTTATTATACAGACATTATATTACATAATATTAATTATTACTCTTCCAAGAAAATCTTCTGAAATCGATTCAGTTTACTTTATCTAGGACTTTTGTCATTTCAATAAACTAGCTAAAAACCGAGCTTTGTAAGGGGTCGCGTCGTCACACCTTGACTGACTGATGATAACACAACTACATACAAATAAAAAAGACGGGTTGCACTCCGGAAGTGCCGGCAGAAGTGAAAACTTGATTATTAACGTTGTGCATTTTTTTAACCCATTTTTTATAAAAATCGATTATTAAAAAATCGATTTTTTTAATTAAGTACAATCGATTAAATTTTTAACCCATTTTTTATGAAAATCGATTTTTAAAAAAATCTATTTTTTTAAATTAAGTAATCGAAACCCTTACAATTCGAGTTCGAGTTCGAGTTTTCGAGTTTTCGAGTTTTCGAGTTCGAGTTCGAGTTCGACACAAAACACTACTCTCCAACCGTCTTACGGTTTTTCTATGGTTTTTCGATCAACACGAAAATCTGACGCGAGTTTCACAGTTTTTACCCATCCCAAAAAAGTGCTCAACGCCGCTAAAGAAGTTTTCACTTCAAAAATTACTATGTTAAACATAATGTTAAAGCACAAATCAATTGGCGTGATAGTTTTTCCGTAGTGTTCAGGTTGTGGGATATGGTAAGGCTCGCTACGCTCGTACTAATTAAACTATAAGATCTTGAGACTACATAACATAATATTCTGTTAGTAATGTGATTTTAGACGCCATAGGTGCCTTCAGACTAAAGTACCGATCGAATTCGATTAACGATCAAATTTGTTTGACAAGCATGTTTGATGTAGGTAATTTACGTTTTCATCAAACAGCAGCGCAGACGAACAAACGTGCATTAAACAAGTTTGTCAAACAATTACCTAGAATCGGTTTGAGATCATGAGATCTTGTTTGACAAATACAGCAGAACACGTTCAAACACGCTTGTCAAACGCTACGCCAATCCAAATTTTCTTCAAACAGGTCAAACACGTAGTTTGTTTGACAAACGCTTCAAACAAAGCTGTACACTATCAAATTGTTTGACAAACACGTAAAATTTGACAAACAATTTGATCGTTTGCAGGGTTTGCAGGGTAGAGGTAGCCGCAGCCACAGTTTAAATAATAAACAGAACACCGTCTTCACATGAGACGTACAAACATACTTACAATCTTGATGACTTGATTGACTTGATTGACTTTAGAGAGCAGAACAATCTAGTTAAAAATAACATTATTACATGAATTTGTATTGCGTTATCTATTTTCTATATAAAAATGATTTTCTAATTTTGTTACTCCCGTTTTAAAAACGACTAAACCGATTTGGATAATTTTTGTGTTGAAATATTGGTGGAAGTCCAGGGAATGTTTTTAGGAGGGAACTAGGGAAGTGATACGAAGTTCACCGTCATCTAGTCTATATTCTATACATATTATACAACAAAGTCGCTTTTTTCCCTCATGTCCCTTTGTTCCCTTTAATCTTTAAAAATACGCAACGGATTTTGATGATTCTTTCAGTGTTAGATAGCCCATTTATCGAGGAAGGCTATAGGCTATATTTTGATCACGGTAAGTAGTACATATATTATGTCAGTGTGTTATTTGGCACAGATAAGAAATAGACCACGTGAAGGATCATAGGCTATCGATTTTAATATTTTTTTCAGTGGCTATATATTTTATACCCGTGCGACGCCGGGGCGGGTCGCTAGTAATTTATAAATTCAATAATTAATAATTATTCATAGTAATGTTACCTCGAGGCTATATGAAAAATGATTCTTATGTAGTCAGTATAAGATCCGACAGATTAAAGTTACTGAATATACTAAGGACTGACGGACGTGCTAGTGATTACACAGTCTAGCACTTAGGTGTTAAGCCTGAGAGCTAGGAGTATAGATCCTGATTCAGCTATCCCAACATTAATCCAGTTTCGCACTGACACACACACACACACACACACACACACACACACACACACACACACACACACACACACACACACACACACACACACACACACACACACACACACACACACACACACACACACAAACACACACACACACACGCACGCGCGCACACACACACACACACACACACACACACACACACGCACACATACACACACACACACAGCCACACACACACAGACACACACACTTTCACACAGACACACGCACTTACACACAGACAGACACGTCAAACTTTTAACACCCCTCTGTAATCGGGCGTTTGCACACTGCACGATAACGACACGACACGATACCACAGAATAGAGGGCCACCGCACATATTGAATGCACATATACAATTGAATGCACCCAAAATATTCTCCTTTCTTTTCGCCTTCGTTTTATTAGTGCCACAATAAAAGCGTGCTTTTTACGCATTTAACACGCACGTCGCTAGGCTAGCAACACCGTAACCAACTAAATCTAAAAGTCTCCGGCTGGCAGCGTACACGATGAAGTTGTCCAATTAAATTGTGACACTATGCAATTTAGTTTGTACGATAGTCGGCCAACTTGAAATTGTATAATATGTGCGGTGGCCCTTCTCTATTCTGTGGTATCGTGTCGTGTCGTTACCGTCGCAGTGTGAAAACACCCAATGTCGGAGGTTAAAAATGGCACACTTATTATAGAAAGTAAAGAAACTAATAATTTTTCGGGTTAAAAATGTTATTTTTCTAATACTCAAACTATTTTTATTACTATAATAAAAAATTGCATATTAGCCATTAAAGGCATGAATCATGAATAACAATAATTTAAGTTAGATTAAATAAAAAGTATATTGACAAGAATGTTGTGGTCGAAAGCATGATATTTAAAAAAAAAAAAAAGCTTAATACAATTTACAAAGTATAGTCTGTGCAGGTTTGTGACCAACATCGACTGTGATTGGCTGAGCAGTAGTAGAAAAACATTATAGAAAATAGAAATACATTTCAAAAAAGTTCGGTACTAGAGCAAAGAGGATGTAAACTGTATACTACGTAACAATTCTAGAGTTAATGAGAGTAGAAAAAAAAATACAAATAACACTGTTGAGCGGTACTTTCGTCATTGCTCTTACGATAAGTTTTGTAGTTTGGATTTATAATATTACGAATATACGGAATAAAGGAATTCTAAAGTTGATTATTTTGAAAAGTTTTACTTGGTAAGTGCCTTTTTTTTATATTAGCATGAGTTGTGACTTGTGAGATAAAAATGTAGATAAACAAAGTGATGTTAGCTGGAATCACATTAATTTAGAAGCAATAGCTAGGACCATGTACTTATAACTTTATAAGTGTCTAAACACACTAGGCTGAATTACGCCGGCGTAAATTCCGCCGCGTTTCAAAATTTCGTACAAAATGTACGGACGGAACGCGACGGAATACTGTGTCACCCCTCGCGTTCCGCTCGTATTTTGTATGTGTTTGAAACGCGGCTTGTTAAACTAATATGTATTCTGTGACGCGGCGTAAACGCGGCGGAATTTACGCCGTAATTATAATATTAGTATGGATTAGTGTTAGCCTTTCACCAATAATTGTAATAAATATTATTTTATAAGTATTAAATTTCGAAACCAAACCGAAACTTTTGCTCGTATTTCGGCATCAACGCGAAAGTTTGAAAATAAACAACCCAATATTGTAGTGGTTTCGAATCCGAAACGCTAACTTATAATTAATTTCAACTAAAAGCTGTAGGTATGAACGATACCTGTTATCATTTCAAGCCTATAAAATAGGTACCTAAGTGTACTGTTTCTAGGATTAAAGGTGCTTTTGGTTTTGGATTATATTTTGAGAATACATATACATTTAAAGAGATATTATATTATTTGGTTATACCAGAAGGTATTGAAGTTCAAAATGTTGTAACTGGCACACTCAGAATACAGAATTAAACTTGATTCTGTATTCTGAGCTGGCTGGCACACAATCGTTCTTCTAAGTAAATATTCTACACAATTTATTTTATATAGAAATTCTTCTATCATTAATAAATAATAATATTTTATGATTAATTTGATCAAGTTATGATGTTGTTTAATTATTTAAGTGCCCTCGCCAAGACGTTAGATATTTTAGGAGTGTTTTAGCAATACAACTACAGGATATTCATGCTTTAAACTTCCAAAGATCAAAGGTTGGAAAGGAGACTGTTTTAGGAGAAAAAAAAAAAAAAAAAAAATATATATATATATATATATATGTGTATATAATTATGTAATATAATATTCCGATAGGTATATTACCTTTATGGTCTTAATACACTCACAGCCAAATTAGAAAGTTGTGCACTAAAGGTGCGCACCAAAAACGTGACACGATTTTTCGTTACTTGTTAGTAGGTTTTACCCCTCGGATTTTTCTCATACCGGGCGCCTTATATGTATATGAAAATCGATTCTTAAGGAGTAAACTCCAATAATATAATTTTTTAACTGACATGATATTTGTCGCCGTATTTCACGTGAAAACTATTTGTATGGCTACATTAAATTTTTCTTGTTACAGTAACAGCCCTCCGCGAGCACTGGGATGAGGCGAACGCGCGCGTGCTGCAGCGCAAGGCGCAACTCGACGCGATGCTTGGCGACTCGCAACGCTACGAGGCGCGACGTCGCGACGCGGATGCGTGGCTCACGCGCATGGAGACGCGACTCGCGGCCATGACGGCGCCCGGCCACACCGCCGATGTCCTGGAGATGCAGTTGAGGGAGCAAAAGGTAGAAATTAAGAACCTTTGACAATAAGGGCCGGAATGGCAGCGGCGAGCAGTTTCAGTGTCATATGATTTTAAACTTTATCTTCATTATTGTAATTCATAGTATCGCTTGAGAAATCGCGGCCGTCGGCGGCCACCAGCGTCCACGAGCGGCCACGAGCGGCCGTAGATTTCTCAAGCGATACTATGTATTACAATGATGAAGATAAAGTTTAAAATCCTATGACACTGAAAGTGCTCGCCTCGCCGCTTCCATTCCGGTGTAGCGCGGCCCTTTCCAGCAGTGAGCGGGCTGATGACGAAAAATTATGTCGGCTTTTAAACAAAAAAATCGCCCAAGTGCGAGTCGGACTCTCTCACGAAGGGTTCCGTACCACTACAGAGCAAAAATAGGCTAACAATTATATTTTTTGTATGGGAGCCCCCCTTACTTATTTAATTTATTTAAATTTTATTATTAACTCTTAAAGTACAAATATAATTAAGTATTTTGTGAACATTTCAATTGCCTGTGTGTTGCTGTTATTGATTAAGAGCAAAAAATAGCAAAAAAATCACGTTTGTTGTATGGGAGCCCCCCTTAAATATTTAATTTATTTTGTTTTCAGTATTTGTTGTTATAGCGGCAACAGATATACACAATCTGTGAAAATTTCAGAAGTCTAGCTGTAGCGGTTCTTGAGTTACAGCCTGGTGACAGACAGACGGACAGACGGGCAGACATCGAAGTCTTAGTAATAGGGTCCCGTTTTTTCCCTATGGGTGAAAAAAAACAAGATCAGCGAGGCTAAAATGGTCACATTTAGCAATTCCTCTCAATCAATTCAGCAAATAAATTTTAATAATCGGCCAAGTGCGAGTCGGACTCACGCACGAAGGGTTCCGTACCATTATAGAGCAAAATTATTAGATCAAGAATTGTGTTTTTTGTATGGGAGCCCCCCTTATTTTATTTATTTTATTTAAATATTATTATTAAAAATTACAGTTCACATACTCGTATAACTAAGAATTTCGAGAAAATTCAAGTACCTACCTGTTGCTATTATTGATATACTTAGAGCAAAAAATGCCGAAAAAATTACGTTTGTTGTATGGGAGCCCCCCTCAAATATCAATTTTATTTTGTTTTTAGTATTTGTTGTTATAGCGGCAACAGATATTATACACATTCTGTGAAAATTTCAACTCTCTAGCTATTACCGTTCTCGAGTTACAGCCTGGTGACAGACAGACGGACAGACGGACAGACAACGAAGTCTTAGTAATAGGGTCCCGTTTTTACCCTTTGGGTACGGAACCCTAAAAATTACCAAACTGACGAATGTCAAATTAGTACGAATTACTATAGACATAAATTGCAAGCAGAGTGACAATTTTGTGATTTTAAAAAATGAAACATAATATTATTATGATTCGTATTATGATTACATAAGTACTTACTCGTTTGGAGGCCACGGACTCATACACCTACACAGACCGACAGACAGACATAATATGTCAAATAAACAGTACGGTCTATACCTAGTAATAATTCACAAGAGCCAATTCCATAAAATATTATTAATTAAGACTCGTATTTTGATTGTCTGCCTCTTGCAGCGGAAATTCGAACTCTATGCGTTCTTATCGTAAACTACAAATACAACAAATGCAATGAGGGTTTTCAATATTGCATTTGCCGCTAGATGGAGCTATGTAGCCGTAGGGTCTTTCATGTCAAATATTCTGTATATGTGAGTGGTTGACCAAAAAGGGACCTCAAGGTAAATAATTTGATTTCGAGTAAATCGCCTTTGAAGTTTCGTGTAGAAACAACTTGTAGAACTGCCTCGGTTCACAAAAAAATTCATAAAAAAAAAACTACGGCACCTAAAAATATTCTGGTTATTCCAAAACAAAGCTAAAAGACCATTGATTAAATATATCAAAAAAAGACGGGTTGCACTCCGGGACCGGGAGTGCCGGCAGAAGTGAAAACTTGATTATTAACGTTGTGCATTATTTTTTTTAACCCATTTTTTATGAAAATCGATTTAAAAAAAAATAAAAAATAAAAATTAAAAAATAATAATAATAATAAAATAAATAACAAAAAGAACGATCGTTTTTTAATTAATCGAAACCCTTACAATCGATTAAAAAATATCGACAATCGAAAAAAAACAATCGATTGTTCGATTAATTGATTTCGATGTTACAACACTACTCTCCAACCGTCCTACGTTTTTTCCTTGGTTTTTCGATCAGCATGAGAATCTGACGCGAGTTTCACAGTTTTTACCCATCCCACAAAAGTGCTCAACGCCGCTAAAGAAGTTTTCACTTCAAAAACCGTTTCCAATCCCTTCAGGTTGATTTCGAGTAAACCGCGTTTAAAGTTTCGTGTAGAAACAAGTTGTAGATCTGCCTCGGTTCACAAAACAATTATTTATAAAAAAACTATGGCGCCTAAAAATATTCTGGTTAGACCAAAACAAAGCTAAAAGACCATTGATTAAATAAATAAAAAAAATCGGTTGTCTGTAAAGTCGGCTTACTGACGATAGTTGAACGTGACAACGTCATAGCCTTAACCCCTCAGTTCCGGGAAAAATATATGCAAAAAAGTTGGCAGGTCAATGTGCAAAAAAAAAGGCGCCCGGCCTACCCTCTTTGTAAAATTAATGTAATATGAAATATCCTTACATATAATCCATATTTTATGTTTGTGTGAACTACATTATAATATATGTTAAATTTTCTATCTATCAAGCCATCATAATATTATAGTATTTAGTCTGATGTGATATTAGTTTCTCAATTATAAGCTTTCGAAACTATAATTAGTGACTTGTTCAGAAGAAATAAACGAATACTTTATTCTTCACATATTAAGTCATACCTTGACACGTAGGAAATAGAGCACAATTTTGAATAGCCGAAATAATACTAATAGCTCACAGATTGTTTATTTTTTTTTTCATTCAGAGTGTGGTCAATGTATCAAAGGTCATAACTAACCAAACTTCTTCATGCAAAAGTATTCTCTAAGTCATCGAAATACGTAATATAATCGAAACAAAGAGCGCGGCCCAGGTGGGCCTTACGGTTGTTGCGAGACTTGAGAGTGTAAATGGAACGCCTCAGAGCTGTCAGCGAGGTAACGCCGCATGAACTGTCATGTTTTTCTGGCGCGCAGCCCATATCGAATTATAAGACGTTATCACGTCAAAAATAAAAAAAAAAAACGTTTCCAATCCCTTCAGGTCCCTTTTTGGTCAACCACTCACATATTATGACGGCTATATAGTGACACATGACAGCTACATTGTGACATATTATGATAGCGGGATAACACGATAGACCCTCAGGCTACATAGCGGCACCTGGTGGCAAACGGAATCTCAAAAATTGGTCAGATCTTATGACTATGCACTTGCACCGATCTCCTTCTCTTGCACAGTAATTGCTACTATGAAAGCTCAAAGCCTTCAAGAAGAGAGCGTATTCCCTCTTAAAAGGCCGGCAACGCACCTGCAGCTCTTCTGATGTTGCGGGTGTTCATGGGCGGCGGTAGTTGCTTTCGATCAGGTGACCCGTTTGCTCGTTTGCCTCCTTTCATAAAAAAGCTAATCAAGCTATTCCCATTCCAGTCCTTCCACGCCGAAGTCCACCAATACAAGCACCAGATTGAGCTGTTCGGCCAGCTGACACAGCGTCTGATCGCGGTGTACCGCAACGACGATACCACACGCATCAAACGCGCCACGGAGGCCATCAACCATCGATACAATGAGCTGAATAACAGGTAATTTGGATAGTTCAGAATGGTTTGATGAGAAAAATGTTTTCGATGCGAACCGGTGGTGGAAATGTTTTCGATATGAATCTTTTATCAAAAAAAGTTCATGAACCTACCGGTAGATAGCGCTAAATCAAAGGTTGGACGTTAGCGTGCAGCCTCAGAAGATGGCGCTTTAGTGAAATTTATAGTGACGGTCTGGCTTTGACGCGGTTTTAATGTTTCTTAATAGATGGCGCTTTTGACAAAAATATTAGCTTTTTCCACCGTCAACCTTTTATAAATTTCCCGATAGTGCATCAGCCATCAGGATGGAGATAATATTATATCTATCACAACATCAGAACAAGAAAATAAGATCACAGCTATGACGCTATTATCCTGTTCTTTCAGCATCGTGGCTCGCGGCAAGGCGCTTCACTCGGCGGTGTCTTCTCTGCAAAACTTCGACCGCTCTTTGGAGAAGTTCGTGGCGTGGCTGAGCGAAGCAGAGTCGCTGCTGGATGCTGCTGAGAGGGACCCACATCTGCTCAAGGTAATTACCAGAATCTTGGTTGGGGTATTCGTAACTTGAATCTTGATCGCTACAATAGAATGAATGAATGAATGAAATATTCTTTATTGTGCACACTTATAAAGATACAAAAGGAATACAAGAAAAAGACAAAATATTCAGGTGTCACAATGGCGGCCTTATTACTAGGTAGCAATCTCTTCCAGGCAACCACGGGCAAAGGTGAAATTGCAGTAAAGAAGAGAATCAATGTGCATGTGCAAACAAAAGAATACAAAAAAAATACATTTTTAAATATATGTTTAGGATTAAATTAAATATATATATACAGCATGCATAATACAAATATATAATAATACTATACATAGATATTATAAATATAATAGAATAATACTATACTTAAATTACTAAAAGATAGATAATCATTATAACAGACACGGATAATAATTAATAATTTAAAGTGTAATTTAACTCACAACAAATGCATGGATTATGATTAAGTATTATTTTTACAGACAGCTAAATAATGCGACTTAACGAGACTTTTGAAAGCATTCAACGTTTTTGCAAGTTTGATATGCTTTGGCAACGAATTCCAGAGCCTTATACCAGTAACAACGAAGGAGGAACCGTAAAATTTAGTTTGATGCACGGGCATTTCAAGTAGATTATTCGACGCAGATCTGAGCTCCTTAACAGTGGCTTGACGAAATACAAATTTTTCTTTTAAGTAAATAGGTATCGTAGGATCATTTATGATATTGTAAACGAGTGATAGTATACGAGCATCTCGTCGGAAGCGTATGGGCAGCCACTTCAAACTCGTACGAAATTCAGACACGTGATCGAATTTTTTTAGCCCGAATATAAATCTTATCGCAAGGTTTTGAAGTCTCTCTAGCTTATTTAATTGATCCTCGGTCATATTTGTCAAACAAGCGTCAGCATAGTCGAGGATTGACAGGAATAGGGACTCAGCGATCTTAATTTTGGTTGGGATAGGCAAGAGGTAACGAAGGCGACAAACAGAGTACCAGGTTGCAAAAATCCTTTTACTGGTTTCTTTTATGTGATGAGACCAAGAAAATGTATCATCAAAATACACACCCAAGTTTTTCACACATTTACTAAAAGGGATCACTACGTTGTTTAGGCACACGGGAGGTAAGCTGTTCCAGTCAATCCTAGATACAATAGGTAGGAAGGCTACAACAGCTGGACTCTATCTAATGAAAAGATGGCGCTGCTAGGCTTTACAGTCAATCAGGGTTTTCTATATTTCATTTGTGCTAGTTGACAGAGCCGGGAAATCAACAAAGGGTAAGGGCCAATTCACACCGGATCGGCAGCGGCCGGCAGCGGCCGGCAGCGGCCGGCAGCGGCCGGCAGCGGCGCGGCGAGGCCGGCAGAGGCGGCTCGCGTCGCCGCGGGCGGACGCTCGCGGCCGCTTGTGGACGCTCGTGGCCGCTTGTGGACGCTCGTGGCCGCTGGCGGCCGCGCGCCACCTCCAGAGCATGCGTGCCTTTCAGTTTAAATTCTACATTCGACAAGGAAATTCGTGTCGTGTGTTTGCAGCAACATGATGGAATTGGTTATGAATGCACTTATTGCCGAAAAAGAAAAAAAGAAAGAAGAAAAAAAAGAAAGAAAAGAAAAAAATTAAAAGAGATTTATGTGGGTCCATGACATAAGGAAGAAACGACGTCACTTTGGAGAATTTCAAACATTCTGTACAAACTTGCACTCGTACCCAGACATAATATTTACATACTTATAACTACTACTCGTAGTATCGCTTGAAAACTTCTAATTTTTCAAGCGATACTACGAGAACCGATTCACACCGGAATGGCAGCGGCCGCCAGCGGCGCCTCGAGCCCTTTTAGAAGTTTTCAAGCGATACTAGTAGTTATAAGTATGTAAATAAAGTTTAAAATTATTTCACACTAAAAGTGCTCTTCGCGCCGCTGCCGGCCGCTGCCATTCCGGTGTGAATCGGCCCTTAGGGCCGCCGCGAGGCGCCTCGAGGCGCCGCGCGGCCGCCCGCGGCGCCTCGAGCCCTTTTAGAAGTTTTCAAGCGATACTAGTAATTATAAGTATGTAAATATTATGTCTGGGTACGAGTGCAAGTTTGTACAAAATGTTTGAAATTCTCCAAAGTGACGTCGTTTCTTCCTTAGGGCCGATTCACACCGGAATGGCAGAGGCCGGCAGCGGCCGGCAGAGGCGCGGCGAGGCCGGCAGAGGCGGCTCGCGTCGCCGCGGGCGGACGCTCGCGGCCGCTTGTGGACGCTCGTGGCCGCTGGCGGCCGCGCGCTTCCTCCAGAGCACGCGTGCCTTAGCGTGCTTATCACTGTAATATTTTGACCTTGTGTTGTATAAACACTGGTATTGCTGTACTATGGTAATGAGCTTCTCCTCAGTTTCCATTTTTTGTTTTTTGCAATACGTATTTTCGTTTAATTAACAACGCAAGGAGCACGCGGCACCTCGCGGCGCCGCGCGGCCGCCAGCGGCGCCTCGAGCCCTTTTAGAAGTTTTCAAGCGATACTAGTAGTTATAAGTATGTTAATAAAGTTTAAAATTATTTCACACTAAAAGTGCTCTTCGCGCCGCTGCCGGCCGCTGCCATTCCGGTGTGAATCGGCCCTTATGCCATGGACCCACATAAATCTCTTTTAATTTTTTTTCTTTTCTTTCTTTTTTTTTTTCTTCTTTCTTTTTTTCTTCTTCGGCAATAAGTGCAATAATAACCAATTCCATCATGTTGCTGCAAACACACGACTCGAGTTTCCTTGCCGAATGTAGAATCTAAACTGAAAGGCACGCATGCTCTGGAGGTGGCGCGCGGCCGCCAGCGGCCACGAGCGTCCACAAGCGGCCACGAGCGTCCACAAGTGGCCGCGAGCGTCCGCCCGCGGCGACGCGAGCCGCCTCTGCCGGCCTCGCCGCGCCTCGCCGCGCCGCTGCCGGCCGCTGCCGATCCGGTGTGAATTGGCCCTAACAAAAAAATACTTTAGGAGTGTAATGTGTATTGCTCTTTCAGCGCTGCTACTTTCACAGCGAACTTTATATAGGGGAATATTATTATTTATTACTTAGTTTTGTTACAGCCTGTATATGTAGCTAAGTCGTGGTAGAAACTGTCAATGAAAATTTAATTTTTTTTAAACTTGAATTTCTTGAGAGTGTGTATAAAGCGCCACCTGTGGTAGAACACATAAAGTACGCTATTTCGAAATATTAAAAAAATGTTCAAAACACGCGCCATCTGTTTTTTTTTTGGGTCATTACAACCACCATAACGCCATCTCTTGTTCGCTATTAAAAGCTCGTTTGACGTCCTCTTCAGAACTTATTTTGGAGTATGTTCGAAGAAGCGCCATCTGTGGGGGGGGGTGAAGTAACTAGATACAATAGAGGCCAAGCAAGGAATTTAACGTTATTTAATTGTTTCCACTAGATTTCGGTATAGTTCGTTTCTTTAAACCCCACTTTTTAGCCTGTGGGATCGTGCGTAGAGGCCAAAGGAAGAACTTCCGACCGAGCGAGGTGGTATGCCCGGTCAGGCCGAAGCCCACGTGATATATTTCAGCTGTCTTTCTTTCTTTCTTTTTCTTATTTTTTGGCAACTTGACACAAAGGATGTGTATGTTGTGCCACAGACAAGGTAAAAAGGTAAGGAATATGGCGGGAAAACCATATTCCTCCTATTATAATTTTCATCATCGTTTTCATGTATCGTCAGGTCTAAAGTCTAGTCAAAGTCTAAGTAAAAGTCAATACAGTCACAGGAGTCAAGTCGGTCGATTCAGTAAAGTGGTAGACGCTTTACTGAAACTTTCGATGGAGTTTTGGAGGGAACACAAAATATCACGTTTCTGGATATTACATCACTTTCCTACACTTGTGCATGAACACAAATATCTAATGGTTAATATTCTACCAATATTACACATTAAAAACCCAGCTAACACAATTTTAGGAAAATAATACAAAAACATAACAGCACTCTTTCACATGCCCGCCAAAATTCTATTTCAGCTGTCGTACATATACCGACGCGCTCAGAAAACTTCGATAGCGCGATGCAGGAATGTTAGGCGAATTGAGTGGGTACCGCCACAAGCCCAGAAATATAAAAGAAAGAAAATTATTTTCATAGGTTTGGCTGTTTATAATAACTATTTAACTTATAAATTTACTTCTGAGTGATTTTGATAATACAATATGGCTAAATAAAATGTCCAAAGCATTCGTCAAGATAGCGGTAGCTAAGCTACTAGGCTGGTTTTCTGTATAATTATAATAGAATATTGAATAAAAAGCATGAACGTTAGGATTAAAAATATTTAAAAGTATGCTGGTACTTATTCATAGGTTGTATTTAAAGTTTTTTTTAATGTGACCAGCATAATAATAGGTTATAGGTAGGTATGTGTTATACTAAAGTTACTGATAAAATTATTGAAAAATATTCAAAAAAATTGTATTTTATTAATGTCCTAAATGATCTTCTGAATAATTATATCAATTATAACATTAGTAGCCGACAGGCGACATGACACAACCACAACGGGATGAACGGGAACCAGCTTTACATTGACATGATATTATGAGTTTGAGATCTTTCAATGAATTAAATAATTATACACTTTCCTTGCACTTATTCCACTTTATATTTTATTAAATAAAGTGGAGTAAGTGCAAGGAAAGTGTATTATTATTTAACTGAACATGAATTTCCACCAAGAAGTGACAGTACATTCAATATATCTTTCAATGAGATTCAATTTACGGATGAAGTAACTGGCAATAAGAGATTGATATCTCTTAAGTTGTCTAGGTTATCTAGTTCTTTGAGTCCGCGGTCTTGTTTGTATACTTATGTAGTGACAAATCTTTCAGCGTCACAAAATCGTTCTTCTGTAAGCCGAGCTAACACCAAATTTTGAAAGGAGTTGATAATGTTGGTGGAAAATCGGCCAGCTTGATTGTTTTGTGTGACCTGACAACGCAGTGGTCTTATCGGTTGTTTGTTTTTTGGTAGTGCCAGATTTCATCCACACAACACTTGGTAGTTTCTCAGAGAAGTGCATAACGAGTGCACTACAGTGTCGCGACAATTTACTATTAACCGTAAAAAGCCCGAATAAATATTTACAATCAATCACATGTAGTATGAAACGGACCGTATCAGCTTCTTCTTGAGTACTTCTCAAATGATCCAAGTTTCTTTGTATATTAGAACTATCATGTTCTTCAGCCGAATATCCATCCTGAAGTTAAAAGTTCCTGTGTTTTGTGAAGTTTTGATGTTTAAATGCTGCAATTTCTTTTGAGCAACTAATGACATTCAGAAACACTTTTGGACCAAGAGCCTGCGACGGCCAGACTTTCCTCCTTATAGAAAAGCTGAAAGTTTATCTGTTTGTGACCTTTAAAGAGGTAAAAACGACCAGCAGCTATGGAGTTTCCGTCGCGGTTCCTAAATGAGGTTTCCAGTTCTAAAGGGCTACCTGACCTTCGAGAAAGAGTAAAGCTCAATTTTTTAGTTTATATTCTTCGCGGTAAGTGGAGGAATCTCGTCTTCCAGTGCCGGACATTTTTGACAGGTGCTTCCCACTGCCAGACATTCTTAACGTCTAATATTTTAAGAAAGTTTCTCCGATTTCCTATCAAAATAAATTGTTTTTCAAGCTTTAAAACTTGACACAACTTTATAAGTTACCGCCGACACGACAAGCCTTTCGACAGCATGCGCTAAGATCGAACTAAACGCTCAAGTAGCAAGGCCCACGCTTCCTGGACCCATAGGCTGTGGCTAAAAGATCGAGGATACCAATCTTTTATTGATTGCCAGATATTTCATCCGTAAAATCAATCTCATTGAAGGATCTCGAACTTATAATATCATGTCAATGTAAAGCTTGTTGCCGTTCATCCCGTTGTGGATAATTGGATATTATGTCATGTCGGTTACAAATGTATGGCCCTTCTAAAGACTTTTGTTACCAGTGTAATTATTCAGAAGATACAGATCAGGTTACGGACATTTATAAAATAAAAAAATGTTTAAATATCTTATATATAAAAATGGATTTTCAAATGTGTTAGTCGCGCTAAAACTCGAAAACGGCTGAACGGATTGGGCTGATTTTGGTCTTAAAATATTCGCAGAAGTCCAGGGAAGGTTTTAAAGTGACACGAAGTTCACCGGGACAGCTAGTCTTATATATAAAAATGGATTTTCAAATGTGTTAGTCGCGCTGAAACTCGAAAACGGCTGAACGGATTGGGCTGATTTTAGTCTTAAAATATTCGTAGAAGTCCAGGGAAGGTTTTAAAGTGACACGAAGTTCACCGGGGTCCGGGACAGCTAGTTTTTAATAATTTTATCAGTAAGTTTAGTGCAACACATACCTACCTATAACCTATTATTATGTTGATCACATTAAAAAAAAACTGTAAATACAACCTATGAATGTCTTATTTTTTAAAAATAAGACATTCATTAATCAATCAATGAAATTACTATCGTTCATGCTTTTTACTCAAAATTCTATTATCATTCTAAAGAAAACCAGCCTAGTAGCTTAGCTACCGCTATGGGTTCAGCGCTACCGAGGCTCATTCAAACGGCTGCAGTTCCGTCGTTTATAGCTTTTTTTAAATGATTTAAAGTTCGTTAGAAAGCTGATAAAAGTAGCCAAATATTTTATAATAACCTATACTTTCATTAACCTAACGGTTACCAAATTATACACATAAGAAAAAAAAATATTTTTTTGAAATTATGTTTTTCCGAAATATTTCCCTTGGTACTTAATTCATATTGATAGTTCTTGGGAATAAAATGATGCTTATTTAATAACCTTTCGTTTGACACCCTATTTAAGTAAATCGGTTCAGTAGATATTAAATAATCTGCAGAATAGAATAGGCCCGGCGGCCATCTTTGTGACGTCATAGCTACCACCACCATAGCTACACACGTAGGAAGTGACTACCGCACTTCTCGTGTTCAGGAAAATATGCCTAATAAGTACATACCAATAATTCGTATGGCGGAGATGAGTTGAACGAAAATCGTTATTTGAAGACTTTTGAGCAAATGGGTCTCGTACTAAATACTAATATGACAGAGAATGTAATACTGTTACAGGATACTGACATGACGACTGCAGTTAAGCAGCCGATTCAAAAATTTGCTATTATCACTACTAGGAAGAATACAGAAGCAAGTGTCACGTTTCTGTACAAGTTACGATTAGTTACGATTGAGGTTCGTGTCAGCGATAGCGCGATGTAGCCCGCCCTTAGCGACATCTATGTTCCCCAAAGGCTACCTAGGTGGTAAAAAATAAAAATGATACAAATAATATTATTTAAGTCCAGTTTGCGGTCGCTGCTCTGTTACGCCGAAATTCGTTATCTCACGGAAACCGTACTTTTTTCCAACAAAAACCATCCTAACTCCTATCCTGTTATCAATGATTTCCTTCAAGTGCAAGATGAAAACACATTGGTTATATTTAAATGCTGTTTTAATTTACATGACATGACCATTTATTAATTTTGGTAATCAAAATATTTTACTAGTACCTAAGTTATAGCTTTGACGACCTCTGTGAGCGTGTGGCGACTGGCGGCTCAAGCCGGGGGTCGCGGGTTCGAATCCCGCCAACGGAACAAAAAGTTTTCAATGTTCCTGGGTCATGGATGTGTATTAATCCTTCGATCGCGGATTCTTGGAAATGCTATTGTATTCTATTGTTGTCGCGATCACCTTCCTTATTCCTTATCTGGAGCCCGCATACAAAGGACAAATATTCAAAATCCGTTATACCAGGCTCACAGAGGCAGCAGGTGTTAACACGTGACTGATGTATGTATGTATGCGCATAATACATGACATGGTAACTAGGCCTATTGAATACTTCGACTATTGAATGTCGGTTCTAACCGACAAAAACATTGTTTTATCAGAATATGTTTATGTAATTTTGTAAAAAATAGATTTTGTGTACAGAAACATAAAGGTGCCGGTTGGCAGCGGGCGACATGAAGCAACCGCAGACGACGTGTCGTCGCGACACTACTGGTTTGTATGTATTTCTATAAAATACCCTCCGCAGCTAGCAACATGAAGCTAACGACACTTTTCATAGAAATACATAGAAACCAGTACTGTCACGACGACACGTCTCGTCGTCTGCTGCCTTGTTGTACGTTTTCACTTTTCATATAATTTTCGCATTCGCATCGAATGTAAGTTGACTAAGTACCCCGGGCATGTTTTGTACGATTCTTGCGAGTTTCTTTCGCCGGTTCTCGCGGAGTTGGTTCCCGAACCGGTGGTAGGCACCAGTAGCACCAACGTTTAGAGAATAAATATATTAAGGAAAAAAAAATCTGAATAAAAATTTTTGAGTTTGAGTTTCTACAAAAGAATTAATAATCGTATCAAAGTACAATAATAATTTCCTTTCATATTGTTTTCGGAGGTTTTTCTGAAAGGGTATGGTCCATATCGATCATATCATAACAGAGGGAATAAGAGGGAAATAGAAAAATGTAGATCAAAGGTCCAAAAGGTCTCGTAAGGAGTAGGGTTGGTATGCTTATGCTAAATGACGGACAGGGAGAACATTTTTAGATTTAAACATTGAAATTAAATACACACAACAAGTAAGTTTAACACACTTTTCGTTACAACCCTTAAATCTACCCAAACCCTTTTATCTTGGTTACGACGAGCGTTAATCTCTAAAAACTTTGCAAAAACCTTATACTTGTTTTTAGCTGTGCAAAGCAAACTTTCTTGTTTAAAAATGGTGAATTTGGTTAATTTTCAACGTAAGCAATCGGTTAAGAGTCATTAAATAACAGGAACAAGAAAAAAAAAATTTCGGGACCGGTTTTATATTGTGAAATATTAATTTTTAATTAAGTAACTAAAAAATTAAAAGCACAAAAAAATTTTTGGTAAACTTTGCAAGTTATAGTGTAAAAAAGAAAATGACACCTCAAAAACAAAAATCCATTCACTATTACAATTTTCGGAGGTTAAAACCTCTGGCGACTGCAGTATTACGTCAATGAAAATTTTATGACGAAGAGTTTGAGAACTAAATGAAAGTCCACGAAATGAAATCCTACGTGTAAATGAAAAAAAAGTATGACAAATGAGCATGCCATTTGTTATACTTTTTTTGAGCCAAGAAAGAGATGGCACGATGAACTGGAGGCATACCAGCCCGGCTGGCCAACGGTGGCGCAGGAGCGAGAAAAATGGAAGACCCTGGGGGAGGCTTTTGCCCAGCAGTCAGTGGAACAGCTTAGCACTAATAAAAAAAAATGAGCACTATACCCTGACCACTTAAAGGGTGACTCTGGTAGTATACATTCAGTATGCTACGAATGTCGCGCCTAAACTGGTCGCACTATAACCAGTGTACTAGTTTACTTTTTGGAACCTATCATAAGCATACATAGACCAATCAGAACGTTTTTAACGTTGGTTTGACATTTCATTTTGTAGTTTGATGAACAACAGCCTGGATCAAAATTGCAAAATTGAGGATGTCAAAGTCCAAACGGCAAAAAGAAGCACAAAACTCCATAAAAAGGTCAACATTTGTGTCTCATAACTTTAATTTTAGTATAATGGCAGCTTAGTTAGCCATTTTATTCACCAAAAATCTTTGTCCGTCAAAACCCTTACTGCTGGCTACCTCGTAAACAATACTGGCTGGTATGCGGGGGGAGGGGGGAGGGATATTCATACAGAGTTTAAATCAATCCGCCCTTTAAGGGACCGGACCAGATCGGGAAATTTGCTGAGGGATGCCACTTTATGGAGTTGAGTTGTCGATATATTGGCTACTAGATGATGCCTGCAACTCCGTTGCGCCAAAATTAGTTTATTGCGCAGGAACCGTACATTTTTCCGGAATAAAAAGTATCCTTTGTATTTGTCCCTTCCCAGGAGTCGGGACTCAAAGTATCTCCATACCAAACAGCAAAATCGGTTCAGCGGTTTGGGCGTAAAGAGGTAACAAACAGACAGACACATTTTCGCATTTATATTACTATGCATATAGATGTTCCCAAATATAAGTATACCGGCCAGTGTTCATGACTTGACGTCATCGAACGCATCAACGGTTAGATTCTTGAGAATCGAATACCGTTGATGCGTTCCGAAATATACGCCAGTGCACTGACGTATACCTTTTAGGATGTCATTTTAATGCGTCACACTTGTCTCACCATTAGTACACCAATACAATATGACGTCATAAGCACTGACCAATATTATACTGGGTAATATTTCAGAACCTAGGCTCTATAATACGCTACGCACTATACAAAATCCATACACATTTAGAATAGGATATATTATACTATAGCTAAACGAATACCATTTGACTAAGCACCCTGATCATATTCGCTAGATGCCCTCCGTGTAAAATTGGATTTATTGGCGTAGTTTATAGCTCGTGTGACGGCTACTGAACTTACTGATAACGACTACTCCCACATGACCCTTACGTCCAGGACATAGGTTACAATTTCGCAAGTTCAGGGGTACAATAATTACGAACGGTACTTCTGGGTTTTATGAAACACTAAATCTATTTTATACTTTGATTCATAGTTGATTATAAAGATAGATGGGCTCTGCCAAAATCTTACTTAATATCTTAATGCGAAAGCAAAATATATATTATGTTAGGGTCAGTTAATACCAAAATCAAAAGAAAGGAGACGAAACGCAGAGAGAATGAGTGACGCCGCATTTCTTGTGCGCATCGCCGAGTCGTCTCGTCTCGTTTTTACATCCCGACAAAAGGACATAGCTCTGAGGTGATGATGATGAACTATTGCTAAGAACGCTATCGATAATGACAACTTTTAAATATCAAAACTACAGTGTGTAACAAAAATAAGTGATAATACTTTAGGGTGTAAAATTTTGGTCTTTCAGCGCTGCTACTTTCACAGTGAACTCTCTACGAGGAACACGTACAATCCCCCAAAGTATTATCATTTATTTTTGTTACACCTTGTAGATCGAATTCGGTCCATTCTTTTGAATGCTACGATGCCACGGATAGACATACACATTACACACTGACAGACAGACACGTCAAACTTATGATACATTTATTTTTTGTCGAGGGATAATACACAATCTATATCTATCTATATCTATACATAATATTATAAAACAAAGTCGCTTTTTTCCCTCATGTCCCTTTGTTCCCTTTAATATTTAAAACTACGCAACGGATCTTGATGATTCTTTCAGTGTTAGATAGCCCATTTATCGAGGAAGGCTATATATTTTATCACGCTAAGACTAATAGGAAAATGTGGAAAAAACGGGGGAAATTATTTTAAAAAAGTATCTCGCGAACTACTGGAGCAATTTTTATGTTAATTGGCACCGTTAAGAAGTAGACCACGTGAAGGATCATAGGCTATCGATTTTAAATAATCATTTTTTCAGTGGCTATATATTTTATACCCGTGCGACGCCCGGGCGGGTCGCTAGTTTTATAGTATTTTTCATTAAATTACATATTAGAAGAATAAAGGTATGTCTCTAACGCTACAACAACTAAAACAATAAACATCGATATCGACAAAGTAAATTTCCATCCCTAGTCGATCAGTGCATCGTCGGCATTCGCGCGGAAACGCAAATGGGCGGACAACAACCCTGTTGGCAAGTGCTCTACTTACTGTGTAATACGGCTATTGCTAACCCGATATAGCTTCAGTGTTAAGCTTTAAAGCTTAGAGAGCTATAGTAGCTATGGTTATTTAAGGCTTTCATTTATAGACTAGATGACGACCGCAACTCCGTGGTACCTTTCGTTTATCGCGCAAACCGTACGTTTTTCCGGGATAAAAAGTATCATATGTAAGACATAGGCTACCCAGGATTCAAAGTCTGTATGTCTGTCTGTTACCTCTTCACACCTAAACCACTGAAACGATTTTGCTGAAATTTGGTATGTAGATACTTTGAGTCCCGGGAAAGGACATAGGATACTTTTTATCCAGGAAAAATGTACGGTTCCCACGCGATAAACGAATTTTGGCGCAACGGAGTTGCGGGCGTCATCTATATAATATTAGCACAGAATAGATAATTGTCACAATAGGAACAGACAGAATAAACATCTTTAAAACCATGGACGTATAAAAAAAAGCGGACGGAGTCCCACCATACACAAAACTGTGTCGTTCAGAGTCGGCCAGCTGGCTGTATGTACAAGGTCCGCACGCACACATTCTTGCGCTAGTCCATACCATTTGACAGGCGTCAGAACGTGTGCGTGGCCGACTCAGAAGAAAAGTGAAGACACAGTTTTGTATATGACAAGACTCCGTCCGCCTTTTTTTCTACGTTCATGTTTAAAACAGTCAAAATCCGTAAACATCATTCTTGCAATAAATCACAGTTCTTCAAAATATAAAGTATTCTTACTGCGACATAGATTTCTTAGGACCATCGTCTTAACAATGATAAAAATAAGCCCCGAGCCCTCACAAATTGGGGCAACTCGACGCATTTAGACAAAAGATTCACGATTACCCTCGGTAATATACATTTTTCCCCCGAAAAATCTTAGGGCAGTTGTCCACCGTCACTGGACCGTCACCGAGAACCGGCCGTGGTATAAATAGGCCGTATAGGCCGCGGCCTACGGGTGGCAGTGTCCTAGGTGGGCGGCAGATTTCGTACATGGGGCGGCGGAAATATAGTGGCCTACACTCATAAAAAAATTAAATCCGGCACTGCCAAAAGAGTTTTTTTGTGCCGATAAAATGCCACTGTCCCCGCGTTCCATTTGATGTTAAAAACGATCAAAGCGCTCAAAATAGGAGGCATTTTGAGCGCTTTCGTCGTTTTTAACATCAAATGGAACGCGGGGTGTATGTGTGTCTTCAAGGTTTAGGCTGCGTTTCCACTGAAGCGGAGCGGAGCCTAGCGGTGCCCGAATTGACCAATCGTGCTATTCCAGCGGAATGACAGCGAAGCGGAGCGAAGATTTCAAGCATGGTTATTGGTCAATTCGTCACCGCTAAGCTCCGCTCCGCTTCAGTGAAAACACAGCCTTATTTTTCTGTATGCTACTATAATGCATTGACGGCATAAGTCGCTAGACCCATATCGATGGAAAATGAAACCTATAGCCTATATCATAAAGTGGCCTTTTATTTCAATATTCGTCGGTGACGTCCCAGTGACCGTGGACAAACGCCCTATTACATTTTTCCCCCCGAAAATCTTAAGCCCAAGTGGAACCGTGAAATGCGTCGAGACAATCACAATTTTCTTGATTAAAACGCGAAAACAAAGACGTTTGACAGCCGAAACAAGATGGCCGCCACTCGGGCGGAACGTCATCCGTCAAAAAATTCAGCCCGGTCAGACGGAGCTTAAAATGCAGGGCTGCCAACTTAAAATCGGTTAACTGCACAGAAATCAATTAATTAATTTATTTATTTATTGGAAAATGACCACTCGGCTTTAATTTAATTAAGAGTTTACAGAAAAAATGAAGGTTTAATGTAAAAATCTATATAAAAAAAAGTTAAGTAATCATAAAATGTCTTTGAGTGCAGCCGTGAGATGTCTTAAAGGTCTTTGCGTTGGATAATAGTTGACCATGATTACGAAACTGTAGCGTGTACAATTGACGTCGAACATTGGCAATCATTTTGATCAACTATGGGACAATGCAACGTAGAGACCACAATATATAGACGAACGGTAGCTCTTATTAGTACGTCGCTAAAACAACTCGTTAAATGTTTTCCACTCTTTGTAAAATTGTAGGAAGTACCATGGAAGCCATTTTCAGGCTTGAATTAGGCGGCCCCACCATATTCTAATCTTAGAAATCTATCTTACACAATACCATCGAATGAAATTAAGAAACTTCAAGGACAAAATAAACAAATATACATAAAAAACCTTCAAGAAGAGAGCATTTTACCTCTCGTAAGGAACGAAACGGCAACGCACCTGTAACTCTTCTAATGTTGCGAATGTCCATTGGCGACCCGTTTGCTCGTTTGCCCCCTTATTTTAGCTGTCCCATTATTACTGGAACCCTAATTTTTTTTTAAAATAAGGACTATATAAAGTATGAACTAAAGTGCCAATATTTGGCTGTTCTAACAAAACTCTATTAGCAGAGATCGTTGACATAATGTCTTTATTTTTTAAACTAATCAATAAATTTTCCATCGGCTGGCAGCCCTGGCGTTCTATATTGTTCTAAATAACATCACAAAAGGAGATTTTTCTTCGTGAATTTCCTCATAAAATATGAACGCTTTCCCAAGGCCGGCTTTTATCCACGGTCAATATTATGGTTACACTAAAACACAGACGTAAGGTGGAAAAAACTGCAGATATTTTGTGTATACTACGTAAATAAAGAAGTTTTGGTAAACAAAATTATGTCTAGACCCTTATATAATTAATGACAAGAGTGACGCCCGCAACTATGTTGCGCCAAAATTCGTTAAAGTATTTCCCTACAAAATTTTAGCAAAGTTGGTTCAGTGTTTTGGACCTGAAGAGGCAAGAGACAGACACAATTTCTCATATTATAATATTCTACTATGTTCATTTGTTTGCTTCGAAGAAAATCCGAAACTCCTGGAACGATTTTGAAGACATTTTGCGCAAATAAAGTAGACCACGTTAGAGAACGTTACGTTCTTATCACGGGAAAACGTAGGGTTACCTTGGGATTTATTTACGAAAAGTCACAGGTGAAAGCCAGTAATTGTCAAACTATACTGTACTCGGCGTAACATGGCGGTAGCGGTCATTGACTCCCTGTCAAAAACTTGTCATTTTCTATACAAAGCCGCGATTGACAACATCTGACACTTTATTGTCAATCGCGGTTTATATAGAAAATGACAAGTTTTTGACAGGGAGGCAATGACCGCTACCGCCATGTTTCACCGGGTACAGTATAGGTGTCGTATTTTGCGATACTAAAAACTATAGAAGTATCCTACATAATATCTGTTTTCCCGGACCTTAAAGTATATATAAATTGTTTGATATGAAATTTGGTGTGAAGCTGTTTGTCTGTTACCTGAGGAGGTAAGAGACAGGCAGACAGACAAGTACTTTCACATTATTTTAATATTAGTAGCGATATTTAATTATTTAATTTTTTTTGTGATTACTAACAAGCTATCTCGTCCTATCAAAATGTAGCTACTCACAAAAAATCAGCTTGTTAGTAATCACAAAAAAATTTGTTCTAGGGCTCCCGTACTATAAGAAAAATACTCTTTGTATCCTTTTAACGAAAACATAATTCATAAACTCAACATCAAGAAAGTCTGTATCAGACACTTAAATAACAATCTTAAAGCAACTTTTTCATTAAACTAAAATTAGATACAATCATAACAGACAGAAATAACTGTAACACCAGGAGAGCTCCAAGTGCACGTTTTAACAGGGTATTTTAAACTGATAAAGGGTTGGACTAAAATAGCCTGTACTTTGAGTGTTTGGGAGTTTGTAACAAACGAACCGAAGTTTCGCCTGATGACTCTGTTTCGATTAATCCATACTAAATTATAAATGCGAAAGTGTGTCTGTCTGTCTGTCTGTCTGTTACCTCTTCACGCCCAAACCGCTGAACCGATTTTGCTGATATTTGGTATGGAGATACTTTGAGTCCCGGGAAAGGACCTTGGATACTTTTTTCTCCTGAAAAAATGTACGGTTCCCGCGCGATAATAAGATTTTGGCGCAACTGAGTTTCTTTCATCTAGCTTTGTTATAAAAGTAAACAAACAAATAAGAGTGTCCACGAATTGTGTTAGTACTATAATATTATAATAAATATTATTGTCTTTGTTGCAGGTATGTAATTTTTATAATCTCAAGCCAGTTTGAGGAAATTCGAATTTCGAGGTAAGTAAGTTGTGATGAACAAGTTTTATTTATTCACACTTTATGCAATTTACAAAGGCGGGCTTAATGCCTTGTAGCATTCTCTACCAACCAATCTTAGGGTGATACTGAAAATGTATAATACAGGCGCATTCGTGGTAATGAGACACAAAGGATTAACGATAAAATAAATGGATTTATATATAAATAATAAAACTATTAACCCATCAGTCGTGGCAAAACGAGACACAATAGCTTTTTCATTGTTATCGCGGCCGGATGTGGCCGCTTGGGGCTTCATGAATTAATATATTAAAAAAACTAACTATTAATATAATAACTAGCTGTCCCGGCAAACATTGTTTTGCCATATAAATGGCGCTGTATGTGAAAAATGATTTTCCTTGTTTTCCTGCTTTTCTCTTGAAGCTTTTTCTGATTTTTTTTTCTATACACCTCACGGAGCATAAGACCTTTCCAACGAATGTAAAACCGTGGAAATCGGTTCGTGCGTTCTGGAGTTATAGCGTCAGGAAGAAATACCCGACTTATTTTTATGTATTAGATGAATGAATGCAGCTAACACTCGAACACGACAGCTTTCGAAAAAAACTACATCAACTGGTCAAGGCTTTTTAATAGAAGTTTAGTAATTACTAACAATACGACACGAGAATATTATTTACTAGATGACGCCTGCAACTCCGCGGCGCCAAAATTCGTTAATCGCGCAGGAACCGCACATTTTTCCGGGATATAAAGTCTCTTATGTCCTTTCCCGGAACTCAAAGTATCTCCATGCCAAATTTCAGCAAAATCGTTTCAGTGATTTGGGCGTGAAAACTGAAGAGGTAACAGACAGACTTTCGTATTTATAATATTAGTATGAAATAAGCATGGATATAAGCTGTTATAATACCGTTTTCAAAATGGTCTCAAACATATTCTATGGTATCTTAGGGTCTCGAACAGCCATGTCTAGTGTTTACTATTTCCATGGTTATGTCTAATTAAAAATCCTATTAAACTTAGCGTCTACCGGATAACCGGGTTACTCGATTTAAACCGGGTTAATATTTAATAACCCGCCCGGTTAGTCGCGGGTAATAAGGGGGAAGGAGGGAGTGATTATGGTGCAAGTGAGGGTTTTGGGAATGGGTCAGTATGATGATGATGAAAATATATTCAAGCCTAGAAGACTTTCAGATATGGCCGGATGTACGTACATTTTTAAGTGCGTTTCTGGAGTGTTAACCGGCTTTTTGGTTGAAAATGACAAACAATAATAATTGTTACAACAAATATTTACCTACTTTGCTATTTGAATAAACTTATTATTATCGTCAGTGCACAGCGTAATACTTGCATTGTAACTTTCTGTTGTTTTATTATTTTGTTTTGGGATTCTGATGTTTACACCCAGTTTTATTTACTAGCGTGTATTGAAGAAGAAAATGTTGTGTATTTAACACTTGTCGTTGTTGGGTATATTCTGATTGCAAAATGTAGAGTTTCCGCTGTTTATTTTCCTTACATTTTTAGAACTACCCAACGGTTAAAGCTGCTTAAATTTAAATGCGGTTTTGAGTAGATAGAGAAATCAAGAAGAATATAATACTGCAGTTAAGTTTGCAAAGCTAAGTTATATTTAACTAGATGTTTGAACAGTTAAGAACATAAAACAAACGAGGTGTTTGTTGTAACATAAAAACACACATTCAATAAAAACACGGCGATCGATGCGTTGTTTTCAAAGTCAATCCTCGAGTCCGGATGAATCCGCGAACACAACTGGAAATCTTCCGATGCAATTGCCACCTCGCGCGGGCAATCGGCGGGGCGCGGCAGTCGGGCGGCGGACGCCGCGCGCGACGGACGACCGGCATGTGACCCTGCCCGCGCGCGCCATGACCGACGGGGCGGGCCGGCCCAAGCCCGCGCCGCCCCGCAAGCCCGACAGCCTGGCCCTCGCCTGGCGCGACGACCCCCCGCCGCCCGCGCCCGATGACTTCGGCGGGTTCAAGCCCTACGCGCCACCCGCGACCCTCCGCCGGCCCGTCGGCACCGCGCCGCGCGCGCCCCCGCCGGCCCGACGCCCGCGGTCCGTCGGCTTCGACGACTGGACGATGCGGCGGCCGGTGCCGACGCGGCCGATCCCGGCCTCCCGGAGCGACTACCAGCTGCAGCGCCCGGCGATTATGACGAACGGCTACGGCGCGGTGCCACCGGCGACGTCGCGCCGCCTGTCCCTGCCCGGTGGCCCGTCGAACCCGCCGAAGATGTCGGCGACGTTCCACGGCCTGGCGGGCCTGTTCGGGCCTCCGGAGCCATCGCCGACGGGCCTGCTGACGCCCAGCACGCCGGCCGCCGTGCGCGAGGCGGTCAGGCACCTGCTGCAGCAGCCCCGCAATGGATTCCCCATCATGGACCACAAACTCTCCCTGTTCATCGATATCCTGGATGCACAGGAGAGATTCTCTCAGGTACTTGTCAAAGAGTGTTACTTCTCGTAGCAAGAGTAAATAATTTCCTAGCTACGTATACAAGCAACGTTTCTTACAACACAACACGGTGCTTAACATAACACTTGTACAGTACAACATGTTAATTTCAAGTTTTCTATACACACAATATAAACTGTCTCCAACATCATTTTGTTGTTGAAGGCTTTACGTTGTTATTACAAATGCATTTGACTATTTAGACTTACGGCAGCAATCAGAGACATACTTTAATGATTGTAAAACTTCAAGATAATTAAGACTTAACAGATAATTTATAGGGATTATGTCAAATCCTTCGTTTAATTACAGTTTATCAATATTCCTTTCTGAGTGCGGCAGTTAGTGGCTAGTAAAAAAAACACGTCATTTTCACGTACTTCTCAAATCGCAAAAGCTCAGTGTAACGTTATACAATATACACCTCTGTTACGATTGAGTTACTGTGAGCAAATAAACAAAGTTAAACAAAAACTTTGACTTTGTAAAGTCAAAGTTTTATAAAGCTTTGTAAAGCTTCGCAAATATAAAACCTCAAATTAAAAACGCAAAAGCAAATAAGTTTATTCAAATAGCAAATTAAAACAGAAATTTTCGCAACAAATTCATTTGAAATCAATGAAAAACTATGTAAAAAAACTTAAGAGAAAATTCTATTTCGCGTCGACTTTTTGTAATTATTTCAAGTCTGGCTATGTCTTAATTAATTTTCAGACGAAGTCCTTACAAAATGCGGCATACAGATCCTTTCAGACAAAAACATGACTTTATTGATATTAAATAAAATAAACAAGTTCTTTCAAGCTAATGGTTAAAAAAAAATCCATAAACTAAAATAACTCCGTTGCGCCAAGATTTGTATATCGCGCGGGAACCGTACATTTTCAGGGTAAAACCATTGTCCTTCCCCTTGATTTAAAAGTATTTAATTTTTTATACCAAATTTCAGCAAAATCAGTAAAGCGGTTTGGGCGTAAATAGATAACAGACAAACCGACAGAATCACTTTCGCATTTATAATATTATAATATGTGGATGTCTGTCTGTGATTTATAGCTCTGAAATGGAGAGATATACACTGTTTAACTCCCCCAGCTTTCGTCTGGGAACAAAAATCTCTAACATTAACTAGAAACAAAAATATAAAATTATATAATATTATGATGATTTATAATAATATAATATAATACGAACATATTATGATATATTCCTTCTTATTTGAAAGTCGGTGAAAAACTGGAGTTTTGATCATGGCTTTTAGTTCGTATTGAGCAACTAGCAAATACACTATGAGCTCGAATATTTCTTTTCACAAACCATTTCGTAGGTTTTTCGTGATAAATACACTGACAGAAACTAAAACATACAGTACGACTATTTCTAAAGTTTTGGACAGCTGCTACGATTCAGAATTATACTAACATATCAATAGAAAGTAAATGAATGAATGAATGAATGAATGTTTGTCTTTCTGTGAGCACAATTAAGCAGCTGAACAGATTTTGAGGAAATTCGGCATGGAGATACATTTGATCCCGGAAAATTTATTGGTGAAATAGTTTTATCACAGAAAAATGTTCCCAAAATGATATAATTAGTTTATTCTTTTTCGTCCTTTAAGTTTTCATCTAAATCGATTCAGTAATAGCGTGAAGAGTTAGCAGACAGACATACCTTCGCATTTATATAATAGTATCTATAAGCCTAAACTTGTGATCAAAGTTACCTTTCATTTTCAAATTGTTGACAACCCTGTCAGGGTTGCCACAAGTTTTACGACTAACAAAACACACTTTTTATTCAGTGTCTTTTTATCTCCTTTCAGTGAAATAAAATATATGAGGGTACTTCCATAAAATATACTTTATATTATTCTGGTATATTTGTATTTCTATATTATAGTGGGATTCATTTTAATGTTAACATTTATTATAATTTATAACATGAATTAATAACAATACTTTAGGGCGTATTGTCTCTTGTACAAAGTTCACTGTGAAAGTAGCAATTGCAATAAAATTGGCCATTACTAAGAGCGTCGAATATTAATATTATTACAGTCAAAAACGTTATATACCACAAAACTCTATAGTTTATAAGTTATATGAAATTTTATGCTTCGTCTCACGGCTCCGACTATAGTCCCCAGTAAGCACTTACCTGTTAACACAGTTATGACGTTGGTTCACATTTAACTGTAGTTACGCGAGTTAGAGCTTATTGTTCCTAACTCTTGGTTTGTTTAACTTATCATCATCAACCAACTTCCGTTCCACATATAAAAATACTAGATGACGCCCGCAACTCCGTTGCGCCAAAATTCGTTTATCGCGCGGGAACGGTACATTTTTCTGGGATAAAAAGTATCCTATGTCCTTTTCCGGGCTTAAAACTATCTCCACAACAAAATCGGTCCAGTGGTTTGTGCGTGAAGTGGTAACAGACAGACAGACACAATTTCACATTTATAATCTTAGTAAAGTATGGATTTACTTTATTTGTTCCATTATAACTAATATAACAAACAATTATTAAACTGTTCAAAAAATATTTCAATTTATTCATTGCATTAAATTCGGTTCTGAAGTTGAAACTTGCACCATTACGAAATAATTGAGATAGTGTGTTACTGAACTGATTCAGTAAGCGATGCTGGAGCGCGCATAGTTCAGAAACTTGCGTTGTTTCTGAAGTTCGGATCTATAGTTATTGCTTCATTCTGAGATCCATGCATTGCATTACTAGATGCTTCTCGTAACTTTGTTTGCAGAAAATTGTTAAATGCGTGGAAGCCACAGACATAGATCAAGATGGATACCGCATGTCGCTCCATTTGTATGAAAACGAGCGTGCCACTTTTTTCCTACCTACTGTGACGTACCAATGATAAGAAACATGTCCATTATCTAGGCCAACGTTTCTATTTGAATTTCTACAGCTCAATACGGCACTTTTAGGCATTTAGGCATTTTAAAAATTCCGATAGACATCCGATTCCGATAGCAGACTAAAGAACAGACTTTCGAAAGACAAGCATTGCTCGTCGTTTGGGAACGCGATATGGCACGCGAAGTACATACACATGCAGTGGTAGAAGCTGTTAATTTTTTTCGATAAATCCCATGTCTTTTGCAAGGATAAGATAGTCTTTATGTCTGTTTTTACAAAGTTCTAAATAAGTAAGCGGTTTAAGCGAAGAGTGACAACAGACTGTACTATGTCTATCTGTTACCTTTTCACGCTTAAACCACTGCACCGATTTTCATGAAATTGTGTATGAAGACACATTGATTTCTAAGGTAGGAAATACTATGTTGTCCTGATAAAAATACCATGTGATAAATGAATGTTTGCGTGATAATGTCGATGGCAGCATCTAGTTCTTTAGTAACCGACATCCTTAATAGTTGGGGAGGGGAAGAGGGGATTTCGGGAGGGAGCGAGGGAGCTCGAGCATGTCAGATTAAACTTGTATAGGCTTCCGACATATTGTGTCTAGTTATGGTATAGAAATCAGATTTATCACGTGGTGGGTTAATTTTTTTTTAAATATTGAAATGTCATCCGATCTATCAGATTAAGATAGGGGATGTTAAGTATGCCCCAAAGAAGCTTCCATAAAAAGCACTGACCATTCAAAGGTAAGGTAAGCCTGTAGGTACATTTTAAAATATAAAAAAATAAAGCTTCATATTTTCCGAACTAAGCTTCGCAGATATTTTCCTCCTGTCCTTGTTGTCTAAAATATATTTATAATTTACCTAAATAAGCGATTTTCTGAATATATTTTCTTTTCCAAACTTTAAAATGGCTGCAGTTTCTGAATCCACCGCTAAAATAAAAAACGCTCTTATTATTTTTTTAGCAGTTCTACCTCAAGTAAAAAACCTACTAGGTCTCCATGACGTTCGAGTGACAACAAAAATAGCACCCTCCCCTCCCCTACTATAAAAAAAGGTTCTATTTGGCTTAGAATATCTACATATTCTTTATTAAGTTAGTATCCTTAGAATCTAGATTTTTATATCATAATTTGTATAAATACCCAAAGTTTTATGCTTTATAAAATCACAAGCGAGTCTCGCTTCAAAAATTTATGATCCGCGCCTTGCCTCGGTATATAAAATATTATACATCGCTTACTACCAGGTGCGCGTTTGATGTCTTACGGCATTTTAAAAGACTTAGGGCCTGTTTCACCACTTCCTGATAAGGTGCCGGATAGGCTTATTTGACAGATTCTCCATACTCTTATCTGTCAATTTAATTGGTGGATAGCCTTATCAGGATGTGGTGAAATAGGCCCTTAAGAAAGTCTTTAATAAATAGAAAAAAAATTCTTTAAAGTGAAGCTAGAAATAAAGACGAAAGTTTGCTTTGGTGTTCGTTTGCATCGAAGGGCTCTGAAACTATTGCAATAATTTTGGTGACATTTGGCTTAAACATAAAGTTGACCACAGGAAAGGACACTTTTTAATGCGAGAAAAAGTGCGATTATCGCGGCATTCTTATGTATAGAGATTTAGTACAAGATGACACCCGCAACTTGCGCTTTAAAATTCTTTGATCGCGTGATAATCGTCAATTTTTCGGGGATAAAAAGTATCCTATGTCCTTTCCCGGGACTCAGAGTATCTTCATATCAGCAAAATCAGTTCAGCGCTTTATGCGTGAAGAGATAACTGTAGACAGACAGATGGACAGACACACTTTTGCATTTATGATAATTACTAGCTGACCCGGCAAACGTTGTTTTGCCATAATTATAAATTATTTCTAGTATCAATATAAAAATTTGATAAAACCTTTTCTCGGGCCTAACGAATGTACATACAAAATTTCATTAAAATCGGTAGGTTTTGGAGGAGTTCGCGCACAAACACTGTGACACGAGAATTTTATATAGATGTGTAAAGTATGGATAAAGGCTCACTTCATTCATCCACGTTTCATACATCTGACTCCCAACTCCGTGGTACTACTGACACGGGTCGGTAACCCTCTTGACCTCCCACCCCCCACCTCCACACACCCCCATTGTTACCCCCGGGGTGCGAACTTGAACCTTAACGTGTGGTAATAAGGTGGATGAAAAAGTGCGTGTGTTTATTGATAGTTTTTTAAACTGCTGTTGCATTACTAGATGCAAGGCATTCTAGATATTATGAGTTGTTTTATTGTAGGTTTTTTAGTTAAGTATGGTCTAGATGTTAGGGTTTAGCTTGTGTGTTGATTAAATTCAACTTTGCTTAATGTAATGCTTATTAAGGCCGGCAACGCACCAGCAGCTCTTCTGATGCTGCGAGTGTCCATGGGCGACGGTAGTTGCTTTCCATCAGCTGACCCGTTTGCTCGTTTGCCCCCTTATATCATAAAATAAATAATAATAATAAGGCATACTCTTACCAAAGAACTGCTTACAAAAAGACGTTTAGTTATCAAAATTGTTACGCTCGAATTAAATTAATCTTCTTCTACGGGCAAGTTTGCGTTGAGAGAGTTATGTGATTGAATTGTTACTTTAAGTTGCATACTACAAAAATAATTAATTTTATGCCTAAACTTCTCTATCAAAGAACACAAAATATCCAAAAAAATTTTTTTATACCTTAATGTATGTAATTTTTATCACACAAATATTAAATTTATCACTATGATTTCATATATTTTTTTTTATTAGGTAGAAGGGTGCTCTATAATGCAAAAAAAAAATCGCTTAAAATCCGTGTAAATTCACGCTAACAGCTCAGTATATTAATAAATCTGTACTCAAAGACGAACATGAGAATTTAATTTCCTATGACGAGAGCCCATTACCCTCACGTCGCTACGCCGTAGACGTGCTACGACGTAGGCATTGCTACGCCGTAGATAGACTACGTCGTAGGCATTGCTACGCCGTAGAGGAGCTACGCCGTAGACCTTCGTAGCGCTACGGCGTAGCTCGAGCGTCGCGGCGTAGACGCTCGTAGCTTAGTATTAAAATATTTTTATTAAAAAACAATAACTGGTTAACTTGGGATTGAATTTTAGCATCGTCGGTTAAAAAAGTAGATTATTATTGTATTTTTATATAACATACTCGACGACCTGGACTTCGTATCAATTCCGTCCTAATACAAACCTTCCCTGGACTTCAACGAATATTTCAACACTAAATTTAGCCAAATCCGTTCAGCTGTTCTCAAGTTTTAGCGACTAACAAAATTTAAAATTCACTTTTATTTATATAGTTAGATTTGATGGTAGTCCGCTTTGGTATTTTTTTTTGTTTAAGTATTATATTGTGGATATATTATGTAGCGTCAGTAATAACAATAATGTCCTGACTCCTTCCGCCATTTTGAACATAAAACACCGCGATTTCCCGCGCATGAGATATTTACGAGGAAGCTCGCTAATTTGGCGCTTATCGCAGATTCCTAGACGCCGCGATTCCCGGGAAACCGCAAATTCCGGGACTCTGGGATCCCGGGATAACCGTGACATTTTACAATTAGTTTAGACAATTTTAGAGTGTTTATTTTGTCAATTATTATCAGCTACTGTCCATACTATTCGTAAGGGTTGATTCAGACCGCAACGTGACGCGTAGATGCATTTCTAAAATATGGATTTGACAGATTCGCAAGACGTCTCACGCAACTGAAATCTGTCAAATCCATACAAATGTATGCCATGCCTCGCCTCGCCTCGCCTCGTCGCGTTGCGGTCTGAATTGACCCTTATTGATTAAACTAGATGACGCCCGAAACAACATTGAGCTGAAATTCTTTTATCGCACGGGAACTGTACATTTTTCCAAAACAAAAACTATCTATCCTATTCCTTTCAGACGCTCAAAGTGTATCTCCATACCAAATTTTATGTTAAACGATTTAGGGTCTGTTTCACCACTTTCTGATAAAGTGCCGAATAGGCTATTCACACACAGCTTTTTTGACAGATTATCCATACTTCATCTGTCAAGTTAATTGGTGGATAGCCTATTCGTCATTTATCAGGTGGTGAAACAGGCCCTTTGTGGTTTAATCGTGAAGAGGTAATAAACACCAGACGCTATTTCACCTCCTTACTAATATTATATATACGTGTGTCTGTATGTCTGTTAACACTAGTTCAGCCGTTTAAGCGTCAAGAGGCAACAGACAGACAGATACACTTTCGTATTTTGATAAATTATTACTGTGAAATCTGCAATAAAATTAGAAATTTTGTCAGGATCTCGATATCTGAAAAACCCGCACGTTGAATATAATAACCTCTTTTAATAAGGTAGGTTAAACCTCCATTTATTTAATAGGTTCAAATCCACAATAGGTATAGCTCGACAATATCTCAATTCTGTCCACGTTTTCTATTGTCGAATTTACAATCGAAATAACGACGCGTTTTACGATGCACACATGTGACCGACTTATATATTTTATATTGATGTATTGTATGATATATTGTATTGTTTTGTAAAAAGGATGAATTGTTGTTGCTTGAATTCTATATTTCAACCTGATATATTTTTACTCCCGAGAAAATAGAGGGGTGTTATATGTTTGAAGTGTTTGTTTTGTGTGTCTCTGTCCGTAGCGCCGTAGAATCAAAACGACCAGATCGATTTTGATCTAGTTTTTTTGTTTGAAAGCTGACGTGATCGAGATGATTCTTAGCAAAAAAAGGTAGATTTCGGATTATTTTTAATTGTTTAATTTATACTCATTATTTGAATGTAAAAAGGGTTGCTCGAGTAGAGAGGGAGAAATTTCTTGTGTAATGCACATACACGCGGGCAATACTAATAACTACGTAGTCAGTATTTGACAAACCGTCCACTGAACCAAAATTGGTGAAGCATTATATCCAAATAACTCGTGTAAAATAGCACACACTCGGGCACTTTAGAACTATTTTAAAACACTCCGACTAATTTATATATCGCGTCGTGTCGTCTAATTCCATTGCTCTAACCCACACATTTTTCGCTCTTAAATTACTACATTTGCACCGTACTTCCAATTTGAACTCAATCCCCGAACACTAAAGTCCATTTTACGTTGAACACCAATGTAGGTTTATCCAAGACTCAATTTGGTGGCAGCGGTGGGAGCATTTTATAGTTTTGTTACTTTCTTGGAATTAATAGTTTTTGTGTTACGACGGCTCTTAATTGGCTCTATAATTGATAATATACTTAGCCGGAGAATATGTACTTGAGAGACTAGAGAAAAGACTACAAAAAATATTTACGAGATAAATAGGAGTCTTTGTGTTTTAAACATGTAGGGAAGATGTTTATTTTGGATAAAATAGAAGTCTTTGTGGATATAAGCTCATATAAACGTGTAGATTATTCGACTTTGATTGCCCATGCTCGTCGGTTGTGCATTCGAAATCATGGTGGCAAGTTTTAGTATGGTTTAATATGGAAAATTCTTGGACGACTGGGTGTCCAATTAAAATTAGCAAAATAAGTGTAAAAATTATTAACTCTATAGTTTGAAAATTACTACGAGATTAGAGCGAGGTCACACTGCTCCGATGTGAACGCAGCGCAACATAATAGAGCAATGTAGCTTTGTACTTAGGGCCAGTTCACACTGCGTTGCGATGCATTTTTTAACGATCAATGACCATTTAATAACTTTTATTTTATCTGGCAAGCCGTTAGCTCCTATTTCGTTTCAATTCTCTTATTTCCTCTTCTTTGTATTCACCAATGATGAATAAAACACCTTCATCATGGCGGGAGAATTCAGGGCTGTCACCGCTGTCATGCCGTCACAACATTGTGGCAGCCCTGACGAGGGTCACTACCTGTATTGGTAATTGTCAACCTTCTATGCTTTAAGAAGTTTTTAAGATGACAGGTGCTGTAAGAAATTCCAAAGATTTTTTTGTGCGCTACTGTATTTTTATGTACCACAAAAGAAATTGATTCATAAGAGCTGCGTCATTTGGTCAGGTTATCTCAATTCAATGTTAGTCGTGATCTGTCGGCTGGATTTCACATAGCGCGGCTAAATTACGTAGGTCCGCTATCTGCCTATTTGTCCACTCTGAAAGTACTTAGACAGTCATTGCCTTACGTCAATTTTCGTTTTTCTACAATTGTAAGTACGTAATAAGAGAGTGAACATTACATCCATAGTCTTGTCAAAGCTTTCTTCTAAAGGTATGAAAATGTACGGTTACCGCGTAATTTTCTTCAAAGAAAACGTAATCACGGACAATCTTAGTGTCTAAAGGTGCTCCCAGACAGAAGTTATATAACGTTATAAAACATTGTGTAACACGATAACATTTTATAACATCGTCTAACATACGCTACTACATGTCAAAAAATGAACGTGTCTTTTGTTATAATTTGTTAAAAAATGTTATACAAAAATGTTATCTAACGTTATATAACTTCTGTCTGGGAGCACCTTAACGGATTTTAATCCTTGCAATGGTTTTTCAGGCTTTAGATTAACACATACTTTACTTTTATCCTAAAACTAGAGAACTTCATATCACTCCTTATATACGCGTTCCCTGGACTTCTACAAATATTTCAAGACTAAAATTAGCCACATTGGTTCAGCCGTTCTCGAGTTTTAGCGAAACTAACATAATTGAAAATTAATTTTTATTTATATAGAACATGTATAATATTCTTGCATACTGCCGCAGGCTGAACACTATTCGATAAAACTCTAAACGAATACAAAAAGCTGCGAGAGTGCTTTAATATGCACTCCATTTACCAGGGTGTCGGCGTCAGCGAACTAAAGAGATCTAAATTTAATGAAAGCCCCCCCTAGCACCCCCTCGCTGAAATATTACTATTTACTTCTGCGTTCTGCGCGCCTAGTACTTTTGGAATGAAATCTGCCGGGTAAAATGGACCCGGATTAAATATTAACTGTAAGATATGTTGACCCATACCGTATTTACGGGTTTGGTTTTTTCGGGTAAAAATATGTAGCCGATAGCAGAGCCTATAAGTTAGTGAAGTTTCATGATGTTTGAGTACGAAGACGGGGAAGAATATAGACTACTTATTTAATAAAAATGTATTATATTAAATAATAATATATAATTATTATATTGTTGTACGCTTTCTGAGACTGAAATTAATTGTATGGAGTCCTGGAAATTTTGGTTTTATAACCAATTATATAATAAAATTTAATATTTATTTTAAATTATCATAAATGCAAAAGTGCGTCTGTCTGTAATTTTTTCAAGCCCAAACCGCTGAACTGATTTTAATAAAATTTGGCATGGATATACTTTGAGTCCCTTGAAAGGACATAGGCTACTTTTACCCTGGAATAATTTACGGTTGCAGGCGTCATCTACACTAATATTATAAAGAGGAAAACTTTGTTTGTATAATTGTAATGAATAGGCTCAAAAACTACTGGACCGATTTTAAAAATTCTTTCACTATTCAAAAGCTACATTATCCACGAGTAACATAGGCTACATTTTATTTTGGAAAAAATTGGTTTCCGTAAGATATTTGGGTTTTTCGGACACAAGGTGTAAAAAATCAACCAGAAAAGTTACTTATTTTGCGTACGCTGCCTAAACTATAAAAGATAGAACCATAAAATGTTCCAATTAGTTGTAGATCTTATAAATATCTACAAAAAAGTCCGCGACACACTATACCTATCTATGTCGAGTGAGGCACAACAACCATTTTTTTATAAAAAAAAAAACAATCGATTGTTCGATTAATCGATTTCGATGTTACAACACTACTCTCTAACCGTCCTACGGTTTTTCCTTGGTTTTTCGATCAGTATGAGAATCTGACGCGAGTTTCACAGTTTTTACCCATCCCACAAAAGTGCTCAACGCCGCTAAAGAAGTTTTCACTTCAAAAATCCTGAATGGGCATTGGGTAACTTTGTATGGACCTGTGGCGCAGTGGCGAAGCCTCCATAGAACACGATTCCTACCGGCTTACCTTGGCCAATTTTAATATATACATTTTTTATTATTAATAATTATAGCTTACCCCGCTTCCTACAATTTCATAAAAATAATTCGCCATGTATTTAAAATCACGCAAACGCACACATACCCGTTTTTACGATCGCACTCAGAACGCGTACATAGTGTGCGGCGGCGGTGGCCGGGGAACTCGCTCAAAACATCGGGAATCCAAACATTTGAAATGTATGAAATTCACGCACACATACACATTACTACTACATGCAAACGACTCGTCGATATTGTCGAACAACAAGCCGATCCCACATAGCCTACCTAGTCTTTATTTGTCATGTGTTAAGGTTTAGTTTCGCATGTTTCGCTTTAAAAGATTTCGTCCAATCACAACAGAGCTAATTGCAGCGGCCGACCGGCGCGTGCTGTCATTTCAATTCACATAAACAATTATATTACGCGCTAATTTGCACTCATTTTGTACTGTTATTATTGTAATATGCAAAATTTTGTTTATTAAGTTAGTGGGCTAGCTTGATTGTAATATTATACAGTTTAAAAGAATCGAAAGTAGTGAAATTTTACTTGCCAAGTGTTGTGTTGTGTTTTTGTTTGTTACATCGTAAAGGTTGGTTTGTTTTACTTACTTTGTAATTTGTCGTGACACGGTTAGGTGAGAAATGGCAGCATTAGTACAAATTGACTGTTGTCTTACGGATTACCTATTATATTTTATAATAATATTAAATAACGACGACAGACGACAAATAACAAAATTAAACATTTAGGTACGTATTTCTGCTGATATTTCTTTGCTACTAGCTTTTGCCCGCGATTTCGTCTGCGTGGACTTCAGACAGGTAGCCTATGTTCCTTTCCATGTTTGACATGGGATGCATGCAAAATTTCATCTAAATCCAGTTTTTGCATGATTGAGTAACAAACATCTACACTGGCAAGTCAGGATTCACTTATTTTTGGTGTGTGAGTGTGAGTGACGTGTGCTTAAAACGGCTTTTTTTAAAGCCACTTTTATCATACTCGACATGCACTGTTCATATAATACCAGTGATGTCATGTATGGTGAAGGTGGTGAATACTAACAACACTAACACTGCATGCAACGCACACAATGCAAGCAAAGCACCCTAGTAGTTATGGAAAAGGTAAACTAACACACTTAATACAGGTATGTAATTTATTGCACGTTTTTTTTACAAGAATTGAAATTTTGCTTATTCACGAGTTAGCCGTTTTTTGGTCCGGCTTTACCTTTATTTTTTTTCACCCCACGCCACTGCTGTGGCGTCATTTTTTTTTCCAGCGGCCAGGGATAAAACCATTACTATTTTGTAGCACTACATTAGAGAAACATATATCAGTAATAAAAATTGTTCTAAGTAATATCGAAGCTGAGCTACGATTATTTTAGTATATATATTTTTGCACCTTATGTTCACAAAATCAATAGTAATTAACATTACTTTATGGAGCTATCCTTAACAAACAGATGTAGAAAGGGTATATTAATCTGTTGGATATATATTTCTCACTAGCTATTGCCCACGACTTCGTCCGCGTCAAATAAATGAATAATTTTTCGTACATATTTTCACACTGGGTTTAACTCTCGTCCGACTAAAATATAGCCAGACTTGAGACTATCTTTCATTAGACAGTGGTTTCAAAGGGCCGGATGCAATATTAGGCAATAGTAATAATTATTGTTCTTGTGTATTAATGTGTTGTAGGTAAAATTACTCTAGGGTGTTGTTCCCATAATACAATGTCGATTATTTCCACTATTTAGCGAATTTTGGCCATAGTTTGATACTATAATACTCATATATTCTGTGCCATAGTGCAGTATGACGCTGGACGCCACCTTTCGGCAGAATTTTCAGTCTAGCTTTTAATCTACTTCCCGGCTCATTATAGAAGTACAGCCACAGGAATGTTTTATAGAATATTAGCTATTTACTTACACAAAATGTATATATTAAAAAAAAAACAAAACGGCCCTCTCTAAGAAATTCAAGAAAAAATGGATTTGCATTTTTTTGTAAAAGAAAAATAAATAGTTAAAAATCATTAAATGACGGCGCGTTGTTGTACAGTTCGACAAGGCTTTAAATGAATATGTCAATGATGTCAATGGGCGCTGCTGGTAAAGGTGAACTGTCAAAAATTACGTTTTTGTATGGATAGAAGCGTTAGTTCCTTTTCTCGCCACGTTCATATACATAACAGTCTTGTCGATCTGTATGTTGAATGGTTAAGTCATTCTTCTAAAATGTACGAATAACTAAAATTAAAAATAAATGATGAAATGAATAATTATTATGCTTGTATCTATATTTACAGGTTGTAACAAAACTAAGTGATAATTCATTTTTTTATAAAATAAGGGGGCAAACGAGCAAACGGGTCACCTGAGGGAAAGCAACTACCGTCGCCCATGGACACTCGCAACATCAGAAGAGCTGCAGGTGCGTTGCCGGCCTTTTAAGAGGGAATACGCTCTCTTCTTTAAGGTTTGTAGGTCGTATAGGTCCGGAAATACTGCTGGTAACAGTTCGTTCCAGAGTTTTACAGTGCGCGGCAGAAAGTTACGCGAGAAACGCACGGTGGAAGACTGCCACTCATCAAGGTGATGAGGATGGAATATTTTTCGCGTTGGACGACGGCGAAAAGTTGCAGGTGTTATGATTCCTCACAGTTCCTCAGAGCACTCCCCGTGATACAACGGATAGAGAATGCAGAGTGAAGCTACATCTCGGTGTAATTCCAAGGGGTACAAGCTGTTTGAAACACTATGGCAGTCAACAATTAGAGCGGCCCTTCGTTGGATACGATCCAGAGGGAGCAGTTGGTATTTTGGCGCTCCTGCCCAGAGATGAGGACAATATTCCATATGAGGCCGAACCTGCGCCTTGTAAAGTTGTAGGCGTTGGTCCGGACTGAAGTACTGTCTCGCTCTGTTGAGAACACCAAGCTTCTTCGAGGCTAACTTGGCCTTACCCTCTAGATAATGTCGTAACTGGACTTCGCTCGATATGCTAACGCCAAGTATTTCAATGCTAGGGGAGATGGTCAAAGATGTGCCCTCAAAACGAGGATGTACGACCATAGGTGACTTTTTAGCGGTGAACGCGCAGACTTGTGTCTTGGCGGGGTTGAATTGGACTAAGTTACGTCTACCCCATTCAGAGACTTTATCCAATGAATTCTCTATTTTAGACACATGTTCGTTTCGACTCTCAATGACATTTAGCCGAGAAATATTGGGTGAGCCGGTGTATACAGCATCACCTGTACTATCATCCGCATAGCAATTGATGCCGTTGGTCTATAACATGTCATTGATTTGCAGTATGAATAGGGTAGGCGATAGCACACAGCCTTGAGGGACACCAGCATCAACAGACTGAGTTTCCGAGCATTCGCCGTCAACTACGACCTTTATTCTTCTGTCTGCTAAGAAACTTTTTTGTGATTTGCATGGGCGAGCGTCCTAGCGTAAAGATTTCCCCATACAAAAACAAAAAAATCTTCTCTTTCAGCGCTACTACTTTTACAGTAAACTTTATACACGGGACTCATACACAGTACACACACTAAAGTATTATCACTTAGTTTTGTTATACCTTGTATACTAATATTATGCAGCTGAAGTGTTTGTGTGTTTGAAAGTGCTAATCTCAGGAACTGCTGGTTCGATTTGAAAAATTCTTTTTGTATTGGATAGCCCATTTATCGAGGAAGGCTTTAAGCTAATAAATAATGCAGTTTTTTGTATTTTACTGAGTATTCATGCAATGATTGAATTTACTTTTAGTTGAAAATACGAACTTAAAATGCCTAATATCTTGGCTCCGATATAGTTTAGTTATATGTCCCCCATAATAAAGTTTACTCCTCTTGATATATTCTTTCATAATATGCCGGTTTGGTGAGTGGCCGCGAGATTTGAAAATTATGCCAATATTACCCAAACCCCTTTTTTGGATTACATTTAAAGCGTTTATTTCACTCATGCTATTAATCCTTATCAAAATAAATTACTTCATCACTAAGTACAGTTTATGTAGATAATATTTGGTCTGTGAGTGACTAAAATTGGACGTTTGGTTTTGAAGTTATGGCGAAATTAAAATATTACGATTTCTACTGCATGGCCCGTTGCGAAGTGAGCGTCATCAAGGCGGGGGTGCGCGTGCAAAAGGGGAGTTTAGATCTAACAGCTATGTCCACACTGTGCACTTTCATCTTCAATTTTCGTCATCTTCTTTCATTCAACTGTCGTATTGGCGCATTCAATTGTTTTCTTAAATATTTGAAAATGCCTAAGAGAGCCAGGTCGGAAGACCATGGCACCATACTTTTAAAGTATATATTTTAGTCACTTCAATAAAACAATATGGGCAAAACAACGTTTGCCGGGGCAGCTAGTCTAGTATAAAATAAGAATAAGAATTTATGCCAATTTTTTTTTAATGCTTCTTCATGAGACCATCAATGACTGTCCCAATGATGGCAAAGCAGTCGATCATTGCCAATCATTTATTTTCATAATGGGTTATCACTTTAATTACGAGTATTACCAATATTGGTCCATCGTGGGACAAAGTGAAGAGACCGCATAAGATTAAGAACCGTGATACCTAATATTCAGATTGTGTGTCACAGTGTCATGTCGCATGTCTCTGTGACACCCCTGTGACAATGTGACAGGATACCTACCTCTTGATTACCCGGGGGACACGTCCGGAGATCATTTGACTATGTTCTCATCATTGACCTTAAGGAGAATATTATTATATAGTAAGATTAATTTTAGATATAATTTTAACCGAACTGAAGAAATTATGATTTTAGTCTTCTATACATATTATAAAACAAAGTCGGTTTTTTTCCCTCTTGTCCCTTTGTTCCCTTTAATCTTTAAAACTACGCAACGGATTTTGATGATTCTTTCAGTGTTAGATAGCCTATTTATTGAGGAAGGCTATAGGCTATATTTTATCACGCTAAGACTAATAGGAGAATGTGGAAAAAACGGTGGAAATTATTTGGCAGGGCTTATCTCGCGAACTACATGAGCAATTTTTATGTTATTTGGCACAAATAAGAAGTGGACCACGTGAAGGATCATAGGCTATCGATTTTAATCATTTTTTCATTGGCTATTTTATACCCGTGCGACGCCGGGGCGGGTCGCTAGTAAAATATATAATATTAGTTTATCCATCTTCTAATTCATTTTATAGTATCTTTTTCAAGTTTTAAGAAAATATTAAATGATATAACGGCCGCAGCTCCGTTGCCTACGAATAATAAAACCAGGAAACATAACTCCCATACTAATACAGTTTTAAATTTGGTTCCATTCGAACTGTCATGTAACGTCAGCCTTTGTACCGCTCAAGGTCACCTAAATATTGCAAATGTATGAAAAGTGAACCTAAGGTACACTTTTTTGACAAGTATTTTGGAGCATGTTTTTTGACGGAGTTACTCTTCCTTAGTTTTTTATTATTCGTAGTCCGTTGCGTATTTTTAACGCAACAGAGCTGCGGGCACGGGAACCGTACTTTTTTCGGTAATAAAGCATGCTGTGTCCCGGGATGATTGAAATTTCAGCAAAATATGTTTAACGGTTTGAGCGTGAAGATATATATGAAGACTAGCTGTCCCGGTGAACTTCGTTTCACAGGTCACTTTAAAACCTTCCCTGGACTGCTACGAATATTTTAAGACTAAAATCAGCCCAATCCGTTCAGCCGTTTTCGAGTTTTAGCGCGACTAAAACATTTGAAAATCCATTTTTATATATAAGAAGATAAGAAGAAGATATAGACTGACAGACGCACACCTAACTAAGAGCTAGAATAGGGAATCAAATTTTGCTACCAAGGGCAAAGCCGTAGGAATAAGCATGTTTAAATAATAATTAGACTGAAGGCTCTGATTCGCTAACTTTTCATATTTTTTATTACTTTTTACTGCCTTTGTGACTTTTATAATAAATGAAAACATTATATCCCTATTTGTATATTTAATTGTTTTCAAAGCGTTGTATTATATAAACAAGTTATACAAAAGAAGTGGTTGCCAGCGTCATATAATGACGGAATAAAATAAATAGAAGTGAAATGTAATTAAAATTGTACAATACGATGTTATAAACTGGGTCGCGCGTGGTTTTATAATCTTTATAAAAGGTTGCCGACTGATCTTTACAGTGTTATAACCATTAAAAACTCTTTGTTTTCTGACAGTACTCAGTGTCCAACGAAGCTGCTGAGAACTCTAAAGTCCACACGACGAATAAGTGTAATCCACATAAAACTTTATATTATGATAAAGTCTGCCAAAAATATGTGTGAAATTCTGATCCTCTTCATATTAAGCTATACAAATATCCATATCCATACTAGTCCATACTAATATTATAAATGCGAAAGTGTGTCTGTCTGTCTATCTGTCTGTCTGTCTATCTGTCTGTCTGTTACCTCTTCACGCCCAAAACCGCTGAACCGATTTTGTTGAAATTTGGTATGGAGATACTTTGAGTCCCGGGAAAGGACATAGGATACTTTTTATCCCGGAAAAATGTACGGTTCCCGCGCGATAAACGAGTTTTGGCGCAACGGAGTTGCGGGCATCATCTAGTAATAAATAAAAATGTATTGTCAGTTTTGTTACTCTCGCTAAATCTCGAGAACGGCTGAACCGATTTTGGCCGATTTACACGGGTGACTAAAGCCGCACGATTTACGCCGCACGGCGAAAATCGACCGTGTAAATGGCAATTCGACTACGCCGCATGCGGCTAAAGCCGCAAGCCCCAAAGTCGTGCGGCCAATGGCCGCATGCGGCTGGTGACTAAAATCGACCGTGTAAACGCTCAGTCGCAAGCGATCGCTTGCTGCAAATATATAGTTTGTCGGCCTAGTCACAGGCGATTTTTGTAGAATGTGTAAATGGAGTCGCGATTTGACTTGGACAGGCGATTCGACTGGTGACTTGCCGGGCGACTAACGGGTCGAGTCACCTGTGTAAATCGACCATAACAGACTTTCGCATTTATAATTTTAGCAAGGATGCTAATAACATCGCCAGTGTGCATGCACCGAAACCGATTTAGGAAGCTTGAGAAACAAAAAGGCTGGACAAATCACCTTACAACATTTTAACATGAAACATTTCACGCTGAAAATCTCAACCCCCAAGGGCTTATAAGGTTTAAATAGCATTTACAAAGGGCCCACCCCGCGGCGGTAACAATCTGAAGGGTTTCCACCTAATTATATTATGTTATTTTTAATTAACTCGTAAATTGTGCCAGCCCTAGAGGTAACATGGATGAGACGCGTAATTAATGGAAAAATTAACGAAACATTTGATCAAATGAGTGAGCAAAACATAATAAATTGAGGACCTAAGCGGATGTAGTGAACAAGTAATATTTTATAACATAATATGTGAAATACAATATATTTTTTGTATAATTTGGACAAACCTAGTAACTTACCTACTTCATCATCTTCAAATCAAATAAAAAAAAAAAACCAATCATTTTACCCGGTCCTAAAGCCATTTATGAAATTTTATTTGTAATTATTAATTTGAATATTGTAACATTGGCTATTTTAAATTATTCATAGTAGGAACATTGTTACCTGTGTTTTAAAAATGTATTTTATTTTAAATTGTTATGTGTGCACAATAAAGAATATTTATCTTATCTTAACATTTATATGAACAGGAAATGTATTTGGAAAAAAATGTATTACACTAATGTGGAAATAAAAAAAAAATTGTGAAATAACGAGCCCTGATAATGTTAGGGGGAGAAAAAAAAGCCATATATGCAAAAAACATGAATTTTCAAATTCTTCATCCACTTACGTCTTGAATTATATTTTAGGTCAGACAGAGAGCTTTTGTTCTGTACAAAACAGTTTTACTCTGCTACTTCTGTTCTGTCAAGTAAGATATTAAGCCAGTTATAGCCAAATATTAAAAAATCCGAAAGTCCATATTATTATGTACTTAAGGAGACGCCGCGTTAAAGTAAAAAACCGTGTTGGATAAGTTTTAGATTGCTTGTTTTCTATGAAAGGCCGGCCTGGCCTCTCATAGAAAACAAGCAATGGAACAGCAAAAATGGAAAGGGAGTAAGCGACAAAATGGTTTTTGTCGCGTAATTTAAAAACCATAAGTACATTTCATATAAGCTATGGGCAAATTAAAGTGTATGCTTGAACCAATCTATGTACAAATTTTGGAAGCTTAAATCACTCTTCTCTGTAGGCAAAATAGGAATCCCTTTTTTTTTACAGAGGTCTTTTTGATTGACTATTCTGTGTTATTTATTGTAAAGTTGACCAATCGTGTTATGCTATGGGTAATTCAAAGACAAAGACATGATGAATACTGACAATGAACTTTAATTTCTTAGCTTTAGTCATTGCTGAGAAATATCGATATCGCTACAGCCAAATTATCAAGGCGTCGCCTTAATACTTATATAAAAATTTTTGGTTCACTAAAAAGCTTGGGAACCTTGTACTATGAGTAGTCGAATCTAATACTAAGTAAGCTAATTTATTTCAGAAGTTTTACATAATATATTTTTATACGCAATCTGAGGTGTTCGATAAAAGGAAGAGATAAAAGGAAGATATACGAAAACAAAGAGTAAAATACAAAAAGAATTTTCAATAAACCAATACCGGGATTCGAACCCCCACACCCTAAGCCGATTAGGTGTAATGATATTTCGGTGTCAATGTTATGGTTAAAGGTGGTTTTCGTTGAAAAGTTAGTTATCGAAAGGGAAAAAAGGACATTTGAAAAAAAGCATTATTATAAGTAGAAATAGATTTGGAAAAAACGCAAAGATGTAAACCATACTTACTATAAATATTTAAACTAGAGTCAAGGGAACATTATATTATCATCGAAGAAATTATATTCATAGTCGAGATATGTCCAGTCAATGTTGTTATAGGTGTTGTTATAGGTTGGGCTTAAGGGCGACTAACACAAAATTGTCGAATTTACAATTAATGTTTATAATTGAAAATAAGCCCCGATTGTTTCATTTTCTAAACATTGATACTACATTATATTTCCAAGAATTTGATCTGCGTGAAAACACGATATCTTAAAATTTTCTCGATATAATAAAATCACAAAGTTGCATCTAATTTTCACGAATTTTTCATATACTGCCGCAATCGTGCATTAAACTAAGTTAATATTTCAACACGTCGTTTAAAATTCTATTTTCGAGACACTGACCTGGCGCATTTTTAAAATGTTGTATATTTATCGAGTTATTAAGAAAAAACTAACTTGGCGATGATTCCGCGTCGTCCTTTTTCACCTGGCATATGAAGTGAGTGTGGAGAGAGAAGGACGAAGTTTGATTTTTATTTTTTTGGGTTAGTCGCCCGCTTAACATAATCCGACTGAATAACATAGGTCCGTCATCTGCCTAAGGATCAACTTCTTTGATGTTACAATATGGTGCAATGATAATAATACTTTTGCACTACAAAGCCATTTTTTGTGTTAATTTAAAGCCTAAAATACAGACCAAACCCTTATTAGAGACAGACAGACGGCCAAGCCTACCAGTGCACCTTCAGATGCGGAACTCTAAGACCCAACTCGGCCCAATCATACTTCGATAAAATAGCGCACAACAAAAACGATCGCTCGAACTCAAAGCTTGGCAACAAATTATAATTAATTTCAAATTATTTACCGTCTTATGATTAATGTATTTGGGGGTTAGGGGTTGTGGGGGTCACGGGAAGGGGTCAACCCCACGATGAGTTAACAGAATCGTAGCATCATTATGTAGATGCAAAATTAATTACTCAGAAGTACGATTGTATAGAATTGTCTACTTGAGTAACAACTAAAATTCAAGAAACAAAACTAGAGATCTGAGGTTCGATTCTCAAGAATCGAATGTTATTTCGTTCGCAGACTATCTCGTTCACGTGTGTTATGTAGCGTATAGACGATCAATTTTATTGCGCAATATCACTGTTCTGCTCCATTATTGACCATCTAGGGTTAGTAATGAACGCGCCCGCCTTTCGATCGTATTGTCAAATAAATTGTACGATAATATCATTTAATTATATTGCACAATAAAATTGATCGCCTAGGGGCCCACTTACGCGACTATCCATACTTCCATACTAATAATATTATAAATACGAAAGTGTGTCTGTCTGTCTGTTACCTCTTCACGACCAAACCGCTGAACCGACTCCGCTGAAATTAAACTGAAATTTGGCCTATGCCAAATACTTTGTATCCCGTGAAAGGACATAGGATACGTTTTATCCCGGAAAAATGAACGGTTCCCGCGCGATATACGAATTTTGGTGCAACGGAGTTGCGGGCGTCATCTAGTTATAGATTAATATTTTTACTCCCTTTTACACCTAAACGAATTAACGATCAAAGAAATACGGTACACTTATTTTTTGGTTTTTTCGTTTCTAATCTGAGTCAATTGAAAGGGAACTGCAAGTACCACAGTACATGTATACACAGTACATCATCAGTATCGATCTACTGTGAATACAATTAAAGTGGGGCAGCGATACAGAGTTCAGCACCAAAGATTTAAGAGGCGTAGATATGCCGTTTGCGTAATAATATTTTTTTCCTTTCATTACTGTTTTTTATGTGAAAGTGTGCGTCTCCTATTAGTTACCTCTTCACGCTTTAAACCTCTGAACTTATTAAGATGAAAGGAATTTATCTTAGACAAATAAATGGTTCTCTGGCGATATACTTATTTCTTTGTGAACGAAAATCTCTGTTTACTCTTCACGTTTTGGCATAAAGAAAAAGACAGACGGAATCAACCATGCCCAGTTTGTGATCTTTTTAAGGTAGTTTATTATTTAACAGTGTTGATTATCTTTTAACAATAGCCTATCATAAGCACTAGTTAATAAACTACAGTCAAGGTACCATCGAAGTAATTGATTCATAGTTGACAGACCTACGTCATTTGGTCCCATTATGTCAATTCAATGCAAATCGTGATCTGTCGGCTGGGTTTGACAAAACGCGACCAAATTACATAGGTCTGTCTATGAATCAACTTCTCTTTTAGTACCCCAGAGACCGGAAAAGACAAAATATTTTCATTTCCACCAAAATATCTGGCGCATCTACAGCATACTCGTACTAGTCTTTGGGACGAAGTATTTCTCAAAGGCTCACAGACGTCTGTAAAAGAATGTACGGACTCTTTGAGTACTTAACAATTATATACCTTGTTAGCTCACTTACAAATAGTCTTAAGCGTTTAGTACTTTAGTACTTTAACTGCTGAAAAATTTTACGTCCATTTTTGTGTTCGTTTCTACGGAGTAATTATAATCTAAGGAAATATAACCGCAACTCAAAATTAGTTTATCGTGCGGTAACCGTAAAATTTTCCGGGATAAAAAGTATCCAATATCCTTTGCCGGGACTCAAAGTATCTCCATGGCAAATTTCAACAAAATCGGTTCAGTGCTTTGGGCGTGAAGAAGTAACAGACAGAGACACTTTCGCTTTATAATAAGATCCGTATAAGTATGGAATATGGATAATATTGGTATGGATATGTTGCGGGCTGGTTGTAATAGTGTCTAAACATTGGTCTAAACACACTAGGCTGAATTACGCCGGCGTAAATTCCGCCGCGTTTACGCCGCGTTTCAAATGCATACAAAATACGGGCGGAACGCGAGGGGCGACACGTAATTCCGTCGCGTTCCGTCCGTATTTTGTATGCGTTTGATATTTGCGGCGGAATTTACGCCGGCGTAATTCAGCCTAGTGTGTTTCGACACATATAACATGTATAGGGGTTTTATTTTTAATTTCCTGCCCCAGTAGCCTTCTATTCGCCATCCGTAGCTCCTTCCGCCCTCGTATTCCTTTGTTTTATGATTGAAATGATCCATATATATCTTGTAACACATAGGGTATGTTTTATTAATGTTAGCATAATATTGTATCTCTTAAACATTAGAGTTTTACAGAAATGTGATATTCTGAAAGATTTCCATTATTATGTTTTACAATTATTTTTCTGAGACCTGATGAAATTTCTACGAATATCGTCCTTTATTGGGTAATAAAAGTACTATCAGAGAAGTTGACTCCTAGGCAGATGAATGTTAATACAGGGTGTAATATGACAAAGTGATAATAACATACTTTATTAGAGTCTAGATAATAACTTAACATGTTATTATCTAGACACGCGGTAGCGTGTCAAGCCAAGTTCCAGCATAACAGAATGGCGAGCAGCACCGTGTGTAATATTACACGAACCATTTGCAGGTACTTTTGACCCTCTCATAATTCAGAAACTGTTACACATAAACGTTTCAAATTTGGCTCATATAATGAGACTTGCGAGATAACTACATGCTCTAAATTTCATAAGCACAGCTCAAACGGTTATTAAGATATTAACGTCCAAAAATCTACATTTTTATCACTGACTGACTGACTGACCTATAGATCAAAATTCTAACCCACTTCCAGATGACCTAGAAGGCTGAAATTTGGAATCCAGCTCGGTAATTGTGTGAAAGTGTAGGGAAAAATCAGAAAACAAAAAAAAAATCGGTCAAGTGCGAGTCGGACAGAGCGAAACTAGGCAAAATTTGTGTTTTTTGTATGGAGACCCCCCTTAAATATTTTTTTTTTACTTTTATTATAAATTATGAAAATAAAAAAAAAATTAAAGATTTTGTGAAATTTTCAAGTATCTACCGGCTGCCATTATTGATTTTGAGCAAAAAAGGCCAAAAAATCACATTTATTATTTTATTAGAAGTATGTCTGTCTGTCTGTTACCTCTTCACGCCCAAATTGCTTGTACCGATTGTTTTTAAATTTGGTATGGAGATATATAGTTTGAGTCCCGGGAATAGACATAGAATTCTTTTCATTTTTATTATATATCAAAAATGGATTTTCAAATGTGTTAATCGCGCTAAAACTTGAAAACGGCTGAACGAATTGGGCTGATTTTAGTCTTAAAATATTCGTAGAAGTCCAGGGAAGGTTTTAAAGTGACACGAAGTTCACCGGGACAGCTAGTCTGTATAAAAAAATGAAATTTATTTTTTTGTTAGTCTCGCTCAAACTCGGCTGAACCGATTTGGCTAATTTTAGCCTTGAAATATTCGTGGAAGTCCAGGGAAGGTTTATGTTAGGAGTGAAGTGATACGAAGTATGCCGGGTCATCTAGTAAATATCATAAAGTTAATTTAATGTTTATATTTCGACGAGCTTTTGCCCGCGGCTTCGCTCGCGTTAAGAAGTACATATTTGTTGTAATATACAAAATTTCATCCCCTATTTTAACCCCTTGGGTGTAGAATTGATCAAAATTCTTTCTTAGCGGTTGCCTACGTCATAACATCTACCTGCATACCAAATTTCAGCCCGATCCGTCCAGTGGCTTGTGCTGTGCGTTGATAGATGTCAGTCAGTCACCTTTGAGTTTTATATATATTTAGATTATTAGGTAATCATTTCACTTTAAGAGAGAATAAACACAATAGCCAAGAAAATAGCTGTAAATAACAGTTTTGGCGTAAAAAATGGCGTATTTTCGTTTACAAATATGATAATATATTACAGCGGCATATTGAACTCCGCGCCGTAATTGTGCCAGAGGATTTATAGCATGCTATAATATTATGTTGCTTCTGTTTCGTTCGAGCTATCTATACATCTATACTATTATAGATGCGAAAGTGTGTCTGTCTGTCTGTTACCTCTTCACGCCCAAACTTGGCATGAAGATACTTTGAGTCCCGGGAAAGGACATAGGATACTTTTTATCCCGGAAAAATGTACAGTTCCCGCGCGATAAACGAATTTTGACGCAACGGAGTTGCGGGCGTCATCTAATATAATAAAACTGAAGAGTTTGTTTGTTGAACCGCGAACGTAATACATAATAACTATGCCCATCAGTCGTGGCAAAACGAGACACAATAGCTTTTTCATTGTTATCGCGGCCGTATGTGGCCGCTTGGGGCTTGATGAATTAATATAAATAGACTAGCTGTCCCGGCAAACGTTGTTTTGCCATATAAATTATTTGTAGTTGTAAATTGTAATGTACTACTTTATAATTTTATTGAAGTGACTAAATAAGTATGTCGCCATGGCAACGTCGATCGCTATCTCGTCGCACAAACAATGGTCGCCGTCAGTCTCAGGTTGTAATAATTTACTATTATTTATTCAACTAATGCACTTATCAATATATAAAGTACCGAGTAGCCGATTCTCAGACCTACTGAATATGCATATAAAATTTGGTAAAAATCAGTAAAGCCGTTTCGGAGGAGTTCGTGGACTAACATTGTGACACGAGAATTGTATATATAAGATATAGATAAAAGGATAACATTTATGAATTAAGGCAAACTATTATAAAATTTCATTGTTTAGATATTATATATATCGGGGTAACGTAGGCTTCTACATTCTTCATCCATCTTAGATTCACGAAATAATAGGCCGAATTGAAAGTTCGAATTTAGCAATGATTATTAAACTAAGAATCACTTTTAAACATTCACACTGGGCGCGGATGCAATCGGATTAAATATTAGGAACGCGGCGAAGTCACACTCCAATTGGCCACCGTCCGTCCTCTACTGCCCTCACGTCAAGAGTGCTTGATCACTGATCGATGTCAGCCTGACAGATGACATCTCCCGTTTGTCAAGTTCAATTTGACAGCTGTCAATCATAGTCCATAAGCTAATTGAGTAACTGAATACACCCAAAGCCGTTAGGTTTTGACGTTCCAATATTATTCTCCGACACGGCCATTCTGACACGTCACACGTCCCAGTGTGATGCTCATGGAAAGAGAAAACCGGCTGCAATATCTCAAGGCCTTAGCTCGGCCTACCGTGACTAACTGAAACTCAGGGCTTCTCTCACAATAATTTATTACAACTGCTTAGACTCTAAGCCACTACAACTAGTACGATCAAACTCTACTTAATTTCCAATAATTTTACACCCAAAAGCTATTCTTTCTGATAAGTGAACAGTTTAACAAAAGTTAACAATTACGCGTCAATTAACTCACAACTTTGTCGTTTCTAGCACCTATTTCGAGTGTTAGCGTCACTCTATCGAGTGACGCTACCCTAGCCACCTCCATCAAGTGACGCTACCCTTGCCACCTCTATCGAGTGACGCTACCCTAGCCACCTCCATCAAGTGACGCTACCCTTGCCACCTCTATCGAGTGACGCTACCGTTGCCACCTCTATCGAGTGACGCTATCCTTGCCACCTCTATCGAGTGACGCTACCCTAGCCACCTCCATCAAGTGACGCTATCCTTGCCACCTCTATCGAGTGACGCTACCGTTGCCACCTCTATCGAGTGACGCTATCCTTGCCACCTCTATCGAGTGACGCTACCGTTGCCACCTCTATCGAGTGACGCTATCCTTGCCACCTCTATCGAGTGACGCTACCGTTGCCACCTCTATCGAGTGACGCTATCCTTGCCACCTCTATCGAGTGACGCTACCGTTGCCACCTCTATCGAGTGACGCTATCCTTGCCACCTCTATCGAGTGACGCTACCGTTGCCACCTCTATCGAGTGACGCTATCCTTGCCACCTCTATCGAGTGACGCTACCGTTGCCACCTCTATCGAGTGACGCTATCCTTGCCACCTCTATCGAGTGACGCTACCGTTGCCACCTCTATCGAGTGACGCTATCCTTGCCACCTCTATCGAGTGACGCTACCGTTGCCACCTCTATCGAGTGACGCTATCCTTGCCACCTCTATCGAGTGACGCTACCGTTGCCACCTCTATCGAGTGACGCTATCCTTGCCACCTCTATCGAGTGACGCTACCGTTGCCACCTCTATCGAGTGACGCTATCCTTGCCACCTCTATCGAGTGTAGGGACTATGTACCTCTATCAAGCACATAAAAAAATAAACAATGCCTCTATCAAGCCTAGGGACTATGTACCTCTGTCAAGCACATAAGAAAAGTAAACAATGCCTCTATCAAGCATAGGGACTATGTACCTCTATCAAGCACATAAAAAGTAAACAAAAGGTATCGTTTGATCATGACAAAGAACACCGATTTACTGTTCACAAACCAGAAAGAATCAAAATAGCCCTTCCTACTACTAGTCTAGATACTAAAATAATTCATTTATTTTCATCACTAGACTCCACATCACTCAAATCCATAATTGAGTCATTGTAAAGTGCATTCAACAGTCAGGTGAATTTCTCAAGAAATCGTGGTCATAATATTCGTACGTACGCTTCGAGTCTAAAGCTTTCAAAGTGTACCTATTATTATCTAAAACCTCGATAACTTTGAATGGTCCCTTAAATTTTGGATCGAGTTTCGTTTGATTCCTCTTTTCATTCTTTGACAATACAAAATCACCTACAGAAAACGGAATAATTTTAGCTTTACTTCTACTAGTCTACTAACTTTACCTATTAGCAACTCTAGCGGGCTATACTTAGTCACGCGATTAACTGTTCAATTTAAAACCAACTGTACATCAGGAAGAGCGTCCCGCCATCTACCATTTGAAGTCTCAATTGCTGTAAGCATATTGCTAAGAGTAGACATAAAACGCTCCACCTGGCCATTGGCACGCGAGGTGTGCAATTTTACATTAACCGAATCGCAGTATTTCCGAAAATCTTGGCCCGCAAAACAACGACCTTGTTCCGCGATAAGACGTGTTATAGCACCAAATAATTAAGCAGCGTTTTTAACAGCTCTGATACTACTGGCGTTATCTATTTGGCGTGAATGATACAAAATAACGTATTTGGTGAATGCGTCTATTAGAACATTGACGTTTTCCTTCGCATCTCTAGCGCCGCCCAATTTGCCTGTGGCGTCAATATATAACGTGTGCCAAGGAATTGCTACCTTTGAGATGGGATGTAATTCTGCTTGGATCTTATCCGAATTCGGCTTTGCAACCTTACAAGTTACGCAATTTTCGACAAATTTTCTTACAAATTTCGACATATTATTATTATTCTCAAACCAATAAAAGTCAAACATCTTTTCAAGTGTCCTTTTTCCAACCCAAATGTACCAGACCCTCGTGCACATTATTAACCAGAAACCATCTCAACGACCTAGGGACAACAGTCAAGCAACGAGTTCTTCCATTACGCTGAATTTTGCTTTAAGAGTACCGGAACGTACTTCATAAGTTTCAGCTACATCTTCATTAAGATTGCCACTACAGAGTTCATTAAGTAGCTTCGTTATGTCAGTGTCACGCTGTTATTAAACTAAAAGCCAGTTTTTATTTATTTCTGTGGCGTGTGCCTGCTTAGACTCAACCTTGTCAAAAATTCGTAGGTTTTTGTGGTAGGGGTTACGGGAAAGAAAGTCAGCGTGAACCATACGCTTGGCTTCTCTATGTATAATGTCGAAATCAAAGCTTTGCAGGAAGGCCCACCACCTATCCAGGACTCTCGGAGTGAAATCGAGTTTCTTACGCGCCGATTTTAAAGAGCTACAATCTGTAACGACCACTTTACGACCATGCAGAAAATGTCTAAAATGTTTAACTATTTTTGACAAGTCATTTTGTAACATGTCATATCTACTCCTAATCCTAATGTTAACACTTCACGTCCAACCATAATATTATCATGGTGTAAATAACAATCAGGTAATACGTGAAAAATAACTTCTACAGGAATATCATCAATTTCAATTTAAGAAGTAATTTGTAAACTACTATTAATAGCGCTTTGTCCTATAAGATAATATCATGACAACATTAGATACACGTCTTTCACTAAATGTATAAGCTACAGATTCTTTCAGAGTGCACCTGACCCTAACTTGACTACATACTTAAACCTAGATCTCACAATCTGTAAGGTCTAGAAAATTGTTTTTTTTTTACAAAAGTAACTTGAGTTCATGAAGATTATGCTCAAAATACTTTTTTTTTTCGTTACCATTATAGTTCGTTCTTTATTCATAGTAAAACTTACTTGGCGATGACTCCGCGCCGTCCACTCACCTGGCACATGAAAGACTGGCGCGAGTGTGAAGAGAGAAGGACGATGCCCGACCCTTGGGTCAGTAGCCCTCTTAATTAGCGAACACTCAGCTTCAGAGTCATAAGTAAAGTTAAAGCGCTCACCAGCATGTCGCGGAATACCTTCAGGCGCGTTTACCATACAGACGTTGGCTCGTTTCTCTTGTGGAGTCGCCGCCATCATGTTACAGGTGCTGCCCTCTTTGTTATTGTGACGTGGTCAATTTTTGGCATAATGTCCCATCGCTCCACAGCTGAAACACACAACAGAACCAGCAGAAGAAGCTCTTCTAGACGGTGCGTCGATTATAGGTGTTTTAGCCCTAATGTCTTGATTATTTACTCGTGAGCGACAATACTTAGCTTTATGGCTCACTTTGTTACACAATAACACTTTGTAGAAGCAGTATCATTAGTAAATCGGGGCCCATTTGACTCTTGAGTGTTATGCGCGTAGATCGATTTTCTTTTAAGAAAAGCGGTAGCCTTGAGTTACTGTTGCAAGCGGTTTCTATTTGTAATTACTTTGCGTTAAAGATAGGCACTGAACTAGAGATTCAAATTAAGAAACGCTAGGACCCAAAATTGGAATCGGAAAGATCGGAACGGCACTTTAAGTTTATGTCCACAGTTTGTCTATACTTTCACATTTCTACTGGTGGCCATGCTAGGGCTACAAGCAATTTATTCGGTAGAAAGGTTCTTCCACTTAGACATAATGGAAGACATTAATCTCGCCGCGTATGAAGCCAAACATGCATTGTATTTCGGTCGGCCGTTATTTAAATTTATCAAAAACGCTTCAGCACATTCATACCTGAAAATGAACAGCTCCCTGAAGTCAGTCCATGTCATTCCTTGAAATACCACCTGCGACAGCCACGCCGAAGCTTGTCCTTTGAGGGCACGGCTCAAGGTCACCATGAGAGAAGCTCCCTGTAGGTTCTGATTCGTGATGCACATATCCGCGGTCGTAATCCACGCGCGGGCGTCCACATTGATTTTGTCCGGGTCGAACTCAGGTAGCTGGATTTCCTTGCTGGTGGATGGTGCCTTCATGGCTTCGATCAGCGCCATAAAGTTTCGATTTTGTTGTTCCATAAGCAACCGCCATTTTGTATTGTCGGTACCTTCAGATTCGCGCCGATTTCTGCGAGGGTTGCATCCAACTTCTGATATCGGGGTAACGTGGGCTTCTACATTCTTCATCCATCTTAGATTCACGAAATAATAGGCCGAATTGAAAGTACGAATTTAGCAATGATTATTAAACTAAGAATCACTTTTAAACATTCACACTGGGCGCGGATGCAAACGGATTAAATATTAGGAACGCGGCGAAGTCACACTCCAACTGGCCACCGTCCGTCCTCTACTGCCCTCACGTCAAGAGTGCTTGATCTTCTTCTTCTTCTTTTTTATTTATGGCTCCTTTGTGAGTCGCCAGTATCAGAGTGTTTTGGCGAAGACTCTGCTTTATGAGATGGCTTTATGAAGGAACAAGGTTACGGTATGTTGAGACGCGTACGGTGTCTGTTGAACAATCTAAAACAAACACAAACACAAACATTTAGGGTTAGTCCTATACACCTTATAATTTAATTCTGTTAGTATAAATATATGTACATAAAGTTTCAACAAAGGGAGTATTTACATAGGACAGAATGGAAATAAAATTGATAGGGCGAGAAATAGTAGGGGGAAGAAATTCATACAAGGAAGGTTGGACTCTTGGGCAAGAGAAAAAAATGTGGTCTAGAGTGCCCTCGTCTAGGCCGCATTCACACAAGGAGCTGTCTCTGACCCTAATCTTTGCTAAGAAAACAGGTGGGCAGCAATGTCCCAGCCTCATTCGACAAATTGTTGAACACACTGTTTTGCTTGCCTTTTTGAATTTAAAAAACCATGGCCTAACTGGAATAAAATTTTGAATATTAAAATAGTGTTTTCCTATATTTTCACTAGTTCTGACCCATATATTGTGCCAGCTATTGTACATGTGGTTTTTGGCTAGCGGAACCAAATCCTGACAAAAGACCATATATTGACTTGACATTCCTGTACTTATAGCGTCTTTAGCATAACAATCTACAGCCTCATTGCCAGTAATTCCGCTATGTCCCGGTATCCAAGCTAAAACTACTTGTAAGTCTTGTGTGTGACACCTGAAGAGAAGCTGTCTTATTTTCAAGACCAGTGGGAATTTGCATCTGGAGCGAAACTGATTGGCGATTATGGCTTCCAAGGCACTTTTGGAATCTGAAAGTATAATGGATTTGTTGAGGTGGTGGGATTCAACAAACGAGAGTGCCTCCAAAATTGCCAGGGTTTCCCCTGTAAAATACTGAGGAGTTTGGAGGTAATTTGAAATTTAAAACCACATTAACCTTCGGTATCCAAACAGCCACACCAACACAGTCACTCTCCAAAAGCTTCGAAGCATCCGTGAAAATAAGCAGCCAATCCTCAAAGTGCTGGTGAATGATGTGGTTAAATTGAGAGTTGGCCATGGGAGAGCCCTTATGTATAGAAAAATTTAGAAGCACTTTTGGATGGAAGGTAAGTGCATTATAGGGAGTGGAGTAAAGGGGATTGAGCCTGCACTGGAAAATAGGGCAAGGAAGACGGGTAATAGTAAGGTAGCTAATCAAAAGGCAGGGAAGGTCCTTATGCCGCCAGTAGCTTGAAGAGCTAACTAGCTGCGAAAGGGTATGGAGTTTATCAAGAAGTGGATGGGAAGAATTTTGAAATACTTTAAACAAGAATCTGTCAGAAAGGTATTGCCTTCTGATGTTAAGTGGGGGATCCCCACATTCAACCTGAAGAGCGTTATTTGGTGTGGACTTCATGGCCCCGACAACTATTCTTAAGGATTTGGATTGAATCCTATCCAGAACCTTAAGAGGAAGTTTGTTGCACGGTTCAAGAAGGAAAGAGCCGTAATCTAAATGGCTGCGGACAATAGCGTTGTATATCAGCTTCTGCGTGTAAGGATGTGAACCCCACCAGACACCAGAGAGTGAGCGGAGTATATTAATATTTTTCTCACATTTTTCAACTACATGGTTAATGTGGTGTACACCAGTGAGTCTAGAATCTAAATACATGCCCAAAAACTTTGTCGCCTCCTTCACCGGGAACACCTGATGATTGGAGAAGATGTTGACATTTAGAATTATTTTAGACCTACTGAACACTACTACCGAACTTTTAGAAACAGAAATAGACAGGCCATGTCTGTCCATCCAGTCATTAAGATATTGAATAGCAGTGTTCAGGCGGGTGGAGCATTCTGCAATATCTTTCGAGGCAATGTAAATGGTTATATCATCTGCATACTGAAGTATCTCGCAAAAACTAAGGACGGATAAATCTAAATCGAAAGTGTAAATACCCCAGAGGGCGGGACTGAGGACATTACCCTGGGGAAGACCTATATAAACAGTTCTGGGAGGGAGGGTGGAATTTTGACAAGTGATCGTAATAGTACGGGAGGAAAGAGAATTGCAGATATAATTTGTCATCCTCTCTGAGATACTCAGCTGTCGCATTTTTTGCCTGAGTACAGGAAGACTGACGTTATCGTATGCAGATGATACATCCAGGAACACCGCCGTCACATGTTCCATTTTCGAAAAGGCTATGCGTATATCGGTTACTAAGATTCCTACGCCGTCTGTTGTGCCTTTTCGAAAACCGAACTGTGTTTTAGATAACAGTCCTCGGCTCTCTAAAAACCATTCCAGTCGATTTTTGATCAGATGTTCCAAAATTTTCCCTAGAGTGACCGAAAGTGCTGAGTCTATAACTAGACGGGTCATCAACTGGTTTTCCCGGTTTAAGAATCGGCAAAATAATTTGGGAGCGCCACTCATCCGGGGGAACCTCCGACCGGTAGATTTTATTAAGGATGTTCAGACAAAGCTGTTGAGTGACTGAACCGCTATTGACAAAAAAGGAATAGGGAATTCCATCTGCCCCAGGAGCGGTATCCTTCAATGAACTCAAAACCAGACGGAATTCCTCCAGAGAGAAAGGGGAGTCTAGCCAGTTTGAAGATGATCCTTCAGAAGTACTAACGCAAAGTTCGTCGAGTGATGGAGCCGTCAGAGGAGCCAACCTTCGCGAAAATGCATCAATCCATTCAGAAGGATCATTGGACTGACGGTAATTGCTTGCCGAAAGGGATCCGCGAAATTTCCTAATGTTATTCCAAACGATTGAGGGTTTAGATGCTGGAGAGAGACTTAAGCAAAACTGTCTCCAACCTTCTTTCTTTTTATCTGAAAATAATTTAGAAACCTCAGCCGAAATTTTTTTATAATTTAGAAAATTTGCCATGGTCATGGACCTAGCATAAAGTTTTTCAGCATCCTTACGGCGCTTACAAGCTGAAGTACATTCGCTGTCCCACCATGGAGGAGATGATCTACGGTCTCCAGTTTGTTTCTGAGGAATCAACCTCTCTGCAGCTCTAAGAAGGATATTCTTTAGATTTTCAAGTTGAATGTGGGGATCATTTGTGTCTAAAAGTAGTCGACTCGTTTCAGAATCGGTGGCAGATGCGTATTCAGGCCAATTCGCTTTGTCAAGCTTAAATTTTTGGCGGGGAGGGTTTAGGGTAATCGTCTGTCTCGTCGAGTAGGTAATTGTTACAAGGATAGGGAAATGATCGCTACCATAGGAACTGGGGAGGACAGACCATGAACACAAAGAAGCAATAGTCGGTGAGCACAACGAGAGATCCACCACCGTCCTAGGGTTTTGCAAAGGCGAAACCCTACGGGTGGGAGTTCCATCATTAAGCACCACCAGATTATTATCATCTAAAATGTCCATTAGTTGGGAGGAGTTGGAGTCATTAAAATAGGAGCCCCAAGATGTATGGTGAACATTGAAGTCCCCCAATACAACCCGGGGGAGGGTAATAGAGGTAATGATCTGTGAGAGCTCGGAAAGGACAGAAGGATTTGGATTGGGGATATATACAGATATATACACAGTATTTAGAATACGGACAGCCACAATATTAAAACTACTACTATGTACAGGAAGCGGTAACAAAGAATATATACATCGGCTGGAGACCAAAATGGCCACTCCAGCCTTGCCATCCATTCTGTCATCCCGGAAACATGAGTAGCCCGGGACACGAAAACGTGAGCCAGGCTTTAAACATGTCTCCTGGATGGCAATAATTGATGGCTTATATCTATTCGCTAAGTTAATAATGTCGTGTTTTTTGTTTCTGACGCTACGACAGTTCCACTGGATCATCGGGAACTGATCCATGGTTTAGGACGGTATTAAGAAGCTGAGTCAAGTTAGCACGAGTTTTGTTCGGTAGGCCGGTATCACTGAACCGGGAGATTAGTTGGGAAAGGGTGTTGATGAGGGAGTCAATAAAGTTGTCGTTTGGGGAGATTTCTAAAGGTGAAGGATATGCACTACCATTAGGTAATTGGGAAGTAGGTTCTTCAATAATATTTCTGTGTGCCTGATGATCATAACCAGGCAGCACAGGGGTGACAGGACGGCGGGGAATAAAAACGGTTTTTCTGTAGGAAGTTGTAGCGGGGGATTTGGGTAGGGATCTAGAGCTTGTTGCGGAGTGGGTGAGGTTTTAGTCGAATCTGCAAAAGAACGTCTCACTGGACGAAAACGAGCTGAAGCTTCAAAGTACGAGACATTCTCCTGCGACATGACAAGATTGATTTCCTTCTGTCGTGTGTGTTCTGGACAGGATGGATTATTAGCAGCATGTGAGCCTGAACAAAGCAAACAAGACAGATTGGAAACCTCACAAGTTGTACCCTCATGTGACTGACCGCATTTATAGCACCTAGGCTGTGAACGGCATTGGGATTTAATATGGCCAAAGCGACAACATTTATTGCACTGGATAGTAGGAAGGACATAGGATTCGACTGGAAGGGATGTAAAGTAGCAATAAGCGCGGGGAGGGAGTTTTTGACCAGAGAAAGTCAGGACTACGGATTTGATGGGAACATATGTTGGTTGGTTCTGCTTATTAAAAGTCTTCCGGCTCAGTCTCCGAGCCCTTATAACTTCGCCATAACCAGGTGGTACAGAAATATTAGTTACCAGCTCTTCCATCGACCAGTTAACTGGTATGTCACGCACTACACCCATGCGAGATACATTGTATGACGGAATCACCACAATATATCCAGCACTGGCAAGTACAGGCAAGTTTAAAAATTCGTTGGCATGGGCAGCTAAAGTGAACTCAACTGAGATGCGGTTTCGACCAACCTTCTTAATACCGTCCATTTTTATGTTTTTCACTTCATTTTTAAAAAGAAACTGTCCAAATTCCATGGGCCGTAATGCCCATCCATTGTCTGTTTCAGGTTTGGAAACATGAACCAAGAACGGCGCAGCATCATCAACACTATACATTTTCTTGTTCTCGAATTCCGGGCTAGCATATTGCAATTGTATAGAGGGAACGGAATGAGTACTGTCAGAAACTTTTTTACTATTTTTATTGTTGCTGTCTGGATTAGCACGCTTTCTCGACGTTAAAACGCTGTTACATTCCATAGCTTCTACGATTTGTGTATTGCATACCTGATCATCACAGCCTCCACCCCCAGGATCGGGCGGTTCGGCGTCTATGACGCCGGTATATGAAAACAACAATTATTAAAAACTACTTAAGAACAACACTTACACAAGGACAAATACAATATTTACACCCCCAGCACCAAAAATAGAAGATTCAACAGTAAAAAAGAAAAAACAATGGGGATTATGCACTTTTTTTTTAGTTGATCGACTATTACTCTATAACTTATGAAGTCTTCTTAGCCATGATAGTTTTCCTTTTAAATTTAGCATATTTCCTACTCCCGTGAATTTTTTCACATTTCCAGAAGCAACCGTTTAGCTGGTAGAAGGGGAGACACTGGACTCTAACGATTTTTTCCACTTTAAAACTTAATAATATTTCACAAACCGATCCGTAAATCGGAAAATTATCTACAAATACTCATAATATTTTTATGAAACCTATCCAACGACACCCCACATGATGGGGTGGACGCGACATAAAAATTCATCCCCGCTTAATGTGTAGGGAAGGTACCATAACAAAAATATTTTTTAAGATTTCATGTACCATTTTGTCGGCATCATTAATATGTGCATTCATGCCAAATTGCATCTTTGAAGGTCCTATAGTCTCTGAGCAAAACCGCGGACAGACAGACAGACTTCCTTGTTGACTACGGAACCCTAAAAATCGGCCAAGTGAGAGTTGGGCTCGTGCACGAAGGGTTCCGTACTGTGATAGAGTCAAAGTAGGGAAAAATTGTGTTTTTTTGTATGGGAGCCCCCCTTTAATATTCATTTTATTTTAATTTTATTATTAAATATGAAAGTACACATATAACTCAGGATTTTGTGAAAATTCCAAGTGTCTACAAGTTGCCATGACCAGGCGAGGGACCCCGTGCTCTGCTTGCTGACCGGTCGTTGTAGCCTATGGCTGCCCCGTTCAAGCCAGACGCGGGTTCGACCGGCGCGGACGCCCAACGCGGCTTATGGTCGAGGCGACCCGGTTATGCTTGATGTCTGCTGACGTAGTGCGGAGGGGCGGGGCGTGTTGATGATGACTGATGTCCAGAAGGATGCGTGCTCTTGTCGGTGGTCACTAATTTAGCGTTATGAGTGGCGGCTGAAAGGGAAGATCTTCCGACCGAGAGAGATAGCATGCTCGGTCAGGCCGAAGCCCACTGACGTCATTTCAGACGTTGTATATATCTTGCCGTTCTCCGAAACTTCGATAGCGCGATGTAGGATTGTTAGGCGAATTGTGGGTACCGCCACACCATTATGGATCGTGCAAAAAGGCCAAAAAAATCACGTTTGTTGTATGGGAGCCTCCATTAAATATTAACTTTACTTTGTTTTTGGTATTTGACATATTTTGTTGTTCTGTGAAAATGAACACAATCTGTGAAAATTTCAGAAGTCTAGCTATAGCGCTTATAATTGAAGCTTTATATTAGGTCCTTACCACAGAATTCAGATGTGGTCCTTACATATTATGAAATTGGCGTTTTGTTGTATAGGCCACTTTGATCTCAAATTTCTCCTCTTTGGTTGAGAATAATTCCAAATTCAAATTTATATATTCATTTATTTGGTACATTTGAGTTTCCAAAACACTCATTCATTTGTTTTTTTCTTGATTATTTTTTCTTTGGAGTCGTTCATATCGCACAATGGAAAAATTGAAATATCGCTTTATTTCCGAATATGAGTTCTACCGTGGCACGAGTGCTGCAGAAACAGCTGGAAGAATTAACAATGTGTATGGCGCTGGTGTCGCAAAAGAAAACACGGTACGGTTTTGGTTCCAACGTTTTCGTTCTGGATATTTCGACCTTCAGAACAAACCCCGTGGACGACCCGAGACCAAAATGAATAATGAAGAATTAAAGGCTACATAGGCTGCTATTTATGCATCCGGAACTGGCCACTTACAAGAACAATATTTAAAAAGTAATTACAACATTTGAAAATAGAACTCTTTGGTTGAAGAATACATTTTGTTTCATGTGACTGTCAATTATTTTTCCATTGTGGCGTCATTTTGAAAATTGCGTGTCTTCATTTGCCATGGATTTAACGCGTGAACATTTTCGTGCAATGATTTACTACGATTTTCGGCGTGGGCTAAATCAACAACAGTGCTTTATTCAACTCACCGCAACTTTTGGAGATGAAGCACCATCAAAAACCACTGTTTATCACTGGTACAGTGAGTTTAATCGTGGGCGGTCTATGCTCACGGATGAAAATAAAGAAGGTCGCCCAAAAACAGCTGTTGTCCCACAAAATATAGATGCTGTGCGGGAACTAATAATGCGTGATCGTCATGTTACATATCGCGAGATAGAGGCGTCCTTAGGCATAAGTATGACGAGCATACATAAAATATTACACGAACATTTGGCTGTAAAAAAAATATGTTCGCGTTGGATTCCGCACAACTTGACAATCGATCAAAAACGGGCTCGTGTCGATTGGTGCAAAAAAATGATAAAAAAATACAACCGTGGTACGTCAAAAGCCGTTTATAATATCTACACAGGTGATGAATCTTGGATCTATGCATATTACCCCGAAACTAAACAACAGTCAACGGTGTGGGTGTTCCAAGATGAGCCGAAACCAACAAAAGTTACTCGTGCAAAAAGTACTTTGAAGCAAATGGTCGCCTGTTTTTTGGAATTAATGGACATGTGGCTACAGTGCCATTAGAGAATCGTAAAACGGTTAATTCTGAATGGTATACGACCATTTGTTTACCAGAAGTCTTTGAAGAAATAAGAAAGGACAACCGACAACGCAGAATCATATTACATCACGACTATGCTAGCTGTCACACCTCAGCTGAAACAACTCAGTTTTTGGAGGGTCAAAAGATCGAATTGACTGGTCATCCGCCGTACAGCCCTGATTTGGCACCTAACGATTTCTTTTTATTTCCATACGCGAAGAACAAATTACGTGGTCAACGTTTTTCGAGCCGCGAAGAGGCTGTTGATGCGTTCAAAATGCACGTTTTGGAGATACCTCAATCAGAATGGAAAAAGTGCTATGAAAATTGGTTCCAGCGTATGCAAAAGTGTGTCGATCATCGCGGCGAATATTTTGAAAAGCAATAAAACCATATTAAATGATATATGTTTGTTTCTTTTTTAAATTCCGGATACATAAATAGCAGCCATCGTATTGTGGAAGCAACACCACTTCAGAGTTAGCAGCAGGCTTCGGTGTAAGTGATAAAACTGCTTTAATCCACTTGAAGCAAATTGGAAAGATAAAAAAACTTGAAAGGTGGGTACCTACCTCATGAATTGAGTGAAGCAAACCAGAAAACACGCGTCGACTGCTGCGTTACATCGCTCGAACGACACAATAATGAAGGGATTTGAAATCGGATCATTACTTGTGATGAAAAATGGATCTTTTACGATAATCGGAAGCGTTCGTCGCAATGGCTGTCCCCTGGAGAATCAGCCAAATCCTGCCCTAAGCGAAAATTGACTCAGAAAAAGTTACTTGTGAGTGTTTGGTGGACTAGTGCCGGTGTCGTTCACTACAGCTTTCTAAAATCTGGCCAAACGGTTAGGGCAGATATCTATTGTCAGCAACTGCAAACCATGATGGAAGGACTAGCTGCTAAACAACCAAGGCTGGTCCAGGACAACGCTACACCACACACTGCACAACAGACGGCTGCAAAACTGGAGGAGCTGCAATTGGAATGTCTGCGACGTCCACCGTACTCCCCGGACCTTGCTCTAACACCATTTTTTTCGGAATTTGGATAACTTCCTACAAGGAAAAAAATTTAACTCTGCACCCGTAGCATGGCTACAGTAGAAATACGAAAGTATAGACAAACAGCGGAGATAAACTGAAGGTGCCGTTCTGATCTTTACCGCGGCTAGCCGCGATCGACAAAAATTCAATTAAAATGCCACTTTATGACATAGACATGACAGGGATAGTCCACGTCATAAAGTAGGATTGTATTTTAATTTTAAGGACTATATTTAATCTATGCCATAAAGTGGCATTATATTTTATTTTTTGTCGATTACGGCTAGCCGCGGTAAAGATCGGAACGACACCTTCAGCTTATCTCCGCTGTTTGTCTACTTACTTATTTCTACTGCAGCCATGCTACGGGTGCAGATGTGGAAGTCCAAACCGCATTCAAAGAATTTATTGACTCCCGTCCCTCCGTTTTTTTTACTAAAGGGATCAACGTGGCAAAAATGCATCGAAAAGAATGGCACATACTTTGATTATTTAAATAATAAATATATGATACAAATAAAAATCGACTGTATATTCCTCCCATTTTCAAAACGCCAATTTCATATTAGTCCGGTTAACGAATGACTCAAACGAGGGTATAGACCCAAGCAGCATCACAAGCTGTATAACAGCTGTATTAAAGGTCGTTTATACTCTTAATGCTGTATTTCCAGGCTGTATAAAGGCTGTATAAGCGCTTATACAGCCCACAAATTATACAGCGTTTTGCGTTATATTGGCTGTACAATAGCTGTATAAGCAAAAATAGGCTGTATAATAGCTGTTTTTCGGCTGTACTATGGTGTAGGAAGAAACCAATACACTCCAATTATTCCATTGTAACTCACTTGTTCAGCTTTACGCTGTAAAAATTTTGCATCAGTCGCTTAATACGATCGTCATCCCGTTTAATACGCCCTAACGGCCAACCTCTTACCTCATCGCCACGGCACTGTGTACCGTCAAATCAGTGGGAATGCCAGATAAATCCTATGTTTCAGGTACTTTTGCTGGTGATTGGTAATGCGAAAAATCCACGTTGTTTCAAAAACGTAAAATCGCTTCCTGTAACATAATATATCAGCACAATCTCGAGCTTCGAGGATGACCGGCATTCACTTCATCGATTGGTTAAAAGCTCTAGATCAGTGGTCCCCAAACTTTTTTTCATGCGGGCCACAAACATGTTTTGGTCTTGGTGTCGCGGGCCGCAACAAAAATCTTTTAGGGTTAAAAAATAACATTCTTCAAAATTAACGATTTTGAAGTGAAAAAAATTTAACGACTATCACGTAGACTTTACGTTATTTTGCCGGTGGACGTGAATTTCAAAATTATTTAACATCACGCGGGCCACAAATAAAGTCCCGGCGGGCCGCGGGTTGGGGATAGCGGCTCTAGATGATCACTTCCAGATTAAATTAATGTAGACGCATAATTCTCTTCATTGATATGAACACCTACATCCGAAAAAACATAATAAATATTAACTCATACGTATGTAGCAGGTCCGTTTTTTATTTCCCTATATCCCGCATAATACGCTTTCCCGCATAAGACGCGTTTTTGGTTGAGTCCCTGTAAATCGTATTAAACGGGTTTTACTGGAATAATTTATAATACGACGCGACCGGCGACGCTCGGTCAAGCGCCGCTATCAAAAATTATAATGTTTTTGTGAATCTATTTGGCGTAGCTACCCTGTAATTATATATATTTAGGTGTAATACTATTGAGCAATGACTTAGGAGTAAGCGATAGCGCGATGTATACAACGCTCAGCGCCCTCTAGTTTCGCACATGTTAACTACAAGTAAGGTTGAATAAAATCGTAATCCAGAGGCAGAACAAATTCAAAGAATTAAAAGTTAACTAGAAGATAGTTAAGGCTGCAGTCTTGCAAAATTCACTCGCTGCGAATTTTTTGCGAAACTTTGTATATATTTTTTGGACAAACTAACAACGACTAATAAAATAACACGAAATATTATTATTGCGTATAATATAAGTAATAGCTAGTTATTTTTTTTTAAGTTCATCTATGTGGATAATGTTAGGTAAATCAAGCGTTAAAAACAGCTCTTTCGTCCCAATGTCATTTCGAGTTGTGTTTGTGCGCTTAGTTTCTGGCAATAAATAATTAATTTAAAAATCTGTTCAGCGCACAATAAGCTCAACATTCTCGTCTTCAAAATGCTCAGATTAGTTTTTTCTAATTATCTTTCATTTTCTTAATTAAGAGCCCACAATTTCATCAAAATTCTCTGTTTTTATCTATTAATAAACGGGTTATTTCATAAAAACTATAATAATAATATAATAATAATATTTATGGACGCTTCACACCACGTCAGTCTGGCCCCGTGCTAAGTACCTGAAGGACTTGTGTTACAGGTACCAGACAACGGAAATATATTAAATACTTTTATATTTATACTATACATATATTTAAGATTTTTATTATATCATACACGTATTTAATATACATCCAGACCCGGGAACATTGAAAACTTTTTGTTCCGTCGGCGGGATTCGAACCCGCGACCCCCGGCTTGAGCTACCAACGCGCTCACCAGTGACACAATGGACATAACTACCAGTATTTCGACTGCAAAGAAACGGACAGGTTTCAATATCTGTCAAATTCGTCGGGTTTCACTAGGATTATGAACGGAATGTACCTCGCGCTGGCTGATATAATTTATTTTTAAATATTTAAAATAAAGATTTCAAAATTGGATTCTGACAATTTTAACACGTTCGCTGCGGTACGAGACCTCATTGAATCTCGTTAGTGACTTTCATCCGGTGCGGAGGTGAATTTGTATGTTTTACCCGTATCGGCAAATAAGTTTTCTATTCGATTTTTTCAACTTAGAGTGAGATAACTGAACTTATGATGATTATGTATATTGGTAGTAATATTTTTATCAATTAAATCGGTTTTGTAATAAATGCAAGAAAACTTTATGTTCGTCATGTTTTAATGAAAAACATTGAATATTTTGTTACTTGCTACCGAAATCAGTCAGTTTTCAGAAAAATATTAAGGTTTTAAGGAAGCCACTCGTACGAGATCTAAAGAGTCTCAGTGCGTCATTGCGAAAGGAAATTAACGAATACTTTTCGGTCTCGTAACGCCAATATGGCAGATCTTACAAATTACCGCAGTGAAGGTGTTAATCGAATGTGCCAAAACACAAACAACAATATGACCAAAGAGGAACACGTCCAGCGAATATGTCAAAGTTTTGAATTCGTAGGTAACAAGTCAACAACCCTAGCGACGATTTTCGTCATAATACGTCAAATTTAAAAATTTCAACATCATTTCCAAGTCGGCATACTCTATAATTCTGTCTACTCTGCCAGTGACCACTGAGCCACAGAGGTCGTCGTATACATCGAAAATATGTAATAATTAGATTATTTTGATGCCAAGAGTTCAGTAAAGCAATTAATACAAAAAAATATCACCTAAATCACCTTACTCCAACAATAATAATAATCTCAAAAGACCTACAAAAAAGGGCTTATAAACAAGAATTGCAAGGGAAAGAATCATGGCCAAATTTGTATAGGAGCTGGACTCGACTTTTATTTTTGATGTCCCAAAATAAACTATAGTTAGATTTGGTTGTTCTTATGCTCTAAACATAATTCCGTTTGAGAATCATGTCTAAATAGCCACGGTTTTTTACAATGATTAATAACGTTAACAATTATTTTGAGGTTAGACTTAAGAACTACCTTTTTCCCGACTGCGGTGTAGCCTACAAGTATATATTCGGCGATCTCGTTTCTAATTATTTCAATTTTTCCTAGAGTATTACCCAAAAAATAGAACGAATGCGAATAATCGCCGGCTGTCAGAATATAAAGAAACTAAAATATATTGATCTTTTTTTTGTGGCTATTTACAAACCAGTTTTTAACCAGTTGGCTATGCATCGTCTAGCTTCAGTATTGAACGTTGGAGTCAACAAGTCGGCTAACGACGTATAGCCGTGTGATTGAATGGCGTTGTTCAGTCAAAGTGCTAGCTGTTTGATTGAACGGCTATTTTAAGCAGTTGGCTGCGACATATATATGTAGTATGGCAGCCAGGCACGGAGTTAACTTGACCGAGTTGTAATACAGAGCGAAAAGGAGGAAAAAATCACGTTTTTTGTATGAGAGCCCCCCTTAATTATTAATTTTATTAAAATTTTGTTATTAATTATTTAAGTATAAATACAGCTGAGTATTTTGTGAACATTTCAGGTGCCAATCCATCTGTTGTCATTAATACCGAACAAAAAATGTTTGAAAAATCAGGTTTGTTGTATGGGAGCCCCCCTTAAATATTTAATTTATTTTGTTTTTAGTATTTGTTATAGCGGCAAAAGAAATACATAATCTGTGAAAGTTTCAACACTCTAGCTATTACCGTTCTTGAGTTACAGCCTGAAGATATACAGACATACAGACAGACAGACAGACAGACGGACAGACATCGAAGTCTTAGTAATAGGGTCCCGTTTTTACCCTTTGGGTACGGAACCCTAAAAATATATTTATGTTGAGATGTAGGTAATTATAATATCACGTGACGACCAACAGGACCATATTGTGAAATACGCGCACACATAGGCACTACTGAAGTCTCTTGTCTTGAAGTACCTAGTCTGTAGTTGCCCTGAAACCTGACTTTCACCTTAAAATTAATAACGGCTCTTAAAGAAAGTCGCAAAATAATTAACATTAAATTCGCTATTAATTATGAAACTCGTTTATTTATTCATGACTCAAAATAGGTTTGAGTTGATTATGTTTTTAATAAAAATTATTCGCCCAAAGGACTTGTAAGTTGTAACAGAGATTATATTAATAAAAAGTTTTAAGGCGACACGGAAAAAAACATCTATAATATCTATAATATAAAATTGATTTTCAAATGTGTTCGTCGCGCTAAAACTCTAAAATGGCTGAACCGATTCTGCTAATTTTTGTCTTAAAATAATCCTTGTAGTCCAGGGAAGGTTTTTAAGTGACACGAAGTTCACTGGGACAGATAGTAAATAACTGAAAATGCGCGGTGTACCGGTGAGACTTAGCTAGATTTTTTAAGAAATCCCCTACGAATAATAAAACCAGGAAACGTAACTCCCATACTAATACCGTTTTAAATTTGGTTCCATTCGAACTGTCATGTAACGTCAGCCTTTATACCGCTCAAGGTCACCTAAATATTGCAAATGTATGAAAAGTGAACCTAAGGTAGAGCTTGTCTAATTTGAAATGACGCGCCCACCACTTCAAAGTTGATATAAATGAAACATTTTTGTACTATGAATACGAGGGAGGGGCGCGTCATTTTAGGTTAGACAAGCTCTACACTTTTTTGACAAGTATTTTGGAGCATGTTTTTTGACGGAGTTACTCTTCCTTAGTTTTTATTATTCGTAGGAAATCCCATACATATTAAATTTCATGGAAATACTGCAGCTTGCCGAGTTACGTTTGAGTAAAAATAGAGTGTGCTAATATAAAGGGGGTGACAGACGTGCGAGTAAGTACGCAGACTTATGGCTCGACGATCTTAATCGCCTGTGTGTCAGCAAAAAGCGGCGAGCCGCGAGCCGCGAGCCGCAAGCCGCGTGCCGTGAGCCGCGAGCCTGTGGGCATGGTAATTCAGTGTGAGCGATTCTCGTGTGTCACCGACGCGAGCCGAGTAAGTTCGCGAACTTAAAACCCGCGTGCTTTAAGTACGTACGTCTATCAGGCCTTTAAAAGACCAGCGTCCTGGATTCCATTCCCTTCCAAAATATCGTCATATTTAAAGAATCTATTCAGTGGTTAAGGCATGAACAACACAGACACACAGACAGACAGACCCACTTTCGTAATCATATCCATTACCATTATTAGTAGGGATGTAACGGAGGTAACTATATCGGAACCGAAGTCGGAGTCGGAGTTTTCAAATTTGACTTATCGGAATCGGAACCGGAGTCGGAACCGAAGTCGGAGGTAGAGTCAGAAGTGGTGGCAGGAGAGAGGTCTGTTTTTAAGGAGCAATAAAATATGATTAAGTCACGAATTAACAAGTGAAAAAATAATAGACGAAAGTTCGCAAATAGCGGGGGTCGGGAGGGTTCCTCGCGAGTCGCGTGACATAATATAGTATGAACCTGTTTAATTAAATAATAACCGTTGACGCGGGCCGCCGCGCGCCTCTTTGTTCTGCTTCGACCTCCGATTAACCTCCGATTTGAAAGTATCGGAGGCGAAGTCGGAACCGAAGGTGTAATATTAACCGGAGGTTCCGACTTATCGGAGCCGAAGTCGAAGCTTCGTAACATCCCTGATTATTAGTATCTAATCCCGATCCCGAAGATCCCGCCGTCGTATAGCTTTGTCCACACTGGGCCTTTTTTGTTCATCAAGGGCATGCGTTTTAGCGCAGTCAACAGCGAACGTGAGGCATGCCTGTGACGCGCGTTGAAATCGTAGCGCTCGCTATGACACTTTTCTTTCAACGCGGGTGGATTTTGACGCATTCAATTATTGAATATACCAAACGAAAGTTTAATAAAAAGAAGATATGACGAAAATTTAAGATGAAATTGCATGATGTGGACATAGCTAATATGCCGTCTGACGTCTCACGTCGCACACACCTGTCAGTGTGTTTATTTGTTTGGAGAATTATAGAACTAGTGAAAAAAAAACCCTTGCGACTGATGATGACATACTGTTTTAATTACTTGAGCAGTTTGAATTTGGGTAAGAAAAAAATAACTTAACTAACGACGAATATTGATTAATTAGTAATAGTATTTTTTTTTACAAAAAAATTAACCCGACTTCCAAGGTAAAAACAAATATTGAATTTTTGTATATTTTTTTATTTTAATATTATTAAGTATTAAATATTAAAGTACACATATAAGTGAGAATTTTGTGAAAAATTCAAGTACTTACGAGGGCTGCTATTTATGTATCCGGAATTAAAAAAGAAACAAACATGTATCATTTAATATGGTTTTATTGCTTTTCAAAATATTCGCCGCGATGATCGACACACTTTTGCATACGCTGGAACCAATTTTCATAGCACTTTTTCCATTCTGATTGAGGTATCTCCAAAACGTGCATTTTGAACGCATCAACAGCCTCTTCGCGGCTCGAAAAACGTTGACCACGTAATTTGTTCTTCGCGTATGGAAATAAAAAGAAATCGTTAGGTGCCAAATCAGGGCTGTACGGCGGATGACCAGTCAATTCGATCTTTTGACCCTCCAAAAACTGAGTTGTTTCAGCTGAGGTGTGACAGCTAGCATTGTCGTGATGTAATATGATTCTGCGTTGTCGGTTGTCCTTTCTTATTTCTTCAAAGACTTCTGGTAAACAAATGGTCGTATACCATTCAGAATTAACCGTTTTACGATTCTCTAATGGCACTGTAGCCACATGTCCATTAATTCCAAAAAAAAAACAGGCGACCATTTGCTTCAAAGTACTTTTCGCACGAGTAACTTTTGTTGGTTTCGGCTCATCTTGGAACACCCACACCGTTGACTGTTGTTTAGTTTCGGGGTCATATGCATAGATCCAAGATTCATCACCTGTGTAGATATTATAAACGGCTTTTGACGTACTACGGTTGTATTTTTTTATCATTTTTTTGCACCAATCGACACGAGCCCGTTTTTGATCGATTGTCAAGTTGTGCGGAATCCAACGCGAACATATTTTTTTACAGCCAAATGTTCGTGTAATATCTTATGTATGCTCGTCATACTTATGCCTAAGGACGCCTCTATCTCGCGATATGTAACATGACGATCACGCATTATTAGTTCCCGCACAGCATCTATATTTTGTGGGACAACAGCTGTTTTTGAGCGACCTTCTTTATTTTCATCCGTGAGCATAGACCGCCCACGATTAAACTCACTGTACCAGTGATAAACAGTGGTTTTTGATGGTGCTTCATCTCCAAAAGTTGCGGTGAATTGAATAAAGCACTGTTGTTGATTTAGCCCACGCCGAAAATCGTAGTAAATCATTGCACGAAAATGTTCACGCGTTAAATCCATGGCAAATGAAGACACGCAATTTTCAAAATGACGCCACAATAGAAAAATAATTGACAGTCACATGAAACAAAATGTATTCTTCAACCAAAGAGTTCTATTTTCAAATGTTGTAATTACTCTTTAAATATTGTTCTTGTAAGTGGCCAGTTCCGGATACATAAATAGCAGCCTATGTACCTGTTGCCATTAATGATATAGACCTGTTTTTATTGTTCTGTGATTAACACCCGTATTCACAAACATTACTATGAGGTCTCACAGTACGAGCGGACGCATAGTATCCCAAAAGCCTATTCATAGACAATACTTGAGTGGCGTTCATCACTATGCGTCCAATACCAAGGAACGCACAGATAAAGTAGCCAGCTAGCTAGCTATATTACGCAACGCATAGTGTCGAGCTCACGTCAAAAAGTTATGGATTATAGCAGCGAAGAGGAATTTGATAATTATATCAATGGTATCATGGACAAATTAACTGCACAGGTCTTCCAGTGCCATTAATTTACCAATTGCTCGTGGCTTTAATATTTTATTCTTCTGGTAGTTTTCAGGTAAGGTATTTATTAATAAGTAGGAAGAATTAATTTTTATATTCGACTGTTTATTGCGTACAGCCCATTGATAATGATCAACATTATTATTATCTTAGCTATTATTTTTACTTATTTAGTAAATATGTATTAGGTCCCACGTACAATATTTGTTTCTTTCACAGATGGTCACTGGTCAGTGATCAGGTACAGGAGTATTGTTTAAAAGGGTTCGAAAAAAAATTAACAATGTAATAACAGATGCCAAATGAAGTGTCATTTCAACGATGTGAACTACGCAACAAAAACGGACCAATCAGAAAGCTCTATACGACGCTATGCGTACGCATAGCGAAGTATCGTTTGAGTATTGTTCATGAATTAAAAGGCTTGTCAAAATGAGCGCACTGAGAAATCCCTTACTTCGCATAGCAATGGTAGTTAACTTAGGGAAGTATTGTTTATGAATACGGGTGATAGACTCTATAATATCAATAATGGCAACAGGTAAGTACTTGCTCTATATTATAGAGCAAAAAAGGCCAAAAAATCACGTTTGTTGTGTGGGAGCCATTAAAATATATTATTTTGTTGTTATAGCAGCAACAGATATAAGTACTTACATAATAATCTGTGAAAATTTTAACTCTCTAGCAGCTAGCTGCTATTACCGTTCATTAGTTACAACCTGGAGACAGACAGAGGGACAGACATCGAAGTCTCAGTAATAGGGTCCCATTTTTACCCTTTGGGTACGGAACCCTGAAAACCGGCCAAGTGCGTGTCGGGCCACGCGCAATATAGTCTATGCCCTGGCCCTGGCGCCCTGGTGCGCCGTGGAAAGGCAAGAGGGGCGCCGTGAGTCGATCCTCCATCATTATCCGTTAAACCACAATTATAAAATAAAATTATAATATTATAACGAAGTACTTATACAAAGTAGGCAGATTAATTAATATTTGTTTATGGGAACTAATTTTTTGAGCAGTTATTTAAATATTTGAGATGTTATTGTGATCAGTTGAAAAAAATATTGAGCGGTTATTTAATTTCATGGTGGTTGATTAATTATTGTGACTGTAAAACATGAACAGTAATAAAAAAATAATTGGGCGGTAAAAATGATGGAATGAGCGATTCGATAAATGAATGAGCGGTAGAAATGATGGAATGAGCGGATCGATAACGACTTAACAGGAGGCCTACTTAACCACGGACACCATAGCGGGGGACGGGGGGGCGCAGGCCCTCCGAATGGGGGGCTCGGTGGGCGCAGCCCCCCGCCAAAACAAAAACACACAATCCAGAAAGTCCAAGAGTTTAGAGTAGGTTAGGTTGGGTTAGAACTTAGACCACAACACAGAGGGAGCCGAGCGAGCGCAGCGAGCGTGCTGCGGCAGCAGCCGGCGACCGTCTTATACTTTCGCTTTATAACGGTACAGAACCCTTCATGGGTAAGTTCGATTCGCACTTGGCCGATTTTGTTATATTTGTGTTTTGTTACCACCTCATTGTTTAAAGAACTGCTTAGAATGAGATTTCTTACTGACAAATTCCAATTTGTTACTGCCCACACGTAACCGCTCATTCATTAATTTTTACCGCTCATTTAATTATTTTACTGTTCAATAATGTTTTCAAATATCCATTTCATTATTTTTTACTACTCATTTTTTTTTACTTTACTGCTTAGTTTACAACTGCCCCTTTAAATCAGTGCCTCTGTTTATTATTATTTACTTGCTTAACCTAACTATAATCATTAAAGGTGTTCATATTTTATGTATATTTATGTAATAGCTAGGTAAAGTAGGGCGCCGTGACAAAATATTGACTTGTAAGTGCGCCGCAGACTGAAAAAGATTGGGAACCACTGGTCTATAGGATTCCGTAATCCGTATTACCGCAAATTTTTAATTGGTGAAAGATAGGACATTAACCCTTAACCACTGACGTACGTATGTGGTACGTCACCCACGCGGTTTTTCATTCAAAACTCAAAATTTCGCGGGAATTTCTGCGTGTCATTTTTGGTAGTTTCCTAGTTGCCAGTGATGCGTCGAAGGCAGGGGAGATCGGATGCAGAGCATATCTGCAAGCAGGTGACTTCGACGACCTGACGTATGAGGTACGTAGCGTCAGTGTTAGTGTGACTTTTTTCAAGTAATTACTTTTTGTTTGTCCGTAGATAAAAATGAATTGTAGGCTGTCTTATTCATCTAGGGAACCCTCTACGTCTAAAAAAGGCCAGTTGAACAGAATATTTCCAAAAACGACGAACAGATTGTATTGATACCATAGCTTTCACATGAACTCTTTAGCCTTATTGGTTGGCCAAGGATAAAGGTGATGAAGTTGGTCAAAAATGCAAAAAAGGCATCAATTTTACACAATGAAAACATGCCATTATATATTTCAAAGAAAAACGTCGCAGAACCCGAAACGGATGTCAATTGCTTGCAAAATCGGTTTGCTTGCAGTGCTCTAAGTCGACCTGCAACAACTGTCGTTAAAAAGTGCCTTGTAATTTGATTTGTGGTGATTGTGATTTTTTCCTATTTAATATAATTCTTGATAATTAATATATGTACCAAAACAAAAAAGTTCCTATGTCTAGAAAATATTTTTTGTTAATTTTATATAAAAAGTCTATCCTACTTTGTAAGTCACTAAGGTTTTTGTTACATAATTTTTTTTATAATAATTTTTTTTTAAATATCTATATTATGTCATTTGAAAGTATCCGAATAAATAGACTACTATTGTCACCAGATTTAAACTTTATCGATACATCAGGAGGCGTTCAAAATTACATACGTATCCCATACGTACGTCAGTGGTTAAGGGTTAATTATTAGAGCTATAGCAAACCGTATGTATTCGGTACTGAGTAACGGGTACGCCACCTAGTACCGAGTAACGAAACGTTACTCGCGAATGCGCTTGGTTACTCGCATTTTTCGTAGTTGCTATATTTTTTTTAATTTAATATATTTTTTTACTAAAATATCGCGACAAGCATATCGTTTACCAGCTGATGATAAGCGTTAACGCTTGCAGTATTTAACTTTTTAGAATAAACTCAAAAAAGATTAAATTTTTCGTGATTGGCTTCATTTTGATAAGACGAACAACAATTTCCTCTGCGAAAGTGGTAGCTTACAGAGATAGAAAAGATTTAAAATTTCGTTTTGATGGTCCTAAAAATATATGGATTGTTCTTTTTGTAGGCTAATGTTACTCTTAAATTAAATAACTATTAACCTATGAAATATACAAAAAATCGTCCAAGGGTTCCGTACTGTGAATTGTGATAGAGTGAAAGTAGGGAATATAGTGTTATTTGTATTTATATATCCCCTTAATTATTTATTTTATTCTAATTTTATAATTAAATATTAAAGTAGATATAATATATAACTCAGGATTTTGTGAAAATTTCAAGTGTCTACACTCTACATGTTGCCATTATGGAATACGAGCAAAAATGCCAAAAAAGAACACGTTTGATGTATGGCAGAACCACCTAAATATTAACTTTATTTTGTTAGTATTTGTTATTATAGTGGCACCAGAAATACACAATCTATAAAAAATTCAGAGGTCTAGCTATAGTGGTTCTTGAGATACAGCCTGGAGATAGACAGACGGACAAACATCGACGTTTCAGTAATAGGGTCCCGTTTTTAACCTTTGCGTACGGAACCCAATAATCAACAAAACTTGGTTGTTAAGTATGAGGTATCAAAATCCAAAACTATCGAGTAACGAGTAACGATACAATAGTAACGAGTACGAACAGTTAAAGTAACGAATACATACGGGTACGCTTTTTTTCGTTACTTTTACAGCTCTATTAATTATAACGTGTTTTACACTACTAATAAACGACCGCTTTATAAATCTCATTCAAAGTACCACAATGTGTGCTTGTGATGTGCTTCTTATTGAAATTAATAAAGTTAATAATTAAACTAAATAAACAGTGTAGTATTTAAGTTTTTTCCATAATGTTTTAGTTTTTGAACTTATACAGCACTAGCGCGATGTAGCCGCCTAACAGTGCCATCTCTCGGTAGATATTTGAACTAATTTCCTAATTTCCGGGGCTATGAATATAATAATAAAATAACAGGGTGGCAATTACTGAGTAATTGCGGATTTTTTAAGAAAATAAAAAACAATTAACTTTATTCTGTAATGTTTTGACCATTTTGATCAATGACCTTTTGCCATCTTTCAGGCACAATCATTATCCCCCGTTTATAAAACTTCTGGTATTTATTAGGAAAAAACTGAAACAGGTACGATTTGATATAATGATAACAATTATCGAAATTTTCTGGGCATGCTGAACACATTAAGGTGACGCAGCGTTAAAGTAAGAAACCGTGTTGGATATGTTTTAGATTGCTTGTTTTCTATGAGAGGCCGGCCCGGCCCCCTTAAATCACTCTCCTCTGTTGGAAAAATAGGAATCCCTTTTTTTACACAGGTCTTTTCGATTGATTATTCTGTGCTATAAAAGTTGTCCAATCGTGCTATGCTATGGGCAATTCAAAGACAAAGACATGATGAATACTGACAATGAACTTCAATTTCTTAGCTTTAGTCATTGCTGAGAAAAATCGGCATAGCTACAGCCAAATTATCAAGGCGTCGCCTTAAGATTAAATGAAGAAACTAGATGTTCCGCGCGGCTTCGCCCGCGTAAATTAGTAATTTTACGGAAATCGTACATTTTTCGCAACAAAATAGCTTATGTCTCTTCACGTAGTCTACTCTATATCTGTACCAAATAACATAAAAAATTGCTTCAGTAGTTCGTGAGATATAATTTTCCGTTTTAACCACATTTCCTCTGTTTCTTCGGCCTTATTAGTTTTAGATTTTAAATTTTGAGGAGTTCCCTCGATTACTCATGGATCCCAGTATCAGATCACCACTTTTGTGAGTATAGTACCGATAGTACCAAATTGGGATGACACTCTGTACGCCAAAAGAAAAATTTTGAAAATCGCAAACGAACATACGAACATAACACCTCCCCCATTTTAAAGTCCTTTAAAATTGTAGCCCATGTGTTATTCTGATGTATCAGCTATATTATTGTAAAGTTTCATTAAGATACATTCAGTAGTTTTTGCGTGAAAGAGTAACAAATAACCATACATCCATACATGCACACATCTATACATCCAAACAAATTTTCGCCTTTATAATATTAGTAGGATTGCTTTATAGTTTATAGGTTCTAGCTCACACACTCTATAGTCTATACATATCTGCTTTATTATGTGGACTATACGATGTTCCGATAGGTACATAAAGTGACCTCTTTCATGGGTAAAAAAAATCGGTTGTCTGTAAAGTCGGTTTACTGACGATAGTTGAACGTGACAACGTCATAGCCTTAACCCCTCAGTTCCGGGAAAAATCTATGCAAAAAAGTTGGCAGGTCAATGTGCAAAAAAAAAGGCGCCCGGCCTACCCTCTTTGTAAAATTAATGTAATATGAAATATCCTTACATATAATCTATATTTTACGTTTGTGTGAACTACATTATAATATATGTTAAATTTTCTATCTATCAAGCCATCATAATATAGTATTTAGTCCGATGTGATATTAGTTTCTCAATTATAAACTTTCGAAACTATAATTAGTGACTTGTTCAGAAGAAATAAACGAATACTTTATTCTTCATATATTAAGTCATACCTTGACACGTAGGAAATAGAGCACAATTTTGAATAGCCGAAATAATACTAATAGCTCACAGATTGTTTATTTATTTTTCATTCAGAGTGTGGTCAATGTATCAAAGGTCATAACTAACCAAACTTCTTCATACGAAAGTATTCTCTAAGTCATCGAAATACGTAATATAATCGAAACAAAGAGCGCGGCCCAGCACCCTGAGAGTGTAAATGGAACGCCTTAGAGCAGCTGTCAGCGAGGCAACGCCGCATGAACTGTCATGTTTTCCGGGCGCGCACCCCATATCGAATTATAACACGTTATCACGTCAAAACCACGTAAAAACTAATACTTATGCTTTGAGTACTCGGGCTATTGGACCCAAAAAAATTGGACCCATTGGGTCCAATGACTAGATATGAATTTTTAAAATATTTTCATCTAGCGATTGGACCCACTTTTATGATCCATTGTTTTCTGGCAAGAAATTTTGAAGTAGGGTTGGCACAAAAATAATTAGTTATAAGTTATAACCATATTATTTTGTTTATTTAAAACTTAGAACACTCTCATTAACTTATATTATAATTATTACTATTAAGTACCTAAATCTACTGCGTCGAATTATGTTTTAAAAATACTTGATTTATTATTATTAGTATAAAAATTAAAAAAAAATTGTTTAAACTATATATTTTTATATTATAACCACAGAATTTACTTAACGTAATCTAAGGATTATGTTTGTTAAAAAATTGTAATATTATTAAAAACTAGAAAAAAAAATTGTATGGAAAGTGTTACTCATACTTTAATAATTAAAATAATATTATTACATACTTAATAATATTATTTGAGTACTACTACTACTAGCAATTCTAATGTTTTTAAACCTAGTAAATTATATTTTTATTAACAATAACTAATTCACAATTACAAGGTACATCTAAGAAGTTATTTTATAATAAAACCTGTGATTTTATTTAATAGAAAAGTTTTTACTTACTTTAGTTTTATTTCAATGTTTTTAAACAAAAGAAGTACGAAGAATCTTATGTTATTAGTTATAAAATACTTTATATTAATACTATTGGCCAAATCTTGATTTATTTTCTATTATTTTTACTTATTGTTTGAAGTTTTAATTTGTCTTGAGCCTTGACCGATCTCAATAAATATTTTCATACAAAGTAATTATTTTGTTTTTAGGGTTCCGTACCCAAAGGGTAAAAACGGGACCCTATTACTAAGACTTCGTTGTCTGTCCGTCTGTCTGTCTGTCTGTCTGTCTGTCTGTCTGTCTGTCTGTCCATCTGTCTCCAGGATGTAACTCAATAACGGTAATAGCTAGAGAGTTGAAATTTTCAGAGATTATGTATATCTGTTGCCGCTATAATAACAAATACTAAAAACAAAAGAAAATTAATATTTAAGGGGGGCTCCCATACAAGAAATGTGATTTATTTGGCTTTTTTTGCTCTATATCAATAATGGCAACAGGTAGGTACTTGGATTTTTTCTCGAAGTCCTTAGTTATATCTCTTCTTTAATATTTAATAATAATATTAAAATAAAATAAAAAATTAAGGGCGGCTCCCATACAAAAAACACAATTTTTGGCCTGATTTTGCTCTATAATGGTACGGAACCCTTCGCGCACGAGTCCGACTCGCACTTGGCCGATTATTATTTATTCTAATCTACAACTTTTTTGCTGGCCCTACGGACATAAACCCGACAGTCATAAAAAATAATTACTTGGGTCCAATCGCTAGATGAAAAAATGTTAAAAATTCATATCGAGTTATTGGACCCACTGGGTCCAATTTTTATGGGTCCAATAGCCCGAGTACCCATTAAAACGTTTATTCTTCGATTTTACAATTGGTGAAAAAACCGTGTTGCTTAGTTCCAAAGCATCTCGGTGCGTGTTCAATTCGTGTTCTTTTGTTTCGTTCTAGAAGGTTCATAAAATCCAGTTGGCCGCGGATGACGTCACACATCTTGTCAGCTTTTCATAGGTGTGAGTGCGATGGCTATTTTTTCATAAAATTAGAGCGGGACAGTTGAAATGTATAAACAAAATTGCATAGTGTGGACATAGGTTATCAATATTATGCCGTCTGACGTCTCACGTCGCACACACCTGTCAGTGTATTATTTGTTTCACCCCAGGAAAATTAAACATTTCACCTCGGAATAATTTGCATAGAGCTGAAAATTGGTAGAGACATTACATACACCATTATGAATAAAACCTTAAAAGTCCCCGGCGATCCTCCTTGTGCAACATTTTTTATACAAGGTCAAATGTAAGAAAATTAGGTTTTTCCTATTTATTTTTCAAACAGTACATTTTATCATAAAAGTAGGTAGGACAAGAGTGTAGATCAAAGAATTCTCTACAAAAAATATCTTTACACTTTTTTTCGTACGACTTACCATTCGTTATAAATAGCAGGCGTATAGTTGGGAAAATCATGTCTATGTACTTATATTATAAAGCTGAAGAATTTGTAGAACTACTGGTTCGATTTGAAAAATTCTTTTTGTTTTAGATAGTCTTAGATATCGAAGAAGGCTTTAGGCTATATAACACCACCCTGCGACCAATGGGAGGGAAGAAATAGATGAAGATGTGAAAAAAACGGAGAAAACAATTTGAAAGGGCTTATCTCACGAACTGCGTAAGCAATTTTTATATTATTTGGCACAGTTATAGAATAGACCACGTGGAAGAACGTAGGCTATTTTGATTTTGAGGAAAATGTACGGTTTCCGTGAAATTTGTAATAAACGCTTAACGTCTAGTACTACATACTAGGGTTGTTTGACACGTTCTCGGCCTGACATATTACGTCTGAGTGCCTTGCAAGCGTACTGAAGCTCTTTGCGACTCGAAAAGATAAGATTTGGTCACGGTAATAAGTCATGCAGAAGTATGTTTGGCTGTGAACAGCCCTCGTATGCTGTAGTACAAGAAGTTCCGCTCCGCCCTGTTAATTATGCATTTCACAGAAACCGTACATTTTCCCGAAAAACAAAATAGCCTGTGTCCCTCCACGTGGTCTACTTTATATGTGTGCCAAATAACATGAAAAATGCTTCAGCAGTTTGTGAGATATGCTCTTTCAAATAATTTTCCCGTTTTTCCACATTTTCCTCTGTTTCTTTGCCCCTATTGGTGGCAACGTGATGTTATGTAGCTCAAATCTTCCTCGATAAATAAGACTATCCAACGCAATACGAATTTTTCAATACAAACCAGCAGTTTCACAAATTTTTAACTTTTTAATATAAGTATAAGTATGATTTTCCCAAACTTTAAACCCGAAAATTATGAGGAATGGTAAGTCGTATGAAAAAAGTGTCTGAATATTTTTTGTAGAGAATTCTATGATCTACACTCTTGCCATAAATATTTTTATGATAAAATGTACAGTTTGAAAAAAAAACGAGATCATTCTCATACCTTTGACTTTGAATACATTTTTTTGCACAAGGAGGATCGCCGGGGACTTTTGAGGTATTATTTATAATGGTGTATTTAACGTCTCTACCAATTTTCATTCCTATGCGAATTATTCGGAGGTTACGATTTTTTTGCGTCTAAATAGACCGGGCTTACCTGTTTGCCATTAATGATTATAGACTCTATATCAATAATGGCAACAAGTAAGTACAGTTTGCTCTATATTATAGAGCAAAAAAGGCCAAAAAAATCACGTTTGTTGTATGGGAGCCATTAAAATATATTATTTTGTTTTTCTTTTAAGTATTTGTTGCTAAAGCGGCAACAGATATACATAATAATCTGTGACAATTTCAACTCTCTAGCTGCTATATTCGTTAGTTACAGCCTGGAGACAGACAGGCGGACAGACATCGAAGTCTTAGTAATTAGGGTCTCGTTTTTACCCCTTGGGTACGGAACCCTAAAAAACCGGCCAAGTGCGTGTCGGGCCACGCGCAATATAGCCTATAGCAGGGGTCACCAAATGGCGGACCGCGGTCCGCATCCGGACCGCCGACCCATTGTATGCGGACCGAGCATATTCGAAGGTGAAATAAATTTTGGTCTTAACTTACTGATGAACATCTCCAGGATTTAAATGTCAATAGTTTACACCAATTTCACTCCAAACAAGCAATAAAATTGTCACTTTTCTCATTGATTGTAAATAATTACCTTTGTAATTTCCGTAATTACCTTTGTTTAATTAGATATATTTTTTTATTATAAAATGTGCGGACCGCGAAGGTCATTTCTTTTCTTAAAATGGACCCCGAGGGAAACTATTTGGTGACCCCTGGCCTACAGGATTCCGTAATCCGTATTACCGCTAATTTTTGATTGGTGAATGACAGGACATTTATAACGTGTTTTACACTACTAATAAACGACTAATGGTGCGCTTATACGGGCAACTAAAATTACTCAACTCCGGTCCATTCTCGTCAACTTTGACGTCACGACTACATCAAGCAATTTGCGACAACAAGCAGCAATATAGAATATTTGAGCGACATGATATTTAGCGATATGAAATAAATTGCTCTATGTTGCTACTTGCTGAACTAATTGCTCAGATCGCTCCATTCGTGTCGCCGATTTGCCGTAATAGATTGCCGTAATAATTGCCCGTGTAAGCGCTTCTTATGGCTGGTTTACACTTAATAAGTAGATAAGTAGTAACTAAATTTTAACTTCATTTGAAGTGCCTGCCCGAAATGTGTCAAGTGACAAGCCCCGCCTGCCAACATAATAGAAAATAGTCAAATTTCTAATTTCCTTGTTTAGTACTTAACTAAATTATAGCTTGCTACTTGCTACTAAATTTTGTGTTAACATGCAATTAACAACTTAAAATTAAGTTAAAATTTAGTTAACTACTTATCTACTTAATAAGTTAATACGTGTAAAGTTGTAGACCAGTCCTTAATGCTTTAAAAATCTCATACGAAGCACCGCAACGTGCGCTTCTTCAAAAATTCATTCAAACGCTTCACATAAGTTGAACAAAATTATAATGTTTTGCCGGTTACTTAATGTTTTAGTTTTCTAACTTATACAAGCACTAGCGCGATGTAGCGGCCTAACAGCGCCATCTCTCGGTAGACATTTGAACTATGTTCCCTAATTTCCGGGGCTATGAATAATAATATAATAATAATTGTTTTGTGTTCAAGAATAATAAAATAACAGGGTTTCAGGGTGTGTTCAAGAATAATAAAATAACTTGCTACTAAATTTTGTGTTAACATGCAATTAACAACTTAAAATTAAGTTAAAATTTAGTTAACTACTTATCTACTTAATAAGTTAATACGTGTAAAGTTGTAGACCAGTCCTTAATGCTTTAAAAATCTCATACGAAGCACCGCAACGTGCGCTTCTTCAAAAATTCATGCAAACGCTTCACATAATAGAACTAAAATCATAATTTTTTGCCGGTTACTTAATGTTTTAGTTTTCTAACTTATACAAGCACTAGCGCGATGTAGCGGCCTAACAGCGCCATCTCTCGGTAGACATTTGAACTATGTTCCCTAATTTCCGGGGCTATGAATAATAATATAATAATAATTGTTTTGTGTTCAAGAATAATAAAATAACAGGGTGGCAACTGAGTAATTGCGGATTTTTTAAGAAAATCACAGACAAAGGAGTTCAATTCATTCAAAGAAAATCAAAGAAGTTGATAAACCCTTTCTAATAATTTTCCGTTTTAGTTAATGGAATCAGGCGTTACTTTGCGGAAATCCATAGCTTAAAATTTAGTTTGTTATTATTTTTAGCAATATTCCGCGAAATATTGCTAAAAATAATAACAAACTAAATTTTCCGTTTTAACCACATTTCCTCTGTTTCTTCGGCCTTATTAGTTTTAGATTTTAAATTTTGAGGAGTTCCCTCGATTACTCATGGATCCCAGCATCAGATCACCACTTTTGTGAGTATAGTACCGATAGTACCAAATTGGGATGATACTCTGTACGCCAAAAGAAAAATTTTGAAAATCGCAAACGAACATACGAACATAACACCTCCCCCATTTTAAAGTCCGTTAAAATTGTAGCCCATGTGTTATTCTGATGTATCAGCTATATTATTGTAAAGTTTCATTAAGATACATTCAGTAGTTTTTGCGTGAAAGAGTAACAAATAACCATACATCCATACATGCACTCATCCATACATCCAAACAAATTTTCGCCTTTATAATATTAGTAGGATTGCTTTATAGGTTCTAGCTCACACACTATAGTCTATATTTGCTTTATTATGTGGACTATACGATGTTCCGATAGGTACTTAAAGTGACCTCGATCATGGGTAAAAACGAATACTTATGCTTTTGTCCATCATGAGCCAACGTAGGTCGTAACTCGTGGTGTTTCAACCGGCCTAACCGTGCTGAAATATACCTTATTGAATATACCATAATGACTAAAATACATATTAATTAAATATACTTTTAAACAACTAAGTACACTTTATCACGAATTAACGGCGACGTGACGCGCGCTTCTTTCCGATTTCCGGTGTCTCCCCCGAAACCTTCGGTAGACCACTCACCACACCAGTCGGCCAAAATTCCTTCGCTTCAAAGGTCGACAGAAGATGCGCCTTTTCCAGGGTCAATTTTTCCGGGATAAAACTTAAAAGTATCCTATATCCTTTCCTGGGGCTTAAAGTACATACCAAATATACTTTGAGTCCCGGGAAAGGACATAGGATTCAACCAAATCGGCTTAGCGGTTTGGGCGTGAAGAGGTAGCAGACACACACACAGACAGACAGACAGACACACTTTCGCATTTATAATATTAGTATGGATTTCGACACAACAAGCTAGTAATAATTTATATCCTGCGTCACCTCTCGAAAACATCCCCACATCATCAGATAAACTGGAGCACATTCCGACATTCATCAACATGATATTAATCATCAGCTCTATTGCCGAGACTCGGGACCCTTGTAATTAGGGTCTCTATAACGTGTAGGGTCACCACACTTGAGGAAACATCGGGATAAGGCTTCAGGGGAATAATATGGACATATTTTGTAGATAAACGAGAAAATGTGACTGATTTCATTATCCGCAAGATAATAATATGTCGCTGAATTTAAATTATATCCCTAGAATAGCATGTTGTACTAATATTATGTATTCTACTAGGATAGAATGTAATTGTGTTTTATATATTGTTTTATTTTTAATGTAATGTATTGTAATTGATATGATGTAGTTTTTTGATTGAATTTCAAGACTTCACTATACATGTATAAATTGTATTCAATTCCCGCTTGTTGTGCGTAACCTATTGCGACAAAACGAGACTTGTATTTATTTACTTTGCCATAGGCATTCTTAATAATATTATGGCACGCTATTAAATAATATAAAAATTAAAAACATTAATTTAATATCTCTACGGAAACAGGAGCCCAATCTAATCACAATGATATCCTTAGGCGCAGCGCAAACGACAGACTATCCGTGACGCACTTTTAAGTGTGTGGGAAATAGAACCTATGCAAAATTTGTATGCAGTAACGCACACGACGCGCAAAAAGTCCGCATATAATTGTATAGGTTCTATTTCCACAGACAAAAAGTGCGTCACGGATAGTCTGTCGTCTGCGTTGCGTCTAAAGGCGAAAGTTTGTGTGAGAAAAATAACTATTTAATTTACCTATCATTATATGGGATCCTGAGGGTGACCATATGCCTGGATTTAAACGGATATCTGACAAGATTTTAACGGGCATCTGACATTCATCTTTCCGTTAAAACCCCGCTATTATGGCCACCCTACGGGACCGTTTTCCTGCAATGGCTGTACATTATCTTACAGTACAATTAGGGTGTCACTTTTTCGGAGGAAGCCGGGACATGAATCAGTAATGCTGACACACTCGTGACGGTTAATTTGGTCCCTATTTTAATCCAGTATTAATTCAGTGTCGTTACTTGTTCGATCGAGTCCGTTTTCTGTTAGAAATTGCTATTCTCTTAAACGTCAAACAAACGTTCATTGATTTGAAACATAAGAATAGAGTACGCAAAGGCAGAGGGCGCTACAAGCACACACAGTAAATAATCCGACCAAAATCCGACATGCTGCACACGTCATAACAGAATATTGACAGAAACGTTGTCAAACGTCGAACAAAACGTTTTGTTTACTGTCTACGCTGGTACTGCCTCTAATAGCGTGGAAACATTGCAGTTAGCAATACGTCCTATTTATATGAAAATGATTATTTTTAACGAGATGATGCCCGCAACTCCTTTGCGCCAAAATTCGTTTATCACGCGGGAACCGTACATTTTCCGGGATAAACACTTTCGGGACATTTTTATTTGTTTATCGGGCTTTGGCCCACCACACATTCCCACCACTGCATCTCCTGTGTCGCCAGGATCGACAGCGGCATCCAACCACGAAAACCCTTTGATATGATCTCAAGGAGCCCGAGAGACATGCTAAAGTTGTCTTGGGACCCGCAACGAAATTAATCAGAAGAAAATAGGATAAGGAAGAATTCCAATTGAGGAACACTTTTAGGACAGACACTCAGTCGCATTAATAATTTTAGTATGGATTAAAATAGTGTAAACGGGTACTTGTTATTAGCCCATCAATCCCCAAGCGGCACCCGGCTGTCGCATAACAATTGAAAATCTATTGTGTCTGCGATTCCCACTTAATTAACTACATTCTCTAACCGATTTAACTAACCGATCATAATATTAGTATAGTCGACATTTAAATTAAACTTCTCCATCAGAAGGTGTTCAGATGCGTTTCTGAATTTTCTAAACCGAATACAAACAGTTAAGATCGATCGATCTGTCTGCCCGAGTCGGTTAAATATAGCGGTTAAAATTAAACTGTATAATTGTATATCTCCAAACCTCTTACTACATATTTACACATACAATAAAAACAAAAGTAACTCTTTCAGCGCTGCTACTTTCACAGTGAACTCTAGAAATTGGCTTGGTACACAAGGACAAGTGAAAGTATAACTATGACGTTCTATACTGTTTAGAACTTTAGATTATTTTATCTTCTATACATATAAATAACAATCGGCCAAGTGCGAGTCGGACTCGCGCACGAAGGGTTCCGTACCGTTAGAGAGCAAAAATAGGCCAAAATTGTGTTTTTTGTATATGAGCCCCCCTTAAAATTTTATTTTTTAATATTAACATGAATTATTGACGTTGACATATAGTAAAGGTCTTCGTGAAAATATCATGTGCCTACCTGTTGCCATTACTGTTATAGAACAAAAAAAGCCGAAAAAATCACGTTTGTTGTATGGGAGCCACCGTTTAATATTAATTTTATTTTGTTTTTAGTATTTGTTGTTATAGCGGCAACCGAAATACACAATCTGTGAAAAATTCAGAAGTCTAGCTATAGCGGTTCTTGAGTTTCAGCTTGGAGACAGACAGACGGACGGACGGACGGACGGACAGACGGACAGACATCGAAGTCTTAGTAATAGGGTCCCGTTTTTACCCTTTGGGTACGGAACCCTAAAAATTGTCATTTAGTATATTATATGTATATTTTATCATCATCGAATGTAGTACAATAGATTGAGCACCTTTGTTGCGCCGCGTATTGCACAGATACCCTACATTTTGCCTGGATAACAACTATGCCTTCTCAAAAAACCACTAAAATCGGTACAGCGGTAACACTACCTACGGTAATCTTATATATATAAAATTCTCGTGTCACAACTTTACTGATTTTAACCAAATTTTATATGCATATTCGGTTTGTCTGAGAATCGGCTACTGGGTACTTTATATATTGATAAGTGCATTTGTTGAATAAATAATAGTAAATTACTACAACTCGAGACTGACGGCGACCATTGTTTTTGCGACGGGATACCGATGGACGTTGCCATGGTAACATACTTATTTAGTCACTTCAATAAAATAATGAGGGTGAAATACTTTATATGGCAAAATGACGTTTGCCGGGACAGCTAGTATTATTATATAGTAGGGTAGCGCCATACCGTCCCCTAACTTTTGTTGTAACAAAAGTATTTATTTAACCGAGTACCTTATAAATCGATTATTATTGAAGGCCCTTCGAGGGAACCAATAAAGGGTCGGTAAAGGGAATATTAAACCCTTGCCCTCCGAAGGTGAATTAAAAAGGGTTGGAATTACTAATATCTTTTGGCCTTTTTATGCTAAGCATAAGTCAATTTTGCCTGCGGCTTCGCATGACATAATATGTCAACCTAAATCTATACATATAATATTATTATATGTATAGATTTGGGTTACATTTTGGGGCAGTATACACAGAAGATGCGGCTTCGCACTTTTATAACTTTATGCCTAATCTCATTTAACTATATATTATAGGGTGCAATTAAACCTTCCTGCCAATTTTTTCCAGGGCTTAGGTATCATTACGAGTAGGAGTCTATTTAACCAACAAAATATCGGGTGTAATTTTTTTTCAATGACATATTTAATCCCATTTAAAATCGTTGCAGAATGGTCACTCAGGGCGCGGGGCAATGAGAGGGGGTGACGCGGGGTGAGGCGCGCGCGCGGGGGCAATTCACGCGCGGCCGACGCATCGTGTCCATATTAATTATTGTAGTGTTTTTTAGGATAACTTTCGGAAGCTATTTCTCAACATTTTAGTACTGAGTGATTATAAAAGAAAAAATACGTTTTATTTTTATTTTTAACAAGGATCAATATATCAAAATTTGGCAGGAAGGTTTAATTGCACCCTGTATAATTCAACTGTCCGTCCGTCTCAGGCAAGGCACCAGGTGCTCACAGGTGCGTTCCCCCACCGATGATAAATGGCCGATTATCCGTTGCCATGGCAACCGAGTGACTCCCCAATCTCCTTGTTATAGCCCACACAAACGCTTTTAAAATTCATTTAAAAAATGTTTCGTCCGTGAGTCGTGACGTCATGAAATACGTCACCAAGATGTATTTAGAGCATTTATAAGGTGGCGATTTAAAATTGAACTTTATTTACTACACAAGAACATTATTATTTCACTAGACGTTCCGCGCGGCTTCGCCCGCGTAAATTAGATAATAATTAGTCGAAACAAATAATTAGTCCACAAAAAATAGCATATGATCCTTCACATGGTCTATTTCTTATCTGACCCAAATAACATAAAAATTGCTCTAGTGGTTCGTGAGATAAGCCCTTTCAAATAATTTCCCCCGTTTTTTCCACATTTTCCTCTATTTCTTCGCTCATATTAGTCTTAGCGTAATAAAATATAGCCTATAGCCTTCCTCGATAAATGGGCTATCTAACACAGAAAGAATTTTTCAAATAAGACCAGTAGTTCCTGAGATTAGCGCGTTCAAATAAGCCCTTTCAAATAATTTCCCCCCGTTTTTTCCATATTTTCCTCTATTTCTTCGCTCCTATTAGTCTTAGCGTGATAAAATATAGCCTATAGCCTTCCTCGATAAATGGACTATCTAACACTGAAAGAATTTTTCAAATCGGACTGGTAGTTTCTGAGATTAGCGCGTTCAAACAAACAAACAAACAAACTAACTAACAAACTCTTCCGCTTTATAATATTAGTATAGATTGTTTTTACGACCTCCGTGGCTCAATGGTTAAGAGTGTGTGGCAACTCAAGCGGGGGGTCGCGGGTTCGAATCCCGCCGACGGAACAAAAAGTTTTTCAATGTTCCTGGGTCATGGATGTGTATTAAATATGTGTATGGTATAATAAAAATCTTAAATATATGTATAGTATAAAAGTATTAAATATATTTCCGTTGTCTGGTACCTGTAACACAAGTCCTTCAGGTACTTAGCACGGGGCCAGACTGACGTGGTGTGAAGCGTCCATAGATATTATTATTATTATTATTTTTATGTTCGGAATACGTTTATTTTTTCGTCAGCATGCATTGCTGTAGACATAGTAGAATGTGGTAGAATGGCGAAAGAATAGAAACACCGACACATTGACAACAAAGTTACAGATTTACACCCTATTAGAATAGACCAGGGGTTCCCAAACTTATTTTGTCGACTGCCCACTTTGAGAAAAAAATATGTTTTAGCGCCCCCTTTGTTTCAATTTAAAATTAATCCAGATGTAACAAACTACCCCCCAAGCCTCTACACAACGGCCCCATTTTTTTTCTGGGTCCCACACCGCCCCCATTTAGACCTTCAGCGCCCTCAAGGGGGCGTCATCGCCCACTTTGGGAAAGGCTGGAATAGACGATAGAAGAAACCGACAACAAAAGGCTGCGTTATTATGCAGCTAATTTATTTTAATATATTTACTAACATACATCTTTAATAGGTAATAATATTATAATTATTCAAAACACTAATGAATTGTTTTCTTTTCAGGTAAGCCTGCAGTTATTAATAGCGAAAAAAAACATTGAAACTATAGGTAAGTTAATAAGCTCCGGCTGCTTAAAATAAGGATTTCAGAGAGATCCGCTGTCCATCTGTCAGTAACCTATGTCCTGCGACCTACTCTATATCTGTGAGAAATACATTAAAAAAGGTCTAGTAAGTGAGATTTGCGCGTTCAAACAAACTCAGCCTTATAATATTACTAGCGACCCGCCCCGGCGTCGCACGGGTATAAAATAATTAAATGGGCTATCTAACACTGAAAGAATTTTTCAAATCGGACCAGTAGTTCCTGAGATTAGCGCGTTCAAGTTAGCCCTTTCAAATAATTTTCCCCGTTTTTTTCCACATTTTCCTCTATTTCTTCGCTCCTATATTTAGTCTTAGCGTGATAAAATATAGCCTATAGCCATCCTCGATAAATGGGCTATCTAACACTGAAAGAATTATCAAAATCCGTTGCGTAGTTTTAAAGATTAAAGGGAACAAAGGGACATGAGGGAAAAAAGCGACTTTGTTTTATAATAAGTAATAAGTATAGATTAGTACATAATAGAATAAGTAAAAATACTAAGTGATAAAATTACTAAGAGGTCGATGTGAAAGTAGCAGCGCTGAAAGAGTAATTTTTGTTTTTACTTTTCGGAGGCGTTTGCCCACACAAACCATTAACATTCCTTTTTTCAGCGCTGCGACTTTCACAATTCACATTGAACTCTATAGAAGGTGTAACAAAACTAAGTGATTATAATGTAGGGTGTGTACAGGTCCCCTGTATAGAGTTCACTGTGAAAGTAGAAGCGCTGAAAGAAAAACTTTTGTTTTTACATTTGTATGGAACAATTTTTCATGACGCCGCGCGCTGGGACGCTTGCTCATACAAATCACAAAAAAATGCTCTTTCAGCGCTGCTACTTTTACAGTTAATTTTATACCAGGGACACATACATACCCTAAACTCTAAAATATAATCACTTTGTTTTGTTACACCCCATAGATGTGCATTTGTATTCAAAGTCCTAATTCCTAGTACTCGTAACTAAATTAAGAACTAGAATTCAATTCATTTAGACTGTAACTCACAAGTCAATCTCAAAAGGACTTGGGCACTAAAACTACCTGAGTACAAGTTTAAACTGAATCTAGGTTTAATTACTGTCTAGATTAGTAAAGTCAGGTGTTTGTGGACCGAGAGGTTTGTTTTCTTAGGTTTTGATTACTTTTGTACCAAACTAGGCGAGTAACGAAATTAATATTATTTAAATTTAGTTGGTCTGTAGGTACTAATGTATGTAGGGTTGCCACCTTTTATTTTTGCATTTAAAGTACATTGGTTACTCAAAGTAAGAAAAATAAAGTACACAGCTTAAAAATAAAGTACAATTTATTTTTCTTTAGTTTTAAGTATATTTAAAGATATATGGTGACATCGATGCAACATTAATCGATAAATTTAGTTTAACGAAAACTACTTACAACTTCAACAGAAATATAAAGTATTTTCGCGTACTTTATTATTAATATAAAGTACAGAGTACAATTACCTTGAATAACGTACAATACTTTATTATAAAGTACTGGTGGCAACCCTAAATGTATGTCATAATATTGGTAAGTTTTGTTTGCATCGGATAAGCTCCAAAACACAAGTCGACAGCAGAGCACGGTTTTAGCGGGATTTTAGATAAATAGATATTTCATATAAGTTAGGTTTCAGTGACGTAATGGCTAAACAAATTAACGGATTTTTTCGTAAACACTCGACTCGATAAAAGCTAGTCGTAGGTGGTCAAAATGATCCTATAATTGTGACATCGGGTGAAAACCTAATTTTTCGTTACAAAATGTACGATTCCTGTAGCTTCAATTAAGTACCACCTACTTTAGAATTCCACCCAAACACGACATCGATTTGCCAATAATCTAATAATACAAACTCGAATTACATAAACTAAATTCAAATTAAGCCGACAAATTCTATTACTATTGGGTGAGAATGGTTGAAATTGGCGATTGAAGCGGGGGGAAGGGGGGGAGTGGGTGAAGTGAGGGTAAATTGGGGTGAAGTGGGGCGCTTCACGATCGCTGGACCTTTATCAATTAGCCTTTTGTTCCTCTAAAAGCAATATAATTGGGGGTTTTTGAGAATATCAACTTTTCTTGGTCGATTTATATACTACACTAGATGACGCCCGCAACTCCGTTGCGTCAAAATTCTTTCGCGCGGGAACCGTACATTTTTTCGTGATATAAAATTATCCAATTTGGTTTGGTTTTGGGCGTGAAGAAGTAACAGACAGCATACTGTGTACATATGTATATATATATATTATATATATATATTTGTATATAACGATACAAATATATATATATATATATATATTATATATATATATATATATATATATATATATATATATATATATATATATATATATATATATATATATATATATATATATATATATATATATATATATATATATATATATATATATATATATATATATATTTGTATCGTTGCTTATATTCCAAAGAAAGAAAATAAGTTGAAAAAATATATAATTTTCATTTAAAATTAATATTTTTGTGTGTAGATGAGCATACCTCCAAATATGCTTGTTGTGTGCCTCGCCAGATAAATGGCGTTCCTATTTTTTATTTGGTTTTAAATAGGAAGTTTAAAATTATTTTTTAGGCTTAATAAAGCCTTCTATTTCTTAATGTGTATAACTTTTTAGCTCTTACTCTATTAACTTTTCCGAAAATGTGGCACAAACTTTTCGCGTATATTTCGAAGAAAATCTGTATTTTATTTCTTTTGGTTAGGTTTTAACAGAATAAAATTTATTTTTTATTAATTTTTCTTCATTTATTACATTCGCTAAAACATACTTAAAGGAAAAAAATACAAATTAGATTAAGAACTGATATTTTTTGTATTCAGGTAAGCATTTTCCAAACATAGGTCGCAGCATGCGTCTTTAGTATGTACGTGAGATATGTAGCACCCAATTTTTTTTCTGGCTTTAATTAAGAAGTTTAAATATATTTCAAAGGCCAAAAAAAGCCCTTAATTTATCGATGCATTTAACGTTTTAGCTCTTACTTAAATAAATTCTCAACAAATGTAGAAAAAGCAATTTGGTCTATTTTACACGTTTTTGGAGATATTAAAACGTTTTAAAGTACTTAAAATTCATCATTTCTCTAAAAACTAAATACACACAATAAGTACGTGTAACACACTTTTCTTTACAACCCTGAAATCCTCCCAAACCCTTTTATCTTGGTTACGACGAGCGTTAATCTCTAAAAACTTTGCAAAAATCTTATAGTTTTATTTATATATATATATATATATATATATATATATATATATATATATATATATATATATATATATATATATATATATATATATATATATATATATATATATATATATATATATATATATTTGGTTAATTTTCAACGTAAACAAGGGTCGTTAAATAACAGGAACTAGAAAAAAAATTCTTGACTGGTTTTATATGGTGAAATTTTAATTCTTAATTAAGTAACTAAAAAATTAAAAGCACAAAAAAATTTTTGGTAAACTTTGCAAGTTATAGTGTAAAAAAGAAAATGACACCTCAAAAACAAAAATCCATCCACTATTACAATTTTCGGAGGTTAAAACCTCTGGCGACTGCACTACATGAGAAGAAGCAGATTCACCCAAAACATTTTTTAATTCGTCACAGATATATCTCCCCTTTATCCCCTTCATATGAGGAAACTTTATCGGCACTCTTTGTTCAATTTTATCCATTTTGAAAACAGTTGACGAATTTTTTTTTCAAATGATAAAAAATTAATAAAATTTTCACGCCATCAAATTCAAATTTAGAACACAGATGGCTAGAGACACGAATTTAAAAATGACATACATATTTTTTTAATTTTAACTTTTTAAATAGCAGAGGCTAGTTATTTCTCATCCCGCCCTCGTATTATACGAAAATATATAGAAGTGCAAAAAGGTAACATAATGGATCGCAGTGCTGTTTAAAGTTACATTAAAATAGCAAAATTGGGCATTTAAGATTCATGTCCTTACAAAAAAAAATATGTTTCATCTCATTATTAAGAGGCCGGGTGCCATCGAAATTCTCATACATACGTATTAATACCAAAATCATTTTCTCATACGAAAATATTTAACATGTTTGAGTTATTTTTCAGCTTAAAATAGTAATTACCTAGGTTCCTGCGCAATTTACTACAAAATATTCAAACACTCAAAAAAAATTTTTAGTGTTTAAATATTTTGTAGTAAATTTACTACAAAATATTTAAACACTAAAAAATAGAGTAAAACATTTAAAAAAAATATTTAAAAATAAATAGTAAATTTACTACAAAATATTTAAATACTAAAAAATATCAAGTTTCACAACTCTAGAGTTGTGAAAGTTGCAGCCCGAAAGAGTTACTTTTGAGTTCTATGTTTTTATGAGAAATATCCTCAAAAAGTTACTTTTTATGCGCTGTTACTTTCACAGTGAACTCAATAATATAAGGACACATAACTTCATACCCTAAAGTTTACTAGATGATGCTTGCAACTGCGCTTTTTTGCGCTAGATGGAAATTGGAATACGCTACATTTTTCCAGCGCGCTATTTAAAGTATAACTTAGGTTGGGGAAAAAGTTTCTTCGCATTTTATATAAAAATTCAGAAGGTTTTTTTATAAAGTTTATTTACAATTGACTAAAGTATATGGGTGCCATTTTGTTCGATAACTTTTTGCCATCTTGTTGGTAGGGACATGATCCCATTGCTATAAAAATGTTGGGGCTTCTGGTGAAAGAACTGCGACAAGTGGTTTTGGCAGTCCTCTTGTGATGTCAACCTGAAACTGCCTAAGGAAGTCTGCAGCGACCGAAACAGGTGGAAATCTGAAGGTGCAAGGTCAGGACTATACGGCGGATGCATTAACACCTCCCAGCCAAACTCCCGTAATTTTTGCTGAGTGGCTAAAGATGTCTGAGGTCTAGCGTTATCATGGTGAAAAACCACACCCGTTCTGTTGATTAATTCCGGCCGCTTTCTCTCAACTTCTTGTTTTACTCTAAGGCCCGTATTTTTAATCAGTACTTAAGATGCGACCCGGTCTCAAGACGCGGTTCGGCTCTGTGATTGGTCCAAATTTTGACAGCCAACCAATCACAGAGCCTGAACCGTGTCTTGAGACCGAGATGCATCTTGAGTACTGACCAAAAATATGGGCCTAAAGCATTATCACTTTGTTTTGTAATACCATGTGTAATAATTTTAATGCGGTATTTTATAAGAAGTAATGTTTTACTTAATATTATAGTTTACATGCAAAACAACATTTGTCGGGCCAATCGCAATGCAAATTAATCGCCAAACGAATTCCAACATAATTATATATCACTTAATCCACATTTCCCTGAATGTAATCTCGCTAATTCTCCGACCAGTCTTCAGATCTCGTCGTATCTGTCTTACATCTGATAAGATCACTCAACTCGTCCAACGACTAGTTGGAAGACGAGTTGAGTAGATGTATTATTAAATTCAGTTGTCCTTTCGAAGATATTTCATTAAACGCCTAGATGCGTTATGCCCGCTACACACGACTGATTTAATATGACGATTTTAACACGCGTCCTTTGACTTAAAGTAAATAAATTCTAAAGTTTTCACCATACATCCATCCCTTTTTGACATTTGCCAATAATATGACATCGTCCCTATCATTGCAAAAGGGAATACTATAACCAAAGAGCCGATAGAGAGGGACAAATATAAGAATCTCGTCTTCCTCTGCTGGATATTTTTGTCAGTTGCTTCCCACTGCCAGACACCCCTAAAGTATTTGACTTTGAGGTGGTCTGGCAGTGGCAAGCGACTGACATAAGTGTCTGGCAGTGGAAGACGAGATTCCTACAGTTATCCCGGAGAAAATGAGGTGAAAAACTTGAGCTGTAGAGCCTGTCCTCATCTCTACGCCAAGTGACCTGTGTATAGCTCGTAGAGCACACAATATGCAACAACAGTTAATTATAATATCTATGGACGCTTCACACCACGTCAGTCTGGCCCCGTGCTAAGTACCCGAAGGACTTGTGTTACGGGTACCAGACAACGGAAATATTTATACTTTTATACTATACATATTATATTTAAGATTTTTATTATATCATACACATTATTTAATACACATCCATGACCCAGCAACATTGAAAAAAACTTGAAAGGTGTCAAGGGACACCCGAATGGAACGGAGTTATTTCTTACGTTCAAAAAATCTGTACATAATACATATACTCAAAAAAATTATTAAAAAAAAACGCCATCTATTGACGCCCAGGAATACTAACAACGCGTCGCTGTTTATTCTCAAAAAACGCCATCTAGTTGACGCACTGGAATACTATCAACGCGCAACGCCCTCTGCCCCTAACATGCAGGTACTAATAAAAAAGTGTCGAAGTGTCGTTACAATTTTTTCGGTCTAGCCCCCTTCCGCAACGCGCGAAAAGGAACTCCGTTCCAAAACTTTTTGTTCCGTCGGCGGGATTCGAACCCGTGACCCCCGGTCTGGGCTGCCACACACCCTAACCATTGAGCCACAGAGGTCGTCAAGTTAACTTTTATATCTCTACTGTTATAGTTTGAAGTAAAAACAAGCACTGCAACATGTAAAGACTTCGCAAGTGGCACTAGAGCCTTACAATTAAAAATTATCACCCAACTAGCGAACTTTCGCCGTTACAAGTGTATCAGAGTACCCTCGGAAAACTGCTTAATCGAACAATATCTGTAGCGCAAATCTGTACCTTATGTCTCTCGTAAGAGAGATGATATTCCAGAAGCGGACTTAAAGCTTTAGTTTCACCTGTTGCTACCGGGGCTCTAATGGGTCAATAAAAAGGATACAATAATACCCCTAGGAGGTGCGATACTTGTGAACGATCCATTCATGGTTATTTTACCTGTACCCTGGGCCTTTATAGTAAGGGAATAGCGATGATTTTGGTAACTCCAAGTTATAAAGGCCTGTTTGTCGGATATGATTTGAAATGCGCGGGGATTCCCCCGTTCTGTTGGGTGAAATGGCGGTAATTCCCCGTTTGGAGGTTATGATTTCAAATGATTTGGCTGTTTAGAAAATGGGGTTAGTTGTAACTTGTAATAGTTAGTTCGTCAAATGATATGTGAGTATACTTGGTCAAACATTAGAGTCGAGATTACCTTGATGTCATGGTAATTACTAATTAGTATTTCAGCACAGTTTTCTGATACTTTCCTACTAATACCAGGCCGTGAAATCTTCGTATGGTAGAAGATAAGACTCTGGATCGACAGAAAGAAACATTACAAAAAATTGGATGGATGCCATAATATCATTCGTTACTTTCGTTTTTTTTCGTTTTTTTTTGGTGAGATGGAAAAACTTTGAGAGACAATTAATCGATAAAATATGCCTTAAAATGCCTTAAATCAATAACATTAAAGGCTCGGACACTGGTGTCGGGACTCGGGACACACCTTTACTTTTGGCTTCTATGTTTCTAAGAGAAAAACAGAAATAATCGGCCAAGTGCGAGTCGAACTCGCGCACTAAGGGTTCCGTACCATTATAGAGCAAAATTAGGCCACAAATTGTGTTTTTTGTATGGGAGTCCCCCTTAAATTAATCATTAATCGTAATTTTCAATTTTTCATATTATTGTTAAATATTAAAGTACACATAAAACTAAGGACCTTGAGAAAAATTCAAGTACCTACCTGTTGCCATTATTGATAAAGAGTCAAAAAGACCAAAAAAAAAGCACGTTTGTTGTATGGGAGCCTCCCTTAATTATTTTTTTTTGGTTTTAGTATTTGTTGTTATGGCGGCAACAGATATACACAATCTGTGAAAATTTCAACTCTCTAGCTATTATCGATCTTGAGTTACAGCCTGGAGACAGATAGACAGACGGACAGACAGACGGACAGACATCGAAGTCTCAGTAATAAGGTCCCTTTTTTACCCTTTGGGTACGGAACCCTAATAATTAACTGTTTCAGCGCTGCAACGTTCATATTATGATAGTGAACCTTATACAAGGGACACATACACAATTACACACCCTAAAGTATTATTACTTTGTTTTGCTACACCCTGTATAAGGGACACATACACACCCTAAAGCATTAGTTTTGCACTGCATAATGGCCGATTTACACGGGTGACTAAAGCCGCACGATTTACGCCGCACGGCGAAAATCGACCGTGTAAATGGCAATAATTCGACTACGCCGCATGCGGCTAAAGTCGCAAGCCCCAAAGTCGTGCGGCCAATGGCCGCATGCGGCTAGTGACTAATGGTCGATTTACACGGGTGACTAACGGGTCGATTTTAGTCACCCGGCAAGTCACCAGTCGAGTCGCCACCCCATTTACACGGGTGACTAACGGGTCGATTTTAGTCACCCGGAAAGTCACCAGTCGAATCGCCTGTCCAAGTCGAATCGCCACCCCATTTACAAAAATCGCCTGTGACTAGTTCATTCTGCGTGAAAATGTCGCGTCTGCGCTCGCTACAGTAGTATTCGCAGCAAGCGATCGCTTGCGACTGAGCGTTTACACTGTAAACGGTCAGTTCGACTTGGACAGGCGATTCGACTGGTGACTTGCCGGGTGACTAAAATCGACCCGTTAGTCACCCGTGTAAATGGGGTGGCGATTCGACTTGGACAGGCGATTCGACTGGTGACTTGCCGGGTGACTAAAATCGACCCGTTAGTCGCCCGTGTAAGTCGACCATATGGTCCTAAAGCTGAATATTACAGTATCCATCCGTACGCCATTTTTGTTTCCAGAGTCCCAAACGATTATCACTCAAACCCGACCGACAATTTTAATTACAAACACTTGCTGACATCACACACTAAAACACACCCTCCGAACATCACATAGAGCACATTTTACATTAACACGACTGAAGCACTATGAATATTGCTTTGAATTTTTAAAAAATATTATTCCGCGCTGTAATGGAGGGTGGTTCGTTATGCCAGTTACTCGCTCGCTGGAATGTGGTCCTTCGAGCCGGATTACATAGAACATGCAGCTACAAAAGTATAAAGGATTATATAGAGACCTAAAAGGATGCAGTTTTTTTAATTTTTTTTTGTTATTAAAGTACATTATGTTCAAAATTCAGATACCACTGAGTTTTTCAGACTTGAAGTCCAATAGCGAAATTAACTAGATGACGCCCGCAATTCCGTCGCGCCAAAATTAGTTTATCGTGCGGGAACGGTACATTTTTCCTGAACAAAAACTATCCTACGTCCTTTCCCGGGACTCAACGTATCGCCATTCCAAATTTCAGCAAAATAGTTTCAGTTTCAACAAATAACAGTAGTTTATTGGGCGTGAAGAGGTAACAGATAGACAGACGGTCACACTTTCGCATTTATAATATTATTAGTAAAGGATAGATCATACGGGACACATAATTTATACCTTGTAGTATTATCACTTTGTTTTGTCCATACAAGCCTTGAAATACTAAGCCAAAAACCCCTTGTTTAAACAAACATTCACTTGGTTAAACAACGCCAATAACAAAACTCCTAACATCGTCAGCCTCTTGACAAAGTTATAATAAAATCCGAGGGGAAAAAATTTAAAGTTTTAATAAAAGCGGTCGACCTGCCCCCGCGCCATCGCGATCCGTTTAGCATAATCTTAAACAAGTTGATTCAATGTTTTAAACATTTCACGTGAATGATTTCTTTAAACGACGATGAAAAATGTAAAGAAGCGCTTACACGGGCAATAATTACGGCAATAATTGCTCGGCTCGAATGGAGCGACCTGGAGCAATTAGTGGAGCAATATGGAGCAATTTATTTCATATCGCTCAAGGTCATGTCGCTCAAATATTCGATGGCTACATCACTCAATATTGTATTGCGCAATATTGCTGCTTGTTGCCGCAAATTGCTTGATGTACCTAGTCGTGACGAATAATTGACTGGAGTTGAGCAATTTTAGTTGCCCGTATAAGCGCACCATTAGAGTTTGTCTAACCTGAAATGACACTAAGTACTTTAATAGTAATTGATATATGGGTGTACCTACTGTAAATACAAGAGAGAGGCGTTAATTTAAGTCGGGCAAGCTCTACTGTGGTAAAAATTATCCTAATGTCACATGTGTTTCAGGATTCAAATAAATATCAAAATCGGTCCAGCGGCGTAAAGGCCAGCACAACAAAAATTATTAGTCTCAATCGTAAAATCGTTTTAAAAAGAAGTGTCTCCACGGAAACTTCAAATAATTCATCAATTAAATCAAACATAATGTTATGTCTTCGTGGTCCAGTGGTTCAGAGCTTGGCTCTTGCCTCGGCGGTCGTGGGTTCGATACCCGCGTTGGAAACATATTGTTATTTCCAAGTTTGGTTAGGACAATGCAGGCTGATCACCTGATTGTCTGACAAGTAAGATGATCCATGCATCGGATGGGCATGTAAAAAGTCGGTCCTGCGCCTGATATCTCGCCAGTCGTGTCGGTCGTTCGTCCCACTGGGTTATGAGAGTTAAGGAATAGAGAGTGCTCTTGTGTACTGCGCACACACTTAGGCACTATAAAATTACTCCTGCGTAACTGAAATTAACTAAATTTCCATGAAATCGGCCACCGTCACCGAAACCGGTGTAGGAGTTATTATTATTAATATTATGTAACAAAAAAACACTGTGCAGATTTACACCTGCAGGTTTAATTACAAATTACTAGATGAGGCTCGCAATTCCGTTACGCCAAAATCTGATTATCGCGCGGGAACCATACATTTTTCCGGGGTAAAAAGTATCCTATGTCCTTTCGCGAAGCTCAGAGTATCTCCATACCAAAATTCATTTCAATCAGCAAAATCAGACTGACACACTTTCGAATTTGTAATAGGATATAAATGTAGGTTATTTTTAGCTTCGTGGGTAGTAATGTCTTCCATATAGACAACCCACTGCTACATTTATCTAAGGAGGCGACAAGCGATGTGCCATCAAACAGAAGTTATTTTTTGTTGGGCTAATAAAGGTCTTACAAATGGCGGCGAAAAGTAGGTGGCAGCGGTGGGATTTTGTGAATAGCGACAAAAATCTTGGATTTTCCTGGTCATTTATTTGATCGTACTCGTAATAAAGCTTTGTCATTGTGGAACATAGAGGAAAATGTCCCCGTAAAATATGATGATTTTTTTGTACAATTATTTACTGTCATAGATGTTTATTAATCCCTCGATCGTGGATTCCTGGAATTCTATTGTTTTCGCGGTCGAATTCGACCGCTTGGGAGTTTAAGCATTAATTATTGTATACATTTTGTACTTTTTAAGTTCTGTATCTGGTACTGTGGTTAGGTACCATCAAAGAAATTGATTCCTAGGCAGTTGACGGACCTACGTCAATTGGTCGGATAGTACTTACATAGTGTGAATTACAGCTGAATTTTCTACAGGTTCAGTCAACTAGGAAAGGTGAATATTATGTAAATTATTTAATTACACAATTACGATCCCAAAGCCATTAATGAAACATAAATGTTAAGGCGACGCCTTGATAATTTGGCTGTAGCGATGTCGATTTTTCTCAGCAATGACTAAAGCTAAGAAATTAAAGTTCATTGTCAGTATTCATCATATCCTTGTCTTTGCATTACCCATAGCATAACACGATTGGTAAACTTTTATAAGTTATAACACAAATCAATCGAAAATACCTCTGTAAAAAAAGGGATTCCTATTTTGTCAACAGAGGAGAGTGATTTAAGCTTCCAAAATTTGTATACAAGTGTTCAAAACTTGTGCACAAGCAAAGTAAAACACATCCAACACGGTTTTTTACTTTAACGCAGCGTCACCTTAACTGTCAAAAGACTAGTATATTGAATTGACGAAAGACGCTTTATAAATCTGTACATACCTACACATCTGCAACAAAAACTAATAACTAATAACAGACATTCACAAAGCCGGAAAATTACAATTATAATTAAATCCTAAACTGCGACCCCGTTGAAAATTCCTGAATTTGTAAATCCCATAAGTTGTGTTTACATGGCCATGAGCGTTTCGCATTCTCGCAATTTCGAACAATGGCCCACGAAAAGGCTTTTAATGAAGGTACGGCTTTGTCGGCCTTCGTGCTTAAGAATTTGCGGCCTCAATGGGAAATCTCTGTAATTAAAGTGGGTATTCATATATTTTGAGGTACGATAATGTTAGTACTTAGTACGCGGTATCCGTATGGTGCGTTTGTGGGGAGTAATTTGAGACTATTGGCACAGAATATATATATATATATATATATATATATATATATATATATATATATATATATATATATATATATACATATATATATTCTGTGCCAATAGTCTCAATATATATATATATATATATATTAGTAGTACCACTTTTGCATAGCTTTTATCGCGGGCTCTGAGCGTGGCGACTGAATCAAGAAATTATGCCTAACCACAGATTACTAAATAGTTACACCTAACATTCGTCTAACGTCGTTTCATTTCGGAAGACTTCGACTCGGTGTGGCTCGGGGTGGGTGGCACCGATACAGACTTCAGCCAGTGTTTGTGTGCGTGCGACTAGCTGTACCGCGGTAGTCCCTGAAAGTAAGGGCCGCGCTACACCGGAATGGCAGCGGCGAGGCGAGCACTTTCAGTGTCATAGGATTTTAAACTTTATCTTCATTATTGTAATATATATATATATATATATATATATATATATAAATCTCCTGTCACGATGTTTGTCCGCGATGGATTCCTAAACTACTTAACCGATTTGAATGTTTTTTTTTAAATGTGTGTTTTTTCCAACTTGAGAGATAGGATAGCTTAGATCTTTAATTATAGTCGCAATTTTATTTTATTGCAAATTATTTGTCTATAAAGAGCGACCATTGTTTATGCGACGCGGGTCACGGGATAGCGATGGACGTTGCCATGGTGACATACTTATTTAGTCACTAATTCAATAAAATAATACGGGCGATATACTTTATATAATATGGCAAAGAAACGTTTGCCAGGACAGCTAGTTGTAATATATAGTATCGCTTGAGAAATCGCCGCCGCCAGCAGCCACGAGCGTCCACGGGAGGCCGTAGACTTCTCAAGCGATACAATGTATTACAATAATGAAGATAAAGTTTAAAATCCTATGACACTGAAAGTGCTCGCCTCGCCGCTGCCATTCCGGTGTAGCGCGGCCCTAAGGGAAGGGAAGCTAAACGAGCGTAATTTGTGAGTTGTGAGTCGCAGAATTTCTGCCGCGTAAATATCTTTTCATACAAATCACGACTCACAAAATTACGCTCGTGTGAATCAAACAGGACTTTTGTATGAAACTGAATGCAGCAGAATTCTGCCGAACCGAAATTCAGCGACTCACAAGTCACAACTGAAGACGTGAGTGGAAGAATCGAACAAGTAACATTTCGTAACATACGGACAGTAACTCATTTTTTCCCTAATTATTTTAATAAATCTTGTGACTTATCTACTTCATAACCTAGCTTATGTATCTAGCTACACATATTATAATCCGTTATTCGATTTCAAATAATTTTTCCGGCCCGAAAGCCTCCATTTAAGCAAAAAACGGGAAGTTTTTTCATGTTACTTACCTTATTCTTCCACTCACGTCTTGCTCACAAATAACGCTCGTTTGGCTTCGCCCTAAAGGTAATATTGATGAGTCTATCCGTATGTGCCTGTGTGGCATCGTAGCATTTAAAAACGTGTGTAGCGATTTTGATAAAAATTTTTTCTTTGAAAGTTGGATTGATAGTTCTTAGTAATAGTTCACCCGCACTGCTGCAAAAAAAATTCGGGGTCCTTAATTTTTTTAATTTATCCATTTTGTGGTCATTAATTTCATTAAAATATATAATGTCTATTGTTTTTAAATAATTAGTAGAGTAATTTTTTCTAGGTACTCGATTTTCTAATGTTAGGGTGGGTTGCACCAACGTACTTTAACAATAACCGTAACTTACTATAACTTTAACTATAACTACAGTGCACAATGTCAAATCTTTGGTTAGGAGTTAGGACGCTATATTTAACGATAACCATAACCGCTCATACTTATATCGAAATTTTTTCGTGACTATGGCACAAAGTGTACATTGTAACAAATATTAATTTCCCTGTCGATTTTTAATCTCAATCCCATTAACTGTAGCTTTAACAACAAAATAAACGCAACAGACATCTGTGGTCAAAGTTAAGGTTAAAGTTAAGTTAGCCTTAACTATAACCATAACTTTGACCATAACTGTAACTGACTTGCTTTTGTTCAAATACTTTTATGTTAACGTTTAGGTAAAGAGGAAGGAAGTGTAGAATATGTAAGAATAACTCCCAGAAGACCTGTCTCGCGCTGTCACAATTCAAGCATCGCTTTTTCAGTATGTGGAGCGAATTTAATTTAATTTGTCGTACGTTTGACTGACAAACTTTTAGGATTAGATTAACAACTCCCGCCACAGGAGTTTCGATCCCACGCCGCAAAGCTTAAAGTCCAAAGTCGATTGTGGGGGATCTTGGAGGAATCCGAAAATTTCCATACCCGACGTTCGAGGTTAGAAGAGTATTAGCAAGTTGGGGATTTGCTCCCCCAACTATTTGGATTATCGCGACATGTATGGAGTTAGCTTCGTTCATTCTAACTATTGCAATCATGTCACCACTTTCAGTTTCTTGAGAATATAATAAAGCTTTCTTGAACTTAAGAAATATCTATCTATATATCTAATATCTATACACATTATAAAACAAAATCGCTTTTTTCCCTCATGTCCCTTTGTTCCCTTTAATCTTTAAAACTATGCAACGGATTTTGATGATTCTTTCAGTGTTAGATAGCCCATTTATCGAGGAAGGCTATAGGCTATATTTTATCATGCTAAGGCTAATAGGAGCGAAGAAATAGAGGAAAATGTGAAAAAAACGGGGAAAATTATTTGAAAGGGCTAACTTGGACGCGCTTATCTCAGGAACTACTGGTCAATTCTTTCAGTGTTAGATAGCCCATTTATTGAGGAAGGCTATATATAATATAGGCTGTATTTTATCACGCTAAGACTAATAGGAGAATGCGGAAAAAACGGGGGAAATTATTTGAATGGCCTTTAATCGCGAACTACTGGAGAAATTTTTATGTTATTTGGCACAGATAAGAAGTAGACCACGTGAAGGATCATAGGATATCGATTTTAATGATTTTTTCAGTGGCTATATATTTTATACCCGTGCGATGCCGGGGCGGGTCGCTAGTAACTTAACTTATAATTTAGTAATTGGTCCCCATGACATAGATTGAACTTTCCTTTTGTTTAGTTTTGAGTTTTGACCCTAGATTTAAATTCAGAATATAAAGATTAATTATTATTATCCATTGATGAAAATGATTTTTCTTTAGTTTACGAGTATTAATTTTTAAACTGTTTTTAAATATGAGAAATTGGACTTTACAATTAAAAATATAAATATTGTGTAAGTATCAAGATTTATTAAAAAAAGATGCAAGTAAATAAATCTTATATATAAAAATAAGTGGCATTTTTCGCTGTCACTTTATAACTCCAAAACGGGCTCACCTATCCAAACCAAATTTTTAGCGTTTGTTCGGACTATTTAGTAGATGGTTATGTGAAGCTTGCACAAAATCGGTCGAGTGGTTCTTCATTTATCACATTTTTTGTAACAAATTAATTCATTAAATGGCGGGTCATTTTGTTAATGAAGATTTTTTAGACGGGGTTTGTTTTGTTGTATAGGGTATGATCGCGGTTGGTACCATGTTCATAAAAGTGGTGAGCTGATGATGGGATCCAGGAGTAATCGAGGGAACTCCTCAAGATTTTAATGGAAACATATGCTGATTTTGCTTTTGTATGAAGTGTTCCAGCCATATGTTACCAAAAGTAAGATTTTGCACCAAGATATACCATGGTTCGAAGATGCTGAACAGAACTCCGAACTCCTTATAGATACAAGTTTGGGGATTGGGGCGTTGTTTTAAGAACTGAAAGCATATGCTACTATGCAAATCACATTCATCATCATCATCACCATCATTATCACTACCACAACAGGGTCACCAATGTCACGTGATGTGTGCGTTACGCTCTGGAAGGTTGAATTTGTTACGTTCAATATTAGTGAGTGGCTTTTACGCGCTTCGACTTACGAGTAACTTATAAATTGACCCTTGGTGTTGCGGTTACTAAGATAGCAATTTGATCACGGGATCTATGAGGTATGTATATACTATATTGTATAGGAAAGTCTTTCAAAATTGGGACAAATTTTTTTTTTTCTTTGGGAAAATTCAAGGTAGTTTTGAGTAGTTTGTGTATATTTTTATGATGAGTTTCCATGCGGAATTAGTGCTATAATAATAAAACGAAAGTCAGAGAACAGAACTCTAGAGCCTAATTAGAGATAGGTGTTTGAACATGTCATTTTTAGTATCGCTTGATAAACTCTAAGCATATACAGTAAGTATTTAATATCCTTGGAGTTTTTTAAGAAATTCTAAAGTGGTAGTGAAGTCAGCTGATTATGAGTTTTCGTATAGTGAAGGTGTATCCTGGATCCAAAGTCACTAAGCTGAACACATAAGTCTTTACTGAAAGCCTTATAAGACTATCTTAAAAGAGTGAAATTATTATTTTTTCAACTGGATCGTCCCATGTTTATATAAATCTTAATCATAATTCATAAAGTATTCGATAGCTTTAAAAATTCTTATCCAACAACCTAAAATTGCATACATGTTACAGATTCAGGGCCAGATTTATCATCAAGTTGGTTCCTTATTGCCGTACCAACTTGATGATAAATAAATAAAATGAAAAAAAAAGAAAAAAAAGACGGGTTGCACTCCGGGAGTGCCGGCAGAAGTGAAAACTTGATTATTAACGTTGTGCATTTTTTTAACCCAGTTTTTATGAAAATCGATTTTTTAATCAATCGAAACCCTTACAATCGATTAAATTTTTAACCCATTTTTTATGAAAATCGATTTTAAGAAATCGATTTTTTTAATTAATCGAAACAATCAATCAAACAATCAATTCGAGTTCGAGTTCGAGTTCAACATAAAACACTCCTCTCCAACCGTCTTACGGTTTTTCCAAGGTTTTTCTATCAGCACGAGAATCTGACGCGAGTTTCACAGTTTTTACCCATCCCACAAAAGTGCTCAACGCCGCTAAAGAAGTTTTCACTTCAAAAACGTTATTTTATTGGTGATGAAAATCGTGAATTGCATCAACGTTGTGCAATTATTTCTAATACAAGACAAGAAATTATTCGTGAGCTACAATGGGTTTTCCATTAGCATAACGCATTAGTTCAATTGTTTTAAATTTTTCACATGGCCAACTTTATGTTGCCTGTTCCAGAGTCGGTACACCCAGCCGTTTGTTAATTCACACTCAAAATGGAAAAACAAAAAAATATTGTTTATCCAAATGTTTTGGATTAAATTTTTAAGAAGCTAGCAATTAAGTAATACATTTTTTTAAGAAATGAATCGATGTTCTAACTGATTTTTGTATTATTTCACTTTATACGTAGCGACACACGTACCGGGCCGCTAGTAAGATATCTCTCTTTAGATCCTAATATTATTAAAGAGTTAATTTTGAGCAGGTATTTTGATTCAGCGGGGCTAAAATGGCCTCATTTATCAATTCCTCTCACAGAATTCACAAAATGAATTGTCAAAACTGTCGAACTCACGAATGTCAAATAAACTGTACGAATTTAGACATCTGAATTGCAAACATAGTGTCAATTTTGTGATAAAAAAATGAATCTTATTATGATTCATAATATGATTCTCCAAAGTGATCATTTTAGCCCCGCTGATCTATTTAATTCATCGACTATAACATAGTTTGCAAATCCCATGATAGTTATGGACAGAACTATTTCCGTCCGTCCGTCCGTCCGTCGATCTGATGATATACGCCGAGCCGCGGCTTCGTCTGACTGATTTATACGACCCGCGATAAATTTCGTAACACCCGGGAAATTTTGTTCTAGCATGGATGGGTTTCTGGTGAGGTTTCATCAGATTTACAAAAAGATCATGTTACCACATGCTACTCTGTTCAAAGGGCCTTCGCAATGTTAAATTCGACTTAAGAATGCACCTGACCCCTTGACTACATACTTAAACCAAAAAAATCAAAATCAAAATCTGTAAGGTCTAGAAAACTGATATTTTACGCAAGTAACTTCAGTTCATAAAGATTAAATGCCCAAGACGAAAACAGGATTACTGAAAAAAATGCTCGATAGTTTTTTTTTACAAAAAACTTGTTTTAGACACATTTTTGCTTGGATCTCCGAAGTTTGCTGTGTTTTCTTTAATTTTTAATATCTAATGATAATACCTACTCAAAATAATTTTTTCATAATCAGTTCGTCTTTAATTATTCGTAGTAAAACTAATTTGGCGATGAATCCGCGTCGTCCTTTTTCACCTGGCATATGAAAGACGGGCGTGAGTGTGAAGAGAGAAGGACGATGTTTGATTGTTATTGGCTATATCTACATTCTACATTGTCAAATTTAAGAGGGCGACTAGCCCAAAAAATCAAACATCGTCCTTCTCTCTTCACACTCACGCCCGTCTTTCATATGCCAGGTGAAAAAGGACGACGCGGATTGATCGCCAAAATAATTTCATACAAACAAAATTATACAAATAATCACGGGGTGTGCCCCGTGCTTGGCTTTGGCCAATAACCGTGCGTTGAACTCTCTTTCTCTACGTCTCTTCTTCTTCTTCTTCTTAGCTCATTCCCACTTTACGTAGGGTCGGCTCTCCTAGTACATTTGCGCCAAGAAATTCTATCTTGGGTTGTCGATTTAGGCAATTTATTTACAGCTAGTGCTTTGGTCATACTGGTCCACCATGTGGCTGGGGGTCTGCCTCTAACTCTCTTAGCTTCTGGGAGACTCAACGCCTTTTTGACAATGTAGTTGTCGTCTCTGCGCATAATGTGGCCATACCATCTTAAGCGTCTCTCGGTCAGTTTTTCGGACACTGGAGTTATCTTGAAGCTTCCCCGGATATATTCATTTCTAATTTTGTCAAGTTTAGTTACCCCTCCAGACCTTCGTAACATTTTCATTTCTGTAGTGTGGAGCTTTTGTATATGTGTTTCCTTGACCGTCCAACATTCTGAAGCATATAGCATTGCAGGTCTTACCGCCATTTTATATACTTTTCCTTTTGTACGGATTGGCATATTTGAGTCACATAGTACACCGGTTAACGATCTCCATTTCTGCCATGCAGTACTAACTCTATGTGATACATCAGCCTCTATCTCTGCGTTGTTTGAGATAATTGACCCCAAGTATTTAAATTGTGTTACTTTAGGGACTGGTGTTCGATTTGGATAGTAAATAGTCGATGTGCTGGTGGGACTCTGGTTAAAAATGCATTTCAAATGTTCCGTTTTAGATCGGCTAACCCTAAGCCCTGCATTTTCCAATGCATTAATCCACAGAGTCAGTAAATTTTGCAGTTCATCCGAGGTCTTAGCTATTAGAACTACGTCATCAGCATATAGAATATTCCAAGGTGAATGGTGGTGAAGGTGGTGCCTCTGAATGTCCTTGGTTATCATATCCATGACAAGATTAAAGAGTAGCGGGCTTAGTGCTGAACCCTGATGTACGCCTACCCTCACCTTGAATTCAGGACTTAGACCGGCAGGAGACCTAATTTGCGTCCGGATATTTTTGTACATATCTTGTATAATATGCACGTACCATTCAGGCAGATTGTGTGCCCTACGTAATCGCCATAATATTTTTCTTGGTACTCGGTCAAACGCTTTTTCCAGATCAATGAACACGAAATGTAGATCCTCCTTATTAATGCGATGTTTCTCAGTGAGTATTCTAATAGTCTGTATTGCGTCTGTTGTAGACGTGGACGGTGTAAATCCAAATTGGTTTTCGGAGACTGATGTAATTTTTTGGATCCGTGTCTTTATAACATGTTCCCATATTTTAAATGTATGTGATGTAAGTTTTATTCCTCTATAATTACCACATTTCGTGACATCGCCTTTGTTTTTATAAAATGGGATAAGATAACTCAGGCGCCACGATTCAGGCATTTGTTTGGTTTCAAGGATAATGTTGAAAAATCTTGTCAACCATGTTACGCCAATTTGGCCAAGTCTTTTCCAGATTTCTGCCGGAATTTCATCGGGGCCCACTGCTTTTTTATTCTTCATTTTGCTGATTGCTGTCTTAACTTCTTCATGCTCTATTTTATTCACTGGGCCAGCGATAGGTGGAAGTGGTTCCATATCTGTACTAGGGAACTCCGTATTCATTAAATCTTGGTAGTATTCGTGCCACCGCATATTGATATCGTTATCAGTTGTTAAAAGTTCTTGTGTTTTACTTTTTATATATTTATTTATTTTAATATCCTGAGATGATCTATATTTACTTTTAGCTAGTTTAAAAATCTCTGTATCGGAAACTGCATTTTCAATTTTATTGTAAAGGTCTTCTCTTGATTCGGCTCTTGCTCGTGCTACCGCTCTTTTCGCTGCCGCTTTTTCAGATCTGTAGGTAGTATGGTCTGAATCCAACCCTGTTGTTTGCCACTTTTTAAAGGCTTGCTTTTTACTTATGAGGGCACATTTAACCTCATTATTCCACCAGGATGGGTCCTTTCCTGTACTTATTCCTCCTCTAGCAATACCCAGTTTGTCAACAGCTTTGATTCTGCATTCTTTTTCAAAATTTATCCACATCTCATGGGCCGTCTTGTAAGCTGTTTTAATATCACTTTCCAGATATATCATAAGGTCTTCAAGTAATGTTTGTCCTTTTTTGTCCAGTAAGTTCTTTCCACTTAATTTTAGGTGTTCTATCGACAGTCTTCTTTGTGGGCTTGGGCAAGCTGTAGACACCAACCAAAATTCTGTGTTGAGCAGTTAAAGATTCTCCTGGAATAACTTTGCAGTCTTTAAACCTGCTTCTTAAATTGTCATCGGCCAATATAAAATCAATTTGTAATGATTTTCCTCCACTTTTGTATGTAATAAGATGTTCGGATTTCTTTTGGAAGTATGTATTTATGAGGTTGAGATTATGTCGGGAGCAAAATTCTAGGATATATTTGCCCTCTTTATTTTCATCGCCGTATCCGTGGCCACCGTGGATATGATTGTAGGTGTCACTAGATTTGCCCACATGTCCATTTAGGTTACCTAGAATAAATTTAGTTTCTTGTGCTGGTACTTTTATCACAATTTCATCTAAATTTTAAAAAGAAAAAGATTCCTTTTCCGCTTCTGTGCAGCCTACTTGGGGTGCGTATGCACAAATTATATTCATGATAGGTTGTCTGTCAATCGCAAGTTTCACACCTAAGATACGGTCTGTTTTCCTTTCTACGTGGACTATCCTGTTCTTAAAGTAACTATCAAGTATAACTCTTTCTCTTTCTCTACGTCTGTCTCTACAATAAAGCTCATAGTAACCAATCAGTTATTTATTTATTTATTTTCTTAGGAAAACTTATAGCTACATAATAATAACTATAACTAAAACTATTACAAAACTAAGAGCCAATAACAAGTTTCCACTGTTTTACAAACTGACTCAAATAAATTAACAATTTTCTTTATTTATAAAAAATCTAATTTAATTTCTCAAAATCTCAGCACTACAAATCTCTATACAAAAAAATCTAGACAGGAATTAGTAGGAAACGATTAAATCTACAAAACTTGACCTGAGGAATGTAATCTTCGGCGGAATCCAATCCAATAGTGATGTTTCAATCGGACGAAGTTCCGATAAGAACAACTTCGAAGCCGAACTTCGGAGCCCGACAACTTCGGCCAAACAACTTCGGCCCGGTTACATTTGCCGAAGCGAATCGAGATTTCAACTTTGAAATAATACAAGCAGACGCGACTGAAAAGTTCAAATGTTTGTACGTGTAAGGGGATGTCAATCCACTTTAATATTTAAGTTGATAATAATTTTCAGCCTTTCCTAATATAATATTATGACAAAGACTACTACATTGTAAATAATGTTGTATTCATATTATTTATTACTAGATGACGCCCGCAACTCCGTTGCGCCAAAACTCGTTTATCGCGCGAGAACCGTACATTTTTCGGGATAAAAGGTATCCTATGTCCTTTCCCGGGACTCAAAGTATGTCCATACCAAATTTCAGCAAAATCGGTTCAGCGGTTTGGACGTGAAGAGGTAACAAACAGACAGACTTTCGCATTTATTATAATATTAGTATGGATGAATTAAAATTAAAAACTATACTTAACTCAAAAAAACAGTCTTCACAAAATATAATATAGCTTACACTGGATATTATCGATCGAACGAATCCATTGACAACCTTTTCTTAAAACCGAATCAGTAGTTTAGGTGCTACTGCTACATTTAACCATAGACTAAGGAAAATATATTACTCTATGATTTAACATTCTTTCACACAATCACCGGTAATCCGATAATTATACGTCCTGTAAATTAAATCTTATGAATACCCAAAAATTTATTTTTCCATCCAGTGGATTGTTTTTAACTGTCACCGATGTTTAAAATTCATCAATCATTTGTAATACTCTGTCGCAATTCCATCAACGATTTGAATTGTTGATGTTTATTATTGATATAAGCTTATGATTGGTATTTTTATCACCTTTATTGCGTACCTCTATATTTTATATTGTCTCTATTTCGTCTGTTTTTTTAATTAAAAATAGTGTTATTGAGTTGTTATTCCTAGCTTTTTTTATTTATTTTATTTATTTGTCGGAAGCATTACAACATTTTACAAGAAAACAATATATACTTTCCCATACACAAACCTAAAAGGTTTATCCGTATGGGAGAGACGTTCTGTTTACATACTATTCTTAAACAACTTTAGTTTAGTTTAGCTAGTATTCCTCAGTTAAGACTGATACCTAAACAGCTGTCGTATTTTTAGATATGTGTAATTAATAAAAGGGCCAAATCTACGACAAAAAATATACATATTAATTCAGCTTTAAAACTGGCAGCAACAGAAATTTTGGAATTAGGCTCGGAAAATCCTGGAATATTTTAATATTATCCATCTTTTTCACTTCCAGCATTTTACTTTGAGGTTTTGTGAAACCAATAATTACTTGACTTTTTATTTTCATCCCTCCTTGATCTGTAAGATTTCTGAAATGAAAAATCAGATCATCATAGATCACGATGCTAGCAGTCCTGTCACCATCGTCTTTTAAGCGTCAATATCTATAACGTACAATTTAGGCGAAATTTCGATCCTTTCAGTAGGCGTTGTTAAAATTACCGTTTCCATATTTATCAGAGAAAAAAGGGAATTTATTGCCTCGCCTCTGGGATTGAGAGGCGTTGATGTAACAAGTTATTCATAGATGTAAATCAGCGGGCCCAGGAGGCGTCCCTGAGGCACACATTGTTATGAGTAAACCAATCGAATGCATTGTAAAAGACAATTGGATTTTTTTGTTTTGTTTCTGTTGAATAGTTTCACTTCTGTCTTTGTCAGGGTATTTAGCTACCTAAATATATTGAAGGAAAGTTCGTTTTACTGTAAATAGAATGCTTATGAGGTAAAAATCTGTTTTTTCTTGTTATCTTCTATCCTGTCGCTTTGTAATATTTTCTACCATTTAATTTGCGGTGTACTAGAATGGCTTTACTACTTAATATTAGTTGTACACCTACATAATATTGGTTATAATTAGTTGTAAGATGTTGGGTTTCGCGACGTGAAGCCAATAATATAATCGTTTGGCCTCATAACTTAACTAATTAATTCCTATGTTAAGACATCGACATGTTAAGGCTTAGGGTCAGATCACGTTGAAACGCTACGCTACTGCATTTTTAATTGAGCAATTCAAAGTTAGAATAGGCATTGTCTATTCGAATTCTGCCTATTAGGCAGCCCAATGCCGTATGCAGCAAGTCTGTTAATTCCTTTATATATGTATCTTCTTTTGCAGTGAATAAAGTTTAGTTTAAAGTATTGAAAACATCATTGTTATATATTTTTGATTGAAGGCGCGTTTTATTTTTACCTTAATTGATTTAACTAAAACTTTATATTCAGGACTTTCTGCCTTTATTCTAAATTTCATGATCTATAGTGCTTTTGATTTTTACGATGTTTTCTTAAACATCATCTTTTTATTTTTTATTGCGTTGGAGCAGCTAAGCCATAAAATAATAGCGAAATTTTAAAGCCACATAAAATATAGCAAATAATATGAGCGTCGAGCGAGGGGTGCGCTAGATCCAATATACGGTGTTTTTGTTACCTTATTACGTGTACGTTCATCGTTATTATACCTCGAAATTTCCGTGAAAATGGTCCTTGTGTTATGGACATAGAGGTGTTAAAGGCTGATAGGTGAGGAAATGCGATTGTCTAGGAAAAATGGAATACGCTATTGCCTTCCGATAGTTTTTGATGATATTTACGGGATGCATGGTGATAAAATTGGGTATATTAGGATTCCGTACCTGATATACAGGCTAGCTCTTTTGGAGTAGGTAGGTAAGTATACAGTACATTTTTCCGAGATAAAAAGTATCCTATGTCCTTTCCCGGGACTCAAAGTATGTCCATACCAAATTTCAGCAAAATCGGTTCAGCGATTTGAGCATGAAAAGGTAACAGACATTGAGAAGGATAGACAGACAAACATATTATAGGTAAGTACAGACACACTTTCACATTTAATATTAGTCAGTATGAATATAATGCTGCAGAGCTCAAATATTTTATGCGATGTCGATTTTTTATCAGTATGGGGATGAAAGTTTATATTCTTTAACTTGGTGTTAAGTTAATACTTTAACTTGTCCATGGCAATTCATGGACACAAGGTTCGAAGTAGAAGTTCAGTACAATATCCGTTTCGAGAAAATTCTCCGGCCGCCATTTTGGATTCTCGGCCACAATAAGTTGAGTTATTTTTTAATATTCCCGTCTCCGGGTGGCCGATATTACTGGAATGGGATTATACTATGCCGGTATACAGGAGAAAGTAAAAAGATGAAATCTGTGACTATATACAGACTACAGAGTGTAACAGAACTAAGGGTCTATACAGACGGACCGCATTTCAACTGCAATCCAATCGCAAATTGCAGTTCAAGTGCAGTTTGAATGCAGTTGACATGACTGCAATACGACTGCAATAGAACTGCAAACCAAACGCGCATTCGGATTGCAGTTCAGTTGCAATTGGCGTGCAGTCGTGTGAACAGTTTGTTTGTTTGTTTGTTTGAAAAAAATTGCAGTTCTATTGCAGTCGTGTCAACTGCATTCAAACTGCACTTGAACTGCAATTTGCGGTTGGATTGCAGTTGAAATGCGGTCCGTCTGTATAGACCCTAAGTAATAATACTTTAAGTTGTGTATATCCGTTATATAGAGTTCACAGTAAAAATAGCAGCACTGAAAGAGTTACTCTCGACTTCTGTTTCTTTGAGAATTGCAGGATCGCCATGAATTTTTCTATACAAAAGTAAAGAAAAAACTCGTTGAGCTGCTACTTTCATAGTGAGCTCTATAATATCATAAAGAACTCATGTTATACACCTTAAGAGCGACCGCAGACTTACAATTTCAAGTTGACCAACTAAATCGCATAGTATACGATTTATGAAAGCTCTCGCATTTTTTCCAACTAAATTATTGTACAACTAAATAATTGGACACCATTCGTATAAGCACCGCGATTCCTTTCCGATTGATTAGGATTACCTACAATTAAAAAGTTGTCCAATTAAATAGTGATTACTACGCAATTTAGTTGTACGATAGTTGGTTGGTTGGTTGGTTGGTAGTAGTCGGCCAACTTGAAATTGTATATCTGCAGTGACCCTAAGTGTCTAAACACACAAGGCAAGGAAAATACGCGGCCGAAGTTCGGCATGATTACGCCAGTAATGCGCTAGTCGCTACGCATAATACAATACAATATAACGCGACGTAATTTCGGCATGGTGTGTCGTCGGTAATTAAAAATACATTGCAGGCGTAATCATGCCGAACTTCGGCCGCGTATTTTCGGCTTAGTGTGTTTAGACACTTAGGAATAACACAGGTCTGCAATGGTTTTCCTCCTTGAAATCTGAGTAACGTTATCTATAGTTTTTGATGTGCTGATTACGAGAAAAATAATAAAAAAAAATCCACCACGTCAGGATTTTTTGATATTGAACATTTAAGATTTTGCTGATAAATGTCTGAGCACCTACATTTTAAAATTTATAAAACGTCATTAAAATACTTTAGCTTAATTTTTATTGCATTTAATTAAAGTACGAGGACTTAGAAATTAATCCAAATCACTAATTTGTTAATAACTACAAAATAAGTATAAGTAATTCGCATTAACCATGTCGAAAACGGTTCATTTGACTTATTTCTGTAATAGTGAGCTCATTAATACATAATGATTAGGTAATATTACCTAATTGTTGTAAATATTCAGAAAAGGGTCTAATAAAGATAAAGCAAAGGGTTTTTGCATAAGTACCCGCACTGATTTAGAAAATTAACGGTTGAAGTGCGCATCTTGCATCATAAACTTTAGAATATGTCATCGCGAAGTTGTTTAAAAAGTCCCCTCTCTTGTTTTTGTAATATTTGCGGATAATATATTTTAATATAACAACGAAACAGCATTACAGACTTTGTGAAAAATATTTACAAAAGTTATTTTTGATACAATTTAAGTAACCAAGAGAAAACTTACACGTCATAAAATTTGTACGACAGTACGACTTGTTTATTAGAACTTCGCAAGTGGTCAAAAGGACAGAAAAATAGCTTCATAATCGTTTCGCCTACCGACTATAAAGAAATAGTGGCCAAATTGATTACAAAATTTGATGTATTGTGTTGTAATATGAGCATTTGATCCAAACCAGAAGTTAAAACGAAAATCGCACAACCGAAGCTTCCAGAAAAAAAGGACCAGTCGGCCGATTCTGTATCGTACATTTGTGAGTTAATAACTGAGTTAGTAACGAAACCGAGGAGTGAGAAACGGAAAGTGCCACTTTTTGTATTCACTTGCATACAAAAGTGAGACTTTTGGTTGCTCACTCCTCCGTTTCGTTACTAACTCAGTGATTAACTCACAAATGTACGATACAGAATCGGCCCGCAGGTTCCACAAATAAAATTTACATGTAATTTAGTCCAATAATAAGTTGTTATTATATTGTAATAGGTTTTTATGTTAATAATAATATACCTTTTTAAATATGTACTTTTTAATGTGACAACTTGTGTTATTTTTCCTATACTATCTGTACCTTTTTTGAAAAATCTGGAGGTGATGGAGAAAAACTAAGTACACATTCGTAATCAGTGCATCAAAATACACTAGAATCAGCTACCAAATTCCCGAGAGGAAGTTATGACCCTCATTTTGCAGACCTGTGTAATTATTATTATCAAACTCTGTTCATTTAGAGAAATGTCATCAATGTATTTGATATTTCCATATATTCTGATAACAATAATGGAATGAATAGATAAATCTATCGACAAATATACTCATTTGGTGCCAATTAAGTTATATTATTATTGTCCCAAATTGGGTTATTTCATAATCAAATGTGTTCTAATTAAATATTGTTAATTGATATTTGCTTTTGGTTTTTGATGAAATTATAATATTATATTTCTGACAGAATATAATTATTACTCCCCTTGTTTTGCATAAACCATTTTACTTTCTAACTTTTGATATAATTATATTTTTAATGCTATAAGCCTGAAATGTCTGTGTATCTGTCTGTCCGTGGCATCGTAGCATCTAAACAGGTGTACCAATTTAAGAGCGGGTTGTCAGAAATATCAAAGCACGCTATCCCCGCCTACACACCATTCATACCTTCTTTGCGCCGCAGCTAATAGTGAACAATATCGCGTAACAACGGTTCCCGCATTATAGCACGAAAGTAAAGGTCGCAAGTCCCAAAAATGTTTTTGATGATTACTTAAAAACTAAATACGATACTAATATTTCCTTTAGCCATTATTTTATAAATTGTGTGAGATTGTAGTAGTGCAAGATATTTAATGATAGTAAGGGGGCGTCCACAAATTACGTGAGGTGTTTAGGGGGGGGAGGGCGTCGAGTCAAATCTCATCTAATCTCACGTTGGGGAGAGGGGGGATCTTAGCAAATCTCACGTAATTTTTTTCTCAACAAAATAACACTATTTTGGTCCATTACATCTTATTTTTTATTTTTATTTCATCCATATTGACTTAAGATTTAGGCCGTATTTCCACTGACGCGGAGCGGAGCTTAGCGGTGCCGAATTGACCAATCACCATGCTCGAAATCTTCGCTCCGCTTCGCTGTCATTCCGCTGGAATAGCACGATTGGTCAATTCGGGCACCGCTAAGCTCCGCCCCGCTTCAGTGGAAATGCACCCTTAATCGTAAGCGTAATCGTTAAACGATTAAGATCATTCACAAATTCGAAAGAAAATCTATTGACGGTCAAACCAAACGTTTAAACGTAAGATTAAAAAAAAACAACAATTTGAAAAATCTCACGTGAGATTTAGGAGGGGGAGGGGGGGTTGAATAAAATCTCACGAAATCTCACAAGGGGGGAGGGGGGGGGGGTCAAAAAATTCAAGAAAACACCTCACGTAATTTGTGGACGCCCCCTAACTCAATAAGTGTAAGAGATATTTGTTGAAAAGCCCAGAAAGATTCATAATTTCGAAAAATGTAACTATCGAGTCAAATTAATAAGTGAATCGCGTTTTCCGTTAGGCAAATATCATATAAATATACAATGATTAAATAAATCTCAATTTCATTTAAGTCAATCGTCTTCCGGGATCGTAATACTTATTACTTACTAGCGACCCCCCCGGCGTCGCACGGGTATAAAATATAAAGCCACTGAAAAATGATTAAAATCGATAGCCTTATCCTTCACGTGGTCCATTTCTTATCTGTGCCAAATAACATTTAAAAAATTGCTCCAGTAGTTCGCGAGATAAGCCCTTTCAAATAATTTCTAAATTCCACATTCTCCTATTAGTCTTAGCGTGATAAAATATAACCTATAGCCTTCTTCGATAAATGGGCTATCTAACACTGAAAGAATCATCAAAATCCGTTGCGGAATTTTAAAGATTAAAGGGAACAAAGGGGCATGAGGGAAAAAAAGCGACTTTGTTTCATAATAATATGTACAGATTAGAAAATACACCAAAATTTTACAGTCGAAATTTGCCCCAGGCGTTGTTAGAATTTTTAATGTTATCTTTACTATTTTAACAAGGAAATATTTATTCTGTTTTTTCTTCGATAACATTGATATCGAAGAAAAGACAGTAACAATTATTACAGAATCCTTCGCTCGCGAGTCCGACTCGCACTTAGCTGATTTTTTAAAATCTAGTTTTATTGTGGATTGAGGTGGTAAGCACTTGCCATGAGGTGGCATGTGCTTACCATGACGCGATCTGTAATCCTATATCCCGGATATTCCATAACCGACCCCAATTAAGATTTGACTTCACAATCGGGATTCGAATGTTTTATTCATAATCGAATAATTATTCGGTATCTAATAATTATTCGGTATCGAATAATTCAATTGCGTCATCGCGTCATGACTTTATGGATACCGATTCTGCTAATTTCATTCAATATTACAGCTTCAATTCAGTTTCAATACCGTACAGTCTCACTACAAAATGATTTTGCACATTTTACAAAATTGACGACCCCTGTGGCTCAGTGGTGAGCGCGTTGGTAGCTCAAGCCGGAGGTCGCGGGTTCGAATCCCGCCGACGGAACAAAAAGTTTTCAATGTTCCCGGGTCTGGATGTGTACTAAATATGTGTATGATATGATAAAAATCTTAAATATTGTATAATGTATACTATAAATAAAAGTATTTAATATATTTCCGTTGTCTGGTACCTGTAACACAAGTCCTTTAGGTACTTAGCACGGGGCCAGACTGACGCGACGTGGCCTGTGAAGCGTCCATAGATATTATTATTATTCTAAAAGTTTTTTATGTCAAGTCAACGTCAGACGTGGCCATGTCAAATTTATTAACTACCTATAGAACCTCCTAGATGACGCCGCAACTGTTGCGCCAAAATTCTATTATTGCGCGGGAACCGTAAATTTTTCTAGGACAAAAAGTATCTTAGGTCTTTCCCGGGACTCAAAGTGTCTTCATGCCAAACTGCAAAATCGTTTCAGCGGTTTGGGCGAGAAGAGTTAACAGACAGACAGACACACTTTCGCATTTATATTATTAGTATGGAATTATATGGATATTGGAAATAGATTATAGAGTATAGAGAGAAAAGTGTATGTCTGCTTGTCTATACACAGACAGATAGACAAGCAGACATACACATTTGTAATATTAATATTAGTATGCATTAACTTTTAATCACACGTACCTAAATATTAAGTAAACTGCGTTACTAATGACCCTCGCCAACTATGAAAAGACATCATTGTATTTGTAAGTACATTTGATGGCAAATCTATTTTTAATGCCCACATCAGCAAACGTCAGCAGCATCAGAACCTGTCCCCCTATCCCCGGGATCCGAAGCCGGATACCGTTATCCGGATAAGCGGATTAGGCCGGAATCCGGATATTTGTTTATTTGTTACGTGTTTCGCATTTGAAGTGCTGGAATCACAAATAATAGAGGGTATTATTGTGATGCTTATAAGTTCGTAAAGAAAAGATCGTAAGAACGTTTTGGGAATCAGTCGTGCAAATGTCCACAAGTGATATGTATGTACTTAGCTTAAAGCTCAATTACGCATAAAATATTACACACTCGATCATGTTCTAAGCCTTTAAAAAAAAACTTCAAAATCGGTGCACCCGTTTGGACATGGGTATACTATGCTGCGATGTCGCTGTACCCAACAGACGGACGGACGGACAGACAGACAGACAGACAGACTGACAGGCGGACAGACCGAGAGACGGACGGACAGACTGACAGACAGAAAGACAAACAGACAAACTATTTTCATACTTAAATCTGGTGGGCATAAACTATGCAATCATTACCCTTCCTTTTGCCTCAGCAGTTGTGTAAAAGCAGAAATGTTCAAACTCCTTGATCCTTGAAGTTTTCGTCCCAGTTTGTGCACGAGGGCTTTCAGGTGAGTTGCAGGATTATGGTTTATTTTCTCAGGGCCACTTGCACCATGATGTTTAACTCAGAGTTAAAATTAACTCTGAGTTAAACATCATGTCATATCTGTCACTCACCAAGTGAGTGATAGAGATGACATCATGTTTAACTCAGAGTTAATTTTAACTCTGAGTTAAACATCATGGTGCAAGTGGCCCTCAGTTATGTAAATTTTGAACGCTTCCGTGGTCTAGTGGTAGAGCGCGGCTCTTGACTCGGAGGTCGTGGGTTCGATTCCCGCGTTGAAACATGTTATTTCCAAGTTTGGTTAGGACAATGCAGGCTGATCACCTGATTGTCTGACAAGTAAGATGATCCATGCATCGGATGGGCATGTAAAAAGTCGGTCCTGCGCCTGATATCTCGCCAGTCGTGTCGGTCGTCCGTCCCACTGGGTTATGAGAGTAAAGGAATTGAAACTGCTCTTGTGTACTGCGCACACACTTGGGCACTATAAAATTACTCCTGCGTAGCTGGCCTGGTTTCAATGAAACCGGCCACCGTCACCGAAACCGGTGTGGGAGCTATTATTTATTATATTTTGAGTGTTTGGCGAAAAACGTTGGATATGTTTGTTGGGGCATGTGCTTAGTGCATGGCTTCTGACTTGGAGGTCATATGTTCGTTGGCCTGTCATGGAAACTAAGCCAAGTAATTTATAGTGCCCAAGTGTGTGAGCAGTACAGAAGTCTTGACGACCGAAACGATCAGGCGCTAACTTTTTACAGGCTCATCCGACGCATCTTTCTTCAGTTAAATCAGGTGATCTGCATTGTCTTATAAAATCTATACTTACTCGTATAATATTATAAAGCGGAAGAGTTTGTTAGTTTGTTTGATTGTTTGTTTGTTTGAACGCGCTAATCTCAGGAACTACTGGTCCGATTTGAAAAATTCTTATAGTGTTAGATAGTCCATTTATCGAGGAAGGCTATAGGCTATATTTTATCACGCTAGGACTAATAGGAGCGAAGAAATAGAGGAAAATGTGGAAAAAAACGGGAGGAATTATTTGAAAGGGCTTATTTGAACGCGTTAATCTCAGGAACTACTGATCCGATTTGAAAAATTCTTTCAGTGTTAGATAGCCCATTTATCGAGGAAGGCTATAGGCTATATTTTATCATGCTAAGACTAATAGGAGCGAAGAAATAGAGAAAAATGTGAAAAAAAATGGGAGAAATTATTTGAAAGGGTTTATTTGAACGCGTTAATCTCAGGAACTACTGCTCCGATTTGAAAAATTCTTTCAGTTTTAGATAGCCCATTTATCGAGAAAGGCTATAAGCTATATTTTATCATGCTAAGACTAATAGGAGCGAAGAAATAGAGGAAAATGTGGAAAAACAGGGGAAATTATTTGAAAAGGCTTATCTCACGAACTACTAGAGCAATTTTTCAGTTATTTGGGTCAGATAAGAAGTAGACCATGTGAAGGATCATAGGCTATTTTTTGTGGACTAATTTGTCTGTGAAATATCTAATTTACGCGGGCGAAGCCGCGCGGAACGTCTAGTTTTAATATATCTTTGCAACGCGAGAATCGAACCTTTATCAATAAACCAAGTTCTAAAGTCTAAACCTGGGTCACCGAGGCAAAGCTGGGAACAAATATGCCTCAACAAACATAATATCCATAATCCAACGTTTTTCGCCAACACGGGGATCGAACCTGCATCAAAAGCCAAGCTCTAAACCACTAGATTATGCGTAAACTATAAATAACTAAAGTGGACCATAATCTAGAGTAATGTGTGTAAAAATCACGTCTACATAATTTATTAACCCTAAGGTTTAGTGGGGTCGGAGTCACGTAGACTCTCAACATAAGTGTGGGGTAGGTTTTACTCCTTAAGCCTTAACGGAATATAAAAATACCATTATTACTTTCTCCATTTAATCCATACTAATATTATATGTGAAATCGGGTGTGTCTGTCTGTAATCTTTTCACGCCCAAGCCGCTGAACCAACGCCAAAATTCGTTTGTCAAGCGGGAACCGTACATTCTTTAGGGATAAAAAGTATCCTATGTCTTTTCCCGGGACTCAAAGTATTTCCATACTAAATTTCAGCAAAACCAGTTCAGATGTTTGCGTGAAGAGATAACATACATACAGACAAACATTTTGCCTTGTATTAGTATAAACTAGCTATTTGACCGAGCTATGCTCGGTATTTGATAAAAAACTAACAAAATGACATTTTCTAAAAATGATTTCTAGCTAGATCGATTTATCGCCCCCGAAACCCCCTATATATACTAATACAAATATATACAAGAATTGCTCGTTTAAAGATATAAGATAAAAATGTAAGGTTCCCGTGATAAACGAATTTTGACTCAACGGAGTTGCGGGTGCAGCAAAACAGAGATAACAGACAGACACTCTTTGTCTGTTATCTCTTAGCCTAAACCGCTGAACCAATTGAGTGACAACGAATCACCAGTACTTGTCAATAAAACAGTAAAACTATGTATGAGGATATTTGCATTTGCACTCACGGCCCACTGCAAACTTCATGTACTAACGAGCCTCATACATAACTTCACAACTTTATTGCGAATTCGTCCAATTTCCTCCCACAGGCACTCGGACAACTTGTATAGACAGAACAGGATGTTGTAATGGCGCAGTTACTACTTTTGGGTTAAATCTATAAGGGTCTACACAGACGGACTGCATTTCAACTGCAATCCAACTGCAAATTGCAGTTGGATTGCAGTTTGAATGCAGTTGACACGACTGCAATACGACTGCAATAGAACTGCAAGCCAAACGCTTTCAACTGCAATCCAACTGCAAATCGCAGTTGGATTGCAGTTTGAATGCAGTTGACATGACTGCAATACGACTGCAATAGAACTGCAAACCAAACAGTTCACACGACTGCACGCCGACTGCAACTGAACTGCAATCCAACTGCGCGTTTGGCTTGCAGTTCTATTGCAGTCGTATTGCAGTCGTGCCAACTGCATTCAAACTGCAATCCAACTGCAATTTGCAGTTGGATTGCAGTTGAAATGCAGTCCGTCTGTGTAGAACCTTAGGGTCTATACAGACGAACTGCAATCCAACCGCAAATTGCAGTTCAAGTGCAGTTTGAATGCAGTTGACACGACTGCAATATAACTGCAAACCATTATGAAGTTGCATTCAAACTGCACTTGAACTGAAATTTGCGGTTGGATTGCAGTTGAAATGCGGTCCGTCTGTATAGACCCTTATAGTCCACTAAAAGCGTTTGGATCAAAATAATAATCATAAATAAAGAAATAAAACAAAAAATGTTGCAGCTGTGAGAGACTGTAATGTCCTCGTCGCTTCGTTGTAAGGTGGAGCAGTTGCTACTTTAGTGTTAAAACTATAGAAATAATGAAATAACTAAGAAATTTTAAAACCAAAAAACAAGCTGTGAGACAGCTGATGACTACGGATCGACAAACAGACATGTCAAACATAAATTAATGTATAGCACCCGCGACGGTAGAAGACTTTAGTATTTCCACAGAATAGATAATAGTACAGGTAGTATTTCGAAAGGAAAGGAACTGTACTTTTTTGCGATTTAAAGTAGCCTATCTGGATAAAATACACTCAGATTACGATAGTGTGGTTGTCTAATCAAAATCGGTCCAGTCTTTATACGGATATCAGTTTTGATTTAGTATATTATATAGAAGACATTTTAATATTATTATTCTGGAGGAATATTTTCTCAAGCACCTTTTGCAATGTTTTGAATTGATGACAATTTACAGCGATATTTAAGAGGTTGAAGTATATTACATGAAAGCCTTTAAACATGAAACGTTCAAAACTTGGCCGAAAGTAATAAAGTTTTTGTGATAATGATACAAGAGACACGCCGGCAGCCGGGACAAAAACCGAGCTTTTAGATCGCATCTAATATTCATGAGCTCCTGTACTATGTTCGAGTTAAAGAGGATCAGTGTGTGGGCTCTTGTACTAGGTTCGAGTGAGAAATAGGTTTGTTTGCTCCTGTACTAGCATGGCATTGTGTAGGCTCTTAGGGCCTGTCCAGATGAAGCGTTTTACGTGCGAGTGAGCGACTCGCGCGTACCCTAGGTAATAGAGCTTCATAATAAAGCTAGAAACAAACTATCGGACGCATCCATTAGTCGCGGCTGATGGATGCGGCTTAACAATGTGCTCGGTTCATCCGCGGACGTCAAAGACCTAACCTTTATGTCAATGGCAGACGTCCGCGGATGCAAAAACATCCGGCCAGCCAGATTCTGTTCGGACGTCCGAACGCTCAAGGTCGCGTCCGCGACTTATGACAGACAATGTGCACAGTTTAGTGAATTTTGTATTGATCAGATAGAAACAAGCCGCATCCGATGAAAACGTCCGCGGACGTTATTACTTACTCGCATATCGCGTCCAGATGCCTACGCGCGTTTTCTAACTTTGTGATTATATGGGCAAACGCCTCATCGTCAAAAATATGTTATGTTGCTTTCTGCTTACATACATTTTTTTAAAGTAACTCTTTCAGCGCTGCTACTTTCACAGTCAACTCTACATTTATATAATTAACACATACACACCCTAAAGTATTATCTGTTTGTTCTGTTACACTATAAATACTAGGTTTTAGATTAAATTTATGGTTTCGGCAATAAATATAATAATTAAGATAAGCCTACTTATGTCGAAAGTCGTGGATTGCATCTCATGTTATCCCTCTCTTCTTTCATGTTTATGAAAAGGAAAACATAATATTTGAGAATGTTTGTTTTTTGCGGTATACTCGTAAAAGCTGAGTCCATCAATAAAATTCATTAATATTCAAAAAATTTGCCTTAGTCAATATCACGAGGGTGCGAAATAATAAATCACTGAAAAATGTAGGGTGACCATGTCTTGTGCTGTGTCGGGATAAATAAGAAATAAAATAACACAGTATAAGGGTCTAAACACACTAGGCTGAATTACACCGGCGTAATTAACGTGGCCGAAATTACGTTCAGCCGCTTACGTCTGATGCAACACACTATAAATTACGCGAAGAGCCGAAATTTCGCGGCGTAATTTCCGTTGCGGAACGCGCGCGTAAGTGAGTATTTAAAATTCTCAGATGTTAGGGTCTATCTATAGAGACGGACCGCATTTCTGGTAAGGACCCTAAGGGTCTGTATAGACCCTTAGGGTCTATACAGGCGAACTGCATCCCGCGGGATTGATATTTCTAATCCCGCGGGATCTCGAATTTGCAATCTCGAGTCAGTATTGCATTCCCTAGTCTATACAGACGGACCGCATTTCAACTGCAATCTAACCGCAAATTCAAGCAGTTCAGTGCAGTTTGAATGCAGTTGACACTACTGCAACAGAACTGCAAACCATTATCACCTGCATTCAATCTGCACTTGAACTGCAATTTGCGGTTGGATTGCAGTTGAAATGCGGTCCGTCTGTATAGACCGCAAATTGCAGTTCAAGTGTAGTTTGAATGCAGTTGACACGACTGCAATAGAATTGCAAACCATTATCAACTGTATTCAAACTGCACTTGAACTGCAATTTGCGGTTGGATTGCAGTTGAAATGCGGTCCGTCTGTATAGACCCTTTAGGTTGGATTTGCTACGTTCGGTTTTGATAATTCCGTCGCGTATAGTGTGTTGCTATACAAAACATTACCGCCGAATCTCTGCCGAACTTTACGCTCGACTCGGCTCGACGGAAATTCGGCTCGAGACGGAATTTCGGCATAGTGTGTCGTCCATCGCGTTCCGTCCGTATTTTGTATGCATTTAAAACGCAGCGTAGGGGAAAAGAGGGTAATGGGAGTCAGCGGGCAATGGGAGTCACCCACACCACCACGAAACACTACATGAGACCGACGCGTAAACAGCGTCCTCAGCCCCCGCTTCGGGTCCCCGCGCAGCCACGAACGGCTCGCGCTAGTCGGCCCACGCGCCTCTGAGAAACGAACGTGTTTTGTTTTTGCGCTCCGCTGATGTAATTTTACGTAAATGCAAATTAGAAGGTAAGTGCCAAAAATCTTGCAGTATGCGATTATGACATTTACATTTACTTAGTTAGACGTTTCAAGTTGTCATGTGCAGTTCAGATTATATCAGTGTATTAAAGTTTTTTTTTTTTATTTAAATTTTTTAGTCATAGTGTAGTTGTGGGAAATGAGAGTCAGATGACTCCCATTACCCGCAAGTGGTTACCATTACCCACAACTGCGTTACTGTTGAATTATGTTTTTATTATTTCTTTCTAGATGCCGAAAGTACGCGTCAGGTCAACTGAAAAGGCTTCCTGGTCTTCTGATACCCTAGATAAAGCTATACAGCTCGTTGATGGCGGTTCTTCTATAAGAAATGCTGCTAAAGTAATGGGAATCCCTTTTTCAAGCCTTCAGAAGAGGATAAAAAAAGGTTCTACCAAAGGACCACATCTAGGACGATTCACTGTCTTTAGTCCTGAGGCAGAAGCCGAGTTAGCGATTTTGGTGAAGAAAATGGCAAATATTTTCTATGGTTGCACTGCAATTCAAATCAGAAAAGTCGCTTTCGAATATGCTGAAAAATTAAATTTGAAGCACAATTTTAATCAAGCTTCAAAAATGGCTGGACGGGATTGGTTGCATGCTTTTATGACTAGAAATAACATTTCTATTAGAAAACCGGAAGCGACCAGTATAAATAGAATCACGGCCTTTAATAAAACAGAGGTAAGTCTGTTCTTTGAGCTACTTGGGCAGCTGATGGAAAAACACCGATTCGTTCCAAAAAATATTTACAATTGCGATGAAACCGGTATTTCAACTGTTCAAACACCGGGAAAAATTTTAGCTGCAAAAGGACAGAAGAGAGTAGGATCTATCACCAGTTGGGAGAGAGGAAAAAATATCACCTTGTTGTGTGCTATGAGCAGTGCTGGAGGGTACATTCCACCTATGTTTATCTTCCCTAGGAAAAGGATGACTCCTCTACTTGAGAAGGATGGTCCAGCAGGCGCGCTTTACAAATGTTCAGACAACGGTTGGATCAACGAGCATCTCTTTCTTGAATGGTTAGCTCATTTTAAACAGCACGCTAAACCGTCTACAGATGAACCCATCCTTTTAATACTAGACAACCATGCTAGTCACATTTCTCTTTCCGTCTACGAATATTGCAAGGCCAATCACATTCATATGTTGTCTCTGCCCCCACACACGTCTCATAGAATGCAGCCCCTTGACGTTTCTTTTTATGGCCCACTCAAAATGGCCTACAAAAAAGAATGTGACTTGTTTTTAAAAAGCCATCTAGCAGAAAAGATAACACCTTACGACGTAGCATCCTTGGTGAGGAAAGCATTTAATAATGTTGCTTCTATTAGCAAAGGAGAATCGGGGTTTAGATCAACTGGAATATTTCCACTAAATCCGGAAGTATTCACAGAAGAGGATTTTCTCGCTGCAGAAACTCTCCAATCTGACACCGTTGTAATACAAGACTGCAATGAATCTCTCGCAGCTACCTGTATGATTCCCAGCACATCAAAAGAACCAGTTCCGAGCACGTCAACACAAATTGTTTCACCAGATCTCATGATGTCTAATCAAGAAGTTCCACTTGATTCTGAATCAGATGTTGTACCACAAGTTCCTGGTACGCCTAAACAATCTAGTATATTGCATGATTTAATAAAACTGCCAGAGAAAGCATCTGCTATTAAAACAAGACAGGTTCGAAAGAAGCAACACGCTACAATTTTAACTTCAACGCCACTCAAAGAAAATCTGCTAGAAAAGGAAAAAAATAAAAAGAAGAAAGAAGGAGGTAAAGGAAAAGAGAAGACATTGAAAGGCAAAGGACGAGGCAAAAAGACTAAAGTGCAGAAGAAGGAACTTGAAAAGGCTAAGCGCCAAGTATTGCAAGAACAGAATGAAACTTCTGTATCAGATGTGGGCACTGACGACTTATGCCAGGACGATGAGGATGATGACGCAGAAGATGCAACAGATGGAAACAGATGCCTAGTGTGCGATGAAATCGGTAGAAACAACGAGATGTGGTACAGGTGTACCTCGTGTGGACAATGGGCTCACGCGGAGTGCACTGGGTGGGAGTCAGCTGTAGGTTATGTTTGCGACCTATGCTAGATTTTATTTGACTCCGATTGCCCGCAGGGTGATCACCATTACCCCGATGTCGGTGTAATGGGAGTCAAATCTGTTTTTTTTTTTAACTTTTATAATTTCCAAAGTTGATTGCCAAAGTGACTGAAATTGATCTCTAATGATAGTTTAATAAGTAAATTATGTTTACAGGCGGTTGCAATAAATACTTTCTTTTTAATTGAAATTTTATTTGAGTTCTCGCTTAAGTGACCCCCATTACCCTCTTTTCCCCTAAACGCGGCGGAATTGACGCCGGCGTAATTCCGACCGGGACGTTAAGACCACTTCGTTACATACTTAGTAGCAAGTAGTAATAGTATGGGAGCCCTAGAACAATTTTTTATTATGATTATCAAGCTAATTTTTTGTGTGTAGCTTCATTTTGATAAGACGAACAACATTTTTATTTGGGAAAAATCTCGAAAGTGGTAGCTAACAGAGGTAGATACTTTGAATTGATGATCCTAAAATATGGATTATTTTATTTGTAGGACAATGTTACACTCAAATTATATAACTAATAACCTATCAATATACAAAAAATCAGCTCGTTAGGGTTCCGTTTTAGGGTTCTGTAATCAAGAAAACTTGGCTAACTACTGTTGAAGTTAGCGTGTTTTTATTATGCAAAGAATATGGTATTATTGTATCTTGTTTCACTTTTATTTACAAAATATCTTTTTATTTTCAGGTATGTACTCCAGTTTTTGCCGCAATGAGCAATGTTCGTAAGTTTAAAATAAGATTATTTTAATAACGTCTGAATTTTTTACCGTTTTCTATACATTAATACAAACCGCTATAAGTTATTGACAAAAAAGTGACAATTATGTTTCTATACTGTACTCGGCGAAACATGGCGGTAGCGGTCATTGACTCCCTGTCAAGAACTTGTCATTTTCTATAAAAACCGCGATTGACAATGAATTGTCAGATGTTGTCGATCGCGGCTTTGTATAAAAAATGACAAGATTTTGACAGGGAGTCATTAATCACCGCTACCGGCATGTTTCACCGAGTACAGTACACCTAGTCGATAATTCTTTGAACTCATAAAATGTTGAAAATTAGAATTATGCCGTAACTTACCAAAAGTTTAAAAATTAACAGAATCTGGCGCGAGCATTTTTCAAATCGCTCCCAGACTAGTAAGGTCATTGACTGCTGTTGGCTCATTTCTCCATGTTGACTATAGTTAGATGATAACTTGGCAAAAGTTCCCGCAACATGTCCGCCATAATCGAGCGGCGGGGACACCTGATTGACACGTCGGAGCTAACTGCCCATGAATTATTTAGCGGAGGGTCAAATTTAGTCGCACTCGAGTCCTGGGGTTGGGACATTTTGCGTGTGAACATTCATCATCATCAGTATCGTAACCAGTAGAAAGAACGATAGCCAATATTTAACAACATTGCTATACATATATTATACAATACATACTAACTATATATTATACAATACATACATACTAACTAGTAGTATTATAAATGCTCGTGGCTGTCTTTCTGTTTGTTACATCTTTACGCTAAAACTAAGGGCCGGGACACATAAACACGATACGACGTCGTTTCATACCACGATGCGGCGTCGTTTCACGACGCGACGTCGCGTCGTGGGGATCTACGACGAGCATCGTAAAAAACTACGTCGCGGCATCGTAACGTGCCACGATACACGGCACGTCGTCGCGTCGTAGAAACTCACGATGCGTTCCTGTGTCAGTGCCACAGTTGTTATTCAAAATTCAAAGCTGACGGACGCTATTGAGGTCGATCAAAGTTTCCGTCTTTTCTTTATCCGTCTTCTTAACAACAGCAGGAGTAAAACGCGTCTAGTGCGGTCCATTTCTCAAAATTAACTGCGACAATTCACCCTGCATTGTATCAACGGCGTCGTGCCGTGTATCGTAGCACGTTACGATGTCGCGATGTAGTTTTTAACGAAGCTCGTCGTAGATTCCCACGATGCGACGTCGCATCGTGAAACGACGCCGCATCGTGGTACGACACGACGTCGTATCGTGTTTATGTGTCCCGGCCCTTAGATGTAATTTGGTATGGAGATACTTTGCGTCCCGAACTCCCGAGAAAGGTCATAGAACAGTTTTTATGGTGGAAAAATGAACGGTTCCCGCGCGATCAACGTCGGCGTCATTCTGTTTGTTATATTTCAGAACTCATGCTATAACAGCGATTCTCTAACTTTATTTTGACGGACCCCAATAAAGGAATGTTTTATCTTGTGTATAATGTTGTATCTGTGGCTCAGTTGGTGCTGTTGGTGGCTGTCGGGGGTCGCGGGTTCGAATCCGGATCGACGGAACAAAAAGCATAATACGTACCTATACCACACCTATGTCCTATACGTACTCGTATAGTAATAAAGCAGCATACTTAGTATATAATAATATTAATTCCATGACAAAAAGTTTTCAAAGTTCCTGGGTCATGGATGTATATTTGTGTAGTATAAAAGTACCAGCGACCCGCCCCGGCGTCGCACCGGTATAAAGTATATAGCCACTGAAAAAATTATTAAAATCGATAGCCTATGATCCTTTACGTGGTCTACTTCTTATCTGTGCCAAATAACATAAAAATTGCTCGAGTAGTTCGCGAGATAAGCCCTTTCAAATAATTTCTCCCGTTTTTTCCACATTCTCCTATTAGTCTTAGTGCGATAAAATATAGCCTTCCTCGATAAATGGGCTATCTAACACTGAAAGAATCATCAAAATCCGTTGCGTAGTTTTAAAGATTAAAGGGAACAAAGGGACATGAGGGAAAAAAAGCGACTTTGTTTTATAATTATAAGATAAGACTAGCTATATGACCGAGCTTCGCTCGGTATTCAAAAAAATAAAAAAACACATAAAATTATATTTTATGAAAATGTTTCCTAGCTAGATCGATTTATCGCCCCCGTATACACGATGCACCGACCTGTTACCTCTCCTTAATTGTAAGAATAAATAATAATACAAGACGTGAGTGGAAGAATAAGGTAAGAAACATGAAAAAACTTTCCGTCTTTTGCTTCAATGGAGGCTTTAGCCTAAAGCCTAATTTTGCCGGCCCTAAAGGCCTTAGGGCCGGCAAAATTATTTGAAATAGAAAAACTGTGGATTATATGTGTACTGTGTAGCCAGATACATTAGCTAGGTTATGAAGTAGATAAGTTACAAGTTTTATTAAAATAATTAGGGAAATAATTAGTTATTGTCCGAATGTTACGAAATGTTACTTATTCGATTCTTCCACTCACGTCTCACGTCATAATTAATTATGACCCAGTTATTTAATGTCGCTTAATTTTTAAAAAATTTATTACTGTAGTCTTTAAAGAGGGATACCTGATCTCTGGTTTTTTATTTTGTTTTATGGCTGGTAAATTAAGAGTTAAATACTTAACTTTATACCAATTTTCATTAACGTAGAATTATTTTCTATGGCAAATTTATTTTAATTCTAAAAATAATCTTTATAATTGTTACACATCGAATAATAGTTATGATATTGCTACACATGTAGTTAGTATGCTTAAGGCAAATTGAAATATAATATTTTTATAATAGTTACCTACTTGTTTTATTACATTATCCAAGTCTTTGAAGATATTATATAAAATTGCTAGTTAATATGATTAATTATGTGTAAATTATCACTTTATCTAAATTGAGTAGACATTATAAATAATGGCTAGATAATATTATCTAGCCATTATTTATAATGTCTACTATGTATATACATATCCAGATTTATTACTTTGGCTGTAACATATATATTTGTATACAAGAATTGCTCGTTAAAGATATAAGATATAGATAGATGTATAGATAAGACATGTTTAAACAAATATGTACATAAGAAGTCCCTATTGTATGTTTTAGGTTTCTGACTCCTATGTTTTTTAAATAATGCTTGATTAACGTAGTGGGGGGCCACATTACCACCTTCTCCTATATGGAATAGTATAAAAGTATTAAATATATTTCCGTTGTCTGGTATCTGTAGCACAAGTCCTTCAGGTACTTACCTCGGGGTCAGAGTGCCAGACTGACGTAGTGTGAAGAGTCAATTGAATATATATTTTGAATATGCGCGTGACGGCTCTGCTCAGAACAAGCAACCGACTCAAAAATTGTTACTATTTCAGATACAATACGATTTAAAGATAATGGGCACTTACGACTACTTATGATTGAGGTGCGAGTCAACGATAGCGCGATGTAGCCCGCCCTTAGCGACATCTATGTTCCCCAAAGGCTAACTAGATGGTAAAAAATAAAAATTTATTATAATTGAAATCCAGTTTGCGGCCGCTACTCTGTTACGCCGAAATTCGTTATCTCACGGAAACCGTACTTTTTTCCAACAAAAACCATCCTAACTCCTATCCTGTTATCAATTATTTCCTTCAAGTGCAAGATGAAAACACATTGTTTATATTTCAGTTACATTAAAATGTTGTTTTAATTAATTTAGAATTTAGATGATCATTTATTAATTTTGGTAATCATATTTTACTAGTTTTGATTTAACGATGGTTTATTTGGAGTAATTTTGCATAGGATAGCATTTAGCAAGATGTTAAAAGTTTGGTTATAAATGCTGTTATAAATGTTATAACTTTGGTGATCATTCACAACTTTTCTTTTACCTACCAATGATTTATTTGGAGTCATTTTGCATACATAGGATAACGAGATGTTAAATCTTTGGTTATCATATTTTTACATTATTTTATTAATTTTATATTATTAAAATGTATGTATGTTTTAAATTTTTATGTTTATGTTCGCATATCTCTGAAACTACAAGTCCGATTTAAATAATTCTTTTTTTTGTTTGTATTGTTCAACTAAGGGAATGCTGAAAGTTTCATCAAAATCGATTCAGTAGTTTTTGTGATAGGGAATTTTAATTCTCAATTTCGTACAATTTTGAAGTCAGGTTTATCTTTTTAGGGTTCCGTACCCAAAGGGTAAAAACGGGACCCTATTACTGAGACTTCAATGTCTGTCCGTCTGTCCGTCTATCCGTCTGTCCGTCTGCCTGCAGGCTGTAACTCAAAAACCGCTATAGGTAGAGTTCTGAAATTTTCACAGATTGTGTATTTCTGTTGCCGCTATAACAACAAATACTAAAAACACAATAAAATTAACATTTAAGGGGGGCTTCCATACAACAAACGTGATTTTTTTAGGTTTTTTCTAGTGATGGGATTCGAATCACATTTGATTCGAATGATTCGAATCATGACATTTATATCTCGATTCGAGTCAGTTTTTAAATTGGTTCGAACATAATTTGATTCGAATTGTCGAGTTGATTCGAATTCACGAGCTGATTCGATTCCACGAGCTGATTCGAATCACGTCAATGCAACGCCCCGCGAAAGATTAGTACCATATAGGGAGATCGCACACGTCACAATTTTGTGTGATCGAGTCTGCGGCTTACATACAATCTGCATGGCGCGCGCCATCAGATTGTATAATAAGCCGCAGACTCTATCACACAAAAAGTGTGACGTGTGCGATCTCCCATAAGGTAATGTTCAGTGCAATTATAGAGATGCGAGCTCTCATTGGGCCGGTGCAGGCGCGAAGGCCTGTGATTGGACGGCAGTTCCCAGCAGTGGAATAAAAGAAGTAGCTTAATATGTTCTTTTCAAAGGTCTATACTCTATACTAACGCCTATCGAGAACGATTCAGTGGTTTATGCGTGAAAGCGTAGCAGACACAGACAGAATGATAAATGCCTCATGCTAACAGCTTCATTTCGTTGTAGTTAAATGTCTTTCTGTATGATTATTAATTTAAATCGTGATCGTGTAATTCGAATACTTTGAGGACTCAGAGTATGTCCATACCAAATATCAGCATAAATCGGGAAAGGACATCTAGGATACTTTCATCCGGAAAAATGTACGGTTCCCGCGCGACAAACGAATTTTGGCGCAACGGAGTTGCGGGTGTCCTTTAGTAATAAAATACTTATTGTAAACATCCAATGTAATGTAACATTTAATCTTCTTTACTCTCACTACTCTCTGTCAAATCTGAGAGTTTAGATAGATCTGAGTCCTCCTCTCTCATGTCGTAGAAGAAGTGGTCGCCAAGGGGGCTGCCGTCGCGCGGTTCCTTGCAGATACCGTCGTACAGTTTGACGAACACTGGAAATATAATAATTTATTTTCATTTTCATTTCAATAGCTCCTACGAGTTTCGGTGACGGTGATTTCATTGAAACCAGAGTCCTTAGTGAAACTGGAGCCGTACCACGAAACTGGGGCCGTACCACAAAACCGTTTTGAGACGCGGCATCCTCGTTCGATTGTTTGAGTCTCAAAACGGTATCGTGGTACATGCCCTGTATTCGCTAGTTTCGATAGCGAAGTTAGATGTCAAAAATGTATGGGATTTGACATACAAGCGAGGCGTTATGTCAAATCCTATATTATATTTTAGCATCCAATGCATATTAACTAAGCACTCAGGCCAAGCTACGTAGGAGTCATTTTATAGTGTCCTCGCGCAGCGCGCTATTCACAAGCTGGCTCTTGACTCTGAGGTCGTGGTCCGTGGGTTGCATTCCTGACAATGTTGTTCCCAAGTTTCGTTAGGATAATGCAGGTCGATCATCTAATTCCATACTAATATTATAAATGCGAAAGTGTGTCTGTCTGTCTGTCTGTCTGTCTGTTACCTCTTCACGCTCGAACCGCTGAACCGATTTTGCTGAAATTTGGCATGGAGATTCTTTGAGTCCCGAGAAAGGACATAGGATAGTTTTTATCCCGGAAAAATGTACGGTTCCCGCGCGATAAACGAATTTTGGCGCAACGAAGTTGCGGGCATCATCTAGTAATCTGATAAGATGATCCATGCGTCGGATGGGCATGTAAAAGGTCGGTTCTGTGCCTGATTTCTCGCCAGTCGTGTCGGATATTGTCTTATGAGAGTAAGGAAAGGGAGAGAGTAGTGTATTGCGCACACACTTAGGTATTTCAAAATCCCCCCTACGCCTGATTTCAATGAAACTCAAATTGTCAACACTCACTAGTCCCATCCTGGCAGTTCCTCAGCCGCAACATGCAAACGCTCTTGAAAGTCCTCCGTGCCTTCTGGTACCCACCACAGACCCAGCTGATGGTCTTGTCTGTGGGCTCCTTCGCCATGTCTTGTGGACAGGGGGAACAGACGCGGTGGTACTTTCGCCTGTAAAAATGAAGATATAATATATGTAATATCTATGGACGCTTCACACCACGTCAGTCTGGCCCCGTGTTAAGTACCTGAAGGACTTGTGTTATAGGTACCAGACAACGGAAATATATTTAATACTTTTATAGTATACATACATTAAGATTTTTATTATACCATACACATATTTAATACACATCCAGACCCGGGAACATTGAAAACTTTTTGTTCCGTCGCGCGTCGGCGGGATTCGAACCCGCGACCCCCGGCTTGAGCTACCAACGCGCTCACCACTGAGCCACAGAGGTCGCGAAGATAAAAAAAATCTATGTCTGTGGCAAAAAGTGTCAGTCAAAAAGTGTCGTTACAACCTTTTCCGTCTATCCTCCTTTCGCAACGCGCGATAAGGAACTTCGTTCCAAAAAAACAGAATATGACCCGGTCAAACTCAAGCTCAAAAAATTTTATTCAGAATATTTTTTCAAATATTCTCTGAACGTCCGGTGTCTACCATTGGTTCGGGAACGAACCCGGCGAGAAGAACCGGCGTAAGAAACTCGCACAGGACCACCTTTTACTAAAAAAATGGAAAATTGCTCTTAATTTCTCTTTTTTCGCCGGTCAACTTCGTATCTCTTTCCACCAAATATAAACCTCCCCTGGACTTCCACGAATAGTTAACAAGACCATAAAATTAGCAAAATCGGTGCCACCGTTCTCGAGTTTAGCTTAGCGAGACCGACAATATTTAAAAGTAATTTATCTATATGTAACCGTAAGATTGTAAACTCCGCGAGATTGTAATATGACGAAGTGATGGATTGTAAACAAACAGTTTTCCAATGATTTTAAATTATTTATTTCGTATTTAAAATAACTTCAATGCCAAATGGTATGAGATGTATAACATAAAATAAAATTTAGATATATTTAAAGTGCTGTTTGAATGGTCGGTTATTAAAATTAACCTAATTTATAATTCAAACTGTAAATATAAACAAAATACTTTAAATGGCAAAACAACGTTGCCGGGACAGCTAGTATAATATATGAATAGATATACTCTGTTACCTATTTACGCTTTAACCGCTGAACAGATTTAAGTAGATGAAATTTGGTATGGAGATGGAAAGGGATAGATTTTGTTGCGCAAAATTGTTTTTGCGATTTATACTACTTTCGGAATAACGGAACCAATACGACCTGCAAACCTTCTAGAAGAGAGCGTATTCTCTCTTAAGGTGACGCCGCGTTAAAGTAAAAAACCGTGTTGGATAAGTTTTAGATTGCTTGTTTTCGGCCTCTCATAGAAAACAAGCAATGGAACTTCAAAAAATGGAAAGGGCGTAGCGACAAAATGGTTTTTGTCGCGTAATTTAAAAACTATAAATATACATTTCATATAAGCTATGGGCAAATTAAAGTGTATGCTTGAACCAATCTATGTACAAATTTTGGAAGCTTAAATCACTCTCCTCTGTTGGCAAAATAGGAATCCCTTTTTTACAGTGGTCTTTTTGATTGATTATTCTGCGTTATAAAAGTTGACCAATCGTGTTATGCTATGGCCTATGGGTAATTCAAAGACAAAGACATGATGAATACTGACAATGAACTTTAATTTCTTATCATTAGTCGTTGCTGAGAAAAATCGATATCGCTACCGCCAAATTATCAAGGCGTCGCCTTAAAAGGCCAGCAACGCACCTGCGACTTTTCTGATGTTGTGAGTGTCGGTGACAGTAGTTACTTTCCATAAGTTGACCCGTTAGGTCGATTTCCCCTATTTTTTACATCAAAAACGGAGTTGCGTCGTCTAGATATATTAAAAGTTATTTGCTTACCATCCTCTGAGTTCAGCTGCTGACTGACACGACTGCAATATAACTGCAAACCATTATGAAGTTGCATTCAAACTGCACTTGAACTGAAATTTGCGGTTGGATTGCAGTTGAAATGCGGTCCGTCTGTATAGACCCTTATAGTCCACTAAAAGCGTTTGGATCAAAATAATAATCATAAATAAAGAAATAAAACAAAAAATGTTGCAGCTGTGAGAGACTGTAATGTCCTCGTCGCTTCGTTGTAAGGTGGAGCAGTTGCTACTTTAGTGTTAAAACTATAGAAATAATGAAATAACTAAGAAATTTTAAAACCAAAAAACAAGCTGTGAGACAGCTGATGACTACGGTTCGACAAACAGACATGTCAAACATAAATTAATGTATAGCACCCGCGACGGTAGAAGACTTTAGTATTTCCACAGAATAGATAATAGTACAGGTAGTATTTCGAAAGGAAAGGAACTGTACTTTTTTGCGATTTAAAGTAGCCTATCTGGATAAAATACACTCAGAGTACGATAGTGTGGTTGTCTTATCAAAATCGGTCCAGCCGTTATACGGATATCAGTTTTGATTTAGTATATTATATAGAAGACACTTTAATATTATTATTCTGGAGGAATATTTTCTCAAGCACCTTTTGCAATGTTTTGAATTGATGACAATTTACAGCGATATTTAAGAGGTTGAAGTATATTACATGAAAGCCTTTAAACACGAAACGTTCAAAACTTGGCCGAAAGTGATAAAGTTTTTGTGATAATGATACAAGAGACACGCCGGCAGCCGGGAAAAAAACCGAGCTTTTAGATCGCATCTAATATTCATGAGCTCCTGTACTATGTTCGAGTTAAAGAGGATCAGTGTGTGGGCTCTTGTACTAGGTTCGAGTGAGAAATAGGTTTGTTTGCTCCTGTACTAGCATGGCATTGTGTAGGCTCTTAGGGCCTGTCCAGATGAAGCGTTTTACGTGCGAGTGAGCGACTCGCGCGTACCCTAGGTACTAGAGCTTCATAATAAAGCTAGAAACAAACTATCGGACGCATCCATTAGTCGCGGCTGATGGATGCGGCTTAACAATGTGCTCGGTTCATCCGCGGACGTCAAAGACCTAACCTTTATGTCAATGGCAGACGTCCGCGGATGCAAAAACATCCGGCCAGCCAGATTCTGTTCGGACGTCCGAACGCTCAAGGTCGCGTCCGCGACTTATGACAGACAATGTGCACAGTTTAGTGTATTTTGTATTGATCAGATAGAAACAAGCCGCATCCGATGAAAACGTCCGCGGACGTTATTACTTACTCGTAAATCGCGTCCAGATGCCTACGCGCGTTTTCTAACTTTGTGATTATATGGGCAAACGCCTCATCGTCATTATGTTGCTTTCTGCTTACATACATTTTTTTTAAAGTAACTCTTTCAGCGCTGCTACTTTCACAGTGAACTCTACATTTATATAATTAACACATACACACCCTAAAGTATTATCTGTTTGTTCTGTTACACTATAAATACTAGGTTTTAGATTAAATTTATGGTTTCGGCAATAAATATAATAATTAAGATAAGCCTACTTATGTCGAAAGTCGTGGATTGCATCTCATGTTATCCCTCTCTTCTTTCATGTTTATGAAAAGGAAAACATAATATTTGAGAACGTTTGTTTTTTGCGGTATACTCGTAAAAGCTGAGTCCATCAATAAAATTCATTAATATTCAACAAATTTGCCTTAGTCAATATCACGAGGGTGCGAAATAATAAATCACTGAAAAATGTAGGGTGACCATGTCTTGTGCTGTGTCGGGATGAATAAGAAATAAAATAACACAGTATAAGGGTCTAAAGACACTCGGCTGAATTACACCGGCGTAATTAACGTGGCCTAAATTACGTTCAGCCGCTTACGTCTGATGCAACACACTATAAATTACGCGAAGAGCCGAAATTTCGCGGCGTAATTTCCGTTGCGGAACGCGCGCGTAAGTGAGTATTTCAAATTCTCAGATGTAAGGGTCTATCTATAGAGACGGACCGCATTTCAACTGCAATCTAACTGCAAATTCAAGCAGTTCAGTGCAGTTTGAATGCAGTTGACACCACTGCAATAGAACTGCAAACCATTATCAACTGCGTTCAAACTGCACTTGAACTGCAATTTGCGGTTGGATTGCAGTTGAAATGCGGTCCGTCTGTATAGACCCTTAGGGTCTATACAGACGGATCTGGGTGTGAACATTCATCATCATCAGTATCGTAACCAGTAGAAAGAACGATAGCCTATATTTAACAACATTGCTATACATATCCATACTAACTAGTAGTATTATAAATGCTCGTGGCTGTCTTTCTGTTTGTTACATCTTTACGCTAAAACTAAGGGCCGGGACACATAAACACGATACGACGTCGTTTCATACCACGATGCGGCGTTGTTTCACGACGCGACGTCGCGTCGTGGGGATCTACGACGAGCATCGTAAAAAACTACGTCGCGACATCGTAACGTGCCACGATACACGGCACGTCGTCGCGTCGTAGAAACTCACGATGCGTTCCTGTGTCAGTGCCACAGTTGTTATTCAAAATTCAAAGCTGACGGACGCTATTGAGGTCGATCAAAGTTTCTGTCTTTTCTTTATCCGTCTTCTTAACAACAGCAGGAAGAAAACGCGTCTAGTGCGGTCCATTTCTCAAAATTAACTGCGACAATTCACCCTGCATTGTATCAACGGCGTCGTGCCGTGTATCGTAGCACGTTACGATGTCGCGATGTAGTTTTTAACGAAGCTCGTCATAGATTCCCACGATGCGACGTCGCATCGTGAAACGACGCCGCATCGTGGTACGACACGACGTCGTATCGTGTTTATGTGTCCCGGCCCTTAGATGTAATTTGGTATGGAGATACTTTGCGTCCCGAACTCCCGAGAAAGGTCATAGAACAGTTTTTATGGTGGAAAAATGAACGGTTCCCGCGCGATCAACGTCGGCGTCATTCTGTTTGTTATATTTCAGAACTCATGCTATAACAGCGATTCTCTAACTTTATTTTGACGGACCCCAATAAAGGAATGTTTTATCTTGTGTATAATGTTGTATCTGTGGCTCAGTTGGTGCTGTTGGTGGCTGTCGGGGGTCGCGGGTTCGAATCCGGATCGACGGAACAAAAAGCATAATACGTACCTATACCACACCTATGTCCTATACGTACTCGTATAGTAATAAAGCAGCATACTTAGTATATAATAATATTAATTCCATGACAAAAAGTTTTCAAAGTTCCTGGGTCATGGATGTATATTTGTGTAGTATAAAAGTACCAGCGACCCGCCCCGGCGTCGCACCGGTATAAAGTATATAGCCACTGAAAAAATTATTAAAATCGATAGCCTATGATCCTTTACGTGGTCTACTTCTTATCTGTGCCAAATAACATAAAAATTGCTCGAGTAGTTCGCGAGATAAGCCCTTTCAAATAATTTCTCCCGTTTTTTCCACATTCTCCTATTAGTCTTAGTGCGATAAAATATAGCCTTCCTCGATAAATGGGCTATCTAACACTGAAAGAATCATCAAAATCCGTTGCGTAGTTTTAAAGATTAAAGGGAACAAAGGGACATGAGGGAAAAAAAGCGACTTTGTTTTATAATTATAAGATAAGACTAGCTATATGACCAAGCTTCGCTCGGTATTCAAAAAATTAAAAAAACACATAAAATGATATTTTATGAAAATGTTTCCTAGCTAGATCGATTTATCGCCCCCGAAACCCCCTATACACAAAATTTTATGAAAATCGTTGGAGCCGATTCCGAGATTCCAATTATATATATGTTACAGTCATAGTGATTAAATAGCTATTATACATAATGACTGGTCTTTATACATAATATCAAAATTGACTAGACAATGTGAAAAATTAATCACTTTATCCGGATATTATTCATAGTAGCTGGCCAAAGTTAGCCAAAGTAATAAATACGGTATATAACCGACTTGTTACCTCTCCTTAATTGTAAGAATAAATAATAAAACAAGACGTGAGTGGAAGAATAAGGTAAGAAACATGAAAAAACTTTCCGTTTTTTGCTTCAATGGAGGCTTTAGCCTAAAGCCTAATTTTGCCGGCCCTAAAGGCCTTAGGGCCGGCAAAATTATTTGAAATAGAAAAACTGTGGATTATATGTGTACTGTGTAGCCAGATACATTAGCTAGGTTATGAAGTAGATAAGTTACAAGTTTTATTAAAATAATTAGGGAAATAATTAGTTATTGTCCGAATGTTACGAAATGTTACTTATTCGATTCTTCCACTCACGTCTCACGTCATAATTATTTATGAACCAGTTATTTAATGTCACTTAATTTTTAAAAAAAATATTACTGTAGTCTTTAAAGAGGGATACCTGATCTCTGGTTTTTTATTTTGTTTTATGGCTGGTAAATTAAGAGTTAAATACTTAACTTTATACCAATTTTCATTAACGTAGAATTATTTTCTATGGCAAATTTATTTTAATTCTAAAAATAATCTTTATAATTGTTACACATCGAATAATAGTTATGATATTGCTACACATGTAGTTAGTATGCTTAAGGCAAATTGAAATATAATATTTTTATAATAGTTACCTACTTGTTTTATTACATTATCCAAGTCTTTGAAGATATTATATAAAATTGCTAGTTAATATGATTAATTATGTGTAAATTATCACTTTATCTAAATTGAGTAGACATTATAAATAATGGCTAGATAATATTATCTAGCCATTATTTATAATGTCTACTATGTATATACATAATATCCAGATTTATTACTTTGGCTGTAACATATATATTTGTATACAAGAATTGCTCGTTAAAGATATAAGATATAGATAGATGTATAGATAAGACATGTTTAAACAAATATGTACATAAGAAGTCCCTATTGTATTTTTTAGGTTTCTGACTCCTATGTTTTTTAAATAATGCTTGATTAACGTAGTGGGGGGCCACATTACCACCTTCTCCTATATGGAATAGTATAAAAGTATTAAATATATTTCTGTTGTCTGGTATCTGTAGCACAAGTCCTTCAGGTACTTACCTCGGGGTCAGAGTGCCAGACTGACGTAGTGTGAAGAGTCAATTGAATATATATTTTGAATATGCGCGTGACGGCTCTGCTCAGAACAAGCAACCGACTCAAAAATTGTTACTATTTCAGATACAATACGATTTAAAGATAATGGGCACTTACGACTACTTATGATTGAGGTGCGAGTCAACGATAGCGCGATGTAGCCCGCCCTTAGCGACATCTATGTTCCCCAAAGGCTAACTAGATGGTAAAAAATAAAAATTTATTATAATTGAAATCCAGTTTGCGGCCGCTACTCTGTTACGCCGAAATTCGTTATCTCACGGAAACCGTACTTTTTTCCAACAAAAACCATCCTAACTCCTATCCTGTTATCAATTATTTCCTTCAAGTGCAAGATGAAAACACATTGTTTATATTTCAGTTACATTAAAATGTTGTTTTAATTAATTTAGAATTTAGATGATCATTTATTAATTTTGGTAATCATATTTTACTAGTTTTGATTTAACGATGGTTTATTTGGAGTAATTTTGCATAGGATAGCATTTAGCAAGATGTTAAAAGTTTGGTTATAAATGCTGTTATAAATGTTATAACTTTGGTGATCATTCACAACTTTTCTTTTACCTACCAATGATTTATTTGGAGTCATTTTGCATACATAGGATAACGAGATGTTAAATCTTTGGTTATCATATTTTTACATTATTTTATTAATTTTATATTATTAAAATGTATGTATGTTTTAAATTTTTATGTTTATGTTCGCATATCTCTGAAACTACAAGTCCGATTTAAATAATTCTTTTTTTTGTTTGTATTGTTCAACTAAGGGAATGCTGAAAGTTTCATCAAAATCGATTCAGTAGTTTTTGTGATAGGGAATTTTAATTCTCAATTTCGTACAATTTTGAAGTCAGGTTTATCTTTTTAGGGTTCCGTACCCAAAGGGTAAAAACGGGACCCTATTACTGAGACTTCAATGTCTGTCCGTCTGTCCGTCTATCCGTCTGTCCGTCTGCCTGCAGGCTGTAACTCAAAAACCGCTATAGGTAGAGTTCTGAAATTTTCACAGATTGTGTATTTCTGTTGCCGCTATAAGTTATAACAACAAATACTAAAAACACAATAAAATTAACATTTAAGGGGGGCTTCCATACAACAAACGTGATTTTTTTAGGCTTTTTCTAGTGATGGGATTCGAATCACATTTGATTCGAATGATTCGAATCATGACATTTATATCTCGATTCGAGTCAGTTTTTAAATTGGTTCGAACATAATTTGATTCGAATTGTCGAGTTGATTCGAATTCACGAGCTGATTCGATTCCACGAGCTGATTCGAATCACGTCAATGCAACGCCCCGCGAAAGATTAGTACCATATAGGGAGATCGCACACGTCACAATTTTGTGTGATCGAGTCTGCGGCTTACATACAATCTGCATGGCGCGCGCCATCAGATTGTATAATAAGCCGCAGACTCTATCACACAAAAAGTGTGACGTGTGCGATCTCCCATAAGGTAATGTTCAGTGCAATTATAGAGATGCGAGCTCTCATTGGGCCGGTGCAGGCGCGAAGGCCTGTGATTGGACGGCAGTTCCCAGCAGTGGAATAAAAGAAGTAGCTTAATATGTTCTTTTCAAAGGTCTATACTCTATACTAACGCCTATCGAGAACGATTCAGTGGTTTATGCGTGAAAGCGTAGCAGACACAGACAGAATGATAAATGCCTCATGCTAACAGCTTCATTTCGTTGTAGTTAAATGTCTTTCTGTATGATTATTAATTTAAATCGTGATCGTGTAATTCGAATACTTTGAGGACTCAGAGTATGTCCATACCAAATATCAGCATAAATCGGGAAAGGACATCTAGGATACTTTCATCCGGAAAAATGTACGGTTCCCGCGCGACAAACGAATTTTGGCGCAACGGAGTTGCGGGTGTCCTTTAGTAATAAAATACTTATTGTAAACATCCAATGTAATGTAACATTTAATCTTCTTTACTCTCACTACTCTCTGTCAAATCTGAGAGTTTAGATAGATCTGAGTCCTCCTCTCTCATGTCGTAGAAGAAGTGGTCGCCAAGGGGGCTGCCGTCGCGCGGTTCCTTGCAGATACCGTCGTACAGTTTGACGAACACTGGAAATATAATAATTTATTTTCATTTTCATTTCAATAGCTCCTACGAGTTTCGGTGACGGTGATTTCATTGAAACCAGAGTCCTTAGTGAAACTGGAGCCGTACCACGAAACTGGGGCCGTACCACAAAACCGTTTTGAGACGCGGCATCCTCGTTCGATTGTTTGAGTCTCAAAACGGTATCGTGGTACATGCCCTGTATTCGCTAGTTTCGATAGCGAAGTTAGATGTCAAAAATGTATGGGATTTGACATACAAGCGAGGCGTTATGTCAAATCCTATATTATATTTTAGCATCCAATGCATATTAACTAAGCACTCAGGCCAAGCTACGTAGGAGTCATTAGTGCCCTCGCGCAGCGCGCTATTCACAAGCTGGCTCTTGACTCTGAGGTCGTGGTCCGTGGGTTGCATTCCTGACAATGTTGTTCCCAAGTTTCGTTAGGATAATGCAGGTCGATCATCTAATTCCATACTAATATTATAAATGCGAAAGTGTGTCTGTCTGTCTGTCTGTCTGTCTGTTACCTCTTCACGCTCGAACCGCTGAACCGATTTTGCTGAAATTTGGCATGGAGATTCTTTGAGTCCCGAGAAAGGACATAGGATAGTTTTTATCCCGGAAAAATGTACGGTTCCCGCGCGATAAACGAATTTTGGCGCAACGAAGTTGCGGGCATCATCTAGTAATCTGATAAGATGATCCATGCGTCGGATGGGCATGTAAAAGGTCGGTTCTGTGCCTGATTTCTCGCCAGTCGTGTCGGATATTGTCTTATGAGAGTAAGGAAAGGGAGAGAGTAGTGTATTGCGCACACACTTAGGTATTTCAAAATCCCCCCTACGCCTGATTTCAATGAAACTCAAATTGTCAACACTCACTAGTCCCATCCTGGCAGTTCCTCAGCCGCAACATGCAAACGCTCTTGAAAGTCCTCCGTGCCTTCTGGTACCCACCACAGACCCAGCTGATGGTCTTGTCTGTGGGCTCCTTCGCCATGTCTTGTGGACAGGGGGAACAGACGCGGTGGTACTTTCGCCTGTAAAAATGAAGATATAATATATGTAATATCTATGGACGCTTCACACCACGTCAGTCTGGCCCCGTGTTAAGTACCTGAAGGACTTGTGTTATAGGTACCAGACAACGGAAATATATTTAATACTTTTATAGTATACATACATTAAGATTTTTATTATACCATACACATATTTAATACACATCCAGACCCGGGAACATTGAAAACTTTTTGTTCCGTCGCGCGTCGGCGGGATTCGAACCCGCGACCCCCGGCTTGAGCTACCAACGCGCTCACCACTGAGCCACAGAGGTCGCGAAGATAAAAAAAATCTATGTCTGTGGCAAAAAGTGTCAGTCAAAAAGTGTCGTTACAACCTTTTCCGTCTATCCTCCTTTCGCAACGCGCGATAAGGAACTTCGTTCCAAAAAAACAGAATATGACCCGGTCAAACTCAAGCTCAAAAAATTTTATTCAGAATATTTTTTCAAATATTCTCTGAACGTCCGGTGTCTACCATTGGTTCGGGAACGAACCCGGCGAGAAGAACCGGCGTAAGAAACTCGCACAGGACCACCTTTTACTAAAAAAATGGAAAATTGCTCTTAATTTCTCTTTTTTCGCCGGTCAACTTCGTATCTCTTTCCACCAAATATAAACCTCCCCTGGACTTCCACGAATAGTTAACAAGACCATAAAATTAGCAAAATCGGTGCCACCGTTCTCGAGTTTAGCTTAGCGAGACCGACAATATTTAAAAGTAATTTATCTATATGTAACCGTAAGATTGTAAACTCCGCGAGATTGTAATATGACGAAGTGATGGATTGTAAACAAACAGTTTTCCAATGATTTTAAATTATTTATTTCGTATTTAAAATAACTTCAATGCCAAATGGTATGAGATGTATAACATAAAATAAAATTTAGATATATTTAAAGTGCTGTTTGAATGGTCGGTTATTAAAATTAACCTAATTTATAATTCAAACTGTAAATATAAACAAAATACTTTAAATGGCAAAACAACGTTGCCGGGACAGCTAGTATAATATATGAATAGATATACTCTGTTACCTATTTACGCTTTAACCGCTGAACAGATTTAAGTAGATGAAATTTGGTATGGAGATGGAAAGGGATAGATTTTGTTGCGCAAAATTGTTTTTGCGATTTATACTACTTTCGGAATAACGGAACCAATACGACCTGCAAACCTTCTAGAAGAGAGCGTATTCTCTCTTAAGGTGACGCCGCGTTAAAGTAAAAAACCGTGTTGGATAAGTTTTAGATTGCTTGTTTTCGGCCTCTCATAGAAAACAAGCAATGGAACTTCAAAAAATGGAAAGGGCGTAGCGACAAAATGGTTTTTGTCGCGTAATTTAAAAACTATAAATATACATTTCATATAAGCTATGGGCAAATTAAAGTGTATGCTTGAACCAATCTATGTACAAATTTTGGAAGCTTAAATCACTCTCCTCTGTTGGCAAAATAGGAATCCCTTTTTTACAGTGGTCTTTTTGATTGATTATTCTGCGTTATAAAAGTTGACCAATCGTGTTATGCTATGGCCTATGGGTAATTCAAAGACAAAGACATGATGAATACTGACAATGAACTTTAATTTCTTATCATTAGTCGTTGCTGAGAAAAATCGATATCGCTACCGCCAAATTATCAAGGCGTCGCCTTAAAAGGCCAGCAACGCACCTGCGACTTTTCTGATGTTGTGAGTGTCGGTGACAGTAGTTACTTTCCATAAGTTGACCCGTTAGGTCGATTTCCCCTATTTTTTACATCAAAAACGGAGTTGCGTCGTCTAGATATATTAAAAGTTATTTGCTTACCATCCTCTGAGTTCAGCTGCTGACTGACACGACTGCAATATAACTGCAAACCATTATGAAGTTGCATTCAAACTGCACTTGAACTGAAATTTGCGGTTGGATTGCAGTTGAAATGCGGTCCGTCTGTATAGACCCTTATAGTCCACTAAAAGCGTTTGGATCAAAATAATAATCATAAATAAAGAAATAAAACAAAAAATGTTGCAGCTGTGAGAGACTGTAATGTCCTCGTCGCTTCGTTGTAAGGTGGAGCAGTTGCTACTTTAGTGTTAAAACTATAGAAATAATGAAATAACTAAGAAATTTTAAAACCAAAAAACAAGCTGTGAGACAGCTGATGACTACGGTTCGACAAACAGACATGTCAAACATAAATTAATGTATAGCACCCGCGACGGTAGAAGACTTTAGTATTTCCACAGAATAGATAATAGTACAGGTAGTATTTCGAAAGGAAAGGAACTGTACTTTTTTGCGATTTAAAGTAGCCTATCTGGATAAAATACACTCAGAGTACGATAGTGTGGTTGTCTTATCAAAATCGGTCCAGCCGTTATACGGATATCAGTTTTGATTTAGTATATTATATAGAAGACACTTTAATATTATTATTCTGGAGGAATATTTTCTCAAGCACCTTTTGCAATGTTTTGAATTGATGACAATTTACAGCGATATTTAAGAGGTTGAAGTATATTACATGAAAGCCTTTAAACACGAAACGTTCAAAACTTGGCCGAAAGTGATAAAGTTTTTGTGATAATGATACAAGAGACACGCCGGCAGCCGGGAAAAAAACCGAGCTTTTAGATCGCATCTAATATTCATGAGCTCCTGTACTATGTTCGAGTTAAAGAGGATCAGTGTGTGGGCTCTTGTACTAGGTTCGAGTGAGAAATAGGTTTGTTTGCTCCTGTACTAGCATGGCATTGTGTAGGCTCTTAGGGCCTGTCCAGATGAAGCGTTTTACGTGCGAGTGAGCGACTCGCGCGTACCCTAGGTACTAGAGCTTCATAATAAAGCTAGAAACAAACTATCGGACGCATCCATTAGTCGCGGCTGATGGATGCGGCTTAACAATGTGCTCGGTTCATCCGCGGACGTCAAAGACCTAACCTTTATGTCAATGGCAGACGTCCGCGGATGCAAAAACATCCGGCCAGCCAGATTCTGTTCGGACGTCCGAACGCTCAAGGTCGCGTCCGCGACTTATGACAGACAATGTGCACAGTTTAGTGTATTTTGTATTGATCAGATAGAAACAAGCCGCATCCGATGAAAACGTCCGCGGACGTTATTACTTACTCGTAAATCGCGTCCAGATGCCTACGCGCGTTTTCTAACTTTGTGATTATATGGGCAAACGCCTCATCGTCATTATGTTGCTTTCTGCTTACATACATTTTTTTTAAAGTAACTCTTTCAGCGCTGCTACTTTCACAGTGAACTCTACATTTATATAATTAACACATACACACCCTAAAGTATTATCTGTTTGTTCTGTTACACTATAAATACTAGGTTTTAGATTAAATTTATGGTTTCGGCAATAAATATAATAATTAAGATAAGCCTACTTATGTCGAAAGTCGTGGATTGCATCTCATGTTATCCCTCTCTTCTTTCATGTTTATGAAAAGGAAAACATAATATTTGAGAACGTTTGTTTTTTGCGGTATACTCGTAAAAGCTGAGTCCATCAATAAAATTCATTAATATTCAACAAATTTGCCTTAGTCAATATCACGAGGGTGCGAAATAATAAATCACTGAAAAATGTAGGGTGACCATGTCTTGTGCTGTGTCGGGATGAATAAGAAATAAAATAACACAGTATAAGGGTCTAAAGACACTCGGCTGAATTACACCGGCGTAATTAACGTGGCCTAAATTACGTTCAGCCGCTTACGTCTGATGCAACACACTATAAATTACGCGAAGAGCCGAAATTTCGCGGCGTAATTTCCGTTGCGGAACGCGCGCGTAAGTGAGTATTTCAAATTCTCAGATGTAAGGGTCTATCTATAGAGACGGACCGCATTTCAACTGCAATCTAACTGCAAATTCAAGCAGTTCAGTGCAGTTTGAATGCAGTTGACACCACTGCAATAGAACTGCAAACCATTATCAACTGCGTTCAAACTGCACTTGAACTGCAATTTGCGGTTGGATTGCAGTTGAAATGCGGTCCGTCTGTATAGACCCTTAGGGTCTATACAGACGGATCTGGGTGTGAACATTCATCATCATCAGTATCGTAACCAGTAGAAAGAACGATAGCCTATATTTAACAACATTGCTATACATATCCATACTAACTAGTAGTATTATAAATGCTCGTGGCTGTCTTTCTGTTTGTTACATCTTTACGCTAAAACTAAGGGCCGGGACACATAAACACGATACGACGTCGTTTCATACCACGATGCGGCGTTGTTTCACGACGCGACGTCGCGTCGTGGGGATCTACGACGAGCATCGTAAAAAACTACGTCGCGACATCGTAACGTGCCACGATACACGGCACGTCGTCGCGTCGTAGAAACTCACGATGCGTTCCTGTGTCAGTGCCACAGTTGTTATTCAAAATTCAAAGCTGACGGACGCTATTGAGGTCGATCAAAGTTTCTGTCTTTTCTTTATCCGTCTTCTTAACAACAGCAGGAAGAAAACGCGTCTAGTGCGGTCCATTTCTCAAAATTAACTGCGACAATTCACCCTGCATTGTATCAACGGCGTCGTGCCGTGTATCGTAGCACGTTACGATGTCGCGATGTAGTTTTTAACGAAGCTCGTCATAGATTCCCACGATGCGACGTCGCATCGTGAAACGACGCCGCATCGTGGTACGACACGACGTCGTATCGTGTTTATGTGTCCCGGCCCTTAGATGTAATTTGGTATGGAGATACTTTGCGTCCCGAACTCCCGAGAAAGGTCATAGAACAGTTTTTATGGTGGAAAAATGAACGGTTCCCGCGCGATCAACGTCGGCGTCATTCTGTTTGTTATATTTCAGAACTCATGCTATAACAGCGATTCTCTAACTTTATTTTGACGGACCCCAATAAAGGAATGTTTTATCTTGTGTATAATGTTGTATCTGTGGCTCAGTTGGTGCTGTTGGTGGCTGTCGGGGGTCGCGGGTTCGAATCCGGATCGACGGAACAAAAAGCATAATACGTACCTATACCACACCTATGTCCTATACGTACTCGTATAGTAATAAAGCAGCATACTTAGTATATAATAATATTAATTCCATGACAAAAAGTTTTCAAAGTTCCTGGGTCATGGATGTATATTTGTGTAGTATAAAAGTACCAGCGACCCGCCCCGGCGTCGCACCGGTATAAAGTATATAGCCACTGAAAAAATTATTAAAATCGATAGCCTATGATCCTTTACGTGGTCTACTTCTTATCTGTGCCAAATAACATAAAAATTGCTCGAGTAGTTCGCGAGATAAGCCCTTTCAAATAATTTCTCCCGTTTTTTCCACATTCTCCTATTAGTCTTAGTGCGATAAAATATAGCCTTCCTCGATAAATGGGCTATCTAACACTGAAAGAATCATCAAAATCCGTTGCGTAGTTTTAAAGATTAAAGGGAACAAAGGGACATGAGGGAAAAAAAGCGACTTTGTTTTATAATTATAAGATAAGACTAGCTATATGACCAAGCTTCGCTCGGTATTCAAAAAATTAAAAAAACACATAAAATGATATTTTATGAAAATGTTTCCTAGCTAGATCGATTTATCGCCCCCGAAACCCCCTATACACAAAATTTTATGAAAATCGTTGGAGCCGATTCCGAGATTCCAATTATATATATGTTACAGTCATAGTGATTAAATAGCTATTATACATAATGACTGGTCTTTATACATAATATCAAAATTGACTAGACAATGTGAAAAATTAATCACTTTATCCGGATATTATTCATAGTAGCTGGCCAAAGTTAGCCAAAGTAATAAATACGGTATATAACCGACTTGTTACCTCTCCTTAATTGTAAGAATAAATAATAAAACAAGACGTGAGTGGAAGAATAAGGTAAGAAACATGAAAAAACTTTCCGTTTTTTGCTTCAATGGAGGCTTTAGCCTAAAGCCTAATTTTGCCGGCCCTAAAGGCCTTAGGGCCGGCAAAATTATTTGAAATAGAAAAACTGTGGATTATATGTGTACTGTGTAGCCAGATACATTAGCTAGGTTATGAAGTAGATAAGTTACAAGTTTTATTAAAATAATTAGGGAAATAATTAGTTATTGTCCGAATGTTACGAAATGTTACTTATTCGATTCTTCCACTCACGTCTCACGTCATAATTATTTATGAACCAGTTATTTAATGTCACTTAATTTTTAAAAAAAATATTACTGTAGTCTTTAAAGAGGGATACCTGATCTCTGGTTTTTTATTTTGTTTTATGGCTGGTAAATTAAGAGTTAAATACTTAACTTTATACCAATTTTCATTAACGTAGAATTATTTTCTATGGCAAATTTATTTTAATTCTAAAAATAATCTTTATAATTGTTACACATCGAATAATAGTTATGATATTGCTACACATGTAGTTAGTATGCTTAAGGCAAATTGAAATATAATATTTTTATAATAGTTACCTACTTGTTTTATTACATTATCCAAGTCTTTGAAGATATTATATAAAATTGCTAGTTAATATGATTAATTATGTGTAAATTATCACTTTATCTAAATTGAGTAGACATTATAAATAATGGCTAGATAATATTATCTAGCCATTATTTATAATGTCTACTATGTATATACATAATATCCAGATTTATTACTTTGGCTGTAACATATATATTTGTATACAAGAATTGCTCGTTAAAGATATAAGATATAGATAGATGTATAGATAAGACATGTTTAAACAAATATGTACATAAGAAGTCCCTATTGTATTTTTTAGGTTTCTGACTCCTATGTTTTTTAAATAATGCTTGATTAACGTAGTGGGGGGCCACATTACCACCTTCTCCTATATGGAATAGTATAAAAGTATTAAATATATTTCTGTTGTCTGGTATCTGTAGCACAAGTCCTTCAGGTACTTACCTCGGGGTCAGAGTGCCAGACTGACGTAGTGTGAAGAGTCAATTGAATATATATTTTGAATATGCGCGTGACGGCTCTGCTCAGAACAAGCAACCGACTCAAAAATTGTTACTATTTCAGATACAATACGATTTAAAGATAATGGGCACTTACGACTACTTATGATTGAGGTGCGAGTCAACGATAGCGCGATGTAGCCCGCCCTTAGCGACATCTATGTTCCCCAAAGGCTAACTAGATGGTAAAAAATAAAAATTTATTATAATTGAAATCCAGTTTGCGGCCGCTACTCTGTTACGCCGAAATTCGTTATCTCACGGAAACCGTACTTTTTTCCAACAAAAACCATCCTAACTCCTATCCTGTTATCAATTATTTCCTTCAAGTGCAAGATGAAAACACATTGTTTATATTTCAGTTACATTAAAATGTTGTTTTAATTAATTTAGAATTTAGATGATCATTTATTAATTTTGGTAATCATATTTTACTAGTTTTGATTTAACGATGGTTTATTTGGAGTAATTTTGCATAGGATAGCATTTAGCAAGATGTTAAAAGTTTGGTTATAAATGCTGTTATAAATGTTATAACTTTGGTGATCATTCACAACTTTTCTTTTACCTACCAATGATTTATTTGGAGTCATTTTGCATACATAGGATAACGAGATGTTAAATCTTTGGTTATCATATTTTTACATTATTTTATTAATTTTATATTATTAAAATGTATGTATGTTTTAAATTTTTATGTTTATGTTCGCATATCTCTGAAACTACAAGTCCGATTTAAATAATTCTTTTTTTTGTTTGTATTGTTCAACTAAGGGAATGCTGAAAGTTTCATCAAAATCGATTCAGTAGTTTTTGTGATAGGGAATTTTAATTCTCAATTTCGTACAATTTTGAAGTCAGGTTTATCTTTTTAGGGTTCCGTACCCAAAGGGTAAAAACGGGACCCTATTACTGAGACTTCAATGTCTGTCCGTCTGTCCGTCTATCCGTCTGTCCGTCTGCCTGCAGGCTGTAACTCAAAAACCGCTATAGGTAGAGTTCTGAAATTTTCACAGATTGTGTATTTCTGTTGCCGCTATAACAACAAATACTAAAAACACAATAAAATTAACATTTAAGGGGGGCTTCCATACAACAAACGTGATTTTTTTAGGTTTTTTCTAGTGATGGGATTCGAATCACATTTGATTCGAATGATTCGAATCATGACATTTATATCTCGATTCGAGTCAGTTTTTAAATTGGTTCGAACATAATTTGATTCGAATTGTCGAGTTGATTCGAATTCACGAGCTGATTCGATTCCACGAGCTGATTCGAATCACGTCAATGCAACGCCCCGCGAAAGATTAGTACCATATAGGGAGATCGCACACGTCACAATTTTGTGTGATCGAGTCTGCGGCTTACATACAATCTGCATGGCGCGCGCCATCAGATTGTATAATAAGCCGCAGACTCTATCACACAAAAAGTGTGACGTGTGCGATCTCCCATAAGGTAATGTTCAGTGCAATTATAGAGATGCGAGCTCTCATTGGGCCGGTGCAGGCGCGAAGGCCTGTGATTGGACGGCAGTTCCCAGCAGTGGAATAAAAGAAGTAGCTTAATATGTTCTTTTCAAAGGTCTATACTCTATACTAACGCCTATCGAGAACGATTCAGTGGTTTATGCGTGAAAGCGTAGCAGACACAGACAGAATGATAAATGCCTCATGCTAACAGCTTCATTTCGTTGTAGTTAAATGTCTTTCTGTATGATTATTAATTTAAATCGTGATCGTGTAATTCGAATACTTTGAGGACTCAGAGTATGTCCATACCAAATATCAGCATAAATCGGGAAAGGACATCTAGGATACTTTCATCCGGAAAAATGTACGGTTCCCGCGCGACAAACGAATTTTGGCGCAACGGAGTTGCGGGTGTCCTTTAGTAATAAAATACTTATTGTAAACATCCAATGTAATGTAACATTTAATCTTCTTTACTCTCACTACTCTCTGTCAAATCTGAGAGTTTAGATAGATCTGAGTCCTCCTCTCTCATGTCGTAGAAGAAGTGGTCGCCAAGGGGGCTGCCGTCGCGCGGTTCCTTGCAGATACCGTCGTACAGTTTGACGAACACTGGAAATATAATAATTTATTTTCATTTTCATTTCAATAGCTCCTACGAGTTTCGGTGACGGTGATTTCATTGAAACCAGAGTCCTTAGTGAAACTGGAGCCGTACCACGAAACTGGGGCCGTACCACAAAACCGTTTTGAGACGCGGCATCCTCGTTCGATTGTTTGAGTCTCAAAACGGTATCGTGGTACATGCCCTGTATTCGCTAGTTTCGATAGCGAAGTTAGATGTCAAAAATGTATGGGATTTGACATACAAGCGAGGCGTTATGTCAAATCCTATATTATATTTTAGCATCCAATGCATATTAACTAAGCACTCAGGCCAAGCTACGTAGGAGTCATTAGTGCCCTCGCGCAGCGCGCTATTCACAAGCTGGCTCTTGACTCTGAGGTCGTGGTCCGTGGGTTGCATTCCTGACAATGTTGTTCCCAAGTTTCGTTAGGATAATGCAGGTCGATCATCTAATTCCATACTAATATTATAAATGCGAAAGTGTGTCTGTCTGTCTGTCTGTCTGTCTGTTACCTCTTCACGCTCGAACCGCTGAACCGATTTTGCTGAAATTTGGCATGGAGATTCTTTGAGTCCCGAGAAAGGACATAGGATAGTTTTTATCCCGGAAAAATGTACGGTTCCCGCGCGATAAACGAATTTTGGCGCAACGAAGTTGCGGGCATCATCTAGTAATCTGATAAGATGATCCATGCGTCGGATGGGCATGTAAAAGGTCGGTTCTGTGCCTGATTTCTCGCCAGTCGTGTCGGATATTGTCTTATGAGAGTAAGGAAAGGGAGAGAGTAGTGTATTGCGCACACACTTAGGTATTTCAAAATCCCCCCTACGCCTGATTTCAATGAAACTCAAATTGTCAACACTCACTAGTCCCATCCTGGCAGTTCCTCAGCCGCAACATGCAAACGCTCTTGAAAGTCCTCCGTGCCTTCTGGTACCCACCACAGACCCAGCTGATGGTCTTGTCTGTGGGCTCCTTCGCCATGTCTTGTGGACAGGGGGAACAGACGCGGTGGTACTTTCGCCTGTAAAAATGAAGATATAATATATGTAATATCTATGGACGCTTCACACCACGTCAGTCTGGCCCCGTGTTAAGTACCTGAAGGACTTGTGTTATAGGTACCAGACAACGGAAATATATTTAATACTTTTATAGTATACATACATTAAGATTTTTATTATACCATACACATATTTAATACACATCCAGACCCGGGAACATTGAAAACTTTTTGTTCCGTCGCGCGTCGGCGGGATTCGAACCCGCGACCCCCGGCTTGAGCTACCAACGCGCTCACCACTGAGCCACAGAGGTCGCGAAGATAAAAAAAATCTATGTCTGTGGCAAAAAGTGTCAGTCAAAAAGTGTCGTTACAACCTTTTCCGTCTATCCTCCTTTCGCAACGCGCGATAAGGAACTTCGTTCCAAAAAAACAGAATATGACCCGGTCAAACTCAAGCTCAAAAAATTTTATTCAGAATATTTTTTCAAATATTCTCTGAACGTCCGGTGTCTACCATTGGTTCGGGAACGAACCCGGCGAGAAGAACCGGCGTAAGAAACTCGCACAGGACCACCTTTTACTAAAAAAATGGAAAATTGCTCTTAATTTCTCTTTTTTCGCCGGTCAACTTCGTATCTCTTTCCACCAAATATAAACCTCCCCTGGACTTCCACGAATAGTTAACAAGACCATAAAATTAGCAAAATCGGTGCCACCGTTCTCGAGTTTAGCTTAGCGAGACCGACAATATTTAAAAGTAATTTATCTATATGTAACCGTAAGATTGTAAACTCCGCGAGATTGTAATATGACGAAGTGATGGATTGTAAACAAACAGTTTTCCAATGATTTTAAATTATTTATTTCGTATTTAAAATAACTTCAATGCCAAATGGTATGAGATGTATAACATAAAATAAAATTTAGATATATTTAAAGTGCTGTTTGAATGGTCGGTTATTAAAATTAACCTAATTTATAATTCAAACTGTAAATATAAACAAAATACTTTAAATGGCAAAACAACGTTGCCGGGACAGCTAGTATAATATATGAATAGATATACTCTGTTACCTATTTACGCTTTAACCGCTGAACAGATTTAAGTAGATGAAATTTGGTATGGAGATGGAAAGGGATAGATTTTGTTGCGCAAAATTGTTTTTGCGATTTATACTACTTTCGGAATAACGGAACCAATACGACCTGCAAACCTTCTAGAAGAGAGCGTATTCTCTCTTAAGGTGACGCCGCGTTAAAGTAAAAAACCGTGTTGGATAAGTTTTAGATTGCTTGTTTTCGGCCTCTCATAGAAAACAAGCAATGGAACTTCAAAAAATGGAAAGGGCGTAGCGACAAAATGGTTTTTGTCGCGTAATTTAAAAACTATAAATATACATTTCATATAAGCTATGGGCAAATTAAAGTGTATGCTTGAACCAATCTATGTACAAATTTTGGAAGCTTAAATCACTCTCCTCTGTTGGCAAAATAGGAATCCCTTTTTTACAGTGGTCTTTTTGATTGATTATTCTGCGTTATAAAAGTTGACCAATCGTGTTATGCTATGGCCTATGGGTAATTCAAAGACAAAGACATGATGAATACTGACAATGAACTTTAATTTCTTATCATTAGTCGTTGCTGAGAAAAATCGATATCGCTACCGCCAAATTATCAAGGCGTCGCCTTAAAAGGCCAGCAACGCACCTGCGACTTTTCTGATGTTGTGAGTGTCGGTGACAGTAGTTACTTTCCATAAGTTGACCCGTTAGGTCGATTTCCCCTATTTTTTACATCAAAAACGGAGTTGCGTCGTCTAGATATATTAAAAGTTATTTGCTTACCATCCTCTGAGTTCAGCTGCTGACTGACACGACTGCAATATAACTGCAAACCATTATGAAGTTGCATTCAAACTGCACTTGAACTGAAATTTGCGGTTGGATTGCAGTTGAAATGCGGTCCGTCTGTATAGACCCTTATAGTCCACTAAAAGCGTTTGGATCAAAATAATAATCATAAATAAAGAAATAAAACAAAAAATGTTGCAGCTGTGAGAGACTGTAATGTCCTCGTCGCTTCGTTGTAAGGTGGAGCAGTTGCTACTTTAGTGTTAAAACTATAGAAATAATGAAATAACTAAGAAATTTTAAAACCAAAAAACAAGCTGTGAGACAGCTGATGACTACGGTTCGACAAACAGACATGTCAAACATAAATTAATGTATAGCACCCGCGACGGTAGAAGACTTTAGTATTTCCACAGAATAGATAATAGTACAGGTAGTATTTCGAAAGGAAAGGAACTGTACTTTTTTGCGATTTAAAGTAGCCTATCTGGATAAAATACACTCAGAGTACGATAGTGTGGTTGTCTTATCAAAATCGGTCCAGCCGTTATACGGATATCAGTTTTGATTTAGTATATTATATAGAAGACACTTTAATATTATTATTCTGGAGGAATATTTTCTCAAGCACCTTTTGCAATGTTTTGAATTGATGACAATTTACAGCGATATTTAAGAGGTTGAAGTATATTACATGAAAGCCTTTAAACACGAAACGTTCAAAACTTGGCCGAAAGTGATAAAGTTTTTGTGATAATGATACAAGAGACACGCCGGCAGCCGGGAAAAAAACCGAGCTTTTAGATCGCATCTAATATTCATGAGCTCCTGTACTATGTTCGAGTTAAAGAGGATCAGTGTGTGGGCTCTTGTACTAGGTTCGAGTGAGAAATAGGTTTGTTTGCTCCTGTACTAGCATGGCATTGTGTAGGCTCTTAGGGCCTGTCCAGATGAAGCGTTTTACGTGCGAGTGAGCGACTCGCGCGTACCCTAGGTACTAGAGCTTCATAATAAAGCTAGAAACAAACTATCGGACGCATCCATTAGTCGCGGCTGATGGATGCGGCTTAACAATGTGCTCGGTTCATCCGCGGACGTCAAAGACCTAACCTTTATGTCAATGGCAGACGTCCGCGGATGCAAAAACATCCGGCCAGCCAGATTCTGTTCGGACGTCCGAACGCTCAAGGTCGCGTCCGCGACTTATGACAGACAATGTGCACAGTTTAGTGTATTTTGTATTGATCAGATAGAAACAAGCCGCATCCGATGAAAACGTCCGCGGACGTTATTACTTACTCGTAAATCGCGTCCAGATGCCTACGCGCGTTTTCTAACTTTGTGATTATATGGGCAAACGCCTCATCGTCATTATGTTGCTTTCTGCTTACATACATTTTTTTTAAAGTAACTCTTTCAGCGCTGCTACTTTCACAGTGAACTCTACATTTATATAATTAACACATACACACCCTAAAGTATTATCTGTTTGTTCTGTTACACTATAAATACTAGGTTTTAGATTAAATTTATGGTTTCGGCAATAAATATAATAATTAAGATAAGCCTACTTATGTCGAAAGTCGTGGATTGCATCTCATGTTATCCCTCTCTTCTTTCATGTTTATGAAAAGGAAAACATAATATTTGAGAACGTTTGTTTTTTGCGGTATACTCGTAAAAGCTGAGTCCATCAATAAAATTCATTAATATTCAACAAATTTGCCTTAGTCAATATCACGAGGGTGCGAAATAATAAATCACTGAAAAATGTAGGGTGACCATGTCTTGTGCTGTGTCGGGATGAATAAGAAATAAAATAACACAGTATAAGGGTCTAAAGACACTCGGCTGAATTACACCGGCGTAATTAACGTGGCCTAAATTACGTTCAGCCGCTTACGTCTGATGCAACACACTATAAATTACGCGAAGAGCCGAAATTTCGCGGCGTAATTTCCGTTGCGGAACGCGCGCGTAAGTGAGTATTTCAAATTCTCAGATGTAAGGGTCTATCTATAGAGACGGACCGCATTTCAACTGCAATCTAACTGCAAATTCAAGCAGTTCAGTGCAGTTTGAATGCAGTTGACACCACTGCAATAGAACTGCAAACCATTATCAACTGCGTTCAAACTGCACTTGAACTGCAATTTGCGGTTGGATTGCAGTTGAAATGCGGTCCGTCTGTATAGACCCTTAGGGTCTATACAGACGGATCTGGGTGTGAACATTCATCATCATCAGTATCGTAACCAGTAGAAAGAACGATAGCCTATATTTAACAACATTGCTATACATATCCATACTAACTAGTAGTATTATAAATGCTCGTGGCTGTCTTTCTGTTTGTTACATCTTTACGCTAAAACTAAGGGCCGGGACACATAAACACGATACGACGTCGTTTCATACCACGATGCGGCGTTGTTTCACGACGCGACGTCGCGTCGTGGGGATCTACGACGAGCATCGTAAAAAACTACGTCGCGACATCGTAACGTGCCACGATACACGGCACGTCGTCGCGTCGTAGAAACTCACGATGCGTTCCTGTGTCAGTGCCACAGTTGTTATTCAAAATTCAAAGCTGACGGACGCTATTGAGGTCGATCAAAGTTTCTGTCTTTTCTTTATCCGTCTTCTTAACAACAGCAGGAAGAAAACGCGTCTAGTGCGGTCCATTTCTCAAAATTAACTGCGACAATTCACCCTGCATTGTATCAACGGCGTCGTGCCGTGTATCGTAGCACGTTACGATGTCGCGATGTAGTTTTTAACGAAGCTCGTCATAGATTCCCACGATGCGACGTCGCATCGTGAAACGACGCCGCATCGTGGTACGACACGACGTCGTATCGTGTTTATGTGTCCCGGCCCTTAGATGTAATTTGGTATGGAGATACTTTGCGTCCCGAACTCCCGAGAAAGGTCATAGAACAGTTTTTATGGTGGAAAAATGAACGGTTCCCGCGCGATCAACGTCGGCGTCATTCTGTTTGTTATATTTCAGAACTCATGCTATAACAGCGATTCTCTAACTTTATTTTGACGGACCCCAATAAAGGAATGTTTTATCTTGTGTATAATGTTGTATCTGTGGCTCAGTTGGTGCTGTTGGTGGCTGTCGGGGGTCGCGGGTTCGAATCCGGATCGACGGAACAAAAAGCATAATACGTACCTATACCACACCTATGTCCTATACGTACTCGTATAGTAATAAAGCAGCATACTTAGTATATAATAATATTAATTCCATGACAAAAAGTTTTCAAAGTTCCTGGGTCATGGATGTATATTTGTGTAGTATAAAAGTACCAGCGACCCGCCCCGGCGTCGCACCGGTATAAAGTATATAGCCACTGAAAAAATTATTAAAATCGATAGCCTATGATCCTTTACGTGGTCTACTTCTTATCTGTGCCAAATAACATAAAAATTGCTCGAGTAGTTCGCGAGATAAGCCCTTTCAAATAATTTCTCCCGTTTTTTCCACATTCTCCTATTAGTCTTAGTGCGATAAAATATAGCCTTCCTCGATAAATGGGCTATCTAACACTGAAAGAATCATCAAAATCCGTTGCGTAGTTTTAAAGATTAAAGGGAACAAAGGGACATGAGGGAAAAAAAGCGACTTTGTTTTATAATTATAAGATAAGACTAGCTATATGACCAAGCTTCGCTCGGTATTCAAAAAATTAAAAAAACACATAAAATGATATTTTATGAAAATGTTTCCTAGCTAGATCGATTTATCGCCCCCGAAACCCCCTATACACAAAATTTTATGAAAATCGTTGGAGCCGATTCCGAGATTCCAATTATATATATGTTACAGTCATAGTGATTAAATAGCTATTATACATAATGACTGGTCTTTATACATAATATCAAAATTGACTAGACAATGTGAAAAATTAATCACTTTATCCGGATATTATTCATAGTAGCTGGCCAAAGTTAGCCAAAGTAATAAATACGGTATATAACCGACTTGTTACCTCTCCTTAATTGTAAGAATAAATAATAAAACAAGACGTGAGTGGAAGAATAAGGTAAGAAACATGAAAAAACTTTCCGTTTTTTGCTTCAATGGAGGCTTTAGCCTAAAGCCTAATTTTGCCGGCCCTAAAGGCCTTAGGGCCGGCAAAATTATTTGAAATAGAAAAACTGTGGATTATATGTGTACTGTGTAGCCAGATACATTAGCTAGGTTATGAAGTAGATAAGTTACAAGTTTTATTAAAATAATTAGGGAAATAATTAGTTATTGTCCGAATGTTACGAAATGTTACTTATTCGATTCTTCCACTCACGTCTCACGTCATAATTATTTATGAACCAGTTATTTAATGTCACTTAATTTTTAAAAAAAATATTACTGTAGTCTTTAAAGAGGGATACCTGATCTCTGGTTTTTTATTTTGTTTTATGGCTGGTAAATTAAGAGTTAAATACTTAACTTTATACCAATTTTCATTAACGTAGAATTATTTTCTATGGCAAATTTATTTTAATTCTAAAAATAATCTTTATAATTGTTACACATCGAATAATAGTTATGATATTGCTACACATGTAGTTAGTATGCTTAAGGCAAATTGAAATATAATATTTTTATAATAGTTACCTACTTGTTTTATTACATTATCCAAGTCTTTGAAGATATTATATAAAATTGCTAGTTAATATGATTAATTATGTGTAAATTATCACTTTATCTAAATTGAGTAGACATTATAAATAATGGCTAGATAATATTATCTAGCCATTATTTATAATGTCTACTATGTATATACATAATATCCAGATTTATTACTTTGGCTGTAACATATATATTTGTATACAAGAATTGCTCGTTAAAGATATAAGATATAGATAGATGTATAGATAAGACATGTTTAAACAAATATGTACATAAGAAGTCCCTATTGTATTTTTTAGGTTTCTGACTCCTATGTTTTTTAAATAATGCTTGATTAACGTAGTGGGGGGCCACATTACCACCTTCTCCTATATGGAATAGTATAAAAGTATTAAATATATTTCTGTTGTCTGGTATCTGTAGCACAAGTCCTTCAGGTACTTACCTCGGGGTCAGAGTGCCAGACTGACGTAGTGTGAAGAGTCAATTGAATATATATTTTGAATATGCGCGTGACGGCTCTGCTCAGAACAAGCAACCGACTCAAAAATTGTTACTATTTCAGATACAATACGATTTAAAGATAATGGGCACTTACGACTACTTATGATTGAGGTGCGAGTCAACGATAGCGCGATGTAGCCCGCCCTTAGCGACATCTATGTTCCCCAAAGGCTAACTAGATGGTAAAAAATAAAAATTTATTATAATTGAAATCCAGTTTGCGGCCGCTACTCTGTTACGCCGAAATTCGTTATCTCACGGAAACCGTACTTTTTTCCAACAAAAACCATCCTAACTCCTATCCTGTTATCAATTATTTCCTTCAAGTGCAAGATGAAAACACATTGTTTATATTTCAGTTACATTAAAATGTTGTTTTAATTAATTTAGAATTTAGATGATCATTTATTAATTTTGGTAATCATATTTTACTAGTTTTGATTTAACGATGGTTTATTTGGAGTAATTTTGCATAGGATAGCATTTAGCAAGATGTTAAAAGTTTGGTTATAAATGCTGTTATAAATGTTATAACTTTGGTGATCATTCACAACTTTTCTTTTACCTACCAATGATTTATTTGGAGTCATTTTGCATACATAGGATAACGAGATGTTAAATCTTTGGTTATCATATTTTTACATTATTTTATTAATTTTATATTATTAAAATGTATGTATGTTTTAAATTTTTATGTTTATGTTCGCATATCTCTGAAACTACAAGTCCGATTTAAATAATTCTTTTTTTTGTTTGTATTGTTCAACTAAGGGAATGCTGAAAGTTTCATCAAAATCGATTCAGTAGTTTTTGTGATAGGGAATTTTAATTCTCAATTTCGTACAATTTTGAAGTCAGGTTTATCTTTTTAGGGTTCCGTACCCAAAGGGTAAAAACGGGACCCTATTACTGAGACTTCAATGTCTGTCCGTCTGTCCGTCTATCCGTCTGTCCGTCTGCCTGCAGGCTGTAACTCAAAAACCGCTATAGGTAGAGTTCTGAAATTTTCACAGATTGTGTATTTCTGTTGCCGCTATAACAACAAATACTAAAAACACAATAAAATTAACATTTAAGGGGGGCTTCCATACAACAAACGTGATTTTTTTAGGTTTTTTCTAGTGATGGGATTCGAATCACATTTGATTCGAATGATTCGAATCATGACATTTATATCTCGATTCGAGTCAGTTTTTAAATTGGTTCGAACATAATTTGATTCGAATTGTCGAGTTGATTCGAATTCACGAGCTGATTCGATTCCACGAGCTGATTCGAATCACGTCAATGCAACGCCCCGCGAAAGATTAGTACCATATAGGGAGATCGCACACGTCACAATTTTGTGTGATCGAGTCTGCGGCTTACATACAATCTGCATGGCGCGCGCCATCAGATTGTATAATAAGCCGCAGACTCTATCACACAAAAAGTGTGACGTGTGCGATCTCCCATAAGGTAATGTTCAGTGCAATTATAGAGATGCGAGCTCTCATTGGGCCGGTGCAGGCGCGAAGGCCTGTGATTGGACGGCAGTTCCCAGCAGTGGAATAAAAGAAGTAGCTTAATATGTTCTTTTCAAAGGTCTATACTCTATACTAACGCCTATCGAGAACGATTCAGTGGTTTATGCGTGAAAGCGTAGCAGACACAGACAGAATGATAAATGCCTCATGCTAACAGCTTCATTTCGTTGTAGTTAAATGTCTTTCTGTATGATTATTAATTTAAATCGTGATCGTGTAATTCGAATACTTTGAGGACTCAGAGTATGTCCATACCAAATATCAGCATAAATCGGGAAAGGACATCTAGGATACTTTCATCCGGAAAAATGTACGGTTCCCGCGCGACAAACGAATTTTGGCGCAACGGAGTTGCGGGTGTCCTTTAGTAATAAAATACTTATTGTAAACATCCAATGTAATGTAACATTTAATCTTCTTTACTCTCACTACTCTCTGTCAAATCTGAGAGTTTAGATAGATCTGAGTCCTCCTCTCTCATGTCGTAGAAGAAGTGGTCGCCAAGGGGGCTGCCGTCGCGCGGTTCCTTGCAGATACCGTCGTACAGTTTGACGAACACTGGAAATATAATAATTTATTTTCATTTTCATTTCAATAGCTCCTACGAGTTTCGGTGACGGTGATTTCATTGAAACCAGAGTCCTTAGTGAAACTGGAGCCGTACCACGAAACTGGGGCCGTACCACAAAACCGTTTTGAGACGCGGCATCCTCGTTCGATTGTTTGAGTCTCAAAACGGTATCGTGGTACATGCCCTGTATTCGCTAGTTTCGATAGCGAAGTTAGATGTCAAAAATGTATGGGATTTGACATACAAGCGAGGCGTTATGTCAAATCCTATATTATATTTTAGCATCCAATGCATATTAACTAAGCACTCAGGCCAAGCTACGTAGGAGTCATTAGTGCCCTCGCGCAGCGCGCTATTCACAAGCTGGCTCTTGACTCTGAGGTCGTGGTCCGTGGGTTGCATTCCTGACAATGTTGTTCCCAAGTTTCGTTAGGATAATGCAGGTCGATCATCTAATTCCATACTAATATTATAAATGCGAAAGTGTGTCTGTCTGTCTGTCTGTCTGTCTGTTACCTCTTCACGCTCGAACCGCTGAACCGATTTTGCTGAAATTTGGCATGGAGATTCTTTGAGTCCCGAGAAAGGACATAGGATAGTTTTTATCCCGGAAAAATGTACGGTTCCCGCGCGATAAACGAATTTTGGCGCAACGAAGTTGCGGGCATCATCTAGTAATCTGATAAGATGATCCATGCGTCGGATGGGCATGTAAAAGGTCGGTTCTGTGCCTGATTTCTCGCCAGTCGTGTCGGATATTGTCTTATGAGAGTAAGGAAAGGGAGAGAGTAGTGTATTGCGCACACACTTAGGTATTTCAAAATCCCCCCTACGCCTGATTTCAATGAAACTCAAATTGTCAACACTCACTAGTCCCATCCTGGCAGTTCCTCAGCCGCAACATGCAAACGCTCTTGAAAGTCCTCCGTGCCTTCTGGTACCCACCACAGACCCAGCTGATGGTCTTGTCTGTGGGCTCCTTCGCCATGTCTTGTGGACAGGGGGAACAGACGCGGTGGTACTTTCGCCTGTAAAAATGAAGATATAATATATGTAATATCTATGGACGCTTCACACCACGTCAGTCTGGCCCCGTGTTAAGTACCTGAAGGACTTGTGTTATAGGTACCAGACAACGGAAATATATTTAATACTTTTATAGTATACATACATTAAGATTTTTATTATACCATACACATATTTAATACACATCCAGACCCGGGAACATTGAAAACTTTTTGTTCCGTCGCGCGTCGGCGGGATTCGAACCCGCGACCCCCGGCTTGAGCTACCAACGCGCTCACCACTGAGCCACAGAGGTCGCGAAGATAAAAAAAATCTATGTCTGTGGCAAAAAGTGTCAGTCAAAAAGTGTCGTTACAACCTTTTCCGTCTATCCTCCTTTCGCAACGCGCGATAAGGAACTTCGTTCCAAAAAAACAGAATATGACCCGGTCAAACTCAAGCTCAAAAAATTTTATTCAGAATATTTTTTCAAATATTCTCTGAACGTCCGGTGTCTACCATTGGTTCGGGAACGAACCCGGCGAGAAGAACCGGCGTAAGAAACTCGCACAGGACAACCTTTTACTAAAAAAATGGAAAATTGCTCTTAATTTCTCTTTTTCGCCGGTCAACTTCGTATCTCTTTCCACCAAATATAAACCTCCCCTGGACTTCCATCGAATAGTTAACAAGACCATAAAATTAGCAAAATCGGTGCCACCGTTCTCGAGTTTAGCTTAGCGAGACCGACAATATTTAAAAGTAATTTATCTATATGTAACCGTAAGATTGTAAACTCCGCGAGATTGTAATATGACGAAGTGATGGATTGTAAACAAACAGTTTTCCAATGATTTTAAATTATTTATTTCGTATTTAAAATAACTTCAATGCCAAATGGTATGAGATGTATAACATAAAATAAAATTTAGATATATTTAAAGTGCTGTTTGAATGGTCGGTTATTAAAATTAACCTAATTTATAATTCAAACTGTAAATATAAACAAAATACTTTAAATGGCAAAACAACGTTGCCGGACAGCTAGTATAATATATGAATAGATATACTCTGTTACCTATTTACGCTTTAAACCGCTGAACAGATTTAAGTAGATGAAATTTGGTATGGAGATGGAAAGGGATAGATTTTGTTGCGCAATATTGTTTTTGCGATTTATACTACTTTCGGAATAACGGAACCAATACGACCTGCAAACCTTCTAGAAGAGAGCGTATTCTCTCTTAAGGTGACGCCGCGTTAAAGTAAAAAACCGTGTTTGGATAAGTTTTAGATTGCTTGTTTTCGGCCTCTCATAGAAAACAAGCAATGGAACTTCAAAAAATGGAAAGGGCGTAGCGACAAAATGGTTTTTGTCGCGTAATTTAAAAACTATAAATATACATTTCATATAAGCTATGGGCAAATTAAAGTGTATGCTTGAACCAATCTATGTACAAATTTTGGAAGCTTAAATACTCTCCTCTGTTGGCAAAATAGGAATCCCTTTTTTACAGTGGTCTTTTTGATTGATTATTCTGCGTTATAAAAGTTGACCAATCGTGTTATGCTATGGCCTATGGGTAATTCAAAGACAAAGACATGATGAATACTGACAATGAACTTTAATTTCTTATCATTAGTCGTTGCTGAGAAAAATCGATATCGCTACCGCCAAATTATCAAGGCGTCGCCTTAAAAGGCCAGCAACGCACCTGCGACTTTTCTGATGTTGTGAGTGTCGGTGACAGTAGTTACTTTCCATAAGTTGACCCGTTAGGTCGATTTCCCCTATTTTTTACATCAAAAACGGAGTTGCGTCGTCTAGATATATTAAAAGTTATTTGCTTACCATCCTCTGAGTTCAGCTGCTGACTGACACGACTGCAATATAACTGCAAACCATTATGAAGTTGCATTCAAACTGCACTTGAACTGAAATTTGCGGTTGGATTGCAGTTGAAATGCGGTCCGTCTGTATAGACCCTTATAGTCCACTAAAAGCGTTTGGATCAAAATAATAATCATAAATAAAGAAATAAAACAAAAAATGTTGCAGCTGTGAGAGACTGTAATGTCCTCGTCGCTTCGTTGTAAGGTGGAGCAGTTGCTACTTTAGTGTTAAAACTATAGAAATAATGAAATAACTAAGAAATTTTAAAACCAAAAAACAAGCTGTGAGACAGCTGATGACTACGGTTCGACAAACAGACATGTCAAACATAAATTAATGTATAGCACCCGCGACGGTAGAAGACTTTAGTATTTCCACAGAATAGATAATAGTACAGGTAGTATTTCGAAAGGAAAGGAACTGTACTTTTTTGCGATTTAAAGTAGCCTATCTGGATAAAATACACTCAGAGTACGATAGTGTGGTTGTCTTATCAAAATCGGTCCAGCCGTTATACGGATATCAGTTTTGATTTAGTATATTATATAGAAGACATTTTAATATTATTATTCTGGAGGAATATTTTCTCAAGCACCTTTTGCAATGTTTTGAATTGATGACAATTTACAGCGATATTTAAGAGGTTGAAGTATATTACATGAAAGCCTTTAAACACGAAACGTTCAAAACTTGGCCGAAAGTGATAAAGTTTTTGTGATAATGATACAAGAGACACGCCGGCAGCCGGGAAAAAAACCGAGCTTTTAGATCGCATCTAATATTCATGAGCTCCTGTACTATGTTCGAGTTAAAGAGGATCAGTGTGTGGGCTCTTGTACTAGGTTCGAGTGAGAAATAGGTTTGTTTGCTCCTGTACTAGCATGGCATTGTGTAGGCTCTTAGGGCCTGTCCAGATGAAGCGTTTTACGTGCGAGTGAGCGACTCGCGCGTACCCTAGGTACTAGAGCTTCATAATAAAGCTAGAAACAAACTATCGGACGCATCCATTAGTCGCGGCTGATGGATGCGGCTTAACAATGTGCTCGGTTCATCCGCGGACGTCAAAGACCTAACCTTTATGTCAATGGCAGACGTCCGCGGATGCAAAAACATCCGGCCAGCCAGATTCTGTTCGGACGTCCGAACGCTCAAGGTCGCGTCCGCGACTTATGACAGACAATGTGCACAGTTTAGTGTATTTTGTATTGATCAGATAGAAACAAGCCGCATCCGATGAAAACGTCCGCGGACGTTATTACTTACTCGTAAATCGCGTCCAGATGCCTACGCGCGTTTTCTAACTTTGTGATTATATGGGCAAACGCCTCATCGTCATTATGTTGCTTTCTGCTTACATACATTTTTTTTAAAGTAACTCTTTCAGCGCTGCTACTTTCACAGTGAACTCTACATTTATATAATTAACACATACACACCCTAAAGTATTATCTGTTTGTTCTGTTACACTATAAATACTAGGTTTTAGATTAAATTTATGGTTTCGGCAATAAATATAATAATTAAGATAAGCCTACTTATGTCGAAAGTCGTGGATTGCATCTCATGTTATCCCTCTCTTCTTTCATGTTTATGAAAAGGAAAACATAATATTTGAGAACGTTTGTTTTTTGCGGTATACTCGTAAAAGCTGAGTCCATCAATAAAATTCATTAATATTCAACAAATTTGCCTTAGTCAATATCACGAGGGTGCGAAATAATAAATCACTGAAAAATGTAGGGTGACCATGTCTTGTGCTGTGTCGGGATGAATAAGAAATAAAATAACACAGTATAAGGGTCTAAAGACACTCGGCTGAATTACACCGGCGTAATTAACGTGGCCTAAATTACGTTCAGCCGCTTACGTCTGATGCAACACACTATAAATTACGCGAAGAGCCGAAATTTCGCGGCGTAATTTCCGTTGCGGAACGCGCGCGTAAGTGAGTATTTCAAATTCTCAGATGTAAGGGTCTATCTATAGAGACGGACCGCATTTCAACTGCAATCTAACTGCAAATTCAAGCAGTTCAGTGCAGTTTGAATGCAGTTGACACCACTGCAATAGAACTGCAAACCATTATCAACTGCGTTCAAACTGCACTTGAACTGCAATTTGCGGTTGGATTGCAGTTGAAATGCGGTCCGTCTGTATAGACCCTTAGGGTCTATACAGACGGATCTGGGTGTGAACATTCATCATCATCAGTATCGTAACCAGTAGAAAGAACGATAGCCTATATTTAACAACATTGCTATACATATCCATACTAACTAGTAGTATTATAAATGCTCGTGGCTGTCTTTCTGTTTGTTACATCTTTACGCTAAAACTAAGGGCCGGGACACATAAACACGATACGACGTCGTTTCATACCACGATGCGGCGTTGTTTCACGACGCGACGTCGCGTCGTGGGGATCTACGACGAGCATCGTAAAAAACTACGTCGCGACATCGTAACGTGCCACGATACACGGCACGTCGTCGCGTCGTAGAAACTCACGATGCGTTCCTGTGTCAGTGCCACAGTTGTTATTCAAAATTCAAAGCTGACGGACGCTATTGAGGTCGATCAAAGTTTCTGTCTTTTCTTTATCCGTCTTCTTAACAACAGCAGGAAGAAAACGCGTCTAGTGCGGTCCATTTCTCAAAATTAACTGCGACAATTCACCCTGCATTGTATCAACGGCGTCGTGCCGTGTATCGTAGCACGTTACGATGTCGCGATGTAGTTTTTAACGAAGCTCGTCATAGATTCCCACGATGCGACGTCGCATCGTGAAACGACGCCGCATCGTGGTACGACACGACGTCGTATCGTGTTTATGTGTCCCGGCCCTTAGATGTAATTTGGTATGGAGATACTTTGCGTCCCGAACTCCCGAGAAAGGTCATAGAACAGTTTTTATGGTGGAAAAATGAACGGTTCCCGCGCGATCAACGTCGGCGTCATTCTGTTTGTTATATTTCAGAACTCATGCTATAACAGCGATTCTCTAACTTTATTTTGACGGACCCCAATAAAGGAATGTTTTATCTTGTGTATAATGTTGTATCTGTGGCTCAGTTGGTGCTGTTGGTGGCTGTCGGGGGTCGCGGGTTCGAATCCGGATCGACGGAACAAAAAGCATAATACGTACCTATACCACACCTATGTCCTATACGTACTCGTATAGTAATAAAGCAGCATACTTAGTATATAATAATATTAATTCCATGACAAAAAGTTTTCAAAGTTCCTGGGTCATGGATGTATATTTGTGTAGTATAAAAGTACCAGCGACCCGCCCCGGCGTCGCACCGGTATAAAGTATATAGCCACTGAAAAAATTATTAAAATCGATAGCCTATGATCCTTTACGTGGTCTACTTCTTATCTGTGCCAAATAACATAAAAATTGCTCGAGTAGTTCGCGAGATAAGCCCTTTCAAATAATTTCTCCCGTTTTTTCCACATTCTCCTATTAGTCTTAGTGCGATAAAATATAGCCTTCCTCGATAAATGGGCTATCTAACACTGAAAGAATCATCAAAATCCGTTGCGTAGTTTTAAAGATTAAAGGGAACAAAGGGACATGAGGGAAAAAAAGCGACTTTGTTTTATAATTATAAGATAAGACTAGCTATATGACCAAGCTTCGCTCGGTATTCAAAAAATTAAAAAAACACATAAAATGATATTTTATGAAAATGTTTCCTAGCTAGATCGATTTATCGCCCCCGAAACCCCCTATACACAAAATTTTATGAAAATCGTTGGAGCCGATTCCGAGATTCCAATTATATATATGTTACAGTCATAGTGATTAAATAGCTATTATACATAATGACTGGTCTTTATACATAATATCAAAATTGACTAGACAATGTGAAAAATTAATCACTTTATCCGGATATTATTCATAGTAGCTGGCCAAAGTTAGCCAAAGTAATAAATACGGTATATAACCGACTTGTTACCTCTCCTTAATTGTAAGAATAAATAATAAAACAAGACGTGAGTGGAAGAATAAGGTAAGAAACATGAAAAAACTTTCCGTTTTTTGCTTCAATGGAGGCTTTAGCCTAAAGCCTAATTTTGCCGGCCCTAAAGGCCTTAGGGCCGGCAAAATTATTTGAAATAGAAAAACTGTGGATTATATGTGTACTGTGTAGCCAGATACATTAGCTAGGTTATGAAGTAGATAAGTTACAAGTTTTATTAAAATAATTAGGGAAATAATTAGTTATTGTCCGAATGTTACGAAATGTTACTTATTCGATTCTTCCACTCACGTCTCACGTCATAATTATTTATGACCCAGTTATTTAATGTCACTTAATTTTTAAAAAAAATATTACTGTAGTCTTTAAAGAGGGATACCTGATCTCTGGTTTTTTATTTTGTTTTATGGCTGGTAAATTAAGAGTTAAATACTTAACTTTATACCAATTTTCATTAACGTAGAATTATTTTCTATGGCAAATTTATTTTAATTCTAAAAATAATCTTTATAATTGTTACACATCGAATAATAGTTATGATATTGCTACACATGTAGTTAGTATGCTTAAGGCAAATTGAAATATAATATTTTTATAATAGTTACCTACTTGTTTTATTACATTATCCAAGTCTTTGAAGATATTATATAAAATTGCTAGTTAATATGATTAATTATGTGTAAATTATCACTTTATCTAAATTGAGTAGACATTATAAATAATGGCTAGATAATATTATCTAGCCATTATTTATAATGTCTACTATGTATATACCTACATAATATCCAGATTTATTACTTTGGCTGTAACATATATATTTGTATACAAGAATTGCTCGTTAAAGATATAAGATATAGATAGATGTATAGATAAGACATGTTTAAACAAATATGTACATAAGAAGTCCCTATTGTATTTTTTAGGTTTCTGACTCCTATGTTTTTTAAATAATGCTTGATTAACGTAGTGGGGGGCCACATTACCACCTTCTCCTATATGGAATAGTATAAAAGTATTAAATATATTTCCGTTGTCTGGTATCTGTAGCACAAGTCCTTCAGGTACTTACCTCGGGGTCAGAGTGCCAGACTGACGTAGTGTGAAGAGTCAATTGAATATATATTTTGAATATGCGCGTGACGGCTCTGCTCAGAACAAGCAACCGACTCAAAAATTGTTACTATTTCAGATACAATACGATTTAAAGATAATGGGCACTTACGACTACTTATGATTGAGGTGCGAGTCAACGATAGCGCGATGTAGCCCGCCCTTAGCGACATCTATGTTCCCCAAAGGCTAACTAGATGGTAAAAAATAAAAATTTATTATAATTGAAATCCAGTTTGCGGCCGCTACTCTGTTACGCCGAAATTCGTTATCTCACGGAAACCGTACTTTTTTCCAACAAAAACCATCCTAACTCCTATCCTGTTATCAATTATTTCCTTCAAGTGCAAGATGAAAACACATTGTTTATATTTCAGTTACATTAAAATGTTGTTTTAATTAATTTAGAATTTAGATGATCATTTATTAATTTTGGTAATCATATTTTACTAGTTTTGATTTAACGATGGTTTATTTGGAGTAATTTTGCATAGGATAGCATTTAGCAAGATGTTAAAAGTTTGGTTATAAATGCTGTTATAAATGTTATAACTTTGGTGATCATTCACAACTTTTCTTTTACCTACCAATGATTTATTTGGAGTCATTTTGCATACATAGGATAACGAGATGTTAAATCTTTGGTTATCATATTTTTACATTATTTCCCCATACAACAGTGAAAAAAAAAGTTGGTCTTTCATCGTTGCTACTTTCACAGTGAACTCTCTAAGAGGAGCACGTACACACCCTAAAGTATTATCACTTAGTTTTGTTACACCCTGTATAAGATGATAATATGTATTTGGTATGGAGATACTTTCAGTCCCAAGAAAGGACATAATTATTAGGATACTTCTTATCCAGAAAAAAGTACGGTCCCCGCGCGGTTAATTAATGTTCCAGTAAATAATAAGTAGTAAGAAGTCACGCCTAAAGCGCAATGAGATTTGCAAGTGCGTTAGATACCCTATACTCTATTGTCTATACCAGTGGTCCCAAACCTTTTTTCCATGCGGGCCACAAACATGTTTTGGACTTGGTGTCGCGGGCCGCAACAAACAATTTTTAGGGTTCAATAACGTTCTTCAAAATTAACGATTTAAAAGTGGAAAAAATTCACGACTTTCACGACGACTACATTATTTTGCCGGTGGGCGGGAATTTCAAAATGGTTTAAGGCGATGACAGCTGCCAATTCGACATCTTTGTGCAGTTTTCTAGACGTATGTATTTCATTGATTGACACAAAAAAATATGTGATTTTTGATTATATTTGGAAAAGCTTGTCTAATTTAAATAATAAAATAATTTACTCCTACTGGATGAAAAAAAAAACCAAAGTCACATCTTTCAGGAACTTTAAACAGTTCTAACTAAAGTAATAATACAATCTATGCTTTAAAAATTTGTTTATTTGATACCTTTTACAAAAATCCAAAGTTTGGCCGATTTAATTTTCGGTTCTGGCATCTAGATTTCCCATAATATTTATTTTTTCCTCTAACAAACGAAAAATGTATCCACGCTACCGAGTGAACACTTCACATCTCTGTCTCTCTGGCATGAAAATCGACAGTGGTGCGAGAGTGATGCGAGATCAAGTACATTGGCAGTTGTCAGCGTCTTAAAATCACGCGACCACATATAAAGTCCCGGCGGGCCGCAGAGTCACGTCAAGCGCAATGCTTGTCTTTTTTTAGGCGAAGAGTGAAGACACACACGAATTGGCATAAAACCTGTAAGCAGTGTATAAAACCTCTTTTTCATTGGATTTCAGAGAACTAAGCACAGTTATAGCGGCGTTAGTGGTAGGGGTGGCACTAAAGGCAAACAAAAGGGGTGCTATTTTTTGCTGCACTATCAGCACCCTGGGCGCCGAAGAAATCTCGCCCAGGGCGCTGGTAGTACTAAAACCGGCCCTGACTAAACAACACATCCAAGTAATTTTTCAAGGGTTCTCCCTTTATCTATGCACACCCCATTGGAACACATCTACTAAAACCCCATAAGCCCCATAAGGACGGGGTTGATGGAATAACATTCATCGAGGTTGGAAAAATATTATTTTTGGGAGATCAAAACATAGTGTGTGGGGTATTACACTATACAGAGTGTAACAAAACGAAGTGATAGTATTTGTCCATTCTATAGTGTGTTAGTGTAAACACCGTTGTCCTTGAAACCATCGAATGAGCCCGTCAAAATGAACAACTTTTTCTATGAGAACAATGCTGGGAAGTGAACTCAAAAAAAATGCCGCCTCCATACCCATACGGATGCCCGGATTTTTGAATTTTTGTTCAATTTGACGGGCTCATTTGATGGTTTCAAGGATAACGGTGTTTACACTAACATCTTGTATAGAGTCCACTGTAAAATTAGCAGCGCTGAAAGAGCACTTTTTTGCGATTTGCATGGACAAGCGCCCCCGAGTCATTAATTTTTCCATACGAAAGTTTTAAAAAGTCACTCTTTCATCGCTGCTGCTTTCACAGCGAACGCTATACATATTATAGGGGACCTATAATACACACCCTAAAGTATTGTTATTTAGTTTTGTTACCTCCCCTCACTATTCTATGACCCTGCATACCATTCCATATATTATGTTCTCCAAAACATAGCGCGATCATTAATCAGATGTACAGTATACTATATTAATCATAGTGTGTAGCGATTTGTCACTCTGACATGTCTTAGCGTAGCACTTACAGACAGGTTACAAAGATCGTTTGTTTCGTGGAATTCAAATCCAACTCTATAATCTATATGCATATGTTAACGATTGAAGGATTGCGATACTACGTTTTGAAACTATTGTTTCTACCCCTTATAATGGGTTGGTCTGTAATTTTGTTTTGTTTTTAACCGACTTCAAAAAAGGAGGTTATCAATTCGACGCATGTAATATTTCCAAAACTTAGTATACTTAGTATATAATAATATGTTAGTCTATACCAGCATCTGAACAAATGTGCAAAATTTCAAAAGTGTACCTAGTATGTAAAATGTATGTATGTTTTAAATTTTTATGTTTATGTTCGCATATCTCTGAAACTACAAGTCCGATTTAAATAATTCTTTTTTTTGTTTGTATTGTTCAACTAAGGGAATGCTGAAAGTTTCATCAAAATCGATTCAGTAGTTTTTGTGATAGGGAATTTTAATTCTCAATTTCGTACAATTTTGAAGTCAGGTTTATCTTTTTAGGGTTCCGTACCCAAAGGGTAAAAACGGGACCCTATTACTGAGACTTCAATGTCTGTCCGTCTGTCCGTCTATCCGTCTGTCCGTCTGTCTCCAGGCTGTAACTCAAAAACCGCTATAGGTAGAGTTCTGAAATTTTCACAGATTGTGTATTTCTGTTGCCGCTATAACAACAAATACTAAAAACACAATAATATTAACATTTAAGGGGGGCTTCCATACAACAAACGTGATTTTTTTAGGCTTTTTCTAGTGATGGGATTCGAATCACATTTGATTCGAATGATTCGAATCATGACATTTATATCTCGATTCGAGTCAGTTTTTAAATTGGTTCGAACATAATTTGATTCGAATTGTCGAGTTGATTCGAATTCACGAGCTGATTCGATTCCACGAGCTGATTCGAATCACGTCAATGCAACGCCCCGCGAAAGATTAGTACCATATAGGGAGATCGCACACGTCACACTTTTTGTGTGATCGAGTCTGCGGCTTACATACAATCTGCATGGCGCGCGCCATCAGATTGTATAATAAGCCGCAGACTCTATCACACAAAAAGTGTGACGTGTGCGATCTCCCATAAGGTAATGTTCAGTGCAATTATAGAGATGCGAGCTCTCATTGGGCCGGTGCGGGCGCGAAGGCCTGTGATTGGACGGCAGTTCCCAGCAGTGGAATAAAAGAAGTAGCTTATGTTCTTTTCAAAGGTCTATACTCTATACTAACGCCTATCGAGAACGATTCAGTGGTTTATGCGTGAAAGCGTAGCAGACACAGACAGAATGATAAATGCCTCATGCTAACAGCTTCATTTCGTTGTAGTTAAATTCTTTCTGTATGATTATTAATTTAAATCGTGATCGTGTAATTCGAATACTTTGAGGACTCAGAGTATGTCCATACCAAATATCAGCATAAATCGGGAAAGGACATCTAGGATACTTTCATCCGGAAAAATGGACGGTTCCCGCGCGACAAACGAATTTTGGCGCAACGGAGTTGCGGGTGTCCTTTAGTAATAAAATACTTATTGTAAACATCCAATGTAATGTAACATTTGATCTTCTTTACTCTCACTACTCTCTGTCAAATCTGAGAGTTTAGATAGATCTGAGTCCTCCTCTCTCATGTCGTAGAAGAAGTGGTCGCCAAGGGGGCTGCCGTCGCGCGGTTCCTTGCAGATACCGTCGTACAGTTTGACGAACACTGGAAATATAATAATTTATTTTCATTTTCATTTCAATAGCTCCTACGAGTTTCGGTGACGGTGATTTCATTGAAACCAGAGTCCTTAGTGAAACTGGAGCCGTACCACGAAACTGGGGCCGTACCACAAAACCGTTTTGAGACGCGGCATCCTCGTTCGATTGTTTGAGTCTCAAAACGGTATCGTGGTACATGCCCTGTATTCGCTAGTTTCGATAGCGAAGTGAGATGTCAAAAATTCATGGGATTTTACATACAAGCGAGGCGTTATGTCAAATCCTATATTATATTTTAGCATCCAATGCATATTAACTAAGCACTCAGGCCAAGCTACGTAGGAGTCATTTTATAGTGTCCTCGCGCAGCGCGCTATTCACAAGCTGGCTCTTGACTCTGAGGTCGTGGTCCGTGGGTTGCATTCCTGACAATGTTGTTCCCAAGTTTCGTTAGGATAATGCAGGTCGATCATCTAATTCCATACTAATATTATAAATGCGAAAGTGTGTCTGTCTGTCTGTCTGTCTGTTACCTCTTCACGCTCGAACCGCTGAACCGATTATGCTGAAATTTGGCATGGAGATTCTTCGAGTCCCGAGAAAAGACATAGGATAGTTTTTATCCCGGAAAAATGTACGGTTCCCGCGCGATAAACGAATTTTAGCGCAACGAAGTTGCGGGCATCATCTAGTAATCTGATAAGATGATCCATGCGTCGGATGGGCATGTAAAAGGTCGGTTCTGTGCCTGATTTCTCGCCAGTCGTGTCGGATATTGTCTTATGAGAGTAAGGAAAGGGAGAGAGTGGTGTATTGCGCACACACTTAGGTATTTCAAAATCCCCCCTACGCCTGATTTCAATGAAACTCAAATTGTCATCACTCACTAGTCCCATCCTGGCAGTTCCTCAGCCGCATCATGCAAACGCTCTTGAAAGTCCTCCGTGCCTTCTGGTACCCACCACAGACCCAGCTGATGGTCTTGTCTGTGGGCTCCTTCGCCATGTCTTGTGGACAGGGGGGACAGACGCGGTGGTACTTTCGCCTGTAAAAATGAAGATATAATATATGTAATATCTATGGACGCTTCACACCACGTCAGTCTGGCCCCGTGTTAAGTACCTGAAGGACTTGTGTTATAGGTACCAGACAACGGAAATATATTTAATACTTTTATAGTATACATACATTAAGATTTTTATTATACCATACACATATTTAATACACATCCAGACCCTGGAACATTGAAAACATTTTGTTCCGTAGCGCGTCGGCGGGATTCGAACCCGCGACCCCCGGCTTGAGCTACCAACGCGCTCACCACTGAGCCACAGAGGTCGCGAAGATGAAAAAAAATCTATGTCTGTGGCAAAAAGTGTCAGTCAAAAAGTGTCTTTACAACCTTTTCCGTCTATCCTCCTTTCGCAACGCGCGATAAGGAACTTCGTTCCAAAAAAACAGAATATGACCCGGTCAAACTCAAGCTCAAAAAATTTTATTCAGAATATTTTTTCAAATATTCTCTGAACGTCCGGTGTCTACCATTGGTTCGGGAACGAACCCGGCGAGAAGAACCGGCGTAAGAAACTCGCACAGGACCACCTTTTACTAAAAAGATGGAAAATTGCTCTTAATTTCTCTTTTTTCGCCGGTCAACTTCGTATCTCTTTCCACCAAATATAAACCTTCCCTGGACTTCCACGAATAGTTAACAAGACCATAAAATTAGCAAAATCGGTGCCACCGTTCTCGAGTTTAGCTTAGCGAGACCGACAATATTTAAAAGTAATTTATCTATATGTCACCGTAAGATTGTAAAGTCCGCGAGATTGTAATATGACGAAGTGATGGATTGTAAACAAACAGTTTTCCAATGATTTTAAATTATTTATTTCGTATTTAAAATAACTTCAATGCCAAATGGTATGAGATGTATAACATAAAATAAAATTTAGATATATTTAAAGTGCTGTTTGAATAGTCGGTTATTAAAATTAACCTAATTTATAATTCAAACTGCACTTTAAATATATCTAAATTTTATTCAATGTTATACATCAAATATTCAGGCAATAGAAGTTATTTTAAATACGACATAATTAATTTAAAATCACCGGAAAACTGTTTGTTTACAATCCATCACTTCGTCATATTACAATCTCGCGGTGTTTACAATCTTACGGTGACATATACATATAATAAATCTGTAGAAATGACAATTCTGTACATTAAAGATATTCAAAAAATAATAAGCGGAGGGTGTCACAACATCGCTATAGAAGCCGAAAAGTTAGTTAGTTTTTTTGTCTGTCTGTCTGTCTGTCTGTATGTTTGTTCCAGCATCACACGAAAACTACTTATCCGATTTGAATGCGGTTTTCGCAGATATATTTGTCTTCTTCCAACTTAACATCTGGTGTATAAAAATTCCCCCCCCCCCCCACCCCTCTAAGGGGACAAAAGAGGGGGTCATATTTTGTATCAAACTTTTTTCTTTAACACGAAAACAACCGATTCGATTTGGATACGGTTTTCGCAGACATATTTGTCTTCTTCCAACTTAACATCTGGTGTATAAAAATCATCCCCGCCACCCCTCTAAGGGAAGCAAAGAGGGGGTCAGATTTTGTATGAAACTTTTTTCTTTAATGGACTTACTTCATATTATTAACTGTTTTTTCCAACTTAACATCTGGTTTATAAAAATTTTCCCCCCACCGCTCTTTGGGGACAAAAGAGGGGGTAAGATTTACATCAAAAACGGAGTTGCGTCGTCTAGATATATTAAAAGTTATTTGCTTACCATCCTCTGAGTTCAGCTGCTGACTGACACGACTGCAATATAACTGCAAACCATTATGAAGTTGCATTCAAACTGCACTTGAACTGAAATTTGCGGAAATGCGGTCCGTCTGTATAGACCCTTATAGTCCACTTAAAGCGTTTGGATCAAAATAATAATCATAAATAAAGAAATAAAACAAAAAATGTTGCAGCTGTGAGAGACTGTAATGTCCTCGTCGCTTCGTTGTAAGGTGGAGCAGTTGCTACTTTAGTGTTAAAACTATAGAAATAATGAAATAACTAAGAAATTTTAAAACCAAAAAACAAGCTGTGAGACAGCTGATGACTACGGATCGACAAACAGACATGTCAAACATAAATTAATGTATAGCACCCGCGACGGTAGAAGACTTTAGTATTTCCACAGAATAGATAATAGTACAGGTAGTATTTCGAAAGGAAGGGAACTGTACTTTTTTGCGATTTAAAGTAGCCTATCTGGATAAAATACACTCAGAGTATGATAGTGTGGTTGTCTTATCAAAATCGGTCCAGCCGTTATACGGATAACAGTTTTGATTTAGTATATTATATAGAAGACATTTTAATATTATTATTCTGGAGGAATATTTTCTCAAGCACCTTTTGCAATGTTTTGAATTGATGACAATTTACAGCGATATTTAAGAGGTTGAAGTATATTACATGAAAGCCTTTAAACACGAAACGTTCAAAAAACCGAGCTTTTAGATCGCATCTAATATTCATGAGCTCCTGTACTATGTTCGAGTTAAAGAGGATCAGTGTGTGGGCTCTTGTACTAGGTTCGAGTGAGAAATAGGTTTGTTTGCTCCTGTACTAGCATGGCATTGTGTAGGCTCTTAGGGCCTGTCCAGATGAAGCGTTTTACGTGCGAGTGAGCGACTCGCGCGTACCCTAGGTACTAGAGCTTCATAATAAAGCTAGAAACAAACTATCGGACGCATCCATTAGTCGCGGCTGATGGATGCGGCTTAACAATGTGCTCGGTTCATCCGCGGACATCAAAGACCTAACTTTTATGTCAATGGCAGACGTCCGCGGATGCAAAAACATCCGGCCAGCCAGATTCTGTTCGGACGTCCGAACGCTCAAGGTCGCGTCCGCGACTTATGACAGACAATGTGCACAGTTTAGTGAATTTTGTATTGATCAGATAGAAACAAGCCGCATCCGATGAAAACGTCCGCGGACGTTATTACTTACTCGTATATCGCGTCCAGATGCCTACGCGCGTTTTCTAACTTTGTGATTATATGGGCAAACGCCTCATCGTCATTATGTTGCTTTCTGCTTACATACATTTTTTTAAAGTAACTCTTTCAGCGCTGCTACTTTCACAGTCAACTCTACATTTATATAATTAACACATACACACCCTAAAGTATTATCTGTTTGTTCTGTTACACTATAAATACTAGGTTTTAGATTAAATTTATGGTTTCGGCAATAAATATAATAATTAAGATAAGCCTACTTATGTCGAAAGTCGTGGATTGCATCTCATGTTATCCCTCTCTTCTTTCATGTTTATGAAAAGGAAAACATAATATTTGAGAATGTTTGTTTTTTGCGGTATACTCGTAAAAGCTGAGTCCATCAATAAAATTCATTAATATTCAAAAAATTTGCCTTAGTCAATATCACGAGGGTGCGAAATAATAAATCACTGAAAAATGTAGGGTGACCATGTCTTGTGCTGTGTCGGGATAAATAAGAAATAAAATAACACAGTATAAGGGTCTAAACACACTAGGCTGAATTACACCGGCGTAATTAACGTGGCCGAAATTACGTTCAGCCGCTTACGTCTGATGCAACACACTATAAATTACGCGAAGAGCCGAAATTTCGCGGCGTAATTTCCGTTGCGGAACGCGCGCGTAAGTGAGTATTTAAAATTCTCAGATGTTAGGGTCTATCTATAGAGACGGACCGCATTTCAACTGCAATCTAACTACAAATTCAAGCAGTTCAGTGCAGTTTGAATGCAGTTGACACCACTGCAATAGAACTGCAAACCATTATCAACTGCGTTCAAACTGCACTTGAACTGCAATTTGCGGTTGGATTGCAGTTGAAACGTGGTCCGTCTGTATAGACCCTTAGGGTCTATACAGGCGAACTGCATCCCGCGGGATTGATATTTCTAATCCCGCGGGATCTCTAATTTGCAATCTCGAGTCAGTATTGCATTCCCTAGTCTATACAGACGGACCGCATTTCAACTGCAATCTAACCGCAAATTCAAGCAGTTCAGTGCAGTTTGAATGCAGTTGACACTACTGCAACAGAACTGCAAACCATTATCAACTGCATTCAATCTGCACTTGAACTGCAATTTGCGGTTGGATTGCAGTTGAAATGCGGTCCGTCTGTATAGACCGCAAATTGCAGTTCAAGTGTAGTTTGAATGCAGTTGACACGACTGCAATAGAATTGCAAACCATTATCAACTGCATTCAAACTGCACTTGAACTGCAATTTGCGGTTGGATTGCAGTTGAAATGCGGTCCGTCTGTATAGACCCTTTAGGTTGGATTTGCTACGTTCGGTTTTGATAATTCCGTCGCGTATAGTGTGTTGCTATACAAAACATTACCGCCGAATCTCTGCCGAACTTTACGCTCGATTCGGCTCGACGGAAATTCGGCTCGAGACGGAATTTCGGCATAGTGTGTCGTCCATCGCGTTCCGTCCGTATTTTGTATGCATTTAAAACGCAGCGTAAACGCGGCGGAATTGACGCCGGCGTAATTCCGACCGGGACGTTAAGACCACTTCGTTACATACTTAGTAGCAAGTAGTAATAGTATGGGAGCCCTAGAACAATTTTTTATTATGATTATCAAGCTAATTTTTTATGTGTAGCTTCATTTTGATAAGACGAACAACATTGGGAAAAATCTCGAAAGTGGTAGCTAACAGAGGTAGAAAGGATTTCATACTTTGAATTGATGATCCTAAAACATGGACTGTTTTATTTGTAGGACAATGTTACTCTCAAATTATATAACTAATAACCTATCAATATACAAAAAATCAGCTCGTTAGGGTTCCGTTTTAGGGTTCTGTAATCAAGAAAACTTGGCTAACTACTGTTGAAGTTAGCGTGTTTTTATTATGCAAAGAATATGGTATTATTGTATCTTGTTTCACTTTTATTTACAAAATATCTTTTTATTTTCAGGTATGTACTCCAGTTTTTGCCGCAATGAGCAATGTTCGTAAGTTTAAAATAAGATAATTTTAATAACGTCTGAATTTTTTACCGTTTTCTATACATTAATACAAACCGCTATAAGTTATTGACAAAAAAGTGACAATTATGTTTCTATACTGTACTCGGCGAAACATGGCGGTAGCGGTCATTGACTCCCTGTCAAGAACTTGTCATTTTCTATAAAAACCGCGATTGACAATGAATTGTCAGATGTTGTCGATCGCGGCTTTGTATAAAAAATGACAAGATTTTGACAGGGAGTCATTAATCACCGCTACCGGCATGTTTCTCCGAGTACAGTATACCTAGTCGATAATTCTTTGAACTCATAAAATGTTGAAAATTAGAATTATGCCGTAACTTACCAAAAGTTTAAAAATTAACAGAATCTGGCGCGAGCATTTTTCAAATCGCTCCCAGACTAGTAAGGTCATTGACTGCTGTTGGCTCATTTCTCCATGTTGACTATAGTTAGATGATAACTTGGCAAAAGTTCCCGCAACATGTCCGCCATAATCGAGCGGCGGGGACACCTGATTGACACGTCGGAGCTAACTGCCCATGAATTATTTAGCGGAGGGTCAAATTTAGTCGCACTCGAGTCCTGGGGTTGGGACATTTTGCGTGTGAACATTCATCATCATCAGTATCGTAACCAGTAGAAAGAACGATAGCCTATATTTAACAACATTGCTATACATATCCATACTAACTAGTAGTATTATAAATGCTCGTGGCTGTCTTTCTGTTTGTTACATCTTTACGCTAAAACTAAGGGCCGGGACACATAAACACGATACGACGTCGTTTCATAACCACGATGCGGCGTCGTTTCACGACGCGACGTCGCGTCGTGGGGATCTACGACGAGCATCGTAAAAAACTACGTCGCGACATCGTAACGTGCCACGATACACGGCACGTCGTCGCGTCGTAGAAACTCACGATGCGTTCCTGTGTCAGTGCCACAGTTGTTATTCAAAATTCAAAGCTGACGGACGCTATTGAGGTCGATCAAAGTTTCTGTCTTTTCTTTATCCGTCTTCTTAACAACAGCAGGAGTAAAACGCGTCTAGTGCGGTCCATTTCTCAAAATTAACTGCGACAATTCACCCTGCATTGTATCAACGGCGTCGTGCCGTGTATCGTAGCACGTTACGATGTCGCGATGTAGTTTTTAACGAAGCTCGTCATAGATTCCCACGATGCGACGTCGCATCGTGAAACGACGCCGCATCGTGGTACGACACGACGTCGTATCGTGTTTATGTGTCCCGGCCCTTAGATGTAATTTGGTATGGAGATACTTTGCGTCCCGAACTCCCGAGAAAGGTCATAGAACAGTTTTTATGGTGGAAAAATGAACGGTTCCCGCGCGATCAACGTCGGCGTCATTCTGTTTGTTATATTTCAGAACTCATGCTATAACAGCGATTCTCTAACTTTATTTTGACGGACCCCAATAAAGGAATGTTTTATCTTGTGTATAATGTTGTATCTGTGGCTCAGTTGGTGGCTGTCGGGGGTCGCGGGTTCGAATCCGGATCGACGGAACAAAAAGCATAATACGTACCTATACCACACCTATGTCCTATACGTACTCGTATAGTAATAAAGCAGCATACTTAGTATATAATAATATTAATTCCATGACAAAAAGTTTTCAAAGTTCCTGGGTCATGGATGTATATTTGTGTAGTATAAAAGTACCAGCGACCCGCCCCGGCGTCGCACCGGTATAAAGTATATAGCCACTGAAAAAATTATTAAAATCGATAGCCTATGATCCTTTACGTGGTCTACTTCTTATCTGTGCCAAATAACATAAAAATTGCTCGAGTAGTTCACGAGATAAGCCCTTTCAAATAATTTCTCCCGTTTTTTCCACATTCTCCTATTAGTCTTAGTGCGATAAAATATAGCCTTCCTCGATAAATGGGCTATCTAACACTGAAAGAATCATCAAAATCCGTTGCGTAGTTTTAAAGATTAAAGGGAACAAAGGGACATGAGGGAAAAAAAGCGACTTTGTTTTATAATTATAAGATAAGACTAGCTATATGACCAAGCTTCGCTCGGTATTCAAAAAATTAAAAAAACACATAAAATGATATTTTATGAAAATGTTTCCTAGCTAGATCGATTTATCGCCCCCGAAACCCCCTATACACAAAATTTTATGAAAATCGTTGGAGCCGATTCCGAGATTCCAATTATATATATGTTACAGTCATAGTGATTAAATAGCTATTATACATAATGACTGGTCTTTATACACAATATCAAAATTGACTAGACAATGTGAAAAATTAATCACTTTATCCGGATATTATTCATAATAGCTGGCCAAAGTTAGCCAAAGTAATAAATACGGTATATAACCGACTTGTTACCTCTCCTTAATTGTAAGAATAAATAATAATACAAGACGTGAGTGGAAGAATAAGGTAAGAAACATGAAAAAACTTTCCGTTTTTTGCTTCAATGGAGGCTTTAGCCTAAAGCCTAATTTTGCCGGCCCTAAAGGCCTTAGGGCCGGCAAAATTATTTGAAATAGAAAAACTGTGGATTATATGTGTACTGTGTAGCCAGATACATTAGCTAGGTTATGAAGTAGATAAGTTACAAGTTTTATTAAAATAATTAGGGAAATAATTAGTTATTGTCCGAATGTTACGAAATGTTACTTATTCGATTCTTCCACTCACGTCTCACGTCATAATTATTTATGACCCAGTTATTTAATGTCACTTAATTTTTAAAAAAATTATTACTGTAGTCTTTAAAGAGGGATACCTGATCTCTGGTTTTTTATTTTGTTTTATGGCTGGTAAATTAAGATTTAAATACTTAACTTTATACCAATTTTCATTAACGTAGAATTATTTTCTATGGCAAATTTATTTTAATTCTAAAAATAATCTTTATAATTGTTACACATCGAATAATAGTTATGATATTGCTACACATGTAGTTAGTATGCTTAAGGCAAATTGAAATATAATATTTTTATAATAGTTACCTACTTGTTTTATTACATTATCCAAGTCTTTGAAGATATTATATAAAATTGCTAGTTAATATGATTAATTATGTGTAAATTATCACTTTATCTAAATTGAGTAGACATTATAAATAATGGCTAGATAATATTATCTAGCCATTATTTATAATGTCTACTATGTATATACATAATATCCAGATTTATTACTTTGGCTGTAACATATATATTTGTATACAAGAATTGCTCGTTAAAGATATAAGATATAGATAGATGTATAGATAAGACATGTTTAAACAAATATGTACATAAGAAGTCCCTATTGTATGTTTTAGGTTTCTGACTCCTATGTTTTTTAAATAATGCTTGATTAACGTAGTGGGGGGCCACATTACCACCTTCTCCTATATGGAATAGTATAAAAGTATTAAATATATTTCCGTTGTCTGGTATCTGTAACACAAGTCCTTCAGGTACTTACCTCGGGGTCAGAGTGCCAGACTGACGTAGTGTGAAGAGTCAATTGAAAATATATTTTGAATACGCGCGTGACGGCTCTGCTCAGAACAAGCAACCGACTCAAAAATTGTTACAAATTTCAGATACAATACGAATTAAAGAAATTGGGCACTTACGACTACTTATGATTGAGGTGCGAGTCAACGATAGCGCGATGTAGCCCGCCCTTAGCGACATCTATGTTTCCCAAAGGCTAACTAGATGGTAAAAAATAAAAATTTATTATAATTGAAATCCAGTTTGCGGCCGCTACTCTGTTACGCCGAAATTCGTTATCTCACGGAAACCGTACTTTTTCCCAACAAAAACCATCCTAACTCCTATCCTGTTATCAATTATTTCCTTCAAGTGCAAGATGAAAACACATTGTTTATATTTCAGTTACATTAAAATGTTGTTTTAATTAATTTAGAATTTAGATGATCATTTATTAATTTTGGTAATCATATTTTACTAGTTTTGATTTAACGATGGTTTATTTGGAGTAATTTTGCATAGGATAGCATTTAGCAAGATGTTAAAAGTTTGGTTATAAATGCTGTTATAAATGTTATAACTTTGGTGATCATTCACAACTTTTCTTTTACCTACCAATGATTTATTTGGAGTCATTTCGCATGCATAGGATAACGAGATGTTAAATCTTTGGTTATCATATTTTTACATTATTTTATTAATTTTATATTATTAAAATGTATGTATGTTTTAAATTTTTATGTTTATGTTCGCATATCTCTGAAACTACAAGTCCGATTTAAATAATTCTTTTTTTTGTTTGTATTGTTCAACTAAGGGAATGCTGAAAGTTTCATCAAAATCGATTCAGTAGTTTTTGTGATAGGGAATTTTAATTCTCAATTTCGTACAATTTTGAAGTCAGGCTTATCTTTTTAGGGTTCCGTACCCAAAGGGTAAAAACGGGACCCTATTACTGAGACTTCAATGTCTGTCCGTCTGTCTCCAGGCTGTAACTCAAAAACCGCTATAGGTAGAGTTCTGAAATTTTCACAGATTGTGTATTTCTGTTGCCGCTATAAGTTATAACAACAAATACTAAAAACACAATAAAATTAACATTTAAGGGGGGCTTCCATACAACAAACGTGATTTTTTTAGGTTTTTTCTAGTGATGGGATTCGAATCACATTTGATTCGAATGATTCGAATCATGACATTTATATCTCGATTCGAGTCAGTTTTTAAATTGGTTCGAACATAATTTGATTCGAATTGTCGAGTTGATTCGAATTCACGAGCTGATTCGATTCCACGAGCTGATTCGAATCACGTCAATGCAACGCCCCGCGAAAGATTAGTACCATATAGGGAGATCGCACACGTCACACTTTTTGTGTGATCGAGTCTGCGGCTTACATACAATCTGCATGGCGCGCGCCATCAGATTGTATAATAAGCCGCAGACTCGATCACACAAAAAGTGTGACGTGTGCGATCTCCCATAAGGTAATGTTCAGTGCAATTATAGAGATGCGAGCTCTCATTGGGCCGGTGCGGGCGCGAAGGCCTGTGATTGGACGGCAGTTCCCAGCAGTGGAATAAAAGAAGTAGCTTATGTTCTTTTCAAAGGTCTATACTCTATACTAACGCCTATCGAGAACGATTCAGTGGTTTATGCGTGAAAGCGTAGCAGACACAGACAGAATGATAAATGCCTCATGCTAACAGCTTCATTTCGTTGTAGTTAAATGTCTTTCTGTATGATTATTAAATTAAATCGTGATCGTGTAATTCAAATACTTTGAGGACTCAGAGTATGTCCATACCAAATATCAGCATAAATCGGGAAAGGACATCTAGGATACTTTCATCCGGAAAAATGTACGGTTCCCGCGCGACAAACGAATTTTGGCGCAACGGAGTTGCGGGTGTCCTTTAGTAATAAAATACTTATTGTAAACATCCAATGTAATGTAACATTTAATCTTCTTTACTCTCACTACTCTCTGTCAAATCTGAGAGTTTAGATAGATCTGAGTCCTCCTCTCTCATGTCGTAGAAGAAGTGGTCGCCAAGGGGGCTGCCGTCGCGCGGTTCCTTGCAGATACCGTCGTACAGTTTGACGAACACTGGAAATATAATAATTTATTTTCATTTTCATTTCAATAGCTCCTACGAGTTTCGGTGACGGTGATTTCATTGAAACCAGAGTCCTTAGTGAAACTGGAGCCGTACCACGAAACTGGGGCCGTACCACAAAACCGTTTTGAGACGCGGCATCCTCGTTCGATTGTTTGAGTCTCAAAATGGTATCGTGGTACATGCCCTGTATTCGCTAGTTTCGATAGCGAAGTTAGATGTCAAAAATGTATGGGATTTGACATACAAGCGAGGCATTATGTCAAATCCTATATTATATTTTAGCATCCAATGCATATTAACTAAGCACTCAGGCCAAGCTACGTAGGAGTCATTTTATAGTGTCCTCGCGCAGCGCGCTATTCACAAGCTGGCTCTTGACTCTGAGGTCGTGGTCCGTGGGTTGCATTCCTGACAATGTTGTTCCCAAGTTTCGTTAGGATAATGCAGGTCGATCATCTAATTCCATACTAATATTATAAATGCGAAAGTGTGTCTGTCTGTCTGTCTGTCTGTTACCTCTTCACGCTCGAACCGCTGAACCGATTTTGCTGAAATTTGGCATGGAGATTCTTTGAGTCCCGAGAAAGGACATAGGATAGTTTTTATCCCGGAAAAATGTACGGTTCCCGCGCGATAAACGAATTTTGGCGCAACGAAGTTGCGGGCATCATCTAGTAATCTGATAAGATGATCCATGCGTCGGATGGGCATGTAAAAGGTCGGTTCTGTGCCTGATTTCTCGCCAGTCGTGTCGGATATTGTCTTATGAGAGTAAGGAAAGGGAGAGAGTAGTGTATTGCGCACACACTTAGGTATTTCAAAATCCCCCCTACGCCTGATTTCAATGAAACTCAAATTGTCATCACTCACTAGTCCCATCCTGGCAGTTCCTCAGCCGCATCATGCAAACGCTCTTGAAAGTCCTCCGTGCCTTCTGGTACCCACCACAGACCCAGCTGATGGTCTTGTCTGTAGGCTCCTTCGCCATGTCTTGTGGACAGGGGGGACAGACGCGGTGGTACTTTCGCCTGTAAAAATGAAGATATAATATATGTTATATCTATGGACGCTTCACACCACGTCAGTCTGGCCCCGTGTTAAGTACCTGAAGGACTTGTGTTACAGGTACCAGACAACGGAAATATATTTAATACTTTTATAGTATACATACATTAAGATTTTTATTATACCATACACATATTTAATACACATCCAGACCCTGGAACATTGAAAACTTTTTGTTCCGTCGCGCGTCGGCGGGATTCGAACCCGCGACCCCCGGCTTGAGCTACCAACGCGCTCACCACTGAGCCACAGAGGTCGCGAAGATGAAAAAAAATCTATGTCTGTGGCAAAAAGTGTCAGTCAAAAAGTGTCGTTACAACCTTTTCCGTCTATCCTCCTTTCGCAACGCGCGATAAGGAACTTCGTTCCAAAAAAACAGAATATGACCCGGTCAAACTCAAGCTCAAAAAATTTTATTCAGAATATTTTTTCAAATATTCTCTGAACGTCCGGTGTCTACCATTGGTTCGGGAACGAACCCGGCGAGAAGAACCGGCGTAAGAAACTCGCACAGGACCACCTTTTACTAAAAAGATGGAAAATTGCTCTTAATTTCTCTTTTTTCGCCGGTCAACTTCGTATCTCTTTCCACCAAATATAAACCTTCCCTGGACTTCCACGAATAGTTAACAAGACCATAAAATTAGCAAAATCGGTGCCACCGTTCTCGAGTTTAGCTTAGCGAGACCGACAATATTTAAAAGTAATTTATCTATATGTCAGCGTAAGATTGTAAAGTCCGCGAGATTGTAATATGACGAAGTGATGGATTGTAAACAAACAGTTTTCCAATGATTTTAAATTATTTATTTCGTATTTAAAATAACTTCAATGCCAAATGGTATGAGATGTATAACATAAAATAAAATTTAGATATATTTAAAGTGCTGTTTGAATGGTCGGTTATTAAAATTAACCTAATTTATAATTCAAACTGCACTTTAAATATATCTAAATTTTATTCAATGTTATACATCAAATATTCAGGCAATAGAAGTTATTTTAAATACGATATAATTAATTTAAAATCACCGGAAAACTGTTTGTTTACAATCCATCACTTCGTCATATTACAATCTCGCGGTGTTTACAATCTTACGGTGACATATACATATAATAAATCTGTAGAAATGACAATTCTGTACATTAAAGATATTCAAAAAATAATAAGCGGAGGGTGTCACAACATCGCTATAGAAGCCGAAAAGTTAGTTAGTTTTTTTGTCTGTCTGTCTGTCTGTATGTTTGTTCCAGCATCACACGAAAACTACTAATCCGATTTGAATGCGGTTTTCGCAGATATATTTGTCTTCTTCCAACTTAACATCTGGTGTATAAAAATTCCCCCCCCCCACCCCTCTAAGGGGACAAAAGAGGGGGTCATATTTTGTATCAAACTTTTTTCTTTAACACGAAAACAACCGATTCGATTTGGATACGGTTTTCGCAGACATATTTGTCTTCTTCCAACTTAACATCTGGTGTATAAAAATCATCCCCGCCACCCCTCTACGGGAAGCAAAGAGGGGGTCAGATTTTGTATGAAACTTTTTCTTTAATGGACTTACTTCATATTATTAACTGTTTTTTCCAACTTAACATCTGGTTTATAAAAATTTTCCCCCCACCGCTCTTTGGGGACAAAAGAGGGGGTAAGATTTTGTATCAACTGATGAAGTAGAAATACTTTAAATGGCAAAACAACGTTGCCGGGACAGCTAGTATAATATATGAATAGATATACTCTGTTACCTATTTACGCTTTAACCGCTGAACAGATTTAAGTAGATGAAATTTGGTATGGAGATGGAAAGGGATAGATTTTGTTGCGCAAAATTGTTTTTGCGATTTATACTACTTTCGGAATAACGGAACCAATACGACCTGCAAACCTTCTAGAAGAGAGCGTATTCTCTCTTAAGGTGACGCCGCGTTAAAGTAAAAAACCGTGTTGGATAAGTTTTAGATTGCTTGTTTTCGGCCTCTCATAGAAAACAAGCAATGGAACTTCAAAAAATGGAAAGGGCGTAGCGACAAAATGGTTTTTGTCGCGTAATTTAAAAACTATAAATATACATTTCATATAAGCTATGGGCAAATTAAAGTGTATGCTTGAACCAATCTATGTACAAATTTTGGAAGCTTAAATCACTCTCCTCTGTTGGCAAAATAGGAATCCCTTTTTTACAGTGGTCTTTTTGATTGATTATTCTGTGTTATAAAAGTTGACCAATCGTGTTATGCTATGGCCTATGGGTAATTCAAAGACAAAGACATGATGAATACTGACAATGAACTTTAATTTCTTATCATTAGTCGTTGCTGAGAAAAATCGATATCGCTACCGCCAAATTATCAAGGCGTCGCCTTAAAAGGCCAGCAACGCACCTGCGACTTTTCTGATGTTGTGAGTGTCGGTGACAGTAGTTACTTTCCATAAGTTGACCCGTTAGGTCGATTTCCCCTATTTTTTACATCAATAACGGAGTTGCGTCGTCTAGATATATTAAAAGTTATTTGCTTACCATCCTCTGAGTTCAGCTGCTGACTGACACGACTGCAATATAACTGCAAACCATTATGAAGTTGCATTCAAACTGCACTTGAACTGAAATTTGCGGTTGGATTGCAGTTGAAATGCGGTCCGTCTGTATAGACCCTTATAGTCCACTAAAAGCGTTTGGATCAAAATAATAATCATAAATAAAGAAATAAAACAAAAAATGTTGCAGCTGTGAGAGACTGTAATGTCCTCGTCGCTTCGTTGTAAGGTGGAGCAGTTGCTACTTTAGTGTTAAAACTATAGAAATAATGAAATAACTAAGAAATTTTAAAACCAAAAAACAAGCTGTGAGACAGCTGATGACTACGGATCGACAAACAGACATGTCAAACATAAATTAATGTATAGCACCCGCGACGGTAGAAGACTTTAGTATTTCCACAGAATAGATAATAGTACAGGTAGTATTTCGAAAGGAAGGGAACTGTACTTTTTTGCGATTTAAAGTAGCCTATCTGGATAAAATACACTCAGAGTATGATAGTGTGGTTGTCTTATCAAAATCGGTCCAGCCGTTATACGGATAACAGTTTTGATTTAGTATATTATATAGAAGACATTTTAATATTATTATTCTGGAGGAATATTTTCTCAAGCACCTTTTGCAATGTTTTGAATTGATGACAATTTACAGCGATATTTAAGAGGTTGAAGTATATTACATGAAAGCCTTTAAACACGAAACGTTCAAAAAACCGAGCTTTTAGATCGCATCTAATATTCATGAGCTCCTGTACTATGTTCGAGTTAAAGAGGATCAGTGTGTGGGCTCTTGTACTAGGTTCGAGTGAGAAATAGGTTTGTTTGCTCCTGTACTAGCATGGCATTGTGTAGGCTCTTAGGGCCTGTCCAGATGAAGCGTTTTACGTGCGAGTGAGCGACTCGCGCGTACCCTAGGTACTAGAGCTTCATAATAAAGCTAGAAACAAACTATCGGACGCATCCATTAGTCGCGGCTGATGGATGCGGCTTAACAATGTGCTCGGTTCATCCGCGGACGTCAAAGACCTAACCTTTATGTCAATGGCAGACGTCCGCGGATGCAAAAACATCCGGCCAGCCAGATTCTGTTCGGACGTCCGAACGCTCAAGGTCGCGTCCGCGACTTATGACAGACAATGTGCACAGTTTAGTGAATTTTGTATTGATCAGATAGAAACAAGCCGCATCCGATGAAAACGTCCGCGGACGTTATTACTTACTCGTATATCGCGTCCAGATGCCTACGCGCGTTTTCTAACTTTGTGATTATATGGGCAAACGCCTCATCGTCATTATGTTGCTTTCTGCTTACATACATTTTTTTAAAGTAACTCTTTCAGCGCTGCTACTTTCACTGTCAACTCTACATTTATATAATTAACACATACACACCCTAAAGTATTATCTGTTTGTTCTGTTACACTATAAATACTAGGTTTTAGATTAAATTTATGGTTTCGGCAATAAATATAATAATTAAGATAAGCCTACTTATGTCGGAAGTCGTGGATTGCATCTCATGTTATCCCTCTCTTCTTTCATGTTTATGAAAAGGAAAACATAATATTTGAGAATGTTTGTTTTTTGCGGTATACTCGTAAAAGCTGAGTCCATCAATAAAATTCATTAATATTCAAAAAATTTGCCTTAGTCAATATCACGAGGGTGCGAAATAATAAATCACTGAAAAATGTAGGGTGACCATGTCTTGTGCTGTGTCGGGATGAATAAGAAATAAAATAACACAGTATAAGGGTCTAAACACACTAGGCTGAATGACACCGGCGTAATTAACGTGGCCGAAATTACGTTCAGCCGCTTACGTCTGATGCAACACACTATAAATTACGCGAAGAGCCGAAATTTCGCGGCGTAATTTCCGTTGCGGAACGCGCGCGTAAGTGAGTATTTAAAATTCTCAGATGTTAGGGTCTATCTATAGAGACGGACCGCATTTCTGGTAAGGACCCTAAGGGTCTGTATAGACCCTTAGGGTCTATACAGGCGAACTGCATCCCGCGGGATTGATATTTCTAATCCCGCGGGATCTCGAATTTGCAATCTCGAGTCAGTATTGCATTCCCTAGTCTATACAGACGGACCGCATTTCAACTGCAATCTAACCGCAAATTCAAGCAGTTCAGTGCAGTTTGAATGCAGTTGACACTACTGCAACAGAACTGCAAACCATTATCAACTGCATTCAATCTGCACTTGAACTGCAATTTGCGGTTGGATTGCAGTTGAAATGCGGTCCGTCTGTATAGACCGCAAATTGCAGTTCAAGTGTAGTTTGAATGCAGTTGACACGACTGCAATAGAATTGCAAACCATTATCAACTGCATTCAAACTGCACTTGAACTGCAATTTGCGGTTGGATTGCAGTTGAAATGCGGTCCGTCTGTATAGACCCTTAAGGTTGGATTTGCTACGTTCGGTTTTGATAATTCCGTCGCGTATAGTGTGTTGCTATACAAAACATTACCGCCGAATCTCTGCCGAACTTTACGCTCGACTCGGCTCGACGGAAATTCGGCTCGAGACGGAATTTCGGCATAGTGTGTCGTCCATCGCGTTCCGTCCGTATTTTGTATGCATTTAAAACGCAGCGTAAACGCGGCGGAATTGACGCCGGCGTAATTCAGCCTAGTGTGTTTAGACACTAAAACCACTTCGTTACAAACTTAGTAGCAAGTAGTAATAGTACGGGAGCCCTAGAACAATTTTTTATTATGATTATCAAGCTAATTTTTTGTGTGTAGCTTCATTTTGATAAGACGAACAACATTTTTATTTGGGAAAAATCTCGAAAGTGGTAGCTAACAGAGGTAGATACTTTGAATTGATGATCCTAAAATATGGATTATTTTATTTGTAGGACAATGTTACACTCAAATTATATAACTAATAACCTATCAATATACAAAAAATCAGCTCGTTAGGGTTCCGTTTTAGGGTTCTGTAATCAAGAAAACTTGGCTAACTACTGTTGAAGTTAGCGTGTTTTTATTATGCAAAGAATATGGTATTATTGTATCTTGTTTCACTTTTATTTACAAAATATCTTTTTATTTTCAGGTATGTACTCCAGTTTTTGCCGCAATGAGCAATGTTCGTAAGTTTAAAATAAGATTATTTTAATAACGTCTGAATTTTTTACCGTTTTCTATACATTAATACAAACCGCTATAAGTTATTGACAAAAAAGTGACAATTATGTTTCTATACTGTACTCGGCGAAACATGGCGGTAGCGGTCATTGACTCCCTGTCAAGAACTTGTCATTTTCTATAAAAACCGCGATTGACAATGAATTGTCAGATGTTGTCGATCGCGGCTTTGTATAAAAAATGACAAGATTTTGACAGGGAGTCATTAATCACCGCTACCGGCATGTTTCTCCGAGTACAGTATACCTAGTCGATAATTCTTTGAACTCATAAAATGTTGAAAATTAGAATTATGCCGTAACTTACCAAAAGTTTAAAAATTAACAGAATCTGGCGCGAGCATTTTTCAAATCGCTCCCAGACTAGTAAGGTCATTGACTGCTGTTGGCTCATTTCTCCATGTTGACTATAGTTAGATGATAACTTGGCAAAAGTTCCCGCAACATGTCCGCCATAATCGAGCGGCGGGGACACCTGATTGACACGTCGGAGCTAACTGCCCATGAATTATTTAGCGGAGGGTCAAATTTAGTCGCACTCGAGTCCTGGGGTTGGGACATTTTGCGTGTGAACATTCATCATCATCAGTATCGTAACCAGTAGAAAGAACGATAGCCTATATTTAACAACATTGCTATACATATCCATACTAACTAGTAGTATTATAAATGCTCGTGGCTGTCTTTCTGTTTGTTACATCTTTACGCTAAAACTAAGGGCCGGGACACATAAACACGATACGACGTCGTTTCATACCACGATGCGGCGTCGTTTCACGACGCGACGTCGCGTCGTGGGGATCTACGACGAGCATCGTAAAAAACTACGTCGCGGCATCGTAACGTGCCACGATACACGGCACGTCGTCGCGTCGTAGAAACTCACGATGCGTTCCTGTGTCAGTGCCACAGTTGTTATTCAAAATTCAAAGCTGACGGACGCTATTGAGGTCGATCAAAGTTTCTGTCTTTTCTTTTCCGTCTTCTTAACAACAGCAGGAGTAGGACGCGTCTAGTGCGGTCCATTTCTCAAAATTAACTGCGACAATTCACCCTGCATTGTATCAACGGCGTCGTGCCGTGTATCGTAGCACGTTACGATGTCGCGATGTAGTTTTTAACGAAGCTCGTCGTAGATTCCCACGATGCGACGTCGCATCGTGAAACGACGCCGCATCGTGGTACGACACGACGTCGTATCGTGTTTATGTGTCCCGGCCCTTAGATGTAATTTGGTATGGAGATACTTTGCGTCCCGAACTCCCGAGAAAGGTCATAGAACAGTTTTTATGGTGGAAAAATGAACGGTTCCCGCGCGATCAACGTCGGCGTCATTCTGTTTGTTATATTTCAGAACTCATGCTATAACAGCGATTCTCTAACTTTATTTTGACGGACCCCAATAAAGGAATGTTTTATCTTGTGTATAATGTTGTATCTGTGGCTCAGTTGGTGCTGTTGGTGGCTGTCGGGGGTCGCGGGTTCGAATCCGGATCGACGGAACAAAAAGCATAATACGTACCTATACCACACCTATGTCCTATACGTACTCGTATAGTAATACAGCAGCATACTTAGTATATAATATTATTAATTCCATGACAAAAAGTTTTCAAAGTTCCTGGGTCATGGATGTATATTTGTGTAGTATAAAAGTACCAGCGACCCGCCCCGGCGTCGCACCGGTATAAAGTATATAGCCACTGAAAAAATTATTAAAATCGATAGCCTATGATCCTTTACGTGGTCTACTTCTTATCTGTGCCAAATAACATAAAAATTGCTCGAGTAGTTCGCGAGATAAGCCCTTTCAAATAATTTCTCCCGTTTTTTCCACATTCTCCTATTAGTCTTAGCGTGATAAAATATAGCCTTCCTCGATAAATGGGCTATCTAACACTGAAAGAATCATCAAAATCCGTTGCGTAGTTTTAAAGATTAAAGGGAACAAAGGGACATGAGGGAAAAAAAGCGACTTTGTTTTATAATTATAAGATAAGACTAGCTATATGACCGAGCTTCGCTCGGTATTCAAAAAAATCAAAAAACACATAAAATTATATTTTATGAAAATGTTTCCTAGCTAGATCGATTTATCGCCCCCGTATACACGATACACCGACTTGTTACCTCTCCTTAATTGTAAGAATAAATAATAATACAAGACGTGAGTGGAAGAATAAGGTAAGAAACATGAAAAAACTTTCCTTCTTTTGCTTCAATGGAGCCTAAAGCCTAATTTTGCCGGCCCTAAAGGCCTTAGGGCCGGCAAAATTATTTGAAATAGAAAAACTGTGGATTATATGTGTACTGTGTAGCCAGACACATTAGCTAGGTTATGAAGTAGATAAGTTACAAGTTTTATTAAAATAATTAGGGAAATAATTAGTTATTGTCCGAATGTTACGAAATGTTACTTATTCGATTCTTCCACTCACGTCTCACGTCATAATTAATTATGACCCAGTTATTTAATGTCGCTTAATTTTAAAAAAAATTATTACTGTAGTCTTTAAAGAGGGATACTTGATCTCTGGTTTTTTATTTTGTTTTATGGCTGGTAAATTAAGAGTTAAATACTTAACTTTATACCAATTTTCATTAACGTAGAATTATTTTCTATGGCAAATTTATTTTAATTCTAAAAATAATCTATATAATTGTTACACATCGAATAATAGTATGATATTGCTACACATGTAGTTAGTATGCTTAAGGCAAATTGAAATATAATATTTTTATAATAGTTACCTACTTGTTTTATTACATTATCCAAGTCTTTGAAGATATTATGACGACCTCTGTGGCTCAGTGGTGAGCGCGTTGGTAGCTCAAGCCGGGGGTCGCGGGTTCGAATCCAGCCGACGGAACAAAAAAGTTTTCAATGTTCCCGGGTCTGGATGTGTATTAAATATGTGTATGATACAATAAAAATCTTAAATATATGTATAGTATAAAAGTATTAAATATATTTCCGTTGTCTGGTACCTGTAACACAAGTCCTTCAGGTACTTAGCACGGGGCCAGACTGACGTGGTGTGAAGCGTCCATAGATATTATTTATTATTATTATTATTATATAAAATTGCTAGTTAATATGATTAATTCTGTGTAAATTATTACTTTATCTAAATTGAGTAGACCTTATAAATAATGGCTAGATAATATACATAATATCCAGATTTATTACTTTGGCTGTAACATATATATTTATATACAAGAATTGCTCGTTAAAGATATAAGATATAGATAGATGTATAGATAAGACATGTTTAAACAAATATGTACATAAGAAGTCCCTATTGTATTTTTTAGGTTTCTGACTCCTATGTTTTTTAAATAATGCTTGATTAACATAGTGGGGGGCCACATTACCACCTTCTCCTATATGAAATAGTATAAAAGTATTAAATATATTTCCGTTGTCTGGTATCTGTAACACAAGTCCTTCAGGTACTTACCTCGGGGTCAGAGTGCCAGACTGACGTAGTGTGAAGAGTCAATTGAAAATATATTTTGAATACGCGCGTGACGGCTCTGCTCAGAACAAGCAACCGACTCAAAAATTGTTACTATTTCAGATACAATACGATTTAAAGATAATGGGCACTTACGACTACTTATGATTGAGGTGCGAGTCAACGATAGCGCGATGTAGCCCGCCCTTAGCGACATCTATGTTCCCCAAAGGCTAACTAGATGGTAAAAAATAAAAATTTATTATAATTGAAATCCAGTTTGCGGCCGCTACTCTGTTACGCCGAAGTTCGTTATCTCACGGAAACCGTACTTTTTTCCAACAAAAACCATCCTAACTCCTATCCTGTTATCAATGATTTCCTTCAAGTGCAAGATGAAAACACATTGGTTATATTTCAGTTACATTAAAATGTTGTTTTAATTAATTTAGAATTTAGATGATCATTTATTAATTTTGGTAATCATATTTTACTAGTTTTGATTTAACGATGGTTTATTTGGAGTAATTTTGCATAGGATAGCATTTAGCAAGATGTTAAAAGTTTGGTTATAAATGCTGTTATAAATGTTATAACTTTGGTGATCATTCACAACTTTTCTTTTACCTACCAATGATTTATTTGGAGTCATTTTGCATACATAGGATAACGAGATGTTAAATCTTTGGTTATCATATTTTTACATTATTTCCCCATACAACAGTGAAAAAAAAAGTTGGTCTTTCATCGCTGCTACTTTCACAGTGAACTCTCTAAGAGGAGCACGTACACACCCTAAAGTATTATCACTTAGTTTTGTTACACCCTGTATAAGATGATAATATGTATTTGGTATGGAGATACTTTCAGTCCCAAGAAAGGACATAATTATTAGGATACTTCTTATCCAGAAAAAAGTACGGTCCCCGCGCGGTTAATTAATGTTCCAGTAAATAATAAGTAGTAAGAAGTCACGCCTAAAGCGCAATGAGATTTGCAAGTGCGTTAGATACCCTATACTCTATTGTCTATACCAGTGGTCCCAAACCTTTTTTCCATGCGGGCCACAAACATGTTTTGGACTTGGTGTCGCGGGCCGCAACAAACAATTTTTAGGGTTCAATAACGTTCTTCAAAATTAACGATTTAAAAGTGGAAAAAATTCACGACTTTCACGACGACTACATTATTTTGCCGGTGGGCGGGAATTTCAAAATGGTTTAAGGCGATGACAGCTGCCAATTCGACATCTTTGTGCAGTTTTCTAGACGTATGTATTTCATTGATTGACACAAAAAAAATATGTGATTTTTGATTATATTTGGAAAAGCTTGTCTAATTTAAATAATAAAATAATTTACTCCTACTGGATGAAAAAAAAAACCAAAGTCACATCTTTCAGGAACTTTAAACAGTTCTAACTAAAGTAATAATACAATCTATGCTTTAAAAATTTGTTTATTTGATACCTTTTACAAAAATCCAAAGTTTGGCCGATTTAATTTTCGGTTCTGGCATCTAGATTTCCCATAATATTTATTTTTTCCTCTAACAAACGAAAAATGTATCCACGCTACCGAGTGAACACTTCACATCTCTGTCTCTCTGGCATGAAAATCGACAGTGGTGCGAGAGTGATGCGAGATCAAGTACATTGGCAGTTGTCAGCGTCTTAAAATCACGCGACCACATATAAAGTCCCGGCGGGCCGCAGAGTCACGTCAAGCGCAATGCTTGTCTTTTTTTAGGCGAAGAGTGAAGACACACACGAATTGGCATAAAACCTGTAAGCAGTGTATAAAACCTCTTTTTCATTGGATTTCAGAGAACTAAGCACAGTTATAGCGGCGTTAGTGGTAGGGGTGGCACTAAAGGCAAACAAAAGGGGTGCTATTTTTTGCTGCACTATCAGCACCCTGGGCGCCGAAGAAATCTCGCCCAGGGCGCTGGTAGTACTAAAACCGGCCCTGACTAAACAACACATCCAAGTAATTTTTCAAGGGTTCTCCCTTTATCTATGCACACCCCATTGGAACACATCTACTAAAACCCCATAAGCCCCATAAGGACGGGGTTGATGGAATAACATTCATCGAGGTTGGAAAAATATTATTTTTGGGAGATCAAAACATAGTGTGTGGGGTATTACACTATACAGAGTGTAACAAAACGAAGTGATAGTATTTGTCCATTCTATAGTGTGTTAGTGTAAACACCGTTGTCCTTGAAACCATCGAATGAGCCCGTCAAAATGAACAACTTTTTCTATGAGAACAATGCTGGGAAGTGAACTCAAAAAAAATGCCGCCTCCATACCCATACGGATGCCCGGATTTTTGAATTTTCGTTCAATTTGACGGGCTCATTTGATGGTTTCAAGGATAACGGTGTTTACACTAACATCTTGTATAGAGTCCACTGTAAAATTAGCAGCGCTGAAAGAGCACTTTTTTGCGATTTGCATGGACAAGCGCCCCCGAGTCATTAATTTTTCCATACGAAAGTTTTAAAAAGTCACTCTTTCATCGCTGCTGCTTTCACAGCGAACGCTATACATATTATAGGGGACCTATAATACACACCCTAAAGTATTGTTATTTAGTTTTGTTACCTCCCCTCACTATTCTATGACCCTGCATACCATTCCATATATTATGTTCTCCAAAACATAGCGCGATCATTAATCAGATGTACAGTATACTATATTAATCATAGTGTGTAGCGATTTGTCACTCTGACATGTCTTAGCGTAGCACTTACAGACAGGTTACAAAGATCGTTTGTTTCGTGGAATTCAAATCCAACTCTATAATCTATATGCATATGTTAACGATTGAAGGATTGCGATACTACGTTTTGAAACTATTGTTTCTACCCCTTATAATGGGTTGGTCTGTAATTTTGTTTTGTTTTTAACCGACTTCAAAAAAGGAGGTTATCAATTCGACGCATGTAATATTTCCAAAACTTAGTATACTTAGTATATAATAATATGTTAGTCTATACCAGCATCTGAACAAATGTGCAAAATTTCAAAAGTGTACCTAGTATGTAAAATGTATGTATGTTTTAAATTTTTATGTTTATGTTCGCATATCTCTGAAACTACAAGTCCGATTTAAATAATTCTTTTTTTTGTTTGTATTGTTCAACTAAGGGAATGCTGAAAGTTTCATCAAAATCGATTCAGTAGTTTTTGTGATAGGGAATTTTAATTCTCAATTTCGTACAATTTTGAAGTCAGGTTTATCTTTTTAGGGTTCCGTACCCAAAGGGTAAAAACGGGACCCTATTACTGAGACTTCAATGTCTGTCCGTCTGTCCGTCTATCCGTCTGTCCGTCTGTCTCCAGGCTGTAACTCAAAAACCGCTATAGGTAGAGTTCTGAAATTTTCACAGATTGTGTATTTCTGTTGCCGCTATAACAACAAATACTAAAAACACAATAATATTAACATTTAAGGGGGGCTTCCATACAACAAACGTGATTTTTTTAGGCTTTTTCTAGTGATGGGATTCGAATCACATTTGATTCGAATGATTCGAATCATGACATTTATATCTCGATTCGAGTCAGTTTTTAAATTGGTTCGAACATAATTTGATTCGAATTGTCGAGTTGATTCGAATTCACGAGCTGATTCGATTCCACGAGCTGATTCGAATCACGTCAATGCAACGCCCCGCGAAAGATTAGTACCATATAGGGAGATCGCACACGTCACACTTTTTGTGTGATCGAGTCTGCGGCTTACATACAATCTGCATGGCGCGCGCCATCAGATTGTATAATAAGCCGCAGACTCTATCACACAAAAAGTGTGACGTGTGCGATCTCCCATAAGGTAATGTTCAGTGCAATTATAGAGATGCGAGCTCTCATTGGGCCGGTGCGGGCGCGAAGGCCTGTGATTGGACGGCAGTTCCCAGCAGTGGAATAAAAGAAGTAGCTTATGTTCTTTTCAAAGGTCTATACTCTATACTAACGCCTATCGAGAACGATTCAGTGGTTTATGCGTGAAAGCGTAGCAGACACAGACAGAATGATAAATGCCTCATGCTAACAGCTTCATTTCGTTGTAGTTAAATGTCTTTCTGTATGATTATTAATTTAAATCGTGATCGTGTAATTCGAATACTTTGAGGACTCAGAGTATGTCCATACCAAATATCAGCATAAATCGGGAAAGGACATCTAGGATACTTTCATCCGGAAAAATGGACGGTTCCCGCGCGACAAACGAATTTTGGCGCAACGGAGTTGCGGGTGTCCTTTAGTAATAAAATACTTATTGTAAACATCCAATGTAATGTAACATTTGATCTTCTTTACTCTCACTACTCTCTGTCAAATCTGAGAGTTTAGATAGATCTGAGTCCTCCTCTCTCATGTCGTAGAAGAAGTGGTCGCCAAGGGGGCTGCCGTCGCGCGGTTCCTTGCAGATACCGTCGTACAGTTTGACGAACACTGGAAATATAATAATTTATTTTCATTTTCATTTCAATAGCTCCTACGAGTTTCGGTGACGGTGATTTCATTGAAACCAGAGTCCTTAGTGAAACTGGAGCCGTACCACGAAACTGGGGCCGTACCACAAAACCGTTTTGAGACGCGGCATCCTCGTTCGATTGTTTGAGTCTCAAAACGGTATCGTGGTACATGCCCTGTATTCGCTAGTTTCGATAGCGAAGTGAGATGTCAAAAATTCATGGGATTTTACATACAAGCGAGGCGTTATGTCAAATCCTATATTATATTTTAGCATCCAATGCATATTAACTAAGCACTCAGGCCAAGCTACGTAGGAGTCATTTTATAGTGTCCTCGCGCAGCGCGCTATTCACAAGCTGGCTCTTGACTCTGAGGTCGTGGTCCGTGGGTTGCATTCCTGACAATGTTGTTCCCAAGTTTCGTTAGGATAATGCAGGTCGATCATCTAATTCCATACTAATATTATAAATGCGAAAGTGTGTCTGTCTGTCTGTCTGTCTGTTACCTCTTCACGCTCGAACCGCTGAACCGATTATGCTGAAATTTGGCATGGAGATTCTTTGAGTCCCGAGAAAGGACATAGGATAGTTTTTATCCCGGAAAAATGTACGGTTCCCGCGCGATAAACGAATTTTAGCGCAACGAAGTTGCGGGCATCATCTAGTAATCTGATAAGATGATCCATGCGTCGGATGGGCATGTAAAAGGTCGGTTCTGTGCCTGATTTCTCGCCAGTCGTGTCGGATATTGTCTTATGAGAGTAAGGAAAGGGAGAGAGTGGTGTATTGCGCACACACTTAGGTATTTCAAAATCCCCCCTACGCCTGATTTCAATGAAACTCAAATTGTCATCACTCACTAGTCCCATCCTGGCAGTTCCTCAGCCGCATCATGCAAACGCTCTTGAAAGTCCTCCGTGCCTTCTGGTACCCACCACAGACCCAGCTGATGGTCTTGTCTGTGGGCTCCTTCGCCATGTCTTGTGGACAGGGGGGACAGACGCGGTGGTACTTTCGCCTGTAAAAATGAAGATATAATATATGTAATATCTATGGACGCTTCACACCACGTCAGTCTGGCCCCGTGTTAAGTACCTGAAGGACTTGTGTTATAGGTACCAGACAACGGAAATATATTTAATACTTTTATAGTATACATACATTAAGATTTTTATTATACCATACACATATTTAATACACATCCAGACCCTGGAACATTGAAAACATTTTGTTCCGTAGCGCGTCGGCGGGATTCGAACCCGCGACCCCCGGCTTGAGCTACCAACGCGCTCACCACTGAGCCACAGAGGTCGCGAAGATGAAAAAAAATCTATGTCTGTGGCAAAAAGTGTCAGTCAAAAAGTGTCTTTACAACCTTTTCCGTCTATCCTCCTTTCGCAACGCGCGATAAGGAACTTCGTTCCAAAAAAAACAGAATATGACCCGGTCAAACTCAAGCTCAAAAAATTTTATTCAGAATATTTTTTCAAATATTCTCTGAACGTCCGGTGTCTACCATTGGTTCGGGAACGAACCCGGCGAGAAGAACCGGCGTAAGAAACTCGCACAGGACCACCTTTTACTAAAAAGATGGAAAATTGCTCTTAATTTCTCTTTTTTCGCCGGTCAACTTCGTATCTCTTTCCACCAAATATAAACCTTCCCTGGACTTCCACGAATAGTTAACAAGACCATAAAATTAGCAAAATCGGTGCCACCGTTCTCGAGTTTAGCTTAGCGAGACCGACAATATTTAAAAGTAATTTATCTATATGTCACCGTAAGATTGTAAAGTCCGCGAGATTGTAATATGACGAAGTGATGGATTGTAAACAAACAGTTTTCCAATGATTTTAAATTATTTATTTCGTATTTAAAATAACTTCAATGCCAAATGGTATGAGATGTATAACATAAAATAAAATTTAGATATATTTAAAGTGCTGTTTGAATAGTCGGTTATTAAAATTAACCTAATTTATAATTCAAACTGCACTTTAAATATATCTAAATTTTATTCAATGTTATACATCAAATATTCAGGCAATAGAAGTTATTTTAAATACGACATAATTAATTTAAAATCACCGGAAAACTGTTTGTTTACAATCCATCACTTCGTCATATTACAATCTCGCGGTGTTTACAATCTTACGGTGACATATACATATAATAAATCTGTAGAAATGACAATTCTGTACATTAAAGATATTCAAAAAATAATAAGCGGAGGGTGTCACAACATCGCTATAGAAGCCGAAAAGTTAGTTAGTTTTTTTGTCTGTCTGTCTGTCTGTCTGTATGTTTGTTCCAGCATCACACGAAAACTACTAATCCGATTTGAATGCGGTTTTCGCAGATATATTTGTCTTCTTCCAACTTAACATCTGGTGTATAAAAATTCCCCCCCCCCCCCACCCCTCTAAGGGGACAAAAGAGGGGGTCATATTTTGTATCAAACTTTTTTCTTTAACACGAAAACAACCGATTCGATTTGGATACGGTTTTCGCAGACATATTTGTCTTCTTCCAACTTAACATCTGGTGTATAAAAATCATCCCCGCCACCCCTCTAAGGGAAGCAAAGAGGGGGTCAGATTTTGTATGAAACTTTTTTCTTTAATGGACTTACTTCATATTATTAACTGTTTTTTCCAACTTAACATCTGGTTTATAAAAATTTTCCCCCCACCGCTCTTTGGGGACAAAAGAGGGGGTAAGATTTACATCAAAAACGGAGTTGCGTCGTCTAGATATATTAAAAGTTATTTGCTTACCATCCTCTGAGTTCAGCTGCTGACTGACACGACTGCAATATAACTGCAAACCATTATGAAGTTGCATTCAAACTGCACTTGAACTGAAATTTGCGGAAATGCGGTCCGTCTGTATAGACCCTTATAGTCCACTTAAAGCGTTTGGATCAAAATAATAATCATAAATAAAGAAATAAAACAAAAAATGTTGCAGCTGTGAGAGACTGTAATGTCCTCGTCGCTTCGTTGTAAGGTGGAGCAGTTGCTACTTTAGTGTTAAAACTATAGAAATAATGAAATAACTAAGAAATTTTAAAACCAAAAAACAAGCTGTGAGACAGCTGATGACTACGGATCGACAAACAGACATGTCAAACATAAATTAATGTATAGCACCCGCGACGGTAGAAGACTTTAGTATTTCCACAGAATAGATAATAGTACAGGTAGTATTTCGAAAGGAAGGGAACTGTACTTTTTTGCGATTTGCGAAGTAGCCTATCTGGATAAAATACACTCAGAGTATGATAGTGTGGTTGTCTTATCAAAATCGGTCCAGCCGTTATACGGATAACAGTTTTGATTTAGTATATTATATAGAAGACATTTTAATATTATTATTCTGGAGGAATATTTTCTCAAGCACCTTTTGCAATGTTTTGAATTGATGACAATTTACAGCGATATTTAAGAGGTTGAAGTATATTACATGAAAGCCTTTAAACACGAAATGTTCAAAAAACCGAGCTTTTAGATCGCATCTAATATTCATGAGCTCCTGTACTATGTTCGAGTTAAAGAGGATCAGTGTGTGGGCTCTTGTACTAGGTTCGAGTGAGAAATAGGTTTGTTTGCTCCTGTACTAGCATGGCATTGTGTAGGCTCTTAGGGCCTGTCCAGATGAAGCGTTTTACGTGCGAGTGAGCGACTCGCGCGTACCCTAGGTACTAGAGCTTCATAATAAAGCTAGAAACAAACTATCGGACGCATCCATTAGTCGCGGCTGATGGATGCGGCTTAACAATGTGCTCGGTTCATCCGCGGACGTCAAAGACCTAACCTTTATGTCAATGGCAGACGTCCGCGGATGCAAAAACATCCGGCCAGCCAGATTCTGTTCGGACGTCCGAACGCTCAAGGTCGCGTCCGCGACTTATGACAGACAATGTGCACAGTTTAGTGTATTTTGTATTGATCAGATAGAAACAAGCCGCATCCGATGAAAACGTCCGCGGACGTTATTACTTACTCGTAAATCGCGTCCAGATGCCTACGCGCGTTTTCTAACTTTGTGATTATATGGGCAAACGCCTCATCGTCATTATGTTGCTTTCTGCTTACATACATTTTTTTTAAAGTAACTCTTTCAGCGCTGCTACTTTCACAGTGAACTCTACATTTATATAATTAACACATACACACCCTAAAGTATTATCTGTTTGTTCTGTTACACTATAAATACTAGGTTTTAGATTAAATTTATGGTTTCGGCAATAAATATAATAATTAAGATAAGCCTACTTATGTCGAAAGTCGTGGATTGCATCTCATGTTATCCCTCTCTTCTTTCATGTTTATGAAAAGGAAAACATAATATTTGAGAACGTTTGTTTTTTGCGGTATACTCGTAAAAGCTGAGTCCATCAATAAAATTCATTAATATTCAACAAATTTGCCTTAGTCAATATCACGAGGGTGCGAAATAATAAATCACTGAAAAATGTAGGGTGACCATGTCTTGTGCTGTGTCGGGATGAATAAGAAATAAAATAACACAGTATAAGGGTCTAAAGACACTCGGCTGAATTACACCGGCGTAATTAACGTGGCCTAAATTACGTTCAGCCGCTTACGTCTGATGCAACACACTATAAATTACGCGAAGAGCCGAAATTTCGCGGCGTAATTTCCGTTGCGGAACGCGCGCGTAAGTGAGTATTTCAAATTCTCAGATGTAAGGGTCTATCTATAGAGACGGACCGCATTTCAACTGCAATCTAACTGCAAATTCAAGCAGTTCAGTGCAGTTTGAATGCAGTTGACACCACTGCAATAGAACTGCAAACCATTATCAACTGCGTTCAAACTGCACTTGAACTGCAATTTGCGGTTGGATTGCAGTTGAAATGCGGTCCGTCTGTATAGACCCTTAGGGTCTATACAGACGGATCTGGGTGTGAACATTCATCATCATCAGTATCGTAACCAGTAGAAAGAACGATAGCCTATATTTAACAACATTGCTATACATATCCATACTAACTAGTAGTATTATAAATGCTCGTGGCTGTCTTTCTGTTTGTTACATCTTTACGCTAAAACTAAGGGCCGGGACACATAAACACGATACGACGTCGTTTCATACCACGATGCGGCGTTGTTTCACGACGCGACGTCGCGTCGTGGGGATCTACGACGAGCATCGTAAAAAACTACGTCGCGACATCGTAACGTGCCACGATACACGGCACGTCGTCGCGTCGTAGAAACTCACGATGCGTTCCTGTGTCAGTGCCACAGTTGTTATTCAAAATTCAAAGCTGACGGACGCTATTGAGGTCGATCAAAGTTTCTGTCTTTTCTTTATCCGTCTTCTTAACAACAGCAGGAAGAAAACGCGTCTAGTGCGGTCCATTTCTCAAAATTAACTGCGACAATTCACCCTGCATTGTATCAACGGCGTCGTGCCGTGTATCGTAGCACGTTACGATGTCGCGATGTAGTTTTTAACGAAGCTCGTCATAGATTCCCACGATGCGACGTCGCATCGTGAAACGACGCCGCATCGTGGTACGACACGACGTCGTATCGTGTTTATGTGTCCCGGCCCTTAGATGTAATTTGGTATGGAGATACTTTGCGTCCCGAACTCCCGAGAAAGGTCATAGAACAGTTTTTATGGTGGAAAAATGAACGGTTCCCGCGCGATCAACGTCGGCGTCATTCTGTTTGTTATATTTCAGAACTCATGCTATAACAGCGATTCTCTAACTTTATTTTGACGGACCCCAATAAAGGAATGTTTTATCTTGTGTATAATGTTGTATCTGTGGCTCAGTTGGTGCTGTTGGTGGCTGTCGGGGGTCGCGGGTTCGAATCCGGATCGACGGAACAAAAAGCATAATACGTACCTATACCACACCTATGTCCTATACGTACTCGTATAGTAATAAAGCAGCATACTTAGTATATAATAATATTAATTCCATGACAAAAAGTTTTCAAAGTTCCTGGGTCATGGATGTATATTTGTGTAGTATAAAAGTACCAGCGACCCGCCCCGGCGTCGCACCGGTATAAAGTATATAGCCACTGAAAAAATTATTAAAATCGATAGCCTATGATCCTTTACGTGGTCTACTTCTTATCTGTGCCAAATAACATAAAAATTGCTCGAGTAGTTCGCGAGATAAGCCCTTTCAAATAATTTCTCCCGTTTTTTCCACATTCTCCTATTAGTCTTAGTGCGATAAAATATAGCCTTCCTCGATAAATGGGCTATCTAACACTGAAAGAATCATCAAAATCCGTTGCGTAGTTTTAAAGATTAAAGGGAACAAAGGGACATGAGGGAAAAAAAGCGACTTTGTTTTATAATTATAAGATAAGACTAGCTATATGACCAAGCTTCGCTCGGTATTCAAAAAATTAAAAAAACACATAAAATGATATTTTATGAAAATGTTTCCTAGCTAGATCGATTTATCGCCCCCGAAACCCCCTATACACAAAATTTTATGAAAATCGTTGGAGCCGATTCCGAGATTCCAATTATATATATGTTACAGTCATAGTGATTAAATAGCTATTATACATAATGACTGGTCTTTATACATAATATCAAAATTGACTAGACAATGTGAAAAATTAATCACTTTATCCGGATATTATTCATAGTAGCTGGCCAAAGTTAGCCAAAGTAATAAATACGGTATATAACCGACTTGTTACCTCTCCTTAATTGTAAGAATAAATAATAAAACAAGACGTGAGTGGAAGAATAAGGTAAGAAACATGAAAAAACTTTCCGTTTTTTGCTTCAATGGAGGCTTTAGCCTAAAGCCTAATTTTGCCGGCCCTAAAGGCCTTAGGGCCGGCAAAATTATTTGAAATAGAAAAACTGTGGATTATATGTGTACTGTGTAGCCAGATACATTAGCTAGGTTATGAAGTAGATAAGTTACAAGTTTTATTAAAATAATTAGGGAAATAATTAGTTATTGTCCGAATGTTACGAAATGTTACTTATTCGATTCTTCCACTCACGTCTCACGTCATAATTATTTATGAACCAGTTATTTAATGTCACTTAATTTTTAAAAAAAATATTACTGTAGTCTTTAAAGAGGGATACCTGATCTCTGGTTTTTTATTTTGTTTTATGGCTGGTAAATTAAGAGTTAAATACTTAACTTTATACCAATTTTCATTAACGTAGAATTATTTTCTATGGCAAATTTATTTTAATTCTAAAAATAATCTTTATAATTGTTACACATCGAATAATAGTTATGATATTGCTACACATGTAGTTAGTATGCTTAAGGCAAATTGAAATATAATATTTTTATAATAGTTACCTACTTGTTTTATTACATTATCCAAGTCTTTGAAGATATTATATAAAATTGCTAGTTAATATGATTAATTATGTGTAAATTATCACTTTATCTAAATTGAGTAGACATTATAAATAATGGCTAGATAATATTATCTAGCCATTATTTATAATGTCTACTATGTATATACATAATATCCAGATTTATTACTTTGGCTGTAACATATATATTTGTATACAAGAATTGCTCGTTAAAGATATAAGATATAGATAGATGTATAGATAAGACATGTTTAAACAAATATGTACATAAGAAGTCCCTATTGTATTTTTTAGGTTTCTGACTCCTATGTTTTTTAAATAATGCTTGATTAACGTAGTGGGGGGCCACATTACCACCTTCTCCTATATGGAATAGTATAAAAGTATTAAATATATTTCTGTTGTCTGGTATCTGTAGCACAAGTCCTTCAGGTACTTACCTCGGGGTCAGAGTGCCAGACTGACGTAGTGTGAAGAGTCAATTGAATATATATTTTGAATATGCGCGTGACGGCTCTGCTCAGAACAAGCAACCGACTCAAAAATTGTTACTATTTCAGATACAATACGATTTAAAGATAATGGGCACTTACGACTACTTATGATTGAGGTGCGAGTCAACGATAGCGCGATGTAGCCCGCCCTTAGCGACATCTATGTTCCCCAAAGGCTAACTAGATGGTAAAAAATAAAAATTTATTATAATTGAAATCCAGTTTGCGGCCGCTACTCTGTTACGCCGAAATTCGTTATCTCACGGAAACCGTACTTTTTTCCAACAAAAACCATCCTAACTCCTATCCTGTTATCAATTATTTCCTTCAAGTGCAAGATGAAAACACATTGTTTATATTTCAGTTACATTAAAATGTTGTTTTAATTAATTTAGAATTTAGATGATCATTTATTAATTTTGGTAATCATATTTTACTAGTTTTGATTTAACGATGGTTTATTTGGAGTAATTTTGCATAGGATAGCATTTAGCAAGATGTTAAAAGTTTGGTTATAAATGCTGTTATAAATGTTATAACTTTGGTGATCATTCACAACTTTTCTTTTACCTACCAATGATTTATTTGGAGTCATTTTGCATACATAGGATAACGAGATGTTAAATCTTTGGTTATCATATTTTTACATTATTTTATTAATTTTATATTATTAAAATGTATGTATGTTTTAAATTTTTATGTTTATGTTCGCATATCTCTGAAACTACAAGTCCGATTTAAATAATTCTTTTTTTTGTTTGTATTGTTCAACTAAGGGAATGCTGAAAGTTTCATCAAAATCGATTCAGTAGTTTTTGTGATAGGGAATTTTAATTCTCAATTTCGTACAATTTTGAAGTCAGGTTTATCTTTTTAGGGTTCCGTACCCAAAGGGTAAAAACGGGACCCTATTACTGAGACTTCAATGTCTGTCCGTCTGTCCGTCTATCCGTCTGTCCGTCTGCCTGCAGGCTGTAACTCAAAAACCGCTATAGGTAGAGTTCTGAAATTTTCACAGATTGTGTATTTCTGTTGCCGCTATAAGTTATAACAACAAATACTAAAAACACAATAAAATTAACATTTAAGGGGGGCTTCCATACAACAAACGTGATTTTTTTAGGCTTTTTCTAGTGATGGGATTCGAATCACATTTGATTCGAATGATTCGAATCATGACATTTATATCTCGATTCGAGTCAGTTTTTAAATTGGTTCGAACATAATTTGATTCGAATTGTCGAGTTGATTCGAATTCACGAGCTGATTCGATTCCACGAGCTGATTCGAATCACGTCAATGCAACGCCCCGCGAAAGATTAGTACCATATAGGGAGATCGCACACGTCACAATTTTGTGTGATCGAGTCTGCGGCTTACATACAATCTGCATGGCGCGCGCCATCAGATTGTATAATAAGCCGCAGACTCTATCACACAAAAAGTGTGACGTGTGCGATCTCCCATAAGGTAATGTTCAGTGCAATTATAGAGATGCGAGCTCTCATTGGGCCGGTGCAGGCGCGAAGGCCTGTGATTGGACGGCAGTTCCCAGCAGTGGAATAAAAGAAGTAGCTTAATATGTTCTTTTCAAAGGTCTATACTCTATACTAACGCCTATCGAGAACGATTCAGTGGTTTATGCGTGAAAGCGTAGCAGACACAGACAGAATGATAAATGCCTCATGCTAACAGCTTCATTTCGTTGTAGTTAAATGTCTTTCTGTATGATTATTAATTTAAATCGTGATCGTGTAATTCGAATACTTTGAGGACTCAGAGTATGTCCATACCAAATATCAGCATAAATCGGGAAAGGACATCTAGGATACTTTCATCCGGAAAAATGTACGGTTCCCGCGCGACAAACGAATTTTGGCGCAACGGAGTTGCGGGTGTCCTTTAGTAATAAAATACTTATTGTAAACATCCAATGTAATGTAACATTTAATCTTCTTTACTCTCACTACTCTCTGTCAAATCTGAGAGTTTAGATAGATCTGAGTCCTCCTCTCTCATGTCGTAGAAGAAGTGGTCGCCAAGGGGGCTGCCGTCGCGCGGTTCCTTGCAGATACCGTCGTACAGTTTGACGAACACTGGAAATATAATAATTTATTTTCATTTTCATTTCAATAGCTCCTACGAGTTTCGGTGACGGTGATTTCATTGAAACCAGAGTCCTTAGTGAAACTGGAGCCGTACCACGAAACTGGGGCCGTACCACAAAACCGTTTTGAGACGCGGCATCCTCGTTCGATTGTTTGAGTCTCAAAACGGTATCGTGGTACATGCCCTGTATTCGCTAGTTTCGATAGCGAAGTTAGATGTCAAAAATGTATGGGATTTGACATACAAGCGAGGCGTTATGTCAAATCCTATATTATATTTTAGCATCCAATGCATATTAACTAAGCACTCAGGCCAAGCTACGTAGGAGTCATTAGTGCCCTCGCGCAGCGCGCTATTCACAAGCTGGCTCTTGACTCTGAGGTCGTGGTCCGTGGGTTGCATTCCTGACAATGTTGTTCCCAAGTTTCGTTAGGATAATGCAGGTCGATCATCTAATTCCATACTAATATTATAAATGCGAAAGTGTGTCTGTCTGTCTGTCTGTCTGTCTGTTACCTCTTCACGCTCGAACCGCTGAACCGATTTTGCTGAAATTTGGCATGGAGATTCTTTGAGTCCCGAGAAAGGACATAGGATAGTTTTTATCCCGGAAAAATGTACGGTTCCCGCGCGATAAACGAATTTTGGCGCAACGAAGTTGCGGGCATCATCTAGTAATCTGATAAGATGATCCATGCGTCGGATGGGCATGTAAAAGGTCGGTTCTGTGCCTGATTTCTCGCCAGTCGTGTCGGATATTGTCTTATGAGAGTAAGGAAAGGGAGAGAGTAGTGTATTGCGCACACACTTAGGTATTTCAAAATCCCCCCTACGCCTGATTTCAATGAAACTCAAATTGTCAACACTCACTAGTCCCATCCTGGCAGTTCCTCAGCCGCAACATGCAAACGCTCTTGAAAGTCCTCCGTGCCTTCTGGTACCCACCACAGACCCAGCTGATGGTCTTGTCTGTGGGCTCCTTCGCCATGTCTTGTGGACAGGGGGAACAGACGCGGTGGTACTTTCGCCTGTAAAAATGAAGATATAATATATGTAATATCTATGGACGCTTCACACCACGTCAGTCTGGCCCCGTGTTAAGTACCTGAAGGACTTGTGTTATAGGTACCAGACAACGGAAATATATTTAATACTTTTATAGTATACATACATTAAGATTTTTATTATACCATACACATATTTAATACACATCCAGACCCGGGAACATTGAAAACTTTTTGTTCCGTCGCGCGTCGGCGGGATTCGAACCCGCGACCCCCGGCTTGAGCTACCAACGCGCTCACCACTGAGCCACAGAGGTCGCGAAGATAAAAAAAATCTATGTCTGTGGCAAAAAGTGTCAGTCAAAAAGTGTCGTTACAACCTTTTCCGTCTATCCTCCTTTCGCAACGCGCGATAAGGAACTTCGTTCCAAAAAAACAGAATATGACCCGGTCAAACTCAAGCTCAAAAAATTTTATTCAGAATATTTTTTCAAATATTCTCTGAACGTCCGGTGTCTACCATTGGTTCGGGAACGAACCCGGCGAGAAGAACCGGCGTAAGAAACTCGCACAGGACCACCTTTTACTAAAAAAATGGAAAATTGCTCTTAATTTCTCTTTTTTCGCCGGTCAACTTCGTATCTCTTTCCACCAAATATAAACCTCCCCTGGACTTCCACGAATAGTTAACAAGACCATAAAATTAGCAAAATCGGTGCCACCGTTCTCGAGTTTAGCTTAGCGAGACCGACAATATTTAAAAGTAATTTATCTATATGTAACCGTAAGATTGTAAACTCCGCGAGATTGTAATATGACGAAGTGATGGATTGTAAACAAACAGTTTTCCAATGATTTTAAATTATTTATTTCGTATTTAAAATAACTTCAATGCCAAATGGTATGAGATGTATAACATAAAATAAAATTTAGATATATTTAAAGTGCTGTTTGAATGGTCGGTTATTAAAATTAACCTAATTTATAATTCAAACTGTAAATATAAACAAAATACTTTAAATGGCAAAACAACGTTGCCGGGACAGCTAGTATAATATATGAATAGATATACTCTGTTACCTATTTACGCTTTAACCGCTGAACAGATTTAAGTAGATGAAATTTGGTATGGAGATGGAAAGGGATAGATTTTGTTGCGCAAAATTGTTTTTGCGATTTATACTACTTTCGGAATAACGGAACCAATACGACCTGCAAACCTTCTAGAAGAGAGCGTATTCTCTCTTAAGGTGACGCCGCGTTAAAGTAAAAAACCGTGTTGGATAAGTTTTAGATTGCTTGTTTTCGGCCTCTCATAGAAAACAAGCAATGGAACTTCAAAAAATGGAAAGGGCGTAGCGACAAAATGGTTTTTGTCGCGTAATTTAAAAACTATAAATATACATTTCATATAAGCTATGGGCAAATTAAAGTGTATGCTTGAACCAATCTATGTACAAATTTTGGAAGCTTAAATCACTCTCCTCTGTTGGCAAAATAGGAATCCCTTTTTTACAGTGGTCTTTTTGATTGATTATTCTGCGTTATAAAAGTTGACCAATCGTGTTATGCTATGGCCTATGGGTAATTCAAAGACAAAGACATGATGAATACTGACAATGAACTTTAATTTCTTATCATTAGTCGTTGCTGAGAAAAATCGATATCGCTACCGCCAAATTATCAAGGCGTCGCCTTAAAAGGCCAGCAACGCACCTGCGACTTTTCTGATGTTGTGAGTGTCGGTGACAGTAGTTACTTTCCATAAGTTGACCCGTTAGGTCGATTTCCCCTATTTTTTACATCAAAAACGGAGTTGCGTCGTCTAGATATATTAAAAGTTATTTGCTTACCATCCTCTGAGTTCAGCTGCTGACTGACACGACTGCAATATAACTGCAAACCATTATGAAGTTGCATTCAAACTGCACTTGAACTGAAATTTGCGGTTGGATTGCAGTTGAAATGCGGTCCGTCTGTATAGACCCTTATAGTCCACTAAAAGCGTTTGGATCAAAATAATAATCATAAATAAAGAAATAAAACAAAAAATGTTGCAGCTGTGAGAGACTGTAATGTCCTCGTCGCTTCGTTGTAAGGTGGAGCAGTTGCTACTTTAGTGTTAAAACTATAGAAATAATGAAATAACTAAGAAATTTTAAAACCAAAAAACAAGCTGTGAGACAGCTGATGACTACGGTTCGACAAACAGACATGTCAAACATAAATTAATGTATAGCACCCGCGACGGTAGAAGACTTTAGTATTTCCACAGAATAGATAATAGTACAGGTAGTATTTCGAAAGGAAAGGAACTGTACTTTTTTGCGATTTAAAGTAGCCTATCTGGATAAAATACACTCAGAGTACGATAGTGTGGTTGTCTTATCAAAATCGGTCCAGCCGTTATACGGATATCAGTTTTGATTTAGTATATTATATAGAAGACACTTTAATATTATTATTCTGGAGGAATATTTTCTCAAGCACCTTTTGCAATGTTTTGAATTGATGACAATTTACAGCGATATTTAAGAGGTTGAAGTATATTACATGAAAGCCTTTAAACACGAAACGTTCAAAACTTGGCCGAAAGTGATAAAGTTTTTGTGATAATGATACAAGAGACACGCCGGCAGCCGGGAAAAAAACCGAGCTTTTAGATCGCATCTAATATTCATGAGCTCCTGTACTATGTTCGAGTTAAAGAGGATCAGTGTGTGGGCTCTTGTACTAGGTTCGAGTGAGAAATAGGTTTGTTTGCTCCTGTACTAGCATGGCATTGTGTAGGCTCTTAGGGCCTGTCCAGATGAAGCGTTTTACGTGCGAGTGAGCGACTCGCGCGTACCCTAGGTACTAGAGCTTCATAATAAAGCTAGAAACAAACTATCGGACGCATCCATTAGTCGCGGCTGATGGATGCGGCTTAACAATGTGCTCGGTTCATCCGCGGACGTCAAAGACCTAACCTTTATGTCAATGGCAGACGTCCGCGGATGCAAAAACATCCGGCCAGCCAGATTCTGTTCGGACGTCCGAACGCTCAAGGTCGCGTCCGCGACTTATGACAGACAATGTGCACAGTTTAGTGTATTTTGTATTGATCAGATAGAAACAAGCCGCATCCGATGAAAACGTCCGCGGACGTTATTACTTACTCGTAAATCGCGTCCAGATGCCTACGCGCGTTTTCTAACTTTGTGATTATATGGGCAAACGCCTCATCGTCATTATGTTGCTTTCTGCTTACATACATTTTTTTTAAAGTAACTCTTTCAGCGCTGCTACTTTCACAGTGAACTCTACATTTATATAATTAACACATACACACCCTAAAGTATTATCTGTTTGTTCTGTTACACTATAAATACTAGGTTTTAGATTAAATTTATGGTTTCGGCAATAAATATAATAATTAAGATAAGCCTACTTATGTCGAAAGTCGTGGATTGCATCTCATGTTATCCCTCTCTTCTTTCATGTTTATGAAAAGGAAAACATAATATTTGAGAACGTTTGTTTTTTGCGGTATACTCGTAAAAGCTGAGTCCATCAATAAAATTCATTAATATTCAACAAATTTGCCTTAGTCAATATCACGAGGGTGCGAAATAATAAATCACTGAAAAATGTAGGGTGACCATGTCTTGTGCTGTGTCGGGATGAATAAGAAATAAAATAACACAGTATAAGGGTCTAAAGACACTCGGCTGAATTACACCGGCGTAATTAACGTGGCCTAAATTACGTTCAGCCGCTTACGTCTGATGCAACACACTATAAATTACGCGAAGAGCCGAAATTTCGCGGCGTAATTTCCGTTGCGGAACGCGCGCGTAAGTGAGTATTTCAAATTCTCAGATGTAAGGGTCTATCTATAGAGACGGACCGCATTTCAACTGCAATCTAACTGCAAATTCAAGCAGTTCAGTGCAGTTTGAATGCAGTTGACACCACTGCAATAGAACTGCAAACCATTATCAACTGCGTTCAAACTGCACTTGAACTGCAATTTGCGGTTGGATTGCAGTTGAAATGCGGTCCGTCTGTATAGACCCTTAGGGTCTATACAGACGGATCTGGGTGTGAACATTCATCATCATCAGTATCGTAACCAGTAGAAAGAACGATAGCCTATATTTAACAACATTGCTATACATATCCATACTAACTAGTAGTATTATAAATGCTCGTGGCTGTCTTTCTGTTTGTTACATCTTTACGCTAAAACTAAGGGCCGGGACACATAAACACGATACGACGTCGTTTCATACCACGATGCGGCGTTGTTTCACGACGCGACGTCGCGTCGTGGGGATCTACGACGAGCATCGTAAAAAACTACGTCGCGACATCGTAACGTGCCACGATACACGGCACGTCGTCGCGTCGTAGAAACTCACGATGCGTTCCTGTGTCAGTGCCACAGTTGTTATTCAAAATTCAAAGCTGACGGACGCTATTGAGGTCGATCAAAGTTTCTGTCTTTTCTTTATCCGTCTTCTTAACAACAGCAGGAAGAAAACGCGTCTAGTGCGGTCCATTTCTCAAAATTAACTGCGACAATTCACCCTGCATTGTATCAACGGCGTCGTGCCGTGTATCGTAGCACGTTACGATGTCGCGATGTAGTTTTTAACGAAGCTCGTCATAGATTCCCACGATGCGACGTCGCATCGTGAAACGACGCCGCATCGTGGTACGACACGACGTCGTATCGTGTTTATGTGTCCCGGCCCTTAGATGTAATTTGGTATGGAGATACTTTGCGTCCCGAACTCCCGAGAAAGGTCATAGAACAGTTTTTATGGTGGAAAAATGAACGGTTCCCGCGCGATCAACGTCGGCGTCATTCTGTTTGTTATATTTCAGAACTCATGCTATAACAGCGATTCTCTAACTTTATTTTGACGGACCCCAATAAAGGAATGTTTTATCTTGTGTATAATGTTGTATCTGTGGCTCAGTTGGTGCTGTTGGTGGCTGTCGGGGGTCGCGGGTTCGAATCCGGATCGACGGAACAAAAAGCATAATACGTACCTATACCACACCTATGTCCTATACGTACTCGTATAGTAATAAAGCAGCATACTTAGTATATAATAATATTAATTCCATGACAAAAAGTTTTCAAAGTTCCTGGGTCATGGATGTATATTTGTGTAGTATAAAAGTACCAGCGACCCGCCCCGGCGTCGCACCGGTATAAAGTATATAGCCACTGAAAAAATTATTAAAATCGATAGCCTATGATCCTTTACGTGGTCTACTTCTTATCTGTGCCAAATAACATAAAAATTGCTCGAGTAGTTCGCGAGATAAGCCCTTTCAAATAATTTCTCCCGTTTTTTCCACATTCTCCTATTAGTCTTAGTGCGATAAAATATAGCCTTCCTCGATAAATGGGCTATCTAACACTGAAAGAATCATCAAAATCCGTTGCGTAGTTTTAAAGATTAAAGGGAACAAAGGGACATGAGGGAAAAAAAGCGACTTTGTTTTATAATTATAAGATAAGACTAGCTATATGACCAAGCTTCGCTCGGTATTCAAAAAATTAAAAAAACACATAAAATGATATTTTATGAAAATGTTTCCTAGCTAGATCGATTTATCGCCCCCGAAACCCCCTATACACAAAATTTTATGAAAATCGTTGGAGCCGATTCCGAGATTCCAATTATATATATGTTACAGTCATAGTGATTAAATAGCTATTATACATAATGACTGGTCTTTATACATAATATCAAAATTGACTAGACAATGTGAAAAATTAATCACTTTATCCGGATATTATTCATAGTAGCTGGCCAAAGTTAGCCAAAGTAATAAATACGGTATATAACCGACTTGTTACCTCTCCTTAATTGTAAGAATAAATAATAAAACAAGACGTGAGTGGAAGAATAAGGTAAGAAACATGAAAAAACTTTCCGTTTTTTGCTTCAATGGAGGCTTTAGCCTAAAGCCTAATTTTGCCGGCCCTAAAGGCCTTAGGGCCGGCAAAATTATTTGAAATAGAAAAACTGTGGATTATATGTGTACTGTGTAGCCAGATACATTAGCTAGGTTATGAAGTAGATAAGTTACAAGTTTTATTAAAATAATTAGGGAAATAATTAGTTATTGTCCGAATGTTACGAAATGTTACTTATTCGATTCTTCCACTCACGTCTCACGTCATAATTATTTATGAACCAGTTATTTAATGTCACTTAATTTTTAAAAAAAATATTACTGTAGTCTTTAAAGAGGGATACCTGATCTCTGGTTTTTTATTTTGTTTTATGGCTGGTAAATTAAGAGTTAAATACTTAACTTTATACCAATTTTCATTAACGTAGAATTATTTTCTATGGCAAATTTATTTTAATTCTAAAAATAATCTTTATAATTGTTACACATCGAATAATAGTTATGATATTGCTACACATGTAGTTAGTATGCTTAAGGCAAATTGAAATATAATATTTTTATAATAGTTACCTACTTGTTTTATTACATTATCCAAGTCTTTGAAGATATTATATAAAATTGCTAGTTAATATGATTAATTATGTGTAAATTATCACTTTATCTAAATTGAGTAGACATTATAAATAATGGCTAGATAATATTATCTAGCCATTATTTATAATGTCTACTATGTATATACATAATATCCAGATTTATTACTTTGGCTGTAACATATATATTTGTATACAAGAATTGCTCGTTAAAGATATAAGATATAGATAGATGTATAGATAAGACATGTTTAAACAAATATGTACATAAGAAGTCCCTATTGTATTTTTTAGGTTTCTGACTCCTATGTTTTTTAAATAATGCTTGATTAACGTAGTGGGGGGCCACATTACCACCTTCTCCTATATGGAATAGTATAAAAGTATTAAATATATTTCTGTTGTCTGGTATCTGTAGCACAAGTCCTTCAGGTACTTACCTCGGGGTCAGAGTGCCAGACTGACGTAGTGTGAAGAGTCAATTGAATATATATTTTGAATATGCGCGTGACGGCTCTGCTCAGAACAAGCAACCGACTCAAAAATTGTTACTATTTCAGATACAATACGATTTAAAGATAATGGGCACTTACGACTACTTATGATTGAGGTGCGAGTCAACGATAGCGCGATGTAGCCCGCCCTTAGCGACATCTATGTTCCCCAAAGGCTAACTAGATGGTAAAAAATAAAAATTTATTATAATTGAAATCCAGTTTGCGGCCGCTACTCTGTTACGCCGAAATTCGTTATCTCACGGAAACCGTACTTTTTTCCAACAAAAACCATCCTAACTCCTATCCTGTTATCAATTATTTCCTTCAAGTGCAAGATGAAAACACATTGTTTATATTTCAGTTACATTAAAATGTTGTTTTAATTAATTTAGAATTTAGATGATCATTTATTAATTTTGGTAATCATATTTTACTAGTTTTGATTTAACGATGGTTTATTTGGAGTAATTTTGCATAGGATAGCATTTAGCAAGATGTTAAAAGTTTGGTTATAAATGCTGTTATAAATGTTATAACTTTGGTGATCATTCACAACTTTTCTTTTACCTACCAATGATTTATTTGGAGTCATTTTGCATACATAGGATAACGAGATGTTAAATCTTTGGTTATCATATTTTTACATTATTTTATTAATTTTATATTATTAAAATGTATGTATGTTTTAAATTTTTATGTTTATGTTCGCATATCTCTGAAACTACAAGTCCGATTTAAATAATTCTTTTTTTTGTTTGTATTGTTCAACTAAGGGAATGCTGAAAGTTTCATCAAAATCGATTCAGTAGTTTTTGTGATAGGGAATTTTAATTCTCAATTTCGTACAATTTTGAAGTCAGGTTTATCTTTTTAGGGTTCCGTACCCAAAGGGTAAAAACGGGACCCTATTACTGAGACTTCAATGTCTGTCCGTCTGTCCGTCTATCCGTCTGTCCGTCTGCCTGCAGGCTGTAACTCAAAAACCGCTATAGGTAGAGTTCTGAAATTTTCACAGATTGTGTATTTCTGTTGCCGCTATAACAACAAATACTAAAAACACAATAAAATTAACATTTAAGGGGGGCTTCCATACAACAAACGTGATTTTTTTAGGTTTTTTCTAGTGATGGGATTCGAATCACATTTGATTCGAATGATTCGAATCATGACATTTATATCTCGATTCGAGTCAGTTTTTAAATTGGTTCGAACATAATTTGATTCGAATTGTCGAGTTGATTCGAATTCACGAGCTGATTCGATTCCACGAGCTGATTCGAATCACGTCAATGCAACGCCCCGCGAAAGATTAGTACCATATAGGGAGATCGCACACGTCACAATTTTGTGTGATCGAGTCTGCGGCTTACATACAATCTGCATGGCGCGCGCCATCAGATTGTATAATAAGCCGCAGACTCTATCACACAAAAAGTGTGACGTGTGCGATCTCCCATAAGGTAATGTTCAGTGCAATTATAGAGATGCGAGCTCTCATTGGGCCGGTGCAGGCGCGAAGGCCTGTGATTGGACGGCAGTTCCCAGCAGTGGAATAAAAGAAGTAGCTTAATATGTTCTTTTCAAAGGTCTATACTCTATACTAACGCCTATCGAGAACGATTCAGTGGTTTATGCGTGAAAGCGTAGCAGACACAGACAGAATGATAAATGCCTCATGCTAACAGCTTCATTTCGTTGTAGTTAAATGTCTTTCTGTATGATTATTAATTTAAATCGTGATCGTGTAATTCGAATACTTTGAGGACTCAGAGTATGTCCATACCAAATATCAGCATAAATCGGGAAAGGACATCTAGGATACTTTCATCCGGAAAAATGTACGGTTCCCGCGCGACAAACGAATTTTGGCGCAACGGAGTTGCGGGTGTCCTTTAGTAATAAAATACTTATTGTAAACATCCAATGTAATGTAACATTTAATCTTCTTTACTCTCACTACTCTCTGTCAAATCTGAGAGTTTAGATAGATCTGAGTCCTCCTCTCTCATGTCGTAGAAGAAGTGGTCGCCAAGGGGGCTGCCGTCGCGCGGTTCCTTGCAGATACCGTCGTACAGTTTGACGAACACTGGAAATATAATAATTTATTTTCATTTTCATTTCAATAGCTCCTACGAGTTTCGGTGACGGTGATTTCATTGAAACCAGAGTCCTTAGTGAAACTGGAGCCGTACCACGAAACTGGGGCCGTACCACAAAACCGTTTTGAGACGCGGCATCCTCGTTCGATTGTTTGAGTCTCAAAACGGTATCGTGGTACATGCCCTGTATTCGCTAGTTTCGATAGCGAAGTTAGATGTCAAAAATGTATGGGATTTGACATACAAGCGAGGCGTTATGTCAAATCCTATATTATATTTTAGCATCCAATGCATATTAACTAAGCACTCAGGCCAAGCTACGTAGGAGTCATTAGTGCCCTCGCGCAGCGCGCTATTCACAAGCTGGCTCTTGACTCTGAGGTCGTGGTCCGTGGGTTGCATTCCTGACAATGTTGTTCCCAAGTTTCGTTAGGATAATGCAGGTCGATCATCTAATTCCATACTAATATTATAAATGCGAAAGTGTGTCTGTCTGTCTGTCTGTCTGTCTGTTACCTCTTCACGCTCGAACCGCTGAACCGATTTTGCTGAAATTTGGCATGGAGATTCTTTGAGTCCCGAGAAAGGACATAGGATAGTTTTTATCCCGGAAAAATGTACGGTTCCCGCGCGATAAACGAATTTTGGCGCAACGAAGTTGCGGGCATCATCTAGTAATCTGATAAGATGATCCATGCGTCGGATGGGCATGTAAAAGGTCGGTTCTGTGCCTGATTTCTCGCCAGTCGTGTCGGATATTGTCTTATGAGAGTAAGGAAAGGGAGAGAGTAGTGTATTGCGCACACACTTAGGTATTTCAAAATCCCCCCTACGCCTGATTTCAATGAAACTCAAATTGTCAACACTCACTAGTCCCATCCTGGCAGTTCCTCAGCCGCAACATGCAAACGCTCTTGAAAGTCCTCCGTGCCTTCTGGTACCCACCACAGACCCAGCTGATGGTCTTGTCTGTGGGCTCCTTCGCCATGTCTTGTGGACAGGGGGAACAGACGCGGTGGTACTTTCGCCTGTAAAAATGAAGATATAATATATGTAATATCTATGGACGCTTCACACCACGTCAGTCTGGCCCCGTGTTAAGTACCTGAAGGACTTGTGTTATAGGTACCAGACAACGGAAATATATTTAATACTTTTATAGTATACATACATTAAGATTTTTATTATACCATACACATATTTAATACACATCCAGACCCGGGAACATTGAAAACTTTTTGTTCCGTCGCGCGTCGGCGGGATTCGAACCCGCGACCCCCGGCTTGAGCTACCAACGCGCTCACCACTGAGCCACAGAGGTCGCGAAGATAAAAAAAATCTATGTCTGTGGCAAAAAGTGTCAGTCAAAAAGTGTCGTTACAACCTTTTCCGTCTATCCTCCTTTCGCAACGCGCGATAAGGAACTTCGTTCCAAAAAAACAGAATATGACCCGGTCAAACTCAAGCTCAAAAAATTTTATTCAGAATATTTTTTCAAATATTCTCTGAACGTCCGGTGTCTACCATTGGTTCGGGAACGAACCCGGCGAGAAGAACCGGCGTAAGAAACTCGCACAGGACCACCTTTTACTAAAAAAATGGAAAATTGCTCTTAATTTCTCTTTTTTCGCCGGTCAACTTCGTATCTCTTTCCACCAAATATAAACCTCCCCTGGACTTCCACGAATAGTTAACAAGACCATAAAATTAGCAAAATCGGTGCCACCGTTCTCGAGTTTAGCTTAGCGAGACCGACAATATTTAAAAGTAATTTATCTATATGTAACCGTAAGATTGTAAACTCCGCGAGATTGTAATATGACGAAGTGATGGATTGTAAACAAACAGTTTTCCAATGATTTTAAATTATTTATTTCGTATTTAAAATAACTTCAATGCCAAATGGTATGAGATGTATAACATAAAATAAAATTTAGATATATTTAAAGTGCTGTTTGAATGGTCGGTTATTAAAATTAACCTAATTTATAATTCAAACTGTAAATATAAACAAAATACTTTAAATGGCAAAACAACGTTGCCGGGACAGCTAGTATAATATATGAATAGATATACTCTGTTACCTATTTACGCTTTAACCGCTGAACAGATTTAAGTAGATGAAATTTGGTATGGAGATGGAAAGGGATAGATTTTGTTGCGCAAAATTGTTTTTGCGATTTATACTACTTTCGGAATAACGGAACCAATACGACCTGCAAACCTTCTAGAAGAGAGCGTATTCTCTCTTAAGGTGACGCCGCGTTAAAGTAAAAAACCGTGTTGGATAAGTTTTAGATTGCTTGTTTTCGGCCTCTCATAGAAAACAAGCAATGGAACTTCAAAAAATGGAAAGGGCGTAGCGACAAAATGGTTTTTGTCGCGTAATTTAAAAACTATAAATATACATTTCATATAAGCTATGGGCAAATTAAAGTGTATGCTTGAACCAATCTATGTACAAATTTTGGAAGCTTAAATCACTCTCCTCTGTTGGCAAAATAGGAATCCCTTTTTTACAGTGGTCTTTTTGATTGATTATTCTGCGTTATAAAAGTTGACCAATCGTGTTATGCTATGGCCTATGGGTAATTCAAAGACAAAGACATGATGAATACTGACAATGAACTTTAATTTCTTATCATTAGTCGTTGCTGAGAAAAATCGATATCGCTACCGCCAAATTATCAAGGCGTCGCCTTAAAAGGCCAGCAACGCACCTGCGACTTTTCTGATGTTGTGAGTGTCGGTGACAGTAGTTACTTTCCATAAGTTGACCCGTTAGGTCGATTTCCCCTATTTTTTACATCAAAAACGGAGTTGCGTCGTCTAGATATATTAAAAGTTATTTGCTTACCATCCTCTGAGTTCAGCTGCTGACTGACACGACTGCAATATAACTGCAAACCATTATGAAGTTGCATTCAAACTGCACTTGAACTGAAATTTGCGGTTGGATTGCAGTTGAAATGCGGTCCGTCTGTATAGACCCTTATAGTCCACTAAAAGCGTTTGGATCAAAATAATAATCATAAATAAAGAAATAAAACAAAAAATGTTGCAGCTGTGAGAGACTGTAATGTCCTCGTCGCTTCGTTGTAAGGTGGAGCAGTTGCTACTTTAGTGTTAAAACTATAGAAATAATGAAATAACTAAGAAATTTTAAAACCAAAAAACAAGCTGTGAGACAGCTGATGACTACGGTTCGACAAACAGACATGTCAAACATAAATTAATGTATAGCACCCGCGACGGTAGAAGACTTTAGTATTTCCACAGAATAGATAATAGTACAGGTAGTATTTCGAAAGGAAAGGAACTGTACTTTTTTGCGATTTAAAGTAGCCTATCTGGATAAAATACACTCAGAGTACGATAGTGTGGTTGTCTTATCAAAATCGGTCCAGCCGTTATACGGATATCAGTTTTGATTTAGTATATTATATAGAAGACACTTTAATATTATTATTCTGGAGGAATATTTTCTCAAGCACCTTTTGCAATGTTTTGAATTGATGACAATTTACAGCGATATTTAAGAGGTTGAAGTATATTACATGAAAGCCTTTAAACACGAAACGTTCAAAACTTGGCCGAAAGTGATAAAGTTTTTGTGATAATGATACAAGAGACACGCCGGCAGCCGGGAAAAAAACCGAGCTTTTAGATCGCATCTAATATTCATGAGCTCCTGTACTATGTTCGAGTTAAAGAGGATCAGTGTGTGGGCTCTTGTACTAGGTTCGAGTGAGAAATAGGTTTGTTTGCTCCTGTACTAGCATGGCATTGTGTAGGCTCTTAGGGCCTGTCCAGATGAAGCGTTTTACGTGCGAGTGAGCGACTCGCGCGTACCCTAGGTACTAGAGCTTCATAATAAAGCTAGAAACAAACTATCGGACGCATCCATTAGTCGCGGCTGATGGATGCGGCTTAACAATGTGCTCGGTTCATCCGCGGACGTCAAAGACCTAACCTTTATGTCAATGGCAGACGTCCGCGGATGCAAAAACATCCGGCCAGCCAGATTCTGTTCGGACGTCCGAACGCTCAAGGTCGCGTCCGCGACTTATGACAGACAATGTGCACAGTTTAGTGTATTTTGTATTGATCAGATAGAAACAAGCCGCATCCGATGAAAACGTCCGCGGACGTTATTACTTACTCGTAAATCGCGTCCAGATGCCTACGCGCGTTTTCTAACTTTGTGATTATATGGGCAAACGCCTCATCGTCATTATGTTGCTTTCTGCTTACATACATTTTTTTTAAAGTAACTCTTTCAGCGCTGCTACTTTCACAGTGAACTCTACATTTATATAATTAACACATACACACCCTAAAGTATTATCTGTTTGTTCTGTTACACTATAAATACTAGGTTTTAGATTAAATTTATGGTTTCGGCAATAAATATAATAATTAAGATAAGCCTACTTATGTCGAAAGTCGTGGATTGCATCTCATGTTATCCCTCTCTTCTTTCATGTTTATGAAAAGGAAAACATAATATTTGAGAACGTTTGTTTTTTGCGGTATACTCGTAAAAGCTGAGTCCATCAATAAAATTCATTAATATTCAACAAATTTGCCTTAGTCAATATCACGAGGGTGCGAAATAATAAATCACTGAAAAATGTAGGGTGACCATGTCTTGTGCTGTGTCGGGATGAATAAGAAATAAAATAACACAGTATAAGGGTCTAAAGACACTCGGCTGAATTACACCGGCGTAATTAACGTGGCCTAAATTACGTTCAGCCGCTTACGTCTGATGCAACACACTATAAATTACGCGAAGAGCCGAAATTTCGCGGCGTAATTTCCGTTGCGGAACGCGCGCGTAAGTGAGTATTTCAAATTCTCAGATGTAAGGGTCTATCTATAGAGACGGACCGCATTTCAACTGCAATCTAACTGCAAATTCAAGCAGTTCAGTGCAGTTTGAATGCAGTTGACACCACTGCAATAGAACTGCAAACCATTATCAACTGCGTTCAAACTGCACTTGAACTGCAATTTGCGGTTGGATTGCAGTTGAAATGCGGTCCGTCTGTATAGACCCTTAGGGTCTATACAGACGGATCTGGGTGTGAACATTCATCATCATCAGTATCGTAACCAGTAGAAAGAACGATAGCCTATATTTAACAACATTGCTATACATATCCATACTAACTAGTAGTATTATAAATGCTCGTGGCTGTCTTTCTGTTTGTTACATCTTTACGCTAAAACTAAGGGCCGGGACACATAAACACGATACGACGTCGTTTCATACCACGATGCGGCGTTGTTTCACGACGCGACGTCGCGTCGTGGGGATCTACGACGAGCATCGTAAAAAACTACGTCGCGACATCGTAACGTGCCACGATACACGGCACGTCGTCGCGTCGTAGAAACTCACGATGCGTTCCTGTGTCAGTGCCACAGTTGTTATTCAAAATTCAAAGCTGACGGACGCTATTGAGGTCGATCAAAGTTTCTGTCTTTTCTTTATCCGTCTTCTTAACAACAGCAGGAAGAAAACGCGTCTAGTGCGGTCCATTTCTCAAAATTAACTGCGACAATTCACCCTGCATTGTATCAACGGCGTCGTGCCGTGTATCGTAGCACGTTACGATGTCGCGATGTAGTTTTTAACGAAGCTCGTCATAGATTCCCACGATGCGACGTCGCATCGTGAAACGACGCCGCATCGTGGTACGACACGACGTCGTATCGTGTTTATGTGTCCCGGCCCTTAGATGTAATTTGGTATGGAGATACTTTGCGTCCCGAACTCCCGAGAAAGGTCATAGAACAGTTTTTATGGTGGAAAAATGAACGGTTCCCGCGCGATCAACGTCGGCGTCATTCTGTTTGTTATATTTCAGAACTCATGCTATAACAGCGATTCTCTAACTTTATTTTGACGGACCCCAATAAAGGAATGTTTTATCTTGTGTATAATGTTGTATCTGTGGCTCAGTTGGTGCTGTTGGTGGCTGTCGGGGGTCGCGGGTTCGAATCCGGATCGACGGAACAAAAAGCATAATACGTACCTATACCACACCTATGTCCTATACGTACTCGTATAGTAATAAAGCAGCATACTTAGTATATAATAATATTAATTCCATGACAAAAAGTTTTCAAAGTTCCTGGGTCATGGATGTATATTTGTGTAGTATAAAAGTACCAGCGACCCGCCCCGGCGTCGCACCGGTATAAAGTATATAGCCACTGAAAAAATTATTAAAATCGATAGCCTATGATCCTTTACGTGGTCTACTTCTTATCTGTGCCAAATAACATAAAAATTGCTCGAGTAGTTCGCGAGATAAGCCCTTTCAAATAATTTCTCCCGTTTTTTCCACATTCTCCTATTAGTCTTAGTGCGATAAAATATAGCCTTCCTCGATAAATGGGCTATCTAACACTGAAAGAATCATCAAAATCCGTTGCGTAGTTTTAAAGATTAAAGGGAACAAAGGGACATGAGGGAAAAAAAGCGACTTTGTTTTATAATTATAAGATAAGACTAGCTATATGACCAAGCTTCGCTCGGTATTCAAAAAATTAAAAAAACACATAAAATGATATTTTATGAAAATGTTTCCTAGCTAGATCGATTTATCGCCCCCGAAACCCCCTATACACAAAATTTTATGAAAATCGTTGGAGCCGATTCCGAGATTCCAATTATATATATGTTACAGTCATAGTGATTAAATAGCTATTATACATAATGACTGGTCTTTATACATAATATCAAAATTGACTAGACAATGTGAAAAATTAATCACTTTATCCGGATATTATTCATAGTAGCTGGCCAAAGTTAGCCAAAGTAATAAATACGGTATATAACCGACTTGTTACCTCTCCTTAATTGTAAGAATAAATAATAAAACAAGACGTGAGTGGAAGAATAAGGTAAGAAACATGAAAAAACTTTCCGTTTTTTGCTTCAATGGAGGCTTTAGCCTAAAGCCTAATTTTGCCGGCCCTAAAGGCCTTAGGGCCGGCAAAATTATTTGAAATAGAAAAACTGTGGATTATATGTGTACTGTGTAGCCAGATACATTAGCTAGGTTATGAAGTAGATAAGTTACAAGTTTTATTAAAATAATTAGGGAAATAATTAGTTATTGTCCGAATGTTACGAAATGTTACTTATTCGATTCTTCCACTCACGTCTCACGTCATAATTATTTATGAACCAGTTATTTAATGTCACTTAATTTTTAAAAAAAATATTACTGTAGTCTTTAAAGAGGGATACCTGATCTCTGGTTTTTTATTTTGTTTTATGGCTGGTAAATTAAGAGTTAAATACTTAACTTTATACCAATTTTCATTAACGTAGAATTATTTTCTATGGCAAATTTATTTTAATTCTAAAAATAATCTTTATAATTGTTACACATCGAATAATAGTTATGATATTGCTACACATGTAGTTAGTATGCTTAAGGCAAATTGAAATATAATATTTTTATAATAGTTACCTACTTGTTTTATTACATTATCCAAGTCTTTGAAGATATTATATAAAATTGCTAGTTAATATGATTAATTATGTGTAAATTATCACTTTATCTAAATTGAGTAGACATTATAAATAATGGCTAGATAATATTATCTAGCCATTATTTATAATGTCTACTATGTATATACATAATATCCAGATTTATTACTTTGGCTGTAACATATATATTTGTATACAAGAATTGCTCGTTAAAGATATAAGATATAGATAGATGTATAGATAAGACATGTTTAAACAAATATGTACATAAGAAGTCCCTATTGTATTTTTTAGGTTTCTGACTCCTATGTTTTTTAAATAATGCTTGATTAACGTAGTGGGGGGCCACATTACCACCTTCTCCTATATGGAATAGTATAAAAGTATTAAATATATTTCTGTTGTCTGGTATCTGTAGCACAAGTCCTTCAGGTACTTACCTCGGGGTCAGAGTGCCAGACTGACGTAGTGTGAAGAGTCAATTGAATATATATTTTGAATATGCGCGTGACGGCTCTGCTCAGAACAAGCAACCGACTCAAAAATTGTTACTATTTCAGATACAATACGATTTAAAGATAATGGGCACTTACGACTACTTATGATTGAGGTGCGAGTCAACGATAGCGCGATGTAGCCCGCCCTTAGCGACATCTATGTTCCCCAAAGGCTAACTAGATGGTAAAAAATAAAAATTTATTATAATTGAAATCCAGTTTGCGGCCGCTACTCTGTTACGCCGAAATTCGTTATCTCACGGAAACCGTACTTTTTTCCAACAAAAACCATCCTAACTCCTATCCTGTTATCAATTATTTCCTTCAAGTGCAAGATGAAAACACATTGTTTATATTTCAGTTACATTAAAATGTTGTTTTAATTAATTTAGAATTTAGATGATCATTTATTAATTTTGGTAATCATATTTTACTAGTTTTGATTTAACGATGGTTTATTTGGAGTAATTTTGCATAGGATAGCATTTAGCAAGATGTTAAAAGTTTGGTTATAAATGCTGTTATAAATGTTATAACTTTGGTGATCATTCACAACTTTTCTTTTACCTACCAATGATTTATTTGGAGTCATTTTGCATACATAGGATAACGAGATGTTAAATCTTTGGTTATCATATTTTTACATTATTTTATTAATTTTATATTATTAAAATGTATGTATGTTTTAAATTTTTATGTTTATGTTCGCATATCTCTGAAACTACAAGTCCGATTTAAATAATTCTTTTTTTTGTTTGTATTGTTCAACTAAGGGAATGCTGAAAGTTTCATCAAAATCGATTCAGTAGTTTTTGTGATAGGGAATTTTAATTCTCAATTTCGTACAATTTTGAAGTCAGGTTTATCTTTTTAGGGTTCCGTACCCAAAGGGTAAAAACGGGACCCTATTACTGAGACTTCAATGTCTGTCCGTCTGTCCGTCTATCCGTCTGTCCGTCTGCCTGCAGGCTGTAACTCAAAAACCGCTATAGGTAGAGTTCTGAAATTTTCACAGATTGTGTATTTCTGTTGCCGCTATAACAACAAATACTAAAAACACAATAAAATTAACATTTAAGGGGGGCTTCCATACAACAAACGTGATTTTTTTAGGTTTTTTCTAGTGATGGGATTCGAATCACATTTGATTCGAATGATTCGAATCATGACATTTATATCTCGATTCGAGTCAGTTTTTAAATTGGTTCGAACATAATTTGATTCGAATTGTCGAGTTGATTCGAATTCACGAGCTGATTCGATTCCACGAGCTGATTCGAATCACGTCAATGCAACGCCCCGCGAAAGATTAGTACCATATAGGGAGATCGCACACGTCACAATTTTGTGTGATCGAGTCTGCGGCTTACATACAATCTGCATGGCGCGCGCCATCAGATTGTATAATAAGCCGCAGACTCTATCACACAAAAAGTGTGACGTGTGCGATCTCCCATAAGGTAATGTTCAGTGCAATTATAGAGATGCGAGCTCTCATTGGGCCGGTGCAGGCGCGAAGGCCTGTGATTGGACGGCAGTTCCCAGCAGTGGAATAAAAGAAGTAGCTTAATATGTTCTTTTCAAAGGTCTATACTCTATACTAACGCCTATCGAGAACGATTCAGTGGTTTATGCGTGAAAGCGTAGCAGACACAGACAGAATGATAAATGCCTCATGCTAACAGCTTCATTTCGTTGTAGTTAAATGTCTTTCTGTATGATTATTAATTTAAATCGTGATCGTGTAATTCGAATACTTTGAGGACTCAGAGTATGTCCATACCAAATATCAGCATAAATCGGGAAAGGACATCTAGGATACTTTCATCCGGAAAAATGTACGGTTCCCGCGCGACAAACGAATTTTGGCGCAACGGAGTTGCGGGTGTCCTTTAGTAATAAAATACTTATTGTAAACATCCAATGTAATGTAACATTTAATCTTCTTTACTCTCACTACTCTCTGTCAAATCTGAGAGTTTAGATAGATCTGAGTCCTCCTCTCTCATGTCGTAGAAGAAGTGGTCGCCAAGGGGGCTGCCGTCGCGCGGTTCCTTGCAGATACCGTCGTACAGTTTGACGAACACTGGAAATATAATAATTTATTTTCATTTTCATTTCAATAGCTCCTACGAGTTTCGGTGACGGTGATTTCATTGAAACCAGAGTCCTTAGTGAAACTGGAGCCGTACCACGAAACTGGGGCCGTACCACAAAACCGTTTTGAGACGCGGCATCCTCGTTCGATTGTTTGAGTCTCAAAACGGTATCGTGGTACATGCCCTGTATTCGCTAGTTTCGATAGCGAAGTTAGATGTCAAAAATGTATGGGATTTGACATACAAGCGAGGCGTTATGTCAAATCCTATATTATATTTTAGCATCCAATGCATATTAACTAAGCACTCAGGCCAAGCTACGTAGGAGTCATTTTATAGTGTCCTCGCGCAGCGCGCTATTCACAAGCTGGCTCTTGACTCTGAGGTCGTGGTCCGTGGGTTGCATTCCTGACAATGTTGTTCCCAAGTTTCGTTAGGATAATGCAGGTCGATCATCTAATTCCATACTAATATTATAAATGCGAAAGTGTGTCTGTCTGTCTGTCTGTCTGTCTGTTACCTCTTCACGCTCGAACCGCTGAACCGATTTTGCTGAAATTTGGCATGGAGATTCTTTGAGTCCCGAGAAAGGACATAGGATAGTTTTTATCCCGGAAAAATGTACGGTTCCCGCGCGATAAACGAATTTTGGCGCAACGAAGTTGCGGGCATCATCTAGTAATCTGATAAGATGATCCATGCGTCGGATGGGCATGTAAAAGGTCGGTTCTGTGCCTGATTTCTCGCCAGTCGTGTCGGATATTGTCTTATGAGAGTAAGGAAAGGGAGAGAGTAGTGTATTGCGCACACACTTAGGTATTTCAAAATCCCCCCTACGCCTGATTTCAATGAAACTCAAATTGTCAACACTCACTAGTCCCATCCTGGCAGTTCCTCAGCCGCAACATGCAAACGCTCTTGAAAGTCCTCCGTGCCTTCTGGTACCCACCACAGACCCAGCTGATGGTCTTGTCTGTGGGCTCCTTCGCCATGTCTTGTGGACAGGGGGAACAGACGCGGTGGTACTTTCGCCTGTAAAAATGAAGATATAATATATGTAATATCTATGGACGCTTCACACCACGTCAGTCTGGCCCCGTGTTAAGTACCTGAAGGACTTGTGTTATAGGTACCAGACAACGGAAATATATTTAATACTTTTATAGTATACATACATTAAGATTTTTATTATACCATACACATATTTAATACACATCCAGACCCGGGAACATTGAAAACTTTTTGTTCCGTCGCGCGTCGGCGGGATTCGAACCCGCGACCCCCGGCTTGAGCTACCAACGCGCTCACCACTGAGCCACAGAGGTCGCGAAGATAAAAAAAATCTATGTCTGTGGCAAAAAGTGTCAGTCAAAAAGTGTCGTTACAACCTTTTCCGTCTATCCTCCTTTCGCAACGCGCGATAAGGAACTTCGTTCCAAAAAAACAGAATATGACCCGGTCAAACTCAAGCTCAAAAAATTTTATTCAGAATATTTTTTCAAATATTCTCTGAACGTCCGGTGTCTACCATTGGTTCGGGAACGAACCCGGCGAGAAGAACCGGCGTAAGAAACTCGCACAGGACCACCTTTTACTAAAAAAATGGAAAATTGCTCTTAATTTCTCTTTTTTCGCCGGTCAACTTCGTATCTCTTTCCACCAAATATAAACCTCCCCTGGACTTCCACGAATAGTTAACAAGACCATAAAATTAGCAAAATCGGTGCCACCGTTCTCGAGTTTAGCTTAGCGAGACCGACAATATTTAAAAGTAATTTATCTATATGTAACCGTAAGATTGTAAACTCCGCGAGATTGTAATATGACGAAGTGATGGATTGTAAACAAACAGTTTTCCAATGATTTTAAATTATTTATTTCGTATTTAAAATAACTTCAATGCCAAATGGTATGAGATGTATAACATAAAATAAAATTTAGATATATTTAAAGTGCTGTTTGAATGGTCGGTTATTAAAATTAACCTAATTTATAATTCAAACTGTAAATATAAACAAAATACTTTAAATGGCAAAACAACGTTGCCGGGACAGCTAGTATAATATATGAATAGATATACTCTGTTACCTATTTACGCTTTAACCGCTGAACAGATTTAAGTAGATGAAATTTGGTATGGAGATGGAAAGGGATAGATTTTGTTGCGCAAAATTGTTTTTGCGATTTATACTACTTTCGGAATAACGGAACCAATACGACATGCAAACCTTCTAGAAGAGAGCGTATTCTCTCTTAAGGTGACGCCGCGTTAAAGTAAAAAACCGTGTTGGATAAGTTTTAGATTGCTTGTTTTCGGCCTCTCATAGAAAACAAGCAATGGAACTTCAAAAAATGGAAAGGGCGTAGCGACAAAATGGTTTTTGTCGCGTAATTTAAAAACTATAAATATACATTTCATATAAGCTATGGGCAAATTAAAGTGTATGCTTGAACCAATCTATGTACAAATTTTGGAAGCTTAAATCACTCTCCTCTGTTGGCAAAATAGGAATCCCTTTTTTACAGTGGTCTTTTTGATTGATTATTCTGCGTTATAAAAGTTGACCAATCGTGTTATGCTATGGCCTATGGGTAATTCAAAGACAAAGACATGATGAATACTGACAATGAACTTTAATTTCTTATCATTAGTCGTTGCTGAGAAAAATCGATATCGCTACCGCCAAATTATCAAGGCGTCGCCTTAAAAGGCCAGCAACGCACCTGCGACTTTTCTGATGTTGTGAGTGTCGGTGACAGTAGTTACTTTCCATAAGTTGACCCGTTAGGTCGATTTCCCCTATTTTTTACATCAAAAACGGAGTTGCGTCGTCTAGATATATTAAAAGTTATTTGCTTACCATCCTCTGAGTTCAGCTGCTGACTGACACGACTGCAATATAACTGCAAACCATTATGAAGTTGCATTCAAACTGCACTTGAACTGAAATTTGCGGTTGGATTGCAGTTGAAATGCGGTCCGTCTGTATAGACCCTTATAGTCCACTAAAAGCGTTTGGATCAAAATAATAATCATAAATAAAGAAATAAAACAAAAAATGTTGCAGCTGTGAGAGACTGTAATGTCCTCGTCGCTTCGTTGTAAGGTGGAGCAGTTGCTACTTTAGTGTTAAAACTATAGAAATAATGAAATAACTAAGAAATTTTAAAACCAAAAAACAAGCTGTGAGACAGCTGATGACTACGGTTCGACAAACAGACATGTCAAACATAAATTAATGTATAGCACCCGCGACGGTAGAAGACTTTAGTATTTCCACAGAATAGATAATAGTACAGGTAGTATTTCGAAAGGAAAGGAACTGTACTTTTTTGCGATTTAAAGTAGCCTATCTGGATAAAATACACTCAGAGTACGATAGTGTGGTTGTCTTATCAAAATCGGTCCAGCCGTTATACGGATATCAGTTTTGATTTAGTATATTATATAGAAGACACTTTAATATTATTATTCTGGAGGAATATTTTCTCAAGCACCTTTTGCAATGTTTTGAATTGATGACAATTTACAGCGATATTTAAGAGGTTGAAGTATATTACATGAAAGCCTTTAAACACGAAACGTTCAAAACTTGGCCGAAAGTGATAAAGTTTTTGTGATAATGATACAAGAGACACGCCGGCAGCCGGGAAAAAAACCGAGCTTTTAGATCGCATCTAATATTCATGAGCTCCTGTACTATGTTCGAGTTAAAGAGGATCAGTGTGTGGGCTCTTGTACTAGGTTCGAGTGAGAAATAGGTTTGTTTGCTCCTGTACTAGCATGGCATTGTGTAGGCTCTTAGGGCCTGTCCAGATGAAGCGTTTTACGTGCGAGTGAGCGACTCGCGCGTACCCTAGGTACTAGAGCTTCATAATAAAGCTAGAAACAAACTATCGAACGCATCCATTAGTCGCGGCTGATGGATGCGGCTTAACAATGTGCTCGGTTCATCCGCGGACGTCAAAGACCTAACCTTTATGTCAATGGCAGACGTCCGCGGATGCAAAAACATCCGGCCAGCCAGATTCTGTTCGGACGTCCGAACGCTCAAGGTCGCGTCCGCGACTTATGACAGACAATGTGCACAGTTTAGTGTATTTTGTATTGATCAGATAGAAACAAGCCGCATCCGATGAAAACGTCCGCGGACGTTATTACTTACTCGTAAATCGCGTCCAGATGCCTACGCGCGTTTTCTAACTTTGTGATTATATGGGCAAACGCCTCATCGTCATTATGTTGCTTTCTGCTTACATACATTTTTTTTAAAGTAACTCTTTCAGCGCTGCTACTTTCACAGTGAACTCTACATTTATATAATTAACACATACACACCCTAAAGTATTATCTGTTTGTTCTGTTACACTATAAATACTAGGTTTTAGATTAAATTTATGGTTTCGGCAATAAATATAATAATTAAGATAAGCCTACTTATGTCGAAAGTCGTGGATTGCATCTCATGTTATCCCTCTCTTCTTTCATGTTTATGAAAAGGAAAACATAATATTTGAGAACGTTTGTTTTTTGCGGTATACTCGTAAAAGCTGAGTCCATCAATAAAATTCATTAATATTCAACAAATTTGCCTTAGTCAATATCACGAGGGTGCGAAATAATAAATCACTGAAAAATGTAGGGTGACCATGTCTTGTGCTGTGTCGGGATGAATAAGAAATAAAATAACACAGTATAAGGGTCTAAAGACACTCGGCTGAATTACACCGGCGTAATTAACGTGGCCTAAATTACGTTCAGCCGCTTACGTCTGATGCAACACACTATAAATTACGCGAAGAGCCGAAATTTCGCGGCGTAATTTCCGTTGCGGAACGCGCGCGTAAGTGAGTATTTCAAATTCTCAGATGTAAGGGTCTATCTATAGAGACGGACCGCATTTCAACTGCAATCTAACTGCAAATTCAAGCAGTTCAGTGCAGTTTGAATGCAGTTGACACCACTGCAATAGAACTGCAAACCATTATCAACTGCGTTCAAACTGCACTTGAACTGCAATTTGCGGTTGGATTGCAGTTGAAATGCGGTCCGTCTGTATAGACCCTTAGGGTCTATACAGACGGATCTGGGTGTGAACATTCATCATCATCAGTATCGTAACCAGTAGAAAGAACGATAGCCTATATTTAACAACATTGCTATACATATCCATACTAACTAGTAGTATTATAAATGCTCGTGGCTGTCTTTCTGTTTGTTACATCTTTACGCTAAAACTAAGGGCCGGGACACATAAACACGATACGACGTCGTTTCATACCACGATGCGGCGTTGTTTCACGACGCGACGTCGCGTCGTGGGGATCTACGACGAGCATCGTAAAAAACTACGTCGCGACATCGTAACGTGCCACGATACACGGCACGTCGTCGCGTCGTAGAAACTCACGATGCGTTCCTGTGTCAGTGCCACAGTTGTTATTCAAAATTCAAAGCTGACGGACGCTATTGAGGTCGATCAAAGTTTCTGTCTTTTCTTTATCCGTCTTCTTAACAACAGCAGGAAGAAAACGCGTCTAGTGCGGTCCATTTCTCAAAATTAACTGCGACAATTCACCCTGCATTGTATCAACGGCGTCGTGCCGTGTATCGTAGCACGTTACGATGTCGCGATGTAGTTTTTAACGAAGCTCGTCATAGATTCCCACGATGCGACGTCGCATCGTGAAACGACGCCGCATCGTGGTACGACACGACGTCGTATCGTGTTTATGTGTCCCGGCCCTTAGATGTAATTTGGTATGGAGATACTTTGCGTCCCGAACTCCCGAGAAAGGTCATAGAACAGTTTTTATGGTGGAAAAATGAACGGTTCCCGCGCGATCAACGTCGGCGTCATTCTGTTTGTTATATTTCAGAACTCATGCTATAACAGCGATTCTCTAACTTTATTTTGACGGACCCCAATAAAGGAATGTTTTATCTTGTGTATAATGTTGTATCTGTGGCTCAGTTGGTGCTGTTGGTGGCTGTCGGGGGTCGCGGGTTCGAATCCGGATCGACGGAACAAAAAGCATAATACGTACCTATACCACACCTATGTCCTATACGTACTCGTATAGTAATAAAGCAGCATACTTAGTATATAATAATATTAATTCCATGACAAAAAGTTTTCAAAGTTCCTGGGTCATGGATGTATATTTGTGTAGTATAAAAGTACCAGCGACCCGCCCCGGCGTCGCACCGGTATAAAGTATATAGCCACTGAAAAAATTATTAAAATCGATAGCCTATGATCCTTTACGTGGTCTACTTCTTATCTGTGCCAAATAACATAAAAATTGCTCGAGTAGTTCGCGAGATAAGCCCTTTCAAATAATTTCTCCCGTTTTTTCCACATTCTCCTATTAGTCTTAGTGCGATAAAATATAGCCTTCCTCGATAAATGGGCTATCTAACACTGAAAGAATCATCAAAATCCGTTGCGTAGTTTTAAAGATTAAAGGGAACAAAGGGACATGAGGGAAAAAAAGCGACTTTGTTTTATAATTATAAGATAAGACTAGCTATATGACCAAGCTTCGCTCGGTATTCAAAAAATTAAAAAAACACATAAAATGATATTTTATGAAAATGTTTCCTAGCTAGATCGATTTATCGCCCCCGAAACCCCCTATACACAAAATTTTATGAAAATCGTTGGAGCCGATTCCGAGATTCCAATTATATATATGTTACAGTCATAGTGATTAAATAGCTATTATACATAATGACTGGTCTTTATACATAATATCAAAATTGACTAGACAATGTGAAAAATTAATCACTTTATCCGGATATTATTCATAGTAGCTGGCCAAAGTTAGCCAAAGTAATAAATACGGTATATAACCGACTTGTTACCTCTCCTTAATTGTAAGAATAAATAATAAAACAAGACGTGAGTGGAAGAATAAGGTAAGAAACATGAAAAAACTTTCCGTTTTTTGCTTCAATGGAGGCTTTAGCCTAAAGCCTAATTTTGCCGGCCCTAAAGGCCTTAGGGCCGGCAAAATTATTTGAAATAGAAAAACTGTGGATTATATGTGTACTGTGTAGCCAGATACATTAGCTAGGTTATGAAGTAGATAAGTTACAAGTTTTATTAAAATAATTAGGGAAATAATTAGTTATTGTCCGAATGTTACGAAATGTTACTTATTCGATTCTTCCACTCACGTCTCACGTCATAATTATTTATGAACCAGTTATTTAATGTCACTTAATTTTTAAAAAAAATATTACTGTAGTCTTTAAAGAGGGATACCTGATCTCTGGTTTTTTATTTTGTTTTATGGCTGGTAAATTAAGAGTTAAATACTTAACTTTATACCAATTTTCATTAACGTAGAATTATTTTCTATGGCAAATTTATTTTAATTCTAAAAATAATCTTTATAATTGTTACACATCGAATAATAGTTATGATATTGCTACACATGTAGTTAGTATGCTTAAGGCAAATTGAAATATAATATTTTTATAATAGTTACCTACTTGTTTTATTACATTATCCAAGTCTTTGAAGATATTATATAAAATTGCTAGTTAATATGATTAATTATGTGTAAATTATCACTTTATCTAAATTGAGTAGACATTATAAATAATGGCTAGATAATATTATCTAGCCATTATTTATAATGTCTACTATGTATATACATAATATCCAGATTTATTACTTTGGCTGTAACATATATATTTGTATACAAGAATTGCTCGTTAAAGATATAAGATATAGATAGATGTATAGATAAGACATGTTTAAACAAATATGTACATAAGAAGTCCCTATTGTATTTTTTAGGTTTCTGACTCCTATGTTTTTTAAATAATGCTTGATTAACGTAGTGGGGGGCCACATTACCACCTTCTCCTATATGGAATAGTATAAAAGTATTAAATATATTTCTGTTGTCTGGTATCTGTAGCACAAGTCCTTCAGGTACTTACCTCGGGGTCAGAGTGCCAGACTGACGTAGTGTGAAGAGTCAATTGAATATATATTTTGAATATGCGCGTGACGGCTCTGCTCAGAACAAGCAACCGACTCAAAAATTGTTACTATTTCAGATACAATACGATTTAAAGATAATGGGCACTTACGACTACTTATGATTGAGGTGCGAGTCAACGATAGCGCGATGTAGCCCGCCCTTAGCGACATCTATGTTCCCCAAAGGCTAACTAGATGGTAAAAAATAAAAATTTATTATAATTGAAATCCAGTTTGCGGCCGCTACTCTGTTACGCCGAAATTCGTTATCTCACGGAAACCGTACTTTTTTCCAACAAAAACCATCCTAACTCCTATCCTGTTATCAATTATTTCCTTCAAGTGCAAGATGAAAACACATTGTTTATATTTCAGTTACATTAAAATGTTGTTTTAATTAATTTAGAATTTAGATGATCATTTATTAATTTTGGTAATCATATTTTACTAGTTTTGATTTAACGATGGTTTATTTGGAGTAATTTTGCATAGGATAGCATTTAGCAAGATGTTAAAAGTTTGGTTATAAATGCTGTTATAAATGTTATAACTTTGGTGATCATTCACAACTTTTCTTTTACCTACCAATGATTTATTTGGAGTCATTTCGCATGCATAGGATAACGAGATGTTAAATCTTTGGTTATCATATTTTTACATTATTTTATTAATTTTATATTATTAAAATGTATGTATGTTTTAAATTTTTATGTTTATGTTCGCATATCTCTGAAACTACAAGTCCGATTTAAATAATTCTTTTTTTTGTTTGTATTGTTCAACTAAGGGAATGCTGAAAGTTTCATCAAAATCGATTCAGTAGTTTTTGTGATAGGGAATTTTAATTCTCAATTTCGTACAATTTTGAAGTCAGGCTTATCTTTTTAGGGTTCCGTACCCAAAGGGTAAAAACGGGACCCTATTACTGAGACTTCAATGTCTGTCCGTCTGTCTCCAGGCTGTAACTCAAAAACCGCTATAGGTAGAGTTCTGAAATTTTCACAGATTGTGTATTTCTGTTGCCGCTATAAGTTATAACAACAAATACTAAAAACACAATAAAATTAACATTTAAGGGGGGCTTCCATACAACAAACGTGATTTTTTTAGGTTTTTTCTAGTGATGGGATTCGAATCACATTTGATTCGAATGATTCGAATCATGACATTTATATCTCGATTCGAGTCAGTTTTTAAATTGGTTCGAACATAATTTGATTCGAATTGTCGAGTTGATTCGAATTCACGAGCTGATTCGATTCCACGAGCTGATTCGAATCACGTCAATGCAACGCCCCGCGAAAGATTAGTACCATATAGGGAGATCGCACACGTCACACTTTTTGTGTGATCGAGTCTGCGGCTTACATACAATCTGCATGGCGCGCGCCATCAGATTGTATAATAAGCCGCAGACTCGATCACACAAAAAGTGTGACGTGTGCGATCTCCCATAAGGTAATGTTCAGTGCAATTATAGAGATGCGAGCTCTCATTGGGCCGGTGCGGGCGCGAAGGCCTGTGATTGGACGGCAGTTCCCAGCAGTGGAATAAAAGAAGTAGCTTATGTTCTTTTCAAAGGTCTATACTCTATACTAACGCCTATCGAGAACGATTCAGTGGTTTATGCGTGAAAGCGTAGCAGACACAGACAGAATGATAAATGCCTCATGCTAACAGCTTCATTTCGTTGTAGTTAAATGTCTTTCTGTATGATTATTAAATTAAATCGTGATCGTGTAATTCAAATACTTTGAGGACTCAGAGTATGTCCATACCAAATATCAGCATAAATCGGGAAAGGACATCTAGGATACTTTCATCCGGAAAAATGTACGGTTCCCGCGCGACAAACGAATTTTGGCGCAACGGAGTTGCGGGTGTCCTTTAGTAATAAAATACTTATTGTAAACATCCAATGTAATGTAACATTTAATCTTCTTTACTCTCACTACTCTCTGTCAAATCTGAGAGTTTAGATAGATCTGAGTCCTCCTCTCTCATGTCGTAGAAGAAGTGGTCGCCAAGGGGGCTGCCGTCGCGCGGTTCCTTGCAGATACCGTCGTACAGTTTGACGAACACTGGAAATATAATAATTTATTTTCATTTTCATTTCAATAGCTCCTACGAGTTTCGGTGACGGTGATTTCATTGAAACCAGAGTCCTTAGTGAAACTGGAGCCGTACCACGAAACTGGGGCCGTACCACAAAACCGTTTTGAGACGCGGCATCCTCGTTCGATTGTTTGAGTCTCAAAATGGTATCGTGGTACATGCCCTGTATTCGCTAGTTTCGATAGCGAAGTTAGATGTCAAAAATGTATGGGATTTGACATACAAGCGAGGCATTATGTCAAATCCTATATTATATTTTAGCATCCAATGCATATTAACTAAGCACTCAGGCCAAGCTACGTAGGAGTCATTTTATAGTGTCCTCGCGCAGCGCGCTATTCACAAGCTGGCTCTTGACTCTGAGGTCGTGGTCCGTGGGTTGCATTCCTGACAATGTTGTTCCCAAGTTTCGTTAGGATAATGCAGGTCGATCATCTAATTCCATACTAATATTATAAATGCGAAAGTGTGTCTGTCTGTCTGTCTGTCTGTTACCTCTTCACGCTCGAACCGCTGAACCGATTTTGCTGAAATTTGGCATGGAGATTCTTTGAGTCCCGAGAAAGGACATAGGATAGTTTTTATCCCGGAAAAATGTACGGTTCCCGCGCGATAAACGAATTTTGGCGCAACGAAGTTGCGGGCATCATCTAGTAATCTGATAAGATGATCCATGCGTCGGATGGGCATGTAAAAGGTCGGTTCTGTGCCTGATTTCTCGCCAGTCGTGTCGGATATTGTCTTATGAGAGTAAGGAAAGGGAGAGAGTAGTGTATTGCGCACACACTTAGGTATTTCAAAATCCCCCCTACGCCTGATTTCAATGAAACTCAAATTGTCATCACTCACTAGTCCCATCCTGGCAGTTCCTCAGCCGCATCATGCAAACGCTCTTGAAAGTCCTCCGTGCCTTCTGGTACCCACCACAGACCCAGCTGATGGTCTTGTCTGTAGGCTCCTTCGCCATGTCTTGTGGACAGGGGGGACAGACGCGGTGGTACTTTCGCCTGTAAAAATGAAGATATAATATATGTTATATCTATGGACGCTTCACACCACGTCAGTCTGGCCCCGTGTTAAGTACCTGAAGGACTTGTGTTACAGGTACCAGACAACGGAAATATATTTAATACTTTTATAGTATACATACATTAAGATTTTTATTATACCATACACATATTTAATACACATCCAGACCCTGGAACATTGAAAACTTTTTGTTCCGTCGCGCGTCGGCGGGATTCGAACCCGCGACCCCCGGCTTGAGCTACCAACGCGCTCACCACTGAGCCACAGAGGTCGCGAAGATGAAAAAAAATCTATGTCTGTGGCAAAAAGTGTCAGTCAAAAAGTGTCGTTACAACCTTTTCCGTCTATCCTCCTTTCGCAACGCGCGATAAGGAACTTCGTTCCAAAAAAACAGAATATGACCCGGTCAAACTCAAGCTCAAAAAATTTTATTCAGAATATTTTTTCAAATATTCTCTGAACGTCCGGTGTCTACCATTGGTTCGGGAACGAACCCGGCGAGAAGAACCGGCGTAAGAAACTCGCACAGGACCACCTTTTACTAAAAAGATGGAAAATTGCTCTTAATTTCTCTTTTTTCGCCGGTCAACTTCGTATCTCTTTCCACCAAATATAAACCTTCCCTGGACTTCCACGAATAGTTAACAAGACCATAAAATTAGCAAAATCGGTGCCACCGTTCTCGAGTTTAGCTTAGCGAGACCGACAATATTTAAAAGTAATTTATCTATATGTCACCGTAAGATTGTAAAGTCCGCGAGATTGTAATATGACGAAGTGATGGATTGTAAACAAACAGTTTTCCAATGATTTTAAATTATTTATTTCGTATTTAAAATAACTTCAATGCCAAATGGTATGAGATGTATAACATAAAATAAAATTTAGATATATTTAAAGTGCTGTTTGAATAGTCGGTTATTAAAATTAACCTAATTTATAATTCAAACTGCACTTTAAATATATCTAAATTTTATTCAATGTTATACATCAAATATTCAGGCAATAGAAGTTATTTTAAATACGACATAATTAATTTAAAATCACCGGAAAACTGTTTGTTTACAATCCATCACTTCGTCATATTACAATCTCGCGGTGTTTACAATCTTACGGTGACATATACATATAATAAATCTGTAGAAATGACAATTCTGTACATTAAAGATATTCAAAAAATAATAAGCGGAGGGTGTCACAACATCGCTATAGAAGCCGAAAAGTTAGTTAGTTTTTTTGTCTGTCTGTCTGTCTGTCTGTATGTTTGTTCCAGCATCACACGAAAACTACTTATCCGATTTGAATGCGGTTTTCGCAGATATATTTGTCTTCTTCCAACTTAACATCTGGTGTATAAAAATTCCCCCCCCCCCCCACCCCTCTAAGGGGACAAAAGAGGGGGTCATATTTTGTATCAAACTTTTTTCTTTAACACGAAAACAACCGATTCGATTTGGATACGGTTTTCGCAGACATATTTGTCTTCTTCCAACTTAACATCTGGTGTATAAAAATCATCCCCGCCACCCCTCTAAGGGAAGCAAAGAGGGGGTCAGATTTTGTATGAAACTTTTTTCTTTAATGGACTTACTTCATATTATTAACTGTTTTTTCCAACTTAACATCTGGTTTATAAAAATTTTCCCCCCACCGCTCTTTGGGGACAAAAGAGGGGGTAAGATTTACATCAAAAACGGAGTTGCGTCGTCTAGATATATTAAAAGTTATTTGCTTACCATCCTCTGAGTTCAGCTGCTGACTGACACGACTGCAATATAACTGCAAACCATTATGAAGTTGCATTCAAACTGCACTTGAACTGAAATTTGCGGAAATGCGGTCCGTCTGTATAGACCCTTATAGTCCACTTAAAGCGTTTGGATCAAAATAATAATCATAAATAAAGAAATAAAACAAAAAATGTTGCAGCTGTGAGAGACTGTAATGTCCTCGTCGCTTCGTTGTAAGGTGGAGCAGTTGCTACTTTAGTGTTAAAACTATAGAAATAATGAAATAACTAAGAAATTTTAAAACCAAAAAACAAGCTGTGAGACAGCTGATGACTACGGATCGACAAACAGACATGTCAAACATAAATTAATGTATAGCACCCGCGACGGTAGAAGACTTTAGTATTTCCACAGAATAGATAATAGTACAGGTAGTATTTCGAAAGGAAGGGAACTGTACTTTTTTGCGATTTAAAGTAGCCTATCTGGATAAAATACACTCAGAGTATGATAGTGTGGTTGTCTTATCAAAATCGGTCCAGCCGTTATACGGATAACAGTTTTGATTTAGTATATTATATAGAAGACATTTTAATATTATTATTCTGGAGGAATATTTTCTCAAGCACCTTTTGCAATGTTTTGAATTGATGACAATTTACAGCGATATTTAAGAGGTTGAAGTATATTACATGAAAGCCTTTAAACACGAAATGTTCAAAAAACCGAGCTTTTAGATCGCATCTAATATTCATGAGCTCCTGTACTATGTTCGAGTTAAAGAGGATCAGTGTGTGGGCTCTTGTACTAGGTTCGAGTGAGAAATAGGTTTGTTTGCTCCTGTACTAGCATGGCATTGTGTAGGCTCTTAGGGCCTGTCCAGATGAAGCGTTTTACGTGCGAGTGAGCGACTCGCGCGTACCCTAGGTACTAGAGCTTCATAATAAAGCTAGAAACAAACTATCGGACGCATCCATTAGTCGCGGCTGATGGATGCGGCTTAACAATGTGCTCGGTTCATCCGCGGACATCAAAGACCTAACTTTTATGTCAATGGCAGACGTCCGCGGATGCAAAAACATCCGGCCAGCCAGATTCTGTTCGGACGTCCGAACGCTCAAGGTCGCGTCCGCGACTTATGACAGACAATGTGCACAGTTTAGTGAATTTTGTATTGATCAGATAGAAACAAGCCGCATCCGATGAAAACGTCCGCGGACGTTATTACTTACTCGTATATCGCGTCCAGATGCCTACGCGCGTTTTCTAACTTTGTGATTATATGGGCAAACGCCTCATCGTCATTATGTTGCTTTCTGCTTACATACATTTTTTTAAAGTAACTCTTTCAGCGCTGCTACTTTCACAGTCAACTCTACATTTATATAATTAACACATACACACCCTAAAGTATTATCTGTTTGTTCTGTTACACTATAAATACTAGGTTTTAGATTAAATTTATGGTTTCGGCAATAAATATAATAATTAAGATAAGCCTACTTATGTCGAAAGTCGTGGATTGCATCTCATGTTATCCCTCTCTTCTTTCATGTTTATGAAAAGGAAAACATAATATTTGAGAATGTTTGTTTTTTGCGGTATACTCGTAAAAGCTGAGTCCATCAATAAAATTCATTAATATTCAAAAAATTTGCCTTAGTCAATATCACGAGGGTGCGAAATAATAAATCACTGAAAAATGTAGGGTGACCATGTCTTGTGCTGTGTCGGGATGAATAAGAAATAAAATAACACAGTATAAGGGTCTAAAGACACTCGGCTGAATTACACCGGCGTAATTAACGTGGCCTAAATTACGTTCAGCCGCTTACGTCTGATGCAACACACTATAAATTACGCGAAGAGCCGAAATTTCGCGGCGTAATTTCCGTTGCGGAACGCGCGCGTAAGTGAGTATTTCAAATTCTCAGATGTAAGGGTCTATCTATAGAGACGGACCGCATTTCAACTGCAATCTAACTGCAAATTCAAGCAGTTCAGTGCAGTTTGAATGCAGTTGACACCACTGCAATAGAACTGCAAACCATTATCAACTGCGTTCAAACTGCACTTGAACTGCAATTTGCGGTTGGATTGCAGTTGAAACGTGGTCCGTCTGTATAGACCCTTAGGGTCTATACAGGCGAACTGCATCCCGCGGGATTGATATTTCTAATCCCGCGGGATCTCTAATTTGCAATCTCGAGTCAGTATTGCATTCCCTAGTCTATACAGACGGACCGCATTTCAACTGCAATCTAACCGCAAATTCAAGCAGTTCAGTGCAGTTTGAATGCAGTTGACACTACTGCAACAGAACTGCAAACCATTATCAACTGCATTCAATCTGCACTTGAACTGCAATTTGCGGTTGGATTGCAGTTGAAATGCGGTCCGTCTGTATAGACCGCAAATTGCAGTTCAAGTGTAGTTTGAATGCAGTTGACACGACTGCAATAGAATTGCAAACCATTATCAACTGCATTCAAACTGCACTTGAACTGCAATTTGCGGTTGGATTGCAGTTGAAATGCGGTCCGTCTGTATAGACCCTTAATGTTGGATTTGCTACGTTCGGTTTTGATAATTCCGTCGCGTATAGTGTGTTGCTATACAAAACATTACCGCCGAATCTCTGCCGAACTTTACGCTCGACTCGGCTCGACGGAAATTCGGCTCGAGACGGAATTTCGGCATAGTGTGTCGTCCATCGCGTTCCGTCCGTATTTTGTATGCATTTAAAACGCAGCGTAAACGCGGCGGAATTGACGCCGGCGTAATTCCGACCGGGACGTTAAGACCACTTCGTTACATACTTAGTAGCAAGTAGTAATAGTATGGGAGCCCTAGAACAATTTTTTATTATGATTATCAAGCTAATTTTTTATGTGTAGCTTCATTTTGATAAGACGAACAACATTGGGAAAAATCTCGAAAGTGGTAGCTAACAGAGGTAGAAAGGATTTCATACTTTGAATTGATGATCCTAAAACATGGACTGTTTTATTTGTAGGACAATGTTACTCTCAAATTATATAACTAATAACCTATCAATATACAAAAAATCAGCTCGTTAGGGTTCCGTTTTAGGGTTCTGTAATCAAGAAAACTTGGCTAACTACTGTTGAAGTTAGCGTGTTTTTATTATGCAAAGAATATGGTATTATTGTATCTTGTTTCACTTTTATTTACAAAATATCTTTTTATTTTCAGGTATGTACTCCAGTTTTTGCCGCAATGAGCAATGTTCGTAAGTTTAAAATAAGATTATTTTAATAACGTCTGAATTTTTTACCGTTTTCTATACATTAATACAAACCGCTATAAGTTATTGACAAAAAAGTGACAATTATGTTTCTATACTGTACTCGGCGAAACATGGCGGTAGCGGTCATTGACTCCCTGTCAAGAACTTGTCATTTTCTATAAAAACCGCGATTGACAATGAATTGTCAGATGTTGTCGATCGCGGCTTTGTATAAAAAATGACAAGATTTTGACAGGGAGTCATTAATCACCGCTACCGGCATGTTTCTCCGAGTACAGTATACCTAGTCGATAATTCTTTGAACTCATAAAATGTTGAAAATTAGAATTATGCCGTAACTTACCAAAAGTTTAAAAATTAACAGAATCTGGCGCGAGCATTTTTCAAATCGCTCCCAGACTAGTAAGGTCATTGACTGCTGTTGGCTCATTTCTCCATGTTGACTATAGTTAGATGATAACTTGGCAAAAGTTCCCGCAACATGTCCGCCATAATCGAGCGGCGGGGACACCTGATTGACACGTCGGAGCTAACTGCCCATGAATTATTTAGCGGAGGGTCAAATTTAGTCGCACTCGAGTCCTGGGGTTGGGACATTTTGCGTGTGAACATTCATCATCATCAGTATCGTAACCAGTAGAAAGAACGATAGCCTATATTTAACAACATTGCTATACATATCCATACTAACTAGTAGTATTATAAATGCTCGTGGCTGTCTTTCTGTTTGTTACATCTTTACGCTAAAACTAAGGGCCGGGACACATAAACACGATACGACGTCGTTTCATAACCACGATGCGGCGTCGTTTCACGACGCGACGTCGCGTCGTGGGGATCTACGACGAGCATCGTAAAAAACTACGTCGCGACATCGTAACGTGCCACGATACACGGCACGTCGTCGCGTCGTAGAAACTCACGATGCGTTCCTGTGTCAGTGCCACAGTTGTTATTCAAAATTCAAAGCTGACGGACGCTATTGAGGTCGATCAAAGTTTCTGTCTTTTCTTTATCCGTCTTCTTAACAACAGCAGGAGTAAAACGCGTCTAGTGCGGTCCATTTCTCAAAATTAACTGCGACAATTCACCCTGCATTGTATCAACGGCGTCGTGCCGTGTATCGTAGCACGTTACGATGTCGCGATGTAGTTTTTAACGAAGCTCGTCATAGATTCCCACGATGCGACGTCGCATCGTGAAACGACGCCGCATCGTGGTACGACACGACGTCGTATCGTGTTTATGTGTCCCGGCCCTTAGATGTAATTTGGTATGGAGATACTTTGCGTCCCGAACTCCCGAGAAAGGTCATAGAACAGTTTTTATGGTGGAAAAATGAACGGTTCCCGCGCGATCAACGTCGGCGTCATTCTGTTTGTTATATTTCAGAACTCATGCTATAACAGCGATTCTCTAACTTTATTTTGACGGACCCCAATAAAGGAATGTTTTATCTTGTGTATAATGTTGTATCTGTGGCTCAGTTGGTGGCTGTCGGGGGTCGCGGGTTCGAATCCGGATCGACGGAACAAAAAGCATAATACGTACCTATACCACACCTATGTCCTATACGTACTCGTATAGTAATAAAGCAGCATACTTAGTATATAATAATATTAATTCCATGACAAAAAGTTTTCAAAGTTCCTGGGTCATGGATGTATATTTGTGTAGTATAAAAGTACCAGCGACCCGCCCCGGCGTCGCACCGGTATAAAGTATATAGCCACTGAAAAAATTATTAAAATCGATAGCCTATGATCCTTTACGTGGTCTACTTCTTATCTGTGCCAAATAACATAAAAATTGCTCGAGTAGTTCGCGAGATAAGCCCTTTCAAATAATTTCTCCCGTTTTTTCCACATTCTCCTATTAGTCTTAGTGCGATAAAATATAGCCTTCCTCGATAAATGGGCTATCTAACACTGAAAGAATCATCAAAATCCGTTGCGTAGTTTTAAAGATTAAAGGGAACAAAGGGACATGAGGGAAAAAAAGCGACTTTGTTTTATAATTATAAGATAAGACTAGCTATATGACCAAGCTTCGCTCGGTATTCAAAAAATTAAAAAAACACATAAAATGATAATTTATGAAAATGTTTCCTAGCTAGATCGATTTATCGCCCCCGAAACCCCCTATACACAAAATTTTATGAAAATCGTTGGAGCCGATTCCGAGATTCCAATTATATATATGTTACAGTCATAGTGATTAAATAGCTATTATACATAATGACTGGTCTTTATACACAATATCAAAATTGACTAGACAATGTGAAAAATTAATCACTTTATCCGGATATTATTCATAATAGCTGGCCAAAGTTAGCCAAAGTAATAAATACGGTATATAACCGACTTGTTACCTCTCCTTAATTGTAAGAATAAATAATAATACAAGACGTGAGTGGAAGAATAAGGTAAGAAACATGAAAAAACTTTCCGTTTTTTGCTTCAATGGAGGCTTTAGCCTAAAGCCTAATTTTGCCGGCCCTAAAGGCCTTAGGGCCGGCAAAATTATTTGAAATAGAAAAACTGTGGATTATATGTGTACTGTGTAGCCAGATACATTAGCTAGGTTATGAAGTAGATAAGTTACAAGTTTTATTAAAATAATTAGGGAAATAATTAGTTATTGTCCGAATGTTACGAAATGTTACTTATTCGATTCTTCCACTCACGTCTCACGTCATAATTATTTATGACCCAGTTATTTAATGTCACTTAATTTTTAAAAAAATTATTACTGTAGTCTTTAAAGAGGGATACCTGATCTCTGGTTTTTTATTTTGTTTTATGGCTGGTAAATTAAGATTTAAATACTTAACTTTATACCAATTTTCATTAACGTAGAATTATTTTCTATGGCAAATTTATTTTAATTCTAAAAATAATCTTTATAATTGTTACACATCGAATAATAGTTATGATATTGCTACACATGTAGTTAGTATGCTTAAGGCAAATTGAAATATAATATTTTTATAATAGTTACCTACTTGTTTTATTACATTATCCAAGTCTTTGAAGATATTATATAAAATTGCTAGTTAATATGATTAATTATGTGTAAATTATCACTTTATCTAAATTGAGTAGACATTATAAATAATGGCTAGATAATATTATCTAGCCATTATTTATAATGTCTACTATGTATATACATAATATCCAGATTTATTACTTTGGCTGTAACATATATATTTGTATACAAGAATTGCTCGTTAAAGATATAAGATATAGATAGATGTATAGATAAGACATGTTTAAACAAATATGTACATAAGAAGTCCCTATTGTATGTTTTAGGTTTCTGACTCCTATGTTTTTTAAATAATGCTTGATTAACGTAGTGGGGGGCCACATTACCACCTTCTCCTATATGGAATAGTATAAAAGTATTAAATATATTTCCGTTGTCTGGTATCTGTAACACAAGTCCTTCAGGTACTTACCTCGGGGTCAGAGTGCCAGACTGACGTAGTGTGAAGAGTCAATTGAAAATATATTTTGAATACGCGCGTGACGGCTCTGCTCAGAACAAGCAACCGACTCAAAAATTGTTACAAATTTCAGATACAATACGAATTAAAGAAATTGGGCACTTACGACTACTTATGATTGAGGTGCGAGTCAACGATAGCGCGATGTAGCCCGCCCTTAGCGACATCTATGTTCCCCAAAGGCTAACTAGATGGTAAAAAATAAAAATTTATTATAATTGAAATCCAGTTTGCGGCCGCTACTCTGTTACGCCGAAATTCGTTATCTCACGGAAACCGTACTTTTTTCCAACAAAAACCATCCTAACTCCTATCCTGTTATCAATTATTTCCTTCAAGTGCAAGATGAAAACACATTGTTTATATTTCAGTTACATTAAAATGTTGTTTTAATTAATTTAGAATTTAGATGATCATTTATTAATTTTGGTAATCATATTTTACTAGTTTTGATTTAACGATGGTTTATTTGGAGTAATTTTGCATAGGATAGCATTTAGCAAGATGTTAAAAGTTTGGTTATAAATGCTGTTATAAATGTTATAACTTTGGTGATCATTCACAACTTTTCTTTTACCTACCAATGATTTATTTGGAGTCATTTCGCATGCATAGGATAACGAGATGTTAAATCTTTGGTTATCATATTTTTACATTATTTTATTAATTTTATATTATTAAAATGTATGTATGTTTTAAATTTTTATGTTTATGTTCGCATATCTCTGAAACTACAAGTCCGATTTAAATAATTCTTTTTTTTGTTTGTATTGTTCAACTAAGGGAATGCTGAAAGTTTCATCAAAATCGATTCAGTAGTTTTTGTGATAGGGAATTTTAATTCTCAATTTCGTACAATTTTGAAGTCAGGTTTATCTTTTTAGGGTTCCGTACCCAAAGGGTAAAAACGGGACCCTATTACTGAGACTTCAATGTCTGTCCGTCTGTCCGTCTATCCGTCTGTCTCCAGGCTGTAACTCAAAAACCGCTATAGGTAGAGTTCTGAAATTTTCACAGATTGTGTATTTCTGTTGCCGCTATAAGTTATAACAACAAATACTAAAAACACAATAAAATTAACATTTAAGGGGGGCTTCCATACAACAAACGTGATTTTTTTAGGCTTTTTCTAGTGATGGGATTCGAATCACATTTGATTCGAATGATTCGAATCATGACATTTATATCTCGATTCGAGTCAGTTTTTAAATTGGTTCGAACATAATTTGATTCGAATTGTCGAGTTGATTCGAATTCACGAGCTGATTCGATTCCACGAGCTGATTCGAATCACGTCAATGCAACGCCCCGCGAAAGATTAGTACCATATAGGGAGATCGCACACGTCACACTTTTTGTGTGATCGAGTCTGCGGCTTACATACAATCTGCATGGCGCGCGCCATCAGATTGTATAATAAGCCGCAGACTCGATCACACAAAAAGTGTGACGTGTGCGATCTCCCATAAGGTAATGTTCAGTGCAATTATAGAGATGCGAGCTCTCATTGGGCCGGTGCGGGCGCGAAGGCCTGTGATTGGACGGCAGTTCCCAGCAGTGGAATAAAAGAAGTAGCTTATGTTCTTTTCAAAGGTCTATACTCTATACTAACGCCTATCGAGAACGATTCAGTGGTTTATGCGTGAAAGCGTAGCAGACACAGACAGAATGATAAATGCCTCATGCTAACAGCTTCATTTCGTTGTAGTTAAATGTCTTTCTGTATGATTATTAATTTAAATCGTGATCGTGTAATTCAAATACTTTGAGGACTCAGAGTATGTCCATACCAAATATCAGCATAAATCGGGAAAGGACATCTAGGATACTTTCATCCGGAAAAATGTACGGTTCCCGCGCGACAAACGAATTTTGGCGCAACGGAGTTGCGGGTGTCCTTTAGTAATAAAATACTTATTGTAAACATCCAATGTAATGTAACATTTAATCTTCTTTACTCTCACTACTCTCTGTCAAATCTGAGAGTTTAGATAGATCTGAGTCCTCCTCTCTCATGTCGTAGAAGAAGTGGTCGCCAAGGGGGCTGCCGTCGCGCGGTTCCTTGCAGATACCGTCGTACAGTTTGACGAACACTGGAAATATAATAATTTATTTTCATTTTCATTTCAATAGCTCCTACGAGTTTCGGTGACGGTGATTTCATTGAAACCAGAGTCCTTAGTGAAACTGGAGCCGTACCACGAAACTGGGGCCGTACCACAAAACCGTTTTGAGACGCGGCATCCTCGTTCGATTGTTTGAGTCTCAAAATGGTATCGTGGTACATGCCCTGTATTCGCTAGTTTCGATAGCGAAGTTAGATGTCAAAAATGTATGGGATTTGACATACAAGCGAGGCATTATGTCAAATCCTATATTATATTTTAGCATCCAATGCATATTAACTAAGCACTCAGGCCAAGCTACGTAGGAGTCATTTTATAGTGTCCTCGCGCAGCGCGCTATTCACAAGCTGGCTCTTGACTCTGAGGTCGTGGTCCGTGGGTTGCATTCCTGACAATGTTGTTCCCAAGTTTCGTTAGGATAATGCAGGTCGATCATCTAATTCCATACTAATATTATAAATGCGAAAGTGTGTCTGTCTGTCTGTCTGTCTGTTACCTCTTCACGCTCGAACCGCTGAACCGATTTTGCTGAAATTTGGCATGGAGATTCTTTGAGTCCCGAGAAAGGACATAGGATAGTTTTTATCCCGGAAAAATGTACGGTTCCCGCGCGATAAACGAATTTTGGCGCAACGAAGTTGCGGGCATCATCTAGTAATCTGATAAGATGATCCATGCGTCGGATGGGCATGTAAAAGGTCGGTTCTGTGCCTGATTTCTCGCCAGTCGTGTCGGATATTGTCTTATGAGAGTAAGGAAAGGGAGAGAGTAGTGTATTGCGCACACACTTAGGTATTTCAAAATCCCCCCTACGCCTGATTTCAATGAAACTCAAATTGTCATCACTCACTAGTCCCATCCTGGCAGTTCCTCAGCCGCATCATGCAAACGCTCTTGAAAGTCCTCCGTGCCTTCTGGTACCCACCACAGACCCAGCTGATGGTCTTGTCTGTAGGCTCCTTCGCCATGTCTTGTGGACAGGGGGGACAGACGCGGTGGTACTTTCGCCTGTAAAAATGAAGATATAATATATGTTATATCTATGGACGCTTCACACCACGTCAGTCTGGCCCCGTGTTAAGTACCTGAAGGACTTGTGTTACAGGTACCAGACAACGGAAATATATTTAATACTTTTATAGTATACATACATTAAGATTTTTATTATACCATACACATATTTAATACACATCCAGACCCTGGAACATTGAAAACTTTTTGTTCCGTCGCGCGTCGGCGGGATTCGAACCCGCGACCCCCGGCTTGAGCTACCAACGCGCTCACCACTGAGCCACAGAGGTCGCGAAGATGAAAAAAAATCTATGTCTGTGGCAAAAAGTGTCAGTCAAAAAGTGTCGTTACAACCTTTTCCGTCTATCCTCCTTTCGCAACGCGCGATAAGGAACTTCGTTCCAAAAAAACAGAATATGACCCGGTCAAACTCAAGCTCAAAAAATTTTATTCAGAATATTTTTTCAAATATTCTCTGAACGTCCGGTGTCTACCATTGGTTCGGGAACGAACCCGGCGAGAAGAACCGGCGTAAGAAACTCGCACAGGACCACCTTTTACTAAAAAGATGGAAAATTGCTCTTAATTTCTCTTTTTTCGCCGGTCAACTTCGTATCTCTTTCCACCAAATATAAACCTTCCCTGGACTTCCACGAATAGTTAACAAGACCATAAAATTAGCAAAATCGGTGCCACCGTTCTCGAGTTTAGCTTAGCGAGACCGACAATATTTAAAAGTAATTTATCTATATGTCACCGTAAGATTGTAAAGTCCGCGAGATTGTAATATGACGAAGTGATGGATTGTAAACAAACAGTTTTCCAATGATTTTAAATTATTTATTTCGTATTTAAAATAACTTCAATGCCAAATGGTATGAGATGTATAACATAAAATAAAATTTAGATATATTTAAAGTGCTGTTTGAATGGTCGGTTATTAAAATTAACCTAATTTATAATTCAAACTGCACTTTAAATATATCTAAATTTTATTCAATGTTATACATCAAATATTCAGGCAATAGAAGTTATTTTAAATACGATATAATTAATTTAAAATCACCGGAAAACTGTTTGTTTACAATCCATCACTTCGTCATATTACAATCTCGCGGTGTTTACAATCTTACGGTGACATATACATATAATAAATCTGTAGAAATGACAATTCTGTACATTAAAGATATTCAAAAAATAATAAGCGGAGGGTGTCACAACATCGCTATAGAAGCCGAAAAGTTAGTTAGTTTTTTTGTCTGTCTGTCTGTCTGTATGTTTGTTCCAGCATCACACGAAAACTACTAATCCGATTTGAATGCGGTTTTCGCAGATATATTTGTCTTCTTCCAACTTAACATCTGGTGTATAAAAATTCCCCCCCCCCACCCCTCTAAGGGGACAAAAGAGGGGGTCATATTTTGTATCAAACTTTTTTCTTTAACACGAAAACAACCGATTCGATTTGGATACGGTTTTCGCAGACATATTTGTCTTCTTCCAACTTAACATCTGGTGTATAAAAATCATCCCCGCCACCCCTCTACGGGAAGCAAAGAGGGGGTCAGATTTTGTATGAAACTTTTTCTTTAATGGACTTACTTCATATTATTAACTGTTTTTTCCAACTTAACATCTGGTTTATAAAAATTTTCCCCCCACCGCTCTTTGGGGACAAAAGAGGGGGTAAGATTTTGTATCAACTGATGAAGTAGAAATACTTTAAATGGCAAAACAACGTTGCCGGGACAGCTAGTATAATATATGAATAGATATACTCTGTTACCTATTTACGCTTTAACCGCTGAACAGATTTAAGTAGATGAAATTTGGTATGGAGATGGAAAGGGATAGATTTTGTTGCGCAAAATTGTTTTTGCGATTTATACTACTTTCGGAATAACGGAACCAATACGACCTGCAAACCTTCTAGAAGAGAGCGTATTCTCTCTTAAGGTGACGCCGCGTTAAAGTAAAAAACCGTGTTGGATAAGTTTTAGATTGCTTGTTTTCGGCCTCTCATAGAAAACAAGCAATGGAACTTCAAAAAATGGAAAGGGCGTAGCGACAAAATGGTTTTTGTCGCGTAATTTAAAAACTATAAATATACATTTCATATAAGCTATGGGCAAATTAAAGTGTATGCTTGAACCAATCTATGTACAAATTTTGGAAGCTTAAATCACTCTCCTCTGTTGGCAAAATAGGAATCCCTTTTTTACAGTGGTCTTTTTGATTGATTATTCTGTGTTATAAAAGTTGACCAATCGTGTTATGCTATGGCCTATGGGTAATTCAAAGACAAAGACATGATGAATACTGACAATGAACTTTAATTTCTTATCATTAGTCGTTGCTGAGAAAAATCGATATCGCTACCGCCAAATTATCAAGGCGTCGCCTTAAAAGGCCAGCAACGCACCTGCGACTTTTCTGATGTTGTGAGTGTCGGTGACAGTAGTTACTTTCCATAAGTTGACCCGTTAGGTCGATTTCCCCTATTTTTTACATCAATAACGGAGTTGCGTCGTCTAGATATATTAAAAGTTATTTGCTTACCATCCTCTGAGTTCAGCTGCTGACTGACACGACTGCAATATAACTGCAAACCATTATGAAGTTGCATTCAAACTGCACTTGAACTGAAATTTGCGGTTGGATTGCAGTTGAAATGCGGTCCGTCTGTATAGACCCTTATAGTCCACTAAAAGCGTTTGGATCAAAATAATAATCATAAATAAAGAAATAAAACAAAAAATGTTGCAGCTGTGAGAGACTGTAATGTCCTCGTCGCTTCGTTGTAAGGTGGAGCAGTTGCTACTTTAGTGTTAAAACTATAGAAATAATGAAATAACTAAGAAATTTTAAAACCAAAAAACAAGCTGTGAGACAGCTGATGACTACGGATCGACAAACAGACATGTCAAACATAAATTAATGTATAGCACCCGCGACGGTAGAAGACTTTAGTATTTCCACAGAATAGATAATAGTACAGGTAGTATTTCGAAAGGAAGGGAACTGTACTTTTTTGCGATTTAAAGTAGCCTATCTGGATAAAATACACTCAGAGTATGATAGTGTGGTTGTCTTATCAAAATCGGTCCAGCCGTTATACGGATAACAGTTTTGATTTAGTATATTATATAGAAGACATTTTAATATTATTATTCTGGAGGAATATTTTCTCAAGCACCTTTTGCAATGTTTTGAATTGATGACAATTTACAGCGATATTTAAGAGGTTGAAGTATATTACATGAAAGCCTTTAAACACGAAACGTTCAAAAAACCGAGCTTTTAGATCGCATCTAATATTCATGAGCTCCTGTACTATGTTCGAGTTAAAGAGGATCAGTGTGTGGGCTCTTGTACTAGGTTCGAGTGAGAAATAGGTTTGTTTGCTCCTGTACTAGCATGGCATTGTGTAGGCTCTTAGGGCCTGTCCAGATGAAGCGTTTTACGTGCGAGTGAGCGACTCGCGCGTACCCTAGGTACTAGAGCTTCATAATAAAGCTAGAAACAAACTATCGGACGCATCCATTAGTCGCGGCTGATGGATGCGGCTTAACAATGTGCTCGGTTCATCCGCGGACGTCAAAGACCTAACCTTTATGTCAATGGCAGACGTCCGCGGATGCAAAAACATCCGGCCAGCCAGATTCTGTTCGGACGTCCGAACGCTCAAGGTCGCGTCCGCGACTTATGACAGACAATGTGCACAGTTTAGTGAATTTTGTATTGATCAGATAGAAACAAGCCGCATCCGATGAAAACGTCCGCGGACGTTATTACTTACTCGTATATCGCGTCCAGATGCCTACGCGCGTTTTCTAACTTTGTGATTATATGGGCAAACGCCTCATCGTCATTATGTTGCTTTCTGCTTACATACATTTTTTTAAAGTAACTCTTTCAGCGCTGCTACTTTCACTGTCAACTCTACATTTATATAATTAACACATACACACCCTAAAGTATTATCTGTTTGTTCTGTTACACTATAAATACTAGGTTTTAGATTAAATTTATGGTTTCGGCAATAAATATAATAATTAAGATAAGCCTACTTATGTCGGAAGTCGTGGATTGCATCTCATGTTATCCCTCTCTTCTTTCATGTTTATGAAAAGGAAAACATAATATTTGAGAATGTTTGTTTTTTGCGGTATACTCGTAAAAGCTGAGTCCATCAATAAAATTCATTAATATTCAAAAAATTTGCCTTAGTCAATATCACGAGGGTGCGAAATAATAAATCACTGAAAAATGTAGGGTGACCATGTCTTGTGCTGTGTCGGGATGAATAAGAAATAAAATAACACAGTATAAGGGTCTAAACACACTAGGCTGAATGACACCGGCGTAATTAACGTGGCCGAAATTACGTTCAGCCGCTTACGTCTGATGCAACACACTATAAATTACGCGAAGAGCCGAAATTTCGCGGCGTAATTTCCGTTGCGGAACGCGCGCGTAAGTGAGTATTTAAAATTCTCAGATGTTAGGGTCTATCTATAGAGACGGACCGCATTTCTGGTAAGGACCCTAAGGGTCTGTATAGACCCTTAGGGTCTATACAGGCGAACTGCATCCCGCGGGATTGATATTTCTAATCCCGCGGGATCTCGAATTTGCAATCTCGAGTCAGTATTGCATTCCCTAGTCTATACAGACGGACCGCATTTCAACTGCAATCTAACCGCAAATTCAAGCAGTTCAGTGCAGTTTGAATGCAGTTGACACTACTGCAACAGAACTGCAAACCATTATCAACTGCATTCAATCTGCACTTGAACTGCAATTTGCGGTTGGATTGCAGTTGAAATGCGGTCCGTCTGTATAGACCGCAAATTGCAGTTCAAGTGTAGTTTGAATGCAGTTGACACGACTGCAATAGAATTGCAAACCATTATCAACTGCATTCAAACTGCACTTGAACTGCAATTTGCGGTTGGATTGCAGTTGAAATGCGGTCCGTCTGTATAGACCCTTAAGGTTGGATTTGCTACGTTCGGTTTTGATAATTCCGTCGCGTATAGTGTGTTGCTATACAAAACATTACCGCCGAATCTCTGCCGAACTTTACGCTCGACTCGGCTCGACGGAAATTCGGCTCGAGACGGAATTTCGGCATAGTGTGTCGTCCATCGCGTTCCGTCCGTATTTTGTATGCATTTAAAACGCAGCGTAAACGCGGCGGAATTGACGCCGGCGTAATTCAGCCTAGTGTGTTTAGACACTAAAACCACTTCGTTACAAACTTAGTAGCAAGTAGTAATAGTACGGGAGCCCTAGAACAATTTTTTATTATGATTATCAAGCTAATTTTTTGTGTGTAGCTTCATTTTGATAAGACGAACAACATTTTTATTTGGGAAAAATCTCGAAAGTGGTAGCTAACAGAGGTAGATACTTTGAATTGATGATCCTAAAATATGGATTATTTTATTTGTAGGACAATGTTACACTCAAATTATATAACTAATAACCTATCAATATACAAAAAATCAGCTCGTTAGGGTTCCGTTTTAGGGTTCTGTAATCAAGAAAACTTGGCTAACTACTGTTGAAGTTAGCGTGTTTTTATTATGCAAAGAATATGGTATTATTGTATCTTGTTTCACTTTTATTTACAAAATATCTTTTTATTTTCAGGTATGTACTCCAGTTTTTGCCGCAATGAGCAATGTTCGTAAGTTTAAAATAAGATTATTTTAATAACGTCTGAATTTTTTACCGTTTTCTATACATTAATACAAACCGCTATAAGTTATTGACAAAAAAGTGACAATTATGTTTCTATACTGTACTCGGCGAAACATGGCGGTAGCGGTCATTGACTCCCTGTCAAGAACTTGTCATTTTCTATAAAAACCGCGATTGACAATGAATTGTCAGATGTTGTCGATCGCGGCTTTGTATAAAAAATGACAAGATTTTGACAGGGAGTCATTAATCACCGCTACCGGCATGTTTCTCCGAGTACAGTATACCTAGTCGATAATTCTTTGAACTCATAAAATGTTGAAAATTAGAATTATGCCGTAACTTACCAAAAGTTTAAAAATTAACAGAATCTGGCGCGAGCATTTTTCAAATCGCTCCCAGACTAGTAAGGTTTGATTGATTGACATTGACTGCTGTTGGCTCATTTCTCCATGTTGACTATAGTTAGATGATAACTTGGCAAAAGTTCCCGCAACATGTCCGCCATAATCGAGCGGCGGGGACACCTGATTGACACGTCGGAGCTAACTGCCCATGAATTATTTAGCGGAGGGTCAAATTTAGTCGCACTCGAGTCCTGGGGTTGGGACATTTTGCGTGTGAACATTCATCATCATCAGTATCGTAACCAGTAGAAAGAACGATAGCCTATATTTAACAACATTGCTATACATATCCATACTAACTAGTAGTATTATAAATGCTCGTGGCTGTCTTTCTGTTTGTTACATCTTTACGCTAAAACTAAGGGCCGGGACACATAAACACGATACGACGTCGTTTCATACCACGATGCGGCGTCGTTTCACGACGCGACGTCGCGTCGTGGGGATCTACGACGAGCATCGTAAAAAACTACGTCGCGGCATCGTAACGTGCCACGATACACGGCACGTCGTCGCGTCGTAGAAACTCACGATGCGTTCCTGTGTCAGTGCCACAGTTGTTATTCAAAATTCAAAGCTGACGGACGCTATTGAGGTCGATCAAAGTTTCTGTCTTTTCTTTTCCGTCTTCTTAACAACAGCAGGAGTAGGACGCGTCTAGTGCGGTCCATTTCTCAAAATTAACTGCGACAATTCACCCTGCATTGTATCAACGGCGTCGTGCCGTGTATCGTAGCACGTTACGATGTCGCGATGTAGTTTTTAACGAAGCTCGTCGTAGATTCCCACGATGCGACGTCGCATCGTGAAACGACGCCGCATCGTGGTACGACACGACGTCGTATCGTGTTTATGTGTCCCGGCCCTTAGATGTAATTTGGTATGGAGATACTTTGCGTCCCGAACTCCCGAGAAAGGTCATAGAACAGTTTTTATGGTGGAAAAATGAACGGTTCCCGCGCGATCAACGTCGGCGTCATTCTGTTTGTTATATTTCAGAACTCATGCTATAACAGCGATTCTCTAACTTTATTTTGACGGACCCCAATAAAGGAATGTTTTATCTTGTGTATAATGTTGTATCTGTGGCTCAGTTGGTGCTGTTGGTGGCTGTCGGGGGTCGCGGGTTCGAATCCGGATCGACGGAACAAAAAGCATAATACGTACCTATACCACACCTATGTCCTATACGTACTCGTATAGTAATACAGCAGCATACTTAGTATATAATATTATTAATTCCATGACAAAAAGTTTTCAAAGTTCCTGGGTCATGGATGTATATTTGTGTAGTATAAAAGTACCAGCGACCCGCCCCGGCGTCGCACCGGTATAAAGTATATAGCCACTGAAAAAATTATTAAAATCGATAGCCTATGATCCTTTACGTGGTCTACTTCTTATCTGTGCCAAATAACATAAAAATTGCTCGAGTAGTTCGCGAGATAAGCCCTTTCAAATAATTTCTCCCGTTTTTTCCACATTCTCCTATTAGTCTTAGCGTGATAAAATATAGCCTTCCTCGATAAATGGGCTATCTAACACTGAAATAATCATCAAAATCCGTTGCGTAGTTTTAAAGATTAAAGGGAACAAAGGGACATGAGGGAAAAAAAGCGACTTTGTTTTATAATTATAAGATAAGACTAGCTATATGACCGAGCTTCGCTCGGTATTCAAAAAAATCAAAAAACACATAAAATTATATTTTATGAAAATGTTTCCTAGCTAGATCGATTTATCGCCCCCGTATACACGATACACCGACTTGTTACCTCTCCTTAATTGTAAGAATAAATAATAATACAAGACGTGAGTGGAAGAATAAGGTAAGAAACATGAAAAAACTTTCCTTCTTTTGCTTCAATGGAGCCTAAAGCCTAATTTTGCCGGCCCTAAAGGCCTTAGGGCCGGCAAAATTATTTGAAATAGAAAAACTGTGGATTATATGTGTACTGTGTAGCCAGACACATTAGCTAGGTTATGAAGTAGATAAGTTACAAGTTTTATTAAAATAATTAGGGAAATAATTAGTTATTGTCCGAATGTTACGAAATGTTACTTATTCGATTCTTCCACTCACGTCTCACGTCATAATTAATTATGACCCAGTTATTTAATGTCGCTTAATTTTAAAAAAAATTATTACTGTAGTCTTTAAAGAGGGATACTTGATCTCTGGTTTTTTATTTTGTTTTATGGCTGGTAAATTAAGAGTTAAATACTTAACTTTATACCAATTTTCATTAACGTAGAATTATTTTCTATGGCAAATTTATTTTAATTCTAAAAATAATCTTTATAATTGTTACACATCGAATAATAGTTATGATATTGCTACACATGTAGTTAGTATGCTTAAGGCAAATTGAAATATAATATTTTTATAATAGTTACCTACTTGTTTTATTACATTATCCAAGTCTTTGAAGATATTATGACGACCTCTGTGGCTCAGTGGTGAGCGCGTTGGTAGCTCAAGCCGGGGGTCGCGGGTTCGAATCCAGCCGACGGAACAAAAAAGTTTTCAATGTTCCCGGGTCTGGATGTGTATTAAATATGTGTATGATACAATAAAAATCTTAAATATATGTATAGTATAAAAGTATTAAATATATTTCCGTTGTCTGGTACCTGTAACACAAGTCCTTCAGGTACTTAGCACGGGGCCAGACTGACGTGGTGTGAAGCGTCCATAGATATTATTTATTATTATTATTATTATATAAAATTGCTAGTTAATATGATTAATTCTGTGTAAATTATTACTTTATCTAAATTGAGTAGACCTTATAAATAATGGCTAGATAATATACATAATATCCAGATTTATTACTTTGGCTGTAACATATATATTTATATACAAGAATTGCTCGTTAAAGATATAAGATATAGATAGATGTATAGATAAGACATGTTTAAACAAATATGTACATAAGAAGTCCCTATTGTATTTTTTAGGTTTCTGACTCCTATGTTTTTTAAATAATGCTTGATTAACATAGTGGGGGGCCACATTACCACCTTCTCCTATATGAAATAGTATAAAAGTATTAAATATATTTCCGTTGTCTGGTATCTGTAACACAAGTCCTTCAGGTACTTACCTCGGGGTCAGAGTGCCAGACTGACGTAGTGTGAAGAGTCAATTGAAAATATATTTTGAATACGCGCGTGACGGCTCTGCTCAGAACAAGCAACCGACTCAAAAATTGTTACTATTTCAGATACAATACGATTTAAAGATAATGGGCACTTACGACTACTTATGATTGAGGTGCGAGTCAACGATAGCGCGATGTAGCCCGCCCTTAGCGACATCTATGTTCCCCAAAGGCTAACTAGATGGTAAAAAATAAAAATTTATTATAATTGAAATCCAGTTTGCGGCCGCTACTCTGTTACGCCGAAGTTCGTTATCTCACGGAAACCGTACTTTTTTCCAACAAAAACCATCCTAACTCCTATCCTGTTATCAATGATTTCCTTCAAGTGCAAGATGAAAACACATTGGTTATATTTCAGTTACATTAAAATGTTGTTTTAATTAATTTAGAATTTAGATGATCATTTATTAATTTTGGTAATCATATTTTACTAGTTTTGATTTAACGATGGTTTATTTGGAGTAATTTTGCATAGGATAGCATTTAGCAAGATGTTAAAAGTTTGGTTATAAATGCTGTTATAAATGTTATAACTTTGGTGATCATTCACAACTTTTCTTTTACCTACCAATGATTTATTTGGAGTCATTTTGCATACATAGGATAACGAGATGTTAAATCTTTGGTTATCATATTTTTACATTATTTCCCCATACAACAGTGAAAAAAAAAGTTGGTCTTTCATCGCTGCTACTTTCACAGTGAACTCTCTAAGAGGAGCACGTACACACCCTAAAGTATTATCACTTAGTTTTGTTACACCCTGTATAAGATGATAATATGTATTTGGTATGGAGATACTTTCAGTCCCAAGAAAGGACATAATTATTAGGATACTTCTTATCCAGAAAAAAGTACGGTCCCCGCGCGGTTAATTAATGTTCCAGTAAATAATAAGTAGTAAGAAGTCACGCCTAAAGCGCAATGAGATTTGCAAGTGCGTTAGATACCCTATACTCTATTGTCTATACCAGTGGTCCCAAACCTTTTTTCCATGCGGGCCACAAACATGTTTTGGACTTGGTGTCGCGGGCCGCAACAAACAATTTTTAGGGTTCAATAACGTTCTTCAAAATTAACGATTTAAAAGTGGAAAAAATTCACGACTTTCACGACGACTACATTATTTTGCCGGTGGGCGGGAATTTCAAAATGGTTTAAGGCGATGACAGCTGCCAATTCGACATCTTTGTGCAGTTTTCTAGACGTATGTATTTCATTGATTGACACAAAAAAAATATGTGATTTTTGATTATATTTGGAAAAGCTTGTCTAATTTAAATAATAAAATAATTTACTCCTACTGGATGAAAAAAAAAACCAAAGTCACATCTTTCAGGAACTTTAAACAGTTCTAACTAAAGTAATAATACAATCTATGCTTTAAAAATTTGTTTATTTGATACCTTTTACAAAAATCCAAAGTTTGGCCGATTTAATTTTCGGTTCTGGCATCTAGATTTCCCATAATATTTATTTTTTCCTCTAACAAACGAAAAATGTATCCACGCTACCGAGTGAACACTTCACATCTCTGTCTCTCTGGCATGAAAATCGACAGTGGTGCGAGAGTGATGCGAGATCAAGTACATTGGCAGTTGTCAGCGTCTTAAAATCACGCGACCACATATAAAGTCCCGGCGGGCCGCAGAGTCACGTCAAGCGCAATGCTTGTCTTTTTTTAGGCGAAGAGTGAAGACACACACGAATTGGCATAAAACCTGTAAGCAGTGTATAAAACCTCTTTTTCATTGGATTTCAGAGAACTAAGCACAGTTATAGCGGCGTTAGTGGTAGGGGTGGCACTAAAGGCAAACAAAAGGGGTGCTATTTTTTGCTGCACTATCAGCACCCTGGGCGCCGAAGAAATCTCGCCCAGGGCGCTGGTAGTACTAAAACCGGCCCTGACTAAACAACACATCCAAGTAATTTTTCAAGGGTTCTCCCTTTATCTATGCACACCCCATTGGAACACATCTACTAAAACCCCATAAGCCCCATAAGGACGGGGTTGATGGAATAACATTCATCGAGGTTGGAAAAATATTATTTTTGGGAGATCAAAACATAGTGTGTGGGGTATTACACTATACAGAGTGTAACAAAACGAAGTGATAGTATTTGTCCATTCTATAGTGTGTTAGTGTAAACACCGTTGTCCTTGAAACCATCGAATGAGCCCGTCAAAATGAACAACTTTTTCTATGAGAACAATGCTGGGAAGTGAACTCAAAAAAAATGCCGCCTCCATACCCATACGGATGCCCGGATTTTTGAATTTTCGTTCAATTTGACGGGCTCATTTGATGGTTTCAAGGATAACGGTGTTTACACTAACATCTTGTATAGAGTCCACTGTAAAATTAGCAGCGCTGAAAGAGCACTTTTTTGCGATTTGCATGGACAAGCGCCCCCGAGTCATTAATTTTTCCATACGAAAGTTTTAAAAAGTCACTCTTTCATCGCTGCTGCTTTCACAGCGAACGCTATACATATTATAGGGGACCTATAATACACACCCTAAAGTATTGTTATTTAGTTTTGTTACCTCCCCTCACTATTCTATGACCCTGCATACCATTCCATATATTATGTTCTCCAAAACATAGCGCGATCATTAATCAGATGTACAGTATACTATATTAATCATAGTGTGTAGCGATTTGTCACTCTGACATGTCTTAGCGTAGCACTTACAGACAGGTTACAAAGATCGTTTGTTTCGTGGAATTCAAATCCAACTCTATAATCTATATGCATATGTTAACGATTGAAGGATTGCGATACTACGTTTTGAAACTATTGTTTCTACCCCTTATAATGGGTTGGTCTGTAATTTTGTTTTGTTTTTAACCGACTTCAAAAAAGGAGGTTATCAATTCGACGCATGTAATATTTCCAAAACTTAGTATACTTAGTATATAATAATATGTTAGTCTATACCAGCATCTGAACAAATGTGCAAAATTTCAAAAGTGTACCTAGTATGTAAAATGTATGTATGTTTTAAATTTTTATGTTTATGTTCGCATATCTCTGAAACTACAAGTCCGATTTAAATAATTCTTTTTTTTGTTTGTATTGTTCAACTAAGGGAATGCTGAAAGTTTCATCAAAATCGATTCAGTAGTTTTTGTGATAGGGAATTTTAATTCTCAATTTCGTACAATTTTGAAGTCAGGTTTATCTTTTTAGGGTTCCGTACCCAAAGGGTAAAAACGGGACCCTATTACTGAGACTTCAATGTCTGTCCGTCTGTCCGTCTATCCGTCTGTCCGTCTGTCTCCAGGCTGTAACTCAAAAACCGCTATAGGTAGAGTTCTGAAATTTTCACAGATTGTGTATTTCTGTTGCCGCTATAACAACAAATACTAAAAACACAATAATATTAACATTTAAGGGGGGCTTCCATACAACAAACGTGATTTTTTTAGGCTTTTTCTAGTGATGGGATTCGAATCACATTTGATTCGAATGATTCGAATCATGACATTTATATCTCGATTCGAGTCAGTTTTTAAATTGGTTCGAACATAATTTGATTCGAATTGTCGAGTTGATTCGAATTCACGAGCTGATTCGATTCCACGAGCTGATTCGAATCACGTCAATGCAACGCCCCGCGAAAGATTAGTACCATATAGGGAGATCGCACACGTCACACTTTTTGTGTGATCGAGTCTGCGGCTTACATACAATCTGCATGGCGCGCGCCATCAGATTGTATAATAAGCCGCAGACTCTATCACACAAAAAGTGTGACGTGTGCGATCTCCCATAAGGTAATGTTCAGTGCAATTATAGAGATGCGAGCTCTCATTGGGCCGGTGCGGGCGCGAAGGCCTGTGATTGGACGGCAGTTCCCAGCAGTGGAATAAAAGAAGTAGCTTATGTTCTTTTCAAAGGTCTATACTCTATACTAACGCCTATCGAGAACGATTCAGTGGTTTATGCGTGAAAGCGTAGCAGACACAGACAGAATGATAAATGCCTCATGCTAACAGCTTCATTTCGTTGTAGTTAAATGTCTTTCTGTATGATTATTAATTTAAATCGTGATCGTGTAATTCGAATACTTTGAGGACTCAGAGTATGTCCATACCAAATATCAGCATAAATCGGGAAAGGACATCTAGGATACTTTCATCCGGAAAAATGGACGGTTCCCGCGCGACAAACGAATTTTGGCGCAACGGAGTTGCGGGTGTCCTTTAGTAATAAAATACTTATTGTAAACATCCAATGTAATGTAACATTTGATCTTCTTTACTCTCACTACTCTCTGTCAAATCTGAGAGTTTAGATAGATCTGAGTCCTCCTCTCTCATGTCGTAGAAGAAGTGGTCGCCAAGGGGGCTGCCGTCGCGCGGTTCCTTGCAGATACCGTCGTACAGTTTGACGAACACTGGAAATATAATAATTTATTTTCATTTTCATTTCAATAGCTCCTACGAGTTTCGGTGACGGTGATTTCATTGAAACCAGAGTCCTTAGTGAAACTGGAGCCGTACCACGAAACTGGGGCCGTACCACAAAACCGTTTTGAGACGCGGCATCCTCGTTCGATTGTTTGAGTCTCAAAACGGTATCGTGGTACATGCCCTGTATTCGCTAGTTTCGATAGCGAAGTGAGATGTCAAAAATTCATGGGATTTTACATACAAGCGAGGCGTTATGTCAAATCCTATATTATATTTTAGCATCCAATGCATATTAACTAAGCACTCAGGCCAAGCTACGTAGGAGTCATTTTATAGTGTCCTCGCGCAGCGCGCTATTCACAAGCTGGCTCTTGACTCTGAGGTCGTGGTCCGTGGGTTGCATTCCTGACAATGTTGTTCCCAAGTTTCGTTAGGATAATGCAGGTCGATCATCTAATTCCATACTAATATTATAAATGCGAAAGTGTGTCTGTCTGTCTGTCTGTCTGTTACCTCTTCACGCTCGAACCGCTGAACCGATTATGCTGAAATTTGGCATGGAGATTCTTTGAGTCCCGAGAAAGGACATAGGATAGTTTTTATCCCGGAAAAATGTACGGTTCCCGCGCGATAAACGAATTTTAGCGCAACGAAGTTGCGGGCATCATCTAGTAATCTGATAAGATGATCCATGCGTCGGATGGGCATGTAAAAGGTCGGTTCTGTGCCTGATTTCTCGCCAGTCGTGTCGGATATTGTCTTATGAGAGTAAGGAAAGGGAGAGAGTGGTGTATTGCGCACACACTTAGGTATTTCAAAATCCCCCCTACGCCTGATTTCAATGAAACTCAAATTGTCATCACTCACTAGTCCCATCCTGGCAGTTCCTCAGCCGCATCATGCAAACGCTCTTGAAAGTCCTCCGTGCCTTCTGGTACCCACCACAGACCCAGCTGATGGTCTTGTCTGTGGGCTCCTTCGCCATGTCTTGTGGACAGGGGGGACAGACGCGGTGGTACTTTCGCCTGTAAAAATGAAGATATAATATATGTAATATCTATGGACGCTTCACACCACGTCAGTCTGGCCCCGTGTTAAGTACCTGAAGGACTTGTGTTATAGGTACCAGACAACGGAAATATATTTAATACTTTTATAGTATACATACATTAAGATTTTTATTATACCATACACATATTTAATACACATCCAGACCCTGGAACATTGAAAACATTTTGTTCCGTAGCGCGTCGGCGGGATTCGAACCCGCGACCCCCGGCTTGAGCTACCAACGCGCTCACCACTGAGCCACAGAGGTCGCGAAGATGAAAAAAAATCTATGTCTGTGGCAAAAAGTGTCAGTCAAAAAGTGTCTTTACAACCTTTTCCGTCTATCCTCCTTTCGCAACGCGCGATAAGGAACTTCGTTCCAAAAAAAACAGAATATGACCCGGTCAAACTCAAGCTCAAAAAATTTTATTCAGAATATTTTTTCAAATATTCTCTGAACGTCCGGTGTCTACCATTGGTTCGGGAACGAACCCGGCGAGAAGAACCGGCGTAAGAAACTCGCACAGGACCACCTTTTACTAAAAAGATGGAAAATTGCTCTTAATTTCTCTTTTTTCGCCGGTCAACTTCGTATCTCTTTCCACCAAATATAAACCTTCCCTGGACTTCCACGAATAGTTAACAAGACCATAAAATTAGCAAAATCGGTGCCACCGTTCTCGAGTTTAGCTTAGCGAGACCGACAATATTTAAAAGTAATTTATCTATATGTCACCGTAAGATTGTAAAGTCCGCGAGATTGTAATATGACGAAGTGATGGATTGTAAACAAACAGTTTTCCAATGATTTTAAATTATTTATTTCGTATTTAAAATAACTTCAATGCCAAATGGTATGAGATGTATAACATAAAATAAAATTTAGATATATTTAAAGTGCTGTTTGAATAGTCGGTTATTAAAATTAACCTAATTTATAATTCAAACTGCACTTTAAATATATCTAAATTTTATTCAATGTTATACATCAAATATTCAGGCAATAGAAGTTATTTTAAATACGACATAATTAATTTAAAATCACCGGAAAACTGTTTGTTTACAATCCATCACTTCGTCATATTACAATCTCGCGGTGTTTACAATCTTACGGTGACATATACATATAATAAATCTGTAGAAATGACAATTCTGTACATTAAAGATATTCAAAAAATAATAAGCGGAGGGTGTCACAACATCGCTATAGAAGCCGAAAAGTTAGTTAGTTTTTTTGTCTGTCTGTCTGTCTGTCTGTATGTTTGTTCCAGCATCACACGAAAACTACTAATCCGATTTGAATGCGGTTTTCGCAGATATATTTGTCTTCTTCCAACTTAACATCTGGTGTATAAAAATTCCCCCCCCCCCCCCACCCCTCTAAGGGGACAAAAGAGGGGGTCATATTTTGTATCAAACTTTTTTCTTTAACACGAAAACAACCGATTCGATTTGGATACGGTTTTCGCAGACATATTTGTCTTCTTCCAACTTAACATCTGGTGTATAAAAATCATCCCCGCCACCCCTCTAAGGGAAGCAAAGAGGGGGTCAGATTTTGTATGAAACTTTTTTCTTTAATGGACTTACTTCATATTATTAACTGTTTTTTCCAACTTAACATCTGGTTTATAAAAATTTTCCCCCCACCGCTCTTTGGGGACAAAAGAGGGGGTAAGATTTACATCAAAAACGGAGTTGCGTCGTCTAGATATATTAAAAGTTATTTGCTTACCATCCTCTGAGTTCAGCTGCTGACTGACACGACTGCAATATAACTGCAAACCATTATGAAGTTGCATTCAAACTGCACTTGAACTGAAATTTGCGGAAATGCGGTCCGTCTGTATAGACCCTTATAGTCCACTTAAAGCGTTTGGATCAAAATAATAATCATAAATAAAGAAATAAAACAAAAAATGTTGCAGCTGTGAGAGACTGTAATGTCCTCGTCGCTTCGTTGTAAGGTGGAGCAGTTGCTACTTTAGTGTTAAAACTATAGAAATAATGAAATAACTAAGAAATTTTAAAACCAAAAAACAAGCTGTGAGACAGCTGATGACTACGGATCGACAAACAGACATGTCAAACATAAATTAATGTATAGCACCCGCGACGGTAGAAGACTTTAGTATTTCCACAGAATAGATAATAGTACAGGTAGTATTTCGAAAGGAAGGGAACTGTACTTTTTTGCGATTTGCGAAGTAGCCTATCTGGATAAAATACACTCAGAGTATGATAGTGTGGTTGTCTTATCAAAATCGGTCCAGCCGTTATACGGATAACAGTTTTGATTTAGTATATTATATAGAAGACATTTTAATATTATTATTCTGGAGGAATATTTTCTCAAGCACCTTTTGCAATGTTTTGAATTGATGACAATTTACAGCGATATTTAAGAGGTTGAAGTATATTACATGAAAGCCTTTAAACACGAAATGTTCAAAAAACCGAGCTTTTAGATCGCATCTAATATTCATGAGCTCCTGTACTATGTTCGAGTTAAAGAGGATCAGTGTGTGGGCTCTTGTACTAGGTTCGAGTGAGAAATAGGTTTGTTTGCTCCTGTACTAGCATGGCATTGTGTAGGCTCTTAGGGCCTGTCCAGATGAAGCGTTTTACGTGCGAGTGAGCGACTCGCGCGTACCCTAGGTACTAGAGCTTCATAATAAAGCTAGAAACAAACTATCGGACGCATCCATTAGTCGCGGCTGATGGATGCGGCTTAACAATGTGCTCGGTTCATCCGCGGACGTCAAAGACCTAACCTTTATGTCAATGGCAGACGTCCGCGGATGCAAAAACATCCGGCCAGCCAGATTCTGTTCGGACGTCCGAACGCTCAAGGTCGCGTCCGCGACTTATGACAGACAATGTGCACAGTTTAGTGTATTTTGTATTGATCAGATAGAAACAAGCCGCATCCGATGAAAACGTCCGCGGACGTTATTACTTACTCGTAAATCGCGTCCAGATGCCTACGCGCGTTTTCTAACTTTGTGATTATATGGGCAAACGCCTCATCGTCATTATGTTGCTTTCTGCTTACATACATTTTTTTTAAAGTAACTCTTTCAGCGCTGCTACTTTCACAGTGAACTCTACATTTATATAATTAACACATACACACCCTAAAGTATTATCTGTTTGTTCTGTTACACTATAAATACTAGGTTTTAGATTAAATTTATGGTTTCGGCAATAAATATAATAATTAAGATAAGCCTACTTATGTCGAAAGTCGTGGATTGCATCTCATGTTATCCCTCTCTTCTTTCATGTTTATGAAAAGGAAAACATAATATTTGAGAATGTTTGTTTTTTGCGGTATACTCGTAAAAGCTGAGTCCATCAATAAAATTCATTAATATTCAAAAAATTTGCCTTAGTCAATATCACGAGGGTGCGAAATAATAAATCACTGAAAAATGTAGGGTGACCATGTCTTGTGCTGTGTCGGGATAAATAAGAAATAAAATAACACAGTATAAGGGTCTAAACACACTAGGCTGAATTACACCGGCGTAATTAACGTGGCCGAAATTACGTTCAGCCGCTTACGTCTGATGCAACACACTATAAATTACGCGAAGAGCCGAAATTTCGCGGCGTAATTTCCGTTGCGGAACGCGCGCGTAAGTGAGTATTTAAAATTCTCAGATGTTAGGGTCTATCTATAGAGACGGACCGCATTTCAACTGCAATCTAACTACAAATTCAAGCAGTTCAGTGCAGTTTGAATGCAGTTGACACCACTGCAATAGAACTGCAAACCATTATCAACTGCGTTCAAACTGCACTTGAACTGCAATTTGCGGTTGGATTGCAGTTGAAACGTGGTCCGTCTGTATAGACCCTTAGGGTCTATACAGGCGAACTGCATCCCGCGGGATTGATATTTCTAATCCCGCGGGATCTCTAATTTGCAATCTCGAGTCAGTATTGCATTCCCTAGTCTATACAGACGGACCGCATTTCAACTGCAATCTAACCGCAAATTCAAGCAGTTCAGTGCAGTTTGAATGCAGTTGACACTACTGCAACAGAACTGCAAACCATTATCAACTGCATTCAATCTGCACTTGAACTGCAATTTGCGGTTGGATTGCAGTTGAAATGCGGTCCGTCTGTATAGACCGCAAATTGCAGTTCAAGTGTAGTTTGAATGCAGTTGACACGACTGCAATAGAATTGCAAACCATTATCAACTGCATTCAAACTGCACTTGAACTGCAATTTGCGGTTGGATTGCAGTTGAAATGCGGTCCGTCTGTATAGACCCTTTAGGTTGGATTTGCTACGTTCGGTTTTGATAATTCCGTCGCGTATAGTGTGTTGCTATACAAAACATTACCGCCGAATCTCTGCCGAACTTTACGCTCGACTCGGCTCGACGGAAATTCGGCTCGAGACGGAATTTCGGCATAGTGTGTCGTCCATCGCGTTCCGTCCGTATTTTGTATGCATTTAAAACGCAGCGTAAACGCGGCGGAATTGACGCCGGCGTAATTCCGACCGGGACGTTAAGACCACTTCGTTACATACTTAGTAGCAAGTAGTAATAGTATGGGAGCCCTAGAACAATTTTTTATTATGATTATCAAGCTAATTTTTTATGTGTAGCTTCATTTTGATAAGACGAACAACATTGGGAAAAATCTCGAAAGTGGTAGCTAACAGAGGTAGAAAGGATTTCATACTTTGAATTGATGATCCTAAAACATGGACTGTTTTATTTGTAGGACAATGTTACTCTCAAATTATATAACTAATAACCTATCAATATACAAAAAATCAGCTCGTTAGGGTTCCGTTTTAGGGTTCTGTAATCAAGAAAACTTGGCTAACTACTGTTGAAGTTAGCGTGTTTTTATTATGCAAAGAATATGGTATTATTGTATCTTGTTTCACTTTTATTTACAAAATATCTTTTTATTTTCAGGTATGTACTCCAGTTTTTGCCGCAATGAGCAATGTTCGTAAGTTTAAAATAAGATTATTTTAATAACGTCTGAATTTTTTACCGTTTTCTATACATTAATACAAACCGCTATAAGTTATTGACAAAAAAGTGACAATTATGTTTCTATACTGTACTCGGCGAAACATGGCGGTAGCGGTCATTGACTCCCTGTCAAGAACTTGTCATTTTCTATAAAAACCGCGATTGACAATGAATTGTCAGATGTTGTCGATCGCGGCTTTGTATAAAAAATGACAAGATTTTGACAGGGAGTCATTAATCACCGCTACCGGCATGTTTCTCCGAGTACAGTATACCTAGTCGATAATTCTTTGAACTCATAAAATGTTGAAAATTAGAATTATGCCGTAACTTACCAAAAGTTTAAAAATTAACAGAATCTGGCGCGAGCATTTTTCAAATCGCTCCCAGACTAGTAAGGTCATTGACTGCTGTTGGCTCATTTCTCCATGTTGACTATAGTTAGATGATAACTTGGCAAAAGTTCCCGCAACATGTCCGCCATAATCGAGCGGCGGGGACACCTGATTGACACGTCGGAGCTAACTGCCCATGAATTATTTAGCGGAGGGTCAAATTTAGTCGCACTCGAGTCCTGGGGTTGGGACATTTTGCGTGTGAACATTCATCATCATCAGTATCGTAACCAGTAGAAAGAACGATAGCCTATATTTAACAACATTGCTATACATATCCATACTAACTAGTAGTATTATAAATGCTCGTGGCTGTCTTTCTGTTTGTTACATCTTTACGCTAAAACTAAGGGCCGGGACACATAAACACGATACGACGTCGTTTCATAACCACGATGCGGCGTCGTTTCACGACGCGACGTCGCGTCGTGGGGATCTACGACGAGCATCGTAAAAAACTACGTCGCGACATCGTAACGTGCCACGATACACGGCACGTCGTCGCGTCGTAGAAACTCACGATGCGTTCCTGTGTCAGTGCCACAGTTGTTATTCAAAATTCAAAGCTGACGGACGCTATTGAGGTCGATCAAAGTTTCTGTCTTTTCTTTATCCGTCTTCTTAACAACAGCAGGAGTAAAACGCGTCTAGTGCGGTCCATTTCTCAAAATTAACTGCGACAATTCACCCTGCATTGTATCAACGGCGTCGTGCCGTGTATCGTAGCACGTTACGATGTCGCGATGTAGTTTTTAACGAAGCTCGTCATAGATTCCCACGATGCGACGTCGCATCGTGAAACGACGCCGCATCGTGGTACGACACGACGTCGTATCGTGTTTATGTGTCCCGGCCCTTAGATGTAATTTGGTATGGAGATACTTTGCGTCCCGAACTCCCGAGAAAGGTCATAGAACAGTTTTTATGGTGGAAAAATGAACGGTTCCCGCGCGATCAACGTCGGCGTCATTCTGTTTGTTATATTTCAGAACTCATGCTATAACAGCGATTCTCTAACTTTATTTTGACGGACCCCAATAAAGGAATGTTTTATCTTGTGTATAATGTTGTATCTGTGGCTCAGTTGGTGGCTGTCGGGGGTCGCGGGTTCGAATCCGGATCGACGGAACAAAAAGCATAATACGTACCTATACCACACCTATGTCCTATACGTACTCGTATAGTAATAAAGCAGCATACTTAGTATATAATAATATTAATTCCATGACAAAAAGTTTTCAAAGTTCCTGGGTCATGGATGTATATTTGTGTAGTATAAAAGTACCAGCGACCCGCCCCGGCGTCGCACCGGTATAAAGTATATAGCCACTGAAAAAATTATTAAAATCGATAGCCTATGATCCTTTACGTGGTCTACTTCTTATCTGTGCCAAATAACATAAAAATTGCTCGAGTAGTTCACGAGATAAGCCCTTTCAAATAATTTCTCCCGTTTTTTCCACATTCTCCTATTAGTCTTAGTGCGATAAAATATAGCCTTCCTCGATAAATGGGCTATCTAACACTGAAAGAATCATCAAAATCCGTTGCGTAGTTTTAAAGATTAAAGGGAACAAAGGGACATGAGGGAAAAAAAGCGACTTTGTTTTATAATTATAAGATAAGACTAGCTATATGACCAAGCTTCGCTCGGTATTCAAAAAATTAAAAAAACACATAAAATGATATTTTATGAAAATGTTTCCTAGCTAGATCGATTTATCGCCCCCGAAACCCCCTATACACAAAATTTTATGAAAATCGTTGGAGCCGATTCCGAGATTCCAATTATATATATGTTACAGTCATAGTGATTAAATAGCTATTATACATAATGACTGGTCTTTATACACAATATCAAAATTGACTAGACAATGTGAAAAATTAATCACTTTATCCGGATATTATTCATAATAGCTGGCCAAAGTTAGCCAAAGTAATAAATACGGTATATAACCGACTTGTTACCTCTCCTTAATTGTAAGAATAAATAATAATACAAGACGTGAGTGGAAGAATAAGGTAAGAAACATGAAAAAACTTTCCGTTTTTTGCTTCAATGGAGGCTTTAGCCTAAAGCCTAATTTTGCCGGCCCTAAAGGCCTTAGGGCCGGCAAAATTATTTGAAATAGAAAAACTGTGGATTATATGTGTACTGTGTAGCCAGATACATTAGCTAGGTTATGAAGTAGATAAGTTACAAGTTTTATTAAAATAATTAGGGAAATAATTAGTTATTGTCCGAATGTTACGAAATGTTACTTATTCGATTCTTCCACTCACGTCTCACGTCATAATTATTTATGACCCAGTTATTTAATGTCACTTAATTTTTAAAAAAATTATTACTGTAGTCTTTAAAGAGGGATACCTGATCTCTGGTTTTTTATTTTGTTTTATGGCTGGTAAATTAAGATTTAAATACTTAACTTTATACCAATTTTCATTAACGTAGAATTATTTTCTATGGCAAATTTATTTTAATTCTAAAAATAATCTTTATAATTGTTACACATCGAATAATAGTTATGATATTGCTACACATGTAGTTAGTATGCTTAAGGCAAATTGAAATATAATATTTTTATAATAGTTACCTACTTGTTTTATTACATTATCCAAGTCTTTGAAGATATTATATAAAATTGCTAGTTAATATGATTAATTATGTGTAAATTATCACTTTATCTAAATTGAGTAGACATTATAAATAATGGCTAGATAATATTATCTAGCCATTATTTATAATGTCTACTATGTATATACATAATATCCAGATTTATTACTTTGGCTGTAACATATATATTTGTATACAAGAATTGCTCGTTAAAGATATAAGATATAGATAGATGTATAGATAAGACATGTTTAAACAAATATGTACATAAGAAGTCCCTATTGTATGTTTTAGGTTTCTGACTCCTATGTTTTTTAAATAATGCTTGATTAACGTAGTGGGGGGCCACATTACCACCTTCTCCTATATGGAATAGTATAAAAGTATTAAATATATTTCCGTTGTCTGGTATCTGTAACACAAGTCCTTCAGGTACTTACCTCGGGGTCAGAGTGCCAGACTGACGTAGTGTGAAGAGTCAATTGAAAATATATTTTGAATACGCGCGTGACGGCTCTGCTCAGAACAAGCAACCGACTCAAAAATTGTTACAAATTTCAGATACAATACGAATTAAAGAAATTGGGCACTTACGACTACTTATGATTGAGGTGCGAGTCAACGATAGCGCGATGTAGCCCGCCCTTAGCGACATCTATGTTCCCCAAAGGCTAACTAGATGGTAAAAAATAAAAATTTATTATAATTGAAATCCAGTTTGCGGCCGCTACTCTGTTACGCCGAAATTCGTTATCTCACGGAAACCGTACTTTTTCCCAACAAAAACCATCCTAACTCCTATCCTGTTATCAATTATTTCCTTCAAGTGCAAGATGAAAACACATTGTTTATATTTCAGTTACATTAAAATGTTGTTTTAATTAATTTAGAATTTAGATGATCATTTATTAATTTTGGTAATCATATTTTACTAGTTTTGATTTAACGATGGTTTATTTGGAGTAATTTTGCATAGGATAGCATTTAGCAAGATGTTAAAAGTTTGGTTATAAATGCTGTTATAAATGTTATAACTTTGGTGATCATTCACAACTTTTCTTTTACCTACCAATGATTTATTTGGAGTCATTTCGCATGCATAGGATAACGAGATGTTAAATCTTTGGTTATCATATTTTTACATTATTTTATTAATTTTATATTATTAAAATGTATGTATGTTTTAAATTTTTATGTTTATGTTCGCATATCTCTGAAACTACAAGTCCGATTTAAATAATTCTTTTTTTTGTTTGTATTGTTCAACTAAGGGAATGCTGAAAGTTTCATCAAAATCGATTCAGTAGTTTTTGTGATAGGGAATTTTAATTCTCAATTTCGTACAATTTTGAAGTCAGGCTTATCTTTTTAGGGTTCCGTACCCAAAGGGTAAAAACGGGACCCTATTACTGAGACTTCAATGTCTGTCCGTCTGTCTCCAGGCTGTAACTCAAAAACCGCTATAGGTAGAGTTCTGAAATTTTCACAGATTGTGTATTTCTGTTGCCGCTATAAGTTATAACAACAAATACTAAAAACACAATAAAATTAACATTTAAGGGGGGCTTCCATACAACAAACGTGATTTTTTTAGGTTTTTTCTAGTGATGGGATTCGAATCACATTTGATTCGAATGATTCGAATCATGACATTTATATCTCGATTCGAGTCAGTTTTTAAATTGGTTCGAACATAATTTGATTCGAATTGTCGAGTTGATTCGAATTCACGAGCTGATTCGATTCCACGAGCTGATTCGAATCACGTCAATGCAACGCCCCGCGAAAGATTAGTACCATATAGGGAGATCGCACACGTCACACTTTTTGTGTGATCGAGTCTGCGGCTTACATACAATCTGCATGGCGCGCGCCATCAGATTGTATAATAAGCCGCAGACTCGATCACACAAAAAGTGTGACGTGTGCGATCTCCCATAAGGTAATGTTCAGTGCAATTATAGAGATGCGAGCTCTCATTGGGCCGGTGCGGGCGCGAAGGCCTGTGATTGGACGGCAGTTCCCAGCAGTGGAATAAAAGAAGTAGCTTATGTTCTTTTCAAAGGTCTATACTCTATACTAACGCCTATCGAGAACGATTCAGTGGTTTATGCGTGAAAGCGTAGCAGACACAGACAGAATGATAAATGCCTCATGCTAACAGCTTCATTTCGTTGTAGTTAAATGTCTTTCTGTATGATTATTAAATTAAATCGTGATCGTGTAATTCAAATACTTTGAGGACTCAGAGTATGTCCATACCAAATATCAGCATAAATCGGGAAAGGACATCTAGGATACTTTCATCCGGAAAAATGTACGGTTCCCGCGCGACAAACGAATTTTGGCGCAACGGAGTTGCGGGTGTCCTTTAGTAATAAAATACTTATTGTAAACATCCAATGTAATGTAACATTTAATCTTCTTTACTCTCACTACTCTCTGTCAAATCTGAGAGTTTAGATAGATCTGAGTCCTCCTCTCTCATGTCGTAGAAGAAGTGGTCGCCAAGGGGGCTGCCGTCGCGCGGTTCCTTGCAGATACCGTCGTACAGTTTGACGAACACTGGAAATATAATAATTTATTTTCATTTTCATTTCAATAGCTCCTACGAGTTTCGGTGACGGTGATTTCATTGAAACCAGAGTCCTTAGTGAAACTGGAGCCGTACCACGAAACTGGGGCCGTACCACAAAACCGTTTTGAGACGCGGCATCCTCGTTCGATTGTTTGAGTCTCAAAATGGTATCGTGGTACATGCCCTGTATTCGCTAGTTTCGATAGCGAAGTTAGATGTCAAAAATGTATGGGATTTGACATACAAGCGAGGCATTATGTCAAATCCTATATTATATTTTAGCATCCAATGCATATTAACTAAGCACTCAGGCCAAGCTACGTAGGAGTCATTTTATAGTGTCCTCGCGCAGCGCGCTATTCACAAGCTGGCTCTTGACTCTGAGGTCGTGGTCCGTGGGTTGCATTCCTGACAATGTTGTTCCCAAGTTTCGTTAGGATAATGCAGGTCGATCATCTAATTCCATACTAATATTATAAATGCGAAAGTGTGTCTGTCTGTCTGTCTGTCTGTTACCTCTTCACGCTCGAACCGCTGAACCGATTTTGCTGAAATTTGGCATGGAGATTCTTTGAGTCCCGAGAAAGGACATAGGATAGTTTTTATCCCGGAAAAATGTACGGTTCCCGCGCGATAAACGAATTTTGGCGCAACGAAGTTGCGGGCATCATCTAGTAATCTGATAAGATGATCCATGCGTCGGATGGGCATGTAAAAGGTCGGTTCTGTGCCTGATTTCTCGCCAGTCGTGTCGGATATTGTCTTATGAGAGTAAGGAAAGGGAGAGAGTAGTGTATTGCGCACACACTTAGGTATTTCAAAATCCCCCCTACGCCTGATTTCAATGAAACTCAAATTGTCATCACTCACTAGTCCCATCCTGGCAGTTCCTCAGCCGCATCATGCAAACGCTCTTGAAAGTCCTCCGTGCCTTCTGGTACCCACCACAGACCCAGCTGATGGTCTTGTCTGTAGGCTCCTTCGCCATGTCTTGTGGACAGGGGGGACAGACGCGGTGGTACTTTCGCCTGTAAAAATGAAGATATAATATATGTTATATCTATGGACGCTTCACACCACGTCAGTCTGGCCCCGTGTTAAGTACCTGAAGGACTTGTGTTACAGGTACCAGACAACGGAAATATATTTAATACTTTTATAGTATACATACATTAAGATTTTTATTATACCATACACATATTTAATACACATCCAGACCCTGGAACATTGAAAACTTTTTGTTCCGTCGCGCGTCGGCGGGATTCGAACCCGCGACCCCCGGCTTGAGCTACCAACGCGCTCACCACTGAGCCACAGAGGTCGCGAAGATGAAAAAAAATCTATGTCTGTGGCAAAAAGTGTCAGTCAAAAAGTGTCGTTACAACCTTTTCCGTCTATCCTCCTTTCGCAACGCGCGATAAGGAACTTCGTTCCAAAAAAACAGAATATGACCCGGTCAAACTCAAGCTCAAAAAATTTTATTCAGAATATTTTTTCAAATATTCTCTGAACGTCCGGTGTCTACCATTGGTTCGGGAACGAACCCGGCGAGAAGAACCGGCGTAAGAAACTCGCACAGGACCACCTTTTACTAAAAAGATGGAAAATTGCTCTTAATTTCTCTTTTTTCGCCGGTCAACTTCGTATCTCTTTCCACCAAATATAAACCTTCCCTGGACTTCCACGAATAGTTAACAAGACCATAAAATTAGCAAAATCGGTGCCACCGTTCTCGAGTTTAGCTTAGCGAGACCGACAATATTTAAAAGTAATTTATCTATATGTCACCGTAAGATTGTAAAGTCCGCGAGATTGTAATATGACGAAGTGATGGATTGTAAACAAACAGTTTTCCAATGATTTTAAATTATTTATTTCGTATTTAAAATAACTTCAATGCCAAATGGTATGAGATGTATAACATAAAATAAAATTTAGATATATTTAAAGTGCTGTTTGAATAGTCGGTTATTAAAATTAACCTAATTTATAATTCAAACTGCACTTTAAATATATCTAAATTTTATTCAATGTTATACATCAAATATTCAGGCAATAGAAGTTATTTTAAATACGACATAATTAATTTAAAATCACCGGAAAACTGTTTGTTTACAATCCATCACTTCGTCATATTACAATCTCGCGGTGTTTACAATCTTACGGTGACATATACATATAATAAATCTGTAGAAATGACAATTCTGTACATTAAAGATATTCAAAAAATAATAAGCGGAGGGTGTCACAACATCGCTATAGAAGCCGAAAAGTTAGTTAGTTTTTTTGTCTGTCTGTCTGTCTGTCTGTATGTTTGTTCCAGCATCACACGAAAACTACTTATCCGATTTGAATGCGGTTTTCGCAGATATATTTGTCTTCTTCCAACTTAACATCTGGTGTATAAAAATTCCCCCCCCCCCCCCACCCCTCTAAGGGGACAAAAGAGGGGGTCATATTTTGTATCAAACTTTTTTCTTTAACACGAAAACAACCGATTCGATTTGGATACGGTTTTCGCAGACATATTTGTCTTCTTCCAACTTAACATCTGGTGTATAAAAATCATCCCCGCCACCCCTCTAAGGGAAGCAAAGAGGGGGTCAGATTTTGTATGAAACTTTTTTCTTTAATGGACTTACTTCATATTATTAACTGTTTTTTCCAACTTAACATCTGGTTTATAAAAATTTTCCCCCCACCGCTCTTTGGGGACAAAAGAGGGGGTAAGATTTACATCAAAAACGGAGTTGCGTCGTCTAGATATATTAAAAGTTATTTGCTTACCATCCTCTGAGTTCAGCTGCTGACTGACACGACTGCAATATAACTGCAAACCATTATGAAGTTGCATTCAAACTGCACTTGAACTGAAATTTGCGGAAATGCGGTCCGTCTGTATAGACCCTTATAGTCCACTTAAAGCGTTTGGATCAAAATAATAATCATAAATAAAGAAATAAAACAAAAAATGTTGCAGCTGTGAGAGACTGTAATGTCCTCGTCGCTTCGTTGTAAGGTGGAGCAGTTGCTACTTTAGTGTTAAAACTATAGAAATAATGAAATAACTAAGAAATTTTAAAACCAAAAAACAAGCTGTGAGACAGCTGATGACTACGGATCGACAAACAGACATGTCAAACATAAATTAATGTATAGCACCCGCGACGGTAGAAGACTTTAGTATTTCCACAGAATAGATAATAGTACAGGTAGTATTTCGAAAGGAAGGGAACTGTACTTTTTTGCGATTTAAAGTAGCCTATCTGGATAAAATACACTCAGAGTATGATAGTGTGGTTGTCTTATCAAAATCGGTCCAGCCGTTATACGGATAACAGTTTTGATTTAGTATATTATATAGAAGACATTTTAATATTATTATTCTGGAGGAATATTTTCTCAAGCACCTTTTGCAATGTTTTGAATTGATGACAATTTACAGCGATATTTAAGAGGTTGAAGTATATTACATGAAAGCCTTTAAACACGAAATGTTCAAAAAACCGAGCTTTTAGATCGCATCTAATATTCATGAGCTCCTGTACTATGTTCGAGTTAAAGAGGATCAGTGTGTGGGCTCTTGTACTAGGTTCGAGTGAGAAATAGGTTTGTTTGCTCCTGTACTAGCATGGCATTGTGTAGGCTCTTAGGGCCTGTCCAGATGAAGCGTTTTACGTGCGAGTGAGCGACTCGCGCGTACCCTAGGTACTAGAGCTTCATAATAAAGCTAGAAACAAACTATCGGACGCATCCATTAGTCGCGGCTGATGGATGCGGCTTAACAATGTGCTCGGTTCATCCGCGGACATCAAAGACCTAACTTTTATGTCAATGGCAGACGTCCGCGGATGCAAAAACATCCGGCCAGCCAGATTCTGTTCGGACGTCCGAACGCTCAAGGTCGCGTCCGCGACTTATGACAGACAATGTGCACAGTTTAGTGAATTTTGTATTGATCAGATAGAAACAAGCCGCATCCGATGAAAACGTCCGCGGACGTTATTACTTACTCGTATATCGCGTCCAGATGCCTACGCGCGTTTTCTAACTTTGTGATTATATGGGCAAACGCCTCATCGTCATTATGTTGCTTTCTGCTTACATACATTTTTTTAAAGTAACTCTTTCAGCGCTGCTACTTTCACAGTCAACTCTACATTTATATAATTAACACATACACACCCTAAAGTATTATCTGTTTGTTCTGTTACACTATAAATACTAGGTTTTAGATTAAATTTATGGTTTCGGCAATAAATATAATAATTAAGATAAGCCTACTTATGTCGAAAGTCGTGGATTGCATCTCATGTTATCCCTCTCTTCTTTCATGTTTATGAAAAGGAAAACATAATATTTGAGAATGTTTGTTTTTTGCGGTATACTCGTAAAAGCTGAGTCCATCAATAAAATTCATTAATATTCAAAAAATTTGCCTTAGTCAATATCACGAGGGTGCGAAATAATAAATCACTGAAAAATGTAGGGTGACCATGTCTTGTGCTGTGTCGGGATAAATAAGAAATAAAATAACACAGTATAAGGGTCTAAACACACTAGGCTGAATTACACCGGCGTAATTAACGTGGCCGAAATTACGTTCAGCCGCTTACGTCTGATGCAACACACTATAAATTACGCGAAGAGCCGAAATTTCGCGGCGTAATTTCCGTTGCGGAACGCGCGCGTAAGTGAGTATTTAAAATTCTCAGATGTTAGGGTCTATCTATAGAGACGGACCGCATTTCAACTGCAATCTAACTACAAATTCAAGCAGTTCAGTGCAGTTTGAATGCAGTTGACACCACTGCAATAGAACTGCAAACCATTATCAACTGCGTTCAAACTGCACTTGAACTGCAATTTGCGGTTGGATTGCAGTTGAAACGTGGTCCGTCTGTATAGACCCTTAGGGTCTATACAGGCGAACTGCATCCCGCGGGATTGATATTTCTAATCCCGCGGGATCTCTAATTTGCAATCTCGAGTCAGTATTGCATTCCCTAGTCTATACAGACGGACCGCATTTCAACTGCAATCTAACCGCAAATTCAAGCAGTTCAGTGCAGTTTGAATGCAGTTGACACTACTGCAACAGAACTGCAAACCATTATCAACTGCATTCAATCTGCACTTGAACTGCAATTTGCGGTTGGATTGCAGTTGAAATGCGGTCCGTCTGTATAGACCGCAAATTGCAGTTCAAGTGTAGTTTGAATGCAGTTGACACGACTGCAATAGAATTGCAAACCATTATCAACTGCATTCAAACTGCACTTGAACTGCAATTTGCGGTTGGATTGCAGTTGAAATGCGGTCCGTCTGTATAGACCCTTTAGGTTGGATTTGCTACGTTCGGTTTTGATAATTCCGTCGCGTATAGTGTGTTGCTATACAAAACATTACCGCCGAATCTCTGCCGAACTTTACGCTCGATTCGGCTCGACGGAAATTCGGCTCGAGACGGAATTTCGGCATAGTGTGTCGTCCATCGCGTTCCGTCCGTATTTTGTATGCATTTAAAACGCAGCGTAAACGCGGCGGAATTGACGCCGGCGTAATTCCGACCGGGACGTTAAGACCACTTCGTTACATACTTAGTAGCAAGTAGTAATAGTATGGGAGCCCTAGAACAATTTTTTATTATGATTATCAAGCTAATTTTTTATGTGTAGCTTCATTTTGATAAGACGAACAACATTGGGAAAAATCTCGAAAGTGGTAGCTAACAGAGGTAGAAAGGATTTCATACTTTGAATTGATGATCCTAAAACATGGACTGTTTTATTTGTAGGACAATGTTACTCTCAAATTATATAACTAATAACCTATCAATATACAAAAAATCAGCTCGTTAGGGTTCCGTTTTAGGGTTCTGTAATCAAGAAAACTTGGCTAACTACTGTTGAAGTTAGCGTGTTTTTATTATGCAAAGAATATGGTATTATTGTATCTTGTTTCACTTTTATTTACAAAATATCTTTTTATTTTCAGGTATGTACTCCAGTTTTTGCCGCAATGAGCAATGTTCGTAAGTTTAAAATAAGATAATTTTAATAACGTCTGAATTTTTTACCGTTTTCTATACATTAATACAAACCGCTATAAGTTATTGACAAAAAAGTGACAATTATGTTTCTATACTGTACTCGGCGAAACATGGCGGTAGCGGTCATTGACTCCCTGTCAAGAACTTGTCATTTTCTATAAAAACCGCGATTGACAATGAATTGTCAGATGTTGTCGATCGCGGCTTTGTATAAAAAATGACAAGATTTTGACAGGGAGTCATTAATCACCGCTACCGGCATGTTTCTCCGAGTACAGTATACCTAGTCGATAATTCTTTGAACTCATAAAATGTTGAAAATTAGAATTATGCCGTAACTTACCAAAAGTTTAAAAATTAACAGAATCTGGCGCGAGCATTTTTCAAATCGCTCCCAGACTAGTAAGGTCATTGACTGCTGTTGGCTCATTTCTCCATGTTGACTATAGTTAGATGATAACTTGGCAAAAGTTCCCGCAACATGTCCGCCATAATCGAGCGGCGGGGACACCTGATTGACACGTCGGAGCTAACTGCCCATGAATTATTTAGCGGAGGGTCAAATTTAGTCGCACTCGAGTCCTGGGGTTGGGACATTTTGCGTGTGAACATTCATCATCATCAGTATCGTAACCAGTAGAAAGAACGATAGCCTATATTTAACAACATTGCTATACATATCCATACTAACTAGTAGTATTATAAATGCTCGTGGCTGTCTTTCTGTTTGTTACATCTTTACGCTAAAACTAAGGGCCGGGACACATAAACACGATACGACGTCGTTTCATAACCACGATGCGGCGTCGTTTCACGACGCGACGTCGCGTCGTGGGGATCTACGACGAGCATCGTAAAAAACTACGTCGCGACATCGTAACGTGCCACGATACACGGCACGTCGTCGCGTCGTAGAAACTCACGATGCGTTCCTGTGTCAGTGCCACAGTTGTTATTCAAAATTCAAAGCTGACGGACGCTATTGAGGTCGATCAAAGTTTCTGTCTTTTCTTTATCCGTCTTCTTAACAACAGCAGGAGTAAAACGCGTCTAGTGCGGTCCATTTCTCAAAATTAACTGCGACAATTCACCCTGCATTGTATCAACGGCGTCGTGCCGTGTATCGTAGCACGTTACGATGTCGCGATGTAGTTTTTAACGAAGCTCGTCATAGATTCCCACGATGCGACGTCGCATCGTGAAACGACGCCGCATCGTGGTACGACACGACGTCGTATCGTGTTTATGTGTCCCGGCCCTTAGATGTAATTTGGTATGGAGATACTTTGCGTCCCGAACTCCCGAGAAAGGTCATAGAACAGTTTTTATGGTGGAAAAATGAACGGTTCCCGCGCGATCAACGTCGGCGTCATTCTGTTTGTTATATTTCAGAACTCATGCTATAACAGCGATTCTCTAACTTTATTTTGACGGACCCCAATAAAGGAATGTTTTATCTTGTGTATAATGTTGTATCTGTGGCTCAGTTGGTGGCTGTCGGGGGTCGCGGGTTCGAATCCGGATCGACGGAACAAAAAGCATAATACGTACCTATACCACACCTATGTCCTATACGTACTCGTATAGTAATAAAGCAGCATACTTAGTATATAATAATATTAATTCCATGACAAAAAGTTTTCAAAGTTCCTGGGTCATGGATGTATATTTGTGTAGTATAAAAGTACCAGCGACCCGCCCCGGCGTCGCACCGGTATAAAGTATATAGCCACTGAAAAAATTATTAAAATCGATAGCCTATGATCCTTTACGTGGTCTACTTCTTATCTGTGCCAAATAACATAAAAATTGCTCGAGTAGTTCACGAGATAAGCCCTTTCAAATAATTTCTCCCGTTTTTTCCACATTCTCCTATTAGTCTTAGTGCGATAAAATATAGCCTTCCTCGATAAATGGGCTATCTAACACTGAAAGAATCATCAAAATCCGTTGCGTAGTTTTAAAGATTAAAGGGAACAAAGGGACATGAGGGAAAAAAAGCGACTTTGTTTTATAATTATAAGATAAGACTAGCTATATGACCAAGCTTCGCTCGGTATTCAAAAAATTAAAAAAACACATAAAATGATATTTTATGAAAATGTTTCCTAGCTAGATCGATTTATCGCCCCCGAAACCCCCTATACACAAAATTTTATGAAAATCGTTGGAGCCGATTCCGAGATTCCAATTATATATATGTTACAGTCATAGTGATTAAATAGCTATTATACATAATGACTGGTCTTTATACACAATATCAAAATTGACTAGACAATGTGAAAAATTAATCACTTTATCCGGATATTATTCATAATAGCTGGCCAAAGTTAGCCAAAGTAATAAATACGGTATATAACCGACTTGTTACCTCTCCTTAATTGTAAGAATAAATAATAATACAAGACGTGAGTGGAAGAATAAGGTAAGAAACATGAAAAAACTTTCCGTTTTTTGCTTCAATGGAGGCTTTAGCCTAAAGCCTAATTTTGCCGGCCCTAAAGGCCTTAGGGCCGGCAAAATTATTTGAAATAGAAAAACTGTGGATTATATGTGTACTGTGTAGCCAGATACATTAGCTAGGTTATGAAGTAGATAAGTTACAAGTTTTATTAAAATAATTAGGGAAATAATTAGTTATTGTCCGAATGTTACGAAATGTTACTTATTCGATTCTTCCACTCACGTCTCACGTCATAATTATTTATGACCCAGTTATTTAATGTCACTTAATTTTTAAAAAAATTATTACTGTAGTCTTTAAAGAGGGATACCTGATCTCTGGTTTTTTATTTTGTTTTATGGCTGGTAAATTAAGATTTAAATACTTAACTTTATACCAATTTTCATTAACGTAGAATTATTTTCTATGGCAAATTTATTTTAATTCTAAAAATAATCTTTATAATTGTTACACATCGAATAATAGTTATGATATTGCTACACATGTAGTTAGTATGCTTAAGGCAAATTGAAATATAATATTTTTATAATAGTTACCTACTTGTTTTATTACATTATCCAAGTCTTTGAAGATATTATATAAAATTGCTAGTTAATATGATTAATTATGTGTAAATTATCACTTTATCTAAATTGAGTAGACATTATAAATAATGGCTAGATAATATTATCTAGCCATTATTTATAATGTCTACTATGTATATACATAATATCCAGATTTATTACTTTGGCTGTAACATATATATTTGTATACAAGAATTGCTCGTTAAAGATATAAGATATAGATAGATGTATAGATAAGACATGTTTAAACAAATATGTACATAAGAAGTCCCTATTGTATGTTTTAGGTTTCTGACTCCTATGTTTTTTAAATAATGCTTGATTAACGTAGTGGGGGGCCACATTACCACCTTCTCCTATATGGAATAGTATAAAAGTATTAAATATATTTCCGTTGTCTGGTATCTGTAACACAAGTCCTTCAGGTACTTACCTCGGGGTCAGAGTGCCAGACTGACGTAGTGTGAAGAGTCAATTGAAAATATATTTTGAATACGCGCGTGACGGCTCTGCTCAGAACAAGCAACCGACTCAAAAATTGTTACAAATTTCAGATACAATACGAATTAAAGAAATTGGGCACTTACGACTACTTATGATTGAGGTGCGAGTCAACGATAGCGCGATGTAGCCCGCCCTTAGCGACATCTATGTTCCCCAAAGGCTAACTAGATGGTAAAAAATAAAAATTTATTATAATTGAAATCCAGTTTGCGGCCGCTACTCTGTTACGCCGAAATTCGTTATCTCACGGAAACCGTACTTTTTCCCAACAAAAACCATCCTAACTCCTATCCTGTTATCAATTATTTCCTTCAAGTGCAAGATGAAAACACATTGTTTATATTTCAGTTACATTAAAATGTTGTTTTAATTAATTTAGAATTTAGATGATCATTTATTAATTTTGGTAATCATATTTTACTAGTTTTGATTTAACGATGGTTTATTTGGAGTAATTTTGCATAGGATAGCATTTAGCAAGATGTTAAAAGTTTGGTTATAAATGCTGTTATAAATGTTATAACTTTGGTGATCATTCACAACTTTTCTTTTACCTACCAATGATTTATTTGGAGTCATTTCGCATGCATAGGATAACGAGATGTTAAATCTTTGGTTATCATATTTTTACATTATTTTATTAATTTTATATTATTAAAATGTATGTATGTTTTAAATTTTTATGTTTATGTTCGCATATCTCTGAAACTACAAGTCCGATTTAAATAATTCTTTTTTTTGTTTGTATTGTTCAACTAAGGGAATGCTGAAAGTTTCATCAAAATCGATTCAGTAGTTTTTGTGATAGGGAATTTTAATTCTCAATTTCGTACAATTTTGAAGTCAGGCTTATCTTTTTAGGGTTCCGTACCCAAAGGGTAAAAACGGGACCCTATTACTGAGACTTCAATGTCTGTCCGTCTGTCTCCAGGCTGTAACTCAAAAACCGCTATAGGTAGAGTTCTGAAATTTTCACAGATTGTGTATTTCTGTTGCCGCTATAAGTTATAACAACAAATACTAAAAACACAATAAAATTAACATTTAAGGGGGGCTTCCATACAACAAACGTGATTTTTTTAGGTTTTTTCTAGTGATGGGATTCGAATCACATTTGATTCGAATGATTCGAATCATGACATTTATATCTCGATTCGAGTCAGTTTTTAAATTGGTTCGAACATAATTTGATTCGAATTGTCGAGTTGATTCGAATTCACGAGCTGATTCGATTCCACGAGCTGATTCGAATCACGTCAATGCAACGCCCCGCGAAAGATTAGTACCATATAGGGAGATCGCACACGTCACACTTTTTGTGTGATCGAGTCTGCGGCTTACATACAATCTGCATGGCGCGCGCCATCAGATTGTATAATAAGCCGCAGACTCGATCACACAAAAAGTGTGACGTGTGCGATCTCCCATAAGGTAATGTTCAGTGCAATTATAGAGATGCGAGCTCTCATTGGGCCGGTGCGGGCGCGAAGGCCTGTGATTGGACGGCAGTTCCCAGCAGTGGAATAAAAGAAGTAGCTTATGTTCTTTTCAAAGGTCTATACTCTATACTAACGCCTATCGAGAACGATTCAGTGGTTTATGCGTGAAAGCGTAGCAGACACAGACAGAATGATAAATGCCTCATGCTAACAGCTTCATTTCGTTGTAGTTAAATGTCTTTCTGTATGATTATTAAATTAAATCGTGATCGTGTAATTCAAATACTTTGAGGACTCAGAGTATGTCCATACCAAATATCAGCATAAATCGGGAAAGGACATCTAGGATACTTTCATCCGGAAAAATGTACGGTTCCCGCGCGACAAACGAATTTTGGCGCAACGGAGTTGCGGGTGTCCTTTAGTAATAAAATACTTATTGTAAACATCCAATGTAATGTAACATTTAATCTTCTTTACTCTCACTACTCTCTGTCAAATCTGAGAGTTTAGATAGATCTGAGTCCTCCTCTCTCATGTCGTAGAAGAAGTGGTCGCCAAGGGGGCTGCCGTCGCGCGGTTCCTTGCAGATACCGTCGTACAGTTTGACGAACACTGGAAATATAATAATTTATTTTCATTTTCATTTCAATAGCTCCTACGAGTTTCGGTGACGGTGATTTCATTGAAACCAGAGTCCTTAGTGAAACTGGAGCCGTACCACGAAACTGGGGCCGTACCACAAAACCGTTTTGAGACGCGGCATCCTCGTTCGATTGTTTGAGTCTCAAAATGGTATCGTGGTACATGCCCTGTATTCGCTAGTTTCGATAGCGAAGTTAGATGTCAAAAATGTATGGGATTTGACATACAAGCGAGGCATTATGTCAAATCCTATATTATATTTTAGCATCCAATGCATATTAACTAAGCACTCAGGCCAAGCTACGTAGGAGTCATTTTATAGTGTCCTCGCGCAGCGCGCTATTCACAAGCTGGCTCTTGACTCTGAGGTCGTGGTCCGTGGGTTGCATTCCTGACAATGTTGTTCCCAAGTTTCGTTAGGATAATGCAGGTCGATCATCTAATTCCATACTAATATTATAAATGCGAAAGTGTGTCTGTCTGTCTGTCTGTCTGTTACCTCTTCACGCTCGAACCGCTGAACCGATTTTGCTGAAATTTGGCATGGAGATTCTTTGAGTCCCGAGAAAGGACATAGGATAGTTTTTATCCCGGAAAAATGTACGGTTCCCGAACGATAAACGAATTTTGGCGCAACGAAGTTGCGGGCATCATCTAGTAATCTGATAAGATGATCCATGCGTCGGATGGGCATGTAAAAGGTCGGTTCTGTGCCTGATTTCTCGCCAGTCGTGTCGGATATTGTCTTATGAGAGTAAGGAAAGGGAGAGATTAGTGTATTGCGCACACACTTAGGTATTTCAAAATCCCCCCTAAGCCTGATTTCAATAAAATTCAAATTGTCATCACTCACTAGTCCCATCCTGGCAGTTCCTCAGCCGCATCATGCAAACGCTCTTGAAAGTCCTCCGTGCCTTCTGGTACCCACCACAGACCCAGCTGATGGTCTTGTCTGTGGGCTCCTTCGCCATGTCTTGTGGACAGGGGGAACAGACGCGGTGGTACTTTCGCCTGTAAAAATGAAGATATAATATATGTAATATCTATGGACGCTTCACACCACGTCAGTCTGGCCCCGTGTTAAGTACCTGAAGGACTTGTGTTACAGGTACCAGACAACGGAAATATATTTAATACTTTTATAGTATACATACATTAAGATTTTTATTATACCATACACATATTTAATACACATCCAGACCCGGGAACATTGAAAACTTTTTGTTCCGTCGCGCGTCGGCGGGATTCGAACCCGCGACCCCCGGCTTGAGCTACCAACGCGCTCACCACTGAGCCACAGAGGTCGCGAAGATAAAAAAAATCTATGTCTGTGGCAAAAAGTGTCAGTCAAAAAGTGTCGTTACAACCTTTTCCGTCTATCCTCCTTTCGCAACGCGCGATAAGGAACTTCGTTCCAAAAAAACAGAATATGACCCGGTCAAACTCAAGCTCAAAAAATTTTATTCAGAATATTTTTTCAAATATTCTCTGAACGTCCGGTGTCTACCATTGGTTCGGGAACGAACCCGGCGAGAAGAACCGGCGTAAGAAACTCGCACAGGACCACCTTTTACTAAAAAGATGGAAAATTGCTCTTAATTTCTCTTTTTTCGCCGGTCAACTTCGTATCTCTTTCCACCAAATATAAACCTTCCCTGGACTTCCACGAATAGTTAACAAGACCATAAAATTAGCAAAATCGGTGCCACCGTTCTCGAGTTTAGCTTAGCGAGACCGACAATATTTAAAAGTAATTTATCTATATGTCACCGTAAGATTGTAAAGTCCGCGAGATTGTAATATGACGAAGTGATGGATTGTAAACAAACAGTTTTCCAATGATTTTAAATTACTTATTTCGTATTTAAAATAACTTCCATGCCAAATGGTATGAGATGTATAACATAAAATAAAATTTAGATATATTTAAAGTGCTGTTTGAATGGTCGGTTATTAAAATTAACCTAATTTATAATTCAAACTGCACTTTAAATATATCTAAATTTTATTCAATGTTATACATCAAATATTCAGGCAATAGAAGTTATTTTAAATACGATATAATTAATTTAAAATCACCGGAAAACTGTTTGTTTACAATCCATCACATCATCGTCATATTTACAATCTCGCGGTGTTTACAATCTTACGGTGACATATACATATAATAAATCTGTAGAAATGACAATTCTGTACATTAAAGATATTCAAAAAATAATAAGCGGAGGGTGTCACAACATCGCTATAGAAGCCGAAAAGTTAGTTAGTTTTTTTGTCTGTCTGTCTGTCTGTCTGTATGTTTGTTCCAGCATCACACGAAAACTACTTATCCGATTTGAATGCGGTTTTCGCAGATATATTTGTCTTCTTCCAACTTAACATCTGGTGTATAAAATTTCCCCCCCCCCCCCACCCCTCTAAGGGGACAAAAGAGGGGGTCATATTTTGTATCAAACTTTTTTCTTTAACACGAAAACAACCGATTCGATTTGGATACGGTTTTCGCAGACATATTTGTCTTCTTCCAACTTAACATCTGGTGTATAAAAATCATCCCCGCCACCCCTCTAAGGGAAGCAAAGAGGGGGTCAGATTTTGTATGAAACTTTTTTCTTTAATGGACTTACTTCATATTATTAACTGTTTTTTCCAACTTAACATCTATTTTATAAAAATTTCCTTCCACCGCTCTTAGGGGACAAAAGAGGGGGTAAGATTTTGTATAAGACTTTTGATTTAACACGAAAACTACTGATCCGATTTGCATACAGTTTTCGCAGATATATTTGTCTTCTTCCAACTCAAAATCTGGTGTTTAAAAATCACCCCCCCCCCCCCCCCAACCCTTGAAGGGGAGCAAAAGAGGGGGTAAGATTTTGTATCAACTGATGAAGTAGAAATACTTTAAATGGCAAAACAACGTTTGCCGGGACAGCTAGTATAATATATGAATAGATATACTCTGTTACCTATTTACGCTTTAACCGCTGAACAGATTTAAGTAGATGAAATTTGGTATGGAGATGGAAAGGGATAGATTTTGTTGCGGAAAATTGTTTTTGCGATTTATACTACTTTCGGAATAACGGAACCAATACGACCTGCAAACCTTCTAGAAAAGAGCGAGTTCTCTCTTAAGGTGACGCCGCGTTAAAGTAAAAAACCGTGTTCGATAAGTTTTAGATTGCTTGTTTTCGGCCTCTCATAGAAAACAAACAATGGAACTTCAAAAAATGGAAAGGGCGTAGCGACAAAATGGTTTTTGTCGCTTAATTTAAAAACTATAAATATACATTTCATATAAGCTATGGGCAAATTAAAGTGTATGCTTGAACCAATCTATGTACAAATTTTGGAAGCTTAAATCACTCTCCTCTGTTGGCAAAATAGGAATCCCTTTTTTACAGTGGTCTTTTTGATTGATTATTCTGTGTTATAAAAGTTGACCAATCGTGTTATGCTATGGCCTATGGGTAATTCAAAGACAAAGACATGATGAATACTGACAATGAACTTTAATTTCTTATCATTAGTCGTTGCTGAGAAAAATCGATATCGCTACCGCCAAATTATCAAGGCGTCGCCTTAAAAGGCCGGCAACGCACCTGCGACTCTTCTGATGTTGTGAGTGTCGGTGACAGTAGTTACTTTCCATAAGTTGACCCGTTAGGTCGATTTCCCCTATTTTTTACATCAAAAACGGAGTTGCGTCGTCTAGATATATTAAAAGTTCCATTGCTTACCATCCTCTGAGTTCAGCTGCTGACTCCCTGCTCGTGTCATCTGACTCTCTGGACTTGGATGAGGATTTGGAGTCTATGGATAAGTCCAGACTGTCCTCAACAGTCTCCTCGGAACCTGAGGTCAGAAGATCAGGGTCAGAGCCCTAAGCCAAGACGTTTTCTTTATAGCCTGCAGAATCGCCGATCAAAATCATGACATGAGTCGAAAGTCGACCTTATGAAGGAAGAAATTGACACAAGCGTTCAACAAAATTACTGTCAAATGATTATGTCAATTCCGTACATTTTTGATAGGCGATTCTATAAAGAAGTGGTCAGTTCAGACCGCAACGCGACGCGTAGATGCATTTCTAAAGGAGAATGAAGTAAAGTGGTCCGAATGTCTACCACTAACTAAATCATTTGTAGGTTTCTAATCTGTTCTATGATTCGGATAGGGACTTTGGGATCGATTACTTATTACTTTTAATTAATAAAATAAGTTTTATTACATGTTATAAAAAAAAAAGTTTGACCTTGAATAACAACTCGGAGACTTGACTTAGAACTTTGGTGTAATAATAAAAAATATTCCTTAGATTATGTTCTATTTAAATAATGCGTTGGCCGGCACTTTTAAAAGTAGCCCAATTTGGACCTTATCCTTTAGAAATGCATCTATGCGTCGCGTTCCGGTCTGAATTGACCCTAAGCCCTCAGCTTACATTGCAACGTGACGAGACGATGGGTTGCATTCAAAACTGAGCTTTATTACATTACGAAAAGATACAATTTGAATTAACAGCGTCGCGTCTGGCTGCTTCAATTATTGTTAATTGCTAATTTAAAAAATGCTGCTTCAATAATTCCCGTTGCAAATAATATGAACTTACCCGAAGAGCAATTTCAATTTTGAATGCGATGGAATTCTATATTAGTTGAAACATTCTGAATTCAAATTTTTATTACCGGCCAGGGGTACGCAACAGTTTTAATTTCGTGCGACAGAATATTTTAGAGGCACATTTACATTATTTTTACATTTTACGCAATATAATGTAAAACTGTGAGTTATAATCTTCCTGATAAAAAGGTACTTAAATAAATAAAATTGTAAATGTTCGGTCTACTTTCCACTAAAATCATATTTTTGGAGAAATCTGAGTAGTTGTCACTTCAGCATGTTTAAATAACCAAGGAGACATTTTTGTACCTTGTATAACAGCTTTAGCATGACCACTTTAGTTTCTACGATAAAAATTTGAATGAACTAAGCAACAGACAGGACATGTTGGAAATGTAAATCTGTCAGTTTGCCCCTAAAACATGTCAGTATTTCTACGAATTTCAACTATGACCATGCATCGCCGTTAAGATTAACTTAATCAGTTTGTTTACTTTATTGCGCTGTAAGCTGTTCATCTTGCAAAACACCACTCACTTGTGAATTGTACTCGAACGAAGTGCGAACGATTTTGGGGCTGAAGCGAGAATTCCTCCTTCCTTCCTGCAAACCTTCAAGAAAAGAGCGTATTCCCTCTTAAAAGGCCGGTAACGAACCTGCAGCTCTTCTGATGTTGCGAGTGTCCATGGGCGACGGTAGTTGCTTACCATCAGGTGACCCGTTTGCTCGTTTGCCCCCTTATTTAATAAAATAAAAATAAAAAACTACTAAAATACTCGATACTACACTAAAATACTGGCCTAATGCGAACTAGCCTTAAGCCTTGTAGATTCAACTTACTTTTGGATCCTTTTTCACCAGATGATGAGGATCTTTCTTTCTCTGACGCATTTGTTGAATATTTTACAGCATCAACTAAAAAAAAAACTCAATATAAATAGCGCTTTGACAGTTGTATTTTTTTAACTACGGTATTAAACTGTAAAAAATCGGCCAAGTACGAGTTGTACTCGCGCACGAAGGGTTCCGTACCACTACAGAGCAAAAATAGGCTAAAAATTGTATTTTTTGTGTGGGAGCCTCTTTTAATTATTTAATTTATTTAAATTTTATTATTAATTATTAAAGTGCAAATAAAATTAAGTATTTTGTGAACATTTCAATTGCCTATGTGTTAAAATAGCAAAAAAACAATGAAAACACTGAGGTAGTAATAAGAGCAGCTATTGCAAACAAAAAACATGTCGCACTTGAGGCATGAGCGGGGTGGGAGGCGGGGCGGTGATTGCTATAGATCAGTACCGCAGAAGTGACACAGTTTTGTGCCTACACTCGAATGAATGCAGAATCTATTTGAGTAAGTGGATAAAATAAAAAATCGGTTGTCTGTAAAGTCGGTTTACTGACGATAGTTGAACGTGACAACGTAAGACGTTGTCACGTTCAACTATCCTTAACCCCTTAACCCTCGCTTCCGAATCTCTATAAATAGAAACAAACTTTTTCGATTGTAACCTAAAGTTATTTCGATGTATTTCTTTCAAATCGACCTATGCAAAGAACAAAGTTCTATTTGAATATATCACCAAAGTACTTTTATTGTATTTGTTACTGCTATCGGACATCTACATTTTATAAAAAAAATAAAAATTTAAAAATATTACGTAAAAACAATAGTTACTACAAGTGTCACCTCACTACCAACTTCGAGTAGCAAGATATCGACAATTGCAGCACTTACGTCAGCGTCTTGTTGGCCCAGCGGGACAAGCTAGATATCACAGCGCCAAGTCCCAGGAACACGTCCACGCGGCGGAATTAATTTACTTTTCGCTTTTCTTTAAAAAACATGTAAATGTACTATAGTATGTATAGCAGCTGTCCACGCAGACGCATCGCTCACTCAAGTAGGACTTAGGAGAGAGACGGATGTCGAACGCTGCCGAACGCAAAGGCTGATTGTGCTTCCTTGTCGCTCGTTCCGCGCTCTCGCTTGCACTTCAAGCCTTAAATGGAACGCCTCAGAGCGAGGTAACGCCACATGAACTATCATGTTTTTCGTGCGCGCACCCCATATCGAATTATAAGACGTTATCACGTCAAAATAAAAATTCACTTTTTTATAAAATTTATAATTAAGTATGGATCCATAGTCCACTATAGCTAATTACCTTATTTAAATTACTTAAATATTTTCAAATATATACCATAATAAAATTATTATAATGTACGCATGCTGTCAGTACGTAATATTTTAAATATTACCAAAATACAAACTCGTCTACGTGAGTAAGTACTTTATTCATCGTCGTCTTATCATAGATATTCTGCCTACATTACACTCTGAATCTACTACTCTATGACAATGCAAAATGGCGCGCGTCTTCGCCTAGTAATTGAATGTTCGTATTTTAATTGAAAATAATTAAATAAGAATGCTAATACCGATGAAATGTTATTCCGTTGCATTTGGAAGTGTTACTGGAATAATTTTTGCAGTATCTTAACCCACAACTAGGCATTTTTGCGACTTTTTTTGGTTTCGTTTTTGATTGTTGTACGTCTGGCGCGCAGAAGAGCTCGCGGGCGACTAAGTGCACTGCTGCTATATAGATTACGTTGAATGTGACCAAGCATTGCGTTGCGTTGTCGAGTCTAGTACGTAGTACATACTATGTCAGTGCAAAAAAATCACGTTTGTTGTGTGGGAGCCCCCCAAGTATATGATGTATTTTGTTTTTAGTATTTGTTGTTATAGCGGCAACAGATATACACAATCTGTGAAAATTTCAGAAGTCTAGCTATAGCGGTTCTTGAGTTACAGCCTGGTGACAGATAGACGGACAGACGGACAGACGGACAGACATCGAAGTCTTGGTAATAGGGTTCCATTTTTACTCTTTGGGTACGGAACCCTAGAAACGTCACTTCTCGTTGTCAACTAACCCTGTAGCACACAACAAGCACAAATTTATTATTATGTTTGAAATGAATAATTAATAATGTCTGAATTTGTGTAACAAAAAGAACGCTTACGAAAACGCGTGAAATTTTAATTGAAATATTTTAGTGTTTCTGAAATTTTGTACATTATTTTCATAATGTTTTGGCCCTCCGAATTTTATTAAATTTTTAATTGCGATCAATGTTGTTTTTTAAATATTTTAATCGACATGTTAATTACTTACTTTGATTTACTACAACAAAAATGTGTCAATTGAAATTTGAAACGTGAACTACATCGATCCATAGACTAAGGAAAATTAGAATTTTGGGTCTTCCGTCTTTGGTCAAGATACATTCAATAACTTCGACAGCAAAGTTAGTATTTATATTGAACTAGATGACACCCGTAGCTATGTTTCGCCAAAACTCGTTTATAACGCGGGAACCGTACAATTTTCCTGAATAAAAGTATCCTATGTCGTTTCCTGGGACTCAAAGTATCTCCATACCAAATTTCAGCAAAATCGGTTCAGCGGTTAGGGCTAAAGAGGTAACAGACACACAGACACACTTTCGCATTCACCTCTATAGTCTATATTATGTATGGATGTATTAGTATGTATTTGGATAAATATTGATGTTGTTACTATTTTGACAGCACACCCAAACCAATATAATTTAGACACAAAAACTACAACCGCGCCACAATATGCAAATTTCATTGGACGCGTATTGTTTGGGGTTTACTTTATTGATTTTATATTCAAATCCTAAAATATATTCGCCTAAAGTTTTGTGGGTTTACAATTTCGGTTGGATGCGTTTTGCTATTATTTTATTTTAGGTGTTTAGAAGGAAAATAAATGTCGCCAGTTCAAATACTTAATTGAATATGAAAACTTTACGGCCGCACTCAGAAAGACATTTAATAATGATTATTGTCTAAACCACAGTCTAAGCACGCCAACGCCGAAGTTCTGCGGCAGAAATTCCGCATGATTACGTCAGCAATGTCAAACGCATGTAGGTGCGACATTTCAGCATGGTGTGTCATCAGTAATTTAAAATACATTGCAGGCGGAATCAAGCCGAACTTGACCTACTTTTTTTCTTCATGCTAATCGCTTCTTAATCATTCATTTTCACAAAAAAACGAATATTTTAATATTTTACACAGTAGAAACCCATAAAAATGTTTATTGAAAAATATGCCTCATAAATGGCGCCGAAAACACTGTCCGCCATAGTGTGACGTCATACGCTTTGTATTTTAAACTCTCTTTATTGAACATTTTTTTATGTGCTAAATGTACGAGTCTAAAAGTGCCCAAAAATTATAAAAGAATTAAATAGGAAATTACAAATCATTTGTAATGTTGAAAACTTTTGGAGATAAGTTTTGGCCATTTCATTTCCCGTCTACAATAAATGGAGATAGTATATAAAACTGATGTTTTAAGTGAATTATTCAAGAAAATATATTTTACAAATCTTTTTAGGCTTATTCTTATTATTTATGTACAAATAAACTTACATATAACGAGCGCGATAAATAAAAGATATTAAATTACTATGAGGATGACTTCACATCCAAATCGGAAGTACCGCAAAAGCGTTTTCGTCAGTACAAATCCTATTTTCATAAAATCAAATATTTTCAAATCGACTTTATTTATCAATCATAAGCTTTTATTTGATGATAAGGGTGAAATACGGTTTCCTAGGCCAAGTTCTACTAGAAACATGCATTTGTTCAATGAAATTGAATATAGGTAGCAAGTAGCCTATTCTTCATAGTGTGCTTAGACACTTAAAACTTCAATTTAATGAAGTGAGACAAAATATTATATTATTTATAATGTGAGGGTTATGTCAAAACCTTAATTTAATCACAGATAAGTAATTATTATTAACAATAATTGTCAGTGTGGTAGTTAAACTAGCGCATAAATACTATCTGCATGTTAAGTCTGACATGCATGTCTTTCTCTGGCATAATGGAAACTTCTCAATGTATAATATGACGTTACAACGAACCTTAAAATATTCTATTTTCGTTGTTTTAACATCTTTACCTCTATATTATCCTACAAGCCCCATACCGGTGATCGCGACAACAATAGAATACAATAGCATTACCAAGAATCCGCGATCAAAGGATTTGGGGTCACAACTCACAAAGTATTAATAATATTTTTCTCTGCGTACAAATATGATAATAATTAATTTTCTACAAAAATTATTCATGCAACACACGATACACATATAAACTCCTCTTTTTTAGGAGTCAGTCAAAATACATACCAATCACTAGAAACACAAAAATTTTCACGCAAACACACATCGTACAGTTTCGATAAAAATAACAATAAATCCATGTTATCGGCTGCGGTTTAACTATTCAGTTAGTTTAACTGTAATGTTATGTAACGTCAAAGTTAAACCTATTTCTAAATTTAGCCTACTGGTTAACCCCTATTTTGCTGTTATAATTTGATTTTATTTAATTAAAGTAATATGAATTGTCTATGGGCTTTTTATCCATAATATTTGTATGTCGCTTTTTACCTTTTTTCCCATAGAGCAATTTTTCAAGTGCAATAAGCAACAATGTTCATGACGCCCGCCGGGAGCCCTAGAACATTTTTTTTTGATTACTAACAAGCTAATTTTTTGTGAGTAGCTTCATTTTGATAAGACAAACAACTTTTTATCTGTGACAAATATTGAAAGTGTAGCTAACAGAGATAGAAAGGATTTCATACTTTGATTTGATGGTCCTTAAATATGGATTGTTCTATTTGTAGGACAATGTTACTCTTAAATTATATAACTATTAAGCTACCAATATACAAAAAATTTGCTAGTTAGGGTTCCGTTTTAGGGTTCTGTAATCAATAAAACTTGGTTGACTACGGTATCAAATCAAAGTATGAAATCCTTTCTATCTCTGATAGCTACCACTTTCAAAAAAAAGTTGTTTGTCTTGTCAAAATGAAGCTACTCACAAAAAATTAGCTTGTTAGTAATAAAAAAAAATGATCTAGGGCTCCCTCACTATTACTCCTGTCTCCACTGCGCCAAAATTCGTTTATCGCGCAGTAATCGTACATTTTTCAGCAACAAAAACTATCACATGTCCATATAACATGTAATTGATTGTACTGTCGGTTCTTGGTGGACATTCATGTTGAACTCTAATAAGGGGGCGTCCACAAATTACGTGAGGTGTTTTTTTGAATTTTTTGACCCCCCCTCCCCCCCACAAATCTCACGTGAGATTTTCAAAATGTGGGTTTCTTACGTAAACGTTTGGTTTGACAGTAGATTTTCTTGCGAACAAATTTGTGAATGATCTTAATCGTATAACAATATTACGCTTACGATTAAATCTGAAGCATACGTATAATCTGGATGAAATGGACTTAAGGGAGATCGCAGACGGCACACTTTTTATGTGATCGAGTCTGCGGCGCAGATTGTATGTGCATTGTGCATTCTGCATGGCGCGGCCATGCAGAATGTATGTGCGCCGCAGACTCGATCACACAAAAAGTGTGCCGTCTGCGATCTCCCAAAATAGTATCATTTTGTTGAGAAAAATCGTATTTTTAAAATTACGTGAGATTTGCCGAGAGAGGGGGGGCCCTCTCCCCAACGTGAGATTAGGTGAGATTTGACTCGACCCCCTCCCCCCCCTAAACACCTCACGTAATTTGTGGACGCCCCCTAAAACACAATTTTTCGTGCACTTTTTCTAGATGTAACTATAGATTTTAACAAATAACACGACCGGTTTCGAGATACATCATCATCAGGTGTAGTGTAGTGTAGGTAGTTTTAAATAATTAAATATTTTCAAAACAAACAAAAGGGGTTGTCAGCATGATGCTGTGGTGTTATTTGTTAAAATCTATATTTATATCTAAATATGGTGGAAAATTGTGTTTTATTAGTATCCCATGTCCTTTCCCGGGATCTGTATCGCCATACCTTTTATGAAAATCGGTTGAGTGGTTTGGGTGTGAAACTGTGAAGAGGCAATTAAAGAAAAACTGCAGACAGATACACTTTGACATTTATAATTAGTATGGATATGGATATTATTATACATCCAGAAGGTCGTTTATTAATTATACGAAACAATACATAGCACTACTATTAAACACAGGACCTAACTGTTTGGAATGACCAAAGTTTATATTAATGTTAAACAAATACACGGAGATAAACGCAGGAGACAAAACTTATCCCATATTCACATCCCAGGGTCCCGATTCTCAGGCATCGATATCGTGTCGATCGCAGATTATCTAGATCGATTTTGATAACATTTTACAGAAATCAACTCGGAGGAAGACATCAATATATATAATTAATCACTAGATGACCCGGTGAAATACGTATCGCGTGACTCCTAATATGAACCTTCCCTGGACTTCCATGAATATTTCAACACCAAAATTAGCCAAATCGGTTCAGCCGTTTTCGAGTTATAACGAGACTTATAAATTAGTTTTTATTTATTATATGGATCTTTGCCGCGCTTTTATAATGTTAGAAAAAATACTTCAGAAATAAAACACAAGATCTCTATGTAGCGTGTATTGTCTTTGCTTTTCACACATAAATATTATCGAAGTCCGTTTTTCTCGCCGATTTTCTCGTGTCCGTGGTTATCATCTTCGTTCGTCGGGATCTGTGAAATAAGTTGATAGAATATAACATACACAATTAAATAACACACATACACACGACATATCAGTCCTGGAAATATCGCGGGTGAGAACTATAATATTATTAACACGGAAAGTATTAAAAATGTTATATCCTTTCTCCGTTTTCGTCCATATAATATCGGATCAGCAGTTATTAGCGTGGGAAGATGACGGACAGACACACTATCGTATAATAGCGGCTATGGCTAAATTCAAACGTTCAAGTCTAAAAGCAATAAACTTCAATATAATATTATTATTTATTTCAAGTAGGTACGTAGAGTTTAGAGCTATGTAAAAAATGTCCAAAAACAAATTATAGGTATTCAGTTTCAGTGTAACAAAACTAAGTAATAATACTGTAGGGTGTGTACGTGTTCCTTGTAAAGAGTTCACTGTAAAAATAGCAGCGCTGAAAGACCATTTTTTTTACTTTTGTATGGACAAGCACCCCAGCGTCACGAGTTTCCCCATACAAAAGTGAGAAAAATTGTTGGTCTTTCAGTGCTGCTACTTTCACAGTGATCTACAAGGAACACATACACACCCTAAATTATTATCATTCAGTTTTGTTACACCTTGTATATTGATCCTTAAGTCGCTGTATTAAAGGGCAAAAGAGGGGTAAAATCATACTAATATTATAAATGCGAAAATCTGTGAGTTTGTTTGTTTGTTACATACAAACTCACAAACTACACTCACGTCTAAACGAATAAAGTGATTTTGATAAAATTTGGTATGGAGTTAGCTGACATCCTGGATTAACACATAGGCTACGTTTGACTGCGGAAAAAGTCTTTTCGGAAATCATGCTAATTTTAGTGGGTAACACCGCGAGGCATAGCTAGTAAGTAATATTTAGTAAGCCCCAAACATTATAAATTAAAAATACACGACAGATGGCGGCGATGTTAATATTTAATCAAACTTGTGCGGAACCCGCAAACTTTTGTGCATATTTTCAACTTTATCCCCAAAATATGAGAGTTTTTGCGTTTAATTCGTATGAGAGTTTATAGGGTGTATTTCATAGTACGTTTTTAACTCTGGAGGCAAACGGTTTGCGAGTCAGTGTATGCGATCTTTATCAAATTTTTTGCAAACTACCATGATATTCCAAGAAGTAATTCATTATTCAATTATTCATAGTTAATTATACGGAGAAAAGTTTTGTTTGTTTGCATCGAATAAGCTCTGAAACTGCTGAAACGATTTTGCTCAAATTTTGCGTAGACATAGAGCAATCTCCTACGAGCTTCCACGGGAAAGATTATAGGATACTTTTCATAGCAGGAAAATGTACGGTAGCCGTGGGGAACTGTCAGTTACACGGATGAATAACTTCAAGTTCGTCAAAAATAAAAATCATTATATGAAAAACTTACTAGATTCCTTCAAGTTTACTGATCTTGTGGTTCCGAATGTTGGAGAGGATGTTGTTAGTGCTAAAATAAAAAATATGATATTATTATTGTAGGTTCTTGGTGGAAATTCACGTTGAACACTTATAACACACGATTTACGTGCACTTTTGCACTATATTCAGTAATTATTATTATCAACTAGATGACGCCCGCAACCCTATTGAGCCAAAATTCGTTAATTGCGCGGGAAATGTACATTGTCCGGGATAAAGTGCCCTATGTCTTTTCCCGGGATTCAAAGTATCTCCATACCAAATTTCAACAAAATCGGTCCAGCGGTTGGGGCGTGAAGAACAGAGTACAGACAGACAGACACATTTTTGGATTTTCAATATTAGTATGGAATATAATAAGTAAGTACACGTATAATAAGTATTAACTCACTAGATTCCTCTAAGTTATCTGATCCAGCGGCTGGTAGAAGTGGTGGAGGTGTAAACACAGGAAGCCCAGTGGTGGGCAAACCTGAAAAATATTACGTTTTAATTATTTTTATTTACAGCTGCACTCAGGCACAATACTCAACTTTAATTCCATGAAGAGTTTGAAAAGTATAGGTTTGAATATGACTTAAAATACAGTTTAGAAAGAATTAGGGTTATATTCAACAGATTTTAAATTATTATTAGATACTGTACCTTGTTTCTTTACCAGACCAGACCTTGTGATTTTGGGAAGACTTTGCTCTATACTATATTGCATAGTATAGAGCATAGTGTTCCCAAAATCACTCTGACATTGGCAACTAACTGAGGCCGTCATAATAAAAAGAAGAAGGGTTCAGTTTTTGCCATTTTGGCTACGGGATCCTAAAAATGCTGTGATTTAATCGTAATGAACTCACTAGATGCTTCTGAATTTGCTGATCTTCTGTATTGTGATGGTGTAGATGCTGGTAGTACCACCGGTGCAGCTAAAAAGTAACTTCATTTTAGTATGAGATACGACTACAAAACTGTGCAGGTATCGAGTACACGCTTAAAACCACATTTTTACAAATATTTATGATAAGGAGAACCTATTTCTACTGGGGTGCCAGTCCAAATGTGGCCGCAACTATTTTAAAATATTTTTTAAAAAATTGAGTTTGCGGGATAAAATGTTTTCATCGGGTATTGAAAGCAAACATGGTTCATTTCACGGCAATGAGTATAGAGATTTAGAAAAATCTGGTGTGCCGTTAGGCACCCGGCCGCAACTCTGTCGTAACCAGGTGTGAACAGGTACCATTCCGAAACATTTTTGCATCCATAACGTATATTGATATTTTATGTATCAAATGGAAGCTTATTTTCCTCTTATTATTATAATAAAGGTGTGCCTAATTAAATCTGGCCGCAAATAAGGGGTGCCGGCTGTCAAAGATGGCAAACTATCGATGGTTGAGGGAAAGGGAGCTAGCGCGTAATATTACGGGTTTAACGAGGACCCGGCCGCAACTCTGTCGTAACCAGGTGTGAACAGGTACCATTCCGATACATTTTTGCATCCATAACGTATATTGATCTTTTATATATCAAATGGAAGCTGAATTTTATTGTTCTAAGTTAAGGTTAAGGTTATCGTCAAATACGGCGTCCATTATGAACTTTTACTAGGGATTTGACAGTTCATTAGACATTTTGTTATGGTTAAAGTTAAAGTTATAGTTAAAGTAAGTGGGTTCAACCCACTCTAAGTCTCTAATTTTGGTGGATACAAATATTTCCACCAAAATTATATAAATAAATGCAAGCATGTAAAAATGTATTATGTCAAAAAAATAAGAGGATTTCAACAAAGCCACTCATTCTTTGACATATATCATTTAATGAATATTTAATCTTCGGTTTAAAAATCTTTATTTCCCATTAAGACATTTCGTCACTTACATGAGACCATAATATATTACAACGTTTTAAATTTCGACAATGCGGGTAGATTAAAAAAAAACATAATAATTATTTAAGAAGCGAATGTCTTTGCTATACATCTTGGATGGTGGTCCAAGTACAAAACGCTATCACTGGTTATATTTGAATAATTATAATAAGGTTGATGATTTAGCTATCGTTAATGTTATTGTGTAATAATCGTTTGAAAGTATTCAAAGATTTCGCTTCTTTTACAGATTTTGGTAGTTTGTTAAACAGCGGTGCTCCCTTCTAAGTAATGTTATTTTTACCGAAATTGGTTCGTATACAAGGTAATACAATGTTACTTGCTCGTCGCGTAATGTACGTCTTGTTTGTTTGTTGTAAATTTAAGTTGTGTGTGTATTAGGTAGTTGGTGTTTTATTTTGTTAACAAGAATACATGTTTGGTATGTGAATAGTTGAGAGATAGTTACAAGTATAGTTTCTTTATAAATAGTGTCTGATGGAGTTAGGTAATTGTAGTTGTATTTATAAGATTTTTATAATTTTGTTTTGAAGAAATTGAATGGTTTTTATATTTGTCTTAGCAGCGTTTCCCCATATTTCGACTACATAAAGTAAATGTGGTTTCACTAGGGCATTGTAAATTAAGATTCTAGCATTTTTTGGGATTATTTGATGGAGCCCGTAATCTATATGTAACAAACTATTGAACACTTGAATAAACTTTTAAATTCTTTTGGAGTATTAATTTATTTGGTGGTTTTTAGGGTTCCGTACCCAAAGAGTAAAAACGGGACCCTATTACTAAGACTTCGTTGTCTGTCCGTCTGTCCGTCTGTCTTTATGTCTCCAGGCTGTAACTAAAGAATGGTAATAGCTAGAGAGATAAAATTTTCACAGTTTATGTATTTAATATGTTGCCGCTATAACAACAAATACTAAAAACAAAATAAAATGTATATTCAACGGGGAGTCCCATACAATTTTTTAATTAGAAAACGTGATTTTCTTACCTTTTTCGCTCTATGTCGATAATGGCAACAGAATATAGGCACTTTTAAATTTCACGAAATCTTCAATTAAATGTGCAATTTAATTATCAGTAATACAATCAAAGTAAAATTAAAATATAAGGACGGATCCCATACAAAAAACACAAAATGTTAATTTTGCTCTATAATATGTAGTACGGAACCCTTCCTGCGCGAGTCCGACTCGCACTTGGCTGATTATTACTATTGTTTGGACCGATGGTTAAGTACACTAACATGATGTCCTATCACTATCCTCGTTAAACCCGTAATGTTACGCGCTAGCTCCCTTTCCCTCAACCATCGATAGTTTGCCATCTTTGACAGCCGGCACCCCTTATTTGCGGCCAGATTTAATTAGGCACACCTTTATTATAATAATAAGAGGAAAATAAGCTTCCATTTGATATATAAAAGATCAATATACGTTATGGATGCAAAAATGTTTCGGAATGGTACCTGTTCACACCTGGTTACGACAGAGTTGCGGCCGGGTGCCTAACGGCACACCAGATTTTTCTAAATCTCTATACTCATTGCCGTGAAATGAACCATGTTTGCTTTCAATACCCGATGAAAACATTTTATCCCGCAAACTCAATTTTTTTAAAAATATTTAAAAATAGTTGCGGCCACATTTGAACTGGCACCCCAGTAGAAATAGGTTCTCCTTATCATAAATATTTGTAAAAATGTGGTTTTAAGCGTGTACTCGATACCTGCATAGTTTTGCAGTGGGATCTTAGACTATTTGGTATGGCATATTTTAAAAAACAACAAAAACACAATTTCGAAACCAAGCTAAGAGAAAAGCGCTTACGACATAGTTTGCAACGCTGAATTTCGGTTAAGCGCCATATTTGTTTCTTAGACACAGTAAAACTAAAATTTCTTGTAACACATCGATCAAATTATTTTAATTAAATTAATTATTTTCCAGACTAACTTGAAATAAATGATAAATTATTATTCTTTAAGTCTTAACAATACAAAGCAATACATAATATATAAATGCTTTTATACAAGATCCTTTTGTGGGATCTTGTTTATTTCAATCATGTCAAGAATATTAAACTGAAACGCAATTCTTTTCCAACAAAAATGGAAGGAAACTCGCGAAAATGAGTCCCCATATTTGTGTGCCGTCTAGCTGTGAGTTATTGTCATTATAACCATGTTCAGTTAATGGAAAACATGTTTGCGCAGTCTATTTACAGTATTAAATATCACTTTTGGTCCATAACTTCTAATTTCCTTTAATGTTGCTGGTAAATCATGGAAGACATGTTATAAATTGGGTTTAGTGTGTGAAATGACAGTGATTTTGTTTGCCAAAAATCTCTGAATTTACGATATTTAAATTAAAAAAAAGATCTATAAGTATATAGGACGTTTTAGGTATAGGCTCAATGGTTTGTCTTTTGAGTCAAGCCACATTTATAATATATACGTATAATCACATATTATGGACAAAGAGTCTAACCGCTAACGTAACGTAAGTCTAAATAACTAAAACGTTTGTGTACACAGTTTGAATTGAAGTAACTGGGGAACCACATTTTACGGTGTCGAAGCTTATAAAAGGATAGTAACTGAATTCCCTAGGATATACTCACCAGTGTTTTCGCGTCTTTCGTGACGATTGTTCGGTAGATGATGGTCAAATACTTCGGAAGCATCATGGCGCTCCGGTCGCGTCGTCACAGTTTTGTCCTCAATTTCTTCTCCTGATTTTACTGTGATACTGACCGGTGTCAATATATCAGGAAGATCAAATCGATTGGGTTCTTCTCTACCATTTTCAATTGATTCATCTTCAGCAGATTCATTGTCGTCTGAATTTGCTCCACTCTTATCAAAGTAGCGCACCCGATTCCTAAATAAACGTGGACGCAACCCTAAGTTTGATGGACGTTGGTTTCTTATAATATTCGGTCGATAGTTATTCGCATTACTCAAAGCGTTAGCTTGAGCGGAGGCTTGGTAATCCCCATATGCGTTTGCTTGCGCATTAGATAACGAATTGGCCTGTGCATTGCCCTGAGAGTGAGATTGTGCTTTGGCCGAGGAGCTAGCATGTGCATTAGCCAGAGAATCGGTCAGTTGTTCAACTGTTGCAACATTAGCTTGTGCGTTAGCCAGGGCATTGCTCAGTGCATCAGAATGTGAATGGGACTCTGCATTTGCTTGAGAATATACATTATTTTGTGGATGACGGTAAGGATATGATAACCCATAATCATGTGTGGCTTGAGCATTTGCTAAAACCTCTGCATTAGTTTGAGCATATCCTGGTAAAAATATATCGTTTTGTGGATGACGGTGTGGATACGCTAAGCCATGATTTTGTGTAGCTTGTGCATTCGCTAAAGCATTTGCCTCTGAATTAGTTTGAGCATATCCCGGTAAAAATACATCGTTTTGTGGATGACGATGTGGATATGCTAATCCATGATTTTGTGTAGCTTGTGCATTCGCTAAAGCATTAGCCAATGCATCTTCTTCTACGAAGAATCCTCCATGTGACGGGACATTTATATTGCTTTGTGCATTAGCTTGGGAATTAGACTGAGCGCCGTTTTCTTGTGCGCTAGCTTCGGCTACTGCTTGAGCATCCCATTGGCCAATTTCTCCAACCGATTCAGCAGTAGCGTGTGCATTGTTATAGCCAAGATAGTATGGATTTTGCATACCTAGCTCTTGGTTATTGCCGTAATTATAATAGCCATACGGTATCGAATGTTGCCTGTTATTTTGGCCTAAATAATTAGTACCGTAGATGTTCTTCAGTAGATTATAATATGCGTTAAGGGTAGAATCCGTTTGCACATTTGCTTCTGCATTTGAAACTGCATTGATGTTTAACTTATTTGCATCATTCAGACCCTGAGATTGAAGGTGCCCGTATGGATTCCAACCGTACAAGTTACTATAGGCCAAATGAGGTTTTCCAACATTGACGTAATCATTACTTCCAGCTATATAATGGTCATTGGGTTCAACATGACCACTGGGGCCTTCGCTACTTTCTGCTATAGCTTGAGCTACCGCATGCGCTTGTTCGTTATTATTTAGTCCCAAATAAGATGGATAAAATGCATCAGATGGATGACCATAATTTAGTTGATGGTATAAATCATTGCTGGGGGTGATTTGATATTGTGGTTTGATATCGGTGACCATTTCGGGATAATTTTGTAGCCAGTAATAAGGGTAAAAACCATTATCATAGCCCTGTGATGGTAACTGGTAGGAAGAAACTGGCAGATTTGAAGAATACGGAGGATTTATTGGTCGTTGCCAAGAGCTCACAGCGTTCGACTGAGCAGAAGTGTAGGATGGTGGTAGAACTTTATTTTCTACACTCGACGAACCTGAAATCATAAAAAATATTACAAATAAAGCAAAAACCTTCGCAATTTTTAAAACGACTGTTGCTAGCAAACAAAATTATGAAAGCTTCATCGTAACAAAATTAAGATGCCCTCTTAAAATAATAATGTTTGAATATTTAATGCTTAATTAAGGTGCTCGAATGCCACGCTGTACTTAATCGAAATTCGTGCCCGGGGTTTATGTGCTTAATTGTAATAAATAATGTACAAGTAATCACCCGAATTCAATGGAAGCTTAACACATTTCGCAATGACGTATCTGTAAATTGGTTCGCAGACGCAGATGCTACCCTCCACTCGGAAGTACTGGCTGGGAACTCGGTAGCGACATCTCGGCTCTGTCAACAAACTCTCTGAATGTTTAATACTCGTAGACTACTTGATGCGGAACGCTGCAATTTCCAGATCAAATTGGGAATGCAAACAATGATCTTAAAAATCGAAGCTGAATAATTATCTTAAACGCGAACGCTGACAGAACAATATTTAATCTACTTTGTAACGCCAGCAGATATAAAATTGAGGAAACGCAAAAGTGTAATAAATAGCGAAGATAAAAATTTAAATGTCGCAAAGAAACTTATTACGAATGCAATAATATTATTTTATACTCACCGATGTAGACCACCTCCCCGCCCGGCGAAACTAAAACAAAAGAGTCATCAAAAAACAGAACAAGAGTGATAAAATATAATTTATACCTCCTCCTTACCGGGCGCGGGGGCGAGGGCACCTGAAACAAAACGGGAAGGTTATTTTGGCCCCGAGCGACAGATAAATTGAGAAACCAATACACTTAGCCGGCGGTCAATCATCGGGCGTTTGTTACGATGATTGGACATCGAGTGGGGCCATTATTTGCGATATGATCCCCATTCCCCGTTATTGGGCGATAGTCGATACGCCTTTAACGCCACCTGCGCTGCGCTTTTTGCACCCGTTCGTCAAATTTGACGGCGGGTGAGCCGTTAAATTTTATTCGTTTTGTTTTAAAACACCCGCGCCATAAGCTGTTTATTTTCAGGATTATCTTCGAATTTTCACGCTTTATTTGTGATTTTGTGTTGGTATTTTCTGTGTTATATTACGAAAGTTAACAGGGATTTTCGCAACGATCAAATTAGTTTCGTACGGCTTGAAGGGCAAGAAACCTTTGAAATGTATCAGAAAACAATAAATTGGTTGTTAGTTGGACCGCAGATAAAGTTTCCATTATATTAGAAATATCAAGATAATAGTCATAGAAACGTGAAATATTGAAATGTATTATTAGGATTTAAAGATGTTATGCTTGCAATATTCAATAAATATTCAAGGTATTTTAGATTTGGCTCATTTTAGTCTTCTTTTTACCAACTTTCTCTATAACTAGTTTATCTTGCTAGAACTTTAACCGGGAAGAATTTGTCTTTTATTTTGTGTCCCTCAAAATTAGAGCTACAATTTAAGCGAAAAGTAACAGATATTATTATCACAGAAACACTTTCGCTTTATTCTATTGACTATATAATATAATATTAGTTAGGACTTACATTCAGGTTTATGGGTACGTTTGCAGACCGGCACGACCAGATTTCCATAGAGTTCACACTTGCAGGTCTTGCAGTCGTCGTTGGGGTTCACAAACTCAACCTCCAGGCTCCGCTGCTCGCATATTTTGTCTGAAAATAGGTCAACATATTGAGCTTATTCAAATCGATACCTTTATCGAAATATCGGAATGAGTACCGATTGTGAATTTTCATGAAAGGTTCATAGTAGTACGGGAGCCCATCCATCAAAGTTTTGTTGTTTTTTTGATTACAAAACCCTATAACGGAACCCTAACGAGCTGAATTTTCGTATGTTGATAGATTAATAATTTAATAGTCATATAATTTAAGAGTAACATTGTCCTACAAATATAACAATTAATATTTTAGGACCATCAAGACGTCAAAGTATGAAATCCTTTCTATTTCTGCTAGCTAGGACATTCGAGATTTTTCGCAAAGAAAAATGTTGTTCGTCTTATCAAAATAAAGGTACGCACAAAAAAATTACTTGATAGTTATAAAAAAAAATGTTCTAAATCTTGGTTCTGAGGCGACTTATAATGCTTGGCAAAACCAAACAAAAAACTTTATGTTTGGAACCATAGTGAAATTAACGCAATGTGCTTTTCATTAACGTTTTCCCCTTCAAAATTAAAGTAGGAATCGAGAAATTTTCATCAGTTCGTTGACAATGTAGAATCTAATTGTGGGTAAAATATATATAATCATAATTGTTAATTTTTGTATTTAAAATTTCGCTTCCTGACTTCTGCCGGCTGTTTAATTGCTTTTGCCGCTTTTAATTAAAACCAATTTAACCAGTTTCGTTTACAACCCTGCATTTGTAAGCTCAAAGGTGATTGTAAAACGATTCCAAAATTCATAAATCCGTGGATTTAATAAAAGAATTTATAAATCCTCAAACAAAGCAACTTTGAAACTTTCAAAACTTGAATTATATTTGCGGCGAGGTTTTTGTTTGTTGTTCCTTGTTATCCCGCTCTGCTTATTCAAAGCTGTATTTGAAGTTGGAATTAGATGCAGAATGCAGTTCTTTAGCATTACCGGTTGCAATACTATTTTGGTCCCAATCATTATCCATACTTTTTCTGTCTGTCTGTTACCTCTTCACTCCGAAACCGCTGAACCAATTTTGCTGAAAGGTGTGGGGATAATTTGTGTCTCGGGAAAGGACATAGAATACTTTTTATCCCGGAAAAATGTACTGTTCCCGCGCGATAAACGAATTTTGGCGCAATGGAGGTTTTTCTTTATAACTTTAAATTCGCTGTTTCATTTTATCTTAAGAAATTAACATCTTTATATCAATTACTTTGTTTAAATTTAAGGGAATCTCCCCCCTACTAAATCAGTTTTAATTGTCTTCAATAATCCTCGAATCTTCTTTATCTTCCCTAATTCTTGTAGGCTGCGTGTTGGAACGTCCGATAAAACTTTATTACTTGAAGGGGTTTAATCAATTAGGATTATTATAATCCTCCAAAGGGTTAAGTTTGGAGCTTCATTCAGAAGTTGTACTTACCTATGAATTTTATGTGGGCTGGCGCTGCAAAGTTATATAACATTTAGTATCTTTATCCCGCAAGTTCGTTGGATGATTAAAATATTAAATTTTAGTATCTCAGTGAAGACCTGTTTAATGCCTAGCTAAACACGACTTCCTGGAGAAACCATAATGTGTTTGAGACATTATTGATACCTGCCAAAACTGTCTTGTTTTATCTTGCTTGATAAGGGTATGTTTCACCACTTCCTGATAAGCCGGATAGGCTATCCACAACTTATCTGACAGATAGAGTATACTCTATATAGAGTTGTGGATAGCCTATCCCGCACTTAACAGTAAGTGGTGAAACAGGCCCTTAATAACTTCTCTGTCTCTAATTTTGTTAATTGAAGATTACTCTTGCATAATATTATAATTTATGTACAGTTTTTTTTGTTTTAAAACTTTATTAATTGTATTTATTTAATTGTTGCAGGTAAATACTTCAAGCACAATTTTCTACAGTCCACTGGATTAAATGTGAGTTAAAGTTAGCCGAGTATATCTGTTATATAAAACACTAAAATCAGTTAAGTGGTTTAAGCGCGTAGAAGTATCGGACAGAGATACACTTTTGTATCTATGATAATAGCGCTTCAACTCCCGCAAGGCCCAAGTGGGCCGCAATAACAATTGAAAGGCTATTGTGTCTCGTTTTTCCACGATCGAAGGATTAATACTTCGATCGTGGGAATCGCAGACACAATTGATTTTCAATTGTTATGCGGCAGCCGGGTACCGCTTGGGAATTAGCCGCGTACTGACCAAGCGAGCCGCCTCGCTGCCTCGCCCGAGCGTGCCGCGGCCGAGCCAAAAGTTGTCGGTTTTTTGTCGATGCTCAAAGGCGCCTCGGACGTTTGCCGCGCGCTCGCACGTACTGACCGATCGAGCAACTGCGCGCGAGGCTGTCGCGGCGAGGCGGCTCGCTTGGTCAGTACGCGGCTATTGATGGGTTAAATAGGAGTATGATTTTTGGCTTAAGGCCGTCCCCCGAGCAAACGACCTTGGCCATACATTTGCCGCGTTGCCGAGATCGCACCAAAACCCTATTTTTTTTACTTAACTTAGTTCAAAATTGTCCTAAAAAAATTTTAAAACGGGGAATATGTAGTTTGTGCCATTGTCGATCTATTGGCGTGTGTTTTAAATAAAAGTAATTTGTAAATCCTAAGGAGATGCTGAATGTATGCTTGAATTTTAATAAATTAGTTTTACTTTGGAAGCTGATATCATGAGTATAATAAACAAAAATAGAAAATTTAAAACGGGGAAAGGAATGTTGATATACTGAAGATTATTGCTGTATTTTTATTATAACTTTGTAGCATTCAAATTATGAGTTTATAAGGCTTGAAATACGGTAAATTGTGGAATCTCCGTGAGAAACGCCCTTAAGATGTATAGCTGAATGTCAGTATGTATTATAGTATGTATTATATTTCTCATAAACTGATTACTTACCAGAAATTGATGTTTGTGGTCCAGTAATACCTAGAAGTTGTACCACAGGACCTATAAATAAATACCATTAATATTACTTCTGAGTAAAAGGATTTAAGAATTCAAAAATGAGTACCATCCTGATTCATAGGCAAGTAGCGGGCACACTAAAGGTCTATGTCGTGGTTTCTTGGCTGTGATTGATATAACATCATAAAATTACCTAGGTCTGTCATGTGCTTATAAAGAATTTTCTCGCTTGTTCTATCCAAAACTATGTAGATGAAACCACACGAAAAAATCAGTAATCAATATTTATTGGATTAATCGCATGAATAACGCAGCAAAAATTCACATCGTAAAATGAAAAATTTTCGGCCAGCTTAAGCTGATGAAATTCATAGTTCATACTTTTACTTCTTTTCACACTACAATGTTTTTAATAAAATTAAATGATCTAGCTAGTATACATGTCGCTTGGATCATCGCATATGTAGACGGATTTTATATCCTTAACAGTTTCATTTAATTTCATTCCAAGAACGACTTTTATTTTATCTTTTGCGATAGCGTTAGTAGTTTACGGGCGTTTCCACTGTATTTTCTATAATTATTTCAATACATACCATACCAATTTTCATTCCATAATCACTATTTAATAACCCTTTCGACACAATCATTAAAATCATTTAAATTCCACGCAATCCCGCATTTGCGAAGTGCGACATTTCGGCTGACAAATATTCCAATACGGGCTTAAATCGATTTGCGCTCATTATGCTAAGTGACTTTTTACCTGAAAATGGCGGTTCGATGCCTGAAACAAAAGAATACATTTAGATAATTTGTCGGGAAAAAGAAGAAATACACAAAGAAAAATTAGGAGAAGTTAAATGTTAAGCTTTCACTATAAGTACACAATTTGCGAAAAACACGTGTTTTTCGCGTAAGGGCCGGGACACAAAAACACGACACGACGTCGTACGACGCCGTACGACGCCGTGTCGTGGTTTTTTACGACGCGCGTCGTGGATTCCCACGACACGGCGTCGTGCGGCGTCGTGCGACGTCGTACGACGTCGTGTCGTGTTTTTGTGTCCCGACTCTAACTTTCTGCCGCGCACTGTAAAACTCTGGAACGAACTGTTACCAGTAATGTATTATTAGCAGTATTTCCGGACCTATACGACCTGCAAACCTTTAAGAAGAGAGCGTATTCCTTCTTAAAAGGCCGGCAACGCACCTGCAGCTCTTCTGATGTTGCGAGTGTCCATGGGCGACGGTAGTTGCTTACCATCAGGTGACCTGTTTGCTCGTTTTCCCCCTTATTTAATAAAAAAACATATATATCGTATAATGCAAATTAAACTAAATATGCCAAAGACCCTTAGAAGTTATAGTATGCTAAAGTTAGATCACGTAGGGCGTGAAATTACGTAGTTTGATCTAGCGCTAAGTTGTCTCTTTCACTAACCGATGCCACTATCACACAGAAATGTGCCATGATAGTAATGGTAATCAATGTACGACCAAAGGATTCATAGGCAGTTTTCGTACCTATACCGTTTGGTCGAGCTAGGTCAAATCTATGTTAGTCACGACTTACGAGTTACAATTGGTCTGCTGACGACAAATGACGCATCCGCCATATCATCCGCCCAGCCTATGTATTAATTTCTCTGAATGTTTCAAGTTCGCGGACACGTTTTGACTACTGCTTCGTTTCTATGCTTGCCAAGGCTTGGCAAGCATCCACGAGGCACAAGCGTCCACAAGTCTCGCTTGGCATTTCGAAGTCGTTTACACGCTTGTGAATGCGTCAGTGTATTACGTACATCCAAGCAAGCGCCCTTTGATATGTGTCTTAAAACCGACACTACGCCGGATCGGATACAAGCGTCCACAAGCTCACGCAAGCCAAACCAAATACTTTCTTTACACGCTAGTGCTTGTGGACGTTGGTCAAGCCTTGGCAAGTACCACTAATAATAACCAGTCCCACGCTATTACCTGTATGTAGACAAAATAAAACGAATGTAACTTACAACACAACTTGCTGGTGTAGCAGTTGACTTCTACGTTGATGACATTATCGGTGATGATCTCTGAACACACACAGATCTGGCAGACGTCCCAAGGGTGTTGAAATGGCGTGTTGGGCGGGTACGGGTGGCAGGACTCATCTGGTGATTACAGTGTTGATAGTATTCAATTAACAAAATATGAAAAAACTTAAACTTTAGACAAACTTCATCCAGCAGTGAGCGAGCCGCTGGTTATGAAATGTGCACGGCAAAAAACAGACTAGACTTAAATCAGTCCACGATAGCAAAGACATACACACACACACACACACTCACACAGTATTTACACATACTTATACCACCCTTCTATTTCCGTCGGGGTTCAAATAGAAAAAAAAACATGAAAAATAATACTAAATATCATTCTATATCTATACTTATTATAAAACAAAGTCGCTTTTTTTCCCTCATGTCCCTTTGTTCCCTTTAATCTTTAAAACTACGAAACGGATTTTGATGATTCTTGCAGTGTTAGATAGCCCATTTATCGAGGAAGGTTATGGTTATATTTTATCACGCTAAGACTAATAGGAGCGAAGAAATAGAGGAAAATGTGAAAAAAACGGGGGAAATTATTTGAAAGGGCTAACTTGAACGCGCTAATCGCAGGAACTACTGGTCCGATTTGAAAAATTATTTCAGTGTTAGATAGCCCATTTATTGAGGAAGGCTATAGGCTATACTTTATCACGCTAATACTAATAGGATAATGCGGAAAAACGGGGGAAATTATTTGAAAGGGCTTATCTCGCATACTACTGGAGCAATTTTTATGTTATTTGGCACAGATAAGAAGTAGACCTCGTGAAGGATCATAGGCTATCGATTTTAATCATTTTTTCTTTATTCATTCTTTCAGTGTTAGATAGCCCATTTATTGAGGAAGGCCTCGTGAAGGATCTTTTAATCATTTTTTCAGTGGCTATATGTTTTATACCCGTGCGACGCCGGGGCGGGTCGCTAGTATGACTATAAATATATTTAATCATAATAATTTTTCGACGTCCAATCTGAAAATAGTAGTTCACGGAATGTCATACAAATAAAATATGAAAGAAAGAATTCTTAGAAGTTGAAATAATTCTTACGTGGTGGTGGGCCCGGTAGAGGACTCGGTATCGCCGGCGGCCAGGGTACTGTGAAAGGATTACGTCAAATTACAGAAATAAAAGTTTCAAAGCAGTATGACGCGAGACAATTCCGATTTTTTTATCTCGATGCTTCTCGATGCCTACGAATAATAAAAACTATTCGATGCACTATTATTTATTGGTAGAAACAATATGCTTAATTACCATTAACTTTTAACGTGTCGCGTAAAATAAATTAAGTATAAAAGAATACTTAAAATTGCCGCAAGATATAACAAAATTATTAATTTAACGTCCATTAACTTTGTTCACTTCAAGTGACTCATTTAAGGCTTTTATTGCAACCTCCATTAGTCTACGATGTCTTTTTAGTCGTGAATATTAAATTTTAACTTGCCTGGCTCTGGTAGATTTTCAGGTGCATCTGGTCTCAGTTTAGGCACGGGTACCGGTAACACTTCTGGGACCTCAATTTCTGGGGTCTGTTCTGGTTGCGGTATCGGATAAGGATCTGGTTGTGATTCCGGGTATAGTTCTGGTTGTGGTACCGGATATGGTTCTGGTTGTGGTACCGGGTATGATTCTGGTAGTGGTACCGGATATGGTTCTGGTTGTAGAAACGGATATGGTTCTGGTTCTGGCTGTGGTATCGGATATGGTTCTGGTTGTGGTACTGGAAATGGTTCTGGATAATATGGTTTCGGTTGGGGTACTGGAATTGGCTCCACCGGATGGATAACTTGTGGAGCTGGTTCGGGGTATACCAGTGGTATATTGTCACGTATGATTTCTGGATACTGAGGTATGGGTTCAGGCTCTGGTTCAGGATGTACGGGTTCTGGATACGGAACTATTTCGGGGTAAGATTCTGGGATTGGTTCTGGTATATGTTCTGGGGTAGGTTCTGGTTTTTGTGGGATAAGTATAGGTTCTGGTATTGGTACCGGCAAAGGCTCCACGGGGTGAATCAGTTCTGGCACAATAAATGGTTTTACATCTAAAATAGGAAAAAAATAAGTATCTTAAAGCATTATGTACTACTAGCTTATTATAAAATCGTATAATATTACGATTTTATAATAAGCTAACTAACGTAGAGGCATTATCGTGTAATCAATGCGTATATAAGGGAAGAGACCTAATGGCAGACACTTTAAGGAAACATGCAACATTTGAATGTTATAAAATATATATTTATGAAAATAAAGGATTGTTAACATCTTCCATGTCTTCAGTAACTCTTACAAAATAAAACTATTATAATTATTCTCTGACAAATCAATTAAAAAATATATTATTGGTCTTTTCGTAAACTTAGTCATAAGTACTAATAGATGACATCACAAAAAACGAACATCACTAATAGTAGACACCAATATGAACTAATAGTTGACATAGAACATTACATTACATTTTTTTCCTATTATTAGGTCTTCATTTGCCATTTTTCAAAAGATTTCATTTACTTCATCATAGTAACTACATGCATCAGAAATATTATCCACGTTGTCTCCAGATTCTATTCATTCTTCTTCCATGCTGAAACTGTCTTTCCTTTTATTTTTATTTTTCATATTTTTGAAGTGAAAACTTCTTTAGCGGCGTTGAGCACTTTTGTGGGATGGGTAAAAACTGTGAAACTCGCGTCAGATTCTCGTGCTGATCGAAAAACTTTGGAAAAACCGTAAGACGGTTGGTTGTTTTGTGTCGAACTCGAACTCGAACTCAGACTCGAATTGATTGTAAGGGTTTCGATTAATTAAAAAAATCGATTTTTAAAAAATCGATTTTCATAAAAAATGGGTTAAAAATGTAATCGATTGTAAGGGTTTCGATTAATTAAAAAAATCGATTTTTCAAAAATCGATTTTCATAAAAAATGGGTTAAAAATTTAATCGATTGTAAGGGTTTCGATTAATTAAAAAAATCGATTTTTTAATAATCGATTTTCATAAAAAATGGGTTAAAAATTTAATCGATTGTAAGGGTTTCGATTAATTAAAAAAATCGATTTTTTAATAATCGATTTTCATAAAAAATGGGTTAAAATTTTAATCGATTGTAAGGGTTTCGATTAATTAAAAAAAACGATTTTTAATAATCGATTTTCATAAAAAATGGGTTAAAAATTTAATCGATTGTAAGGGTTTCGATTAATTAAAAAAATCGATTTTTTAATAATAGATTTTCATAAGAAATGGGTTAAAAATTTAATCGATTGTAAGGGTTTCGATTAATTTAAAAAATCGATTTTTTAATAATCGATTTTCATAAAAAATGGGTTAAAAATTTAATCGATTGAAGGGTTTCGATTAATTAAAAAAAACGATTTTTTTAAAATCGATTTTCATAAAAAATGGGTTAAAAATTTAATCAATTGTAAGGGTTTCGATTAATTAAAAAAAACGATTTTTTAATAATCGAATTTCATAAAAAATGGGTTAAAAAAATGCACAACGTTAGTAATCAAGTTTTCACTTCTGCCGGCACTCCCGGAGTGCAACCCGTCTTTTTTTTCCTAGCAAATTTATTTTCAGTCTTTAGTCTCCATGCTTCTTTTGCCTCTTCTTTTTTCTTCTTTCTTTTCTCAGCTCTCCTTTTTCTTTTTTTTTACTGCTAAAAAACTAAAGCAATCGATTTTTAGATCAGTACAAGGTCTAATATTAGACACCATGTCCATTTTTAGGTGCAGTAGTTCTAAGTTCTTAGATTGTTAATAGAATTATATTTTCAGAGAATAGTGATGATTTTTGCAGTAGAATAAAGTACAAAATAACTTTAGTATGTATTGCAAAACTCAAAGATGAGATCCATGTCAACTATTAGATTTTTTACATTTTCAAGAACTAATAGTAGACACCCTTTATATTGTTAGGGAAAATGGATAAAAAATCTTAAATAAACATTAATTAGTGTATACAACATGACCATTAATCCAATGAAATCAATAGAAATTACAAAAAATCTAATAAATGTATTCAAAACTTACGTGCAAAATTTCGCCTTCCTTAACCTATTTGCTAAGAAATTGCCGAGCGTGTGTTGACGCGGTCATATTATTTACGAAATCTGATCCCATTTTAAAATTTTGTTCCCGAAGGCGTCTCTAATAATTTTTTCAATTCAACAGATAGCTTGAGAAGCTTATAAAATTTACAGTGGTGAGAAATAATTACAGTAATTCTTATTTTTATAGTATTTTTGTCATAAGTGTCATCTTTTAGTTCAGTGTCGAGCATTAGGTCCTTTCCCTTAATTATTTTATTAAAAAGAGAATTTTTGCCTTTCTTCTTGTTTATAATCTTAACTAATTTGGTGCTACTTGTGTTACAGGCTTTAGTCAAGCTGGGCTAATCAACAACGTTGTTAAATAGCTATTTTTTTTAAAAAGAGCTTTAGAAACTGGACATTCATCATCATCACTTTTCTTCTTAAGTATTCGATTTGTCTCTCTATTAGCAACAACTTACCGCATGCTGGATCGGGCTGGCATGTGACCTTGTACTGAGAATGTTCGATACTGCATATGCAGATGCTGCATGCATCAGCAGGGTCTTGGAAAGGCACATCCAGGGGGTACTCCTGGCATATTCCTTCTGGAATATAGACATACAGGTTGTTAGTTACTTGAAGTAAAGTTAAATGTTATTTTATTCTTATCTAATGGATTCTCTACAGGATTATGTTGGAAGCTTTCATTGACTTAAAATAGCGCTACTCTTAACATTTTGCGCATAAGTAAAGGACTTAGATTTAATACTAGTCAATTTCAGAACATTATAAGACAGAAGAAATTTCTGTTCAGGCCACAACCTAAGTTTCGAGTATCAACAGGTTTTTTTAATGATATTGCACGTTTAAGTAATCATAACTTTATGTGTAACAATCCAAACAAGAATCAACATTGTGTTTATTTCGAGACCTAAATGGAATCTATTCTCGGATGTAAGTGCATTAGCTTTTTGCGAGCAGGCCAGTTTGTGGGCGATTATGTTCGTCGTTAAGGAGCTTAAGCGCTACGTCTGTACCGCAGATCCGTTTTAATCTCTTGGACTTGGTCTACCCTTTGCAAATGAGCAGAGAAGAGTACTTAGTGGTACATACATTTGACCTCTATGACATAAGGAAAAAAGAAAAGAACAATCTAATAAAGACTAGAGACGAGGTAATCAAAGAAATTTATCTAAAAGCAAATTAATGACTCAAATTAATGAAATTGGTAGCCCGTATATCATGAGTCATGAGTTGACATTGATTACTAAAACTCGACCAAATATCCCTTTTCCGGGATTCGAAGTATCTCCATATCAAATTTTATGATAATTGATTCAGCGGTTTGGGCGTGAAGAGATAATAGGTAGACACACGTTTGCATTCATAATATTAGTACGGATTAATAAGTAGACTTCTTTTGTCATAATACCTGTCTATATTAATCACACAAAAATCAATAATACCTGCAGGCTCGGGAAGCACTGGAACTATTTCGGTTTCGGCTGTAAAGTGAAATTCACAAAAAATATTTTCCATCGCTTCGGTCTGTTTCTGTTTTGGTTTAGTTTCGATAAATTCACGGCTGACCAATATTGAGTTTTAGAGACGTGAAATGTTAACTTTGAATTTTTGCTGTTGATGCCATATTCTGATGTTTTTTTGGTAGGAATTTATCTATTCAAAAATACCTCTAAACACACCATGCCGAAGTTCCGCGGCGGAAATTCCGCATGACTACGTCAGCCATGTCTAACGCATACAATAGGTATAACGCGACGGAATTTTGGTAATGGTGTGTCATCGGTAATTTAAAATACATTGCAGGCGGAATCAAGCCGAACTTCCGCCGCCGAAATTCTGTATACTGTGTTGAGACACTTATAGATTGTTTGATATATTGACTTAAGCCAGCACAAATGCACTAACATAATTAGAATTATTATTGGTAAATACATAACTGATGCAATTAAAAAAAAAAACTTACGTATGGGAATCGGTTGCGGTAGTGGTTGCGGTTGAGGCTGTGGTTGCGGTTGCGGTTGAGGCTGTGGTTGCGGTGACGGTTGCGGAGGTACCACTAGAACGAATATTCAAATATAGTAAAACTAGCGATCCGCCCCGGCTTCGCACGGGTATAAAATATATTATAGCCTATGTATAATGATTAAAATCGATTCAGTAGTTTTTAATCTATACTATATATTATAAAGAGATAAACTTTGTTTGTTTGTTTACTCATAGATCTACTACTGCTACTACTCATAGATACATACTACTCATAGATCTAAACTCCCCTCCCGCGAGCGCACCCCGCCATGGTAGCGCCCACTTCGAAACGGGCGTAAATCGCAATATTTTAATTTCGCCATAAATTCTAAACCAAACGTCCAATTTTAATCATTCAAAGACCAAATATTATCTACATGAACTGTACTTAGTGATGAATTTATTTTGATAAGGATTAATAGCACGAGTAAAATAAATGCGTTTAAAAGTAGTCCAAAAAAAAAATCAAGTTTTTTAAATAAAAAAATGGTTGTTGTACCTCACTCGACATAGATAGGTATAGTGTGTCGCGGACTTTTTTATAGATATTTAAAAGATCTACATTTACTTAGAACATTGTATGGTTTTATCTTTTATAGTTTAGGCAGCGTACGCAAAATAAGTAAATTTTCTGGTTGTTTCCGAAAAACTCAAATATCTTACGGAACCCTATATTTTCCAAAATAAAAAGTAGCCTATGTTACTCGTAAATAATGTAGCTTTCGAACGGTGAAAGAATTTTTAAAATCGGTCCAATAGTTTTTGAGCTTATTCATTACAATTAAACAAACAAACAAAGTTTACCTCTTTATAATATTAGTATAGATTAGATGTTCTACTGACAGCGCAGGAACCGCACCTTTTAATATCTGTACGAAGTATTTCCATGCTTTATATTAGCCTATCAAGCCCCATAAGATTACCGGTGATCGCGACAACAATAGAATAACAATAGATTTCCAAGAATCCCCGATCGAAGGATTAAAATCGGTTTATCGGTTTGTGAGTGAACAGGTGATAGACTGACAAACAGATAGACAAGCATACAGACGGATAGACAAACGGACAGACCAGCCACTTTCGTATTCGAAATATTATTTTGTAATAATAGATTGCTGCATACATTACAGAAATTCCGAACGAAACCACTCAACCCTTAAAAAACTCGTTTTGAATAATTGCTGTAAGTAATGAAACGTGAAAAGTATGAATAAAGGATTTCGGATTCGGAATCCTTGTTTTGGGGATCCATTTATCGCGGGATAAATCGTGTGCATTAATCTCGCTCAACCATTATTGGTTGAGTCGATGGAATATGTAAAACGTTAGATGCTTCCAGCCAATTTAACGCGAAATATAGTTGTGATATTCCATGGACAAGATGGAATGCTCTCGATCAATGCTGGGTCTTGGATGAAACAGATAACGTGAATATTATTTACGTTCGAAATGCGTTTGGTTAAATAGCGGAATGTTTATGCTAAGCCTTTTGCGGCAATGGTAATGTCTTCTTTTATAATTATTATGAAAATGCATATACAGTGTGTTAGTGTAAACACTGTGCTATGAAGATGGATTTTTTTGAGTTCCCAGCATTGTTCTCATAGAAAAAGTTGTTCATTTTGACGGGCTCATTTGATGGTTTCAAGGATAACGGTTATTCACTAACATCTTGTATTATAATTTGTCAAAATATTATGATGGCTCAGACTGGCGTCAAAGATTAATAAGAATTAAATTTAACGATAAGGCGCGGCGAAACGCTACATGAACCAAGAAATGAAATAAGTATAAACGTATTCTTAAGGCTAATAAGGATAACACGTTTCGTCGCGGTTCACGTAATAAAAGCCTAATAAATTGACGCTCCTTATACAATTTTGCGCAAAACCGAGGAAGGGAGAACATTATGAAATACATTATTAATTTAAGTAAGTTAATTTATCAAGGATAAAGGATAGGGATGAAAGGAAAAGTAGCATTTTCATATGTCGAACACATTTGAAAAGCTCCTGAACATTTGATTAACAAGATAAGTCAAAAATGATAGTAATTAAATACAGTAAAAATTTCCTAAACAGTGCTTGTTATTAAGACAATCCAAACAAGATAGTGAATGACGTGAAGGATATAGGCTTTCAAGGATCTTATGGCAGTTGAATACCATGGGGCGTTATTGTGAAGCAGCTGTCACTCAAATTGACAGCGCTAGTTTTCATTTTCTCGGGGGGCGTAAGTGTAGAACAGTTCTCTCATGTGACATTTAAGACATGGAGCCCGCTGTAAGCGGGCTCCACACTCGCGGCGCGAAAGCTCGTAAAGGCCGTGAACCGTGAGTGTGGAGGGTTTCGCGGCTTCGCGTTCGCGCTTCGTGGCTTTTCCCGTCCGGTGTCGGTTTTTTGGCCCGCGACAAAGTGCTCGCGAAGCGCGTTCATCATCCACACTCGCTTTTATCCGCTATTTGCGCTTTTATCGCACACAATGTCACAGCAGCAGCAACAGTGACTTGAACGTCCAATATTAGATATATTAATAACTCAAATGCGCGAACGTAAATGCGAAGATTGCGAGTGTAGAGGGCCGTATTTTTGTTCGCGTCGTGTTCACGGCGAGTAGCATCCGTGAATCGCGGCCGCAATTCGCGCCGAGAGTTTGGAGCCCGCTTTAGAAGATGGCGGTGTTAATTCTGATTCTGGCCTTGCAACAAAGGAGTCACGTCGAATTATTGACATTTGCGCTTCGGACGCAAGCCTTGTAGAACTAAGATTTTGCATTATGTGTGAACGGCTCCATACTTACAGCATTCTGGGTTCTCCTCGCACGTAATCTGAATGTCCGGCTGTCCCAGGCTGTTGATGGATCTCTGGCAAACACAGATCTGGCACGGGTTCATGGGGTTCTCGAAGGGAGTGTCCGTGGGTAGGGGGTCACAGGAAACTAGAAAAAAATATAGTCTTTCATTCTGCTTAGCTTTTTACATATTTGGAACCTTTAAATGTCTTATATAGGTAATTCTATCAGAAGAATACAAATAAAGGAGAGCCTTTAAGCTGTCCGCTAATTAAAATGACAAAGTTTGAAAATGTTATGTGTGATTTGCCCAAAGCTTCGAAGGACATGCTGAAGTTACTTATGCTTACATCTAATCCCACATATTTCTGTTCGAACTTCGCCGACTAAAACTTTGCTATCCTTAATCCCGAAATAACCGTGAACTAATGGTGGATTACCTTGTGATTCTGGTTGCGGTAGCGGTGCGGGGACCACAGGTTGTATAACCACTGGTGCTTCTATCGTTGGCGCTGATCCATGCTGTGGAGCTGAACATTCGCACTTCACACAGTAAGGTTCTATGTAGTATCCCTCTTTCACACAAATGCAGACCGTGCAGCCAACGACAGGAATCCAGAGATGAAATATCTGTCCTTCTTTTGTGCACTGTATAGCATCTTTTCCTCCTGGAAATAAAACAATTTCTGGATAGTATTTTCTAATAGAGTTAGTTTTATGAAGAGTTGAATATCGTTCCACACAAATTGTTTGGAAGTTCACGGTATAAAACAACGATGATATTCACCTGGCATCGAATGAGGTCTGATGTGTTCTTCTCGTGGAATTAATCTTGAGTAGGCTCCTGTGAACATTTAATAAATAACTAAGCAATCTTAATGCATCAACAGCTCTACCTAGTGTGTGCAAAATTGTTAAAACTCTTGCTTAAAATTTCTAACACAACCACGAATCTTATAAGAACACTGTGAAAACATTGTAAGCTTAAATTTACATATTACCTGCAAAAGCGTGAGCTGAGCTGTGCGCTGAAACAGATTTTAAAATTTCTTTAAAGAGTTAAAATTTTTGGTAGTAGAAATTACCGTTTCAATTTATTTATTCACATCACATAACTTATGGATAAAACTTTGCGAGTGAGTAATATGGCTGTTACTAATTTACGCAAAAACTACTGAACTATCTATATTCTATTGGTATATAAAAAGCGCGCAAAGACAATTATTTACCAGATGTATCTTGATGGCCATAGTGCCCATATAATGGTTCTTCCACGATAACAGACCTGAAATAAAAATGTATTATTAAATCCATATTACGAGTATTATAATAAATGTGAAAGTGTGTCTGTCGGTCTCCCAAACGGTTCAACCTATTTTGCTAAAATTTGGCATGGAGATACTTTGAATCCTGGGAAAGGACATTGGATACTTTTTATCCCGGAAAAATGTACGGTACCTGCATGATAAACGAATTTTAGCGCAACGGTGTTTCGAACGTGATCTAATTCAATACCGTATTTAACTAAAACAAATTGTTATTTTTGTAATTTCAAGTAATGCTAGTAATTAAAAGTTTCCCTCAATAACACTTCAAGGAAACACTTGCATAAAATCTAGAGTAGATCCCCGCCGAGTTTAGAAACTGATATTGCAATCAAAGTTTATTACTGAACTCCAAGGAAACTAACCTCCAAACTTGGTTCAAACCATTAGTTACGAGTTATCTAATGAAAAATTAAGTATATCCCTGCAATGGTAATTTGATCCTGGGACGCTTGGGACGGTGATTCGGAATTAGTGCTGTAGGGTGAATATTGTATGAGGCGTGGTGCGCGTGGATTGAAACGTCCCGAATTATTAGCGAGATGTAATTGTGAAGGTTTTGGATTGCGTCTATTGTTTGTTGCCCTATTTGTTTCATGTATGGTTGAAATTTATTGCTGAAATTAGAATATTGACATGATTTTAAATAAGTCGGCCTATTTGTGATGAAAATAGTAGTGAATCATTAAATATATAATGTCATGGAATCTTAATTAATCTTACATCTTTAACCTTCAAGCGGGCGCGCGCTATTTTGTAACGGCAGTGGTCGCGCGTAGTCTAAAAGACGTCGTGGGTGAATTTGGGAAACAAAACACTTTTCATTCAACATTATTTATTATTTCATAAATTTAATTATTACTCTTTTAAAAAGTAATCAGTTCACCCAGAAAATTAAATGTATTTTTAAGTAAAAACTTAGTTATAAAATCCGGTGACCCAAAGTAGCTTATCTTGTGTAAACATGGGCAGAAAAAGTGATCGGAATTTTCCTATCCCAGTTCCAATTTTTTATTCATCTATAAATAACACTCGGTGTTATCGGTCAACGACGACTTAGTTTTATAAATAAACATAGAATTTGCCTCAATTATATGAAAACTAAAATTATAAGAGAGGCGCACGGAGTCTTTTCGACGCCGGCGCCGAGACCAAAACAATTGAGGTCATTGCTGCAAAGGGGGTGCGGAGAGTAAATGTAAGCTATTTATTTTGTAGATAGATAAATTATGAAAAGCTACTGAGAGAATGATACAAATTCAACGAGAAATAACGATAATATCAGCGAAAATGTATTGAGGGGAGTCGATTCGACGCCGCGCGACCGCTTGAAGGTTAAGAAAGGAAGTAAAAAATTATCTCTAATCGAAATGTACAAATCTGTTTAAATTAATGTCTAGTGGATAACAATATATAATCAAGGAACCAAAGCTTTAGTTGTTATTAGTTTTTACTTACCCTAAAGCTCTTAGTCCGTCTGGTTTTATTTGATCCTGTCCGTATTGGTAGTGCATGGGGATTTCCAAAGTCGGTTCGTTGTAGTAACCTTGAGAATTACTTTCTGCTATTGCATATGCATTACTCTGTGCTAGTGCATTACCCTGTGCTACTGTTTGTGCGTTACTTTCAGTATATGCATCACTTTGACTCAGTCCTTGTGAGTTACTCTGTGCTATAAGTGCTTGTACGTTACTTTCAGCATATGCATTACTCTGAGTCAGTCCTCTTAGGTTACCGTGACCTACTGACTGGGCGTTACTTGCAGCATATGCATCACTCTGACCCAGCCCATACGAATTACTCCGTGCATTGCTTGCAGCATATGCATCACTCTGACCCAGCCCATACAAATTACCCTGTGCTACCGATTGTGCATTGCTTGCAGCATAGGCATCGCTCTGGTCCATCCCGTATGCATTACTTTGTGTTACTGATTGTGCATTACTCGCTGCATACGCATCACTCTGACCCAGGCCATACGCATTACTCTGTGCTACTGATTGTGCATTGCTTGCAGCATATGCATCACTCTGACCCAGGCCATACGCATTACTCTGTGCAACCGATTGTGCATTGCTTGTAGCATATGCATCACTCTGATCCAGCCCATACGCATTGCTCTGTGCTACTGATTGTGCATTGCTTACAGCATATGCATCACTCTGACCTAGCCCATACGCATTACTCTGTGCTACTGATTGTGCATTACTCGCTGCATATGCATCACTCTGACCCAGGCTATATAAATTACTCTGTGCTACCGATTGTGCATTGCTTGCGGCATAGGCATCACTCTGGTCCAGCCCGTATGCATTACTCTGTGCTACTGATTGTGCATTGCTTGCAGCATATGCATCACTCTGACCCAGGCCATACGCATTACTCTGTGCTACTGGTTGTGCATTGCTTGCAGCATATGCATCACTCTGACCCAGGCCATACGCATTACTCTGTGCTACTGATTGTGCATTGCTTCCGGAATATGCATCGCTCTGACCCTGGCCATACGCATTACTCTGTGCTACCGATTGTGCATTGCTTGTAGCATATGTATCACTCTGGTCAAGCCCGTATGCATTACCCTGTGCTACCGATTGTGCGTTGCTTGCAGCATAGGCTTCACTCTGACCCAGCCCATATGCATTACTCTGTGCTACTGATTGTGCATTGCTTCCGGCATATGCATTACTCTGACCCAGCCCATACGAATTACTCTGTGCTACCGATTGTGCATTGCTTGCAGCATAGGCATCACTCTGGTCCAGGCCATACGCATTACTCTGTGCTCCTGATTGTGCATGACTCGCTGCATATGCATCACTCTGACCCAGTCCTAGTGCGTTACTCTGTGCTACTGCATGTGCGTTGCTTTCTGAATATGCGTATGCGTCACTCTCAGTTAGACTTGGCCCATAATTTTGTCCATAAGAATATCCTGGTTCGTCTAATCCATATCCTGGATAACCATAGTTTTCTGCTTTTGCTGAAGCGTCAGCGTACGTGTTGCTGTGGGCTTGGGGATACGATGGACCATAGTAGGTGGGGTCATAACCAGGAAACCCATAGTCTTCCCAAGACTCGTAAATGGGATTTCCAGATCTACTAATATCATCTACAGGAGTCAGTGGTGACTCTTGTTCGTCAGCTCTTCGTACTCTTAGGCTATGAGATCTTGGGAATGCTCGGTTACCTACAAAATAATATTTATTTCACAAGTTATAAGGCTCCTTTTTAGTAATTTTTTTTTTTATAACTTTTCAAATAATATAAGTATTCGTTAGGTAGGGAGGTAGTATTTAAATAAATATTACAAAGAAGGAAAACTTACCAATAACTGGTTTCAGAACGGCATCTTTACACACAACACAGGCAAGGATCGCCAGGAAGCAAACGCTTCCCAACGCGGTCCTTCGCATCTTCCGTGGAGTCCCAAATTTTTGGTCCTTCGATGTTACTCGCCTCGAAATTTAGAACTGCGACACTTTTCCCGATACGTTCACCTATAAATACACATCGTTTGACAGCGGTTTCGAATCGATTTTCACGTTTGAATCGGATATTTTTAATTTGTAAAATCACTCGTAAATGTCGCACTGGAATATCCCTTGAAGAAGTGATTTGGTACGGTCGTTAGTGCTATTAGAGTTATTTACCTTATATTACCTTATTAGAGTTATATTTACCTTCTGGTAAATTTAAATTATTAGTAATCCCTTATTTATATTTATACAAATGATGAGGTCTAAGAAAGCGTAATAAAATTCCAACGTATCAGCGGGCCGATTCTGTATCGTACATTTGTGAGTTAATCACTGAGTTAGTAACGAAACGGAGGAGTGAGCAACCGAAAGTCTCACTTTTGTATGCAAGTGAATACAAAAAGTGGCACTTTCCGTTACTCACTCCTCGGTTTCGTTACTAACTCAGTTATTAACTCACAAATGTACGATACAGAATCGGCCCGCTGATAGGACAGGCACTTGTTTAAAGCTCTTCACCGACAAAATTTTTGTTATAAGAAGGCATTTAATTAAGTATATTATTATTGTTTTGAAACGTGCAGTAGACAATTTCATACACGCTTATTTGAAAAGACAGTCAATATGAAATCATAAATTTTATTTCAGGCATTTAAGTTAGTAAAAATACAATCTAACTTACCACCAATTTATAGACACATTCTAGAATCTAGATAGTTTAAAGTTGGGAAGGAAAAATTTGTTACTTGACATTTTACGTTAAGTGCAAAATAGTTTTCAGCTTTTAGCTACCCCTGAATTTGATATGAGTTTGCGAACTTGTGTATTTTATATCAGGTCAGGCAATGCTAGAATAATAATAGTGCAAGCTGAGTTACCAGCATATTCTTTTAAATTCTTTTTATCACTCAACTGTTGCCGCAAGGTGCTGTAGAGATTATTATAATACTTGACATTTATGGGTAAGTACTTTCTTTTTGAAATAACTTTAAGTATTTAAATTAAATTAATGAAATTAATCAATATGAGGCATAAAAAATATTGTAAAATAATGTAGTCCGCAAACTCTTTTGCACAATTCGTAACAAAACTATCTAAACTTATCAGAATTTAATGAACCATAATTATTTGGTACTAGCTGTTGCACGCGACTTCGTCCGCGTTAGCATAGTAGATCACATCCCAAGTATTATTTATTGTACAAAAATAAATATTCAATGTACAGAATTGACTTTCCTACGATTTTATTATTTAAAGATATTCCGCGCGGCTTCGTTTTCGTAGTTTAGGAATTGCACGCAACCGTACATTTTGCCGCAAAAAATTTCCTATGTCCCTTCACGTGGTCTATTCTTCATGTTTGCCAAATAACATAAAAATTGCTCCAGTAGTTCTTAAGATAATAACTTAATAAGCAATTTCATATAATTTCCCCCGTTTATTTCCACATTTTCCTCTATTTCTTCGCTCCTATTATTCTTAGTGTGACAAAATATAGCCTATAGCCTTTCTCGATAAATAGGCTATCTAACACTGAAATAATTTTTCAGATGGAACCAGTAGTTCCTGAGATTAGCGCGTTCAAATAAGCCCTTTTATATAATTTCCCCCGTTTTTTCCACATTTTCCTCTATTTCTTCGCTCCATTAGTCTTAGCGTGATAAAATATAGCTTATAGCTTTCTTTGGTCAATAGGCTATCTAACACTGAAAGAATTTTTCAAATCGGGCCAGTAGTTCCTGAGATTAGCACGTTCAAATAAGCCCTTTTAAAAATTTATTTCCCCCCGATTTTTCCACATTTTCCTCTATTTCTTTGCTCCTATTAGTCTTAGCGTGATAAAATATAGCCTATAGCCTTCCTCGATAAATGGACTATCGAACAGTCAAAGAATTTTTCAAAACGGACCAGTAGTTCCTGAAATTAGCGCGTTCAAATAAGCCCTTTTATATAATTTCCCCCGTTTTTTCCACATTTTCCTCTATTTCTTCGCTCCATTAGTCTTAGCATGATAAAATATAGCCTATAACCTTTCTCGATAAATAGGCTATCTAACACTGAAATAATTTTTCAAATGGGACTAGTAGTTCCTGAGATTAGCGCGTTCAAATAAGCCCTTTTATATAATTTCCCCCGTTTTTTCCACATTTTCCTCTATTTCTTCGCTCCATTAGTCTTAGCGTGATAAAATATAGCCTATAGCCTTCTTTGGTCAATAGGCTATCTAACATTGAAAGAATTTTTCAAATCGGGCCAGTTGTTCCTGAGATTAGCACGTTCAAATAAGCCCTTTCAAATAATTTCCCCCCCGTTTTTTCCACATTTTCCTCTAGTTCTTCGCTCCTATTAGTCTTAGCGTGATAAAATATAGCCTATAGCGTTCCTCGATAAATGGGCTATCTAACAGTAAAAGAATTTTTCAAATCGGACCAGTAGTTCCTGAGATTAGCGCGTTCAAACAAACAAACAAAAAAAAAACAAACAAACTCTGCAGAATTATAATATTATTATAGATAAAGGCCGCAATAGATTCAGCGGCTTAAACTTAAAGACGTAAAATATGTCAGACAGATAAGCTAGACACAACTACACATCATATTGATAACGAGCTTTTGCCCGCGGCTTCGCTCGTGTTAAGAAGTATTATTATATACAAACTTTCATCCCCTATTTTAACCCCTTGGTGGTAGAATTGATCAAAATCCTTTCTTAGGTAGCTAGGTAGCTAGGCTGTTATAACGTAGGCATTTGCCTACGTCATAACAGCTACCTGCATGCCAAATTTCAGCCCGATCCGTCCAGTGGTTTGGGCTGTGCGTTGATAGATCACCATGTCAGTCAGTCACCTTTGAGTTTTATATATTTAGATATTGTATAACTAGATGATCTGGTGAACTGTATCACTTCCCTTCTAATGTAAACCTTCCCTGGACTTCCACGAATAGTTCAAAAGTTATAGAAAAACTAACAAAATTTAAAATTAATTTTTATTTATATAATATGCATATTCCTTTCGGCTTAATATACCTTATTTGAAACAGCCTGTGTTTCAAATAAGGTATATTAAGCCGAAAGGATGTTTTTCCAAAAGTCGTTGAACAAAAGTTGTTCATAATGACCCACTGAGTCATCCCCTTTCGGCTTAGTATACCTTATTTACCACCACAAACACCCTGTATAACATGTGATTTATTTGTGAGGGTTCACACTCTACCAGCACAGATTGGTGTATTTTTTTAGCGCCACTAGCCCATAACTCAAACGGACATTGCATTAGAGAAAAGGTCGTGAAAAATGATCAGCAATATTTACGAATGCCACTATTCACAGAGAGGGAAATAAAAAGAGTGAACATTCTCCAAGATGGATCGCCCTGACATCCATTTCAGACCGAAATGTGACGGACTTGTGACTCAAGTTACAGAGGAATTAAAATACCAATCTCACTTTCCGAAAATAAATAATAATTTATCGTTTAAAGTTATATTAAATAAATTTATTTATTTATTATCTGCCTTTAGGTTTTTCCCGACGTGTTAGAAACTGCAGTCTGCATACTAGTTAAACTTATTATCTAAAGTCTAATCAGTATTTAAATATAGCTTGTTTTAAATAACAGTAACTTATAAATTATAATAGATGGCGCTGCTTGTCAGCTACATCACGCTAGTCATCGTTCTTATAAGAGGTGGTAAGGACATTCTCAGGTTACTTTCTTTTTGGATCACTTAGATCGAAATACATGTTTGTATTAAGTAACTAACCGCCGCGCCGTACTTAGAGACATAAGTATGAATAACCTCCAATTTCATGAAGAGTTTGACACGTCACGTCACGTCAAAGGAATTGTTTCAGTGGTTTAAGCATGGACAGGATTGATAGACAGACATATTAACAGAATGAGACAAATTATGAGTAAGAATATTAGCCAGGCTTTCTTGAAAGAAATTTTGCTGGAATCGAATTACTTTGCTGTAAAGAAGTGGTGTCCTCTGTCACAGTATTACAATATTCCATAGGGTAAAATTGTAATGCTGTGCCTATCTGTGGTCTAGTGATAGTAGCCTGAAATATTTTTAAAAACTTTCCTTTGACGTACAAGGGGTTATTGTATCATGGGAGTTGGGACATATGTCAAAATTTTGAATTAATTACATATTTTAAGAAATTAATGTTCCACTATATAGTGTTTTATTGTGTAGTGATAAAACCTACTAATCAGTGTATGGTGGGTGTATGGTGAACACTAAAATAATATATTAAACAATATTAACTTCTCATTAATTATTCATTAAAAGAAAGAAAATTGATTTCTTATCGGTCACCACGCTCAAAAAGTGTAACTTAAATTAATAATACCAAGGAAATAAATATACTTCAAAAATGAAGAAATAAATATTATAATTTCATAAGTTGATAGGTAACTGATAAGTAATGCTATGCAATAGTTTTACTTAGGCAGTCCTCTTGTGCCACAGGTTTTTTTTCTTGGCCCTAGCTACGTTTTGATGACAGTAATATTTAAAAGGTCTGTCGTATGAGAGCTATTTCTATTTATATCTTCTCCTTTAAATTTTTGAGCTATTTTTAGGATATTTCTATTTCTATGAGTAGATTTAATGTTAGGGATAAATAAAAATAACTATTTGAATTCCACTACTTTAATGATGTCCGTGCTATCAGTCTTAGTATGCTTTGAATAAGGTATGATAAGAAATAATCGTGTCCACTAAGAATGCTGGAGTCGTATCTGAAAAAGTAAAATAAATTAGGCGATTGTTAAGCTACACTTTTGGAAAGTGACTTCTACATTCTTTTATTTTGGTACAAAACCTTTATATTTAATCTACTTTATATTTAACTATAGACGATTGTTAAGCTACACTGTTGAGGAAAGTGACTTCTACATTATTTTATCTACTTTATATTTAACTAAGCCAAGAAATAGATATATATTACAATATTGATGTATTAAAGGACTGTCATGCTTACATTATTATGTAACGTACTAGGAATGCTGTTCAAGTTATCAACAGTTGTCACATCTTTCGTTGACCTCACCAGATTTTTCATCTAGTTCGTAGATACTACATTTTGTGCCATTGCAGGTGATATCTATTTCTGAGACCTTGCCAGATATTTCGTCTGGTTTGCAGTTGCCACATTTTGCGCTGTTGCATGTGCGACATTTTTCTAAGATTTTGCCAATTTCTTTATCTTGCCTCTCATCAGATTCATCTGCTCGTGCTGCAGCCTCCGATTGGGCTGACGAGTCACTCTTACCTAACGGTTGAGGAATGTGTCGTAGTCCATGATGTCCTGCTGGTAGGGCCAGGTTTCCCCACCTTCTTGAACCTGCATGAGTGAGAGCATCAGCTTGTGTATTACTATAAGCTCCCAAGCCTCCTTGTGCTTGAGCATTCGCATGACCTGACGCTTCACTGTTTCCAATCAGGTTGGGTAGCCTCAGTCCTGGTCCATAATATTTTCCTCTTAGAGAAGGTTCTAGGTATGTCAATCCACCCGCTCCTGCTTGTGCGAGTGCGTCCGCTTGTGCTTTGCTGTAACTCAAGCCTCCGTTGGCCTCCGCTTGAGCTAGTGTTTGAGCCCATGCATTACTATTACCACTCCATGCAGGTAACCTATTCCATAAACCGTTCAGCAAAACTGGCTTAACATTAGTCGATATCAAAGGAGCTCGCCTTTCTGACTCCTCGAGGTCAGATAAGGAAACGCCTGCACGCTCAACATGGTGATCACTGTTTACGACAACCTTTACGGGGTTATCATGTTCTCGTGGTGAAATATCTTTTTGAGCTATATTGTTGACATAAACTTTCAATCTACCGTATCCTTCAAGGCCTGCATTGGCGTATCTGACTCTCCTTTCTGACTCCTCGAGGTCAGATAAGAAAGCACTTCGGTGCTCAGTATTGTGATTACCGTTTACAATATTTTCAACCTTTATAGTGTCACCGTTTCGTGGTAAAAGACCTTCGGGGCCTGCATTGGGGTTTTTGACTTTTCTTTCTGACTCCTCGATGTCAGATAAGGAAACGCTTCGATCCTCAACATGGTGATCACTGTGTATGACAACCTTGACGGGGTTAGCATGTTCTCGTGGTGAAATGTCTCCAGATGCAGTTGATGCGTCCGCTTGAGCTAGACTGTCAGCCCGACTGTTCAATCCACCGTATCCTTCGAGGCCTACGTTGGCGTTTCTGACTTTCATTTCTGACTCCTCGAGGTCAGATAAGGAAACGCTTCGGCGCTCAACATGGTGATCACTGTGTATGACAACCTTGACGGGGTTATCATGTTCTCGTGGTGAAATATCCGCTTGAGCTAGATTGTCGACCCAAACACTCAATCCACCGTACCCCTCGAGGCCTGCATTGGCGTTTTTGACCCTCCTTTCTGACTCCTCGAGGTCAGATAAGAAAGCACTTCGGTGCTCAGTATTGTGATTACCGTTTATAATATTTTCAACCTTTATAGTGTCACCGTCTCGTGGTAAAACGTCCACGTGGTCTCCAAGGTCTCCTGAATGACTTGAATAGCCCAAAGCGGCGTTTTCTGCATTTCTCAAAACCCATCCACCAGATGTAGCTGATGCGTCCGCTTGAGCTAGACTATCGGCCCAACCGTTCAATCCGTCGTACCCTTCGAGGCCTGCATTGGCTAACGCTGATGCGGATGCCTGGCTATTTCCCCATCCACCCAAACCTCCGAGACCTTGCGCTAAAGCATCTGCGTGGCTCGACGCCTGGCCATTTCCCCATCCACCTAAACCTCCGGAACCTTGCGCTAAAGCGTCAGCGTAGCTCGATGCCTGGCCATTTCCCCATCCACCCAAACCTCCGAGATCTTGCGCTAAAGCATCCACGTGGCTCGACGCCTGGCTGGTTCCCCATCCCCCCAAACCTCCGGAACCTTGCGCTAAAGCGTCAGCGTGGCTCGATGCCTGGCCATTTCCCCATCCACCCAAACCTCCGAGACCTTGCGCTAAAGCATCCGCGTGGCTCGACGCCTGGCTGTTTCCCCATCCCCCCGAACCTCCAGAACCTTGCGCTAAAGCGTCAGCGTGGCTCGACGCCTGGCTTTTTCCCCATTCACTTAAATCGTATCCAAGACCCGCTTGAGCTAATGCATCAGCTAAGGCAGAAGACTGACTCCATCCACTAATCCATCTCCCTAAGCCAACTGTATTAGCCTGAGCGTCGGTGTGGGCGGAGGCGTCTCCCCAGCCGCCTGAGATTGCTGACGCGTCTGCGTGTGTTTCAGCCTCGCTCCCACCCCATCCATAATATCCTGAGTTAGCTGACGCTTCGGCTGAGGCATCTGCTGACGATCCGTAGCCAGCTGCATTCGCGGATGCATCGGCCTCAGCATATGCAGATCCGCCACCAATGTTGTATCCATATGGCACGACTTCGGTTCCAGAGTGACCTGAAATAAAACATGTCAAATTTAACCTAAGCTCTTTTCCTCATAAAGGAACTATAATATTAATGTTTATTGCTGTTAAAAAATCTTAAACTCTTTGAGTTCAAGACAAATCGATGTAATACATTTTGGACAATCAATTTCAACATACCGTGGCATGAACCATCAGGCTGGACGTCGTCGTAGACGTAGTTGTACTGGATCTTGCAGACGTGGATATGGCATGGGTCTGACGGGAGACGGAAGGGAACCAAGGGTTCCCGATATCTGCAATGTTCCGCTGAAAAAGATTATCATTTTTGTATTTTTTGCGATAGACGCCTAAAATAAAAAATTACTCAACCACATTATGAAAAGTTGTCTTACCGACGTAAATTATTTTTGTCACCTTAATATACCTGTTATCTGTGAACAAAATAATAGAATGTACTCAAACAAACCTGTATGTTCTACAAATCTTTTAAAAATGTTGGTTAGGCTCGCCTCCTTTAAATATTGTATGGAATGAAAGAGCGTAGTTCAATAAAATTCAGATCTTTTATTAAATCATCTTTTCCTGAAACTTTTACAATGTTGCACGGCGCTTCCAAATTCCGGAAAGTAGGTCAATTTATGTCTGGAAAACTTTAGGCTGAAATATTTCTAGAAACTAAAATAATAAATTATATTTTCGGAGGCCAGCCTGAATGCTAAATCTACCGTGCAACTTGCAAGCTTTAGTTTCCTGGTTGGTATTTTAGATTCCATACCTACTAAGTATTAACCGACTTAGCAAAGGAGGAGGTTTCTCAATTCAACCGTATATAATTTTTTTCGCGGTTAACTTCGTCGTTTATGAACCGATTTTGATGATTCCTAATTTGTTGGAAAGAAGAGACATTTTGAAGGTGGTCCTATGATAAAGAAATACTTACGATGGATCGGAACCACCACGACTCGGTCTTTGCCAGGCACTTGCACATAATGGTTGACCGGGTACGGCACTGGCACTTCCACGGGCGGTGAGGGAACCGGCACGGGCACTGGCACATCGCGAACTGGTCCTGGCACAGGGTACGGCTCGGGAACCGGCGTCGGTACCTTGATGACCTTGGGCGGGGACGGGACAGGGTACGGCTTATCCACTGGGTACGGGACTGGTACCCGTTTGATCACCTCCACGGGAACCGGGACCGGCGGTCCTGGCACGTAGATCTTCTCTGGCGGTGATGGCACCGGTATGGGCACGGGTACGAAGACTTTCTTGCCAGGTACTGGTACCGGGACCGGATAGGGCCTCGGCGGACCGGGGATTATAATGGGCACGCAGTTCGGGTCCGGAACTGGGATGGGTTCCGGCACCGGGATCGGTTCTGGTATTGGGAATGGTTCTGGTATCGGGATCGGTCCCGGTATCGGGATTGGTTGTGGTACCGGGACGGGTTCTGGTATGATGGGCTCGGGTATTGGGAAGATGTCTGGTATCGGTACCGGTTCTGGGGCTGGCGGGAGGATGTCGGGTACTGGCACTGGCTTTGGTTTCTCATCTGAAACAGAAACCTAATTGTTTAAGTCTTAAACTAGGCAAACCTGCACTTACTTACAAGGGAAAGAACTAGGGTTCTAAGGTCGAATCTCCCTGGCGCTGGAAGCAGGCACCAAATTTCTTTCTACGTGTCAAAATGTTATGGCCCGTATCAATTCACATCAATCATAATACTCGTATTATTATTTAAACCATTTTTGTATGTCTGAAACTTTTTGTACATTTGGTATGGAAATACTTTGAATATCTGTAAAAGATATGGATTACTTTTCATGACAAAAAAATGTATAGTTTCTATAAACGGAAACAAACTTCAATTAACGAAAACTTAACAATAAGAAAAATAAGCGATCAAATAAAATCAAACAAAACAACGAAACCGCTAATATGTATGAGAATACTTTGCCTACAATAGACTGTTAGAACATTCTTCACTATTCTCCGTACACGTTAAAATACCTAAACGTCTCGACATAATAACGTTAAAAGATGACTTGAGATATTTTATAAACCGTTTTTATTTTATAACTATTCTACCATTTTACTATGCAGCTTCATTTCTTGTACGATCCAGTTCGTTTCAGACGGCAATGAGAAACAGAGATGTTTTAGATGTTTCTTAGATAAGAATGTAATTCATCCTTTTTACTTGCACAATGATGGACCTATACACGCTATAACGAACCTGTAGGGGACATAATATACGTCTAACATTACTCATGTTCGACGTCGATTATACTTTCAGAGAAGTTGATTCCTATGCAGATGCGGACCCAAGTAATTTGGTCGCATTAAGTCAAACCCATCCGGCCGATAACAGCTAACATTAAATTGACATACGCCAACCAAATGACATAGACCTGCGACAACTGCCTAGGAAGTTACCAGGGCTGGTTTATTTATTATGAGTATAGGCCATTTTAGTTTTGCCGCCCCTATGTATGAACTCTGTCGCCATCCTAGGACGCTGCCGCCCATAGGCCATGGCCTATACTGCCTATACAAGTTGTAACAAAACAAAGTGATAATTGGTGTGTACCTGTTCCTTTTAGAGAGTTCAGTGTGAAAGTAGCAGCGCTGAAAGACCAAAAAATTTTCACTTTTGTATGGGATAACTCGCTACTATAATTGAATGCGCCAAAATCAATTTCCTCGATGGTACATGCTGTAGACAGCGTCGTAACCATGGTGGCAATAGTTATCCATCATAGCCTAGTTAATCAGAGCCTTTACAGAGTGTAACAAAACAAAGTGACAATAACCTAGCTGCCTTCACACTAGCGTTTGTCCAGCGTAGGCGTTCGATGAACGTATGCGCAGCGCAGACGCCGCGACAATGCGGCGCTTATGTCGCGTTGTCGCCGCTTCTCTACTGGAACAATCAGTACGCTGGGCTAGCGGCGCGTGTGCGCGACGTATACGCCGCGTTACTGCGGTGTCATGTGCAATCATTTCGATGTCGAAAGTACTTTCTGTTGTTTAACTCATTTTACGTCGTATTACTTCGGGCGCTTGTCTACGAATGAAAGAATCAACGCGTGCACAGGGGTACATTACATGACACCGCGGCGTATACGTCGCGCACACGCGGCGCTAGCCCAGCGTACTGATTGTTCCAGTAGAGAAGCAACGACAACGCGACGTACGCGCCGCGCTGTCGCGGCGTCTGCGCCGCGCATACGTTCATCGATCGCCTACGCTGGACAAACGCTAGTGTGAAGGCAGCCTAAGTAGAAAAGATATACTGAAAGAGGTATATTTTATTTATTTATTATCGTGTGTTTTTTAGCTTCTTCTTTTTGTATTCTTTTCTTAAGAATAATAATAGTTACTCATAAGAAACGGACTGAATCGAAACAGAAACGTAGCTGCATTAATGCTGCATTAAGATAGTAGAATCGGTGTCCAGGAATACCTAGGCGGTTTCTTTTTCAAATTACGGGCAACAGCGTTCTGCTATTTATTTTGCTTATCGTCTTACCGAGTTTTCTACTTAGTTTTTCCTTTTAAATATTTTGTGTTATTTAGTTTCCTATTTCTTTATCAAGTATTAAAGTTTCTATGTAAAAATCCTGTTGAAATAGGAATCGGTATCAGTTTTAAAATGTTCAACACATTTTATCGCTCTTCGGGATGAGTATATTTTATTCTATCGAATCAAGCCCGTCTGAATAATTATATCATCCAGATACACGCTTCAATAACTTATATTTTAACGGTGACAAATAATGGTAAGAAATTTTCCTTTTAAAATTATTGTCAGACAGCTAGCAGATATTGACTATATTGTGCTTGAACCTGCTGTCTAATTCCTGTTTCTCATCTGTCGCATACCTAACCGTCCTTCTGGTCGGACCATCAGGATTTTGCCTCACTACTAGATACCTTATTCTCCTGCTGGTTACCAGGGCTGGTTTATTTATTATGAGTATAGGCCATTTTAGTTTTGCCGCCCCTATGTATGAACTCTGTCGCCATCCTAGGACGCTGCCGCCCATAGGCCATGGCCTATACTGCCTATACAAGTTGTAACAAAACAAAGTGATAATTGGGTGTGTACCTGTTCCTTTTAGAGAGTTCAGTGTGAAAGTAGCAGCGCTGAAAGACCAAAAAATTTTTCACTTTTGTATGGGATAACTCGCTACACTGGCTTGCCCATACAAAAGTGAAAAAAAGTTTTGATTTTTCAGCCCTGTTACTTTCACAGTTAACTCTCTACAAGGAACACGTACATGCCTTTAAGTATTATCACTTAGTTTTGTTACACACTGTAAATCCAGAGCTGCTGGTTACCCGTTTGCTTCCCAATAGCTTTGTCCACACTGTGTCTTTTTCTGTTCGTCAATGGCATGCGTTATAGCGCAGTCTACAGCGAACGTGATGCATGCTCGCGACGCATGCCCTCTGACCGTATCCAAAAAACAAAAAAGACAATGTTGGTGTTGCGTTCGTTGACGTATTCAATAATTGAATGCGCCAAAACAAACGACGACGGAAATTGAAGACGAAAGCGCATAGTGTGGACATAGCTATTCACTCATGCGGCATGCCACACTCACGGTTCCAGCAGTTGCTGCAGGGAGCACACTTGGACTTGAGATGGCCGTGCTCGGTGTAGAAACACGCACACACATAGCACTCGCTGCCCAGCACCGCGTTGTACATGTCACCCGGCTGCACGCATCCTACACCTGGGAATGAGAGAGATGTTGATAGAAAATGAAACCTATAGCCTAGGTTATAAAGTGGTTATTTGAATTTTTGTCGGTGGCAGTGGCAAAACGGCCAATAGGTGATATTTACTATGACGACACATATTTAAAGTCCAGTGGCACTAGTGTAACATATTGGCACAGACTCGCTGTCGATTGGCACAGTCCTGTTGTCAATTGGCACTTACTTACTGTCAATTATTGGCATTAGTAAGACATTGGCACGGACTTATCGTCAATTGGCTCGGACTTATCGTCAATTGGCTCGGACTTATCGTCAATTGGCTCGGACTTATCATCAATTGACGCAAACTCATAATTATCGTCAATTATAATTGGCACAAGCTTAACGTCAATTGGCACGGACTTACCATCAATTGGCACGAACTTACCGTCGACTGGCACCGGGTTCACTGGTAGAAGACCAGGCCAGTTGCCTGGTGATATCAACGGCGATACCAAGCCATCTCCGAGACCATATCTTTCATCTTCTGTCGAAAAATATAAATAATAATTTTAATTTTGAATAGCTTCATTAAAGAAATTTAATAGTCTATACTCTATACTCTTATAAGTCGCAGGATTCAGAATGAAACATTTTTAACCGTCGCTGGAAATTGCTTACAACTTTTCTTGACATAGACCGTACACCCAAATTTCCCAGCACTGAGCAAGCTGATCATGATGAACTATCAAATCGCTATACGAATCATGTCAGCTTTCAAACAAAAATTTTACAAAATCGGTTCATCATATTGGATGCTACGATACATCAAACTTATAACACCTTTTTATGTCGAGGGTAAAAATTTTTTTTACTACATTTTGTGAAACCAGTACACAAATTCGATCTTTTCACCATAAAAATAAAGTTAAAAATCTACAAAACTTTCTACTTAAAAAACTTACCATCAGGCAACCCATACACTACGGCACACAGGAACACCAACCAGATCATCATGACTGACCACGGCCACCTCCGACCCAGGGTATATAAGGCCACGGGGAAAACCGACGCTAATCGATTCACATATTGAAATATTTAATTAAATTACACTAAATGCAGCGTAGCGATTAATATTTAATATTCGATGGTAAATGAAAATAATGTTATACCTGTTGTTGAGAAACATCTACAGGGTGTACCTAACGAAACAAAGTCCATAACAGTACTATTAATAACACAATAACACATGACTAATAATATTATGTATTCTGTATTCAATAATAATAAATAATAATAATATCTATGGACGCTTCACACCACGTCAGTCTGGCCCCGTGCTAAGTACCTAAAGGACTTGTGTTACAGGTACCAGACAACGGAAATATATTTAATACTTTTATACTATACATATATTTAAGATTTTTATTATATCATACACATATTTAATACACATCCAGACCCGGGAACATTGAAAACTTTTCGTTCCGTCAGCGGGATTCGAACCCCCGACCCCCGGCTTGAGCTACCAACGCGCTCACCACTGAGCCACAGAGGTCGTCAATGTCCATAAACAAAACTCCGTTGCGCAAAAATTCGCTACTTGAACTGAAACCGTACATTTTTTCGGGATAAAAAGTTTCCTATGTCCTTTCCCGGGACTCAGATAATTTCTATACCAAATTTCACCTATATCAATTCAGCGGTTTGCGAAGTAACAGACAGATAGACAGACAGGCACACTTTCGCCTTTATTGTGATACTAGCGACCCGCCCCGGCGTCGCACGGGTATAAAATATGTAGCCACTGAAAAAATGAATAATCGATAGCCTATGATCCTTCACGTGGTCTACTTCTTATCTGTGCCAAATAAAATAAAAATTCCTCCAGTAGTTCGCGAGATAAGCCCTTTCAAATAATTTCCCCCGTTTTTCCCCACATTCTGCTATTAGTCTTAGCGTGATAAAATATAGCCTATAGCCTTCCTCGATAAATGGGCTATCTAACACTGAAAGAATCATCAAAATCCGTTGCGTAGTTTTAAAGATTAAAGGGAACAAAGGGACAGGAGGGAAAAAAGCGACATTGTTTTATAATATGTATAGACTATGGAATACAATAAATAATAGGCAAAAAAACGTTTGCCGGGGCTACTATTTTATAAAAGTAGGTTAGATAGACATCATTCCATTTTCCCACTTCACCTGTATATCTGTCATGAGGCCCTTCCGTTTCCGGCGAGGTGCCATTGTGCATTGTTCCAGAATTGTTCTAGAAACTCTTGGAACCTTGTTCCACAAACGCTTCCTGGATAAATGATATTGCTGAGGAATATCTATTATGCTTATATTGTGCTTTGTAGATTTTATTTAATACTAGGTAGTAAGCAAAACAATAAATTCAACATTACTGAAGACTTCAGCTTAATTTGAACCTTTTTTCCCACTGATTCTTCAATTCTTCACTCCTTTTGGTCTCAGCGTGATGATAAGCAGCGTAAAGCCCTCGATGATTGGACTATCCAACACAAAAATAATTTTTCAATTCGAACCAGCAATTCTTCATATAAGGGTCTAAACACACTAGGCTGAATTACGCCGACGTAAATTCCGCCGCGTTTACGTGGCGTTTCAAATCCATACAAAATACGGGCGGAACGCGAGGGGCGACACACTATTCCGTCGCGTTCCGTCCGTATTTTGTATGCGTTTGACATTTGCGGCGGAATTTACGCCGGCGTAATTCAGCCTAGTGTGTTTAGACACTGAGATGCTTATTTAGCCGCTACTGTTAAAACTCGCTTATTAAGGGTATAAGCGAATTCTAACAAACGAACTCTTGACATTTATAAAATAATGTAATTTCTATGGATTGGATCTCGCTCCTTCAAAATATCTTCCTTGAGGCTCCCACGCCTATACCACAAAAATACTTAAGCTTAACCTAAGTGGCCTTTAAGTGCTCCACAGTAAATAACACATTTCAATGAACTATCCGTCGCTATTTTTGGTTCCACGTGATCAAATTGATACCAGCGTAAACAACGCAAATCAATCAGATAAGGGGGATTACCCTCAACACCCCCGGGGGGAGTTTTCTGTTTATTCGGGGGTGTGTTTGACCAACGGTTATTGGGGAAGATGAAAAAAGATAAGGCGCTGAGAAATTACCTGATGTAAGGAATATTTGAAAGATAATAATATTTTCTAAACGATATTAATATTGAAGTTTAGCGTCGAAATGTTTTATGGCTTGTTATTAATCTTCCAAAATCTAGTATTAGATAATTATTAGTAGATTTTGGTCCATAAAAGTTCTTAGAGCCGCCGAATAAGCATATAAAAGTACTTCAAAATCGGTCCAGCCGTTTCAGAGGAGTTTGCCAACAAAACTGCGTTACGAGAATTTTACTGTAATTTGTATGGATAGAAATTAAATTACTGTTTAGTAACATTTTCTAATTATTATATTTTTGTTTCAGGTAAACATTGCTTTCGTACTAGTATAGAACTTACAAGTTATGGCCCGCTTGAAAATAGGTACGAACAATTCACTAATTGATAGGGGCAGAATCGTTGAGTGAAAATTCAAAGCGTCACAAAACGAAAAACTGTTTAAGCTTTGTAAGTTTTATGTGTTTTACTTCCCTAGGTGACGTATTATTGCCGGCTAATGAATACTATACTGTACTCGGCGAAACATGGCGGTAGCGGTCATTGACTCCCTGTCAAAAAATTGTCATTTTCTATACAAAGCCACGATTGACAACATCTGACGGTTTATGTCATAAAGTTAATAATATAATAGGTATATTAACTTTATCCCTTTCAGACCTGATTTTTTGTTTTTTGGAATTTGTAAGTACAGATTTTATTCATGTTATATTAGTTAATATTGAGTATATAAATATTTAAAAAATCTAAATTTTTTCATTATTTTCCGAGAAAATTGATGTTTTCTTAATGTCCTCAAAAGTGACCATCCGTCCTCAGTGATCATAACAACTAATGTAGGTTCTATATGTAAATAAATAATAGATGATTATTTTTCCGACCCAAATATCGACCAATAGAATTGCACCATTCGACGTCACGTGGTACAACCTAGTCAACCTACATGGTATTATACTGATAATTTTTTGAAAATTTTCTCTGGTCGTTGCTATATATAAAAAACAAAACATGATCCAGTCAAATTAACCACACGTCAAACTGACAGGTTGAATTCAATTGTGAAAATTGGAGATTTTGCATGAAAATGAGTCGATTTGGAGTTTGTTCTCTGTCCACCATCGATAAAAAAGTCAAAGGAAATGTTCCCATTAATACGGAGAAGGCAAAAAAAACAGTTTGGAACCAATTTACTACTTTTTGTACTGAGAGGTAATACACATTGAGTGCTGAAACGAGTGAAGCGCAATTGGCAAACATTATGAAAGATTACGCTTACAATATGAAGAAAATGGATGGAGAAGACTATAAGGAAGGTACAAATTCTTATTTGTTAACTGTACATTTCGTCTCATGGTGCAATTCTATTGGCCGACATTTGGGACGGAAAAATAATCCCCCGAATACCACACGAGCTTCAAAATTATCTGGCATTTCCCTCAAGGTTCCCTGCAAACAAATAAAGTCGTCAAGTTTTTCAGGAAAAATCACTCGCGCTTCGCGCTCGTGATTTTTTAACCTGAAAAACTTGAATCCTTCATTTGTTTGCAACGAACCTATCGGGAAATACCCGATAATTTTGAAGCTCTTGTGGTATTATAAGTGATTATTTTATAACGTTTTTATAAAAAAAAAACTTGTTTTTTTTTACAAAATTAGATTCAACTTCTCCAAAACAAAAAATAAATCTTCTAAAACAGTGAAACACGTAACAACGCCATGTGTAAGCTAAATAATATAATCTCTATTTCATTGCTACACGTAAGCTTATATTTGCCTTTTCCTGACTGGACAGCATAAAAATTTGTCATTTCAGCCGTTTTTTATAGGCGTACCTATTTATGATCAAAAATAATGTTCTCCTGAAATGCTTTGAAACTTTCGAAAAATGGACACCTATCGGACTTGGAGTTGTCTTCGGATGACGAGGAAGTAGGAAATAATAGTAATTTTCCCGCGTACGAGACATGTTCGATTGGGTGCTGATGTGATAACACAGAACCAAAGAGAGTACATCCCACCTGACCCCTTCAATGAACATCAAAACGAAAATGAAGACGAAGGTATGTTAGCTTTTGATTTTGAGCTTGAGACCGAAGAGTCAGAGGAGCTGGCTATTGAAGAGGGCAAGCAAGAGCTAGCTGCATTGGTTGGATTTAGGCATCCTAAATCCAAGGTGTAAAAAGAGAGTTAGGAAAATATTTATAATAATAAGAGAAGATCCACAACTGGATCAAATGCTGTTGGCGGCGCTGGTGGCGGGATATCCGTCGGTATAGTGTTATTTATTTGTCTGTGCCTCCACTTGATGTTTGATTTTGGTGTAAGATAATCTAAATTCTCACCAACCAATGCAGCTAGCTCTTGCTTGCCCTCTTCAATAGCCAGCTCGTCTGACTCTTCGGTCTCAAGCTCAAAATCGAAAGCTAACATACCTTCGTCTTCATTTTCGTTTTGATGTTCATTGAAGGGGTCAGGTGGGATGTACTCTCTTTTGTTCTGTGTTATCACATCAGCACCCAATCGAACATGTCTCGTACGCGGGATATTACTATTATTTCCTACTTCCTCATCGTCCGAAGACAACTCCAAGTCCGAAAGGTGTCCATTTTTCAAAAGTTTCAAAGCGTTCCTCGAGAACATTATTTTTGATCATAAATATGTAGGTACGCCTGTAAAAAACGAATACAACATTTATTATATGAATTTATTACACATTTATCAAATAATACGCTTTTTATTTTAGTATTTAGTATTCACTAAGTATCTATAAATGTTTGGAAAAAATATCCAAACAAAACCTATTGTCCGCGTTTGTAGACATAACGTATATTCGCAAATTTTTATACAAAACAATATATAATTGTTTGTATAATACGATGCTCTTTGCCTTTGTATCATAAGTAATCGATATATAATTATTTCAAGGTACACCTTACTAAAAAACTTGAAAATTATAAAGGAAGAAAATCACTCACCAACACACTTCAAACTTTCGCCGACGACTGATCGAAAGAGACTAATTATTTCATATACGTATTAATAGATGGCATTAGGGGTATGTTTTTTAGACATTTATAATGTTCGCTAACGATAACTGCAGTTTTTAGTTAAGTAAATTTTTATTTTATTAGGGATAGTTTCACAAAAATGTTACGTACTCGGTGCACGGTAGGTCTGAAAGGGTTATGGTTCATATTATAGAAAATGACAAATTTTTGAGAGGGAGTCAATGACCGCTACAACAACATAGATACAAAATATACAATAAAATATGAATTTAACAGTGAATAACATTATGCAAAGGTCGGAGCAGAGGGTGCTACGAGCACATACAGTCAATAATCCGACCACAATCCGACATGTAGCACACTGCACACGTCATATCAGAATATTGACAGGAACGTTGTCAAACGTCGAACAAAACGTTTTGTTTACTGTGCTGGAGCTGCTTCTAGTGTGAAAACATTGCATTATTATATCCTATAAATGACTGAATGAATGAAAATTCGTTTATCGCGCTAGAACTCTAACATATTGCAGGAATTAGAGTATATTATGTCCTTTCCCGGGACTCAAAGTATATCTCCATGCTAAATTTCAGCAGAATCGGTTTATTGGTTTGGGCGCGAAATGGTTATAGACAGACAGCTACACTTTCGCATTTGTAATAGTAGTAAGTATATTAATATGGATCGTCGTGTCTTGCATCTAATCTTAAGGGGCCGGGTACCCTCGAAATTCTCATACATACGTAATTCCAAAATCATTTTCTCATACGAAAATATTTAACATGTTTGAGTTGTTTTTCAGTTTAAAATAGTAATTATCTAGGTTCCTGCACAAAAATTTACTTCAAAATATTTAAACATTAAAAAAAATTTTTGTTTTTTATTTTTTTTTTAGTAAATTTAGTACTTAATATTTAAACACTAAAAAATAGAGTAAAACACTAAAAAATATATAAGTAAATAGTAAATTTACTACAAAATATTTAAATACTAAAAAATATTTTTTAGAGTTTAAATATTTTGTAGTAAATTAACTATTTATTTATATATTTTTTAGTGTTTTACTCTATTTTTTAGTGTTTAAATATTTAGTAGTAAATTTACTAGAAAAATTTTAAAGCAAAAAAAAATTTTTTGTGTTTAAATATTTTGAAGTAAATTTTTGTGCAGGAACCTAGGTAATTACTATTTTAAACTGAAAAACAACTCAAACATGTTAAATATTTTCGTATGAGAAAATTATTTTGGAATTACGTATGTATGAGAAATTCCAAGTGTACCCGGCCTCTTAACCTTTACTTGTCTCATGCATACTAATGTTATAATATGCTAAATTGTGTTTGTATGTCTGTTACCTCTTCACGCCCAGTCCCTAGACCACCTAACCGATTCTGCTGAAATTTGGTTTAGGGAGATCGCAGACGACAGACTTTTGTGCGATCAAAGTCTGCGGCTTCCATACAATCTGATGGCGCGCGCCATGCGGAATGTATGTAAGCCGCAGACTTTGATCGCACAAAGTCTGTCGTCTGTGATCTCCCTTAAGAGACCCGGGAAAGGAATTTACAATACTTTTTATCCCGCAAAAATGTACGATTCCCGCGCGATAAACGAGTTTTGGCACAACGGAGTTGCGGACGTCATCCAGTATTAGTAAATAACTTCAGTTTAACCATAATCCCTAAACAGTTAGTGTAATATTAATGCGTAGTTATGAACTTAGGGTCTGGGGACCCATGGATTACGTGTAACACCTGCGCCCTAGGGCCGCATGGGCACAGGGGCAGGGGCAAGCTGAAGAGGTGTTGCTGTGTATACGGCGTTCTAGTTTATTTTAGTTTTAATGTAAACAAAATATAAAAATTTGCTACCGCGATTCAACCGCATTTTTCGCTTTTCGGTTGCAGCTGTAGTTTCAATTTAGTCTCAAATTTCAATTCAGTTGCGATCCAGTAACGATAACGTTTCAATTCAGTTCGAGTTGTTCAGTTTGAGTTGCGAATTGCAATACACTTTAATTACATTGTTTAGACGGGTTATCTTCTTATATATAAAATTCTCGTGTCACAATGTTAGTTACCGTACTCCTCCGAAACGGCTTTATTGATTTTTACTAAATTTTATATGCATATCCAGTGGGTCTGAGAATCGGCTACTGGGTACTATATATATTGATAAGTGCATTTGTTGAATAAATAATAGTAAATTATTACAACTCGAGAGTCGAGACTGGCGGCGACCATTGTTTGTGCGACGGGATAGCGATCGACGTTGCCATCATGCCATACTTATTTAGTCACTTCAATAAAATAATATGGGCAAAATACTTTATATGGCAAAACAACGTTGCCGGGACAGCTAGTATTATCTAAAATTTACTTTAGTCGTAGCTTTAATTTCGGTCTTGTCACGAAAACTGCACATCATGTCTTGTAGTTTTAGCTGTATAATGCATACAACTATCTGTTATAGTCAGAATAAAATTCATTTTAATTCTGAAAAGTTTAAAAACTTTCTGATACTGAGAAGTGAGAGCTGAGGTCTGAGGTTATTCTTTTGTGTCTCCAAAGTTTAACTTTTTACGTCTTGAAGTTACAAAGGATGTTAAAGAAGTATATTAATACTAGATGTCAGTGACATTACACAAAAGAATATCTATTTGGAAGTTAGAGTTATAAAGGTAGTTATAAAGTTATAAAGGTAGATTTTATGTTATGTCCAAGTATGAACTACGTTTTCGTTCGTTCATTGACATGGGTGTAACAAAACTAAGTGATTTAGGGTGTGTATGATTTTACTTAAATAGAGTATGTGAAAGAGTAGCGCGGATAGAGCAACTTTTTTTAAACTTTTGTATGGGCAAATTCATGACGCTGGAGTGCTGCTACTTTCACAGCGAATGTATATAAGGGACACATAATATTACACACCCTAAAGTGTCCTCAGTCACCTCCTAAGCGTGAAGATGTAACAGACAGACAGAAATACTTACAATATTAAGTACATACCTAGCATCTGTGTAAATGTATGTATTTGCATTCCACACTAGCCGCGTGGGACGGCGGGCATGATAACTAATTTACACACGCGCCTGGGGACGTGTCTGTATTAAGTCTACTCATGTTGTGGGTAGTTAGAAATTTGAATTTAAGTCATATTTTTGGTTTTTAACCGACTTTTTTAATGAGATTATGTGTTAGGTTAGGTTAGTGAATTTAAGTCATATTTGAGGTTTTAACCGACATTTATGAGGTTATGTGTTTGGTCACTGGTGTAATTTTAGCTTTACATTTTATGGTTGATGACCCGGTGAACTTAGTGTCCCTTCCCTCTTCCCTGGACTTCCACAAATATTTCAACTTTACTAAAATTTTGCAATCCAGTTTTGACGTTCTCGGGCTTAGTCTACATTAAATTGAAATTTAACTCGTAATATCTCTGAGTACGGCAGTAAGAGTTGCGGAAGTTCGGCATGATTACGTCAGCAATGTCAAACGCATACATGATACAATATAACGCGACGTAATTTCGGCATGGTGTCATCGGTAATTTAAAATACATTGCAGGCGGAATCATTCCGCCGCGGAACTTCGGCATAGTGTGTTAAGACTTAAGACACAGTCTTTAGACAAAAAACACACATAAGTCTCTTTTGTCGCAGACATTCTGTTGACAAAACTTCCTCCATATTTAGATTCCCTAACTGCCTCCCCTAAAACCACTAATACCATTAAAATATTCCAGATAATCGTATTTACTAAACCGAAAACCGCACACCGTAACTTTATTCAATTTCAACCGGCGGAATGTCAATAATAAACTCTAATCAACTAAAAATACAGTCCATATTTCATAGTCTCTAACTTTTTCAAGTTTTGTGGGAAAGTGGACTCTATACATATAATGGATAGAAGAGTGATTTTTAGTTGTCAACTGGTGGTAATGGGTGCAGAGTTAGCGAGTATGTTACGACGTTAGTTTTCACGGAGAGGAGCCCTACTACGAGTCTTAATTACAATCGAGTTATGAGTGAGTTCTCTTAGAGTTTTGAATCGAAAAGAAAGTATACAATGTTTTACTGAGATTAAAATATCCATAACTAAATCTTTGTAGTATCGAGTTATACATTTTCGCATTAGTTTTAGTGCCTATGGAATATTATTTAGCTATCAGTTAAAAATCAAAGAGATATCAGCTGTTATTCTTAAAGTGGAGGTTTTAGAAAGATTTTACTTATTACATTAAGTGGTTGAAGTAGGTAATATATATTATAACAATTAAAAATGATAGTTTTTGTGCATAAATGATAAACAAAAAAAAATTTGCACTTATGAGCCAGATTTGCCAGATGCGGTCGCCGTATTTTGTAAAGACATTTATTAATTTTTAGTTAAGATAGAATTACTAAAAGAGGTGCCAAATCAGCTAGTTACTAAATAAAATTTGACAGAAACGAGATTTATTTAAACGACCTTAAGAGTATAAAACATTTTCACTCCTCTCTTAGTTAAAGCTTACGAGACAATCAAAAATATTATATTCCTACCAAGTATAACACATTCGAGAGTCATAAGTAATATGGTAAGAATTAGATGCGATTCTAAACAAAGAAATATGAAGTAAGACTATTTCTGTGAAAATAATATAATATTTTGTCACAACAAACAATAGTAGTGGACAAAGCACAAAACACATTTAATACCCTATCACCACTCACTACGATACAATTTTCTTTGTACCTTTTCAGTTTTAATATAGATTTCCACATCCACATCTACCTCTATTTTCAACTCTACATCAAAGTATTATGATTGAAAATCCTTTGAAGATATAATAGGCCTTACGGCTATAAACATAAGGGCTATAAATCGTTTATAATAATTTGTAGTATTTCTGACGAATTTGATGGTACGTGTCTGACAGTGATATAGCCTATTATGGATTTGCTAGAATAATAATAATTGTTTTACTTGAAGGTTTTATTTTTAGATAGAGAATAAAATTTAAGCGACTTCTTTGGAAAATGATTTTGAATGATTTTTGAAGCTAGTTTTAGTTGGGTGTGTCCCTTATAAACAGATCACTGTGAAAGTAGCAGCGCTGAAAGACATTTTTTTGGCATTTGTATAGGCAAACAGCAAACTCATAACACTGGGGCGCTTGCCCATAACAAAATGTCTTTCAGCGCTGCTACTTTCACAGTGAACTATATTAAGTATATATTTAACCCTTTCGGACCTGCTGGTATGTATATGTCCCATACTTCAGATGACTGTTGGGACATATCATCCCATGGATATGTAACTGAGGACTGAGGCTCTAAATTTACATTTTAAATGGGATTATACATCCCATATCGTAAATGGATCTTCACTTTATACATTGGCAATGGTAGTTTTTGTCTGGCAACATTATTTTTTAATCTGTGGTAACTTATAAAGGACACGGAAAAGATGTTACACTTTTGATAAAAGATTTAAATTGTTGTAAGGCTGTTTTCAGGTAAGTTTTTATATCTATTACGTTCTGTAAGCCAATTAATTTATGTCAACGATATTTTCTTTGCAAAACATTGGGATTTTGATACACAATTTTGATTTAGGGACACTGGATCCCATCAGTCTTTTTTAAACTTACTTACGAGATTGAAGGAGATTTCATTGTTATATGCGGATTTACAATTTCTATGGAAATACTGCTTTTACTGCTTCTGCATGATTGTGTACTTGTTTCAGAATGTCTTCAAAATGCAAAATTATAAAAAAAAATCGCTGAGAGAAGATGCGTGTAATAGTTTTTTATGTAAAAACTGTTTTGCATCATTTCACCTTTCCTGATGCCCATATCTTCTCTCAGTATTTTGCCCTCTGCTCCCGTTTTTTTTTTTAATTCATATAATTTTTTATAGTCTTAAAATACTAAGCAGACATAATGTTTTTTAATTACATTCAATAAATGGAAAATATAACATAATTGTTTCATTTATAAAATTAAATTTATAATACTTCCAAAAAATATATGGAAAACCTACTCAAATACAATGGGTTTCAAGACTGATGGGACATATTGTCCCATGGTTAAAAGTCTAGATTTCAGCCATTAGAAAAAGTCTAGATAGTTTTTATAGTAATCTTATTTCAATATAAGTATTTTACAACGTTGTAACGCGTGAAGATTCATATTTTAAGTTTCAGTCTAAGAACTGTAGCCGTAGGCCGAACCGAAAGGGTTAAGGGACACATACACGTCAATCTAAAATCTAGAGTATTATCTAGGTATTATCACTTAATTTTGTTACAGTGTAAAGTTTTTAACCGACTTCCAAAAAAGAGGTTCTGTTTTCGGCTGTGGGTATACTTATTTAACCCTAAAATGCGCTAATGACGGGACCAATTTAGGGATCCGTAGCAATCGGAAGTGATACGGTGCGGAACCCACGGGCGTCCGGTTCCGGAGGTGTGGATGAGGGGAAATACATTTGTTTCAAATGTGTATGTTTGTTTGTTTGGATAATCCTTTACAGAGAAGGAAACTGAAAATATAATATTATGTATTTAATACTTTTATTTATATAATATACCTATATTATATATTTAAGATTTTTAACCGACTTCAAAAAAAGGAGGTTATCAATTCGACGCGTATATATGTAATATTTCCAGAACTGCCCAGTTTTTGTATATGTTAATCTATGACAGCTTCTGAACAAATGTGCCAAATTTCAAAAGTGTATGTATGTATGTATGTTTTTATGTTTGTGCACGCATATCTCCGGAACCACAAGTCCGATTTTAGTTATTCTTTTTTTAATGTACTAGGTATTTTTCAACTTAGGGAATAATGCAAGTTTCATCAAAATCGGTTCAGTAGTTTTTGAAATAGGGAATTTTAATTCTTAATTATGTACGAAAATTTGAAGTCGGTTTTATCTTTTTAAAATACTATTATTATTATTGTTACACATCCATGACTCAGGAACTTTAAAAACTTGTTTGTTCCGTCAGCGGGATTCGAACCCGTGACCCTCGGCTTGAGCTACCAACGCGCTCATCCACTGAGCCACAGAGGTCGGTAGACTGACATACACACACATTTACAACATTAATATCAAATTTTGTAAAGTAATTCACACATAGCAATAAGTTAGTCGCGTATTGATATAACCGCTGTGTTTGCGAGCTTGGAGCGGCGCCAAGTTACATAGTGTGGCTCAATTGAAAGTATACACTTTTTGTTATTGGTAGGGTCAGTAGACATGCAGACGAGATGAGAGATAGGATAGAGATGATTCTATTAGGCTGCGTTTCTACCAGATATATGTTGCGACTTGCGAGGAATGTGTTTTTGAGAACCAATAGAATCGCTTCATTGACGTGAGCTTGCCATGACATCGTTCAGGGCGGCGATGCTATTGGATCTCAAAAACACATCCCTCACAAGTCACAACACGTCTCTGGTGGAAACACAGCCTAACCACACCGATGGTAGAGAAGCGGTGAATTGTTCCCGCAATTCCGCCCAAAGTCAGGATCACCATAAAAAGTCGGTTGTACATACCAAATTAGGCGGAAAAGCATTACCCCCCCAAAAATTCCCTAATTATACAGACTCATACAGAGATAGGTGAGGGATAGAGACGATTGTAGGAGAAAGATGATGCATTATTTAACTAAGCATTATTTAACTAACGATTACTTAACTTTAATCAAATTATTATTTTCATAGAAAATTAATAGACTTTGTTAAGATCTTTATTAAATTTAAATTGGAGTAATTATTAAATCTGTGGGTGCGATCTAGGTTAGTTACTAATTTGTTCTGTATTTACATTGGTTGCGTTTTCTGCACAGATCTTGGTTAGTACTAAGCAATATTACTCACACCGTCCTGAGACCTAAAAGCAATTCCTTAATGTGATGAGAAAGACAGCTAAGTAATCATTGCTTTGTCTTGGCGTCTGTTGGTTCAAAGAATTTGTTCTTTTCATTGTCAGTATCTTAAAGATTCACCGCTAAGCTGTAATTTAAATATTATTAATATCTGACCTCTGTGGTTCAGTTGGTGGGCTGTTGCCTGTTGGTAGCTCAAGCCGGGAGTAGCGGGTTCAAATCCCGCCGACGGAACAAAAAGTTTTCAAAGTTCCTGGGTCATGGATGTGTATTAAATATGTGTATCATATGTATGATAAAAATCTTAAATATATTATGTATAGTATAAAAATATTAAATACTAGCTGTCCCGGCAAACGTTGTTTTGCCATTCAAAGTATTTCTACTTCATCAGTTGATACAAAATCTTACCCCCTCCTTTGTCCCCTAAGAGGGGTGGGGGAAAAATTTTATACACCAGATGTTAAGTTGAAAACAGCAGTTAATAATATGAAGTAAGTCCATTAAAGAAAAAAGTTTGATACAAAATCTGATGGGGTGGGGGGGGGGGGGTAATTTTTATACACCAGATGTTGAGTTGGAAAAGGCAAATATATCTGCGAAAACCGCATTCATACAGACAGACATACAGACAGACAGACAGTCAGACAGACAGGCAGACAGACAGACAGACAATAAAACTGACCACATTTTTGGCTTCTATATCGATGTAGTGACACCCTCCGCTTATTATTTTTTGAATATCTTTAATGTACAGAATCTTCATGTCTACAGTTTTATTATATTATTTTTTGAATATCTTTAATGTATAGAATTGACATTTCTACAGATTTATTATATGTATAGATTATGTATAGATATTTCCGTTCTCTGGTACCCGTAACACAAGTCCTTCGGGTACAGTTTACCACGGGGCCAGACTGACGTGGTGTGAAGCGTCCATAATTAAAAAAAAATCTATATCCAATATCCATAACCCTGTTAATGTTATAAAAGCGAAAGTTGAAGAAATTATAAATACTGTCTCTTCACTCCCAAACCGCTGAACCAATTTTGTTGAAGTTTGGTATGGAGATACCTCGAGTCCTGGGAGAAACACATACCCCGGAAAATGTACAGTTTCTACGCTGCTTCTACTATATCATTTTTCGATTTGCCTCCAAAGGCGTGCCCTTAATTAACATTGTTTGGTACCATCAGGTGGTCCGCTATCCCACGCGACACCCACATCCCACACGGCGTGGGATCGATGGGTTTACGGGTTTGGGTACCTGATCGATCTTCTGTTAGATTTCTCTAATCGGTATGTGATAGGAAAATCATTTAATCTATTTTAAACTACTGTATGAAGATTGAAGATGTCTACAGGTGGCTTAGAGCGTGGCACTTGACTCTGAGGCCGTGGCTTTGATTTTCGCGTTTAAAAATTTTTGTATCCAAGTTTGGTTAATCCTAAAAGTAGGTACAACCTGATTGTCTGCCTAGTAAGAATACGATGTAACATACGGTTTCTTCGAAAAACAAACAATATTTCTGCTTCGTTGCAATAAACATATTTTAATTGTTCAACGGCCGCACTCAGGCACTTAACGATTAGTTAAATAGTTAGCCCAATGAAGAGTTTGACAGAAAATATAATATTATGGAGTTTATGTTAAGCTCTTAAGCTAAGTAATCACTAAATATCTGTATGTAAGTGCGTAAGCCATCTACTCATAAAAATGCCTGTACTTTGCAACGTTTGCAGGATCAGGTAGTAATGCATTACTACGAGTATTCGCAGAATAAACGTGCCGCGATTTATACGTGGACATAGTGTTGGTATTCTATATTTTACTAAACGCGCGGCTTTTGATCATTCATTTTTAAAACGTCTAAAATTATCAGTATATTGTATAATATCATTTTTCCACTTCAATATGTATATTGTATGCATTACCCATATGAACCTTCCTCTTTAATCATTTTATCTAAAAATCGCATCAAAATCCGTTGCTTATTTTCAAAGATATTATATTATACGCAGTACGGACAGACACCGTATGCTTTGTTTTATACTATCAATACTACGTAGTATGTATGTTAGTAAAATAAGGCACGTCGGAACACCATTAGAATCAAGTCTTGCATCACCGGAATATCTCGGCGTCAAGTGCTGATCATCCATCAGTCCCACGCTTACAGCATGAGCACCAGAGAAGCTATAATATGTACGCACATTATAGCTTATCTATAATGTGTGTACATATTATAGTTTCTCTGGTGCTCAATGCTCATGCAGCTATAATATGTACACACATTATGGCTTATCTTATAGAATATAAGCTATAATATGTACACACATTATAACTTATCTTATATTATAGCTATACCCAGGTATAGCTGTGATTAAAGGTTAAACCTTGAATTCAGCATCATCACCAGATAAGCTGTAACAATTAACATGTCTGTGTTTAGCTGTGCCTAAAAGTTGAGCCTTGAAAAGTCTGTATCAGCACCAGAAAAGCTATAATATGTATGTGTGTAGCTGTATTTAAAGGTTAAGGCTACGTAAGTACAGCTGTTTAAGGTTAATTTCTATTTATTGTTTGTGCGGCCTCTTCGCGTAAGCCCACAATGGACCAATACAAACGATTACGGACGTGTAGACAAGCAGATTCGTCTGTTATTACTAATGGGGATTGTCCATTTTTTTTTAATTTTGCTCATTACAAAAACATTTCGAGGAATAAGGTCAGTGATCGTTTTTCTGTATATAAACGAAAAAAATACCCCTTAGTTACTTATATTTTTGAACAAATATGTTTAACCTTAGTTTGACCTTCAATGGCGTTAAATTAGCAATAAATTCCACTAACATTACGTTTCGAACTTTTGGTAAGCTTCTCGTATCAGCTTTCACATGAGAACTTGCATTTGACGAACCAGCCATTATAAATAAGATTGAAAGGAAAAAAAACATACTGCAGAGGTCAATTGGCCGCCGATGATGACGTCAGAGCGAAACTTTAAAAATTTATTGAGAAAAAACTAGCCAATGAATTTCAAAATTATTTAATTTATATTCTTAAAATGCCCTATTTTAGCGAAAAAAAAAATATAAAAAGTACATGTGATTTTTTTTGAGAAAATTCCCATTAGTAATTACCCATGATCGACACCTTGTACACCGTCAAAGTCATCCGCCATGGCCAAGCTCAATGATATAATATAATATCTTATAGCTTCCAATACCATAGCAATCTAACTCAGTATTAGAGTTCAACTGTTGGCCCTAATTCGTTTAGAAAACATTTCTAATACACACGTCAACGTGCCACGGAAACGCCCAGTCATCATCGTCATCAACCTGTCAATAGAAGGGTTCTTGAGAATAGGGCATATTACGCAAAGGAGTAGAGAGTGTTACTCGGCGAAACATGGCGGTAGCGGTCATTGACTCCCTGTCAAAAACTTGTCATTTTCTATTATCGTTTTCGGCATCTGCACTGCCCCGGGGCAGGGTGGGTCGACAGGATACGAAAACAGTCGAAATTTGAATTAAGAACATAAACTACGTATTGCACTATGATGATCCACGAAGCACGTGGACTGCGTACTATACATAGTTTATGTTCCTAATTTAAACTTCGCTTACTTCCGTATCCTGTCAGCCCACCCTGCCCCGGGGCAGTGCAGATGCCGAAAACGATATATATTATAAACCGCGATTGACAATGAATTTTAGTGTCAGATGTTGTCAATCGTGGCTTTGTATTGAAAATGACAAGTTTTTGACAGGAAGTCAATGATCGCTACCGCCATGTTTCGCCGAGTACAGTATAGTACAAACAGTAAATAATCCGACCAAAATCCGATATGTTGCACACGTCATATCAGAATATTGACAGAAACGTTTTCAAACGTCGAACGAAACTTTTTGTTTGCTCTCTGTGCTGGTGCTACCTCTAGAATAGAAAACATTGCATATTATATTAGGTAGAGCTATTAGTCTAAGGTACTCTGATAGGTTTTGTAGTAAAGCCGCGGGGAAACTTGCTTAAGGCCCCTCGATGAGAGAGGGGTGTTAAGTTATAATGTAATATTTCATTATATTATAAGTATGACGTGCCTCTCTCTGTGTATATACACGGGTGGGCTGATTTTGATATTGTTTCTACAAATGGGAAAGTAACAAGGCATTTATTTTACCATTTGAGAAAATCGATGAATGAAAAACTCATTGATAAAATGAGTAAAATAACTGAACTTAATGGTTTTAAACCTAACTTTGTTATTTAAGTATTTATTAAGTAAGGGAGATTTGAAACAGATTTTGAAAAAATGCGTTTATATTCATAACCAGGTTTTCCAGCAATAAAAAGAAACCTATGTCCTTAGGCGTGGTACTATGTTGTGTTAATTTTATCAAAACCGCTTTACATATAAGTTTTGGAGCCCATTAGGAATAAACAAACATTACTTATTTATAATGAGGTAGAGACTTACTAAAAAACTCCGTTTCGCCTATCACGCAGAAACCTATAGATCTCCTTCCTATCCTATGTCCTTTCCTGGGACTCAAAGTGTCTCCATCTATACATATAATAAAACTGTAGAAATGACGATTCTGTACATTAAAGATATTAAAAAAATAATAAGCGGAGGGTGTCACTACATCGCTATACAAGCCAAAAATGTGGTCAGTTTTTTTGTCTGTCTGTCTGTCTGGTCTGTCTGCCTGTCTGTCTGTCTGTCTGTCTGTCTGTCTGTCTGTCTGTATGTTTGTTCCACTATCACACGAAAACTACTGATCCGATTTGAATGCGGTTTTCGCAGATATATTTGTCTTCTTCCAACTTAACATCTGGTGTATAAAAATCACCCCCCCCCCCCCCCCCACCAATGTATTAAGTAAACTTTTTTCTTTAATTCATGAAGCCCCAAGCGGCCACATCCGGCCGCGATAACAATGAAAAAGCTATTGTGTCTCGTTTTGCCACGACTGATAGGTTAATGGACTTACTTTATATTATTAACTGTTTTTCCAACTTAACATCTGGTGCTACATAACATTTTCCCCCCACCCCTCTTAGGGGACAAAAGAGGGGGTAAGATTTTGTATGCTGATGAAGTAGAAATACTTTAAATGGCAAAACAATGTTTGCCGGGACAGCTAGTAATCTATATAAGGGCTCAGATGTATAATTTTATTTCTTACCCTCTGTTAGTTAATAATTTCTTTTACGTTTTAAATATCGAACAAAATAAATTAAAAATGGCGCCGAAAGCTTGTCATTAAGTTGATGAAATCTTGATGGAATCGCCGCTATTGATAAAAATATTTTGTTTCAAAATGAGAGTTATTTTATCATTACAGATTATTTATAATTACAGTTAATATTCATTCGAAAATAGTTAATGCGTATATTTCCGGAAATACATATTTAAGAACATTTTTATTGCATTTTGTATTTAAATTAAAGTGTACTTTAATAAAAATTGACCAAATGTTTTCGGAGAAGTATAATAAGCATATTTTATTAATATTACTAGATGACCGAAATTTGTTTATCGCGCGGGAACCTTTTTCCGTAATAAAATATTCCTATGTCCCGAGAAAGGACATAGGAATCCGAAGTAGGATTCCTATGTCCTTTCTCGGGACTCAAAGCCCATATCAAGTAATAGCAAAATCGGCTAGCAGTTTGGGCGTGACGAGGTAACAGACAGACACACTTTCGCATTAATAATATTAGTATGGTTATTATTAGATGTATGTATATAATCCTTGGACAATATCCCTGATACCGAGAACCGGGCATCGAACCCGGAACCGCGCACAATGCCCACTATTTCATACATTATGTAAAATGTTAATGGATGGATCGGTTATGATGATACTTTAACTAATTGCTAAGTAGGAAATTATGATTTAGTAACAATTTTTTTGTACATTTGCATTAATATTATATCTTTGTAAAACATCATTCCTATAGTAACAAACGTTCATTCTTACTTAAAAACTTTGAAAAGAGGTAACAAACTTGTTAATTAATTTAAAAAGTTACGGTCATATTCATTTCTTTCGTCTTAAGAAATCTCCCGCCATAATTATTATAATCCATTTCCTACCAAAATACCGCAAAACGTCGTTAAGAGGTCACTTGACCTTACGGTCATATTCATTTCTTTCGTCTTAAGAAATCTCCCGCCATAATTATTATAATCCATTTCCTACCAAAATACCGCAAAACGTCGTTAAGAGGTCACTTGACCTTACGGTCATATTCATTTCTTTCGTCTTAAGAAATCTCCCGCCATAATTATTATAATCCATTTCCTACCAAAATACCGCAAAACGTCGTTAAGAGGTGACTTGACCTTCAGCCTTCATTCAGTATTCCAGAGCCCTTAAAAGATCACAAGTCACATCCCAACCACTGATCAATAATTTTGGTTATACTTATATAGCTATAAAAAAGAACAATTTAGTAATTCATATTTCGAATATATATTTACAAATTTATTCGTTTTAACCCGTTGAATACCAAATCTAGTTTTGGATCAAATTCGATCAAAAATTATATCCAAATGAACGTCATTTTTGACAGCTGTCACTTTTATACGATAAAAAATATACAGTGTCCAAGATTTAATTAAAGATTATTATAATATTACGTAATGTATATTTTGATAGGCATATACTGATTTAAAGTTTAATGATCACATTGATAAAGAACTTGATTTTTTGCTAATGATCATTTAAGGTCGACATTTGACCTCGGAGGTTCTTAGGCTCAAATCTTGTTTGATAGATGTGAAGGTTATAAATATAGTCAACTAGATGACGCCCGCAACTGCGTTGCGCCAAAAAAATTTTCTCGCGAGGGAACGGTACATTTTTCCGGGATAAAAAGTATCCTATGCCCTTTCCCGGCACTCAAAGTATATCCATACCATAGAAAAATTGGTTCAGCGGTTTGGGCGTGGAGAGGAAATAGGCAGATAGAAAGACAAACTTTCGCATTTGTAATATTAGTATGGATAATATTGATTGACACTGGTATTTTACTATGTAGTCTCTTGGTATGTTGAGCAAGATATGCGTTGCGGTCGCCGGCTCAAATTCTAACGAGAAATAGAGATTTTTATCGCTTTGTTATGGTGTTATGTATCTACCGAACGCTACTAGTATGAAAGTGATTTATAGGTTTTACTGTTTCATCCAAAAACTATTGCTAAGTGTGAGAAAGAAACTTTGGTTCAAAAAGTTTTGGTAGTTGATAAAAGCTGCTTTGTAATACCTTGTTACTACTTTTTTATCCAAAAAGTTCTGTGGGATACTGTAGAAACGTAGGTAGAGCCGCGGGCAAAAGCTTATCTATACTTATAAAGTTACATGTCCTGACTGACTGACTGACTGACTGACTGACTGACTGACTGATTCATCATCACTGAGCAAAAACTGTTAAAGTTACAGCCACGAAATTTGGTGAGTAGGGTTGTTTTATTAAGTAGACACCCACTAAGGAAGGAATTTTTAAAATTTTACCCCGAAGGGGGTGAAATAGGGGTTGAAAGTTTAAATGAAAGTCCGTCATTTCTTGAGTTAGAGACATGACACTTTATTTTTGGGTTACTGATTAAAAATGAATGGATAAGTATTTAAGTGTTTTTGGAAATTCTACCCCCGAAGGGGTGAAATTGGGATTGAAAGTTTGAATGAAAGTCCGTTATTTCAAGAGTTAGAACATGAAAAATTATTTTTGTGCTACTGATTAAAAATGAATGAATACGTATTTAAGCGTTTCTGGTAATTCTACCCCCAAGGGGGTGAAATTGGGGTAGAAAGTTTCAATGAAATTCCGTCATTTCTTGAGTTAGAAACATGCAAGTTTATTGATGTATGCGTTTGACGTTTGCTTAAATAGGGTCCCGTTTTTACCCTTTGTATAAGGAACCACAAAAAGGGGAAACTATCCATCTTTGTTATTATACTATGTTAACGCGGACGAAGTTGCGGGCAACAGCTAGTAATATTATAGAGGTTATGAGGTACTTACCTACAAAATTATCACTTAAAATTCTATGCAACGATTGGGGCATTATTTTTCTATTCGAAAGTAATGAATCATTATTAACTGGTTTAGCAATTAAAATTTAATAATATTACGGTGCATAATGGGTAATTATTGAATTTAAATACTTGTTTACAATTTAACAACAAAAGTCGATAAGCATCAGTGCTATACAAAAGGCTGTAATTATTTTTAATCTATGCACACACCTACTTGACAAGTGCACTGGCATGGAACGGGTTTGACAGTTGGCGCCTTGACTTTGACGTAAAAAAAGGCGCGCTCGTGTAGGCGTTCAATGTTTTGGCGCCAAAGAAGGCAATTATTTTTTTATTGTTACCCATCGGATGAAGATGTTTAAATTATTCATTTATTCATAGTAGAATACCGTGTTCGTGTGGTCTCTATATTATAAAAAAAAAGTTTTACATTTTCGTTGGTTGTTTCTAAAAATAGATCTTAATAAAGTAAAACATTTTAGGGACTATTTAAATAAATTAGAGTTACAAATAATAAAACGTGTATATTATTTGAAGAAGTAGAGGAAACCAACATTGGGACAGCATGATAGAGTTTAAAAAATATCGAATTGTAGCTTATTTATTAATATCTAAAACCATTTTTTTTTGTTTATACAGTAATCACTAATCACTAAACTAGATTATTAGGTAAATAATTCTAATGAAAACCCTGTCAATTTCTCTCTAATTATAAGTCTGAAGATTACAGTACGCCTGCCCACTTCACTGTGCGCTTTAATTACGAGTGTTGCCTGCATTAAATATAATTAGCGCGGGTCAATGACATGCTTTTGTTTGACATTTAGTTTTTTTTATTGCAAGAAATTATGTCGACAACTTTTCGCTTAAAAAAGAAATTCTCTGAGAGTAACGTTTATAGGATTCTTTTGTACCTTGCTGTCTTTTTACATCATGTTTAAATACAATATAGTAAAAGAAGCAATTTACAGCATATTCTCAAAGAGCTTTTTTGGCTTCTATTGTTTTTATACGTAATAATAATAATAGTACTTGCTAACACTCTACTATTCACCTTCTAAAGTGTTATTAGCCACCTTAATAGTCAAAACTAATATCAATTAAGCCTCCACGGTAGGCGGATAGCAAATATGGGCATACCGTTCTGTACACAGCCATTACTCTATGACCCGTTAGAGTTACGCAACAAGAGAGGGACAGACGGACGGACAGTTACTCTGTGCGGTCCGCGCGCGCTGTGCGTACACACGAAAATAAAAAAAAGCGGACGAAAAATACGCGCGTTCGAATTTTGAAAAAAGGCGGGAGTGTTGTGCTGTGATTTTTGTTTTTTTTTTTGGAGTTTTGTTTTTTTGGAAGTGTTGTTGTTGTTTTTTTTTTGTGAATGAGATGTGTCAATGGTGCGATGCGCGTGCGCGCATGTTCATTCATAAAATCTTGCTAGGTAAGCTTTTGAACTCTAAAGCGATTGCAGTACTTCCGCGTTCCGATTTCTGTGCCATATCGAACACGTGCTGTCTATTATATAGCTAAAGCTGTTTGAACTAATCTCAGGAACTGTGGTTCATTCATTCCTTTTATGCTCATTCATGAATCAGGTAGCTTGTTAAAATTGTCAAAAGCAACTTTATCAACTTTTGAAGGCAGATTACTTTAGGGAGTGAAATGAGTGACCTTTTTTCACACATCCCCAAAATTTTGTCCAATGAATAAAATACCTTTTACAATTACTTACAACAGTATAATAATATATTATAATAACACGCCGAACTAAAACTCGTGGTCATTTGTATTTTTTTTGACCATATTTTTTCGTTAACGCCGCATTTTTCTTTGCGGTTTTTTTTTTGTCAAAATGCGTAGTGCTATATCTAAAAGCTATATTTTTTATTGCCTAAGGTCGTTGAAGATAATCTTTCTCTCATTTGTGTATAGAGAGGAATATTATAAGCAATAAGATGAGCTTATTGCTTATTAATGTCTGTTACTCAATATTCTGTGTTCATTCATACAGAACTACTATGTAACAACTAACATAGCTGTATTATCCGACTGATCAGGCCAAAACATTCATTATTATTCGGTAGTAAATAAACATGAATTTAACTTTGTTGTCTAGCTTTTATATATATCTTTCTAGTTCATAAAAAAGGTGTAAGGGTGTAACAAAATAAAGTAATAATATTTAAGGATTTGTTTGTGTCAATTATATAGAGATTACTTTGAAAGTAGCAGCGCTGAAAGAACTATTTTTTATGATTTGCATGGGCAAGCGCCTGAGCATTAGTGACTTTCAGCGCTGCTACTTTTTTTTATGATTTTTTTTGAACTCAATATTATATGGGATTCATATTTCATACACATTGCACACCCAAAAGTTTTGTCACTATTTTGAACTACACTACTACAACTGCAGACATTTTTGGGATTGTGATTAAATTTGAAAATATTATGTAAAAAATAATTTCGTGATCCTAATCAGCTCAAAAATAATACTCAACATTTTTGGCTTTTAAGGCGTTAATCTTGTAAGAACCAAACAGCTGATTGAAGGGGAAGCAAATACTACCTAACAATATGCAATCAGCTGTGACAGGTTATGGACCTGAAATGAACGGATTATTATTATTACATGTGTTTGGTATAATATTTGACACCACTTAAAATTATATTTATGGTCATAATAATAAACCATTTTTCGCCAAGATCCATTCCTTAATTTCACTATCAAAGTTCGAAATCAAAATTTATGGGATTTGATAGGACATCGTTAACATTTTATAGTTTTAACGCGGGAATCTAACCCACGACCTTCAGATCGAGAGACCTTAAAGTAGTGTTAAACGATCCTGCGTGCAGGACACCTGTGATGGGCCCTTAACACACGGATGTGCTGTCAAAACAGTTGTCTTGAGGTGACGTAACCAAAAGCCTTCTGAGACCATTCAGAGTTATATTACACCTGACAGGGCCTTATCACGTCGAAACAAGGTTCATTATCATAGAGATCCAGAGGTAAAATATCAGTGAATAGTAGCTGAATCTGTGTGATGAGATCAGGTTGAGGAGCGGCGGCTTTGTGACATAAATAGTAGAAGAGTTGGCCATGTACGAAGATGACAAAACTGAGGAGTCATCTACGGCATGTTTGTTAGAAAAATCATCACACTTAATTTAAGTGGTATTTCAATGTCAAAATAGCCTTAAATTTTCTTTCCCAACTCTACTAAATTCGATTTTCGCCCGGGAACCGTAAGTTTTTCCGGGATAAACTATGGCCTCTCCCAGGACTCAAAGTATCGCCATACCATATTTCATCAAAATTCGGTCAGGAGTGCATGAAGAGGTACTTTCGCATTTTTTTTTTTCTTCTTTTTTGGCAACTTGACACAAAGGATGTGTATGTTGTGCCACAGACAAGGTAAAGAGGTAAGGAATATGGCGGGAAAACCATATTCCTCCTATTATAATTTTCATCATCGTTTTCATGTATCGTCAGGTCTAAAGTCTAGTCAAAGTCTAAGTAAAAGTCAATACAGTCACAGGAGTCAAGTCGGTCGATTCAGTAAAGTGGTAGACGCTTTACTGAAACTTTCGATGGAGTTTTGGAGGGAACACAAAATAGCACGTTTCTGGATATTACATCACTTTCCTACACTTGTGCATGAACACGAATATCTAATGGTTAATATTCTACCAATATTACACACTAAAAACCCAGCTAACACAATTTTAGGAAAATAATATAAAAACACAACAGCACCCTTTTACATTCCCGGCAAAACTCTACTTTTGCATTTATAATATTAATAATAAATCCATAGATTTATAAATTTACTTACGCACTACTAATATATATTTTGTGTTTACGCGTATACGAAAGATCTATTTATTCAATATAGGTACTCTATGATATAGGTTAGCTGGTATTATGGTTGTTAACATACATAATATTATTATGTCTGTATGTTACATAACTCTGTATCGATCGGGGGTTGAGAGGAAAGGGATATGGGTTGAACGATTCTTTCTTAATTAAGATATCTACATAGGAAGTAGAAAGGGTATTTCTTTGATTATTTCTTATTTCGTTCTTCAGGGTGTAACAAAACTAAGTGATAATACTTTAGGGTGTGTATGTATAGTCCCTCATAATATAGTTTACTGTGAAAGTGGCAGCGCTGAAAGTTAAAAATTGAAAAAAAAATCATGACTTTGCAGTGTAGTGCAGTTCCCAGAGCGTAAAAATCGTGCAAACCTCCGATTTTTGCAATAGTGGATGAAAATTGAAAAGAAAAAAAAGGAATGTCTAGCTGATAACATAAATAATAAAGTTTACCTATTGAAAAGTTGTACTTTTGATTTTTGAATTATTCTCTTCCACTTCAAGTAAACTCGTAAACTGTAAAATTTTGAAGAAAATTTGCATATTTCTTTCTTTTCAATATATAGCAAAATAATAAAATATATTATTATTTTTTGATTTGTATCGTTGCTTATATTCCAAAGAAGGAAAATAAGTTGAAAAAATTTATAATTTAGATTTAAAATTAATATTTTTGTATGTAGATGAGCATACCTCCAAATGTGCTTGTTGTGTGCCTCGCCAGGTAAATGGTGTTCCTATTTTTCTTTGGTTTTAAATAGGAAGTTTAAAATTATTTTTTAAGCTTAACAAAGCCTTCTATTTCTTAATGTGTATAACTTTTTAGCTCTTACTTTATAAAATTTTCTGAAAATGTAGCACAAACTTTTCACGGATATTTCGAAGAAAATCTGTATTTTATTTCTTTTGGTTAGGTTTTTACAGAATAAAATTGATTTCTTATGAATTTTTTTTTATTAATTATATTTGCTAAAACATACTTAAAGGAAAAAAATACAAATTAGGTTAAGAACTGATATTTTTTGTATTCAGGTAAGCATTTTCCAAACATAGGTCGCAGCATGCGTCTTTAGTATGTACGTGAGATTTGTAGCACCCAATTTTTTTTCTGGCTTTAAGTAGGAAGTTTAAATATATTTCAAAGACTAGAAAAAGTCTTTCATTTGTCGATGCATTTAATGTTTTAGCTCTCACTTAAATAAATTCTCAACAAATATAGAAAAATATTTAAACGTTTTTAAGTACTTAAAAGTTATCATTTCTCTAAAAATTAAATACGCACAACAAGTAAGTTTAACACACTTTTCGTTACAACCTTTAAATCCACCCAAACCCTTTTATCTTGGTTACGACGAGCGTTAATCTCTAAAAACTTTGCAAAAACCTTATAGTTGTATTTAGCTTAGCAAAGCAAACTTTCTTTTTTTTTAATTGTGTATTTGGTTAATTTTCAACGTAAACAATCGGATAATAGTCATTAAATAACAGGAACAAGAAAAAAAATTTTTTTCTGGACCGGTTTTATATGTTGAAATATTAATTTTTAATTAAGTAACTAAAAAATGAAAAGCACAAAAAAAATTTTGGTAAACTTTGCAAGTTATAGTGTAAAAAAGAAAATGACACCTCAAAAACAAAAGTCCATTAACTATTACAATTTTGGGAGGTTAAAACCTCTGGCGACTGCACTAGTGGGAGCATTTCCCATTTAAACATAGAAGTCAAAAGTAACTCTTTTAGCGCAGCTACTTTCACAGTGAACTCATAAGTTCAGTTTTATTTTATTTATTTATTTTGGTACTTACATCAACAGCTTGTAAGAATTTACATTTACTCTTAAAAAATAATTAACAAAAACTATTAGCACAATAGACAATTAAATTCTATCCTATTTGCTAATAACAGATGTGAAACAGGATAATTGTACCTTAACCTATTATGTGACACTTTTCTTACTAATAAGTAAGAAAATATTATGAAACTTAAAGATAGTAAAACTAAAATAAAATAATATCTTAAACCAAAATAAAAACTATTATCCTTAGGGTTACATTAACTTAAAATTATAACATTGTAACAAAAATATTAACATAACATTAAAGTTAATATTTAATTACTCTCTTTTGAGTAATCCTTTATCCACCATAGCACCTTTTTGCATTACAAGCGATTGTTTAGCAGGTAATGTTCAAACAGTGTGGTGTTTTTTAATTCAAACATCTCAGGGCCACAAGAATAGAGCAAGGTTCCCGAGGTGATAATGATAAGACTCTGTGTGGGGGGACCGGTGTAGGTTATCAGGTAACTGCTGTGGTGCCTTGGATGACCTAGATTCTAAAATAAAGTAGTTACTATGTACAGTCTCTGAGAGACTAATTTTCACCTAGGAAGCACTAATACATGAACGTAGAAAAAAAGGCGGACGGAGTCTTGTTATATACAATACTGTGTCTTCACTTTTCTTCTGAGTCGGCCACGCACACGTTCTGACGCCTGTCAAATGGTATGGACTAGCGCAAGAATGTGTGCGTGCGGATCGTGTACATACAGCCAGCTGGCCGACTCTGAACGACACAGTTTTCTGTATGGTGGGACTCCGTCCGCCTTTTTTTATACGTCCATGAGCTTAAGATGTCTATCCGGTCTTTGCTGCAAGCGACCGCGGCCGACAAAAATTCAAACTTTATTTTATGATCTGGGATATTTATTTTATTTTCTACTGACATTGGTCTAGCGACCCATGCCGCCGCTGCTTTATTGGCGTAGAACTAAATACATTGAAACCTAGCCTAGGCAGACAATCTGCAGGCTTAACATAACGACAATAGAAACGGGAAATAATGGACATCTGACAGATTTTAGTGACAAAAAGGGCGAATTTCCTTTGTCAATCTGTCATTTTGTCTACTCTTCCGAAGAAAGAAACCTTTTCTATGGTAACCATACTAATAGGTAGACTTGCGGTAGCCTCTACTTTTATATGGTACCCGCAATCCTAGGTTTTACGACCACATACGAGTACCCATATACGAGTACCCCGGCCGATATCCATAAAACATTTTTCCATGTACTATCAGAGAATTTGATTCATATGCAGTTGGCGGACCTACGAAATTTGGTCGCGTTTTAGTCAAACCCAGCCGTCAGATCACGACTAATATTGTAATCCGACCAAATGACGTTGGTCCGTCAACTGCCTATGAAACAATTTCTTCGATGGTATAAAAGAAAAGTACTTAAGTCTTAAACCATCCAGGTACGTCTACCTTAGATAACCACACATTTAGGCTGTCTAATGCGCGGTTATCTGTAAGACGATGACACCAATTCTTTTATAGTTCTTACTAAATAAGGCCCGCGATTCCGTCGCACCAAAATTCGTTTATCACCCGAGAACCGTACATTTTTCCAGGATGACACGTATCCTATATCTTTCCCTTGAAATATCTCCAATTATTAAAATCGGTTTAACGGGTAAAGCGTTAAGAGGTAACAGACTGACAGATAGACGGACACATCTTTCGCATATTTTATAATATTAGGAAGGATACTATTTCGTTGTTTGATCCGGACTAGATCGAAGTTATATTAGCGTTTAGGCTGTCCCCCGAGCAAACGACCTTGGCCATACATTTGCCGCGTTGCCGAGATCGCACCAAAACCCTATATATTTTTTTTTTTACTTAGCTTAGTTCAAAATTGTCCTAAAAAAATTTAAAACGGGGAATATGTATGTAGTTTATGATAATATTGTCGATCTATTGGCGTGTGTTTCAAATAAAAGTAATTTGTAAATCCTAAGGAGATGCTGAATGTATGCTTAAATAATAAATTGGCTTTACTTTGGAAGCTGATATCATGAGTATAATAAACAAAAATAAAAAATTTAAAACGGGGAAAGGAATGTTGATATAATATACTGAAGATTATTGCTGTATTTTTATTATAACTTTGTAGCTTTCAAATTATGAGTTTATAAGGCTTGAATTACGGTAAATTACGGTATCTCCGTAAGGAACGCCCTTAAGGTGGCTTTCTGGCCTTTGCCGCAAGCGACCGCGGCCGATCAAAAATTTAAACAAAATGTTATTAATATGATCTGGGATATTATTAAATAGCGAAGATAGCGACCCTTGAAACCGCTGCTTTGTATTGGCGTAGAACTAATTGAAACCTAGCCTAGGCAGACAATTTGGTAGAGTTGCGGGAGGTTCTACCGTACCCGAAACTCCACCCATAGCGGGGAGTGGAGCACCATGGGGTTTTAGTAGGTAGACCTAAGACACTAAAAGAGTGCCGCATACCCCGGCCAATATCCGCAATCCTTAAAATATTTTCACATGTACAAAAAAAATGCACTAAAACCATCCAAGTACGTCTACCTTAGATAACCACATAATTAGGCTGTTTAATGCGCGGTTATCTGTAAGATGATGACACCAATTCTTTTATAGTTCTTACTAAATAAGGCCCGCAACTCCGTCGCACCAAAATTCGTTTATCACCCGAGAACCGTACATTTTTCCAGGATGACACGTATCCTATATCCAGCTTTCCCTTGAAATATCTCCATAGTCCATACCAATTATTAAAATCGGTTTAACGGGTAAAGCGTAAAAACTAGAGGTTAAAGACTAACAGATAGACGGACACATCTTTCGCATATTTTATAATAGTTCAAAAACTACTGAACCGATTTTGATGAAACTTGCAGTATTCCCTAAGTTGAACAATACCTAGTACAATAAAAAACATACATACATACATACATATTACATACACACATACATACATACACTTTTGAAATTTGGCACATTTGTTTAGAAGCTGTCATAGATTAACATATACAAAAACTGGGCAGTTCTGGAAATATTACGTACATACGCGTCGAATTGATAACCTCCTTTTTTTTGAAGTCGGTTAATAATATTAGTAAGGATACTTCATATTTCGTTGTTTGATCCGGACTAGATCGAAGTTATATTAGCGTTAAAATAGCTGAATTAGGTTAAAATAGACCGGTAGTACCATTGTCGGTCAAGTGAACCAAAAACTTGACCCGAACTTTTATTGTCACAGCGGATCCGATTTACAGGTTGGCCATTAAATAGAAAGTATGACATGAATTGTTTTTCAACATGGCGGCCTTTTAGATCTTACTGCGATGATAATAAGGTCAAAATATGAACATCGAGGTTGTCGTTGATCGTACGTTCTCACGAGAAATAATTTTGTCGTCTTCCGGATAATTCCTGTGATGTTTTAAACTTTAAATCATTACTTAGATCCATATTGAATTAGAGACTTGTTATTAATAATAATATGTAAGTACTATGAGAGAAGTTGATTCCTAAGCTGCAGATGGGGGACCTACGTACGTACCTAGTTTGGTCGCGTTACGTCAAACCCAGCCGACAGCGCGCGGCAGCGCAGATAATATGATTCATTTTTTAAAAATCGCCAAATTGACACTCTGTTTGCAATGGGCATCGTCCAAAAAAAATCACATGTATTTTTTATATTTTTTTTCGTTAAAATAGGGTATTTTAAGAATATAAATTAAATAATTTTGAAATTCATTGGCTAGTTTTTTCTCAATAAATTTTTAAAGTTTCGCTCTGACGTCATCATCGGCGGCCAATTGACTTCTGCAGTATGTTTTTTTTCCTTTCAATCTTATTTATAATGGCTGGTTCGTCAAATGCAAGTTCTCATTATGTGAAAGCTGATACGAGAAGCTTACCAAAAGTTCGAAACGTAATGTTGGTCGAATTTATTGCTAATTTAACGCCATTGAAGGTCAAACTAAGGTTAAACATATTTGTTCAAAAATATAAGTAACTAATGGGTATTTTTTTCGTTTATATACAGAAAAACGATCACTGACCTTATTCCTCGAAATGTTTTTGTAATGAGCAAAATTAAAAAAAAAATGGACAATCCCCATTCAGATGTCTAAATTCGTACTAATTTGACTTTCGTGACTTTGACAGTTTTGACAATTCATTTTATGAATTGATTGAGAGGAATTGCTATAACTGTGACCTTTTTAGCCCCGCGGCGCAGATCACAATTATTAACATTGAATTGACATGATACGACCAAAATAATATGACGTTGGTCTGTCTTGTAGTAATAAATTTCCTCGATTGTACCTAATTTTGTAGAAATAATGTGCAGCAACTGAACCTTTTGAGTACCTTAAAATTCTCAGTCACTTGAGAAATACTTGTTTACTGAGTCATAAACAGACACGTACACACAGTCAAGTACTTTAGCACTAAACAGTTGAAAATCGGACTCAAGCGCCAATAATATGTTACTGCAATGTTTAACGCTAGATGTAGCACCAGCGTAGACAGTAAACAAAACGTTTTGTTCGACGTTTGACAACGTTTCCGTCAATATTCTGATACGACGTGTGCAACATGTCGGATTTTGGTCGGATTATTTACTGTGTGTGCTAGTAGCACCCTCTGTCCTTTGCGTCATAATATTCCCTATTCATAATACGGCTAGCGTGTATTAGGCTTCTTACAGATGAACGGCACGTGTCGACGCTAGATGTTGCCCGCAACTCCGTTGCGCCAAAAATCGTTTATCGCGCGGAAACCGTAATTTTTTCCGGGATAAAAAGTATCCTTTGTCCTTTCCCGGGACTCAAAGTATCTCCATACCTTTTAGCAAAATCGGTTCAGCGGTTTGAGCATGAAGAGGTTACAGACAGACAGACACACTTTCGCATTAATAATATGTATTAGTATGGAAATAAAACGGACACTAAATCAGTTTAGTGTCTGTTTACGGAAGGACCTAGAAAGGTCTAAAGCTGTTCACTTGATGGCGTGTAAATCTAGTTTTCGAGTTAACGAGGTACAAGACAAACACACAGTTATGAATATCGTTATAGTAATGTAACTTATTAAGGGCTTACATATTTATGAGTCATCATACAAACAGGGAAACGAGCAGGCAGATCACCTGATAGTAAGAGACAGACACCAGAGGAGGTAATGGCTCCCACACCGGTTTCGGTGACAGTGGCCAGTTTCTTTAAAATCAGTCTTAAAGTGCCGGACATTTTTGACAGTTGCCTCCCACTGCTAGACACCCTCAAAGTCTTTAAGAAAGTAGGGTATCTGGCAGCTGTCAAAAATGTCCGGCACTGGAAGACGAGATTCCTCCACTTACCGCGAAGTATATAAGCTATGAGATTGAGCTTTACTCCTTCTCGAAGGTCAGGTAGACCTTCAGAACTGGATACCTCCTAAAGTAACCGCGACCGAAACTCCATAGTGGCTGGTCGTTCTTACCTCTGTAAGGTCACAAACAGGTAAACTTTCAGCTTTCTGAAACTAAGGAAGGTCTGGCCGTGGCATGTTTACTCTACAGTAGAGACGTCCTAGTAAACAAAAAGTTTTGTTCAACGTTTGACAACGCTTCTGTCAATATTCTGATATGACGTGTGCGACATGTCGGATTTTGGTCGGTATAGGGTCAATTCAGACCGCAACGTGACGAGGCGAAGCGAGGCCCGGCGCGGCATACATTTGTATGGATTTGAAAGATGTCAATTGCGTGAGACGTCTTGCGCATCTGTCAAATCCTTATAAATTTAGAAATGCATCTACGCGTCGCCTTGCGGTCTGAAGTGACCCTTATTTACTGTGTGTGCCAGTAGCGCCATCGCGTTATGTTCCTTATTTGGCACAATGTGTATATTTGACTGATGATTTAATGTCAACATGTTGGTGGCTTGAATACCTCAAGTCATACACGCAGTTTCTCACGGGCACTTGAAATATTTTGACATTAAATTAACTACAAGTACGCCCTGTAGGTAGGGTTGCCAGGCGTCCGGATAAAGCCGGACACAGTCAGGCTTTTTGATTGCGTGTCCGGCCAAAATTAAGAGGAGTCCGGCTTTTTTAGAGCTTTGAATCAATAATTTTATATGAAAATCTACTAATTTTAGAAGTTTTTACACCTAATAAAATGTAAAATTGTACGTTGCATTGTTTTAATAAAACAGAAAATTACGAACATATTATGCCAACACTAAGAGTTCAGATTTTAAGTATTTGATAGCAGGACTTTTTTGTACAAATGTCCGGCCAAACTGGCTGCTTTGTCCGGCTTTTCGGTTTAGCGACCTGGCAACCCTACCTGTAGGGTTGGTACTTTCAAAATATCCATTCTTATCCATATTATAAATGCAAAAGTGTGTCTGTCTGTTACTTTTTCACGCCCAAACCGTTGAACGGATTTTGCTGAAAGGCATGGATGTCCATGATTTAATCTTTGAGTCCCGGGAAAGGATATAAGATACTTTTTATCCCGGAAAAGTACGGTTCTGCGATAAACGAATTTTGGCGCAACGGAGTTGCGGGCTGACTCTAGTCACAGATTTGTTGTGCGTTTAACAACTGACATAGACAAAACGCTATTTCAACATTTTTAAATTTCAGACAAAATATTAACCTTCCTTTTTGAAACGATCAAAATTTTACGCTCTTATAATTACGGTTTCTTAATATTCTAATAACCAACTTTTTTGTTACAGGTAAGACAATTTGATGGAGTAATAATAACATAATCAAGTAAGTAAATCAAACTAAATTAACCAATAAGCCGCTAATTAAAGTTAATTTAACGCACGTTTGAACGCAAATAATGCACGACCGCATTTGACAACTTTGATCCGTGGTTTTGCGTATTTTTTATTGTTCAACTTAGGTAATAATGCAAGTTTTATAAAAATCGGTTTAGTAGTTTTTGAGATAGGGGATTTTGACGTAGGTTTTACTTCTTTAATGTTATCAACAAATAATTCCTGCGGAGCCTTATTTTTAGCACGTTATGAGGTAAACAGACAGACATACTTTCGCGTTTATATTATTAGTATGGATCTACACAATATTATGGTTATTGCTTACACATTTTTCGCATAAATGCTCTACAAATAATACGATCGTTTGTGAACAGAAAAACAAGACAATAAGTGATAAAACTTGTCCAGGACAATGCTATTGTGTCGGACAAAAGGATCGTTGTTCCCTCAATGACAAAAATATCTCATTTATACTGAGAGAAGGGAGAACTATCAATTATTATTATTATATGAAGCCATGGACAATAATATAGTGTTTACTGCTATTGTAATGTTTTTGAAAAGAAAATACTACACTAAAACAAAGTCTTTGCATCCACCAGTACAGTATTTTCTATGCGAAGTTAAACCACTCTTCAAATATCTAGTATAGAGCCTGTGAAAATATTTCAAATGTCCGTATGGTTAGCCAAATACGGCATTCTCGCTACATAGTCGGCCGTGCCCAGAGAAATGAGCAGGTCAACAAAAGAACATCTGGGACCAACCAAAGATTCCCGTACCAAAGAAGTGCATAGTGCTACAGAAGTTTATAAACTTTAATGTTTATTGTCAGATCACTCAAGAATATAAAAGTGGGTGGGAGTGGGTAAAAATTCGCTTCTGGCCATTCGTACCACTGGGACGGACATTTATGGGACGAAAGGCTCATCTACTCATCCTAAGAATTAATTTCTCTGGCGGTTTGAACATAATAATATTAAATTGATAAGTCTGATTGTAGACATGTGACAACCCTACCTTCCATTGTCCGGGTGGGCCAGTTCCGGGGCAAAAACTTGAACAAACCGGGCTAACGACCCCGGACAAACATGTTACGTGCCCCGGTGTGTCACGTGTGTGAAAAAAGCTACGGAACCCGGAAAACCCAGTTAATAATAAGAAAATAGCTGTTGAACCATAAAAACATTAATATTGGAGCTTTCTGAGCCTTCGTAATATATTTTTTTTAAATTGCCAAATGACAGGCTGGCTATCGGTGGCGATGGAGAGAGAACAGTGGAAGATCCTAAGCCTTTGCCCAGCAGTGGGACACTATAGGCTAAAAAATTATTGCCAAATTACTTTAGATAGCTAAGAAGGAAACTGCACATTTTTGCAAGATAAATGTATCCCTTTCTTCTGTACCAGCGAAATAAACGAATTTTCTCGCATCGGAGTTGCGGGTGTCATTGCTTGCCTGATTTAAGGCCTGTTTCATCACTTCCTGCTAAGTACCGGATAGGCTATCCACCAGTCACCACGTAACTTGACAGATATAGTATGGAGAATCTGTCAAATAAGTTGTGGATAGCATATCCGGCATTTTTGTCAGGAAGTGGTGAAACAGGCCCTTAAGTTTTCTTTACACACTTTCTATAGTCGCATGATCTACTAAGGTAATAATTAATTTTAACTGCCTAATCAGTCCTCGAATCCAAACATTGAAACAATTAATTAAACCAAATAAATATTAATTTATTTGTGTTAAATTAACTCTGTTATTTACTTTAGCTTTGTGTGAATTTATACAAAAGTCTGTTACCTCTTCACGCCAAACCGCTGAACCGATATTACGGAAATTTGGCTTTGACTCCCGGGAAAGGACATAGGATACTTTTTTCTGGAAAAATGTACGGTTCCCGCGCAATAAAATAATAAAAGCAAACTGCAACTATTCCAGAAACACTGGGTACCAGGTTCACATAAAATCTATACAAGTCGATAATATCATAAACGCGCGAATCGCTTGCATTAATTCACACCGATCAAATCAATTGCGACCTTAATACATTATGCATAAGCTCAAAGTCGCTTGGCAATCGTCGCGAATATAATACATATTCTGTCAAAGGCATGCATTTAGTATTCTCATTTACGGGATTGTATACTCTATGTTTCGGGAATAAGGGTGGAATTCCTACACGCGAATACGATCATTAGTTTGAGTCCCATTACTGTTTTTACGGATCAGGATTTAGCTGGATTCAGGCGGATCGTAATCACTCGATATTTGGTACTTTTTAGGCTTAGCCTAAGTGGAGTCTCGATTTTCTAGACTTTTAGGCAGTAGGCAGAAGCGGAAAAAAGGCCATAGTTATTGAAGTCAAACGGCGCAAAAAAAAGTTATACTCGGTCGTGAGTCGTGACCTAATCGAAAATTCTTCAGACTGTGGGAGTTGACCGCCGGCGCGGCTTAGGAGAGGAAGTTATAATATTATCCTGCCCCTCTCTCTCCTTTCTACTCTCTATATCGTGCGAAAACGGATATGCCTGCTTGTGAACAAAAAGAACAACACTATAAGTGAAGTTGATGCATATTGCATAGGCCGATGGTGGACCTACTATAGTAATTTGGTCGCGTTATGTCAAAACTCAAAACCCAGCCGACAGATCGCGACCTACGTTGAAATGACGTAATATGACCAAACGACGTATTCTGTCAACTGCCTATATATCAATTTCTTCCATTGTATCATACAGCTAGTTAAGTAGCTATCTGTCAGTGACCCTAAAACAAACTCTCCCATGCACAGGAATTCACAGGATGTCCCAAATCGTGCGGATGCGACTGTCAAAATCCCGCCTCACTCTCAGACTGATGGGCTATTATATAATTGAAGTGTGTCAAAGTGAATAGATGCACTGACATGTTAAACAAATAGGATCACCCGTCGTCTCGCCGTGTCGTGTGTTCCGAAATATGAGCCAGTGTAGGCCAGTGCTTAAGACGACGTCATAGTACTAGTGTGCCACTGGTGTTATTCATGTATTAGTCATAATGCGTTCTCCAGTTTCGATAGCGATGTTAGATGTCAAAAATGTAGGGGATTTGACATAACGCATCGCTAAGACCGAAAAGGGAACATAGTGCTTGCGATGCGTTACGAATAATTGTCGCCAGTAGTATTTCCGGACCAATACGACCTGCAAACCTTCAAGAAGAGAGCGTATTCTCTATTAGGCACGCATCGCACCTCTCTATTTTTGTATAAAAAAAGAAATATTATATATCAGAAAGAATCATCGACATGGTGTCTATTATAGACATCTAGAGCGCTGGCCAGTATACTTATATTTCGGAATCTACCCTATAATGTTTCAGCGACAACTGACAAGATCGTTAAAAAAGTAAATTAGTTTTTAATCATCCGCCCAATTTAAGTGGTTCAACAATTTTCATCAAGTGTAATTGTCAATTTGTCGGTTAACCTTCGGGGCCGGAACTAACTCGGTTAAGCTGATGGGTTCCCGCGGGCGACACGAAAAATTACCTAATTATAACGGGAAAAGGTTCCCGAAGCTACTGGACTGATTTTAATGAGATTTGACACAAAACACATTTCCTATGTCTACTTTCTGTTTTGCGCGTAAGGCAAACACGTTAAAAGACGTTAAGGCGTCCACAAATTACCTTCGTGAGGGGTTTTTTGAATTTTTTGACCCCCGCCCTCCCTCCTGGTGAGATTTTGACAGATTTTATTCAAACCTATTTCCCCCCAAATCTCACGTGAGATTTGTCAAAATGTGAGTTTCTTACGTAAACGTTTGGTTTGACAGTCAGTAGATTTTCTTTCGAACGAATTTGTGAATGATCTTATTCGTATAATGATTACTCTTACGATTAAATCTTAAGTTAAGCATACGTACAATCTGGATGAAACGGACCAAAATAGTATTATTTTGTTGAGAAAATATTACGTGAGATTTGCCGAGACCACCCCTCTCCCCAACGTGAGATTAGATGAGATTTGACTCGAATTCTCTTCCCTAAACACCTCACGTAATTTGTGGACTCTCCGTAAGATCGCTACTCCCTAATCTTACCTAACCACGCTCTCTTCTCTCTCTTTTTAACCCCCGAAGAAAAAAACAGGGGTATTATAAGTTTGACGTGTCTGTCTGTATCATCATGGCATCGTAGCATCCAAACGGCCGTACCGCTTTTGACCTAGTTTTTTTGTTTAAAAGCTAACATGATCTAGAGTGTTTTTAGCTATAATTCATCGTCATGAATACTTTTTTATTTTATTTTATACATCCATACTAATGTTATAAATGCGAAAGTGTGTCTGTCTGTCCGTTACCTCTTCACGCCCAAACCGCTGAGCCGATTTTGCTGAAATTTGGCATGGAGATACCTTGAGTCCCGGGAAAGGACATAGGATACTTTTTATCCCAGAAAAATGTACGGTTCCCGCGCGATAAACTAATTTTGGCGCAACTGAGTTGCGGGCGTCGTATATTACTTAATATTTCCACATCCTAAAAAGATAACGAAAAATATAAAATAGAAAAATGTCGCAAGTAACGATGTTTTAAACTCTTCCAATGCTTCTACGTTTCAAGATATTTTTTACGACTTGTAACCTTAATGTACGTTTTAAAAGCTCGAAGCAATTACTCACGCCCGTAAACTCGACAATGTTAAAAGATTACACTTTTAACTGTCCGTTAAATTGGCCTTAAATCACTAATTAAATCTAGTGTGAAATAGGTACAGAGGTGATAGAGTAATAGGGTATATTACGCAAAGGACCAGAGGGCGCTAATCGCACATACAGTAAAGAATCCGACAAAAATCCGACATGTTGCACACGTCATAACAGAATATTGACGGAAACGTTGTCAAACAAAACTGGTGGTCTCTCTAGTATGAAAACATTGTAGAAGAATCCATACTAATCTATATAATATATTATAAAACTCAAAGGTGACTGACTGACATGGTGATTGGTGATCTATTAACGCACAGCCCAAACCACTGGACGGATCGGGCTGAAATTAGGCATGCAGGTAGATGTTATGACGTAGGCATCCGCTAAGAAAGGATTTTGATAAACTCCAACCCCAAGGGGTTGAAATAGGGGATGAAAGTTTGTATATAAAAATACTTTTTAAAGTGAGCGAAGCCGCGGGCAAACGCTCGTAATATTATAAATTGCTAAAGTGACAGACAGAGAAGCCAAATACTTTGTTTTGAATAATACATGGTGTAAAAAAGTAAGTGATAATACTATAAAGAATCTAAGGGTGTCTATGTGCCCTTAGTATATTATGTAGAGTGCACTGTGAAAGTAGCAGCGCTGAAAAACTTACGTGTCACTGTTTTTGAGACGTCGTGGATTATGTGCGCAGTGCGTCATATTTTTTTGTTTACTTGTTTATTTTGTGATTTTGTGATTACATTACATTCAGCCAATCTTGGTTACGAAAATATCATGGTCTTATTATGACCCCTCATAAGTTCATCTTTGGTCGTTAAAATAGCTATACAAATGATTCGTCGCTTCTAGGAAATGTTTAGAACATTATGAGTCACTTTACGAGTAGGCCTATGAGTAACAGTTATCGAAGAGTCGTTAAATTAGTGAATAATTAAATCTGATTTACGAGAATCCGGAACTTCTCGGAAATAATCGGAATTGAGTCGCGATTCTTATACCTCGAATTCTCGCACCCATTTTGTCTTACGCGTATTGTTTATAATTTAGCAGGGGGTGATAATGTTTCCCTAGCGTACACTTGGGCAGTATAAATTAATTCTACATAGCTGAAATTCAATAAAACCTGCCATCAACAACGAAATCAGTATTAATACAACTTGTTATATTCTAGTTATGATCCATAAAAAAGTCATCAAATTCAGATGCAGTATAAACTATAAACTAATAACACGTTTGTATGTCTGTTTATGTCTTGTATTACGTATACATACAGCTGTTAAATACAGGTATTGTTGTTATTGCGCGTTACATAGTATTAATGTTTTAAAGATTAATTTCTTGTTCATACGTTAATCTCTGGAACGACTGGTTTGGTTCTGTTACTAAGTAGGTACATAGTTTTCAGGGTTCCGTACCCGTAAAAACGGGACGTTATTACTAAGACTTCGAGGAACGGTAGCTAAAATATGTACTACTAGCTGTTTCCCGCGACTTCGTCCGCGTTGGCATAGTATAATAACTGTCAACCCCTATTTTACCCCCGTGGGGGTAGAAATTCCAGAAACGTTTAAACACGTATCCAATAATTTTTATTTAATAGCCCAAAAAGAAAGTTTCATGTTTCTAACTCAAGAAATAACGGACTTTCATTCATACTTTCAACCCCAATTTCACCCCCTTGGGGGTATAATTTCCAAAAACGCTTAAATACGTACTTATTTATTTTTAATCAGTAATCCAAAAACAAAGTTTCATGTTCCTAACTTAAGAAATGACGGACTTTCATTCAAACTTTCAACCCCTATTTCACCCCCTTCGGGGTAAAATTTTCAAAATTCCTTCCTTAGTGGGTGTCTACTTAATAAAACAACCCTTCTCACCAAATTCCGTGGCTGTAACTTTAACAGTTTTTGCTCAGCGATGATGAATCAGTCAGTCAGTCAGTCAGTCAGGACATGTAATTTTATAAGTATAGATTAGAGAAGTTAATTCCTAGGCAGACGGCGGACCTAACTAATTTGGTCGCGGTTAGTCTAACCCAGACGACCGATGACAGCTAACATTGAATTGACATAAGCCGATCACTTGACGTAGACCTCCGTCAACTGCCTAGGAATCAATTTCCTCGATGGTACACTTAAGTGCAAAATAAATTAAATGTTTAAGGGAAGCTCCATACAACAAACGTGACGCGCCAAAGGCACTTGAAATGTTCATAAAATATTCATGTTATGTTTTTGTAGTTTAAAAATAATTAATAACAAAATAAACATAAATTTATAAATAATTAACGGTGCCCGCACAAAAAATACTAGGTATATTTCTTTTTTTGCTCTTTATTTGTCACCGAAACCTTTTGGGCGCAAGTCGAACTCGCACTTGGCCGATTTTTTGCTCATACGGTAATCTCTGGAACGTATGTAGTTTAGTTGTTACATAATACATTACTACTGTAAAAAGTTGTTACATTTCTATTGGTAACGAACCCATTATAGCGATTTTTGTAGCTAGTTTACTATTAAACAATGAGAAATGGCACAGAACTCCATAGTTTTGTATATGTAGTTTTGTTTTACGGTTATATATACAGTGTGTAGCAAAACAAAGTGATGATGAGTCCCTGTATTGCATTTCACTGTGAAAGTAGCAGCGTTTCAGCGCTGCTACTTTCACATGGAATAACTTTTTTAACCGACTTCAAAAAAAGGAGGTTATCAATTCGACGCGTATGTATGTAATATTTCCAGAACTGCCCAGTTTTTGTATATGTTAATCTATAAGAGCTTCTGAACAAATGTGCCATTTTTCAAAAGTGTATGTAATTATGTATTTATGTATGTATGTATGTTCTTATGTTTGTGCACGCATATCTCCGGAACTATAAGTCTGATCTAAATGATTCTTTTTTTGTTGTACTAGGTATTGTTCAGCTTAGGGAATAGTGCAAGTTTCATCAAAATCGGTTCAGTAGTTGCGGAGATAGGGAGTTTTAATTCTCAATTACGTACAATTTTGAAGTCGGTTTTTTCTTTTTAAAATACAATTATTTTTTTTACAGTAACTTTTGTATGGGCAAATTACCGCTGCTCTTCGACCGTACTATAGCCCGGCCACTTATAAGATCAAACAATGAATTAAATCCACTTGAACCCGTGCCAAGCGAGTCTGAGGAAGCGATAGATTCCGCGTTTCCCCAAATTAAGGTTTACAGCTGCATAAAATCGCTTTAATTATTGCTTGGAAATAGAAATAAATTCTGTATTCTAGTTACTATGTTAATGTAACATAATATGCATTTTTGTTGTGTGTGTATGTGTGTGAGTGTGTGAGTGTGAGTGTGTATCTGTGTTACATATCAAATAGTAAAATAGCACTCTCATAAAATATGCTAAAACAATCAATCAGAAATCAGAACGCGTTTGACGGTTCCTTTATATTTCATGAAAATACCATTACGTTGAACCTTCGCTCTACATTGTTTATAGAGTGGGAAATTAATTGGTTTATTCGGAGGTATGAGAACCAGACTCCCTAATCGGTTGAACACAAAATTATTTATAGATAAGCTGAACCTCGCATCACTTTCCTCCTAATATAAACCTTTCCTGGGCCTCTACGCATATTATTTCAAGACTAAAATCTGCCAAATCGGTTCAGCCGTTCTCGAGTTTTAGCGACTTTTAAAATTAATTTGTATTTTTAAAGAAGATTCTTGATTTCTTAGAATATTAACCTCAAACGTTGACAATGGTCCCGCAAATGGTCAGGAATGTCGATCAAGATGTCCGACTTATGGCGTGTTCCGGTTATGGTCAGAAATGTATACCTTTAACCTAAAGAATGCTTTGATGAGCCGCGTGTTTTAAAGGGAGTAAAACTACCTAAAGATAGATAATAAATAAATAAATATATATATATATATATATATATATAAATGGATTTTCAAATGTGTTAGTCGCGCTAAAACTCGAAAACGGCTGAACGCATTGGGCTGATTTTAGTCTTAAAATATTCGTAGAAGTCCAGGGAAGGTTTTAAAGTGACACGAAGTTCACCGGGACACGAGTTACGAGTATGTATACAACCAAAACTTAACTACAGAAACTTAACTATACTTAAAAATAGGCTTTTTAAAGTTTTTTGTTATTTAAGTTTTTAAACTTATCAGTGTAGTTAAAGATTCGATACTTTCGATAACGATATAAGACAATCTACACTAATATTATATAATATTATGTGAAAGTCTGTCTGTCTGTTACCTCTTCAAGCCCAAACCGTTGAACCGATTGTGCTGAAATTTGGTATGAAGATACTTTGAGTCCCGGGAAAGGACAAAGGATACTTTTTATCCCGAAAAAATGTACGGTTCCCGCGCGATAAGTGAATTTTGTCGCAATGGAGTTGTGGGCGTTATATAGTAGTTGTTTGCATGAAATCTTTCAGTATAATAATAATATAATTATCTGCACTAGATTTTCTTCATACCATAGACTAAGGAAAATATGTTCATACTTAAGGCGACGCCTTGATAATTTGGCTGTAGCGATGCCGATTTTTCTCAGCAATGACTAAAGCTAAGAAATTGAAGTTCATTGTCAGTATTCATCATGTCTTTGTCTTTGAATTGCCCATAGCATAGCACGATTGGACAACTTTTATAGCACAGAATAATCAATCGAAAAGACCTCTGTAAAAAAAGGGATTCCTATTTTTCCAACAGAGGAGAGTGATTTAAGGTACCAAAATTTGTACATAAATTGGTTCAAGCATGCACTTTAATTTGTGCATAGCTTATATGAAATGTATTTATGGTTTTTAAATTATGCGACAAAAACCATTTTGTCGCTTACGCCCTTTCCAGTTTTTGCTGTTCCATTGCTTGTTTTGTATGAGAGGCCGGGCCGGCCTCTCATAGAAAACAAGCAATCTAAAACATATCCAACACGGTTTCTTACTTTAACGCTGCGTCACCTTAACTAACTATACTAAGTATGTTTTAAATTGTATCATAAATTACGTACGTAAATACGTGTATCGTAAGTGTAAAATAATATAATACTTACGCTACATAATAAGTCTAAAGCCCAGAGAAATGTTGCTTCTAATATTTTAAAGTCAATATCCATTCCTCCAATCCTTCAGTGCCATATCTCCAATTCCTCACAGTCCAAGAAATCCTCATGAATACAATATTGAGTATTTTCCCCCACTTTGAGCGTTTCCCCCATTTCCCCCACAATGGAGTCCACTGTCCTCATGATGTATGGGGGTGATGCACCGGATATATGAGCCCGGACTGATGTCCTTCTCCGCTATTTTTCATAACTCGAGATTTTTAAAGCAAGAATTTTATATGTTTTATTTAAAGTAGGATGGATGCAACGTTATTAAATGAACTAGCATTTTGTGGCAGCTTTGCCCGTGATATAGATAGTATTTGAATACTTTTTAAAAACTTAATCCCCTTGGGTGTGGATTTTGAAAAATCTTCTTTGTGAATGTCCAAAATATTATTGGAATTAAGGCGACCTAAATAACATAGATATACTTACATTCAATTATTACCTAACATTAATTAAATAAAGGTATTGAAATAAGATCCAAAATTTCTGTCAAAGTGTTCATTACATTCAAGTTAAGTAATCATCAAAATAATGTCTCAAAGTAAAAACGTAAGGGAATAAAAATGGCCCTATGCATTTATCTATCAGTCTATCTGCTTACTTTTAGCTGCATGAAAATTACACATTATAGAAAGTGTCTTTCAAGAGACACTACGAGATTCTGCCACAATAACAATCCTTGTAAGGTTATTTCAAATTAGATGACACCCGTAACACTGTGCGCCCCAAATTCTTTTATCGCGCGTACCGTACATTTTTTGGGATAAAAGTGTCCTAATATTATATCCTTACCGCGGACTCAAAGTATCTCCATACCTAGCAAAATCGGTTCAGCGGCTTGGGCGTGAAGAGGTAACAGACAGACAGACACTTTGGCATTTACAATAATTATAAGCCAGCACTATAATGACGCCCGCAACTCCGCTGCGCCAAAAGTCGTTTATCGCGAGGGAACCGTAAAATTTTCCGGGCTTAAAAGTATCCTATGTCCTTTCCTGGGACTCAAAATATCTCCATATCCAGCAAAATCGGTTCATCGGTTTGAGCGTGACAAACAGACAGACACTTTTGCGTTCATTAGTACGGATTCCCATCCGAAAGCAATGCGGACAATATTTCTATTACATAGGAGTTATGGTTTCAATGGAACCGTTAGAATCAGTCGTTCGGTTCCCGGTGTAAGCGATCCCTATTGGGTATGGTATGCGACTGGTGACCATAATATGTAGCCTATCTGCGGTCAGATGATACTTTATTATCTGAGAATTCCAATTGATGGGACGACGTTTTGTGTTAATAACTTATAGATTTTCGCACACGTGTTACTCTTCCAGTGTGCATTGACGGTACATCCATTTACAATGTACTGTAATGTACTTATGTGCCTCCATTTGCATGGAACCCGGCCATTTTTGTAGATGATTAGGTGCAGGATCAAGGCACTGAGAAATAATTATCAGAATTCTATCTTAGGGGGGTTAAATATAAGGGACAAAATACAATTTGATGCAATTAAAACCGCCGAAAAAGTTATTTTAAATAATTATGTTGGTTGCACTGAAATGTTAATACCTAAAGCTGCATTGCTCGATAAATGGACAACGGAAAATATATATATTTTTAATTCGAACCAGCACTTCATCCTGACATTCCCATCGTTCAAACAAACAGACACTTCAGCTTTTTAATATTAAGTATATAAGTCCCAATAATCTCCAGGAATCCTCCATGCAACAGCCTTAGCAATATTTACCCACCTAATATATTTGCGACTAACGACTATACATCATTTGGCTTGTATTAACTCGTACCTGACGGGCCCCGGTGATTTGTCAGTGTCAGCAGGGCTGGCTATGAGGCCTTCAAGGGATGACGGGACCCTAAAAATGCCAGGAAATATCCCTTATTAACTTGTAGCAGAGTTATGTATGGACGTGAGAGAAAAAGACGCGTTTAAAATATAACCTATAATCATTTCGTTCTTTTGGGAACATCTAGTGAACATGATAGTTGCATAATATTATTGTAGACGTTTAGGCAGAAAAAATGGATTGTCGCTTAAAAAACCCTAGAAAATAAACTTGTATTTGAGTAGCGATTAGCGTCTATAAAATATAATCCAATAATATACCTTAGCAATAGATGACGTTTCCAAAACATCCACAGTTAATAAAATTTGTTTTTCACCTAATCGAAAATGAATATTTAACTTACATAAAAAGAGCGTAATATTATACAGATTACAGTATACTGTACAGAGTATACACTATACGTGTCATATTATGTAAAACTTACTACTACTACTACATAATATTATTATTTCATCCCTGGCTTTCCTGACATACGAAGTTAAATTAATTTTAACTTAAAATTTCATACACATCGCGCCTAAACAAGTCACACTTTAAAAAAGTATGCCTTCGGAAGCTTCTCTTCGAAAATTTCTGTATCATTCACAGAAAAAGCTTCTCTTAGAAAGCTTCTCTTCGAAAATTTCTGTATCATCTTCAGAAAAAGCTTCTCTTAGAAAGCTTCTCTTCGAAAATTTCTGTATCATCTTCAAAAAAAGCTTCTCTTAGAAAGCTTCTCTTCAAAAATTTCTGTATCATCTCTCGGAAGCTTCTCTTCGAAAATTTCTGTATCATCTTCAAAAAAAGCTTCTCTTAGAAAGCTTCTCTTCAAAAATTTCTGTATCATCTCTCGGAAGCTTCTCTTCGAAAATTTCTGTATCATTTCAGAAAAAGCTTGCGCGTGTAACCGCTAATCGTATTTCCGTAAATCGAATCAGTTATCAGGGTGGAAATGGCGCCAATTCCCGTCGGCGAATTATACTAAAACAATCCCATCTCGAAGACGGTATTAATCGCATATTATTCCCCACTCCCCGGGGACTGGGGAAAAGTGGGAGTTTGGGAAAAACCACCGCACTCCAATTACTGAAATTAGGTGGAAGCCGCTCGGGGGCTGCAGGATTAATCCTGGTAATGATGAAGTAATGATGAAGGATGCTGGGATTTACAAGCACTGACTCAGCGGTTTTAGCAAGTCGGTCGATTCTGCTAAATAATGGAACAGCTTCAAACAGTTTCGATATACATAGTTGATAGTTTTGTTGCAGTCTCGATGTAAACCGAACTGATATCCATACTTCCATACTTCCATCCATAGTCCATACTAATATTATAAAATATGCGAAAGTGTGTCTGTCTGTCCGTCTGTCTGTCTGTTACCTCTTCACGCCCAAACCGCTGAACCGATTTGGCTGTAACGTGGTATGGAGATGCTTTGAGTTCCGGGAAAGGGCATAGGATACTTTTATCCCGGAAAAATGCACGGTGCCCACGCGGTAAACGAATTTTCGTGCAACGGAGTTGCGGGCGTCATCTAGTCTATTCATAAAACCTTATTTCAGAAGTCGGTTACGTATAAAATATGGAAGTTTGCGGCATAATATTTCACGTAGCGGCGTTTGACTTGTTACTAAATTGTTTTTTAAAACAACGTTATTAAATATCGTCCGCCATTTTACAAAATGGCCGAGATGTTACGAGAATTTTGTAAGGAAATATTACTTAGAATACGTTTAGTCATATTTTACTCCTGACTGGTTCTTAATGCTAATAACATAAGAATCATTGTCGTTAAAAAACATAAATAAAAATACTCTGAATGAAATATGACGAGTATTTTTAATTTTATTTTGACAAAAAATTAGGGAATATTATTATTATTTGCTTTGAAAGAGCATTCGACACGAATGACTGACTTCATCGTTTATGCCCGGGATACACGAGGCTAGTTTATCGAGCTAGGATAGCAAGCTAGTGTTAGTAAGCTAGCAAGCTAGTACTTCTGGCTTCGTGTAGACAAAACTATCTTCATTTGTAAGCTAGTAAGCTAGTTTACAAGTCAGGACAGTTTTTAATAGGATGGAGTTCTATTTTCTGGCTAGTAGCATCCCACCACCACTGATTTTACTATCCTGGCTTGTGTACTAGCTTCATGTGTCCGGCGAAGCTAGTTTTCAGTTGACTTGTAAGCAGTAACCACGCGTTTTGGCGTCACAAGACTCAACCGAATATCAAACAAATCAGGCGTCATTCGCAAAATACTCTTATATTTGCCTAAGCCCTAAAGCGAAATTCTTCCAAAGTAAAGCTGATGGTCCACGTTCATCTCTTCTTAAAATTCACACCCGTTCTAGTAATTCATCTTCTAGTTCGTCTAGTGCGAATTGGCACAGTTTTTGAAGTAACCGTTTTTCAGTCGAATGGTGTTTTTTTTTCGCGTGCAAATCATTGTGGACGTGTGGTCACCCCAGTCACAGCAATAATACTAGCTTAAAATAATATAGCCTCGTGTAAACAGAACTAGCATGCTCCAAGCTAGGTCAGCAAGCCAGGACAGTTTGGTAAAAAACTAGCTTGCTATCCTAGCTTGAAAAACTAGCCTCGTGTAATCCGGGCATTACAGATCTATTCTTTGTTTCAAGTCATTTCGATCTTTTGTAATATAAAAATGTGGTATTGTATTTCTATCCTGCTTATTTATACATGCCATTTAATTTGGTAGCATTATAACAGCTAAACATTTATATTTAAATCGAAATCAATTAAAAAAGTAAATATTATATTAATTTAAAAATTCTAACATATTTTATAATATGTAAAACAGTAAATTTCAAGGTTCCGTACACACTGCAAAAAAAATCGGTTGTCTGTAAAGTCGGTTTACTGACGATAGTTGAACGTGACAACGTCATAGCCTTAACCCCTCAGTCCCGGGAAAATCTATGCAAAAAAGTTGGCAGGTCAATGTGCAAAAAAAATGGCGCCCGGCCTACCCTCTTTGGAAAATTAATGTAATATGAAATATCCTTACATATTTCCTGTTTGTGTATTGTATTATCCATATTTTCTGTTTGTGTGAACTACATTATAATATATGTTAAATTTTCTATCTATCAAGCCATCATAATATAGTATTTAGTCCGATGTGATATTAGTTTCTCAATTATAAACTTTCGAAACTATAATTATTAGTGACTTGTTCTGAAGAAATAAACGAATACTTTATTCTTCATAATATATTAAGTCATACCTTGACACGTAGGAAATAGAGCACAATTTTGAATAGCCGAAATAATACTAATAGCTCACAGATTGTTTATTTATTTTTCATTCAGAGTGTGGTCAATGTATCAAAGGTCATAACTAACCAAACTTCTTCATACAAAAGTATTCTAATTCCATACTAATATTATAAATGCGAAAGTATCTCTGTCTGTCTGTCTGTCTGTCTGTCTCCCTTTCACGCCAAAACTACTGAACCGATTGCAATGAAATTTTGTACACAGATATTCTAGAGCCTGAGAAAGGACATAGGCTACATTTTGATGAGGGAAAATATCTTATTTCCATGAAAATATCGATGAAAATTAATTCGCATTGTAGTTCTTAAACGTGACAGCAGATGTCGTTTTTATTACCTATGGCTCCGTAGCTCAGTTGGTTAAGCGCGTGGTCAGCGCTCATCCCGGGGGTCCTGGGTTCGAGTCCCGCCGACGGAACAAAAAGTTTTCAATGTTCCTGGGTCTTGGATGTGTATTAAATATTATAATTTATATATGTAATATGTATCATAATAATATTTCAAAAATCTTAAATATATTTTATGTATAATATTATAAAAGTATTAAAATGTAAGTACCTATAATATTATTTTCGTTGTCTGGCACAGGTGTAAGCTGTTGTAACTGTCCTGTAAGCACTTAGCACGGAGCCAGACTGACGTGGTGTGAAGTGTCCATAGATATTATTATTATTATTATTATTATTATTCATTCGTAATATTTAAACATGCTCATACCTATTCGACATCCGTATTAGACAATGTTTAATATGGATGAGTATGAGAATTTTTATGCAATTTTTATTTATGCTAAATGTAAGACGTATAATATATTATATTATAATACATTTAATAAAAAATAAAATAACATAAAAATAGTAATAAGTATTGTAAACATGATTATTATGCAGAGCTATCCCAATAATTCCCACCAAATAAAAATATCAGCAGTCAATAGGGCATTATTTTAGTTTTATTATATGACAACAGATGGCGCTATTTGGACATTTATTAAGTTAATTTTAAAATTAGAATATTTTATTTTGGACATTTTATCACGGCATTCCCACGGAAACGGGAACCAAACTAAAGTCCACGCGGACGTATATAAAGTTTGAAAAGTCTAAAAATTAAAGTAAATTAGTACTTAAATAAATGAGCCAAAAAAGAATCTGACCGATAGCTCTTAAATGACTAAAAAATTACGTATTGCTACGAATATTCGTAGACGTATTGTATAGAAAACTTATCACTTCAGTCTTGAAAGTTGAAATTACTGTCAAATTAAGTTAGTTCCAAAAATTCATAACAGATGTCGCTAGCGTCGCGTCTACATCGCGCTATCGCTTGCACTTATGTGTTTCTATAAGAGGTGGTACCATCTTAAATTAGGTTTTCTGATTCTTTCGATTGTTAAACAACTAACTATTCAGTACTTTATCTATGCAGTGACGTAACCTTAAACATATCAATGATAAATAATTATAGTTTATGAGTAAAGTTGTGTTAATGGGGGGGCTAAAATATAAGCTTTAAAATTTGTCATAAATAACGTTTAATTTAAAATAATGAAATATTATGTGCACACTACACAGCTGTTTTTGGGTATTTTGATTTATTTTAAAAAGCTTTTGACAACAATTTTGTTGACACCGCACGCTATAAACTGAAGTCCACGCGGACGAAGTCGCGGGCAACAGCTAGTACGTAATATAATCGAAACAAAGAGCGCGGCCCAGGTGGGCCTTACGGTTGTTGAGAGACTTGAGAGTGTAAATGGAACGCCTCAGAGCTGTCAGCGAGGTAACGCCGCATGAACTGTCATGTTTTTCGGGCGCGCAGCCCATATCGAATTTTAAGACGTTATCACGTCAAAAGGGACCCTACATTTTAATGGGCACAACAATATAAGCATGCGTTTACAAACTTTTTCTAAAAGCTCAACAAAAGCGGTGGGCGAAACTTTTTTACTTAATTAAAAAGTTCCCCAGCGAGCTTCAGCTAAAATAAATACTTTAGCGGTTAGTTTAACTGCAGTAACTGACAGACTGTAACGAACAGTTCGGAAACTGAATCTACCCACATTTCAATGAGCTGAGAGCTCAGATATTGTCTATATGGTTAGTGAATATAATGTTTATGTACCCGACTTATATGAAAGACGGCATACTTTGTGTTTAATGTGTTTTCTTGGGAAAAACAAAACACGAAACGTACCATCCAAAAGGGTAAGCCGATCGAGTTTTCTGTTTGAAAGCTGACAATTGACATGATCGAAAGTTTCTTAGGTATAATTCATCATCACCAGCCCGCTCCCTGCTGTAAAACCTTGGTCCTTTTAATTTTTTTAATTGATACTTATGTACCATAATACTATTATCATATTCCTTTTTGTTTTAGGTAATATATCCAAAATATGGTGTTCTTAAGACTGAGTAAGTCACAAACTATTTTAAACTAGATGACCTGGTGAACTTCGTATCAGTTCCCTTATATTGTATAAAGAGGAATTTGTGAACCTGACACAATTGGTGAGGATGGCTGAACCAAAATTAGCCAAATCGGTTCAGCCGTTATCACGTTTTGACGGGACTTACATTATTGAAAATTCGTTTTTACTTAATTCATCGAGCCCCAAGCGGCCACATCCAGCCGCGATAACAATAGAAAAGTTATTGTGTCTCGTTTTGCCACGATCGACTATATTATAATATAGAAATATTAGATCTACGCTGGCGCACTTAAATCGTCTACAAATTATTAGTGGTGTAATTAAAATTTGACAACAATAATGTAAGATTAAATTAATCCGACGAGGGGAGGCTTACGTTATATAATTAAGTTAATTAAATGTTTAAACGGCTGAGTATGGTACAAGGTACAGGAAATTGGGATAGGTGAAATATTTATCAAGAAACTAGCTGTCCCGGTGAACTTCGTGTCACAGATCACTTTAAAACTTTCCCTGGACTTCTACGAATATTTTAAGACTAAAAAGCCCAATCCATTCGGCGGTTTTCGAGTTTTAGCGCGACTAACACATTTGAAAGTCCATTTTTATATATAAGAAAGAAGAAGATATTGTTATTGCCTACTTTAGATACAGAAAAATATATTATTTTGGAAAACTGCTTTGGCATGACATTCATACTTTACTTATTAATTTTATAAATGCGAAAATATGTCTGTCTGTTACCTCTTCAGGCCCAAACCGCTGAACCGAGTTTGTTGAAATTTGGCATGGAGATACTTTAAGTCCCGGGAAAGGACATAGAATACTTTTTATCCCGAAAAAATGTACGTTTCCTGCGCGATAAACGAATTTTGGCGCAACGGAGTTGCGGGCGTCATCTAGTAGCGTACATATTCTACTGTGTGTTATACAAGGAGGAGGACAAGGAGAGGACAAAATATTAATACACGAAAAAAAAACTGCTGTTTTACAGAACACTTATTACTCGTAATAGCATTAGAAAAGAACTATAAATGAGAAAATTTTTTTTTAAGATAAAGTAACGGTATTTTAAAGTGCTCTATTTTTGAAGACTATCCAACTATAACTATCCGCTAAATCGATATAGCTGAGGTATGGAGAATGGAGATATTTTCAGTTTCGGGAAAGGACATAAGACACTTGATACCGAAAAAATGTAGTGTTCCTGTGCGATAACTGAATTTCCCTAATAATAAATTCCTATAACGAAATTTCCGGTAAAAAATACTAACATTCTTGCCGCATTACCCCAAAGTACCAATAAAAATACTCACAATTTTCCCGCATTACCCCAAAGTACCAATAAAAAATACTAACAATTTTCCCGCATTACCCCAAAGTACCAATAAAAATACTAACAATTTTCCCGCATTACCCCAAAGTACCAATAAAAAATACTAACAATTTTCCCGCATTACCCCAAAGTACCAATAAAAATACTAACAATTTTCCCGCATTACCCCAAAGTACTAATAAAAAATACTAACAATTTTCCCGCATTACCCCAAAGTATCAATAAAAAATACTAACAATTTTCCCGCATTATCCCAAAGTACCAAACAACACAAACGCCGTCACCTCTAACTCGGGCCCACCCAATTTAAACTAATTCTCTAATAACAACAGATTATGTAAATGTGTGTTTGTCCGTCGCCGAGCCGAGCGTGTTGCGGGGTTCGCGGTAAACATATAAGCCTTCGACAACTTCACGCGCAAACATTATCCCGATGTGCTCAGTAATTTTAGAACAAATCGAATGGAAAAGTTGTTTTTAAATTCCGTGTTCGGTAATCCGAATGCATGGAATCTGAATTCCGCACGTACGTTTCAAGTGCAAGTAAAAACGAACGTTTGCGCTAGTCTCACGGAATTACGGATACGAAAAACGAATTCGAAAATCGAATGCGAGCGTTTGCGGCCAGTCTTACTCTATGTCATAATTAGTATAAATTGCATGTGAAACAGATAGTATTATGGCAAATAATATATTATATCTTTTATTACTATCATAATAATTTCCCACACATTTATATGTTTGAAGCGATAAGAAGATACTTAAGTTTTGTGCTGACAATTACTATTCTAGAATTCTTGTATTCTGAGAGCTAAAACTTTAAAACCTAATGACAATGGCGGGCATTAACTTAATGTTACCATGATAAAAACATTATTATCATCAACCCAGCAGCATAAGATAATTATTGTAAAGCACATTATTATCACAAAACTAGGTGATAAAGGCTGTGTGTGGGTCCCTGTATTATTATACAGGGACCCAGCTGTGTGTAGACTTAGCTGTGAAAGTAGCAGCGCTGAAAGAGAAACTTTTTTACTTTTGTACGGAAAAATCTGGTTGTGGCTGTCTGTTGCCTCGTCACGCTTAAACCGCTGAACCGATTGTGATGAAATTTGGTATGGAGATAATCTAAATCCCGGGAAAGGACATAAGATACTTCTTATCCTGGAAAAATCTACGGTTCCCGCGCGATTAACGAATAGAGTTACGCGCGTCAACTATGACTCTAATGCCTAAAATCCCGGATTTTTTTTGATTCTCATGCGATTACCGAATTCGTGCGCAACGGAGGCATCAAGTACTCTACAAGGTGTAACAAGTGACAATACTTTAGGGTGTGTACTCTTAGAGAGTTCACTGTGAAAGTAGCAGCGCTGAAAGACCAATATTTTTTTTCACTTTTGTATGGGGAAGCTCGTGACGCTGAGGCGCTTGCCCATACAAAAGTGAAAAAAATATTTAGTCTTTCAGCGCTGCTACTTTTACAGTGAATTCTCCACATAACACATACACACCCTAAAGTATTATCACTTAGTTTTGTTACACCCTGTATATCTCCGCCAATTTGAAAAACATAACCCTTTTTCGGGTGAAGTCAGGTAAAAATAGTCCAAATATTGGAGCATTTTCAGCCAAGTTGCAGCTCAGTGGAGTGTTTGAACACAGCTGTCCCGACAGTGCCGACGTCGCGAATATAGAATGGTGCGAATTTTATATTTCCGTCTATAACGGCATACTTACTAATATTATTTATACGTAAGTGTGTCTGTTTGTGAATTATTTGTTCATCTGTATGTCTGTAATAATTTCAGTAAGTTCAAGTTCCAACTTCCTAATAATTTTTTTAATAACTTTGAATCGTGGAAATGGGCATGGGATAGTTTTTGTTACGAAACAATGTTTGATTTCTGCGCGATATCTGATAAATAGGTATTTAGGGCCTGTTTCACCACTTCCTGATAAGTGCCAAATAGGCTATCCACCACTTAACTTGACAGATGAAATATGGAGAATCTGTCAAAAAAGTTGTGAATAGCCTATTCGGCACTTTATCAGATTAACTATAATGATAGATTTATAATGTACTAGCTGTCCCGGTAAACGTTGTTTTGCCATTTAAAGTATTTCTACTTCGTCAGTTGATACAAAATCTTACCCCCTCTTTTGTCCCCTAAGAGGGGTGAAGGGAAAATTTTTATACACCAGATGTTAAGTTGGAAAAACAGTTAATACATATCTGCGAAAACCGCATTCAAATCGGATCAGTAGTTTTCGTGTTAAAGCAAAAGTCTTATACAAAATCTGACCCCCTCTTTCGTCCCTTTAGAGGGGTGGGGGGAAATTTTTTTATACACCAGATGTTAAGTTGGAAGAAGACAAATATATCTGCGAAAACCGCATTCAAATCGGATCAGTAGTTTTCGTGTAATGGTGGAACAAACATACAGACAGACAGACAGACAGACAGACAGACAGACAGACAGACAAAAAAACTGACCACATTTTTGGCTTCTATATCGATGTAGTGACACCCTCCGCTTATTATTTTTTGAATATCTTTAATGTACAGAATCTCGATTTCTACAGTTTTATTATATGTATAGATGAATCGTACAATGAATGCCTGTTCTTCGCCAGAAATCCCACGATAATCAAATTTTTTCATGTCAGCCGTGTTGTAAAAAGAAAATAGATCAAATTATTTTAGTTTCAAAGCTACAACGCAAGACACACAAACACGTAAAACTGACAACTCCATTTTAGCATAGCTACAGCTAACCACTCAGTTTTTCATTAAAATCGGCTTCGCGGTTTTGCGTAAGAGTCTACGCAAAATTTCGCATAATTGCATCCGCTATACGCAATTAATTGTATAATGCAGCCGTTTTTCGGTAATTGTATTAATAATTCGGTCAGCAACTCGCCACTGAACGAATTATTGAATGTAATTGAATGAACGGCACATGGAATTCGTTCGTTTATTTTAAATTCAATTCATTTTGTGATTTTTTTTAACCTGCAGATAAGTTTACTCCAGATCTTTTAGTATTCAACACTCGTAAACCTTATTTTCTTAGAAAATACTAGTTGATGCCTGCAATTTAGTTTATCGAAAAAAATAGAAAAAATATATAAAAAAAATAGAAAAAAAAATATTCGTTTATCCCGCCAGAACCCTGTACCGTACATTTTTCCGAAATAACAACTTTTTATGTGCTTTTCCAGATCTCAAAGTACATAATATTATCATCTCCATATCAAATTTCATCAAATTCTGTTCACCGGTTTGGGTGTGAAGAGGTAACAGACAGACAAAAATTACTTTCTTATTTATTATATTAGTAATGATGGCGTTTATACTTTAAATAATTACACGTTTTTTTTTTATAAAATAAGGGGGCAAACGAGCAAACGGTTCACCTGATGGAAAGCAACTACCGTCGCCCATGGACACTCGCAACATTAGAAGAGCTGCAGCTGCGATGCCGGCCTTTTGAGAGGGAATACGCTCTCTTTTTGAAGGTTTACAGGTCATGTATTGAAAATAATTTTTACGATCCAAGATTTTCACTATAACTACGGTTAAAAAAATCTGACAATTTTTGTGTTCAATTTTAAAAAGTTTTGAAGCCACTAAAGCAAAATTTTGAGACTGTTTAAGCAGGAACTTGGTCGATATTACCAGTCTTAATACGTGTACTAATTAACAAAATAGCTGAACGTAATCAATGAGCCGGTTGCACCGCGGTAATCGGGGCTTAAACGCTCGTTAACCGAGCCGTGGTCGCGATTAACAATTGCCAGTAATCTCTGTACATTGTTCAGATTAATTATTATCTGTTTAACACAATAATGGATAGACTACAGATATAAAAGGAAAGATTGGAACAAAGGATTTGTTGTCACTGTAGATAGATAAGTATATTAAGTAATTAACATGGACGTACAACCTTCTTAAATAATAAAAAAAAACTCTGGAATGACTGTCACCAGCAGTATTTTCGGACCAATACGACCTTCAAGAAGAGAGCGTATCCCCTCTTAAAAGGCCGGCAACGCACCTGCAGCTCTTCTGATGTTACGAGTGTCCATGGGCGATGGTTGTTGTTTCCATCCGGTGACCCGTATGTCCGTTTGCCCCTTATCTTATAAAAAATATATATAAAAACAGATATTTTTGTCACAATATCATCCCATTAGGCACAAAATATTTTTCAAATTAAAAGTTTCTAAAAAGAGAATTCCTCTCCGTCTAAGTCCCGAAAAAGGACATAATAAATAATAATATATTATATTAGTTTGTTATCCCGGAAAAATGTGCGTTTTCTACTGGAATTAAGGCGTAGCGAAGCTACGGGATTAAATAAAAATGCTCTCGAATTTTCACAAAGCCTCATTCTTTTATCAACCCTTGCTACTACACGAGAAAAAACTTACCGCCATACATTACTTAGAATCTCGGATGTTAAAGAGTACATTATAAATTATCCCAAAAAGTACGCGCATATTATGATGAGCCGCAGCGGTTATATTGAGAGGCGAATGAGGCTTTTGAATTTCGTGGCGACGTATGACACTCGGCAAAAAATAAAATAAAAGACAAGACATCACTTAAACAAAATGTTATAGCTGCATGAGTCGGAAAAAAAGAAAAACTTAATAGAATGCTACATAGCTCCGCCTAGTGAGTAGTGGCAGGAGGTAGCTGTAAGTGCTGGAAAATTCTTATTGACAGTTCGGCGCTTGTCGGCGGCGGTGTATGTCGATTCTGCACAAGCAAGCTAATTAAAGAGCCTTTGTACTAAAAAACTCTTAATATAAAGTTCCACGTCAGAATTTTATCAATGCACTGCGCTCCGCCCCAACTCACTGTCCCATAACAATGTGTTATGTTGGCATTTGCATTGCGCTCCGCCCTGCTTGCGGCTCAGCATACTGTGTGCGTTAATAGAGCCTTATCCGAGGCGGGGCTTAACCTGTCCGCTGCGGATTATCCCAAACGGGATAACTGGACTAGTGTATCAGTTCTTTTGCCATGTTTCATGCCTCTTGTTATTTATTGCGTTCAATTTTTTAGGCTAAATCTACTTTCTCTTTGTTAAAAGGCGGCCCGTTCGAGTTTTTTTACGCCGGTTTTTCTCCATCGGTTAAGTCCTGAATTTGGTACTGGACCCGATTCCCGAATTTGTTGCCCACAATGAGGAAGATACTAAAAGCGTTTCTCTATTAAAAAAGAAAACAATGTTAATTTTATTTATTTGGGTGAAGCCAATCGAGCGTAACTTGTGAGCTTTGTAAGTCGCAGAATTTCAGTCGCGTAAATATCTTTTCGTACAAATCATGACTCACAAAATTACGCTCGTGTGAATCAAACAGGACTTTTGTATGAAACTGAATGCAGCTGAATTTCTGCCAGCCGAAATTCTGCGACTCACAACTCACAAATTACGCTCGTTTGGCTTCACCTCCAACTTCCAATGCAACCGTGGGTCAACAACTTTCTGTTAGTTGCGTCTTGCGGGTCCATTTTGGATGCAAGTAGGAGAACATCTAGATTCTAGACGTTCATTGAGAAAAGGCTATGCCCAGTAGTGGACGAGTATGGGCTGATTAGATAGTTATTAATCTATACGTAGAGATTTTTCTGTATAAATTCAGACTCTTTATTTCATTTGAAGCTATATTTTATAAGTTTTGCTACAAGATTAGGGAGCTTCTATTGAAATTTGTTTCAATAGAAACATTTAAGCGACTTATAAACGCTTAACTTTAAATAAATCAAATTGAAATCCTTTTCAAATTCTGGGAATAAATTTTAGAATAATCAAAGTACTTTAGTTAAAACTTGATAGTGAATTAATTTTTAATTTACCTTTGATTACCTTTAAATTTAACGAAGAGTCGCACAGAAAATGTATAGAATGGTCAAAATTTTCATAAAATTAAAGTTTAGTAATAATCAATAAGCCTCTCTGAGTATAATATTATAGTAAGACTTTCATTTACGTTACAACGTGTAAGAGTGGTTTTAACGTCGATCAAGCGGCGTGTTAATTTTAACGGGTCGTTAACGCGTTAAACCGACATTAAGCTGTGGGCTTTGTAATTGAATATGGTCATCGGGTCATTACCGATAATCCGGACAGTTACCGCTTCGGTTAACCGCTTACGGCGCGCTTTACCGGTTAGGGCTGGCGCATAATATCGCTTAGGGCTGGCGCATATTATTGCTTAGGGCTGGCGCATATTATCGCTTAGGGCGCGCTTTACCGGTTAGGGCTGGCGCATAATATCGCTTAGGGCTGGCGCATATTATCGCTTACGGCGCGCTTTACCGGTTAGGGCTGGCGCATAATATCGCTTAGGGCTGGCGCATATCATCGCTTAGGGCGCGCTTTACCGGTTAGGGCTGGCGCATAATATCGCTTAGGGCTGGCGCATATTATTGCTTAGGACTGGCGCATATTATCGCTTAGGGCGCGCTTTACCGGCTAGGGCGGTAACACATAACATCGCTTAAGGCTTCTTACAGACGAACGGCACTTGAGTGTCGACCACGTGCCGTCGACAAGTTCCGTTGATCGGACGAGAATGCCGCGTCCTGCTCTAACAACGTCATTTCACGTTTGTTAGAGCAGGACGCAACATTCTCGTACGATTGTTTGAGTCTCAAAACGGTTTCGTAGTAGGCCTACTGGTTACAGGAGATAGTTTTGGAAGTTTAGAGTCAACACGTGACGTCCGTCGACTACAGGACTCGAGACAAAATGGCTGAAACCGAATGATCGTTCTGTCAGTGTTCAGACCGTTCATTTCTCGTTCATTCGGAGTGGAAGTGAAAGATGCCGGATGACAATATCCAACACAGTTGGATCGGTTCACTAATGAATTCATTCGGCACTAATGTTTCATTTTGTGTTTAGATGTGTCACTTGGAGTGAAAGATGCAAAATTAAATGAGAACAAATATAATGACCACCAAAAAATGCACTGATACCCTAAACTTGTTTACCAAAAAAAGATAAGTAACACCAAAAAAATAAAGTCTAAAATTGCAATACTATCAGCTATTTTAGTCATGACAACACTTCAAATTGTAATCGAACACCAAATATAGTAAATGATCACCAAATATACTAAATTATCACCAAATAAAGTAAATGATCACCAAATATAGTAAATGATCACCAAATATAGTAAATGATCACCAAATATAGTAAATGATCACCAAATATAGTAAATGATCACCAAATATAGTAAATGATCACCAAATATAGTAAATGATCACCAAATATAGTAAATGATCACCAAATATAGTAAATGATCACCAAATATAGTAAATGATCACCAAATCCTTGTGAGCAAATCAATGCGATATTTCTGTCCAAATATAAATCACTACGATTGACAAAACATGTAAGCATATTATTAACAAAATAGTCGGCCAAGTATGAGTCGGACATGGAGGGTTCCGTACCGTTATAGAACAAAATTAGACCTAAAATTGTGTTTTTGTATGGGAGCCCCTTAAATTATTTTTTTATTGTTATTATTACCTAATTATTGAAGTAATCATAATATAATCAAGGCCTTTGCGAAAATATTAACATGCCTACCGGTTGCCATTATTGATATCGAGCAAAAAAGGCCTAAAAAAATCACGTTTGTTGTATGGGAGCCCCCCTTAATTTGATTATTTTATTTTGTTTTAGAAGGTACTTGTTGTTATAGCGGCAACAGTTATACACAATCTGTGAAATTTTTAGAAGTCTAGCTGGAGCGGTTCTTGAGATACAGCCTAGACCCTAGACAAAGACAGACGAACGGACAGACGGACAGACATCGAAGTCTCAGTAAATAGTAATAGAGTCCCGTTTTTAGGGTTCCGTACCCAAAGGGTACAAACGATAAATAGGATATCGAGATAATAAATCTTTGGTGATCATTTTACATTAAAATGCTAGTATAATGTTGGTGATCATTTACTAATTTTGGTGATCATTTTACTTTAAAATGCTAGTATAATGTTGGTGATCATTTACTAATTTTGGTGATCATTTACTTATTTTGGTGGTCATTTACTACAGTAGGGCCTCGGTAATCCGGACTCTCGCTTGTACGGTGATCGCTGTAATCCGGCCGGCCAGAGCTTTAAACATTGCTTTAAAATGGGCTGAAGACTGAAGATAACGAATTTGATAGCCACGAAATTATGTTTCTCCGTCAACTTACATACCGAGCTTTTGAAATAAAGTGCGAAAATCATAAACAGAAGATTAAGATTAAGTTAAGTCTGTAATCAGACTTTTTCAAAAATAATTAACTAATCTTTTATTTTAACTTGCTGATTTCTTACAAGGTTGTAATTATTATGAACATGTACATTTTGTCGTTATGTTATAATTTAAAAATTGGTTGAAGAAACAAGGGTTAAACATGTGTTTTATTAACATTAAAATATATTGCATACTATAATCCGGACGCCTCGATAATTCGGAAAGGGTCTTGTTTTTGCCTCTCCGGATTAACGAGGCCCTACTGTATTTTTGGTTTTAAGATGTTAAATCTTTGGTTATCGTTTTAAATTAAAATGGTGGTCTGTATTTTGGTGATCGTTTACTATTTTTGTCTGTGAAATGTTACTATTTCTGGTGGTCAGTTAATTATAAGCCAAATTAAATACGGAAATGAACAAAAATGACCCGTCTGATATCACCTTAACCCATATAGACCCGCCGTGCCCAAACGAGGACACTTTTAAAATTACTAATATTTTTTTGTCATTCAAGTTTTTACTTATTTTTATTGTAAGTGTCAATTTCTTAAAAGTGTATTTTCTTATTCTTAGAAGGTACAAAATAATATAAATATAGTTCACAGTGTTTTGTAGTGATTTTTCTGAAGCTGTTTCAAACATCCGAAATGACACGAAGTTAGTATTTTTTATTTTTAAGTTTTTCTTTTAGGTATATATATTTTTTTACTTGAAATAGCTCATTACACTATAACCTATAAAAAATAAACATATTAGTGTGAAAAACCTTAGTCTTTATAAGATTAGGAGTAGTTTTATACAAGTGTCCCTATTTGGGGCCAATGGGCACATTGGATGTAATTTATTCCAATTATTGTCCACCGATCAATTTCGTATAATCAATGAACTAAAGGATATTCAATAGCTATGATAAATACTACGGACTTCAGGAAGTTGCCATGATTAAAAATGACAGTGGAAAGATATATTTAGTCGTATTTCCTTCGCAACCATGTGTCTCTTTACCAGTTTTTCATTACTCCAAGGGGAAGCTGGCCATTGTGCAACTGATACTGTTGGTCAAGGAGGTACAAAGAAGTGTCCTCTCGTATCCGTCAAGGATAATATAAAAAAAAAGAAAATGACGAGTTTGACTACCGTTTCGACCAACTAAATTAGAATTTATTTTACATCGACTGCATTATAATGTCTATGCGATCGGGGAAAGCCATTACAGCGTTTTTCTTCTGGGAAAAGTAAACAGATGTATTTCTGTTGAAATAATATGGACGGTAGCTTCCTACATTTTTATCAAAGCTATAACAAGGAAATGCGTGGGGTCAAATCAACTGGTCAATCGATTTTCTCGCACTGTTATATGGCACAAAAATTAGTGGTAATTGGTAGGTACTGTTTACGCACATGCTGGATGTAGCAGTGGCAAACGCATGGCGGCTGCATCATCAAAGTAATGAAAACAAGGATTGAATCAGCTCGTATTTCGGCGGCATTTGCTCGTCAATACTTTAGATATACAAGCGGTAGAATGCTGCAACCAGCAATACATATCTGTACTGCCAAACCTGCAGCATGAAGGCTCACTTTCCCGAAAAACTGACCCAACAATTGCGTAATTCTGGTGGGCTAGCATTACGTCATGAAAAAGGTCAAAGGCAATTTGAGAAACGTGTGAAAACACGGTAGATTCATAAAGAATGTATCGAATATTTTCACACCGCTTGATCCCATTGGCCCCATTTGAGGACGGTATTTTTTTTTATATTAAAATTAAAAAAAAATAAGTTTTTTTGTGTTTTCCCAATAATTTTATTGGTTTCTATAAATTAATAAAGAAATTTCATATTTTTCACGGCTCAGTTTCATTTGGGTCTAAATGGGTTAAGAGCGCTAAGGCGGCACATTATCGCTAGGGCCGATTCCCGCGTGATAAACGAATTTTGCGGCAATGGAGTTGCGGGCATCATCTATTAAAAAAAAACTCAATTTATGTGCCCCAAATATAAATCTGATATCCGGATTACACCAAACACCGTCAGTCCGAAGGTATTTGTTTGAAAAACAATATTGTCTAGCACGCAGAGATCTCCACGAGATAGGGCACGCACGACGCTCGTTAGGGGGGGGGGGGGGGGGGGAAGAGGGGGGAAGGGGGGTGGAGGTAGAGGGGGATATGTATACAGTAATGTAAGCAACATTGTTGTGGAAACGTGGATGTAAATTAATAAAATATCGTCAAGAGAATTCTTGTGTTTTTAATTTTGGTAGAATAACATCAGCGGGGCTAAAATGGTCGCTTTGGAGAAACATATTATGAATCATAATATGATTAATTTTTTTAAATCACTCTGCTTGCAATTCATGTCTAGTTAGTATTTACCCATTTTTTATCAATTATATTTAAAAGGAAAGATACTCTTTTAGCTACTATTTTAACAATCAACTTTATACGCAAAAATTTCGTTTTGGAACGCTCTGTATATTAGTATTATTATAATTATAACCGTCTCTTCAAATTCAGTTACTAAATATACCCCTCTTAAACGTGATACAGTTAAGAAAATGGCACGAAACGTGACCGTAGCCCTTTATAAATGTGATATTGATCTAATGTGACTTATTAGGGAATAGGGACCCTTAGAGGTTAAGGGTACGTCAATCCACTGAAGGGAGGGCACCGATTTATATAAGGGTGTTGTTTCCTCCACGAGAAATCTCGCTGAAACCGTGCATTTTACTACGATAAGGTCTTTGTATCTCCTACTGCGCCGTTAAAAAAAAGAGTAATTGTTCTTATGTTATAAAATGTTAGTTATCTGGTTCTTCCACTCACGTTTTATTTTATTTTATAAAAAAATGAGTAGTCCTCTCGGTATCTCTACAAGGTCCGAAAGACCCAAAAAAAGTCTATAAGACCCTGTTGAATGTCCAACGCGGGTAGAATAGGAATTGAATCACTAATAATAAAAAGCTTGCCGCTATTGAATAATAATATAAAAATGTATAAAAGTATCAACAAGAGACAGTTCGGTTCGTGAAAGTAATATAATATCATAGGATCTTAAGATTTTCTCTGAAAGTAATAACATACTGGTTTAAGCCGCAGATTCGCAATTTTTTAAATTTAGAATTTAGAATCCGAAAACCATTTCACATAATATCAGGTTTGAGGTTTTAAATAATTCCAAAAAAGATTGGTAGTGCAGTCGCCAGAGGTTTTAACCTCCGAAAATTGTAATAGTGAATGGATTTTTGTTTTTGAGGTGTAATTTTCTTTTTTACACTATAACTTGCAAAGTTTACCAAAAATTTTTTGTGCTTTTAATTTTTTAGTTACTTAATTAAAAATTAATATTTCACCATATAAAACCGGACCAGAAAAAAAAATCTTGTTCCTGTTATTTAATGACTGTTATCCGATTGTTTACGTTGAAAATTAACCAAATACACATTTTTTTTAAAAGAAAGTTTGCTTTGCTAAGCTAAATACAACTATAAGGTTTTTGCAAAGTTTTTAGAGATTAACACTCGTCGTAACCAAGATAAAAGAGTTTTGGTGGATTTAAGGGTTGTAACGAAAAATGTGTTAAACTCACTTGTTGTGCGTATTTAATTTTAAGAGAAATGATAACTTTTAAGTACTTTAAAACGTTTAAATATCTCCAAAAATGTATAAAATAGACCGAAAATATTTTTCTATATTTGTTGAGAATTTATTTAAGTGAGAGCTAAAACATTAAATGCATCGACAAATGAAAGTCTTTTTCTAGTCTTTGAAATATATTTAAACTTCCTACTTAAAGCCAGAAAAAAAATTGGGTGCTACAAATTTCACGTACATACTAAAGACGCATGCTGCGACCTATGTTTGGAAAATGCTTACCTGAATACAAAAATATCAGTTCTTAACCTAATTTGTATTTTTTTCCTTTAAGTATGTTTTAGCAAATATAATTAATAAAAAAAAATTACTAAGAAATCAATTTTATTCTGTAAAAACCTAACCAAAAGAAATAAAATACAGATTTTCTTCGAAATATCCGTGAAAAGTTTGTGCTACATTTTCAGAAAATTTAATAAAGTAAGAGCTAAAAAGTTTTACACATTAAGAAATAAAAGGCTTTGTTAAGCCTAAAAAATAATTTTAAACTTCCTATTTAAAACCAAAGAAAAAAAGGAATGCCATTTACCTGGCGAGGCACACTACAAGCATATTTGGAGGTATGCACATCTACATACAAAAATATTAATTTTAAATCTAAATTTTATATTTTTTCAACTTATTTTCTTTCTTTGGAATATAAGCAACGATACAAATCAAAAAAATAATAATATATTTTATTATTTTGCTATATATTTAAAAGAAAGAAATGTGCAATTTTTCTTCAAAATTTTACAGTTTATGAGTTTACTTGAAGTGGAAGAGAATAATTTAAAAATCAAAAGCACCACTTTTCAATAGGTAAACTTTATTATTTATGTTATCAGCTACACACTCCTTTTTTCTTTTCAATTTTCATCCACTATTGCAAAAATCGGAGGTTTGCACGATTTTTACGCTCTGGGAACTCCACTATGGTTATTATTAAAATATTATGTAACACGTAGGTAACACGAGGGTAAATTAATATTCTTTGAGATCAACTTGAAATCAAAGCAAACCAAGTTAATGGTAAAACAGAACCTTTGTTCCAAATTCAAACTGAATTAAAATGGCCGCGTCAAATGAATTTCAGCTGTCAAACGTGGCACGAACATGGCGGATAATTAATTTTGTTAATTAAATATTTTAATCACGTTGTTTTGGGTTTAAAAGTTGGTGGACAGATTTTTAAAAAAACTCATTCACGCGAGTACTCCTGGGCCCTTATTACCAGCTCTTAAATCCATTTATTTTACGTCCTCAAAGTGACTGGCTGTCGTTTTTCAGTCTACTCTGGTACTATGAGCTCTATTTTCCAGTGATTTTCCAGCCAGCCAGCGGTCACGTGACACAAAACGAGCACAAAACCATAGACAAAACACACTGCTCCATTGTGAACTGAGTAGTATTTTTCGTATTAAGAGCAATTATGAGTACCACAGAGTAATAACAACACTATCTGACATAAGCTGGCTTGCTCTTACGTCAAAAACAGCAATTCAATAAACGCCAAACAATATTAGCTTTTACTGAATCGTTTACATTTTAGTACGGTACTTCATTTTTTTTATTAATATTACATACTTCTTTAGTGTTGAGTTATATTGCTATTTAGTTGGTTAGTTACTTATTTAATATTTATAAAATAATTAGTAGGTATATAAACTAAACATTCGAAGTGTTCGGTAAAACGATTATCCTCAGGTTAATCACAAAGTGATAGGTACATAAGTGAAGACGCCTAAAGAGACCTTAGTAATCTATTTGTGTATTTAGTGTTAGTGAGGTGTCTTAGAATAATAACATAAGTGAGATGTAGTAGGTATATACCTACTACAATATAGGTTAACGCAACAATAAGTTTTGTATTTGTGCAATGAACTAAGACTGCATTGGTTTAGTATACAAGAAACACATGATACAAGGCATAAGTGGAAAACAAGTGTTGTGTATAATTACTGTGAAATATGAATTTTCACCAAAAACCTACAGTACCATATATAGTTTTTGTGTTATTACACAAACTATTTCCTTGTTAACCTGAAAAGTATTATGCATGATAAACGTTGCACCAAAAATGTAAATTCAAAGGCATATTACTTACTTTCTTAATAACAAGAATTTTGTGAAAACAAACATTGTAACTTTAAATTCATGTAAGTATAACATGCTCCGGATAAACATTGACACACACAAACTAGAAAAGTTAAAATTGAAAATATTAAATCCAAATTAGCTAATTTTTCATAATATGCACTTTTTCGTTTATAACTCCTACTCTTGACTGCAATATGGTATGTACAAAGGGAAAAGTGTAACAGTCACTAAATTTTACTCACAAATAAAAAAACCTATGTTATCTAAATACTTTATATGTTTTAATTCTTAGGGACCTATCAAACAGAGAGTGGTCACAATATGTTCAAGCATTCTGCGCTTGAGCGTTCAGTCACACAGGAAAAATTCTGACGCGTTCAGAACGCCCCCTGTGTGAGACGTGAGTATCTCTATATATAAGGTAATACAACACAAAGAACGCAAAGCTGACCGCTTGACCGCACTCTGTCTGAAAGATCTCTTAGGAAATTTCCTATAGTTTAAAGCAGTGGTCCCCAACCTTTTTTTCATGCGGGCCACAAACATGTTTTGGTCTTGGTGTCGCGGGCCGCAACAAAAATTTTGTAGCGTTAAAAAATAACAGTCTTTAAAATTAACGATTTAAAAGTGGAAAAAATTTAACGTCTATCACGTAGACTTTACGTTATTTTGCCGGTGGGCGTGAATTTCAAAATTGTTTTACATCACGCGGGCCACAAATAAAGTCCCGGCGGGCCGCATGAGCTGAAATTATAATATTGTTTTTATCTTTCATCAAAGGAGTTCATATTTGAACTCCTTTAATAATAATCAAATATTTACACAATGGATATTTTATTCAACTTCTTTGATTTTGAGTGACAAGGCGGAAAACTTGTTTAAGATTTCCGCTGTTTATGTATATGTTACGGCTAATAGCCGAAGTGCGGCTACACCTAGTTTTACCCGGCTACAACTAGGTGCAGCCCGCCACATGCGGTTAAACTTAGGTATATCCTACTTATCTTCGGTTACAACTAGATTTAGCCTTTATTATAGCGGCTAAAACTAGGTGCAGCCACACATCGGTGGTTAAACTTAGGTGTATCCTATTTATCATCGGCTAGAACTAGGTTTTCAGTTCGGTTGTTTTGAGATTCTAATTTTGTGTTTCCCGATTGATTCGATTACATTGAATAAATAAAAGACAGGGATATTTAAAACACAAAATATTATAAATCTTCTCTTTACACGACGCCAACTTCTTCCCCGCGCCTATACCACGCTGCCAACTTGACGAACTCTTTAGTGCCTACTTACTGTAGTTTTTACTACAGAGGGACTCTCCACGTTAAAAGACGAAATTTCATTTCAGTTCATAATATAATTCAACACAATAACGAGTAAGTATAAATCTTGTTTCGGACTGGCATGTAAACCATGCCATGGCTTGTCTAGGATAAGATATCTTATCTATCGGGATGATGATACAAAATCGAATCTATCAGGAAACGCAAGATACGAATCTCAAAATAAAACCAAAATCCTTAACTGAACTGAAAACCTAGTTCTAGCCGATAATAAATAGGATGCACCTAAGTTTAACCACCAGTGTGCGGCTGTACCTAGTTCTAGCCGCTATAATGAAGGCCAAACGTAGTTGTAACCGAAGATAAGTAGGATATACCTAAGTTTAACCGCATGTGGCGGGCTGCACCTAGTTGTAGCCGGGTAAAATTTTTCATATATATAATATATATTATATATATGAAAATCGGCCAAAAGTTATATTTACGTTATATATCTATACATATAATAAAACTGTAGAAATGGAAATTCTGTACATTAAAGATATTCAAAAAATAATAAGCGGGGGGTGTTACTACATCGCTATAGAAGCCAAAAATATGGTTAGTTTTTTTGTCTGTCTGTCTGTATGTCTGTCTGTCTGTCTGTCTGTCTGTATGTTTGTTCCACTATCACACGAAAACTACTGATCCGATTTGAATGCGGTTTTCGCAGATATATTTGTCTTCTTCCAACTTAACATCTGGTCTATAAAAAAAATTCCCCCCACCCCTCTAAAGGGACGAAAGAGGGGGTCAGATTTTGTATAAGACTTTTGCTTTAACACGAAAACTACTAATCCGATTTGCATACGGTTTTCGCAGATATATTTGTCTTCTTCCAACTCAAAATCTGGTGTATAAAAATCATCCCCCCACCCCTCTAAGGGGAGCAAAGAGGGGGTCAGATTTTGTATCAAACTTTTTTCTTTAATGGACTTACTTCATATTATTAACTGTTTTTTCCAACTTAACATCTGGTCTATAAAATTTTTAACCCCCACCCTTCTTAGGGGACAAAAGAGGGGGTAAGATTTTGTATCAACTGAAGTAGAACTGAAGTTGAAATACTTTAAATGGCAAAACAACGTTTGCCGGGACAGCTAGTTTTATATAAATTTATAGATTTTTAATATATTTTTAATATATTTTTTTATGTATTTTGATTTCATTCAAACTTTCAACCCCTATTTCACTCCCTTGGGGGTAAAATTTCCTAAAACGCTTAAATACGTATCCATTCACTTTTAATCAGTAGCCCAAAAAAAATTTTCACGTATCTAACTTGAGAAATGACGGACTTTCATTTAAACTTTTAACCTCTATTTCACCCCGTTCGGGGTAAAATTTCCGAAATTCCTTCTTTAGTGGGTTTCTACTTAATAAAACTACCCTACTCACCAAATTTTTTGGCTGTAATTTTAACAGATTTTGCTCAGCGATGATGAATCATTCAGTCGGTCAGGACATGTTATTTTATAAGTATAGATCTACATATATATAATGAGATTTTCTATGATAGAAATGTAATAAGAATTAAATAAATCAACTTTTTAACTTTAACAAATTGCAGCAATCACATTTTTTGATGAAATTATTCATAATGATTAAAAAATTTTTTTCAAATTCGAGTTTTTTCGATTTTTTGCATTTTCTGAGAAGATTTATTATGGTGAAATATATATTTTTTTTTCCATTGGAAAGTAGAGATTTCAACGAACAGAAAGCATACCAACTTTTTGAAAAAAGCTGATATTTTGACGGTCGAATTTTCGATTGAAAATTAGGGTATTTTTTCGATATAAATTCAAAATAAGGCGAAAAAAAAATATTTCTAATCAAATAGATGACAGCGTATCTGGGGCATAAAAATGTAAGTTTTCACCAAATTTCGTGAAAAAAAAAATTTTTTTGTAAAAGATATAAATAAAAAGCCAAAAACATGGTTTTTGAATTTTTCACATAAATTTTGAGGTTATGGAGAAAAAGTGTAAATAGAAAAGTTTTAGATCTTTTTCTTACCTACAACTTTGCCATTTGACTTTTTTTTCATAGGAATATTAGTTTTGCCAGAAATCGAGATAAACCGTTTTTCCCCCTTAAAACCTCCCCCCACACATTTCCCTAACTCAGATCGCCCGTAAATTATTTTTCCCTTAATTTTTATAATATTCTCCTCCTTTTGTAATGGGTTTCATCCTACTGTAAATTTTTTTCACTTTTCATTATTTTTGAAGGTATTGGTCCTGGTCTATTAGGTGTGAACGAAAAAGTGAATTTGTATGTCTCACATTCAGCGGCGTATAGTCAGTTTGGTGTGAACACGGCCTTAAGATACCGCCTGGACTCTGGAGACAAACAGACGGACAAACAACGAAGTCTCAGTAATAAGATCCCGTTTTTAGTCTTTGGGTACAAAACCCTTAATAGTAAATAGAATTTTCCTACATTCAAAGTTGTACGATTTCTCCGGCTAGAAATATTCGGATCAAAATATTAGAGCTTCGCAAAAGTGACTATTGTAAAACCTGCAGTGCCAGTCGAACGGGTCGGGGAGGCACTTATTCATAATTTCAGCTATTCGGCGTTGGCTCGAATTCGCTTCAAATTGAATGCTCACAGCTCAGATCTTTTGCGAAGGAGCTAATGGAAAATAAGATTTAACTTGAAGACATCTCAAATGGATTCTATTGTAGATGTGTTTTAAGATTTGTATTCTTGAAATTCAATAACACTGGAAACGTTTTAAGAAATACTAATTAAATGGACTATGATTAAGATTGCTAGAGGCCAGCAGTATGTTTCGGGCAGAATTCGTTTATCGAAGTTAATACGTCTGTGCGATAATATCAGCGTATGCCTTTTTTCGAGACTAAGTGTCTAGAAACACACAAGGCCGAAGTTACGCCGGCGTAAATTCCGCCGCAAATGTCAAACGCATACAAAATACGGACGGAACACGACGGAATAGTGTGTCGTCGGTAATTTATACATTGCGGGCGGAATCATGCGGAATTTACGCCGCGTAACTTCGGCCTAATGACGTGTTTAGACACTAAATGTCTTCATAGTCCATACCAATCGCCTCAATCGGTTCTGTTGATAAAGCCTTAGGAAGAAAAAGTTTTTTGTTGTAAATAAATTATGATATTTATTACGTTCAAACGTTATATGGAGCGTAAAATATTTTAAAAAAGCGGTAAAAATCAACCATTTTGTTTATAATTCAAAGGAAATTAACGTTTTCATATTATGTACGTTCAAAGCCTATCCGTTGACATAGCCGTTAAAATTAATATAAAAAGCTGACACATAATTTATGTCAAAAATAGCAAAGCCAATTTCACCGCGGCTTGTAAATAGCCAAAACTATGAGTTATTGGCTTCCGGGTCACCTTTGAGTAAACATGTGAGGGTCCGGCTCCATCAATCACCGGGGGGTGTTGGAGGTGTTGGAGGTGGGGGGTGTTAGGGGGTATGGCGGGTGGAGCCGTGATTTGTCTTGTAAGTGATGTTTTCCTTATAATTACCGCTGACTGGTTGAAGTGATGTGATTTGTTATGGATCACTTAGTGAAGATCTTTTTGTGATACGAATTTAGGATGATTAAGGGCACGTTCTTCCTAAATTAGCAGGTCGATTGTCTGTCAGTGCGAATATCGACGTAAATGACATTAAAATAACATTCATATCAGCGCGCCTTGATAACGGTGGCGGTTACGACGCTCGCCGCGTCCATGATAGGGCGAAATAGGAGAAAAAACCTTTTTGCTTAGATAAAAATATTATAACTAAACATTTGTATCCAATCATTTCCCTGTAAATTTTAATAGTAATCGAACTGTCCAAATTGTTTTTTGATTGAGTCCCTGTAAGTCCTATAAAACTCAAAATATTTTTAAAATCGAGGTTGTTTCGGAATTTTTTTTTGATCGAGTAAAATTATTTGTATTGTGTTTCTAACCAAAAAAGTCACTAGTTAAAAGATGTATCTATACATGTATATATTTTTCAGTTTTTTTGAATGACGCTTTCCTTAAAAATTACTCATTCTAGAAACGTGAATTTGGAAGAACGGGCCCTTAATTATAGTAGTAGTGTCCCCGATGAGAATGTTTTGTTTGACTTATTTTACTGGCCTAATTACTAAGGTTTCGCTGTCTGTCTGTCTGTCTCTTCACCAGGGTTGAGGCTGTATCCTCTAGAACTGCGGATAGCTAGACAGTTGAAAGGTTTACAAAATTGTAATCTGGTTGCGACACTTGCTTGATATTAACTATTTGGTCAATGGTCCAGAACCCTTAGTAGTCTTAGTACCCACGAGTCTGACTCGCACTTGGCCGATTTTTCGTCTCTTTTACATCCCTGCATGCTTTTACCCTTTTAGGTCCGCGCTACATCGGAATGGCAGCGGCGAGGCGAGCACTTTCAGTGTCATAGGATTTTAAACTTTATCTTCATTATTTTAATACATTGTATGATGTATCGCTTGAGAAGTGTACGGCCGCCCGTGGCCGCTCGTGGCCGCTCGTGGCCGCTGGCGGCGGCAATTTCTCAAGCGATACTATGTATTACAATAATGAAGATAAAGTTTAAAATCATATGACACTGAAAGTGCTCGCCTCGCCGCTGCCATTCCGGTGTGTCGTGGCTCGTCTTTTACTTTCATGTCTGATGTCACCCTAATAACCGGCTAACGCACTTGCAATCCACTATGTAGATGTCTCTTCCGCTAAATCCACCACGAAAATATCTCCGTCCAATTTCCACACGTTTTAATACTATCATGTCCACTGCTCGCTCGGTAACGTACGACGCAATTTGCCGCCCACTAAATCACCGATGGACTCCGCCCGAATTTACTAACAGCTCGGTTTAGGTACTAGGTTGTGCTAGGATCAAGAGTAACGCCATGGTCCAGTGGCTTAGAGCTTGACGTGGTCGTGGGTTCGATTGCCGCGTTGGTTTGCAGTTCGGTTAAGGCAAAGCAGGCTGATCACCTGTCCCACTGGGTTATGAAAGTTTAAAAGGAAGCAACTTCATAGCGCCGATATTTTTAATCGCGCGAGAACCCTAAATTTTTCAGCAACAAAACAAAATCTTTGTCCTTTTCTGTCTCTCAAATTTTTTCCATATTCATCAAAATTGGTTCAGAGGCTTAAGCGTGAAAAGGTAACAGACAGATACTTTACATTCCCACTAGTGATTGCCCGCAACTCCGTTCCCCAGAAACTTGTTTATCGCGCGGGAACCGTTTATTTTGACGGGAAAAAAACTAACCTTCGTCGCCTTCTGGGACCTAAGGTACCTAAATCGGCTAAATCCACACCAAATTTCATCTCAATCGTTTCTATTTCAAGCGTGGAGACAGACAGACAACTTTTATATAAGTACGGAATACGAATACACTAACTTACGACACTAGCAAGCTGCACTGGCCACTGTCGAGTCAGTAAAGCCATTAGGAGTAAGGACAGCACTAACACAGTGGTAATGCTAGTGATGGGATATTTGTGCTGGCACGACTGTTGGCGGTCGTAATGGCGTCCCGTTGTGGTATGCTAGTGAGGGGAAATTGTTTATCGATAAAATTATAAACTCGTTTTTAGCTGTAAAAAAAAAGGAAAAAAAAAACATGAACTCGACGGTAAATGAATTACCAATAAAACTGTTGAGTAACAAGAATCGTTAATTTATTTTTTACAACACCAAGTTATAGCATGAATTAAGAAGTGATAAAAACGATGTAAATAGCGCACAAAATATTGAGATTTATTTCTATCAATAATGTGCAGTGTAATCAATAAGTTAAAGTTGTCCCCTTGACAAACTTGGTATTACATGATTTATGAAGTTCTTTCTCGAGTATGCGCGAGAACACTCAAAATATAAATCTGACATTAATAATAACTTGACACTTAAAATTATACTACGGAAATAACTATTTCAAAATATAATAGATTTTATTTGAAACAGTTTCTGGAATATACGAAATGCAATTTTAACAATAATTTGTAGAAAATTTGACGCCGCGCGACTGAAACGTCTGCCCATTAAAAGTTTTCGCGCCATTTGCGCACATCAGTTAAAACTACTGCTCCATTTTAATACATTCGCTTTTATATTTAGAAATTGTCATGAATTGTATTTATGCTAGTATTAAATTATAATTTTAAAACAACCATATTTTGTTTTAGTACTTAGTCCTGATAACAAATGTATAAAAAAAAGTTTAACTACAAAAAAAACTCAGGTGCATTCTGACAACTCTATAAACTTTGACCAAATAGTATAAAAGTATTGGGCAAACCATCAAAACACTCGAAAGAAACCCAAAATAACATTTATCGACTTTAGAATTTCATCGATAAGAACTATCGATACAGCTCCCATCCCTAGAAGGCGTAGATCTGGCAGTTTCGATCAATTAGTCGATAGCCTGCGGCCACGAGGCATTACTATTGTGAACGTAACAGTCATATGGGGATGGGGAGATGGGGGCTGCACGAAAATATTACTGCTGACCCTAAAATTATGTCCTATACGCTTATCATAGCCATACTCAAAGTCCAAATAGGTATTCTTATCACTAATTAGTAATTTGTATTTGACAATACACATTTTGAACAAGTCTTCAATACTCTACCACAGGTTCTAAAACTATTCATGGGAGAAGAACCAGCGAAACTCGCACGAAGCTATCTTTCACTAAAAAAATGAGAAAATGCCAATCCAGGAATGGGGATTGTCCATTTTTTTTAAATTTTGCTCATTACAAAAACATTTCGAGGAATAAGGTCAGTGATCGTTTTTCTGTATATAAACGAAAAAAATACCCATTAGTTACTTATATTTTTGAACAAATATGTTTAACCTTAGTTTGGCCTTCAATGGCGTTAAATTAGCAATAAATTCGACCAACATTACGTTTCGAACTTTTGGTAAGCTTCTCGTATCAGCTTTCACATAATGAGAACTTGCATTTGACGAACCAGCCATTATAAATAAGATTGAAAGGAAAAAAAAACATACTACAGAGGTCAATTGGCCGCCGATGATGACGTCAGAGCGAAACTTTAAAAATTTATTGAGAAAAAATTAGCCAATGAATTTCAAAATTATTTAATTTATATTCTTAAAATACCCTATTTTAACGAAAAAAAATATAAAAAGTACATGTGATTTTTTTTGGACAATGCCCATTGGTTTCTTTCTACGGAAGAAAAGACGAAATGACATATTGGTAAAGGGAGTCTGTCACTCGTCTTGAATTTCTACGTGAGTTTCTACGACGCGACGTCGTACGACGCCGTACGGCGCCGTGCCGTGGTTTTTTACGACGCGCGTCGTGGGAATCCACGACACGACGCCGTACGACGTCGTACGACGTCGTGCCGTGTTTTTGTGTCCCGGCCCTACAGTGGCCATGTTGGGTCTCCAGAAAATTCGTTTTTTTTTTCGTAACCATGCCATTTCCATCGTGTAAATATACATAGATAATAATATATCGGTTACAACTAACCCGTACTTCTACGGAAATTCTCATTTTTCTTGTTGACTGGATCTCAGTATTTCTAAACGCTACGTTTTCAAAAGTTACATTTTTCAAAACTATAATATGATTTTCTAACAAAAGCTCGGACGTTAGAAGTATTGAAGACTCGATGAAAAATCTAAATAGATGAAGGAAATTCTATCAGACTTAGGGTTAGTTAAATATGGGGTGTAACATAAATTAATAAAGCTTTAGAGATTAGAGTGTAAATGTGTCCCTTCAAGTATAGTACTGTGAAAGTGGCAGCGCTGAAAGTTCTAGTTCTGACTTCTTAGGTATCCTTCGATCGTGGAAAAACGAGACACAATAGCCTTTCTATTGTTGTAGCGATCACCGGTGCTCTTAGGGTTGATTCAGACCGCAACGCGACGCGTAGATAATATGCATTTCTAAATTTATATATGGATTTGACAGATTCGCAAGACGTCTCACGCAATTGAAATCTGTCAAATCTATACAAATTTATGCAGCGCCGCGCCTCGCCTCGCCTCGTCGCGTTGCGGTCTGAATTGACCCTTATAGGGCTCGATGGGTTAATATCCATACTATTAATATTATAAATGCGAAATTTTATCTGTGTGCTACCTCTTCGCGCCCAAACCACTGATCCGGTTTTGCTGGCATGAAAATACTTTAAGTCCCGGGTAAAAGCCAGGCCACAACAATGCGTTGCGACGTCGTATCGCAAAAACAACCTGTGAAAAGCAATGTATTTTATACATTGCTTATTTTATACATTGTATGGATAACTTTTTATCCCGGAAAATTGTAGTGTTATAGCGCGATAAACAAATTTTGTCGTAGCGGAGATTCGGGCTTCGCCTAATTTGGTCTAAATTGATTTAACGGCTTAAACGTAAGGAGGTAACAGACCGACAGAAAGATGTACATTCGCATTTATATTATTAGTAAGGATCATTCGTATCTTATTCCCCTGAACCTGTGACGTAAGGTATAATGCGATAACCACGCTTCGGTGACTTGCGGATTCGAATCCCGGCTTTGTATTATCTTAATACGGTGGAACGTAATCGTCTCGAGATCCGGATGATCTATAGATCCCGTAGATCATCGTATCGCAATATAAATTGGAAATTATATCAGATGGATTCAGAAATGACGGGGGAAATGATTTGCGTTACAAAAATTAAAAGATTTTTTTTATTGAGTACCAAATTATTAAATACTTATACTTATAAATGCTATTCGATTACTAAAGCCTCATTTAGGTCTATTGTACCACTATAGCGAGCAATCAGCTGAAGATCAGAATAAAATCACTAATAAAATCCTAGCAAAATTTGATTTTGTTACTGTATGATTCCAACAAGTAAACCATGAACCATTAAAATTGATAGTTTTATAATAATATATTTTTTTATATTTCTAAACACTGTATCATATTTTTATTACAACATAAATTCAAGCTGCAGAATATTACTCCAAGCTGCACCAATCTAAAACAGTCCATACAGCTTATGCGCCTGACAAAATATGACAGGCAACGCGCGCCGTCGCGGTTGCTAGTACTGACAGCGGGATCTATTATATCCTCTATTAGTCTTCCAGACGTTTATTTACTGAGTGTAATAGCTTGGAAATATAATATCTAGATTCTAGACTATTCGTTTAAGGAACATGAGCAATATTGTGATGGAAGTCTTAGTTTATTTGGTGATTATTCTTATTGTTAATTTTATTTGGTGACAACAGAGGTCAGAGTGTAAGCGTTGCTCGTTCACCTTTACACTAGCTTTCTTACTAATGAATATATTTGTGCTCGTATTTAGTAGCTTTATTTGTCTGTTAATTGACTATATTATATTTTAATATGCCAGACTAATACAAACGTCAAACAAACCCTGTGCATTTATACGCTGCGTATAAGCTTAGATGTTTTCCAAGACTTTCTTCACGCGAAAATTATTTTATCATCGGAATTGATCATGCATTCCCTGGGACTTGAATATCTAGCTTTGGTCTAAATTGTTTTAGTTCACAGACAGATAGCCTAATTGTAGGTAACAGATATACATTTATTAGTATTGACTAGCTATATGAGTTATGACCGCGAGCTTCGCTCGGTATTCAAAAAATTCAAAAAACACACATTAAATGACATTTTATGAAAATGATTCCTAGCTTGATCGATTTATCGCCCTCGAAACCCACTATATACTACAGTCGCCAGAGGTTTTAACCTCCGAAAATTGTAATAGTGAATGGATTTTTGTTTTTGAGGTGTCATTTTCTTTTTTACACTATAACTTGCAAAGTTTACCAAAAATTTTTTTGTGCTTTTAATTTTTTAGTTACTTAATTAAAAATTAATATTTCACCATATAAAACCGGACCAGAAAAAAAAATCTTGTTCCTGTTATTTAATGACTGTTATCCGATTGTTTACGTTGAAAATTAACCAAATACACATTTTTTTTAAAAGAAAGTTTGCTTTGCTAAGCTAAATACAACTATAAGGTTTTTGCAAAGTTTTTAGAGATTAACGCTCGTCGTAACCAAGATAAAAGGGTTTTGGTGGATTTAAGGGTTGTAACGAAAAGTGTGTTAAACTTACTTGTTGTGCGTATTTAATTTTAAGAGAAATGATAACTTTTAAGTACTTTAAAACGTTTAAATATCTCCAAAAATGTGTAAAATAGACCGAAAATATTTTTCTATATCTGTTGAGAATTTATTTAAGTGAGAGCTAAAACATTAAATGCATCGACAAATTAAAGACTTTTTCTAGTCTTTGAAATATATTTAAGCTTCCTACTTAAAGCCAGAAAAAAAATTGGGTGCTACAAATCTCACGTACATACTAAAGACGCATGCTGCGACCTATGTTTGGAAAATGCTTACCTGAATGCAAAAAATATCAGTTCCTAACCTAATTTGTATTTTTTTCCTTTAAGTATGTTTTAGCAAATATAATTAATGAAAAAAATTAATAAAAAATCAATTTTTTTCTGTAAAAACCTAGCCAAAAGAAATAAAATACAGATTTTCTTCGAAATATCCGTGAAAAGTTTGTGCTACATTTTCAGAAAATTTAATAAAGTAAGAGCTAAAAAGTTATACACATTAAGAAATAGAAGGCTTTGTTAAGCCTTAAAAATAATTTTAAACTTCCTATTTAAAACCAAAGAAAAATTGGAACGCCATTTACCTGGCGAGGCACACAACAAGCACATTTGGAGGTATGCTCATCTACATACAAAAATATTAATTTTAAATATAAATTATATATTTTTTACAACTTATTTTCTTTCTTTAGAATATAAGTAACGATACAAATCAAAAAAATAATGATACATTTTATTATTTTGCTATATATTTAAAAGAAAGAAATATGAAAATTTTCTTCAAAATTTTACAGTTTATGAGTTTACTTGAAGTGGAAGAGAATAATTTAAATATCAAAAGCACAACTTTTCAATAGGTAAACTTTATTATTTATGTTATCAGCTACACATTCCTTTTTTTCTTTTCAATTTTCATCCACTATTGCAAAAATCGGAGGTTTGCACGTTTTTTACGCTCTGGGAACTCCACTAATATACTAAATTTCATGTTGGAGCCGATAATATAAGATAATAATGTAAATAATATTATACAGTATTGTTTTAGGAACTATAATCCAGGACTGTCTAGTCCTCTTAATTGAGCTATACTTTCTTTCATTATTTATTTATTACAACATCATTTCGTTTATTACACCTAAAATGTTCGTATATATTTCAGCTGGATTTTCGTTAAAAAATAAAATAGCAAAAACGCAAAAGCGTAAGTTAGTCGGTATGAAATGTGTGATATTTTAAAAAATCCGACGCTAAAATGATTTTACTTTTAGCTTTGACGTCGAGTCTATTGGAGACCGTCCGGCCTAAAACCTATACCATTTATACAACCTATACGTGTACTATACGACCTCTATACGACCTATTCGCTCTCAAAATTGCTTTCACTGCTTTTCGTCGAATGAATGCGGATTTTTAGCAACAAAATACTTTTTCTCTTTGCTATTTCGTTCACAGTTGGTTCAGTTTGAATCATAAGTTGAGTTTTTTCCTGTAGTGCATTATTTTGCACGTTTTGAATAGGTGTGATGAGTAGGTTTTTCAATCTTTTATTGTTATAAAATGTGAAAATGTTCCTCACCCTAAACTGCTGAACTGATTTTGATTAAATTTGGTAGGGAAATACTTTATTATCACGGAAAGCTTGAAGGAAATTTTTCATCAAAACAAAATGTACGGTTACTTCGAAAAAAACTAATTTTAGTGCAACGCCGTATTACATCAAGAAATAAAATTTTAATTTATTTTTAAATTAAGTTATTCCATAACTTTTTAATAAGCTCCGGTTAGATATAAATTTCATAATTTCCTCTTAATTTAAACGAGCGATAAAAAATTTAACCCCCAGGGGCAAAAACCGTTTTTAATCAAGACTTAACGGAGGAGAAACTAAAAAGTATTAGGTGTAAATTTTTCCTGTGGGTAATTATTTAGACTAGTGCACATGAATGTCCCCCCACTTTCCCCCTTTTCCCCCGTTGGGGGTGAGTGGCTGTGAAAGACTGTTCCGGTGGGAAATGGCCGGATGTGGCACAAGAGAAAGGCGGAAGCAGACGTCGGTTATGACGTCATTGAGATTTTCAGGACCAAGAAAGAACTGTTAATATAATCTTATTAATTAAACTGTTAATTAAACTAGATACTTACAAGTGGCTAGAAAATGTCCTAAAAACTCTGCTTCGTCAACTTTGGAATAAAGAGTAAAAAGTTTTGAGACACAATGTGTCGAGGAAATTGGTTATAAAGTCTATGGTTATAATTAGGATTGTTAAGTAAACTATTTTATATCTGTTTATCAAGATACAAATGTTGATTAATCGCATTTAGTTACTACTAGCAAGTTATCAGCACAATATCCAATGACTAGACTTGAATAGCATCTGAATTTAATTAGTATCAAATTCAGAGGCTATTGAAACAGTTTATAACTTTTTAAGAATGACTTTATTGGTCACTAGAGACGCGCTTTTCTTTTTTTGCAGCTTGATTGCTATTGGTTGCTAACATAAAATTTTGCCGTTCAATTCTAGAAAATCGTAGCTATGCTAACACTTCATCATTTATTGTAAAGCGGATACAAATGTAGTTTCCTTTAAAAATCGCTACATCTTGTAATTTACACCACACGTCGGCGGTAGAGGAAGTGAGCACTAAGCACTACGCCCGGCTCCTCACGACAAATACACGGATCTAGGATCTGAATTGTGGCAAATATTGCAGTTTAGATATCGATTATGCTAGCTTGAAGGCCTGTGTCACCACTGTCTGATAAGTGCCGGATAGGGTATACGAAACTTATCTGACAGAAGGAGTAGGCATGGAATATGGAGTATCGGGTTCTCATCGTTTATTTACATATTTTTAACCCCCCCCTTTATGTTAAAAGTTTGACCGTTGACGTATCTGTCTGTGCTTGTGAGTGACTGTCCGTGGTATCTGTCATGGCAGGCCAACCCGAAATGACGCTGCAGCTCAGGGCCGGGCCACACCAGAATGGCAGCGGCGCGGCGAGCAAATTCAGTGTCATATGATTTCTGAAACTTTATCTTCATTATTGAGAAATCGCGCAGCCACGGGCGGCCACGGGCGGCCACGGGCGGATACTATGTATTACAATAATGAAGATAAAGTTTAAAATCATATGACACTGAAAGTACTCGCCGCGCCGCGCCGCAGGTATTCCGGCGCGGCGCGGCGAGTACTTTCAGTGTCATATGATTTCTGAAACTTTATCTTCATTATTGAGAAATCGCGCAGCCACGGGCGGCCACGGGCGGATACTATGTATTACAATAATGAAGATAAAGTTTAAAATCATATGACACTGAAAGTACTCGCCGCGCCGCGCCGCAGGTATTCCGGCGCGGCGCGGCGAGTACTTTCAGTGTCATATGATTTCTGAAACTTTATCTTCATTATTGAGAAATCGCGCAGCCACGGGCGGCCACGGGCGGCCACGGGCGGATACTATGTATTACAATAATGAAGATAAAGTTTAAAATCATATGACACTGAAAGTACTCGCCGCGCCGCGCCGCAGGTATTCCGGCGCGGCGCGGCGAGTACTTTCAGTGTCATATGATTTCTGAAACTTTATCTTCATTATTGAGAAATCGCGCAGCCACGGGCGGCCACGGGCGGATACTATGTATTACAATAATGAAGATAAAGTTTAAAATCATATGACACTGAAAGTACTCGCCGCGCCGCGCCGCAGGTATTCCGGCGCGGCGCGGCGAGTACTTTCAGTGTCATATGATTTCTGAAACTTTATCTTCATTATTGAGAAATCGCGCAGCCACGGGCGGCCACGGGCGGATACTATGTATTACAATAATGAAGATAAAGTTTAAAATCATATGACACTGAAAGTACTCGCCGCGCCGCGCCGCAGGTATTCCGGCGCGGCGCGGCGAGTACTTTCAGTGTCATATGATTTCTGAAACTTTATCTTCATTATTGAGAAATCGCGCAGCCACGGGCGGCCACGGGCGGCCACGGGCGGATACTATGTATTACAATAATGAAGATAAAGTTTAAAATCATATGACACTGAAAGTACTCGCCGCGCCGCGCCGCAGGTATTCCGGCGCGGCGCGGCGAGCAAATTCAGTGTCATATGATTTCTGAAACTTTATCTTCATTATTGAGAAATCGCGCAGCCACGGGCGGCCACAGGCGGCCACGGGCGGATACTATGTATTACAATAATGAAGATAAAGTTTAAAATCATATGACACTGAAAGTACTCGCCGCGCCGCGCCGCAGGTATTCCGGCGCGGCGCGGCGAGTACTTTCAGTGTCATATGATTTCTGAAACTTTATCTTCATTATTGAGAAATCGCGCAGCCACGGGCGGCCACGGGCGGATACTATGTATTACAATAATGAAGATAAAGTTTAAAATCATATGACACTGAAAGTACTCGCCGCGCCGCGCCGCAGGTATTCCGGCGCGGCGCGGCGAGTACTTTCAGTGTCATATGATTTCTGAAACTTTATCTTCATTATTGAGAAATCGCGCAGCCACGGGCGGCCACGGGCGGATACTATGTATTACAATAATGAAGATAAAGTTTAAAATCATATGACACTGAAAGTACTCGCCGCGCCGCGCCGCAGGTATTCCGGCGCGGCGCGGCGAGCAAATTCAGTGTCATATGATTTCTGAAACTTTATCTTCATTATTGAGAAATCGCGCAGCCACGGGCGGCCACGGGCGGCCACGGGCGGATACTATGTATTACAATAATGAAGATAAAGTTTAAAATCATATGACACTGAAAGTACTCGCCGCGCCGCGCCGCAGGTATTCCGGCGCGGCGCGGCGAGCAAATTCAGTGTCATATGATTTCTGAAACTTTATCTTCATTATTGAGAAATCGCGCAGCCACGGGCGGCCACAGGCGGCCACGGGCGGATACTATGTATTACAATAATGAAGATAAAGTTTAAAATCATATGACACTGAAAGTACTCGCCGCGCCGCGCCGCAGGTATTCCGGCGCGGCGCGGCGAGTACTTTCAGTGTCATATGATTTCTGAAACTTTATCTTCATTATTGAGAAATCGCGCAGCCACGGGCGGCCACGGGCGGATACTATGTATTACAATAATGAAGATAAAGTTTAAAATCATATGACACTGAAAGTACTCGCCGCGCCGCGCCGCAGGTATTCCGGCGCGGCGCGGCGAGTACTTTCAGTGTCATATGATTTCTGAAACTTTATCTTCATTATTGAGAAATCGCGCAGCCACGGGCGGCCACGGGCGGCCACGGGCGGCCACGGGCGGATACTATGTATTACAATAATGAAGATAAAGTTTAAAATCATATGACACTGAAAGTACTCGCCGCGCCGCGCCGCAGGCATTCCGGCGCGGCCCTTATACGGTAATATTACCCTTTTTACGGTATACCTCTACATATTATAGGTAGTATTTATACCAAAGTACGGCGACAGTCCTGAATCGCGCTAACGAAGTTTCTCTGAGGACGGCGTAACCTCAACGTCTTCATGACAACTTTTGCCAAAACAACATTTGCCGGATCACTTAGTACCTATTATAAAAACATACTTGCTATCATAATCTAATGTTCATTTATCTTGTTTCAGGTACAAAATAGATCCAAATGCGGCTACAGAGAACTAAACTATTTATTGGTAAAGTCTATTCATATTATAACGTTAAATCTATAACGCGTTTTGCACGCACACCCCGGCACTATAAGAAAGCCTATTCTATGATACTTATTAATCAGATTAACGGCCGCGGTCTAACGTTGAATGATTACTGAACTGTAATTTAATGAAATGTTTGGCGGAAAATGTATGGAGTTTCTGTCAAAATATTCATTTAAGTCAAGTAATAATTAAATGTTTTTCATAGGCCACTAATCATGGTTCATGAATCATGACACAATAGGTATCTAGTATATTAGTATCCCCACAGAAAAAGACAATGTCATATTGTTTTTTTTTAATTACTTAATTAGGTCTGCAAAATTAGCCCATTTTTCCAATAGGCCATAAAAATTACGATCGGTCGTTTATACCCTTACAACAAACGGGTTAACATAAAAAGACACAATATGTTACTAAGTACCCTTTATTTTATTAATGGTTTTATGTATCAATGATTTTTAATTACTAGCTGTTCCCCATGACTTCGTAAACGTATATACGAGTATGTGTTAAAATCCGCAGGGACCATAAAATATATTATCTGATATTCAAAAGTATATTTGCCTTTTCTCCAAAGAATATACGTGCTACTTAATAAGCGGGCGCATTTTATAATAATCAGTTCTCGTCACAAGACATTTAATAGACAGAAATCATAGATTCATTTTATACAGGATGTCACGTTTCGAGGTTATGACAAAATTTCATTAAAATCTCTTCACTGGTTAAAGCGTTAAAGAAAATAGGAAGACAAACAGACAGACAATTATTTTTCCCGGTAATGGCCCTTACTTTTTAAATCTAAGCCAGCTCTTATCTCTGGGAACCGTGCACTTTTTAGCACCTTTTAAGCCAAATTTCGGTCTCGCATGTACCTATCTTAACGCGTCATTTCTAAAGTGTTATTAGTATTACTCCTTGATTTTCACCCCCCAAGGTGTTAAACACCCCCAGAATCCCCCCCTCATTAATCAAGTCATAGGGGGTCTATTAATTACGAGATCGCTAATTATACAGCCTTTAGAAACTTGAGTAATGATGTTTTAAAATGAAGGCCCTTGTGTCAAAAATACGATCATTTGATTTTTAAGATTCGGCGGAATGTTTAATTAAATGGCTGAATGTCTAATAAAAATAAATGGCTACTTATAATGATCACTACGAAAGATTGAAATTACTACGAGTCAAATAAAGTTAAAATAATAAGTTTGAAACCTCCGATTTGAAAATGTTATATTTTGTCCGGCATTAGAATTAAAAATATTAAAAATATCAAATCAATTTCTTACAACTTCAAAAAAACAGGGTGTAACAAAACTAAGTGATAATACTTTAAGGTGTGTATGTGTTCCTTGTAGATCACTGTGAAAGTAGCAGCGCTAAAAGACCAAACTTTTTTTTTTCACTATTGGATGCGAAGCGCCCCAGCGTCACAAGTTGATCATGAAAACTGGTACAATATTTAACCGACTTTCCCCTACTGGCCCTTGAGCCAAGGCCATTTCTTTATCGCTTCTTTATAGACAACTTAGCATATTATAGCAAGTTCAACTAAGCATGGGATAAGACGACGTGATGTACTATCAGAGAAATTGATTCCTAGGCAGATGGCGGACCTACGTAATTTGGTCGCGTTAAGTCAAACACATCCGACCGATCACAGCTAACATAAGCTATAGTCCGCGCGGAACTAGTTGGCCGCTCTGCCCGTATACTCACATACCGGCAAAGCGGCCAATTAGTTCCGCGCGGACTATAATAAGCCGACCACATGACGTAGGTCCGTCAAATGCCTAGGAATCAATTTCCTCGATGGTACATTGTCTAATTTGTGCTATTGTGTATTATTGTATGAGTATAATAAAGAATAAAGAATCTAAAGAATAAAGACAGACACGCCGATCAAAATGTATGGAATTGACATTAGATGAGTCGAACGTCAACTTCAACGCTTATTTTAATTCCATACATTTTGGTCCGCGATTCTATAAAAAAGAAATAAAGAAGGCTTCAGGCTCTGGCTATGATTGAAATAATTCTTTCACCCAATTTTTTAGTTCCAGTTCGGAATGCCTTAGAAAAATATCCAGTCAAACATCTTACAGTCTGTAGTACCCTCTCCCGGGCCGGACGCTTTAATTTCCGGCATCGAACCCCGACCCGGCTTTCCGGACCGTATTGACAGAAGTAACGAGCGTATTTTTCTTGGATTAAATGGGATGTATTTTTATGATTTAAGTAGCTTTAGCAGTTTCTGTTTTAACGGACTTAACAAAGAGGAGGTTGGATGTTCGGCTGTGGATATATTTTTTGAGGTTAAAAAGTTGTGCTTTAGTAGCCGGTTTTGTACTCCTGTGGGGAAAATATTAAACGTTTCATCTTTCAAAATAGTGATGAACTTATATAATACTAGCTGTCCCGGTGAACTTCGTGTCACTTTAAAACCTTCCCTGGACTTCGACGAATATTTTAAGACTAAAATCAGCCCAATCCGTTCATACGTTTTCGAGTTTTAGCGCGACTAACACATTTGAAAATCCATTTTTATATATAAGACTAGCTGTCACGGTGAACTTCGTGTCCATTTAAAACCTTCCCTGGACTTCGACGAATATTTTAAGACTAAAATCAGCCCAATCCGTTCATACGTTTTCGAGTTTTAGCGCGACTAACACATTTGAAAATCCATTTTTATATATAAGACTAGCTGTCACGGTGAACTTCGTGTCACTTTAAAACCTTCCCTGGACTTCAACGAATATTTTAAGACTAAAATCAGCCCAATCCGTTCATACGTTTTCGAGTTTTAGCGCGACTAACACATTTGAAAATCCATTTTTATATATAAGACTAGCTGTCCCAGTGAACTTCGTGTCACTTTAAAACCTTCCCTGGATTTCGACGAATATTTTAAGACTAAAATCAGCCCAATCCGTTCATACGTTTTCGAGTTTTAGCGCGACTAACACATTTGATAATCCATTTTTATATATAAGAAGACTAGCTGTCCCGGTGAACTTCGTGTCACTTTAAAACCTTCCCTGGACTTCGACGAATATTTTAAGACTAAAATCAGCCCAATCCGTTCATACGTTTTCGAGTTTTAGCGCGACTAACACATTTGATAATCCATTTTTATATATAAGAAGACTAGCTGTCCCGGTGAACTTCGTGTCACTTTAAAACCTTCCCTGGACTTCTACGAATATTTTAAGACTAAAATCAGCCCAATCCGTTAAGCCGTTTTAGGGTGTGTACGTGTTCCTTGTAGAGAGTTCACTGTGAAAGTCGCAGCGCCGAAAGACGAAATTTTTTTTTTCACTTTTGTATGGGCAAGGGCCCGAGCGTCACGAGTTTCCCCATACAAAAGTGAAAAAAAAATTTGGTCTTTCTACAATGAACACGTACACACCCTAAAGTATTATCTCTTAGTTTTGTTACACTCTGTATATAAAATTCTCTGCTCTACTCTATGTTTTTGACAAATGTAATAATTAAAATCGGCTTAATAGTTTTGGAGCCTTATAAGTTATAAATGTTATAACCTATTCAATGCAAATGAGCAAACTTTTAACCTGTTTATAATAAGTACAGAGTTACAGGCTAGTGTTATAACACTAGTTGTGCCCCGCGTTGTTGAACCGAGCGTTGTACCGAAGCCCGATTTTCAATTACACAGCAGCGTTACCTATTCTGTGATCAGAGTTAGTTTGTTGACTGTTGTCGATTAGTTTGTTGAGTGGAAACTACGACTTTGAAGGATTTGACAACTGTCATTCAGGGATTCTATTCTGGGGTAACATAACATATCACATAGGAATCGTGCATTTTTCCACGTTAAAAATGTAACGAGGTTGTGAGATCTATTATTATTGATTGAGAAAACTTTAAAACCCCCTTTTAGCAGTGAGCGAGCTGATGATAAACTATTGCTAAGAACTCTCTCGATCATGTCGGTTTTTAAACAAAAAAGAAAAAAAAAACGAAATATTTCCAACTGTTTGGATGCTACGATGCTATGAACGCACACACACGTAGACAGACAGACAAACACGTCAAAGTTGAATCACTCCTTTTTCCATCGGAGGTTAAAAGACACATCGTGATGCCTGGTCATGTTGCAATGTGAACTGACCCTTAATATTACGAGTGCTGGTTTCCCGTCAATGATCACCTAATACTATAATTGCGAAAGTGTGTCTATCTGTCTGTCACTTCTTCACGCCCAAGCCGCTGAAGCGATTTTGCTGAAATTTCATATGTCAAGTCCCGGGATAGGACATAGTATAGTAATAATAAACTCTTTATTTGCACGTCTTAAGATACAAAAAGAGAAAAAGAAACAAATTTTTGGAAGAGCGCAAAATGGCGGTCTTACCGCTTTGAGCGGTTTCTTCCAGACCACCTAGGATACTACATACAACTACCACAACTAGGATAGTTTTTATTCTAAAAATGTACGGTTCCCGACACGCTAGACGATGCCTGTTATGCCAAAATGTATTTTGGCACAACAAACATCGTCTAGCTAGCGTGGTTATAAGCTACATTCCTGCACCGTGATAGCAATCAAAGCCAGACCAATCACCGTTTTGGGTCACGTTTGAACCAATAACGCGTCAAAGGGCCCGTATCGTGTTTGATAACTCCGTCAAATGTTTAACTGTCGGTTAAATGGTTGAAACTGTCGGTTGAATGTTTGAACTGTGTAATGTGATTATTGGTTACTAGATAAGGCCCACAACTCTGTTGTGTCAAAATTCGTTTTTCGCGCAGGAATCGTATATATTTCCGGGATAAAATGTATCCTATGTCTTTTCCCGGGACTCGAAGCTAAATCGGTTCAGCGGTTTGAGCGTGAAAAGGTAACAAACAGACTCACTTTCGCATTTATAATATTGGTTAATACTTAATTATAACCTAACTCTAATTAAAAGATTGTCACAATATTAATCCTTCGATCGGAGATTCTTGGAAATGCTATTGTATTCTATTGTTGTCGCGATCACCGGTGCTTTTATGGGGCTTGAAGGATTAAACTGTATATATGTCGCAGTCATCTGGTTTAATCTGCGATTCGATCGAATGACTAGCGCATTCATTGAATGACACCATTCAATTGAATGACTAAAGGACAACTCGTCAAGACGTTGACTGTAATGTTTAACGTCTTACCTAAAATGTCATATACTGAAGTCGTTAAATGGGATGCTATATTTTTTTTTCAAGTAGCCGTTGACGGGGTAGTTATAGGTAAATCCACGCTTTCATATTATTTTATTAGTTATTACAAATAAAGTACTTTAATGTAAATGTAATCGATAAAATATTAACAAAGTGCTATGAGCTGTGCGAGCTGTTTGACGCCATATTTGTTTTAGTGACTAGTAGCGCCGCAGTAGGAAGAAAATGAAATACGTTCAATTACCTGACTGATTTCATGTCCGCTATCTTCAAAACGCTATGCTACAAATCGCTAACTAGTTGAACGTTGAGGGACGATCGTTCAATCGACGTTCGGCCGAGTCATTCAATTGAATGGTGTCATTCAATGAATGCGTTAGTCATTCAATCGAATCGCAGATTGAACCAGATGACTGCGACATATATACAATTTCTGACAAACTCTTCATTTAATTTAAAGTTAATTAGTAATGGTAATAATACCTTGATTGCGGCCGTTAGTTTTTTCCAGCCAAACTATTACAGCAATCTACAGTATTAACTATTATGCGACATATTATATCAAATAATTTGTCTACATTTTATATTGTAACAAAATAATCCCCATAAATACTAATTAGAGGACAGACAGACGATTGTTTTAATTATGTCTGGAGTGCTGCCAGGGTTGTGTTTTTTAATGCCACTTAATTGTGTTCGTTCCTTTTGCAACTGAGACCTGAATTCAATTAGATATACTAATATTGTATTGTTTTGTCCGTTTGCTGCTTTTGGATGCAACGGAGACCTGATTGTACCCATTTGCACAAAAGTCTTCAAATAACGATTCTCTTTCAACTCATCTCCGCCATACGAATTATTATTGGTATGTACTTATTAGGCATATTTTCCTGAACACGAAAAGTGCGCTAGTCACTTCCTAAGTGTGTGGAGGGGGTAGCTATGACGTCACAAAGATGGCCGCCGGGCCTATTCTATTCTGTAGATTATTTAATATCTACTGAACCGATTTACTTAAATAGGGTGTCAAACGAAAGGTTATTGACTGGATTTCCCAAGCCGCTTTTTTGCGCGGCAAGGCTGAAAACTATTTTTTTTATTATTTTTTTAAGATAAGGTTTTCTTTTTGATTTTAAAAGTAAAAAATAATGCTTATAATTTGGCCCCGTCGTTATTTTTTTAAAATAATTATTATTTTCCAAGATAATAAACATAAATAGGCGATTTCCAATTTTGGTGGCTTGTCGCCGACCCATTTTACTCACTATCTAGACCGATTTACAAAAAACTTGACACTGCATTGGATTTTTTTCTTTATGTAGTCGTTTAATATAGTTGACTCTTGATAATATATGAATTTTATTGCACTAAGTTCTGTAGTTGAGTTTTTATGACACAGTTTAGGTCTGTCGCGGAGAATTTTTAAATTTTGGTGGGATTTACGAAACGTTGTTTCTACAAAATACCATTGATCCCTTAAGCATAAAAAATACGCCATTTACTTCTTTCAGACGCACGCTAACCCGTTTAGGAGGTGGCTGTGGTCGTATCAGTTTCCAGCCAGAAATGAAAGAAAACCGTTTTATCACAAAACCCCCGATTTAAAGCAATTTTGGTGTAATTAAATAATTATCCTGCTGGTGGCAATAATATCATGTTGTCATTTAGAATATCGGTAGAGTTTTTGTTTGTTTATAATTAGGTTAATGTGTTATAACTTTAGTGCACGTAGTTTTTTTTTTTAAGATTATTTTTCTCGCAAATTACAATTTTGGTGGGTAAGAGTGTGTGTAAAACATTATTTTTACAAAATACCATTCATTCTTAAAGCATAAAAAATACGCCATTCACTTCACGATGTCACAAGCTAACTCGTCTAGGTGGTGGTTATCGTACCAGTTGCCCGTAAACACCTAATCTCAAATTTTGGTGGAAACAAAAATTTTCACCAAAATTATATAAAAAATGCAAGTTGTTGAAATCCACTCTATTAAATAAGCATTATTTTATCAATATGAATTAAGTACCAAGGGAAATATTTCGGAAAAACAATTTCAAAAACAAAATTTTTCTTTCTTGTGTGTATAACTTGGTAACCGTTAGGATAATGGAAGTATAGGTTATTATAAAATATTTGGCTACTTCTATCAGCTTTCTAATGAACTTTAAATCATTACAATAAAGCTATAAACGACGGAACTGCAGCCGTTTGAATGAGCCTCGGTAGCGCTGAACCCATAGCGTTAGCTAAGCTACTAGGCTGGTTTTCAATAGAATGATAATAGAATTTTGAGTAAAAAGCATGAACGATAGTAATTAAAATATGTATATATATAAAAGTAAGCTGGTACTTATTCATAGGTTGTATTTACAGTTTTTTTAATGTGATCAACATAATAATAGGTTATAGGTAGGTATGTGTTGCACTAAACTTACTGATAAAATTATTAAAAATACTTAAACTTTTTTTTATTTTTATTAATGTCCTTAACCTGATCTGTATCTTCTGAATAATTATACTGGTAACAAAAGTCTTTAGAAGGACCATACATTTGTGACCGACATGACATAATATCCAATTATCCACAACGGGATGAACGGCAACAAGCTTTACATTGACATGATATTATAAGTTCGAGATCTTTCAATGAGATCGATTTTACGGATGAAATATCTGGCAATGAAAAAAAGATTGGTATCCTCGATCTTTTAGCCACAGCCTATGGAGTATGGGTTCAGGAAGCGTGGGCCTTGCTACTTGAGCGTTTAGTTCGATCTTAGCGCATGCTGTCGAAAGGCTTGTCGTGTCGGCGGTAACTTATAAAGTTTTGTCAAGTTTTAAAGCTTGAAAAACAATTTATTTTGATAGGAAATCGGAGAAACTTTCTTAAAGTATTAGATGTTAAGAGTGTCTGGCAGTGGGAAGTAGCGACCAAACCGCTCGTTCGCGCGGTGCAGCGACGAAACCGCTCGTTCGCGCGGTGTTGCAACGAAACCGCTCGTTCGCGCGGTGCAGCGACCAAACCGCTCGTCCGCGCGGTGCGGCGACCAAATCGCTCGTTCGCGCGGTGCAGCGACGAAACCGCTCGTCCACGCGGTGCAGCGACCAAACCGCTCGTCCGCGCGGTGCAGCGACCAAAACGCTCGTCCGCGCGGTTCAGCGACCAAACCGCTCGTTCGCGCGGTGCAGCGACGTAACCGCTCGTTCGCGCGGTGCAGCGACGAAACCGCTCGTTCGCGCGGTGCAGCGACGTAACCGCTCGTTCGCGCGGTGCAGCGACCAAACCGCTCGTTCTCGCGGTGCAGCGCCGAAACCGCTCGTTCTCGCGGTGCAGCGACGAAACCACTCGTTCTCGCGGTGCAGCGACCAAACCGCTCGTCCGCGCGGTGCAGCTACCAAAGCGCTCGTTTTCGCGGTCGCATTTTAATCGAACCTAAGTAAAAGTAACATTGCTAATAGCTTGGTACTCCGTGAATATTTAATTTCAAGTGCCTACCTGTTGTTATTGATATCGAGCAAAAAAATCACGTTTTTTGTACGAGGGCCCTTAGATATTTTATTTTTAGTATTTTTTGTTATGTATATGCAACAGAAAATGTAAATGCCTGGCTGGCCGCATACATATGTTTTCCGTTTGCGATTTCCGATTTCGTTTTCCGTATACGGAATTCCGTTAGGTTCTGAGGCGCTGCATTGTTAAATTAGTTTCGAGATGTACTAATATTGTTATATGTCTGTATGTCTGTACTTCGCTGTACTACTCGTGTACCTCTTCACTCTTAAACGGCTAAACCGTATTAGATAAAATTTTATATAAGGATAATTTGAGTCACTTGAAAGGACATTAGATAGGTTTGTTGTGGAAAAAATTAGGCTTTCGCTAGGTTAGTTTAGGATACGTTTAAGTTCCTGTGTTAGACAGATCCAGGACATCCCTCCGTATACGGCTGAAGGCAAACCGCAGGTGTTTTTATTGGAGAGTCCCACATATCCCCGGGGTGCTTCAGTTCCAACTGAGGCACATCCCCAACCCGGGGCACCCATGATGGGTTTCCCTGCGCATAAAAAAAGTCTAGGTATGACAAAACCAAATCTCCTGATCGGCCAGTCGTGGAGGGAGTCCTGTGTTAGACAGATCCAGGACACCATTCCGTATACGGCTGAAGGCAAACCGCAGGTGGTTTTAGTGGGTAAGAGTCCCACATATCCCCGGGGTGCTTCAGTTCCAACTGAGGCACATCCCCAACCCGGGGCACCCATGATGGGTTTCCCTGCGCATAAAAAAAAGTCTAGGTACGACAAAACCAAATCTCCTGACTTTGATATTTTGTCAATTACGAGAATACCAATTAGTCTTTAGTCTTGACGTAATCCCAAGAGGATCGAACTTTATAATCGTAGCAAAGATAGATTGATTAATTGATAGTTAGTTAGTCCAATTTAGTTAAGCCGAATTTGACGAAGTTAATTATTATTAGGATAAAATATCAAACACGCGAATTCTGTTCAAAACCATCACTTTTCAATATTGCTTTTGATTTTTGATTTCAAACTTTTTCAACCGAATCACTGGCCTCTGCAATACAGTTAACTCGTCTAGTGCAAGGGTCAGGCTTATCCTTCGATCGCGGATTCTTGGAAATCTATTGTTTACGCGGTCGAATTCGACCGCTTGGGAGTTGAAAGGTTAATGTACAACTTTCTGGTATAAAGATATTATTGTCATTAGTTAGTATGATCGCATGCACCATTGACACAGTGAGTAGAGACAAGTGAGGAGTGTGGACGAGCGGGATAAGTGATCTCCAAATGGCGCTGGAGGCCAGAGACAGCTGATAGGAGCATCCAGGAGTGGAACACGAGAAGGGCTTCCATAGGGCCCAGGCCGGAGCACCCAGCAGGGACATGGCCGCGCCTGGGCCGTCGCCAGACGGCCCAGGACTTCCAGAACTTCCAGAACTTTCACCTGGAGAAATACGTCACTGCTGGCCTCTGCAGAGGCTGCGGAGGTGACTACTCCTACTCGGGAGCGCTGAAGGTCCACCTCAACAGTTCGGAGTACGCGGGTTATAGATACTTCTTCAAGAAACCAGGGTATAGACTGCGCGCGCGGTCGTGCGAAGACGCCAGGTTTATACACATCAACTATTTGCTGTTAGCCGAAATGCGACATTTTGAGAAGGTAAGTTGTAATGTAAGCCAAGAGGAGAAGCAAAATATAATTTTGATAATTATTTAAAATACTTTTAATGGAAAAAAAGTTTGTTTATTCGTTTGAATCGAATAGGCTCCGAAATTACTGGGCGGATTTAAGTTAAATTCGGCATAGACAGAGAAAACCACTGGGAAAGACATTTAAAGAGTTCTAGCAAAACAAAGGATAGTTTTCAGCGGAAAAATGTACTGCTCCCGCACCACTCCTTGTCTAGATTTTATATTATTATCAATTTTCACTTGTTGCATGTTTCTTGGCTACAGAAAAGTGTAACTTTGGAGTAAAGAAAATAACTTGCAAAAAAACGTTAGCTTTTGCTGTCTTAATGTCCCACGAAGTTTAATCTATACAGAAAGCTCGGCCCAGCTTTTAGCTTTTAAAAATAAAGCTCGCCCCAACTTTTAGTATTTATGAAAACGCTCGCGCCTAACTTCAAAGCTGTGTTTATGTTTGGGCTAAGCTTTCGCTTGAGGTTTATATTTTAGGCATAATATTATTTTAGGCACTTTTAGGACACCTAGATTCGAGAAATAAATAAATACAAATAAGAGTCAGACATTTATACAGACAGTACAATGTACATAATTTATCTAAAATATTGATAAATGTATTTGTGTAAATTAATGTATTCTTCGAGGGTAGGAGACTAATGTAGTAGAATAGTATTGATGTTAGGGAAAAGCATCGAATATGGTTTATATTGAATGGACCAATTTTAGTGAAAATTAGCACAGAAATAGAATAGCCCACAGAGAATAACATAAGCTACTTCTTATATGGGGAAAATCCACAATTCCCATGAAATACTTTTTCGTGCGAGTGCCGAAACCAAAAGATAGTGAAGCATAATTTCCAATTGCTGATCACCTTTTTAGTACTCAAAAGCCCTAAAATCCAATGTTTGCATATCATCTAGATGTAGGACAGCTAGATCAAATACCTAGCAATCATGTTCGAGCTGGCCAAGCGTGATACGCGTATGAATATGTATGAAGTATGATGCCGGGTGAAAATTAATTTCATTACCGCGTTGTCACTTCGCATGTATGAATATATTCTTGTAGCTCAGTAATTAATTTAATGTTTAAATTTTCGGTTAATATTAATTAAGAAAATAAAACAAAGATTAAGAATACGAGTAATAAGAGCCTCGTATATCAAACTGATCAAATGTTGCTCAAAAAACACCTTAAAAAGGATATACCCAAATTTCCCAGCAAGTATTTTCCGTGGCAAATTTCGCAAAAAAATTATCCTACGTGCGTTCCCATCTTTGAAAGTATCCCTATACCAAATTTTATCTTAATCGGTTAAGACTTTCAAGCATACGTTGTAACAAGCAGACAGACATACTTTCATATCGATTAGTAAGGATTCAGTTGAACACGAAGGAAGGATAATTATTCTTTTAACCTCAAAGACATAAGCCTTTCAGCACAAAAAACCCTTTCTGACAACCCTAAATTCAATCGGCGAATCGCTGTCTCAGCTCCAGCGAATCGACTCAATTTAGCAGCCCTAGGTCTCGTCACAATAGACAGAACGAACCAGTAGGCTGACTTAGAAGAAACTAGTTGCCCGCAACTCCGTTGTGCCAAAATTCGTTCGTCAAGAATCGTACATTTTTCCGGCATAAAAATTAGTATCCTATGGCCATATCCCGGGATCTGGGTGTCACCATACCGAATTTCAGAAAAATCGGTTCAGCGGTTAAGAGTAAAGAGGTAACATACAGATACACTATTATATTATAATTATATGGATGGATTTCGAAATTTATAATGATTAAACTCAGTATATTATATCGTATAGTTTGATTAAAGTCGACCTACTGATTCGTTCTGTGGATTGTGGTCTCGTTATCGCAGGTAACCGGTTCAAACCGGTTATGGCCGGCTAAATCCGGTTACAAGCGGCCACCGCGGGCTTGATCCGGATTATAGCCGGTTAAGCGTAGACTTGCGACTTTTTTTGCGAGTGGATAACGAGGGGATAGCTTTGTATGGTTAGGACTTGGTCTTGGCTAAAACCGGCGTAAAAAAATGTCGTACTTTAATATTATGTATTGTCGTAATGCACGAATCTATATAATATAATCTCTATATATAAAACTCAAAGGTGACTGACTGGCATGGTGATTGGTGATCTATCAACGCACAGCCTAAACCACTGGACGGATCGTGTTGAAATTTGGCATGCAGGTAGATGTTATGACGAAGGCATCCGCTATGAAAGGATTTTGATAAATTCCACACCTATGGGGATAAAATAGGGGATGAAAGATTGTATAGGTATATCAATACTTCTTAACGCGAGCGAAGCCGCGGGCAAAAGCTCGTAAAATATATTTGTCGTGATGCACGAAAAATACACAATATACAGGTGTAACAAAACTAAGTGATAATACTATAGGGTGTGTATGGGTTCCCTGTATAAAGTTCACTGTGGAAATAGCGGTGCTAATTGATGTCAATTTTTTTTTAGATTTGTGTGGGCACGCGCCCCAGCGCAATGAGTTTTTCCATGCAAAAGGTGAAAAAAGAGTCGCTCTTTCAGCGCTACTACTTTTACAGTGAAGTCCTTACAGGAGACTCACACACATCCTTTTTTTTTTTTTTTTTTTTTTTTTTTTTTTTTTTTACATGGGGAAATGCATTACGCATCCCCGGCGGATTGGGGACATCGGCCGGGGTATGTGGGACTCTCCGAGGAACTACCCACTAAAACCCCATGGTGCTCCACTCACCGCTTAGGCAAAGTTACGGGCACGATCAACCCACCGCAACTTTACCAACGGTTGTCTGTGCCAGACTCATCAAAACATGCAGGCTTTTCTAGGTCGCCTCGCAAAGTGGCCTAGAAAAGCCCACACGGGGGCCCGGTGTCCCCACACTGCCACCCCAAGTATCCTGGCTAAGGCAAGGCGCTGCGGCCACTCCGTGGTGCGCGTCTTCTCCTCGGCCGTCTCAAGGGGTCGAGCGCCTCCCGTTCTCTCCTGCGCTCGGCCTCCTCCTTTGCAGTGATGACATCTTGGGCAAAGTCATTCACCGCCTGCCACGCAATATCGCTGCTCAACATTGCCCGGATTATTGCTGGCAGGGAGAGGTCCACTCCAATGGCAGCCGTAAGGGCCGCGCGTTGTTCCATCCAAGATGGACAGGTCGACCATGTGTGTTCGGCCGTGTCCATTTCGTTAAGGCAGTGGTGACACCTTGTGTCACTCTCTCTCCTCGCGATCTGGCACAGGTACCGACCAAAGCAGCCGTGCCCGGTCAGCATCTGTGTCAGATGGAAGGAGAGTGCTCCGTGTCTCCGTTTTACCCACTCTTTAAATAGTGGGCGGATTGCTTCTATCAGGGCGATGCTTACCAGCGGTTCTTGCAAACGCTCCGCCCAAAGGTCTAACGACCTCTCGCTCGCCTCAGCCCTCCACCGACGCACGACGTCCGGGAGGGGGTTGCTGCCCCCCGCGCGAATCGCTGCGCAACGCCAATAAACGTCGGCAAGAGCTTCTGCGTCGATGTCCCACGGGACACTCCCAGCGAGTAGGCATGCCGCATCGCGGGAGATGGTTCGATACCCACGCACCGCTCGCGTCGCCATCACTCTTTGCAACCGCCCCAGTACAAGCCTGTTGACGGCCGACAGTCTCCCAGCCCAAATCGGAGCTCCGTACATGGACATGGAGCGGATAACGCCCATGTACAGGCGCCGACATGCTAAATTTGGGCCTCCGAGGTTCGGGAGCAACGATGCCAAGGCCCCTGCGGATTTGGTTACCCTGTCAGAGAGCCGACGAAAGTGCTCCTTGAAGGACCATCGACCGTCTAGAATGAGTCCCAAATAGGTGAGTGTGGGAGTAACTTTTATAGTAGTTCCACTCACAACCACAGCCAGATCCGGTGGTGGCGGATTCCTTGGCCTGTGAAAACACAGGGCCTCGGATTTACCTAGGGCCACCGTTAGGCCGAGTGCTCTAATCCGATTAACCACTTGCGCCACAGCCGCCGTAGCAAGTATCACCACCTCGCGGTAGGTTTTGCCACGACAAACGACGGCCGTATCATCAGCGTAGCCGACCAACTCTATGCCCCGGAGGTATGTGCCTCTCAATACTGGATCGTATCCAATGTTCCACAAGGTCGGACCAACAGCGGAGCCCTGCGGGACACCACAGTCAACCTCTTGCTCCTCCCAACCCTCTTGAGTCGGGAACTGCACTGACCGCTCCGAGAGGTAACTGCCAATCGTCCTTTGCAGGTACTTTGGAACGCCGTGGTGTCGTAGGCCATCTTTTATTGTGGACCAGGGCAGTGAGTTAAAAGCGTTTGATATATCCAAAGACACAACTAACACTACACCACCCTGGCTCACCTCCTCTTCCGTAATATCTCTCAGACGAGCGACCGCCCCAATTGTAGACCGGCCCGAGCGAAAACCGAATTGGTTGTCACTCAGATTCGGCCCTACGGTCTCCAAATGGTGCACCAAGCGTGATACCAGAACTCGCTCCAATATCTTGCACATCTCATCCAGCAAGACAATGGGGCGGTACGCAGACGGTTGATCTTCGGGACGTCCATTCTTCTTAAGAAGCACTAATTTACCCGTCTTCCATAATCGGGGAACTCGGACCTGGACCAGGCAATTGGTCAAAACCGCGAGTACCCTTGACTCTAAGTGCTTCATCGCCAGGGCCCACGCACGGCCTGGCACGCCATCGAGACCGGGAGCCGTGTTTTTACGACTCATCCTAAGTACCGCCGCCGCTAGCTCAGCCGGCGTTACGGGCGGAACTTCTTGCTCTCCCTCAAGTTCAGAGTCTTCCATTAGTGGCCCAGACGCTGGTTGGTACCGCTCAGTTTCAGATGGAAACAGAGCAGATAAAACTCTGTTTCGGAGCTCCGGTGCAATCGTCTGTGTTATTGGGGGCCCAGTAGGTCGCAGCTTTTGACGTACCCATTTATAGGGCTTGCCCCATGGGTCCTCTTCGAGAGTTTGCAGCCACTCTTGCCACGCGTCAGCCTTCGCCTGGGAAATGGCATCACGAAGGGTGAGGCAGACCGCGCGGTATGCGTCGTACAGCACTTCCTCCTCCTGCTGGTTTCTATTACGCCGTCTGCGATACCTCTTGTAACGGCGACGGGCCGCCGTGCATTCCTGTTGCAGAGAATTCAGCTCCGGACGCCACCAATATGCTTGGCGCCGTTGTCTTAAAGGCCCCACACGTGGCATAGAGGCATCGCAGACGCCGTGCATAGCCCTTTTTAGCCACTCCGCGCATTCGTCAACGTCATTGGAGGGCAGCGGTGCCCAGGACGCAACAATAGCAGCTTCCTCCAAAAGCTCCGGATTCATTCTCTTCAGGGACCACCTTGGGCCGCCGCCGGATGGAGTTGGGCGGCCGGATTCTGACGTAGCAGCAGCGATGTCAAATCTGATATAAATGTGGTCCGATAGAGTTTCAACCCCTTCAAGAACCTGCCAACCATTCGTTCGACGAGCGATAGAAGGGCTAACCAGGGTAAGGTCCACTATTGACTCTCCCTGCCACCGCACACATGTGCTGACAGTACCTCTGTTGGCTAGGACTAAGCCGGTTGTTGTAAGCCAGTCTGCAACCGCTCTGCCTCTGGCATTCGTCGCCGGTGAGCCCCATAACGAAGACTTCGCGTTAAAGTCCCCGGCGACGATTACCGGATTGGCTGCTGTGCTCACGTAAGTAGTGAGCTGCAGGAGAAAATACTCAAAGTCTGCAATAGGTCTGTTCGGGGAGAAGTAGACTCCCACCACAGTAAGAGCTCCCAAGTCCGCGGCGATGAAACCGTGGCCCCGGGTCGTGTTCCGCGAAGTTGGTGGCACGATTCCGGGGCCAAAGATCAGGGCCACTGTTGAATCCAAGTCGCCAATCCAATCATTCCTAGAAAGGACACGATATGGTTCGGCTATCACTCCAACGTCAATTGTCCGCTTCATCATTTCCTGAACCCACAGATCCTGCGCTCGAGCGCAGTGGTTCAGGTTTCCCTGCAAGAACCTATGGAGAGCCGTTATTGGGCGTCCATGAGGGCCGCTCCAGCCTCTAAAGCAGACGCAGATGTTGTGGCAGCCATAGAGGCTTGGCTCCTGTTGGAGCCCCTCTTTTTCTCTGGCAGTTTCTTGCAGGGCTTACTTCCAACAATGTGATCCGCCTTTTTTCCGCTCGCCGCGCATAGTGCGCAATGGGGCAGGCTTACGCACTCCTTGGACCTATGGCCAGGCTGACCGCAGCGGAAACACAGCTCACCGCGATCAGTTTCAGAGGCGCATGTTGCCCGCGTGTGTCCTGCTTCAAGGCAGCGGTAGCATCTCATGATGCGTGCAGATAAAAGTGTCACGCGCACCATGGTCCACCCTACGCATAGCTTAGTATTAGGTGCAGTCAGCCGCTTCGCGGCCTCGACCGGGCACTTGACCCAGGCCATACCACGACCACTTCGATTTAAGCGAATCTCGCCGACCTTTATTTCGTTGACTTTGCAGCCACCTGATACTGCAATGGCGGCTGCAATCTCATCCGCGGAGGCCGAGTCATCCAGACCTGTGACACGCATCTCGGCGCACTTTTGCGGTCGGGAAATGCGTACCTCCTCCTCTCCAAATATCTCTCTCAACTTGCCGGCGAGGGCATCGGCCTTCTCTTTGCAAGCTGCTCCAGAGACCTCGTACATACGGGCCCCGGTTACAGCTTGCCGAAATTTAGCCGCCGGAATCTCTAAAGCAGCGAGGTCTAGACGCTGCTTTGCCTTTTCTATAATCTCCTTGTATGTAACACCCTGTTTTTCCGCATCCGGCTGCAGCGTGATCATAACAACTGCAGATTTAGGTGTACGGAGGCTACCTCTCTTTTCCTTTTTCTGTTTCCTATTTTGAGGCACTTCATTCTTTCTTTCAGCCTTCCTCTGTGCCTTCGCTTTCCTCCCAACCACCTGCGACCATTGCTCGGTCGGGGGTGGTCCCTTATCTACCGAAATGGGAGTGGCGTCACGTCTCGCGGCTGCTGCTTCCATCGCTGCGGCAGATTTTTTCACCTTCTTCTTTTTCTTCTGTATCTGAGCCGTGCCAGGATTGAGCGGGGGCGATAGAGTCGACACCGCTTGCTCCGGCTCAGGGGACCTCTTAGCCTTCGATACGGTTATTGTTGCATCTTGGGCTCCCACTTTTTGCTTATCAGCAGCAAGGGGGGGACGCAATCGTGGCTCTGGCAGAAGCCGAGCCTCCAGACCTTCTAGCCGCGCATCCATACGAGCGCTCGTCACTGAGACCGCCTCGCGCACCGCCCGCTGTAATAGCTCTTCCACATTGAGCTCTCTATCAATAGGAGCGCACTGAGGTTGGGCATCAACCAGCTTGTGCTTGACGGCCTCTAATTCCGTCTTAATTTCTGCGAGCTCCCTAGAGAGGCGCGCATTCGCCGCCTCTAAAGCCCTTGTCTCTACCGATACCGAGCGACCCAAAAGTACTGAACAGGCCTCTCTTATCGCCTCGGTCGCTTTGTTAAGGGCCACGACGTAGGTCCCTTTTAAATTCTTTGATTTTTGGGCCACGTTGATAATGGCCCCCAAATTCTCCGTTATTACAGCACCCATTTTGGCCGCTGTAACATCTCCGTCCTCCATTACCGCAAAGTCCGAGTTTTCAGAGGATATCGACAACAGGTGTGACCGTAGGTACGGCAGTCTCTGTGTTGTCGCCGAAGCCTCCACCTCTGGGGCTCTCATCTGCTCATCGACGAGATCCCGTTTGTCCTTGGCCAATCCCGAGTATATGCTTGTGGTGGGGGGTCTGCCTCTGCCGCGCTTGGAAAAAGGTTTTCGGGTTGCTTCCCTTTCCTTTTCTGGGCTATCCTCTCCACCTCGTCTCTTTCGCGTGTACCTCTTCCTCTCCCTGTCACTCTCGCATTCGTGACTTCGAGAGGCGGTGGTCTCATTGCCGCTCTCCCCATCCGTTCCGGGTCCAGGTTTCCCTCGGAAAAATTTTGAGCGGGTTGAACGGGACGCCATAGGCGTTTCCGCTCGTGGTGTCATATCACCCTCGCTCGCCGTCAACAAATCCATATTATCGTCAAGCTTCTCATTATCCGTATTCGTAGCGCGTAAGTCGCGCGTAAGCCACGGGTCCATCCATCCGCACCACACTCACTGATGCACACATTCAAACACACAATACTGTAAAGAAGAGATAACTAAAAATGAAAGATAGGGGGAAGAGAAGATGGTGAAAACAGAACAAAATAAAATTAAATACATCAAAACAAGAGTAAGCTACATAAAAAGGACGAAAGATAGATGAAAGACCGGCGTTTGGCCGTCTGGATACCTCACTCCGTGTAAAGGGCGAAGAGGCGCACCCAGACGTTGCCCAGGGACACCAACGAGGAGGAACCGGTAACGCCCCCTGACTCACACACATCCTAGAGTATTATCACGTGTTTTGTTACACCTTGTATACCCAGAGACAGACAGACACACGTCAAACTTCTATTTTCCTCAGTCTTCGTCTGGTTTTGAACGCACAGTGAGTAAGAACCCTAACTTCTCCATCTTTGATTTATTCCGTCGCGTTTTTGCGCCGATTGTTTTTCAGCTCGGCCTGTGATTTATTCAGTTCGATGCGGAACATTAGTTTCAGTTTTTCATTCCTTGTTGCCAAATAGCAACCTAAATAGGTTGTAAAAGATCAACAGAATCATCGTCACACTCATTGTTTATGCTTAGGGCCTGTTTCATCACTTCCTGATAAAGTGCAGGATTGGCTATCCACAACTTATCTGACAGATACTCCATAGGTACTCGATCTGTCGAAAAAAGTTGTGGATAGCCTATCCCGCACTAATCAAAAAGTAGTGAAACAGGCCCTTAGTATACTAGATACGTACTTCCCATAACTTCGTCAAACATCGTTTGCTGCGCGGTAGCCACAAATTTTCCCAAATGTCATCAATATTGGTTCAGCAGTTTTTAGCGTGAAGAAGTAACAAACAGATAGAGAGATCTAAAGCATACCTTTCGCAATAAATTAGTAGTTTGCATGCGAAAGTGTGTCAGTGTTTCTGTTTTCTTCAAACCGCTAAACCTAGTTAATTTTCTTACTTTAAAATCCTGGATAGTAAATAGATGTTACTTTCAATTACGCAAAATGCACGGTTTCGCGTGATAAACTAACGAATATATTTTTACAGCGTAAATATCCCCAATTTAAACTGAAAGTTATGTAAATAGTCGATGTTATATAAAGTGTAAACTATAAACCAACAAAGTTGAGGAGGGATTACGGCGGGCTCCTAATGATACAGACCGAACCACCTGAGCCCGCAACGAGTAACGTGCAGAGAGTACAAACGTTTGATACCTATTTTCTGTAGGACTCTGTGAGTTTATGAATGTTTATGTATGGAACTGTTAATTATGTATCGGAATTAGTATTTTGTTATTTTTAGGTTAGAAGTTCAAACACAAAATGCACCAATGTCAGAAGCAGATCTACTTTTTATTAGATTTTTTTTATCCTTTATCGTACCTATTTCTCTACGTCTTAACACTTAAACTACACAACTAGATTATTTTGTTAAAGTTTTGTATTGAAACACTTTACGTGTCGAAAAAATATATATTTAAAAAAAAAATTGTGAATGTGAATGTGAAAAATATTGTGAAAGATAATATTTTTCACAGAAAACCCTACTGTTTTTTTTTGACAAGCGAATTGCAAAGTTGTAGGCATCAAGTTCCATAAAAACAAGCTCATAACCGTCCATTCTGCGTCATTTACTCTTTGACAATCTCAACAAAGAGGGTAGGATAATAAAACTGAGCGGCGAGATGGATCACGCCGGCATTAGCATAATAAATGATCGACAATAACGATCATTATGATTGAGTGTTCTCGAGCTTGCCAAGCTTAAGATTTCATAAGATAGGTATAATATTAAACTCATATTATGATCATACTTTATTGTTGTTTAATCTTTGTGATTTCATTAATAAATATAATTTACACTTTACGCTTAATATAATAAAGATGTATTTTTGCAGCATTTATCAAGGTCCGCTGCCTTCGTCATGTAACTTTGCTAATGTGCCAGATAAAGACTAGAAGACTTTGTATATTTATTCGTTTGTAAATATTTATTTTTGTAATGGGGATTTGGAAAAAAATTGCACCACTGACATTGATTTTTTTAAATAAAGCAATTAAATGATAATTATACCCTTTATGTATTATTTTAAGAAACGATAGGAAATAGTAATAATAATATCTATGGACGCTTCACACCACGTCAGTCTGGCCCCGTGCTAAGTACCTGAAGGACTTGTTACGGGTACCAGATAACGGAAATATATTTAATACTTTTATACTATAATACATGTATTTTAGATTTTTATCATACACATATTTAATATACCCAGGAAGAACATTGAAAATCTTTTTGTTCCGTCGGCGGGATTCGAACCCGCGACCCTCGGCTTGAGCTGCCACACACTCTTAACCATTGAGCCACAGAGGTCGTCAATATAGCTTAATTTTGATTATACATTCAAATTGAAGTGCAGCGTCGCGTCTCTTGCCAGGAATTGTAGCCTCTACGTGAAGAAGAACTGCTACGTCGTAGAACTGCTACGTCGTAGAACTGCTACGACGTAGAACTGCTACGTCGTAGAACTACTACGTCGTAGACTGCTACGACGTAGAACTAAAAATAATCGTAGCAAATTAGCTCAGGTACTTTAATAGCACTAAAGTAATAAAACTAATAAAGTACTTTAGGAATAGTATCGAAGAGCTGGAAATAAACTTGTACAGCTATTAAACTGTACTCACTACTGGATCAATAATACTCTATTGATCCACGATTTGTATTCAAATGTTATGCTCAGAACAATAATTTTGTACTTATTTAAAAAAATTATCTTTATGTAGGCTAGCTTGCGTTGAGAGAAGAGTGGCCTTAATATAAGAAATTTAGACTTTGGGTATTATATATTTTTTTTACTTAAACGCCTTTAATCAGTTGATAATAGTTTATAAAAAATATCTGCAGTTATTTTTAACGCCTTATATTATTTCGCCCATGATATCTACACTTAAATTAATAACTTTAAATCCTCTGAAACAATAAAATTTATTTTAATGCCGAGCCATTTCGGCTTACAGTGGTTTTATTGGTGCTATTGTGTTAATAACCGATATGATAATTCGCTTTTCTTTTGTTCGCCGATTTGGGGAAAATTATTTTATGATACCCGGCAAACGTTATTTTTGCAAATATCTTCTATGTAAATAAAACAATAATATTAAATATTGTTAGTCTCACTAAAACTCGAGACCAACTGAACGAATTTGGCTAATTTTATAATTGAAATATTCGTGGAAGTCCAGGGAAGGTTTATATAATTTACCTATAAGGGTCAATTCATTTTAGCCCCGCTGACAATTCAGTACAAATTTAGAAATGCATATACGCGTCGCGTTGCGGTCTGAATTGACCCTAAGTTCAAAGAATAAAATGTTACATTAATGTTGTTTTAATCAGTATGTCTGCAAATTCACGAACAAATCTGGCTGGTTGTAGCGATTAGCAAGTTTTAATGTAACCCCTCGCCGGGTTTCAACTTTTACATTAATTTACTTCTAATATTAGGGATTTAGGATGTATACACCGGCCAAGTGCGAGCCGGTCTAACGTACACAGAGTTCCACGTTGATTCGTAGTCGATATAGACTTTAGAGCTAGTAGCGTCCACACTATTATTATTTGTTCAAAAGTGTATCTATCTATTACCTTTTCACGCTAAAAATCACTGCTAAAGCGATTTTCATGAATCTTATAAAATTAAGCCCTAAGAAAAGACATAGTATTGTGTTAATTGTGGAAAAACAGCTTCAAATACCGTGCGGCAGAGGAATTTGCGGCAAATATCCATAGTAAATAAACATTTAAATAATAATAATAATATCTATAGACGCTTCACACCACGTCAGTCTGGCCCCGTGCTAAGTACCTAAAGGACTTGTGTTACAGGTACCAGACAATGGAAATCAATTTAAATTTACTTTTATACTATACATATATTTGAGATTACACATCCAGACCCGGGAACATTGAAAACTTTTTGTTCCGTCGGCGGGATTCGAACCCGCGATCCCCGGCTTGAGCTACCAACGCGCTCACCACTGAGCCACAGAGGTCGTCAACCACAAATGTCTATAGTATGATGTATAAAGAAAGAATCATAGTTTATACAATTTAAATGCATAGTATAAAGTTATATAATATAAAGTTATATAAAAAATATAAATATATATTTTTTAATTAAACTTTTTTATACCAAATTTTATAGCTTATTTAGCCCCCATTACACAATTTTAGCTTTACCCATAAACTATTTAGTATATTTTATCATTGGTAGGCTGTTATTTCTGATATCTATGTTGGTGGGTAAGCTATTTAATAACGTGTGTAACGATCGAAAGAGTCGAAAAAGTTAACTCAACATGGTACCACCTCTTATAGAAAAACGTATGAGCAAGCGATAGCGCGATCTAGGCGACTCTTGGCGCCATCTGTTATGAGTTTTTGGAACTAACTTAATTTGATCAAATGTAAGGGGTTACAGCCCCTTTTTCCAGTTAAAAAGTAGCCTATGTCCTTTCTCAGACTTTAGAGTTTAGACTATCTGTGTACAAAATTTCATTACAATCGGGTCAGTAGTTTTGGCGTGAAAGCGAGACAGACAGACAGACAGAGATACTTTCGCATTTATAATATTAGTATAGATAAAGATTAATCCTTCAAGCCCCATACGAGCACCGGTGATCGCAACAACGGGATCGCGAAAGATTAATGGCAACTAAATGCGTCTAATTATGAAATTCAATAATGGAGGTCGTCAGCTATACCCGACTTCCAAAGCAGAGTAACACACTTTTCAAAACACACCACGTATTTATGGAACAATGTCTCAGTACAAAAGAATGCGTTTAGAATTTTAAAGCGAGCCCTTATTTTTAATTTCCCCACAAGGGATGCCCTTTGATCCCGTCGGGTTTAGGAAGTTTAATCAAAATACCGACTCAATATCCCTGAGTGACTGAGTTATGGGGTTTTGTAAGAGAATGAGGACGCATTTGGAAACATATTTTAATGATTACGTCTAATTGACTGTACATGATTTATCAAGAAATATAATATATTTATTTCAATAAATAAAAAAAAAACTGATTTATTATCCCCTTATGAAAAAAGGCTATGAGGCTTTAAAGTGTATATTCTCTAATATGAAGTGCTTATATGCTGAGCCGGATTCTCTTTGAGATGAATTAGTCATAATTTTTGTTTTTGTTAAATTCATGGATAGGTCGGCCTTATTGTTTTCATCTGATAATTCTTGTGACATGTTTTGTAATGTTTTAACATCTGCGAAAACTACGAGCCGGATTTATATTTTTATGAGTAGATATAGGCCTCTTTAAGGTGACGCCGTGTTAAAGTAAAAAACCACAAAACAATAAAAATATTGTTCTGTGTAGAAAACCGGGTTGGATATGTTTGATTGCTTGTTTTTCTGTTTTTCTTTGTTCATAGAAAACAATAAATGGAAAGAGCGTAAGCGACAAAATGGTTTATGTCGCGTAATTAAAAAACCATAAATATATTTCATATAAGCTATGGGCAAATTAAAGTGTATGCTTGAACCAATCTATGTACAAATTTTGGAAGCTTAAACCACTCTCCTCTGTTGGCAAAATTAGAATCCCTTTTTTACAGATGTATTTTTGATTGATTATTCTGTTTTATAAAAGTTGACCAATCGTGTTATGCTATGGGTAATTCAAAGACAAAGACATGATGAATACTGACAATGAACTTTAATTTCTTAGCTTTAGTCATTGCTGAGAAATATCGAGATCGCTATAGCCTACGCTACAGCCAATTTATCAAGGCATCGCCTTAATTTTACCGCCCCTATTATGAACTTTGAAGCTGAGGCCATGGCCTATACTGCCTATACATGAACCCAGAGCTGCTCATATGCTTGTACACCTCCAGCTAAAGTCAACCCTCTCTTCCAGGACCTGCAGTCGGAGATCGAAACGCACCGCGATGTGTACGCGTCCCTCACCGGGACCGGCCGGCGGCTGCTGGGCTCGCTGTCCTCGCAGGAGGACGCCGTCATGCTGCAGCGGCGACTGGACGAGATGAACCAACGGTGGCACCACCTCAAAGCGAAGAGCATGGCTATCAGGTACGTGGAAGAATGTACCATCGAGAAAATTGATTCCTAGGCAGTTGACGGACCTACGTCATGTCGTCGGCTTATGTCAATTCAATGTTAGCTGTGATCGGTCGCATAGGTCTGGCATAATGGCTGGTTTACGCGTATTAAGTATAAAAGTAGTTAACTTTTAACTTAATATTATGTTATTAATTGCATGTAAACACAAAGAATCATAGCCAAATTTGTATAGGAGCTGGACTCGACTTTTATTTTTGATGTCCCAAAATAAACTATAGTTAGATTTGGTTGTTCTTATGCTCTAAATGTAATTCCGTTTGAGAATTATGTCTAAATAGCCACGATTTTTTATAATAATCAATAACGTTTACAATTATTTTGAGGTTAGACTTAAGAACTACCTTTTTCCCGACTGCGGTGTAGCTTACAAGTGTATATACGGCGATCTCGTTTCTAATTATTTCAATTTTTCCTAGAGTATTACCCAAAAAATAGAACGAATGCGAATTATCGCCGGCTGTCAGAACATAACGAAACTAAAATATATTGTTTTTTTTTGTGGATATTTATAGATATATATCTAATGATTTTCGATACCTTAAAATATTAGGGAATTTTTGCTACTAATGGCATATCGGGATGCCACCGCCCACCTGGTACGATTTGGTCATTGTTCTTTAGTATCAAGTAGCAAGTTCAAGTTAAGTAAGTATATAAAGTCATAAGTTAAAATTTAGTTGACTACTTATGTACTTAATACGTGTTAACCTGCCATTACGCGAACAAATTACTTAGGTCCACCATATGTCAAGAAATCAACTTCACTGATACCTGTAGGCTGTAATAGACACGGGCACTGCCGGCCAGTTCTATGAACTCGAAATTACTGACCACGCTCCCGCGTGCCTAGACCAGAAAAATAGATTCGTATTTCGTAGGCAGGTTAACTTTAGTTCTGATCGCTGGGCTTACCATAGCTTGACCAAACAACGTAGGTTAGGCATCTGCCTATAAATCAATTCCTCTACAGCAGAAGTTAACGTGGCCCACCCCCGTATCACGTATCTTGCGTGCCAAAACAATACGATTGCAATCGATCTCTATACATGACACCATTGTTTATATACCCAGCAATCGCTCGCGCGATTATTGCTAGTGGATTGTTGATCGCTATATTTACGTGATAGCCCTGCCGATCTGTTTTCATCGGGGTTAAAAATATATTATCAACTCACTCACTGTGGAAGAATTTTTGTTTTTTTTTAATTCCTTAATTTACACTTATTAAATGAGCTATAAAAAATTGGCACAGAAAGTCCGATGCTTAAGAATCTTACCAATCTTTAAACATCAATTCACAAAAAACTCACGAATGTCAAATTGGTACGAATTTAGACATCTAAATTGCCAAGACAGTGTGAATTTTCGATTAAAAAAAAAATAATTCATAATATTATGATTCTTAATAATGATTCTCCAAAGCGACCATTTTAGAGCCGCTGAACGATTTTACAAGTAACACATAATAAGCGCCAAATACACTAGTAAATAGTTTTCTATGCTTCGATCTACATTTCGATAACCCTACAGCACACTCCCATCTTGTGTACCCAGTCAATGGTATATTATTAATTATCCCAGTAATTGAGTTCGGGTCGGAATGACCCCCGCAGGCTGATAGGGTTATGATAACTAGACCTATGATGTTATTCCACACTACCTATATTATTGAACCGCCAAACATTGTTTTGACTTATAATATATTATACTAATTATTCGAAACTTTGTCTGTCTGTCTGTTAGCTTAAATCTAGTATGATGAACTTGACGACTTTGCATGGTTGTAGTACTTTGTTGCACCTGTAAAAAATTATAACGTCTGTTTTATTTTAAGTTGAAAACACCTTTAAATAGTTTTTGATTTAGATTTCGAGGTATACAAGTAACAAGATGCTTTTAGGATATATGTTACATATTTCTATTTGAACACCATCAAATTTTCGCATTTTATACAAATTAAAACGGTATTTTAATCCGATTACACTATCAAAACATTGAGATAGTTCGTCCATTATCCAATTTGCTGCGGGCGAAATTTTATAAAATGACAAATATTTTTTTGCGAATTTTGCGGGGCCACTCTGTTTGCCGTACGCCTGTTAACATAAATGTGTAAAAACTGCCGACGAATAAACTGGCACTTTACACGGAACGCCGTAGCCTGCTCGTTATATAAAATAAAAAAACTAGCTGTCAACGTAACTCATTCGCGCCAATCCTATCTGTCAGTTTGAATGACGTACAAAAGTGATGATGGAGGCAATTTTAACACGTGTTGTGGAGGGTTTACTCGCAATTTTAGTTGATTGCTTTTATACCGCCTGTATATTTTTAATATTTATAACTAGATATTGCCCGCAACTCAGTTGCGCAGAAATTCGTGTCTCGCTTGGGAATCGTACATTTTTCTGGGATGAAAAGTATCCTGTTTCTTTTCTCGGGGCTCGAAGTATCTCCATACCAAATATCATCAAAATCTGTTCAGCGGTTCAAGCGTAAAAACAGTGTCCCGTGGTGATCGTACATTTTCTAGTAATAAAAGTACTCCATGCCTGCAATCAAAATCAGCCTATGACCGTATATCTTTCTGTGGAAAATAAACTCATCTTTTCCAAAACAACCTCCAAATTATAGTATTTGAAAAGATAAAACCGACTTCGAATTTGTACGTAATTGAGAATTAAAATTGCCTTATCTCAAAAACTACTGCACCGATTTTGATGAAACTTGTAGTGTTCCCTAAGTTGAACAATACCTAGTACAACAAAAAAAGAATTACTTAAATCGGACTTGTAGTTCCGGAGATTATATGCGAACACAAACATAAAAATATACATACCTACTTAGATACATACATACACTTTTGAAATTTGGCACATTTGTTCAGACACTGAAATAGACTAACATATACAAAAACTGGGCAGTTCTGGAAATACTACATACATACGCGTCGAATTGATAACCTCCTTTTTTGAAGTCGGTTAAAAAAGTTGACAAATCACCAAAATGAGTGCCAAATCTCTAACAACGTAATGATCAGGTATCGATAGACTCATTTGTAACTTTTCAATTAGGAGTTAGGCGACTATTGGGCGGTGACGGCTCGATTAATATCTGTCTCAAATTTAATTTCCGCACCCGACTCATTTTTCGCGAAGCCTGCGCGGCCATGAGCGGAGCGTTTTGAAGAAAAGGTTTATTCAAATTTTGGCAATGAAAAAAAAAAGATAACAATGCAACTTAGAGGGCAATTAACGAATACGATCACAGCAGAAGAATAATTAGGAATTAAATAATAGCTAAATACAGGGTGCAATTAAACCTTCCTGCCAAATCTGGATATATTGATGCTTGTTAAAAATAAAAATACACGTATTTTTTCTTTTATAGTCACTCAATACTAAAATGTTAAGAAATAGCTTCCGAAAGTTATCCTAAAAAACACTACAATTAATGGACACGACGCGTCGCCCGCGCGTGACGTGCCCTCGCGCGCGCGAATTAAATACTCAGTCGAGGTTTTGACTTAAAAAAAAATATTTCAGACCAACAGAGTTCTTACTACTAATTTAACAATCGAAATAATCCCTTAACTAACTTAAGTGTACGTTTTTATATAACTAAAATGCTGATGAGGTGTTTGTCAGCTGTTCCACTTAGGAAGAGCTGACAAAGCTGATCTGGGCAGGGCTGCCACTCTTAACTCCTCCCTCCCCTAGAGAAAAATTATCCGAAGACGTAGCAACAGAGGGAGACGGCTTCGGAGATTTTTTTGTGCTAAAAAGATCTAAAAATTTATTTCTAAAATACAACATAAGGAATATAACGAGTAACCGAATAATTATCAAAATAGTTAATATACATAAAACCGTTGCCCATATTCTTAAGTCACTATTAACACTATTATTTTCACTAATGTATTTCACTTTCATATTTTGCACTAACTGTTTAACACTATCAAAGTCAATTCCACGAACATCAAGTGAAGTATCCGGAGCTGGAACCTCCAACTGCACCTTCGGTAGCTGGACGGTGATGTCTGGCAGGCTGCTGGATGTGATGTTGGACACTTGCCCAACATAATTGTCGCCAGTTGTTGTCTCGCAGTCAGGATCGGTGGCCAATATAAAAGTACCTTGCAACTTTGTCTTAGTTATTTGGTCTTTACAATTTTCTGTTATGACTATTTCTTTCATACTGAACAGAAGCCATTGGTTTACAGCGATTCTATAAGTTCTACTGTTTTCTAAAATTATCTGGTGTGTCTGGCAACTTGAAAAGTTATTTTTCAACAGCATCATTTGTTCTATACACGTTTCTTTATATTGTGCCTCTTTGTCCGCGTCCGCAAAGGAACATGTTACTATCTAGTTCTTCGCATGGACTTACTAGAGACCGATAGAGTGACTTATTCACGATAAGGTATGGGAATTCAGGAAAAATAATGGTAGTACTTTTAGAAAGGAAATTATGTATAGGAATAGGAATTATTTTATAGTATGTATAAGTGTTTCTATCTACTAATGGGACTTCTAAATTGAATACTAATCTAAGCTGACGAATAAATGATTTTAAAATTATTGAACGTTCTAGGGCTGGCAAAGTATCATAATTTGCTGGGTAAATTAATCGAGCATGTTTTTCCACATTTAATAAAAAGACAATAGTTCCGTCGAATTAATAATAGACTGATGGAGAGTATACAATTTACTAAAAGCGATTGAAGTTTCTATTTCCATGATTATGCTGTAAATATTGCGAAAATTATTTAACAATTGATACAAATTATTCATCACCGAAATAAAATTAAATAATGTAGTTTTATTCATATGTAAGGATTGAATTTCAGTTTTTTTAGCGTAAATTTGTTTGACATTAAAATTCATGTCGCTAGATATATTAATTAATTTATCAAAGGCTACTTGCATAACTGACATTTTATCTTCCACTGAGTGTTCTTTCTCCTGTAAATTATTAATTATTTTACTATATCGAATTGCATCGTTATTATCTAAATTCCCAGTAATAAGTTTTATAAATGATCCTAATGGATTAATAATACCTCTTTTTGTCCTTAAATTAGGGAGAATTTGCAATAATCTAGACTTAGTTAATTTTATGAAAGAACTTATTTGTATTTCTAATCTGATAGTCTGCTTGAATTAAAGACCTTAATCTATAATATTCCCCAATATTATTATCTAACTGTAACTTAATATATTCTAAATCAACCGTTTTAATGATGCTCCAGTGATCAGTCTTCATCACTGCTGCACCAAGTTTTATCGGAGCTATGCCTGGATTCCTGGTCATGTTGTGAACTTTGAGATGCCATGTCGGGCTCGCCATTGCTAGTACCAGGAAGCACCACCTGTGGAGGCCGTTTTATGTTTTTTTATTGCTACTCTAGTATTTCTATTTTTAAGCTTAACTGGTATTATATTTCGCGAAACCTCCCCAGTGACGTCAGCTTCTTCAAACCTAGGTAATTGTTTAGCTTTCCTAGTTCTAGTATTTTTCATAAAAATTTTATCTCCTTTCTTAATTTCAGGAACCGGATTTTCTCCTCCTTTCTTATCCCTTACTTCTTTTTTATCATTTACTAATTTTTCCGCCACGTATTCATAAAGAACCTTAAGTCGCTTCCTATGATCTTGTAATAACTTTTGCATCAGATTTCTATCTCTATCAATATCAAAAACGTTTCCTGAATCCGTATGTCCAAATACCATTTCAAAAGGTGTGAAGTTAGTTGCAGTATGAATCGTATTATTATATGCCATAATAGCGTAAGTCATAACACTACACGCATCTAAATCTTTCTTATCATATTTAGCAAGCCTATAAATTTCAATTATTGTAGAATGAAATCGTTCCACAATAGCCATTGAATTTGGGTTATTGGGAGTACCAACATGAATTTCAATTTTATATTATAAGTTTAATAATTCCCTTATTAATTCATTATTAAATTCCGTTCCTGAGTCGCTATTTATTTTATCGGGTATGCCATACATACTGAAATATTTAATCAATGCTTTTACTACTTCTGGAGTACTTCTATTTGGTATATTTATGGCCTGAGCTAACTTACTAAATGCGTCTACTATAGTTAAATAATATTTATTTTCTATGTTTAAAAGATCTATGAATTATTCCTGAAAAGGACTATTTTGAGTTTGCGTTAATTGAAGATGCGGCTGAATCGGTTTCCTTTCATATTTCATTTTTCTACATTGCTCACAACTGTTAATTAAAGCTGAAACTATTTGTTTCATATTATTCCACCAATAATGCCTTTTTATTTTTGTTAATGTTTCATTTATACCACTATGGCATGTTTTGCCCTCATGATATTTACGTACAACACCTATTTGATCTACTTCTGATTCCGATAAGTTAACTACTCTCTCAGTACACTCAACTAAATTCATTGTTCCCTTTTTATATAACTCCGTTACCACTTTAGAAAATGTACGTCTAAAACAATCGTCTTCAAAATAAATAAAATATTTATGCTTAGGGTCTACATATTCTTTAAAGAAATCTTTTACTAATTGTTCATTGTTTATTGGTAAATGTACCTCTAAAATTCTTTGATTTTTATTCAACAAATCTTTTACTGTTAGTCTATCTACAAGCCAAGAGTATACTAGAATTTGTTTAGTTGTATTATCAATAGCTTCTTTTAGAATGGGAAAACCTTCATGTTCCCTATTTGAAACCGAATGTGCCGTTTCGCCATCATCAGAATCCGAGAGTTCTATCGTTTCCATTGGCTCGGGTTCACTTATATTAACTAAATCATTTTCTAATTCCCTAACGACACCCTGTACATCAGAGTCATCAACATTAACTAAAAAACTAAAACTGAATCTAAATCATCATCTAATGCGTTTATTCTAATACGTGATAATGCATCAGCATTTGTATTCTGTGGTCCCTTTTTATATTTAATTTCTAAGTCAAATTCTTCTAAGCGTAACCTTCACCTAATTAACTTACTATTCGGTTCTTTTAATGAATATAACCAAGCCAAGGGTCTATGATCTGTGTAAATAGTAAACTTATTTCCATATAAATAAGGCCTTAAATACTTTACTGCCCATATAATAGCCAACAGTTCCTTCTCTATTGTGCTATATTTTTCTTCTGTAGGTGATAACGTCCTACTAGCAAATGCTATAGGCCTATCTGAGCCTATAGGTCCCTGTGACAGAACTACACCGACTGCAAAATTTGATGCATCAGTGGTCAAAACAAAAGGCTTAGAAAAATCAGGGAACTGTAATAATGGGGCATTAGTTAATAACTTTTTACATGTTTCAAAACATTCCATATAGGCTTCATCAAAAACAATTTTTCTTCCTTTTTTTAAACATAACGTCATAGGCCTAGTAATCTTAGCAAAATCCTTAATAAATTTTCTATAATAACCTATAAGACCAAGAAAACTTTTAATTTCAGTTACAGTTTTTGGAAGAGGATATTTTAAAATAGCATCTATTTTATCAGTATTTGGCTTTAATCCTTCATAAGTTATCGTATGTCCTAAGTATAATACTTCCTTACGCAGGAAATGAGATTTATCTAATTGTACTTTAAGATTAGTCTGTCTAAATCTATCGAAAACTAATTCTAATTTCTCTACATGCTCCTTTAAAATAGTTGAAAATATAACTACATCATCAATATAAACTAAACAATGGATTCCTTGTAAGCCTCAAGAACATTATCCATTGCTCGTTGAAAAGTGGCGGGCGCTGTCTTTAATCCGAACTTCATCCTATTAAATTCATAATGCCCAAACGGTGTGCTGAAGGCTGTTTTAGGTTTATCTTCTTCAGCTATTTCAATTTGCTGATACCCACTAGCCAAGTCTAGCGTAGTAAAATACATACTTTTTCCTAACGTGTCAAATAAATCGTTAATGTTTGGTAAAGGATATTTATCATCGACAGTGATTTCATTTTGGCGCCTATAATCAATTACCATTCTCCACCTTTGTTTACCGGAGCTATCAGGTTTTTTCGGTACTAAATGAACGGGAGCACTCCAAGGAGAGAACGACCCCTGTATGATATTATCTCAGAGCATCTGATCTATTTGTTTTTTAATTTCTGCAGTCTGCATTGGGGGTAACCTACGTGCTTTAATATAAATAGGGTCTTCATTTTTAGTCCTAATATTATGTTTTACATCATTAGCGAAAGTTAAAGGAATATCTTCACAATATAAAATGTCTTTATATGATTTACAAAGATCATAAATAGCTTTCTTCTCTTCGGTATTAATGTGATCGATTTTAAGACGTTTTAAATTTTCCGTTAATAAATGTTCAGTATCGTCTCTATCCCGGGTATAATTTACGTTACATTGCGAATTTACAAGTAAATTTCTATCATAGGGCTGCACAATAAAGGGGCTAGTAACAGTTAAAATCATTTTTTGTGACGTGCAGTTCTGTATAACGGTATATGCGAAGCCATCTACACAGTTAACTAATGCTGTGGGCATCCTAACTCCTTCGCCAAATTCTTTATATTCTAAAATAGCTTCTCCATTTTTAATACTAGTCGGTAATTTAACTCTTAATTCTGAACGCGACGGCAACTCATACGTAAATCTAAATGGCGGTGAATAAACTATTGGTATACAAGTATTGGGCATTTTTAATAATTTATTTTTCATATCAATATTCGCTTCAATCTGATTTTACAAATCGCTACCTAACAGTCCATCGTAACGACTATCAACACTGTAAACGTAAAACTTATGACACTGTGGACTTTGGAAAATTTCTGGCAATTGAATAAAAATGACTTGATCGTGTTTACTCGCAGCGTGAGTACTAACTACTTCGAACGGTTCTGTTTTTAAAAATTCCTTAAAATATTTATAAGCAACTTCTGGGCTAATAAAAGAACGAGAACTACCGGTGTCTATCATAAAAATTGACTTTAACTCTGGAATTTCTATGTACGGTAACAAACGGATACTATTAGAATTTACATTTATCTTTTCTCGTCCCTTGAGGCTCGTATGTGAAAATTCTCAACACTATCCATCGACTGAGATTGATGATGATTATAATTATTAAACGTATTTTGTCCAAGTTCATAGTTACCGTGGTAATTATTATTTGTACAGTTAATACGCCTCGAATTAGCAGTTCGCATTGTTACATGTTACGGTGTTTGACCCCGAGTTAGGAATGTGCTGAAACTGTGGATGCATTGGTGTCGCCTGATGAAACGAGTTATTAAAATTCCTATTATTTCTAAATTGGAATGAATGACTTCTGAACTGGTTATTTCTAAAATTATTATTTTGTTGCGGAATATTATTATTATTACCTTGAAAAGAGTTAAAATTTCTCTGCGTGTTCTGACGATGAACTCGCTTAGAGTTGTTATTGTCAAAATTTCGAAATGAAAATTTATTAAAATTATTTTGCGGTGATTTTGATGTCAATGGTCTCAAATGCTGCGGAATATTATTTTGATTTCTGTTGTTGCTATTATTGCTAGAATGTTTTTGCGTATACACCATATTAAAATTTTGTTCCTGCAAAACAACTTTCAATGCGTCTTCTAAAGTAGAGGTATCCCGTAATCTAACAATTCTAACCAAATACGGTGGCAAATTATAAAGAAAAACATTGAACGACGTATTCGTATAGATTTGTTGCTTCGCCAGACGAATACTGGCGTCTGTCGTTGTTTCATTAATTTTTGAGAAAATAATACTCCGTATATTCTGGATTCGATGACAAAAGTCGAAATAATTTTCGCCTCTATTTATTTTTAAGCCCTGAAGTTCTAAAGCTAAACATTCTTCGGTTCTAGGATCGCCGAAATGTTGCCTCAAGAGAGTTTTTAATTCATCCCAGTTATTAATTTGATCTCGCTCCCCTACTAAACTAGCAGCCTCTCCAGCTAATCTACTAGTAATGACATGGAACAAATATTCATTTTGTATATGATCGCCCTGAAAAGTTTGTAATACATATTCGCATTTCTTTATAAACAAGGGTAAGACTCTAGAGTCCCCTTCAAATACTGGAATGATTTTTAATATTTCATTGGGAACACGGACTACACCTTCCATTTTGTAAATAACACAGCCAAAAAGTAATTTTAAAAGGGGAAAGAATAAACTATCTATACGTTAATGCTCGAAAATATTTATGTCAAATCTCTTTCAAATCAAATTATTCAAATTAATATTAATTATTATTTTATATTATATTATTATTTTTAATTTATTATTTATTTATAATAATTATTATCCCCCGATAAAAAAAAATAACAAAAAAAAAATACCTAAAATCCCTGTGGAGTAAAAACACATACACACACAGTAAAATAAAGAGCAAAGAAAAGTAGGAAAGTGAATAAGAATTGGATCACTCACAGTCCCGTCGTCTTCACCATGCTCTGGATCCGTCGATTGGCTGGAACTCTGCTTGGCTGGACCCCTCCGATGTGTATTTAATAAATTTATTTGTTCGATATAATCTCCGTAAAACGTTGAGACGCACGTTGATGCCTCAGATTTTGATAAGGATATCAACTCGGAGATTCCGTACCGGCTGCGCCAATTAATTACTCAGTCGAGGTTTTGACTTAAAAAAAATATATTTCAGACCAACAGAGTTCTTACTACTAATTCAACAATCGAAAGAATCCCTTAACTAACTTAAGTGTACGTTTTTATATAACTAAAGTGCTGATGATGTGTTTGTCAGCTGTTCCACTTAGGAAGAGCTGACAAAGCTGATCTGGGCAGAGCTGCCACTCTTAACTCGCGCCTCATCCCGCGTCACCCCCTCTCATTCCCCCGCGCCGCGAGTGACCATTCTGCAACGATTTTAAATGGGATAAAATATGTTATTGAAAAAAAACATAACACCCAATTTTTTTTTGGGTAAATGGACTCTCCTAATGATACTTAAACCCTGGAAAAAATTTGGCAGGAAGGTTTAATTGCACTCTGTACATAAAACTCTAAGGTGACTGACTGACATGGTGATCTATCAACGCACAGCCCAAACCACTGGACGGATCGGGCTGAAATTTGGCATGCGGCTAGATATTATGACGTAAGCATCCGCTAAGAAAGAATTTTGATCAATTCCACCCCCAATGGGTTAAAATAGGTAATGAAAGTTTGTATATAATACTTCTTAACGCGAGCGAAGCCGCGGGCAATAGCTCGTTAAATAATATAATTAAAATTATTGTATCTAGTTTATTGGCTTATTGCCGATTAAGTCTGGACGGCAAACGCAGACAGAGATAAAATCGGCTTGCGACTTGTACAAGTTTACCAGTTGGAAATCAAAGTACCTAGAAATTAGTTGACAAATAAATCTCAAAAACAAAGGCACTCATTTAAAGGGGCAGTTGTAAATAGCAATTTTGGTAAGTTAAAAATTATAAACGGCATGTTCAATAATTAGTTTAGCAGTTAAAACTAAGCAGTAAAGTAAACAAAAATGAGCAGTAAAAAATAATGACATGGGTCATTGAAAACATTATTGAACAGTAAAATAATTAAATGAGCGGTAAAAATTAATGAATGAGCGGTAAGGTGTGGGCAGTAATAAATCGGAATTTGTCAGTAAGAAATCTCATTCTAAGCAGTTCTTTAAACAATGAGGTGGTAAAATAAAATGAAATCGGCCAAGTGCGAGTCGAACTCACCCATGAAGGGTTCCGTAAGAAAAAAATGTGTTTTTTGTATCGGAGCCCCCCTTAAATATTTATTTTATCTTAATATTATTATTTATTATTTAAGTACAAATATAATTTAGGATTTTGTGAAAGTTTCAAGTGCCTAGCTTTTGTCATTTTTAATTACGAGCAGAAAAGGCCAAAAAAACACGTAATAGTATGAAAGCCCCTTTAATTATTTTTTTTATTTTTTTTTTTTGTATTTTTTGTTATAGCAGCAACAGATATACATAATCTGTGAAAATTTCAAAAGTCTAGCTATAGCGGTTCTTGAGATACAGCCTAGAGACAGACAGATGGACGGACGGACGGACAGACGGACAGACAACGTAGTCTTTGCAATTAAATCCCTTTTTTACCCTTTGGGTACGGAACCCTAAAAAAGAACAGTACTTAAATAGTATTAAAAAATTAAATTACTTTTACTTTCACTGAAGGAATTTAAAACACAAATTGTATAACAATAATAGGAACTTTTATTCGAACTACATGATGCCCGCAACTCCGTTGCGACGATCGTTTTCGCGCGGGAACCGTTCATTTTCCGAGATAAAAAGTAGCCTATGTCCTTTCCTGGGACTCAATGTCCAATTTTCAGCAAAATCGGTTCAGCGGCTTGGACGTGAAGAGGTAACAGACAAACAGACACACTTTCGCCTTTATAATATTATTATGGATTCGAAACATAATTATATTTAAGTAATTAAAATGACATAGAATTTGCTTAATAGCTGCTAAAATAAGTTCTGCCCAACTAACGAACATTTAAATACCTCTCTTTTCAATGAACTTGAGTTCGCGGGTCACCCCTCGCTAAGATCTGCCGAACTAGCTATCGAACCACTCATTCCACCATTTTTACCGCTCATTCCATCATTTTTACCGCTCATTCAGTTATTGGACTGCTCAATTATTTTTTTATTACTGTCCATGTTTTACTGTCGCACTAATTAATCAACCGCCATAAAAATTAAATAACTGCTCAATATTTTTTTCAACTGATCATAATAACATCTCGAATATTTAAATAACTGCTCAAAAAATTAGTTCCAAAAAACAAACAATAAAAATCTACCAACAGTGCTGTAAACATGAACGTAGAAAAAAAGGCGGACGGAGTCTTATAATTATACACAGAACTGTGTCTTCAGAGTCGGCCACGTAAACATTCTTACGTCTGTCAAATGGTATGGACTAGCATAATAATGTGTGCGTGCGGACCGTGTACATGCAGTCAGCTGGCCGACTCTGAAGGACACAGTTTTGTGTATGATGGACTCCGTCCGCCTTTTTTTATACGTCTATGGCTGTAAAGTTAGTTGTAGCCTTTTATCAGCTTCACATATCTTTCACATTTAAAAGACCGATCGATCTTATTATACAGCCTAAAGTTGCTCACTAAAGGGTGTTTGCCTCTCTTCCATGACAAAATAAAAGAAAAAAACTGTCGCTACCGCTTACCGCTTAACAGAGAGCTGTTCATAGCCACACACGGTACCGATGTTCTAGCGTTTTGACACAAATCCTTCGATGATTGAAAATAGAAATCCTAACGTTTTCTTCGTTCTTAAATTGAAATTTATGGACTCCCCCCTTTTCCACCCCCTCCCTCGTCTGTAAGAATGATTGATTCCCGTTTTGAAATGAAGACTTTTGTTGTTTATCTTCATATCCTGACTGCCGAGAATTATTTATGAGAATTTTTTGAATTAATTTGAATTTTTCATGCTTTATACCTTATATAGATGCGGAAGCGTGTTTGTTTTTGAGAGTTTTAATCTCAAAAACAAACACGCTATCTTTAACATTAGAATAATAATAAGAACGTTTATATACAAAACATGCTAACTATTCACTAAAATTACAATAGATATGGTCACTAACTTAAAACTATTCCCAAATATAGATCGCCAAATTATAATATTATTTTTCGCGACCAAAACTTCAAGTTTCTTACCAATAAAGGCACTTCATAATATTTCTACTGTACATAAGCTCTTGCGGTCCCAACATAAAATATCCATTTGCTTATTCCATAAGTAGCTACTTATAGAATAAGTACCTACTTATGGAATAAGCAAACCTCTGTAAATCCCACCCAATACAAACAATTTGACGCATGTGACCCGAAAGCCTTAAAGCTAGGCCTACCACTAAAATGCCCCTCAAAATATAAGGGGATCTCACTGAATTGTAAGTTATTCTTGGTAAAATATAGGGATTTCTTGGTAAAATGTAAGGATACTTGGTAAAATACAGCATTCTTGGTATATGTAGCGTTTTATTGTTGGCATTTTGATGTGTAATTTAAATTACTTTGGTCGTAATGTAGGAATTAAGAGAGAATTTTGATAGCTACATTAGAAAGGAAGGTATACCGCTTTAAAGTGAGGCAGAATTTTTATAAGTACTTAGCTTTATTTGGAAGGTAATTTTAACGCTGTAATACCTCGATCGTGGAAATCGCAGACACAATAGATTTTCAATTGTTATGCGACAGCCGGGTGCCGCTTGGAGATAAACTGGTTAAAGTATGGCAGGTTGTACGATAGAATTTTAATACAAGACCATTTTTGTTACACCCTATATAAAGTCTTGCGTTTTTATACAGAGAGTAACAAAACTTAGTGATAATACCTACTTTAGGGTGTGTATGTGTCCCTTGTGTAGAGTTCACTATGAAAGAAGCAGCGCTGGATTAGTAACTAATTTACTATTGACATCGATGGCAACGTCATGAATTTGCCCATACAATAAGTACAATATTAAAAAAAAAGTTTTTTTTTCAGCGCTGCTTTTTTTGCAGCGAACTCTATTAACAAGGGTCACATTCACACCCTAAAGTATTATTACTTAGTTTTAATAAGTCCTACATAGGCTAGTTACAAGGCATGTGAACTAACCCTCTCTATGTACTAAGCATCCCAAAACCACCTGCATCTTACCACAAGAACTTCCGAGGACAGCTATTTACATGTGGACTATACACACCGGCAAGCGATTCTGTAACTTATCTTGTACGTTACAAAGGCTTAAATTCCTATACCACAGTTACACTAACATAGTTTAACTGGTAAACGAATTTCTACCTTATATTGTTTGACTCAGGATACAAATTAAATTAGTATAATCGCTAATTTGCTTGTCTTATCTGATTACTGTCTACCCTCATGTGCAACATAAAAACGAATAGAATAATGGATCTGTGCTACTGATCTGCACGAAATGTAGCTAACTTCGCTGTAGAGACCAAACGAGCAGACAAATTACCTGATTGTGGTGTTTTTCACGTAAAACTATAAACTATATGGCTCTGAAATATTAACCTACATATTATTACACTTATGATAAAAAGTATAGCTGTACTTTTTATCCATACTTTGAACTACTTCTATGCCAAATTTTATCAAAATCTGTTCAGTAGTTTTTGCGTGAAGCAATCATAGAAGATAAAGACCAAGGGTAATAAAATGATAAAGCTTAATTTGAATTGCGTCACGTCTGAATATGTACTGACTACTGAACTTTGACAGTAATGGTTCTATGGTTAAAACCACCAGACTAGTATAATCACTTTAATATAAAGTTTTACTTGTCTCACGGTTGATGGTATACCATAAAACAGTAAAGGGTGGCAATATCATCAGGTGATTAAAGCTTTAATTTAAGTGTTGCCGTTTAAAAACATAAATATGTCATAATGTTTTATGAGGGGTCATACAGACCCCCGGGGGATCACAGCAGGAGGTCGTAAACACCCCCATAAACACGTGGCAATCACACTTTTATTTCACAATGAAAACCTTTTATTAGTAAGTATGCAGATATCGAAAGAAAATAAGAAAATGAAGAGTTGAGAGTAGGTCTCGAATGAGGAATTAGGGAAGTGACAGCAGTTTGCTCCTCCGTTGCGCCAAAATTCGTTTATCGCGCGGGAACCGTACATTTTTCCTGATAAAAAGTGTACTATGTGCTTTCCCGGGAGTCAATGTATCTCCATACCAAATTTCATCTGAACCGATGTTCGGTTCAGCAGTTTGAGCGTGAAGAGGTAACAGTCAGACAGACAGCCACACTTTCCCATTAATATGGTATGGATGTACTAATAAATCGCTGCAAGCAAACGCCGAATCGCTGCGAACTAGTTTTGCCCAATAAAAGATACTAATAAGTAGACATCGGATTATATGCACGATCAAAGTGCCGAAATATGCATGCAAATATGCACGAAAAATGGCCGAAATATGCACAAACTATGCACAATCAAAAGTCACATAATATCAAAATTTTATTGCTTTTTGAAGAGTTTTCCGGTGGTACCGTTAATAAAAGCGCCAATTTTTAAAATTTTATCAAATCCAGGATTTTTCATTTCTTATCAAAGCGCACGGCCGTGCGCGGCCAAGTTCCAGCAGGCCGCGCGCTTGCCGTGCACTATTTACACGAACCGTTTCGACGCACTTTTAGCCCCCCTGTAGCTCAATGCCTATTGCGAGTACAAAGATAAAATTATACCTACGTAATTATATACTAGTATTTAAGCAGTATACCAAATTTCATAGATATAGCTTCGGTAGATCCTGAGATATCTCCCTGTAAAAATAGCTAATTTTGGCACTGACTCACTCATTCACTCACTCACTCACTCACTGACCGGTAATCAAAACCTCTAGGCCACTTCCAATTGTCCTAGCATTATGAAATTTGGCACACAGGTCGGGTGTTATATGTAGATCATCAAAAAATTCAGAAATTTTAGAAATTTAAGAAATTGGTCAAGCGTGAGTCGGTTCATCTACGAAATTAAGAAGCCACTTCCAATTGCCCTAGCGTTATGAAATTTGGCACACAGGTCGTGTGTTATGAGTAGATTAACAAAAATTAAGAAATGTAAGAAATCGGTCAAGCGTGAGTCGGCTCATCTACGAACTATAGAGGCCACTTCCAATTGTCCTAGCGTTATGAAATTTGGCACGCAGGTCGAGTGTTACGTGTGGATTAACAAAAAATTCAGAAATTTTAGAAATTTAAGAAATTGGTCAAGCATGAGTCGGTTCATCTACGAAATTAAGAGGCCACTTCCAATTGCCTTAGCGTTATGAAATTTGGCACACAGGTCGTGTGTTATAGTAGATTAATAAAAATTAAGAAATGTAAGAAATCGGTCAAGCGTGAGTCGGCTCATCTTCGAACTTAAGATGCCACTTCCAATTGTCCTAGCGTTATGAAATTTGGCACACAGGTCGTGTGGTATAAAATATGTAGATTAAAAAACAATAAAGATATTTAAGAAATCGGCCAAGCGTGAGTCGGCTCATCTACGAACTATAGATAAAAATTCTTATGTACCAGTGATACAATGAGAATACGATGAGGAGGGTGGGAGGAGGAGAGGGGGGGGGGGTATAACATAATATTGTCATGTATAATGCACTGCACTGTATAGCTTAATAAATAAATACTGTTAACTTAATAATTTAACTTCTATTGATAGTTTAACAAATACCACTAGTGCAAATCCATCGAAAGTATTGCTTATTTCGGGTGTGACACAAAAAACATATAAGATTTATTGAAAAAAAGTATTGAAATCCCATCAAAAACATACCTGTAAAAATGGGGCGAAGTTCCTATCGGCAAATTTTTGGCCTAAAAAAGAGTTGAAATCCAATCCAATGCCAAGTTCAGATGCACTTCATCGATCGTAATCATCTTCATCAACAGCCTGATCCATAATACTTCTAAATTTGAACTTGGCAGGTTTTCGTGTTATACATAACACTTGATTAATTTTATAATTAAATAATATTATTATATAATTTATTATATGTATATATTATATACTAAATTAACATATTCAGAATATAAAATTTACAATGACAATAATCCAATGCAATAATCTAAGTACATAATATATACTTATTTAAATAAAAAATAATTTAACAATGATAATAATTAGAATAAAAAAAAAAAGGAAAAACTAAAAATCTTAATAAAAAAGGCCACCCCGCAGGGTTCCATGCTCAAACGTCCCCATCACACTGGCCGCGTTACCGCGCTGAATGGCTAGGGAGACGTGTTGGGCCAGGTACGCCCCGGAGCGGGGATCGTTACCCGATTCCCGCAATCGACGTCCGAGCTGGCGAACGAAAGCTTTCGCTTCGTTACACCAGGTACCTCCGGTTTCCACGGCAAAAGGAACGAAAAGGTATTTCTGCTCCAGATCCGCATACTTAGTGTGTTTCTGCCTGGCTGCGTACTCGGCGGCAGACCCCGCGGTTCGAGCGGTGCCGGAAATGTGCGAAGCGGCGTATGTACTCACGCACGTGGCATCCCATAGGAGGCAACGACCTTTTTCCCATGGTATCAAAGTAAGGCCGTCCGGGCGTTTGCCGTCGCTCCTACTCAAACCGGGGGGCTCGAGAACACACGGTACGTCTGCTGACACCAAAGCTCGACGAAGAATGTCATTGAGGGCATGATGTCTAGCAAAACGTCCGGCTGCTTTAACGCAGCTGAGCCCGTGGTGACCATAGGCGTCAGTACCACAGGGGCAGCGGTGAGGCTCGCACACCTCGCAACCCAGTCTCAGTGCCACTGCTACTCGAAGGGTGTTATCATCAAGAAGAGTGCCGAGGTGTGGTGATGGTAACGCCTGGAGCCAAGCGCATGATTCCGGGCAGCTAGCTGCCTTAATTCGGGCCAGCGCTATTTCCGAAAATGAATTGGTACTCATTTGCACTAAGGTGTATCTGGAGCAGAGTTCGTCCCAGGCACGCTGGGAGATGACATCAACGGGGGGGTTAACGCCGGGATAACTTTCGTGCCAGGCATTTTCTGCGTCGTTCATAAAGGGGATGGTGCATCTTGCACCTTGGACTTTTAAAATGCTAGTGACAAGATCAGCAACCCCATTCGACGACGCGAGGAATGCCGGCAAACCGACAGAACCCATACTTCTGATACCCAAACCACCGTATTTTACCGGTAATGTAGCTTGCTGCCATTGCAGATCATTGAGAGAAATATTAAGTATATCCTCCAGCGTGGATCGTATGATAGCGTCTATCTGGGAGACCTCCATATGGAATTGCCAGGTTGGAGCCGTTCTAATAAATAATTGAATTATCCTGTATAATTTTCCCGCTTGTATAATTTTAAGTCAGTATCGATGGTTAGCCCGAATCGATTTGACAGGTTAATTTAATTAAGTATATAAATTTTATATAGGTACTTAATTAAATTAACAAGTGTTACGTATAGCACGAAAACCTGCCAAGTTCAAATTTAGAAGTATTATGGATCAGGCTGTTGATGAAGATGATTACGATCGATGAAGTGCATCTGAACTTGGCATTCGATTGGATTTCAACTCTTTTTTAGGCCAAAAATTAGCCGATAGGAACTTGGCCCCATTTTTACAGGTATGTTTTTGATGGGATAATATATACAGCACCAATAATAATTTTCTACCAACATTTTCCGATTATAATTTTAGTGCCCATGGAAGTTTATTAAATCGTTTACTACTTTATTCAATTTTTTTAATAATGTTGCCAACTACAAAGAAAAATTTTGTTTCTAGAAAGATATTGTACCTATTGGGTGTATTACATTCTTTAAATGGGGATGGAGCCACATATTTGAAGTGTTTTGATCTATCGTACCTCTTTTTTGTGGCCTCGGTGTGTGTCATGATAGCTAGTTTGGAGACTGCGAGGGCATAAAACTACCGAAATATGCGCTATCAACGAAAAATTGCCAAAATATGCACTATCGCCTAAAAAGTGCCATTATATGCATTTGCATATGCAACTATGCAAATGCATATAATCCGATGTCTACTAATAAGAGAAAAGGACGCTTGAAGTTTTCAAAAACTTTTCAACCACGGTCGAAGCAACCGTATTTTCATTCACAAATTAAATATCTGAAATATCATTCAGAGGTTCTTGAATTTAAAAAATACATTTATTGCTTTTAACTAGTAGAACAAGTAGTTTTACTTCACGGAAAAACCGACTTTAAACTTCAAAGATAGAATCCAAAATCGCGGAGCGCGTTTCCATTTGATTTAAAACCAGGAGCACCTCTCGCTTCGCGATTTAGAACTTTAATCCACCGCGATACGGCATATTTAAGTTCGTAGTTGCACTACAACTTTAAAGCACACCAGAATAAAATTCTTTGCCGGAGTCGAGATTTACACAGCTAGTGATGTTGTTTGTTTATGACGATAAAACATTGTTGAACATTAACTTTCACTGCAAATCATAGAAAAATTTGAAAGGTATGACTTATTTATAGGAATAAAGGGACAAAAAATATTCATTACTAGGGCCTATACATTGAAATGGAATACAGTATAGAACGGTACCTCTCAATCATAATATTATGACGGTCAAAATGGCTTCAGCGAAAGAAAACTACGTGGAACCAACTTATGTATTTTCTTTCATAACGCCGGTTAGTTATAGTACATTTTTTCACAGTCAAAGTATCTTTGCTATCCTAGTACTTTTAATTTAATCTAAATCATGATGATCTCAAAATGTACAGACAGAAAGAAAGACGCAGAAACATCGCATTTTAAATATTTAAAAAGAAATAACTACATTTCTCTAACTTTTATGTCTACATACAACCATTGGACCTTCCTAAAATAGAACCTTTCAAAATATCCAGTAAATATTATGTTGTTCGTCAAAAACTTTGAGGAACTTCCCGACGGTCGATTTGTTCGTCGAGGGTCACGGGATAAGTGAAATAATATTATGTCAAACCACTTCCGAGATGAAGTATCATTTTATTGTAAATGATGTGTTCATTCTTCGCAATAATTGACATGCATGCCTAAAAAAAGTTACTTATATCTAACATAAATGCTTTACTTTAAATAGTATCTCCATAATATAGAATTTCAGCAAAATCAGTAAGAAACATACATACATCAGAGTTCAGACACACTTTCGCATCTGATCGCATCTGATCTGATGGTGATCTGATCACATGGATATGGATTTGTTAACCTAAACAAATGTATCGATATCAGCCCAACACTATTTCATCGAATGCCGCGGTTTAACATATTAAGAAGCTGAGAGCCGGCCAAATTTGTACAATCGTATTCATATACGTCTGCGCCAAGTTCGAAAACGTCCCTTAGCTCTTGTATACATTAGTACATTGTATGTACATACTCTGGGGAGTTTGTCTAGAACATGTTATGATAACACATCCTCTGGACGACATTACCTTCTCTAAGTCTTGTCTGTTTTATCTAGATAGCACACCAGCTCTTAGACGCATTAAATATATTATTTAATTTTTGAAACCCTAAACTTATAATTATAAAATTTATCTTATACTTTACAGGACTCAAAGTATCTTAGGCATCAACTAACAACTCACTTTGCACACTATAATATTAACATAGATTCGCCAAAAACCCACAATTTTTCCCAGAAGTAAAATGCAGAGGATGTTGTGAGTGTCCAAGGGCAATCGTAGTTGCTTTCCATCAGATTATTTGTTTGCTCGTTTGCCCCCCGATATTTTTTACAAAATATCATCTTTTCAGGAACCGCCTTGAGAGTAACGCCGAGCACTGGTCTGCTCTCCTGCTCTCTCTTCGGGAGCTGACCGAGTGGGTGATAAGGAAGGAGACTGAACTCAACGCACTGGCGCCACCTAGAGGCGACCTGAACGCGTTGATAAAGCAACAGGTATGAAAGAAAAACTCTTTTTCTTACAGCAGCTTTTTTTAAGTAAAAAAATGGTTGTCTGTAAAGTCGGTTTACTGACGATAGTTGAACGTGACAACGTGCCTCTTTGTCGCTCGTTTCGCGCTCTCGCTTGCACTTCAAGCCTTAAATGGAACGCCTCAGAGCGAGGTAACGCCGCATGAGTCATGTTTTTTCGTGCGTGCAGCCGGCTCCATCGAATTATAAGACGTTGTCACGTCAAAACTCATTTCCCCGACTGTACATTTCTGCTTAGCACAATTTTCCCCGACTGTACATTTCTGCTAAACAACTCATTTCCCCGACTGTACATTTCTGCTAAACAACTCATTTCCCCGACTGTACATTTCTGCTAAACAACCCATTTCCCCGACTGTACATTTCTGCTTAGCACAATTTTCCCCGACTGTGCATTTCTGCTAAACAACTCATTTCCCCGACTGTACATTTCTGCTTAACAACTCATATTATCCCCGACTGCACATTTCTGCTTAGCACAATTTTCCCCGACTGTACATTTCTGCTAAACAACTCATTTCCCCGACTGCACATTTCTGCTTAGCACAATTTTCCCCCGACTGTACGGTGCTCTGTGCGGTGTACTGACGATAGTTGAACGTGACAACGTCATAGCCTTACCTAAATGGAACGCCTCAGAGCGAGGTAACGCCGCATATTGCGTCATGTTTTTTCGTGCGCGCAGTCGGCCATCGAATTATAAGACGTTCTCACGTCAAAAGGCTAGTAAGTTTTCCAACTTTAAAACTTGCCGTATTTTTGTTTCTTATTAACGGCTATTTTCCAAAAATCAAAGTTGGATCACGTAAAAGCTATTCCAATAAAACTATCGACAATTCCACCTCAGTGCACAGCGAAATCGTTCTAAGCTTAACACAGCCACTCGAGTTATCGACTAAAACAGACAAAAGGATAAACTGTGATTTATAACGTCGATTGTCGATGGACATTATCGATAATTTGTTCGACAACACTAACCTCTCTTTCTGAAAGAAGTTTTGTGATGTATTGGATTTGTAAAATGGTGGATTTTAATGAATGTGGAATAAAATTATCAGTTTATGTTATTTTGTGTAAGTATTTACTTCCTTACGAATATCACACTATACCTTGGTTATAGAAAATGCTGTGTAAACAGAAATCTACACTAACAACTTAATTCCTACATTCCTATGCCTGGTTCTTTAGGATTTTGACAGTAAATTTATCATTATAATATTAGTGCTTGTTACAACGTCAATGAGTAATTAACCAGCCAACAACGCTTGAATAGATAGGTAAACTCCTAACTTTCAAAAGCCCCAAAAAACCGGGCATAAGTAAGTTAGTTCAACAAAAAAAAACCGTTTAAAACATCTACGGATACGTTTATCGAACGTGAACCCGCAATTTTCAATACAACGGTTAATAAATCTTATATTTTTTATATCGCTAGCGGACCGCAACGCTGAATTACCGCCAAAATGTCCGCCATGTTGGTTTGGCCACAAAATGGCGTCACGTGGAACGAATTTGAATTTTTAAATTTCGAATTGCGGATTGAATGTGGAGTTTTTTGGTCGATGATTTTACACAGGTGTTTTGTGCTAAAATATGAATACGCTGGTTTTTAAATGAAACACTACTTTCTCGTCTGACGTCTAGTTAGTGCCAAAATTGTTACGAAACAAATATTATATTCCAAAGAAGACACTATTTTAAACTCAATTAAAATTTAAAACTATTAATCTATTTGCGTATAAACATGAATCGTCAAAAAATACACATTTAAACCATAATCATATGAAAGGCCATAACCATACGAATAATAAAATATATTTCCTGCCATATGAATTTAATTTAGACGCTATGCTCAAATTCCTTGCGACGATAAAAAATTGCGTGGAAACCATAAAATTTCGCGACCTCTGACTTCTGCATCAATCTAACGTCTTCAAACCTTTACCTTTATGGTTGTGCTCCAAGTTCTTACCTGCCTCTGTCTCCAGAATGACCACCGCGAACTCCGACTTGAGCATCGATCAGCCTGGCAAACTGAGCTACAGAATATAATATTGCCTTCAACCTATATCAGCTACTTTTTGTCTTCTAACTTTTCTCCAAGTTCTAACCCCACTTCTGTCCCCCGGATGACCACCTTAAAAGGAAGGTCCTATTCTATTGTGCTCCAAGTTCTAACCCCACTTCTGTCCCCCGGATGACCACCTTAAAAGGAAGGTCCTATTCTATTGTGCTCCAAGTTCTAACCTTACTTCTGTCCCCAGGATGACCACCGCGCCTTCCGCCGTCAGCTGGAGGACAAGCGGCCGGTGGTGGAGAGCAACCTGCTCAGCGGCCGCCAGTACGTCGCCAACGAACCCCCGCTGTCAGACACCAGCGATACTGAGGGTGAGTAGAACACCAGCACATGCCAATCACACATCATCTTTCATCCATCCCCAGATACACACTCTTACTTTACGTTTCCAGACTCCAGTGGTTATAATAGTAATAGAAGAGAGAGTGCTCTTGGGCATACTTGGGCACAAAAATTACTCCTTCGTAGGGTCAGTTAAACCGGCATATAATTGTTCCCACCATTTCAATGTCTGTAAAGATCGACGGGGTTAGCCAACCACAAAAACCATTTGATATGATCTCAGGGGTATCCAAGCTATCTAGAGACCGTTGGTTCTTGTAATTCCCATTCACTTACAATGACATCATCGATTATTATCGTTGTTCATAACTTCACCACATGCAACATATTAATTGTAACTAGAAGTTCCGCGCGGCTTCGCCCGCGTTATTTAGGAATTTCACGGAAACCGTACATTTTTTCACAAAAATAGCCTAGTGGTCTATCCTTCATGTGTGCCAAATAACATAAAAATTGCTCTAGTTATGAAGACACTTAGAGTCCCGGAATACATATTGTGATACTTTTTATCCCGAATAATCTGTAGTTCCCGAGCGATTAACAAATTTTGTTTGTTTATCGATTGCGGGCGTCAGTACGTGCATAAAATCAAGAAATATTCATAAAATTCCCAACCCCTAGGTCTCAAAAGAACTTGTCTACCACATATCGCCCTAACTAACACAATCTGCGTCGCTTAAGCAATCTGCCGTAACTTGATTCCATACACCTGTCGATACTAACGAGGGTAGTTTACACCCTAATGGGGAGTTGTGGGGGTTGTGGGGAGTTGTGGGGAGATGTGTGGTGTATCACAGTCTAATGCTGTTAAGATGCTCTGTGAGGATATGGTAATCTCCGATAAACCTATGTGGTTGCTTAAGATTGGTGGTCAAAATGGGAGGAAATTTTTAGGTGTCTTTGGTGGAATGAGGAGTACACTGGTGGTAAAAGATGATACGTCATTAGAAATAATTAATGATTAATTTGTACATATTGGAGACTGTCTACCACATTCCGTATAACCAGGCTTAAATTAACTTTTATCCCACAGATATAATTTATACTATATTGAGAGGAACAGTAATTTTTTAACAAAATTATTCAATGTCCTTTTATAGGATCAAAGTGTCTCCATCCTAATCTTAATCAGCTGTTAAAGCATAAGGTGGCAACAGACAGACGAAACTGTCGCATTTATATTATTAGTATAATTAATGTCGCACCCAACTGGTTTAAATAGCCGTTCAATCAAACAGCTAGCCCTTTGACTGAACAACGCCATTCAATCACACGTCTAGCTTTGTAATTGAATATTTAAGTCGCTCAAAACGTTCAACACTACATCTGATTCAAAAGCCGCCGTTTGATTGAATTAGTTCAGCGCTCACCACCGCGGCGCTAGGTGCGTTTTGTTTACAATATGGCGTCAACTAACCTGTGTTTTGTTATTTTGTGGTTGTATTAAGTTGGTATTAAGATATTTTTCGTAAATATACGTTACAAGTATTATTAAAGAGACAGAAATTATGAGGCACATACGAGTGAATCAAAATTTGAACTAATATTCGAGGAGAAATTACGGGGTTATGAAATGCATCACCAAGGTATTTAAGTATTGCAATTGTATCCAAAATTAGTTATAATACAATTAATCTGCTTGTTATCAATACGCTTGTGTAATAATAACACTAAACTAATGATCACCTTAGTTAATTTACCATTTAATCAGTTGGCTAAGCGTCATCTAGCTGTAGTGTTGAACGTTGCAGTCAACAAGTCAGCTAAACGACGTATAGCCGTGTGATTGAATGGCGTTGTTCAGTCAAAGGGCTAGCTGTTTGATTGAATGGCTTTTTTAACCAGTCGACTGCGATATAAATATAATAATATTATATACGGGAAAATCTAAGTTGTATAAAACTGGCATAGTGTCCCTTTCACTATAGAGTAAGACAACTGTGACAGTAGCAGCGCTGAAACAGTTGTTTTTCTTTTAGTATTATATGGGCAAGTTCGTGTCATAATATTATGACATGAACTGCAGGGCTGATGATGACGCAGAGCCGTGTACGGTGTAATAGTGTCATAATTGAATAATCGCAGTGATTGGTCATACGCCGGCCGTATTGACTATTACCGGTGTCCAATAATTGGACCTGTTCCCTGGATAGGTTCTAGTGTTCGGGATGGTCAAGAACAGTGGTCCCCAACCTTCTTTCATATGGGTCACAAACATGTTTTGGTCATGGTGTCGCGGGCCGCAACAAAAATTTTAGGGTGATTAAGTAACGTTTTCAAAATTAACGATTTAAAAGTGGAAAAAAATACGACTTTCACGACGACTTTACATTATTTTGCCGGTGGGCGTAAATTTCAAAATGTTAAGGCTGCCTTCACATTACGTCGCCAGTGGTGCGGCAGCCGCGCGACTTCCATACTAAAACGAGCCGCGCGGCAGCCGCGCGACTCTCTTTTGTATGAAGTCGCGCGGCTGCAGCGCTGCTGCCGCACTGCTTGCGACGTAATGTGAAGGCGCTCTAAATGGTTTAACAGCACGCGCGCGGGCCACTGATAAAGTCCCGGCCGGCGGGCCGCATGCGACCCGCGGGCCGGGCGGGTTGGGGATAGCTCTAGAATGTGAATTGTTATGTGGAAGTTTCCGGGATGTATTGTAGAATATGGATTGTAAGGATCCACGCTTTGACTTAAGACAGACTATTGTAAATTGTAGCTGACGGGATAGGACAGTGTTAAGACAATGTTATACAAAACTAGATGTTCCGCGCGGCTTCGCCCGCGTAAAATAGATATTTCACAGATAAATTAGTCCACAAAAATATAGCCCATAGCCTTCCTCGATATATGGGCTATCTAACACTAAGAGAATTTTTCAAATCGGACCAGTAGTTCCTGAGATTAGCGCGTTCAAAAAAGCTCTTTCAAATAATTTCTCCCGTTTTTTCCACATTTTCCTCTATTTCTTCGCTCTTATTAGTACTATCGTCATAAAATATAGCTTATAGCCTTCCTCGATAAATGGAACTAACACTGAAAGAATTTTTCAAATCGGACCAGTAGTTCCTGAGATTAGCGCGTTCAAACAAACAAACTAACAAACTCTTCCGCTTTATAATATTATAAGTGTAGATTGTTTTGTTTGCGTGTACACTATTACTTATATTATGTGTATGTCTGTCTGTTTACTAGCTCTACACGATTAAACCGTAGTACTACCAGCTCCACACGATTAAACCGCTGTACCTATTTTAATATTTTTATACTATGATATTAATTCGAATCTAAGAAAATACAGGATAGTTTTGATCTCATTAAAATGTATGATTCAAGCACGATAATCGAATTCGACGTAACGTGTTGTGGACAACATCTAGAAGGTACCTAACAATTATTATATTCCTAATATTATGTAATATGTATTTGCAAAAATGTGTATTCCTGTAGCCCTAGCATGGCCACCAGTAGAAATGCGAAAGTATAGACAAACTGTGGAGATAAACTTAAGGTGTCGTGCCGATCTATTTTCGTTCCGAAAAATTCAATTAAAATGCCACTTTATCACAGACCAATATAGTCCTAAAAATTCAAATAATATCCTTCTTTACGAGTATGACATATACTATAGTCTATCATAAAGTGGCATTTTAATTGAATTTTTTTCGGTCGCGATTAGCCGCGGTTTATGTCCACAGTTTGTCTATACTTTCGCATTTCTACCGGTGGCCATGCTAGGGCTGCTGTGGGTTAATGTATTAGCGAGGTTAAACTAGTAATTAAATATAAAACAGAATAACTGAAGTTTCACAAACACACATCTCTACCTCGGCGAAAGAAATTCCTTTGAAAACTAACTTCTGTTGGTTTCAGTTCAAACACTCCATGAGTAAATGAGAGCGAATTAATTAAAAATTCTTAAACAAGCTGCGAGTTCACCTGATTAAAGTTGTAGTTATTTAAAAAAGAGTATTTTTCAACTTGAACCGATTTTCTTTCTCGAAGAGTTTATTTACCTCAGGTTACTTTCCTACGTAATTTTTTAGCTGTGGTTGGGTATTCTGTAGTAACTCAGACTTTTAAATTAACTTTACTGAATTTCAACTTATCATCTTGGTTGTATCGATATTCGATATCATCAACATTTTTGGAGTTACGCACAATTTGATGATGGCTGGACTGCTGACAATTTGTTTCATTGTACTGAGACAAAAAGTATGTAGGTAATTACTACATAGTAATACTATGTACCTATGATTATTAAATTTTTAAGACTTTTTAGTAGAAAAGATTTACTGGTTTACGGAAGTGTTAAAACCCGATTACCGCGAAGCGAAAACTCAATAATGATTTTGACAGCCTATGCATGTATATGTTACTGTAAAAGCTCGAACTGCAGTAAATCCTAAGATTTTCTAGTAAAACATTAGGGAGCTACCAATCCCTAATGGTAAATGTCCGAAAAGGTTTGCGATACGATCTTTTACCACCATATAGTTGGTAAATCTTAGGATTTACAGTAATGGCATGGTATATTGAAAAAAAAAACGACCAAGTGAGAGTCGGACTCGCGCACGAAGAGTTCCGTACTGTTATAGAGCAAAAACATTAAAATATCTTTATTTTATTTTAATATTATTATAAATTATTAAAGTGGTATTAACCGTGGGAGAGCCATGCTTCAGCACGAATGGGCTGGCTCGACCAGAGAAATACCACGGACTCACAAAAAACCGGCGTGAAACAGTTGCGCTGTGTTTCGCCGAGTGAGTAAGTTTACCGGAGGCCCAATCCCCCTACACTATTCCCTTCCCTACTCTCCCCTACCCCTATTACCCTATTTCTTCTTAAAGGCCAACAGACCTGCAGCTCTTCTGAAGGTGCGAGTGTCCATGGGCACCGGAAGTTGGTTTCCATCAAGTGAAATATTTTGTTTTAGGTACATACCTTACATGTTTTGTGTTATAGTTTATTTATAGTATATTTATGGGTCGCAGAGGCCTGAAATAAATGATTTTATTTTATTTATTTTATTTTATTTTTATTAAGGTAAATAATTAAGAATTACTCATTGTTTTATTCCTAAAACCAACATTTACCAGTTGACAATAGTAAAACCTAGCATATACCGAATTTTAATGGTAAATGTTCGAAAAAATCGTCGTATTATTAGAAATATTTACATTTACCAACTCGTGTCGGTAAATCCTAAGATTGACTCTTAAATCTTGAGATTTACCGAAGTTCGAGCTTTTACAGTAACATATATAATATTATGTATGTCGTAGCGGCTAAACTACTGCGCAGATTTTAATGAAATATGAAGTAGTAATAGATTAGTGTACCTATTTGATGATTAGGGTCTATTTTTTTAATATTGTATTTTTACATAGTCAGGTTAAGGGCCTTCCCTACGGAGATTCCGTAATTTACCGTATTTAGAGCCTTATAAACTCATAATTGGAAAGCTACAGAGTTATAATAAAAATACAGCAATAATAATCTTCAGTATCTCAACATTCCTTTCCCCGTTTTAAATTTTCTATTTTTGTTTATTATACTCATGATACCTATCAGCTTCCAAAGAAAAACCAATTTCTTAAAATTCAAGCATACATTCAGCATCTCCTTAGTATTTACAAATTACTTTTATTTGAAACACACGCCAATAGATCGACAGTATCATAATTCATAAACTACATATTCCCCGTTTTAATTTTTTTTTTAGGACAATTTAGAACTGGGTTAAGTAAAAAATATACGGTTTTGGTGCGATCTCGGCAACGCGGCAAATGTATGGCCAAGGCCCAAGGTCGTTTGCTCAAGGGAACGGCGTAAGCTTGTTCAGCGTACTAGATAACGCCTGCAATACCGTTGTGACAAAATTCGTTTATCGCGCGAAAACCTTAACAAGAGCTAACAGACAGACAGACATCCTATGACGTCCTGGAGGGGGGGGGGAGCGTCCTAGGATGGTGGCAGAGTTCGTACATAGAGGCGGCGAAATTAAAGTGACCTATCACCTATCTATAGGTACAATATACATGCCTATACTCATAAAAAATATTATATTATGTATTCTTCGTCCACCGAGCACAGCCGTGACACACAGACATACTTTGAGGTTTATTTTAGTGATTAATCTTGTCTTCCTCATCCAGCGAGCCGCGACGAGGGTGACTCCCGCTACCGTTCAGCTGAGGAACAGGCGCGGGAGCTGGCGCGCTCCATCCGCCGGGAGGTCACCAAGTTGGCTGACACATGGAACTCCCTGGTCGACCGCAGCGACGCCTGGGGCAGATGCCTGGATGATGCTGTGCAGGTGAGGAGTTATACCAAACATTTTACGTAGTTTTTACATAGAACCGTGCGGGTAGACCGTAAACGGTAGAATATAGTTTGTGTAAGTATGTATATTGTATAATGCGGCACGAACGGTCATATTATTGGCGTTATAATATCCAAAATCCTAATTGCATTCTTGCTTTCATGTTAAATTCAAAAATATTTTTGAGGCATTAGAACATGCACGCAGTGCCATCTATGATCGTTTTAAAAAACAATCGATACGTCCTGTTCCAGATACGTTTAGTTCGCGTACTAAACGAGAGATGGCGCTTTTTAGCCCACTTTCTATATATTTTACCAAAGAATAATATTAATTTTATTATTATAACACACTGAGAAAATGTTTTAGTAAATAAATAAACGCGACCATGTTCATTTGATATTGAGAAAACCTGAGAAATGCATAGTAATTAAAAACAGGGTCGTATTACGCACTCAACCTGGATGTTCGGCGACCCGCCCACTTGACACGTATGCCTCAAAGGGGCTCTCGGAGTCTCGACTACGCCACTGAACAAACACATATTATAAATTATTACTCGTAATACATAATTATATATGCGATTAGTGAAATATAGAAATGCCTCAAACTAGAGAATTATTGTTACTTTAGTAGCGACTAGCGACGTTATTTAGATAGACGATAAATGATAATTTTATTTAAAACCCTGTTGCCCGCGACTTCGTCCGCGTGGAATTTAGTTTATTATATTTACTCTATGGTTTATAGTTGTTCCCGTACAATGTACATCGATTGAATAGTTTACACGCAAATCATAAAAGTATATTGTGCGGGAACCGTACATTTTTCCGGGACAAAAAGTATTCCTTGTCCCGAGACTCAAAGTATCTCCATAGTCCATGCCAAATATCATCATCTTATACAGGGTGTAACAAAAATAAGTGATAATACTTTAGGGTGTGTATGTGTTCCTTGCAAAGAGTTCACTGTGAAAGTAGCAGCGCTGAAAGACCAATTTTTTTTCACTTTTGTATCAAGGGCATTGCCCCTTACGAGTTTCTCCATACAAAAGTGAAAAAAAATTGGTCTTTCAGCACTGCTACTTTCACAGTGAACTCTTTACAAGAAACACATACACACCCTAAAGTATTATCACTTATTTTTGTTACACCCTGTATATTATAATAAAAAGTGGCCAACAAACATTGAGATATATATCTAATAAATACCTAATAACTAATTCAGACAAAAATAGTAAACATTTACCCAAATACAAATCCGCATTTTAATGTAAAAATTTGATAACCAAAGATTTAACATCTCGTTAACCTATGTATGACCCCAAATAAATCATTGGTAAACCAAAACCTGTAAAATATGATCACCAAAATTATAATGTCGGCATTATAATGTAAAATTATAATCAAAGTTTTAACATCTTTGATCTTGCTATCCTGTGCAAAATTACTCCAAATAAACCATCGTTAAATCAAAAGTAGTAAAATATGATTACCAAAATTAATAAATGAACATCTTAATTAAGTAATTAAAACAGCATTTTAATGTAACCCGAGTATTATAGTACTCTGTGATGTAACTAAAATACATATAACCAAAGTTTTTTCATCTTGCACTTGAAGGAAATCATTGATAACAGGATAGGAGTTAGGATGGTTTTTGTTGGAAAAAAGTACGGTTTCCGTGAGATAACGAATTTCGGCGTAACAGAGCAGCGGCCGCAAACTGGACTTAAACAATATTATTTATAAAATTTTTATTTTTTACCATCTAGTTGGCCTTTGGGAAACATAGATGTCGCTAAAGGGCGGGCTACATCGCGCTATCGCTGACTCGTATCTCAATCATAACTAGTCGTAAGTGCGGGAACGTCTTGAAATCATTCTGTATGTATTATGTACACGTGTAGTAATCATTAATCACTAAACTCTATTTGAATCGGTTGCTTGTTCTGAGCAGCCGTCACGCCTGTTTTTATAAGTGATGGGACTCGAATCAAAATTGAGTATTCGAATCCATTCGAATCACCACGAAAATAATCGAATCGTGATTCGAATCAACCTTTGATTCGAATAGACTGTTGATTCGAATCAAATCTTTAATTCGAATAGACTGTTGATTCAAATCAAATCCTTGATTCGAATCACGATTTAAATCAATAATCATACAGAAAGACTTAACTACAACGAAATGAAGCTGTCCATTTATCATTCTGTCTGTGTCTGCTACGCTTTCACGCATAAACCACCGAATCGTTTTCGATAGGAGTTAGTATAGAGTATAGACCTTTGGAAAGTACATAAGCTACTTCTTTTATTCCACTGCTGGCTGGGAACTAACTATATCACGTGTAGCCAACGAGTGCGGAAAGCTAGCACCTTACGGCCGTTTTCAATAACGTATCTACAGTTAAAGATCGTACAGCTCGTGAATTCGAATCAGCTCGTGGATTCGAATCAACTCGACAATTCGAATCAAATTATGTTCGAACCAATTTAAAAACTGACTCGAATCGAGATATAAATGTCATGATTCGAATCATTCAAATCAAATGTGATTCGAGTCCCATCACTAGTTATTATAATTAATTTTTTAAATCTAAGATTGTACTGTCTTAATAATATTATTATTGGATTATTATAATTATAATTATAATATTCTTTAAAACTTTGATTATAATTTTACATTAAAATTAATAAATGCTGTTATAATAATTTTGGTGACCATTTTGGTTCACCAATTATTTATTTGGAGTCATTTTGCATACATAGGATAACGAGATGTTAAATCTTTGATTATCACTTATCATTTTACATTAAAATGCGGATTTGTATAAATGGGTAATTGTTTAATATTTTTGTCTGAATGTTACATCTGGTGGTAAGTATTCAAGTGAAAACGATAATTTTACTTATTCCTAAATGAACATCAAATAATTATTAAATAATTCTTACTGCCGCTTCAGAAATCGCCTAAACCTCAACTATTTCTGTATACAATCTCACAATCTTCATTACTTTGAAGTCGGTACCAACTACCAGCATGTACCAGGCATCAGGTAAGAATCGTAATATAATAAATTATTCTATGACAAATAAATATTTTTAACTAGCTGTTGCCCGCGAGCCCTTTTGAGACGCTCTTAAGGTGACGCAGCGTTAAAGTAAGAAACCGTGTTGGATATGTTTTAGATTGCTTGTTTTCTATGAGAGGCCGGCCCGGCCTCTCATAGAAAACAAGCAATGGAACAGCAAAAAATGGAAAGGGCGTAAGCGACAAAATGGTTTTTGTCGCATAATTTAAAAACCATAAATACATTTCATATAAGCTATGCACAAATTAAAGTGCATGCTTGAACCAATTTATGTACAAATTTTGGAACCTTAAATCACTCTCCTCTGTTGGAAAAATAGGAATCCCTTTTTTTACAGAGGTCTTTTCGATTGATTATTCTGTGCTATAAAAGTTGTCCAATCGTGTTATGCTATGGGCAATTTAAAGACAAAGACATAATGAATACTGACAATGAACTTCAATTTCTTAGCTTTAGTCATTGCTGAGAAAAATCGGCATAGCTACAGCCAAATTATCAAGGCGTCGCCTTAAGGCGTTGACAACTGCCAATGACCTTGATCTCGCATCACTCTCGTACCACTGTCGATTTTCATGCCAGATGTGAAATGCTCACTCGGTAGCGTGGATACATTTTTCGTTTGTTAGAGTAAAAAATAAATATTATGGGAAATCTAGATGTCAGAACCGAAAATGTGACTATGGTATTTTTTTCATCCAGTAGGAGTACATTATTTTATTATTTAAATAAGACAAGCTTTTCCAAATATAATCAAAAATCAGATATATTTTTTGTGCCAATCAATGAAATACATACGTCTAGAAAACTGCACAAAGATGTCGAATTGGCAGCTGTCTTCGCCTTAAATATCCGTATTGTATGAGTGACCCCTTACAATATGAATGCTAAATGCCCTTCCGGAGGCATATCTTTAATGAAATGTAACAAAAGGGCTTATGCCCCGTCACGCCTGCTCTTTGAATAAGAAGTGATACTTAAGGCGACGCCTTGATAATTTGGCTGTAGCGATACCGATTTTTCTCAGCAATTAGTAAATTTTACTTTATTCACATTAAAGTTCATTGTCAGTATTAATCATGTCTTTGTCTTTGAATTGCCCATAGCATAACACGATTGGTCAACTTTTATAACACAGAATAATCAATCAAAAAGACCTTAAAAAAAAAGGGATTCCTATTTTGCCAACAGAGGAAAGTGATTTAAGCTTCCAAAATTTGTACATAGATTGGTTCAAGCATACACTTTAATTTGCCCATAGCTTATACCTATGTAGGGCCCGGATTTATATGTAAATACATATTTTTATTTTACGCGATTTTCGGCCTAGAATGTGTTTTTACACGAATTATCATGTTTAGACTGTGAAAAACCAAGTTTTATTTTCCATATTTTTCCATATTTTAGGGTTTTGCAAAGATAAGTCCATATTTTGCAAGAAAATGTCACAATCGACCATATTTTCACAAAAATCCAAAAAAAAAATACGTTCCCGCCACCATGCGGCTGCGTATTTCGTTCCTCTCGCATTTTATCGTCGTATTTCTGTTTTCAAAGAAGATTATTGAAGAAATAGAAAATAAATTGCTGAAGGTCCTATTACTGACATGGCTAAACAAAAACTGAAGTAAAAAAATATCGTGAATTATTGTGAGTTGTGACGTGCAAGATCATTTAGCCAATATTAAGCGAACTAAAGACGATATTTTTTTTATGAAATAAGGGGGCAAACGAGCAAACGGGTCACCTGATGGAAAGCAACTTCCGTCCCCCATGGACACTCGCAGCATCAGAAGAGCTGCAGGTGCGTTACCGGCCTTTTAAGAGGGAATAGGGTAGGGTACGGAAGGAAATAGGGGAGTGTAGGGAAGGGAAAAGGGTAGGGGATTGGGCCTCCGGTAAACTCACTCACTCGGCGAAACACAGCGCAAGCGCTGTTGCACGCCGGTTTTCTGTGAGCCCGTGGTATTTCTCCGGTCGAGCTGGCCCATTCGTGCCGAAGCATGGCTCTCCCACGTCAAATCATGCAGCATGACGTGCGTGTCGTGCTGTCATGCTTGCAATATGATCGGCATGTCATGCAAGTTGCACAATTAATACTGTCACGTATGTTTATTCCCAAACCAACTATGCATAGGCAAAGCCAGTATAGCATATTTCTGGCCTCTATCTCTTTAACTGTCACGAGTGACTCTTTTCGTACCTACACTAAAACAACGTTTAATAATTATTGTAATTTTATACTCCATATTTTTTCCATATTTCTGTTTTATACTCCATATTTTTCCATATTTTCGATTTTTTAGTCCATATTTTATGTACATATTTTGGATTTTTTAATACATATTTTTCCGGGCCCTACTTATATGAAATGTATTTATGGTTTTTTTTTAAGCGCGTAAGCGACAAAAAACCGTTTTGTCGCTTACGCGCTTTCCATTTTTTTGCTGTTCCATTGCTTGTTTTGGCTGGGCCGGCCTCTCATAGAAAACAAGCAATCTAAAACATATCCAACACGGTTTTTTTACTTTAACGCGGCGTCACCTTAAATAATTAGTTGTGAAGTTCGATTTCTTTAGCTCTGTAAACAGAAAAGAAGAAAATTTAGGTCGAGCAATTTTATTTAACTTTTGTATGGGCAAACCCATGACGCTGGGACGCTTGCCTTAGATACAAATCACAAATAAAAAAAATCGGTTGTCTGTAAAGTCGGTTTACTGACGATAGTTGAACGTGACAACGTCATTAGCCTTAACCCCTCAGTTCCGGGAAAAATCTATGCAAAAAAGTTGGCAGGTCAATGTGCAAAAATAATCGCGCCCGGCCTACCCTCTTTGTAAAATTAATGTAATATCCTTACATACAATCCATATTTTATGTTTGTGTGAACTACATTGTGTGAACACAGAGTGTTCATAGTTAGTAATATATGTTAAATTTTCTATCTATCAAGCCATCATAATATAGTATTTAGTCCGATGTGATATTAGTTTCTCAATTATAAACTTTCGAAACTATAATTAGTGACTTGTTCAGAAGAAATAAACGAATACTTTATTCTTCATATATTAAGTCATACCTTGACACGTAGGAAATAGAGCACAATTTTGAATAGCCGAAATAATACTAATAGCTCACAGATTGTTTATTTATTTTTCATTCAGAGTGTGGTCAATGTATCAAAGGCATAACTAACCAAACTTCTTCATACAAAAGTATTCTCTAAGTCATCGAAATACGTAATATAATCGAAACAAAGAGCGCGGCCCAGGTGGGCCTTACGGTTGTTGAGAGACTTGAGAGTGTAAATGGAACGCCTCAGAGCTGTCAGCGAGGTAACACCGCATGAACTGTCATGATTTCGGGCGCGCACCCCATATCGAATTATAAGACGTTATCACGTCAAAAACTATATGTATAGTTTTTTTCTTTTACAGTGAACTTTATATATAAGGGACATATACACACTAAAGTCTAAAGTACGAGTATTATCACATTGTTTATTTGTATAATCTCTATTCCATACTCATAATATCAATAATAATGGAACCTTCTAGGATGACCTAATAATTGTATGTTGTTGCATCAATTGGTCCAATATCCGCGGAATGTTCATTGTCTCAGATAATCTACGGGCAGATTAACAGACGTACATGTATACTGAATACAGATATATATACATTGTATGCAACTATATGTATAAGAAGAAGGAAACTAAAACAGCTGCCACCTTCTAAATTCCAATCTGTTACTGAAAGTTATAATAATCTTTAATCCCCTCTTCCTTTTTAACCCCCGACAAAAAAGAGGGGTGTTATAAGTTTGACGTGTCTGTCTGTCTGTCTGTCTGTCTGTTTGTCTGTCTGTGTGTGTATCTGTCCTTGGCATCGTAGCATCCAAAGGGGTGGACCGATTTTGATCTAGTTTTTTTTGTTTGAAAGCTGACATGATCGAGAGTGTTCATAGCTATAATTCATCATCATCAACCTGCTCACTGCTGAAAAATCTGGGTTTATGTGGTTCATGAAAGACCGTTAGTAACTTACAGTCGTTTGATGGGTTTAATATTTTCGTTCGTGACATTTTTGAATATACAGAATACATAATATACTTACACATTAATGGAAAGTTGACCTGGTGCTGCAGCATCACCTGGTAATCAATAGGATATCCAACTCCTCGCCAACTTAGAGCAGAGGTTTCGTGCTTGGGCTCATTTGAATTGCGATAACCAGTAAGACGATGAAAAACAGTTAATATTTGCATGCTGCTGCTGCAGCATCACCTGGATTCTGTAGGAGCCGAGCTTCGTATGAACCCAAAGTGGAGGTTTCGTGTTTGGGCTCATATTAACGGCCTCATCAAAAAGATCCTGTTAATAGGAGCTATTCTGCACTATTAACCTACACAAGTTTAAAAAGCATGAAATTAAATTAAATTAAGAAATTAAAAAATACCCCCGCCAAACAACTTTAAAAAGTAATGAAATAATAATTTACGACTTTAAGTTTAAATAATTCCTAAGTGTAAAGTAATATTTTATACGAGTAGTTTAAGGGTCAGATCACAGCCAACCGAATCGAGACAACCAGCGACTTGGCGATACAAAATGCAAAAGTTGCTGTTGTCGTAGTTTACTTGGCAGTCCCCCGACACACCGTGACAATAATAATTATGAACTAGAATATTACTTTACACTTAGGAATTATTTAAACTTAAAGTCAGTAAATTATTATTTCATTACTTTTTAAAGTTGTTTGGCGGGGGTTTTTTTAAATTTCTTAATCTATACTAATATTATAAATGCGAAAGTATCTCTGTCTTTTTGTCTGTCTCGCTTTCACGCCAAAACTACTGAACCGATTGTAAAGAAATTTTGTACACAGATAGTCTAAAGCCTGAGAAAGGACATAGGCTACTTTTTTACCTGAAAAAAGGAGTTGTAAGGGGCTGAAAATGTGTAAATTTGTTCAAATTAAGTTAGTTCCAAAAATTCATAATAGATGGCGCCGTGTGTCTCCTACATCGCGCTATCGCTTGCTCAGACATCTTTCTATAAGAGGTGGTACCATGTTGAGTTGCGTTTTTCGATTCTTTCTATTGTTGTACACGTCGATAATGAATAACTCACTACTCAGTACTTTATCTACGCAGTGATGAGTGACGAAACCTTAAACCTACTAATGCTAAATAGTTTATGGGTAAAGCTAAAGTTGTGTAATGGGGGGCTAAATAAGCTTTAGGTTTTATTTTAAAAAATGAAATATTATGTGCACACTGCACAGCTGTTTTTGGGTATTTTGATTTAAGGGGTACCAGGGTTTTAAAAAGCTTCTAATTTTGTTGACACCGCGCGCTATAAATTACTGAAGTCCACGCGGACGAAGTTGCGGGCAACAGCTAGTTTAATTAATATTATAAATGTGAAAATGTGTCTGTCTGACAGTTACCTCTTTATAACCTAACAGCTGTAACGAATTTGCTGAAATTTGGTATGGAGATACGTTGAGTACAGGGAAAGGACATAAAATAGTTCGGAAAAATGTACGGTTCCAGCGCGATGAACGAATTTAGGCGCAACGGAGTTGCGGGCGTCATCTAGTTGAATGGTAGCCCACAACCGTATATCGCACAAGAACCGTTCAAATTTTTGCAACGAAAACTATCCTACGTCCTTACCCGGGGCTTTCCCGGATTTCATTAAATTCGGGGTGAAGCCAAACGAGCGTAATTTGTGAATTGTGAGTCACAGAATTTCTGCCGCGTAATTTATATATTTTCATACAAATAATGACTCACAAAATTACGCTCGTGTGAATCAAACAGGACTTTTGTATGAAACTGAATGCAGCAGAATTCTGCCGAACCGAAATTCAGCGACTCACAACTCACAAATTATACGCTCGTTTGGCTTCGCTCTAAGCATGAAGAGGTTACAGACAGATGGGACACTTTCGCGTATATATTATTATATGCGAAAGTTTGTCTGTCTGTATAAGGACAATCGATATTTTTTCTTTACTTCTGTACCAAAGAAGTTCTCGTTATCATTCGCTTTAGTTCTTTGCCCGCGGCTATTCGTTAGTCGTTACTCAGTTTAAAGTTAGCTGTAATATGAATGGCTAAGAGCTTGACTAACTAGCTAAGTGAGCTATTGCAGAATGCGGTTATTTATTTAGGAGTTAGGACTAATGAATTTATATAATAATAGACTAGAACCTTTGGACTCTTTGGACTCTCTAAGTATTTCCCCTAAATCCCCCCTAGTATAAACCTTCCCTGGTCTTCCACGAATATTTCAAGACTAGAATAGGCAAAATCGGTTTATCCGTTCTCGAGTTTTAGCAAGACAAACAAAATTGAATATTCTTTTACTAAGTCATAACTCATAATAGTCTAGCTGCTAACAACATTTTTTTGTAATAAAAATAAAAGTGTTTTAAAAAGGAAACTTCTTTGATCTTTCACAGTGAACTCTACATAAGGGACACATACACATTACACACCCTAAACTAAAGTATTTATCAATTTGTTTCGTTACGTCCTATACTACATCGAATACTGGTACAACTAGTACTTTCTATGAAATAAAGTATGGTTGTCTGGAAGAAACCGCTTATAGCGGTAAGAACGCCAATTTGCGCTCTTCCGTTTTGTTTCGTCTTCTCTTTTGTATCTTAAGATGTGCAAATAAAAAGTTTATTATTATTATATTTTGGCCCAAAAGTTATACTTTTACCAAAACCACACATTTTGTGTTATATTCAAACTCCTAGTTAGTTTTAACTATATTTACGCTTATATAGAACTACATACATCATGTCAACATGTGACAGACAGACAGGCGTGCTCTCGCATATATTAACCCGACAGACTAAGCCGGATGCAGGAATAGCATGGGCTCTACAAAACCTGGCGATATAACCATACCGACTACCGTATACGGCTATACGCTTAAGGCCCTGTATTTTCAGAAACGGACGATTTTCAAGATTTTAAAGTGACAGGAGACATAAAAAAATTTAATTCTGAAAAAAAATTGGGTTAGTTAAGACTTAAGGACCTAACACAGTGGAGTTCATATTCCATTACACAATATCATGAACTTCACTCGATAGTAAAAAAATCCCAAAGTTACACATTCTACAATAACGACGATCAAAAAACTATAAAACCTGCAGGCGCAAAGGTTTTCAATCGCGCTCAGGCGCTCATGCAATTTTATAGTTTTTTGGTCGTCGTTATTGTATACATAATTCAATCGAGTAAAAAAAACACAGTTCCCTACACATTTTCTTTGTCTTTCGTTCAGTGCAAAAATTTTCTCAAAATTCCGTATAATTTGGACATAGTATGGCAATTTCGTGAAAAGAAGGGGTAACTTTGGGATTTTTTTCTATCGAGTGAAGTTCATGATATGTAATGGAATATGAACTCCACTGTGTTAGATCCTTAACCAACCCAATATATTTTTTTCAGAATTTAAATTACTATATTTTTATGTCTCCTGTCACTTTAAAATCTTGAAAATCGTCCGTTTCTGTAAATACAGGCCCTTAATGAGTAGACCTTTGGTTCGCACTCGTAGAGGGTGCAGGTTCGATCCCGGGTGGAGGCGTGTACCAATGAGACATTTTCTGATCTCAAGTACATAATACGGACGCTCGTACGGTGAAGGAAAACATCGTGAGGAAACCCGCTCATAGTTGATCCCAGACGTATTGACTCGTTCTTTCCTCTGGACTAGGTCGACTATGTCGCGAGAATGTCATATTATGTGCTTGGGCAACCATACGGACATTTAAATCTTGTCCCAGGCACTACAGTATTTGAGGAGTGGTTACTTCGCTCTGTAAATACTGTATAAATCATCCACAACGGATGCAAAGGCCTAGTTGTACTTTTTTGATTTCTTCAAAGCTTAAACCCATTTTCCTGCAATTATAAGAAAGAGTAATAAAATATCCTCAAAGGTCGTTGACGTTTTCGGGCTGAAAATTTTCGGAAACGTGAGAAAATGTGCATGAAAATAATGTGTGAAAAATCATCAAAATATTCTATTTAAAACATACTGAAGGCCAATGACTTTTGTACTAGCTTTCAAGTAGATTAAGAGAAAAAATATATTTTCATAAAAAAATCTTTTTAACATTATAATCTATTTTGTTTCAGGTAAGAATCATTTTAGAATAATTCGTCAACCATATTTCAGAATTTGTGGTGAGTATATTTTATAATTTAGCGCGTGTTCAGACAAAACTGACTATACGCCGCCGAATGTGAGCAGGCTCACTGTGAGCCCCAGTGTGAACGTGAAAATATACGGTATCGAATGTCCGCGCATACGCCTAGCGTAATGGCGTATTATCGGTTAGGTGTGAACGAAAAAGTGAATAAGTAATATGTATGGAAATGCAATAAACTGCGTAACGTTCTCTCACATTCGGCGGCTCACAGTCGGTTTGGTGTGAACACGGCCAAAAGTTTAACGTTATATTTATTTTTAAAACGGACGGATTTCATTATGAGCAGTGGCAGAATATACATGTCTATACATTAGTCATAATAAATTCAGTCGACGAACATCAAAACAACAAGTTTACAAGTTTAGCTAGGTACGCGAGAAGTAATATGCAATTCTATGTTGGACTTATGACATGTTAAGTTCATGTTTATACTAAGAAAACTTCATAGTAGTATTATTTACAGTTAGAATTTGCCCAACGTGTAATGTAAATGGCGAGGAAAACGTTCATTTTCCATAGTATACACTATACCTTCTATACCAGGGGTTCCCACTTCGCAAACTGTGCGCCGCGGCGCCCTGGTGCGCCGTGGAAAGGCAAGAGGGGCGCCGCGCCGTGAGTCGATCCTCCATCATTATGCGAAACCACAAATGTTATAAAATAAAATTATAATATTAATTAGACAAAGCAGGCTGATTATTGTTATTTACCTGCTTAACCTAACTATAATCATTAAAGGTGTTTATTTATGTATATTTTTGTAGTAGGTAGGTAAACAAGGGCGCCGTGACAAAAAAATATTATTGAACGTGTAACTGCGCCGTAGGCTGAAAAATATTGGGAACCCCTGTTCTATACAACTGCAGTCTGCGGATGAAAAAACGCTACGTAATTTTGTCCTTATGTCGACATTTTTTCGTTTCATTTACCATTTACCGATAGGGTCCAAACTCAACCCACACGAGAATCTGCCTGGTGGACTCGTGTTGTCGAAAAGTGTCCATGGATAAGTATTTTCCAACACTTCCCTACGGCCAACAGGCGTAAGGCGCAGCTATGTAGCCAAGGGTGAAGCCAAACGAGCGTAATTTGTGAATTGTGAGTCGCAGAATTTCGGTCGCGTAAATAAATATCTTTTCATACAAATCATGACTCACAAAATTACGCTCGTGTGAATCAAACAGGACTTTTGTATGAAACTGAATGCAGCAGAATTTCTGCTAGCCGAAATTCTGCGACTCACAAGTCACAACTCACAAATTACGTTCGTTTGGCTTCACCTTTAAGGTGTTTTCTGATATTTGTCGCGGGCGCTTGCGACAAATATCCTTAATAATCCTTAATCGGGCCTTAAGGTAGCTTTACCTTAAGGCCCAATTTCATCAACGTCTGTAACTGTTAACAGCTTGTTAAAATGTTATGTCTTCTCTTTCAATCATAATAAAAACGAAAGGGGTAACATGATACTTATTCGAGCATTAACTTCAACAGTCGTTGGATGAAATTGGACCTCAGTCTTTCGTGTAAATTGTCGAGTCAAACACGTGGCAAAATATGTCATTTAAAAACCGATATCAGGCGTCATCATAATATAATATACTGTATATATAATAGTACTGAAATTTGAAACTATAGGTCTACCAGAATCTGATGGCAAAAAGTGAGAAAGTAAATTGACTCTAGCAATACCTGGGTAATTGGAATAAAACATTTTGATCCTTTTTTTCATTTAATTTTGAAACATGTAAATAAATAAATTTATCCAATGATCAAGGATATTTTTTGAAAATCTGCTGTCAAAATTTGCCATCAGATTCTGGTAGACCTATATAAAGACGAGATTTGGTAACAGACAGACAAAAACATTAGGTACAAAGCGAAAGCTAATGTATCAAATATTCAGAATTTCCCCCGAACTTCAACCACGTGCGAAGCTATTTTAACTATTCCCCGGGAATCGAACCCGCGACCCTAATTAATGTGGACAGTGATTGACAGACCAACTTCCACATTCGCCGAACTTGTGGAGTTACGTTGTACGTCATTATAGAAACATATAGACAGCAACAATCTGACATAGACAGCACAATACAGGGTGCAATTAAACCTTCCTGCCAATGATATATTGATCCTTGTTAAAAATAAAAATACACGTATTTTTTCTTTTATACTCAGTAGTAAAATTTTGAGAAATAGATTCCGAAAGTTATCCTAAAACACTACATTTAATGGACACTACGCGTCGCCCGCGCGTGACGTGTCCCCGCGCGCGCGCCTCCCCCGTGTCACCCCCGCTCATACCCACCGCCGCTAGTGACCATTCTGAACCATTTTTAATGGGATAAAATATGTCATTAAAAAATTACATCCAATTTTTTTTGGTTAAATGGACTATCCTAATGATACGTAAGCCCTGGAAACATTTTTACAGGTATTATATTGATTCCGCCACTTACTATCAAATAAAGTGTCAATAATTTAAAGCTTTGTGTAGGTATGTGTCCCTTGTAAGTTGTATAGAGTTTACTGTGAAAGTAGCAGCGCCAAAAGACTTAATAGTGACTTCTATGAGAAATACCCAACGTCATGAATTCACTCATACAATAATCAATTTACTCTTTCCGCGCTGCTACTTTCACAGTGAACTCTATACAAGGGACACATACACACCCTAAAGTATTATCACTTAGTTTTGTTACACAATGGAAAACCATATCTATGCATATCATAAAACTGTAGAAAATGAAGATTCTGTACATTAAAGATATTCAAAAAATAATAAGCGGAGGGTGTCACTACATCGATATAGAAGCCAAAAACGTGGTCAGTTTTTTTGTCTGTCTGTCTGTCTGTCTGTCTGTCTGTCTGTCTGTCTGTCTGTCTGTATGTTTGTTCCACTATCACACGAAAACTACTGATCCGATTTGAATGCGGTTTTCGCAGATATGTATTAACTGTTTTTCCAACTTAACATCTGGTGTATAAAAATTTTCCCTTCACCCCTCTAAAGGGACGAAAGAGGGGGTCAGATTTTCTATAAGACTTTTGCTTTAACACGAAAACTACTGATCCGATTTGAATGCGGTTTTCGCAGATATATTTGTCTTCTTCCAACTTAACATCTGGTGTATTAATAAATTTCTCCCCGCCCCTCTCAAGGGACGAAAGAGGGGGTCAGATTTTGCATAAGACTTTTGCTTTAACACGAAAACTACTGATCCGGTTTGCATACGGTTTTCGCAGATATAATATTTGCCTCCTTCCAATTCAACATCTGGTGTATAAAAATTACCCCCCCCCCCCCCTCTAAGGGGACCAAAGAGGGGGTCAGATTTTGTATCAAACTTTTTTCTATAATGGACTTACTTCATATTATTAACTGTTTTTCCAACTTAACACCTGGTGTATAAAATTTTTCTCCCCAACCCTCTTATGGGACAAAAGAGGGGGTAAGATTTTGTATCAACTGATAAAGTAGAAATACTTTAAATGGCAAAACAACGTTTGCCGCGACAGCTAGTTTAATATAATTTATACTCAATCACAATTTAACTAACCCAAATATGACAAATGACAATGTATTTATGTGAAAAAGCCAATTCAAAATATAGAGAAAAACACTATATTATAACCTACTCCTTTTTGAAAGTCAGTTCAAAATCTGCGCTACACTGGCAAAATTAATTTCATGAAATGTTTAATTTTATAACCGATAACTAAGCGCTTCCGGGTTTGTGTTTGGTCCCACTGATAGCGGGGACATGGGCGGAGCGGGTAGCGACAAAGTATATAACCATAAATACTCGTTTTATAAATTTTTTTCGTTCAAATATTACAAGTACTGTATTTTTAAGAAATTTCAAAGTATAACTTTATGTAGTACTCGAAAGCATTATACAAATACAATTTTAGATTTCCTTTATAGAAGTAAAGCGATTACAAAATAACGTTATACTTTACTAACTAATTTTGTAATGGGCACTTAACACAGTCTTTTATACTTAAAACCATTTTGAAGTTTTAAAATTTCTTTTTACTTTATTATTAAAAGTAGTGTGACACTTTTAGGTGTGTTAAATAAAATTAATAATAGAAATGAACTTAAAAATATATAAAAATATAAATTAAAAGAATATAGATTATAGGGAATAGGGGTTGTGGTTCGTCTATCTACACTCTACACGATGCAATCCGCTCACAGAAGAAATAATATTATGTCAAAGACAAAAAAACAATCCGTGTTGGTGTCTCCAGCCAGTATTAGACAAAATCAAAATATATAGAACCTCATTGGTATGTTTTTACAGGCAACATAAAAAATCGTTAGAATAGTTAGCCATGTTCTTAGCAATTTTACGTTTTAACCTGCCCCACTGTTACTGGCACCACGCCTTTACCCCATTTGTTTGTCCAAACAATTTAATACATTCTGTGTCCAAAGGGAGATATGATTTGATTTGTTTGGGCGAATTAATCGCGTTCATATTATAGAGCGTAGTTTCTAGCTGTGAGCTTTAGAATATTAATTTTGGTTTGTTAATTTGTTTGAATTTACAGTTTTGTGCAAGTTAAACATCCGTACTTTTGTTTGACTATTCTTTTGTGGCATATGAACATACAGGATGGGTGGAGGGGTATAGAATTTATTGGAATATAGTTTGAGTATTGGAATATAGTTTAGTTGGAGTTTAGTTTTTCTCCATTTTGTAGTGTCACCTGAGAGACAGTTATACTCACGTCCTCCCGTTACTGTCCAGCAAAAGCGAAGTTTTCATGTATAGCTTCAATACTTTACATGCCAATTCTAGTATTCTAGCTTAATACCACTTGTAGGTTTAGATTACCTAAGCCTAAAAGTTACGTAGTAACTAATTTGTTTTTAAAACTTTACAGATTTTTAGACTAACTTTAAAATAACTATTTCTTGATTAGCCTATATTTATTCCAAGATTAATACTCAACATACCTACTTCTATAATTGCCATTATTTATTATTGAGATCAAAATGAATTATAATTCTATAATGAATATAAATAAAATTATACCTATCGTATAAAATTAGCCTAAAATATTCAACGGGAAGTCCTCGGTAGCCATAATTGAAGTATATTGGCTTCCATTATCATCGTAGAATGTAGATAATTATATTTGCTCCCCGTCCACAGTCGCAGGGGGCGATGAGGAGACCAAGGGGACCAAGGGGACGTAGGGGGGTAGAGGGGGCGTAGGAAAAAATTAATGAAGCTCTCATAAAGCCGTAGTTTGTTATTTAATTATGAATTTACGAGCAGCGAGCGAAATTATGTAGGGCGGTGACATGGATCGCGCGATTTCATAAGCGGATGCGTTTTAGTAAAGTTGGGTTGTAATATGTTTTTCAAGGCCAATCGCAAGACAACGTAGACCCATGATGGACAAAAACGAATACGAACGTTCGCCTTTGCCTATGATTGCTTATAATGGACGTCGATTATGTACGGACAGCTTCGCAAGCATAGCGTGGTGTGACTAGTGAACGTGCCTTTTTATGGTCTAACGTTGAAGTCTTTATTGGGTTTAATATTCGATTTTTTGTTAAAATTAAACTTTTGGGCCGATTTAGTTCAAGAATAATAATTAATTGGATTGAAATTATGTCATTATTATTGAAAGTTTTTTTCGCTGTACATACTTGATACTAATATATTTTACTATTTAACCTTCTGTTCAATCCTCTTAAACAGAGGTTAATTAATTACAAAAAGTGGTTCAAAAGATGTTTAAACGTCACTTTTTAAAGTTTATGGAAATCGCTTCAGCTTGTGAGTTGTGACCATATCCCATGACTTAGTCCAGTACAGCGTTTCTGGTTGATTAAGGCGGTCGAAAGTGGTACTGACTGTGAATTTATAGTGTTACTACTATGCAGTAGTCAGTACCCTGGGCCTGCCCTGGGCTGGGCTGGGCTGGGACTGAATTTATACTGTCTAGTGGACGGGATGGTACTTACTATAGCCACTGTGAATTGTGATGGGGTGGGTACTTAATATTAATCCATACTTTAGCCCAGTGGTCCCGAACCTTATTTTCAAACGGGCCACAGACATGTTTTGGTCATAGTGTCGCGGGCCGCAACAAAAATTTTTTGGGTTAAAAATTAACGTTCTTCAAAATTAATGATTTAAAAGTGGAACAAATTTCACGACTTTCACGTCGACTTTACATTATTTTGTCGGTGGGCGTGAATTTCAAAATGGTCCACAGATAATGTCTGAGCCGCGGGTTGGGGATAGCTGCTTTAGCCTGTATAAAATATGGTAAAGTGTGTTCGTCTGTCTTACAAACGCTTAACCGTACGTAATTTTGATAAAATTTTATAATATGCAGATAGATGCTTTGGGTCCTGAAAATTAACGTCGGATTTCCCCTTGGTAAACGAATATCGACGTTTTAGCTGTGTTTGCTCCAAAATAATGTTCGCTTAAAAACAGATACAGCTAACATAGAGCATCGTTTTTAACCGACTTCAAAAAAAGAGGTTATCAATTCGACGCGTATGTATGTATTATAGGTATTCCCAGAACTGCCCAGTTTTTCATATGTTAGTCTATATCAGCATCTGAGTAAATGTGCCAAATTTCAAAAGTGTATGTATGTATCATGTATGTATGTATTTATTTATGTTTTTATGTTTGTGTTCGCATTATATCTCTGGAACTACAGGTCCGATTTAAGTAATTCTTTTTGTTGTACTAGGTATTGCTCAACTCAGGGAATGGTGCAAGTTTCATCAAAACGGTTCAGTAGTTTTTGAGATACGGACTTTTAATTCTCAATTGCGTACTATTTTGAAGTAGGTTTTATCTTTTTAAAATTATATTATTTAAGGTTCCGTACCCAAAGGGTAAAAACGTCGTTGAAGTAGAAAGATGATGGTAAAAAAATATAGTATCTTAAATGCCAACTATAATTATACATATTATAATTTTTAATATACGAAAATATTATGTAAAATTACAAAAGAGTTATGATTTAAAATTTTAATAAATTTTAAAACACTTTGGAAGCATTCATACATTGCGTAAATGACCCAAAAGTACAGATTTATAAATATTGGTTTTAAAGGTTCCTTACCCAAAGTGTCTTCTTAATCACTTAACCCTATTGCAAAAAATTAAGATCTACTTTTATAAGTCCATATTGGGATCAATTTTAACCCGCAGCGGAAACGAGGGGAAGAAAATGGGAAGAAACGAAAAGGTGGACCTATTTTGATCAAAGACTTCTGTTTAAACTGAGGTTTAAATAGAAGTCTTTCTTTTTAAACCTCAGTTTAAACAGAAGTCTATGATCATTTTTGGTCTAGTTAATTTGGTTTAAGGCTGACGTGATCTTTATTAATGTTCTTAACCATAATTCATCATCATCAGCGTGATCAGTGTTTATCTATTTCATTAAAGTTGTACTTACGCAAAAGTTTATTAGCATGCTTTCTGATTCCTAACATTTATTAGAAATTTGGATCGGGGTTTAAATTTTTTATTTTCATTATACATTGACAATTCTGCCATTATATCATTGCCAATTCTGTGTGTCATTATTCATTAATCATTCATCATTATGAAGTTGCAGGCAACATCAAGGAAAAAACTGTGAAATAAAGTAAGTCCGTAAAGTCTGAACCGATTTTGATGATGCACAGTAATAGTAGAACACAGGAAAGAGGCTTCGTCGCAGAAAATGTACGGTTACCATGCTATTAAGCGTTACAAAGTTACATACGTCATGTACCATAATAGATGCGATTCGTGTGCTTTGTTGTCGTGTGTTTGGAATAATGATGTGTCTTATGGGAATAAAGTTTGCTAATGGTGTATTACAAAGGTTCTGAGAACGAATTTGTGCAAATTTTATCCAACTTAGTCAAAATTAGGGTTATGTTTTTCAAGCGAATGTATAAAATATATATTTATGATCATTTCTGTTATTTCTGTGGATTACGAGAACGGCTGAACCGACTTGGCTAATTTTAGTGTTGGAATATTCGTGGAAGTCGGGTTAGGTTTATATTAGGGGGGAGTGATACGAAGTTCACCGCGTCATCTAGAGGTAGTAATTATAATTCACGAAAAAAAACCATAGAAACTTTTTGGCCACGTGACTTTTTACTATGGAAAAGGAAACTTTTTTTTTGCGAATTTACAGTCACCCCCTTTCGGCTTAGTATAACCTTATTTGAAACACCCTGTATATTTTCGTAATTGGTCAATAATTAATTTGATGATGAATCTTGCGCAATAATTAATTTGATGATGATGATGTTTTAAAGCTTTTTGTGTCAGTATTTTTTTACATTGGAAAGCTCCTCCAAGGATAACAGGTTGGCTTGACCGGTTTTGAATAAACTCAGGTGTAAAAATAATCTTAATTAAAACATTACATTATCTTGTTTTATAACGGCTTTATTCTGTATTTTATTTGATGTAAGCTTAATTATTTCGTTTAAATTGGAATCTTTCAAGATTTTTTTTAATTTCTGGCTGAAAAAAAAATCGTAATTGTGCCCGATTTCTTTTTTTTATTGGGGTTTATTTTTTCTCTGCCATATTTGTTTGGCTAAGCCCATAAGAAGCGTTAAAAAATTCACAATTCTGTCACCAAAGATGCAGATTGTTAGCCAAAATTATAAAATAACTATCCTTAGAAATCAGGCATAAGAGACATAATATCCGAAAATTCCTTCTGGCAATTAACAAGTAACAACGAAAACAAAAGTTTAGTTTATTTGTGTCGCCGACTGCGAAGTGCGAGTCACTGCTTCTGTCTTTAGCACGTCCTAAAATAGGGATGGGGCATCAGGATAATATCGATAAAACGTTCGATAAAAAATTGACCTCACATTCGATGATATCATGGTCTCTGATGATATCAGAGACTACTCATGTGATACTAAATTTGATACACCGGTAAAAAGCACTGAAACTGTTTAATTTTACTATTAATACCTACCTGTACTACAACAAAACTAAGTAAAATTAATTTAGGGTGTCCCATATGTTGAGTTTACTGTGAAAGTGGCAGCGCTGAAAGAGGTATTTTTTTTAGCGTTAGAAGGCAAAAGTACAATAACTCCTTCAGCGATGCTATTTTCACAGTGACAATTGTACGAGGGACACATACCCTAAACTTTAAAGTATTAGCATTTTGGTATACCCTGTTTAAGGCCCTTCCCCTACGGAGATTCCGTAATTTACCGTATTTAGAGCCCTATAAACTCATAATTTGAAAGCTACAAAGTTATAATAAAAATACAGCAATAAAATATAAGTAAAAAATATAATTTTTGTGCGATCTCGGCAACGCGTCAAATGATGGTCAAGGTCGTTTGCTCGGGGGATGGCCTTAATAGTAAACCTACTTTCATTGCTCTATATTTTGCTGCACATTTTGGATTCTTGAATTTATAGTCCATGGTCGAAGTCCGAACCTAATATCTACTCTAATAAAGGTATACACTATACGCTCACTAACAAGTACATAATAATATGATGCGACAATAATATCGCAAGACTGACCTGCATTGCCCAATATCCTGCTTATATCTTCGATAAGGTTACAAAGACGATCCTTATAACAGGGACGTGAAATTGATTAAATAGTTTGAAATGTATAGGCTTAGCTATTTCTACTATTCGTATACAAATATGTTTTAGTAATATAATATTATCATTGTTCGTAATATATGCACTAGTTGACTTTTCAACGTGAGGAGACGATGCGATGTATTTTTAAATGAGCCATTCAAAATTGGCTATGTCCAACACAAAGACAAGGAAAGTTTGTCAATTCAATGTGTGTCTTTTTGGGTAGTAACTTAAGTTCAGTTTTGAATGACAAATTTGAAAATGGCTCGCATCGCCTAGTCACGTTGCAAAAATGCTCGTAAGTCGTAACTCGTAAGTCGTAGTTTATGATTTAATTAATGTAAAATATCATTATTAGTTGATTAATGTTAAACTAAGAAACCTTTGCAATTTATACGTGACTTATGACTATAAATATATAAGTTAAATCAACATTATAATATTTAGATCAACTTCCTATGTTTCGCTTATCGCAACTTATAAACCCCAACGTCACAGTTCAATGAATTTTATAAACAAAAGCGTTAGCGAAAATAATAAGCTATCGACATGCCCCACGACATGCCCCCCACTAAAGAACGCATGGCATACAGGACCAACAATAATGATTATGTAAATGTATGCGCGGGCGCAGGGCGCGTTTGCATTTGACGTCTCAGTGTCATGGCGGCCGGCAGCCAGGCGCCCGCGCGCCTTGCGCCATAAAAAAGCGCTGTCTAAATTTCGAAGTTCGAACGTGTCCACGCGTGACGTTTGTTTTTTTTTTTATGTGAATGGAATACAGTGCAAGGATTTTGGTGATTAGGTTCCTAATCTATCTACTATTATGTTAAGTTTATTTTACGCTACACTCTCTGGTTTTGTTTTACAAACAAATCGACAGATATACGCAAAGTGATTCACTTTTAAGTTTTAACGAATATGATTCAGCCGACTTTTGTTACTTTACCAGATTTGTTTATCGTTTCGGTTCCTTGACGTTTATTTTTATTCTTGTTTCTAAGAATTATTTATTAAGTTTACCGTCTGCAGCTACATGAATATAATGCAGTATGTACTTTAAAATATACCTACCCCTGTCAAATAAACAGATCAAGAGCTTACATGTGTAAGAGATATTATGGTTTTACAATGTTCTGTTCTTGTATAATACGTTAGAAATATTGCTTGACAGACAAATACAACATAATATTGTATGTCTGCGTCTGTACTCTGTAATCACACTATGGGTCATTTTATTAGTAAGGGTTTAGTTTTTATTTTATCAGCTGACTCCAAACTGCATATTGATTTAGAAATTAGTTTAGATCGTTGACCTACAAAGATTATTATGCATCAGCTGACTCAGTGCCGAAATAATCGCAAGAATTCCACGATCCTATTGTATAATAATCTTTGTAGGTCAACGATATGTGCATTCTACTCTATGATTTTTCATCGTACTCCTTATATTTTGACAGGTATACAGAATAAACTATAACTTTACTATGTACTAGATGTTGCCCGCTACTTAGTTGCAGTTTGTACGGCAAATCTTGTCGCGCTGGAATCGCACATTTTACCTAAAAGCTATCCTATGTGCTTTTCCGTCTCTTAAAGTATCTCTATACAAAATTTCATCAAAAATGGTTTTGTGGTTTAAGCTTGAAAATGTAACTTACAGACACACCGATAATCCGTAAAAATATTTTACAATTTACATATTTTACAATTATTAGTAACTGTTTTGTCTATTTTAAATATAATTATTTTTGAAGTCATGCGACCCTTTTTAAAATCTTCTGGTTCCTCCCTTATCTATAAGGGTGGATGGTGACCGACATCTGTTTTTTATCTTATCCTTTTAAGTGGTGCGTCGTAATTAAAAGATTTTATTAGTTATTATTATTTTTAACAAAAAATTAAAACCGACTTCCAAGGTAAAAACAATAATAACATCCTTATAATATGAACTAAAAAGTATTAAATAATTTTTCCTCTCTAAATGTGCCTTTTTCCGAATTCGGCTACACCTCAACTATTTCTGTACTCAACCTTCATCATTTTGAAGTCGGTACCAGATATATTAGCTGAATCTTTATATTTTCTTTGACAGAAAATTTGAAACTTTTGGAACTGGCACCGACTTCAAAATTATGAAGGTTGAGTACAGAAATAGTTGAGGTGTAGCCGAATTCGGAAAAAGGCACATTTAGAGAGGAAAAATTATTTAATACTTTTTAGTTCATATTATAAGGATGTTATTATTGTTTTTACCTTGGAAGTCGGTTTTTTATTTTTTGTTAAAAATAATAATTTCACTCTTTTTAGTTACCTAGTAGATAAACTATAATTAGTGCCAATTTAAATTGTATAAAAAATAGTTTCATATTGTCTTCACTAGATGTCACTGAGGCGCTCCTGTGTCGGCGCTATCGCTTGTCCGAACTCCGAATGTTGTTCATATACTTAGTTTTAGTTACACGATGTATTCAATAGATGGCGCTGAGGTGCTCCTGAATCGCAGTATCGCTTGTACGTAGGAGTTTTATATAGTTGTAACAGATTTTGGCTGTGAGAATTGAAATTTGAATTGTCAACATTTTGAGTGGTAATTATTGATCTCGTATTGTTATAAGAATTTAGAAAATATTAATTAACCCTCCCAAGATGACCTCCGTCATAGTCCGCGAGTTTATAAGTGGTCGTCGGTGGTAGTGACCATACCACCCTACGCGTCGAATTACTGCGTTTATTCTACGTATCTTATTACAATTTGTTAAGACTGTTAAGAGTCATAGTCTCATACCCCAAGGCCCAAATATCAGGTAGATAAATTTAAACAATACATTTAAAAAAATCTAAGTGAACACAACCCTGTGCATGCTAGGTAATTTAACAAATGTGGCCGCCAGAACAATGGATTTCCAAGAATCCGCGGTCGAAGGATGAGCCGAATCACACCCAGCGGTGCGGCGAGCATATTTTCAGTGTCATAATAATATTATGATATTAATCTTTACCTTCATTATTGTAATACATAGTACTATCGCTTGAGAAACTTGGAAAGTCTCGCGGCCGCCTGCGCCTTTCTCAAGCGATACTATATTGTATTACATTAATGAAGATAAAATTTAAAATCATATGACACTCAAAATGCTCGCAGCGCGGCATGCCCTGACATTCCGGTTAGAACTTGAATAGACGTACGATGTTTACGCACGCGCCGCGCGGCGACGCCGCACCGACCGCCGTGTATAAACAGCCTATATTAATAATTGGTGTTGTTATGTACATAATTATTATTATTGTATCCATACCTATGCCTTGTAAGTTGTACTTTTATATATTTTGTGCCATGAGACATTGGTGACCTTAACACGACGTGGTAATGATGATGATGACGATGATGATGATGATGAATTTGAATTGCGTGGTAGCATATGCTTTCTGTTCTTAAAACAACGCCGAAACTCCCAAACGTGTCAAATATTGTATTATATCTATAAGGAGTCAGGAGTTCTCTCAGCATCTTCGAAACCATGGTATACCTTGACCCAATATTTGACTTTTTGGTAGCATATTCTTAGTACACTTCACATAAAACCAAAATCACCATATGTTTCCATATAAATTTCGAGGAGTTCCCTCGATTACTCCTGGATCCCATCATCAGGTCACCACTTTTGTGAACATGGTACCAAATTGGAGTGAAACCTAATACAACAAAACAAAAATTTCGAAAATCGGTTCACAAACGGCGGAGTAATCGTTGAACATACAAAAAAAAAAAAAAAAATCCACAGCCGAACATATAACCTCCTCGTTTTTTGGAAGTCGGTTAAAAATCTTTTCAAGTTTAGAAAGACTGATTGAATTGATAAGTTGATAAACTCAAAGAGCAATAAAGTTTTTAACGTATATTTGTGATGACTGATGACTGATGATAATGATAAAAATCGGCCAAGTGCGAGTCGAAATCGCGCACTAAGGCTTCCGTAGCTTCATAGAGCGAAACTTACACAAAAATTGTGTTTTTGTATGGCCGAGCCCCCTTTAAATATTTATTTTATTTTAAATTAATAATTATTAAAATGCAATATTTTAAGAATTTTGTGAATACCTGTTGCTACTTGCTATTATTGATTACGCGCAAAAAGGCCAAAAAATATCGATTGCTATAATATGGGAGGCCCCCCTTACATATTAATTTTATTTTTAGTATCTGTTGTTAATTGTTATAGCGGCAACATAAACACTTACACAATCTATGAAAATTTCAGAAGTCTAGCTATAGCGGTTCTTGAGATACAGGCTCTTGAGACAGACAGACAGACAGACAGACAGACAGACAGACAGACAGACAGACAGACAGACAGACAGACAGATAGACGGACAGACGGAGAGACAACGAAGTTATAGTAATAGGGTCCCGTTTTTACCCTTTGGTTACGGAACTCTAAAAACAAATTTGATTCGAAATTCAAAAAGAGAATTGTAACATGCCAATTTTTTTTTTTTATTTGAATTGATTCGTAACTAAACTGCCAACTGCAATTTGGTAAAAACGTGCATTTTACTCGAATCTAAGTCCTGAAGCTTAAATTTAAAACAGAGAGAAAGGCAGTTAGAAAGTTGTCGCCAGAACAATACTGGACTATTGGGACCAGCTATCCCTAACCCGCGGCCCGCGGGCCGCGTGCTACCCGCCGGGACTTTATCTGTGGCCCGCGTGATGTTAAACCATTTTGAAATTCACGACACAAAATAATGTAGTCGCCGTGAAAATCGTGAATTTTTTTCCACTTTTAAGTCGTTAATGGGGATTGTCAATTTTTTTTTAATTGTGCCCATTACAAAGACATTTCGAGGAATAAAGTCAGTGATCGTTATTCTGTATATAAATTCAAAAAATATCCATTAGTTACTTATATTTTTAAACAAATATGTTTAACCTTAGTTTGACCTTCAATGATGTCACATTACGTTTTGAACTTTTGGTATGCTTCTCGAATCAGTTTTCACATAAATAAGAGAACTTACATTCATTTAACACCTTGTTGATACTAATTGACAACGCTCTTTTTTTTAATTTTTATGTATGCCGGCCGTCGATGATGACGCCATGGATCCGAAAACTTTAAAAATTTATTTTAAAAAAACTAGCCAATTAATTAAAAAAATATTTAATTTAAATTCTTAAAATACCCTATTTCAACGAAAAAAAATATAAAAAGTACACGTGTTTTTTTTTTGGACAGTGCCCATTTTGAGGAACGTAATTTTACCCTATTGTACCCTAAAAAATTTTTGTTGCGGTCCGCGACACCAAGAGTCAAGACCAAAACATGTTTGTGGCCCGCATGACAAAAAGGTTGGGGACCACTGATGTGGACAATTTATCCACTTACAACGGCTACAACATTTCGCACCCAGTGTCATTTTCCGCCATTTTGTTTCATGTTACATTACTCGCATGCCAGCCTAACTTGAAAAATAATCTTTTGAATAATCCATACTAATATACTAATAATATTATGAATGCGAAAGTGCCTGTCTGTCTGTACGTTGCACATCTTCACGCCCAAACCGCTGAACCGATATATCTGAAATCTAGTATGAAATTACTTTGAGTCCTGGGAACATATAATACTTATATAATATAACTATTTATAGCGGAAAAATGTACTGTTCCCGCGCGATAAACTAATTTTGACGACACGAAGTTGCAGGCGTCTTATAAGTTTTAGTATACAGAGTTTAACAAAACTAAGTGATAATATTTTAGGGTGTGTATGTGTTCCTCGTAGAGAGTTTACTGTGAAAGTAGCAGCGCTGAAAGACCATTTCTTTCACTTTTGAATGGGGAAACTGGGGCGCTGGGGCGATTGCCCATTCAAAAGTGAAATTTGTCTTCCAGCGCTGCTTCTTTCACAGTGAACTCTCTACAAGGAGCACATACACACCCTAAAGTATTATCACTTAGTTTTGTTTCACCCTGTATAATATAAAGTCAAGCTAATAAGAATGCGCCAAAATTCATCATAATAACCACTCCTGTCTGCGAGTTAGCAGCGCACCTGCTCCTAGTTGCTGCGACAAACGGAACTCACTGTATATTATTATAGCTTGGCTGAATTTTTAATGTTTGCTAATCTGAATTTTGTGGATAGAGTGCAAATTTTAGTACACACCTTCTAAAATAGAAGAATTCTTGTGGATTAAGAGACTTACAATTGTTTAAAGTTTTCAGATGATATTATAATTATAGATTTCAGAATAGGCTTTGGAGCAAGAGAAATGGAAAACCTTGGGGGAGGCCTATATTGCCTTTGGGGGAGGCCTATATTGCCTTTGGGGGAGGCCTATATTGCCTTTGGGGGAGGCCTATATTGCCTTTGGGGGAGGCCTATATTGCCATCATAGGCTTTAACTTTCGTATAATTATAATATTAGTATGGATTCTCGACAGCTAAATCTAAATTAATAATTTAAAGGGGCATCTCCATCAAAGATGTGTTTCTGAGAATCAAATTTCTTTGTTTGCCCCTCCCCAACTATTCAAGCAAAATATATGAATTGGCTATCTATCTCAAGCAAAATATATGAATAGGCTATCTAGGCAAAACTCAACAACCTAATATGGCTTTAAATGCTACAACAAACTGTAACAAACATACTTAATGGACCTAGAGGGACCAATGAACCATTTGAATTTGTCTCCGTGCATTTGTCTATTGGCTATTTTGCCTTAGTTTCGGGAAAGATACAAATTCACGAAATTACAGCATACTAATATTAGCAAAATCTGTAACTTGGGAATTAGATGATCGAATTCCCATCATCATTTAGTACCTATTGCAATATCCCTAGATCATCAATAACGTTAAATGATCGACGGAAATCTTAATTATCTCCATATATGGCGTAATAGTGGTGTCCATTAAGATTTGTGTCAGATAAGGAGTCCGATCACTCTTAATTAATATCTGCAGCGCGCAGCCTCTATTTACCTAAATCAAATTATAGGTATGGCTATTAAATTAATGGCATGTAACATGTTGGATCTATGATCTTACGAAGTACAATCTGAAACGATTGGGCAAATCATATTGCTAAAACTATTATTATTACTAACTAGATTGAACTTCGTATAACTTCATTCCTAATATATTTACCTTCCCTAGACTTCCACAAATATTTCAAGACCACAATTAGCAAATCTGTTCTCAAGTTTTAGCAAGACTAACAAAATTAAAAATGTCCAGTCTACGTGGTATGTAAATTCTATTTTTTCTGGCACTAATCATGTATTTATCACTTACACTATTTCAGTTGGTCATTGTTTTCTGCTTTGAATCCCCCACCCTCTTGTAACTGATCAATACCGGTGGTATTTCACGATATAATTGCATTCAAATCCATCCAAAGACTGAAAAGCTTCGGATTCTCTTGATGTCTTCGCTTTTTTCCTCTTTAATTATCCAGAATTGATTGGAGTGCTCTTAGAGTGGATTTAAAGTAAGCTACTAGGTTAGGATAGGCCTCTCTTTGTTTTCCGATGGACAAGCGATAAAGTCCCGTGAAAGGACATATAATACTTTTATCCGGGAAAATGCGACTAGATGATGCCCGCAATTCCTTTACGCCGAAATTAGTATATCGCGCGGGAACATTTTTTCGGGAAAAAAGTCCTTTCCCGAGATGTGTCTCGGGAAAGGACTTTTTTCCTTATTAATATCTCCATACCGAATTTCAGCAAAATCTGTGCTGCGGTTATGGCGTGATGAGGTAACAGACAGACACACATATTTTATAATATTAGTAAAGATGTTTGCATATGATCGATTGTGCAGGTTTGCAAACATGGTCATCCATCGGGCTCGGAATCGTTAAGGCAATCATGGCTTTGCATCATTTCACAAAGAGGGGCGTTATTTTGTTGGCGAATGCTCGACCCCTATTGCAGGACAATAGGACTCGTTTTTAGGGCAACCCTAAAGTTATGCGGGTTAAGTTTTTGAGGTTAAAGGCAGGGATAAATTCGCAGACAATCAGTTTTGCAGCAGTAAAAGGGTAGATTTTCTACTTTCTTTAAATGATAAAAATCTATACTTAGTCATAGATAGCACTGCTTTTTGAACACAGAGTATTTTTTTATATACTTAAGGAAATTTTTGATGCACAAGTTAAAACTTATTTCAGAAATCAGGGTTGCCTACATAAATAATGTATTTTTTGATGAATAAATTCCAATGTATTTCCTTTTGTTTATTTACTAAAAAGTTTCGGGCTATACACTTATTGGTAGCTATACCTACTGTATGTTGATGGTAGATCCCCTCCATTTTCAACTTCCAAGTGATCTTAAGGGAGATCGCACACGTCACACTTTTTGTGTGATCGAGTCTGCGGCTTCCATACATTCTGATGGCACTCGCCATGCAGATTGCGATTGCGATGCAGAGCGATGTGCGATCTCCCTAAAGGTACGCAGTTTATACGCAGTACTATACATATTATAGTTTGTACGCAGTCTATATTATAATATATGGACTGGACAGTTATCATTATGCTGGCCAACCCAGCGTTAACAGACCAATCTATCAGATCTTTCACATCAAAACCCAGCTGCTGAGTTCATTAGTCAGCTCAGACCAATTTTGTAACTCTAACAATGGTTGAGTCACTTCCGTCCGTTCCCATGGAGCTACCGGAGAATAACCCTTATGGTGTGGGAAAAAGGTGATGTGGAAGGTTGAATAAGCCTGAACCCAGCTCTCGAATGAAGCGGAACTAAACAGAGCATAACATTAAGTGTTGCCACTATTTGGTTTTGTTCATAGAGAGCTTCGCCATGCTTTTTAACCCCCAAGGAAAAAAATTGGTGTAATGAGTTTGACGTGTCTGTGTGTCTGTCGTAACAAAGGAACGATTTTGCCATTCTTAACAATATTTCATCATCATCAGCCATGTTATTAGGTATAGGTCTACCAGGATCTGATGGCAAATTTTGATGGCAGATTTTCAAAAAATATCCTTGATAATTGTATAAATTTTTATATTTGCATGTTTCACACATATTATAATCAGCCGCTATAAGGAAAAAAAAAGGATCAAAATGTTTTATTCCAATTACGGTACCCCGGTCATGCTAGCAGCTAGAGTCAATTTCTTTTAACTCACTTTTTGCCATCAGATTCTGGTAGACCTTTAGTCATCACTCATCACTCATCAGTGTTAGAAAATTAGGCGTTTATCTAATTAGCTCTTCATCGGCGTGTTTTCAATTTTCTAGTTCAATTTTATTATTGAGATTATTTCAGATAACTTCTCTATTTATAGACATCATTGCAGAATGCACGAAACATCGCACTGCACTCTGTAAATAGCCATAAAACCGATAAGCTATTTCCGAACTCGTATAAACTATCGTATAAATAAAGTTTCCCAACGAATGATCTGTCAGTTTCGCCGCAAACGTATCCCAATTTCGCTATTTTTACCCCCGAGGCCGACCAAAAAAAAGGGTAGAAAATAACAGAATCCATTATGAATTCTATGGTGTCTGTATGTTACCTCTTTACGCCTATATAGCTGAACAGATTTTCCTGAAATTTGGTATGGAGAATGGAGATACTTTGAGTCCCGGGAAAGGACATTGGATACTTTTTATCCCGGAAAATGTAAGGTTCCCACGCGATGAACGAATTTTGGCGCAACGGAGAGCGTGCGTCATCTAATTAAATAACATAATATAGTACGTGTCCTCAAAAAATTAGCTTACACATTTACAAGTTACTTATTTATTTATCACATCCAGCAACCTTTAATGCTTGTGAATGTAGACAACGACAATTTTCAATTCACATGCAATTGAATCTCTAAATTAAAATGTCACCACGCGCGGACAAAGGAATCATTACTTAGCAGAAAAAATTGAAATCGCGAATGGAACACAATGGAATAAAAGTTCCTGACAGGCTTGTCGGTGCCAACTGTCCCCGAAACTGGGGTAAATTTAACGCTGGCAACATTGCACAATCACACAGAATATGCACACATAGATGCACACAAATTCCGGAATTCAGATGTCTGGAATGTCAATGCGGTTTTGATATTAGATTTTTCGATATGATAAAAGTTTTTTAAGTTTAAATATTATCTTCAAAGAATAAGATGGATAGATTGGTTATTTTATGATTTAAATTATGAAGCTTTTGCCCTCGCAAACGTGAAATAATATTTTGTATTTAACCCGCTTGGCTTTTTTTAATTCACACAACAATTTTATCCTACATTATAAACATTACATATTGTAGAGAAATATTTTTTCTCAGTGGCAGCAGGTGCATTATAAAAGGAGCATGTATGCTTAATATCAAGTATCTAACTATAAGTTATAAGTTATAACAGCCAGTGCATTGGATCTAGCAGTCAATCAGCTTTACAATAATTTCAATTTGTAATAATTTATACATTTTTAATATTATTTTTATCAATAATTTACAATATCAACCTAAGCCAATAAAATAACATAAATCAATAATTACAGAGTCGCCCGTAAAAAGCTTATCCATCTTACTTAAAGTGACATTAGCGAGTGTTGCAATACTAAAAATAAAATTTCCCAAAATGGCCGCCGTCACAATGGCCGGCGCGTCGACCCCAATAAAAATAGCATTAAATTGTGCAGTATCATTTTTAAGACCCCTTATGAACTTTAAGACGAACGGCGGACACGCAGCGGTTTTGTAAGCGCTATGATGCGGACGTTCATACGATATATTTACTTTAATCCTTCGATCGGGGATTTTCGGAAATGCTATTATATTCTATTGTTATCGCGATCACCGGTGCTCGTAATTCGTATGGGGCTTGATGGGTTAATATTAATTTAAATTAGAAAAACAAAAAAACATTACTAAATAAAATGTATCTAGAAACTAAAATATGTAACTAAATCGTCTATCTAAAGTCTAAACTTATGTAGAATATACATGAGAATATCCGAGGGGATAATAAAAGGACCTTGTTGTTAATATTTTATTCTCGAAAAAATAAAACACGAGCTAATACAAGGCCGAATTTAGTCCCAAATGAAGTAACAAAGGACCGAATTTTTCAGCTCTTACAAGTTTATAGTCCGGGATTATTTTACCTCGGTTTTCACGAAAGTGGTCCTTACGGCCGCGACATAAAGGCATAGCTGGTACTATCTCTTTACATATGACGGTCACATACTTCCACTTGAGAGATTGTTTAGTCCTGCCATTCTTATTTTAATGGCGTCATCAATTTCCCAGGAGCAATCTCTATGCCACTAAACTTACGCGATTTAAATGTTTACTGCCACTTGTGAGAGTAACATAAAACTACCGCATTACGTGGTATTACTCTCGAAGATTTAAAACTCAGGATTGGATGTAGTCTGTAGTAGATTAAAGATGAGGTTTTTCCTATAAAATAAGCATTATAAAATATGCAAGACAGGAAAATCTTCATAAAATGCAAAGTTCAGGCATCTATGTCTGTTTGAATAGACAAAATAGGATAATAACAAACCCTAGCCCCTTAGTAATTTAAGTGTATTCGCTAGTTTCGATAGCAAAGTTAGAAACTTTAATGTCAAAATTGTATGGGACGTTGGATAACGCGTCGAAAGCGATGCGTTTTATCAAATCTCATACGTTTCTGTCATCTAACTTAGCTATTGAAGCTAGCGAATTCATTTTGACTAAGATGCTTGGATTCACTGCTTCACGTTTCGTTTCTTGTTACCTTTATTCTTAATGCAATATTACTTTGGGCTTATAAATAACTAAAACAATGCGTCGTTGAAGCGCATAGCGGATGTGCAACGTCGAAAACATTGGGCGTGGTCGCGTCACGTCACGCCTTTGCACAAAGTTATTAATGTGGTACTCTGTTGAACCAATTCAATATTTTTAACCACTGGTAAGGCCGTGTTCAAACCAAACTGACTGTAAGCCGCCGAATGTGAGCAGACTCATGCACTGTGAGCCCCAGTGTGCACGTGAAAGTAAACGGTATCGAATGTCCGCGCCTACGCCTAGCGTAATAGCATATTGTCGGTTAGGTGTGAACGAAAAAGTGAATATGTATGGAAATACAATAAACTGCGTAACGTTCGCTCACATTCGGCGGCTGACTAAAAGGGGAGAGTCTTTGACGTATCTGTGTTTGAGTTTTGCTTCCAAAAGCATGAATTAACTTTAGTAAAAGAGTGTTTTTTGACAACTCATGTTCAAAAGCGTACACGTATTTTTATTTTTCTTAAATCGAATGTCAATCATCGTGTAAAATAAAAAATATATTTGCAAAGTTTTGCTAAACAGTGTTTTAAGTTTTAAACACAATGAAATATTATAAGAGATTAGGCCTTCGAAATCGCAGTCCGCAGTCTTTGTGAAGGTACGTAACTCTTGCAGCTGGGCTCTAAACAATTAAATTACTGAAGTATCGCCGCAGTAATGAAAAATGGCGTAAATAACTTTGATGCCTTTATATAATACCTACGTTTATTTACTATGTACAGTGTACACAAAAAATTTAACTACTCAAATCAAAACCAGTCTAAAGTCTAAACGTTTGGATGCTACGACTGACGACTACTACGGACATACACACCCAGTAATTTATAACACCCCCCTTTTATTGGGGGTTAAAAATAAAAACACAAGTTTTGTTAGAAAAAAAACTGAAACTATGTGAATTTCACAAAAAAAAAACGGGTAGCACTTCGTAAGTAACGTACGGTACCAGCATAGTGACAACGAAACAGCATAGCAGACATAGATTTTCGCTACGCGGTAGAAACAAGGGATACTTTCATTCCTCTTACGACTTTTCGATGTCACAAAATATTTACACTTTAAATTATTCCAAAAAAGTGTGCAACGCCACTAGACAAGTATTCACTCACAAAATTAATTAAATTGCCAGGTAATTAATCAATATTATATATTTATTACTTATTAGTTATTACAATATTATGCTAACAGGATATGTAGTAACATCATTTTTTTGCAGTGGACTAAACGAAATATAATCTTTTGCAATATTGCAATAAGTATTAATTTACTCATATTTCTAGTGTTACTGACTACTGTGTGCTATTAATTTGTTAATGATATTATCCATAATACTAATAATAGAAATATACAAAAGTTTGTATGTCTTTCTATCACGCTTTAACTGCTGAACCGATTTTGATGAGTATGAAGATTCATTGCGTCCCTGGAAAGGACATAGAATATAATAGTTTTCATCGACAAATCCCATTCTAATTTCTAATATTATAAATGCAAAAGTGTGTCTGTCTGTCTGTTACCTCTTCACGCCCAAACCACTGAACCAATTTTGCTTAAATATGGAATGGAAATACATTGAGTCCCGAGAAAGGACCTGGAATACTTTTTGCCTCGAAAAAATATACGGTTACCGCGCTATAAACAAGTTTTAGAGCAACGGGCGTCATCTAGTCATCATCTAGATTCTAAGTAAATAAAAACATACTTAGGCGCAGCGCAGACGACAGACTATCCGTGACGCACTTTTTAGTCTGTGGGAAATAGAACCTATGCAATTATATGCAGTAACGCACACGACGCGCAAAAAGTCCGCCGCGTTACTGCATACAATTGGATAGGTTCTATTTCCACAGACAAAAAGTGCGTCACGTATATAATAAATAAATTCACGTAAATAGTCTGTCGTCTGCGCTGCGCCTTAGATGTAATACTATTAATACTGAAATACTAAAGAATAAATCCCGCACGCGAAAAGGAAATCTTTTTTAAACAGGAAACCTAGGTACTGAGTTAGGTCTTGAGCCGGTCTATTCCTGGATAGGCGTAACAAGCCATCGCTTCCTCTAGGGCTTATTTAAGCACTATTTATTGAGATAAACCTAACTGATATTCTGTAGACAGGCTAAGCCTGGAAATGACTGCTTGTTCCGTTATCACTTTGAATTCTTGGGTAAGAAATTGATTTTCATTTGGTTGAGTAAGATGAAATAAAATTAAGGTGACGCAGCGTTAAAGTAAGAAACCGTGTTGGATATGTTTTAGATTGCTTGTTTTCTATTAGAGGCCGGCCCGGCCTCTCATAGAAAACAAGCAATGGAACAGCAAAAAATGGAAAGGGCGTAAGCGACAAAATGGTTTTTATCGCATAATTTTAAAACCATAAATACATTTCATATAAGCTATGCACAAATTAAAGTGCATGCTTGAACCAATTTATGTACAAATTTTGGAACCTCAAATCACTCTCCTCTTTTGGAAAAATAGGAATCCCTTTTTTTACAGAGGTCTTTTCGATTGATTATTCTGTGCTATAAAAGTTGTCCAATCGTGTTATGCTATGGGCAATTCAAAGACAAAGACATGATGAATACTGACAATGAACTTCAATTTCTTAGCTTTAGTCATTGCTGAGAAAAATCGGCATCGCTACAGCCAAATTATCAAGGCGTCGCCTTAATAAAAGATCTACGCTTAACACTCGTAATTATAATGGTACTCTGTCCTTGTCTGATCTGTTACATCGCTTGATAGACAAAAGACACAAAAGACTTAATTCCGATAATTTAGGATACTTTTATTTATATCATTAAATTTTATGTAAGTACTTAATAATAGACGTTCAGTGCGGCTTCGCACGCGTAAATTAGACATTTCACAGACAAATTAGTCCACAAAAAATATCCTATGATCCTTCACCGTAGAAATTATTTAAAACTAGATCATGACGCCCGCAACTTCGTTGCACCAAAATTCGTTTAGCCCGCGGGTACCGTACAGTTCCAGGGACAAAGAGTATCCTAATTCCTAGTATGTCCTTGTCCAGGACTCAAAGTATCTTCATACCAAGTTTCAGTCAAATTGGTTCAGCGGTTTGAGCGTGAAGAGATAACAGACAGATACACTTTCCATATTTTATATCACGTTATTTTTTACGTTTGCGTTAAAAAGTATGTTTTTAAACAGGAGCAACGGTAAGACCGAATTCCAAAAAATCTAGACAATTCAATTATGGAAAAGGAAAAACCAACATGTCGGCGATCTAAGCCCGTCGGCGACGGTTAAATCCTAGCACCCCGACAAATCACGCCGCGCTTACATGTGGCCACGAGGTCTTGCGGCTGCGACGACGCGCGACGCGCGACGCAGCAATGAGCGATAATATATACGATACAAATATGCAATACAAATTAGGGCGCATTTTCATTAGTCGTTAACTCGTGCGGTATACAGCATACGGGGAGTCTATGACAACTAATGGCGCATTTTGATTGGTCGTGGCATGCATTTTAGAAATCTCCCGCACCCCGCATGCGGGCCCTATCGACCAGTGAAAATGCGCCATTATAAATTATTCAGTTAAATACTTACTACAATTTCTCTACATAATAGTGTCTGCCGACTTGCTATACACGATTTACTTAAACTTAAAATCCTGTTTGAATTGGTCGTCAATATTTTGCAACAAGTCTATAATTTCACGAAATGCAAAAAAATGTATTCATAATACTGTACATATTAACAAAATAATTTCATTAGCAGCTGCAGCATAATAATTATAATATTTTTATTCTTAAGTAAATACTTAATAATAATATAATTATTTACATCAGGATAAAAATATCGGCTTTTGATTAAATAATATTTAAAAAAATATACTTTCTATTGAAAGCCTTAGAATAAAATTATTATAGTATTTTGCTCTTGAACACTAAATTGGGAAAAACATTTCTAAAACTTTCTTTCCTATACATAACTAGTTTGTATTTTTTTTTAATTTACACGATATAATACGTCTTAATCAATGATTTTTTTCATCAACATACCTACCTATGCGTCTGCGTTTTCCACTGCCGCAGTCGCAAGACCTCGTGGCCCCACACTGTGGCTGGGTCTCTGCCAACATGTCGGTTATTATTAAAATGTCTTTAAGTTTACTTTTTGGTTAAGTTCATACTTGGCAGTGGTTGCTATGTCTTATTCGAATGCCTGAGATCTAGAATTAGTTTAAGTAGATACTAACTGGGAAGCGCCATAGGCTTTGAAACAGTAATTGCAATTTGGAGAAATAAAAATTCGTCTCAAGAAGTCAAAATACTTCTATTATACATAATATAAAATTCTCGTGTCACACTGTTTGTGCGCGAACTCCTTTAAAACGGCTCAACCGATTTTAATAAAATTTAGTACTTACATTGTACAAATCGTTAGGCCTGAGAATAAATTTTATCTACTTTTTATATTGATACTAGAAATAATTTATATGGCAAAACAACATTTGCCGGGTCAGCTAGTATAATAATATTATTATTGCACTATGTTCTTGTCTTTCATCAAGAGTCAAGACAAGAACCGCTCTTGATTGAAATAATTAAGCAAAAACCGTGATAACATTCCCCAAAAATAATAAAGATTATACAAAATCCTGCTGAACCCTAAAAGGTTTAAGTCCAGTGAGTTATGAGTGTGAATGAATAATTAATTCGTCCACTGTGCCATTAATTCGCGAGATTCCCACAATGAACTTTTCCGCGCCATTTTTAGTTCCACAATTTCACACTTTTGTTTTCAACACTTGATTTACACTTTTGATTATTTTTGTTACACTTTTAATTATGCATGTTACACTGCTCCTATTTTACCGGAATTAAAAAGTGACAATGTAACAGATTTGCTATTGTAACGTACGTTTAATGTTTTCATGTTTGTTCGCGAGTAATTGATGTTTAGTTTACCACGTATTTTTTAAATGAACGGACGTTTTTCACAATGATACGTTTTTTCAGAGACTAGGTTTTTTAAAGTTTACTAGGCTTCGTTTATACAGATTTGAATTGGCATGATGCAAAAAATATGGCTTCATTTATTGTTTCCTGCGTAATTTTAAGTGAATAATAATAATTAATTATAATGTCAACAATGAATAACTTTAAATATTAATTTAACCAAACCACAGAGTGAAGTGCAAAATAATTTTTATATTTTTTTTATTTTAAATTTAAAAAGACAATGTGAATTAAAATAAAGGGTAATAATATAATATATCAAATTATGAATATTACACAATAAACAATCAAGTGAAGTGTAGAGGCAAACTTTTCAAAGTTTCAAACGTACGAGTAAGTGATAACAGATAATAATAATTATTATTATAGTTGCTTACTCTAAAGTCTAAACTTGATATTTTATCAGTATCATTAAAGTGTAAATATAATGTGATTGCTGCCATACATAAAACTAGAAGTGTAAATTACAAGTGTAGTAAATGTAAAGTGTAAAAAGTGCCAAAATGCATCTGCCAACGGATCTCACGTGTGAGATTGACAGTGACAGTGATGAGGAGAAGGTGGAGATTTCGGAGGAGGCGGAACTGCTCTACTACGAGCTGATGAAAGCCCTGGAGGAAGAGGAAACGGTATGTAATGATGATGATGAATTCGGGAGATGCTAATATCTTTGCGGGTCCCAAGACGGGACCGTACCACGAAACCGTTTTGAGACTCAAAAAATCGTACGATAATGCCGCGTCCTGCTCTAACAACGTCATTTCTCATTTGTTAGAGCAAGACGCGGCATTCTCATTCAATTGTTTGAGTCTCAAAACGGTTTCGTAGTAGGCCTACACTCTACAGGCTTAGCATGTCCCTCGGGCTCACTGAGATCATATCGAAGGGTTTTCGTGGTTGGATACCGCTGTCGATCCTGGCGATACAGGAGATACAGCGGTGGGAATATGTGGTGAGCCAAAGCTCGTTAAAAATACTAAAGTAAAATACCCATCGTTGGCAGTCCTATAACCTATTACGTGTCGTCACCATTTTTTGATTGGAATTATTAGGATTAGCCAAATATTAGGATTTTAGCCCATCAGTCGTGGCAAAACGAGACACAATAGCTTTTTCATTGTTATCGCGGCCGGATGTGGCCGCTTGGGGCTTCATGAATTAATAGCAATAACGAGATGTTTGACCATAAATATCTATTTAACTACAACCGTATAATTTGAAACCTTCTGAGTTACATTGAAACAAAATTTGGAGGTACTTACAATGTCAGTCTTATAAATCCTGAAATTAGTCTTAACAAGAACCTTCAGCTTCTTAATATTTAGGCGAAGGGCCATGATCTCCCTAGAGTCCTAATCCAGGTCAAAGCTACCCACTCCCTTGGGTACTAATTACTAAGGTTATGTAAGACAATGAGTAGTGCCCTTGAGATGGTTAAAGTTTATTGATCACTAGAATATGACGCCCGAATATCCGTTTGAAAAAAAGTTTATCGCGCGTAAACCGTAAATTTTTCCGGGATGAATACTATCTTTTATCCGTTCCCGGGACTCCGAAGTATCTGCATTCTTGATCAAAATCGGTTCAGTGGTTTAAGCGTGAGGAGGTAACAGACAAGCTAACAGACGCTATATTAGTATGGGTAAGCACTTGCGACTCATCTAGACCAAGGGTTCCCAAACTTATTTTGTCTATTGCCCACTTCGAGGACAAATTATGTTTTAGTGCCACCATTTTGTTTATTTTAAATGCATCTACATTAAATAAATTATCCCCCACGCCTCTACACAACGCCCCCATTTTTTTTCTAGGTCCCACACCGCCCCGCCTCTTAAGACCTTCAGCGGCGCCCACAACTCACAAGGGTGCGTTATCGCCCACTTTGGGAAAGGCTGATCTACACGTCGCATTGTAGATATTTGGCTGATTAAATATTGGTGACTTTCATTTTCTATTAAACTGGACAAGCTGAATGTTCTGCATTAACTGCTGGACCGATTTTGATAAGAAAAATCGTGTGTTCAAATCTAACAATCATCATAATCATAATCAGAATACAGAACAAGTTCAAATCCAAATTCCAAGTGGCTTTTAGAATTAACTGGTCAACTATGTTTTTAAATAATTTTTATGTGCCAGATATTATTATATCTTAATTCAAAAAGTCAGGCCAATGTTTGTTGGGTCTAGTAATAATAAATAGCCCTTATAACGATATTAAATCTAGTATCGCTTGCCATCAGGTGTCATGGATATCGAATCACGTTAGCCCTTGGAGCGGATGTTCTCAAGTTACAGTTCCCACACAAGGTTTAAAAAGGGCCAGAGATGAAAGAAAATGTGTTGTTACTTAAGGGCCGATTAATGTGGGCTAAAGAGGCCTACAGAAGGGATTTTGCTTAAATATTTGGTATTTGCTTCATCCATACTAAGGCTGGTACAAAATAAATAAAACATAGTCAGTACTTAAAATGCGACCCGGTCTCAAGACACGGTTCGGCTCTGTGATTGGTCCAAATTTTGACAGTGATAATCACAGAGCCTGAACCGTGTTTTGAGACCGAGATGCATCTTGAGTACTGACTATTTATACTAGCCTAAGTAGGTACTAACTACTAACATTATACATCCAAAAGTGTGTTTTTACCTCTAGTGTCTGTTACCACTTCGCGCCTAGACCGCTCAACCGATTTTACTGGGTATGGACTATGGAGATACTTTAGGTCCCGGGAAAGGACTAAGGAGCCAACCTAACTCAATATCGCTTACACATGACCGGTCCATGGAGATAGGCTGTATTTAATATTGTGGTAAAACTGGAAACGCACCTGTGAGGCTTCATTACATCGGGTTCAAAACGAGGGTAATATTTAATCAGGCGATCTGTTTGGTCGTTTGCAACCCATCTTTATGGAAAAAATCGATTAACGGACGGACAAAAAAAATATTTTGTAAGGATTCCGTTTCCTTGAAATATGGAATTTAAATTAAGTTTAAATAATTCCTAACTTGTGTAAAGTGATATTTAATTCCATAATTGTTGTCACGGTGTGTCGGGGGACCGCCAACAGCGACTTTTGAATTTTTTATCGCCAAGTGATTGGGCGTTTGCACACTGCACGATAACGACACGATACGATACCACAGAATAGAGGGCCACCGCACATATTATACAATTTCAAGTTGGCCGACTATCGTACAAACTAAATTGCGTAATTGCGTAGTGTCACTTTTGTAGTATTGAATGCACCCAAAATATTCTCCTTTCTTTTCGCCTTCATTTTATTAGTGCCACAATAAAAGCGTGCTTTTTACGCATTTTAACACGCACGTCGCTAGGCTAGCAACACCGCGGCACCGTTACCAAATCTAAAAGTCTGCGGCTGGCAGCGTACACGATGAAGTTGTCCAATTAAATCGTGACACTACGCAATTTAGTTTGTACGATAGCCGGCCAACTTGAAATTGTATATGTGCGGTGGCCCTTATCTATTCTGTGGTATCGTGTCGTGTCGTTATCGTCGCAATGTGAAAACGCCCATTGTCTCGATTCGGTTCGCTGTGAACTGACCCTTAAACTATAATGAGTGAAATCAAACATCTACATTAGCGGTCCCCCGACACACCTTGACAACAATTATGAATTAAAATATCACTTTACACAAGTTAGGAATTATTTAAACTTAAAGGCAGTAAATATTATTTCATTACTTTTTAAAGTTGTTTGGCGGGGTTTTTTTTAAATTTCTAAATTTAATTTTATTTCATACTTTTTAAACTTGTGTTGGTTATAGTGCAGAATAATTCCTATCGACAGAATCATATTCTCATGATTACCATCTATCAATGTCCTTTTCGATGATGCCGTTAATACAAGAGCCCAAACATGAAACCTCCACTTTGGGTTCATACGAAGCTCGGTTCCTATAGAATCCAGGGGATGCTGCAGCAGCAGTATGTAAATATTTACTGTTTATCTACTTCTTACTGGTTGTCGCAATTAAAATGAGCGCAAACACGAAACCTCTGCTCTAAGTTGGCGAGGAGTTGGATATCCTATTGATTACCAGGTGATGCTGCAGCACCAGGTCAACTTTCCATTATTATGTGTATACGTATATTGTATATTCACTATAATGAAATATAAAACCCATCAAACGACTACAAGTTGCTAACGGCCTTTCATGAACCTGATAAACCCTGATTGTCCAGCACTGAGCAGGCTGATGATGATGAGTTATAGCTGAGAACACTCTCGATCATATCAGCTTTCAAACAAAAAAAACTAGATCAAAATCGGTCCACCCGTTTGGATGCTACGATGCCACGGACAGATACACACACAGACAGATAGACACGTCAAACTTATAACACCCCTCTTTTTTGTCGGGGGTTAAAAAGTGCGCCATCAGAGTATAACCCGATTTTGATAATTGTTCCTCGTTTCATTAAGTTAATTTTAACGCAGCATCATGCTATAAATCACTTAACCTCCTCGATAAATGGACTATCCAACACAAAAATATTTGTTCAATTCTAACCAGTAGTTCCTGAGATTATCGAGTTTAAACAAACAAACTCTTCAGCTTAACGGCGCGGCGCCCGCAACTCCGTTTCGCCAAAAATCGTTTAACATGCGGGCACCACAATATGTCTATCTGTTTGTCACTGCTTCACGCCTAAACTGCAAAACCGATTTTAATGAAATTTGGTATGGATATACTTTGCCTTCTGGGTAAGGACATAGGATACTTTTAAATTTTAATCCCGAAATATTGCATAGTACACGTGCGATAAACGAATTTTGGCGCAGCAGAGTTGCAGGCGTGATGTAGTTGATAATGGTAGTATGGATGTCGCAGCCAACTTGTTTAAATAGCCGTTTAATCAAACAGCTAGCCCTTTGACTGAACAACGTCATTCAATCACACGTCTAGCTTTTTAATTGAATATTTCAGTCACTCAAAACGTTCAACATTACAGCTGATTCAAAAGCAGCCGTTTGATTTAATTAGTTCAGCGCTCACCACTGCGGCGCTAGGTGCGTTTTGTTTACAATATGGCGTCAACTAGCCGGTATTTTGTGATTGTATTAAGATATTTTTCTTAATTATACGTTACAAGTGTTATTCAAGTGACAGAAATTATGGGAGCACATACGAGTGAATCAAAATCTAAACAAATATTCGAGGAGAAAATAAGGGATTATGAAATGCATCACCAAGGTATTTATTGCAATTTTGTTCAAAATGAGTTAGAATACAATAATTTATTCTATTTGATATCATTACATTTGTGTAATAATAACACTAAAATAATGGTCACCTTATTTAATTTGCCATTTAACCAGTTAGCTAAGCGTCGTCTAGCTGTAGTGTTGAACGTTGCAGTCAACAAGTCGGCTTAACGACGTATAGCCGTGTGATTGAATGGCGTTGTTCAGTCAAGGGGCTAGCTGTTTGATTAAACAGATTTTTTAACCAGTGGACTGCGACAGATATATAACGATTATAATGAGTACGGATAAAACGATTTTGCTGTTTGATAAGAACTACATCGAACTAGGTACTGCATCGATATTGTATTGAAGCAGCATCAATATGATATTAAACAGCAGAATCTGTGTACGGTTGACGCGGCGATGATGGCGGCCGTAATTGCATTTCATTTTATTTGTTTTTCTCGCGGGATGGTGGCGGTGGTGCAAGTTACACAGTACAGCGTTTTTGATTAAAAACCTCGATTTTAGATTATTCTTTGTTGTTATTTCAAACTTGTAATACACTTTTACATAATAAAGGAGAAATAAATTGTAGAAGTTATATAATAGTGGCTTGCGGTTTTGTGTTCGCGAAACTGTACATTTTGGTGCGGAAAAGGTAGAGATTTTTCTGTATAGTCCATTGCGTCTTTCATCAAAATTGCTGCTGCAGTTTTGAAACATAATATTTGATATTAAACCTTCCCTTTTACATAATATTATGAAATTTTAAAAGAATTTTGTCTTACGATCATCATCATCATCATCATAAAGCCTGTCCTTGTGGCTTGTCCTATTTTTTACTCGACTGCACGAGAAGGATATTTTTTGTAACAATTAATAGTATAATACCATGTTGCTCAAGACTTGACTTAACAAAATATTTAATGATGTCCTTAGGGCCGTTGACGTTGACGACGTCGTAACGTGGAGATGTGGACAGGGCCTTATAAAGTTTTAACTACCATCAAAGAATTACGGTTCCATAACGTTAAATTTGCTGTGTACGTTACAATACGTTAAAATTACGAAATAAAAGCTTAAAAAATTAATTAATAACCAATAGAAGAAATCAATTAGACAGAAAATTAAATTTACTTACAAAAATTAAAATAATTATAAAACTATTATGATATTTGACTGAAAAACGTTATTTTATGGAGTGAAAAAAAATATCAGATTTTTGTTTAAAAATTAAAAGTGAGTGAAGTTAAGTCTATCTCATGTTCGCAAAAAGAAACTTATTATGCATGTCATATCACGAATGTCCAATAATGTATTTTTTTTTCAAATTAAACTTTAAATAGAATTTATAAAACACTAGCTGTTGCCCGCGACTTCGTCCGCGTGGACTATAGTTTATAGTTGTTCCCATGGGCGCCGGCAGAAATAATTTCCAAGGGGTGCAGATTTTAGTTTTCTTTCTTTTCTTTTCTTTTTATTTTTTACGAACAACAGGGGGTGCAAGTGCACCCACTGGCACCCCCCTGCCGGCGCCCATGGTTGTTGCCGTACATCGTCCTTTCACGTGGTCTATTCTTTATGTGTGCCAAATAACATAAGAATTTTTAAATAATTTCCTCCGTTTTTTTCCACATTTTCCTCTATTTCTTTGCTCCTATAAGTCTTAGCGTGATAAAATATAGCCTATAGCCTTTCTCAATAAATGGTCTATCTAACACTGAAAGAATTTTTCAAATCGGACCAGTAGTTCCTGAGATTAGCGCGTTCAAACTGTTACTAAATAAGCATTTCATATAATTTTCCCCGATTTTTCCACATTTTTCTCTATTTATTCGCTCCTATTAGTCTTAGCGTGATAAAATATAGCCTATAGCCTTTCTAGATAAATGGGCTATCTAACACTGAAAGAATTTTTCAAATCGGACCAGTAGTTCCTGAGATTAGCGCGTTCAAACAAACAAACTAACAAACTCTTCCGCTTTATAATATTAATATAGATTATAATAATAATTTATAAGCCTCTACCTTGCACCACAGAAGCACTCCTGCGAAAGCACTAGGCTGCATCATCATTATAACGAGCGGGGGTAGATGGAGAAATATTGTGCCACTGGGTATTGATCGGGCTGCCAGTTGAGACACAACATGTATATTATATTCACTATTTATTAAAAAAATAATATACCTATATTTTAATTCAAAGGTGACTGACTGACTGACATAGTGATCTATCAACGCACAGCCCAAACCACTGGACGGATCGGGCTGAAATTTGGCATGCAGGTAGATGTTATGACATAGCCGCTAAGAAATTCTACCCCCAAGGGGATAAAATAGGGGATGAAAGTTTGTATGAAACTTTGTCAATTTTAAACCGATCGGGCTGAGAGTTGAGACGTTGATACCTAATTAAAAATACTTCTTAACGCGAGCGAAGCCGCGGGCAAATTATATATAAAAAAGAAATCTTTGAAAGTAGTAAGCGGGCTGAGCTAAGAACATCCTTGATTTTATTTTCAGATTTAGAGCAAAACAAACTAGATGAAAATCGGCCCACTTGTTTGAATGCTACAATGCCACGGACAGACATATTCACAAGCACACACACACAAACAGACATTTGTGTTTCCGGCAAAGGTTAAGAAAATGAGATTGCGCTCCGGAGTTTTAGCAGAAATGAAAATGAAACAGCGGGAAACGGCGTAGAAATTATAATTTAATAACATCCATGATTTGTGCATGTTTTTTTAATACTCCGACACCGGTTTCGGCGACGGTGGCCGGTTTCATTGAAACCAGGCCAGCTACGCAGGAGTAATTTTATAGTGCCCAAGTGTGTGCGCAGTAGGTACACAAGAGCACTCTCTATTCCTTTTTCTCTTATAACCCAGTGGGACGGAGGACCGACTCGACTGGCGAGAGATCAGGCGTAGGACCGACTTTTTAGTTTTTACATGCCCATCCGACGCATGGATCATCTCACTTGTCAGACAATCAGGTGATCAGCCTGCATTGTTTGTGCATGTTCATATATTATGTTGTGACTGTCCAAGATCGACGTAGATTGAGCAGATCGCAATCGTGGTTATCCATCATCACGTAGTTAATATCGCCAGAGTAATATCTACGGTGTATTCAATTTTGTGTGCCGTAGTTTACGTTGTCACGGCTGAAACGACGCTTATCTCGGAGTAGCAGCCGTTGTTAGACCAATATTCTAACAGTTTCCCATAAGTTTTTTTTTTTCTTCTTTTTTGGCAACTTGACACAAAGGATGTGTATGTTGTGCCACAGACAAGGTAAAAAGGTAAGGAATATGGCGGGAAAACCATATTCCTCCTATTATAATTTTCATCATCGTTTTCATGTATCGTCAGGTCTAAAATCTAGTCAAAGTCTAAGTAAAAGTCAATACAGTCACAGGAGTCAAGTCGGTCGATTCAGTAAAGTGGTAGACGCTTTACTGAAACTTTCGATGGAGTTTTGGAGGGAACACAAAATAGCACGTTTCTGGATATTACATCACTTTCCTACACTTGTGCATGAACACGAATATCTAATGGTTAATATTCTACCAATATTACACATTAAAAACCCAGCTAACACAATTTTAGGAAAATAATACAAAAACACAACAGCACTCTTTCACATGCCCGCCAAAACTCCCTATTCTATGTTATATATTAATATTGCGTGTTTGTCTTTCTGTTACTTCTTTACGTTTTTAAAACCTCTCATGGTAGAGCGGCAGCTCTACCATATGACATGTCATCTAAAGGAAGGACTTTGAAAAGTTTTTATAGCGAAGTCTACGATTTAATGACATATTACATAAACTCCATGCTAATAATCATTGAGTTAATATACACTAGGAGAGAGCCTTATATCGGTGTGTCGCTTACACACACACACAAAAGCGTGTAAAGTTATGTCCTATTTACTCGGACATAACAAAGGAGTCGGTCTGCATATTTCATGTAATAAAAGTGTTTATATAGGTTTTTAGTGAACATTTTATGCTAGATATTGTTGAGTTTTGTGGTTCCGCTAAATAATAAACCATAAGAACGGCCAAACAATGTCTCAAACACGTGGATTTAGCATTAAATACGTAACTTTTGAACAACGTTTTTTGGGCTTTTCAATCGGTATTTTTGTAAGCTAAAAAGATAATTTATAAGTTTAATAATCCCTTATTCGTGCTATTTAAGGCATTAGTGCTAAAAATGTCACATCAATTAATAATTTGGCTACGAAAATTGCATAGCGTTTTACGTGTGTTTACGGATTCTCATTACTTGAACTATAGTTTATCGATATCATGAACTAAATGACTTTCTTTTCTGGATTATAATGTGCTTCAAAATGATCGACAAATAGAAATATTCAAGAAAATACACGCACACTACTTGTATGAAAATAAGCACAAAATGGCCACGCGATGACGGGCTAAGGTTACATCTATAATATTATAAATGCGAAAATGTGTCTGCCTGTCTATTACTTACCTTTAACATCCAAACCGCTAAATCGATTTTGTTGAAAGGTATAGAGATACTTTGAGTCCCGTGAAAGGACATAGGATACTTTTTATGCCGTAAAAATGTAGGGTTCCCCGCGATAAACAAATATTGGCACACGGGAGTTGTGTGCGTCATCTAGTAAGTACAATATTATAAGCATGAAAGGAATACCTAGATTTATTACCATTAACAATGATTTTAAAATAACAATACCCAGAGCTAACTTTTTAAAAACGAGATTCCACAGATTATAAATGAGTTCGACGCGGCGACCAATGAATAAGGAAACGACACATGTCATCTGTCACTGTCACCGTGTTCGAATTTTGAACGGTGGTCACGGCAACGGATGTGCACGTACAGCCAGAAATTGCTTTTTTTTAATGTCAACGCTCAAAGAACTAATATTCTAGCGCGTATCTTGTATGTTTGTAATATTCTTCCTTACCTTGTATCTTCAGAACCGCTGAACGGATTTTCACATTTGAGGTATCGTTAGATTTGTCTTAATGACCCAAGTGTTCTTAGATAGGTGACATTAAAAAAAACAAAATGGCAGATGTTTGACGCCATATTGTGAGGTAAAAAAAATAAAAATTCTACCAAGCATATCGAGTGGGGTATCAAAATAAAGATTTTAAACACTGATTCTAAATATGTATATAACTTGCAGTTTTAATATTAAATAGAATGTTATGAGTATAGATGCCCTTCACTATTGTCAAGGAACATCACTATACACGGGCTGTCAAGATGGCGTCATGGTTGTCTTCCGACATGACACCGACTTTTCAGACGATGACGATTTCCAATGGACAATGACTGCACGACATATAGGTTACCCCACACCTGACACCAAGTATTGTTAGGTGCTTATAATAATAACACATAACTAGTGCAATGATAATAATATATTCAAGTTAATAATTATTACTTTATAAAAAGACAACCATGACGCCATCTTGACAGCCCGTGCATAGTGATGTTCCTTGACAATAGTGAAGGGGATCTATACTCATAACATAGAACAATAAATCTACACTAATATTATAAAGAGGAAAGATTTGATTTTTTGTTTGTTTGGCTCCGAAACTACTGGACCGATTTGAAAAATTCTTTTACCATTGGAATTCTACATTATTTTTGCTGAACATAGGCTGAATTTTATTCTGGAAAAAAATTGGGTACCGTAAGATATTTGGGTTCTTCGGACGCAAGGTGTAAAAAATCAACCAGAAAAGTTACTTATTTTACGTACGCTGCCTAAACTATAAAAGATAGAACCATAAAATTCCAAGCAATTATAGAACTTACAAATATCTACAAGAAAGTCCGCGACACACTATACCTATCTATGTCGAGTGAGGCACAATAACCATTTTTTTATTCAAAAATCTTGAAAATTTTTTGGACTACATTTAAACGCGTTTATTTTACTCATTCTTTTAATCCTTATCAAAATAAATTATTTCATTACTAAGTACAGTTTATGTAGATAATATTTGGTCTTTGAATGAAAAAGGCCTTCTTAAAAGGCCGGCAACGCACCTGCAGCTCTTCTGATGTTGCGAGTGTCCATGGGCGACGGTAGTTGCTTACCATCAGGTGACCCGTTTGATCGTTTGCCCCCATATTTAATAAAAAAAAAAAGGATAAAATTGGACATTTGGTTTTGAAATTATGGCGAAATTAAAATATTACGATAGTTGGCGTCACCAAGGCGGGTGCGCGTGCGGGAGGAAGACAATCTGTGCAGGGTGCAGCCTGCGTAAAATGACTGCGTCGTCGATGTTAGTATCGGAGTCTGTGAATTGACCTGGGAATCATTTTGCTGACCGAGTACTTCCTGGGTATGCTTTTTGCAGAGCTCACCGACATCCACGCGGGCGGAGCCGCGGCCGATCGCTAGTAATAGAATAAGAAAAAACCAAAATCCGCCTGCATGGATAAATCCAATATTAATTAAAAATTAACTGACATTACTGAAACAAGATGAAAATTCAATGACAAAGTATTAAAAAAAACAATGATTTGGTACTTAAAACTAGAAACATACATTGAAACAGTACCAAACCTATGTACCTATTATAACGTATTGTAGGTACACTTTTCTAAGTGTACCTACGATATATTATGGCTATATATCAGCACGGTAGTTTTTCAATTTTTTATTAGATTGATTGTCGAAATGGTTAGATGACTATAACTAAAAAGTCGCAAATAAAAAAAAATAATTAAAAATCAAAAAACCCGACTGCAAAAAATGTTAACTAAAAAGAACGAAACAAGACCTAATTCTGCCGGAGGCATCGAATCCATGTTTTAATTGATACGACTCTTGCTTACGAGTTTCATGCCAGGATAAATAGAAGGTTATATAGAAAAATGTGGAAGAAGAAAGTGGATAATAAAATGCAGTCGGAGGCATAATATTTTATGATTTATTAATTAATGTTAAACTTGGTGCGACATGCCTCCGACTGCATTTTATTATCCACTTTGAATTCTCCAGAATTAGGTCTTGTTTCGTTCTTTTTAGTTAACATTTTTTGCAGTCGGGTTTTTTGATTTTTAATTATTTTTTTTTACTATGACAATATTTTTGGGAATACGTAGCAAATAGCAATCAATTGATTTTGCTTAGGTATACGATAGATTCAACGTAAACTTTTTAGAGAAAACCTTTTTATGCTCAGTTTCAATTTTCAAGTTTAACAAAAAATTTAACACCAAAATATGCTGTAAATTATTTTATTCTTACGATTAATACTTACGTGAAATTTTTATTTGTAGCATTAGGTACATATAGCCGCTCATATAATATTATAACGTATTTTTCCCATTTAGATTTAAACGAATTGAAAAGAAATATGCTGAAAAGTTATTACTTTACTGAATATAAAACTTAATCAGAAATGCTAAAATTTTATATTTAAACTTTTAAATGAAACTTGTGTGTTTTATGAAAGTTGTTAATTTCTTGTGCTTATTTAAGTTTCGAAACAAGTCGAAACAATTTCGAGTTCAAAAGAAATAGTTTCCAAAGAGCACGAAATGCTTATTTTACTTTTATTTTATTTTGAACTAATTGAAATGTTTTTTGTTCCAGGTAAGAGCGAGAGACGGTTAACATAAGTACCTATATCCAAGTACTAACTACTTAGTAGTAACTAGTAAGTACTAACTACCTTTTTAACCGACTTCAAAAAAAGGAGGTTATCAATTCGACGCGTATGTATTTAATATTTCCAGAACTGCCTAGTTTTTGTATATGTTAATCTATAATATTCTTTTATTATTGTACTAGGTATTGTTCAACTTAGGAAATACTTACTGCAAGTTTCATCAAAATCGGTTTAGTAGTTTTTGAGATAAGGAATTTTAATTCTTAATTGCGTACAAAAATTTTAAGTTGGTTTTATGTTTTTAAAATACTATTAAGTACTAGATTTAATTACTAGATGACTGGTACTTAGTAATATTATGCAACTAACAACTACTATGTTTTTACTTGTAAAAATATTTGCTTCAACAGCATATTTAAGCCAAGGTTTTCTTGTCCTTGACCGATATATTAGAAAAGTCACGTCATGATAGACAATTACGGGCCTCAAAGTTATAGTTACACTACGTTTCAACTTTTGATATCATACTTTTACTATGCTTCGATTTCAAAGGGTGCCATAAGGATAAGGTCAATTATTTCTTACTATAAAAAACTAAAACACCACATGTCGAAGTATTTTGAACTCTATCATCAAGTTAATAAGTAATCCAGGAATGCTAAACCTTGGGATACTTCTCAAGGATAATAGTTTTATTGCGGATTCCTCGCGAGACGTGTCGGACACGTTTTGTGGCTCTCGGCGACTTGGGAATGTTTTAGCATGATTAATTTATGCTATGACTTTATTATTAATTTATCACGCTTTACTTTACTTTACGTGTTTATTTGACAATCTTCGTCAGTGTTTTGGTGTAAGTACCAAATAATTTTATCACGCAGAGAAAAAATAAGCATAAAAAATGAAATAACTTTTGTTACACTTTACGTTTTTATTATAACTTATTATAACTCTAGAGTCTAGACTCTAGGAGTCTAGAGGATGCCCGTAACTCCGTTGCGCCAAAATTCGATTATCGTGCAGGAACCATACATTTTTCCAGTATAAAAAGTATCCTATGTCCTTTCCCGGGACTCAAAGTATCTCCATACCAAATTTCAGCAAAATCGGTTCAGTGGCTTGAGCGAGAAGAGATAACAGACAGACACACTTTCGCAGTTATAATATTAGCATGGGTATCGTATTGTTCCTTAATAACTACTATTCGCAAATCGTTATTAAGTTATAAACGATAACGAATAGATAAAGTCATGTCCCATTTAATTTCCCACATACGGCACATTTAGCGGGACGTGTCACCTCACTCGGGCCCGCACTCTTGTGAAACTGTTGCGATATCATTTTGACATTTCCCAAATGTCACGTCCGTACAAAAGGTTTGTAACGCCTGATCCCAATCAGAAGCATCTTTGTGGAATTTTAGGTAAAATATTATAAGTTTACTTATTATATGAATGGAAAATGAAAATTTTGGAGGCGTGTAGGGTATCAAAACTAACGTTATTAAGATTAATAATAGAATTAACAAATCCCCAGACTATTTCAATATAATTTTACGACGAGTTTGACAGAAACCATAATAATATGGCGTTTATGTGAAAATCCTCATTAAATTAAAATTGTGCCTAAACTTAACGCAAAAATCAGACGCTAATTATTATTCCTCATAATAAAGAATCTTAAAGCTTATTATAATAATGAAATCCAGGGCGGCTAAACCAGTTACATTAAAAATAATTATTCGGAACACGTGGTCCTGGTCCTCGTTAGTTATGCACAAACTGGTCCGGCAAATTGGCCAGGATATTGACCGATCTAGAGCGGGTTTTTTCTTTTTTTCCCTTTTTTTCTTACATTTGCACAAGAAATTTCGCTTTAAAAGGTTTCGAATGGTATAAGGTAAAGTTAGTTTGAGTTTTGAAAACAGAAGGATGAACGATGCGTGATGTCAAATACCTTAATATACATTTTCAACCGACTTCCAAAAAGGAGGAGGTTATAATATGTTCGGCTGTGGATATTTTTTTAACATCTAACTTCGCTATAAAAACTAACGAATGCATTTTAGTGTTTGTATCTTTATAGAAACACTAAAATGCATTCGCTAGTTAGTAGAAAGATTTCCTTACAAGAAAAAGTAATAATTTACTTTTCTCCACATTGTTTTCACATAAAACAGCGGGCGCTGAGCCTTCGCCAATAAACCGTGACGTCACAACATGGCCGCCATAACCGGGCCGGATTTACGCCGGATAACCGGATATATCCGGGAATAGCAGACATATTACGGTTTATCTACGTTTGACAGTGTAAGACTTTGTTACTTTGTTTTTTCAATATCCGTTGAATCGGAATTCTTGTTTACATTTTGTGGTTTACATAAAATGTGTTGTGGACGGCAACGCACCTGCAGCTCTTCTAATGTTGCGAGCGTCCAAATGCACATTAGTTGCTTTCCATCAGGTGACCTATTTACTCGTTTTCCCTCTTATTTTATAAAGAAAATGTTGACACATAAAACTATTCATTCACAGCTACTCTCAGAGACATTAATTATTAAGAGTTTGAAAAAATCTTGAAAATCGGTCCACAAACTGCGAAGTGATCGTTGAACATACAAATAAAATATAAACAGACAACATATTATAACCTCCTCCTTTTTGGAAGTCGGTTTAAAATATATGGAGCTTATGTAAAAGGTATCATTAAACTCTTTGAATGCGGACGTAAGTATTGGCACGAACGTTAGTATAAATCGCAATTCGCAGTTATTTGCTAAAAAAAAAACGAAAAAAAAAAATTGGGATTACGAAATCCGTAGGAGTTTTGGCGGGCATGTGAAAGAGTGCTGTTGTGTTTTTAATGTGTAATATTGGTAGAATATTAACCATTAGATATTCGTGTTCATGCACAAGTGTAGGAAAGTGATGTAATATCCAGAAACGTGCTATTTTGTGTTCCCTCCAAAACTCCATCGAAAGTTTCAGTAAAGCGTCTACCACTTTACTGAATCGACCGACTTGACTCCTGTGACTGTATTGACTTTTACTTAGACTTTGACTAGACTTTAGACCTGACGATACATGAAAACGATGATGAAAATTATAACAGGAGGAATATGGTTTTCCCGCCATATTCCTTACCTCTTTACCTTGTCTGTGGCACAACATACACATCCTTTGTGTCAAGTTGCCAAAAAAAAAGAAAAAGAAAGAAAGAAATCCGTATCTGTAATTTGCATAGAGTTATAATGTAGTACGTAGTACTTATATGTGTGTGTATAATTTGCTATTTAAAACTCAATAGTCAATACCTACTAGGGTCTCTCTCTAGGTTCCACTGTCGCTTTGTCAGGTGGGTCTCATAAACACTAGATGATGTGCCTTATATTCTTAAACCAAGGCTACATTTAGTACTCAGTAGATGCACTAGACCTAATCGCCCACTCGTCTAGAACTAGCCAATTAGTAGGACCGGTGCACTGGCCACTTTCTCAGGATTTCTACTTCATCATCATGATTCGGTAATACTGAATGCACCAGTGGAACCAGTGGTAGGCCTTAAAAAGTTTTAATTTTAAACCTTTTTTTTCCCCACTAGAAAAAAATGTTGCGAACCCCTGCATTTTGGACATTGAGGATTTTTGATCACAGTTTATCTGTTCAATAGCGTTTTATATTGGTTTTGGCGATAGCCAATCAAGAGATTAGAGAACTAATGAAAGCGCAAAACTCACAAACTGCTGGACCTATTTTAATGTACTTTGGCACAGATATAGAGTACACCACGGTTTATATAGAAAATGACAGGTTTTTTACAGGGAGTCAATGACCGCTACCGCCATGGTTCGTCGAGTATAGTATAATATAAGGTTTTTGTTCTAAAGAAGTATTCAAACGAAATTTCCTGTGCATCAAGCAAGTAAGTTTACCGTGTAGTCAGCATAATAAACATGGGTTTTTGCTGCTCTAGCAGTCCCATAAGGCTACATCCATATTTGGATTTGCGACTTGCGTGTTACAAGTTGCAACTTCGTTAGTATAATACGTAGTAGCTATTTAGTAATCTGTGGTATAATTTAGTTTCCTATAACGTCACTTGTAATGTTATCTTAAACGCAAGTAGTTAACAGTTTTGTACCTTCAAAAAAAGCCTTTAGCCAAGTAGTCATTGCAAATGATGAAAAGCACAACTTACTGACTACAGCTGAGCATGCTGGGTAAACGACAAGCTTGGTTTTTGGCACTTACCAATTACCATTTACTTACCAATCATACCCGTATAATATTTATCTTCGTAACTTTACCACAGTCCACACCTCACAATCGTTTGAATAGTTTAAGCGTGAAGAGATAACAGATAGGCAGCCTCTTCACGTTGGCCTATGATGGACACAAGCGATTACGAACTTTTAGAATTGCATATACCTCAATGATTGCCTATATGGTTGTGCATCATGATTCATGGCCAGCCCTACAAAAGAAATGAAGAGGGACCTCATATAATAATAACTCCCACACCGGTTTCGGTGACGGTGGCCGATTTCATTGAAACCAAGGCCAGTTACGCAGGAGTAATTTTATAGTGCCCAAGTGTGTGTGCAGTACACAAGAGCACTCTGTAATCCTTTTACTCTCATAACCCAGTGGGACGGACGACCGACACGACTGGCGAGAGATCAGGCGCAGGACCGACTTTTTACATGCCCATCCGACGCATGGATCACCTAACTTGTCAGACAATCAAGTGATCAGCCTGCATTGTCCTAACCATACTTGGAAATACCATGTTTCCAACGCGGGAATCGAACCCACGACCTCCGAGCAAGAGCCACGCTCTAAACCACTAGACCACGGAGGCGTAAGTATACAAACACTCAAACAGCCTATTGACTCTATGTGAATAAAGCTTATCAATACGGCATACAGTCGCGTACTTGTATCGAGTAATTACTTCCTTATGCCTTATCTGGGAGTTCCGATTAAGGCGGGGTACACACGAGCGATTAGAGAGAGTGACAGAGAGAGGTGGATGAAGTGAGAGAGGTGTACACTGTTAGAGTTTGATCAGTGAAGAAAGATTATTATTCAAAAGTTCATTATTAACGCTTGTGGGACATTTATATACTATTAGTATAGGTTTAATTTAGTCAGTAAATGTATGGAGTTTTCTGTGTCAATATTTTTACTCAATTGAAGTTATAGTAATCAATCTGTTCAGTGTTATTCGTGGATATCCATCCACGAATGGTGGATGGATATACATAATATGTATATCCATCCACCATTTTTATAATATTATAATAATATTATAAAAAATATAATATATTTCGTTTTTCGTATTAAATAAAACATGATTCTTTAGCAGACGTCAGAGTTCAGACGAACAACAATAATCGAGATTATCTCAAGTGGGCTGTGGGCAGCGGCGTGCATAAGATTTTGACACTGGTAATGCAGCGATATCGGTTCAGTAGTTTTGGTGTGAAAGCAAAACAGACAGACAAACGGACAGAAAGAGATATTTTCGCATAAATTATAATAATAGTGTGGATATAAATTAAAAACTATGTTTTCTAAACTATTAGTATAATTACGTTGTTATGAAGAAATAAAAAAAAACGCCGTCTGTTGTCACCCGTTGGAACTACAATGAGAGTTTATGTTAATGAGAGAAATATACCAAAATTTACCATACAACATAATATTGTGCGCTAAGCTAAAATAAATAAAAACGCCATCTATTGTTACGTATTATATACGCGCCGGTGCTCGCCTCAGCTACTGCGGCAGGAGTTCGCCTATAATATAGCATGTCTGTGTGCGTGTGCGAACTGTTCACGGACACAAAAATCTTTACGCACACATGACCCCAGAGCCTGCCGCACGAGATCTGCTTGCCTTGACCTTGAGTCATGCGGTTCGCGCGTGTACCTAACTTAATGTTTAATTTCTTGCAAATTGATTGTTGCTATTTTATAAATGTAGGCGTTTTAAATGCGTTCATTTTTCTATTATATTTTTTACTATTAATATTTAATAATTAACGTCATGAGTCATCTAAAACGTACGAAAGTTAAATTAAAATATATGTGTATGGCAAGTCATGCATTAGGTAGGCACTGCATTTTTGCCTTCATGGTATGCACGCACATGGCTGTGGGCCATTTCACAAACCAATGAACTTTAAAAGATTTCAAATAATTTCCTTTGATACTTTTGCATCAATTTTTAAACTCCCTAAGGGAGTTTTAAAAATTAACTGCATTTAAATAATTACTCGGTGAGCGACTTTTGTAGAAGATAAATAAATATTAAATATATAAAAATAAAAAACTAGGTTAGATATAAAATGTAAGTAATTTCAATCATGCCCATTTATTATTATTGGTCATAAAAGAAGTCTGGAGATCCTAAATCAATATATTATTATCAGGGCGAGCGAAGCGAGCCCTATATAGTGTATTCCACAACCTGAGCACTTTTGTGGTACACTTTACGGAAACAAACTATCACGCCTATTGATTTGTACTTTAACATAATAATTTTTATTTATATGGTTATATTGTGTTATCATCAGTCAGTCAAGGTTTGGTAAAGATTACTTATAAACCACGCAGAAAAACGACGCGAGCCCTCACAAAGCTCGGCTTTTAGCTAGCTATTATAGTATTGCCATGCCATTGCCATCTACAAAATTACCAACATTTCACTAAACTCTCATCCGCTCGTGTGCACGCGGTGCAACTCTCAGGTGAACGACCTCGGCTGATACCGTCATTAGCGGCGCTCTCAATTACTGGTCGTTATGACCGCGCCGCTCTCAGCCGGCCAGCCGCGGGGCTATGGTAACATTTTGCAATTCCTCCAGAAAATTAATTGTCAAAACTGTCAAACTGACAAATGTCAAATTAGTATAAATTATTGTGCAAATTACTAAACAAGCAGAGTGATTTTTAAAAAACGAATCAAAATTATGATTTATAACGGGGGCAAACGAGCAAGTCACCTGATGGAAAGCAACTACCGTCGCCCATGGACACTCGCAACATTAGAAGAGCTGCAGATGCCGGCCTTTTAAGATACGGAATACTAACATTTTACAACATAATATGGACCTCCTTACCTCTGTGGCTCAATGGTTGAGCTTGCCGGCTCAAGTAACAGTCAACTCCCAGTAAAAAGTATTTTCGTGAACAAACTCGCGCATGAAAGTAAAAGTACGTAGTCGTACCCAGGATACAATCTAGATTGTAGGTCACGATACAGATCTAGTGCTAGCATTGTGGTGAATTGCGTCATGGTGTATAGTTGTCAGCGGCAGGCTCATAATATACTCAAAATATATGCTTGGTATTTTCAATTTTGGTATATATGCGCGTTCCTTATGCGGTAGCCGGTATGCCTAAACTCGCACAGTTTGAACTTTTATCATATTTTACTTAAAAATGTGCATGTCTGTAAATTGTGTAAAATATTCACGCTATCCTATATCTTTTCCCGGGACTCAAAGTATCTATATACGAAATTTCAACAAAATCGGTTCAGCGGTCTGGGCGTGAAGAGGTAACAGGCAGACAGACACACTTTACCATTTATAATATAAGTACAGATAGAATACATAAGAAATTGAAAAAGTAAACACGCTATATAATAATATTATGTAAGCGACATAGGCTATATAGTCGTGTGCGTACATGACAAAAAAACGAGGAATACGGCTTTTGCTGACCCAAAGATTTCCTTTGGTAGAATTGATCTTTACATCCCTAAGATGGGTTTACGATGTGGAGCCACCTGAATATTTCATGCAGGTGAGGGAGGGGGGGGGGGGGGGTTAGCTTTAACAAGGTATGAGGTCAATAACTGCGTGGGATTTAGGTATATATAAGTTTGGTATCATTTTCGATTGAATCGAATGTTTAAATGCCAATTTTGGAATAATATTTAGATAAAAGATAGTAAAAATAAAATAAAATAAAAAATTTAGAATATATGATTTTCAACCAACGAAAACGCTGTTGACAGGGCTTAATTAATATAAGGAGGCTGATAGCCGCATTATTCTGCATGCCAAAGACATGGTGATGAATGGAGCAATAAACATATTAATAATACTAGACGTTCCGCGCGGCTTCGTCCGCGTAAATCTGAAATTTCACGGAAACCATATATTTTTCACAAATTAATAACCCATGTCTTACCGTATTACCATACGTAGTACTATATATTCGTGTCAAATAACATAAAAATTGCTCCAGTGGTCTGTGAGATATTAGTCCTTTCAAATAATTTTCCCCATTTTTTTACATTTTCCTCAGTATATTTGCTCTTATTGGTCTTAACGGGATAAAATATAGCTTATAGCCTTCCTCGATAAATAGGCTATCAAACACTGAAAGATTTTTTCAAATCAGGCCAGTAGTTCTTGAGATTAGCGCGTTCAAACAAACAAACTAACCAACAAACTCTTCAGCTTTATTTTCACATTTTCCTCCGTATCTTTGCTCCTCTTCAGCTTTATAATATTTCTTGACGTTCCGCGCTGCTTCGCCCGCGTAAATTAGATATTTCACAGACAAATTAGTCCACAATAAATAGCCTATGATCCTTCACGTTCCTACTTTTTATCTGTGCCAAATAACAGAAAAATTACTCCAGTAGTTCGTGAAATAAGCCCTTTCAAATAATTTCACCCGTTTTTTTTCACATTTTCCTCTATTTCTTCGCTTATATTAGTCTTAGCGTAATAAAATATAGCCTATAGCCTTCCTTGATAAATGGGCTATCTAACACTGAAAGAATTTTTCAAATCGGACCAGTAATTACTGAGTCATACTAAGATTAGCGCGTTCAAATAATGCTTCTTCTTCTTCTTTTTTTACGTTGTTTAACATCTTTATCGTGCAAATATGAGCCCTAAAATGAATTAAGCATTCTTGAGTCATCCGAATATGGTACCGAACTTGAAATAGTACCATAATTAATGCATACCATAATAAATACAGATTGAGACTCTATTTTCCTCCAGAGCAGAAGCTGCTAAAATTTTAATAAATTAACATCAAAAATCGCAGTGGCTCCACATCTTAAATCCATCCTTGGGCCATAAGGACCAATCCTACCAAAGGAAATCTTTGGTTCAGCAATAGCCGTATAATTTACCGTACACACGCAACTAATAGGAGGCTTTCACAGAATGCAATATTCAGGTTGAAAATACCTTACTTGATAGGTTAGTACCTACTTCTTTTATAATAAGCTCACAGAATAAACTAGTAAAATATGATTACCAAAATTAATAATTAATGATCATCTAAATTCTAGATTAAAACAGCATTTTAATGTAACTAAAATATAACCAACCGAATTGTTTTCATCTTACACTTCAAGGAAATCATTGATAAAGTCCACAAATTACGTGAGGTGTTTAGGGGGGGAGGGGGTCGAGTCAAATCTCATCTAATCTCACGTTGGGGAGAGGGGGGGTCTCGGCAAATCTCACGTAATTTTTTTCTCAACAAAATAATACTATTTTGGTCCATTTCATCTAGGTTGTACCTCTATGGTTGTACCGTTTACGTATGCTTAAGATTTAATCGTTACACGATTAAGATCATTCACAAATTCCTTCGAAAGAAAATCTACTGACTGTCAAACCAAACGTTTACGTAAGAAAGTAGAAACCCACATTTAGTAAAATCTCACCTGAGATTTGGGAGGGGGAGGGGGGTTGAATAAAATCTCACGAGATCTCACCAGGGGGGGAGGGGGATTGGGCCTCCGGTAAACTCACTCACTCGGCGAAACACAGCGCAAACGCTGTTTCACGCCGGTTTTCTGTGTGCCCGTGGTATTTCTCCGGTCAAGCCGACCCATTCGTGCCGAAGCATGGCTCTACCACGTAAAAAAAGTGTTTTGTTGTCCTTTAGTTCTACAAAGATGTATGCCCGCTTTTTTAGGTTTTTTGACAAAAGTTTATTTAATTACTTGTGCTTTTGGCTAACGACAAAACATTAACCAATCAACAGACAACATCACTGATTGATTCGATAAACTGCTATTCAAAAACCTCTAGAAACCTGAAGTTAGAATAACTTTTTGAACGTCTCCAACCTAAACGAAAACGTCAAAACTCACAAAGTTTTTACACGCGAAATATTATTATTCTTTTCCCTCGGGCCTCCACATAATTTATAAAAGTTCCTTCGCCCAAAACTCTTATTTTGTGTGTTATCAGGACCCGTAGGATACATATTGTAATATTACGCGCTGATAGGCAACAATTTTTTGTCTTATCTTGTATTGTCTAGCTTCGCTGACATGTATAATAATGGAATACTTACGTCTTTTGTGTGATATTTTTTACATGGTTTCTAGGAATATATTATTCTAAATTTAACCTAGTGTTTTCGTATTGTTACTGAGTAATGGCCGGTTTACACGTATTAATTTCTCGATCGTGGAAAAAACGAGACACAATAGATTTGTATTGTTATCGCGGTCGCATGCGACCGCTTGGGGCTTGACTTTTGAAGCAAGTAGATAAGTAGCTACTTAACTAAATTCTAATTGTCATCTAGTTTAGTACTTACTAAATTTTAACTTGCTACTAAATTTTGTGTTTACATGCAATTAACAACTTAAAATTCAGTTAAAATTTAGTTAAGTAACAACTTATCAAGTTAATACGTGTAAACCAGCCATAAGTGTTAAAGTTATGACCACGAAACAAGTCAATACCAATTATTGTTGACATGATTATGTTTTCTGATTAGTTTCATAGTTTTTACAGTAGCTTAATTAGTTAAATCTTGTGGAAACACCTACGTATAACGTAATTATTATCAAATCATACTGCCGCTCTTATGGCCGATTTACACGGGTGACTAAAGCCGCACGATTTTAGTCACCCGTTCGAAAATCGACTGTGTAAATGGCAAGTCGACTACGCCGCATGCGGCTAAAGTAGCAAGCCCCAAAGTCTGGTGACTAAAATCGCATGCGGCTGGTGACTAAAATCGACCGTGTAAACGCTCAGTCGCAAGCGATCGCTTGCTGCGAATACTACTGTGGCGAGCGCAGACGCGACATTTTCACGCAGAATTTGTCGCACGAGTGCTTGGCCGAGTGTACTGTCTCGCTATTCTACTCGGTAGGTTTCGATTATAAACATACCGAGTGCTTGGCCGAGTGTACTGTCTCGCCACTCTACTCGGTAGGTGTCGATGATAAACATACCGAGTGCTTGGCCGAGTGCACTGACTCGCCAATATACTAGACATATTGTGTCGATGATAAACATACCGAGTGCTTGGCCGAGTGTACTGTATCGCTATTCTACTCGGTAGGTGTCGATAATAAACATACCGAGTGCTTGACCGAGTGTCTCGCTATTCTACTCGGTGGGTGTCGATGATAAACATATCGAGTGCTTGACCAAGTGCACTGACTCCCAATATACTAGACATATTGTGTCGATAATAAACATACCGAGTACTTGGCCGAGTACACTGACTCGCCAATATACTAGACATATTGTGTCGATGATAAACATACCGAGTGCTTGGCCGAGTGTACTGTCTCGCTATTCTACTCGGTAGGTGTCGATAATAAACATACCGAGTGCTTGGCCGAGTGTACTGTCTCGCCACTCTACTCGGTAGGTGTCGATGATAAACATACCGAGTGCTTGACCGAGTGTACTGTCTCGCTATTCTACTCGGTGGGTGTCGATGATAAACATATCGAGTGCTTGACCAAGTGCACTGACTCCCAATATACTAGACATATTGTGTCGATAATAAACATACCGAGTACTTGGCCGAGTGCACTGACTCGCCAATATACTAGACATATTGTGTCGATGATAAACATACCGAGTGCTTGGCCGAGTGTACTGTCTCGCTATTCTACTCGGTAGGTGTCGATAATAAACATACCGAGTGCTTGGCCGAGTGTACTGTCTCGCCACTCTACTCGGTAGGTGTCGATGATAAACATACCGAGCGCTTGGCCGAGTGTACTGCCTCGCTATTCTACTCGGTAGGTGTCGATGATAAACATACCGAGTGCTTGACCGAGTGCACTGACTCGCCAATATACTAGACATATTGTGTCGATAATTATAAACTAGTCACAGGCGATTTCGACTTGGACAGGCGATTCGACTGGTGACTTGCCGGGTGACTGAAATCGCCCCGTTAGTCACCCGTGTAAATGGGGTGGCGATTTCGACTTGGACAGGCGACTCGACTGGTGACTTGCCGGGTGACTAAAATCGCCCCGTTAGTCACCCGTGTAAATCGAACTTAGAAAACTCCGATAGTGCGATACATACAGGATTGTGGCGCTAGTTGTTCCGCCACAATGTGAACCCACTGGTTAATTTTAAACCGTACATGTTACCAATAAAACTAGCCTATGTGCGTCGTTTAGGAAAGAGTAGTTTACAACTTTCTTATGTTAATCTCGAATGCTGTCCTTTTTGAAGCGCTGCCAATTGGGTATTGAAATTGAGATCTTGGCCAGTAATCCAATGTCGATTGCCAAGGAATAATTAATTATTTAATTGCTAAAGCATAAAGCTTCTTGAACAAAATAATAAGATTATGATTTTTCTATACCGACAAAGCCAATTTAATCCTTCGATCGCGGCTTCTTGGAAATCTATTGTTATTCTATTGTTGTCGCGGTCACCGGTGTCCTTATGGGGCATGAAATTATTAAAGTAAGGGCCTGTTTCGCCACTTCCTGATAAAGTGCCGGATAAGCTATCCACAACTTATTTGACAGATTCGCCATAAGTTTTTTGACTGTCAAGTTAAGTTGTGGACAGACTATCCGGCACTTATCAGGAAGTGTTGAAACTTGAAACAGGCCCTAAAACAATTAAAAAATTAAGTAGATAACCAAATCACATCAGCCATCGAACTAATACTTTTATTAAGTAAGTAAATATAATACTTATAGAATTCATGTATTTAAAAATAATCGGCCAAGTGCGAGTCGAACTCGCGCACAAAGGGTTCCGTACCATTATAGAGCAAAATTAGGCCACAAATTGTGATTTTTGTATGGGAGCCCCCTTTAATATTTTATTTTATTTTATTTAAATATCATTTTTAAATATTAAAGTACACATATAACTAAAGACTTTGAGAAAAATTCAAGTACTTACATTACCTACCTGTTGCTATTATTGATATAGAGCAAAAAAGGCCAAAAAAATCACGTTTGTTGTATGGGAGCCCCCCTTAAATAATTATTTTATTTTGTTTTTAGTATTGTTATAGCGGCAACAGATATACACAACCTGTGAAAATTTCAGAAGTCTAGCTGTAGCGGTTCTTGAGTTACAGCCTGGTGACAGACGGACAGACGGACAGACAGACAGACGAACAGACATCGAAGTCTCAGTAATAGGGTCCCGTTTTTACCCTTTGGGTACGGAACCCTAAAAGTACCGCTCAAATATTGCTACAGTTACTACTGATTTAAATATCATCTGAAAGAGCGAAAGTTACATTAAATGCACACCTAGGTAAAAATTTCTTCTATAGCAACTATTTATTATTTGTAAATCTATACTAATATTATAAAGCGGAAGAGTTTGTTAGTTTGTTTGTTTGTTTGTTTGAACGCGCTAATCTCAGGAACTACTGGTCCGATTTCAAAAATTCTTTCAGTGTTAATAATCAACAACACTATTGAATAGATAAACTCTAATCTTGTCAAAAAGCCTTAGAAAGTTGCAAAACGGTCAAAACGCATCACCCACACCAGGGGTTCCCAAACTTAATTGTCTACCGCCCACTATGAGATAAAAAACTTTTTTGGCGCCCCTTTTGTTTCACCTACTTTTTAAATTAAAGCCTCTACACAACGCCCCCTTTTTTTCTGGGTCCCACACCGCCCCCCTTTAGACCTTCAGCGCCCACAAGGGGGCGTTACGGGCGAAAGGCTGACCTACACCAAAACTCTTAAGTAAGTATATGATCTAAATAACGAAACAAGTCATCATATTACCTACATTAGGAATGTAAATTACTGTATATTTTATTTGCGAGATGTACGCCTGCAATCCCGGCGCACCAAAATTAGTGGAACCGTACATTTTTCCACAACAAAATCTATCATAATGTCCTTTCTGTCTCTCGATGTATCTCCACCTAATTTCATCTAAATCGAGCAACAATCAGACACCCTTTCGTATTTATTTATGTAATAATTTTAGTAAGGCAATTTTACAATTTTAGAAATTGTAGTATTGGGTAAGAATTAATATAAAAACGACGATCATTACTATTAAGGGCGTTTCTTACGGAGATACCGTAATTTACCGTATTTCAAGCCTTATAAACTCACAATTTGAAAGCTACAAAGTTATAATAAAAATTCAGCAATAATCTTCAGTACATCAACATTCCTTTCCCCGTTTTTTAATTTTTTATTTTTATTTATTATAAGTACTCATGATATCAGCTTCCAAAGTAAAACCAATTTATTAAAAATCAAGCATACATTCAAGCATACATTTAGGATTTACAAATTACTTTTATTTGAAACACACCCCAATAGATCGACAATATCATAAACTAAATATTCCCCGTTTTATTTATTTTTTAGGACAACTTTGAACTAAGTTAAGGCGACGCCTTGATAATTTGGCTGTAGCGATGCCGATTTTTCTCAGCAATGACTAAAGCTAAGAAAATGAAGTTCATTGTCAGTATTCATCATGTCTTTGTCTTTGAATTGCCCATAGCATAACACGATTGGACCACTTTTATAGCACAGAATAATCAAGAGGAGAGTGATTTAAGGTTCCAAAATTTGTACATAAATTGGTTCAAGCATGCACTTTAATTTGTGCATAGCTTATATGAAATGTATTTATGGTTTTTAAATTATGCGACAAAACCCATTTTGTCGCTTACGCCCTTTCCATTTTTTGCTGTTCCATTGCTTGTTTTCTATGAGAGGCCGGGCCGACCTCTCATAGAAAACAAGCAATCTAAAACATATCCAACACGGTTTCTTACTTTAACGCTGCGTCACCTTAAGTAAAATAAATAGGGTTTTGGTGCGATCTCGGCAACGCGGCAAATGTACGGCCAAGGTCGTTTGCTCGGGGGACGGCCTTAATATGAAGGTATAAGTGCAAAACCTTCAAGAAGAGAGCGTATTCCCTCTTCAAAGGCCGGTAACGCACCTGCAGCTCTTCTAATGTTGCGATTGTCCATGGTCGACAGTAGCTGCTTTCCATCATGTGACCCGTTTGCCCGTTTGCCCCCTTATTTATAAAAAAATGTGCCTGTGGTTTCTTCTTAGATAGTACTAGACCTAACATCTCGCCTACAATCTGCAATACCAGAAGCTAATTTGACTGGCAAGTGTGTTGTATTATTTATAAGGTCGTGACTAGCGCATCTTGTTCGTGGATCGCACCACAATAATATAAGTACTTACCTACTTAACGTTTCTCAGAAGTCGGTTAAAAGTTTAAAGTAGAAAAAATTGTAAGATAAGTTTAAGTTCTAGTTAAAAGTATGCCTTTAGTTTCAACCGTGTACCGAGCGTAGTCAACTTTTAAAAATAAGAATAACTAGTTAATAAGTAAATATTTAGTATTAATTATTATAATATTATTATTAAAGTAAGTACTTACTATTAGTACGGGAGCCCTAGAACAATTTTTTTGTGATTACTAACAAGCAAATTTTTTGTGAGTACCTACATTTTGATAAGACAAACATTTTTATTTTCGAAAAATCTCGAAAGTGGTAGCTAACAGAGATAGAAAGGATTTCATACTTTGACTTGATGGTCCTAAAATATGGATTGTTTTATTTGTAGGACAAGGTTACTCTTAAATGATATAACTATTAACCTACCAATATACAAAAGTTAGGGTTCGGTTTTAGGGTAGTAGTAAACTAAGTTTTGTTGATTACAGAACCCTAAAATGGAACCCTAACCAGCAGATTTTTTGTATATCGGTAAATTAATAATCATCTCAAATCATCATAAATCTGTTAGCTACCACATTCGAGATTTTTCGAAACTAAAAATGTTGTTCGTCTTATCAAAATGTAGCTACTCAGAAAAAATTAGCTTGTTACTTGTTAGTAATCACAAAAAAAAATTGTTCTAGGGCTCCCTCACTCGGTTTGGGCGTGAAGAGGTGACAGACAGACGGACAGACAGACACACATACTTTCGCAGTATTAAGTATTGCATTAACCTATAGGCTAGGTAGGTATAGCTCGCTTTTCTAAAAATCAGTTCAATAAGTAACATGTTATCATGATCTAACAAACGCTAGGTTTAATATAATAATTAGTGTAAGGTGTAACATGATCGCGTGCGCAAGGTGGTTGTCAAGGTTGGGGACTCACTGGTGCATTACCTAGGTCTGTGCCTAGGTCATACACGTGGTCTTGATATACAACTTGATACCTAGGTTACAATAATAATATGAAATAACGGAGGATTTCTTGATTTTGGACTTAGGTTACTGTGTCCTTAGAATGGAAAAGAAAACTCTTTACTTTCGCATTTTGATATTAATTAAAAGTCTATAAGAGGAGTTTAATTTTAAGATTTTGACGACCTCTGTGGCTCAATGGTTAAGAGTGTGTGGCAGCTCAAGCCGGGGGTCGCGGGTTCGAATCCCGCCGACGGAACAAAAAGTTTTTCAATGTTCCTGGGTCATGGATGTGTATTAAATATGTGTATGATATAATAAAAATCTTAAATATATGTATAGTATAAAAGTATTAAATATATTTCCGTTGTCTGCTACCTGTAACACAAGTCCTTCAGGTACTTATCACGGGGCCAGACTGACGTGGTGTGAAGCGTCCATAGACAAAAAAAAAAGATAACCCCTGAAATTTTCCAGTAGGTAGGTAAGTACCTAATGAGGGTACTGAATGCTGACGATGGTGAACTATCGCTAAGAAGTAAGAACACTCTCGATCATAATATTATTATTAACTTTTAAAAAATTAGACCTAAATTGACCCACTCGTTTGAATACTACAAACTTATGACACTCCTCTTTTTTCCTCCAGGGGCTCCAGCCTCCAGGGTTATACACTTTAATTCTTTCCCATCTCAACCTCTTCTTCATCTCTTCCAGCGCGTCCGCACCTTCACCACTTCCCTCGATGAGCTGGCTTCCCGCGTGCAGACGGCCGAAGCGGCGCGTGCGGCATGGCGGGCGCCTGGCGACGCGAGAGATGCGCGTGCGCAGCTCGACGCGGTGTCCCGTGCGCGAGCGCAGCTGCCGCCTCTGAAGCGCCTGGTGGATGAATTACGGGGCCAGGCGCAGGCCATGACCAGGGATAATATACAGCTGCCAGAGCATCTGCTGGGACGATTGGAGGACTTGAATACCAGGTGAGTTGCTAATTCCACCCGTTACTTGATACTTTTTGCCTAGGCCTTAAGCCTACAGTCTACAGTCTACTGCATCCCTATACCAAAGCAGTTGCACTTGAGAATAGCTAGGTAACTGACAGAAAGATACCTACTTACTTTCCTATAAATTATTAAAGATTAGCAACGTCATAAACACAGTATCTATGTGTGGCATGAATTTGTAAGCAGGCAGTAAAGCCATATTATGCGACATTACTTACATCATTACTCATTGGTTGGCGTTTGCACGATCTATGCCAGAGGTTCCGAAACTTATTTTGTCTACCGCCCACTTTAAGAACAAATTATATTTTAGCGCCCCCATTGTTTCAATTTTAAATGAATCCTGATAAAAAATGACCCCAAGCCTCTACTCAACGCCTTCTTTTTTTTCTGGGTCCCACACTGCCCCTTTTCAGACCTTCAGCGCCCACTTTGGGAAACGCTGATCTATACTAAATATATTCAAAATAACTAAGCGTAGAATTTCATACAAATTTTAACATTCTTAATGAAGTGTTTTGTCTCGTTTCGTCATTTCGACTACCCCCAAAGCTTATGCTTAGTATTCCTTCTCAGGGTACCACACTATCAGGCATCCCCAAGCTAACCTTCTTCTCCATCTTCCAGGGTATCAGGTCTCTCAGCTGGAGGCGAGGAGCGAGCGAGGCAGCTGGCCGGCGTCGCCCGGGACGGCGGCGCGGGGGCCGCGCAGGGCTTCCTCGCCGGCTCCGTCAGGCCGCCCTGGGAGAGAGCCGTCACTCCGGCTAACGTACCTTATTATATTAAGTAAGTTATATTAAAGTGCTATAACCTACAAGGTTTTAAATGAACGTGAACTGGACGCTGCTGGTAAAGGAGAACTGTCAAAAATTGCGTTTTTGTGTGAAGGCAACGTTAGTTCCTTTTTTCGCCACGTTCATTTAAAGCCTTGTCGAGCTCTATTATGAAAGTTTGAAAAGCTTTTCAGTTTTCTTGTAAACTGTGGCTTTGGAACTCTTCTTTTGTGAACGTATAAGCGCCATCTATTAGAGGTAAAGATAAACTGACATCAAAACATCGAAGTGATTATTCACTTTACAACTTATTATATATATGTTACGCTCAAAGACCGAAATCGCTCAATGAGCGAAAAAATAGCTCACAACGCGTTGTGGTCACAGTGAAACAGCCACGACGCGAAATTCGCGTTGTGGCTCTAATGAAAACGGCCACGACGCGTTTTGGCAATCATAAAAAGACCATGACGCGAAATTCGTGTCGTGACTTGTGGCTGATATATTTCTTTATTTGTTCTTGATTCATTAATCGTCCATAGGTATGCAAGATTATATTTGAATTACCACGCGTACTACAAAATATTTTTTCATTAACTAAATCACTGCATAACGTGTTTATCATTATTATTTATAAAATATCCATATTTCCATACTATACCTACCAATATTATTACTGTCTGTCTGTCCGTTCGTCTAGCGCAACGTAGTTGCGGGCAGCAACTAGTAGTATTATTTAATTTAAATTATATAAATAAAAATAAAATTTTACAATATTTATTACTAGCGACCCGCCCTGGCGACGCACGGGTATAAAATATATTATAGCCACACGTGGTCTACTTCTTATCTGTGCCAAATAACATAAAAATTGCTCCAGTAGTTCGCGAGATAAGCCCTTTCAAATAATTTTCCCCGTTTTTTTCACATTCTCCTATTAGTCTTAGCGTGATAAAATATAGGCTATAGCCTTCCTCAATAAATGGGCTATCTAACACTGAAATAATTTTTCAAATCGGACCAGTAGTTCCTGAGATTAGCGCGTTCAAGTTAGCCCTTTCAAATAATTTTCCCCGTTTTTTCCACATTTTCCTCTATTTCTTCGCTTCTATTAATCTTAGCATGATAAAATATAGCCTATAACCTTCCTCGATAAATGGGCTAGCTAACACTGAAAGAATCATCAAAATCAAAAGTTTTAAAGATTAAAGGGAACAAAGGGACATGAGGGAAAAAAAAGTGACTTTGTTTTATAATAAGTATAGAAGATCAGATTGCTTTATATTAAAAAAAAAACAACAACAAACAATAACACGTTGCGCCAGACAGACAGACAGTAATAAATAAATTAGTACGGATGGTATTGAACTATGGATATTTTATAAATAATAATGATAAACACGTTATGCAGTGATTTTGTAAAAGAAAAAATATTTTGTAGTACCTACGCGTGGTACTTCAAATATAATCTTCCATACCTATGGACTCAATCAAGAACAAATCAAGAAAAACGAATAGGTAGCATATCAGCCACGACACGAATTTCGCGTTATGGTCTTTTTGTGATTGCCAGAACGCGTCGTGGCCGTTTTCATTAGAGCCACAACGCGAATTTCGCGTCGTGGCTTTTTCACGTTTTGTTTGTGTATCGGCACTGGAACCTAGCGCTTTACGCATTATCATCGGCTCCCATTTTGAGTGCCAGCGCCGGCAGCCGTTGTTTTATATCTCGGCTGCCGGCAGTATACTTACCGCCGGTTTCCATTATAGATATTTTTGGGAGCCGGCGCCGGCAGCGGAGGCACTCCCTATATTATTTACTTTATATTATTTATTTATTTATTTATTTTATATATGTATAATAATAATTACTTTAGAACCTAGCCTTATGGCTAGGTTCTGAAATTAAGCCCAGTATACTGGCAAGTGCTCAAAATAGCGAAATGTCAAACCTAACACATTCTGATTAGTCAAAACTCAAAACTCAAAAAAATCTGTCGGTTGACACTTGACGTGTTTATTGTTTTTGTTTTATTTTTGTTTACTGTTTATCCAGTGTTGGATTGGTATTTGGAATTTGGATCTTTCAAGGGATCTGAACTGGATCGAAGCTGTTTTGAATTAAAATAGCAGAATCTGACCAAAGACATGAAGTTTGCTGGTCAAGTTTTACAAAAAAGACAAAGTTCCATAACCTCAAAATTGTAATATTTATGAAACTTTTGATACTGTTTTCAGCCACGAACTGGAGACCACTCACTGGGACCACCCGAAAATGATCGAGCTTATGAACTCCCTGGCCGACCTCAACGAGGTCCGCTTCTCCGCCTACCGCACCGCGCTCAAGCTACGCACCGTCCAGAAGGCTTTGTGCAGTGAGTATCGTAATTCTTTCAAGTGGGCATTTGTGTATTAACCCACAAAAAAAACTGGTGTTGAGTTGTGAATGCAATCTGGTTTCATGTTATAAAGAACATAATATGGACACCACAGAAATAATATCAAGATAGAACGGCTAAGCGGGTGGAGTACGCGTGTTTCAATCTTGCTCAAGTGGGCAAGATTCGTTAAACATTCATTTAGTCAGCTCGCACGTCTCGACTTGATTACACCAGAACGGTTGTGCAAAAATGCCTCATTATGCAGTGTCTAATAGTAAAAACAGAAGAACGAAAGTGAATCGGTCAAAAGGAGGTATTTCTTTCCACGGGTAAGTTATTTGTTCTCACTAAAAGCAAAGCAAAAATTGACACGCGCGATTCCTTAGTAATGCACGCGCGTCGCCGTTCTATCTTGATACATTTCTGTGAATATATAAAACAAGACATTCGTAACTCAATACATTTTTTTTTGTGGGATTATACACAAATGCTTAGCAGCGTCCAACTATCAGGGCCAGCCCAGCGTAGGGCGAACTCAAAGCGTCAAATCCACGAGGGTCCCTCTGACCTCAGTGGTCAAGAAAATTTCCTCGCTTAAGGAGTGAGGGTGCCATTATAAAATCCCGCTTCCCTTACAACATTGGTACAACGAGAACACAGATGTACACATTTCACAATAATAGATTCAGCAGTTGGAGATCTGAGTGTAAGGGTCAATTCAGACCGCAATGCGATGAGGCTAGGCGAGGCGCAACGCGGCATAAATTTGTATGGATTTGACAGATTTCAATTGCGTGAGACGTCTTGCGAATCTGTCAAATCCTTATGCTTTGTTCAAACTGCTGCGAAGCGGAAGCGTCAAGTTGCGTCAAGTTGTCAAATGTGTGTTTTGTATACATTTGACAACTTGACACTCCCGATTCGCAGTCGCTTGGTTGCGTAGGTTTGAACGAAACATAAATTTAGAATTAATGCTATAATTTAGAAACCCTAAGGGCGCATTTTCATTGGTCGTTAACACGTGCGGTATACAGCATACGGGGAGTCTATGACAACTAATGGCGCATTTTGATTGGTCGAGACATGCGTTTCAGAAATCTCCCGCACCCCGCATGCGGGCCCTATCGACCAGTGAAAATGCGCCATGAGACGCCTGTTTTATTGTAGGTGACAAGAATCATTTCATGTGGAACAGGGAATATTATGCAAAGGTCAAAGCAGAGGGTGCTACTAGCACATGCAGTGAACAATCCGATCAAAATCCGACATGCTGCACACGTCATATCAGAATATTGACATAAACGTTGTCAAACATCTAACAAAACTTTTGTTTACTTTCTGTGCTAGTGCTGCACTCTAAAGTGAAAACTTTAAAATTAAATTACTTAAAAATCCAATTTCAAATAATCCACTTAAGAAATCGCCATCTAGGGAATACAAAGGAAAACTGTAATAAGAATGCGGGCTCCATTATTTATTACTACTGTATATAAAGCGCCATCTAGGGAATACAAAGGAAAACTGTAATAAGAATGCGGGCTCCATTATTTATTACTACTGTATATAAAGCGCCATCTAGGGAATACAAAGGAAAACTAATAAGAATGCGGGCTCCATTATATTTTATTACTATATATAAAGCGCCATCTAGGGAATACAAAGGAAAACTGTAATAAGAATGCGGGCTCCATTATTATAAATTATTACTATAAAGCGCCATCTTGTAGCACCTTATAGTTCGTAGTTTACAAACAACTTTCTACAGTCACCATAGAGTAATAATATGGCTTGTCTCTGCAGTCACTGAACTTTATAATAATTAAGCCTGGCCGCACATTGTCCGAAATTTCTGATACGAAACATTTGAACGTCGGCCGGACCGCCACACCGCACACTATCCGAAATTTCCTTCCGGCGAGTTCGAGCTCACTCGGCTCAGTACAAAATGTAAGAGTGAGCGCGATCCGATTTTCTGATCAGAAACATTTGAACTGCTACCAATCGACGTCATCTGACGTAAAATTTCGGACGCCCGCCGGAAAGCAATTAAAAATTTCTGCCATCCGATAGACGGCATCTGACAACTCATCCGGGCCGGACGTCAGATGCAAAATATATGAGCAGAGTGCGGAACGGCGGGCGTCTGACATTATTTGTCAGATAACGTCGATCGGATGAGTACTCTGTTGTTTCGTCCCAAGGTTTTTAGGCCCAGTGGGCCCAATGACCAGATATTATGATTTTAATTTATTATACACGAGCCCGCCTTTCATCCCCTTTTTTAACCCCTTGGAGGTAGAATTGATCAAAAGCCTTTCTTAGCGGGTGCCACATCATAACATCTACCTGCATGCCAAATTTCAGCCCGATCGGTCCAGTGGTTTGGGCTGTGCGTTGATAGATCACCATGTCAGCCAGTCACCTTTGAGTTTTATATAATATATATAGATATATAGATGTCCATTGAATTATTTTTCTTTAAATATCATTTATTCATTCAGTGTGTAATAAATGTTTTCATACAACATAATTATTTTGTTTTTTATTCAAATCTACAACTTTTTTGCTAGCCCTACAGACATAAGCCCAAAAGTCATAAAAAATAATTATTACTTGGGAGCAATCGCCAGATGAAAAAATGTTAAAAATTCATGATATCTGGTCATTGGGCCCACTGGGCCCAAAAACCTTGGGACGAAACACCAGAGTACTCTGGCAGTTCAAATGTTTCGTATCAGAAATTTCGGACAATGTGCGGCCGGGCTAATAATACACTGGACAGGCCACAGATTAAGGATATATATATATATATCCTTAATCTGTCGTGTCACGTCATCGCGTGGCCATTTTGTGCTTATTTTCATACAAATAGTGTGCGTTTATTTTCTTGAATATTTCTTAGAATCCGTAAACCCACGCAAAAAGCTATGCAATTTTTGTAGACAAATTATTAATTGATGTGAAATTTTTAGCACTAATGCCTTATATAGCACGAATAAGGGATTATTAAACTTATAAATTACAAAAATACCGATTGAAAAGCCCAAAAAACGTTGTTCAAAACTTACGTATTTAATGTTAAATCCACGTGTTTGAGGCATTCTTTGGCCATTCTTATGGTTAATTATTTAGCGGAACCACAAAACTCAACAATATCTAACATAAAATGTTCACTAAAAACCTTTATTAACACTTTTATTACATGATACTCCTTTGTTATGTCCGAGTAAGTAGGACATAACATTACACGCTTTTGACGCTTATACACCGACCGATATAAGGCTCTCTCCAAGTGTATATTATCTCAATGGGACAGGCTATGCCGTACAAAATGACAGTTATTTTTTGTGCCGATTTGAAGCGCCACGGTGAGCGTACTTGTGAACTAATCACATAGAAAATTGCAACCGCCATTTGCAAAATAGTAGTTCCAAGTACACTCACTACTGCTTTCACATAGTAATCAGCGCCAATATGGCGACTTTCAAATAGGAACATTTTTTTGATAGTGATCGCTGGTCCAGTGTATTATAGAGGTCAGTGTCTACAGTAGATGTATTAATTTTTTCTACACTTTTATTACTTCCTTCACATCGATGTCACTACTTGATCCAACATTACCATTCCAGTGCACATGCTGCAGCTGCCGGCGGCGTTGGAGGCGTTCGACTCTCACGGGCTGCGCGCGCAGAACGACAGACTCATTGACATACCTGACATGATCACCGTGCTCACGTCCTTGTATGAGGTAAGCGCAGGATTCGCTAAAATAATTTGAATGGTATGTTCCGAAATATAATCCAGTATACTGGCTAAAGCTCATGATGTCTAGAATTGACGTCATATGCTGATCATAGACAGACCGCAAGTTGCAATTGGCATGCTGAGGCCCGAGTGTGAGTTTTTGTTTGACATTCGATCGTGAACGCGTTTGGCGTTTACTAAGATTTTGTATGGGATTGGTACAGCGCCACCTAGCGATGCTCACGGGAATGAGCCCAGCTCCAATACAAAATCTTAGTAAACGCCAAACGCGTTCACGATCGAATGTCAAACAAAAAACTCACACTCGGCACACTGATCCACGCTGATGGGAGAATGTTCGTGTAAGTTTCTAAACACACTAGGCCGAAGTTACGCGGCGTAAATTCCGCACGATTACGTCCGGAATGTCCGCATACAAAATACGGACGGAACGCGACGGAATAGTGTGTCATCGGTAATTTAAAATACATTGCAGGCGGAATCATGCGGAATTTACGCCGCGTAACATCGGCCTAGTGTGTTTAGACACTAACCATTAAATTGATGGACTGATCATTTTTTTATAATGTACTTTCCGGTCATCATTTTGGCATCACTCTCAGAAATAAAAAGAAAGAAATAAGAAACAGAAATACATATAAAAATGATCAATTTATCAAATATCACTTTAATCATAATTTCGTTTTTTTCCAGGTGATAGCAGCGGAGAACCCAAGCCTAGTGAACGTGCCGCTCTGCCTGGATCTGTCTATCAACTGGTTACTCAATGTGTACGACAGCCAGAGGACTGGCCAGATCAGGGTGTTGAGCTTCAAAGTGGGTTTGGTGCTTCTGTGCAAGGGACACCTGGAGGAGAAGTATAGGTGAGTAGACTGGTTAGTCAACTGGTTGTTAGACAGCTAGCGGACCATTTAGTCAACTGATTGTAAGAGAGCCAGCTGACCAGCCAGATCAGGGTGTTGAGCTTCAAAGTGGGTTTGGTGCTGCTGTGCAAGGGACACCTGGAGGAGAAGTATAGGTGAGTAGACTGGTTAGTCAACTGGTTGTTAGACAGCTAGCGGACCATTTAGTCAACTGATTGTTAGAGAGCCAGCTGACCAGCCAGATCAGGGTGTTGAGCTTCAAAGTGGGTTTGGTGCTGCTCTGCAAGGGACACCTGAAGGAGAAGTATAGGTGAGTGGATTGCTCGACTGGTCGCTATAAGATTATTTTAGTACAAAAACAACCGGGGACATCAATGGGCCATAGGCACTGACCTCCATTATACAAGTACGCTGGACATAAGATACCTACCTTTTTTTGTGCCTATTTGAAGCGGAATCAGCGCCCCCAATGCGGGAGAAGAGAACTAAATCTGACGTAACTTGCAAATGGCCGCTTAATCGCTATTGGTTGTAGAAACTAGTATTAGTTCCAAGTACTCCCACTACTGCAACAGCGCTAATATGGCGACTTTCAAAAGTCATTTTTACGTCAGATTTAGTTCTCTTCCCCCGCATTGGGGACGCTGATTCCGCTTCAAATAGGCACAAAAAATAGCTGCCATTTCAAAGGGTATCATCAGTCCAACGTACTTGTATAATGGAGGTCAGTGGCCATAGGTCTTACGCCGGGTCAGTTCCAGAATCATTGGTAGGTCAGCAAGTATACAATTCTGAAAAAAAAGTAATTTTTAAGTAATTTAAAAAAAATCTAAGTAATTAATTCTGAAATTAAAATATTCTTTATTTTATTATCTATTTATTCTAGGTACCTATTCCGTCTGATCGCGGACCCGTCGTGCCGCGCTGACCAGAGGAAGTTGGGACTGCTGCTGCACGACTGCATACAGGTAAAGACGCAAATTAATATTTATAGAGTAAAAGTCAGGGGCAGCTAGGCCTTTGTCATTTTATAAAAGCCGAAAGTTTTTCTACATAATATTATCCCATAATTATAGAGGTAAGAAGAACAACCAACTATGGAGTTTGGGTCTCGGTAAAAAGAGGTATCAGGTGGTAAATATGTATGTACCTAACTTTCGTTAAATAGTTTAGTGATCCTAGGCCCTTGGGCCATAACTTTCTTTGAAAAGTTGACTGCCCTTAATCTAAATCAACACTCTCTAGCCCACTGACCTCCATTATACAAGCACGCTGGACCTATGATACCCTTTGAAATGACAGCTGTTTTTGTGCCTATTTGAAGCGGAATCAGCGCCCCAATGCGGGGGAAGAGAACTAAATCACGGCCATTTGCAAGTTACGTCAGATTTAGTTCTCTTTCCCCGCATTGGAGGCGCTGATTCCGCTTCAAATAGGCACAAAAAACAGCTGGGTATCTTATGTCCAGCGTACTTGTATAATGGAGGGCAGTGCTCTAGCCCAATAAATAACTTATTTTATATATCAGGTGCCGCGTCAGCTGGGCGAGGTGGCGGCGTTCGGGGGCTCCAACATCGAGCCATCAGTCCGCAGCTGCTTCGAGCAGGCCTCCGCCTCCAATAGCAAGGGGAACACGCTCGATAGGAAACCCTGTAAGTGGAGAAACGAGAATACTAGCTAAAAGCCGATCTTTGTGAGGGCTCGCGTCGTCACACCTTGACTGAATGATGATAACACATCTCACAGATCTCTATCTAGTTAGATAGGCCATGTGTATGCACTTCGCGTGCCATCGCGTTCCCAAACGATCACACATTTCAATCTTTCGAAAGTATGTTCTTTAGTCTGCGCTCCACCGTTATCGGAATCGGACGTCAATCGGAATTCTAAAAATGCCTAATTGTGCCGTATTGGCCTGTGGAAATTCGAATAGAAACGTTGGTATAAATAGTGGACACGTTTCTTATCATCGGTAAGTAATTTTATTATTAAATCATGTGTCCTTTATTTTAAAATCAATTATTTAATGTAAATCGTGTGTAGCTGTAGTTTTTACCATGAAATCTACGTAACTGCGTGTGTACCGCATGATAATACATTGCCGCTTTAGTTAGAAAATTATAGAGCCCGTTCTGTTTGTCCGCTATTGAGCGCGCAATGGAAATAAAACAATCGATACTTTCACTCATCGCTTAGTTTCGAGGTACAGTCAATATTCTCATTTTTCTGTCAAATGAAGCAAATAGTGTTGTACATATTCTCGATTCTAATAAATCGATTTTCGAAACAGACATGAAACAGACGAATGATAATGTTCGCTTTGGGATATTTTGTGACTCGGTAATTACATTTCTATACATTTTCTATACATATAATAAAACTGTAGAAATAAAAATTCTGTACATTAAAGGTATTAAAAAAATAATAAGCGGGGGGTGTCACTACATCGCTATAGAAGCCAAAACTGTAGTTAGTTTTTTGTTTACTGTCTGTCTGTCTGTCTGTATGTTTGTTCCACTATCACACGAAAACTACTGATCCGATTTGAATACGGTTTTCGCAGATATATTTGTCTTCTTCCAACTTAACATCTGGTGTATAAAAAAAATTCCCCCACCCCTCTAAGGGGACCAAAGAGGGGGCCAGATTTTGTATCAAACTTTTTTCTTTAATGGACTTACCTCATATTATTAACTGTTTTTTCCAACTTAACATCTGTAGCGCTAGCACGGCGACCAGCGGAAATGCGAAAGTATGGACAAACTGTGGAAATAAACCTAATGTGCCGTTACGATCTTTATTCGTTCCGAAAAATTCAATTAAAATGCCATTTTATGACAGACTATAGTTACAAACTGAGATAAACTTAAGGTGCCGTTCCGATCTTTTTTAGTTCCGAAAAATTCAATTAAAATGCCACTTTATGACAGACTATAGTCCTACATTGAAATAATATCCTACATTATGACATATACTATAGTCTGTCATAAAGTGGCATTTTAATTAAATTTTTGTCGATCGCGATTAGCCGCGGTAAAGATCGGAACGGCACCTTAGGTTTATTTCCACAGTTTGTCCATTCTTTCGCATTTCCGCTGGTCGCCGTGCTAGCGCTACTGGTGTGTAAAATTTTTCCCCCCACCCCTCTTAGGGGACAAAAGAGGGGGTAAGATTTTGTATCAACTGATGAAGTACAAAATATACTTTAAATGGCAAAACAACGTTTGCCGGGACAGCTAGTTATGTAATATGTATTTATGTTCCTGTTTAGTGATTTAATTTAGAATAATATAGTATATTACTAGCTGTCCTGGCAAGCACGTATCTTAAGATTTATCATTCCTCTGTCTATGAACTCGAATAATAATTGATTAAAAAATCGATATACCTATTAAAATGGCAAAAGAGGCGGGGCGCGGCGATTCCTTTGAATCGATTCCGCGCGTACGGGTATTCCCATCACTAAAGCGCTCTTGTGACGTCACAGTAGGTATGAAAAAAGTGACACGCTCGTGTTCATACAAATGGAGCGACATAGCGCTTCTATCTAGATCTTATTTCTGTGACACATCTACATATTTAAAAAAAAAGACGCGTTGCACTCCAGGAGTGCCGGCATAAGTGAAAACTTGATTATTAACGTTGTGCATTATTTTTTAATCCATTTTTTATGAAAATCGATTTTAAAAAAATTGATTTTTTTTATTAATCGAAACCCTTACAATTTTTTTAACCCATATTTTAATAAAATCGATTTTTAAAAAATCGATTTTTTAATTAATCGAAACCCTTACAATTGATTAAATTTTTAACCCATTTTTTATGAAAATCGATTTTTAAAAAATCGATTTTTTTAATTAATCGAAACCTTAATCGAAACCGCAAGATTCGAATCGAAACAATCGATTAAAAAATATCGACAATCGAAAAAAACAATCGATTGTTCGATTAATCGATTTCGATGTTACAACACTACTCTCCAACCGTCTTACGGTTTTTCGATCAGCACGAGAATCTGACGCGAGTTTATGCCAAATTTTTAATGTATGAAATAATGAACCTTAAGGTGCTCCCTTACCGGGAGCATTCGCTTGTAATGTAACGTTACAGAGTCGAGCATTACACCAGTGAGGGAGAAGAACCGAGCATTACAATGCGCACATTGTAATGATACATTGTGTAATATCTTGATACAACTTGTAACATCAATTACTAGCTATGGAATACTCAAAGCCGAATGTTACAATACACGCGAATGCTGTCAGCCAGGGCACAGAATAGAATATAATAGTATGTCAGGGAGATAGTATTGTAATGTAATGCTCTTTAATGTTACGTTACACGTGTAATGGAATGCTCAAAACGAATCTATAATATTACATTATAAGTGAATGCTCACGGTGAGGACCTGTATAGTACCATCGAAGTTTCTGTCGGCTGACATGACTATATTAATTTATTAATTGGCTGTTACTATACCTTATATTATCTAAACAATCTTTCAGCTGGGGACAAAGAAAACAACAAAGAAGATGAGAAACCGGAACGGGATGCTGACGGTCAGCTTCAGCTGATTGAGGCGTTCCACTTCCTGCAATGGCTACAGCGGGAGCCGCAGTCCATGGTGTGGCTGCCGGTGCTGCATCGACTGGCTGCAGCGGAACCGGCCAGACACCAGGCCAAGTGTAACATCTGCAAGGATTACCCGATCGTTGGGTTCAGGTGAGGAAATTGATTATTGCTGCTGCTGCTGCAATCATGTGACATGTCGTCTATATCGACATAATACTGTTATTTTTTGGAATGAAGTTCCTTATAGCGCGTTGCAAAAGGGGGCTAGACGGAAAAAGTTGTAACGACACGACACAAAAGTGTCGGCCGACACTTTTTTAGTACCTGCGAAATATGGGCAGAGGGCGTTGATAGTATTCCTGGGCGTCAACTAGATGGCGTTTTTGAGAATAAACAGCGACATCTACCGTACTTTTATAAAAATGTTATTACAATTCCACAAAAGTGTCGTCAGTATTCCTGGGCGTCAACTAGATGGCGTTTTTTACGAATTTCCTTATTTTATAACTTCGTTCCATCCGGGTGTCCCTTGTTACCTCTCAAGTTTTGTCCTAAAATACACGCCAGTGCTGCAGTGTTTACGACTTGTTGTGATGTCATAATAACTATTGTTATAATGTTACACATAATATTATATTTTTTATACAGCTGTGTGTTCATTATTCCTAACAAATTATATTATATTGTCACTTTTTACAACCTTTATGTACGAGTATATATACTAAACTATCTCATATTAGGAATATTTATTTTATTGTTATGTTTATTAGTTTATTGTTATTTTCAACACTATATTATGCCTACGTCTTTAATATAATATCAATATTATATTATAATTTTAAAATATAGCTTCCGTCTGCTGTCCTCTGCCCGAAATAAGGGGTCCACGGAAGATCAGGGACGACTAGTGTTCAGTCCTCTCCTGTCCAGTGTCCATTGTCAGTCCAGTCCTGTCAGTGGTCTCCGTTTCTGCACACTTGGGTGTTACACTGCCGTGCTATAATTGTGCTATCATTACATTAATTGTTTTTTTCTTTTCTTTTCTTTAATGTTTACCTCTGATAGCTTTTATGTATGAATTAGCTGTAGAATAGGTAAAATAGGTTAATTTTTAGTTTTGTTCTTGTTGATATCAGTTCTGTATATTATGTCGTATGTGTAACATTTAATGGTGGCAGAATAAACGTTTATTTATTTATTTATTTATTATGAGAGAGACAGTATGACGTATAATTTACTAGTCTATTAATTAATAATAGTAGGTACTCTCACTAGAGGCATAATATGGCGTCAGGCTGTAAGAAGTCATGTAGTGATGAACAAAATAATTGTTCTTGGCCTTGATTTTTTTGAATGACCTAGACTGCAAGACCAAGACTTATTTTGCTAATCAATTTTTATAATGCTAATCAAATTTAACCCATCAGTCGTGGCAAAACGAGACACAATAGCTTTTTCATTGTTATCGCGGCCGGATGTGGCCGCTTGGGGCTTCATGAATTAAGCACCGGCAGTATTGAGTTGGTGGTATTGATTTTGGTAAAGAAGTTCGACAGTGAAATTAGCAAAAACATCTTGGCATCAGGTGTTAGTTACGCTCATTACTGTTAACTGTCAAGTCATTGCTCCAATGTTACGTTCCAGGTACCGCTGCCTGAAGTGCTTCAACTTCGACATGTGTCAGAAGTGCTTCTTCAACGGACGGAAGGCCAAGAACCACAAGCTGACGCATCCCATGCAGGAGTACTGCACCGCGGTGAGTGATGATGATGATTATTTTTTTATACTTACATAAATGCAACACACCCGAGAATTGCCTTGCGTCACCCGCAACTTTGATGAACTGAATTTTTTCAATCATATAATATCCATGTGCTTTTTTGTTACTCAAAGTACAGGTACTTTGAGTAATTGAGAATGATTTGGTCGAAATTTGGAACAACATAGGTCTATGTTGCTCCAAATTTCGACCAAATCGGTGCAATGGTTTTTAAAATGAAAAGAGAGAATAGGCCAACACATTTTTGCAAATCTATACTAATATTATAAAGAGGTAAAATTTGTTTGTTTGTTTGTTTAATTGTAATGAATAGGCTCAAAAACTACAGGACCGATTTTAAAAATTCTTTCACCATTCGAAAGCTACATTATTTACGAGTGACATAGGCTACTTTTTATTTTGGAAAATATAGGGTTCCGTAAGATATTTGGGTTTTTCTGACACAAGGTGAAAAAAATCAACCAGAAAAGTTACTTATTTTGCGTACGCTGCCTAAACTATAAAAGATAGAACCATACAATGTTCTAAGTAAATGTAGATTTTATAAATATCTACAAAAATGCCCGCGACACACTATACCTATCTATGGCAAGTGAGGAACAACAACCATTTTTTTTATTTAAAAATCTTTGGACTACATTTAAACGCATTTATTTTACTCATGCTGATAATCCTTATCAAAATAAATTATTTCATCACTAAGTACAGTTTGTGTAGATAATATTTGGTGTTTAAATGATTAAAATTGGACGTTTAGTTTAGAAGTTATGGCGAAATTAAAAATTGCGTTACGCCCGTTTCGAAGTGGGCGCTACCAAGGCGGGGGTGCGCAGTAGCGAAGATTATGACCGGTCCTGCAGCTGGTGAATTAGCTCATATACCCGTTGCATATACCAAGAATACCAATGATCCCTACATAACAGCTGATTTGCCTATACCCTGCAAAAGGCTCCAATTCCCTGTGAGACGTAGCTTTTGCGGCGGTACCGACTAATGCGGGCCACGGGTAGTAATAATGAATACTAGTCAAAACTGCTGAATCGATTTTAATCATTTTTTCTGTAGATATATATTTTATACCCGTGCGAAGCCGGGGCGGCTCGCTAGTTTATAATATTAATGAAGTAATCACTACACTCTAATTTTTTCTATTCTACATAAAACTGAGGACTTTTCATTCAACAAACCTTATCACTTTAAACTCAAATTAAAAAAACAATCCGTCAACTACATGGAAAAGACAACTGTCAAGGTGGGTTTAAACCGAAAGAACATAGAGCAAGAACTGCACAAGAACATTCTTTCGTATTCGTTTAGTGTAAACTATAATTCGTTACAAGTTACAACATACTTTAGATCGTTTACACCAATCGAACCAACAAGAATATCAAGAATAAGAATTTTTGCTCTATAGATGAGAATCATTTAAACTAAACGAGCGAATGCTCATTCCTCATTCGTCAACGATAAGTAGTGGGGTTCATACTACACTCAAAGAGTATATAAACTACGTAACAACTACACTATGTCTGACTGTGATAGCGATATTGTGATTTCAAGTGCTGCATTTATTGTTATAACGCAATAATGAAAAAGAAAAGAAGGAAAAGACGTTGGTGGGTGACGAATTTAATACAAAGAAGAATACTCGATTATTTAAAAAACCCGCCAAAAAGTAAAATATTTCAAGAACACTAGAAACCCTTTGAAGAGATCGCCTCGAGGAGCGAGCACGTCCGAACACGAAAGAATGCTCTGGGCAACTGCTCGAGCGCTCTTGCGTCGGTTACACCAAACGAGCGAGCATTCTTAGTGCATTCTACCGCTGAACACGTGGCGAACACACTAGAACAACGAAAGAATGCTCGTTATTTGTTTACATCAAAAGAGCTTTACTAGAATGAGCATTCGCTCGTTTGGTCTAAATGGAGCTTCAAGGTGGGTTTACACCAAAAGAACATAGAGCAAGAACAGCACAAAAACATTCTTTCGTATTCGTTTAGTGTAAACTATAATTCGTTACAACATATTTTAGATCGTTTACACCAATCGAATCAACAAGAACATCAAGAATAAGAATTTTTGCTCTATAGATGAGAATCATATAGCTCCGTTTAGACCAAACGAGCGAATGCTCATTGCTCATTCGTCAACGATAAGTAGTTAATTTATTTTTATAGTCATCAAAGGTTGGATCCCATAAACATCTTTTGTTATGGTATAATTCTATCATTTGTAAACATTTTTCATTACTCCAATCCAAATTTACGAAATAACCTTTGATATACTACCTAAATCAGCCGCCAAAAAGTAAAAATATCAAGAACACTAGAATCCCTTTGAAGAGACCGCCTCGAAGAGCGAGCACGTCCGAACACGAAAGAACGCTCTAGGCAATTGCTCGAGCGCTCTTGCGTCGTTTACACCAAACGAGCGAGATTCTTAGAGCATTCTACATATTTACCGCCGAACACGTGGCGAACACACTAGAACAACGAAAGAATGCTCGTTATTTGTTTACATCAAAAGAGCTTTACTAGAATGAGCATTCGCTCGTTTGGTGTAAACGGAGCTTTAGACTAACATTCTATATTCAAATGTGACAGACGACGTCGGGCGAGGACGTGCGCGACTTCACGCGCGCGCTCCGCAACAAGTTCAAGTCGGCGCGATACTTCAAGAAGCACCCGCGCGTCGGCTACCTGCCCGTACAGACTGTTCTGGAAGGTAGGTTGTCCTTTCTGCTTTGTATTTTTCTTTTTTCTTTCTACGTTGTATTTTTGCAGCTTGTAATAAAACATTATGTAAGAAGAGATTTTGAAATAATCAAAAGCAATAACTTATAACATTATTTTCCACCAACCAAATATTTGGGTGGGTAGTTTATAAATTCAGTGTTTGGGAACCGATTTCGATGATTCTTTATTATCGGAAAGTGGATACTTCACAGGTGGTCCCATGATAAGAAAATACTGTTTTAAGTCGGTTTTTTTGTGAAAATTATGAAGCTAATTCTCCTCATCATCAGGTGACGCTCTGGAGTCGCCCGCGCCGTCGCCGCAGCACGCGTCGAGCGGCGACGACATGCACTCCCGCCTCGAGCTGTACGCGACACGGCTGGCTCAGGTGGAACTCGGCGCTAGGGCTGCCGACACTCCGGACAGGTGAGGAGTTCCCCTCATCATCAGGTGACGCTCTGGAGTCGCCCGCGCCGTCGCCGCAGCACGCGTCGAGCGGCGACGACATGCACTCCCGCCTCGAGCTGTACGCGACACGGCTGGCTCAGGTGGAACTCGGCGCTAGGGCTGCCGACACTCCGGACAGGTGAGGAGTTCCCCTCATCATCAGGTGACGCTCTGGAGTCGCCCGCGCCGTCGCCGCAGCACGCGTCGAGCGGCGACGACATGCACTCCCGCCTCGAGCTGTACGCGACACGGCTGGCTCAGGTGGAACTCGGCGCTAGGGCTGCCGACACTCCGGACAGGTGAGGAGTTCCCCTCATCATCAGGTGACGCTCTGGAGTCGCCCGCGCCGTCGCCGCAGCACGCGTCGAGCGGCGACGACATGCACTCCCGCCTCGAGCTGTACGCGACACGGCTGGCTCAGGTGGAACTCGGCGCTAGGGCTGCCGACACTCCGGACAGGTGAGGAGTTCCCCTCATCATCAGGTGACGCTCTGGAGTCGCCCGCGCCGTCGCCGCAGCACGCGTCGAGCGGCGACGACATGCACTCCCGCCTCGAGCTGTACGCGACACGGCTGGCTCAGGTGGAACTCGGCGCTAGGGCTGTCGACACTCCGGACAGGTGAGTGATACGTTCAATTCGGGATGGTTGGCAAGAAACCTATAATGGCGTTTGCGTAATGGTTATTGGTTACAACGTTATGGCGACGACAACGAGTCATTGAAAATTGGGCCACCCATTTTCAATGACCTCACTTTCGACGATTTCGACGGTTCAAATTCTACCATATATTATGCGGTATCAAAAGTTTTGAATTTCTTGTGTCATGTTTTTTACATCACGTAGGTCTAGACTCTGGCCCCGTGGTAAGTAGCCAAATGACTTGTGTAAGGGTTCCAGTAAATTACAGAAGGAAAGGAGCGATACGTGAATGTTTTTTTTTTTTAATATCACCAAATACTTTCTGGTGACGACTCCGTGATGAATATATCCACTACTTGCCACTGTGGCCTTGAACTTTTTCAAAATTGTTTGTCAAAATTTTTGCTTTGAATTGAATTTCAAAAAGATTCCGCTGCCGAGCCAAAAATGTTACCGCTGATTAGATCAGCATTTCTAAAACTTTGAAGGCTCCATTCCACCTCGGCGCACGCTGTGCGCGCCACGCGCACGCGTGGACGTGCACGGATTTATTTCTTTGACTAGAGTCAATTCGTGCGTAGCGTGTCCGTGGGTTGCAGACTGCAGTGGACACAGTCACATATATTTTCTTACAAAGCGAAGCTTGACGCACGTGCGTAGTCTCTCCGTGCGCCGTGGTGCAATGGAGCCCTTATGCAACTAAGCTAACCTAACTTTATCATTCCAGTGACGAGGAGCACGCGCTCATCGCGGCGTACTGCGCGTCTCTGAATGGGGAGGCGCCGCGCTCGCCCGTGCACGTCGTGTCCGGGATACACCGGGAACAACGACACGAGTTGGAACTCATGATACGGTAAGGGGATTTGAAAGTGGTGAGTGGTAGAAGAAGAATTTTCTTATCGACTTCTGGAAAAGTTGTCCAGTCAGGCTTTTGGGAGACACTAAACTAATTTTTCTTAAAAAAAAAGACTTCAATGTAAAAATTACAAAATTACGCGCTTACCACCCACCCCCCCCCCCCCCCCGATTAAATATTTACTTTATTTTAATTTTATTAAGTATTAATTAACTATTAAAGTACAAATATAATTAAGAATTTTGTGGAAATTTCAAGTGCTGCTACTTGGTACCGCTGTTACCATTATTGATTACGAGCAAAAAAGGCCAAAAAAATCACGTTTGTTGTATGGGAGCCCCCCTTAAATATTAACTTTATTTTATTTTTAGTGTTTGTTGTTATAGCGCCAACAGATATTACACAATGTGTGAAAATTTCAGAAGTCTAGCTGTAGCGGTTTTTGAGTTACAGCCTGGAGACAGACAGACAGACAGACGGACAGACAACATAGTCTTAGTACCGTTACCGTTACCGTATTTTTAGGCTTCCGTACCCCTTGGGTACGGAAGCCTAAAAATGAACGTGGCTGGGAACATTTTAAATGCACATAGTGACGTCACTTTTGTTTTGGTAGTACTATCAGAAAAGTTGATTCCTAGTCAGGTGGGGGACCTACGTAGTTTGGTCGCGTTACGTCAAACCCAGCCGACAGATTAGTTAACATTGAATTGATATGATCCGACCAAATGACGTTGGTCTGTCATCTGCCTAGGAATCAATTTCCTCGATGGTACATCGTTTCAAGGACTTACATTATTTTTTGAATTTTTAAACAAAAAATACAAAATTAATTAAAAAGTACAAAGCGGTAAATTTTGCATTATTTTGCATCTGAAATTAATTGAAGCCATAATAAAATCTCCCCATCGTCAATTCCAGTGAGTTGGAGGAGGAGAACGCGAGTCTGCAGGCGGAGTACGAGCGACTGAAGGCCAAGACGCCGGGCTCCACGCCCGAGGACCACGCCGATAGGAACGCCCCGCCTGACCAGGTTAGTGAATTTTGTCGTTGTATCCGTAATCATAATCCGTAATGGATGCTTAGACTTAAGGCCCACTTAAGTTTCTCCTCCTTTAAGGGTGAGGCGTAATTTTGTGAGTCGTGAGTCACAGAATTTCGGTCGCAGAAATTCTATTAGCTTTGTCCACACTGGGCCTTTTTTTGTTCATCAAGGGCATGCGTTATAGCGCAGTCAACAGCGAACGTGAGGCATGCCCGTGACGCGCGTTGAAATCGTAGCGCTCGCTATGACACTTTTCTTTCAACGTGGGTGGATTTTGACGCATTCAATTATTGAATATGCCAAACGAAAGTTGAATAAAAAAAAGATGACGAAAATTGAAGATGAAATTGCATAATGTGGACATAACTATAATGGGATGCCAGACGAACGCATTTTATTCAGTTGTATATTGTGACAGTAGCGGACCGAAAGCGTGACATCTGTCACAAACTTTCGACAGTCGAACGTTTGTGACATAATATGTCTCGCGGCTCGCCCCCCGCGAACTCAATTCCGGCCTCAATAATGCATTTGAGTCGATAGAAAACTTATTTTGCGTCGCCAACACAAATTACGAGATCGAAATTCTGCGACTCACGACTCATAAAATTACGCTTGTTTGGCCTCACCCTAAGCACATTTGTCAGCACCGTATGCGCCGCATTTTTGAATTCGTTGTATGAAATGACGTCTCGAAATGCGGGCGTATGGTGCCAAAATTAAGCTTAAAACAAACCTACGCGTACGCGGTACGCGATACGGGAGCGTCTGCAGCGCGAAACTGGGCGTGCACACCTGCGCGACTACTAATATCATGATCATAGAGAAAAATAATACATCGGGCAATTTAATTCATGACACAATCTATCAATAATCGTAAACAAATCAAGAAATCATAAACTAAAGAGTAGTACAAAAAAATATAAAAAAGGTTTTAAAAAAGAAGTCTAGTTATGTAAACTTCAAAACACACGTCTGACAACTTGACGCGCACGTTCCGCTTGCCGACGCGAACGTTTCGCGTCGCGGTCGTGCAGGTGTGCACAGCGCCATAAGATTAGATGGGCAGCGTCCGCCGCGCGGTAGACGCTACCGCTTCGCAGTCGCTTTGGTTGCGTAGGTTTGCGCTAAGCTTAAATGTGCGATCATTTTTACGCAACAATGGAATTTAAGAACAGTATTAATGGAACAATTTATTTGTAAGTTTTGTACGATAACCTTACATTTGACTGTTTAGTGTATGAATATCTATAGTAATAATAATTGTGACAGGTGCTTTAAGGGCGTCGCGTCGTAGAAACTCATCTTGAATTTCTACGTGAGTTTCTACGACGCGACGTCGTACGACGTCGTATGGCGCCGTGTCGTGGTTTTTACGACGCGCGTCGTGGATTCCCACGACACGGCGCCGTACGACGTCGTACGACGTCGTGCCGTGTTTTTGTGTCCCGGCCCTAAAACAATGCTATATGGTTATTTCCTCAACTTCAGGACATGATGGCCGAAGCCCGCCTGCTGCGACAGCACAAGGGCCGGCTGGAGGCGCGCATGCACATCCTCGAGGAACACAACAGGCAGCTCGAGGCCCAGCTCACTAGATTGAGGACGCTGCTGGATGAGGTAAGTCAACTAAGGGCCTGTCTCACCACTTTCTGATAAAGTGCTGAATGGGCTATTCACAACTTTTTTTACAAACTCCATACTTTATCTGTCAAGTTAAGTGATGGATAGCCTATTCGGCACTTATCAGGAAGTGGTGGAACAGTCCCTGAACCTTTTAAACGGCGTATTATTACTTAGTTGTTTCCTCGAGATTTCCTTTGATTGATAAAGAAAATCTCTCATTCTGCCTACCATCAATCAGGGTTTCTATTCTGTTAGTAAGCCTGCTGGTAGGCCTAGGTTATTTTCTGAAAATTACTCTGGAGTTTAATAATTACTGAGGTATAACCATAAAGTTAATATAACTAGCGGAGTAGAGAAAGAATCCCGAGCTGTCAAACGAAGCCAAAATTTAATTACATCTGTGTGTACAAATCTGTTTACGTGTGCGTGAAAATGATGTTCCTACATACATTTTTCTTAGAGCTCAAATTGTCAACGTGCCGATAAGTGCAGACTGAATGTGAAAAAAGGGTTATGCCACTTCAAATCACGCATCTTTTTCTACCGCGCAGTGTTACTGATAGTGACATCTCGCTTGCTCGGCTGTTTGTTTCTATATTCCGCTTGGTATAATATTAACTTTATGAGTACACCCTAAAATGACAATACGGGACATAACTGTGATACTAACCATAAAATTATAACCTTTACAAAAGGCATTCCATACAATCGTCAGCGCGAAAATGTGTCACCCTCGAAATTAGTGAGCTTCACTCATCTGAGAGCAGTGTGCCATAGGACGCGGTGACAGTCGGACTTAATGCATTGATTACGTAAAATATGCATTGAAAGCGTAAAATGAGTGAAAGATAAAGTAGTATATGCTATTACTGTAAGACAAAAAAGGACGACAATATTTTCTCGATACACATTTTGCATGCAAAACATTGCTACAGTTTTGATGGTGTATGCCATATCCAAGTATTGACATCGTTGATACTAACCATAACCAAGGTCACTGTTCCACTATGCAAATATTGTATTGATTATTATGTTGCACTATGAAAGCAATAGTTTTCCAATGCTATCAGCTTCAAGATGTAGCCTACAATGAAGAAGTAATAGGTAAATGTTTCTTCGTTCTAGCCGGCCCAAGGCTCCCCGCCGGGCCGCACGGGCACGCTGCAGACCCGCTCTGTGACCGCATCACAGCTGGCTACCGACTCGCCCGCCAAGATGCACAACGGGTTATATCATGATGGACATACAAGTGAGTATATTATGATAGTATTAAATTTTTAGTCGAAATTTTGGGATTCAGCTTACCACCTAGCTCGGTCGGGAGAATAGATCTTTGGGTGTTTATTCAGATTTCGGTCCCGAATCGCGGTATCAAAATTTTGCTGTCCCGTTTACTAAAATTTTAAATGGTGTGATGAGAGGCATATTATAATTAAATGAAATAAGGCTAATCTATCCTATATGGCGATTGCGTGTTAATAATAATAATAATTGTATTCTAAATGTTCAACGCGCCTAGATATTTGGAAAAATAAAAAACTACAATGTAGTTAGACACTACACCATGAGGTATCGCCATATTATGACCTGTGGCATCATTCAATAATTAGTTCAATTGGCCTGTTATAATTTATACATGGAATTCCCCTTTCTAATAAAAATCTTAGACCACAAAGTCGATGCTAAAATAAGCTCTTTCGTCGAATAATTTTTGACGTGTCTGACATTGACAACTGATCGACAAGATGGCGGTCGCGAGCGCGACATGGAGCGGCCGCCGCCGCCGCCGCACGCCGTACACTCCCTCATGCACTGCGCAGGTCAGACACGACGGCTGGCTGCCTCGAATATACCTGACAAATTCCATCTACAGCTCATCCCTTCTTTCCTTTTTCTTCTTCCACATTCTTTCTTCCCTATTTTTTCTTTTCATTGGCTTTTTCCCATTCAAAAGTCATTTGCTAGCAAATAACTTCTGGTAACCCCCAAATCCCAATTTTCGACTTTGTTCCCATTGAGAATATTAGGCTCTTCTGTGTCCGGTGACTGCCTTGGTTCTATTCTGCATTGTCCAATCTTGAGAATTCCGTCTACTTTCACTGCTTATTCCATCTGACATATCAGATGATATAAGCAGTGAAAGTGGACGGAGTTCTCAAGATTGACTGATATATACTGATTATAACTCTTCAATCACTTCTTCTCATTGGATTAAACTTTTTTTTTATGAATTCTTGCTAGCAATTACACAAACTAGAAAAACAGTATTGTTCTTCCCTCTTCGAACGTCGAAGCTATGTATAATTTATCCAGACTCGATTCTGGCTACTCCAGTTTACTCTACAAATCCTTGAGAATATCTTAATACTCCTATCCATATTCCTAAATTCCTGACCAAAAGTGACCCAGTGAAGCCGTCGTAATGATAGATGGGTATAGTTGCAGTGTTGTCAGCTTCAAAAATTTATTTGCGGATTTTTAATTTAATCTTTTGTTTTTCAGCATGGCCGTGTTTTGATTTTTGTGTTATTTTTAGTGTTGCTTTCGTGTAGACATTTGAAATTATTTTTGAATTTCAACTATACATATTTTTTTTGCTACAAGTTTTTTTTCTACATGGATCTGAGCATAAACTATTAATAATATATTTCCATATTTTCTGCTCATGCTAACATACAGGACGCGTGCCTTGAGGTAACAACCTACTAAATTATAGTTCACTTTAATATAGCAATAACTTTACTAGCCTTGGCAAAATGCAACGCTACGATCGAAACGAATAAGAAACTAATTTCTTAAACAACTTTTTAATGATCATATGCTCCTTTAGCCTTAGAACAATGCATTAATACTTTGTTACCTAAAATTTTTAATAATTATTTCACATTCAAATACTTTACTCTGATACAATCTATATTTTGTTTTCAGATGACCTTGGCAAAGCAGTAGAAGAGTTAGTGTCCGTTATGACGGAGGAGAACCACAGCAACGCGCCTCCGCAGTACACCAACGGCAAACCAGAGGAACCGGAAAAATAGTCGCTGTCACACCTGACACCTGTCACACCTGACAGCTCGCGGCCTCCCGCTCTGGCAACATTGTTCACTAACCAAAGATTGTCTATGGACCGCCAGAGACTAAAACGTATTTTCCGTTGCACACTTCCATTTTATTTTCTAACCGACTCCACACTAACTGCGCTAACGCTTCGTCTATACATAAGCTAACCCACTAATACCGAACCGAGCTTCTAACTTCTTGGCGCGGGAATTTGACCCTTATGACCGAGCCCCGGAGCGGTCAGCACACGAGCTGACCTCCCCACGACAGCTCGGGTTCGTAGAGACGATAATCGTATGCAACGCTTATTGTATAGATAAGGGCTTGCTATGTTGCAGTACGTATCGTGTGAGTCCTAGCCCCGAACGATGACGCCAGAGCACGCTATCAACGAAAAAGACAATTTATTAAGCATTTATATTATATAGACGTATATAAAGTACATATCTATTAGGGACAATCTCTACGCTGTCATATCTTGTAAATTTCCCATATCATACGCTATGTAAAAACCGGCACATGTATAAAAGTCACGTAAAACGGAACGCGAATCTTGGCGTCGGTTTTAAGGCGATCAGCTTTAATCACGAGAAGCTTTAATGTTGTCGCAACCGGGAAACGATGAAACGAGCCTACTTTTTAGCGGAAAATATTGTTATTCGAGAACATTCGACGGCATTTCCTACACTCCTACATCTCTGTCAGTCGTACTGCCGTCTCTTTCTAACTTTCTGTCGTCGCGTGAGATAGTATTAGTGAAAGAGATGTAAGATTTGCGAAATTCGATGTTCCAGTTTTTAGCTTACCCGTTTCCATAAGCCAAAAACGGCGGTAGTTAAAGAATTTGTTAACGGTTTTGCAGTAGTTTTAGCGGTAGTTTTATTGAGCATGTTACTATGTGCATATTATGTGTATGTTACATAATATATCGAGTTATCGGAAATGTATCTTAGGACGTAACCGGCTTCATATTAGTCATTCGAGGTTGAAGTAGTACTTTTAGTAAAATATAACCTAACTTTTTCACAGACGACTCTTCCTAGTGCCGGCCGTACCGGTTTTTGTAACGTCTAAATGTAAGATGACGCCTACCTTTTTAGATAAGATATACTTATCGAGAGACTTTTATACGAATGTTGAGCTGTTAACGATGATTTACAATAAGTACTTCCAGTTTACCATATCAATTTATATTGTTTTATAAATTAAATTTTCTATGAAATGAAATTTTGCGTTACGGCATCACAGCATTTTTTAATGTGGCAATATTTTTAATACGTTTAGTTTCGCAAATTATCATAAGTTAATTGGGCTAATATAGATTTAAGAGATACGAAAAGCACAATTAATCGATTACTTAATAAAAATATGTACACTAATATATTGTTAATAATTTTATTGTTTTAACATTTAAGGGTGAGTTCTGTTCTTCTATATTTCGATTGGCGAAAGTTATATTATAAAGAGTATTTCGAGCATTTATTTGTATATTTTACTGTGTTTATGATGTTTTAGAAGTAAAATCCAAATAAACATTCTACATAGTAACATTTATTTTATTTAACAAACCTTTTCCTCCTACACGATTGTAATTTAGTAACAGCTTGTTTGATCAAGTGGCCGTTAGAGGGCGCTTTTGTCAATTTTAATTAGAGGGTAGTCTTCAATTTCAACTTTTAAAATAACTCCTCTAAATTATGTTCTCCTGGTACTTTTAACATATATTTTTAGGTTATTATTATTTTGGCGAGGTACCCGTTAGAGGGCGCCTTTGTCGAGCTTAGAGGGTAGGTAGTATTAAATTTCAACAGTTGAAACTTGAAATTACTCCTCTTAATTCATGTTCTCCTGGTACTTTAAACATATTTTAGGTTCTTATTGTCTTGACCACGTGCCCGCTAGAAGGCGCTTTTGTCAAGTTTAATAAGAGGGTAGTCTTAAATTTAAATAGTTGAAACTTGAAATTACTCCTCTTAATTCATGTTCTCCTGGTACTTTAAACATATTTAAGGTTCTTATTATCGTGACCAGGTGCCCGCTAGAAGGCGCCTTTGTCAAGTTTAATAAGAGGGTAGTCTTAAATTTCAACAGTTGTAACTTGAAATTACTCCTCCTAATTCATGTTCTCCTGGTACTTTAACATATTTTAGGTTCTTATTATCTTGGCGAGGTTCCCGTCAGAGGGCGCCTTTGTCAAGTTTAAGTAAGGTAGTCTTAAATTTCAACAGTTGAAACTTGAAATTACTCCTCTTAATTCATGTTCTCCTGGTACTTTTGACATATTTTAGGTTCTTATTATCTTGGCGAGGTGACCGTCAGAGGGCGCCTTTGTCAAGTTTAATAAGAGGGTAGTTTTAAATTTCAACAGTTGAAACTTTAAATTACTCCTGTTAATTCATGTTCTCCTGGTACTTTTGACATATTTTAGGTTCTTATTATCTTGGCGAGGTGCCCGTCAGAGGGCGCCTTTGTCAAGTTTAATAGGAGGGTAGTCTTAAATTTCAACAGTTGAAACTTGAAATTACTCCTCTTAATTCATGTTCTCCTGGTACTTTTGACATATATTTTAGGTTATTATTATTTTGGCGAGGTACCCGTTAGAGGGCGCCTTTGTCGAGTTTAATAAGAGGGTAGGTAGTCTTCAATCTCAACTATTGAAATTACTCCACTAAATTCATGTTCTCCTAGTACTTTTGTAGCAGTCTACCTGGCAACTGATATTCGTCTATTATGAGGGTAGTTTTTAAAACTTTTTTTGTATTGTTAAAGTTAAAAGTACTAGGAAAACATGAACTGAGAGGAGTAATATTATAAACAGTTGAAATTTATGAGTACCCTCTTATTAAACTTGAAAAAAAACGCCATCTTGCGGCCAATTGGAAAAACAAGTTTTTGGAAAACTGCCAATAGATGGCGTTTTTTCGTTGGAAAGGAGTAATATGAGGAAATACAATTTAGTGAACTCATGCAGACATGCAAATAAAAGACAAATATTGTATCAACTATAAATTTATTATATTTCTTACAATGAGGATAATATTTTTACACAAATTGTATTTATCACATTTTGACATTATCAGTCTAAGGTCAACTTTTATCTTAAATGCATAACCCTTATACTAATACACTGAGTAAGGCAGGTTTTTATATTCAAAGGCACAAAGTGCGTGGAAGAACTTCGCCTTTATTTTGTGTTTAGGAATATTAATCAAAATCATGGTTCAAGAATAAAGCAGCTTAATTTTTTGAAGTTTTTTTTTTCTATTGTAAAATTAGTCTGCAAATGACTGATTTCTCTTCAGCTGTAATTTGTAAACATTGTTACTTGTACCTTCATAGAAATGATTTATATGGCAGACCTTTTTGGATGATCTATGTAAATATTAAGGGAAAAGACAGATAGCTTGAGAAGCTTATAAAAGTAAATTTTATAAGCTTCTCAAGCTATCTGTTGAATTGAAAAAATATATTAGAGACGCCTTCGGGAACAAAATTTTAAAATGGGATCAGTTTTCGTAAATAATATGACCGCGTCAACACGCGCTCGGCAATTTCTTAGCAAATAGGTTAAGGAAGGCGAAATTTTGCACGTAAGTTTTGAATACATTTATTTGTTTTTTTGTAATTTCTATTGATTTCATTGGATTAACGGTCATGTTGTATACACTAATTAATGTTTATTTAAGATTTTTTTTTTTGATTGATTTTTTAATTTGAATTTTTTAATTGATTTGTCAGAGAATAATTATAATAGTTTTATTTTGTAAGAGTTACTGAAGACATGGAAGAAGTTATCAATCCTTTATTTTCATAAATATATATTTTATAACATTCAAATGTTGCATGTTTCCTTAAAGTGTCTGCCATTAGGTATTTTCCGTTAGTTGTGATCTGTAGGCTGGTTTTTTGACATAACCCAAACAAATTAAATAGCCTGCGATCTGGATATGAATCTATTTCTGTGATGGTACATTTCACACAATCAGAGATATTTCTAGCCTTGTGTCAAAATGTCATGTCCTCTTTTTATAGTAGAGAAGATAACATGATATTTTATTCCATAATCGAATTTTCCAAGGCTGGTACAAATGGTTATTTTAGTAAATCTAATGTATTACTTTTATCCATATAAGCTCAGAAGCTTGCTTTTAACATATTATTTAACATTACAATAATTTTTAACTTAAATAAAAAACTTATAAATAATAATATTTATCCATAAAAATTCATTCTACTGCCAGATTAGTGATAATTTTTTTTGAATGTAAACAAAGGGAGTCTGGAATCCTGTTTCTAGACCTAGAAAAACCTAGAAGTTGCAACAATATAACTGTTTGATTATGGTTTTTGTTGGTAGCCTCTTAAAGTTTCATGTTTGGAAAAAGAAAAAGAAATGTGGCGAAAAAAGGAAAGAACACTGTCATCATACAAAAATGCCATTTTTGACATGTTTTTGACAGTTCTCCTTTACCAACACCGCCCCGTCTACGTTAATTTAAAGCCTTGTAGCATTTTACATTATACGAAAACTAGCTAGCTATATATTTATATGACCTATCAAACACAGCAAATGACCATACTCAAAATAATTGTAAATAAACATGAAATATATGGATGTAAAATATTAAAGTATTATTTCAGTAACATGCGTAACATTTTTGTTTACATTAAAATTTAATCACTAACCAGCATAACCCTAATCATTCTCATAGTCAAACCTTAACAGTCGAGGAGGAACTTTTATCTAATCCATTAACTATTGGTTGTATGTCCGTGCGTGGTCGTCGGAACAGGAGCACATGGGGCTCAGGGTTGTGGACCATAAAATGTAGCCAGCCAGGACTCTGTTGGACGCCGAGGTTCCTCCACTCCGTCTCCGTCATTAAATGTGATTTAGGGACCAATCTTGCAATATCCGGTGGTAGAATTACATGCCTGGAAATGAAGAATTGTCCATTTGAATATATTCATGAATACTTACATTTTGGATATGAACATAAATGAGAACTATAACAAAATCATAAATAAATAAAACCTTATCAAACTAAAATTTATGAATTTTGTTATATTTCTTTAATTATTAATACATTTCATAAAATATGTCAGATGTAGTGGGCCTTAAACCTCAATAGCATTTTATCATTAGTCTCTCATATCAGCTGATTTCTTATTAGTTATTTCCATGATAAATTAATGCATAAGATACAAGTTGTTAATATTTGTAAGGTCAATGTGTCGAAGTCCGTCTGGGAGGTAAGTCCGTCTATCGGCAATAACTTCCAAATTTGAATGCCTAGTTTCATATGGCTCAGTGGGTAAAACAATATTGCAGAGTCAGTTTGACCTAAGAAACAGACATGTCGCTTCTAACTACCTGCCATTTTTTCCCGTTTTGAACTCGCAGTCGGAGTGTAAGTCTCTGCCAAAAAAATGAAAAAAAGTGGGAATACGAAGGAGTTTTTGGAGTTTCTTGGATTACGTAACTAATTTAGTGATCCTTTTACTTATTACTGATGTTCAATTCGTTAATATCGCTTTAATTTCGTTATTATCATCTACAACATATGTCTAACCTAAAATTGCAATAATTGGGAAGTCCGTCTAGTTTGCATAAGGAAAGGCCATCATATGCCGGTCTTGCCTCAAATCAGATATTGTCAACCTTTTCAGACCTACATGTATTTATTGTTAATTTGCATTAAAAAATAGGACTGCTAGATCATAGCATTGCCCAAATTTTACTGCACGAAAAAGCATACTCCTTTTTAAAAAGTGGGCAGCCCACTTGTGACTCCCCTGGTGTTACAGGTGTCCAAGGGTGACGGTACATAGTTCACTTACAGTCAGGGGATCCGTTTCCTAGTCAAAACTTGTAAAAATAACTTCTTTTTATAATGACATAATTACTCGTTTCAGATTTATACACGTCATGAAAAATCCTACCTCCCGGACTAACAACCCTTATAATTTTAATTGAGCGGCGAAAATAATGGTAAAAACGCGTAACTTTCGCGTGCAACTGACTAAATATTAATATTAATCCCTCAAGCCCCGTAAGGCCCATATGGGCCGCGACAACAAAAGATTCCGTGGAATTGGTGATAGAGGGATTATGGTATAATAAAAAAATTTGGGTACTAAGTAGACATATTATTATCAATAAACAATAATCAAATCAAAATTAAGTGGGGGAGTATGTTGAAAAATATCTTAATTAATAATAAAATATAAATGATAATGAAGCAAAGTTGTTGATTTTGCCGGCTTTAATTATTATAATTTTGAATATTTTGTAATAAACATTATTTTATGTTTATACTTAGTGTTTAATTTTTCAAATAATGTTTGTAACCACTCAGACTAACGATATGCCGGACTTGCCTATGTTATAAAATTAATTTTCTCTGGAATGCGAACCTTATTACCGACACCTTAAACACATATTTGAATGGCCGTTTTGCGGCTTTGCTAGAAACCGTTGCCATGCATATTACTTCACAGGTTAGGGCTATATTGCAACTAGACAGACTTACCTCAAACTGTAAGGGAAGTCCATCTTCACGCCGAGTTTTTAAAAAATAGCACGTAAATAAAAAAATACTGCAACTAAGACTATTTTTAGATCATTATAGGTCTAATTAATATATAGCCTATAATTTCCAATGACACAAGTTACTTTAAAAAGCGAATCTCAAGTCAATAAATTGTGTTAAACTTTAATTTGAGAAAAGTATGCCGGGCTTCGACACATTGATCTTATTTCAAAATTAGAATTTATGTAAAAGGAACAATAGCATTTTATTTATTAATAGGCGCCGGTAGGGGCTGCACTTGCACCCCTTGGGAATCTCGGGATCAACAGGAATTTTTGAAATAAAAAGCATTTTGTAACCCTATTACCCTGCCGTACAAGGATAGTTCGTAATGTTTCAGCACTTAATATATTCTGATGACGTAAATAGACAGTCACTTTTGTTCGTAAAAAGTAAAAAGAAAAGAAAAGAAAGACAACTAAAATCTGCACCCCTTGGAAATTATTTCTGCCGGCGCTGCGCCCATGTTAGCATTATCTATAGGTAGGTTTTGTTACACCATTTTCTCTTGATCACTGAAGTTCCAGAGTACATTGACATGCTTTTAATTTAAGTAGTTGCATATTTTTGGCGGCTAGACCCACTAAAGTGAAATTTTAGAAACAGCTGTTTACATGTGCAAGTGTGCAGAAACGTTACAATAATAATTATTGTCCTTCACAGCGATATTGCAAAATAATAGTGAAAAAAGGTTTACAAAGGTTTAATTATACTTACAAATCAATGTTTTAAGTTGTTTTATGATAATATTCAATAATCAAAATTCTTACCTGTACTCATAAACGTCATCAGTATATCGCTCCGAGTATTGTATTTGTTCTACGGGCATTATAATTTTTGGTATAAAGCTTTGAAAACGGGCAACGTTTATTAAAGTAATTTAAGTTTATTTTAGTAATAAATTTTATACTTTTTAGCGTAAATTTACAGAAGTTGGTTGGATTTCAAATATGACATTTACGAAATTTTTTAACTGTCAAATGTCATGTCATCTGTCAAACGCCATTTGCAATTTATATTTTTTTTCCTTGAAAATGAAGACGTAGATTTTAGATATAGTACCATTATCGTAAATATTACAGCTATAATATAAAGACTTAAGTGTTTTTTTTTGTGTACTTTACACAAGCTCAAATTCATTCTTTACTAGATGTCCCATAGAAAAATAACAACTAGAGTATATTTTAAAATTAAACATGGACTACGATAATCCCCATGAAAAAGATAATAATATTTTTAAGACACAAATATTTTTAAACATTTTAACAGATAGGATTACTTTACATCCTGTTCTGATAACAAAACGCCGGATCCTCGAACGATAACGGAAAGAATTGTGCAACGAGCCAACAAAAGGAGCCTACGGGCTACGTACAATAATAATTTTGTTATTGACGCTCCAATAAAGCTAGCCGATTATTCAATTCAAAGGACCCCACTAGCTGTAGCAATTCAATCATGAACTCTTTTCGCTAGGAGCACCATCATTTATGAAATACCTACACAGGACATAATGCAATGAGCGATCGCTATCTGTCTTTCAGAAATAAAACTGTAGCTATAGACCGCAAGGCAAGCCGAAACGAGACTGCTAAATATTGCAGTGCTAGACACCCCTAAAGTATTAGTTCTACTTTGAGGTGGTCTGGCAGTGGGAAACAACAGGTGTCATAACACTTAAGAGTTAAGACGTCCGACAGTGGAAGACGAGATTTATACAGTCATCAAAAAGAAAAAAGATATCCATCGTTGATCGCAACCGAAACTCCTTAGTTGCTTGTCGTTCTTACCTCTATGGGGGCATACAGTAGCGTAACTATAGGGTAGCAGGGCTGACACATAATGCCACGGGCCCCCGACCCAAAAGGCCCCGGCCCAAGAGGCCGTGAGATCATGATTTTTTTATACAATTTTTTTATTATTAACGTGACGATTTTTTCTGATAGGGCCCAATTAATTTGCCACGGGCCCCGGATGTTATAGTTACGCCACTGGGGGCATATACAGGAAAATTTTCAGCTTTAATTAAATGACGAAAGTTTGGTTGTCGCTGGCCATAGCCCATACCTAATGTAAACTATCTGGGCAAAATTCTTGGGCCACTGGACCACAATGTAAAAATCCGTGATACTTCACGAAACATAGCCACAGGAGGACTATTATGCAGCATCGAAGACCAGGGGTCAGATTGCTGTGTAGTTTGCACGTTGGTGTTGGCTCCGGCAGACCGCCATGTCACTGATCACGCTGGAGTTTCTACAGGATCTGCTGAGGGATGAATACGAAGATGTCACCATCACGGAGTACGAGGTTAGTGTTTTATTTTTCAAATCAAGGAAAAAAATATATTAAATAACGTTGATGGTAATTGGTAAATCGACTAAGAGCTGACGACCAAATCGGTCATGTGGCTTCAGCTGTATTAAAACTCCGTTCAGAGGCGGCGCAAGGCGTGGGCGGTGTGGGCGACCGCCCACGGCCTCGCGGTCTAAGGGGCCTCGCGCCCCTTGGACCACGAGGTTTTTTTACATAGATTTACAAGTTTTGATACTCAAATATTCATAAAAATATTTGAGTAATTAAATAAAAGTTTGAGTATCAAAAAATTATTTCTCTCCAAAAATCCGTCTTCTTGCGTCATCCATCATGGGGCTTCGATAAATATATTTTAGGGGGCCTCGCAAAATATATCTTGCCCACATCAAATTTAGGTCTAGCCCCGCCACTGACTCCGTTAGGGCTCTACTTCCTTGAACAACCTTTTCTGGTAATTGACAACGTTGAATTTGTGTTTTCGGTAGGTACCTTCCCACCGATATTTTTGTCTGGGCTCTGGCAATTTTTTTTTGGGATTACATACAGACTAACTGATCTCGCGTCAGAAAAAAGCCAACACAGAGCCTGAACCCACAATTGAACCCACATGAAAATAATAATATTTTTCCTATTTTTAATTTATTCGTTAACAATTCGTTACTTAAACCATTTTAAATATATTAGCTTTTTTTAGTTTTTAATCTAAGTTGTCCAAAGTATTACTGGCCCGTACCCTGTGTTTATAATTTGGTTGCAACTAGGTTTTTTTTAAATACCGAAATTATTTTTTGAGGTAAGTAATATTTTACCTCTTACATGACCACAGTCCACAGAACCTTTATGCTAACATTTAGGGTCACATTTAAAGCATAATAGGTACTAATAATATTCGCGATATTTTTATATTAAGCATCTAACTTTAAACGTACTATAGTTCCGCGGCTCGCTAACAGATGTCGCCGCCGACCGGAAATCCGCCAATCATCTCCCCTCTGGGAACTGAAGAGGTATATTTAATCCGAAGTTATGTTCATTTGTCGATTACAATATGCTGAGCTAGATAGACAAGCTAAAATAATGGCGGAAATGACCTAGGAACAGTTTATTTCTTTTAACTGATTTCCAAAATGGAGGAAGTTCTTGGATCTCTTTTTATTTAGATAGAATAAAACCTACTTATAGAAGAAGATTTACCTTCTTACTAATTGTCCTCAATATATAAGTTAAATACCAATTACATTGTAGCATAGTTTGCTTGCCGACATAGTTTTCAGGACATTAACTTACTTAAATAATGTGGTAACTTCGTTCCAAAATTTTTACGTACGTGTACTAATTAGAAACAGATAATATTATGTCGTATGTTATGTCCAATGTCCATGTAAAAGAGAAATGGTATTACCTGCAACAGCACACTAATACATACCTAATTGAAAAAATATATGCCTCAGCAAATGAGTACTTTCATTTTCAAGCTCCCTCATGTTGCTACCGTTATCAAGTACTCGACCTCTATTTCAGGGAGCACCAAGTTCCAAGAGAGGAGACAACTACACGTCCATGGTGTACAGAATAACATTGAAAGGGTCCCGTAAGCGGTCCGATGAAACTGGTGAAATAATAGAGCCATGGGAAGGCTCCCTGATCTACAAATGTCTGCCAGAAAGCATTCTTCTACGAGAAACCTTTAAAAGCGAGGAGCTGTTCTGCAACGAAGTCGCCTTCTACAAGAAAATATGGCCAGCGATGTCCAAATTCCAAAGCCAATGGAACATCGCTCATCCCTTCAAAGCTATCCCCAAATGCTTCCTGGCGCGGAATGATCTCGTCATCCTGAAGGATTTGAAGGAGTTTGGGTTCGTGATGCCCGACCGAAAGCAGGGTTTTACTATAGAGCAATGTTACTACGTGCTAAAACACCTGTCACAGTTCCACGCTTTGTCGTTGGGCATGAAATATTATGATCCCGAGGGTTTCTTTGATCTACTTAACATGCATGATGGAATTTCAGAAGGTACTTTCTGTGCTAATAAATGCGTCAGTTTCTATTATAATACGAGTTAAAGCAATCTTCTAGACGTAGAACCTAGTTGTATAAAAGCAATAAATCTACCAAATAAGTCAACATATTATAGGTACTGATGCAACCTTTATGTTTCTAGTCTTTTTCGTCACGGAAAACGTAGAATACTACAGAAGTTACTACACTGAAGCGATAAACAATGCAATCTACATGGTGGAAGAGGAACTAAAGGATTCAGTTGACAAGGACAAATATATGGAGAAGCTAAAAAGTTTCTGTTCGGAGGAGACTTTCTTCCAAGAAATGGTCGACATGGTTGTTCCCAAGGAGCCTCTAGCAGTGATTTGTCATGGCGACTGTTGGACTAACAACATCATGTTTAGATACGTCGATGGAGACATAGCAGAGGTTAGGATAAACTTGCTTATGTTTCTCCATTTCCATTCTTTCATTTGCTGTTTTCCATTTTATTTGCCTTGAGTCTGGTTTCTGTTATCAGTTACCTAGGGCCCTGGCTATTATAACGAATCTATTAATCCCTTATTCGTTCAATCGAATTTGTTACTTGAGAGCTACGGTGGAAGAAACATACACAATTTAATATGAACTTAGTAAGTATCCTCCTTGTAAAAATTCTAACATTGGAACAAGTGATTGACTTACCTAGAATGATATGAATTTGTTAAAAACTGGTCGTCCTTGTCCTTATTCATAATGTTGTTTTAATCACTTCCAGGCTCCAGCATGGTTCAATGGTTGTCCTTATCAGTTTCTTGAAAATGTCGTTTTTTCTTTAGTTTCTAATATAAAAGTTTCTATAGTATTGTTACTAACTTACTACAATAATATAGGTAGAATGTAGATATTGTTAATTTTTAATTTCTCAGAACAAAAGTTTCGATTCAAGCGGGTAGTTTTAAAACTTTTTTTCAAATTCTGACAATGACATTTAATTTTTTAAATCTTCTTCTTTTTTATCAATAATCCCTGGAATTCATATTTTTGCCTCGCTTCCAGATGTACATGTTAGACTTCCAGTTGGTGCGTTACGCGTCGCCAGCAATAGATCTAGCTTACCTGATCTATCTTTGCCTAGATCGGGAGCAGCGGTCTGAACATAAGGCATCCCTGCTAGAGTATTACATAGATGAGCTCCACAAACGACTGGTGGAAATGAGCGATGGTACCAACATCATGGAGAAAGAAACGCTATCTGATATGTAAGTTAGGTACATCTTACTTTCTTTTTAAGTCTATTTTTAACTTTTTAACTTTACTATAAGATTGACTTTTGAGTAAGTTACTTAGTTTTGAGGGTTCCTTACCAAAAGGGTAAAAAGGGGACCCAATTACTGAGACTTCGATGTCTCTCCGTCTGTCTCCAGAACCGCTATAGCTAGATTTCTGAAATGTACCTGCTCCAAATTCTATACTCTATAATTTAAATGATAATTCTATAGTATATGGGGGCACTGCAGTGCCCCCGCCAAGACGAGTCATTATTTTTAAATTTATTTCAGATTACAGGAGGAGTTCAGTCGGATCAGCCGCTTCGGTCTGGGCACGGCGTTGGACATGTATCCCATCATGACCTGCGACAGCAACGAGGCGCCCAACTTGTACCAGGAGAAGGTGAGTGGTCTCTTGTACAACCGACGGGTGGTAACGGCTCCTGCGACTATTAGTCAGACACAACCGGCATGGGAGTTGGTGTCTTTACACCAACGAATCGTAAATTTTGTCTTTAATATTTGGAGTTGCGACTCTTTAAAGACGATATTTTGTTTTTTGGAAGCCTTGCCAAAAATTATAATTCAAAAGGCACGCTTAACTATTTTCAAAAATCCTAGAGAAAAATATTTTCATATCTAGGGGCACGGTAGAGAACTGCCAAGTCCTTTTCAAAATAATTACTTTCAAAAATATTTTTTGTTGAGTCGAATCATTTTGTAAAATAAAACTGCGGCATTATGATTTTTTTTTTCTATTTTTCAGGAAAGTTTTATCCCATCGCATGACACGGCGAAACCAGTGTGGACGGACAACGAGGCTTGTCGGAAGAAAATGACTGATTTAGTGATAGAGCTAGTGGACGAGGGACTTCTATGATGTGTGATCGAATTTCTATAAATTAATGTACCGTGTCTAATGCCAAGTTTTCTGAAAAGTACAAATGCAGAAAATGTATTTTTAAATATGAACAATTATTTTAACATGGTTAATATTTTGAGGTAATTGTCCTACAAGCCTGTCTACTAATAAACATAAATGTGCAGATTTGTCTCATAATAAAAAAATTTCTATGTCAAAGATTTAAAGCAAACCTTTAGGTTATTCGCTGTTTATTATTATTACGGGGGCGAGAGATTAGACAATACCAACAGGGTTTTGGAACGGAGTCGAAAGGGGACTAGACCGAAAAAGTTGTAACGACACTTTTTTATTAGTACCTGCATGGTAGGGGCAGAGGGCGTTGATAGTATTCCTGTGCGTCAACTAGGTGGCGTTTTTTTGAGAATTAACAGCGACGCGTTGTTAGTATTCCTGGGCGTCAATAGATGGCGTTTTTTTTAGTATAATAAATAATTATGTACAGATTTTTTTAACATAAGAAATAACTTCGTTCCATTCGGGTGTCCCTTGACATCTTTCAAGTTTTGTTTTTTTTATTAATTGGGTTCACCTGAGGCTACGAGAAATATCGCATTTACTATCATATATTTTTAGTAAATTATTTTTACTAAGACCAACATAAAATTATACCCTATTTAATCCTTCGATCGTGGATTCTTGTAAATCTATTGTTATTCTATTGTGTCTCGCTCACCGGTGGGCTTATGGGGCTTGATGGGCTAATATGTAATACATTGTAATAAATTATACTTATTGTTGGCTATTAAAATTACATCATACTACTTGTTTTATTTATATTTAAAAATAGTATTAAAACACACATGGCTGTGGTATACAAATTTATTTTAGTAAATATACAGTTCGTATGACGTGTTATAATATACTACGTAGAACCATGCGTTTTCAAATTTGTGACTATCACAACCAAGCTAGACTAACAAGAGTCACGGCAGAACAATAGCCAAGACTATTCTTTTCAACTTTTTGATTTTTTTAAATAACAGTCATGTAATCTATTTATTTATTAAATGTGCGTGGTTTGTTTGTCTAACCTGTAGTTTTCTAAATTATAATACGTATAAAAATCAGATCATTATATTAAATAGATACTATAGACTATATTAGTAATGACTTCGATGTGCGTTTCTCAGAGGCACGGACGGAAACTTATATTTAGCTAAATATGTGCATTTTCTTTTCAAATTTAGAATTAAGTAGAGCTTGTCTAACTTAAAATGACGCGCCCCTCCCTCATATTCACAGTACAAAAATGTTTCATTTATATCAACTTTGAAGTGGTGGGGCGCGTCATTTCAAATTAGACAAGCTCTATAAAGTTGCAAAAAACATTCGACCACCTTTAAATTTTGTTGAAAGAGTTAAAATTTATATTTTTTTATTTTTGCTTAAAATATTACTAAATCTCTATATTATATTAGTTTTTTTTATTTATTTTAGCTAAATATCGGTTTGGAAATATTTAGAATTATCACGTTAGTTTCTAAATATTCGCACAAGTTACCCGTACTTATATCTGGCACTTTATATTCTTTGAAATGGTATTTCCACGGGCTTAAAATAATTACAGATCTAATTGTTATAATACTATCGAAAACTTTAGATACTTCTGAGATTCTATCTCTCTTGTAGTTCTAGCACTGGGTAGGACTTGGCCATTTTTTACATACGAATTTATTAATCACACTGACTTGGCTGCATACGTTGTCAGTATCTAAAGGTTTCAATATCACGTTACTCATCGCCAAATGGCTAATAAAATAATACTATATAAAACGCCATTAAATTAGCATCTTTATCTCGACTTCGGTCAATTACGCCCATACGCTCAGTGACTTTGCTCAAGAAACCATCTTTAAATTACCAGAAAATCACTTGAAAGCTGACCTTGGGTTCGGTTGGGTGGCAGTTCCGCGTCCTTTAGACGCCTGAGTTGGTCTCATGAATCCTGACGGTCTGTTGGGGAGTTTTCCTATAGACCGGGAGTTCCCAATAGAACTGCCACTTGATGAGGACCTAGACGCTGGCATTCGGGACGGGGGTTTTGGTGCCGCTTTCGGGACGGGCTTGGGAGCCGGGGCTTTCTTCACCGTTGCCACTGAGGTGGAACTATTGAGGGAACTTCTTGAGCTGCGAAGTGAAGCTCTTGAAGATGATCTTTCAACTCGGAGGGAGTTGGGTCGCTTCTGGAAGGGCCGCGAGCTCAGCGGCGTCCGCGGAGGAGTGCTCCTCTCTTTGGTTGGCTTTGGGATTTCTGGCTTCTTGGGCGTCGGAGATTCGCACTCGATGTTGCACCCGGAGGAAGCGCCCAGGGATGCGCTCTCGGAGTTCAAGCTCTGAGTCTCTTCAAATCCTTCGTCGTCGTGCTCAGTTTTGGGTATCCGTGGGGAGGTGGTACGTTCGATGGTCGGCGTTCGATCCAGCTTGGCGTTCGCCGATCTCCTGTAGGCGCTCCTCGACCAGACTCCCGTTGGAGTCTGGGTGGGAGACTTGAGCTCCCTGATCGCTTTCTGGACGTCCTCCTGGTTGATGGACGTCTGCCGTCTCATCCTGGACTGGATCGGTTTTTCTTTGGTCGGGGATTTCTCGGTGCTTTGGTTTTTCAATCGGTCCTGCCATCTCTTCAGTCGGTTCTCCTTCTCATCTTTCGTGACTTCCTCGACGGGTTTCGCCACGGCTGCCTCTTTCGAGGTTTCAACGTATGAGGCTCGAACTTCCAGTTTGGAAGGTCTGGTGACCTGCGTTTGAGCTATCAGCTCTGGAGGATCCACTTTCTTCTCCTCCTCAGGGGAGCTGACTTCCTGATTCCTTTTGTACCTCCTCGTCCGTCTCGCTGCGGAGAATCTATCGAATTGTCCATCGCCTAGTATCTCCTGACACAAGTTTTGCATATCCGCATTTGCTCGGTCGTTCGAATTTATCGGAAGCGGCTGGAACTTCCGGCAGGGTTCTCTTTCTGGTGGGGGGTTGAAGACTTTCCTCTGCACGGGTGGGGTTTCTATGTTATCGGAGTCTATCTCTACGCGGTCACCTCTCTCGCATCTCTCTCTAGCGCCGGTGACCTTGATGTCTGGGAGCTTCTTTTTATCTTCTTCGGTAATGGACACGAGGGGTTGCGCAGACTCGATCTGTGGTCTCGAGCGCTGTCGTCTTAGTCTTCGCATTTCTTCGTTTTCCTCCGTCTTCCTCCAAGGAAGTCTATCCTTTGGCTTCGGTTGTACATCTGTGAAGAAATTGTCAGGTGATTATTGCCCAGATATTTAAGCATTATGAAGTTATAATATATAAGTATTATAATATTATTGCATAATGCTCAAGTATTATGAACAATTTGATGTATTTTTCTTCCGAAGACAGATCCTTAGAGCTCTGACGTCACTGTGTCGCTTGAGAATCTATTGTGTTGAAATGATTGTTAATTTTTGTATATTTGTTACCTTCAACAGCCTCGATGGCTCGCACGACGTCGCTATCCGGCAGCACGGCCGGCCGCCAGTCCGGGCGACTCTCCGGCAACGGATCCAGTGTAGTACTGCGTTCGCTCTCTGTAATAGGTCATACTTTTTTTATTACTAGATGATGCCGGCAACTCCGTTGCGCTAAAATTCGTTTATCGCGTGGGAACCGTACATTTTCCGGGATAAAATATCCTATGTCCTTTCCCGGGACTCAAAACATTTATAATAATAGTACTTGTTAGCCCAAACTGATGATTCCTTCTCTCTTTCTCTGTAATGTGATTAGGGAATGCAATCTCGTTCTCGCGAGATCTCGTTCTCGCGAGATCTCGGCCTTTTTTAGCGAGATTGATCTCGGACGATAAAAAGACGAGATCTCGCGAGTTTGACGAGATTGCACTTGACCATGAAAACATCTTATTCGAAGCGCAGACACACGCACAAACTATATAGAATGCTAACGCATGGCACACGGACGGAGTTGCGATCACGGAGTAAAAACAAAGAGGAGCTGGCCTAAGCAACTGTGCACTGTGATTTTCAACTAGGTTCTGAATTTTGACTTCTAGTTGTTTTGTTAGTTACAAAAGAACTGTTTTATTACTAAAATATGTTTGATAATGTGCGCTTTTATAATTCTGGACGTCACGTTATCGTGGACGCCGGCTTCCACGATAAAACGTTGGGTACGTTAAATGCTCTTTTGAAGTGTAGACGTAAGTGTAGACGTAACTTTTTAACGTGCACGTTAGAGGACATCAGTCCTCTAACGTGCACGAAAAAGTTATCGTCGACGGAAATTTATAAGCGTCTTCATATAATATTTCCATACATTTTACTTCCCTATGTTATCGTTTTACCGCGGACGTCCACGATATTAACGCCACGTCCACGTGCAAATTATAAAAGCGCACATTAGAAGAGAAGACTGGTTGTTTCTTTCATTTGTTATTAATTGATAGATAGTAGATACGTTTGTCAAAGTTTCAACTAGGTTCTGAATTTTGACTTCTCGTTGTTTTGTTACTTATAAAAGAACTGTTTTATTACTAGAAGATTTGTGTTTGATAATGTGCGCTTTTATAATTCTGAACGTCACGTAATCGTGGACGCCGGCGCACATTAGAAGATAAAACTGGTTGTTTCCTTCAATTGTTATTTGATAGTATATTACACGTATGTCAAAGTTTAGTACTTACTTAAAAATTATAGACAGATACGTCAAACAATGTTTGATGCATAAAATTCTATTGAAAAATTCGTGAAAATGAATGTTAATCTTATAATTCTTTTAATATTTATTACTTTTTTTCGTAATTTATTCAAATATTGTGATTATTTGCAAAAAAACCCATCAAACTGCTAATCTCGCGAGATCTCAAAATTGGCGAGATCTCGCGGTATTGTATTCATAAACTCGCGGGATCTCGCTTGAGCTCCAATCTCGCGAGATTTGCATTCCCTAGACGTGAAGTCATGATTCCTGCTCTCTATATCATCTCACCTGAGTCCTGCTCCGCGGACCGTCTGTTCTGCAGCCGTCTCGCTCGCTCCCGCACGTCGCGCCGCTCCTCCGCGCTGTTCGCACGCAGCCACGACTCGATCTTTTGGCGCCATTCTCTGTACGAATATGTTATTGAATTGAAAACTTCTTTAGCGGCGTTGAGCACTTTTGTGGGATGGGTAAAAACTGTGAAACTCGCGTCAGATTCTCGTGCTGATCGAAAAACCGTAAGACGGTTGGAGAGTAGTGTTGTAACATCGAAATCGATTAATCGAACAATCGATTGTCTTTTTTGGATTGTCGATATTTTTTAATCGATTGTAAGGGTTTCGATTACTTAATTAAAAAAAAAGATTTTTTAAAAATCGATTTTCATAAAAAATGGGTTAAAATTTAATCGATTGGGTTTCGATTAATTAAAAAAATCGATTTTTTAAAAATCAATTTTCATAAAAAATGGGTTAAAAAAATTATTATAATTATGAAAATCGATTTTTTAAAAATCGATTTTCATAAAAAATGGGTTAAAAATTTAATCGATTGTAAGGGTTTCGATTAATAAAAAAATCGATTTTTTTAAAATCGATTTTCATAAAAAATGGGTTAAAAAAATAATGCACAACGTTAATAATCAAGTTTTCACTTCTGCCGGCACTCCCGGAGTGCAACCCGTCTTTTTTTTATGTTATATTTTTATTCATACTTCATAGATTCAAGTCTATAAATTCAAATGCAAAAAAAAGCAGCATGACGAAGTCGGGTTTGTGACCACGACTGGTATATGACCACGTTACTTTTGTAACACGACACTCACTTGGGTTTGGGCGTCGCGGCGTGACCACGACCGGTGTATAATATCTTTATAATAATAATAATATCTTTATTTAAGCCAAAAAATTGTACATACATTAAGAAGCCTCTGACCCCTGCACTAGTATCTGTATTGCAGAAGCCAGTGTCCTCGCCCATGATATTATTATTTATTACTTATAATTGTATGACCACGTTAGCTTTACAATATTACACTCACTTGGGTTTGGGCGTCGCATCCTGTGTGGCCGGCGTGGGCTCGGGCGCGGTCGCGGTCGGCGTGGTCGGCGTGGTGGGCGCCGGCGTGCGCTCGCGGGGCACGTCGAGCCGCGCGCGGACCGGGGCGCGGCGTGACCACGACCGGTCTGCGATGAGCGATCACGTTACAGTTAAAGAAGCGTAAATTGTACAAATAAGTATGTTTGTCATGTTAGAATAAAAACTTAAACAGTTTTGATTTAAAAGACTTTATCATAACAAATTATGAGCACAATATAATAGGATCTTGCCCTTTAGGCACTGACATCTATAATACACTGGATCGGCGATCGCTATCAATAAAATGTTCCTATTTGAAAGTCGCCATAATGGCGCTGATTGCTATGTGAAAGCAGTAGTGAGTGTACTTGGAACTACTATTTTGCAAATGGCGGTTGCAATTTTCTATGTAATTAGTTCACAGTACGCTCACCGGTGGCGCTTCAAATCGGCACAAAAAATAGCTGTCATTTTGTACGGCATAGCCAGTCCAGCGTATTATAGAGGTCAGTGCCTTTAGGATAAAGTATTTTAGCAATAATTTTATATTAAGATAGGAACAAAAACACTCAATGATTCTCCTGCATTACACTTCCGTACAAAAATCTGTGTTGTCTTATGGTTTATGGAGCTTGAGCAATAGCATGAAGCTTGTACATGGCTTGCAACGAATCCAAAGTTAACATATCCATCACCACCACACTTACCCAGGCTGCCCCAGGCTCGTCTGTCCCGGGGGTCCGTGTCGTCGGGAGGGGCGGACGCTCGCAGGAACTGCAGCAGCCCTTCATCATCATGAGCCGGACTCGCGCGGCTGCGGCGACGCAGGCTGCCGGTGGGGGTCACGTCTGAAAGAATATTATGATCCTTATAGGAAATTTAAAAACCACAAAACATTTCGGCACTGGTGACGAAATAATAACTAGGAACACTACTGATCATATTAAAAACTTTAAAACAAAAAAAAAATCGGCAAACCCGTTTGGATGCTACGATGCCACGGACAGAAACACACAGACAGACATTTCAAAGTTGTAACTCCTCTTTTCTCGTCGAGGGTAACAATTTGAAAAGTGTGAAATTCTGTACCTTGCAAATTCATTTTCATTATTGCCACGCTGCCACCTGGACACGTTCAGTGTGTGGGTGACACAGGGGACTCACCGGGCGGGGGTGTGTCGTGTTTCCGCAGCGAGCGGCGGCCGAGCCCGTTCCGGATGTCCAGCAGCAGCGACTCCATCAGCGACTCGCACTCCGACACCGGCGTGCTGCACACGCTGCCACCTGGACACGTTCAGTGTGTAGGTGACACAGGGGACTCACCGGGCGAGGGTGTGTCGTGTTTCCGCAGCGAGCGGCGGCCGAGCCCGTTCCGGATGTCCAGCAGCAGCGACTCCATCAGTGACTCGCACTCCGACACCGGCGTGCTGCACACGCTGCCACCTGGACACGTTCAAGTTCAACGTTCAAGGTCAAGCTAAATCATTCGATGGAACTGGGAAGGGGGGATCACAAGGGACCTCCCTCCATAATCATCTGTTATTTCGACAAGGTCTTGTACATATTTGCCACCTGGAGATGTTCAAGGCCAAGCCCCATCTGAGGATCAAGCTCCAAAATCATGTCTTTTATTTTGACATGGTCTTGTGCTTACTTATCGACGATCACAGCCAAGTGTGAACCCTGGTTATAGACTTTGAACTTAATAGATATCTATTTCATAAGCTACACCAACAAGGGAGGTGCAACTGGCAGCACCGTTACAAGACAACACAACAATCTTATCTTATTTGCGACACCAGCTTACTAATTCTGCTGCCATTTCTAGCCCCTGCTAGATTGTGTTTTGAAGCACTGACCTCCAATATTATACAAGTACGCTGGACTAATGATACCCTGATGTATTTTGTGCCTATTTGAAGCGGAATCAGCTCCCCCATTTTTCGGGAAGAGAACTAAATCTGACGTAACTTGCAAATGGCCGCTCAATCGCTATTGGTTGTAGAAACCACAGATAATAGTATACCTCCATGGTAGAAACTAGTATTAGTTCCAAGTACTCCCAGAACTGCTATCAGCGCCAATATGGCGACTTTCAAACATCATTTTTACGTCAAATTTAGTTCCTATCCCTAATAATGGGGGAGCTGATTCCGCTTTAAATAGGCATAATTGAGTATTTAAAAAATAATAATTATTGATTTTTTAAATGTATTTTAAAACCTTATTATTAATTATATTGATTTCAATTAATTATAAGTAATTAAAAATTCATGAAATTCACGTGACTTATAAACGCGCCATGATTGAGATGTGACGTTAAAATGTTAAATACATTTCAATAGTATACGACAGTATTACCCTTATTTCGTTAATAATTAAGGTCAAAATTGTTTGCGCTAACTATAATATTATGCCCTGTACGTAGCTAAAGTTCTGTGGTGACTGGTGAAGATTAACATAATGACGTCACACGCGTTCGTGCCGGAGTGTCGGCGTGTCTTCGGTATTTACTATTTTTATTTTGAAATAACTTTTGAATTATTGCGAAAAACAAAAAAACAAAATTTGTTTGTTATAAAACTTAAAACAAACTTATCTTTCCATTTATCAAAAAAAAATTTTTGTTGAAATACTCAATTCACAAAAAATAGCTGTCATTTCAAAGGGTGTGATTAGTCCAGCGTACTTGTATAATGGAGGTCAGTGGTTTTGAAGCCTTCTTGTCAACTTACCATTTCTCATGCCATTCTTAATAACCTCAGTCAGATTGACGTTTGAAATCATCATATTATTTTCTACTTAAGATACCATAATTATTATGTCTACAAGATGACTTCATATAGAGCTCTCTCCCTCGAAATATAAATCTACACTGAACTTCTACGAACATTTCAAGACTAAAATATAGCCAAATCGGTTCAATCGTTCTCGTGATTAGCCTTTACCTACACATTTAGCGAATCATTTGTGTATCATAGAGATAGAGATTAGAGACTACTTACCATTCCTCTTGCCAGCAGTAGCCACGGCCGCTTGATCTCGTGCCCGGCGGCGGGCAGCAGCTTGCTCCTCGTTGGCTCGTCGCCGCTCGTTGTCGGACACTGCTGACCGGAACTTAGTGCAGAATGTCACGAACGTCTGAAATTTTTGGAGATAATATGTTAAAAGAATCTATGGTCCATTGCATCGTTAGGCCAAAGAACTGCATATATATATATATATATATATATATATATATATATATATATATATATATATATATATATATATATATATACCTTAGCGGCACGGAATCTTGGCCAAACTCATAATATGCAATAACACTTTTTTAAGCGGTTCTAACGTGGATCTTATCGTGTAGGTGGGTAGAAAAAATGGTCATGTTAATCTCAAGAGGGTAATTCACTAATTTGAAGTGCATATTGGTCTGTGTTTTAAAGTTTAGTTAAATCGTGTCATTTATCCGGCGAAGTCGCAGTTTTGAATTGTGCTCTGAACATTTTGAATTTTAATTTGACAAAGATTTTTGTTGTTATTGTGGTTAATAAACACCTAAGAACCCCTTAGGATTCATAAAAATGCCTTTATCACCAAGTCAGGTAGCGCAGGCAGTAGCTTTAGTGGAACAGGGGATGACTCATCGTGAAGTGGCTACTATCCTAAACGTGCCGCGTTCCTCGATGCAATATGCACTAAAACGATATCAAGAGACTGGCCGCTACACCCGAAGACCAGGTAGTGGTGGTGTACGATGCACATCAGCTCGTGATGACCGCTTTATTGTGTTAGAGATTTCAAGAAATCGCTTCCTGACCGCAGTCGAGATCCGTCAGCGCCTTCAAATCTCCAGAGGTGTGAATGTTAGCGAGCGTACGGTGAGAAGACGTATGGAGGAAGTTAATTTGAGGGCAAGAAGACCAGCCCGTGGTCCACAGCTTCACCCTCAGCACAGAGTAGCTCGACTTCACTTTGCCCGCGAACACGCTAACTGGACTTATGAGCAATGGGCAAAGGTTTTGTTTACTGACGAGTGCAGGATCGCTTTAAATGCACCTGATGGTCGACAACGTGTCTGGAGAAGGAAAGGCGAACGTTATTTGGCGATAACAACCACTCCGACGGTCAGTTTTGGCGGAGGCTCTATAATGGTATGGGGTGGCGTGAGTTCTGATGCTCGTACGGAATTGGTCATCGTTAATAACGCCTTAAATGCGACTCGGTACGTCGCGGAAATTCTCGAAGAACATGTTGTGCCCTTTGGAGGGTTCATTGGTTATGAACAATTCATTTTAATGCATGATAATGCCCGTCCACATGTCGCACGCATAGTAAATGAGTACCTTCAAGAGGCTGGTATTCAAAAATTGCAGTGGCCAGCTCGCAGCCCGGACTTAAATCCGATAGAACACATATGGGATAAGCTGAAACGAGCAATAAAATCATCATCGAACCCACCACAAACCATTAACCAGCTTCGAGATGCTGCACTGAGAGCGTGGCGCGACTTATCACAAGTCGATATCAAGAACGTCATCCAAAGCATGCCAGACCGAATGCAGGCGGTTATAAGGGCTAGAGGAGGTAACACGCGCTATTAAAAAGGACAGAAAGCGACAAAAAATCGAACAATTTTAAATTCGTAGTGTTTTAAACTTAAGTGTTAAATTTTGTGTAAACGTGTTTTTTTGCATAAACTTCATTATCAATTTAAAAAACCTTTAACTGTGAGAAAAAGTGATCAGGAACGTTAACTGGATAGACTCAGATCTTAATTAATAAAAATTTGTAGAGCTAAGTGCAAAAAAAAGACAGTTATCACATCTTTTGTACTTGGCCAAGTTTCCGTGCCGGTGAGGAACGTCAAACAATAAACAGTGTTAAATCGCGATCCGTATAAAAAATTCACAATCTAGTGAATAAACAAGTGATATATCACTAAAAGTTAAAAAAGTGACTCCTTAAAGATTGAGTCCCTTCTGTGCAATACACCAAGGAATTGTGTCCAGTGCTAATTAACAATAAATGTCGATAAACTAAAATCCTTCTTCTTCCATTATTACTTCTTCTTCTATCACTAAAATTTTAACAATGAATTGCTCAGGTTGTCTTAAGCCACATAAAAAAGATGACCTAATAGCCTGTACTTACTCAAGTTGCACAAAATCCTTCCACAAGTTATGCGCTAACGCGGAACACCTAAAATCTGATCAAGTCGCATCTTGGATCTGCCCGGCCTGCCTCGCTTCGACAAAGAAAGGTGGAGATAGCTCACTTACTCCCTGCCGTTCCCTCGACGGCTACGTTACACAGCGCAGGAAGGTCAACAAGCTACAGACGGATAATATTAATACCACTGAATGTATGGAAGGCAGCTTACAAGCTCTTATCACGGAAGTTCGTCTTCTGCGTCAGGATATGACCTCATTGAAATCTGAGTTTTCGGAACGCTTTGATTTACTAAGTATGAAATTGCTCGACTACGACGTCAAAATAAAGGAATTAGAACAGCAACGAGTTGAAAATATATCTCTTAAAGCTCGAATATCGGACTTAGAACAGAAAATAAATGAACGAGCGCAGATGGCCCTCGGATCTGACCTCGAAATATTGGGCCTCTCTGAAACAACAAATGAGAACCCATACCATGTAGTGAAAACTGTCGCTAGCAAAATAGGAGTCACTCTCGATGAGCTGGAAATTGATCACGTGTCGCGAGTTGGTACCCGCTCTAACGCTGACGGTAGTGCAAGAGATCAAAACCAACCACGTCCCTTGGTGATTACATTTACACGTCGCATGAAACGAGAGGAATTTTTGAAGAATGCTAAAAGTCGCCGCACTCTTGACAGTCAAGATATAATTAATAGCGGGCCAAACAGAAAAGTTTTTGTAAATGAAAGGCTTACAAGCACAAACCGGCAATTATTTCGGATCTCTCGTAATTGGACACGCGAACATAAATTCAAATACTGCTGGGTGCGAAGAGGTTCTATATATATCAGAAAGATGGAAAACTCTCGCCCTATCCAAATCACCTCTGCAGAAATCTTGCTTAAGCTTGAAAATGAAAAAAGGGTTGATACTGAAAAGATGGTTGATACCGAAATCTCTTAGCATGTTTTTCTGTAAAAAATCACTTCCTACTTTCTTTTTCATAGTTAACTTGTTCAGCCTATTGAAGATTTACATTGTAAATGAAATTATTGTACCCCAAAACTATCTTAGTATCAAAATAACTTACACTATCATACTCAAGCAACACATCCTTTCTTACACGACTCATATACACTTAAACATGACTCATAACCGGCCCAGCTTAGAGAACTCACATACGTCATATTGCTGCAATCCACGTTATCATACTGTTGATATTATGATAATTAATAAATCTGCTTTAATTGCTAAGTTTAATGGCTCAGTCACTTGACCTATTATCAAACATAGACAAATCTTTTAGAGTGGATTGTCACAATATCCCCTTTCCTGAAAGCTGTGGCAAAATAATTAATAAATATGGATTCAAGCTGCTTCATGTAAATATTCGAAGTATAGAACGTAATTTTGATAGCTTCGTAGTAATCCTTGACAGACTCAATATTAAATTTGATATAATAATTTTAAGTGAATGCTGGCTTCGTCAGTTACCAACAGTAAAACATCTAAGCGGTTATAGTTCTTTTCATACTAATAAATTTATAAATAGGTCGGGAGGTGTGGTTGCCTTCGTCAATAACAAATGGTCCCCAAACGTTTACGAACCAGACACTGAAGAGGCAAATGCTTTGGTAATAGAAATCCCCAACGTAATTACAGCGCTCGGCATTTACCGTTCACCTTCATTTCATAGTCCTAGTATATTTTTAACTTCCTTAGAACGCACTCTAAACGCTCTTTCACCTAGCACGGGACTTCTAGTCGCAGGCGACTTAAATATTAACATTTTAAATACCATAGATGAAGATGCATCATCATACTAAAATTTACTTGCGGAATTTGGTCTGGTCTCAGCAATTAATCTTCCCACCCATGGCACTTCCTTAATAGACCATATTTTTGTATCTGATAAAAATCTCTCAGAATCAGTTATATGTTCTGTGGCACTAACTGACCACGACTTTATTATGCTAGGTACAAACGCCAAGCTAACTAAAAGTACTAAAATCAACAGAATGGTTACTAAAATCGATTACACAAATTTAAAATTGGAAGCGGCTCAAATAAATTGGGATACATTAACCAATGAAGGATCTGTAGACGATATTGCTGACAAGTTTACCTCTACTCTTTCGGAACTAGTAACAAAAAACTCACGAAAGATTACGCTTAGTCACTCAAAATTTATAATTCAGCCCTGGATGACACCTGGATTGATTCGATGCTCCAAACAAAAAGATAAACTTCACGCCGTCTCAAAAAAATTTCCTCAGGACGACATAAAAAGACTTATCTTTACTCGGTACCGTAATTTTTACAACTCATTGATCCGAAAACTTAAAACCGAGTATGAAAAAAGTGAGCTTTATAAAAATAAGGATTGCCCTAGAAAACTTTGGAATTCCATCAACAAAATTTCTCACCGCTGCTCAAAAGACTTTTCCCGGTCTCAACCTGAATTAACAAAAATTAAAAATTCTGTAGCAGAATCCCTTAATGAATGCAACAGTTATTTTGCTTCAATAGGTCAGACACTTGCACACTCTTTATCTCCAAAAACAAGCAGAACATCAGCTATACCACAAAACAGAAGATCTGCAACAACTAACTCGTTCTTTATTTCACCGACAAACCAAATCGAGGTTAAGAGCTTAATCCGAAATCTAAATAACTCTAGCTCCCCTGGACTTGACGGCATAAATAACAGAGTATTAAAAAGTTTAGTGGAAATCATAGCGCCCCCAATCACATTAATTATTAAAAAGAGCATAGAAACTGGAGTTTTTCCTAAATCTTGGAAAACCGCCGTTGTCACTCCTATCCACAAAGGCGGTCCTAAGGATGACCCCAGTAACTACCGACCAATTTCTCTCTTAAGTACTCTGTCCAAACTTCTTGAACGTATCATACACCGGAGATTAATTTCATTTCTAGACTCAAATCAGATAATTAACAGCCAACAGTTTGGATTTCAAAGGGAAAAATCTACGGAGGACGCTGTTTCTTCTCTCGTAAATAAAGTAGTTTCCCACCTCGACGAAGGTCGGTGCTGTGTTGGTGTATTTTTTGATCTAGCTAAGGCATTCGACACAGTCTCAATACCCATACTCTTGGGAAAACTAGAATCTTGTGGCGTTAGGGGCATTGCCTTAAAATGGTTTTCCAGCTATTTATCAGACAGACTTCAACGAGTTAAACTAGGCAATGACCTAAGTGATGCTAAACCAATTACTTACGGTGTCCCTCAGGGCAGCATATTAGGCCCATCACTTTTCTTACTCTACATCAACGAGATTGCCTCCTTGCCCTTAGCCTCTGCAGACATCTACTGCTACGCGGATGATACTGCACTCATTTTCCACGCTAAAACTGTAAGTGATGTCCGTCGAATTGCTGAAGAAGGATTAGCGCTTGTTTCAGATTGGCTTAGAACAAATCTGTTAACAATAAATGCCTCGAAAACAAAACTTGTGTTTTTTCATAAAACAGCTGCCTCAAACTGCAAATCTTTACTCTATTTGAGTATACATAGCTGTTCTGCCAATGAGCGAGATTCCTGTAATTGTCCCCAAATTCAAAGAGTACCAAACGTGAAATATCTTGGCATAATTTTAGATGAGAAGTTGTCCTTTAGGGAACATATCTGCCTACTGACCTCCCGTATTCGAAAAATAATACCAGTTCTGAAAAATCTACGCAACGCAGCGGACCCTCACTTACTAAGAACCATATACCTAGCACTCTGTCAGTCCATCATAAACTACTGCATACCTGTGTGGGGAGGTGCAGCGTCTACCACCCTTATCGCGGCCGAAAGAGCTCAGCGTGCTTTACTTAAAGTTGCTCTGAACAAGAGGAAAAGATATCCCACTTCTGCTCTGTATCAAGAATTTCGTGTATTAAGTGTTAGGAAACTCTACATTCTAAGAGCAGGAGTGGCTATGCACAAGCATATCCTTAGCTCCTCCCATTACATAACACTACTGAAACAAAGGTCTTTTAGGGTTCCCGCAGTCGCCGTCAAAACTTCGTTCGCTCAAAAATTTGGCTTGTTTCTCTTGCCTTACATATACAATAACCTTATTAAATTATGCCAAATTGATAAGTTATCTTTTATGAAAGCTAAGACTGTTCTTTTTGATACTCTTCTTGGAATTTCGTACGAGGAAACTGAAAATTTGATCAAAATTATGGAATAAAGTCATGCACACACACACACACACACACACACACACACACACACACACTAATAACATCAATAAAACAACTTTGAATTTATTGTAATTATATTACTAATTATTATAAAAAAAATGTAACTCACTATTATAGTAACTTCGTTTCGTCCCCACAGGACAGGCATCGCCTAGGGTGGGGATCCGTTATCGCATATTATGTTAAAATTTTTTGGTAAATAAATATTTGTATTTGTATTTTGTATATATATATATATATATATATATATATATATATATATATATATATATATATATATATATATATATATATATATATATATATATATATATATATATATATATATATATATATATATATATATATATATATATATATATATATATATATATATATATATATATATATATATTTATTTATTATTATTATTATTATAATACTAATGGGCTGACGGGCAAGCGGTTTATCTAAAAAAATGGAATAACGTCACCCAAGGATATATAAAGCATCAAAGGAGTTGCAGAACAAGCGGGTTGCCAGCCTTTTTACAGGGTATTCCCTGTAAAAAGGCTGGCTCCTTTTTAACAAGGAATACTTATACTTAAGAAATATACTCCCTTCTTTTGGGTTGGTGGAGCGTAATAGTTGGGATATGTCAATGGGAACAGTTCGTAAGAAGTTATTTTGTTGGATTCTAAAGGTTCGAAAACGAGACCTCTTACTGAGACTTTGTTTCTGTCAGCAGCTCCACAACCCTGATAGCTAGACACTTGGACAAAGTTCACATGGATTCTTTGACAACTGACAGTCTATAGTCAAGTTGATTCATAGGTATATGGCGGAACTAGGTACGTAATTTGATGACTTTATGTCAAACCCAGCCGACAGATTACGATCAATATTGAATTGACATAAACCAACCAAATCACGCAGGTCTGTCAACTGTCTAGGAATCAATTTCTTCGATGGTACCATGGAAGAAATTGATTCATAGGCAGATGGCAGACCTTCTTCGTTTGGTAGAGTTTCCTCAATTCAATGTAAATCGTGGTTTTGCGGCTGGGTTTGACGTAATGCGACCAAATCACATAGGTCCGCCACCTGCCTATAAATTGCAACTTCTCTGATGAGTACATGGATGCTTCTTTGACAACTGACAGTATGTACAAATGTCAAAGCACTAAGCAGAATGTAAAGACGTACCTTAAAACACTCCTCCAGTTTGAAGGAGACAGGATCGTCGCAGAAGAACTCTGCCAGCTGCTTCCGGATGTGTTCCACTTCCTCCATGTCCTTGTTCAGCACTGACACTTCGCGCTCAGCCACCTGCAATCGTTTTATAAGCCGTTTTTCTATTTCCACTAAGGACCTGTTTCACCACTTCCTGATAAGTGCCGGATCCAAATTAAGCCACCACTTAACTTGACAGATGAAGTATGGAGAATCTGTCAAAAAAGTGTGAAACAGGCCCTAAAAGTCTTCCTTTTGTTGATAATTTTAAGGTTATGACTTATGGCATTTGTGTCCAGAAATACGCTTTTCCTGGACAACATTGCCCTAACCTAAAAATTGGCGGTTAATTTTCATACTGTATATTTATTTGCATTTACAGCTTGGACTCTTTATCTGATTACTCAAAATAATACAATAATGGAAATAATCTAGTTGCATCTTTTGTTTTTTTTATCGGCATGGTATATATTGGTGAAAGGTCAATTCTTGATAAAACTGACTTGACAGCTTTTTCTTGCTCTGCACTGGTCAGTAGACTGCATTTTAACACTATATTTCAATATATTTTAGGATCTAAAGTCTGTCCATTCCGAAAAACCCTTAAGAGCTAGTCCACACGGGCCACGGCGCGTTTCGTCAGCGTTGCGTCGACACAGCGCTGCCGTTGCTTTTTTTTTACATACAAATAACAAAGGTGTACACACGGCGCGCTGCGTCGTCGCAACGCACACATGACGGACAGCAGCCCCCGAGACGAAGCGGGAGGAGGTGTTGACGTTAAGATTGCTTCGTAATAACGCTGCGATGACGCAGCGCCCGTGTGGCCGGCTATGAGTCAAACAGCTGCACTGCGTCGACGCAACGCTCGTGTGGACAGGCTCTTACTTTGTAGGGAAATGACCCAACTCAATAAAACTCAATAACTACCAGCAACCAACCTGCAGGAAATCCCCCATCTGCTCTTTAATATCCTGCTGCGTGGTGGTCTGTATCTCGCGCTTCAGGTTGGTGATGCGTTGTGAGAGCGTCTTTATTTCGTTATCATTATCCTTAACTAGATAAGGTAAGTCATTTATATAGACGAGAAAAAGAAACGGCCCCAAAATGGATCCCTGTGGGACACCTAATTCTATTTTGGTACCACCAACCAACCTGCAGGAAATCCCCCATCTGGTCTTTAATATCCTGCTGCGTGGTTGTTTGTATCTCGCGCTTCAAGTTGGTGATGCGTTGTGAGAGCGTCTTGATCTCGTTGTTCAGTTGCTCCACGCTCGCTTTAGACGCCTCTTCTAAGACCCGGATGTCATCAGCGAAGTGGACCAGTTCCTTGTTCTTGCGTTCGGCTTGCTGGAAAGGTTTACGTGTCATTTTAAAGTTTCGAAATAATTTGTGGACTCTACTTTCATATTTAGGGATTCAATAATATGGTACCAAAATCGCCTTATATGATGCTATCTATCTTTGTCTACAAATCTATCTATCTCATTTATTCTTAAGGCAATTCCTTGCCTTTGAAAGTGAATCTTCTGATCCCACACATTTCTGACATCTAACTTCGCTATCGAAATTAGCAAATACATTTTGACTAAGAGACCAGAGCCACTAGCCAACATGTTTTAATTTATCGCTTCTTTGTAGAATCGCCGATAAAATGTGAGGAATTGACATAAGCGTTCGATAATATTATGAAGTCGACATACGATTCATGCCATGTTAATTCCGTGCGATTTGATTAGCTATTCTAAGTAGAGATAAAGAAAACATTGGCGAATCCCTGATGCTGACCAGAATATGACCACTCACCATAGCGACATAATGCATCAGGTTCATGCCGGGCTTGTTAGCTCGGATGTCTGACAGCTTCTGTAGCGAGGACAGCTTGACGCCGGCGGCGCCGCCCGCGTATCCGCCCGCGTTGAGGAAGTTGCCCGCTATTAGGGCAATGTATAGCACCTCCTGGAAAAGGTATATTATATTGAAAGAAGAGATGAAAGTAATATCAGAAAAAGCTAGGAGACTGTATAATAATGAAAAGTTCTAGTTTCTTTCCTTCCACACGTCTATATCCTTTATTATTTGGGCACTGATCTTTATCGACAGTGGAAAGAGTGTGGCTTTATTAATTATTTATTTTTTGCACTTATTTAAATTAGAAAAGACGTAGGATACCTTAAATCGCGACAAAATGTTATGTTCCCGCGTAATAAACTAATTTCTGCATAATTCACGGAGTTGATTACTCACAAAATCTTTTGGCGATAGGTACATCGCCACCGCCATAATCATGCATAGCACTATCAAAGTTTTCTAAGTGCGTCGGTATTACGACAACTGAACAATATACCTAGTGGGCTTCGGTCTAACCGAGCATACATCGCTGGGTGGGAACATCTTCCCTTGTGGCCACAATGAGGCTTTTTGATATTCCTTTTGCCACCAAGTACCGCTATGTAGCCTTAGGGTCTATTGTGTTAACCGCTGTCATATGTCACGATACAGATGTCATAATATATTTGATACGAAAGACCCTACGGATACATAGCTCCATTTAGTGGCAAATGAAATATTGAAACCTTCATTAAAGTCATACCTGTATAGCCCTGGACGACATGAGGTCATCTCCCGCCACGAGTATGGCGTTGATGGCGCTCTCCAGGTACCCCGCGGTGGACGGCCACTCCTCCTTTAGCAGCATGCACTCTATGCGGAGCTTGTAGCTGGAATGTAAATAATCATCGAAGTCTTTGATCATCTGTTTAGGACAACCTTTGGGCGCTTGATGTATTTTCTGATTGCAGAAGGTACATAGTTCTTGGAATCATTGGTGACATCAGCGGTAAAAGATTTAAAACTCTGACTGTCATCTATCTTAGAGTAAGAGCCAGGGAAATCAGACTTTAGTAGTAAAAACTGAATGATTTTCTGTACATGGTTCCTATAGGGATATTACAGGTACTCACTTGGGTAGGTGTATCAGTTGCAGCAGGAACTTCTCAGCGTTGCCCAGCTTCGTGACGTCACCGGTGAAGGCCTTTAGCATCTCGCACTCGTCGATCTCCGGTAATATCTTGAGGAGACCCCGCAGCTTCTCGGTGCCGATGTCGTCGTGGGAACCCTCGCGGATTAACTGGATTATGTCCTCGTTGGAACTGGAATGGTGGAAGTTGGTTAAAATATTTGCACTTGGCAATGAAGATGAGAGAGAAAGCACGCAAATCTTTGAGTTACTACCACCACAAATATTACAAAAAGGGCTGTTTTCAAGTGACTTTTGAAAAAACCAGACAAACCTGGCAAAAAATGGCGCCCATATCTAAAAATGAAACACAACCGCTAATAACGTTTACCGTTTAGCGATCCCCATTTTGCTTATATGGACGCCTTCTTCACTATTACCATAGATGAAGCATTATTCCCTTGATAGATCATTTATTAACTACTACCATTACCTTCTAAACTGCTTTAGGAATATGTTGACGTTCAAGCTCCTCTTGCCGTCCAGCAGGGTGATCTCCGAGGGCTCCTTCCTCGGCTTTCGGTCCCCGGAGCTGTCGCAGATGGGGCTTCGGCCCAGGCGGGGCGAGGAACCGGCTGAGCCAGTTGGTTGTACCTGGTGGTGGTAAACCATATCGGAATAGCTTTTCAAAAGTCTTTGGAGTTTGGAACCAAAATGGCTTAGAGAGTATTCAAGCAAATACCCAGTTTTTAGGTTTTGACAGGAGTTTTCTTATCCACGTTCCACCTTCACCAATCAACAACGCTATTATTGTTGAGTTTGGCAAAATGGCTCAAAAAAGTCAAAATACCTAGGAAAATAGGCACAAATATTGAAGACATACCTGTTGACAGAATAAGTTTTCGATCTCGCTCCAGTCCAACTCGGCTTTGGGCGAGCTCTGATGACTGGACGCCACTATAGACCAAATGTTATTCTGCCCGATAACCTGAAAATTTGAAATAATAAGAGTTCCAGTAGGTGTATGTAATTTACCGAAAGATACACACTTGCTTTGGTTATTATTTTAAGTTTTATCCTTATCTGATACATTAGAGAAGTGTCTTGTTGTGACAAACATTGCAAGAATTTAACGTATGTGCCATCATCTTGATATATTATGTCTGCGGTGCCATCGAAGAAATCGCTTCATTGGCAGATGACGGACCCGCGTCACTTGGTTGAGTTATACCAATTCATTGTAAGTCGTGATCTGTTGATTGGGTTTGACATAAAAGCGACCAAATTACGTAAGTCCACCATGACGTGCTTAGGTTATATTACAAGCCTACTCACTTTATTACTAGGTATCTTGTTCCAGTTGATCGTCTTCATCTTGGTCTTGGGTATGGGGGTCTCCTGCTGTGGCAGCTTGATGTTGACGGGCGGGGGTGGGGGCGCCGGGCTGGGGGGCGGAGGCGGACCCCCACGGGGCGGTGCGGGGGGCGCAGGGGGCGGAGCGGGAGGTAGGGGCGGAACTGGACACGCTGGAATAGAAGAAGATAGTTATTTTGCATTTCATCCTTCAAGCCCCATAAGAGCACCGGTGATCGTGACAACAATAGAATAATAGCATTTCCAAGAAACCGCGATCGAAGGATTAATGATTTCTCTATACTATAGTCTATACCACCCAAGTAACAAAATCTGGTCTTGTAGTGGTTCCGGGGCCAGGACTATAACAGGCTAGTAAACGTTTATAACCACGGAAAAGGGGCCCATTTTATAAGCGTACTTTTGCTAATAAAGCACTCATAGTAGACTTGCCTAGCACTACTTAGAAAAATAATACACTTATTGTTGGACTACGCAGAATTATCTGCTCCCACGAAGCCAACTATGAGCATCTTATAGAACCCCAGGCAGGCCTGTTACGTACTCCGCGCTTCTATTACTAGCTACTTCAAACATTAATTTTGTAAATTGTGTTGTGAGGTGGACGAAAAATATAAAATACTAAGAAAAGGTAAATTAAGTAGAGGTCAACTTGGAGGGTTAATTAATAATACGAAATTAATTAACACTCACTAAATTTCTGTTCTGACAATAACAAAAATCTGTTACAACTATATAAATGGCATTCGTGCAAGCGATATCGCGATGTAGAAGCACCTCAGCGACATCTAGTGAAAACAACATGAAACTATTTTTCTTATACAATTTAAATTGGCACTATAAATTACTATTACTGGTGTGTGACCTTATAGCGGATTTATAATTACTTCTTGTAGTCTATTACAAATGTAACTTTCTGGAGCAAGTTTTCTCAAGTATATTTACACCTTTGAAACACTCGTATAGGCCATCTTAGCCTTTACTGCGCCTATAATCTCTTTCTATACACGACTATAAGTCAACTTATAAGAACATGTTTACTACAAACCCAAAAAAAAACTTCGTGTAACCTGTTATAAGCTTAGTAGTAGCACCTGGAACCACTAAGCGAGAGTTACTAGTGCTGCAAGCCTTTAAACTGTGCACTATAGGAGAATTTTGTTACTTGGGCAAGGATGGCGAACCAATGGCACGCGTGCCACTGGGCACACGACATAAGATTTAGAGCACGTTACTAGTCCCACAACTAGTATCGAAATTGAATGAAGATTACAGATCCTTCTCTGCATAGTGGGCACCAAATAAGGCAAATTTTGAAATACGCATTGTAGGGCTTACGAAGGACCAAGAAATGTAGGGGTTCCCTACAGATGATAAATGTTGGATGTTGGACGATAGTGCTGCTGATGCTGATAGTGATGCTGGAGTTAAATGATACACTCTTGATGCTTAGTAATGATCTGCTTTATTCTGATATGATTGCTTAAATTTATACAAATAAATTGATGATACGGCACAACGCGACATTAATACGAGAGGGTTACGAGTAGCCATCCCTGGTCTATACCATTTTAATTTTTAAGCGAGACCCTACTAGTATAATATATATCCTTCAGTGGAGCGATGCCACACTTTACGTTCCATCGTACTGACATCTTGTGTCGCGCGGCTTAGAGCGCCTCTCTTGACTTGGAGGTCGTGGGTTCGATTCCCGTGTTGGAAACATGTTATTTCCAAGTTTGGTTAGGACAAATGCAGGCTGATCACCCGATTGTCTGACAAGTAAGATGATCCATGCGTCGGATGGACATGTAAAAAGTCGGTCCTGCGCCTGATCTCTCGCCGGTCGTGTCGGTCTTCCGTCCCACTGGGTTATGAGAGTAAGGGAATAGAGAGTTCTCTTGTGTACTGCGCACACACTTGGGCACTATAAAATTAGCTGCGTAGCTGGCATGGTTTCAATGAAACCGGCCACCGTCATCGAAACCGGTGTGGGAGCTTATTATCTTATGTCGCGTGGCTTAGCTATTTCATAAACATTGACCGCCACGTATCACTACTCTGCAGCATATAGTGTTCGACTACTTCCTTAGTGCAGTCTCACATACGATGTACTATAATCACTCAAAGTGTTACTTACCAGGCGGTGCGGGCGCGGGAGGGGGCGCCGGCGGCGGGGGTGGCGGGGACAGCGCCCGCTGTAGACTCTGCTTCCGGGCAGCATTGCTATCGCGGTGCTGACACGTACAGCCCATCTTGGCCTGAAAGTGGCATTTTGTGGTCTTAATTGTTAGTTTAGTTGGGTACAACCTAAGCACGAATGATAAATGCTGGTTTCTGATGTTGCATGATAACTGTTAAAATGACAAGACGTAAAGGGACATCCCACTTGAGTGTCAAACGTTTATGGATAGGTGATATTTTGTCCAGCTCTATTGGACTGACGGAGAGGCTTTGAAACTATATCCTTCTTCAACCTGCACAGTAAGCGATGATACAACAAGGGCAGAAACATCGCCTGATAAAAAAATCCTTATCTTATTTCTCTTTAAATTCTTCCATCTTGTTCCATGAGTCCACCGCCTACAATGCTCTTCAAGTGGCCGGAGGTAGGGAAAGCTGGCGCAGCATCATAAGAAGGAAGGTTGAAGGACGAGATCATCATCCTCAAACACGAGGAACAAGGAGGAAGTTCCTCCTAAGATCACCTGGGTACCTGAACGCTGGGTGCTCGCAGCAGCTTCGCGGCATCTTCCCTCGTCTCCAGCAACGTGGCACGATGTACCAGCGTCTCCGCGGTGTCCCATACGATGTCGCTGACGGCCTCCTTCGGGTCTATCCGTAACAGATGCTGGAGGATGCTGAGGAATGGTATCTCTTGAGGTGTGTCGGAAACCTGAAGGCAAAAGTTATAATGATTTGAAGCGATTTCTTAAAGTTTCAGAGTTGAGCCATTTTGGGCGATTGCTAACAAGTTAAGACGACGCCTTGATAATTTGGCTGTAGCGATGCCGATTTTTCTCAGCAATGACTAAAGCTAAGAAATTGAAGTTCATTGTCAGTATTCATCATGTCTTTGTCTTTGAATTGCCCATAGCATAACACGATTGGACAACTTTTATAGCACAGAATAATCAATCGAAAAGAGCTCTGTAAAAAAAGGGATTCCTATTTTTCCAACAGAGGAGAGTGATTTAAGGTTCCAAAATTTGTACATAAATTGGTTCAAGCATGCACTTTAATTTGTGCATAGCTTATATGAAATGTATTTATGGTTTTTAAATCATAAATACTTTCCATTGCTTGTTTTCTATGAGAGGCCGGGCCGGCCTCTCATAGAAAACAAGCAATCTAAAACATATCCAACACGGTTTCTTACTTTAACGCTGCGTCACCTTAACAAAACATAGTGCCTTTTGTAAATTACGTAGATCGATAAAAATAACGTGGACACTGGACGCTAGTACCTAAGTATAAGCGCCCCCGCAGACTGCAGACTTTTAGTCGGCCGATAGTTTTAGATAGCCGCACCTTCATATTACATCTTCGTACTGATTAAACTTTTGATCAAACTATCTGCAGTCTGTGGGGGCTCTTAATATTTAGCAAATGTCCTAATTTAATTTATGCCATTTAAATCATATTACAAAAGAATATTTTATGGTTCTAATGCATTATGGGATGAAAAATACATATTATGTAGTTACTTTTTCATTACGCGAGTTGCCGCGTTGCTGAATGCCGTGTAATTTTATTCCCATCGTTCGAGTTTCTTTCTATTTGCATCACCTGTTACTGAGTGCTAATCTGTAACAATACATATTAACCTGCTGCTATAACACACCCCTGCTTACCTGCTTCAATATGGCATAGAACACATCCAGGTGGGAGTTAAGGTTGATCCCGCCGGGGCCCTGCGCCTCGTCGCTCTCGCGTTGCTCCTCGAACACGTCAAGCTGCACGCCCAGGTCCGGGTGACTGGCTGCCTCGTGTCTGGATGGGAAAAGTTGCATTGAAATCTCAGAATACAGAATAAAATTCTGTTTCAGTTCTGAATGAAATATTGCTTGACGACCTCTGTGGCTCAGTGGTGACTGGTGAGCGCGTTGGTAGCTCAAGCCGGGGGTCGCGGGTTCGAATCCCGCCGACGGAACAAAAAGTTTTTCAATGTTCCCGGGTCTGGATGTGTATTAAATATGTGTATGATATAATAAAAATCTTAAATATTATATGTATAGTATAAAAGTATTAAATATATTTCCGTTGTCCTGTAACACAAGTCCTTCAGGTACTTAGCACGGGGCCAGACTGACGTGGTGTGAAGCGTCCATAGATATTATTATTATTATTATTGCTGTTCAGCGGTTTCAGTGACGGTGCAAATTTTCTTTACCAGACCAGCTACACAGGAGTCATTTTATATTGTCCTAATATTTTGTGCGCAATCCACAGGCTTTCTTTTTCTACCATTTTCGCAATCTAAGAGACCGGGCGAAGGATTTTAACATCACTGAAAAGCTTTGTTGTCAGATAATCAGATGACCACATTGTCTTATAGTTGAAAACAGAAAGGAAGTTTTACTTGAAAGCATTCTTTGCATACTTTAAAAGGCTTTAACATCTTAAAAAGTTCGCACATTCAATTGAATGAATCGTCAATCGAGCAAGTCATTATGTATAATATAAGAATCAGCATTAAAATATACATAATATTTCTAATAATAACCGGCGTATATATAAACCAGATGCTAATCACGATTCTGACCATACATGGTCAGAGGCACGCGGCGCCGCCCACGTCTGACCACGTATTACTAAGCTTAAAAAGATGTTTGTTACACATATTAATCCCTCGCTCATTAAATCCATGTTTATGAAGTGGGATTATTTTGCCGGATTTTGTTTATTGGGTTTAATTAATTGTCTTTGGTCGATTATTATGTTTTAATGTTTCTGTTAATCGATAAAATTGGTTTATAATGCCTGTTTTCACTATCTACCTAACGCTAAGTCTCCTAGAGGGTCTTTTAACATTTCATCGGTGGCTATGGAACACAGAAGTTCTTAGGCTCTAAGAACTTATGAGTCGCAGTTTGTGGTAAAAATTTAAAAAATCAATGCACCTATATATTTTAATAACATTGGGAAGCAGTTGATTAAATAAGTCTATAAAATATGAAAGAACCTAAAGTTCTTGCTTACCTCAAATTGCTCAGCGTTGGTAGCAGACCAAGACCTGAAAAAATAATCAGATTAGCATTAGGATTCTGCGTAAACAAAATGTTAGATGAGTAAAGATTTCTGAGAGCAGCTATGCATCATACATGAAGAGGTGGATGTTACTAAGTTTGATGTTAATCATCTGATGGGACAGGTTTAATCATCTTGGTATGTTGGGTGTGGTGTTGTACCATTAGGGGAATTGTTTCATAGGTAGATAAGAGACCTAGGTTAGTTTACGTGAAGTTAATGTTAGTATTCTTTAGGTGGTCTTGACACACCCCCATCAAATTTCAAGGGTTCAACATCAGCCTATGTATAAAATTTTCGGATTACAATATCAATTATTACTTACATGCATTTTAATCGTCGGGAGATATCCCGACGATATTTCCCTAGAGAGAAATATCGGGTTTTGAGGGTTCTTATCATGTCAAGGTCACGTTTGCAATTTAGAGAGTAAAATTGCCAGTATATAATATTTTCTATTGACGAAATGAAAAGATGAAAATAACCCATCTAGGTAATTTATATAACCTACAATAATACTCGTAATTAATTAATTCTTTCGGCTTTATTATAATTATTTTGACCTTAAGATCAGATCCTACAGATCGGTAGCTTTTAAGGGCTACAATAGAACGGTGCGATAGTACATACAATCATAAATTATTGTTAAAATTACCATCAATAACATTTCGCCGCCCTAGTGCTTGAATGGCCAACCGACCAATTTTACCAAAATAGACTTTTTATTTCAAACTAATTGTAACCCTGATTACGCACTTTAGAATATAAATATTTTTTATTTTGCTTGCATGTAACTTGCTTTTTTAGCAAAAAAAAAAAATCCAATCTCCCATATAAAAACTCCACATTTTGCTCAAATGAACGCATCCAAATATCCATCTCCGGTCTTGTTTGTCCAATATCCATCGACCGACCAATCACGGTCAAGCATTTCGAAGGTCACGCGCACGTCACGCGACGCCATTTTGTTTCTTTATTACTATTTGCTTACTACGACACATTTAATACTTTATACTTCAAAATATCTGTAACAAAGAAAAAAAATGGATTTTACATTGAGTGAAGTTGATTTGGAAAGCTACGTTGCCAGTTTCTTGATATATTATTTTGTTTCAATTTTGTTTTAGTGTTCGAAGTTACTTGAGGGTAAATACAGGGTGATTATTTGTAAGTACTTAATAAATTATTTATTACCTTGTCACATCTAAGCCATGATCCGTTCTTACTATTTTAAACCGACTTAAAAAAAAAGTAGGTTCTCAGGTTGACTTCTATGTATGTGTGTATGTATGTATGATGTATGTTTGTCCACAATTATCGCTCGTTTGGCTGTACCGATTCTGATGCGGTTTTCAGAACAATATTTGTCATATTTAGGGTCAATTTAACCCATCAAGCCCCGTACGAGCCCCGGTGATTGCGACAACAATAGAATACAATAGCATTTCCAAGAATCCCCGATCGAAGGATTAAACCAGCGCAGAATCGAAGCGAATCACCGAAACTGAACATACTAACTAAACATACATATAAAGAAATACTACATTTTTCTAACTCAGCAAAAGTTAAATAAACTTCTAATAATATCCATAAGCAATTTAAAAAAAACGTCTCCTGTAAAATTTGCTCACTGGTCGATTGGCCATTCAAGCACTAGGGTGGCGATTTAGCTTTGCTCGATCTCTGAGCTCCACTTACCAATAAACTCATTCCTCACGCGGATCCTGTCGGGCAGTCTTGGTGCGGAGATGATGAGGCAGTTGATGAAGGCCAGCAGCGCTGTCTTGTAGTCGATGGTGGTGGCGTTGGCCAGCTCTTCCACCACCACTTTGAGACGGTAGCGGTCACCTTTGAGAGCCTGGAGATAAAAAGGATTGGTGATGGTAAACTTTTAAAGAAGCTGAATTCAGAAGTCGCAAAAGGTATTATAGGTGCCATAATAAATATACGAGGTCAAAGCTTGAGTTTTGGCAAGAGCAACAGGTATTATTTAACGTCTTTGCAGTCCTTCTTGTTTTCAAGTTTAGTAAGAAGCGACAGCATCATCTGCAAAAAAGATAGATCATCCGTGCGTTGGATTATCACGCATTGATGTGCGCCAATCGTAAAGGACAAAACTTTTTAATATTTATTTCTTCTTGTAGTCTTAGGCTGCGATTCCACGACAGATGTGTTGCGAGGAATGTGTTTTGAGAACCAATAGAATCGCTTCATTGACGTGAGCTTGCCATGACATCGCTCAGCGCAGCGATATATTATGCTATTGGATCTTAAAAAAACACATTCCTCGCAACACATCTCTGGTGGAAACGCAGCCTCAGTCTCTTGAAATGATCTTCTTACTGCGTTATATGAACTCATAGACATTGTTGTATTATTATTTACACTTTGTGCCTTAGAAATTGTATGTCTTACCTTATATCTGTCAAGTGTGTCGACGGCTCGAGCGTACCCGTCCGCATTGTACACACACAGCGCAGACAGCAGCTCGAACACCTGAAAATATTAGATTAGATTAACATTAGACTTCTTTTTGAGTATAGACGCTATAGAACTACCTTTTGTCCACCTCTAATAAGGAAATAGAATATGCTTTGTACCGGAAGGAAGAAGTAAGGAAGGTGTATTTATTTACTGAAGCCAGAAAACTCCGCTACATACTCCAAGTACAAGTACGAGTAGGTTACACGAGTTTACGCAGTACGCACACACACGCATATAACTACGCTACTATTTGTCGTGTTGTTCAATAGACTCAACTTCTCTTTTAAGAGACTATCAAAAAAAAAATATTTTATGATATTCTCTCTTAGCTCTGTCAAACACTGTTTGACAGAGCTAAGAGAGATTATTATTAAAACTTCGAAAGAAATCTTTATATTTAGTACAGGCTCCTACTAGTGCAGCTGATTGCGTAGCCAATTCTATGGTAGTAGGGCATTTGGGTAAACTGTGTCGATGGATGGATTAGTGGTCGCCACATAAACCACATAAACAGATATTAAATTATAAGGATTAAGAAGTTCTTTGATCTCACAATTTATTACGCTTTGACCTGAATTACGCCAAAACGTGAAAATGTCCCGGTTGGTGGGATTAAAGATATGACCGAGTAATATTATTATGTTTGTAAGATCGTCACCTACATATCTACTCTATTGACTCGGCTTTAAAGTTGGTGATACTGAAATGACACATAATAAATTAATAATAAAACACGATGAACAAGTGACATAATGTATTCACTTACACCGCGCCGTACGCGTCTCGTATAGATTTCCTTTTACCGTCCCCAATGAAATCAGAGGGATGTTACAAGTTTCATGTCCTTCTGTCTGTCTGTCTCTGTGTGTTCATGACATCGTAGCAACCTAACGGGTATACTGATTTATAATTTAGTTTTTGACGTGATAACGTCTTATAATTCGATATGGGGTGCGCGCTCGAAAAACATGACAGTTCATGCGGCGTTGCCTCGCTGACAGCTACTCTAAGGCGTTCCATTTATCCTCTCAACAACCGTACTCAACCCACCTGGGCCGCGCTCTTTGTTTCGATTATATTACGTATTTCGATTGTATGAAGAAGTTTGGTTAGTTATGACCTTTAATACATTGACCACACTCTGAATGAAAAATAAATAATCTGTGAGCTATTAGTATTATTTTGGCTTTTTAAAATTGTGGTCTATTTCCTACGTGTCAAGGTATGACTTGTGCTTTGTTCGAAGATTTTACTGGATTTCGTCTTTGTTCGAATGTATGTAGCGTTTTGTATTGCGAATAGTTTATTTTACTCATTATAAATATTTTTAGACAATCATTTGAAAGAAATACATCGAAATAACTTTAGGTTACAGTCGAAAAAGTTTGTTTCTATTTATAGAGATTCGGAAGCGAGGGTTAAGGGGTTAAGCATTATGGGGTTAAGGATAGTTGAACGTGACAACGTCATACGTTGTCACGTTCAACTATCGTCAGTAAACCGACTTTACAGACAACCGATTTTTTTTGTCCGATAGCTGTCTAGCATTATTGAGATTTATGTTCTCAGCCGTAACTCATCACTCATCACTCATCAGTCATCAGTCATCATCGTCAACTCGTTCAGTGCTGAAAACTTAACATAACTTCTAGTGATTTTATGTTCTATATTTTGCATTCTAATTCGTGACACTTATTAGAATTTTTTATTTTATTTAGTCCAAGACATTTAACCTGCTGACCGCCGAACTTCGATATGCAGATGGAACTAGACGATGATGATTAGAATTTTGAATGGAGAAAAATGAAAGCCTTTCTATGATCATTGGTCTCCATGGTAAGCATGCTGGAGATATCAATAGACAGTAGTAAGCCATGGTGTTACCTGTTTCTTAACAGCTGGAGTGGGCGACGTGAGCGCCGCGGCGAGCTTGCCCGCGTACTCGGCGTGCTCCACGATGTAGTCCAGCCCCACGCGGCTCTCCATATCGCCTCACGCCTGGAATATTACGAGACGTTAGAAAGAAGCACCCCGAACGAATAACCCAGGTAATGTGGCGGTACCCACAATTCGCCTAACATTCCTGCATCGCGCGGGACGCATAATATATACCGACGCGCTCAGAAAACTTCGATAGCGCGATGCAGGAATGTTAGGCGAATTGTGGGTACCGCCACATCAGTAATATGCTTCAGTTGCCGAAGCGTTTAGTGGAAGTCCGGTCCCTTATGAGGAAAACCGGTCGTGGAGGGTGGTCTATGTTTGACAGATCCAGGACATCCCTCCGTATACGATGGCAAATTGCAGGTGGTTTTACTGGGTAGGCCAGTTCCAGATACCCCCCCAGGTGCTTCAGTACGAGGCACTTCCTAGAAGAAAGAAACACCCTAAAGGACATCTTAAGTCCGGTATAAGGCTGAAGCGTTTTCACCGGAGCTGAGTTGAGAATGTGTTTTTAAAGTCCAGTGACCTTTCTAAACGCAAATCCATGGGTTTAGATAAGTCAAGCAAAGAAAGCACAATTGATCTCAAAATCACATTCCTCGCAACGCAGTTACAGAGCTGCGTTGCCAGTAACAGACGGACGGTTTGAAATATTATATTTGTATTAGTAAGATCCAAAGGGGAGTGTTTTCTGCCATATTGTTCGAGAATCCATTCTGCTCAAAACTACGAGCAATTTTATATGAAGCCAATTATCGCAGGCATTGCGACAATGATTGCTAATTATGCTAATCTAGTTTCCTGCCTCCCCACTTCCCCACCTCCCCGAGGCGAGAAATTCTCGAATTTCGTCGACAATTCGCCGGGTGTCCTTAGCTCAATGCGATCAACATACCTGTTTGATAACAAGGTATGAGAGGTAGCGATTTTAAACTTTACGTCTAACTCAACTTTCTCTTTCAAATCATAATGAAAATCACAATGTAAATTAAAAAAAAAAATGTTAGCTGATCCGGAAAAAGTTGCATTTCCATATGTGTGAAATATTATGCTTAGGCTCACTGTTAATATTTCAGAATAGATGATGCCGCAATAAAAAACTATCCAATGCCCTTTGCCAGGACGCAGAGTATCTCCATACCCATCAAAATCTGTTCAGCAGCGGTTTAGGCCGTGTTTCCACTGAAGCGGAGCGGAGCTTAGCGGTGCCGAATTGACAAATCACCATGCTCGAAATCTTCGCTGTCATTCCGCTGGAATAGCACGATTGGTCAATTCGGGCACCGCTAAGGTCCGCTCCGCTTCAGTGGAATCGCAGCCTTAAGCGTGAAGACAATAATCTTATATCTTTAAACGAGCAATTCTTGTATATATATAATTGGAATCTCGGAATCGGCTCCAACGATTTTCATGAGTATATAGAGGTTTTCGGGGGCGATAAATCGATCTAGCTAGGAATCATTTTCATAAAATGTCATTTTATGTGTGTTTTTTGAATACCGAGCGAAGCTCGGTCATATAGCTAGTTATTAATAATCTGTTACCTCTTCAGACAGCCAGACACTCTCGCATCTATAAGGGCGACCGCACATTTGAGACACGACAGTTTTTAGACAGACTATCGCATAATAAAAAGTACTAGACGCGCACATTTGAAACAAAACGTCTCATAGACAAAGTAGTCTAGTGCGTACAAGAACTGCACGGTGACAAGTCTGACTAACGACTGTCGGCTTCCCTTTGAAGTGTATGCGAGCGCGCACATCAACGACAAAACTGTCTAGCGGTGTACCTACCTAGTCCGATCCTACTGATGAATATACAATTGTATGCGTTGCGTCGTCGTAGACAAAATAGTTTCGCCTTGGTATGCGTCGCGTGGTAGACACAACTGTTTGTCTAAAAACTGTCATGTCTCTAATGTGCGCTATCTGTTAGTATTACAAGAAGTATGGATTTAATAATCTACAGGGCTCATTATTCTTAGCAATTAAATTTTGGTTTATTGAAAGTTTTGACGACATAGTTTAGTACTCGTAAATTGTGACGCTTAGGCGCAGCGCAGACGACACACTATCCGTGACGCACTTTTTAGTCTGTGAGAAATAGAACTTAAGCAATTATATGCAGTAACACTAGGGAATGCAATCTCGTTCTCGCGAGATCTCGTTCTAGCGAGATCTCGGCCTTTTTTAGCGAGATTGATCTCGGACGAAAAAAAGGCGAGATCTCGCGAGTTTGACGAGATTGCACTTGAGCATAAAAACGTCTTATTCGAAGCGCGGACTGACACGGACGGAGTTGCGATCACGGAGTAAAAACAAAGAGGAGCTGACCTTAGCAACTGTGCACTGTGATTTTCAACTAGGTTCTGAATTTTGACTTCTCGTTGTTTTGTTACTTATAAAAGAACTGTTTTATTACTAGAAGATTTGTGTTTGATAATGTGCGCTTTTATAATTCTGAACGTCACGTAATCGTGGACGCCGGCGCACATTAGAAGATAAAACTGGTTGTTTCCTTCGATTGTTATTTGATAATATATTATACGTATGTCAAAGTTTAGTACTTACTTAAAAATTATAGACAGATACGTCAAACAATGTTTGATGCATAAAATTCTATTGAAAAAATTCGTGAAAATGAATGTTAATCTTACAATACTTACTTATAAATTATAAAACATCGATTACTTTTTTCGTAATTTATTCAAATATTTTGATTATTTGCAAAAAAACCCACCAAACTGCTAATCTCGCGAGATCTCGAAATTGGCGAGATCTCGCGGTATTGTATTCATAAACTCGCGGCATCTCGCTTGAGCCCCAATCTCGCGAGATTTGCATTCCCTAAGTAACACACACGACGCGCAAAAAGTCCGTATATAATTGCATAGGTTCTATTTCCACAGACAAAAAGTGCGTCACGGATATTCTGTCATCTGCGCTACGCCTTAGGGAGATCGCACACGTCACACTTTTTGTGTGATCGAGTCTGCGGCTCACATACAATCTGATGGCGCGCGCCATGCAGATTGTATGTAAGCCGCAGACTCGATCACACAAAAAGTGTGACGTGTGCGATCTCCCTTAATAAAATCTCTAAATCCAATCGCAGACCTCTCGTACCTTGTACCCCACAGCAAGCCGCCCACGCCGGCGCGCGCGCATTGCGCAGCTACCTGTGCCATCTGATAGTGTGGATAGCGCCCTCACGTGAATTTAGAACCGTTATAGCGGAGGAAACAAGGAAACAAAGTAATTGGTAAATATATGTCCTAGCTCTCCAAACTTACACTTGTATGGCTAGCCACTTATGGAGCCCGCAAGACTGTACAATGTTCATCAAATAAGCTTTCCTGAGTAGCACGGTTATTTTTTTGAGCGTCACAAAATTTATGTCAGGAGAAACGTAGAACAAGAAGAAAAATTAGGAAGCTTGAAGTTCGACGAAAAGATGAAAATTTCTGATTTTCATTTTCTGTGAGCAATATGTCCAATGACATGGCCTTCTTACGTATTCATATTATTATTATCATCTTTTAAATTCTTTATAAGTACAAACATTAATAATCTTTTCCAAGCGACTTTTTCTTACGCAGCAAGGACAAACCATTAATATTAAGCTCGACTTACAAGCCCCATAAGAGCACCTGTGATCGCGACAACAATAGAATAGCAATAGATTTCCAATAATCCACGATCGAAGGATTAAGCAAGAGCTATAACGTCTGAACACATACATACGTATAGGTACGTTGCGAGGATTAGCCAATTATTTAGGTTCTAGATAAGCCTTTTATAAACAATTGTAGGCTACTCAGAGCTCAGTGTACTGGGAACACCAGTTCTGCGAACGAAACCCGACGCCCATCGTTCCGTTGAGTGGCGACAACCGATACAGCAGTCAGCAGCCAGCCAATGTCAAAACATTACGATTCTTAGAACTTGACTTATAACTACAGTCACATCACAACTCACAATAACTATACTAACATAACATTCTTCCGATTTATACGTGGGAGAGCCATGCTTCGGCACGAATGGGCCGGCTCGACCGGAGAAATACCACGTTCTCACAGAAAAAGTTTCGCCGAGTGAGTGAGTTTACCGGAGGCCCAATCCCCTACCCTATTCCTTTCCCTACCCTCCCCTATTACCCTATTCCCTCGTAAAAAGCCGACAACGCACCTGCAGCTCTTCTGATGCTGCGAGTGTCCATGGGCGACTGAAGTTGCTTTCCATCAGGTGACCCGTTTCTTCGTTTACCCCCTTATTTCTTAAAAAAAAAACTTCCAAAAAGGAGGAGGTTATATGTCCGGCTGTGGATATTTTTTCCTCTTTATCGAGGACGACTTTAGGCTATATTACATAGCGCTGAGTGGATAAAGTTGGTGTAGAAAACGGAGAGAAGAGAAGAAAACATACTTGTAACTCGAAGACAGAAGAAAATCAATACTTAAGCTTTAATTCTTTATTCAACTTTAGTAAGCACTTTGCAACATATTATCTAATTAGTACAGTTTTTGTAGCAAAAACCATAAAAACGGTTATTACATAGTAAAACGTACAATAATTCGTCCGTCTGTACGTTGGCCTCGATCCCGCCAACACCATAGCCTTATACGTACTAACCATGATTTAGTTGTACTCTACACGATGTTCAATTACTAGATACTACACTTTATTTTTTTTTGGTTTTTAGGACTTTTCTCAAAGTTACTAAGCCGAAAGTAAGACAACAAGAAGGACAATAGAGAATATTACGTACCTAAGCGGTAAATGTCGCAATAGAGGGCGCTACTAGCACACAGAGTAAATAATCCGACCAAAATCCGACATGTTGCACACGTCGTATCAGAATATTGACAGGAACGTTGTCAAACGTCCAACAAAACGTTTTGTTTACTGTCTACGCTGGTGCTGCCCCTTATGAAAATATTGCAGTAATATAATATCCTAATTGTTCTAAAACTTGTTATTGTCAAATTCAATCAGAAATAAAAAATACATTTATTTTTACTTTTTGTATTGATTTCCTGCATCCTTCCTTCTTTTTGCCATGATTTTGTACGTATTTAAAAAAAAACCTTTTATATTTTTAGAAATTATTTGTGAAAGACTTAAAAGACAACCTTGGTGTAAGAATTTCAATTGAAAGTTATTTACAAGATGTAAATTATTTTTTATCTTTTAATAAAATTCAAAACGTAATTAAGTTGTTACTTGTAAAGTTTACACTTCCAGTTGGCATTGTATTTTATCGAAAAAATTGTAATGAGCTAAAATACTTTTGATATGTCAATCAACATGCAATATTAATTACATAGTAATTATGTACAGACTACGGTGATTATTATTAAATTATTATTAATTATGTATAAACAACAGTGCAATCGCACATTATGATTTCATAATAGTAAACGGTTAAAATTATTTCTGAACATAATATCCATACTTCCATACTAATATTATAAATGCGAAAGTGTGTCTGTCTGTCTGTCTGTCTGTCTGTCTGTCTGTCTGTCTGTCTCTCTGTTACCTCCTCACGCCCAAACCGCTGAACCGATTTTGCTGAAATTTGTCATGGAGTTACTTTGAGTCCCGCGAAAGAACATAGGATACTTTTTATCCCGGAAAAATGTACGGTTCCCGCGCGATAAACGATTTTAGGCGCAACGGAGTTGCGGGCGTCATCTAGTTATATTATAAAGTGTAACAAAAAAAGGGATAATACTTTAGGGTGTGTATGTGTCCCTTGATTAGAGTTTACTGTGAGAGAAGCAAAGCTGAAAGAGTTATTAACTTATTTTATTTTTAACTAAAACATGAACAAATTCATGGCGTTTGTCGTTTGAGCATTTCTCAGACACATAGAAGTCAAAAGTAAAGCTTTCATTGGATCTCTCCGTGGGCTTCTCACATTATCCGTACTTTTCAGGTTTGCCCACCATTGGGCTTCCTGTGTCCACACCTCCACCACTTCTTTCAGCGACTGGATCAGCTAACACAGATGAATCTAGTGAGTTATCCATACTAATATTATAAATGCGACTGGTCTGTCTGTCTGTTACCTTTTCACGCCCAAACAGCTGAATAGATCTTGCTGATACTTATAATCCTGGCAATGGACATAGGGCATTCTTAACCCGAAAAAATGTACGGTTTCCGCACAACGTGCGTTTCCGTTTAAAGCTACGAAGTTGCGGGCTTCATCTGGTAGAGCTTGTCTAACTTTAGATGACGCGCCCCTACACTTAAGGCGACGCCTTGATAATTTGGCTGTAGCGATGTCGATTTTTCTCAGCAATGACTAAAGCTAAGAAATTAAAGTTTATTGTCAGTATTCATCATGTCTTTGTCTTTGAATTACCCATAGCATAACACGATTGGTCAACTTTTATAACACAGAATAATCAATCAAAAAGACCTCTGTAAAAAAAGGGATTCCTATTTTGACAACAGAGGAGAGTGATTTAAGCTTCCAAAATTTGCACATAAATTGGTTCAAGCATACACTTTAATTTTCCCATAGCTTATATGAAATGTATTTATGGTTTTTAAATTAAACGACAAAAACCATTTTGTCGCTACGCCCTTTCCATTTTTTGCTGTTCCATTGCTTGTTTTCTATGAGAGGCCGGGCCGGCCTCGCATAGAAAACAAGCAATCTAAAACACATCCAACACGGTTTTTTACTTTAACGTGGCGTCACCTTAATTAGTTGATATAAATGAGGGTACTGTAAATTATACTAGCGTCCGTGGCCTAATGGGTAGACCTTTGGTTCGCGCTCTCAGAGAGTGCGGGTTCGATCCCAGGTGGAGGCGTGTACCAATGAGACATTTTCTGATCTCAAGTACATAATACGGACACTCATACGGCGAAGGAAAACACCGTGAGGAAACCCGCACATAAGTCCCAGACGTATTGACTAGATCTTTCCTCTGGACTAGGCCGACTATGTTGCGATAATGCCGTATGCGCTTGGGCAACCATACGGACATTTAAAATCTTGTCTTAGGTACGTATTTGAAGAGTGGTTATTTCGCTCTGAAAATACTGTATAAATCATCCACAACGGATGTAAAGGCTTTGTTTTGAGAGAGAGGGGTGCGTCATTTAATTTGGACGAGCTCTAGCCAATTAAAATATTGTAGTGGTGGATCTACGTTCCCACATCGATGTGCCGGAGCAGTGCACCGCGGCCTTGTACCGCCGGTTTTGTCAAACGCGAGGTCCGCCCGCGGCCCGACCCTGCCGCGGTAGGCTTTTAACTAATTAATCACTACTTATAGAGTATAGACTATAGTGTAGGGTATGTCCTAAGGTGACTATAATAAAAGTTCGTAGGCTCAGATAATTGTTTATTACTCTACACAGTACAATTCTTAGTGGCTAGTACAACATATTGCGCGCGGGTACGCTCTACGGTTCCTTAAGACATACTAAACTTAAAACTCTTAGGAACATTGTACTTAGCTCCGTGGTGTGAACTATGCACTCTACATGTTACGTCATAGTGACCCTTACAATATTCCCCCCTTTTTTTGGTGGAGGCGCCGGGTATACTGTTACTATTACGAAATTGAACGTTTTTGCGGATGTTTGTGATACTATTGTAATCTGAGTGCTTAAATAAGACAGAAAGAAAGAAATTTTATTTGGTAAAACATTAATTGTACACCCGAGGAAATTGATTCCTAGGCAGTTGACAGACCTACGTCTTGGTCGGCTTATGTCAATTAAATGCTAGCTGTGATAGGTCGGATCACTTTGACTTAAGAGTCCGTATACGAAATTTGCCGATTTAACAGTTAAAATACAGTATTTCTATAAGTTTTAATGCACAACATGTAAGACCATTTCAATTATAATCTAATGTTGGAGCTAGATTTTTTTTAAGTATTTTTAAATAATCCAACTCAAACCCGCGACAGTTTTGTGATTTTTGCTGTAAAAGGTTTAGAATATCACCTGTTTATGGATTGTATTGACGTCTTAGGGCCGATTCACACCGGAATGGCAGAGGCGAGGCGAGCAGTTTCAGTGTCATATGATTTTAAACTTTATCTTCATTATTGTAATACATAGTATCGCTTGAGAAATCGACGCCGCCGGCGGCCGCAAGATGCCACGAGCGGCCACGAGCGTCCACGGGCGGCCGTATATGTAGATTTCTCAAGCGATACTATGTATTACAATAATGAAGATAAAGTTTAAAATCATATGACACTGAAACTGCTCGCCGCGCCTCTGCCATTCCGGTGTGAATCGGCCCTTAACGGTATGAAAAAAATACAATGTACTGTTGAGAAAGTCGTCTATACAATGTTGGAATTACTTTTTACCACTTTAATATGAAATAGTTGAGTAAAAAAATATGTAACTCGGCAAAATTTTAGAGAAAATGGGCAAAGAATTGCTGTTAATTTCGGCAACTTGGAGCTGTAATTCATAAAAAGAAAACGACAGAAATAATCTATAGATAAAATTCTATCCAATTCGAGAAAAAAGAAAAAAAAAAACAAATTGTGCCAAAAAAACACGATTCAAAACAACCTAAATCTCGCATTATATTATTACTCGCCGCAAGGCTCGAGTCGGCAGTCCGCGCTTAAATATATTTTTAAATCTAATAATTAATAGGTATATATATTTTTTAAATCTAATAAGGGGAAAAAACCAAATAATATTTCTGTAGCGAACCTTTGCAATTTCATATTCATCGGCAAAATTTCGTATACGGACTCTTAACGCGACCAAATAACTTGGGTCCGCCATCTGCCTAAGGATCAACTTCTCTGATAGTACGAGTACATTATTAAAAGTAATCAAAAACATTTTATTACCAATTCTTACCACAGTTAGGGGCTGTTTCACCACTTCCTGAGAAGTGCCGGATAGCTATCCACAACTTATCTCAGAGATACTCTATACTCTGTCTGTCAGATAAGTTGTGTATACCCTTTAAGTTAGTGGTGCAACAGCCTTGAATTTGGATGCAAAATATGTATGGGATTTAATAAACGCTATTTGTCTGACGGAGCTAGCAATGTATTTCAAATCACATTTTTTGGCAATCTAACTTCTAATGCAATTTGACTAAGGGCTCTATGAAGGTCATAGCTGTGTAACTATCTGTCTGTCTGTCTATCTGTCTGTCTATCTATCTGTTTGTCTGTCTGTTACGTCATCACGCCCAAACCGCTGAACCGATTTTGGTATGAAGATACCTTGAGTCCCGGGAAAGGACATAGGATACTTTTTATCCGGAAAAAATGTAGGGTTCCTCCTCGGGAATCAATACGAGAAAGGGACAAGAAGGTACCGATAAATGATATACCTGAAAAAGTGTGTCACAATATAATGACATCATCGACACTACTCGATGTAGATTAATGTGTGATCTGACTGATCAAGTCATTTCTTTCGTAGGTTGTAACTTGTAAGTTATACAATGATACTACATAGTGTAACAAAACTAAGTATAATACTTTAAGGTGTGTAGTGTGTATCCCCTGTATAGAGTTGTACTATAAAAGTAGCAGCGCTGAAAGAGCATTTTTTTTTTCAACTTTTGTATGGGAAAACTCATAACACCAGGGCGCTTGCCCATAAAAATCAAAAAAATTTTGCTTTTTTAGCGCTGCTGCTTTCACAATGAACTCTATATAAGAAACAATATACACACCCTAAAGTATTATCACTTAGTTTTGTTACAACCTGTATAAAATAATATTCATAAATATTGTAAAGACTTTTAAACCAATTTTGAGGAAATATTCAATTTACAAAATGTGTAGAGCAGAGTTGAGTACAGTTACAGTTCCCAAGGGATACGCTATTAACAGAAAAATCAGATAAATACAATCGAAAATTTGACTAAATGCGACATGTTTTCCATGAGGAAAGTGAAAACACATACGAGGCACTATGTAAACAAAATGCAAATGTAACTCCAAAAATAGTATGTAAATTAATTGCTTATCATTTTAATTTGACTTTTAATGAATGACCTTAAGAAGGACGCTTAGTTGAATCTACTCAATGTCTGCTACTTCGTTGTGACAAAATTCGTACCTCAATTGAACCGTACATATTGCCGTACACTATATGGATATGCTATGTCCTTTCCTGGTACTCAAAAATATATCAATAACTATCTGTACCCCGCGGTCACAGAATACATATTAGTTTAACAACCGCGGTGTTACCCGCGGCTTATTAGGGAAAATAAATTGTAATATTTTCCCGCAGTAAATAGTAGCCTATGTTTCTTCACAATTGAACAGATTTTTCGGCGATTGCAATAATTATCCTACTAATATTATAAAGGCGAAAGTTTGTGAGTTTGTATGTTTGTTACTACTTTCGCCTTTATAATATTAGTAGGATAACTATTGCAATCGCCGAAAAATCTGTTCAACTGTGAAGAAGTGAAATGTACAGACAGACGGACCAACTTTTTTTCTTATAATATAGCTTATGGATGTCTTACCTTTGTGTATTTTCAAATAGTGTTAGAGATATTTTATAAACGTAAAAAAATGTTATAGTTCCTTTAATCTTTTAGTAAAGTTTCTAACAACGCCAAAAACGGAAATAACCATACCTAAATACTGATGAGTGATGACTGACTAAGATTAGTATCTTAGTCATCAATGGAAAATCTGGATAATATGTATCTTGGATTTCCCAAGCTTTGGTAATTGGTATATAGAAAAAAAATATTTTTCTAAATTATTTGTCAAGCCTAAAGAAAAATACTATTGATTTTCCAATCCTGGCTTACTATATTTAAGGTTTTCCAGATTTTGCTAGTTTAAAGTAATCTAGATCAGGTATTTTCCGCTAGTGCACAAACAGGAAACATTCTAGACTAAGGGCGTTCGGTGTGTGCCCTTACCATATTAGGGCTGGCCCTGCGTTGAGGCCGAAACTCACGGCGCGACCTTAAGGGTCACATGGCCACGGTCTGCAATTATACCGAATTACAAAATGGCACGTTACCTATACCATTATTAAATGTTATGTTTGTAACGTTCGCACTCAGAGAAATACATTTTAATGGAAATTATAGTTAAGTAATAATTAATCAGGGCGAGCCAAGCGAGTCCTAGTATATCTCACAACCTGAATATTTTGTGGTAAGTACACTTTACATAAAAACTATCACGCCTGTTGATTTGTACTTTAACATAGTAATTTTTATTTATGTGTAGATATGTTATCATCAGTCAGTCAAGGTTTGGTTAGTATTAAAATATAAGAAAATGTGCCTTAAAGATAATTACCATGCAGAAAAACGACGCGAGCCCTCACAAAGCTCGGCTTTCAGCTAGGTAAAAGACACGCATTTACCAAAGATTTTCCCCACTATAATGACTAAGTATACAAAAAAACCCAATCTAAATTAAACATACACATTAGTCAGTCTGTTTTTTGTCTGTCGTTGACCTCGTGTCGGGTGTCATGTCGGACAGCGTGTCGGACAGTCGTATCGGATATCGGATGTCGGATCATTGAGCACAGAGTGACGACCTTTGGAATATCATCAACCATAACCACTTGGAGTCAGAGTAAAGACTAGACAGACATAGAGTGCTGAAGGGTGTTATAACTTATAACTTATTAAGAGTAATAAATTCCTATAGGTACAGGGTGAAAGAAATCAAAATGATATACTGTAGAGTGAGTACGTGTCCCTTATGTAGAGTTCACTAATAAAGCAGCGGTGTGGGCAACCGCCCCAGAGCATGAATTTGCCCAGCCCATACTAAATAAAAGTTACTTTTTAGCGCTGCTCCTATCACACTTAACTCAGAAATGCCAGTCAGAAATGCCCAAACGTCATGAACTTATGAATTTTCAAAATGAAGGTTTCCGAATTCCGTACCACATAATATTTCTGTCGAGAAATAAATAGGCAATGTAGTTGCGGAGAAAAGTAGCTGTGACATACGGACGGATAGACCTACAGAGTACAGAAATGACGAATCAATGTGGGTTTCGTTTTTCTGCCATTTGGGGCAAATGATTTTGCTTCGAAACCGCAAAAAGCAGTCACTGTTTATCGTCGATGGTTTCCTACATCTCGTCAACCACAAACATTTCATCATCATGTTGAAAGTATATCTAGCGCGATCGATCACAGGCAAGGCAATTAAATGATTTGCATACCGGTCAGACACCTGTCCGCACCATTGAGCGGAATTTGCAAGTGTTGGTTGGTGAATTCCAATGTTCGGTCGACATTGGAAGGCTGCACTCAGAGACATTTAATAATAACTTGTTTTTAATTAAATGAAGATTTTTATTTAAGCTCCAAATATATTTTGTTAAATTCTTCATTTAATTGTTTTTAAGTAATTAATTATTAAATGCCTCTGCGTGCGTAAAGTAAAAACAATGCCGGATTTGTATTTTTATAAGTGTAGTCTTTATTTCCACTGCACCGCCTCGGTTTAGGGGCGGCGAAACCCGGTTTAAGAGAACAAAAATTGTATGACCAATCGAGCCTGAAAGATCCTCTAAATGCACACAGCTAAGTTTGAATTTAATCGAACCAATCTTTGACTCAGTAATGCTCAGTTTTTGAGGTTTTAGCGCTTATCATCGACTAACGTCAAAACATTGGAAAATAACAACGCTGTTGGAAAGTTAAACTACTGTCGATAAAACTCAGAAACCTGGTACAAGTCGTTTCCTATGTACTTTCCGAGGAGTTAATGTATCTCCATACTAAATTTCAGAAAAATCGGTTCAGTGGCTTGGGCGTGACGAGGTAACAAACATTTGCAATAATAGTATGAAAATATGGATTAACTAGATGACGCCTGCAACTCCCTTGCGCCAAAAATCAGCTATTGCGCTAGAACTCTACAGTTTCCGGGATACAAAGTATCCTAAATCCTTTCTCGGGGCTCAAAGTGTCTCCACACCGAAATTCAGCAAAATCGGTTCAGCGGTTTGGGCGTGAAGAGGTAACAGACAGACACACTTTTGCATTTATCTGGGGACATGGCCCCAGACAAGCCTAAATAATATTAGTATGGATTCTTAGAACACAACGGCTGTTTAGCCTCATCAGTAAATCACGACTGAGGCAGACAACGGTACCTGTCACAATAGTAACCGTTACCAAGCCCTAAGCTTATCGTAGGTCATCGTCACATCCGGCAACGCCAAGTGCCCGCTTCCGGTTACTCATCCAGATTGGTAGGTCACCAAGATTGAGTGTCTGATTGCTAGATTTTAAGACGCCTATGCAATATAAGTGTCTAAACACACTAGGCTGAATTACGCCGGCGTAAATTCCGCCACGTTTCAAAATTTCATACAAAATACGGACGGAACGCGACGGAATAGTGTGTCACCCCTCGCGTTCCGCCCGTATTTTGTATGTGTTTGAAACGCGGCGTAAACGCGGCGGAATGTACGCCGGCGTAATTCAGCCTAGTGTGTTTCGACACTTAGGATCAATTCAGACCGCAACGCGACGAGGCGAGGCGCAGCGTGGCATTTTGTATGGATTTGACAGATTTCAATAGCGTGAGGCGTCTTGCGAATCTGTCAATTCGACACTTTAGAAATGCATATCTACGCGTCGCGTTGCGGTCTGAATCAACCCTTACTCTAAAAGCGGGTTTACATTATTTTATTAAAGTTTTACGGGTTTATATTATTAAAGTAAATTAATTTTAATACTGCGAACTGTACTACTGACTTATATTATAATGTATTGTGTGATGCTAAAAATAAATCCATTCTTATTCTTATTATTCCAATCCATCGCATTCAACGCCGGGTAACGGATTACTTCTGAAGCAATATGTAGACGAGCACTGGAATGTACTGCACTGGAGTGCATTGCATTCCAGTACTGGATTCAGTCACTAGACTGGAATAATGTAAACCGTTCATAAGCGGTCACTATTGTGACGAGAGTCCGTGGCCTAATGGGTAGACCTTTGGTTAGCACTCGTGAGGGTGCAGGTTTGATTTGATGAGGTGTACCAATGAGACATTTTCTGATCTCAAGTACATAATACGGACACTCATACGGTAAAGGAAAACATCGTAAGGAAACCCGCGCATAGTTGGTCCCAGACGTATTGACTATAGTTCTTTCCTCTGGAGTCTGGACTAGGCCGACTATGTTGCGAGAACGTCGTATGTGCTTGGGCAACCATACGGACATTAAAAAAATCTTGTCCCAAGCACTACAGTATTTGAGGAGTGGTTAACTGGTTACTTCGCTGTGAAAATCTATATCTATACTAATATTATAAAGAGGTAAACTTTGTTTGTTTAATTGTAATGAATAGGCTCAAAAACTACTGGACCGATTTTAAAAATTCTTTCACCATTCGAAAGCTACATTATTTACGAGTAACATAGGCTACTTTTTATTTTGAAAAATATAGGGTTCCGTAAAATATTTGGGTTTTTCTGACACAAGGTGAAAAAAATCAACCAGAAAAGTTACTTATTTTGCGTACGCTGCCTAAACAATAAAAGATAGAACCATACAATGTTCTAAGTAAATGTAGATCTTATAAATATTTACAAAAATGTCCGCGATACACTATACCTATCTATGTCAAGTGAGGCACAACAACCATTTTTTTATTTAAAAATCTTGATCTTTTTTTACTATATTTAAACGCATTTATTTTACTCACGCTGATAATCCTCATCAAAATAAATTATTTTCTCACTAAGTACAGTTTGTGTAGATAATATTTGGTCTTTGAACGATTAAAATTGGACGTTTGGTTTAGAAGTTATGACGAAATTAAAAATTGCGATTTACGCCCGTTTCGAAGTGGGCGCTACCAAGGCGGCGCGGGGGTGCGCAGTAGCGAAGATTATGACCGGCCCTGCAGCTGGTAAATCTATACTAAAAGGTTACTTTTTAATTGGAAAAAGGGATTGTAAGGGGGTGTTTATTACGTAAATTTGTTCAAATTAAGTTAGTTCCAAAAATCATAATAGATGGCGCTGTGCGTCGTCCTACATCGCACAAGCGCTTACTCAAACGTGTTTCTATAAGAGGTGGTGAGGATGATGAAATTTTTCGCGAATTTATTTGAAGTTTTAAGAAGATTCTTGAAGTTTGAAGTAATCGTAGTTTGAAGTAATCTGTAGCTTACATGGAAACGGGAACTACCGCGCGCTATATAAGCTGAAGTCCACGCGGACGGAGTCGCGGGCAACAGCTAGTACTGTATAAATCATCCACAACGGATGTAAAAGCCTCGTCTTTCATGAAGTTTAAATAAAAAGATCCACTGTATACAGAATACAGATGTAAAGTCTTATCCAATACGTTTTATAAAGTTTGGGATTTGATATAATCCATCGTTAGTGTTGCTAGCGCTCGCTTTGCGTATAATATACAGAGTGTAACAGAACTACAGTGCTCCCAAATTAATAATACCCATGCAAATCTTCGCTTATTGTCGTAATCACGAAAATACCCGAATTTATAAAACGTAAGAGCCCCAAACAATGCACTTGCATATTGCACCTTGTTCAAAGGAAATAGAATATCATATTATGTACATCATATAGCCCGTGGCTGTCCGCTGTCGCCGGTCCGTCAATAAGGGCCAGGCCACAACACTGCGTTGCGACGTCGTATCACAAAAATAACCTTTGAAAAGCAATCTATTTTTTTCCGATGCGACGCCGCAACGCAGTGTTCGGCCTGGCCCTGAGGGCTAAGTGCTATTATAAGCCATCGCGAGTCGCGACGTGGCTACTGGCTAGTGACGTTAGCATGGGTTACGCACAGCGTAATAAAGATAGTTAAAGTTCCATAGACTACGTACAAGCAACGTCAGGCGCCTCTACGTCGCCGCAAAGCAGTGTTTTTCAAAGTTAAGTTTTTTAAACACCACTTTGCAGCGATGTCTTCCGACGCTCGGGAAATACGACCGTTGTCGAAAAATTACGAAAATTTCTATGCGCATTATCAATTTGGGAGCACTGTAAATGGTAATACTTTAGGGTGTGTATGTGTCCCTTATATATAGAGTTCACTGTGAAAGTAGTAGTGAACTCTATATGTCTCTATTTAAAAATCATGACGCGGGAGCGCCTCTTACTTTGCTATCGGAACTGGCGATTGCATTTTGACTAGGGGTTCTAGTTTCTTACAGTGGGTTTTGCACCAGAGGCGTGGTTGTAGTTACAGTTATGGTCAAAGTTATGGTTATAGTTAAGGCTAACTTAGCTTTAACCTTAACGTTGACCACGGAATTTGACAGATCATGTCTGTTGCGTTTATTTTTTTTTGTTAAAGCTACAGTTAATGGGGTTGAGAGTATAAAAAATGAAGTCCTTATCCGTAAAAACCGACAGGGAAAATATTTGTTACATCAACACTGTGAGCCATAGTAAATTTTCACGAAAAAAGTTCTATGAAGTTTTAGCGGTTATGGTTATCGTTAAATATTATGGCGTCCTAACCAAAGATTTGACATTTTGCACTGTAGTTATAGTTACAGTTATAGTTAAATAAATTGGTGCAATGCAACCCACCCTTAGTAAATAAACAGGAAATATGCCTAGAAGCAACCATTTCTTGTATCGTCAGGATCGAAGAGATCTATCGCAAATGTGTGCCTGCCCTTATGGCACGAATGTAAGTCACGACAATGTCACAAAGACTTTTGTTAGTCCCCGTATATGGATGTCACCATATTCCACACATAGTCCTCGCCATGTATATGTATTATGTACTGAACAGGTATTAAGGTAGTAAAATATGACTTATTAGTTATTAGTTATTACCCTTGAGGGAAAATACTCACGTTTACTTATATCTTGTTGTCATTTGAGCACCTGAAACAAACAATAATACTATGTTAATTCAGTTTAACAACACTTTATGATAAAAAAATAAACTAAGTCAGGGTTTAACAAAACTGTGTCAAGGTGTAATAAAACTAAGTAATAATAATTTAGGGTGTGTATGTGTTCCCTGTAGACAGTTCACTGTAAAAGTAGCAGCGCTGAAAGACCAATTTTTTTTTCACTTTTGTATGGGGAAACTCGTGAGTCGTGACGCTGCTGGGGCGCTTGCCCATGCAAAAGTAAAAAAAAAAGTTGGTCTTTCAGCGCTACTACTTTCACAGTGAACTCTATACATACACACTCTAAAGTATTATCATTTAGTTTGAAAGAGTTGTTTTTTTGCACGGGTAAACATCAAGGCAATTCCCATAGAAACATCAGAGTCAAAAGTAACTTTTTTGGGGGTGCCACTTTCACAGTGAACTCTTTACAAGGACACGTACATTGTATAACAGCATACTCATCCTAAGTAAGTATTTGTTTTGTTTCACTCGCTGTATGTAAAGCTGAAGAGTTTGTTGTTTTTATTTGGCGGTAGTCTCACGAACTACTGGACCGATTTGATCTATTTTTCCACAGAAAACCAGGAGAAGGGTATGGGCTAATTTTTACTGAAAACGTACGGTTCCCACGAATTCCTTATACGTGATACGAAAACGGATCCGCGTGGTACGTCTAGCAAGGTATATGCGGAATTCCGACCTTCTTCAAGACATACTTTGGCGGTTCCGCGGAAGCGAGAGCAGGACCTTGATGAATTGATGATAGAGGACCGGTTTATACCTAATTAACTATATAATTACTAATTTAACTAATTTAAGTTACGACAAATTACACGATGTCCTTAAAAACTTAAAAGTATTTTGAATTATCTACTACAGCAATTCTCAAAATGTGCTAAATACAAAGGCTTGTGGAGCCCTGGGGATTCGCAAAGCCTTTGTATTCACACAAGCAAAGATTAGGCTATACTTCGTATATACATATATACACTCGTTTATATGTATATACGTAAATACATATACAACTAAACCTGATTAAGTGACAACTGGATAAGTGAGAAAACTGTATAAGCGAGAGTAATAGCTAGGACCCGTCATTTTAAGCTCCCAAAACCTCTATGAGCGAGAAAAAGAAACCTCTGTAACAGAGAGTCGCTTTTCTCTCATGGACCTCTGTGAGCGAGACTGCTTCTTTTCTATACCTCTATAAGCGACAGTCGAGGTTTATTTTTTTATGTACAAACACAGTAACAAATGAGAAAACAAATTACAAATTGAACATCTGCTACAATTTAACATGTGCTATTTTATGACTCATTCTTAACTTTCGTTTTAAACTTCCTACCATTGTTTTTGTATTGTTTATAATTATTATTGTACCCATTCTATTTCGTTGAGCTAAAAACGTTGTTTTTTTATCGCATTCTTTTCGAACGGACTTACTCAGTTTATAGTTAACCAATTGCGAAGGAAAGTTCAGTTCTGTATCATGTCAAAACGTAAAATTAAAGTACTGTCATTGAGTGATAAATTTAAAATAGTGAATGCGTTTGAATCCGGAAAATCGCAAAATGAAATTCAGGGGGAGTTTAACCCATCAAGGCCCAATATGAGCACCGGTAAACGCGACAACAATAGAATACAATAGCATTTCCAAGAATCCGCGTTCGAAGGATTAATTCACCATAATCCACCTATTATAAAATTATAAAATCAAAAGAAATTGACGGATTTTTTTAAATGTAAATAAGTTCTAAATAAGATAAAATTACAAGGTGCATGAAATTTTGACTTGTCATTTCTGTGTACCTCTATAAGAGAGAAACGCTAACCTTGTACCTGAATAAGCGAGAAACTCGGGTTAGTGAGAAACCTCTTTGAGCGAGAATGAAATCGTGTTCCCTTGAACTCTAGCTTATCCAGGTTTGGCTGTATACATAATATATACATTCGAATCCCGCTGACGGAACAAAAAGTTTTCAAAGTTCCTGGGTCATGGATGTGTATTAAATATGTGTATCATATAATAAAAATCTTAAATATATGTAAAATATAAAAGTATTAAATATATTTCCGTTGTCTGGTACCCGTAACACAAGTCCTTCAGGTACTTAGCACGCGGCCAGACTGACGTGGTGTGAAGCGTCCATAGATATTATTATTATTATTTTATTATTATTATTCGTATACACTATAGTGAGAAAAATACACGTCTTTTACTATCAATCAGTGTCCAAAAATTTTTTATGAATTCAAAAACTACGTTTTTATTAATGTTTATTTATGAATGAGTGACTATTACATTTTAAAGAATGCACTCACTTTTATATTTTTGGGATCCGTCAAAAATTCCACTTGAAAAGGGTTTGGTCACCAAAATAAATTATGACTTTTTTGGTGGCGTAACCCTTTTTTCCATTGTCATACCTACTGACTTATTAAGTTTGACCTATTCGTCCATTCTAGTCGCCAGTGGTTACTAAATTATGTAACTGTGTAATGGCTTAATTGACACAGTTACCTCTAGCGACCCTATATCGACCACAGCGGAAACCCACTAACCTTGGTGAAAAGATCGATATTTTACAGCTTTTTGTAGGAAAAATTGTATCAAGGCTAGGTTTCTAGCCTAACCTAAGTGTAAAGTGTCACCTTAATTAGCAGTTAGACCGCATTTAGATACATGTTAAAATGATTAAGCTTCAATTTAATGAATAATTTGGCAGATAATGTATGGGGTCTATGTCAAAATCTTCATTTATTTACACTTAAGTATAATAATTCATTTTCGTCTCTGAGTGCAGAAGTTAATGTGAAATGAATGTCCAATATTCCGAATGAGCTATCTCAAGAATTTGTTTAATAACGACCGCCTTTAGAGACATTAATATATTTAACGAAAAATTTGACAGAAAACATAAAATGACGTTTATAAATGTTGGAAACTTCCAATCTAAGCAAAGCATGTGAAAGTTTCTTACACTTTTGGTGTCAGTAGTGCAGTTTGGGAGCTTATCAGTACGATAAGCGGTCGTTGACCCCGTCGATCTTATCTATTACCATAATATTATAATGTTGCATAATCGCTTCCTGTTTTGATTCTGTAACTTCTCAGTACTTTTAAGCCCAAGATTTCCTACGGTATTACGGAAAAATAGCCTGTATTTTGTAGGAATTAGAGTATATAATAAAATGCAAATGGTTGATGAATGATGATAGAGACAAAATTTATTTTGTCACCAATTCGAGGTATGCTAAAGAAAGCCCCTACCAAAATAGTGCAAAGTCGTAAAAATTTTTACACCGTTAAAACGATAGGTAATTTTGCAGAACGTTATTTTTTAACCCAAAAAATTTTAGTTGCGTCCCGCACCAATACCCTTTAAAAAAGGTTGAGTACCACTGCTCTTACACTCTACAGAATGCTACAGAGTTGTTTTAACATAAAGTTCCGATGAAAGTAACTCTTACATCGTCGTCATAAGGTCCAGTCCGGTGTAAAATAAATCTAAACGAAGATCCGCCATTAAAAACCGATCAATCACGAACAATGGAGCGACGTATTGTCAACGTCACTGTCAACTGTGACGCGCCGTCACTGTGACACTCCCTGTGAGGCAGGGTTGTCACAAAATTCTTATCCATATTCCATAATACATAGTAATGTTATAAACTCAACGAAAGTGTCTGCAGTTCTGTACTCTGTTACCACTTCACGTCCAAACCGTAGAACCAATAATTTCACTGAAATTTGGTATGCCGTGTGGAGATACTTTAAGTCCCGGGAAAGGATATAATACAGGAAAGGATATAATACTGAGTGATTATAAAAGAAAAAATACGTGTATTTTTCTTTTTAACAAGGATCAAAATATCAAAATTTTGCAGGAAGGTTGAATTGCACCCTCTATAGGATACTTTTTATCCCTGAAAAATGAGCGGTTCCCGCACTATAAACTGATTTTGGCGGTAATTGGCGTCATCTAGTAGAAAATATTCCAAAATATTTTTTCATACAAAACCCTATGACAAGACAAAATACATGATACGTTTCCATTATTATTTATCCAAGGCTATTACTTATTACTATCCGACTTTTGAAAAGGTGTTTTCGAATTAACTTTCAAACTAAACGTAAACATGGCTCTATCATTTTGTTCCCCATTGTTAAATAGAATAGATTAGAATTTACTTTATTGTGCACACAGTTACAATAACAACACACATACAACAGAAACACATAAAATAAGAACAACTAAGAACATAATATAGCTATGTGTGTTTCATTAAAACTAAATAATAACCATTACTTTTTTGAACTAAACGAAAGAACGAACGAACGAAGAAAAAATTTCATTAAAAAAATTAACTATAAACAGTAATTGTATCAGCCCTGCACACAAAGGCTTGTGCACACCGCCGGTCAAGTGACACAATGACGCGCAGTGACGCGTGATCGCCGACAATGACGCCGCACCCTGTGTCATTCACACTACTTGTAGGGCCTAATGCGTCCTACAGAATAATAGCCGTAACATCTTTTAACTCTTTGTAATTTTTCTTAAACCTTTTTGAGTGAATTCACAATAAAATAAAAACAAAAGAAAAATAAATGCAACAAGTAATGTAATTAAATGTAGGCTAACTGCAGCACTGACGAATATGAGTTACTAATAACTGTAATGAAGATTTTTAACATAACTCGCTACATTATATGTCAAACTCTTGATTAAATTTAAGTTTAATCATCATTAAATTTCTCTGATTGCGGCCGTAAGTGTAAATTAAATGTTTAGACTTTGGACCAATGCACGGTTTTAAGGTTTTTTGACTTTTAAGGGTTTTTAACTTGTTTACCTTTTCACTAGTTATCTATATGGGTTAACTCTAAATAGAGTATCATACTATATTATAAAGGCGAAAAGTTTGTGGGTTTGTATATTTGTTACTTCTTCACGTCAAAACGACTGAACCGATTTTGCTGAAATCTAAAATTTCAGGCGCCATCTAGTTTTTCTTTCAATTGTTGTAATGAAAAAAATAATTACTTCGACTCGTCAATTTCAATATTTAACTCTACATAGAGACCTGTAAATGATAGCTAGCAATTAAAAGAGCTCTCGAGCAGTTCTCAAATGGTCCCCACACGATTTCCCAGTACGGGAAAAACAAACAGCGCTGACCCCGGGTCAAGTGGAGCTTTCTCCGCGTGACAATATTGAATAATGGTCAGCTGGTCTTGTTCAATATTCTACTAAGTTCAATATTACAACTTCGATCCGTAAAGGGACGATCCATATAATATTAATAGCTAAAAGCCGAGCTTTGTGAGGGCTCGCGTCGTGGCTGACTGGTGATCAACATCCACTTGTTAATAAAAATTACTATGTTAAAGCCAAATCAATAGGTATGATAGTTTTTCCGTAAATTGTACCACAAAATGTAAAGATTGTAGGATATACTGGGTCTCGCTTCTCTCGTCCTGATAACTGATTACGTTTATTTAAAAAAAATATACTTCAAGCTTTTCCCTAGGTCACACTTTTTGTGTGACTTGTTCACTCACTTCTCAGGAAGACTTTTAATCCTTCGATCGGAGATTCTCGGAAATGCCGTTGTATTCTAATGTTGTCGTGATCACCGGTGCTCGTACGGTTCTTGATGGGTAATGGGTTTTAAGTAGAATTGAGCGTGAAGACTGAAGATATTATACCAAGAGATTGACTTATTATATTTGATACAAGATGACCCGGAGAACTTTGTATCACCTTACTTCTAATATAAACCTTCCCTGCAGGGCAATCGCGCTAAATTTTTTCAACTGAACCGCAAATGAAACTCGGACGTTGATCGACTTTTGGAACGATTCGGTATCGCGCTAACGTTTTGATAGTCTGATTAACAAGTGCCATTTTCCTCAAAACCTGATCTAATGCACCGAAAATTATGATTTTGGTCTCATTCGATTCGGAATACCATCTAGAACATTCTATCAAAATTCCAAGAGGGGCTGAAAAAAAATGCAAAAGTTATAAACAATTAAGTAAACATAAAAAGAAGGGTTTCGTTTTCTTTTTATATTTCGAAAACTATTTGAGTTAATCAAAATTTGAAAATAGATCCTTAAAGAACAGGAAATTTCCTAAAAAAAGTCTTAGATCCTGGAACCTTATCAACAATCCTTATAACTTTAATTGAGCGGCGAAAGTAACGGTAAAAACGCGTAGTTCGGGTTTCGCGTGATTTGCCGCAATCTGCCACGTGAACTAAAAAAAATATTTTAACTGATTAAATATTAATATAAAGAAATAAAAAAAAATTGGGTACTAAGTAGACATATCAATTAACAATAATCCGTCAACAAAAATAAATTATCACAATTTGTTTAATTGTTATGCTTTTGTTCATTTGTTAATAGTCACCATTTTAATGTTAACATAAAAACGCTGATTATTTCAAAACAAGAAATCTAGAAATTTTTATTATTCTTTTGAGCTAATCTTAAAAGGGCTTAAAAGAGATATCCGTTGGGAAAATTCAACAATTTTGATTTTTCACTTTTTTATGAACAATCAAAGGCATTCATGAATTTTTCATGTAAATATAGCAATGATTATTTAAATTTTATTAGTTATAAATAAAAAAATATATATTGTTATCTGGCTTCTAACAATAACAAAACAAAACAATAACAATAATTGGATATAAAAGTACCGTAATTGCTTTATTTACATGAATAATTTTGGAATGACTTTGAATGTTAATAAAAAAGTGAAAAATAAAAAAAATTGAATTTTTTCAACGGGAATCTCTTATAAGGCCTTTTAAGATTAGCTCAAAAGAATAATAAAAAAATCTGGATTTCTTGTTTTGAAATAATCAGCGTTTTTATGTTAACCTTGACTATTAACAAATGAACAAAAGCATAATAATTAAACAAATTGTGATAATTTATTTTTGTTAACGGATTATTGTTTATTCATATGTCTACTTAGTAAGGTCAATGTGTCGAAGTCCGGCATACTTTTCTAAAATTAAAGTTTAACATAATTTATTGGCTTCAGATTCGCTTTTTAAAGTAACTTGTGTCATCGGAAATTATAGGCTATATATTAATTAGACCTAATAATGATCTAAAAATAATCTTTATTGCCGTATTTTTTTACTTACGTGGTATTTTTTAAAAACTCGGCGTGTAGACGGACTTCCCTTACAGTTTGAGGTAAGTCCGTCTAGCAGCAGTATAGCCCTAACTTGTGAAGTAAAATGCATGGCAACGGTTTCTAGCAAAGCCGCAAAACGGCCATTCAAATATGTGCTTAAGGTGTCGGTAATAAGGTTCGCATTCCAGAGAAAAATTATTTTATATCATTTTAAGGCAAGTCGTATCGTATCGTAAGTCTAAGTGGTTGCAAACATTTTCATTTCGCCGCTCAATTAAAATTTTAAGAGTTGTTGGTCCGGGAGGTAGGATTTTTTTAAGGAAATGTCCTGCTCTTAAAGGATCTTTTTTCAAATTTTGATTATTTCAATCAATTTTTAGTTTTTGGAATATTAAAAAAACCAAACCCTTCTTTTTTTTACTTTATTGTTTATAACTTTTGCAATTTTTATCAGCCCCTCTTGTATGCTCTTTTCGTGCAGTAAAATTTGGGCAATGCTATGATTTAGTAGTCCTAAGTTGAAATGCAAATTAACAATAAAGACATACATGTATATTTGAAAAGGTTGACAATATCTGATTCGAGGCAAGACCGGCATATGACGGCCTTTCCTTATGACAACTAGACGGACTTCCCAATTATTGCAATTTTAGGTTAGACACCATGTTGCAGGTGATAATAACAAAATTAAAGCGATATTAACGAATCGAACACCAGTAATAAGTAAAAGGATCACTAAATTACTTATGTAATCCAAGAAACTCCAAAAACTCCATCTTATTTCCACTTTTTTTTCTTTTTTTTGGCAGAGACTTACACTCTGACTGCGAGTACAAAACGGGAAAAAATTTTGAGATCATTTTTTTTCGTAACAGGTAGTTAGTATAGTAAAACAATATTATGAATTATTCAACTACGTAAATTAAAAACTCCAAGTAATAATCATTCACATTCATAAGTTCTACCAACACAACTTCACCCGTGTCATATTCATCCATATGTAAATAAACAATTTGTCAACTGACCAATTAACACATCGGAAAAAATTTGTTCATATTTAAGCCAATCAAAACTAAATCAGAAGGGCGCTGATTGGTCCGCTGCAATGTCTGTCTAAGGGAGATCGCACACGTCACACTTTTTGTGCGATCGAGTCTGCGGCTTACATACAATCTGCATGGCGCGCGCCATCAGACTGTATGGAAGCCGCAGACTCGATCACACAAAAAGTGTGACGTGTGCGATCTCCCTAAAGGTCAAACGTTGCGCTTCGTTCGAGTTCCATCTAAGGTTGAGTTACGGTTGAAATGATAGCACGATACTGAAATTTGTTCAGACGCAGCGGAACCAAACCGTAACTGAACCACAACCAAAGCAGATGTGAACCTGAATTGATACGTTTAAAAATAACGCGATTGCCCTGCAGGACTTCCACGAATATTTCAACACTAACATTAGCTAAATTGTTTCAGCCATACTTGAGCTTAGCGAGACTAATAACATTTTAAATTCATTTTTATTTGCATAGCTAGACAAGTATGGATAAATTATGAGTTTCTAAAGCTACTTTTTAATTTGATTGACAACACTACAAACAACAAAAAACAACTTGATAATATTTATTATTTGTGCTACGAGTGTCTATAGCTTATTACACTACTGTAGCTTTCACACTGAACAAACAAATCGCGCGCGGAAAGTGACAGTAACAACATTTGAGTGTCGATATGTTACGAGATCGTGGGAAAGGTAATATTAAGGTCAAAACTTGTTTAATGACCCATGACTTACTGGTGGTAAGCGATTGCCACCATTCAACAAAGAGTCCCTCTCCACGTTCGTCTATGAAAAACCGTGATTAAAAATAAAAATAAAATATATATATTTTTTTTTATTTCTGAGCAAATTTTAATAAAATTTTGAGAAAGTCTACGTGATGATCCTACCACCGGTTCGGGAACTAACCCGGCGAGAAGAACCGGTGTAAGAAACTCGCACTTTAATTACCACCACACTTGCGAAGATTGTACGATGCACAATCGACATCAACCATGGTCCATGGGATATCATAGACGAATACACTCTCCTAGCTACCAAATTTTAAATGTATAATATCTCAAAGTCATTTAAAACTTAAAACAGAGACGAGACTCTACTTTTTCGAGATAGAGATTCAAAATCAAACTTTAATTACTTTATTTAGAGAAGAAGAACTGAAATCCAAGGCTATTAAATAACTTAACTGTCAATACCTCAATAATCCGAAGATTCGCAAAATCACTGAAGATATTATCATGTCTTTTGTGTGATTCCACCATCAGGTGATAACCATGCTGACCGTAAGACAATATTGACAGTGCATATTATCGCCACTTTGTGTATGTGACCCTTGACAGTTGACACAACTAGCGTATACACACGAAATACCACACAGAATAACTGTAACATACTATTAACCTGATTACAGAGGCCACAGTGCTGAGCTGCGTCGCGGTGCGGCGTTCGAACGTTTTACATGCATATTTTATGATGTCGACAAAGAAGTGACAATGTGAAAAAACTTTTACAGTCAGCATTTTTACTAACTAAATTTTTTTAAACTTTAAGATTATCACTTATCACACTGGAATATTTCGCTAAAATCTATCTTCTGAAGTCCTGAATTATGTCATTTGTACAAATACGTAATAAAAAGGCGCAAAATTGAGAAAGAGGCAATAATTCGAAGGTATGTAGATTTATGCGACGTCGCATGACGCATCCCATGTTTCGAACAAACTACAGACAGGAGATAAAAAAGGAGGAATGACGCGTTGCGCTGTCACAGTCTTCTGTTGTTATCGCGCGTTTAGGCAACGCAGATGCAGCGTTGCGTTTTACCTTTGACAACGCAATTCACTGGAGCATCGTGGCCGCGCACTAACCTCTTACACATATTACTATATTACTATAATTCTATGCTTCATTAACTGCAATATGCATATGAGCGTGTAAGGTGCAGTCTGTAATGCCTCTGACACCGTACATTATGCCAACAGAGTTTTCTACTAAAATTATATTCAAGAGGACTTTTGCTCTACCTTGACGCACGTTAGAATTTTCAACACCAATTTACAGTATCATTCAAAAGCTCTATTTAAATATTTCTTGGTAATTTCTCCGGCTGGGAATAATCCGGGTTTATAAACAGTTCACATGAAAAAGTTTTTCTAATCATATATGGCATTAAAGGTGAACGCAGATTTGGCCGCACCGCACGCACCGCAGTCGCCGCATTCGCAATTCTTCATATTATTATGAAGTTGCGAAGACTGCGGCGCGGGTAGGTAGGTATGCGAGCTTGCCTATAACTTCATATAAATAATTCGAATGCGGCGACTGCGGTGCGTGCGGTGCGGCCCAAATCTGCGTTCACCTTAAACCTTCCGTTTGACTGATAGTTGCAATGACGTCACCGCCGACGACACAACAACGAATAATTAATCGTTACAATAGAATTACTCATGTATCACAATCATTGTGCGACCATCAGGCTTATTGAAAAACTGCAGGTGATCACCATTATGAAATATTAAAGGGACGCAAAAACAACTCCATTCACTTCCATGGTTTTAAAGCTTGTTCAGAACAAATGTTATGTACTCATGTTATTTATAAATATAACAGATGACCCGATGAACTTCGCATCACTTTCCCCCTGGCAGTGGCGAAGGGTGAATATTTTCGGAAGGGAAGCCGGAGTATAAAATCTACTTACCAAAATGCTCAGCACTGATGTACTTACATAATACATATTATGACGTTCGAGTTTCAAGTTTGATAATGCCTTTTAAAAGTCAAAATAAAGAGTTAACAAACGAAACTAAGTTTCGTTTGTTAAAGTCTATCTGAATTAATGCCATTTCCGAACTACACGATTACGTATGACACACAAATCACAATATAAACTAATTTAATTCATGACACACTTCTAACACTAAAACAATTAATAAAATTCGACAAAACAAAACTGAAAACAAACAAGTTGTTTACGATTCGCAGTTATCCGCCATATTATGTCAAACTAAAAAACCAGCAATATAAAAGTGTATTACGCGCCTACCATATTTAATACCGCTAAAGGCATTCATAATAAAGTCGTATTATAAAAAATCCTACCAAATAAAATGTATTACGCGCCAGCAAAAGTATTATGCTGCTACATTCATTCTTAATTCGTATCATAACAATTTTACGTCATGACTCATGACTCATCTTTCTCGCTTGCACTTATGCGTTGCTAATTTAATTAACCTTTCTCCGTAATAAGCCCATTGCGATCGGCTTATTTCCGAGTATATTCACGCGTGCTAGAACGAGACAGAACATGACGATCAGTTCACAGGAATGAAAAGGACAGATGCTTACTATGAAATATTGTTCTATGGAGAAGTAACCCGCTATTTATCGGCTTGATTCTGAATTCTCGGAGATGATCTGCGCTTGCACAATTTTGTAGGCGCTTAGTTATTAATCAAAAATTCAAACTATTTTAAGTAAGTGGAAAATTTATTGCATTTTGTAGGCGTTTTAAGTGAATTCAAAGTTTTTTAAAATACGTAAATATTTAATTAGATAAAAATGTTGGCCCATAGATTCGATTTTCCTAAGGGAAGCCGACGGGAATCGGGTTATATGGACTCTTCGCCACTGCCCCCTGGACTTCTACGACTATTTCAAGACTAAAATCAGCCAAATCGGTTCAACCGTTCTCGAATTTCAGCGAGATTATAACTCGAATTTTAACTGACGAGTGACGACCACGACCCCAAACTACCTCAATAGTAAATACCCATAGCGTGTTTCTAAAATGGGTTCAATGCAATTATAAAACAAAACTGTATCATGCTGTACCATCCTGTAGTTCAGTGAACCCAGCTAATGGATAGGGAATCTATACTATCTTGTTTTCAGTATGTCTATCTGTTACCTTTTGCTCTTCACGCTTAAACCTCTAAAAATAAAGTTTATAATGGAGATCCATACTTCCATACTTATTTACTAATATTATAAATGCGAAATTGTATCTGTCTGTCCGTCTGTCTGTTACCTCTCTACGCCCAAACCGCTGAACCGATTTTGTTGAAATTTGGTGTGGAGATACTTTGAATCCCGGGAAAGGACATAGGATACTTTTTGTCCCGGAAAAATGTACGGCTCTCGTGCGATATACGAGATTTGGCGCAACGAAGTTGCGGGCATCATCTAGTTCTTTATATATCAGGAAAGGACATAGGAAAGTTTTTAATTTTTCCCCCGAAAAATGTAGAGTACGTGACAAAACAAGTTAATCGTCCATATTATATCGGTAGGCGTAGCATGGTCACTACGAAAACGGTTTCTTTCTACGGAAGAATAGATAAAGTGACAGTTAGACAATTGAAGCCCGCCATTTTGTCGATAAAATCTGTCAGTATGTCGATTCTTTCCCATTTCTATTGTTGTTACTTGCTAAGCTAGCCCTGCTGGTACAAAAGTAAGCACAAGATTCAATTGTTTACATAATTTTGAGAGCTATCAGAATATGAATGCTTCATATTCCATTCCGCTTATCAACGTGCTTCACAAGAGGAGCTACAGATGCGTGCCCACTCAGACGGCGGCAGGATTACCGATATAGTAGTTACCGAATTGGTGGAAGAGTAGACTACTTAGACGCGACAGGTTTGTTTAGTTTGTACCTATTTCCTTTTATAGCTTGGTTAGTTTGGAACTTTGGGGATTTGAGTGGTGGCCATATATTGACGAGCTTCCGACCGAACGAGGTTATATGCCAGTTGACCCGAAGCCTAAAAGATTGATAATATCTATTGTATGATAAATAAATAGAGCCGCACTTAGGAGATAGAGCGTTGCAGGATTGTTGCGTTAGTCGGTCTCTTATATTAACCTATCAAGCCCCATAAGAGCACCGGTGATCGCGACAACAATAGAATAACAATAGATTTCCAAGAATCCGCGATCGAAGGATTAGGGAAGATTTAGGGCCTGTTTCACCACTTCCTAATAAACGACGAATAGGCTATCCAACAATTAAGTTGCCAGATCAAGTATGGAGAATCTGTCAAAAAAGTTGTGAATAGCCTATTCGGCACTTTATCAGAAAGTGGTGAAACAGGCCCTTAATATGCTACTTCTTATTTCTCAAACATTCTGATTGTAATAATAGTCAAAAGCAATAACAACTAAGTACTAAGGTTTAACATATTATTAAGTCTAATAATTAATAGTCTAAAGCAGTGTTTCCCAAACTTGTCGGGACCCCGACCCATCTACAAGAAAGATTAAAGTTCGCGGCCCACCTTGTGTAATGAGGACAAAAAAGCAGTGGTATGTTGCTGCCGCAGCATTTACCCGTCAATTCTTATCGTAGTTCACCACCTGCATTATCATCATCGTCAGCCTTACTTCAATCACCTTACAATTACGTTTGCGAATGCCCCGCCCCCGCCCCGCACGCACCCACGACGACGAACGAACGAGTAAAATGACAATCGAACGAGTAAGACAAATCGTCCTATAGTTTTAGGGCCCACCCAAAATCTACCCGCGACCCACCAGTGGGTCGCGACCCACACTTTGGGAAATACTGGTCTAAAGTAATAGTTAAGATTTTGATAACGTTAAAGCTCTAATATAGGAAATCGATTTTTTGCGATAGATTAGATCAGATATTGGAGGGAGTTTTCAAAGTGTTTGAAACCATGATATTCTGATATACAGGGTGTAACAAAACAAAGTGCCAATACTTTATGGTGGTTGTGCGTTTTTCATTCACATTTCACACACACAGTAGTTTACTGTGAAAGTAGCAGCGCTGAAAGAGTGACTTTTTTTAAACTTTTGTGTGGCCAAATTTATGCAGCACGTTGTTTGTTTTGTCTATACTCTATCACTATTCACTGGGAAACAAGATGGTGGAAAAGGAATATATGTATTATCTGTGGAAATTTCCATATAAGTTAGTAGGTACAATAGTAAAGGTATTGTCACTTCTACCCACAAGACACTCTCTGTTACATTGAACCGGAGATATTAAGTGAATTAATGCATGATGTTTGGGGCGAATCGATTTAGCGTAAACGAATGTGACCTTAATTGCGTAGACGTTTCGGTGCAGTTTTCCTTGATTGTGTAATGTGCACCATCATATTCTGTTCATGTCATAATGAAGATTAAAATGTTATGGCAACGCACATGAGACACCTCTGGTGTAGCGAAGCGGGCAGCCATTCCTACTAATAAATTCAGTGACGGATTAAGACTACATGATGCCCTAAGCAATCCATGCCTGCGGGTTCGAATCCCGCCGACGGAACAAAAAAGTTTTCAATGTTCCCGGGTCTGGATGTGTATTAAATATGTGTATGATATAATAAAAATCTTAAATAAATGTATAGTATAAAAGTATTAAATATATTTCCGTTGTCTGGTACCTGTAACACAAGTCCTTCAGGTACTTAGCACGGGGCCAGACTGACGTGGTGTGAAGAGTCCATAGATATTATTATTATTATTATTACTTCTTTACGCTAAAACAGCTGAACCGATTAAGATGGAATTTGGTATAGATATACTTTGAGAGACGGGAAAGAGCATAACTCTTATGATAGGGATAGATAAAAAAATGTTGCGCAGTATAAAAAAATTTGGCGCAACGAAGTCCGGGCAACATCTAGGTACTAAAATATGATACTGATGACATCCGCAACTCCGCTGCGCCAAAACTCGTTTATCGCGCTGAACTGCACATTTTTCCGGGATAAAAAGTATCCTAAAAGTATCCTATGTCCTTTCCTGGGAATCAAAGTATCTCCATACTTCAGTGAAATCGATTTAGTGGTTTGGGCGTGAAGAGGTCACAGACAGACACACTTTCGCGTTTATAATATTACTAGATGACTCCCGCAACTCCGTTGCGACAAAACTCGTTTATCGCGCGGGAACCGTACATTTTCCGGGATAAAAACTATCCTATGTCCCCGGGACTCAACGTATATCTCCGTGCCTTTCAGCAAAATCGGTTCAGCGGTTTGAGTGTGAAGAGGTAACAAACAGACAGACAGACACTTTCGCATTTATAATATTAGTATGGAAGTATGGATTAGTAATTTTTATAGAGGTCCTGTCTGTCCGTTTGTCCTGTCTGTGTGTTCCCATAAGGCCATAAATCATCCATTTAGCGTGGCCGACCGCCGGCCACAATTAGTTAGAATTACACACTTATTGATACATCTGTGTTCGTTCTCGTTCAACAAACTTCCAGGGAATACTAGAAACTATACTGTACTCGGCTAAACATGGCGGTAGCGGTCATTGACTCCCTGTCAAAAACTTGTTATTTTCTATACAAAGCCGCGGTTGTCAACATCTGACACTTCATTGTCAATCGCGGTTTATATAGAAAATGACGTTTTTGACAGGGAGTCAATGATCGCTATCGCCATGTTTCGCCGAGTACAGTATATAACATTTCATTTTGATTCAGATGTAAGAAAAGTATTGGCGACTCTTAAATTAACCTATCAAGCCCCGTACGAGCACCGGTGATCGCGACAACAATAGAATAACAATAGATTTCCAAGAATCCGCGATCGAAGGCTTAAATAAGACACAGCCGCGCTAATAAGTTGCATGTGAATATTTTTGGCAATAAATTAGGGTTTTCCGCCGTATACTTATTTATAATCTTATCTTTTTGGTTAGTTGACACGTTATTTTTTACTTCGAAAAACTTAAGTCTTGCACTTTGAGGACTGTCTATGCTCCGTTTAGAGTTCAAGATAAGCTTTTTCCACGAGCTGTTGCAATTCCACTGTCCAAGTTTTGAAGCAACACAATGTCGTTTTTTCCTTTAAGTACCTCTTAAAGTTTGTCTCATAATTGTACTGAATTTGGGAACGCTAATAAGTTTTAAAATTCACTTTTTATAGCTTGAACAAAATTTTTACGTAGGATATTTAAAAAATCGGCCAAGTGCGAGTTGGACTCACGCACGAAGGGTTCCGTTATCCGTACCACAATAGAGCAAAAATATGCTGAAAATTGTGTTTTTTGTATGGGAGCCCCCCTTAAGTTTTTAATTTATTCAAATGTAATTTTTGGGTACGGAACCCTAAAAAAGTGCGGTTTCCACGCAATAAACAAGATTCGACGTAGCAAAGTTGCGGCCTTCTAGATAATATGAAAAAACCTTTTTGACTCCCCTATACTTTGGTGACCAGTTAAAAAATTTAGGCTCATAACATTAATCATAATATTATTATTGTTTGTTAATGGTGTCCCTACGAAGGGCCGTATTGAGATTTATCTGACAGCGGCAAGTGGATAATGCCGGACATAGGGCAATCTCAGCCCTGCACTGCATACTTACTACCTAAAGTACCTTTGCTGTAATGTATGTAATACAGGAGAAATTGATTCATAGGCAGTTGACAACCAACGTCATTTGGTCAGGTTGGTCAAAGTTAAGTCGCGATCTGTCGGCTTGGACTTGACATTACGCAACCAAATTACGTATATACCGCCGAGGAAATTGATTCCTAGGTAGTTGACAGACCAACGTCATTTGGTCGGATCATGTCAATTCAATGTTATGTGATCTGTAGGCTGGGTTTGACGTAACGCGACCAAACTACGTAGGTCCCCCATATGCCTAGGAATCAACTTCTCTGATAGTACTATTGGAAAATTTATTCATAGACTACGTGATTAGGCTATGTCGAAGTTCAACCCCAACCGATGCATTGCGATTCACGACTAGTATTGAACAGAACCCGACCAAAATATTATGAGTTATGACGCACAATCTATTTAATTTAAGTAACTACCTAATCACAACTAAAATGATTTAGATCTGAGTTTTTAATACATTCAAGATATTATATTTCTTCATACAAGTTTCCTAAGGGAACAAAGGACTTCGGGTCAATAGTATATTTTTTATTAAAAAGAAAAACACTCTTTATACAAAATGGGCGCCGGTCATATACCTATATAATTAAATTTTTAATTGCAATTTGAATTCTAAAATATCTGTATACAAACATTTCCAACAAAACAGTCGTATTTTCAAAGTTGTTTATGTTAGATATATTTTATGGCTCCACCAGTTCCTTGGCTTTACCTTTTACGGTAACGAAGAACAAGTTCGTAAAAACACTTTTTTCGTCAAAACAAGTTTTTTACTACCGATGTAAAGTAATAATGAACTGTTTATTAACATAACTAGACGATTTTAATTGATTTTGCAACAAAGCTCTTTTCCATCCATACTTAAGTACTTACTTACTAATATTTTAAATATTATAATTTCAAATTAATGGCAAATTCATGAGGCTGGGGCGCTTGCCCATACAAATAACAAAAATTGCTTTTTCAGCGCTGCTACTTTCACAGTGCACTATATGGAAGGGAAACATTTAGTATTCACATTTCACAACCTATAGTAATTAATAATTTTAATTATCACTTTGTTTTATTACATTCTGTAAACTGTATTTTATGAAACATAAATGATAAAACTACCTATAATTAATTTGCTCAGCTAGTAACTAATCAACTCGTACCAACTTTTTGCAAATTAACATAACACTAACAAAAAAAGGGAATCTTTTGAAGCATAAAATCAAGAATCTTTGTTTCGACCCTCTGACTAATTTTATTGATGACTTTATTTTTAGCCATGACATCACCGACTAACAACAATAATTATTATTAATTAATCCATTTCCCGCTGAAGCAATGACATTTCTTCAAAATGGCGTTTGACAGGTGCGGCACGCGGCAAAACGCGCGCCCTATTTCCGTTTGTTGTTTTTTTTTTATAAATATGTATAGGACTAACGCTCGCCACCCATTCAGCCACTTGCCCTAATTATACATTTACTTGAATGCTTAAAAGGTATTTGAAAATAATACGACTAATAATGTGCTTATTCGGGAAATCCTTTTGACTCAGATGTAGAGTGTTTATTTAGGCTGAACGGACATGGCTAATTTAAATTGGTGTAATATTTTTTAATTGATTATTATTAATCATATCATTTCCACCCTCAAAATAATGCCAGAAACAATCTACGCTTTAAATAATATTAAATAAGAAAAAAACTAATCATGTAACTATGTAGTGCAGATATCTTAGATTTTTTGAAAATTGGATAAATAAGCTCCTTTGAGTACCTATCCTTTAGGTTAATTTAATGTAAAATAACAGCCTTCTAAGTAATTTAAGTGTGACTATAAATAATTGCGAGTAATAAAATTAATGTCAAAATAGCAATAACATTAGAAACGTTTAAGATCAATGTCAGTAGAATCACAGAATAGATAATAGTACAATTAGTAGTAGAACGCTAAAGTCAGAAAAAGGCTAGGTACAACTTTGAGATCGCTTAGCAAAAATAGGAAGGCGCAATCGATACTAATACTTATTTCAAAATATGCGAAAGTGTGTCTGTCTGCTTGTTGCCTCTTTACGCCGAAACCGCTGAACCGATTTTGGTATGGAGATACTTATTTGACTCCTGAGAAAAGACATAGGATACTTTTCATCCCGGAAAATTTACGGTTCCTGCGCGATAAACGAATTTTGACGCAACGGAGTTGCGGGCGTCATCTAGTGACAATCCTTTTATAGGGTGTGTATGGGTCCTCTACATGTATTATGGAGGGTATATGAAAGGAGCAATATCTTATATGGGGGATTTTTGAAAAAGTGTCCAGTCGCAGTAAATAACAGTTGAAAAATCCTCCACGAGTGGCGCTAGCTGCATCCGAAGGGTATGGAATGAATTATGGAGTGTAGGAATGAATGTAGCCGTTGGTGACAAAATATAAATTATTACTGGAATATAAATTATTACTAGAATTACTGGGTTAATACCAATATATTTTGAAAAATATAACCTAAAATAGCTGAAATAAAAGTTGCTAAATGATTAGGGTATGGAATGAATTATGGAGTGTAGGAATGAATGTAGCCGTTGGTGACATAATATAAATTATTACTGGAATATAAATTATTACTAGAATTACTGGGTTAATACCAATATATTTTGAAAAATATAACCTAAAATAGCTGAAATAAAAGTTGCTAAATGATTTAATTGTTGCTACTGTAGCCCCACCTAATTAACATTTCTAAAACCTAATTTAACGCATTTCAGTGGACACTTTTTACATACAGAGATATTCCTCCTTTCATATACCCTCCATAATATGTATAGAGTTCTCCTGTATATCAGTTACGGCCCGGCCGCACATGCGTAGTGCTTCACGCTAAAAACGAGTGTATCGTCCAATGGTATCGCCTCATTACACGAAGCTTCGGACGATAGACGCATGTGCGGCCCCGCGGCATTACTCTGTGCTATAATTGTCTATTGTTGCAGAGCTTGTCAAATAAACATACTCTCGAAAACATAACCTTTCTGGCGCAGTCGGGTAATAATCGGAAACGTTTTAAGATCAATGTCAGTAGGGCATTTAAGTCGGGTTATGTAAGGTCTTTCTGAAGGGTCGACAGGTTACCATTGACATTTGAAGGGCCAAGGCACTGGAATTGTTATGGTTTACTTTTTTCGAATTCCTCTTTTACACTTGATAATTTTCATTATTTACTTGGCAAAAATTACTGAACTCTTTAATGGTAGAGTAACAAAATAATAGAGTTTAGACCCAAATTCACCAACGACTGTTAAAGTTAATGCTCGAATTAGTATCGTTACCTCTTTCGTTTTTCATATTAATGAACGAGAAGACATTTTAAAAAGCTGTTAAGTTAACACTAACAAACGTTAGTTAAATAATTGTTGGGCTTTAGTTTTATGGAGGTTAAAAGTTCGTTAGCGGTATTGTAAAGTTTTTTGGTATGAAAAAAATGCGGTAAACTTGCGTCACTCAGGACTCAGGACACGAAACCATCGAATTTTCTAATTTTATAAAAAAAATAATTGTGGACAGTAATATCTATGGACGCTTCACACCACGTCAGTCTGGCCCTGTGCTAAGTACCTGAAGGACTTGTGTTACAGGTATCAGACAACGGAAATATATTTACTTAATACTTATATAATATACATATATTTAAGATTTTTATTATATCATACACATATTTAATACACATCCAGACCCGGGAACATTGAAAACTATTTGTTCCGTCGGCGGGATTCGAACCCGCGACCCCCGGCTTGAGCTGCCACACACTCAACCAATTGAGCCACAGAGGTCGTCAACTAAAAAAAGAGTAACTTAATAACTTATGGATTAGTACGGATCCAGTATATCCAGGATGTTTTATAAGCACCTGAACTACAGACTACAACACCATGGAACTATTTGATGATGCGTCGAGTGCCCATGGGCGATGGTTGTTGCTTCCCAACTAGCAAATTAGTCCTTTAACAAAAAGCCTAAATGACATTTAGTTGTATAGAAATCGTATAGTTGTAATTAAAGTTTCCAACATCGTGTAACAATATATTAAACGAACAATATGTCGTATAAGAGCTAAGTCATTTAATTTAGTCCTGTAATCGTTAACACGACCAAATTATATGACTATCCTATAGATATCGCAGTTGTGACCTTTAAAATACATATTTGATGTTGTATAAAATTAATTTATATAACAATCATAATCTGGCTGTAATGCCGACCATAACACTACTCTTTATCAGTAATAAGATTTCTACATGGCTATCATGTAAAATCCATATACTTAACTGTTATAAAAAAAATCTTTAAATATACGTTTCTTACATGATTTTCAACTCTCTTTATACGACTATGATAAAATGTTTATGAGTCTAATATTCATATTTTGAGAACTTAAATAACTAACTTAAGTTATGATTTTAAAATACTTTTAAAACTTACTGTTATAAAACATTTTAGTTATTTAATGATATTTTCATGTTTCTCTTTTACGACTTCGGCCAAGAAATAATCGACCAAGTGCGATTCGGACTCGCGCACGAATGGTTCTATACCGTTATAGAGCAAAAGTTGGCCAAAAATTGTTTTTCTTATGGGAGCACCCCTAAATATTTATTTTATTTTAATTTTATTATTAAATAATTATTAAAGAACTGTTAACATAGCGGTTCTTGAGATACAGCTCCTGAAGACAGGCAGATGGACAGACAGAAGGATAGACATACATCGAAATTCGAAGTCTTAGTAATAGGGCCCTGATTATACCTTTTTGGTACGGAATCCTAAAATATAGAACTTTCCAATAACTTCAAATCGTTAATTAGTTAAAAAAATTTCGACATCAAAAATAATTATCACTTTATTGAGAATTCGATAAAATGCATGGGTTTCCACTTTGTTACGGTACCCTAAAAATGGCGGATGATAAAATAAATAAATGGTAAGATATGCGACTTATAGTCATGAGACATCATATAAAAGTCATCATCATTACCTAAAATCGTGTAATTGTAAAAGTACAGGTAATCTTAAATTAAATTAAATTCATAAATATTATTTTGCAATAATTCGAAGGGGGCGTTAAATATTTGTTAAAAAACGTATATAAAATCGTCGAGAAATTTAATTTCTCTTAGGAAAGTAGATATTGTTACTGACTAACACCAAATATATTATAGTCAATAGCGTTCATTCAATAATAAATATGGCAGACAAACTTTTACCGCCATGATGGCTACTTTTACTTTTATATTACTTGAACAGAACTGTAAAATAATTAGTATCCGCAAAAAGGTAATGCTGATGACTACTTCCCAATCTTTATACAACGTCTACTTGATCACAATACGACGAAACGGTTATAAAATTATTCACTTTACGACTGCTATACGAATATTTAGCCACTATAACCACCATGACACAATCGCTATACAAATAAAAGTTATATATTTTGCGCCTATTTCGCGTCATATAAAGGTTAATACGAATGCTATATAACCAAAAAGGCCTGACCTCAAGTTATAACCAAAACGTTGTCTCAAAAATTATATGACCAAATTTTGCTAGTTGGGTTTCCATCAGGTGACTACTCGTTTGCCCCTTAATTTTCTAATTTTATAAAAATTATATGGACAAGAATAAGCTTCATAAATTATTATGAGTCCAGTACATCCAGGATATTGTCATCTAATCTACAGACTAGTGACTACAACTCCATTATGGCGCAGTACCACGTGCCACATTAAAATGCCATTAGCGAATTAAATAAATACATTATAATAAATGTTTCGTTAAACAATTCAATGTTAATGTATTACATGTAATTACGACAATCACACATACACGCATGTTACAAATGAACATTAGGGTTCCATTTGCAAAGATACGATAAAGGGATGTCTTAATTTTTAAATTACTGTATCAAGGCTACGAATTACGATGTTGAATATTACTCAAATGTCAGAGCAGAGGACGCTACTAGCACCAGTAAATACAGTCAGATTATAATCTGACCAAAATCCGTCACGTTGCATACATCATACTATTGACAGAAACGTTGTTTTTGTTTACTATACCTAGAAAACACGATGTTAAAACTCGATGTTAAAAGAAAGAAAACAAGAATAACTAGATAACCAATTTAAAACAGTTCTACATCATAGGGAAAATCATTTTTAAATTTGACTTTCGGGTATTAAAAGCCTTAGTTTCTTATCTATTGCGAAAATAAAATATAAACTTATTACTTTCTACTGTTATAATGTAAAATATTATGCACAATATTGTCTCGTTTTAGTTATGAGTCTTTATTTAACTAAGCTAGACGTCAAACAAACGGCTATTTTGAGAAGAGAGGATACAAAAAGGATTAGATCTAATAAAGTACAAAACTGAATTAATATTATTGGATTAAAACATTTATTAACAATCGGAGTACCTACTTTAATTTTAAAACATCTACAGAACCCTCAACGTTTGGCCCAACTCACGGCTAAGGATTTTTTCAAACGCAACAATTTATGTAAATCAAGACAAGTGAACAACATTTTTATGACAATTTGAATAATTATCTGGTTCAATAAATATTTTATGAATCCGGAAAACAGCCATAAGTGTAAAAACATGGGTCATTTAAATAACGTACGTAATGTCTTAAGTTAATTGTATCTTAAGTAACTCTTAAAAACATTTCTCATGTTGGACTATGGTGAATATCAATGATTGTCAAAATTAATGCATGGTACTGGGCCGATTTTTTTTAAAGTGACCATTTAACTCACGCACGCGCATTTAGGCACATTAGCAATTAGCTTATGAAAACTATAATAAATATAAAGATTTCTTTTTGTATATCCATGATTCCGTACTAATATTATAAATACAAAAGTGTGTCCTTCTGTCTGTTACCTTAGGTTTTTGATGAAATTTGGTATGCCGATTCTTTGATTGATTTTGTATGCAGAGGCTTTGAGTCCCGGGAAAGGAGATAGGATAGTTTTATCCAGAAAATGTACGGTTCCCACGCGACAAAATAATTTGCGCATAACGAAGTTATATCAGGCATTAAACCACTCTACAATAATAATAATTATTATTATTATTAACAACGATAATCGTATAAAATTTAGTTTGTTATTATTTTTAGCAACATTCCGCGAAATAAACTTCCACCTTTAAGTAAATGAGTGAGTGTACGCATAGGCATGCGTACAGCACCTCCCTCCTCCCACACTGCCTATGCGTACACTCGCATGCAAGAACTTGCAAACACCACCACCACACAAGCAATAATGTTGGCAAATCCGTGCAAGGCCCCTCACCACCATGCAGGTTGAAAACCTCTAACGATAATCGTCTAAACAATTGACAAAATACCTATGATTGCATTGATCACTGTCTTACAAAACTGCGATGGTATTCACAATCGGCAATAGATAAGTATCAAAAATGTCGATCCGATGGCATTGGACAAGAGCTTACAACATTAACCTCATTATTACAACCTGTGTAAATTAACAGGTAACTAATCTATAGATATCTAGTTAAAACACTAAGGGAATGATTTTGACAAAATAAAGCTTTTAAAAAAAGGAAGAAGTCCTTACAAAAATTCCAGCATCAAAAAATTTAAAAAAGGTTAAGTTCTAAGAAAACCGGACAAAAAGAATTTAAAAACTTTAAAAAAAAAAATTATAGATAGTAGTAGACTACTAAGAAAATCCGACATAAAAAGTAAGACATATAAACAAAATATAATCTAGATTCTAGACAATCTTCAAGAAAATATTTTTGATGGTCGAGTTTAGAAATATTTTAGGAATTGTGTCGTAATAATTATGGCTGTCCAGTGTCCATGTGAACTATAGATGAAGAGAGGGGTGGCCTTTGCCCATCAATGGGTCATGGGACACTATGAGGCATGAACTAATAATAAAAATCTATGACACGATCTACTGCACCCTAAAAATGATTGAGCTTAGATAAAAAAAGATTTAAAAACTTACAAAAGGGAGAATTTAGCCTTTAGGTCTCATAAAAGTCCAAATTACAAACTGTTAGAAAGGAGCTGGTAGATAATCTTTTCTCAAACATGGTATAACAGTACCGTTAATGTTAAAGAACCCATCACGATGTGTGTCAAAACACGTAAACGAGCTTCCGAGTTGTTACGTAAAACGCGAATATTATCATCATTCACCATCATCAGCAACTGCAAATGGTAAACTATTCGCGGTACGGTTCCCGTCGATATAAGAATTTTGGCGAAGTTACAATGGGGTTGCGGGCGTCATCCAGTAAAATAAATAAATAAATAAACGTTTATTCAGTAATCTGCCCCCCCCAGACAAGTCATGGCAAGCGATTATCGTAAACGCTAACGCCACAAAATGTATGCGATTTGACAGGGGGTGACAGACACGCGAGTAAGTACGCGGACTTATGGCTCGACGATCTTAATCGCCTGTGTGTCAACTGTCAGCAAAGAGCCGCGAGCCTGGGGCATGGTAATCCAGTGTGAGCGATTCTCGTGTGTCACCGACGCGAGCCGACTCAAAGTTCGCGAACTTAAAACCCGCGTACTTTAAGTTCGTACGTGTGTCACCCCTTGTTAGCGTTTACGATGATCGCTTGCCGCTTGTCTAGGGGGGCAGGACATTACACAAAGTTCATAATAATATCCGAAGTGTGTCTGTCTGTCTGTTATATCTTCGCGACAAAACCGCTAAACCGATTCTGCTGAAGTTTGATATGGAGATACTTTGAGTCCAGGGAAAGCATATAAGATACTTTTATTTCGGAAAAATGTACGGTTTTCGCGCAATAAACGAGTTTTGGCGCATCTAATATTTACATACATTCGGGTCGAATTGATAATCTTCAGTCGTTTAAAAAGCTTTACACACTGTAGCGATTAGAGTGTATGTTCAATTTGGTGTTTGACTAAAATCATTGTTATAGTCAAACATCGAATAGTAACAGGTTGGCGTAGGATGTAGCCCAGCCAGACTATTAAGGCTAAACCTAGGCGCCATTCGCGACGCTCCTAAAATATGATTCAAACTCTTTAGTGAATAAAAGCGACAAGCCGTTTCTATGTGTTTGGTGACCACCTTTTCTCTGGCCTTTTCTATTATAGAAAAGGCTTTTGGTGGTCACCCACCAATGGCCTTTGCATCCGTTGTGGATGATTTGTACAGTACTTTCAGACCGAATTACCCACTCTTCTAATAGTGCCTAGGAATTTTACATGTCAGTATGGCTGCTCAAGCACATAAGTTTAATTAACATAAGTTTAATTCTCGCAAGTCGCAACATAGTCAGCCGAGTCCAGAGGAATGAGTAGGTCACGTACGTCTGGGAACAACCTTGTGCGGGTTTTCTTACGATGTCTTCCTTCATCGTAAGAGGGTCCGTATTATGTACTTGACATTTGAAAATGACTCATTGGTACACGCCTCTATCCGGGATCGAATCTGCACCCTCTCGAGTGCGAACCAAAGGTTTACATACTAGGCCACGGACGCTCTATCTTCTGTACCTCTAACAGAAAAGGTTATAGTGTTCCGTCGACCATTATAACTACGAGTATATCACTAGTACTTATTTGAAACAAGAATATATTTTTGCTTTATAGGTTAACGTTTATAATTATTATTAGTACTGATGTTACGAGTATGTTATGAATGGAACCTAGTAAATAATAAATGCAAATCATTAACTAGAATGTGTGTGTGTGTGTTTATTTGTGTGTGTGTGCATGTGTGTGTGAGTGTGTGTGTGTGTGTGCGGCGGCTCGGCAGCACATCGCGGTGTCAGCAGGGTGTTATTAATCAATTGTCTCAGCTAGGAATCGAACCAAGGACGCCCGGTCGCACCAACTCGCACGCACAACGCTTAGGGCTATGCAAATTGTGCTACGTTTGAGCTAACTTTACTTATCTAGATTCTAAATAGCGAATGTCCTGGAGATTCTAGGTCTCTAGCAGTTCTCTCTAGTTCTCAAAATTATTCGTAGATTTTGGTCCATTTCATCCTGATTGTACGTATGCTTAAGATATTTTAATCGTAAGCGTAATCGTTATACGATTAAGATCATTCACAAATTCGTTCGAAAGAAAATCTACTGTCAAACCGAAACGTTTACGTAAGATACCCACATTTTGAAAAATCTCACGTGAGATTTGGGGGGGGGGGAGAGGGTTGAATAAAATCTCACTAAATCTCACCACGGGGGATGGGGGGGGTCAAAAAATTCAGAAAAACACCTCACTTAATTTATGGACGCCCTCTTTTGGTACCCGCAACGAAATTACTACTTATCCTATTTTGATTGATTTTCTGTTGAGAGAATTTCCACTCTCTCCAAACAAAACGGAAGACAGCACAAAGTTACAATGGCCCAAAGTAAAAAAAAGAAGCGAGCACCACAAATATAAAAGCTGTATGTCTACCTTCTTTAGGGCTCATTGAAGGAGGTTCGTACTAAGGGAGTTCGTTCAGCAATGGACGGCGATAGGCTGATGATGATGATAAATTCATTTTCTTGTAACTACCAGCCCTATTCGTGAGGCGATCGGGCGTAATCGTTGGCTCCTCGTACAAAGAACTGTTGTCAGAATTCATTACCGTGATTTGCCGCGTGTCTTAACAATCGTATGCATTAGATACGGTATGAAGTTTAAATCGCATTTTGCACATTATAAAGCCCCAAAAGTCCAGTGGTTTCAAGCGTGGATCGGAGGCCGCGAGTTCGATTCCAGGGGCGAAACAAGCGTCTTTCCAGCGGTTTAGAGCTGGCTCTTGAATTAGATGTTGAGGGTTTGATCCCGATGGCCAAGCAACAAAATGGTTTTGAGATTGATTAAATCAATGCATGCTAAGGGAGATCGCAGACGACAGACTTTTGTGCGATCAAAGTCTGCGGCTTCGGAGAAGACAAATATATCTGTGAAAACCGCATTCAAATCGGATCAGTAGTTTTCGTGTTAAAGCAAAACTCTTATACAAAATCTGACCCCCTCTTTCGTCCCTTTAGAGGGGTGGGGAGAAATTTTTTTATACACCAGATGTTAAGTTGGAAGAAGACAAATATATCTGCGAAAACCGCATTCAAATCGGATCAGTTGTCAAACATACAGACAGACAGACAGACAGACAGACAGACAGACAGACAGACAGACAGACAGACAGACAGACAGACAGACAGACAGACAGACAGACAGACAGACAGACAGACAGACAGACAGACAGACAGACAGACAGACAGACAGACAGACAGACAGACAGACAGACAGACAGACAGACAGACAGACAGACAGACAGACAGACAGACAGACAGACAGACAGACAGACAGACAGACAGACAGACAGACAGACAGACAGACAGACAGACAGACAGACAGACAGACAGACAGACAGACAGACAGACAGACAGACAGACAGACAGACAGACAGACAGACAGACAGACAGACAGACAGACAGACAGACAGACAGACAGACAGACAGACAGACAGACAGACAGACAGACAGACAGACAGACAGACAGACAGACAGACAGACAGACAGACAGACAGACAGACAGACAGACAGACAGACAGACAGACAGACAGACAGACAGACAGACAGACAGACAGACAGACAGACAGACAGACAGACAGACAGACAGACAGACAGACAGACAGACAGACAGACAGACAGACAGACAGACAGACAGACAGACAGACAGACAGACAGACAGACAGACAGACAGACAGACAGACAGACAGACAGACACACAGACAGACACACAGACAGACAGACAGACAAAAAAACTAACTAACTTTTCGGCTTCTATAGCGATATTGTGACACCCTCCGCTTATTATTTTTTGAATATCTTTAATGTACAGAATTGACATTTCTACAGATTTATTATATGTATAGATATTAGTAAGGATAATATCCATACCTATATCTTAAATGCAAAAGTGTGCCTGTCTCTCTGTTACCTCTTCACGCTTAAACCCCTGAACCGATATTGATAAAATTTGGTATGGAGTTACCCTGAGTCCCAGGAAACGACACAAGATACTTAATTTTATCCCAGAAAAAAGCCTCCGTGGTATAGTGTTAAAGAGCGCGGCTCTTGACTCCGAGGTCGTGGGTTCGATTCCCGCGTTAGAAACATGTTATTTCCAAGTTTGGTTAGGACAATGCAGGCTGATCACCTGATTGTCTGACAAGTAAGATGATCCATGCTTCGGATGGGTATGTAAAAAGTCGGCCCTGCGTCTGATCTCTCGCCAGTCGTGTCGGTCGTCCGTACCACTGGGTTATGAGAGTAAAGGAATAGAAAGTGCCCTTGTGTACTGCGCACACACTTGGGCACTATAAAATTACTCCTGCGTAGCTGGCCTGGTTTCAATGAAACCGGCCACCGTCACCGAAACCGGTGTGGGAGCTATTATTATTATTATTATCCCAGAAAAATGCACGGCTCGGCACAACAGAGTTGGGGGCATAAATTAGTCATGTATGTGCAAATTACAGACATAGACCGATCTGTAACAAAACAATAAACCCCAAAGCGCTCGGTCGTTTTGTCCCGCATACCGTCGGGTTTAATTAACCTGTGGCTGCCGCCTGTCATCCCGCATTCCTCGTTATAGCGGGGTATTTTTGGCACGTGCAGGGTTGACACATTAAGATGACAACGCTATGAGAATTTTATTGTACCCTACTGTGGCGATACCATTAGAGCCACAATCCTTTTTTTTGGCTCTGCATCGCGCTATCGAAGTTTCTGAGAACGGCAAGATGCAACGTTTGAAATGACGTCAGTGGGCTTCAGCCTGACCTAGCATGCTATCACGCTCGGTCGGAAGATCTTCCTTTTCGGCCACAAGCATATCGCTAATTCGCTACAGTACCATCGAAGAAATTGATTCAGGGCCTACGTCAATTGGTCAGGTTATGTCAATTCTGGTTGTAATCTGTCAACTGAGATTGACACGTAGGTACGCCCTCTGTCTATGAATCAACTTCTCTGTTAGTACATTCTATCAAAGAAGTTGATTCATTGCATTTAATTTCATCGCAAACAATTCAATTTGGAAAAAAATATCTTGGGAACCCCATTATTTTTTTTGGACCACATCAGATAACGGGTTTGAAGAAAAAAACATCAATGTTTTTTTTCTATTTTGTGTGAAAATTTTAAAGCGGCTGTGGCACACAGACAAACAGAAAGAGACAAAGAGTGACGGATCCATGATTTTCGTTTTTAGCCATTTGGTACCCTAAATAAGGCAATTTTTAATTACATAATATCTATCTGTTGACAGCCCTAGCCGTCTCCCCGGCAATATCTTCGTCAGCGCCACAAATCATTAGATAGCTGATGAGAGCGGCCCGCATACCGAGGTTGGCTATCACTGAGATCTCAGCCTGGACTGCAGGGAACGTGCAGGAACTATAGGTGGCAGTAGATACACGTTTCGGATTTCTGACACCTTTAGGCATGTCTGCTGAGTGCTGATTACAAAGTACGTGCTTTCTTCTGTCAGCGTTTTTTTTTTTGCTTTTCAAGACAAAATATAATAATATATCTATTTTTAATTTTTTGGGATTATCAAAAGTGGAACGTGAGGGAGAGGGTAGGTCGGGATTTTCAGCTGTCAATTTTGACAGGTGTGAAAAGTAAGATGTGGACTTATAGACCGAATAAAACGTAAAAGCTTTTATAAGCCTTGAGAAAAATACTTTTTAACAATAAATTAAGACGGATTATAGAATTATAATGGCTTAAAACCTGCCTGAATTGCCCTAAGGAAACTACATTTTTCCAACGCGGGAATGGAACCCACGACAGCAACGCTCTAAACCACTGGACTACAGAGGCGTTGGAGTATACTTCAACGCCTATACTGCACACTAGAATACTAAGTATAGCAGGGATGGAGAACCAATGGCACGCGTGCCAGAAGGCCCAGAAGTGGCACGCGCGCCATTAAAAAAATATTTAAAATTATATTTGTTGGCACGTCTATGATATCACTAAAGAATTCTTCAGAAAAGTTAAGGATGGTTTAGGTAAGGTTCGCCATTCCTGCAGTATAATATCTATATTATGCGGACTCCCAGGGGTCTACCCCTGGGAGTCCGCGAGTATAATATTTTATATTATGTATGGGGGTCCGCGATATCATCTCTGGTCCTTTGGACCACACCTAATCCGATTATTTTGCAGTTTGTTTTATTAAGAGGGTCCGTGAAAACTATACATGATTCCCAAGGGGTCCGTGGCTGAAAAAGGTTGGGAAATACTGGTATACATGACATTAGGGTGTCTAATGGCGGTCGTGATAGACCAGCGTGCCATTCTACGTCGTTTGTCGAGTCCAATACATAGAAAGTGATATAATATCCCACGGTTAAGTATTATTTACATGTTATAAACTTATAATATGTAGGTATTTTAAATATTATGCAAGACCAGTAATAAAAGATGGACAAGTGCGAATCGTTATTAAATCACTGAGGATTCCGTTTAATATTATGTTTACTCAGGGTGTAACAAAACAAAGTGATTTTAAATATACTTTTGGGTGTGCATGTGTCCCCTGTGTAGAGTTCACTGTAAAAGTAGCAGCGCTGTTATTCTTAACTTCTTTTATAATTTTGTTACACTTTGTGTAACCCTATTTCGCATAAATCATACCTACTGTGTAGGTTTGGTAGGTCTGGTAGGTTTTGCAAAAACCTTTTTATTTCCTTTAACAAACATCCTCAGAAACAATAATGTAACTAAATAATACGCAACAATATGAGTTGGAATGGCGCTATTTGTGCGCCGGCGCCGCTTCTGACTCACTTGACATTCCACTTCATCCCTCATCAAGTGCTCATCATCATCAGACTTAAACGAGCAGTCCAACGGCGAAATTGAGAGCGTGGCGTGGTGGCTAATAGCCGGGTTTGAATCAAAATCGACAAAAGTATTGACATTCTTATGACGTCATAATTCATAAGTCATTTAAGTCATAAGTCATAAGACTCATAAATCATATTGTGATGGACCTGTCTTAAAAATGTGCTTAATTACCTCTATACAAGGTGTAACAAAACTAAGTGATGATACTTTAGGGTGTGTATGTGTTCCTTGTAGAGAGTTCACTGTGAAAGTAGCAGCGCTGAAAGACCAACAATTTTTTTCTTTTTTGTATGGGGAAACTCGTGACGCTTGGCCGAATACAATACAAAAATGAAAAAAAAGTCTTTCAGCGCTGCTACTTTCACAGTGAACTCTTTACAAGGAACACGTACACACCCTAAAGTATTATTACTTAGTTTTGTTATACCCTGTATAATAATAATAATTATTACTTATTGAAAACAATCGGCCAAGTGCGAGTCGGACTCACGCATGAAAAGTTCCGTATCATAATTCATTACTGTATATGTATAATATTATGCTAACTCTGTTACTCCCCTTAATTATACATTTTACTTTTGACTTTAGGTAACCGTAACGACGGACCAGCTTTTCAGACTTTAGGTTACATCATAGATATCAGAAACAACAGTGTTACAATTATTACAAATAGTTTTTGTCCTTGGCCCAATAAAATTTCTGAGAATCTGAGTGACCGTGACTCTGCATGTGCAACTGCACTATAAATAAAGACAATTCAGTTTTTTTCCTCGTCTGAGTGGCACCAGATTGACACGATCATCACCACAAAAGTACCCATGGTAACCCAAGAGCCAGTGACAGCTAGTCATTCGTCATTTTATAAAAGCTAAGTATAATATTATGACTGTTATAACTTATAGAGGTGATAACGACCAGCAACTATGGAGTTTCGGTCGCGGTTACTTTTGGAGGTATTTAGTTCTGGAGGTCTACCTAACTATCGATACAGTTTATATTTTTTTATCTTATTTTCCTCGGGATAGCTGTAGGAACCTCGTCTCCCACTGTCGGACACTTGTGCCAGTTGCTTCCCACTGCCAGACCAAATCAAAATCTAATATTTTACCTTTAAGACCCGTTTGGCACTACTCGTAGTAAGCAACTCGTGCACATGCTATTACTAATTTTCGTGCACAGTTAGGGATTGTGGTTAGGGTTAGGCCAAACGAGCGAAATTTTGTGAATCGTCATCGTGACTCGTGAGTCGCAGAATTTCAGTCGCGTAATTTTTCATTCAAATCATGACTCGCAAAATTACGCTCGTGTGAATGAAGTAGGAATTTTCTATGAAACTGAATGCAGCAGAATTTCTGCCAGCCGAAATTCTGCGACTCACAACTCACAAATTACGCTCGTTTGGCTTCACCCTTAGACGCCGGATTTCTCCGAGACCGTGGTTTTAGATTACATTTCCCGAGAAGTGGAGGCCGCGACTTTGACCCGTATTGCCATATAGAGATGTTGCGAAACGCAAGGGCACTGCCTACTGCCGTCCCGAGACGCAGCTTTTATGCTACCAGTCGAAACTGTACATTTTGCCACTAAAGTTAACCAAATATACGATCATCCGGGGCACAATGAGTTCTTAAAAGATACCAGCGGGAAAATGTACATTTTACCGCGATTTTAAGTAATTAAAAGTGTAAACAACCAAGAAGGGGTAACTGTTTATCGCGATGAGTAACCAAACATTTGGACAAAATTATGGATTTACTCAATCTGTCATTTTGTCTATCTATAGTAGGTATCTATAGTCTATATTTCCGTAGAGAGGAAGGTCATGATAAGCTGAACTGTCAACTGGTGTAGTCAATTAATGTTGAATTTTGAGCAGCTACGGTTAAGCAAAACTTTGGTCTTCCCGCTTTATTTTATTTTAATCACACATAATTATTTTAATCACAATTAAGTAATTGATAATCGTCTCTGAATTTCTCTTGCTACATCCTTCACAGTTCATATAATATGATTAGGAAGGTACTACAAGTTACAACATATACCGCACCCATCACATTCAACACATTACAGTTGAGATAATAACAAACAATAAAAGCGTCGTTAGCCATTTTGCAATGTTCCATCATATTAGGAAAAACTTCGTTAAATATTACTTAAAAGAGAATGGTAGTTTTGTTAATAATAACAGGTTCCATCCTTACTAATATTACAAATGCCAAAAAAATACGTGTTTGTTACTGTTTTGAGAGACGGAAAAGAACATAGGATTGCGTTTGTTGCGAAAAAACGTACAGTTACCGTGGCGCGTGGGGTGACCAGATTTCAGGAATTTTCCTGACATGTCAGGAATTTTAGACATATGTCAGGAATGCGGCCGGAAAAGGGAAATGTCAGGAATTTTCGGCAAATAATTGAAACAATAAAATTTTATACACTAAACTTTTATTTTTAATCACAATAACAAAAAATGTTAAGGCACAAGTACTTTGGAGCTTCATAAATATTAAACCCGCGCGATGTAATATGAATTTCGACGCAACAGAGTTGCAAACGAAAAGATCGACATAATATAGAGGTAGAGACACTCCCTATAATATGTATGAATTTTAAAAGAGCGACTGAACCGATTTAGGTAATTTTAACCTTGATATATTCATGGAAGTCCGGGGTAGGTTTATATTAGGAGGGAAGTGATACGAAGTTCAAGAAGCATCTAGTTTATAATATTAGTAAGAATGCATTCGTGGTAATATTAATATGTTCATAAAGTTTTTTCTTTATAAAATTAGGGCGCAAACGAGAAAACGGATCACCTGATGGAAAGCATGAACTGCTTATGGACACTCGCAACATCAGAAAAGTTGCAGATGCGTTGCCGAATGATGCTGATGATGACGACGCGTGCGCCATTAATTTGTGTAAGTGAACCAAGGACTACAATTTTCTCACATTAGAGTCAAGTGCTTGCAAATATTGAGTGGCCTTTAAGACTCTGCATGTGTTGCTGCGATTACATTTTACATTTACTTTCAATTGTAGCTTCTATTTTGTAATAACCTCCTCCTTTTTAGAAGTCGGTTAACAAATTAAAAAGAATTGGATAGCCTAGTTCTTGATTCTGATCTCTAGCCTCTACAGACATTATTTAGACAAAAACGTTAAATAAAAGTCTTATAAAATATAAGGATAACCAGTTAGGTAGTGCCTAACTTAGGTTAAGGCATTTGTGACCTGCCTATATTTAAGTTTAAAGTAAAAATAAGTTTAGTTAAAAAGTTAACGGAAAGTATTCCTGAAACAATACTCAGTTAACCTTCTTAAAAGTGTCTTTGTACTCTATCCTTTTTAATCGACTTTCAAAAAAGGAAGAGGTTCCATGTTGGGTTCTTTAAATACTAAATATATTTTTAATACTTTCATTTTCTCCTATATTCCAAAGAATTCCAAAGACAAAACCTTAATAATAATGTAACTTTTATAAAGATCTTCTCCATCAAAGTAAAATTCTCCCAACAAACATTTACCTACCCTATGTAAATTTACACAACTTTTTCGAACCCGCGACCTTCGCCTATCACAGAGGCGAAGTGCGATCTACCTACTGCAAATAAACACAATCAAAACATAAGTGACATGATTTTCTCTTAAGCCCGTCTCAAGTTATAGGAGGTAGCGATGACATTTTTTTCTCATATTTTTGAGTAAGCTGTTTTTGCGGTACCTTTCAAAAAGTACTAAGATACAATAATAATTAATCTGTCTCCGTTGTGCTTTCCTTTGCTGACTTTTGGTAATTGCAACTTTTCGTTATTTTCCACTTTTCATGTTTTTCCTTTTTTTCTGCTGATTTATTTCTTTGTGGGTCCCAAGACAGCTGCATTAGCATGTCCCTAGGGTTCCCTGAGAAATGAGAATGATCTCAACCCTTTGATATGAATCAAAGGGTTTTCGAGATAGGATACAGCTGTCGATCCTGGCTTACAAGAGTCTCAGTGTTCGAAATGTGTGGTGGGCTAATGTCCGTTAAATTAATATATTCAGAACTCTACTAAATATGATTAGATGACCCGATGACTTCATACCACTTTTTTTCTAATATAAACCTTCCATGGTCTTCTACCAATATTTCAAAATTAAAATTAACCAAATCGGTTCAGCCGTTCTCGTGTTTTAGAGAGACTTACAAAATTGAAATTTATTTTTATTATTTAAAATCGCTACCGCTCATGCCACAAACTTTATCGGTCAACAAGCGATAAGTGGCAGCGTATTCGCATTGTGTAAGCGAATTCTCTCTCGGGTCAATGCCACAAAATAATCGTAACGTTTTATAAATCGATAATATTTAATTATGTCTTACCAAATATTAGATTTGCTAATCTTAATAAATGATTCATTGATTAATGATTGCAATGATGATTCTGTTTATATTGATCTTTTTATTCCCGTCCCATCCGTTTATAATGATTAAGATTTTGTTTGGAGAATATATAATATTCTATACTTATTTTTAATGTTATAAAGCTGATGAGTGATGACTTTGTTTGTTTGAACGCGCTAACCTTACGAACTACTGGAGCGATTTTTATGTAATTTTGCACAGATAAAGAGAAGACTACAAGGAAGGACTTAGGCTACTTTTTGCAGGAAAATGTATGGTACTCGCAGAAATTCCCCATTTACCGCGAGCCGCGCGGAACGCCTATTAATTTGCGAATTGTAACTTAATTTACACGTCTTTATTTAAAAAAATAGTAGGGCTTCTCTAACTAAAAATGACGCGCCCCTCCATTGTATTTGCTGTACAAAATTTCTCATTTATATCAACTAGTGAAGTGGTGGGTGAAGTGGTGGGGCGCGTCATTTCAAATTAGAAAAGCTTTACAATTATAGGTATCCTTCAGGAATCTGAAATACTATACTTTTACGGGATACAAAGAAGTCATAAAGTTACTATTAATTTTATTAAAAAGTAGTAATCTGGAAATCCAGAGGTATGCCATACTTTATTGTTCTTCTGTAAGTCAATAACTCATCTTATTTTTTAAAAAACATATTTTACTAAACCAAGAACTGAGTGGGCTCATAGAAAGCTGTACGAATACAAAATAAGACTTAAAATGAGACAAACAAACATAAAAACTGACAAATTGTTTACTAGATAACTTTCATTGTTACGTAAACTTTTAATTTATCATAGAGATATTTATATTATAATTTAATACTTTGTAACTTAATTCTTTTGTGTTATAGCGCCTGCACATGTTAGCAAGCTCCATGGGGATACTGGGCAAATTGTTTGGCAAACAAGAAAGGCTTTGCAGACACAAATGAAAATAGGATTTGGTTCGGAAACCGCTTTGAATTAAGTACGTTTAGGTCACAAAATAATAACACTTGACGTGTTCTTAATTAGCTGATCTCGACATAAGGTAAAAAAGTATCAACTACAGATATTTTCTATATAACATGTGATCTACTGTTTATGAAGAGTTTTGGAAAGAAAAATAACTGTAATACCCTAAAAAAACTCTTTCTTCTGTGTAGGCGAGATTGCGTTGAGTGCAGAGTCACATAATATACACACAAAATAGAATATTACATATTATTACTAGCTGTCCCGGCAAACGTTGCTTTGCCATAATATATTTGCCATATTATTTTATTGAAGTGACTAAAAAAGTATGTCACCATGGCAACGTCGATCGCTATCCCGTCGCACAAACAATGGTCGCCGTCAGTGTCAGGTTGTAATAATTTACTATTATTTATTCAATAAATGCACTTATCAATATATAAAGTACCGAGTAGCCGATTTTCAGACCTACTGAATATGCATATAAAATTTGGTGAAAATCAGTAAAGCCGTTACGGAGGAGTTCGTGGACTAACATTGTGACACGAGAATTTTATTTATAAGATAATATTATAGTTGAATTTTTACACCTTGTAGGTGAGTAGACAGCTGCGTATTCCTGGTGACAATCATGGTCAACCATCAACGACCAACGTACAGAGTATTTTAGATTTTTCAAATCTATTAATTTATATGATGTGCAAAGTATATTTTACTGATCCATTAAGTTAAATGAAGTGCTAAATATTATATTTTATCGGATCGGATTTATTACTATAGTAACAACTGCCACTACCATTTTATGGTTCCTCCCACATCCGTCACTGAATGTCAGGGTGAACGCGAAGTATTTGTGGATGTAATTACAACAATAATTGGTAAATGTCAATTTATTAATCATTTTTATTGGGTTTCCTTATCATTATCACGATTGCTAGGCTGTACACTGTACAGACTGTAAGTACGTCTTATAAGTTATAATCAGAATTCAGAATGTAAAGACTGAACACAGAATTAGAAAATGTTTAGTAATGGTGCTCCCACACCGCAGTTAGAAAATGTTTAGTAACGTTAGTAAACGTTTGTTAGCAAACATTTAATCACAAATGTTAAAAAATGTTAAAAATGTTTTCATGTTAGAAAATGTTTAGTAAACGTAAGTTAACAAATTATAGCAAAGCAAATTATAACAAAATAAAACATATTGTGTTAGAGCTTGTCTAATTTGAAATGACGCGCCCCACCACTTCAAAGTTGATATAAATGATACATTTTTGTACTGTGAATACGAGGGAGGGGCGCGTCATTTTAAGTTAGACAAGCTCTACCTTTTGTTTGTAAGCCTTTTATAAAGGACGACGGGGTATGCGGTGAGCCAATACCAGATTTAAATGTTATAAAATGTTAGTAAACATTTTCTATTAGTGTAGGAGCACTTATAACATGTAACAGTTCCTAACTAAATGTAACAATTTACAACATTTGTTACTAAGGCCCCCCGCGCACTTTGCGCGGGGTGGTCGCAGCGACCTGGCCGCTTAAATGTTATGAAATGTTGACAAACATTAGTAAACATTTTCTATTGGTGTAGGAGCACTTATAACATGTAACAGTTCCTAACTAAATGTAACAATTTACAACATTTGTTACTAAGGGCCCCCGCGCATTAGGCGGCCAGGTCGCTGCGACCACCCCGCGCACTTTACGCGGGGTGGTCGCAGCGACCTGGCCGCTTAAATGTTATGAAATGTTGACAAACATTAGTAAATATTTTTTATTGGTGTAGGAGCACTTATAACATGTAACAGTTCCTAACAAAATGAAACAATTGACAACATTAATTGTTAGTGAATGTTTTTATGTTACAAAATGATTACAAACATTTTCTAACGGCGGTGTGGGAGCACCATCAGATTGATGCCATTACATTGTCAATAAAATTTAATATAAAAGTGACTTACCGAGTTCACACTTCACTTGTACACACACACACACTAGCCCATCACTTGACACACACTATCCCAGTCAAGAGCGTACACCTGAAACAATACAATGTATGGTTAAAATTGTTTTATTTTTATTTCATTGAATTTACTCGCAGTCCCGGTGAACTTCGTGTCATTTTAAAACCTTCCCTGGACTTCTACGATTTTTTTAAGACTAAAATCAGCCCAATCCGTTCAGCCGTTTTGGAGTTTTAGCGCGACTAACACATTTGAAAAACCATTTTTATATATAAGATATAGAAGATTATCCGTACTAATATTATATATGTGTCTACGTATCCGTATGTATCCACTATCCGTACCGCTTACCAATTTTGCTGGATATGATGATACTTTAGCCCCGAGACATAAGAAACCTTTTATCCCGGAAAAATGTACGGTTTCAATAAACTCATTTTAGCGCAACGGAGTCGCGGTCATCTAGTTTAATTAATAACATTAACACAACAGCATTTTCATATTATTTGAGTGATCACTAAGATCACTCAAATAATATAAAAACATAGAGCGATGCTTTCATAATATTATTATAGTTTTTTTTAAAACGTGGCACCTTCTTAATTTCTGCATGTTGTTTCAATTTAAATTTAGAACGTATATATTATTATTCTTTTTAATTTTGTGCCATGGTTTTGAATTTTTGATGCAAAGGTCTAAATTTTAATAACAATATTTTGTAATTTAATTTCCTTAATCCTAATTACGATTTACGTGTTATTACTTTAATTACGTATTACTCATATAGTTCGGTACAATTTTAATCCATATTTTGTTTAACGACCCGTTAAGGTTTCAACAACATTAATTTTGAACAATATCCTTAATATAATTAAATCTCATCACGGTCCAATTATTAATACAAAAAATCCAATTAACTCCGTACAGAATAACAGCAAAACGGTACATCATTAAAAAAAACAAGGGCAAAATAAAATATACTTACTTATTATCACTTATTGTGGTTTAATTAAATTTTACCTATGAAGAACCTGAGCCCCTAGCCAACACGTTTTGTATATCGCTTCTTTATAGAATCGCCGATCAAAAATGTACGGAATTGACATAAGTTTTCGATACCATTAAGTCAAAATTCAAGTCATGTTGTGTCAATTCCATACATACATAATATAGATCGGCGATTCTACAAAGACCAGATAAAGAAAATATGTTGGCTAGGGGCTCGACTGACTCAGTATTTTTAATTTTTAAAGATTAAACGATTTAAATTAGATAGTCTATTTAGAGAATTCAATCCACAGTACTCTAGAATCTAGATAGGTAGAGTCTCTAGATAGAGTCTCTCTAATATTACCGTGGTCTTAGCGATTTAATACTAAACCTTAATAACTACAGACCATTCATAGATACCGCACAGGCTAATCTCAGGTTTAGCTAATTGACGATATTATGGATTAGCGAAAAAAACAGGTAAAACTTGCCCGAAGCCCACGCGCAGCCTTGACGTCGCCTACACTCGGACTTTCTAAAGAAAATTTTGACTATTTTATGTAATTGATACTTGCCATATATGGGCATTTAACGTAACATGGTAGTGTAGTTTTTAAGCTAGATTGCCCGAGAGCAAATACGTTTAAACGAAAGTCCTCGGATTTCTAAATCCGCCGTTACTTGACGCGACAAGGAATAGAAGTTTCATTTGATATCCTTAACTAAATAGCCTACATAGTCTATAATATTATGTACTCTATTGACTATTATTTTTATCAAACCTGTGTCCGGTTTCCCAATTTTTCTACCAATGTTTGTGTGTTCAGCGCCGTTAAGGCCCTATAGACCCGAAAATTAGCAGGTCGATGTCTGTCAGTACGAATATCGACGTAAAGGACATTAAAATAACATTCATATCAGCGCGCCTTGTACAGTGGCGGTTACGACGCTCGCCGCGTACTTGATAGGGCGAAATAGGAGAAAAAAACCTTTTTTCTTTGATAATTAAACCACAATGCAAAATGTAACCACAAATGATTCTTCTTTAAGTTATGAGCTTTTCGTAGATATGATTTTTGAAAGTAAAACTATCATAAGCTTCATGAAAAATAAGAAAAATATCACAAAATATTCGAATTTAGCCTCCTCTTCGGAGTTATTTTTGATCGAGTAAAGTTTTCAATATTATGTTTCGAACGACAAATTGTCAAAGTACATTAAGTAAACAACAATGTGTATTTTTTTTGGCTTTTAAAAGTCACTATTTGTTTGTTTATTATTGATTCAAAGTCATGTAAAATTGGGTCTATAGGGCCTTAAGTAACTAAACTTCTGTCAAAAAACCTACTCACAAGTCACAATATAAGTATGAAGATTTATTTAATTTCTTATACAAATAATTTTATACAAGGTTAAAAGGACAAAATGGATATTTTTGCATAATAATAATATTATGTCCTTTTTTTCGTCTAAACTTTTTATACAGAATGATTCTGTACATTTTATTTTTAACCGACTTCAAAAAAAGGTGGTTATCAATTCGACGCGTATGTATGTAATATTTCCAGAACTGCCCAGTTTTTGTATATATGTTAATCTATGACAGCTTCTGAACAAATGTGCCAAATTTCAAAAGTGTATGTATGTATGTATGTATATACTAGTTGACCCCCGCAACTTCGTTGCGCCAAAACTCGTTTACCGCGCGGGAACCGCACATTTTTCCGGGATAGAAAGTATCCTATGTCCTTTCCCGGGACTTAAAGTATCTCCATGCCAAATTTCAGCAAAATCGGTTCAGCAGTTTGGGCGTGAAGAGGTAACAGACAGACAGACAGACAGACAGACACACTTTCGCATTTATAATATTATAGTATATATAGTATGTTTATAATATTATTAGTAAGGATGTTTTTATGTTTGTGCAAGCATTTCTCCGGAACCGCAAGTCCGATTTTATTGATTCTTTTTTTATTGTACTAGGTATTGTTCAACTTAGGGAATACTGCAAGTTTCATCAAAATCGGTTCGGTAGTTTTTGAGATAGGGAATTTTAATTCTTAATTACGTACAAAAATTTGAAGTCGGTTTTATCTTTTTAAAATACTATTATTTATCCACAATTTTAATTAATAAATACAATGTTTGTAGGATTCCTGATTCCATTTTGATTTTAAAAACCAATAAAGAAGTTTGTTATCTATTTTATTGTACTCGTAGTTACCATAGACTTCAAAGTGGAGTTCAATACCAAATTCGTTCAGAGGACTAAAGTATAATAAATCTTTGGGCAAATATAAGAATATTAAAAGGATAGAACCGGCCAGGCACGTACGAGTAATATGTGCTGGGTTCTGTACTTATAAAGTTTTTGAAAAAAATAAAATTACAAAAGAAGAAACAAAAAAACACGGTACTTATTTAAAAAATGGAAAATTGTAAGAAAAGATAGAGACAATACCCTTTTTGAAAGTACATTGTTAAAAAAATGTAGTGATGGGTTATGTATGTACATTGTACATACATATTTAATGTGTGATGACTGATGTGTCAGAAGTTGTGAAGAATAGTCAAGCAACAGAGACGAAGTAACTTTGCACAGAATTTAAATAGGAAAAAATTAAATTTAAATAAAATGTTTAATTTGGAATTTAAGCACATATTTTTTAATGATTCTCTTGACGAAGATATACATAATATATTTATTCGTCAATTTTCCTTTATTTTCCTCGAGTGGGTTTAAAAATTATTAAAAGTTTTAATGTAGGTAAGTACTCACATACGGTTTTGCTCGAGCGAGCAATCACATAGAGTAAAACCCACGGCTCGGGCTTTCGTCCACACATTCAGCATTGCTCGATAGTTTTACTCCTAATTTTTTTTTTTAGAAATTAGCTACGAATAATAAAAACTAGAGTCAAAAAATTTTGTCAAGCCGGCTCGATTCGAGCCTTCAAACTGGCTCGATGCGAGCCTTCGAGCTGTGAGTTTTGCGGTCCACACGGTGATTTTTGCTCGATTTCGAGTAAAACTATCGAGCAAAACCATAGGTATGTGAGTACTTAGCATTAAAGCCTTAATGAATTTTAACAAGCACAATACCACAGACATAGATCTCGATCTATGTCTGTGCACAATACGATATAAACCCAAAAGCATTCTACTACTAATATAATTATATTCTGTGCCAAAAGTCGAAACTCTTAGCACCTTACATTTTTAACAACTCCTCTGAAGTACAACTGTTTAAACTTATTTTTAATGATCCTAAAGTTAAGACATTTTTTAGGATTTCTTATGTTGAGGGCATATTATGTGAACTTCTATATTAAGGTCCTATGACCTACAAAATAACTATGACTTACACTTACTTAATGATTAACCAAAAGTATTAAATGTCGCGTGCTCTAACTATAAAAAACCAATCAAAAGTCAAACCACGTGTGGGTCGAAACATCCGCTGACACATACACACATACACAACCGTGCACACGAATATCACCTTTAATCCATGGTATTACGGTTCAAATTAATTAACACTTGATTACAATTGCATGTCTATTTGTTATTGGAATTTGAACTTTATGCTCTGGTGTGTAGGGTGTAAAATCCTTGTTTAATAGTTTCATAGTCTTAGGGTGGCATAGACCATTCATTGGGACCATACAAAGCGTTCTTTGACAAAGCATTCTTATTGGGATAGTCAGCTGTAGTAAGGATCGGTATCATTATTAATTTTTAAAGTACCCGCTTCCCTCTACAGCCGCTATCCCCAACCCGCGGCCCGCCGGGACTTTATTTGTGGCCCGCGTGATGTTAAACAATTTTTAAATTCACGCCCACCGGCAGAATAACGTAAAGTCTAAATATCATTAATAATATTATTAAATATCTTTAATTTTGAAGAAAGTTATTTTTTAACCCTAAAAAATTTTTGTTGCGGCCCGCGAGTCGTGACACCAAGACCAAAACATGTTTGTGGCCCGCATGAAAAAAAGGTTGGGGACCACTGCTCTACAGTCTACACTCTACAGTATATCCTGCCGGGAACCGTGCATTTTCCCGTTATTAGAATTCAGAAGTCACTGTGTTCTGTTCTAAGTATAATTTCTATATCTGCGCCAAATTTCATCAAAATCGGTCCGGCCGCCGGGCGTTAGGAAGTTTATTAAAGTATATTTTTTACTATCATTATTCATCAGTAAACTGTACGTAAATGACTATTCAAAATATATTTTTTTGGCTTACAAAGACTAGACCTAAAACCTTAAAACCTAAAGACCTTAAAAGGTAGGTATTATTATTTCTGTCTTTGTTGATTGTTCTAAAATCTTTTTTATTTATTTTTAGGGAGTGCCTCCGCTGCCGGCGCCGGTTGCCGAAATGGCTGCCGGCGCCGGTTGCTGAAATGGCTGCCGGCGCCGTTTTCCGAACTCCGAAGTTTGCCGAATAGGCTGCCGGCGCCTATTCGGCAAACATCGCTTGGCAAATGACAGAATAATGATCAAAAACATCAGTCTTGAGCAAAAGGACTATGAAAAGTACAAATAATAAGGTCATACGTTAGTAACATAGAATATCATTGTCATAAATAGTCATATTGTAAGGATGCATATTTGAATCCTTCGATCGGGGATTTTTGGAAATGCTATTGTATTCTATTGTTGTCGCGATCACCGGTGCTCGTATGGAGCTTGAATCTTGATGGGTTAATGGTGGTGATGATGATGCTGATAAATGTGATCTGCATAATAGCATAATACAATATCTTTGCTTCTTTAAAGAACGCTGAAAGTCTCTAACATGTATAAGGAATCTGAAGTTCTATTCAGTGCCTTCGGAAGTATACCACGGGGTTTATAACTGTAGCTGTGGTGCAAAATCTTACTTTTTGGTAGCTGAAAAAAGGTAGCTAAGGTAAAGCTAAGCTAAGAAAATGCATCACAAAAAACTAAAACCACACTCCACAGCCGAACAAATAGGTACCTAACCTTCACCTTTGGAAGTCGGTTAGGTCGAATATATTTGAGATTATAATTATTTCTTTTTAAAATTTGTGTATCGGCACTGGAACCTAGCGCTTTACGCATTATCGCCGGCTCCCATTTTGAGTGCCAGCGCCGGCAGCCATTGTTTTATATCTCGGCTGCCGGCAGTATACTTACCGCCGGTTCCCATTACTAATATTTTTGGGAGCCGGCGCCGGCAGCGGAGGCACTCCCTTATTTTTATACTTACTCTTCTTTTTCTTAAGTGCTTACAGAAACAACTTGAAAATCATCAAAATATTATAGTTTCTGAACAAAATTACTCTTCGAAATTAAAATTAATTTATTCTGATGTAAATTTTAATGGTTAACTTTAATGTAAGAGAAATAAAAAAATCGTAAATTTTGTGATGTTAGTATAAATATACGAATAAATTATTTTAACGTTATTCATAACAGGTACTATAATAATATAATTTTTGTTTTATTTTATGAATTTATACGTAGAATGCTGTATCTGAAATATCAAATTACCTGCTTAGTTGCCAATAGAGTCTTTATTCTCTTTCAGCGCTGCTACTTTCACAGTGTACATACTCTATAGCATAAACTCTAAAGTAATAATAATAATAATATCTATGGACGCTTCATACCACGTCAGTCTGGCCCCGTGCTAAGTACCTGAAGGACTTGTGTTACAGGTACCAGACAACGGAAATATATTTAATACTTTTATAATATACTTACATTTATTTAAGATTTTTATTATATGATACACATATTTAATACACATCCATGACCCAGGAACTTTGAAAACTTTTTTGTTCCGTCGGCGGGATTCGAGCCCGCGATCCCCGGCTTGAGCTACCAATAGCCCACCAACTGAGCCACAGAGGTCGTCAAAGTATTATCACTTTGTTTTGTTACACCCTGTATAACTGCTATATAGCTAACTAGATGTCGCCCGCAATTCCGTTGCGGCAAAATGTGTTTAACGTAAAGGATCCTTACATTTTTCCGGGATAAAAAGTATCCTAATTCCTATGTCCTTTCCCGGGACTGAAAGTATCTCCATAACCACCAGAATAATTTCAACGGTTTGGGCGTGAAGAGGTAACAGGCAGACAAACAGACAGACAAACAGACAGACAGACAAATAGACAGACAGACACCCTTTCCCAATTATAATTTTAAGTATGGAAGTATATCATATTACTTACAACTTTCAGCGTTGCTACTTGTACAGTGAACTTTATTTAAATAAGACATACAGTTCACTAAAACACGCAGTATAGGTAATAGTTAAGAAACAGAGTAAAATCCTGAATGAGATTAAAACTATAGTTAAGTTTGGGAGTTATTTCCATCAGCATCCGGAAACGAACTGTTTTGCGACACATTTATATTTTCAGTGTGACACGAATAGATCAAACGGAAATATTTCACTCAAAACTGAACTGTTGGTTTAACTGGAGTTTAAATATCTGGATATCGATTTTTAACTGACCTTGTGTTTTTAAAGTTTATTATCATAATATAAGTTACCAACCCCCAGAACCAATTTTGCTGAAATGTTGTGTGAAACGGAACGCTAAACGGCTAAGCTGATTTTACTAAAATTTTGTATGGTGATACATTGAGTCCCGGGAAAGGACATCTAAGGATATTTTCATCCCGATAAACGTACGGTTCCCGCGCGATAAATGAATTTTGGCGCAACGGAATTGCGGGCGTCATTCATCTAGGTATATCAGCCTTTCCCAAAGTGGGCGATAACGCTTCCTAATGTGGGTGCTGAAGGTCTGGAGGGTGGCGGTGTGGGACCCAAAAAAAATGGGGGCGTTGGGGGCTTGGGGTGATTTATTTGATCTGAATGCATTTTAAATTGAAACAAAGGGGGTGCTAAAATATAATTTGTTCCCGATCCACCGCGGCGCACGCTGTGCACGGGGGCCACGCGGCGCACGGATTTATTTCTTTGACTACGTGGGTCAACGGTGGATTGACGGCTTAAAGCGGTAGACAAAATGAGTTTGGGAACCTCTGATCCAGATTCTAGTACATAATATTATGTAGTATAAATGTGAAAGTGTTTGTCTACCTGTTACCTGCTTACGCTTAAACGGCTAAACAGATTTAACTAGATAAAACTTTGAGAGTAGGGCTTCACACGAGACGAGAGTAAGCGAGAGTAACAAAAATCTCGTCTCGGTCTCGCCAATCCTCAAAAAATTGAGTCTCGTTCCAGTCTCGGTCTCGTCTCGTTACCAGTTGTCTCGTCTCGTCTCGCTTATTTGTAAATTAATGATTTATTTCTATAATATAATAAAGATAATAAGGAATATTTTATGACTAACGTATTTATATGATAAAATGCAGTTTGGATGGTTACCAGATTTTACGTTTTGTAAAATATATTGTTTTTTAAGTAGACCTTTTCTGATTTTTCGAATAAAAACTTCATTAAAAAAAATTAACGAGACCCGAAACGAGACTCTCGGGTTGCCCTGTATGTGGTCTCGGTATTGCCGATAGTATTTTCCAAAACATCACGTCTCGTTCTCGTCTCGTAAAAGCGAGACAAGAACGAGACGAGACGAGAAAAATCTCGCTCTTGCGTGAAGACCTATTTGAGAGACTTTGAGTGACGGGAAGGACATAATATAGCAAACTCAGGATTCTGCAACAACCAAACTTTTTAAAACCACTTAAGTTTTAAATCAAATTATTTATATTCGATTTCCATCAATATGTTTTCACCAAACTTAGTCTCGTAAATATTCATAATGAAAGCGAAGAAAGGTTCGCCAGAAGTTAACTGTCCAGTTAAATTAACTAGTTAATTATATTTATACGAAACGGATGTTAGTTTTCGTTTTCATTGGTTAGTATCTCGAGTATTTGTTGATAAGAGCAAATTGGATAGGATGGATCTAATTATCTATACGCTTATTAATAAAGAGATCCAAAACTAAGACGCCTCCGACTCCTTAGTTCAGTGCACGGTTTTGGCAATAAATGAAAAATTCGTGAAAATTAGATGCATCTTAGTAATTTTTTCCATCGAGAAAATTTTAAGATATCGTGTTTTCGCTCAGATTGAATTCTTGTAAATATAGTAAATGTAAATATTGTAAATACGGGCATCACGCGTCATTTATATTTTAGTAGATCTATACTAAAATTGGGAAGGCGTGGAGAGCTTTTGGTCGATGAAAGAACTTATGAAAGGGGACCTTCCACTCTGTCTAAAACGTAAACTTGTCGACATGTGCATCCTGCCCATCCTAACCTACGGTGCTCAGTCTTGGTCTTTGACCGATCTACAAAAGTCCCGGCTCAGAGTTTGCCAAAGAGCTATGGAGCGCAGCATTAAAGGAGCCAAAAGGACGGATCGTATCCGAAACACTACTCTGCGCTCCCAAACGAAGCTAATGGACGTGGGCAGAAAAGCGGCGAGTTTAAAGTGGAGCTGGGCAGGGCACGTCGCTCGCATGCACCTGGACAGATGGGCACGTCTAGTAACGGAGTGGCTACCGAACGGTCGGCAAAACAGGGGCAGACCCAAGAAAAGGTGGCGCGATGAACTAGATGCTGTTGATAAAGAGTGGCAAAATACAGCAAAGAATAAAGACATGTGGAAGAAAAGAGGGGAGGCCTTTGCCCAGCAGTGGGACACCATTGGCTGTTAATAATAATAATACTAAAATTACTAATATTATAAATTCGAATGTCTGTCTGTCTGTTACCTCTTCACGCCCAAACCGCTGAACCGATTTTGCTGAAAGGTAAGATACTTTGAGTCCCGGGAAAGGACATACGAGTAGGGAACTTTTTGACGTGATAACGTCTTATAATTCGATATGGGCTGCGCGCCCGAAAAACATTCATGCGGCGTTACCTCGCTGACAGCTCTGAGGCGTTCCATTTACACTCTCAAGTCTCAAGTCTCTCAACAACCGTAAGGCCCACCTGGGCCGCGCTTTTTGTTTCGATTATATTACGTATTTCGATGACTTAGAGAATACTTTTGTATGAAGAAGTTTGGTTAGTTATGACCTTTGATACATTGACCACACTCTGAATGAAAAATAAATAAACAATCTGTGAGCTATTAGTATTATTTCGGCTATTTAAAATTGTGCTCTATTTCCTACGTGTCAAGGTATGACTTAATATATGAAGAATAAAGTATTCGTTTATTTCTTCTGAACAAGTCACTAATTATAGTTTCGAAAGTTTATAATTGAGAAACTAATATCACATCGGACTAAATACTATATTATGATGGCTTGATAGATAGAAAATTTAACATATTATATTATAATATAGTTCACACAAACATAAAATATGGATTATATGTAAGGATATTTCATATTACATCAATTTTACAAAGAGGGTAGGCCGGGCGCCATTTTTTTTTGCACATTGACCTGCCAACTTTTTTGCATAGATTTTTCCCGGAAGTCGGAACTGAGGGGTTAAGGCTATGACGTTGTCACGTTCAACTATCGTCAGTAAACCGACTTTACAGACAACCGATTTTTTTATCCCTAAAAATGTACAGTTCCCGCGCGATAAACGAGTTTTGGCGCAACGGAGTTGCGGGCGTCATCTAGTATTATTATAATGTACAAGTAAGCAGCAAAAATATTAAAGTTTATACATTTTTAATGATAATACCACAAGATTTGTTATACCGAGGAGTTATTCTGACGTTTTTATAACATTTAACTTCCTCATTGGTTCGACTATTTTTAACCGACTAAAGTCCAATACGCGGTTATAGTTAACTACTGTTTTCTTTTATTCAATATTTTTCCATTTTTTATTTATTTACTACTAGATGACGCCCGCAACTCCGTTGCGTCAAAACTCGTTTATCGCGCGGGAACCGTGCATTTTTCTAGGACGAAAAGTATACTATGTCCTTTCCCGGAACTCAAAGTATCTCCATGCCAAATTTCAGCCAAATCGGTTCAGCGGTTTGGGCGTGAAGAGGTAACAGACAGACAGACAGACAGCAGACAGACAGACAGACACACTTTCGCATTTATAATATTAGTATGGATTATTAAGGCGCTTAGAACACCTAAATGCGCGATTTCTAAACAGAATATCTATATGATAGAATGCGGTTATTGTTATTATAATAGTCATCAACTCATCATTATAATATTACGTAACGTATAAGTTAAGGTTAGGTTAAGTTAGGCTTTAAATGTTTTTTGTAAGTACCTTAATAATTAATTAAGGTAGACCTTTGAGGACGTTATTAAAAGTAGAAAAGAAAACCTTTGGATGCTTGCTTTTTTATTTATGATTTCGTTTTGTATAATTTATTTTAAAATGTGTTGTTTGTTTGACTACTCTACCGATATTGATGTCATTTGTGCAAAATGTAGAGTACCTACCACGAAAACATGATCGATATCCTATCGGCAACATTCATAAGACTAGGTTAGCCTGAAAGACTCTGTTCTGTAAAGTCAGCCAGGGGCCAGGGCTCCCGCAACCATATTATTATGTGCAATGTGTGCAATGCACACGGGCGCCATCCTGTAGGGGCGCCAAATCGCCATCTTTAGGGGCGCCAAAACCAAGGACCCAAAAAATTTGCCTAAAGGGCGCCGAAGTCCTTTTTTGCACACAGGCGCCAGTAGCCCTTACCGGGGCCCTGAAGTCAGCAGTACCAACTAATATGTATTCTGTGGCAGTACTGCCAAACTCCTCCGAAGCGGCTGAACCGATTTTGATTATTGCTCAACGGGCAGATCTAATATATTAGATCGATATTGGTGTAGCTTAAAACATAGAGTAGCCAACGGGAGTGCAAATGACGTTGTTCTAAAGGTAAAAGGCTTATAAAATATATAGTCGAAGCACATAGGAATTTAAAATCATATAAGGATAAGACTTAATCCTTGCTCCAACCTCGGCGCCAGCTGCTGCGTGACTCACAGTGGCTCAAAAACAGACACACACACACACACAGGCACGCAGGGTCATGCGCACGCGCATGTTATACAACTTGAAATCAATCAACTTTGATCGTTTAAGCTTAGAACGAGGTACACTTACCCTCTGACATTGGCAATTCAATAAAAAGCTATTAATAAAAAGAAGACGAGAGTTAGATTAAAAAAAGGATTCCCATGTTTTCCCAAAAAACTGGTTTCACTTGATAAAGCAAATTTAAACTCTATCGAATTGATCTGTTATTTGTATTTTTATTGCGGGCACGAAATCTAGCCTTGTGTGGTATGTTTAGGACATAGACTAAAATATTTTAATGCGTTTAATGTTTTAAAAGGATTCAACATAAAAAAATTAAAAAACCCTTTTTTTGAAATAGTTAAATTGAGGATATTTTTATTAACTTATTTTTAATTAACAAAAATCTCAGACCAAATAAAAAGACAAAAAGATGAAAACCATGTTAAAATTTAGACCCCATCTAGTCTGTGCGTTGCGACATTTTTAGATCCCAGGTTGGGAATTGGAGTAAAAAAAAGGATTTTTAATCTATTTATCTTTGGGTGTATGGGCCTCGCTAGAAACAAGTATTTCAAGGACATAAAACTTAATATAAAGCGAGCTTAATTTTATAATAAATATTTTTATTTCTTTTTTCCAATAATCAATTTTTTCAAATGAGTTTTGCAATAACAACGTCTAAAAATATGTTGGTCTAATTCAAAAGCTTACGTTGATGAACTAACCTTGTTTCACATGCAAATATTACCTTAATTATATCATACTAAATCGATAGTTATTATGTTATCACAACATAAACACTGCAATCAGTTGATAAGATAACATCTAGCCCCGCTATCACCAACCCGCGGCCCGCGGGCCGCATGCGGCCCGCCGGGACTTTATTTGTGGCCCGCGTGATGTTAAACAATTTTGAAATTAACGCCCACCGGCAAAATAACTTAAAGTCTAAATATCATTAATAATATTACTAAATCTTTAATTTTGAAGAAAGTTATTTTTAACCCTAAAAAATTTTTGTTGCGGCCCGCGAGTCGCGACACCAAGACCAAAACATGTTTGTGGCCCGCATGAAAAAAAGGTTGGGGACCACTGATCTAGCCACTTAAATCTGTGCAAGGACTGATAAGAAAGAAAGTTGATAATGGCAAAAATACACGCTTGAGTCTTGACCCATTAAAAAAAATAAAGCCTTGATAGAACCTACGCCTACAACGAAACTCAAGAACGTTTACATGTTGTCTATTGTAAATTCCGTTGCTAAGTATAATGTCCGAATTTAAATAAGTAGGTAGTTAAAAAATATATAAAATAGCAATTTAACATTTTTTGTTAATTTTACCCTCAAAAAGCTCAGAAATTCTACAAAAAATTTGGGTATGATTTTGTTTTTGCTTGTGTGATTTTTTCCCTATTAAAGGCTGGGAAATCGGGGTGTAGGTCGACCTCCAACTAGGTGGGACGATGATCTCCGTTTAGTTACGGGTCCATGTTGGATGCGAGTAGCAGGAGATCGGTCATCTTGGCGTTCATTGAGAGAGGCCTGTGTCCAGCAGTGGACGAATATAGGCTGATATGATGATGAAGATGATTGTGTAATTTTTTCCCTATTTTAAAATTTAAAAAAGGAAACCTTTTGACTTTTCTTTTTCTTTAGAAAATATTTTCTAAACTTTTCATTTATTTTATGCAAAAAACTTTACTACTAAAAATGAAAAGTTAGGCAAAATTGTTTAATTAATCACTCAATTCACCTAAAAATATAAATTAACAGGTCGTTATTTTTAATTACTTTTTCTTAATTAGAAGAACAATAAACAAGTGTTAGTAGACCGAAAAACCGCTATCTTCTGAGGCCAATTAGTAAACATAAGAGTGTTATTGATAAAAAAAACTTATCAGATAAACTTTATTGTCTTAAAAACGGCGTTTAGAAAAACGTTACAACTAGCCTAACCTGTTATTTATAAATTAGTCAAGGTAATACTTGCCATCACAATTTTAAACGGTCACTAACTTCCGAATATTGTATAATATTTGAAAAAGGAACGTTCGTTTCACTGTTCGCGCGTTTTATTTTTTTGTTATCGCACAATGCGTGCTCGCGGCACAGGCGTCGTCGAAATACTGCCGCGCATTGTCCTTCAGCTTTCACTCTACAAAGATAACACTAGGGTGTGGACTGGCCCTTAAGTTAAGGTTTAAGTAATTAAAGTTAAGTATTTTTAACTTGAAAACTGTTAAATATATTTTAGCAGGAAATGTTCTTTGTTAATTTGAGTCTCTATTATACTCTTCATATTTTGTTAATTAATTAAACAAGGGTTTGAGTTACTTTTTCAGCTAAATTTTTATAACGTGTATGATGGTAATATCGCCATAGCGATATAATGTTGAAAAGGTGTTGTGAATGCGATTTTGATACTACATAATATTACTAACTAAAACTACAATTTGAAACTTATTTGTCATAACTCATAAAATAAACCCTAGTCAGTCAGTGTAATGCCTTTTATTCTTTTATTAAAATAATCAGGTGACTTAGCTAAAACGTTTCCTCTATCTCTTCTTTATAGAAAATCCGAACCGACCCTATCATAAATATATCCAGGAATTATTTTGTCTAAGCCATGAATTAGATAAAACAATATGGCGTCGAATCTAGACGTCACGAGCACTGACCACTACACTGGGTTATATTTCGGAACTTACCCATTTAATATCCATACTAAGGACCCTGAGCCATGTAAGGTCATGTTCCTTTAAAGGCCAACTTTCAAAAAGTCGCAGTTATCGTCATGTCAAGACATTTTCCTTCTACTACACACTTAGATCCATCAAACTTATGGCCACAAACGCGGCGGCGAGTCGATCGCGCCGCTATTGTGGCAGTGAGATCTCACTGTTTGTAGACTTTGGCTGTCGAGGGTATAATTGTAATTTCCGCACTCTGAAAAACTTTAGTTTTTATTGACATAACCAATATCTATCTCAAATTTTATTGCAGGGCATTATCGTATAGGGATATAATATGTATGGTACTAATAAAAGAAAATCTACTTATGTCTCGATTTACGTTAAAATATTGGTAATGTTCCTAGGAAGGCCGGTGGTTCCTTATAAGGCCCAACCAAAGATTTGATAGTTGGCCTTGCTAGGGAACATAAACTTTACAAGGAACATCTAAACATCATTAACATATAAACAGTTATTTTTAGTTATAAATGCGTACCGTAACAATTAAAATAATGTTGTTTTTAAAACATCTTTACTTATTAGGATTATTAAACTTATACAAGCATATTGAACATTTCGGCCTTATAAAGAACGGGCCCATAAGAAGGACATTTTACTAAAAAAAAATTTTTGATTGTATTATAAAACGCATTGGCAATTATTTATAAGGTGTCAATGTGATACTCATTGCTACTATTTTTAAAGAATTTCCATTTATATATTCTTAGTTATAAGATGATGTTCAAGCAATGTTCGTTATAGTTTTTTTAGATGATATAAATATATTGAGCATTTAATGTGTTGCTTAATCGAAAGAAATTATAATGTCGTTTTAGTAAAAGCAAATACATAAATAATTGTAACTCTATTTTCAAGTTAAACGACTGATGTGTAACATTGGCCTTGTTTGGAGCTGTGTTCCTTGCAAGGCCATTTGGAAGAGCTTAGCAAAACTTAAGTTTATTGAATGGCTATTGAAGCTAGGTTAAAAAGAGATTTATAATATGATACCTTATGAAACAGAGCATTACTTGATAATTTGTTTTCTTAATTTATTTAGTTAATAAACGATTATTTGTTTTCTTAATTTATTTAGTTAATAAAAAAAATAAAAAAAGTTATAAGGCTCAGGGTCCTTATACTAATATTATAAATGCGAAAGTGTGTCTGTCTGTTACCTCTTCATGCCCAAACCATTTAACGGATTTTGATGAAATTGACAATAATGTGAGTCCCGGGAAAGGACATAGGATACTTTTCGCCCCGGAAAAATGTATGGTCCCCGCGCGATAAACGAATGTTAGCACGAGTCGCGACGAAGTTGCGGGCGTCACCTAGTACCATCGAAGAAATTGATTCATAGGCAGTTGACGGACCTACGTCGTTTGGTCGGGTTATGTCAATTTTTTTTTTAATATAATAAGGGGGCAAACGAGCAAACGGGTCACCTGATGGTAAGCAACTACCGTCGCCCATGGACACTCGCAACATCAGAAGAGCTGCAGGTGCGTTGCCGGCCTTTTAAGAGGGAATACGCTCTCTTCTTGAAGGTTTGCAGGTCATATAAGTCCGAAGAAACTGCTGGTGACAGTTCGTTCCAGAGTTTTACAGTGCGCGGCAGAAAGTTACGCGAGAAACGCATCGTGGAAGACTGCCACTCATCAAGGATGGTTTCATTGGTGGAATTCAATGTTATTCATGATCTGTCAGCTGGGTTTGACGTAACCTGACCAAATTACATAGGTCTGCCATATTCTGCCTATGAATCAGCTTCTGATAGTACCACCATTGCTGATAATATTAAGGTACTAAGTACCTTATTATTATCAACAATGGTGTCCATGACCACCGCACAAGTTACTCGATATGGGGTCTGAGTCAGCCTCAGGTGCACTGTAAATAACTGACACATATTACTTTGAAGCGATAACCATGTTTTTATTTAAACTAGCAGCAGTGCTTTCATAGAATACTTGATGACGCCCGCAATTGATTAGCCGTACATTTTTCCGCTACAAAAACTAACCTATGTACTATCAGAGAAGTTGGTTCCTAGGTAGATGGGGACCTACGTAGTTTGGTCGAGTTACGTCAAACCCAGCCAACAGATCACAATTATTAACATTGAATTTACATGATCCGACCAAATGAAGTTGGTTTGTCAACTGCCTAGGAATCAATTTCCTCGATGGTAGGCAAATGTTAGGTACATTCCCGTCTCTCAAAGTATCGCTTTCCAAATATCATGTGAATTGGTTTAGCCGTATAAGTGTGACGACGTAACAAACAGACAGACACACTTAACATAATATTAGTAAAGATTTAGCTGTGAAATTTTTGGGGGTAAAGTAGTGTTCCCGCCAAGACGAGTCGAGCGAGAGGCAATTGCTAGGATTAGGAGTTAGGACTTTCTTTAACAATGTCTACTTATCAACAAGGTGTAATTCAAAACTTATTACCTACATAGTGATAATACTTGCGTGTGTCTCTTAAATAAAATTCACTGTGAAAGTAGCAGCGCTGACCGAACAAATTTTTTTGTGATTTGTATGGAGAAGCGCCCGCGAACGTTATGAATTTTCCCATACAAAAGTAAAAAAAAAAAAAAACTATTTCTGCGCTGCTAATATGACAGAGAACTCGACTTAGTAGGGGTGTATTGGTATACCCACCCTAAAGTATTATCTAGTTTCGTTACAGGCTACAGGTTGTATAAAGTTAGTTTATTTTATCAAGTTTGTATAAAACAGGAATCAGACATATTATTTTTCTTGAAGCTAAAACTTATTAATCGGGACTTAACGCGACTTATTTAAACAGTAATGCTACTATGAGTACATACTTTTTCAACGTTAAGTCCCGATTAATAAGTTTTAATTATAATAAAACGCGAAAGTTTAAAATATTATTTTCTTAAAGCGTTTTGTCTACGTTTGAATTTTATACCATCACAATATGTTTTTAGGGACACGGGATAGATTGAGCGGAAAAAATTACGATTCCTGCTCTTGAGTTTCTGCGTAACATCTTATAATTCATAACTCATAATAAATAATAGCTAAGTACACAATTTCTAATATTCTTATATAATTCATAAGGAATAAGTCATAACATAATACACTATTTCAATAAAACCTTTCTTCACTACTAGTCATGACAAGGATGTTTTTGCATATTCTTTTTCGCTCTGAAGAGTGCACGGAGTCACTTTGTTCTGGCATTAGCATATCAATGCATCGACTGGTTTGGATTCGACGCGCGTTTTGTTATATAACCCTTGTTTACTGGAGGTCTGTCTTGATATATTATCATAGATAAATCATTAAACTCGTTATAAACTCATAAACACAGGCATGGATTGCTTAGGGCATCAAGTAGTCTTAATCCGTCACTGCCTAGGGGCAGTGCTCAAGACGTATTTGAATAATATCACAAAAAGTCACATACGTCAGTGCTCTGGTATATTTCGGAGCGAATCAACGTCGTAAGCACTGGTTCCTAGTATACTAGCACTTGCCAATGGCCACTAAACTGGGATAAATTTAGGAACTTACACAAAATATTCGGGGCTTTGACACAAGATTCGTTTTGGTAAAGCTTCGTCGTCATCATTCAAGAGGGGACCTTTCATTAAATATAAACTGAGATTCTTTAAAATAAATAGATATAAATAAGAAACAACAAAACGTGCATCTATATTTTATTGGACATCAGTGACAATTCTGTTTAAGATTTGCATTCATACCACTAACTATTCCACGCAGCCTCTGCCTCCAATTACGTACAAGCTCTCAAAGAATTCATCATCATGAGCCCGCCTGCCTAAGATATATCTATGTTAGTAAAACCAGAATGTTTTAAAGCCCTTGCGACTTCTTCCTTGTTGTGAGTGAACACCGAACGTTAAATGTTTTTATTAAGTAGAAAAACGGTATTTTATAAATCAGAAAAAAACTCGACTGTACTGATATGTCACTTTCTTAATAAACACGAACCAAAAGGATGGATGGATGGATGGAATAAATACGAATCAAAAGGATGGATGGATGGATTAAGTAGGGACCAAAGTATAAACTGACATATAAACCTGACATATAAATGTCAGGAATACACGAGCAAAAAAAACTTAGTAAGACTACCTCTATAAACAGCTGATAAAACTACTCAGTACACAGCGAACTGGCAATTAAATTACTTATTATCAATTTAAGTCTAAATCATCATTTACAAAAAAGTTTAGAGAATACAAACAAACCAATATACTTTATTGTGCACAAAAATTACAAAAATACTTAAATATAAAAAACAATTATTGATAAATCAGAAAATGTACACAAATACTTCTACAACCGTATAAAAATACGTTAAAATACCTACCTTATATTGGTAGGTCAATTTCATTTTTTGATCAGAAATCACTGACAGACTGTCCTGGCTTCAACTTGATGATTTCTGGACGATTCGGATCTCCGTTACCTCTAACAACATAAACTGTCTGCACATTTTCTTCATTATTATTATTATTATAACTATTAGCTGGAAGCTTATTATAATAGCTGTTATAATTGTTCGCAACATCTTCGTGATTCTGTTCGTTCACATATTTAATATAATCTTGATATTTTCTTTTGTCATCATATGCTTGATTTTGACTATTAGCTGGAAGCTTATTATAATAGCTGTTATAATTGTTCGCAACATCTTCGTGATTCTGTTCTCTTACATATTTATTGTATTCTTGATATTTTCTTTTGTCATCATATGCTTGATTTTGACTATTAGCTGGAAGCTTATTATAATAGCTGTTATAATTGTTCGCAACATCTTCGTGATTCTGTTCGTTCACATATTTATTATATTTATATTTTCTTTTATCATCAACTTGATTTTGATTGGAAAATATAAATTTATCATTAGTAGGTTCATTGTATGTGGGATTTTCGTAAAAATTTGTTGGAAACGCAAAACCGCGCGTTTTTCTATCGTATTTGTTAGATTCTAGGAATTTGAAATTATTTAAATCATCTTCTGCATAGAATCCATCATCAAAATCTGCATTCTCGTTCGGAAAAGTCCATTTTGCATCGTCTTCATCTACTGAATTAGAATTTGGTTTGTTTTGGATACGTTTTTGTATTTTGCTGGTTTTGTATCTGTTGTAGTTGTAAGCTGAACCATATTGCTGTTGGCTTTCGTAAAGATTGGGTTTGTAGAATCCATACTGTCCGGCATTTTGAGGGTATGGATTTTGGACGTGGTCAGATGAAGGCTGTTGGTAATTCTGATAGAACTGCTCCAAGTTCTGTTGCTGTTGTGGGGAGTTGAAGAATCTGAAAAGGAAAGATAGTATTAAAGTATTGAAAATGCTTTACAAAATATAAAATGTAATTTCTTTTCCTAATCTCTTAAACTACTCAAAGGCTTTTAATGCAACTTTAGCAGTTAAATAGTGATTTAAGAGGATGGTTTATATTATCTATACTTATAAAATTACATGTCCTGACTGACTGACTGACTGACTGACTGACTGATTCATCATCGCTGAGCAAAAACTGTTAAAGTTACAGCCACGAAATTTGGTGAGTAGGGTTGTTTTATTAAATGGACACCCACTAAGAAAGGAATTTGGAAATTTTACCCCGAAGGGGGTGAAATAGGGGTTGAAAGTTTGAATGAAAGTCAGTCATTTCTTGAGTTAGAAACATGAAACTTTATTTTTGGGTTATTGGTTAAAAATGAATGGATACATTTTTAAGCGTTTTTGGAAATTCTACCCCCAAGGGGGTGAAATTGAGGTTGAAAGTTTGAATGAAAGTCCGTTATTTCTTAAGTTAGAAACTTGAAATTTTATGTTTGGGCTACTGATTACAAATGATTGAATACGTGTCTAAGCGTTTTTGAAAATTCTACCCCCAAGGGGGTGAAATAGGGGTTGAAAGTTTAAATGAAAGTCCGTCATTTCTTAAGTTAGGAACATGAAAGTTTATTTTTGGACTGCTGATTAAAAATGAATGGATAGGTATTTAAGCGTTTTTGGAAACCCTACCCCCAAGGGGGTGAAATTGGGGTTGAAAGTTTGAATGAAAGTCCGTCATTTCTTGAGTTAGAAACAGGAAATTTTATTTTTGTGCTACTGATTAAAAATGAATGGATACGTATTTAAGCGTTTCTGGTCATTCTACCCCCAAGGGGGTGAAATTGGGGTAGAAAGTTTCAATGAAAGTCCGTCATTTCTTGAGTTAGAAACATGAAAGTTTTTTGACGTTTGCGTTTGACGTTTGCTTAAATAGGGTCCCCTTTTTACCCTTTGTATAAGGAATCACAAAAAGGGGAAAACTATCCATCTTTGTTATGATACTATGTTAACGCGGACGAAGTCGCGGGCAACAGCTAGTATCTAGATAATTGTGAAGTTAATAAAATGTAATTTAGATTTTAGAGTTTAAAATCGCTTTTTTAAAAAAGCGTCGCCTCTTTTCTCTATATAAACTGCCGCTTAAAAACTTATTTCTATTTTTATCCGTTAATAGTGTCAGTGGTATGTAGAGCACTGAGCAATTATTTATTAAACAATAATTCAATTAATTTAAAAGTGCTCTTCCTCACGTAGACAGTCATAACACTTTATTAACGGAAGCTGTTTTAAATTATTGTTTCTGCAACCCTGTGTTTTATTTAAGTTTCAATTCAGCTTGTTTTGTTACATCTCATCATAATAAAACGCCTATACTTATACACAGATCTTCACAAAATCACCATGATACAGAAGGAATGGTAAGGTCAAATCAGACTGGCTGTCGTCAAATCAGTTGCAGTGGGGAGTCGGGACCGACTTCTCTAGAGCGGTCGCGTTGAAATTTGCACCGACCGTGTATTGCGGATATGAATTTAGTATGAAAACTGCAGATCGCCGTGCGGCGGTGCGGTCCGTCTATGGCCGGCATGAGTCCTAACAAACCTGAAGAACCCTCCATTATGGTTGTTCAGATAGTGCACCAGCTTCTCGGCATCAGTGGGGCACTGCGGGTACGCGTAGCGGCAAGATGCGGGGTTACCGCGGGACGACACGCCCAGGTACACCGCTCGACCGAACACGAACAGAGGGTTGGTTGTTATGCCGGTGTACGCAGATAGAAGCCTGGAATTGTAGAGAAAGATCTGTTAAGTATAGTTTTCACAGAGCCAGTACTGGCTGCCAATAAGACTGGTAGCCAGTATTGGCTTGGTATTGGCTTGGTATATATGCCGCGTGTGAAAAGTTTGGCCTGGCTTTGTTCACACGCGGCATATACCAAGCCAATACTGGCTGCCAGTCTTATTGGCAGCCAGTACTGGCTCTGTGAAAACTATACAAGTATGTACTGGTATAGTAATAGTCATGAATATACCTAAATCAAAACTACTGAATCGATTTTAATCATTTTTTCAGTGAGTTACATAGGCTATAATATATTTTGCGGATCGCTTGTTTAATATTATAATTAGTTTGAGTTGTGACAGCTGCTCAGATCTAGCAACCGTTTCAAAAATTAGGTTAAACAAGAATTCCAGTTGATTATGCAAGAATGTAATGTTTTCGCACTTTTTTTTTTCTTCTTTTTTGGCAACTTGACACAAAGGATGTGTATGTTGTGCCACAGACAAGGTAAAAAGGTAAGGAATATGGCGGGAAAACCATATTCCTCCTATTATAATTTTCATCATCGTTTTCATGTATCGTCAGGTCTAAAGTCTAGTCAAAGTCTAAGTAAAAGTCAATACAGTCACAGGAGTCAAGTCGGTCGATTCAGTAAAGTGGTAGACGCTTTACTGAAACTTTCGATGGAGTTTTGGAGGGAACACAAAATAGCACGTTTTTGGATATTACATCACTTTCCTACACTTGTGAATGAACACGAATATCTAATGGTTAATATTCTACCAATATTACACATTAAAAACCCAGCTAACACAATTTTAGGAAAATAATACAAAAACCACAACAGCACTCTTTCACATGCCCGCCAAAACTCGATTCTGCACTTACGACTACTTATGATTGAGGTGCGAGTCAGCGATAGCGCAATGTAGCCCGCCCTTAGCGACATCTATGTTCCACAAACGATAACTAGGTGGTAAAAAATAAAAATGATACAAATAATATTATTTAAATCTAGTTTGCGGCCGCTACTCTGTTACGCCGAAATTCGTTATCTCACGGAAACCGTACTTTTTTCCAACAAAAACCATCCTAACTCCTATCCTGTTTTCAATGATTTCCTTCAAGTGCAAGATGAAAACACTTTGGTTATATTTTAGTTACATATAGTCCGTATACGAAATTTCCCGATTTCGCTGATTTTACAGACGTGATTTAACAGTTAAAATACAGTATTTCTATAAGTTGGAGCTAGATTTTTTATTTTTTTAAGTATTTTTAAATAATCCAACTCAAACCAGCGACAGTTTTGTGATTTTTGCTGTAAAAGGTTTAGAATATCACCTGTTTATGGATTGTATTGACGTCTTAACGGTATGAAAAAAATACAATGTACTGTTAAAAAGTCGTCTATAAAATGTTGGAATTACTTTTCACCACTTTAATATGAAATAGTTGAGTAAAAAAATTTGTAACTCGGCAAAATTTTAGAGAAAATGGGCAAAGAATTGCTGTTAATTTCGGCAACTTGGAGCTGTAATTCATAAAAAGAAAACGACAGAAATAATTTATAGATAAAATTCTATCCAATTCGAGAAAAAAGAAAAAAAAAACAAATTGTGCCAAAAACACACGATTCAAAACAACCTAAATCTCACATTATATTATTCGCCGCAAGTTCGAGTCGGCTTTCCGCGCTTAAATATATTTTAAATCTAATAATCTTATATATAAAATTCTCGTGTCACAATGTTAGTTCACGAACTCCTCCGAAACGGCTTTACTGATTTTAACCAAATTTTATATGCATATTCAGTAGGTCTGAGGATCGGCTACTGGGTACTTTACATATTGATAAGTGCATTTGTTGAATAAATAATAGTAAATTATTACAACCTGAGACTGATGGCGACCAGTTTGTGCGACGGGATAGCTATCGACGTTGATGGTTACATACTTATTTAGTCACTTCAATAAATTAATATGGCAAATATATTATGGCAAAGCAACGTTTGCCGGGACAGCTAGTTAATATATATTTTTTTAAGTCTAAGAAGGGGAAAAAACCTAATAATATTTCTGTAGCGAACCTTTGCAATTTCGGCAAATTCGGCAAAATTTCGTATACGGACTCTTAAAATGCTGTAATATTATGACTTATGAGCCTACTTTTTAATCTCACCACTGTGCAAAATGCAAATACCCCATGATCTTCAATTCATCTTTTTGAATTGGTGGCCAGCCTGGCTTACCATTCCATGTTTTCGCGGTGTGGCAGTGCCTCAATCGAGTCTCGGGCAGAGGCATTAAACCTACAATATTTTCTAGGTACTATTATTATAAGCAAGCCATGCAGGCTTGTGCTGGGTTTGTAAATTGTATAATGTATACTACTTGGATGCTAATAAAGTCTTTAAATCTTTGATAATTGAACCCAATATACTCACGTCAACAGTGACTCCAGGCCAGGCACCGAAGGCAGACCGCCCATCCCGCCGCTGGCCTCACACAGCAGCCGCGGCACGCACTGGTAGTCGTCGTACTTGGCTATGGAGGTTAGGGCTTCCGTGACGGATGACAGCGCTTGGGCCACTAGCGATGGACGTGAGATGGGCCCTGAAAGAGTAATCAATCAATCAATCAAATATTCTTTATTGTGCACACAGTACAGAGATAATACAAACAAATATAAACAAGATATTACATAGGTGTCACAATGGCGGCCTCATTACTAGGTAGCAATCTCTTCCAGGCAACCACGAGCGAAGGTGAAATTGTAATATAATAAGAGTATTGTGCTGATTACTCCGAAAGCTTTAGCAAAAATGTCTTCTTTCCAAAGAATCATCAAATTCGGTTGATAAGCGACGAAGTTATTCGCGAACAAACATAAAAGAACATACGGTCAAATTTTACCTCCTCCTTTTTTAAGTCAGTTAAAATTGCATGATATCAGTTAGTTTTGTTACTCAGGGTGTAACAAAACTGACTTAGTTTTGAGTTAACAAAACTTTAAGCAGGACATACACGCAAAGGTGTACAGGCTGACAGGTCTGTTCAGGTGAACTCGAGCGTGTATGTTAAAAAACTGTACAGGTATTGCCTCAACTTTGCCTGACAGGCGGAACTGCACTGGCAAACCTTGCGTTTATTGCCTGCGTAACACCTACGTCGTGGGTATCGCAGATACAATAGATTTTCAATTGTTATGCGGCAGCCGGCTGCCGCTTGGGGATTGATAGGTTAAGTCAAATACTCACTGCTATAAAAACTATCTCCACTATCGATATATCCGCCAATATACTGCATAGTCTTCTTGGGTCTCCTTCTACGCTTCTTCTTGATGCCTTGACCGTCCCCAAACCCTGGTTGCGGGTAACCATCAAACACCACAGGGTTTACATACCCAGAGTCATAGTTCTGGTTGATCAGGCCGTAACCACCACGTGGTTCAGTGTCAGAGTGGAAGATTTGCCTGAAAAAAAAAACTCTTCTGAAATTGTCTTGTGGTTCATGTCGGTCTGTAAAGCCGGATTTGATAACGAGCTGACTCATTCGCGCCACAGCACGCGGGTCTTCCACGTAAAAAATTATGTAGGTAACAAAACAAAGCGATAATAGTTTAGGGGACACGTACACACCCTAAAGTGTTTTCATTTATCACTATTACATTATATGTATGCACTATGTTTTGTCACATTCTGTATAATTATATAATAGACCGGGAGCCAGGTAAATTTTTGGTCAATTATTTCTTACCGGGCGAAACTTTGTAAAATGCATAAGAGACGTATACTATGAATGCTAGCGACCGTCAGCTGCGACTCCGTGGGTGGGGTGGGCACTGGGCAGTGGCAGCCTCCTCTCAGCCTCTCATTTGAAAATTTATCAGAGTATAGTTTATGTAGTATTTTGAAAGAAAAACATAGTCAGCTGACCATAACACGGTGGATTATACGTCAGCTGGCTCCTTGAACATGAAAAAAAATTATATTTTCAATGATTTCCTCTCAGCTAAAAATTTACCTGGTGATCGTTTATATGCTACTAATGAAAATTAATGTCCTTGCTTGCTGTATCTTAGTGGAAAGTTTGTCAGCTGGTACCTTGAAAGGTATAACGCAACAGCCTCTATACCTACTAAAACTTATCAGCTGACGACTTTTCCACTGACTTACAGCTAGCTGTTTTTTTTTTTATTGTTTACTAGAGTATTTTAACAATACGTACTCTGATAAATTTTCAAATGAGAGGAAATTACTGAAAAAATATTATTTTCTTCATCTTTGGGAGGCTGCCACTGCCCACCCCACCCACGGAGTCGCAGCTGACGGTCGCGAGTATTCATAGTATAAGTCCCTTATTCATTTTACGAAGTTTCGGTTGGGAGGGACTTGGTCATGAAAATCTGTCACTGGCTCCAGGACCATAAGCTGTTACCTGCTCGCTTTATAATGGTTCATACTTCATGGTATTAGAATTTAAAACTAACTGCTCCTGCACCCAAATATTAGCAATGTTAGCTAATGTGTCTGAAGTCTGTATGTGTTAAGTTTACCATGACTTCTCATTGCAAATGGCTTACTTTGATTGGTTTAACTTTAGACGGTCCCACAGTGTAAACATTCAATATAGTCGTTCACAAAACATCATTTTGTTCTAGCCAATTATTAAAATGTACTAAATAAAATAAATTCCACTTTCGATTATTGTAATACAAATTTTGCTCTGTCTGAAGACTCAAATTAAGAATTCTCAAACTTGCGAACTTGCCTTTCAGTGTACCTACTAAGGGGCAAGTTCGCAATTGAGAAAAAAATTGTTAAGTTAAAATAAGTGTAGGTACTTACTTATTTTAAAACAGTTAAATAATACTTACGATAACAGCTCCGTTGGATCATAGCCAGTGACGTTTTCTGATCCATAACTCTCAGACAGACACAACAGAACCAGTAGCAGTAACATTGCTGTCTGAAAAACGATGTAAAAAATTTGTAATAAAATCTCACATTACAAATAAACAAACTGCGAAAAATTAAAACCCTACTAACGTCAAAATTCGTTTATCACGCGGGAATTATTGTAAATTTTTCCGGGATAAAAAGTATCCTAAGTAGGCTACTAAGTAGGCATGTCCTTCCCCGGGTTTCAAAGTATCTCCATACCAAATTTCAGCAATATCAGTTCAGTGGTTTGGGCGTGAAGAGGTAAGAAACATACAGACAGACACACTTTCACATTTATAATATTAGTATAGATAAAATAATATAATACATACCGACTACCGTAGTATCCTCTCTGGGCTTCCGTACAAAACTGGCGGATATTTGCGTTGGTGGCGAAAAGTATATGGAGATGGAATTAGATAATATAGAAAGTATATCCTGGTGACTTATATAGAACGGTCATTGTGCCAAGATGGGAGGTTAAGCAACGTCGGGAAATACCGCGGTAGGATGGGTTACCACGTACGATACTGAAGCATATGTGGTTGCTTTTCTAACGTAATGACTAATGAGGAGGTAAGATTTGTTTGCATTGGATATACTCTACGAGTCGAAAATACCAACCCTCAACTCTCAGAATTAATACCTAATTTACTTTTTAACGGGTGCTTACCTTACTTTAAAACACAGGAAAATGTACTTTACCTATTTACCCTGGCCAAGCTAAGGTTCAGGTACCTATTCTTCTAAACAACGTAACTTCCTTTTACACACTTTAACTTGACACAACACAATTTATTCACCCTGGTTTTCTGTTTTTCTATCCTACCCCAAACTACAATTCAAACCTTAAATCGGAAGTTTGAACCTTTGCCATATGGTCCTGTCAACCTCGGAACCACACCTATCGGTTATCAGCAACCTTGGTCCAGAAAGCTCATCGTGGTGTCACGACCACAGCGACCTTGGAACCGGTTTCATCATCAGGAGTGACAGCTGACTGTCAAATCCCCAAGTGGGTTGTGATTGTGAAACGTACTTGTTATAATGCAATAGGAAAGGTGCCATACCGATGTGTTGGTAAATAAAGATTAATTGAAGCAGTTTTGTACTTCAATCCCCAAGCGGCACCCGCTGCCGCATAACAATTGAAAATCTATTGTGTCTGCGATTCCCACGAGGTATCACAATGGCCGCTTTACACTATTCCAATCCAGTAGGTAATCCAACCAGCGCTGGATTGCATAACTGGATTGGAATGTTTATTCTCGGAATAATGTAAACGTCCACTGGAATGCATTGTATTGCAATCCAGTGGACTGGAATGCTCTAGTAATTCCGTACGTTTATTCCCATACAAATCGAGCGCTGGATTGGATTTCTGGATTGGGATAATAATATAAACTGGCTAAAGTTTCTTAATTTTACGCAAAGCATGTCTGTCTGATCAATTTTCTCTCATATAAACGGATAAAAATATCCCACCAAAACATGAAATGTAAAAGGAGCCAAGCAAAATCTTGCATAGCTATTCAATACTTCTGTCGTAAAAAGTTTTCAGATCACATTCAAGCCAAGCCTTCAACTTTTTTTGCAATTTAAATCAACATTCAGTAAATGTATCAATAGATTTCTTTATTTTATAATTATTATAGTGGCTTGGCAATGAGCACAAGAGAAATAATTAACATAAAACTGCATATTTGGAGGAGTTATACTTCCACAGACGGCGTACTTTACAGACGGGTTACTTAAGTATACAGTAAAGACGCATGTGGCCGGTGGTGCCCAATAAATCTAATTAGTCGCTGTTCATTTTTCTAGTGCTCATTGCCAAGCCACTATAATAATTATAAAATAAAGAAATCTATTGATACATTTACTGAATGTTGATTTAAATTGCAAAATAAGTTGAAGGCTTGGCTTGAATGTGATCTGAAAACTTTTTACGACAGAAGTATTGAATAGCTATGCAAGATTTTGCTTGGCTCCTTTAACATTTCATGTTTTGGTGGGATTTCATATCTTTTTTGAATTTTTTTTTGTTCTTTTCTTTTCAGGTCAAGTTATAACAAAATATTAGTTGGCTCCTTTTACATTTCATGTTTTGGTGGGATTTCATTTCTTTTTTGAAGGTTTTTTATTCTTTCCTTTTCAGGTCAAGTTACAACTTTTTTGTACTTAGCTTAGCACCCATCCTATAACTCCTTTATATTTTTTCCTTGAGGCTTCGTTATTTATATAAGTGGACAACGTAACGTAAATACTTCCAAGTTATGAGTCGATTATTATATTCATATTATGCTTTAATACGTCTTGAAGGTGGTAATTTTTAGCATTACCGTTGAATACATAGCAGCACTGATGTAAGCGTCCGCGTCTTGACGTTCCTCGCAGGAAAGGAGCGCACCTTATTTGATGTGATACTTAACTTAAAACTCCCTTATAATATCGAGCGAGTACGTAGTGTCGCAGTACTTATTACTTTTATATTTTAATCGAATTTAATTATGGTTTCATTGTTAACGTTCTTAGTACTATTTTTTATTTAATTAACCCATCAAGCCCCATAAGCTCACCGGTGAGCGAGACACAATAGAATAACAATAGATTTCCAAGAATTCACGATCGAAGGATTAATATTATTTCATTAAGTACATTTAACTAACTTAAGCTATCAAATCCCATTAGATCACCGGTGATCGCGACAACAATATAATAACAATAGATTTCCAAGAATCTGCGATCGAAGGATTAAAGCGTTTTGTACGTAAAACAAATATGCAGTAGAAACTCATTACTGTTCTTGCATAGTTTTTAGGTTTCCCTGCCCAAAGGATGAAAACGGGACCCTATTAAAGTCTTCGCTGTCTGTCCGTCGTCCATCCGTATGTCACCAGGCTGGATCTCGAGAACCGCAATAGCTAGATAGTTGCAATTTTCACAAATTATGTATTTCTGGTGTCGTTATTAAAGCTAATAGTTCAATTAAAATAAAATAAATTATTAATAGGGGGCCTCATACAGCAAACACGATTTTTTCCCCTTTTTTGCTCTATATCCATAATGGTAACAGTGAGGTTTTTAAAAATTTAAGAAAATACTCAACTGTATTTTAACTTTAATAATTAATAATAAAAATTAAATAAACTTATTATTTAAGGAGGGCTCCCATACAAATTTACCGTACGGAACCCTGTGTACGCCAGTCCGACTCGCACTTGGCCGGTTTCATAATTTTTCCTTTCATTGTGAATAAAGACCTATCCGGGTACCAAATTTCAAGGTTCTGAGTCTGCTAGAAGTACCTTAGAATTTTGATGATCTGTCAGTCAGTGAGTGACAAAATGTAGTAACTTTGACCATCCGTAACTATTAAACTATTTATCGAAATTTCATGTAATTTGGAGGTTAAGCTAGTTTTAATATTTGCTCCTAGTGACCGAAATTCTAAATCTCTAGCTTTGTTAACATCGAAGATAAAGGGGGTGTGAAATAGCCACGAACCGCTTCGAGAAAAGTATGGTACGGCCGTGCCTTTGCTAAAAAGCTTGGCTGGGGCACTGCCGTGCCCCCAGATAATATCTAATATTATTATTTTATTATGTTTACTTACGGATTTTGTCGCGGAGCAGGCGTCCAACTCGCTGAAGTTGTTCAACTACCCTAAAGTTTATCAATAATTTCCAGTTATATTAAGAGTTTCAGCTCCAGTGATAATATACAAAAGATTTCAATGTAAACCGCGATGTTTCTATTAATCCTTCGATCGCGGATTCTTGGAAATGTTATTGTATTCTATTGTTGTCACGATCACCGGTGCTCTTATGGGGCTTGAAGGATTAATTGCTAAAAATAACTATACGTAATGTTATATACTTAACTAGCTGTCCCGGCAAACGTTGTTTTGCCATTCAAAGTATTTCTACTTCATCAGTAATTGATACAAAATCTTACCCCCTCTTTTGTCCCCTAAGAGGGGTGGGGGGAAAATTTTATACACCAGATGTTAAGTTGGAAAAAAACAGTTAATAATATGAAGTAAGTCCATTAAAGAAAAAAGTTTGATACAAAATCTGACCCCCTCTTTGCTCCCCTTAGAGGGGGGGGGGGGGGGGTGATTTTTATACAATTTTTATACACCAGATTTTGAGTTGGAAAAAGACAAATATATCTGCGAAAACCGTATGCAAATCGGATCAGTAGTTTTCGTATTAAAGCAAAAGTCTTATACAAAATCTGACCCCCTCTTTCGTCCCTTTAGAGGGGTGGGGGGAATTTTTTTTATAGACCAGATGTTAAGTTGGAAGAAGACAAATATATCTGCGAAAACCGCATTCAAATCGGATCAGTAGTTTTCGTGTGATAGTGGAACAAACATACAGACAGACAGACAGACAGACAGATAGACAGACAAAAAAAACTAACCACATTTTTGGCTTCTATAGTGATGTAGTAACACCCCCCGCTTATTATTACCCGACTGCCAGGAGGGTTATTTTTTGAATATCTTTAATGTAAGTACAGAATTTTCATTTCTACAGTTTTATTATATGTATCTATAATCTATATAATACGAGTATTAGAGGACGCCCGCAGCTCCGTTGCGCCAAAATTTGTTTATCGCGTCGGAACCGTACATTTTTCCGGGATAAAAACTATCCTATGTCCTTTCCCGGGGCTCAAGGTATCTCCATGCCAAATTTCAGCAAAATCCGTTCAGCGGTTTAAGCGTGAAGAGGTAACAGACAGACAGACAGACAGACAGACAGACAGACAGACTTTCGCATTTATAATATTAGTATGGATATGGATAAAAGAAAGTTGTGTTAGTTACGCCACTTATAACTCAAGAACGGATGAACCGATTTGGCTGAAAATTGGTGGAGAGGTAGCTTAGAACCAGGAATAGGACATAGGATACATTTTGTCCCGGAAAAATGTACGGTTACTGCACAATATACTTTTATGATTTGCGCGTAAACTATTCAATCGATTTTGATGAATTTTGGAGATACTTTGAGTCTCGGGAAAGGACAAGGGATACTTTTTGTCCCGGAAAATGTACGGTTCCCGCGCAATAAACTTTTATGATTTTCGCCTAAACTTATTCAGTCTATTTTTATGAAATTCGGTATGGAGATACTTTGAGTCTCGGGAAAGGACAAGGGATACTTTTTGTCCCGGAAAATGTACGGTTCCTGCACAATAAACTTTTATGATTTTTGCATAAACTATTTATTAATCTATTTTAATGAAATTTGGCATGAAGATACTAATTTTAATCTATTGTTTTCTTAATTATACCAATTCGAATTAAATAATCATCGTTAAGACAGGACAACGTCTGTCGGGTTTGCTAGTAGATAATATAATAAAACCAGGCATTTCTTTGCTGAAATGTAATATGTAGTACAGCGGGGCTAAAATGGTCGCTTTGAAGAATCATGATATGAATCATATTAAGACTCATTTTTCTAAAATCGCAAAATGTAACTCTGCTTGCAATTCATTTCTGTATTTTTGTACAGATTTGAACCTTTTAGCCATTATTGATACCACCCACTATTGTCGGATGATCTACAATCGTACAAAACGGTCATGAACGCCGATACAATGTACGTTGACATTGAGGAACCGGTCGGTTTCGACAGCCACGTTGCAACACTGTCGCATTGTTATTTTTAAACAACGCCTAATATAATTTAATAGCAACATACATTTTGAAGTTATTTCAAAACAGGTGACAGGACTCTGGGGCCTCACAATGAAACCGTTTTGGGACTCAAACGCGCGAATCGAAATGCCGCGTCCTAAGAAACATTCAATGACATTGATAGAATAGGACGCGACATTCGATCGTTTTAGAATTCAGTCTTAGGCTGGTAATTTAGTGTCACGCGGCCGCGAGTCGTCGGTACGGTTCGCTCCGTATATGTATTATATATATATATATATATATATATATATATATATATATATATATATATATATATATATATATATATATATATATATATATATATATATATATATATATATATATATATATATATATATATATATATATATATATATATATATATATATATATATATATATAATAATTATATTAATATGCATTACGCTCTAAGGAGCGTTTTAGAGTAATGCGCAGGGACCGACGGCCCGCGTGAAACTTAAGGGCCCTCTCTTCCTAAATTAGCAGGTCGATTGTCTGTCAGTGCGAATATCGACGTAAATGACATTCATAACAGCGCGCCTTGTACGGTGGCGGTTGCGACGCTCGCCGCGTCCATGATAGGGCGAAATAGGAGAAAAAACCTTTTTAAGGCTTAATATAATACATATTTCAAAAAAGTAACCAAACCAAATTATTAATTTATGTATTGCAAAGCAGTAGATATGTTTTATATATTCTTTTGATAAATAATGAAGGAGTAAAGTGGTTTCATTCAACGATTTGGAGGTGATTTGGTTTTTTATTTCTTTATTATGTGATACCGATGGAAAAAATATGGCAAAACCAAATTACGTATCATATCATGTAGATTACTAATTATTCTTTTGATTCTCTGTTAATGCCGATGAAAAGTGGTTTCATCTGCACGCTTTTTTCGAGAGAGGAGCCTTAAACCAGCCTAAGACTGAATTCTAAAACGATCGAATGTCGCGTACTATTCTATCAATGTCATTTCATGTTTCTTAGGACGCGGCATTTCGATTCGTGCGTTTGAGTCCCAAAACGGTTTCATTGTAAGGCCCCAGAGTCCTGTCACCTATTTCGGTGACGAGTTGGCTATCATTCACCAGAGGAATCCAAAGCATGAGCGTGTAGGTAATATAATGAAGTGAACACTGAACAACTTGGCCCGTATAAATAGACAGTACTTAAGATGCGACCCGGTCTAAAGACGCGGTTCGGCTCTGTGATTGGTTCAAATTTTGACAGCCAACCAATCACAGAGCCTGAACCGTGTCTTGAGACCGAGATGCATCTTGAGTACTATTTACCTATACGGGCCAGTTGCAAATCAGTCACAACTCAGCAGTCAGCTCGCTTCGAATGAAAAGTTTTGTGCCTCGATAGTCGATCCGTTGTTTCGATTTTCCAACATTGCAATTCTAAATAAATAGGCACTTGAATATCCAAAAAATATCCTCATACCTTTTAGGGAAAATCGAGGACAATAATTAACATACATACTCATCTGATGGCTGGCTATTACAACACATGTAGAGCTTGGATATTCAAAATATGAATTGCTCTCCATCTACGCTTAAAACTTTTATCTTTAATTCGTTGATTATCTTAAATCTCTACAATTTACAAATATTAAAAATGCAAATTGTGTCAGTCTGTAACCTCTTTACGCTACCTTTAATTTTGATGGCATTTGGTATGGACTATGGCTCACTATTGGGATACTTTGAGTCCCGGGGGTGGATACAGGATATTTTTTACGAAAAAATCAGCTGGTTAGGATTCCGTTTTAAATAAAATAAATAAAATAATATTTTAGGACCATCAAAGTATGAAATCCTTTCTATCTCTGTTAGCTAGATACCACTTTCAAGATTTTTCGCAGATAAAAAATTTGTTTTTCTTATCAAAACATTATCTTGTTAGTAATAAAAAAAAATGTTCTAGGGCTCCCCACTATAAGTTCCGCTCTATCGGAAATAATATTTTACAATCCGGAGGAAATTAAAATGTTTACCAAGGGGCAAGTTTTCAAAAGAACATACAACTTTCATTAAACACCTATTTTAACGTGACATTTTAGAAGAATAATATCCCACCAAAACATGAAATGTAAAAGGAGCCAAGCAAAATCTTGCATAGCTATTCAATACTTCTGTCGTAAAAAGTTTTCAGATCACATTCAAGCCAAGCCTTCAACTTATTTTGTAATTTAAATCAATATTCAGTAAATGTATCAATAGATTTCTTTATTTTATAATTATTATAGTGGCTTGGCAATGAGCACAAGAGAAACAAATATAAAACTGCATATTTGGAGGAGTTCATACTTACACAGACGCAAGGGCGTCGCCAAGGGGGGGCGGGAGGGGCAGCTGCCCCCCCCTAGAGATTCTTAAAAAGTTGCCAAATACATATTATAATGCAAACAAAGTCCTAAGTCTTTGAGGTGATTTGCTTGAAGTTAAAGCCTTGAACAATCATTCCCGTACGTCGAAACTCGAATGAATTCACTAATTCCACTTTAGTTCATAGAGAATGAGAAAAGTATGAATTGTAGTAGGTAAAGTCAACTTGCCCCCCTCTGCGCCATCGGCCGGCGACGCCCTTGCACAGACGGCAAGCGTAAAGTGTTCTATACAGTAACGACGCATCTGGTCGATGCAGGCAGGGCTCGAAAACGTTATTTTTAATAACGGTTTTGATTCGTTTGGAACGGTTCATTGCAATAACGTTTTTGGGAACAAAAACGTATTTGAGAACGTTTTGAAAACCGAAATAAAACGGTTAAATCCACACAGCGGGACATAGGGCAGTCAGTAAAGGTTTTCACCACCGATTTTGTTGAACCTCAATCGATTTTCTTTGGTGAGTATAAGGGGATAACTTAAGAAATAAAAGTGGCATACTACCTACTTGCGCTTTTACCCTGGGGGTGAATGCAACCCCGTCTCGGGGGTGAATTTTTTAAATAAAAAAGCTCTAGAAATCAATAGACACACAAAAGTATTTGTTATGTAAACGATTTTTAGGGTTCCGTAGCCAAAATGGCAAAAAACGGAACTCTTATAGATTCGTCGTGTCTGTCTGTCTGTCTGTCTGTCTGTCTGTCTGTCCGTCCGTATGTCGCAGCCACTTTTCTCTATACTATTCTCTAAACTTTCTACTTTCTCTAAACTATAAGAGCTATACTATTGAAACTTGGTAAGTAGATGTAGTCTGTGAACCGCATTAAGATTTTGATACAAAAATGGAAAAATTATTAAAAAATTTAGGGGTCCCCATAGGTACAACTGAAACAAAAAAAAAATTTTTTCATCTGGCCTGTGCGTGTAGGGTATTTATGGATAGGTCTTCAAAAATCATATTGAGGTTTCTAATATCATTTTTTTCTAACCTAAATAGTTTGCGAGAGAGACTCTTCCAAAGTGGCAAAATGTGTGTCCCCCTCCCCTCTAACTTCTAAAGTAGGGGCATGATAATTCTAATAAAAATATATGATGTACATTACTATAAAAACTACCGACGAAAATTGGTTTGAACGAGATCTAGCCAGTAGTTTTTTTTTATACGTTATAAATGATAAACCTGAATTTAACTTTCATTATATCAAAAATGAAATAATAAAATAAATCAAAAACCTTGTAATTTCATAGAAATAATTCTTATTGCTGCTGCAGAATCCTTCATGGGCGAGTCCAACTCGCACTTGGCCGGTTTTTAAATTTGAAGCAGAGAATTGGGATGCAAATATTGTAGCAAAACGTGTCAATACGTTTTCTGATATTATAATATTATAAATGCGAAGGTGTTTTTGTCTATCTCTTACCTCTTCACACCCAAACAACTCAACTGGTTTACTGAGTATGAAGATACTTTTGAGGCTCGGGAAAGAACATGTTATTAGGATACTTGTTATCCCGAAAAAATGTACGGGCGTCATCTAGTCCTTAGTAAATAGTAAATACACGTCATATATGTGTCTTTTTAAAATTGAGAAAATAAACGGAAGTTAAAAATTGAAAGTGAATTTAAGAGTAACATTATCCTACAAATAGAACAATCCATAATTTAGGTCTTAGGACCATCAAATTAAAGTATGAAGTCCTTTCTATCTCTGTTAGAGCCTACCATTATCAAGATTTTTCGCAAATAAAAATGTTGTTCGTCTTATCAAAATGAAGCTACTCACAAAAATTTGCTTGATAGTAATAACAAAAATGTTCTAACTTCTAGGGAACCCTAACGGCTTTACTGATTTTTTATCTATGTGCACATATTTTTGTATATATGCATATTCATTAAAAGGTAAATATCAGTAAAGCCGTTACAGTTTAAAATAGATAGCAGCCGATTCTTAGACCTACTGGTCTGAGCATTGGCTACTATCTATTTTTCATACCCCTTAGTGGTAAGGGTTGTTCAGTGTTCACCCTTAACATTTATCTTTTATTTTTGGTCAATTTTTATTTTTTTTTTATTTTTCTATAATGTGACATTAAAAATATCTGTATACAACCCCTCATTTTATAAAATGTACATTCATTAATATACAAAAAATTGGCAAAGTGCAAGCAGAACTCGCGCACGAAGGGTTCCAAGTTCCGTACCATTAGGTACAGAGCAAAAATAGGCCAAAAATTGTGTTTTGTGTATGGGAGTCCCCCTCAAATATTTATATTATTTTAATTTTAAATGTTTTTTAAAATGTTTTTCACTCTATTTCGATTAAAATTTCCCTGAGCTTTTTTTTATAAAAATAAGTTTTTTATTTATATTAATAAAGTTTAATCGTGATGAAGTAGAAACACTTTATATGGCAAAACAACATATTATGTCGAGAAAGCTAGTAGTTATATAAAAAAATCATAAATACAAATATTAAAAACATTTTTTAACCTAATTAAACACAATTAGTTAAGCCAGAATGGTTAAATCTGCATTTTTAGGAAAAGGGGTAAAAACATTTAAAAACAAGGGGGGTAAAAAAATCCATCCCTAAAAGCGCAATTATGTAGCATGACAATTTTAAATTAAAGGGTAAAACGTAATCGATCCCTTATTTAAATCTATGCTGTACCTGATTTTTAGGGTTCCGTACCCAAAGGGTAAAATCGGGACCCTATTACTGAGACTTCGAAGGCTGTCCGTCTGTGCGACCGCTAATATTATAGCTGGACTTGATTTGATTGTGTGTATCTGTTGCCGCTATAACAACAAATACTAAAAAACAAGATATATTTCATATTATTTAAGGGGGGCTCCCATACAACAACCGTAATTTTTTGGCCTTTTTTGCTCGATATCAATAACGATAATAGGTAGGCTCTTGAAATTTTCATAGAGTCCTTGACTATATGAGTTCTTTATTAATTAATAAAACTAATAAAAAATTAATAAACTTAATCCCATACAAAAAACACAATTATTGACCTTATTTTGCTCTGTAACGGTACGGAACCCTCCATGAGCGAGTCCGACTCGCACTTGGCCGATTATTGCCTCGCCGTGATACCGCAAACGAATGCCCGAAAAATAATAGTTTTTGTTATTATATATTTAACTTTTGATCGAGGAAACGGGAAAAACCGTTTAAAACCGTTTTAAGGATCAAAAACGAAAAAATCATTTCGTTCTCAAAAAATGTTCCGAATAGCGTTCCGCTCCGAACGAAACCGAAATGAAACGTTCTTTAGGTATTTAAGGCGATAACGTTTCGAAAAATATAACGTTTTTCGAGCCCTGGATGCAGGTACTAGGGTTGCCAACCGTACTATAATATATAGTATTGTACTATATTTCGAGCCTGCGTACTATATACTGTTGAACTATTATATAGCAGGCGAAAATACTATATTTTTAAGACTAAAATTATCTTCTTACAGCTCTCTATTTCCGCCACTTCGGCATTCACAGAAAGGGTATTTTCGGTTATGAATTTGAAATGGCGGGAAGAGAGACGTATAGGTCTACCAGAATCTGATAGCAAATTTTGACAGCAGATTTTCAAAAAATATCCTTGATCATTGGATAAAATATATTTGCATGTTTCACACAGAATCAGCCGCTAAAAGGAAAAAAAGGATCAAAATGTTTTATTCCAATCACCCCGGTAATGCTAGAGTCAATTTATTTTCTCACTTTTTGCCATCAGATTCTGGTAGACCTATAATAATATCTCATTAATAAAAAATGAGCTTTTAATTTACATTAATCTTGAAATTGAATGTAATAAAGCATATGACACTTTTATTTTAGACAAAACATTGTTAAAAATGCAAGAAGTGCAAAAAATAGTTTTTATAAAAATAAATAATACATAAATATTTCATTGAACATCTTTTAATTTTTCCATAAAATACTATATTTTTTAGAAGTGTACTATATTTTTTATAGTTTATTTTGAAAAATACTATATTTCGCCGGAGAAATGTTGGCAACCCTAGGTACCCAATAAATCCAATTAGTCGCTGTTTATTTTTCTAGTGCTCATTGCCAAGCCACTATAATAATTATTATAAAATAAAGAAATCTATTGATACATTAACTGAATATTGATTTAAATTACAAAATAAGTTGAAGGCTTGGCTTGAATGTGATCTGAAAACTTTTTACGACAGAAGTATTGAATAGCTATGCAAGATTTTGCTTGGCTCCTTTTACATTTCATGTTTTGGTGGGATTTCATTTCTTTTTTGAAGGTTTTTTGTTCTTTTCTTTTCAGGTCAAGTTATAACTTTTTTGTACTTAGCTTAGCACCCATTCTCTATCTCCTTTATATTTTTTCTTTGAGGCTTCGTTAGTTATATAAGTGAACAACGTAACGTTAATACTTCTGAGTTCTGAGTCGATTATTATATTCATATAATATAATTGACTCTTAAGCTTTAAAACTTGAAGGTGGTAATTTTTAGCATTACCGTTGAATACATAGCAGCACTGATGTAAGCGTCTTAACGTTCCTCGCAGGAAAGGAGCGCACCTTATTAATTCATGTGATAACTTAAAGCTCCCAGATAAATTATAATATCGAGCGAGTAAGGATTACTTATTACTTATTACTTTTATATTTTAATCGATTTCAATTATTGTTTCATTGTTAACGTTGTTAGTACTATTTTTTATTTAATTAACCCATCAAGTCCCATAGCTCACCGGTGAGCGAGACACAATAGAATAACAATAGATTTCCAAGAATCCACGATCGAAGGATTAATATCATTTCAGTAAGTAAGTACATTTAACTAACTTAAAGCTTTTTGTACGTAAAACAAATATGCAGTAGAAACTCAGTACCTACTGCTCTTGCAAAGTTACAAACATAAAAATCTTTTCTTAAAAGTTACACCGTGCACCACGTGGGGTTTGTCAAACCCCAAGACTTATCTGGGCATGGACTGCGTAATTTGTATTTATTTGTTCATTTTGTTTCAAATAACTATTTTTTATCTATTTAATTATAATATAAAACGATTACTACTGAGATAGCTCCCATTTTTAATCCTTTACACCCAAAAATGAAAATTTAGAAATCTTTTACCACGTAAAACATAGACTCTTTTTTGGTGAGCTCCCACAGTTGAAAAGTTACTTTTTATTTCCCGTACTGCTTTAAAATGTTAAAACTAACTATATAAGGAATACAAATTTAATAATATTAACTTAATATAATCAGTCTACACGACATTCAGGCAAGTTGAAATCAGTACATTTTTTACAATGAAAGTGGGCACAGTATGTGTAAGCAAATAGGTCTATCGTTGTGCTCACAACCGTATTTGAGTTTTCAATTTATCGTCCTGATACAATCTGAACACTTCTTTATTGATCTTGATAATTTTTTTGGTGGTCCAGGAGCTGCTTTGCCAAGAAATTCGTGAAACCACTTACTAGAACCTCTCAGTATCCATGGTTTATATCTTTGCGATTTTTCAAATCCCCTTCCATGAAAGTCATACTTAATTTGTTCATAAACCTGTCCACGAATGCTTATTAAATCGAAATGAATTCAAATATGCGAGAAAAATAGTTTTTTTCACATTTCACAATACTCCGTCTATACAACTTTTTAACGACGTCCTGAACTACGTGGGGTTTGTGGGACCCCAACACACTTTGGGCACGTTTGCTCGTTGCATCTGTGAAGAAAATCCTCAACTACCGCCGCCAAACGGTAAGGCAATGTCTTAACTCCAGCTACATAAAGCGTCAAAAAAATCACACGTATATTTAAAAAGTTATGAAAATTTTTGTACGTCTGGGGTTTGTCAGACCCCACGTGGTGCACGGAGGGTTAAGTAATAAAGAATTAGCAGTTTCCCTGCTCAAAGGATGAAAACGGGACCCTACTAAAGTCTTCGCTGTCTGTCCGTCGTCCATCTGTATGTCACCAGGCTGGATCTCGAGAACCGCAATATTGCAAAATTGCAGCTAGATAGTTGCAATTTTCACAAATTATGTATTTCTGGTGTCGTTATAAAAGCTAATAGTCCAATTAAAATAAAATAAATTATTAATAGGGGGCCACATACAACAAACACGATTTTTCCCCTTTTTTGCTCTATATCCATAATGGTAACAGTATAAGGTTTTTAAGAAAATTTCAGAAAATACTCAACTGTATTTTAACTTTAATAATTAATAATAAAAATAAAATAAACATATTATTTAAGGAGGACTCCCATACAAATTTACGGTACGGAACCCTATGTACGCCAGTCCGACTCGCACTTGGCCGGTTTCATAATTTTTCCTTTCATTGTGAATAAAGAACTATCCGGGTACCAAATTTCAAGGTTGTAAGTCTGCTAGAAGCACTTTAGAATTTTGATGATCTGTCAGTCAGTGAGTGACAAAATGTAGTAACTTTGACCATCCGTAACTATTAAACTATTTATCGAAATTTCATGTAATTTGGAGGTTAAGCTAGTTTTAATACTTGCTCCTAGTGACCGAAATTCTAAATTCCTAGCTTTGTTAACATCAAAGATAATAAGGAGGGTGTGAAATAGCTTGGCTGGGGCACTGCCGTGCCCCCAGATCTCGGAAGAATAAACATATTATTATTATCTTGAGATCAGACCTTAACAATACAGGACTTTAATGTCTTTACTAATTCTTTTGGAAGTCGGTTATATCTACGGAAGAGATCAGTTTTGCTCTAAAAAGAAAAAAATAATTTTTATTAATTCAACAGATGCGTTATTTGACATTTCGACAGATGCCTTGCTTACAAGTTACACGGTAGGTACACCGCATGACCCGCTTTTAGATTTAAGATGATCTTAACAATATTATCATTATTGGGATACTATCAAGTACCATCAGATCACCGGTGATCGCGACAACAATAGAATAACAATAGGTTTCCAAGAATCCGCGATCGAAGGACTATTATGGAATACGTATACGTACGCTAGTACGCTAAGGTCGGAGCAGAGGGCGCTACTAGCACATACAGTCAATAATCCGACCACAATCTGACATGTTGCACACGTCAGATCAGAATATTGACAGAATCGTCAACAAACGTCGAACACCACTTTTTGTTTACTGTTTATGCTGGTGCTGCCATCTTACGTGAAAACATTGTATTAGATAATATTATAATTTATATTATATCCTATTCTTGTGCGTCATACCTAACTGTTGTAAATATCAATTACCTGTGTAAGAAACAACTAGCAAGATGTTACAAAGAACAATGGCCAAATCGTACCAGGTGGGCCGGGCGGTGGCGTCCCGATATGCCGTTAGTAGCAAAAATTCCCTAATATTTTAAGGCATCGAAAATCATTAGAAATGTGTCTATAAATAGCCACAAAAAAAGATCAATATATTTTAGTTTCGTTATGTTCTGACAGCCGGCGATCATTCGCATTCGTTCTATTTTTTGGGTAATACTCTAGGAAAAATTGAAATAATTAGAAACGAGATCGCCGAATATACACTTGTAGGCTACACCGCAGTCGGGAAAAAGGTAGTTCTTAAGTCTAACCTCAAAATAATTGTAAACGTTATTAATTATTATAAAAAATCGTGGCTATTTAGACATAATTCTCAAACGGAATTATGTTTAGACTTTAGAGCATAAGAACAACCAAATCTAACTATAGTTTATTTTGGGACATCAAAAATAAAAGTCGAGTCCAGCTCCAATACAAATTTGGCCATGATTCTTTGATTAATTTGGTCCAAAATAATTCTAACATCTCGTTCTCATATATTATATATACTACATTATGTAAAGCTTACATAATATTCGCAACATATTCCAAAAGCAGGTTTTAAAAGTAAGTCAATATTTCTAAACTCGAATGAAAATAAATAGAACATGGTTATAATATTAACTATTAATCTACGAATAATAAAAATTTATTATTCGTAGCTATAGTAGGTGGAAAGTTTTTTTTTTTTTTTTAAGTTTTAAACAATAAGTGGTCAACCTGCATCCATATAATATGTCACACGTTGAGGGGGCAAGCGGGTCGACAAAGTGTGACATGGTATGGGGACTGGGGACTAGGGAACGGGGCACAGTGTTTTAGAAACCCACAAAATCGGACATGACTGAGTTAATGCAATGAGTCGATGGCGTCTTATATTTCAAATGCAAGAGTAGAACTCCCGTGTGCGCATTTTACTTCGTTTTTGAGAAAATTAATTTTTAAATTGCTCATTTTTTAACTCCCTAAAAACGAAATTATTTTATTTAAATTAATTACGAGGGTTTGTAAACTTGCTACCCAGCTGATTAGATTAATCATTAAGAGACACAAATTTTGTACTTTATTTCATTCCTACAACTCAAGTAGTTCCTGAGATTTAATTTTTTTTTAATATTTAGACTTTTTTTTTCTGCTTTCCTATATGATTTCCGCAATTGTTTTCCATACTTTAAAATACTTTGGTATAGTCTTTACACTACAATATTTTTATTTTTTGCGAATCGTCTCTAGTGCCAGAGATTTACGAATTTCTAATTTTTATTCGCCCCTTTAAAAATTTTAAGACCAAAGTCTCATCGAATCTTATTTTTTTTAAATAATCAGGCAAATAATAGGAAGAAACATTTTATTCTTGATTTTAATCTTCATTACCTTAGTCGTAAAAAATGCTGTCATCCCGTGCCAAATTTATAGCGTCGTTAATATCAAGAATTAAATGTTTCTTCCTATTATTTGCCTGATTATTTAAGATAAATTAAGATTCGATGAGACTTTGCTCTTAAATTTTTTAAAGGGGCGAATAAAAATTAGAAATTCGTAAATCTCTGGCACTAACCACGATTCGCAAAAATAAAAATATTGTAGTGTAAAGACTATACCAAAGTATTTTTCAGTACGGAAAACAATTGCGGAAATCATATAGGAAAGCAGAAAAAAATAAAGTCTAAATATTTAAAAAAATTAAAATCTCAGGAACTAATTGAGTTGTAGGAATGAAATAAAGTACAAAATTTGTGTCTCTTAATGATTAATCTAATCAGCTGGGTAGCAAGTTTACAAACCCTCGTAATTAATTTAAATAAAATAATTTAGTTTTTAGGAAGTTAAAAAACGAGCAATATAAAAATTAATTTTCTCAAAAACGAAGTAAAATGCGCACACGGGAGTTCTACTCTTGCATTTGAAATAAAGGGTCCTTCAAATAGAGCGGGTCGATGTTATTAATCTGTGGCAGCCATTTTGTTTTGGCGGCATTTGTCGAATCTGTTTTTTCTTATTCAGTTACTGATGCCAAATCACCATGGCAAGTTACACGGTTAAGCAGCATGTGCAAAATATGAAAAAAACTTTATTATCAAAACGAGTGTTCGTTAGTGCTAACGTTGCGCGCATTGCGCCCATTTTACGGCTGACGCGGTGGCTCTTAAAAGTCTACTCTCTAACGATTGGTGACCAAATTTGAGATGACCGGTTCGGTAAACAACCAACCAACACCTTTACGTCAAAGGAAAGCCAGATCGGCCGAGAACATCGCCGCTATACGTGAGAGTGTTCAGAAGACTCCGAGGCAGTCGATTTCTCGCCGTGCACAAGAACTGGGCCTTTCGCAGACTTCAAATTGGAGAATTTTGCGTTGGAACTTGGGCCTGCATCCGTACAAGATCCAACTGACTCAAGAGATCAAAGTTAATGACCATAGACAACGCTGTGTGTTCGCTGAATGGACTACGCTCGGAAGTGGACCCCGATTTTGGCCGAAAAATAATCTTTTGCGATGTGATTTTACTATGCTAGACTTTTTTTTTCTGGGGTTTTCTGAAGTCGCAGGTCTATACCAATAAGCCACAATCGACTGTTACTCTGAAAGCCAACATAACGCAGGCCATCGCTCAGATTCAGCCGGATCTATACAGTAGAGTCATAAAAAATTGGACCTCTCGGATTCGTGCCACCATACGAAGCCGTGGCGGACATTTGAAGGATGTCATATTCCATCCATAATGGCATAAATGAACCTTTCAAATAAAACATAAATATCGTTGATATCTCACACAAATCTTGTTTTATTCAATTTTAACATCGACCCGTCCTTGTTGAATGATCCTTTATAAGACGCCATCGACTCATTGCATTAACTAAGACATGTCCGATTTTGTGGGTTTCTAAAACACTGTGCGGGGGTCCAAGTTTTGTGACATCACATTTTAAATTTAAATAGTGAAAAGAATAGCTAAATTTAAATTTTTGAGGTGTTTTTAATTTTTAGTTGTAAAGTAAATATCGGACATCTTTCTCACAAATCTGATCACCTGTGACAAGGAAAAAAGTCATGAAATTCGAGTAACGTACTTTATGACTGACTTCTAAAAACATGTGATACAGTTTAGAACCACTTTTATTATTGAGATTAGTATTAATTTATTATTCATGTGAAATACGTTTTTTTTTCGAGAAACGTAATTTTTTGGCTTAAAGTTAAAAGTTTAAAACTATGTTCTGTCACGGAGCTCGAAGTATTATTTCACAACTTTCATCAAAATCGGCTCAGCGACCGTGAAGAACAATGTAGAAACAGACATACAAACTTTTACATGTTTTTTAATAATAATATTATAGGCAGGTACGGATAGTAACAAGTATTTTGGTTGTTGTTTCTTTTTGTCACTTTTAATGTGTTTTTAATGTGCAAATCAATGACTTATTATTATTATCTAACGAGCTGTGTTTTACAGTTTACACCACAGGTATAATGAGTAATGACTAATGACACACGAGTATTATGTACTAGCTGTCCCGGCAAACGTTGTTTTGCCATTTAAAGTATTTCTACTTCATCAGTTGATACAAAATCTTACCCTCTCTTTTGTCCCCTAAGAGGGGTGGGGGGAAAATTTTATACACCAGATGCTAAGTTGAAAAACACAGTTAATAATATGAAGTACTATCCATTAAAGAAAAAGTTTGATACAAAATCTGACCCCCTCTTGGTCCCCTTAGAGGGGTGAAGGGGGGGGGGTTTATACACCAGATGTTGAGTCGGAAGAAGACTAATATATCTGCGAAAACCGTATGCAAAACAGATCGGTAGTTTTCGTGTAAAGAAAAAAGTTTGATACAAAATCTGAACCCTCTTTTGTCCCCTTAGAGGGGTGGGGGGATAATTTTTTATACACCAGATGTTAAGTTGGAAGAAGACAAACATATCTGCGAAAACCGCATTCAAATCGGATCAGTAGTTTTAGTGTGATAGTGGAACAAACATACAGACAGACAGACAGACAGACAGACAAAAAAACTAACCACATTTTTGGCTTCTGTAGCGATGTAGTGACACCCCCCGCTTATTATTTTTTGAATATCTTTAATGTATAGAATTCTCATTTCTACAGTTTTATTATATGTATAGATATTAATGTATTCTGTCCGTCTGTCCGTCGACCATGGTGTGACACGCGTGAAGGTCGACCTCTATGTTTTCCTTCATCGTTGTAGAGCTATTCAATATTTTGTGTCAGACTTTCTTAAACTTAAGGGACCATCCATAAATCACATCACAAGATTCTGTGCCCTCCTTGTCACACTTTGCCGACCCATTCTCAACCCTTTAGGTGTTACGCACTTTATGGATAGCCCCTTACATCTATCCTGAATGCTTCATCATAAATTTTTTTTAAATCTACAGTAAACACTGAGGACGGTAGTGCACCTTGTTTCGCTATCTACCACGAGGCGATCCTCGGGCAGAGGCAATCATATTGGATAAGTCTTAACCCAAGGAGCTGGAGGTCCTTGGTCCACAGGTCCATGGGGTCCCGTGAATTCCAAGGACCTCCAGCTAAGTCAATACGAATATAATAATATCATATTATGATAAATACGAAAGTGTCTGTGAATGTGTGTGATGCGAAAGAATCTATAGTTAAATTAAACATGTCTTTTGTTTTGCGGCTCTGCGAATTCTACGATGAATAAAACCCCTTCAATTCATTTAACTCTAGCGTTTAGGTACTAGGTAGGTACTTAGGTACTTCAAACCTACTTCGAAAGTATTAGACTAGCAGCCTTTCCCAAAGTGGGCGATAACGCCCCCTTGGGCGCTGAAGGTCTTAAGGGGGGCTGGGTCTGGTGTGGGACCCAGAAAAAAATGGGGGCGTTGTGTAAAGGCTTGGGGGTGATTAATTTCATCTGGATGCATTTCAAATTGAAACAATGGGGGCGCTAAAACATAATTTGTTCTCAAAATTGGCAGTAGACAAAATAAGTTTGGGAACCCCTGGACTAGTGGTACTCAACCTTTTTTAAAATTTAAACGGGCCACATTTAGGTACCTACACGTTTTTGTCTTTATTGTTGCGACTTGCGAGCTGCAAACAAAATTTAGGGTTAAAAAAATATCTAAAGCTAATCAAAATAAGTCATTTAAAAGTGGAAAAAATTTGGCACTATAATGCTGATGGGATCACTCCCATTGGCAAAATAGTGCGAAGTCGCTGCACCATTCTATTTCAAAATGGTGTAACTTAAGGGCCTTCCCTACGGAGATTCCGTAATTTACCATATTTAAAGCCTTATAAACTCATAATTTGAAAGCTACAAAGTTATAATAAAAATACAGCAATAATCTTCAGTATATACCAACATTCCTGTCCCCGTTTTTGTTTATTATACTCATGATATCAGCTTCCAAAGTAAAACCAATTTATTACAATTCAAGCATACATTCAGTATCTCCTTCCTTAGTATTTACAAATTACTTTTATTTGAAACACACGCCAATAGATCGACAATATCATAAACTACATATTATAAGTAGTAAGATAAGTAAAAAAATAGGGTTTTGGTGCGATCTCAGCAACGCGGCAAATGTAAGTATGGTCAAGGTCGTTTGCTCGGGGGACGGCCTTAACGCGAGCCACTGATAAGTTCCCGATGAGCCGCAGCCCGCCGGTTGAGTATAGCTGTACTAGACAGTTAAAATTTTATAGTCCTAAGTTGATATTATGCATTTGTATTCACGGACCACGGTAAACTTGACGCGAGTACGGAGGATATCTGTTTTATCAGCTTCGAACCTCCTTCCCTCAGTCATTCTGTGTTACCTCTCTCGCGCTGTTGTGTCCTATGCCACAAATATTATGTTATTGCTAGTTTGTGAAAAAGTTAATAAATAGGTAAGGAATAAAAAACATAAATTTTTATTATTTCAACAACAATACCATTAGTCCATAACGTAAAAAAAAGTTTTTCTTATTAAAACATATTTTTCTTATTACTTAGTTTGGAGATTAACTTATTCAAATTCTGTGAATTTTAGATTTAAGTATTTTATAATTAGTTTTTAATTGTAATTAATAAGGAATTTAGGAATTGTGTTCTGTTTACATTTTACACGCGTGTGGACGCCTACACTCTACATATTTTCATTAATATTTTATGTAAAACATGGGAATAATAAATAAGAACATTGAATATTATTATTTTTAACTTTATTTAGGTCAGGTTGAAACTAGCTTTTTATATTATACTTATAGGTAGGTACGTAGGTACTTCCCAAGTTTTTAGCAATAAAGTTTTTTACTTATTTTTAATTAGATGACGCGGACGCCCGCAATTCCGTTGCGCCAAAATATTAGTACCAGCGTTGCCAGAAGTCCCGATTTTGGCGGGACGTCCCGATTTTTAAATCAAAATTAAATGCCCCGCGCGGGACAGGCTCAGTCCCGCTTTTTGAGGATAACTCAAACGTACATGCAGCGTACTGGAGAAAGAAAGGTGCGTAATTAAGATGAAGAGTGTGGGAGATAGAGGGGTGGAATTTCTATGGCTACTTCTCCTATCTTTTGTCACGTAAACGTAATTTTAAGTCAAATAAAAATATAAAAATTTTACTATGTCCCGCTTTTGATGGAATAATCACGCTATTTTCACTCAAAAAGTTCCAGAGTCCCGACTTGGCACAAAAAAAAAAAACTGGCAACGCTGATTAGTCTACCTACCCAATGTCCTTTCCCGGGACTCAAAGTATCCCCGTATCTTTCAGCAAAATCGGTCAGCGGTTTGGGCTTGATGAGGTAACAGACAGACAGACAGACACACTTACGCATTTATAATTTTTTTTTTGAGGTTTTTTTTCACTATACCTAGAATGGTTTTACTCGACAAATGATATCATGAAACCACCATGAAACATATTGTGGTTTTTTTCTAACATACTATTTTAATAGTAACTAAATTTATGGTTCACGTGTGGAAGTATAAGACCTTCACCGTGAGTACAACATAATAATATAGTCTATTTTTTTTATTTATGCCGATGGCTACTTGCAAACTTAATGTGAATGTAGGTACTATAGTGCCCTATTTACAAGTTTGAGGACATAGGTATTTCCCGCTATTTATTTTCATTCCCGTGATTACAATTTACGTCTGTGACAATTAAAATCGATCCAGTCCTTTTGGTTTATTAAACAAATACTTACCTAAAACATTAAATGTTTTAGGTATTTTGCCCTTTGCAACGTCAATAGGTATAATTAATAAAAAATTGCCCGTATTAATAATTGAAATTATAATAATTAAAAACCTGAATTGTAACTAATTTTTCCCTAAAATAGATATTTTAAAGAAAATATCAAATATTCAATTAAGATCTAGTTTAGTAATGTGAAATACGTATTTAAAATGTAAATTATGTGTTAAGAGTCCGTATACGAAATTTGCCGATTTCGCTGATTTAACAGACGTGATTTAACAGTTAAAATACAGTATTTCTATAAGTTTTAATGCACAACATGTAAGATCATTTCAATTATAATCTAATGTTGGAGCTAGATTTTTTTAAAAGTATTTTAAATAATCCAACTCAAACCCGCGACAGTTTTGTGATTTTTGCTGTAAAAGGTTTAGAATATCACCTGTTTATGGATTGTATTGACGTCTTAACAGTATGAAAAAAATACAATGTACTGTTGAGAAAGTCGTCTATACGATGTTAGAATTACTTTTTACCACTTTAATATGAAATAGTTGAGTAAAAAAATATGTAACTCGGCAAAATTTTAGAGAAAATGGGCAAAGAATTGCTGCTAATTTCGGCAACTTGGAGCTGTAATTCAGAAAAAGAAAACGACAGAAATAATCTATTGATAAAATTCTATCCAATTCGAGAAAAAAGAAAAAAAAAAACAAATTGTGCCAAAAAACACGATTCAAAACAACCTAAATCTCACATTATATTACTCGCCGCAAGGCTCGAGTCGGCTTTCCGCGCTTAAATATATTTTTAAATCTAATAATTAATATACATTTTTTTAAATCTAATAAGGGGAAAAAACCAAATAATATTTCTGTAGCGAACCTTTGCAATTTCATATTCATCGGCAAAATTTCGTATACGGACTCTTAAAAAAGATTGGCGATATAAAAGTGGATCTAGCTTGGCCAATACCCGAAGCCAATACCCCACATTCAAGAATCTATTCCGTATAGATTTATCTAATATTAATAAATATGAATTTCAATTTTGTTAGTCTCGCTTAAACTCGCGAACGGCTGAAACAAATTGGCTAATTTTAGTCTTGAAGTTGTAGTTGTAGTCTTGTAGTTGTTTATATTATTAGGAATAGGAGGGAAGTGGTACAAAGTTCACCGGGCCGTCATGTTAGTATTAACTAAGATTTTACCACCCACAACCATTAGAAACGTATACAGGGTGCAATTAAACCTTCCTGCCAAATTTTGATATAATATTGATCCTTGTTAAAAATAAAAATACACGTATTTTTTCTTTTAAAGTCATTCAGTACTAAAATGTTGAGAAATAGCTTCCGAAAGTTATCCTAAAAAACACTGCAATTAATGGACACAATGCGTCGGCCGCGCGTGACGTGCCCCCGCGCGCGCGCGCCTCATCCTGCGTCACCCCCTCTCATGCCCCCGCGCCACGAGTGACCATTCTGCAACGATTTTAAATGGGATAAAATATGTAATTGAAAAAAAAACACCCAATTTTTTTTGGTTAAATGGACTCTCCTAGTGATACCTAAGTCCTGGAAAAAAATTGGCAGGAAGGTTTAATTGCACCCTGTATATTAGGTACGAGCAAAAGGCAATAAAACAGGACTATAAAAGTTTCTAAATCCTTACGTTTTATGTAACATTAGGCCATAGGGACTCATAAAGTCAACAAAAATCACGGGTCAAATATCCTCCTCCTTTTTAGGAAGTCGATTTAATATGGTGTGTTATGAAATTATTCGTGATGGTAAATTTTATTAAAACGTTTATCTCTACATGTATTATTAAGGACAAGGATGAGCGCTAGTCTAAAATAGGAAACCTGTATTTCTAGTCTGTGTAATATGGTGCCCATACTAATATTACGAATGCGAAAGTCTGTCTGGTAGTATCTTCACTTTAATATATACGTATAGATACTTTATGTCCCTGAAAGCCGCAATTGCAGCATAGTTTCATTAATCATTGGGGAAAGAATGTACGGTTCCAAAAAAAAACAATCGCCTGCGCGAACGAGGTTCTAAAGTAAAAAAGTAAAATGTAAGGATAAAAGTTAGTAGATATTATAGAACGTCTAATAACTGATTTAGGGTGAAGCCAAACGAGCGCAATTTGTGAGTTGATAGTCGCAGAATTTCGGTCGCGTAAATATCTTTTCATACAAATCATGACTCACAAAATTACGCTCGTGTGATTCAAACAGGACTTTTGTATGAAACTGAATCAGAATTTCTGCCAGCTAAAATTCTGCGACTTACAACTCACAATTTACCCTCATTTGGCTTCATCCTTAGTTCAAAAAGGCGCAAATGAAGAATATTTTTCGCCGCAAAAAACACTGCCCCCTCAGGATTTCCTTTAGGAACGTACTATAATATACTACACGTTCGCTTTTATCATCATCAGCCTATCAAAGTCAACTAAACGTAGGCCTCACCAAACAAGCACACGTTATTTAATTAACATTTCAATAAAAATTGAGGTTATCTAAAAACCAAACAACAATAATTAGCAATTTTAACGAAAATGTAAAATGTATAGCGACAACATTAAAAGGTTAACGACATCCACACGATCGACGTACTCTGTAGATAAAAATGAAAATAGTGTTATTCTTCTAAAACTTTACAAAAATAAACAAACTTAAAACTCCAATACAAAACCTGAATTGTTTGATAAAGTAGCTTATCTGTTATTGTATAATATATCCTGAGTGTTATTTGCTATTAATTTAAAATTACATAACAAAATATGTTGTTGACATATGAAGTGCCTTCAACTCTTTATGAAGGTTTCAATACAATATTTATTATTTCATTTTAAGCTTTTACACCTATTATATCTTCTATTAAAAAAAAAAAGTTCTTGTCAATGATAAAGAAACCACACAAAAAGGGTCTTAGCATAGCTCCCTGGGTAACTTCCGACTTAAAAAAATCACCAAAACATAATATTTTGTTTTAAATTTTTAATGAAAGTATTAAATAGTACATTTTATAATAAATAATATTATAAACTTTAACGCTTAATAATACTATTATTGTTGTTGTTTTAAATATCCCGAAATGTTGTTATCAGTATTGAACGTCTCAGACAAATCTAATGTAAATGACATAAAAATAATGAGATACCACACACGTGTCCAAAGCCATCTTTGGCTAGTTTCCGTTACTATTAATCGTTCGTCAACATCATGGCTTCTCTTTCAGTGATACGAAAGAGATAGAGAAAGAGAGATACGCAATCCGCAACTAACTTTAGTGGCGCAAATGGCCCTAATCAAATGTATAATTCATACCTACTTTTGCGACTAATTTGAATACAGACCTCGTTTTTCACTCAACAAGCTCGTGAAGATATGAAGTTCATCAGGTTTTTGCTTTTTTATACGAATCTATATAAATAAAAATCTCTTTAAATAAAAATGAATTTTCCATTTTGTTAGTATCACTTAAACTCGAGAACGGCTGAACCGATTTGGCTAATTTTAGTTTTGAAATACTCGTGGCAGTCTAAGGAAGGTTTACGTTAGGAGGGAAGTGACACAACTCACAAGGTTCACTTGTGAACGCTAAAATTCTTAATTTTACTAATAAAATAAAAAAAAATACGGACTAAATTCTGGAGGTTTGGTAATTCGTACCTTAGAAAACTAATAATATACTTTTACGTTTATATTAGTAGTGTTATCCTCAAAATAAACCTTCAGAAGTTCTGTAATTGGTTCCTATCGATAATATAGCCTAAATAAATAGCGGAATCGGTAAAAAAAATGTAAGAAATATATTATATCCTTTCGGGCTCTCAACCTCTATTTTTCCCAGCCAAGTTTTTTGATTAGTCTTTCCCAATTCCCATTCCAAAATACTTTTTTTTATGTTTATAGGGCCTGTTTCACCACTTCCTGATAAGTGTCGAATAGGCTATCCATCAATTAACTTGACACATCAAGAATCTGTAAAAAAGCTGTGTCTATTCGGCACTTTATCAGAAAGTGGTGAAACAGGCCCTTAGTATGCTTTAGCAGGTGATAACAAGGAAGACTATAGCTGACGAACATTCCTATTTCCTTTGTTTTCCTCGTGCCTAATTTTTGTGACAGATAAATATTTATAACAAATTCTACTATTCTAACACGATCGCTATGAATAAAATTGAATATGTAACATAATATTATGATATAATCAAACGCATGTGGAAAATCTATAATACATGTTATTTTTGACGTAGAAGTCGACCTCTAAAATAAATGTTTAAAATCAGGAGGTCACAAAGTATTAATTCATCACGTTGCGTTCGTCTAATCTACAAGGATGTGTAAATTTGTTTATCTTATACTTACTGTATAGTTGTAGCGATGTTCATTGCCAAACTCCGAAACGGCTAGATCGATTGTGTAAAAATTTATTTTGATACTTATTCTGTGGGTCTGAGAATCACCCATATATTTTTCAATAACGTTGTAGCATATCAAACGACTCGCAGTCCTGAATCAAGATATCGAAGTTTTAAGCCCTATAACTAAGATTTCGATGTCTGTCCATCTGTCTGTCACCAGGTTGTATCTCAAGAACCGCTATAGCTAGACTTCTGAAATTCTCAAAGATTGTGTTGCTGCTGCTGTGCCAAAGATAGGCACTTGAAATGTTCACAAAATACTCAGTAAAATTAAATTATACTAAATAATAACCTATTTTATTAGATGTCACTAACTTGAAGTAAAAATGCGAGGAGAAAAAATAGAGTAAACTTATAGGTACAAAACATTCTATTTTTACTTTACATTCCTGCTCTTTATCTTTGCTATAATTTACCAGGTTGTAAAAAGATCATTCGGTAGTGTTACTTATCGCGATACGTGGCAATCGTTTACCATGAAACAATAAAATTACTGTACATTTTATGATGAAACATAAAGTTCATGAACAATGAACGTATGATTGCGAAACAAGACAGGTGCGTGTATAATTTTATACGTGAAAAAATTTGTTAATAACAATATTTAAGTAGTGTGTTAATACTATTAGACATGGTACAAAAAAGAACACAATACTTAGTGTTGAAGATGTAATAGTGTCTCTTCTGCCTGATAATTTATTCTATCTTTAAAAATAAATAAATAAAAGTTTTAGCGAGACTATTTTTATGTCTTGCTGAAACTCTAGAACGGCTGAACTAATTGGGCTAATTTTAATACTTTTTTAGTCTTGAAATATTCGCGGAAGTCTAGAGAGAAGGTTTATATTAGACGGAAGTAACACAAAGTTCACCGGGTCATCTAGTAAAATATAAAAAGACATAGGATTAAGAAACCACTTAACTTTTATTTAAATGCTGGTTAAACTGACAAGATAAATGAATTCGGTTAATAGGTAACTAATAAAAAATAATATAAAATATTAATTGGTCACAATAAAACGATAACGGCAAAAACTATTAAACCTACCCAATATCTGCATTGTCATTATCAGCAGGTAGGTAGTGCCAAGATATCATGCACTCGAGCAAAGAGTGTAAGATAAGTTTAAGCCAAACTTTATACAAAATCCTAAACGCATAAAGATAATACGAGTATAGATAATAATACATAATATATTATCTCAGTTGTAAAATATAGTGTCTGCAGTAGTAGCTATCAGTTCACAGTATGATAATATCTAATATTATGCATTCTTAAGTCCATTCTGGCTGAAAGAAGCCCACCGAAAACACTTTTAGTAAGGCACGATACAAATTGCTGTAAACTGTTATGTACATAAAGTTCGTACCCGACAAGTTGCTTGCCCGTCCCTAAAATACGCGGAAAGCAAAGCGTTTTTGGATTTTTTGAGTGTCTTAATAAAATCCTCTCTGCTGCGCTCCTCTTGTTGCCTTAAAAATCATTAAAACTAAGGATGTTTCAAAAGTCTATTTGATGGTTGCATAGGCGATTGCAGTCTATCATAATCCTAAAATATACTTCAAACACTTGGGACCGAGATTTTTGATAACATTAAAACTTTCTTTGCAGAACTAAAAATGGCGCAAGCGGTGCTCCAGAGTCAAAAAAAGGAAGACGATCTCGCGAACCTAATAGGACAATTCGGAAAATGGCAGTTCATATTGTTCGCGACGATATCAATAGTGAAACTTTCGTCGGGATGGGTACAGATGATGATTCTGTTCCTCACACCAAGCAGCACATTCTGGTGCACCAGCTTTGACAACGCTACGTTGGTTGCGGAGAATAACACTTGCTACAACAACTGCTTATCTTACGCCTACGACAACCACCCCATGGATAACACCATTGTCTCAGAATGGGACCTAATATGTGACAGACGATGGCTGGCAAGTTTTACACAAACTGTTCTACAGTTTGGGATATTGTTGGGCAGTATATTATTCGGATTCCTGTCTGATAGGTAAGTAAAGACCCAATGCCAACGTGCTTAAATTATTTTTTGTTGTGTTAGGTGTATGCGCAGTATTTATTAGTGTAATTCCCATTTTTTGTAACAAACAAAACCAGTTTTGTATGAAAACTGTGATTGTTTTTTCTAAGGCTTTTAATAACGGTGATCATACGAATTCAAGTTTTTATAACTAAGGTAGACTAAAGTTTTTATTATAACACACATTGCTACCACACATTAGGTACCAATGCCAAATCAATGCGATTATTTTAATTCACACCACTTTTTTATTTTCCTTACATTTTTCACCTAGAACCGCGTAGGCACTAGCTAGGCAATTATAGTTGGTAACGTAATCTTGACTTTATGATATTTGAATGCATCGCCTATCTTTTGCCCTCTTAAGTTTCAGTTTCAAAAAATCATAGAAAAATTTAAAATACTTTGTTGCATTAAAGATTATTTTTAGGAAAATAAATGGTCCTTCGATTCCTTTTCTATCGCCAGAGTTTTCTGTGCGTACTTAACTATTTAAAAACTTTTGAATTAAACCAAAAATTAAACCTTGAACTTACACGTCAAAGAATAGCTTTTGTAATGTTTTATTTAAAGGTCATAACTTTATCACGAATACAAATGATTTGCTTATCTTCATCTTTCTTATCTTTATCCGTTTACGCAAATACAAAAATAGATAAAGTCGCTTACTCTAATAAGGTTAAAGTCTTAATATAGCTGATATCTACACTACAATTTAAAGCCTATAAATATTTTATATCTACATAAATATCTTTTTAATCCAAGTTTGCATTGAGTTTGTATGTCATGGATTTCCGCCGGACAATTCTAATTTCTAATAACTATTTTCCGGCGCAACTTGGAACTACTACCTTAACTACTATAGATACCATTTGAAAAAAAAAACTAATTTCTACTGAATATGGTAGAGAGACGTTTGTTACTTTGTAGTTTTATTATAAAGTTTGTCTGGAAGAAATCGCTTGTAGCCATCGACTTATTACATACTGGCGAGCGCCAAGACTAAGTTCTGTATGTCATGTTTGTTTTGGGGCAATATTTTAATTTATTCATTCGTACCTGAGCATACCATAATACCCGATCTTTTTCAACGAAACAATTTGGTAGCATATAAATAATACAGGCAAGATACGATAAGACAGACCTACGAATCATAAAACGATTTATTAATACGCCAGATAACTCCATCATTGACCGTGTTAAATTATATAGCCATGGAATTAGGTTTTACAATATTGACCTTCTCAAGTCTTTACTCTAAACGCAAGAGTTCAAGAAGTTATGAATGGTTAGTTCAGTGATAGCGACGTCCGTGAACCGATAATGGGTTCAATCCTGACAGGACATAAATATGTTTATTACTTTCATAACATTCATTTCCAGGTTTATCAACCCTCGTTCATATATCAACTGTGGCTATTAGGCGTGATATAAGTCTAGAAATAGGCCTTTATGACATATCAGATCAAAAATTTCCTCTATCTGTTTCAGGTTCGGGAGAAGATACACATTTTTGGCGTCATGCGTCGCACTCATTGTGTTGGGATTCGCTGTCCCTTTCTCGCCCAACTACACCGTATTTACAATCATCAGGTTCTTCTTGGGGGTCGCAGCTGCGGGAACAATGGTTGTCTCTTTCGTGATCCTCATGGAGTCCGTTGGGACGAAGTACAGGGAGCTGCTGGGCTGCCTCTATCAGATTCCGTTCATCATTGGGCATATTACGGTGCCCCTGTTCGCTTACTTCTTCAGAAGCTGGAGCGAATACACCCTAGCCCTGGCTGTCCCACCTCTGATATATTTAGGCTACTTCTTTGTGATATTCGAGTCGCCAAGGTGGCTGATTACCATGGGGAGAGTAGAAGAGGCGACTGCCATAGTGAAGAAAGCTGCTGAGATGTAAGTAATCAATTCTCTTTTCGTCTTATCATCAGCATACGTCATTATTTTTTTAAGTTTATACTGACATGCAATAGTAACGCGATTATTGCTCACGCGTTATGGGCGCAAGTGCAGCTTTCAAAGCTTGACCAATGACCATCCTAATACTAAGAAACAAAATCCTACAGGAACAAACTACCAACTTCAAAAATAGAGGAGACGCTCAAGAAAATGTCGGAAGACATCCGCAGCCAGGCGACTGAGGCGAAGCCAAACTATTTGGACCTGTTTAAGCGGTCGTTATGGCTGAAGACAGTGAGCTGCTGCTACATGTGGACGATATGCGGGCTGACCTTCTACGGGTTCAACCAGTACATCAGCCAGACCAGCCCTGATCCGTTCGTGACGGTGGTCGCTGCTGGAGCAATACAGGTAAATTGACTTACCGTTATTCAGCTTGGAGTATTGAACCAGTTGATAAAGCCTTTTCTCTGTTATCGATCGAAGTTTTAGAGTCCTGGACAGTCAAGATTCTCCCGTAGATCTCCAGTGAACGGTAGTGGTGGCTTTTAGTTACCAACTCCACACACAACCTACTTCTACACTATCCTCGTTATCCAATTACCAAATTATTCTACACTCCTAAAAGTAAAACTAACATCCTAAAATACTCTCCCTTATCTAATATCTGTTCTGATTACAACCTAGCTTGCACATCTGTAAGAGACCTAGATATTTTTAATGATTCCTGTAAGAGTTTAAAAAACAAATTAACCATATATAATACTCAAACTTTGCTTTCGAAAATTAAAACTACATTCATGTAATCATTATTAGATTTAAGAAATAATTATATATCTACTGTTCTTAATGAATGCTGTACACGCCTATAATTGGCTTACACATATTAAGTGCATGTTTTAGTTTAAGTTTAAATGTATTTCTGTGTTTTGCTGTTGGCGAGTCTAATAAAGAAATAAATAAAAACTCCCTGCAAATGAGGAGAATTAGCACAGTGTAGCATAGATGATACGTTCGTCTACGAGTACACCAGTGGTCCCCAACCTTTTTTTCATGCGACTCACAAACAAGTTTCAAAAAAATGCTCAAGAATCATTACCTCGGTATCCAGTAAAGATTTCGTACGAAGGAACTGTAAACTATACCTATATAGGTAATAAGTATTGTATTTATTTACGTTTATGTATTGTATTTTATTAAAATATATATTAGTTTGTTTATATCTAGTATATAATATGTGTATTAGTATTCGTTTAAATTAGTATTCAACCCAATATACCTATGATTTAACATTTTAGAATAGGATTTAGTGTAAGTGTAATAATTATTAATATGTGTGTAAGATTATTTCTAAGTAATTAAGATGTATGATAACCCTGTTTTAATTTCTAGTTTTAGTTTTATTTCAACTAAGTTGCACTGTGTTGTAATTTGTTTCCATGCGCCAGAGGTTGCTTGGAAGAAATCGCTTTTAAGCGATAAAGCCGCCTTTGTGCTCATGCTGTCATGTGAATATTTTCCTTTTTCTTTTGTATATTTTGACTTTTGAGCACAATAAAGCATATTCATTAATTCATTCATGTTTTGGTCTTGGTGTCGCGGCGCCACAAAAATTTTTTAAGGTAAAAAAATAACATTCTTCAAAATTAACTATATAAAAGTGGAAAAAATTTAACGACTACCACGTAGACTTAACGTTATTTTGCCGATGGGCGTGAATTATTCCAAAATTGTCAAACATCACGCGGGCCACAAATAAAGTCCCGGCGGGCCGCATGCGGCCCGCGGGCCGCGGGTTGGGGATAGCGGGTCTACACTCTACGACATTGTTGTGATTTGAAGACAATTTGAGACGATTTGCCGATTTATTTACTTGTTCAACGAGTAGCAAGCCAATAATTAATCTTTACTTTTTTATAATCCAAAATCCATTAGACGATGTGATAATAAGGTGTTTAGCATAGACACAATAAAATGACCAATTTTACAATTTTCCCAGTTTTAAAAGTTAATTTTTTTTCAGATACCCTCAAATCTGATCGCGTTCTGGCTGATCAAGAGGTTCGGGAGGCGCCTGACAACCGCCGCATTCTTCACTCTTGGTGGTCTCTGCGTCATCATTTTGGGATTTGTCCCTCACAAGTTCTGGATAACCTTAACTCTTGGTTCCCTCGGTGTCAGTTGCGCTGCCATCGTGGCTACTTGCATCTACATCTACACGTCCGAAATCTTCCCAACTGTCGTCAGAAACATGGGCCTTGGTGCTTGTTCTACGTTCATGCGAGTTGGATCCATGGTGGCTCCATTCATATCCAACATGTCTTTGACTGTGCCGTGGCTGCCGACGATTGTGTTTGGGTTAGCTCCGATAAGTTCCGGTCTGGTCTGCCTACTCCTTCCGGAGACCAGAGGGACTTCATTACCAGATAGCTTGGAAGACATCAAAATGCCGGAGAAAAAATAGAACAATTGACTAAGGGGCTTAAAATTATTGTTGTAAATTGTATGTTGACTAGATTACAGCATAATTTCATCAGGGTATTTAATATTCATGACTATAAGAACACTGACGGGGACGCCATAATATTATAGTGAGGGAACCCTAGAACAAATTTTTTGTGATTACTAACAAGCAAATTTTTTGTGAGTAGCTACATTTTGACAAGACAAACAACATTTTTACTTTCGAAAAATCTCGAAAGTGGTAGCTAACAGAGATAGAAAGGATTTCATACTGTGACTTGATGGTCCTAAAATATGGATTGTTTTATTTGTAGGACAAGGTTACTCTTAAATTATGTAACCTACTTACCAATATACAAAAAATCAGCTGGTTAGGGGTTCTGTTTTAGGGTACAGTAGTCAACCAAGTTTTGTTGATTACAGAACCCTAAAACTGAACTTTCTCCTATTTTGTTTCCTTGTTGTTTGTTTCTGTACTTATATAAATAATTAAGACATAAAATACAGCATTTATATTTTATAATCATAACGTAGAAAAAAAAATAAGAGTAATAGTAAGTCTTAATCTGAACTGTATAGTAAAATGAAGTTAATTTTAGTAATTATCTTGGAAAGAATTCTGTGATAATAATAAACAAGTGTAATTATAGTTAATAAGTTAATAATTTGTAATTCCAGTCAAATAAAGATATTATTTTATATTGTTCAATATTTTTAGCAACCATTTAAAGTTCACTTACTTCATACATTGTATTTTTAATTTTACTATGTAAAGACAACAATGTGTGTATTGGGTTTCATGTCTATACTCTATACTAACATACTAATCCTTACTAATATTATAAATGCGAAAGTGTGTCTGTCTGTCCGTCTGTCTGTCTGTCTGTCTGTCTGTCCGCCTGTCCGTCTGTCCGTCTGTCTGTCTGTCTGTCTGTCTGTCTGTCTGTCTGTCTGTCTGACTGTAACCTCTTCACGCATAAACCACTGAACCGATTTTGCTGAAATTTGGCATGGAGATACCTTGAGTCCCGGGAAAGGACATAGGATAGTTTTTGTTGAGTTGCGGGCGTCATCCAAGTTATGATTATTATTTCCATAAATCTTTGAAGAAGTCTCAATAGTCACATTATGCGCTGTCGTCTTCAATTTTTGTCATCTTCTTTCATTCAACTTTTGTTTTGGCGCATTCAATAATTGAATACGTCAAAGAACGCAACGCCAACTGTCATTTTTAATAACAAAGCGAAAGTTTTGGACGGTCAGAGCCTCAGAGGGCATGCGTCGCGGGCTCGCGGGCATGCCTCACGTTCGCTGTTGACTGCGCTATAACGCATGCCCTTGACGAACAGAAAAAGGCACAGTGTGGACAAAGCTAATGAGAGTTGTGACGTTTACCGTAAGGTTTATTTACTTGACAGTTGACATGTCCTGCTATCTATAGTTCATTCACACGTTCTCTTATACATAGAAATACGCCTACTGGATGCCTACTGGCGTCACAAATCCGAAACATAAAGTTGATCATTTACTAGACAAGTGATGCCACCTTTTCACCACGCACGGTCTATCGTCGAATTAATAACCATTGTCTGCCACTAGGGGCGCTGCCTACACTATGGTTAAGGCTGCTTTCACACTAGCGTTTGTCCAGCGTAGGCGTTCGATGAACGTATGCGCAGCGCAGACGCCGCTACTAGTACAGTTAATGAAGGCAAAAATCAGGTGCAACCTCCGATTTCGTTGAACCTACATCGATTTGGATGAAACTTTGGGATTAATTACGTTAAGCCCTCTACTTTAAAAGTGACATACGCTCGTATCGCGCTTTTTTTTATTTTAGGGGTGAAATCCACCCCTTTTGTTGAAAATAGAAAAAATGCAGATTTAACCATTCTGGCTTAGCTAATTGTGTTTAATTTGATAAAATAAATGTTTTTTATGTTTTATTCATGATTTACGATTATATTATAATTAATTTTTCAATCGTTTTAGCAACCATCCCTTTCATGGTGAAAAAAACATTTTTTGGATTTCAAAGAGTTGTTTAATATTTATGATATCATTTTTGGATTAGACTGAAATATAAACCCCTAGAAGTACACCTTTATTGCGGAAAAACGGTAAATATTCGGTTCAAAAACTTAATGGATTTCAGTTTTTGAACCCAATTTTTTCAGTTTATTTGCTTAGTATTAATTTCTTACTAAGTTTTTTTTGCGAAAATTTTTCACTTCTGTAAACTATTGGGTAGTTTACGATTTCAAACTACCCTCAGTTTGAAATCGTTGTTCGAATATTTTGGACTAAATAATATCAATGTTTGAAATATATCATTAATACAATTTATCATAACTATGAAAAAATATTCGAACTCGTTAAAGCTGATAAAAACATAAAATAAAAACTTTAAGCTTATTATTCAGACATTGGGTAGTTTACAGAAGTGAAAAATTTTCGCAAAAAAAACTTAGTAAGAAATTAATACTAAGCAAATAAACTGGAAAAATTGGGTTCAAAAACTGAAATCCATTAAGTTTTTGAACCGAATATTTACCGTTTTTCCGCAATAAAGGTGTACTTCTAGGGGTTTATATTTCAGTCTAATCCAAAAATGATATTATAAATATTAAACAAACTCTTTGAAACCAAAAAAATTTTTTTTTCACCATGAAAGGGATGGTTGCTAAAACGATTGAAAAATTAATTATAATATAATCGTAAATCATGAATAAAACATAAAAAACATTTATTTTATCAAATTAAACACAATTAGCTAAGCCAGAATGGTTAAATCTGCATTTTTTCTATTTTCAACAAAAGGGGTGCATTTCACCCCTAAAATAAAAAAGCGCGATACGAGCGTATGTCACTTTTAAAGTAGAGGGCTTAACGTAATTAATCCCAAAGTTTCATCAAAATCGATGGAGGTTCAACGAAATCGGAGGTTGCACCTGATTTTTGCCTTCATTAACTGTACTAGTAGCGGCGTCTGCGCTACGCATACGTTCATCGAACGCCTACGCTGAACAAACGCTAGTGTGAAGGCAGCCTAAGGCTGATAATTAATCACGTGATCTTTTTTTAGCGATTTAACCTTTTGTTTGTATTCGTTCGTTGCTCCAAAGAAACTAATGTCCGTGTTAGAAGAAAACACGGAACGCTAACATACTATACTATATAACTTATTATATTATATCATTCACATATTATCAGTCAGTTTTCTTTATAAAAACCAAGAATTCACTCCCACACAAAACTGCGAATTCGCAACGCATCATGGTGTCATTTTTATTATGATAAGTATATGAATTTTTTAAGTATGTGCTCACTGTTCCCGCCCTAACACTGACTAGGGTTTTGATAGTATAATACTGGGTACCTATATAATATCCCTACAGGGCATTTGGCAGGCATTCATTATAAGTAAATAAAATACATTATTTAACAAAAACATTTTATTAACTTCAGGAATGTTCAGTCCCGCGCTATACGAAGCCAATTTCAAGACAACATCGAGACATGATACAAAGATACAGTTTTATACACATTAAGCTTAGCTCATACAAACCTCCATTTAATAAAAATAAATAAACGTCATGTTAGTTATTTGATATACAAGATGTTAGGGTCTTATCACACTGGCGATTAGCGAGCGATTTGAAAGCGACGCGACTGCGCAGCGTCGTCGCAGCGTGGCGTGGAAGCCATTTTGTACACTCGTCTAGGGAGTATACAAAATACGAGTGTACAAAATGGCGTCCACGCCACGCCGCGACGACGCTGCGCTGTCACGGCGTGCGCGCTGCGCAGTCGCGTCGCTTTCAAATCGCTCGCTAATCGCCAGTGTGATAAGGCCCTTAGTGTAAACACCGTTATCCTTGAAACCATCAAATGAGCCAGCCCGTCATAATGAACAACTTTTTCTATGAGAACAATGCTGGGAACTCAAAAAATCCGTCTTCATACCCATACAAATTGCCGATCCGGGCATCCGTATGGGTATGAAGACAGCATTTTTTTTTGAGTTCCCAGCATTGTTCTCATGGAAAAAGTTGTTCATTTTGACGGGCTCATTTGATGGTTTCAAGGATAACGGTGTTTACATTACACACTGTATAATCTGGCTTTGCACTCGAAGCGAAGGCATAAATTATGACTAATGAGAATAGGCCAGGACTGAAGAGCTAATAAGTGATTTATTTACTTTTAAAGAGAGGTTAACAACCAGAGGGGACTCATAAAAAATAATAATATTAATTATTATATCTAATTAGTTAATAGACTACAAAGTGCGCGTCAAAGTCAAAATTCATGCGTCAGTTTCAATAGCAAAGTTAAATGTCAAAAATGTATACTTAGCATTGACATAAGTATTTACACATCGCAAGCGCCAGACACTTAGGGCCGCGCTACACCGGAATGGCAGCGGCGAGGCGAGCACTTTCAGTGTCATATGATTTTAAACTTTATCTGTAATACATAGTATCGCTTGAGAATTCTACGGCCGCCCATGGCCGCTCGTGGCCGCTGGCGGCCGCCGGCGGCGGTGATTTCTCAAGCGATACTATGTATTACAATAATGAAGATAAAGTTTAAGATCATATGACACTGAAAGTGGTCGCCTCGCCGCTGCCATTCCGGTGTAGCGCGGCCCTTAGCGATGCGTTATGTCCAATATCATACATTCTAACATCTAACTTCTACTTAACTGGCGAATGCATTTTGACTAAGCATTCTGATATAATTTTTTTTATAAAATTAGGATGAAATGTATTGTGATACGGCGAAGCAATAACACGGATCGTCATATAAGGGCCGGGACACAAAAACACGATACGACGTCGTGTCGTGCCACGACGCGGCGTCGTTTCACGATGCGACGTCGTGTCGTGGGAATCTACGACGCGCGTCGTAATAAACTACGACGCGACATCTCCTGGCCCGGCTCTAAGTCAGGTCCACAGATATTTTGACAGGGCTGTACAAATATTATCTTCCTCACTATTAAAAATATTCACTCAGCGAATAACTATATTTATTATTATCTGGCATCCTTTTTATCTGGCACATTGGATAACTGACATGGCAGACAAAGACTTCAAATAGTTAAACGCTGCTAATAAACATAGTGAATTAAATATTTTAGAAAGCTAATGTAACAATTTAAACTTACTTTACGTATTAAATATATGAAGATATAATTATTATCTTTAATATACTTATTTAATTTTTGGCTGTTGAACCATCGATTTAAGGCCGTGTTCAGACCAAACTGACTATACGCCACTGAATGTGAGCAGGCTCACTGTGAGCCCCAGTGTGAACGTAAGTGAATGTGAAAATATACGGTATCGAATGTCCTCGCCTACGCCTAGCGTAATAGCGTATTGTCGGTTAGGTGTGAACGAAAAAGTGAATATGTATGGAAATACAATAAACTGCGTAACGTTCGCTCACATTCAGTGGCGTATAGTCAGTTTGGTGTGAACACGGCCTAAAAAATGCGAGAAAAGCAAAAACTAGCGCCGCAAAAAAGGACCTAATGTTACATATATTAAAAAATTGACAACATTAAAAAATAATTACAGGTTATAAATTAATTATTGTATGTAAGGCTGCCAGCAAAAATTTCATGACTTTCAAGTTGCAGAGTATCTTTCGTATCGCTTGCAAAATGCACATGATATTGGTTTACCTCTCACACAGTACACAAGAGAAAGAGATAGAGGACATAACATTTCATATTTGGGTAAGGCCGAGAATTTTTACACTTAGTAACATAAGAGTAACATAGACACTTCTATGTTACGGTAACGTAAAAGTAACGCGAAAGGTATGTAAGGCCGATTTCATAGTACACCTTTTTATGTAAAACTTTATGCCTTATACGGAGTGTAAGGGACAGCGTCCCGCAAACTTATAGGGGTTGCTCAGTCAACGAAACTGAACAAACACCACCAGGAATGAGGAATTATTTTCAGGAATGAAAAAAAATTGCTCGATCAGACCATTTGTATGGATAAACATTTTTTGAAGTGAAAACTTCTTTAGCGGCGTTGAGCACTTTTGTGGGATGGGTAAAAGCTGTGAAACTCGCGTCAGATTCTCATGCTGATCGAAAAACCGTAAGACGGTTGGAGAGTAGTGTTGTAACATCGAAATCGATTAATCGAACAATCGATTGTTTTTTTTTTCAATTGTCGATATTTATTAATCGATTGTACGGGTTTCGATTAATAAAAAAAATGGATTTTTAAAATTCGATTTTCATAAAAAATGGGTTAAAAATTTAATCGATTGTAAGGGTTTCGATTAATAAAAAAATCGATTTTTTAAAAATCGATTTTCATAAAAAATGGGTTAAATTTTTTTAAGGGTTTCGATTAATTAAAAAAACGATTTTTTAAAAATCGATTTTCATAAAAAATGGGTTAAAAAAATAATGCACAACGTTAATAATCAAGTTTTCACTTCTGCCGGCACTCCCGGAGTGCAACCCGGCTTTTTTTTAAGTGAAAACTTCTTTAGCGGCGTTGAGCACTTTTGTGGGATAGGTAAAAACTGTGAAACTCGCGTCAGATTCTCGTGCTGATAGAAAAACCTTGGAAAAACCGTAAGACGGTTGGAGAGTAGTGTTTTGTGTCGAACTCGAACTCGAATTGATTGTAAGGGTTTCGATTAATTAAAAAAAAACGATTTTTTAAAAATCAATTTTCATAAAAAATGGGTTAAAAATTTAATCGATTGTAAGAGTTTCGATTAATTTAAAAAATCGATTTCTTAATAATCGATTTTCATAAAAAATTGGTTAAAAAAATGCACAACGTTAATAATCATGTTTTCACTTCTGCCGGCACTCCCGGAGTGCAACCCGTCTTTTTAATTTCCTGAAATAAAAAATCCTGGTGATAGTTGTTCAGTATCGTTGACTGAGCAACCCCTACCAGTTTGCACGACGCTGTTGCTTACACCCAGTATATGTATGTATGTATGATGTGCATGCATAACAAAAAAATATAAAACCATTTTTTATCAAATCATGTCTTTTACTTTGACTAAGTACATAACTAAGTACCAAATAATTAAATAAAATTGTTATTTAAAATCTTTGGTACTAAAATACCTACTATAAAATTAGTTTTTTATGCTCGGGCCACACTAACGAGAAACGCCGTTAATTATCGCGTTAATTCTAAAACATGTTATAGCATTATCGTCTTTACATGCCACTAATTAAAGGCGATAATGCTATAACAAGTTTTAGCATTATCGCGATAATTAACGGCATTTCTCGTTAGTGTGGCCCGAGCATTATCAAAATTAAGTAGTAACAAAAACATAACATTGTTATTGTTCCTCTAAATCTTCCAGTACACAGAAAATAATCAAATTTGTTTTTCATAAAAAACTAAGCAAACAAAAAACAATAGTAATTACAATAGTAATTAACGACGATATGAACAAATCCTTACAACACTACAACGTTACGTTCCATACAAAGAACGTTACCGGTAACATAGAAGTAACATAGAAGCGAGATTTTTTAGGCTTTAATTGACCATAAATCGATAATTTGAGCTCAATTTGGACCAAATACACACGTCACGCATTGCTTCTCCGCTTATTCATATTTCTATTCAAAACAGGTGTAATAAAAACTGTTATTTACCTTTGAAATCGTCTAAATTCATTTAAAAAAAACTCCGACCAAACACATGCGTGCACTTTTGCTCGATTATACAGACAACAAACAAGCGTCTTTTTTAAATTTTATTATTCGCATAGATACTTACTGTTGCCAGTGTCAATACAAAATAGTGCCACAATAGATTAACATTGTTTAGAGGTGAAATTATGGTAACATACAAAATTGTAACATAGAAAGCGAAAATACGGGGACAAACATTTAAATTTCGATAAAGTCATGAAATCTGCTTATTTAAAAAGATCAATCACTACGATTAAATTGCTAAGTATCAGAGTATTTAAGTCAGTTCTTGTGAATTTGTCTTTCAATGGAAAAAAAATACAAATTTTTAGTTCCAAGTATTTGGATACATGAAAAAGACAGCGAGTTTTTTTGCAATATTTGGGGTAACCGACGAATTTAACTCACTGTAGTTATTAAACCATAAAGAGTATTTTAACTTTGATATGAAATTGTATGATTTAGATCCCTACAAAATACAATAAAAGTTATTTAATTAAAAATTACTGGTTAGTTTTTTTTTTAATATGCAGACAAAAATTGGGACACTTTTTACTTTCGAAAAGTGTAAAAATTCTCAGCCTTACCCATTTAGCGAAAGAGTATATCTAATACTTTACATAACTTACATAGTACATTGAATATAAACCTATATATCACACATAGAAACAAAATTTTATATTTTGGAATTTGTTAAACTGAAACACAACGTAATATGACTATTGAGTATGTAACGTTAATAACAACGTTATATGAACGAAATTCCGTTTCTATAAAAGCATATAAAATGATACTATATTGTGATTTATAGTATAAAAACTAATATTACATCAGTACAGTCAGACAAAATTAACTAACAATAAAATTATATTAAAACTATTTCACTTAAATTTTAAGAACGTTTAAGACTAACCAGGGTAAAATACGATACAATATAGTAAGTCCAAATATTTCAAATTAACGCTAAATCTGCACAACAAAATGATGCATCCGCCTACATTAATTCCTTTAAACATGAATTGTCTAGAATTAGCCTATATCCGATTTTACCTAGATCATCCCACATTTTTATGTAAAATCATTACGTAACCAAAGATAAATAAAATATTACACATTTATTGCAAAATAAAACATTTTCTCTTTTTTATTAATACTACACTTAAATAATTGACTAACAAATATTTATAGTAAGAAATCTATTCTGTACAAATTAAATATTATATTATTCTGTTTATAATAATAATAAAGGGACATTCATATCGTACATTACGTCACACCGCACACGTTATTTAAGGGGTTCTAATAGGGGAATACACGACAAGGAGAAAAGTGAGTAAAAAGCTTTATGTTCTAGTCACGGTTTTCTAATTGCAGCAATGGAGAGCATTATGCGGCATAAAGCTCAACGTTGAATGTTTCAACTATAGTCTGTCAAGAAAGTCATGACAGGCGGGAAAATTTTCTAAACGTAATCACGCTTTTATGGAGTATTTTTTTCTTTGTATTTTCACAGAGAACTCTTATAACATTCTAAACCTTGCACATTTTTATCTCGAATTAATAAAGTTCTCATATTTTTTATTTCATTTAAAAAATTTCCCGCCTGTCATGACTTTCTTGACAGACTATACAGTTGCAACGTTTCGCACTATTAATCAAACTAATTGATGTTCTAATTGAGCACTTGCAGACTTCGATATTGTGATTTGTGCGCCACAGAGTCGCATTATGTTTTGCAATTGGGAAAAATCTAAAGCAAAAGCTCAATTAAATAAAATGAAAAAAGAGTCAAAATAAAAATATGACACATCGAAATTGTCAAAAGGGTTCTAAAAACCTGTGACAGCAAAGTTAAAAAGACCCAAAAATTAGTGTGACGTAATTTATGAACGGCCACCACTTGCCAACTGTTTTAACCGACTATCCAAATCGTTTAAGCGACACAAAATTACTTGAGATCTATATCATCTTCTAGAAGATCCTCGCACTCCTTCTCCCACTTGTCATCTGTATTCTTCTCTGCCACTACTTCGTACTCGTTCAACTCAGCTTCAAGTTCCTTCTCCCATTGTTCTAGAAGTTTAGAAGAATATTATATTTCTTCGGGCCTGGAGGCCTACCACGAAACCGTTTTGAGACTCAAACAATCGAACGAGAATGCCGCGTCCTCCTCTAACAACGTCGTTTCACGTTTGTTAGAGCAGGACGCGGCATTCTCGTTCAAATGTTTGAGTCTCAAAACGGTTTGGTGGTACGAGTCCTATTTCACCACTTACTGGTAAAGTGCCGGATAGGCTATCCGCAACTTATTTGACAGTTTCTCCATACTCTATCTGTCAAGTTAAAAGGTGGATAGCCTATCGGGGACTTATCATTAAGTGGTGAAACAGGTCTATAGACGTCGGCATCGCTCGGCAAAAATAAAAGGGGAAGGCGCAGTGGCTATAGCTCTTTGGTGGGTCGAGGAGTTGGTGGGGGGCGCGGTGTCACGCTATTGGCAGATCAGTGTTTAGACGGGTCGCTATTGGTAGATCGCGATCAGATAATGACTCTTCATTGGTAGAACCATCCATCCATTGAATACCATCGAAGAAATTGGTTCATAGGCAGTTGATAAGCTTATGTTTTTTTTTGTTTTATATTTCAATATAAACAGTCGTGATCAGCTGCTCGGTTTGACATAACGCGACGAAATTAAGTAAGTCCGCAATTTCCCTACTTCTCTGATACTAGGTATTGCACAATTGCGACAAATTCCCCTCCAATTTTGCTGAGCGATGTCTCACTTTGTCAAGCCCTTCATCAAAATAATTTAAGTATACAAAATAGATAATCATTTTTAAAACTCCACCATATAGTAAGAAAATAATACTATTTTAAAATTACCTTCTAGAGGAAGTTTGTCTTCTTATTATCTGACTTCTAGGCAAAGTTATATTAAAAATATTTCACTTTGTAAGGTCACACCGAAACAAGATGCGCTCTTTAAAGCAAAGATTGAAAATTGTTAAAAAAAGATCTATCTGTCTAGATAAAAAGTACACATTTTAACGACAGACTTGAAACAGTAAGCTCCATAGTGCTGCGCAGTGCAGCGTCGCTTGAAATAAAAGCATTGTTTGTATACAAGTAAATAGAAGTTTAAATCTCCGTCCTAAACCTGAGTGCTACGGTTGCCCTTGGTGTGAACTAACCCTTTGTAACAATATTTTCAAAAGAAATTACTAAATATTTTATAATTATATCTTGAGGCAATGAAGAATAAACGTATGTATCTTAATTTTAAAAGTAGATATCTGTTTGAATAACTAGGTTTATATCATTTTTAGTTTGAAAACTTAAGAACTAGAGCTTTAATAGGTACAACGAAAGGACTTATCTTTTTTTTTTTTTTTGATTTTAATCAAATAAATCGCTATAAAGATATATCAAAGATATTGAAGGATTGAACTTATGTAAGAAATAAATAACAACTCACAATTTTATTTTAGAATAATATAATTATTTCAATTCATATTATCTAACTATAAATGCCATTAATAACTATTATATAATTTTCACTAAACATTTAAACCCGAGTATTGACAAAAGTGAAGTCTATACCACCTCTAGAAACGGACAAACAAACGCTTAGAGGAAGATATTATCAACTATAAAACGAGATGGAGGTATAAAAGTGACTTTACAAAATGGAGGAATAAAAATTAAGTTAAGGGACTAAAACTTGAGTAAACAAAAATAACAATTATTCAAAATCTAACCTTAAAGCACATAGATATTAGAGCAGATATTAGTTTAATATATTGATTTGTGAGAGAGATGGCGCTATAAAGCTGAGACTTGCTCTCTCTTTTAAATGTGCATTTTTCGGTCAAGTAAATTGATATTAGGAAAATGAAGGTCACTTTTATACCTCCAACCAAACAACTGATACCTGGGGCATTACAGATGGTACATCTAATCAAAATGAGGGTATTTTTATTGTCAGAACTGAAATAAGCGACAGTCGCGTGATCTAGCGCCAGAGAAATCCAGGGTAGTGCATAGATCTTGGCACAGTTGAACAACGATTGAAATACCCCCAACTAGCATTACATTAGCGTGAAGTTCTTAGGGGCAATCAAGTTGACACCAGAAAATACTTATTGTTACTTTTAGTTCTATAATAGTAAATGAATTCCTGGTGTAAGTCAAGGCTATTTGGAACGAAACTGTTCTACTTTAAGCAGTACAGAACTTCAAAATTTTAAGAAGCTTCGCTATACGTTTTCAGGGTTCCGTAGTCAACAAGGAACCCTTATAGTTTCGGTCTGTCCGTCCGTCTGTCTGTCTGTCTGTCCGCGGTTTTACTCAGATACTATAGGACCTACAAAGCTGTAATTTGGCATGAATACACATATTAATGATGGCAACAAAATGGTACGTGAAATCGTAAAAACATTTTTTTTTATGGTACCTCCCCTACACATCAAGCGGGGATGAATATTTTTTTTCGCGCCCACCTCATCGTGTGGGGTGTCGTTGAATAGGTTTTTTAAAAATATTGCGAGTATTCCTAGATCATTTTCCGATTTAGGGATCCGTTTGTGAAATATTAAGTTTTAAAGTGGAAAAAATCGTTAGAGTCCAGTGTCCCCCCTTCTACCAGCTAAACGGTTGATTCTGGAAATGTGAAAAAATTCACGGGAGTAGGAAATATGCTGAATTTAAAAGGAAAACTATCACGGCTAAGAAGACTTCATAAGTTATTGAGTAATAGTCGATCAACTAAAAAAAATGTATTCAGTGAAGTATAAAGGAACTTTTCGTTCAAATTCCTTTGAAAGTAACTGAGATGATGTTGTTAGTAGTGTAAAACACGCTATAAATGTACGTTCATTGACCATAAAAAATTGTCAAAAACTAGCGGTACAACGGAACCCTATATTGCGCGTGGCCCGACACGCACTTGGCCAGTTTTTTTATTGTAGACAAACTTTTAAAAGAGGGAACGAATTCTTAAAGCTGGGACTCCTTTAAGGTAAATCCAATAAGATGAAGAATATTTTTTATCAGATTATTTTTCTCAAACGTTGTTAATTTTCTGAAAACTTGCTATCATCATATCGCTTCGTTCCAGAATATCGTTACATTGAGTATTACCATATATTTTTCTATCACTTCCAGAAATATAGATCATTATGGAAGCGATGCCAGAAGCAGATGACTTGACTCCTAGATCTTTAACCATATCGTTGTCCAACCTTACCAATGTTCTATGCACATCGTTCAAGAGACAGATGACGCGTATCCTATCCATCAATTATTGCTAAGAGTTTCTACGCGATAGGAATGTAAACTGTGGAGTGGCCATCAAGAACAATCGTCGATATTTTCAAAACTATCTTTTCTGACTCCATTAGAAGAAGTGTCTGACTGAATTTCAATGACTTTATTCCATTTCATTACTTTTATATCTTTGCTCCTCTAGCATTTTTGTTGTTAATTCTCTTTTTTCTGCTTTGTCATGGCAGATTTGCATTCTCTTGTTCTACACAATCAGCATTGTTAACAGCCTGAGATCTATCCATATCATTTGAGGCATTACTGTATCTCATCTACTCTGGGGCCGTACCACGAAACTGTTTTGAGACTCAAACAATCGAACGAAAATGCCGCGTCCTACTCTAACGAACGTGAAATGAAGTTGTTAGAGCAGGACGCAGCATTCTCTTTCGATTGTTTGAGTCTCAGGCGGTTTTGTAGTAGGCCTACTGGATCGTTCCGAAGATATCGACGACCATCCAGACAATTACCACAGACGCGGCGGACACATAGGCCTGTTATCACTGTCCAAACCTTATCAACTAAAATCTACACAACGAACATTATACTGATTGGAGTTACTAACATTTGTAAATAGATATAAAACAACGCCTCTTGTGCTGTCAGAATCTATTCTAGCGAGTTGAATATGCTTAGATCAATCTAACATAATATATATATATATATATATATATATATTGATGATTATCTTGTCTTTTCTTTAAAGTTATCTTGAGCATGAACTTTATGAACAATAATTTGTAATACCGGATAGATCAATACCGTTTACAATTGTCCACATCCACAAGGTAAGTAACTTCATTTGAATGTCGGTATTAAATTACTGACCACGGGAACTGGTGGGCTATTATGACCTCTTATTTCCAGCCAGTTTACGCCCAAAATGTACCGATTTCGGGCGTAAACTGGCTGGAAATAAGAGGTCATAATAACCCACCTGACTACTGAAACCACGGGAGATTGGCAAATATTGTTCAGATTAGTGATACTTTCCAAAATTGTATGCGTTGCCCCTTATTTAATTACTTAAATAAAATCATTAAACATTAACTGACTTAAAAAATCTTTAAATCACACTTGACAGTTGATTCTTGATTTTACACACTTATTTTTAACTTGATGTCCGATTTATCTAAGCATTATTTTGCCCTTATTATGTATTATGAAATAATTGACTGTCATATTTAGATATGTAGTGGCTACCATCCAATACTAATAAAAATATCCACACTGTAATAGGCGTCTTAGTCAAATGATGTTTGTCTTTGTCAATCAACTGCCCCCTTAGACAAGCGGCAAGCGATCTTCGTAAACGCTAACGCTACAGAATGTATGGGACTTGACATTAGTATACGCTAGCGAAGCGATGACTTATGTCAAATCGCACACATTTTGTGGTGTTAGCGTTAGCGTTTACGATAATCGCTTGCCACTTGTCTAGGGGGGCTGTTCTCAAGTATTAGACAATGACATAGCATTGATCAACTTTTACATTTACAAAGTGTGTGTTTTATTAGTAGAAGGTTATGATTAAGACATTGCACTTTTAGATTGATGTCAAGATTCTGATGAATTTTCATAAGAAGAGAAACTTGGCCATTGAACTAACAGAGCTCTTTCACACAATATATAGATGATTATAGATAGATCAAGTTATAGCCGTCAAGGTTAATGACCGAAATTCTCTATCCGACGATCTGACTTTAGAACCACAATATATTTATTCCCCAAGTATTATTCTTACGTTCACTCGACAGTGGTCAGAATATTTCACATAATGTGCCTTATAATTACAAAATTTAAAACTGCGATCACTGAAAAATAACTTACACACTTTTGCTTTAAACATGGTTACGATTTTGAAAATAGAGTCTGACAACACAACAGCAGCTTTAACATTGCTAACAGTAAACCAACTTTGGAGAAAAAATGGGGGGGAGGGGTGATACAAAAACAAGCATAATACAAGCAGATAGGCAAATATAATTAGCAATGTTAAAACTTTGTACAGTGAGACCTAGCGCGAGGAATTTTATTCACTACATTCCCAGTCTCTTATACTCCCTAACAAACATGTTAAATTGTAGACATTGTCACGCAATGGATAATCCATGGGTCACAAAATGGACAACCAGACCAGTAATTCGTCACAATTTAAGTGTTACTCTAATTCCATTCGTACAATTTAATGTCTACTTTAACTCCACCCAACAACTACGACCAGTGAATAACAATTCCTCTGAAGAACATCCTTAAACAATACACAACATTCATTCCACATAAAATATTGACATTTAGGTCTGGAGCGTAGCGAGGAGCCGAAGCGGATTCAAGGTCACCACGTGGGCACCGATGGGCACGCAATCCTAGCTACGCCCCCGATCGACAACCTAGGTTATGATCCGAGAAAATAATCTATGCGACTACCATTTACATGTCCATAACAGACCGATCACAAACGTGTGCCATCCTTTGTGGAAATATCTACCGGAGCCTTCGCCCTAGGACACCTCGGTAGGACAGCAAGGTTGCGACACCGACCTACAACTAGTTTGACAACCAGCTGCTCAACCAGTTGGACAACCGGCTGCTCAACCAGTAGGACAACCAGATGCTCAACCAGTTGGACAACCAGTTCCACAACCAGCTGGATATCCAGTTGAACAACTAGTTAAACTACCAGTTGGACAACCAGCTGCTCAACCAGTTGGACAACCAGTAGGACAACTAGTTGAATAACCAGTTGGACAACCAGCTGCTCAACCAGTTGTACAACCAGTTTAACAACCAGTTGGACAATCAGTCGGACAACCAATCGGTGTCCTAGCGCTATAGTGTCCAAAGGGTATGGCGGAGAGAATAAACCGATTTATATACAATAACATTCAATATTTAGGACACGAAGCTGTATATATATTGTCATATTATATATTTTCAAAGACACACAACATTTTAACAACGATGAAGATATGACGTTAGATAGAAATGTATGTTACCGATATATCCCGCCGAAATCTTTGCAACATCATTCAAACATTATAACAAAAATATATTCGCTTTAACGCTAATAAAAAATAATATCTAACTTATTATGTGATTGGTGTTCTATTAAATTATTCGATCGTGTGATAGATATTTTAATTATCATTAACGACGTACAGTACCGTAGCTACCATAGAATATACACGTCTTTACACTACTTGTATGATTTTACGTTTCTCGGGGGACTGTAGATCTTCGGGGTGCGGTATTAACTACCAAAGCCTGTACTGCACTTCTTTATAAAAAAATGTACGGGATTGACGTGCTTATGTCAATCCCATACATTTTGATCAGCGATTCTATAAAGAAGCCATAAAGAAAAAGTATTGGCGAAAGAGCCAGGAATATTTATAAAAGATGCCCCCTCCCGAAAATCTACTTAGCTACGCCACTGGATAACAAAATCGAAATCTATTCTGTAAATAAGTGAGCTATGATTTTCAGAACAGATTGGCTTATACAGGGTGTCGGTACAAATGATATAGGGGGTGTGTGAGATGAAGCGTTGTGACGTCATCGCAGATCCCGATCCGTTCTCGCTTAAGCTGCATTCCGGAGAAAGTCAAAAACATATTTACATATTATATTTTTTCATCAAACCAGTGTTTCCCAACCTGTGCTCCTCCGGAGACACATCTGTGGGCGATACATAATCTGTTTTTTTTATTAAGGGGGTCCGTGAAAACTGTGCTTGAACCCTAGGGGTCCGTAGCTGAAAAGAGTTGGGAAACACTGCATCAAACATTTAAAAACAATTAAAGTCGGGCTACGTACGCCATCTTTTGGGTACATAGCTCGACAGGCGATAAAGCTCCGAGAGAAGCCAAAAACGTACATTCATACACACAAAAAAAAAACCTAAAACCCCGCCCATTTTTCGGACGCGGTCGGGTAAAAATCTAAAGTACTTGGATGTATGACACAGTAGTATTAAAGCCACATGAAAAAAATACATATCTTTTCACATAGCTGTACTTGTAAGTTCTATACTAATTTGGGTATCAGCTGGCATATACTATGGCTCTTATTGCATTTTATCAATGCATTTCCTATCTTATATTTATGTATGATGAAACGAAACTATGTAAAACATGAAATATTTAACAGAAAAGAATGATATAGCAACACTGTTTTTGGGGCCCTAGTAGGCATTAGCATTGACTACGCCCCTGACACAACGTCGTTTGCCAATATATTGAGGGTAAGAAAGACCGCACTAAAGCGACACTTCACTTCCCTATAACTGTCGTTTGTAAAACGTCAGATTAACGTTTGAAAAACGTCAGATTCACGTTTGTAAAACATCAGATTCACGTTTGTAAAACATCAGATTCACGTTTTTGTAAAACGCCAGTTCTATTGAAGTGAAGTGTCGCGTCGCTCTAGTGCGGTTTCACCATAAATGGTAGAGTTAAGTGAGTGCCAAAACCTACACACAAAACAATCGGACGTGAAAAAGCATTGCAAAAATCCCACAAAGTTGGTTTACAAGTCGGAAATGTTAAATCAGAATAAAAAACACGAAAAATAAGAAGACAAAACGTCTCAAAATAATAAGGAAGTTCATAATTCGGACAAAAAGTTTCAATGATTAAAAATAATATAAAATTTTGAAAAAAGAAAGCTTTGCTTAAAAAGACTTACCGTCATCTCTGTCAATTTTTAACGATTTTATTCTTTTCTTTGCGTCATCTATCGACTCTTGGGATGCCTTTTCTTTGGCTATGAGGTTTGAACTCGCCGATTTGTCGCCTAATTTTAGCAAAGAAAAACAAAATAAATATAAAAAAAAAATAATAAAAAGCAAGCTAATGAAAATGTACAAAATGAAAATGTAACTAGACATCTATAGACCGGTAGATCGCAAATACAAAATTTAATGTCTGAAGCAAATATTTTAGACTTCTAACAAAAGGGCCGCCAAATTTTTCATCTCTATCAGCGCCCTGGGCGCCGAAGAATTCTCGCCCAGGGTGCTGCTAGTGTTAGCTTACATAAGACGAGTCGAACGTCAACGTCATATTAACCAACGCTTTCATCATTCGCAATCGGCGATTCTGTAACGAAGCGATAACATAAGGTGGTTCGTTTCCCATACAAAAAAAAACAATCGACATTTTTTTTATTAAATAAGGGGGCAAACGAGAAAACGGGTCACCTGATGGTAAGCAACTACCGTCGCCCATGGACACTCGCAACATCAGAAGAGCTGCAGGTGCGTTGCCGGCCTTTTAAGAGGGAATACGCTCTTTTCTTGAAGGTTTGCAGGTCGTATAGGTCCGGAAATACTACTGGTGACAGTTCGTTCCAGAGTTAAATTAGCTATTAATTACATTAATTAATTTAGTACGAAATTAGCTATTAATTAATTACATTAATTAATAGCTAATTTCATACTATTACTACATATATTTATATGCACTGCACTTCTATTTATTTTGCAACACCAATCCCGCGAAATATATTTAAAATACTTTATTTCACACAGAAGTCACATTTTTATTGATTTTTTAATAAAAAGTGACATTTGTGGCTTATGTCGCGGGCAAAATAAATAGATGTGCATATAAATGTATGTAGTAATAGTATGAAATTAGGTAATTAATGTTGATTGTTTTTTTGTATGGGAAACGAACCACCTTAAGTCTTGCCTAAATGGCCAGACCCACGCGAGACTACACGCATGATAGACAAAGCGCCCTTCCTAGCTATCTTCCGGTCTACAGAAACTACTAAACTATCTACTATTTTGTATGGGAGCTGGGCTCACTCCCGTGAGCATCGCTAGGTGGCGCTGTACAAATCCCATACAAAATCGTAGTAAACGCCAAACGCGTTCACGATCGAATGTCAAACAAAAAACTCACACTCGGCACACTGAGGGGTTAGTGCGAGTTTTATTCGATCATACGCATCGAACGCGTAAACGCGAATTTATATGGGACGAAGCAGCGCCACCTACTGGCTAACGTGGATACTGCTTTGATCCCATATAAATTCGCGTTTACGCGCTCGATGCGTATGATCGAATAAACCTCGCACTAACCCCACTGATCTACTAGTCTACTGGGGTCCACTCACCCTGCTCGTCGTCTGCGGGGCGCGCGGCGTCGGTCTCGTTGGCCTGACATATCAGCGAGACGCGGTAGAAGTAGTTCCGCCAGAAGTTCTCCTCCGTGATACTGAAACGTGACGGCAGTGGAATTAAAGCTGGGAACAAATTATCGGACGAACGTCCGCGGACGTTTTCATCGGATGCGACTTATTTCTATCTGATCAATACAAAATACACTCAACTGTGCACATTGTCTGACATAAGTCGCGGACGCGACCTTGAGCGTTCGGACGTCCGAACAGAATCTGGCTGGCCGGATGTTTTAGCATCCGCGGACGTCTGCCATTGACATATAGGTTAGGTCTTTGACGTCCGCGGATGAACCGCGCACCAATAAGCCGCATCCATCAGCCGCGACTTATGGATGCGTCCAATAATTTGTTTCTAGCTAATGTGGCTCAGTGGTGAGCGCGTTCAGTTCAAGCCGGGGGTCGCGGGTTCGAATCCCGCCGACGGAACAAAAAGTTTTTCAAAGTTCCCGAATCCCGGGTCATGGATGTGTATTAAATATGTGTATCATATAATAAAATCTTAAATATTATAATGTATAGTATAAAAAGTATTAAAATATATATTTCCGTTGTCTGACACCTGCAACACAAGTCCTTCAGGTACTTAGCACGGGGCCAGACTGACGTGGCGTAAAGCGTCCATAGATATATTTAGGGCGAATAAAGGGAAATTGACGATTTTATAATTATTTCATAAATACTTGATGATAAGCCCAGAATTGATTCATATTCTTAGCATAGGTACATACTACATAATATTGGCGAGGGTATGCACTAGTGAAAACACAATATCTTAAAATGTTCTCGATAGGCCAAAAGATGCATCTAATTTTCAAGAATATTCAATTTGTTTTCTAAATTGTATATTTAAATTCTTCAATATTTTAAGACATAATAAAAATCTATTAGCGAGAGACTGTACAAGTATCAGGTGGATTTCAGAAATTCCATATCTTTCTTATTCACCTGGCTTATTAACGACGGGCGCTCCTGTGAAGTCACCATCATGCTGAATAATATGATGGTGATAGTAAAAAAATCGGTTCTTATTATCACCATTCATCATAATATTCAGCATTTCAAAAGAACGTCAGGTTTGAAATGATTTTTTTCTCACCTCCGGGCAAAATACGTCAACTTTCTTCCTGTTACGCTTACCGAAGTTGAAGTTTTCCGCCTCCGTCGATAAGAAAAATAGTATACGCACCATGGGCAGTAAATAAGAAAGCCCCAGATCACATGTTTGTTGCATCACATTACATGTGATCTGAGACATTTCTTATTTTCCTGCCCTAGGGGAGTAATGTGCTATACCCAAAAATATTGTCACAAATAGACTATACATAATTATACAAAGTATATCCATTGCATCTGCCGCGTAGAGCGACGGAACACATCATGTATTCAGTATTCACAGAAACGCTGGATATTTCTAACCACCTATTTTCAATTCGCTCGCATGAGTCGCCTCATGCATTTGATTGACGCTTCCATTCCGTTCCATTCCGCGGCGGTGTAAATTGAGCCTCCCAAGGTCCAAGCCAGGGGCCGTACCACGAAACCGTTTTAAGACTCAAACAATCGTACGAGAATGCCGTGTCCTACTCTATCGAACGTGAAATGGCGTTGCTAGAGTAGGACGCGACATTCTCGTTCGATTGTTTGAGTCTCAAAACTGTTTCGTAGTAGGCCTACAGGACCAAGGACCAAGGAGCCAAGGTGAAATATACTCACACTTTGGGTACGAGGTCGAAGCGCATCTTCTCGAGGTTGGGATCCTCTGCCATGATGGCGACCGCCACCGGGTACATCTTGTCGTAGTCGAAGTCGAACTCCACACCCGCGGGCGGCGCGCGGACGAAGTTCCGCCGGTCCTGTACCAAAAGGTGGGTGTGACCAAAGAGACTACTAAAGATTCTAAGTGTCGCCGCACACGGGCTACACGCGACAGCTACAAACGCCGCCACAAGAAGCAAGAGTGTGGCGGTCACCGGCGTCAACCGTGTGCGGCGAGTCCATATAAAATGTATGAAAACTACAGGAAATATGCCGGTAGCGGCGTATTGTGGTTGCGGCCGGTAGCCCTAAGCCCCAATTTGAACAACGACTGTTACTGATTAACGCACGAATTAGTATCACGTGACCTCTTTCGTTTTTCATATGAATGAAGGAGAAGACATGACGTTTTAACAAGTTGTTAGCACCGTTTATTAACCCCTGTTGAAAAACACTGGTCTCTGTCGGTCTGTCTATTTGTGTTTCATGTAGGTAGCATTCAAACGGACCGGGTTTAACTTACTTTTTTTTAAGCTGACAAGAGTGTGTTTTCTTAGCACTCGTTCACAGCTCGCCAAACTTTGTGTTTATCTAATTCTATTTCGTAAAACGATTCATTACAAAACAAATTATTATGTGTGTGCATCTTCATGGGTTTTATACAGCAGTTTGTCTTCAGACTATCTTGCCCCAAGTTTCAGCACTTACCGTGGACAGCGACAGGCACTCCTCCTTGAGCCCAGCCTCGTTGGGGGCGCCGACCCAGGGCGCGACCGCCGCCGCGCCGCCCTTATCCTGGCCCTTGATGAACGCGTCCTGTTCCTTGTTGAATTCGCCCAGGATGCTCTGGAATGGAATAAGAAGAGGTTACTGTAGCTGTAGGGTATTGTTGATAGTCGACAGTTCCTTTGTGGTGAGAATTCCGACTCAAGTTTTATCCATCTTCGAGGTGGAGGAGTTCTGGCCCGCCGGTGTGGTTTACCGAAGGTTCCGGGGGAGGCTCCCAAACGAAGCGCGCATCACGTCGAAGAAAGAGACTTTACGTGATAATGTGTAGTGTGAATGTGTAAATAATATACTTTTATTAGGATAAAAATGTTCGTCGTGCATCCGTTGTCTGATTGTCATAACACAAGTTTTTACTTAGCATGGGATTAGACGACGTGATGTACGCTACCTAGCTTTTATACTATTGTATATTATTGTATGCTGCAATCAAGAATTTGAAAAGAATTTGATAAATAAAGATAGACACGCCCACGAAGTAGTGGTATTGGTGGGGAGTCCTCGCCCGGAGTCGGAGTGGCGATCACTCCTCTACGATGCACCACGCGGAGTAGAACTGCTTAGTGATACAGTGTTGTGTTTTATCTCTCCCTACAAGTGCCAGCATTGTACAGTAACCAATAATCATCGTGATGCCGCCATAGTGACTATACCGACCACTCTGTTAATAACGCTAACTCCGCCATAGTGACTATACCGACCACTCTGTTAATAACGCTAACTCCGCCATAGTGACTATACCGACCACTCTGTTAATAACGCTAACTCCGCCATAGTGACTATACCGACCACTCTGTTAATAACGCTAACTCCGCCATAGTGACTATACCGACCACTCTGTTAATAACGCTAACTCCGCCATAGTGACTATACCGACCACTCTGTTAATAACGCTAACTCCGCCATAGTGACTATACCGACTACTCTGTTAATAACGTTAACTGCCTGTTAGAAGCAGTTGCTGCACCGCACTGTTATTTTATTTTATTCAGAATACAGCTTTTCAAAAATTTCACTAAGATAACAATAGGGAATATGTATGTAGACAATTTTTTTTTCAATATTCACTTCATTTTGATACTTATAGAAAAAAAAAACATAGCTGTAGTTATGTTACCGTAACAAAAAGGCACATAGCTCTCTTCATAGATTGAACCCAACACCACCTATAAACATCCATGGCTTAATTATCGCCGAAACCATTAGACGTCCGCTGTTCCTGGGACCAGAGCAATGCGACACCAATGTAAACACAGCGTCATTGTCGCCGCCGCCCGCACCAGCCGACCCAGCCGTCGCAGACGCCGGACTCGCCGCACCGCGCCCCATACCATACCCCTCCATAGTTTATAAGCAATAGTTAGGCCCACACCAGTCAGTTGACAGCCACCTCTTGCCCGCTCACTGTAACTCTGTGCGACATTTAAAAGTAATCTGTAGTGTATGCGTTTATTCACTCTCAAACTCATACAGATAGTACTGTCTCGTTCGCACCACGTCAGAGATACGAGAGCTATAGGCGAGAGTAGACGTGTTGGTGGTCTGTCCATTAAGTGCGTGTACGAGCCAGTGATACATAGTATATCCACCATTGGACTGGTTTTACAAGTGGCGACGAGCAAAAAGGTATTTTTTTTTCTCATTTTGTAAGATAGGGGGGAATTATACGTTAGGAAGCAAGTAGGTAAATGGTTATGTCGGTCACTAGTAAAATTAAACTTTGTGATGTTAGTTTACTACTTTCAAACCTCGGTCGAATAAATATACACCAAGTTAAATACATTTATTCCATGGTGTGTGATTATCGTATCAATTTAAAGTTTCTTACGTAGGTAGTAGTACCCACACAAACAAAAAAAAATGCAACTTGGTTAAAAAGTACTGCCTAATCTTACTAATGACCTACTTAATAACCCTTGTGCAACAGTCAACGTAGGGTTATAATACGCCTTTGTTTGCATTCGACTTATAAGTGCCAACGAATAAAGTACTTGGTGCTCGTGTAACTGGCTCGCATGTTTATGTTGGGAGTATTTTAAGTGGGTCGAATGTTTTGTTATGCTGGAAGTATGGGGGATTCGAAGAAGTGACATTCTTGCATTCTGGCAATAGGGAGGTTTAAGTTTGAACTTGAAATGTACGACGCAGCTCGTACTTGTGCCATGGTACCTATGAACTATAAATAGAGATAGAGGTGCCTATCTGATTGTCATATAATGTTTTGCTGCCATTAAATTGGCGGATTACGATAATGCTGCCATTGGATTGGTAGGTTATGTTTTGCTGCCATTAAATTGGTAGAGTATGATTGTATTTACTGCCATTACAATTGTTTTATTTTGCTGCCATTTGATTGGTAGATTATGGCATGTTGCCATTTGATTGGTGGGTTGATAAAAACAATGCTGCTATTAAATTGGTCGATTATGTATGAACAGTTGCCATTAAATTGGTAGTTTTTTAAGCTGTCGTGAGAGAAATAAACCATATATATATATATATATATATATATATATATATATATATATATATATATATATATATATATATATATATATATATATATATATATATATATATATCCTATTAGTTACGGTTATTCCATTAAAGGGTTTTTTCAGGTCACCCCATCAGACCAGGAAGAAGTAAGGTGCTATGACAAATTTCATGCCTGGGCCGGACAGACTCGATGTGGAAGGACACCTCCACTGTTGGCATTCGTTGGGAGCGTTGGAAAAGGTCATTACTGATCTACCTAGAAGCTGCTGACATTCAAACCCCGGCGAAGAAAAGAGCGACGCTTTTACATTTCGGGGGACCAGGTCTTCAAGAAATATATTCAAATTTACCTGGTGCTAACGCAGATACTTCTACACCAGCAGCTGGTGCATCGGATGGTACTGCAGACAGCCAAGATGTATTTGAAGTTGCCCTAAAAAGACTGGAGGAATATTTTCTGCCTAAGCAGAATAAAGTTTATGAGCGTCATTTATTCAGACAATTGAAACAGGAGAATGGTGAAAAAATGGAGAAGTTTCTGGTGAGATTACGTAACCAAGCGGACAAATGTGGATTTGAGAAGCTGGATAATTTTATAATTGACCAAATCACGGAAAAATGTACATCAAGTGAACTTAGGAAAAAGATTTTGACCATGGGGGACAAAGCTACTCTAGATGAAATAATGGCACTAGCAAATACCCTGGAGTTAGTGAGTCATCAATTGAATGTATATGGCAATGAAGGAAATGGATCAAAGAACCAGGAGGTGAACCAGATTATGAATAAAAGCTATAAAAGAGCTCAAACAAATGAAGTAAGACCAAATCTACGGTATCAACCACGTTGTGCTAGATGTGGGAGCAAATTTCATAAAACCATTGATGCAAACTGTCCTGCAAAGAACCGAACCTGTCACTCATGCAAGAAAATTGGGCTGAAAAATGAGCCCGTTGTAAATCTAAAGAGTCCGAAATTAAGTCACAAAAAAGAAAGTTCAGTAGCAACACAAACACAGAGTATAGGAAAAGACCAAAAAATGGAAATAGCGTCGATATGGTAGATGATGAAGAAGTGGACTACGTTTTTCAAATAGATAATGATTCGTCTGTTAACTGCATGGTTGGTGGCGTAGATATCAGCATGCTTATTGATTCTGGTTGTAAACCTAACCTTGTCACGGACAAAACATGGGAAAGGCTAAAAAACAGCGGTGTGCATGTAAAGAATCAAATTAAAGATCCCCAGAAGATCCTACTCGCTTATGGCAGTCAGTCCCCCTTACCTGTAAAAGGCTCTTTCGAAGCTGAAATTGAAACCAATGGCAAAAAGGATTATTCTACTTTCTATGTCATAAGTGGTGGGACAAGAGACTTACTGGGTAAAACATCAGCACTCAAATTAGGAGTATTACGTATGGGTATTGGCGTCAATCAAGTGGAGAATACAATCACACCGTTTCCGAAATTTAAAGATGTCCTCGTAGAGATACCGATTGATGATTCTGTGAAGCCTATTTCTCAAGCATGTCGGAGAGTGCCTATACCTTTAGAAAAGAAAGTCGACGACAAAATTAAAGAATTACTAACTGAAGACATAATTGAAGAAGTAGAGGGTTCTTCGAGATGGGTTTCACCCATAGTCCCAATCCTAAAAGAAAATGGAGAGTTGAGGTTGTGTGTAGATATGAGAGGCGCAAATAATGCTATAATGAGAGAAAATCACCCACTCCCCACCATGGATAAATTACTACGTAAGATTAACAAAGCAAAATTTTTCAGCAAACTTGATATTAGAAATGCTTTTCACCAGGTAGAGATCCACCCTGACTCAAGACACATTACCACCTTTATAACTCCGAACGGTTTATACCGCTACAAGCGCTTAATGTTCGGTATCACGTGTGCACCAGAGCTGTTCCAGAAAATTATGGAGAGGATGCTAATTCAGTGTGGAGGGGTAATAAACTTTATTGATGACATATTGATCTACGGCAATGATGAGAAAGAGCACGATAGGAGACTAGAGAAAATTTTGCAGACACTAAAGGACAACAATGTGGTTCTTAATGAAAAGAAATGCATTCTCAAAACTCAAGGTGTAGATTTTCTTGGACATCATCTTGAACCCAACGGAATAACACCTCTGGACAAGTACGTGAAAAGTATCATGGATTTTTGTGTTCCTAAGTCCATAGAGGAACTTCAAAGTTTTTTGGGGCTACTTAATTACGTTAATAAGTGGATCCCAAATTTAGCAATGACGTCGGAACCCCTTAAGGAATTACTCAGGAAAAGGCTTGGCAAAAACACCAACAAGATTCCTTTGATAATTCGAAGCAAATGCTTACAAAGATCCAATCGCTAGGGTATTACGATGTCCATGATAAAACCCAAGTGATAGCCGACGCAAGTCCGGTCGGATTAGGTGCTGTTCTCGTTCAAATAGATGCAAATGGACCGCGCATAATTGCATACGGAAATCGGACCCTTACAAACTGAACGGAGATACAGCCAGACCGAAAAGGAGGCATTGGCTTTAGTTTGGGGGGTCGAACACTTTAATATTTTTCTATACGGACGTCGGAACCCCTTAAGGAATTACTCAGGAAAAGGCTTGGCAAAAACACCAACATAGAGAAATTCTGGTTGAAGGCACAACAAGATTCCTTTGATAATTTGAAGCAAATGCTTACAAAGATCCAATCGCTAGGGTATTACGATGTCCATGATAAAACCCAAGTGATAGCCGACGCAAGTCCGGTCGGATTAGGTGCTATTCTCGTTCAAATAGATGCAAATGGACCGCGCATAATTGCATACGGAAATCGGACCCTTACAAACTGTGAACGGAGATACAGCCAGACCGAAAAGGAGGCATTGGCTTTAGTTTGGGGGGTCGAACACTTTAATATTTTTCTATACGGACGTCGGAAACCCTTAAGGAATTACTCAGGAAAAGGCTTGGCAAAAACACCAACATAGAGAAATTCTGGTTGAAGGCACAACAAGATTCCTATGATAATTTGAAGCAAATGCTTACAAAGATCCAATCGCTAGGGTATTACGATGTCCATGATAAAACCCAAGTGATAGCCGACGCAAGTCCGGTCGGATTAGGTGCTATTCTCGTTCAAATAGATGCAAATGGACCGCGCATAATTGCATACGGAAATCGGACCCTTACAAACTGTGAACGGAGATACAGCCAGACCGAAAAGGAGGCATTGGCTTTAGTTTGGGGGGTCGAACACTTTAATATTTTTCTATACGGAAAGGAGTTTGACCTTATTACAGACCATAAACCGTTAGAGATTCTTTTTGGCAAGAAGTCTAAACCATGTGCACGTACGAGGGCTGCTATTTATGTATCCGGAACTGGCCACTTACAAGAACAATATTTAAAAAGTAATTACAACATTTGAAAATAGAACTCTTTGGTTGAAGAATACATTTTTTTTCATGTGACTGTCAATTATTTTTCCATTGTGGCGTCATTTTGAAAATTGCGTGTCTTCATTAGCCATAGATTTAACGCGTGAACATTTTCGTGCAATGATTTACTACGATTTTCGGCGTGGGCTAAATCAACAACAGTGCTTTATTCAACTCACCGCAACTTTTGGAGATGAAGCACCATCAAAAACCACTGTTTATCACTGGTACAGTGAGTTTAATCGTGGGCGGTCTATGCTCACGGATGAAAATAAAGAAGGTCGCCCAAAAACAGCTGTTGTCCCACTAAATATAGATGCTGTGCGGGAACTAATAATGCGTGATCGTCATGTTACATATCGCGAGATAGAGGCGTCCTTAGGCATAAGTATGACGAGCTTACATAAGATATTACACGAACATTTGGCTGTAAAAAAAATATGTTCGCGTTGGATTCCGCACAACTTGACAATCTATTAAAAACTGGCATTTGTCGATTGGTGCAAAGAAATGATAAAAAAATACAACCGTGGTACGTCAAAAGCCGTTTATAATATCTACACAGGTGATGAATCTTGGATCTATGCATATGACCCCGAAACTAAACAACAGTCAACGGTGTGGGTGTTCCAAGATGAGCCGAAACCAACAAAAGTTACTCGTGCAAAAAGTACTTTGAAGCAAATGGTCGCCTGTTTTTTGGAATTAATGGACATGTGGCTACAGTGCCATTAGAGAATCGTAAAACGGTTAATTCTGAATGGTATACGACCATTTGTTTACCAGAAGTCTTTGAAGAAATAAGAAAGGACAACCGACAACGCAGAATCATATTACATCACGACAATGCTAGCTGTCACACCTTAGCTGAAACAACTCAGTTTTTGGAGGGTCAAAAGATCGAATTGACTGGTCATCCGCCGTACAGCCCTGATTTGGCACCTAACGATTTCTTTTTATTTCCATACGCGAAGAACAAATTACGTGGTCAACGTTTTTCGAGCCGCGAAGAGGCTGTTGATGCGTTCAAAATGCACGTTTTGGAGATACCTCAATCAGAATGGAAAAAGTGCTATGAAAATTGGTTCCAGCGTATGCAAAAGTGTGTCGATCATCGCGGCGAATATTTTGAAAAGCAATAAAACCATATTAAATGATATATGTTTGTTTCTTTTTTTAATTCCGGATACATAAATAGCAGCCCTCGTATAGAACGTTGGGTGTTGCGCCTACAATCTTATAAATATCGGATCATGTATAAACCAGGTAAGAATAACATCGCTGATCCTTTGTCACGCCTGTGCAAATTGAATAGTAACCCCTCGGAGAGCGATGATACACACGTTTGTCAGGTGGTTAATTTCGCGCGACCACAAGCAATACAGATGAGTGAGATTGAAAGTGCTTCTGAGACAGATAAAGAAATTTGCAGTGTTAGGAGAGGGCTGTATGAAAGCAATTGGGATGATTCAGTGAGGAGTTTCAAAATTTTCGAAAATGAGTTGTGTTTCTTTGAGAATATTTTATTACGTGGAAACAAAATTGTAATACCACTTTGCCTCCGTAAAAGTGTTCTAGACGCCGCGCACGAGGGACACCCTGGCATTGTAGCCATAAAGGGTCGATTGAGGTCGACCCTACATGGCTACAATGCCAGGGGTCAAGTCTGGTGGCCGCGCATCGACAAAGGTGCAGAAAATTTAGTAAAATCGTGCAAAGGGTGTACCTTGGTGGCTTTACCTACCCCGCCGGTTCCTATGAAGAGGCGAGAACTGCCAATGGGACCATGGATAGATGTGGCCATGGACCTTTTAGGTCCACTCCCTAGTAATGATTACCTCCTTGTTATTATTGACTATTATAGTCGTTACAAGGAAGTGAAAGTGACCAAATCGATTTCAAGTACACAGATAATAAAAATATTGAAGGAAATTTTTAGCAGACTTGGGTTTCCCGTTTTTATAACAGCTGATAACGGGAGACAATTTGTAAGCGAAGAATTCCGTGAGTATTGCAGAGAATGCAATATTCGTCTTTTCGACACAGTCCCATATTGGCCTCAAATGAACGGGGAAGTCGAAAGACAGAATCGAGATATTTTGAAGAGGTTGCGCATCAGCCGAACAGAAGGAAAAGATTTGAAGGAAAGTTTATATGAATACCTGATGATGTATAATTGCACACCTCACTCAACAACTGGACGAACACCATCAGAACTGTTTTTTCAAAGAAAAAACAGAGACAAAATTCCTACGTTAGAAAACACAAGTGAGATATTGACGGATTCGGATGTAAGAGATAGAGACAAGGTTCAAAAGGAGTTGGGGAAACAGTATGCTGACAAGAAACGGAAAGCTATGGAACCAGAAATAAATGAGGGAGAAAAAGTTTATTTAAAAAACATGGACAGGACAAACAAATTGGCATCTAATTTTAATTGAACCCCATTTACCGTGGAGAGCACAAAAGCTGGAGACTGTGTTGTAAGGAATGAAGAAACGGGACAATCTTATCGAAGAAATATCGTTCATTTAAAGAAGGTCGAAGGAGAATGGAAGGCTGTAGTACCGGAAGCAGAAGATAAACAAGATGAAGGAGGTTCAGATAACTAATGTTCACATAGTTGCTTTGTCATATTTTGATGTTACAGTTGATATACTACTATAAATTGTTGATTTTGTTTTGTATGCTAATCATAAGGTTGATTCAATAAAAATCCTAATAAGGAAGGGATGTAGTGTATGCGTTTATTTACTCTCAAACTCATACAGATAGTACTGTCTCGTTCGCACCACGTCAGAGATACGAGAGCTATAGGCGAGAGTAGACGTGTTGGTGGTCTCTCCATTAAGTGCGTGTACGAGCCAGTGATACATAGTATATCCACCATTGGACTGGTTTTACATAATCTAATATTGTAAAATAGAGTTAATATTCAGTATAAAAAATATTTTAAGTATTCAAGCGTTTGAATAACATCACTGGTGCAGTCGGTAGGATAGTGTCTAACGTAACGATTCGGGCTCAATTAGTCCAGTGATCGCGACACAAGATGAAGACTTTAAACTCCAAGTAAATTCAGTGAAAGACACTCAACCAGATTACGCACTATCATCGTGCAAGTGGCCGTAGCAGCATCGACAGCAGCAGCAGCAGAGGAACCGGCTCAACTCACCAGATAGCGGAAGACGATGTTCCTGGGGTGGACATAAAATTTGTTTATTTTCCTGGACATCCCATCTGGCCCTATCCTTATATTAAAGAGCTAAAAGGCTACTGTCTTTTTAAAAATATCATACTTAAACTTAAATTAATTCACTTTCAGAATGTCGAATCCAGTGTCGGTAGATTATCAAAACGTTTCATTATTGTTACCGTCTTACGATGGAAATAAGAAAACGCTGCACTTTTATATCAAGTGTGTGGAAAATGTTATCGACATGATCGAAAACAAGGACGATTAGTCACTAGCGTGTTTAATAGTAAACAACAAACTAACAGGTAGAGCCGTTGAGGATTTGTCTGAAAGAAACAATTTTAAAACATGGAAGGACACACAAAGATTTGGCGAATATAGGTCGGATGTAGAATTAACACAGGATTTGATTAAATTAAATAAAGACAGAGATAATATTATGGAAACATTCACCGATAAGATTAGAGAATTAACATGTAACCTTAAAATAGAGAATATTACGAAAAATTAGCAATCAGCGTCTTATTAGACCAAATAAATCCGATGATTTCAATTATGGTTCGAACTCAAAAAATATTTTTCTTGTACTTACCTATATATAAAGTTATTTATTATTTCTACTTCGGTATCCCAAGATGCTTCACCATGTGTTGTGTTTATTTCAGATCGAGAAAGATACAATAAAGTATATAAAATACAAGCTCATGAAAGAACAAGGCGAAAAAGTTAAATTACTGTTAAATAAAGGAGTTGTGCCTCATAATTTTCAATGCCAAAAACGAAATGTTCCATCACCCAGGAGAGAATGTATGCTGTTAAGAAAAGAAGATTATGATTCATAAATAAAGCTCTCTCCGAGCCTGAAGTCAACAGAGAAAATTTTTTAGGAAGTGAAACTTTACAAACAAACAAGTTATTGTGATGAAGGACCAAGTACTTCCTATAGTGAAGGCTCTGAAAATTATCTAGTGAGGCCTAGTACCTCTCTTATGGATGTTTCTGTAATAGAGCCCAGTACCTCCCATGTTGAAGTCTCTACTAATTACAGAAATCTTACTTAGTGACAAGTGTGTGCAAATAAAAACTTCAGAAGTAAAGCTGTTCAAGTTAATTTAACCCTGCACAGGTCGCGCGGATTACAATAGTAATACATTGATACAAAATCGTTAATTTCTGAGAATAGTATCGAGCAAATCGCCGATGCCCTTAGGTACTTGTAGCTAGATAACCGGTGTGTACACTCAGTGCAGCACGAGTGCCAGCATCGCGTGGTTTTTTATCTGGAGCGCTTCAAAGTGGACTGGATTACTATTGTAATCCACGCGACTTATTACGTGAATATTATTTTTTCTTATTTTTATTTATTTATTAATTTTTAACGTTTTTTTACTATTGATTGTGTATTATATAACTGAGTTATATAATATAAAGAGTATTTTTTATAAGTTTTGAGCAGTAATATGAACTTTCCCTTATAAACTTCTATGTTTTTCAGAATAGCTATATGGATGAACGCATATAGCTATTCTAAAATTGTGCACATAACAATCATTACTACAAAAGTAGTAATAATTGTTATGTGCACAATGCATAATGTTGCGAATATTGATTGTGACACAGGCAATTTGAATAAACTAGAAATTATAACGTATCATAATATAAGAAAGAATGGCGTAGATTTGGTAGACAAAATTGCTCACTATAATATGTCTCAAGAAATTCTATGGCCCAATTGCCTTTGACAGTATTTTTCAATTTGCTGAATTTGAGTGCATTGAATAGGTTGTGTTCAATACCTCAAACAAAAATTTTGAAAAATTTTCACGTAATGATTTGATTTTGATTTCTCTTGCATTGGCATGGATGAAGCTCTTAGCCCAACAGAGAATTAAAAAAAAATCATTATCACGAAGCCTAGCTATCAAAATTAAAATATTTCTTGACCTTCTTGAAAATGAAAGCCGTCCATCTACATCTTCATCTTCAAATACTGGGCGAGTAGGTCGCTGTCTCAACTGCGGAAGAGCGCGTAACAAAAGCACTCGCCAATCATGCACAGGATGTAAAAAATTCGTCTGTCCTAATCATTCTAAGTATATATGTTCTTCTTGCATTGCGGACAATGATTAAAGTTAACATAATCAAGAAGGCTGATTGTTAATCTCATTTTGAAATTAAAGTGCCATTTTTCTATAGAAATACGTTAATGTTCCTATTTTATGTTTTATTTATTTGTTGTAAGACTTTAAGTGAATTAATTGTTTAAAAAATAATTAAGAAGAAGTTCCTTGATATGTTTAAAGTTGCTTAAAGCATGTTGATTAATTATTTTGGAGATTTATTTTGATTTGAAAATGGATTACAATTATTGTAATCCGCGCGACCTTTAACGTGACTTTATAGAGCGCGACCGGTGCAGGGTTAACTACAAAAAAAGACAAATGTAGCTTTATCTCCTTTTCCCCTTCCATCACAAAATATTGGAACTTCACCAATAAAACCTGTGAAGACTGGTGTAAAAAGAAAATTATTCGCAAGTAACTCTGATAGTTATACATCTATTTCTTCTATTTCCTCACAGATATCTCATAATTATGAACCTTGTAGCTCATCTGACTGAAGTTATTGTGTGCAAGATGAATCAGAAGATTCAGATGATGAAAAACATTTTAAAAATGTAATGCGCAGTAGTTTTTTAAGTGCCATAGATGGAGAACCCAAAATGTTACTAGGATTACCTAAACAGTCATACCATATAATAAAACTTTTAAGTGAAAACATTCCACTTCCAACTGTAGATACATTAATAACACTTAAGAAATTGAAGTTAATAATCATTCAGCATACTTGCTTTACATTTTGGCTACTCGCAGAGCACTATCAGTAGAATATTCAATAGAAGTTTAACCCTTATTGCATCAAAAATGAAAGACTTTGTATTGTGTGGCCGACACCAACTCAGGTATATAATTTACTTATATCATTCAGAGCTAGGTATTCTAATGTTATTTCTATTATTGATTGCTTTGAAATCCAAATTGAAAAACCTTCTGATGCAGTCTGACAGAGGGTTCAAAAACTTGTCACATTTACTGGAAGCTGGAACCAACCCTAGCACCAAAGATGAAGTAAAGCAGTCAAAGCGAATAGCAGCTTTGAGAATTCATGTTGAACGAGTAATAAATAGATTAATATCTTTAATCGTGGTTTTAAGAAAACAAAGATACTTAGGTGGTATTTCACTAATCATGTGTAAAACTTCGTTTTATAAAACTTAGTTCTCATTGAACGCGTTCACACGGCGATGTTAATCTCGTGTTCTTGCAAGTGGATCATCAGCTTCTTTATAATCTCATAAATATTTCATCATATCACGAAGCCATGTCACGTTCTTTTTTATACAAAATAGTAAGAAACATTACCTAAGCTTGCTATAAGCAATATCCAAACGCAACTGTCAAAACTGTCATCTGGACATATTTTATTTCGATCGTTCAGACTTCAGATCAATTGTCAAATTTCAAGTGTCGAAATTTTTCCTGTTTGTTGTTTTTGTTGAGTTCGGTGCGCTTGCGATTTGTTTTTGATTTTTTCTTGTTTTGACCCTTGCAATACCTCCCGGATTTTGAATCCATCTTAAACGACGACTTTGGCACTGTTTAACGGACTGGATCTCCCTCGCTTGATCGACCTCGGCTTTGCGAAACGGACAACGATGGCACAGAAAAGGAAAAGAGACCTGACTTTTTCGGCTGCCGAAAAGTCAACCTTAATAGATTTGGTGGAAAAATATTTTCATGCGGTGGAGTCTAAAAAAACAGATGCCGTAAGCATCCGTTCCAAAAACGACCAATGGTCTCAAATTGCCGACGAATTCATCCAGTACACATCCCAGAGAATTGACAGTTCTCAAAACGAGCTGGGAGAATTTGAAGAAAAGAGCAAAGCAGGAGCAAACCCAGCGCAACCAACATTATTTGGCAACAGGCAAGTACACATTTTTATTTCTTTATTGTGCAGTAATATTTTAATTTTGACTTGCTCGCGTTTCATGTGGATTACATAGAATCGGAACGAAGTTTTATAATAATCATATTTTGTTATCCAGACACAAGTTCAACCTAGAACAAGAAAAAAGGAGAAACGCCAATGAACTCGTGAGAGTAGAAAGAGCCCACTCAAAGGAGATGAGATTATTAAAAGAAAGCCTAGCGGAAGAAATAAGCAAGACTAGAATAGAAACACAAAATATATTAAAGGAAACAGAAAACATCATTAAACGGCTCAATTTCGAAACAAACGTACCCTTCAAAGAAATGGAGGAGGCAGGAACATCACTCAAAAACATAGAAAAACACCTTAAAACATCCTACAAACAAAGAAAAGAGCGACGAGGGGGACAAATGGAATAAAATATCAGCAGAAATAGAAAAACTAAACAAAAATTCTAGCACAATAACCAACCAACTCGACACGCTGCGACGCCACATAAACTAAATTATAAACAAATATAACAAACAACCTACGTTTATTACAGCTCGGCAAAGAGCAACAAATCGAACAAAATGACACCCCTAATCCTGAACCAACAAAAATACTGGAAGAAATGGCAGAAATGAAACAAATGATCAAAAGCCTAAACAAAAACGATTAAACAGTGGAAAAGCGAATACAGTAATCAAGACATTGAAACTGAAACAATTAGCGACCGATTACACATTGTTACTAGATAATATTCCACTTTCTGTCGTTGTAAACGAATATCGGCTGTGGATGGTGAAGTGGCAGCGGAGTCAGAACATACCGCAGTCGATTTCTGACCTTATTATAAATTGCGAAATTGAAATATATCCTAATATAAGAAAATTTGTATGTATTATGGCTACACTACCTGTTAGTGTAGCGACAGCGGAAAGATCTTTCTCTACGTTACGAAAAATCAAATCGTGGCTAAGGGCTTCCATGGTTGAAAAACGTCTAAACTCTTACCGGACTGGCACTACTCCACGTCCTTATGGACGTACGTACCCACTGAAGTAGATGAAGTGATAACGCGTTTCGGGAGAAGACGTAAAAGAAAAATTGATTTGGTTATTTATATATGTATGTGACCCCCCCCGGCGCCAAAGCTGGATCCGCCCTTGCAACAGATATACATAATCTGTGAAAATTTCAGAAGTCTAGCTTTAGCAGTTGTCGGGAGACAAAGATGGACGGACGGAACTACGGAATGGAAAACGGAACCCAAAAAAAAAGAATGGTACATTAAAATTTTTAATCGTGGTTTTAAGAAAACAAAGAGACTTAGGTGGGACTTCACCAATCACGTGTAAAGCTTCGTTTTATAAACTTAGTTCTCATTGAACGCGTTCACACGGCGATGTTTATCTCGTGTTCATCAGCTTCTTTATAATCGCGATTAATAAATCCAAGTTTACATGACGTGACGCGATACGTTTAAATATTTCATCATATTGAAAGCCATGTCACGTTCTTTTTTATACAAAATAGTAAAAAACGTTATAAGCAATATCCAAACGCAACTGTCAAAACTGTCATCTCGACATTCATTTCGGTCGTTATGTCAATCGTCAAATGTCAAGTGTGGAAATTTTTCCTGTTTGTTGTTTTTACCCGACTGCCGGGAGGGTTATTGTTGAATTCGGTGCTTTTGCGATTTGTTTTTGATTTTCTCTTGTTTTGACCCTTGCAATACCTCCCGGATTTTGAACCCATCTTAAACGACGACTTTGGCATCCTCGCTTGATCGACCTCGGCTTTGCATAACGGACAACGATGGCACAGAAAAGGAAAAAAGACCCGACTTTTTCGGCTGCCGAAAAGTCAACCTTAATAGATTTGGTGGAAAAATATTTTCATGCGGTGGAGTCTAAAAAAACAGATGCCGTAAGCATCCGTTCCAAAAACGACCAATGGTCTCAAATTGCCGACGAATTCATCCAGTACACATCCCAGAGAATGGACAGTTCTCAAAACGAGCTGGGAGAATTTGAAGAAAAGAGCAAAGCAGGAGCAAACCCAGCGCAACCAACATTATTTGGCAATAGGGAACTACACATTTTTATTTCTTTACTGTGCAGTAATATTTTAATTTTGACTTGCTCGCATTTCATGTGGATTACATAGAATCGGAACGAAGTTTTATAATAATCATAATATTTTGTTAACCATTATTTTCTTTTTTACTCACAGGAGGTGGCCCACCTAGGAAAATAACACAGGACCCGATAATTGACCGGGTTCTAGAACTAATTCAGAGTAGAGTATTGGGGTTCCTAAATATTTTTGACTCTGATGGGTCCCAAATCTTATGGAAGTGTTTATATATTATAATTATTGTTTCTAAGGATACATATTTTTAAAATGAATCTTGCTAAAAATATGATTAGTACCAAAAAGCTACAGATATCTTCGGCAATGGTGATTCGCCTTACCTACTGAAAATGTTGGTGTCATTTTTACAAAGAAAATTAAAAATACAAATTTCAACAAAGGCAAATTAAAAAGATATCTTTCTCTGTCTATCTCTTTCTATTTCGAAACCCTAACTTAAGTTTTCTACAGAATACGAATATTTCCAGCCTTTCAAGACTTGAATACAGCAATGTAAGGCACGGTATGTAGTGACTAACATAATGAGAGGGCATGAATAGAAAGGGTTCATGATGGATTAACTGAAGGCTACTGTATGGCTTCTATTAATTCATTTATGTGCCTATTCAGCATTAGAAAAAAACATTCAAATATTGATAACCTTATTTTATAATACATGAACGAAGTCGTGCTACTTGGTCTTTTATTTGCCAATATTATGTAGATTGTAGCTATCAGCGGATTACTGGCAAAGCTCATCATCATCTTTCCCAAGAAGCAATGAGTGTTACATGAGAGATAAGTTGCCTTTAAAACCTAGAAAAATAGAACGTGGAATTGTAAATTTAGATAGTAATGTGAATCCTGGCACACATTGGGTAGCCTATGTAAAACAAAACAGCTACGTAAAATACGTTGATAGCTTTGGTAATTTAAAACCACCATTAGAACTGATAAATATATGTATAATTTGCCCATAAACTATAATTATAACAGACATAAGCATTTGGGACAACAGACTGTGGTCACCTATGTATTAAATTTTAAAAAAAATATTAGAAGAAACATTTAAATAATATTAAAAATAAATAAACGTGTCAATATCAAAATGTCTTTCACTGTATCTATAACCGGGAGCGAAGCCTCTTTGACGACAAACTATTCTCCGACGTTGGAACTTCTTGGAGACTATGAATGTGGTCTTTTGTACTTTTCAACTTTGAACTCTATACCTAATATTGATGGATGAAACAACAAGTTTTATAACGGTGACAATGAAATGATCGAAATTCCTGAAGGGTCCTCCGAGCTTGAAGATATTTGTGATTATTAGAAAATTAACATAAAAAATACACTGCTTAAACTAAGATGCAATAATAACACATTAAAAACAAATATATTTTGTTCTAAAGACGTTCATTTTAATAAAGATGATTCAATTGGGAACATACGAGGGCTGCTATTTATGTATCCGGAACTGGCCACTTACAAGAACAATATTTAAAAAGTAATTACAACATTTGAAAATAGAACTCTTTGGTTGAAGAACACATTTTGTTTCATGTGACTGTCAATTATTTTTCCATTGTGGCGTCATTTTGAAAATTGCGTGTCTTCATTTGCCATGGATTTAACGCGTGAACATTTTCGTGCAATGATTTACTACGATTTTCGGCGTGGGCTAAATCAACAACAGTGCTTTATTCAACTCACCGCAACTTTTGGATATGAAGCACCATCAAAAACCACTGTTTATCACTGGTACAGTGAGTTTAATCGTGGGCGGTCTATGCTCACGGATGAAAATAAAGAAGGTCGCCCAAAAACAGCTGTTGTCCCACAAAATATAGATGCTGTGCGGGAACTAATAATGCGTGATCGTCATGTTACATATCGCGAGATAGAGGCGTCCTTAGGCATAAGTATGACGAGCATACATAAGATATTACACGAACATTTGGCTGTAAAAAAAATATGTTCGCGTTGGATTCCGCACAACTTGACAATCGATCAAAAACGGGCTCGTGTCGATTGGTGCAAAAAAATGATAAAAAAATACAACCGTCGTACGTCAAAAGCCGTTTATAATATCTACACCGGTGATGAATCTTGGATCTATGCATATGACCCCGAAACTAAACAACAGTCAACGGTGTGGGTGTTCCAAGATGAGCCGAAACCAACAAAAGTTACTCGTGCAAAAAGTACTTTGAAGCAAATGGTCGCCTGTTTTTTTGGAATTAATGGACATGTGGCTACAGTGCCATTAGAGAATCGTAAAACGGTTAATTCTGAATGGTATACGACCATTTGTTTACCAGAAGTCTTTGAAGAAATAAGAAAGGACAACCGACAACGCAGAATCATATTACATCACGACAATGCTAGCTGTCACACCTCAGCTGAAACAACTCAGTTTTTGGAGGGTCAAAAGATCGAATTGACTGGTCATCCGCCGTACAGCCCTGATTTGGCACCTAACGATTTCTTTTTATTTCCATACGCGAAGAACAAATTACGTGGTCAACGTTTTTCGAGCCGCGAAGAGGCTGTTGATGCGTTCAAAATGCACGTTTTGGAGATACCTCAATCAGAATGGAAAAAGTGCTATGAAAATTGGTTCCAGCGTATGCAAAAGTGTGTCGATCATCGCGGCGAATATTTTGAAAAGCAATAAAACCATATTTAATTATATATGTTTGTTTCTTTTTTTAATTCCGGATACATAAATAGCAGCCCTCGTACTAGGCTTTGGAATGAAAACAATAAAAGCTAATATAAGCACTGATTCACAGTATCCTGTCAGCATTCTATCAACAACTATCGTGAGGATTGAAAGTGATGTAGTTAGTGGTTCATTTGTGAACGGAAAAGCAAGCCATATTATTTACGAATTTGTACCTAATGTACCTCCTGGTTATCGAATAATAGAAATACCAAAAAATTAAATTTATTTTTAAGTCAATCAAACTTCTATTAGTTCCATCAATATAAGACTGTTAGACGCTGATAACAAAGAAATAAATTTACGAGGTGAAGAGGTACAATTGTATTTACATTTGAGATTTTTTTTTCCATAAAATCCCTGCCATATTAAATGTCCAAGTTAATCCTAAAAGATCTTCTCACAAAGGCACACGACAGCAGTTAAAAAAGAAGCTTACTAAAAGCAATAAAGAATACCTTAAGCTAATTGGTTTAATAAAATGAATATTTTAAACATATCTCAACAACCCTCATACGACAACAGCATCGAAAGTTTTGAGTATCATTCATACAGACCGTACGTAACAAGTTTCAACAAGAATGATGAAATACGAATCCCCATCAATCAACAAGACCTATATGTGCTGCCTTCGCACAGCAGTTTGTATATCGAAGGTAAAGTAATTGTCTACAACAGGACAACTAAAGAAAAGGTTTCAAATGTAAATTTCGTTAATAATCCAGCGTTATTTCTATTTCAAGACATAAGATATGAATTAAATGGAGTAGAAATAGATAAAATAAAAAACGCAGGTGTAACTACGACCATAAAGTCTTATCTGTCCTTAAATGAAAACGAATGAAAATGAATGGTGGTATCCAGAAAGTATAAATAATACAAGTGGTGGAGAATTTTCTGTATCCATTCCTCTAAACAAGATTTTAGGATTTGCGGAAGATTATGAAACAATTATCATTAACTGCAAACATGAGTTAGTGTTGCTTAGATGTAACACTAACCTTAATGCAATCAAGTTGAAAACAGAAGAAGTTTTGGAAGATATTGTTATAAGTAAAATTATCTGGAGAGTACCTCATATTAAAGTATCTGATCGCGAAAGAATAAATTTACTAAAACAATTAGAAAAAGATCGAGCTATTCCATTAGCATATCGTAACTGGGATTTATACGAGTATCCATTATTACCCAAAACTCGTAAACATACTTAGTCCATTAAAACTTCATCTCAAATAGAAAAACCGCGATTTGTTGTATTAGCTTTACAAACCAACCGCAAACACAACAGTGAATTGTCGATGGCGGAGTTTGATCACTGTCACGTACGTGATGTAAGACTGTTTTTAAATTCGTCATACTATCCATATGAGGGATTAAACGTCAGTTTTACAGAGGACAAAATATTTACTTTATTATACGAACAGTATGCCAGATTTCAACAGTCGTATCACGGACGTCGGTCAGAGCCGTTGATGAGTTTGAAAGAATTCAGAGACGTTGCTCCCTTATTCGTTATCGACTGTTCGCGACAGAACGAAACATTAAAAGGCTCAATCGACGTGAGAGTAGAAATCGAAACAGACCAAGAAATACCTGATCAGACAGCTGCATATTGTCTGATTTTAAACGACTGCATATTTGAGTATAAGCCTTTGAGTAATATCATTAAGAAAATATCATGAATAGTAATACAATAATCGTTGACTTACAAGGATTTAAAAATAATAATAACGATTTTTCAGTAAAAGAATGATGTATAGCCATTCGTCAGCATACACATACATTTTATGTTAAACCACCATACCCATTCTCAGCGCTAACCGATGATGAAAAAAATAATGTTCGGTGGTTAGAAAGAAATAGAAGGTTTCGATGGAGCGAAAGCTTTATCGATTACAGAGAAATGAGAAGAATTATTAAACCTTACTTAAAAGACCGAAACGTTATCGTAAAAGGTGAACAGAAAGTGAAATGGGTGAAAGAACTGTGTGATCATAATAATATTGTAGATATAAGTTACAAAGACATTCCAAGATTTAACATTCTGTACGATCTGTATTGTAAGGAAGAATCGTATAACTGTTTTATTCATAAGAAGTATTGTGCATTAAAAAATGTATTATGTTTAAAAAAATGGTGTTTAGAAAATAATGTACACTTTCAATACAAAAACCTTATATTTATTGCTTTTTATATAAATAATTAAAGTTGAATGAAATAGAAATAAAACAAATATATTCACATCATACATACAATTTATTTAAGCAATAATTACGTAGTTATTGGGCATTCTGACACACCGAAGTGAGCGAGGGCGCGAGCGAACGGAGGTTTAGCACAAATAATTTCTTTCTCCTTAAAAAATGGTGTGTGGTTAAGTGTGAACTGTATTCGCTAATTAACTGTTTCATAAACTGAAGTTTTAGTGAATTGTGTTAAGTTATTGACTCTGCCTAACTCTCGTCTTCACACTGTCACCCGCCCCCCATAATTTAGGAAACAGATGATATTATCATTCGTTCAGTTTTGCTGACTACATTAACATAATTGAATTATATGACATCAGGCAATTTCCATACAATGTAAAAGGGGAAAAACGGAGCGGGAAAAGAAGAGAAGGTAAATTCATTTTCTATTTGGAAACATAAAATCGACATGTAGTATTTTATTTTTGTTTCCTTTTCTATTTTAGGAACTTTTGAGAGAAATAATCAAGCCGTTTATAAAGATTATTGAAAAAAGGATTTATCTACAAACACAAATAAAGCCACACTCAAAGCGTCGGCTAAAATAACTGTATTACCTTTATTATTATTTTTAAGAACTCTAATTTAGAGATGAATGTTATTTTTCTTGATTACATAATATTATGACGAACACGAGAATTCGTGAAAAAAAAAACAAATAATTAATCAGTGGAGTATGACAAAAAATAAATTGAACAAGTAAATACACTAAGACCACTGGTCGTGCACTTAATTTTATCATAACATAATATATATTTTCTTATTAAACAAATAATAATTATAAAGCTCTCAAATGATGCTCTGGGTTTGTGTTATGTGTGATCTCCACTGTTGGGAGGTAGTTCAGTTTGGGAGTTTCCGTTCATCGACCGTTGGATGTGCCTTTAACATAATATGGCAATTCACCACTGACGGAAGAAGACGAAGAAGACACGTCTCTTGACACTTGACAGATGTCAAGAACTTTCGAGTCCTACTTGCCGGGAACCGCGCTTGATGGCATACGAGAAAATTCTGTCCTTATAATTTTCCTAGAAAAGGTATTTATTCCAGCTGGAATTTTCATGTGTTCTCCAATATAAAGGCTTGTGGAGTCATTGTAATTTAAGATTTGAACTTCGTGGTCGGCCGAAGCCTTCGCCAGATAGACAGGAGCTGCAAATTACGGAGCCCTGCTGTCTACGAACAGGTGAGTCAAGCATAATATATTTCCAGTTAAGTCATTGGAGAGCCGCATAATAGAATAACAAATAATACGCTCATTTTGGAGGTTCGAGTTGAGAACTTCGTATTATCCCGCAGGAAATCTAGCTATTTATACGCTATTGTTATTCCAACCACCAAGAAGGTAATAAAAGAAAAGAAAACAGAACATCTTAATGCATTTTCGAGCAGTTTAAGAAGCATGCCTATAACATAATTAATCAATATCGTGAGTATCGGATAGGGATGATCGATATTCATCGACGTTGAATAAACATCGATGTTTAACTATAAAACATCGATGTTTTAACATCGATGGGTTGACTTCGATATCATCGAAACATCGATGTTACCTGAATAAAATATCGAAACGTCAATTATTCTTTTGGGCGCGGTCTAGCGTGCAGTAGGTGTACTAGCTTCAAGTATAAATATTGAATAGTCATTAGCAGATGATCAAGTTTCAACTATTTTCCACTTGATGACACTGATCAAAATAATCGGAGAGCTCACAGCCGTACGAATAAGTTTGTTCGGAACAGACTGAAGGGAAAAAACATGTCAAAGTTATTATTTTTTTCTACAAATTGTCCCTAAAAAATACTGGGAATGTTATTTTTTTATTATTTTTGTTATTTCTAGTGCATGTATCTAATAATTAATTAAAACTTTTCATAAAATAATAGACAGTTTTACCAATTTGTTTCCAAAAACATAGATGTTTTAAAAATATCGATGTCTTTCGATCGATATTTATCGTACATCGATACTTTTGATTCGATGTTAGCATCGATGTCAACATCAATGTTTTCCTAATATCGATCATCCTTAGTATCTGAGATGTATAAATAAATTTAGATGACCACTCAGTTCTGTTCCATACTATACTAACTATTCGGAGAACTATGGCTTTAAATTAGGTACAGAGATAAAGTGTTACTTTTTCTGAAAAACAAAGCAAATTCATTGTATGAATATCTGAGAGAGAAGATTTTGTGGAAGGGCTAGCGTACTTGGCAGATATATTTACTCATTTGCACGAGATTAACCTGTCTCTTCAGGTTCCTGCAGTCACTGCACTCTGAAAGGTTTTTTAGGTTAACTGCCACTTTGGAAAAGGAGAGTGGAATCAGGTAATTTTGCTAATTTTCCGATGTTGGAAGAGTTGATAACACAAAGTGACGGCCGGTATGCGGGCGGAGGTCACTGGCTAGAAAAATAGACGGGCGCTCTATTCTCGCCAGTGTTAGCAGCCAGCGTTGGCCTGGCTTGAAAAACTGTTCACACAAGGCAAATATCAAGCCAACGCTGGCTGCCAGTCTTATTGGCAGCCAGTACTGGCTCTGTGAAAACTATACTTAATATAAAAAGGTACGGTACGGTACATTTCACAGACGATATATTGAAGCAGCGGTGGCAGGCGCAATATCCCTCCTAATCCGTCGGAAGTGTCGAAAAATATGTCGGAAGGACTATCGCCTAGTCCTGACCTGAGTCCCGACACTCACGAGTTGGAGGGTGATGCGTAAAAAGTTTTAACTGTGAAAATTTTAACGTCACGACGTCGCTTTTGCGGGCGCGTCCTGCGCTGGGGTCTTCTTTTTTTACCCTTTCTATTTGTGTTCCCATTTCTCGGGAGGTCAAGGGCTCGTTGCTCGGTTTGCGTGAAGTACGCTTCCTTGCCAGCTCGGTTTCAGCGCTGGCAAGCTGCTCGATGTTGTCCGGGCCACGCAGAGTCTGCTTCTGGTGACTGACTTGGACCGTCCTGGCTCCAGCTCTGAAAGCTGCTAGACGTGGACCCATCATTTTCATTGCCCTCCTGCATCCCAAAGGTATTTTTGATAAAACGGAAAATTTTGTGATATTATTTTCAAATTATTATTTAAATATTAAAAAAATTAAAAAACTTGAAATACACAGACCATATTTTGTAGATTCTAGTAAATTATGTCATGAGAAAATTATTGGAATGGAATTTCTATCAAAGATTTTCAAATATTCTTGTGGGAATAATGCGTAGAGGCCAAAGGAAGATCTTCCGACCGAGCGAGATGGTATGCCCGGTCGGGCCGAAGCCCACTGACGTCATTTCAGACGTTGTATATATCTTGCCGTTCTCCGAAACTTCGATAGCGCGATGCAGGATTGTTAGGCGAATTGTGGGTACCGCCACATCACTCCCCCCCGAAGACCGGAGGTCGAATCTTGAAATCTTGTCGCTTGAGTCGCCAGTGCCAGTGAGTTCCAGTGAGTCGGAATTGTTGCAGTGAGTCCCAGTGAGTCGGAACTGTAAGCTGCTGCACGGGATCCAGTGAGTCGGATAAGCTGCCGTGCGAGGCCAATGCTACGTGCTGACCAGGAGAGATGTGCTCTGCTTGCTGACCGGTCGGTGTAGTGAGAAAGCCCGTTGATGCCGATGCGGAGTCGCCCAGGCCGCGGTACGTTGCGGCTAGTGGACGATGTACCTGATGAGGCGATGCTGGCTGGCGCGGTGCGGAGGGGCGGGGAGCGATGATGATGAAGGAGGCGTGTTCTGTCGAGGGTCACCAATGTGGGAATAATGCGTAGAGGCCAAAGGAAGATCTTCCAACCGTAGCAAGATGGTATGCCCGGTCAGGCCGAAGCCCACTGACGTCATTTCAGACGTTGTATATATCTTGCCGTTCTCCGAAACTTCGATAGCGCGATGCAGGATTGTTAGGCGAATTGTGGGTACCGCCACATTCTTTTCAACAAATCTTATAGATTAACTAGAAAGATGAGTCTTGTACGAGTTTCCACCAAAAAAATTGTTGAACCTAAAGCACCTAAGTCGACTATTGACATTCAATATCCGTGTACTTGGTTTAAGGCAAATGAGGGTCAAAAGCCTCCTCTCTCTTTTGAATCTGTCACTGATCAACTGGATATAGCAAGAAAAATGATAAGCAAATCAATCACTGACAACCAGATCGACATTCGAGTAGCTTGCACATTCCTTTATCTGTTTGGGAAAACTGTGACAGACAAACTAGAGGGAGACTGGGAGTCTTATGGGGTTACCATCGGGGTTGACGGTCAGGATATAAGTCCAATATCTTTGTTGAATGATCGTGTCGTACTTAAAGTCAAAGACATTCCTGGAACAGAAGGCATCACACATGAACAAGATGCCTGGATGGCAGGATGCGTCCTTGGTATATACCGACTAATAAAAGCCAATGTATCTGAGTACAGGGCATCTCTGGCAACTAGGATCCAGTTAACAGCTCTTTATAAGGATGCTGGCTCTATATCAGATATAGTTGATATGTACGAAGGGTGGCAGAACAGTAAACCATTTAATATGTTGGTGGCAGCGTACGACATGTTCTTCCACAAGTTTCCTAAACATCCCCTTGCAAACCTCAGAATAAGCACGACTGGGTCTAGACATAGGGATTGTGCGGCTTTAATGTCTTACGGATACATCACAAGTCTACTTGGAATGCCGAAACTTACTGATCTAATGGATTGTAAGTCAAATTGGAGATGACATAGAATGATGACAAGTGATGACGAGCTGACAAATGATTTCTCTTACTTCCCGTATCATGTCGACATGGGGTTAGTTATGAAGTCCGCATATTCTGCAACTGCAACACACTTCTTCGAATGGGTTCATCTAACTGGTGCACTAATGAGGTCAACAAGATCGTGCAATGCGAGGCATATAACAGAAGCAAGGGCATCAGATATACTAGCCAACAGCGCATGTCTTGCTTATGTATATTCTAGTGTTGTCTCGTTCACTAAAGTGTATACCGAAGATGGTGAAGAAGCGGCAGAAGATGAGGACAGTGGTGACGAAGATACGGACGATCGGGCATTCGTCCTAAAGTCCAAAGACCCTCATGACTGGGTATCTCTCGTATCCTCTACTCGAGGAGAATTACCCGGAAAGGTCAAAGCATTTGTAGTCCATGCAACAAGATCAATAAAAGAGCCGAGGGAGGGAACCATAGACCACCATCTTACAAAGGTTGTATCCACTTTCGGACCGAAATGATGATTCAATTATTTGACAATGCTCAATGTAATAATAAAATTAAGGACTGATTTTTTTTCTCTTTTGCTACGAAGGAGGTTTTATAAACCTTTACTGCATAATGTCGGGTGCGGCTTACAGCCCGCCATACCGACGCGAATACGTTAATTTTAATAAAAAAATTGAACCATTTGTACCAGGCTAATTTTTGCATAGCTAATCATCGTCGAGTAGCCATTCACGAAAATCACCTTGCCATACTTTTCCGACAGGTCCCAATGGCCGCTATACTACACATACCACAAATAGGATAAATAATAATCAAGAGGTGCACCGTCTCCACCGCCTCCTTCTGGAGAGCCGGATGAGGAGCCGAAGAAGCAACAACGCAAACCGCATTCTAATGCTAACAAGATGCGAGACCGGAAGCGGCAGGATATCCGCCGTCAATCCGACCCCCGCCAAGATGCGGCAGAAAAAGAAATAGCGGACAAAATCAACAAAGCTCTCTTTTTCGGTTCGAGGACTCGATGACTGCTCAAATAAACATAACATAGTGGTCCAACCTACACCGACAATACTACCGAGTCCTGATTACTACTAGGCAAGCTGGACAACACTTAATTGGTGTTTAAATAATCGGCCAAGTGCGAGTCGGACTCGCTCACGACGGGTTCCGTACCACTACAGAGCAAAAATAGGCTAAAATTTTTATTTTTTGTATGGGAGCCCCCCTTAATTAATTAATTAATTAAAATTTTATTATTAATTATTAAAGTACAAAATACAATAAAGTATTTTGTGAACATTTCAATTGCCTATGTGTTGCCGTTATTGATTAAGAGCAAAAAATTGCAAAAAAATCACGTTTGTTGTATGGGAAATATTTAATTTATTTTGTTTTTAGTATTTGTTGTTATAGCGGCAACAGATATACACAATCTGTGAAAATTTCAGTAGAAGAATCTTTTCAAAAATTGTAGCAGAGGGTTGCATGCCTTTCCTTATATAGTTAAAGGGACATATGTGAACCTGCAGCTGTAACTACTGCTGGCCATTGTCATTATAAAACCATAAATAGGCTTTAAATGCTGGTATTTTCGTTTTAATAGTTGTAGGATTACGAGGGCTGCTATTTATGTATCCGGAACTGGCCACTTACAAGAACAATATTTAAAAAATAATTACAACATTTGAAAATAGAACTCTTTGATTGAAGAATACATTTTGTTTCATGTGACTGTCAATTATTTTTCCATTGTGACGTCATTTTGAAAATTGCGTGTCTTCATTTGCCATGGATTTAACGCGTGAACATTTTCGTGCAATGATTTACTACGATTTTCGGCGTGGGCTAAATCAACAAGAGTGCTTTATTCAACTCACCGCAACTTTTGGAGATGAAGCACCATCAAAAACCACTGTTTATCACTGGTACAGTGAGTTTAATCGTGGGCGGTCTATGCTCACGGATGAAAATAAAGAAGGTCGCCCAAAAACAACTGTTGTCCCACAAAATATAGATGCTGTGCGGGAACTAATAATGCGTGATCGTCATGTTACATATCGCGAGATAGAGGCGTCCTTAGGCATAAGTATGACGAGCATACATAAGATATTACACGAACATTTGGCTGTAAAAAAAATATGTTCGCGTTGGATTCCGCACAACTTGACAATCGATCAAAAACGGGCTCGTGTCGATTGGTGCAAAAAAATGATAAAAAAATACAACCGTCGTACGTCAAAAGCCGTTTATAATATCTACACAGGTGATGAATCTTGGATCTATGCATATGACCCCGAAACTAAACAACAGTCAACGGTGTGGGTGTTCCAAGATGAGCCGAAACCAACAAAAGTTACTCGTGCAAAAAGTACTTTGAAGCAAATGGTCGCCTGTTTTTTTTGGAATTAATGGACATGTGGCTACAGTGCCATTAGAGAATCGTAAAACGGTTAATTCTGAATGGTATACGACCATTTGTTTACCAGAAGTCTTTGAAGAAATAAGAAAGGACAACCGACAACGCAGAATCATATTACATCACGACAATGCTAGCTGTCACACCTCAGCTGAAACAACTCAGTTTTTGGAGGGTCAAAAGATCGAATTGACTGGTCATCCGCCGTACAGCCCTGATTTGGCACCTAACGATTTCTTTTTATTTCCATACGCGAAGAACAAATTACGTGGTCAACGTTTTTCGAGCCGCGAAGAGGCTGTTGATGCGTTCAAAATGCACGTTTTGGAGATACCTCAATCAGAATGGAAAAAGTGCTATGAAAATTGGTTCCAGAGTATGCAAAAGTGTGTCGATCATCGCGGCGAATATTTTGAAAAGCAATAAAACCATATTAAATGATATATGTTTGTTTCTTTTTTTAATTCCGGATACATAAATAGCAGCCCTCGTACCTTCTGTGTATTACGGTTTTTCGGTAACTATAGTGTTGGGACTACTGTGTTGGTTACTAATTTCGTGGACTGTTAACCATGATATAAATGACGGGTGCTTAAGCATGATAGTAAGTCACGGTTTAGGTTTTATTCTTATTATTCTTGGAATAATAAGTCAACAAAAAACCTTCACATTTGATATTTGGAGTCATGATTATATTCTGTTGTTTAACATACGTATCCATGCTCTTTTTAGGTTCAGTGGATGGGATGGTCTATAAGCTTAATGGAGATGTGCAAGGTGACAAGGTCATTTATAATGCTGACGTTAACGTTGTGTCTGGTACATGTGTTAGCATGGGTAATGACACTTTGATGATTAAGGGAATATATAACCGTGTCTCGGTATCTTATAAAATGACAGTTCCTTCTACTTTTAATGCCAGATTTTTAAACTCTTCCTATTATTATGAGTCGGATAAGTGCCCGGCAAAGATAACATCCAATTGTGGTGAAGGTCAAATACCTTATGACATATGTGACAACTTGCAAATGTATCACAGTTGTGTTTGGAATCCTTTAGGTTGCGCCAAATGCATAGGAACAGGCACTTATTATGGGCGGTATTGTTTCACACCTTTAAATGCCGTTAATGTATATGATAGACCTAGTGCAGTAATGACCAGGACTTTAGATTTTGTTCTTATGTCTAAAGGACGAAATATAACAGGAACAATAAATGTTGGAGAGGACACGTATTTGGCCGATGATCATTTTTCCTTAACTAAATTAAATTTAATTCAACCTGTTATACCAAAAACCGTGTTAGTCCATGACAACGGAACATTTTGTAGGGAAAGTGCTTTGGAAGATGTTAGTGTGTGCCATAGCATTACACCCGGAAAAATAGATCGGATTGAGGGAGGTTTGGATTGTCTTGGGATAACTTATGACAAACCCTATGCCGATTACTCTGTTGCAGGTTCAAAATTACATTTCTCTACCAACACAGCTGAGCGGTTTTTAGATTCATTCTTTAATTGTTCAGATAACGTTGTTGTTGCTAGCGATTTGTCAGCTATACAAGTCAATGTCGCAGCCGCAAGTGCAAGGCTAACTATAACATACACAGATTACATTGCTGCTACTACTTGTAACCTTTGTACGGACATAGCTCTAACGTCTACAAGGATGAAGGCGTTGGTGGTTCGACTTTAGGCATTCCACAATTGAAGTTGTAGGATCGTCTAATGGTAATTGCGTTGCTTATCTTTCAACTGATAGTTGCGAAATTATAGGTCACAGAGATGTAGAATTAAATCTTAGGTTTAACATAAATATAACTGTTGCTTGCATTTATTCTACCAGGACTACGCTAAAAATATCTGGTATTGTTGAGGCTAGTGAAGAGATCAAAGGATTGGTAAGAGCTCCCACTTTCGCAGCCGCTGCTAAATGGAATGTAGTTGAAGGAAATGTTACAATTCCATCGACTACAGCACATTTCATAGTTGACGCTCTTAGTTATACTGAGAGATTTAAAAAAAAATTTAAAAAAAAATATTCGTAAATCACTATTAAGCTATTGAAAATAACATACTCGACTGAAAATTCAGCAACCACCTTCAGATCGTACCCGATGTTAGGCTCCACGTTTGTAAATTTAAAGAAGCATACTTGTATCACAATTTACTATAATTTTACATCTTGATATATTTAATCTTTTTTTCCTTTTCCTTTAGCTTTTATTAAAAATTGGATTAATAGTTCATGTTATGGACTAAGCTTTAATAATGGTCATGTACGTAACATTCGGTCATGTGCGTAACGTGTGTTACGATGTCATAAATGTTATAAGTACAATTTTTTGCGACCATAATCGGATATAAAAGTATAGATCAGGGGTCACCAAATGGCGGACCGCGGTCCGCGTCCGGACCGCCGACTCTTTGTGTGCGGACCAAGCATTTTCGAAGATGAACTTCGTTAAAAAAAGTACAAATAAAGAAAAAGTAAAGACCTAAAAAGTATCTCCAAAGACCCACAGAGCAACCCAGCAGCAACGCAACGAACACCAATGGACGTGGTAGATGAAGAAGACTTACTCGGAGCAGCAATGGAGAGGCTGGAGAAGACCAAAGGAGAATCAATAAAAAAAAATTCGGTCTCGACTTGCGAGCTTGCACCAATTTCACTCCAAACTTTCATATAGATAATAATTAGCAACAAAAATTGTCACTTTTCTCATTGAAATGTAAATAAATACTGTTACGGACCTACGACATACAGCGCCATCTAGCGTCAAACCAGCGAAATTTATCGGAGGAACACAGACAACATAAATCGGAATCACACACACAAAAACGGAGTAATAAAAACGTTGTAATTGTGAAGCGTGAATGATGTCTAATCCTACCAACAGGGTGACTCAGGTTCTGGGCCAACAGGCCAATGATGTCAGGGACTTGATCCTATCACTGGGCTCTGAGCTAGGTAGTTTACAAGATGCTTTCAAGCTAAATCTTACGGATGAAGAGTGGTCCAGCATCGAGGCAATCCGCAATGCGGTTGCTTATCAAGGATTTGACCCTAGTAGAGTTCTCATGGAATTCTACAAGAAGTCTCTAGCTGATCCCATCGATGCTACAGACAAACCCATGTGGGCACTGACACGTTTAAACTGAATGAGAAGTGTGATGCTAAGACTGGCTTAACATTCGTTCTTACACTGTTTTTTACGCGTGGCAATAACATTGCTAAGATTTTGTTGAAGTGTAACCCGGTTGTTATACCTATCATCACCAGGAAGTGCAACCAGTACGGGATCTCGACTGTTGCAAAGGCCCCAAATGCAGTGCTAGGCGCTTCTGTCATAACTTTGGCCAGACTGTCACAGGCATTTTCACCAGCAACTGCCACCATAATACTGGGGAAAGGGCTGAAAGGCTGAAGGGCAATCTAAAATCGAAGCTCTTTATAGGTGTTGAGCTTCCAATTCTAATGACCCATACAATGTTCTCGGGTTTGTTGCGGGCTGGTGATTCTGAGTTAATAGAGGTTGCCAAGGTGCTCAACCTGGAGATGTCAATCCTCCTAAGTACTCCCAAGGAAAACAGGAAGTTAGAGGCCACTACTATGAGAAGTCAGAAACCTTCGTCAATGCTGCAGTTTCTGGGTCCTTGATAACTGATGGCGTTAAGGAGAAAATTTTGATTAAAGGTGGGATCATTGATGCCAAGGGCAACTTCACACAAGTTGTGAGCGCCATGACTGCTTGGCTACGACCTAGGACAGTGATAGTGTTTAGTATTTTGGACCTAGTGCTTTGTGTTAGACTTTTTTTTTTTTGACGCAGTGAAATGCTGTGACACATTCGACGCAGGGGATGGGGGCTTCCGCTGCGGATATGTGGGGCTCGCCGCGGCGAAGATCGTAGGTGCCAGTGCTAGTGAATAAGGTCTTTCTCTCCAAATCCTTCGAACCCTAGCACGTAACAATACCTTTGGGCTTTGTAATTTCCGTAATTGCCTATGTTTAATAATTATTAATTATTTTTTTTAATTGTGCTGACCGCGAAGGTCATTTCATTTCGTAAAATGGACCCCGAGCAAAACAAATTTATGACCCCTGGTATGAACCGTCTACGATGTATGTACCAAAATGACGGGAGTGTACGATCTTGATTTTACTTTTGAGGAAATTGGGATGATGACAAGGTCAAAAATTAGCGAATTTTGTTATTAAAATAAAGAAATAACGGTAAAAAATAAGTGTTTCCAAAACTTCAACTTGATAGCTTTTATATTTTTTTTTTTGTTATGCACCTTCAAAGTTTGATATTCAAGTCGATTTTTTTTTCAATAAAATTTCTTAATATTTGTATATCATTCGATAACTTATGTAATTTAAAGCAACTTTTGTTATGAAACCACTTTCATAAACGCAATAATTAATATAGCTACCGAACAAAAATCTTCCGCGATGCCTACAAACAACTCTAAGGTGACGTCATAATCGAGTAGCATTTTGTATGGAGCGTTTCGGGCAGGTCCATTTTTTGAGATGTTTGAATTGTCATATCTTGGTGAATTTTTAAGCTATCAGAGTCATTCTTTCACCGATGTTTCTATTTTTTAAAGGTCTTTCAATTACCAATAAGAAAAAAAAAGTGTGTCAGCTCCGACGCACGACTGGAGTTTACTCCTTAAGTACGAGTATAGCAATATAAATACATCGACACTGATAGAAACAAACAAGCCCAATAACATATTAACATATAGTATATAGGTATAGTCGCCTATACAGCATACCATATGTACGTCTTAATCATAAAGTTAATATACCTATCGGAATATAATATTATATAATAATATATATATATATATATATATATATATATATATATATATATATATATATATATATATATATATATATATATATATATATATATATATATAATTATATAATAATAAAATATAATATTCCGATGGGTATATGAAAGAAAGTTGCGCACTAAAGGTGCGCACCAAAAACGTGACACGATTTTTCGTTACATGTTAGTAGGTTTTACCCCTCGGATTTTTCTCATACCGGGCGCCTTATATATGAAAATCGATTCTTAAGGAGTAAACTCCAAAAATAGTCATCATGCCAATTAAGGAAAGTTATAGTGATAGCGATAGTACTTCTAGTCAATGCAGTGAGACTGAGAGTCGCTCTAATATTGGAATTGAAGATGAGAGTATTTCGAATTTGAAAAATGAAAAATTGAAAATATATATTCCAAAAAATTTTACGTGTAAATTGAACGATAGGTTTTTAAATGTCCACAAGTAAAACGGATCACGACTCTTAGGATAAGTTTAAAGCTTAGCGCAAACCTACGCGACCAAAGCGACTGCGAAGCGGTAGCGTCTACCGCGCGGCGGACGCTGCCCATGTAATCTTATGGCGCTGTACACACCTGCACGACCGCGACGTTAAATGTTCGCGTCGGCAAGCGGAACGTGCGCGTCAAGTTGTCAGACGCGTGTTTTGAAGTTTACATAACTAGACTTCTTTTTTAAAACCTTCTTTATATTATTTTGTACTACTCTTTAGTTTATGATTTCTTGATTTGTTTACGTTTTGATAGATTGTGTCATGAATCAAATTGCCCGATGTATTATTTTTCTCTATGATCATGATATTAGTAGTCGCGCAGGTGTGCACGCAAAGTTTCGCGTTGCAGACGCTCCCGATTCGCGTACCGCGTCCCCTGTCACTGACGCGTAGGTTTGTTTTAAGCTTAATTAATAATAAATCATCAGAAAAACTAAAATATAAATGCGACTGGTGTAAAATGGCTTTAAAAAAATACACTAAGATCGCATTATAAGTCTCGAATTAATTTGTCGATTTCTGAAACTGTGAATGATTTTAAATGTTATCATAGTAACAATAATACAAAAATACAAAATTATAGGTAACGCTTTTTGTCCATTATCTGTTCTAATTTATAATTTTCCCGCCATGTTCCTTATAGTTAAAGAGATAGGTCACTGTCAAAGTGGGACAGCGTGTTGAAAAAAGATGAATTTGTGTGAAAATTATGACTCTTATTAAAATTATGTTTACCTAATGTAAACAGCAAGTATTTTTTGTAACAGAAATATCAATACCTGAAATAAAGGGTTTAAATCTCCCACCTCCCTCTTCAAGTCTACAAAATACTAACAATTCACTATATTTATAACTTTTACACAGCTAAACTTGATATTTAGCATGAAATACATTACGGAAGAGCGGTACAATAGGCGAATGAATCTAATTACTAGAGTCTCCGGAGTCGAGCACCACTCATCGCTTCCCCTCCCCTCTAACCCACCCTGGTACACCCAAGTCCACCCATTGACCCAGTCGTGAAATTAGTTTAACGGGAACAAAGAGGTACTGGAGAGCTTTGACTGCGAACGATATTATATTCTATAACAACGACCGACGCGACCAACATGTACTGACCCTTTGATCTCCAACCGGAACCCGGGTGCCGGGCAATTTTTATTGTAACATTCCGTGAAACCCCAAGCGGAACCCGGGTTCCGCGCTCTTTTATTCGATTTTATGATGTATTTCGCTGACTTAGAGACTACTTTTGTATGAAGAAGTTTGGTTAGATACGACCTTTGGTATATTGATCACATTCTGAATGAACAATAATACTTTATTTCATGAGCGACCACTTTGTTATTTGTATTAGTCATTTGGAAATCGTCGAGTGCGCGTGGTGTGTCATGTGTGCCGTCTTAGAGCTGTTTATTAAGAGTGATTTTTTGGATTTTCACGAATGTAAGTACTGTTTTATAGTAGTAAATAGCTTATTTTACTCATTATAAGTATTTTTAGATAATCTTTTGAAAGAAATACATAGTGATAAGTTATATTTTTCACTTGAAAAAATTGGTTTCTATGGGACTGATTCAGACGTGTTTTTCTATTTTTGTAAATAAATGAAGTAATAATCCTAAAGAAGTAAAAATATAACTCGTCTACAAAACTATTAATCGTAGTATTATGCCTAATTTTAGTAATTTTAGTAACGGTCGCCAACGGCCATTTTGAACTCTATTTGTGCACTAAGGGCGAAGTTTGGTTGTGAACAATTTCTTCGTACGTTTTCAATAGGGATTGCGTAGTGACGATTGATTATCGATAAAATTTTTGTAATGTCGATAATGACGGCGCACAGAGGCGAAAATATCGAAAAACATGGCAAAAACTAAAAATCTAAAAGTAATCCGAAACCAGTTTCTTTTTTTGTGCGACTCAAGACAATAGAGCGGACTATCTACCTGTGTCGGAGTCGACCAACATCCATGCCCCTAGCTTGTTAAAACTCAGTCCAAAGTTTGACATGTCGAAGGGCGGATGCGTTTCTTGTTTTTTTCAACTTGAAGTAAAATTATTTTTTTGCGGTATTTTCCTACAAATCCTGTTATCATCTGCTATGGATTCTATTCCTGGAAGTAAGATATATAGTTAAGTTTGCCTAGAATGTATGATTTATGACACATATTTTTGAAGTGAAAACTTCTTTAGCGGTGTTGAGCACTTTTGTGGGTTGGGTAAAAACTGTGAAACTCGCGTCAGATTCTCGTGCTGATCGAAAAACCTTGGAAAAACCGTAAGACGGTTGGAGAGTAGTGTTTTGTGTCGAACTCGAACTCGAATTGATTGTAAGGGTTTCGATTAATTAAAAAAATCGATTTTCATAAAAAAATGGGTTAAAAATTTAATCGATTGTAAGGGTTTCGATTAATTAAAAAAATCGATTTTCAGAAAAAATGGGTTAAAAATTTAATCGATTGTAAGGGTTTCGATTAATTAAAAAATACGATTTTATAGTAATCGATTTTCATAAAAAATGGGTTAATAAAAATGCACAACGTTAATAATCAAGTTTTCACTTCTGCCGGCACTCCCGGAGTGCAACCCGTCTTTTGTTTTTTTTAGGGTTGCAAATGTTGTAGTGTCTAATTTACTATTATATTTTACGTTCATTGTATAAAAGTATGATTTCTTGCCATATCCATTGTTGGGAATGGTCATAATATAAGCGTTATACATCTGTTAGCTACACCAAGGCAATTTTTAATGCGACCAAACGATACACTAGAACAAAATATATATTCTAAGTTTGTATATCGTCGGTCGGATTCATTACCGGAACATTTCCAAAATTACGTGTTTTGAGATGAGTATGTAGAATGGTAGGGAATTGAATAGTTTATCCAAATCACTAACGGTACAACTCAAATGTCATTTCTCTTTGACAGAAAACTATTTATTCTGATAAAGAAATATAGATTTTAGTGATCTCTTCGTTTTCAGTATCAGTTTATTTAGAAATGTCCCACTGGCACATCACTCTGAATTGGATCAAGGACCAGATCAATCTGTCGTGGAAGTGGAAAGAAACAATAACTTGAATAACGTAGACCCACATGATTCAGATTTGACAGATTGCGAAGATTCGGGTACATAGTGATAACCTTTCCTTTACATATTTTTTAAGCAAGTACGATTTGTAAGTTTGTTTATATTTTATAGGTGGTGAACTGGATCAAGAGCTAGATCAACCTGTGGTGGAAGTGGAAAGAAACAATAACTTGGATAACGTAGGCCCACATGATTCAGATTTAACGGATTGCGAAGATTTGGGTACTGACATAGCGATTTTTATTATTTGAAAACTTCTCCTTTTAATTTTTTTATGAAAGTACGATTTGTAAAAAAATATTTAATTGTGTCTTTATGTTTAATAGGTGGTGAATTGGATCAAGAGCTAGATCAACCTGATTTGAATACCAATAATAAAAGATCAAGAAAGAGGAAGAGACAGCCAGAAAAATGGCAAAAAAATGTGAAAAAAAGTTTGAAGAGCACAGGAAAGTCTTATCAAACCCTTAAAGGACGCACAATACCCGCTAAAAAACTAAAAACTCCATGTTCAACTAATTGTCGATTGAAATGTACTGAAAAAATTATTGAAGAAAAAACATTTTCAACGATTTCTGGGGCATTGGTGATCTCGAAAGACAGCGCTACTTTGTTGCTAATTGTTTGGGAGTTGTTAAGCCAAAGTATTCACTACACAAAGAAGATAGTAAGCGATCCCTGAATGTGTCATACAATTTTACAATTAATTCCGAGAAAATTCGAGTATGCAAACGTTTATTCACGTCAACGTTGGACATAGGACATTCTTTTTTATCTACAGTTAATAAAAAAAAAGCAAAAGCAACGGGCGTTATAGCTGAAGATCTTAGAGGACGTCATGGTAATATCGGTAGATGTTTAGCACAGGCTGACAAAGATGGTGCAAGGGAACATATAAATTCTTATCCGAGAAAAGAGTCGCATTACTGTCGAGCAAGTTCTACAAAAGATTATCTGGATGGTGATTTAAACTTGACTATGATGTACCGGCAGTATAAGGAATGGTGCCATCAGAATAGTAAATCTATTATCAAGCAAGGAACCTATGAATATATTTTTCGAAACGAGTTTAACATTGCATTTCACAAGCCCAAGAAGGATCAGTGTTCAATTTGTTTGTCGTATCAAAATGCTGTTGGCGATGATAAGTTACAACTGATGCACAATTATGAGAAACATTTAAAAGAAAGAGATTTGTGCAGATCGGAAAAGAAAGCTGACATAGAAACATGCAGGAATGATCCTAATAAGATAATTTGTTGTTTTGACATGCAGGCAGTTCTTCAGACACCATGCGGGAACGATTCTCTATTTTTTTATAAAAGAAGACTTAATGTGTACAACTGCACCGTATATGACGTTGTATCAAAAGCTGCGTATTGCTACCTGTGGAATGAATCGTTAGGGGGAAAAGGTTGCGATGAGGTTGGGACGTGCATTTACAAATTTTTGAAAGACCACTGTGTTGGAAAAAAGTTTTTTTCTACACTGACAATTGTTCTGCACAGAATAAAAATAAATATTTACTAAGTCTCTACCACTATGCTATCAAAGTTTTGGGTGTTGTGTCAATAACACACAAATACTTAGTTGTTGGACACACCCAGAACGAAGGTGACAGCGTGCATAGCACAATTGAACGGGAGAAGGCACGAATACTGAAAAATGGATCAATTTTTGTACCAACACAGTGGAAAACGGTAATACAATGCGCCAAGAAGACTGGAACTCCATACGCAGTACATGAATTAGACTTCAGTGAAATTCTCGATCTAAAGGACCTCGTAACGCAGTTTGGTAAAAACTTCACGGTAAATAATGACGGTGATCGTGTTGTGTGGAATGACATCAAAAAAATCTTCATGCAAGCGTCTTCTCCATACTTAATTTTTAATAACGACACCTATGATCAAAATGCAACGATGAAGTGCTTAAATGTACGCAACAAAATGAGAGGCAGAGGTGGTGTAAATGTTGAACTAAATTTACGATATAAGTACCACCAGCGACCAAAGATATCAAGCCTAAAGAAAAAATACTTGCTTGCTTTATGCGACTCAAATGTTATTCCAAGAGTATACCGAGAGTATTACTCAAGTTTGGAGGCTGGAGACAATCATATTGAACCCGATGAGCTTAACGAAAATGATTAATTTGATGCACCTTTATTATTATAAGATTTAACTGATTTCTTTATTTTTTTTTAAATATTAATAAACCATTAAGGTTTCCAAATTTATTGGTTGTTTAATTTCATTACTGGCTTATTTAGAAATATTCCAAATAGTTCTTAGATTTTCAGGAAATTTTTAATTCATTATTGGAACATTTAAAAAAAAATACTGATAACTCATTAATTACCAATGATATCCTGAATCTTAGTAATACACAATAAACTTGGTTATAATCTGCATATAATTCAATAAAAAAATATTAACAAATGGTCTCTAGATAAAATAAAATAACATTGGAATATTTTCAAAAACTTTAAACCTTAATTACTCAGAACAGGCCATTTTGAAATGTTCCATTACTGTTTCCGACCGACGATATTGTGTATTTTCGAGCAAAACTTATTTGATGTTTTTTGTACAGTTTTCGATTACATTTTTTTTTATTTGTGGTAGAATATCGTATTTTGCTTCCTTTCTATAATGCACGTTTGTAGGTTCAACTAGCAGACGAGACGACGATGACGGACACCTTTAAGCGTTTGATGGTTTCTTCCGATCCATTAATTACAGGATTAAGAAAGTTGACGCCTAAAAAAGAATCTACTTTCACTACTTTAGACTTAAGCTTATTAGATGAAGAAACAGAAATATAAAAAAAAATTGTTATTTTTATTTTATTTCTTAAATTATTTTTTTATTATTTTTTTTAAATAAATTTTTTTGACAAAAGCGTGGCTTGCGATCATTTAAATAATAGAAAATAGCCGTGGTTTAAAAAATGTTGTCATTTAGATTACTGATATACTTAATTCATCACGTTTTTTCTAATATTATTTGAATAATCGACAGCCCAGCACAGAAAACTAATCACGTTGAGCTATAAACTATTTATTCTTATTAGTTTTAACGTTCTCATAACAAATTAATAGAATTTAAGTTTTTGCCGTGTTTTTCGGTATTTTCGCCATCGTGCGGCGGCTTCACGTAATGAATTTTCTTTTAATTCTACGTTATTACTTATTATTTTGATATTTATTTTTACGTTCATTGATTTTTCTTATTTGTTTTATAAAGCTTGTCTTCTGGCGCATCGGCGACGATCCACCGGAAGCATTCCACGACATCCTGTACGGAGATTTTCCTGGCGAAGGTGGATCCGACGTTGATTCCACAAATGGAGGAGAGAAAGACGAGAGAGTAGAGATGGACCTGGAAGTCGAGAGAGTAGAGATGGACGGAAGTCGAGAGAGTAGAGATGGACCTGGAAGACGAGGTTAGTAACCCATTTTTTGTTATGTGGTTATAAATATTTATAAAACTTATGGGTTGCAGTGTATTTATGCTTTTTATGTTGGCGTAGGATGAAGAGGACCTGGAAGTCGAGAGAGTAGAGATGGACCTGGAAGACGAGGTTAGTAACCCATTTTTTGTTTTGTGGTTATAAATATTTATAAAACTTATGGGTTGCAGTGTATTTATGCTTTTTATGTTGGCGTAGGATGAAGAGGACCTGGAAGTCGAGAGAGTAGAGATGGACCTGGAAGACGAGGTTAGTAACCCATTTTTTGTTATGTGGTTATAAATATTTATAAAACTTATGGGTTGCAGTGTATTTATGCTTTTTATGTTGGCCTAGGATGAAGAGGACCTGGAAGTCGAGAGAGTAGAGATGGACCTGGAAGACGAGGTTAGTAACCCATTTTTTGTTTTGTGGTTATAAATATTTATAAAACTTATGGGTTGCAGTGTATTTATGCTTTTTATGTTGGCCTGAAGGATGAAGCGGAGGTGGAGGCTCCACCATACTCCCCACACACAGGACACACGTCCCCGGAGAGCAGCGAGAGGCCGTCGCGAATGGTATGCATTGGTTATTTTGTTAGGTTTACGATAGTGATATAATTATAGAATTTTTTCATTGTATTAATCATTTAATATTTTTTTTCAGGACAACCCAATGACGCCTCGACGAGAGTCCCGCGAGAGGTCACGCTAGCCACTATCGTCTTCGGCAGAACCGTAAGTGTGCTGTTGTATGTTGTTCACGAATTAATTTATGCCTGTGTATAAATCAAGTCTATTTTTTTTTTTTTTGCTTTCATAGTGCGGTGCCTGCAGAGGGGCTTGTGGTGGTCTACGACGAGTTTGGTGTGCGGCTCGACGAGACGCCGGGCGACGAATTTTTCGCCCCGGATACCCACCCATTGTATGTAAGAGATGAACAGCGTGAAAGAGATGACCGCAATAGAGGAGAAATAAATATATTGTTGTATAAAATTGTATTTTTATTCAATAGAGTAAATTATGCACAACGAGTAATGCCCGCTCCACACTCTCGCGAGATATTCGTATATAATCGTCCATAGATATTATTATATTATTATTATTATTCGTGAGAATCTTCAATAGATTCTCATTTCTCATATTCTCCCGAAATTCTCACGAATATCTCGCGAGAGTGTGGAGCGGGCATAAAACTATCGATAAAATCAAATCGAAGTGACGGACATCCCTAGTAAATTTTTTTCACTCGTAGTGCCCAACTCAAGTACTTTATTTATAAGCTTCTCAAGTTCTTTCGTCGAATTGTTTACAAAATTAGAAAGAATAGGCCTTTGTTCTTTAGATTATGATAAATCATTCATTTATTTCTTCTGAAATAGTCAGGAATATAGTTTCCAAAGTTTATATTTGTGAAATGAATATTAAATCAGACTAAATACTATATTATGATGGCTTGATAGATAGAAAACTTAACAGCTATTATAATGTTTTTCACACAGCCATAAAATATGGTTTGATTGAAAAGTTGGGTGAGGCCGTGGATTTTGCCACTTTGTAACGTATAGTAACGCAGTATATTCTACGTTACAGTAACACTAAAGTATCGCGAAAGTAACGGTGTTGCTTTCTTAAGCTTATGTCATACTGACGCGATAAAAAAAACTAATGGGTACAGTGATAAAAAAATATATATTTTTTAAATTGTAACAAATTGTGTGTTTTTAGATTATTGTCGATCAGAATAATCAAGGAGACAATTAAGTAAATATTTAAAAAGTTATGGAAATTTTTAATTTGATTGAAATAAGAAGTGTTTTTTATTGTTCATATTAAGAAATTAACGCATGTAAATACTAATCAATTATTTACAGAACATTTCTTTATGAGATTTCCAAAAAAAGGCATGGCCAATTTTTTAGATAAAAAATGCTATGTGTATAGTAAACAGCGAAATTTACAATATGTATTAGTCTTTACAATGCTTCTACGTTACGTAACATAGAATATTTGTTACCAGTAACATAGAAGTAACGTTTAAGTAACGTAGAAGCTCGATTTTCAAGGCTATTGCAGGTTATAATTTCTAAATTAAGCCAAATTTGGAATAAATCTATAAACTATCATCTACATTATCCATTTCGACACATAGTTTTACGTAAACAATAGTTAAAAAGTAGATATTTACCTTTAATTTCACCAAAAAACTCTTTTGATTTTGCGCTGCTGAAACACGCATCATAAACTTGTCACAAACTTTTCACTTTTAACAAACAAGATGGTGACTTTTCACTTTTTTTCTTGGCCCAATAACTCGGTGTTTTCATAATAATTCCGAATTTCTACTTAAAATTACATTTATATGCTTGTGTCTCGAAATACTGGTAACGAAGAAAACAGTAACGTAGAAGTGAAAAAATGAGACAAATGTTTGAATGTTTATAAATCACTGATTAATGCATGTTTTCAATAGTTTAAAACCACCTTATTGTGTCTCAACTATCAGACAATTAGATTCAATTAAATTTGCTCAGTAAGCTCATAAAATAAAAAAGTTAAATAGCGACAAGTAAGTAACCTACCATCAAAGACATCGCTTTTTTATCTAAAATTAGGGTTCTGAAATATTCAGATTGGCATTTTAACATGATAATTTACCAAAATCCGCTTAAAACTATCCTAAAAGAGATAAAATATAACTGAAAGAAGTTATATATGAGATCAGTGTTACAGTTTAACTGGTATTTTCTGTTTTATTTTATGATGAACATGTGAGACACTTATCTTTTAAAAAAAGTGGCAAAATCCACGGCCTCACCCAGTTATTACATTATTTATACAAAGAAGAATTTTAGGCGCCATCTTGGCTTAGGCGCACGGTCTGCCGTTTTTTTGCTTGTCAAAAGTGTCAAGATGGAGGGGACGTGGGAAATCCATAGACACTGTGAATCTTATCGACCTTATATCATTAGGTTTGCCATCCTACCTGACTGATAAAATTGATCGAGAGACTGTATGAGAAACATTTACAATGAGTTGGGAAATTAGAACATTTAGTTGTAAAGAATAATATTTCACTTCCACTTCCCTCCATTGGGCGGATGCTCTGTACTGGAGTTTTATTAACTTTTGTTTCATGCTGTATAGATATTTTAAGGTCAATAAATTAAAGCTTGTGTGCTTTGTTTTATTGAAGTGCATTGTGAATTATATTATATCGCATAAATGTGTATTATTATTATCATATAACATTGACAAAATCTACCTAACATCTCACGTCCATACTTTTAAAAATAAAAACTTTTAGTTAAACTCTCTTTTGACTAGCGTTTTTCATTCAAATGAAATATTTAAAACGTGCCCATTGTATCAGACAATATACAAGTGCTAGCTTTTCCACGACAATCGTTTGCATCCGCTGTCTCCCATCCCTTTATATTCATACCCTTATACAGCAGACACGACCGAGATAAAATGTTTCGAAACTTCCTTGGCGAGTATTTTTTGTAGTCGAAAGTTGACACTTGGCCAAACGAATTAATACACAAATCACATCAATTAAAAAAAGCATCAGAAAATCAAAAAAAACATCAGAAAAACAATTACGTTTGACAAATACCGAGAATATGTCATCGTTGTAGTTGGAGAAAACTACAACGGGACTGGCATAATAATGATAATATTCTCGAATCTTGATATCCCGTCATATTATTGTGACGTGGTAGGGTTCCCAACACAGAGACAAGCCAAACGAGAACAACTGGACCATCTAGACAAGATTTACAGAACTAACGCCCACTCCAAGAGGTGGTGGTGGTGATGGTGCTACCACCGCAAGCAGGAGAACCAGTCCAGCCACCCGAAGAACCGGCGGGGTGGATGGACTGGTTCAGACAACGACCAGAGAGACAGGGGCAATACACCCAGTATGGATACCAAACGCCCCAGCAGAACAGATCGAGCAAGCGATCGCAGGCGTCAACGTGGCGAATGACCTCGCAGACAGGCTAAGACCATGCGACGTCGATGTGGCAGCAGGGTTCCTCGACGTGCGAATGTATGGACAAAAGATCACCGACAGGTATCGCGCACTTTTTTTTTATGTGCCATTCTCCTAGCCCAGGACCAAGAGATGGATAGACAAAGGCTGCGCGACATAACGAGGCGCAAACACATCATCAGAGACGACATAGAGATACACATCAGGGAGAAGATCCGAACTGAACCGCGATGGCGATTCGACGAAATCGAGGCCATAAACGGCCATCGATGGGTAATCGAACAACGAAACTCATGGTTCTACTGGCGGACTGAGCGCACACAGTTAGCCGGTAATTTAAACACCTACGGTTCCTGGCAATACGAATCATCATTCAGACTATAACATATAATAGCACCCGTGAAGATAGCGACCGGAGCGATTATTATAGGTGTGGGTCTCGCTGGATGGGGTATTTACCACCTGGTGAAACGGTTCATTTCCCAGCCCTGCTCCGACCTAGAAATTACTTCTATTACCCCAAGCACCACCTCACAACCTTCACAGCATATGCAAACCGTCATAACGCTCAGCACACCAAGAGCTATCAACCAGTTGCTAGATGGCACTGTGTGTAACATTATTATACTGTGTGTAACAATATAATGGGATATGCACTGCAATATCCCATTATATTTTGGAAGATAATAAATCCCATCATAGGTTGTTGAAATATTAGTTAAACATTGGATATACATAATATCTCAATCACTATATTCAGTTAAAAAGGAAAGTAAAATACTAAACATAGAGACTTTAAAAATGGTATACTATGCACTAGCAGACTCGTTGATAGGATATGGGCTGATTGTTTACGGGAGAACATTCGTAACAAACTTAAACAGTATTAAAAAATTTCAAATAAGACTTTTGAAATATCTAGTTACCAAAACAGATAAATACGAGTGTAGTACAGAATATGAGAATTTATTTAAAGTTTGTAAGATATTACCGATAGACAAAAAGACTGATGCCCGTTTTCACCAACCGACTCCTAAAAGACTTAGCAGTAAGTGACTCTTTAGTTAGGTGGCCTCATAAATCGGCACCTACCTAATTTCATTTTCACCAAGCTAGGTGACACATAACTAAGAAACTCTTAATTAGGTGACAGTTTTTTTTCAATTTCGCTTCAAGAATATCGATTCTTGATTATAAAATACCGATTATAAAATATCGATTTTATCGATTTATTTTAAGTTTACAAAATTTAGTTAAATTAAATAATAGACAAGTAATATTTCTTGAACAAAGTGAGGAAACAGACATTTTGTGTTTTACAATTAATTCGACAATTTAAAACAAGAAAATATATTAAACATCGGACGTAGGACAATGACAAAAGCTGGCTGTTAAAATCAATGCAGGTGGGTCAAACGCCCGAAAACGGTACATTTTGGGCGTAAACTGGCTGGGAATAAGAGGTCATAATAACCCACCTGATTATTTAAAAAAAATGTCAGCTGTTGACACTTGACAGTTGTACTCACTGGCCACTGATACTGCGTGTACACTGTACTCTATAATAGTTTTTAATTCATTATACCTCTGTGTTTGAGTTGTTATTTAGTGTAAAAATACGACCACTTTTTTAGTATATAAAAACCAATGGCTGAAAAGCGCAAGCGTGGTCAAAACTTTTCTACAGAAGAAAAAGATAGGTTAGTAAAATTGGTAGGATCACACAAAGCCACGATTTTAAATAAAAATACGGATGGAACCACAGATGAAGCTAAAAATAAATCGTGGGGAGAAGTTACAGAAGCGTTTAATGCAACAGGCACAATATTTAGGTAAATATATTTAGTATAATTATAAGTAAATAGGTAATTACAAAAGTAATCTTTGAATAAAACAAACATGCTAGTGTATGCTGTACTTGTGTACAATTTGAATTGAAAAATAGTAGACTTAGTAAGATTAAAATTTTTAGTGTCTATTCAGTTTATAACTCCTTTACAATGTCATAATATTTTACATGACAAAGGAATCTCTTATTAAGATTTGGGATAAACTAAAATCAGAGAGTAAAATATATTTCCAAAATCTGAAGAGAAGCACAAACCAAACTGGTGGTGGTTCAATGGACATTCAAGTAGACCCAATCCTGGAACAAGTATGTGCACTGCTCGGAAGGGCGTGTACAGGGATAGAAGGAGTACAGGATAGTGACTTTGAAGACACTATCCTGTAATCAAAACTCCCAAGACTGGACACTGGATATGACACTACTCTGATCGAAGAGTCTCAAGTTTCCAACCTAGTGTAGATATTCTGGCTTCAACTTTGGAGAAAGATGTTATATATGTGAAGTTGTTCCTTCCACTTCACAAGTAGCTGAAACCACTTCAGAAGTGCAAGTGGCTCAATCAGCTTCACTACACCACAAAATATACCTCTCTTATATGAGCATTCAATTCCAATTAAAAAAGAGAAATATAAAGATCTAATGGATATGGTTGAGTATTTAAAAGAAGAATACAGATCTTTTTACATTTTACTACATACGTATTAGTATATCATAAATTATGTAAAAAGGACTGTATTCTCCTATGGAGTATATATTTAAATAAAAATAATTGTTGTTGACTCTGGAGGAGTTCGGAGATAGGAAACCTTACCAGTTCCTGCGACACCTGAGAAATTTAGCTGGTTCCGACATTACCGAGGAATTTATGCCTATATACCTATTTTCAATTCATAGATGACTCTGAACAGATAAAATTTTCGGAAGACTTTCACTGTAATGAAGTTTCACTGTAATATACAGAATAATATACAGGAGATACGGCGGAACGTCCAACGACCACGGAAACAATGAAAAACGAAGAGCATGTACCGCAGGTCCTAGACATTCACGGATGTAAATATTGTGGACAGTTTGTGTCTAATTAATCTCTGCGATTTATTATCGACGAAAGATATGTCATAATGCAAAATATTATAGAACTGCTAAAGAATAAATAAACGTGATTTTTATAAATATTTATTAAAAGTGTGCCAAAATTGTTGTATTATTCGAGAGTACCCATTGTAATGTATAAATAATGATAGAAACGCCCACGAACTAATGGGGCGTATGGGGAGTGGTTGCCCACAGTCACAGTGACGGGCAGTCCTCTACCAAACACTACACGAGTGGAAGTGATTAGTGATACAGTAATCTGTGTTTAATTTACTCGCCCTGCAAGTATCTGTATTCTACACCCATGTTTCTCACATGGTCAATTGTATGTTGCCTGTTCCTGTGCTGGAAAACCATCAGGTTCTGTCCAGAATTTTTTTGCGTCAACTATAAAATAGGCAGGGTCTAAATCTTTTTGACAGAACGAAATCTGTCGGGTCGGGTATACACGCAAACCTTGGAAATCATAACAGAATTAGAATATTTCTGGTGACATTTTCAGGGTAAAAGCTTTTAGGCTTTATAGCTGTGGAACACAATTGCACGACAATCGAATGAAGCACTTATTGGAAACGGCAATATATCCGATCTTCACGGGCCCGTGGTTTTAATAACGTTCTGTTTACTCGCTAGCGGCTGCGTGTTTTTTTGTTGTACTTTACATAAATCTCTAAATAAACGTAAAGTATTAGATATTTTATATTAATGAAATAAACTATTTCTGAATGTGAGAAATAGTTTATTTCAATATACTTAAATTAAATTAAAAAGAAGAGATTTAATGAGGTCTATTTCCAATCTTATTCTTCACGCTTCCAAGAGGAGAAAACGTATTAAGCCAGGGTTTTATAAAATAAAATGTAGTTATAATAAAATGGTTGGCAAAGTGCCGAGACAGGATGCCAATAAGAAATCGATAAACGCGTTTCAAGTTGGAAAAAGCTTGCAATTTGCAAATTAATCAGACCCCGAAGTAAAAGAATTCGGGGGAGCTTTTATTACGTTGCAAATTGTATTGGATTAAAAATGGCTGTTGTGTATGTCAACTCTTTGGTTTTGGGTGACAATGACACTGGTCTGTGGACCTGTCAGGGTGACTGCATTTGGTTTATTAATTCAAGTATGTTAAATTTTAAGCAACAATTATTATCGGCATGTATAAATTAGATCCGTACAAATTAAAGTCAGTGTCGAAGATATCTTTTGGTTTTATTTAACAAACACAGTATATTTTATAGTGCGTCAAGAAAGTGAAGAAATTAAAAAGTGGCAACATCGTAGTGTCATCCTTTTTTTCTTAGATTGATTTGAAAGGGATAACACTACGATGTTGCCACTTTTTAATTTCTTCACTTTCATGACGCATTATAGTGGCATTTTTAAATCATTAAGTACCTATATACAACATACCTTGTTATTCTAAATGAGATATTCGTCAAACGAATCGTGTAATTGTAATGATTGCTCCGTTACTATAAATATAGAGTAACGAAAGTTCTAAAGGCATAAATCTAAATAAAACAAGCACCATAATGTTAAAGTGATTCTCATAATAAACGTGAAACATAGCGCAATTTCTGCAAATAAAATACAAATTACGACGGTAGAACTAAACAAGTGAAATTCGAACGATATCGTGGGCCGTGGCTATAAATTAACATTACGGACTAAATTTACCCCCATTATGAGCAACGTTCTCACATTTCACCGGCAAAATAGGGTTAGAGTTCCCTGCGGCCTCTTTAAGGAGGTCGTAAGGAGCGAGACACCGACACAGGCGCGTGTATCACATTTTAAACGAGATTAATCGTTAAGGCCCACTATAAGAATTGATCTAGGAACCCACTAAGGAACACCAAGCATTGTTTTTTCAACGCAATTCATTTCTCTTTAGTATTTTGTCTTTCTCAAAAAATGTTCAGTAAAGCTGACGTAAAGATTTTATAAGTATATGTGCATTTTGTGCGTATGAAGTAAAATAATATAACAAGACTCGAGAAGAAAATAATGTTGCGAAGAAATTTTATCTTTTCCGTAACTTTTTGCCGTAAAATTAATTTGCCGTGGGCTAAATCGAACTCAGTGGGCGTGACGGGAAATCCCTCAAATTGCCGAAACCCTAATCCACCAGCTCATTCCAAGTTAAGAGGATTAAATAACACTCGGCCTGCGAAGGGCGCCATATAGAGTATGATCTTCGCTGAGATCTGTCGCTTCAGATTTTATAAGTCGATGCATTATAATGGATCAAGATTTACTTGCTTGACACAGACAAAACTTCACAAAAAGTATTACGGACTTACTACAAACACTTGTTTAAACTATTTATATAACAAAAAAAGATCCAAAGGAGATAGTAACCGATCGAAACAGACAAGAACATACACAAAAGACTAAACCTCGAGTAAAATGTTAAATAGGTATATACTACTGCGTGCTTCACCTCTACCATACTATGTGAGTGTAATTACGTAAGTACGAAATTCATTCAATAATTATATCATTCGCAAGAACAACACATTTTGAACCCCAGGTAGCTAAACTCCGTCAAGTCGACTAGCAGCAGCCTGGAGCAAACAGACGATGATTTTTCATCGGACGACAGCGTCAAAGATCCCGACTACCAACATAATTCTTCAATTGAGTAAGACTCCGATAATTTTTCGCCAAAAACCTGGGGCTTCGTGAGCTCTTTTTAAGCAGTCATCGCGATTAGGTAAGCAACAACGTTCAGTAGATCATCGAAAGCGTATGTTGCGCCGGCTCGACCGAAAGATCGGAGACTCCCTTACCCCTCGTTATCTCTTATCCCCCCAATCCCCTTTCCCCCATGATGCAGTTGATAGCATAAACTCTGAAAAAAAAGGGACCTATTTGTTCTGATAAATGTAAGCTAAATTCGCCGTTCTTCATCTGTATGAAGAACGGCTGTCAATTTTCGAAGGATACTGGGACATAGCTGATTTATAATATGTTCAGAGACAGTTTGTTCACGAGCACATAACTAAAATTATCCCAAAGTACGTGTTGGCAGTGATAGAAAAAATCTTAAGAGTGCTTATTACTTGCCTCAAAATAAGGAGCGCCTTCGAGTATGCAAAATATTTTTTATGCATACTCTCGCAATTTGCGACAAAATAAGAACTGTTCAACAAAAACATTTCAATTCAATAGGAGCCCAAACAAAAGACAATAGGGGTAAACATGGTACCCACAATAAGACAGATACTGATTTGATTGATGGTATCAAAATGCATATCGACTCAATCCCACGGAATTGACAGTCATTATTGCCGCGCAAAAACCAACGAGAGTACATTGAAGGTGGCACTAACGTCGCTATTTTACACAGAGACTACGTTGAAAAATGCAAATGGAGGGAAAAGATTATGCTACGTACCAGATATACAGTGTGTTAGTGTAAACACCGTTGTCCTTGAAACCATCAAATGAGCCCGTCATAATGAACAACTTTTTCTATGCTGGGAACTCAAAAAAAATCCCCATACAAATTGCCGAAGTTGTTCATTTGACGGGCTCATTTGGTGGTTTTAAGGATAACGGTGTTAAATCTAACAACCTGTATAATACAACACCGTTGAAAGAAAGAGTTAAAAAAAGAAATACTAAAATAAAATATTATATGAGCTCTCCTGAATACACTATGATTTTGAGATGTGGCCCATTTGTATAACTTCGAGACTTTGTTGATGTGTGTATTAGAATTGAATGAACTAGAACAACATTGTGGACTTCATATATCACGAAAAACTTAACATATTATTTCATACCATTTTTATTTGTAAGTATAGAAATAAAAAGTTAACTTTTTCGTAATGATACGAAACATTGTTGCTAATAATAACGTTTATTTATGTACATCACGTATTTTTTATCAACCTGTGAGGTCCGCGGGTCATTTACACTTTACGCACTGTTATATAACCTCCGTATTGATCGCGCCCCACCCCCCGCACTCGCCGACCAATCGGCGGCGAGGATTTCATTTTTAATTCTACCCTCTCTGTCGCTCCCGTCCCGCTCTGTCGCATTCGTCAGCTGATTACTTACTGGGATGGAACGTATCAATCGTGATTACGAAATGTTAGATGTCGCGTTCGATGGAATATTTGGGATTGGGATTCGTATAATATTTGATGCCGTTTTTATAAAGAAACCAGTTAAACGTTTCAGACTTCATCATAATTATTACAACATTTAAAGGTAACTTTTCATTACTTAAACATTTAATATCACTAAATTAATGTTAAAAAGTTTAACATTAATTTATTGATAGTAAAATAGTGATAATTTGTGAGAGTATTCTATTTTTATGAGTTCTGCGTTAAATTCTTATCTCAATATAATAGCGTTTAATACCGACACTGACTGTTTTACTACTTAATTGTTTAAAGTCAACTGGTGAGTTGCAAAAAATTGTGTCTGAAAAGAAGACGTAGTACTTAGTCTTCCAGACGTTTCACATATTTTAGCGAAAGAAGGACTTGCGTGGCATTTCCCTATTCTAATTGTCAAATATTTTAAATCTCTCCAATGAAATGGTGAAAACGTATTTTATTTCTTTTTATATCTGCTCTCCGTTCGGTACTGGATCGAAGTTGGATGAATCGCCGTTAAAATCATCCGAAAACATGAAAACCTGCAAATCCACAGAGGATAGAAGAATCAGGGTTTTCAAATAAGCTATTACAATTTATACACCGAGCGAGATGTAATTTAAGGAGGCGCTATATTGAAAAAACTGTCCTTTTTGACGTAATACTATAGGACCTTCAGAAATGTTACAAATCTGGTAATGAGATATACATATCTTCATAGCCTTATCTAGGTTTGAGAAGAACTAGAAACACGATTAATATATTTTGCCTCGATACATTTAATTTTCGAAATGACCTCTTAAAAATACGAAATTTGAAGATTATTTTTAAACGAAAATAGATGTATTGTAGGCAATTAGTCTAATTAATAGACACCTTTGCAACTCAAAATCGTATAGAAGCATTTTGCTTAAATGCTCCTAGTTATTTTTTAAATAATTAAAATTACGTTTTGTCGCATATTTTCCCAGCGAGCCGATAGCTTCTGGCCGCAGCATATTCACGACTTTATATTCATACAAAGTAAGTATAAAATTGCCCTTGCGGTATAATTTATTCTCGATATATCGCCTTAAGTGGCGCATGTAGACGCTGAAAAGTGAATTATCTCTCTCTTCGGAGATGACCCAACATCATGGATAGAACACTTCCCCCTTTATCAAGCTAGAGCAGAAGGGCATGTGAATTCAAGACCAGTGAGTTACAATGGCCTACAATCTAAATATATAAAACTCAAAGGTGACAGACTGACATGGTGATCTATCAACGCACAGCCCAAACCACTGGACGAGCGAAGCCGCGGGCAATAGCTCGTAATCTATATTCGCCACTCAACCTTAGTGTTTTCACTTTTCAGTATTATGAGGATCAAAAGACAGAAGATGCTTTTCAAAGCATATATTCGTCAAGGGTTTACACTTTACTCTAAATGAAGAATTTTACTTTGATTTATTTTGATGCGGGTTTATGGTATCCAAGTAATATTATGTATTAACAGAACCACAGGCGTTGTAAGGGGGCTATAAAACACCCTTATATCCGTCACGTGATTAGGGTTGAAGTGTCAAATAATAAAAAAATATATATGTTTAGGGGAAACTTTTACGAGTGACATTCACGAACAGCAAAAATCAATTCAACATTGCCATTTGCCGCAATAGTTTCAACGTAAATTAACCTCAGTAAAATGTTAACCGGTCCCTCCACGTAACCACATAGTTAAAAATTTATAAAAGTTAGTGGTAGTAGGAACGCAGCCCTTTGTTAACGTGCATAATAAATATGCCAGTGTAAACGATGACTCAGCTTTAACAATTGCAAATCACGTTGCTATACTGACAGAAATAATGCATAAGAAAGGCCCAGAAGAAGCAACCAAAGAAAAGGAGAGATATTATGGCATCGTAGGAGTTCACTTTTAATTAGTTTTTATGAATCTGTATCGTTAACTTTATACATTCATATAAAAGCAAATTGTAAGTGCACATAAAACGATTTTATGTGCACTTACAATAAAACCATCCGAAGAGGCCATCTAAAAGATGTTGAAGATGTGGATTGAAATAACAAAGCAGTGTCAATACGTCGACACTCGACAGTCAGCAAACCAATTCCAAAACAATATCCTGGACAATTTTACCAATCTATACTCCTCCTCTAAAGGGTAGGTTTCATACACTATTTAACTTGTTTTGTTCACAACACAATTGTGCCGAACAATTTACATAATTGAAGTTGGAAGACTTTAGACTTAAACTTATTACTTAAGTTTTTTTTTATTAGAAGACGAAAATAATGAGAACAATAAAGATATTAAGTTTATTAATCCACTTCATAGGAAATCCGCTCAAAGGATGAAGTTATTATAGAAACGGTTAAAGTGCAATGCTCAGCATATAGGTACCACTAGAATAATATTCTTTGGGACGCCGCCAACGCAGACTACAAAGATACAGTAAAGAGAAGTGATGCTTGGACAAATATTAGTAAAACATATTATCAAAAAAAGAATTGAAAAAAAAAAATTCTCCGTTGTATTATTCCTGGATCAATTGCAAAACTGTGTGTGAAAGAGAAATTGGCTCGGTGTTGTTGTAAAGTGAGATATAGACTCGGTGTTTCTTTGTGAAAACATCTTACAAAGAAAACAGAATAAGGTGTTATGCTGCTCTTCAGCTGCTGAAGACGGCGTTAAATTCTGTAAAATAAAATAATTTTATTTTACAGAAAATACTGTCGGAAACTAAAAAAATGGAGACTTTGAAAAAGGAAGGACAGTGAGACCCAAAGAACTTACAAGAAGCGATCGATAACGTGTTATCGAAAAGTGAGTTTAGAAGACTACGACAAAGATCGGATACAGTGGTCCAACTGTCATGGGTGGGCTCACGAAGTGTGCAGACATTCCTGAATGCGCAGGTTGCTATATATCTGCGATAGGTGTTTGATTCGCTGCTTATGTCTGGCGCTACGGGTTTGACTTGATATGCGTCCGGTACTAGGTGCCACTTTCAGAAACTGATTTATTATTCACCAAAGTTCAATTTAAGTTCCTAATTATGTTTAAGCAAGAATTGCTGTTTTGTTAGTTTCTATCGATTGTATACTCTGTTACTCTTGAGATTTTTATTTTCTATAGTGAATTATTTCCTAAAAACCTTAAGTGTCCGCCACTGAGGGACCTCCCCCTAGTGTATATTTGCATAAAAATGTAAATTGTTGAAGATGTATGGAGACATTAACAAATAGTTTAACATAGGATGATATTGATTAATATTTATAATATATGCGGCCATGAACGTATAAAAAGGCCGACGGAGTCCTGCTAAGACAAGACTGTGTCATCATAAGTCAAGATTATACACAAACTGGTCGATGAAGTTCTGCCACGCCAGGCTGCGGGTGTGCAACCTCACCAAAATGTAAGCCGAAGTCCACATCAAATACAAGTCGGGTCAGGAACACTACATCCCTTAGACCTAAAAAGCTCAAATATGCCGCTAATGTGGAAAAATTGGATAACATAAACGTTAAGGAAGATTGCTGTTTTTTCTCCTACCAAAGTCCGAAGACTACGAAGGTGCAGTCACCTCACCACATGCAATCCACATATTGCGCCAAATGTTGGAAAAGCGAAACTGAAGAAGGTAATTTATCTTCAGATTTATCTTCAGATTCCAAAGGACCACGATGGATCATTGTTCATGCAGGTGGCACCATGGGCTTTATACCTGATGCTCAGATATCATTTTTAGATAGCAATCGAAATCAGCAGATTATCACGATAAATTAATGAAGTTAATTTTAATAAATGGCTTAAAGAAAAATTAATACCAAATCTACCTCCACAACCATTGTGGTTATTGATAATTATCAATAACCACACTGGATTGTGCAACCTAACACTGTGCAGATTGATAGCCTTATCAATCTGCACAGAGTGTTATTTAGGTGCCTACCTAAATGTCAGAAATGCAATCTTGGATATAAAAAAGGGCTTTCTTATTTACCGACGATGTCAAGGGCACTGTTGTTTGAATTATCAAAGAACACAAACAGCAATGTATATGAAGCAGATGTGATGTTGGAAGAGAATGGTTGTGACCAATGTAAACTCCATCGAACTCATATGGATCGTATTAAAAAGAAGGGTAGCTGAAAAAAAAACGTGGGTCAACAAGCTAATAATATAGCACAAATTATGGAAGAAGCTTTTGCTATTATTAATAAGGAGGAATGGAAAAAAGACTGCAAGCATTTAATAAAAAAATGTAAGAAAAGTACGACGCTGCTGGCCCAGTGTTCCACAAAAATGTCGTACTTTCATAAAATTGTTTTTTTTTTTTAAATATAAGACAAACAAATTGAGAAAAAAGGCTATTAATAAATGATACACCTTAAACTGTTTTTAATTTTAAAATACATAATCAAAATAGCTGCAGTAACCTAAGTTACGTACCTAGTTACCTACCAATAAAACTGAAAACAATTTTATCGATAAAATAGGCACCTCACGTATCGATATCTGGATTGTCGATCGTTTCAAGCTCTATACGACGTTTCATATCGATAATTCTGTCAAAATGCCAAACGTTACAGTAGCGCCAAAACGGATCAATTTAAAACTAGGGAAAACGTGACTGTCGCGTCTGTTACGTGGTAACTAATTTTTAATATGTGATCTTGAATGCAATTTCTATCAGAATCTAATACGGTCCCATTAGCATAGATTTGTGATTTTCCAGTGTAGAAACAACCGATACCAAATGCACGTCCCTATTACGTAAGTATTAACGGTACTTCCCACGGGAGTGCGCATTATCCCAACACGACTCCATTAAGGGAAACGACTCGGCCCGCTATTATATAAAGAACTAGCTCCAACTCGCGTCTACGTCTAGTGGAATTGAATTTAAAGCCTTTTGGCTGAGGATATTCCAGTTTAACGTCATTGTAATTTGTCAAGTCATTCTGATTAATGATTATGAAAGGCTGATCGTGAGTCACCGAAAATTTCTGCAACCCACGATTTAAAGTAGAAAGCATTCAGTATTTCGACATTTAACGTTGAAACTTGAAATACTGATATGTATGAGATATTTTAATGTTACACACATACCTAATAATATTACATCCATATTATGCGGGTTTTATTATTCGTAGCGTGTGAAGCATCTTAAGTTTTTGATTATAACTTACGGGGACAGGTGGTCACGGAAGACCAGGGACAGCGGCGTCTGTCGCTGTCAAAACCTGAGTGATCACCTTTTCTTTTTTTTCGTGGCAATGCACTGCCATTTTTGTATGTATTCTTTTTTTTCATAACACATGTTTTGTTTCTTTTAGAATATTTAATTTTCATTTCTAAGTTTTTTTTTTTTAAATTATTATTTGCTATTCTTCTGTGTATTTACTATTTTATAATGGTGGTGTTTTTTGTTACGTTAAATTGAATAAATGGTTCTTATAATGCGTTTTAAAACTATAACGATGCAAAGTTTTGGGGGTTAAGTCCATTGCATTGAAAGTGAGACTTTTGAAAGAAAAAGTGCTGCAATTGCTTGCAGAAGATTCAAGGGGGGTTTACACATGAAGTTGCTAAAATATATATTCAGACTATAAAGTCTAATCTGAAACTAATTTAAAATTAAAATTAAAATTAAATTTAAAATTGTTAAAACTGTTACCGATAGCAGCTCAAACTATAATTTAAGACTTTTGAGGAATTTGGAAAGTCTGATTCAGACGTTGAAAATAAAATTTCGCATAAATTTGGAGATCTTGTAAAAATATCACTTGATGAAGATAGTGAGGATGATGATTCACTCCTAGTTCTACAAACTTTTTCAAATGCTTCATCACGAAGGTGATTGCCTTCTGGCCAGACATTCAGATGTGATACACATAAACACACTATGCTTGCTACTTGCTTACTTGTACTGATTTCAAACAAGCAAGAACCAATTTCAAAGATACCATTGCTGAAAGAAATGAAATTCAATGAAAACTAGTGCAATCGCACTGACTGTTATATAATATAGCAACACTTTCCTATTACTTATAGTTAGGTTAGTAAGGTTGATTGTAGTGGCAACATTACATAAAATAAAGATGGCTGGCTGAAGAATTAAAGATAAACCTCGAAAAAACATACGTTATTGCCGCTCTCTACAAATTTTTACCCAACGGCCAGGGTGGGTTAAGTTTTTAGCGCATATCTTGTACGTATATACAGGGTGTCAAAAGACCGCTTCCGATAACTTCGTGGGGTTATTATAGGACATGAGATATATCCATTGGTGCAAGTAATTTTCTTTAAATCGCCAGTTTTTAAAATAGTCAAAATTTTCAACACGCAATGTATAATGTTGACGTAAATGCGCGATAGTATCGCCCGCCAGTGGAGCCCCGCCGGCCCCGGGCTGCGCCAGCCCCCCGCGCCGCCCGCGCCAAGTCCCGCGCGCGCGGCCCTGCGCTATTCATGAGTTAAGACAAAACAGCTGATCGTGGTGTGCCCTAGCCCGTAGGTAGTGAATAAACCACCAATATTGTAATGTTTATTAAATTACAATTATTTTTTAAGTAAGTAGGTAATATTTCTTAGGTTTTTAATCAACAATAAGTTTTTACTTTCGGCTAAAAAAAAGAAAAAGAAAATCAAAATTCACATCAGGTTCAGGTTGTACTAATTATTCATACAGTTATACCGACCTATGGAAAAAATACTTGATTAACTGTACATGTTCACAAACATGTAAACAGCAAAATGATAATTTAAAAAATTAAATTTAGTAATATCAATAATTATTGTAGAATAGAAAGATATTTGTCACTGACCTTATCAGTTTCTTTGCACTCGTGGTCTTACGAGATGCGGTTCAAACTGCGCCCCTTGCAACTCGAGACACAGTTCTACACGCCTCTTCGTGTCTTCGTGCAAACGAAAACCGAATGTTCTGTCGGCACTACAAAGTTCCCTAAGGTCACTAAATACTTGTCTAATTCGCCGCTTCATTTCCTCGGCACTGTCGCACGCCCGGTTGTTAACCCGCTCCTTTACGTAGCCCCAGAGAAAAAAGTCCAACGGAGTTAAGTCCGGGGATCGTGGTAGCCAGGCTTGGGGACCCAAACGTCCAATCCAGCGATCCCCAAAATTTTCTCTCAGCCATTGACGGACAGGCCGCGTGACGTGTGGAGGTGCGCCATCGTGCTGGAACCACATTCGCCGAAGGTCATTAACGGAAATGTGCTCATCCAGTTCTTCGGTGAAGTCACCGTTTAAAAAATCTAAATATGACGCACCAGTCATCCTTGCAGGCAAAAATACTGGCCCCAATATCAAATTTTTGTAGATGCCACCCCACACGTTAACTGACCAACGTGTTTGGTGGCCAGTTTCTTGGCATGCCCGAGGGTTTTCGACTGACCAAATGTGAGCATTTCTCCTGTTCCACATCCCATTTCTTGTAAATGTGGACTCATCCGTCCATAGCACATTTTGGATGAACCCGGGGGATGCTTCTTCCCGCTGAAGCAGCCATGAACAATAGTCAGTCCGTCGGACACGGTCCACCGGAAGCAGCGCTTGCACTCGATGGACTTTGTAGGCACGCATTCTGTTCCGCCTTAAAATTTTGTGGATAGTCGCATGCGATGCAACTGGCCTGCCGTGATTTCGTCTCAGCCTTTTAGCTGCACTGCGAGTTCCTAGTCGAGGGTCTCGGTGTAAAACCTCCAAAACCTGCTCCTCGACACGCACGTCCAGCTGCCGCCCACCGCCAGAAGTAGAAGGCGCAATAGGCCTATTTTCTAACACAAGCTGGTATGCCTGTGTGATGATGCGGGAGTCGGAAGGATGTCGGGCGTGAGGATATCGCCTTCGGTAAATCCTCAAAGCCTCTGCGGCATTTCCTGATGCTTCTCCCAAACACATAAGCATCATGCCGTATTCGCGCGCGGTGTACACATACGGCGAAGGCATTTTAAAATTAAAAAAAAACACAAAACACAAAGAAAAATAGTCAATAGTAAACGAAACAATTAACACTAATTACAAAAAGAAAAAAAAAGAAAATCACTTATAACTAACGAAAAAGTCAAAATAAACTAAGAAAAACTGAGCAGTACGGTAATTAAAATTATGATCAAAATTGGCGAAACGTCACTCGGAAACGTAGGTTTACAGCCAACTGAACATAATTGAAAAAAATAATAAAATTCATGTAAAACAATAAGGACGTTCCCCTGTGCATTTGAAGTATCGATATATTTTTATCGACAAATCGCTATTTGTTTTGCATATTGTATTTATTAGTATGTACTCAAAAAACGACTCGATTATTATTATTACCACAAATATTAATTATTATTTGAATTAAAAATTTCCCTAAAAAATAAACTAAAAACATTAAGTATAAAAAACATCCTAACATTCAAACCTCTTCTTGTTAACACATTCAGTGCCACCGACTCGCCCGGAGAGTCCATGTAAATTTTATTCCAACGCCGTAGACTCGCCCGGCGAGTTCAGTGTTTTTCCTTTTTTTTCCAAAACGCATTGCAATTTTTTGCTTAAAATAATATTGAAGACTAAACATACACTATTCTAAAGAATTACGTGGTGGGCCGGGTGTGCAGACCCAGTTTATAATCGAAAGAAAATAAATTATTCTGCAATGCCTTGAACTCGCCTAGCGAGTTCACTGTCATAGATTCTCAAACTTTTATTAATGAAAAATTTATATGGTAGACATACTTTTATTTTTAACCGACTTCAAAAAAAGGAGGCGGTTATACGTTCGGTTGTATATATATAAATATATATATTTTTTTAATTTTCTGTTTAGACTTCTAACGGCGGTTTTCAATATCCTATCTATCTTAAAATTTTCTTATCTATCTTAAAATTTTGACAGATTTTGTAAGAAAATGTGTCAAAATTTCAAGATAGATAAGAAAATATTAAGATAGATAGGATATTGAAAACCGCCGTAAGTGTTTGAGTGTGTTCTTGCGGTTTTTTTGAAAGAAACGTACAAAAAACACAAACTCAACTCTCGGTCTATTAAATTAAGAGTTGTAATTGAAAGAGGATACCTTTGCATTGTTAAAAAATAGCCGGCAAAACAAAAGACGGGCAGGATGATACATCTCTTTAGCAAATTCTGTTTCTTGCGAATGCGAATGCCAATATATGTACGTACTTTTATTTAGCGTATGTTTTTTAGTAATCAATAAAAATAATCATGTTATATCTAAGTTTAATTAAGAAAGGCATCCTTAGAGGAGGAACATATATGTATTTCTAAATTTAAATAACTACACGATTGCACAAACGGTCTAGGTACCTACTTTATTTACTGGAATTGTGGAAAGCTCTCCAAAAAAATTAAACCCTTTTGACGGTTCATTTTGTAATGGACATTATTTTTTAGTTCCATTGTTCGCTGCTATGCCTGCCAAACAATGGGTTTTCTCTATTTTTTCTGCTGTGACCGGCCGTTCGTCTAGCAAGTACCGTATGCACTTTCGTTTAAGGTTTATTGTTGTTTGAAATTATGAACCGTTCAGTTGTATGCGTCGACGCATCTTGTTCAAGTCCTCACTTCTGTCTTGCTGCCCTCAGTAAACAGACGTGCTCTCTCTATCTCCATACTGCTTATTTTATCGACGACATTGGCTTGTGCATTAGGACTCCGTGATTTTACATTTGTGACGATTGGCTTGTGTTATTGGACTCCTGAATTTGCCTTTGTGACGACTCTGGCCTGTTTACCTGACTCCCGAGATTTGCTGCTGCGAGAATTGACATCGTCTTTCACTGTTTCTACGTGGTTTTGCCTTAAAGGTAAGTTTTCTACACTAATATTATAAAGAAGAAATATTTATTATATTATAAATTTCAATTGAACAATTATATGTGAAACTTAAAAACAAAAATTAAAAACCACTTATGATCCAAGTAAGCCGTTGTCTTGTTAACTAGTGAACACGTGCAATCAATAAATACCGGAACCTTTTGTTTTCTCTTTACTCACTTCTTTCACAAAATATGTAAGTAGAATAATTATTTAAAGAAATAGTAAAATGGTATTTTTTTTGTCCAAGGTAATATGGATCCTTACGAGAACCCCGTACCTGGAACTTCTCATTCCTGGGAAGACCCCGCTTGGAACACGCTCCATATAGAAGAGGCACTTGTGATGATGGATTCATTAAATGAAGAACAAAACAGAGAAGACACGAATTTATTCATCCATTTACCTCAAAATCCAATCACGGATTCCGAATTATATGGAATATTGTCGGAAAACATAATTGATGAATTGCAGACCGATAATGATGGTGACTCTGATTTCGAATTTGTCGAAGATATTCCACAAAACTATGTTGCACCTGATGAAGCATGGATGCCCGGAAATCCTCAAAACTCCAACGAAATCCCATTCCTGAAGTCCCCGGACTGAAAGAAAATATTGCTGATGAGCCCATTCATTATTTCGACGCATTATGCACATCCCATCTGTTGGAAATGCTTAAAGACTGTACCAACGAATATGGCGAAAAAGAAAAAACCTCGGCAGCGGGTACAAGAAGCAGAAAAATATCTTGGAAGCCTGTAACATGTGCAGAAATGAAACTTTTTTTTGGTCTCATATTTCATATGGGATTTGTTAAACTAAATCGCTTCAATGATTATTGGAAAAACGATGAATATTTTAATCAAACAATATTTAGAAAAGCAATTTCGAGAAATCGATTCATGTTAATTTTAAGAATGCTTTGTGTGTATGTGGGACAAGTGACGTGTAGTTATGAAAAAGTAAAAAATATTATAGACTACTTTAATGAAAAAATGATTTCTTTATATTACCCAACACAAAAATTAATAATTGACGAATCAATGATGTTATGGAGGGGGCGATTAGCATTTAGACAGTACATAAAGGGGAAGCGTCATAAATACGGTCTAAAGTTCTACGCACTGGCTGACCAGCTTGGGGTTATTATAAAATTACATTTATATGGCGGTGCATCTGATCATGTTGTAGGCGGCAGAAATCACGTGCAAAAAGTTGTTGACCATCTGCTTTCAAATTTTATAAATGTAGGACACCATTTATTCATTGACAACTTTTATACAAGCGTCAGTCTAGTTGAAAAATTGTATGTCAATAAAACCTTTTGCACAGGTACGCTTCGAGAGAAGAGGCAAAATAACCCTAAAGAAATCGAAGGAAGTAAATTAAAAAAAGGAGAATTATGTATTGTTCACAAGAATAATGTTTGTGTCTTAAAATGGAAAGATCAAAGAGATATTAGGGTCATATCTAGTAAATATAATGGAAATTTGGAATACACGCGAAATCGACGAGCTACATTAAAAATAAAGCCTCAAATGGTTATTAAATATAATAAAAATATGAAAGCAATCGATCGTCATGACCAAATGCTCTCGTATTATTCATGCGAGCACAAGTCTATATGATGGTATAAAAAAGTGATTTTCCATATCATGCAAATTTTATTGGTCAACTCCTTTCTGTTGTATAATAAATGCAGTCCAAAAAAATTAACATTGTATGATTTCCGCTTAAATGTAATAAAATCAATTGTAGAACCTCATTTGCCTTCCGAAATACAAGTGCCCTTAAGAAATAAAGTTCATTGTATCATGAAATTAGCTACAGATACCCACGGCAAAACAAAGCGAAGGCGCTGCAATCAATGTTGGCGCACATTAAAAAAGAGGGTGCAAACCATATATGCATGCGAAGATTGCCCTGGTCAGCCTGGATTGTGCATTAAGTGTTTTAGGCCATATCATAAATATTAACAATAATTACGAGTGTTACCAAAAATTTGTTGATTTATTTTGAGTTGAATTGTTTATCATATAAGTTGTGTGATAATAAACGAGTTTCGATTAATTTAATGTTTTATTTACTTAACGAATTTCCTCTTAACAGACATAATATTATAGATTTATTTTTCATTAACATAGCCCTTAAACTTAACTCAGTCTTATAGATCAAATAATTCAGGTAACTAATCAACATATTATTAATAAACTATTTAGTAACAAACTTTCATGACTGCGGTTCAGTCAATTTATAAATTTTGTGCCAGTTATCAGACCTTAAATATTTTCTGAATTATTTTCAATCAGTTTAATTATCTGATACATAATAAAACGCCTTTTAAAAATAGGCACATTTTGGAGTTCACATCCAATAAAAATGCCAAAACGTTCGTTGGCCCTCTGTATATTATTTATATTATTTAAATTATCGATATTTTTAGTTTGAGTGCTGCTTTCAGTAAGATTTAAGTTAGTTGTATTTGTTGAGATGTCACGTGTTTGATAGTTAACATTGTTGTCTTCCCAGTCTTGAGAATTATTTTCAAACAGCATCATAGAGTCCTCTTTAAATTTTTTAGAATGATCTGAAACTATTCATAGTCATGAATGCAACCAGTTTGAGTCGGTATGTTGTGGAAAGAAATTAATTACATTAAATGTTTGAAACTGGTTAAAGTTAAGTAAGTAAATGAAAATTCCATAAAAATTGGTTTAGCCAAATAAAAGATAGCCTCGGAAAAACATACACACATATAGTTAAACTGAGAACCTCCTTATTTTTTAAATTTGGTTAAATTAATGTGTTACCTTCGATACATTGTCGCTTTATTAGTATCTCCTCCTCCATCTGAGTTATATCGTCGTCGTAAGGCTCTGTTTCTGGTACAAATGTCACTAAAAATATATCAGATACTTCTTAAAAAAATTTGAACGCAATTAAAATAAAAAGATTGACAGCCACTGCATATAATATTACGAAACAAACTTACCTTTTCTATTATTTATAGTGTTTCTTGCCATTTTTGTATGTTAAATTACACCGTAGACCAGTTAAACAATTTTTATTGCGTTAAACACGTAACGTACACTATCACGGCCACAAAAATAACATATTATTGTTTTTACCCTAACGCAATGCCACTGAACTCGCGTGGCGAGTCGATTCAATTCGTGTTGCAGCGCCGGCGACTCGCCTAGCGAGTCCAACGTAAAATGTATGCGGCATTCCAGTAAACATCGTGAAAATCGTAGTGGTAATGAATGTGTTAAATTTTACTAAGATCCTCGCCCAATGAGTTGTCGAAGGAAAATAATTTTGACAGCTAAATTAGGTGTCGAATGTCGTAATAAGTGAAAAGTAATTTTCTACTTTACTGCGAAATTTTGAAATGAAACTTAAAGCTAACAGCTAAAGTACCCAATGTAGAATTTCCTTACGTATTTCTCTTATTTGGGTTTCAATAAGAAAAAAGTTACATACCTACTCAGTCTACAAATTACAATCGTAACTTTATTGTACTATTGAGTAGTAGGTAGTCCATTATTATTATTTAATGTTATACATTAAAAATTATTTATGTAGGTTATTGTAATATTGACTACCTAGAACAAAAACTACATAATTTTAGTTTTTATAGGTCACAACACTAATTAGAGCGACCATGCCGCACGCGGCAAAACATCTCTTTGATGTTTTGCCGCGCAAATCTGTCGCAATGTCGACACCTTGCCGTCACTTTTGGCCGACACTGCATATGGGTACATTTTGTAGACATAATTTAATAATAATTCGTTAGTAGCTCGGCGCCGCGCCGTCATAGTGCGTCGTGTAGTCTGCAGGCCGCTGCCGCAGGCCGCGCCACAGCTCGATGGTCTAAGCTCTAAGGCTGCGTTTCCACTGAAGCGGAGCGGAGCCAGAATTTACCAATCAATTGAATGACAGCGAAGCGGAGCGAAGATTTCGAGCATGGTGATTGGTCAATTCGTCACCGCTAAGCTCCGCTCCGCTCCGCTTCAGTGGAAACCTGCACGCACGCAACGCACCTGCACTAATAATAGTGGAACGAGCCTTAATGTCGGCAAATTTTGTCGGTATAATTTATTGTCGATGGCGGCGCGCGAGCGGTGAGCTCAAACGCTTTCACGTTGCCGCCACGCGGTCTGGCCGTCCCGTCGGTATCTTTGAATTTACCGAAAGTCGATACATGTTTTTAAAGACGATTTTCGCATAATTAGACTTTAGTTCCAATTTGCATCTTGAGGTTGAAGGTTGTCCGTTGAGTTATGTTTAATTAATAAGCGTATTACGATCTTTTTAAAACGTATTATTGTGATAATTAAATGTGTAAAATGTAAATTAATTAACTATTATTTCTTATTTGTTTGCGTTAAAAAACTAAGACGTGTCGTGTAAGATATCGTGTAAAAAGAGATGTGTTGTTATTGGTGGTGTTATTGATTGGAGATACGGACTGTTTTCAAAATGCATAGAGAGCACATTCAAAAATCAGAATTCAACATTTTTCACGTAAGTAATTAATTGCTAGTTTTTTCATCTCTGTAGTAGATAGTCTGTAGTAGATAAAAAGCAATAATTGCAGATCTAGGTACTGTCCATCCACAATCATCGTTCTGCATAACACGGAAAATGTGTTATTATTTTTTTGTTTAAACTTTGTGTTGTGTTAGATTTCGTGTAAGAAACGTGTTGTGGTTGATGGTATTATTGCTTAGTGCTAAAGAATACTTACAAAATGCATAGAGTCTAGAGAAATAAGAACACTTTAGGAACTTAACATTTTACACGTAAGTTTATTACCATAGTTTTACGTACGGAAGTTTTCATGCATCGTCTGTAATTTCGATAGAAAGCCTGACTCCTGAGATTGCGGAAGACGGTGCATCCGCATATCACACAATATCGGTTTTGTTCCTTACGAATAACTTTTTAACTAATCGATAAATAAGTTGTTACTCATGCTCAGAAAGTTACTTACAGTTTTGTACATGAGTTAGGATTAAAGTTTTAACCCATTAAGGCCCATACGAGCACCGGTGATCGAGACAACTCTAGAATACAATAGCATTTCCAAGAATCCGCGATCGAAGGATTAAATTAGCCTAGGTAAGAGATCATAGGTCAAAGTTCTGAGTTACTTGAGAGAGTTGAATGTCATGGTTCTTGATAGGTTGGAAAGAGCATAAGGTTGAAAACTGCCGCGACCGTACAGTATGGTCGTTAACGAGTACAGATAGTTCAACTCAGTTGTGCGCGCGGCCCTATATGTGCGTGGGCTTGTAAATATACAACTTTCATTCGTGTGGCAGTGACGCGGCAGTCGTCGTCCGAGTAACACGTGTTCTTATCGCTTTTTCTTACGGGTACAGTCGTTTCGAAAATGTCTAGTTCTACACGGAGAAAATGTTTAAGGAGTCAGGTAAATATTTTTTTATTTTAAATTTGGATGTAATTAATGTTTATTATGATTCCATATACTAAAAAATATGTCCTTGTTAACTTTTACGTATTATTGTTTTAGACTCGAGGAACCATTGCTAAGGTATACGAATTTCTGAAAAAAGATGCGAGAGATATATTGGAATTAGTAAGTGATCCAGTTTGCAGTGCAAGTCCAATTTTAATATCGAAATTAAGTGAACATTTAAATAGCGTACGGAAAAGAACAGCAATGGCAGTGGGGGTATCAGAGAGAACAATTACTAATATATTGGCTGAAGGAAAAGAATCTGACTCTAAATTTAAATCTCCGCATAAAGACCGTAAAAAACGTTTAAAGAAGTTAGAATTAGACAACTTTAACGTCGATGTTATACGTTCCACTATTCAAAATTACCATTTAGAACATCGTGAGTTACCTACCTTGCTAAAGTTGAAAAGAATATTTCAAGATAAACTTAACTATGATGGAAGTATTTCGACTCTGCGTACAGCTTTGTTAAAGTTGGGATACAAATGGCGAAAAACTGTGGATAACAGACGTGTTATTATAGAGCGGCATGACATCCAAAAACTACGATTTTCCTACCTAAAAAATTTACTCAGATACCGTCAAGAAAATCGGTGTATCGTATATACAGATGAGAGCTACATCTTAACTAATCATGTGCAAAACAAAGGATGGGGTAACAAAGATGGACCACCTTTAAAGAGAAACCTGTCGAAAGGACAAAGAATTATCATTGTGCATGCTGGTTCAGAACAAGGTTTCGTACCTAACGCACTATTGACATACAAAGCAAATAGTGTTTCTGGTGATTACCACTCTAACATGAACGCAGAAAACTATGAAAAGTGGCTAAAAGAACGTCTAGTACCGAATCTTCCACCTAACTCTGTGGTTGTGCTTGACAATGCCTCATACCATAACGTTCAAAATGACAGAGCCCCAAATTCTAATTCCAAAAAAATAGAAATGGTGAGATGGCTGACAGAAAAAAACATAGCTTTTAATCAAGATATGAAAAAAATCGAACTGTATGATTTGATTAAAAAAAATAAAGAAAAATATATCTGTTACAAGATTGACGACATACTTCAGCCATATGGCATAAAAGTTCTTCGACTGCCACCATATCATCCTGAACTAAACCCTATAGAAAATGTGTGGGGAATTTTAAAAAATTATATTGCTTCGCATAATGTCGATCAAAATGTGACGGAAATAATGAAACTCATAAATGAACGTTTAAGTCAAATTGATGATGGGATGTGGGGTAATACTTGTCGACATGTACAAAAGAAAGAAGAAGAATACTATAGAAATTTTGACATGGAGTCAGAATTCATAATTAACCTTGGTGAGAGCAGCGAATCCGAAAATTCATCATTTGATTTTTCAAGTAGCGATTCTGAATAATGTTCAATAAATAAACATTAAATTACGAAATAACTCTTTTTTTTAAAACCCGTATATAACCCGTAAATAACTCTATTTGTATTTGTACCCGACTGTACCTCTTGTCACGCACACAAAGTCACTGTATATGTACAAGGTTTACCCACACATAGGGCGGCGCGCACAACTGAGTTGAACTATCTATAACGACCTTATGTTATTAAGCGCGCTACAGTTGATATCAATGACTCGCGTCTTTTACATTACGTATCGGGATAAAAAAAATAAAAGTAAAAAAAAATATTTTAAATATTTTTTGTAAATGGTTTATCGTTTTGTCTAAAGGTTATTTATTATAAAAAATATATAAAAAAACATTTTTTTTGAAAAAAAAATTAAAAAAAAATTACATTTTTGTAATCAGAAAATGTAGTATAATAATACCCCAAAGTTATCGGAAGTGGTCTTTTTACACCCTGTATATGTATGTAGTATGTACGTTATATTGTTTATTACCTTGTATCTCCAGAACCGCTAGACCAGTGGTTCCCAACCTTTTTAGAGCTGTTACCTCTATGGCCTGTTAGAGAAACTGATTTTACCCCCCCCCCCCCCCCCCCCCCCTATTAAAAACAACTTTACAAATTTGTATTGGTACATTCGCAAGTTTTTTAATATAATTAGGTTCAGACTTTAGTTACACTTAACGCGCATCTCATATCATGCTCCACGTTCAGACGGTATCTTGCCTTTTTTTTAAATGTTACCAGAGTTGAGAGGCCGCTCTCCCATTTACTAGTGGTAGCTAACGGTACCAACATTTTCAGATCTCTGTCTGCAATGATAGGGTATTCTGTAGCTGTTTTTCTCCAAAATGTACAGTTTATAATTTTTTTCTGCCGATTCATCTATTTTAGGTACCACCTCTGTTACCCCTTTAGAATAGCTATTTTACCCCCGCGGGGGTAATTACCCCCAGGTTGGGAACCGCTGCGCTAGACGGATTTTCACATTTGAGGTATCTTTAGATTTTTCTTAATAGCCCAAGTATTCTTGGGTAGGTGACATTAAAAAACCAAAGTGGTGGATGTTTAACGCTTTAATTGTGAGGTAAAAAAACACTCAGGCAACGAAAGAAAATTCGAATTGAAAGAAAGCCAAGTCTACACTCTATGAGACAGTATAATTCTCAAAATCGCCAAAACGAATCTTCTTCATCTCGTAAGGCTAGACTTGATTCTATGAGAGTATAATAATTCACAAAATCGCCAAAACGAATCTTCTTCATCTCGTAAGGCTAGACTTGATTCTATGAGAGTATAATAATTCACAAAATCGGCAAAACGAGTCTTCTTCATCTCGTAAGGCTAGACTTGATTCTATGAAAGAGTATAAGGGAGATCGCAGACGACAGACTTTGTGCGATCAAAGTCTGCGGCTTACATACATTCCGCATGGCGCGCGCCATCAGATTGTCAGCGGCGTGCATAAGATTTTGACACTGGTAATGCAGCGATATCGGTTCAGTAGTTTTGGTGTGAAAGCAAAACAGACAGACAAACGGACAAAAAGAGATATTTTCGCATAAATTATAATAATAGTGTGGATATAAATTAAAAACTATGTTTTCTAAACTATTAGTATAATTACGTTGCTATGAAGAAATAAAAAAACGCCATCTGTTGTCACGCGTTGGAACTACAATGAGAGTTTATTTCATCGATGTTTCCATGGAAATATACCAAAATTTACCATACAACATAATATTGTGCGCTAAGCTAAAATAAATAAAAACGCCATCTGTTGTTACGTATTATATACGCGCCGGTGCTCGCCTCAGCTACTGCGGCAGGAGTTCGCCTATAATATAGCATATCTGTGTGCGTGTGCGAACTGTTCACGGACACAAAAATCTTTACGCACACATGACCCCAGAGCCTGCTGCACGAGATCTGCTTGCCTTGACCTTGAGTCATGCGGTTCGCGCGTGTACCTAACTTAATGTTTAATTTCTCGCAAATTGATTGTTGCTATTTTATAAATGTAGGCGTTTTAAATGCGTTCATTTTTTCTATTATATTTTTTACTATTAATATTTAATAATTAACGACATGAGTCATCTAAAACGTACGAAAGTTAAATTAAAATATATGTGTATGGCAAGTCATGCATTAGGTAGGCACTGCATTTTTGCCTTTATGGTATGCACGCCCATGCAGATTGTATGGAAGCCGCAGACTTTGATCGCACAAAGTCTGTCGTCTGCGATCTCCCTAATTCACAAAATCGGCAAAACGAGTCTCCCTCTACTCGTAAAGCTAGACTAGATTCTATGAGAGAGTATAATTCACAAAGTAGGTAAAACGAGTCTTCCTCTACTCGTGAAGCTAGACTAGAATCTATGAAAGAGTATAATTCACAAAGTAGGTAAAACGAGTCTTCCTCTACTCGTGATGCTAGACTAGATTCTATGAGAGAGTATAATTCACAAAATCGGCAAAACGAGTCTCCCTCTAGTCGTGAAGCTAGACTAGATTCTATGAGAGAGTATAATTCACAAAATCGGCAAAACGAGTCTCCCTCTACTCGTGAAGGTAGACTAGATTCCATGAGAGAGTATAATTCACAAAATCTGCAAAACGAGTCTTCCTCTACTCGTGAAGCTAGACTAGATTCTATGAGAGAGTATAATTCACAAAATCGGCAAAACGAGTCTCCCTCTACTCGTGAAGGTAGACTAGATTCTATGAGAGAGTATAATTCACAAAATCGGCAAAACGAGTCTTCCTCTTACTCGTGAAGCCAGACTAGATTCTATACGAGTATAATTCACAAAATCGGCAAAACGAGTCTTCCTCTTACTCGTGAAGCTAGACTAGATTCTATGAGAGAGTATAATTCACAAAGTCGGTAAAATGAGTCTCCCTCTACTCGTGAAGCTAGACTAGATTCTATGAGAGAGTATAATTCACAAAGTCGCCAAAACGAGTCTCTTTGAGCTCGTAAAATTACTCTCTCGACTATGGATAGAAAAACACTCGTATGAAAGATCCTATTATCTCATATATTTCATATATTATCATCTTTCTAGATTAAATTGCATCGAAAGCGTTTTGGCTGTATAAACAAGTCTAGTAAATATTCACTCGATAAAAATTCAAAACATTTATTTCTGAACAGTTTAAGAACGTCTACATGAGGCCTACCTCCGGTTCGGGAACTAAACAGTAACCTGGCGAGAGGAAAGGAGGAAAAAGTTGAAAAATAACAATAATTGCTTGAAAGCTAATTTACACTGAGTATATAAAAATGTGGTAAGTACATTTATATAGAAGCGGCCTCTCTGATATCAATTCATAGAACTTATTACGTTCGAGTTGCGATTACTCGATATTCTTTCCACTATTTTGGTTCTCAAAAACACATTCCTCGCAACACATCTCTGATGGAAACACAGCCTAATGCGTTGACGCAATACTTTGGCCTAATACGCTTGCTCAATTGGCCCAATGCGCTGACTCAATGCGTTGGTTGGCCCAATGCGCTGACTCAATGCGTTGACTCAATGCGTTGGCTCAATGCGCTGACTCAATGCTTTGGCCCAATGCGCTGACTCAATGCGTTGGCTCAATGCGCTGACTCAATGCCTTGGCTCAATTTTCCTCACCGTAGTCGAGTTGAAATCGTCATAAACTACGTGTACTACTCACATTTTCCTCGACGGTCTTCTTGATCTTGGCTCCGGCCTCGCTGACCTTGGCGCCCGCCTTGTTCACGGCCGAGTACAGGAAGTTGCCCAGAGACTTCGCCCCCGCCACCGCCTTCGTCGTCACTGGGGGGCGGAGACCGGGTTAGTTATTGTCTACAGGCATCCTTACTTATCCATACTAATATAATAAATGTGAAAGTGTGTCTGTTGCCTCTTCACTCTCAAACCGCTGAACAGTTCAGCTATGCCCACACTATGCAATTTCATCTTCAATTTTCGTCATCATCTTTTTATTCAACTTTCGTTTGGCATATTCAATAATTGAATGCGTCGAAATCCACGCGTTGGATTGAAAAGTGTCATAGCGTCGCGGGCATGCCTCACGTGCGATGTTGACTGCGCTATAACGCATGCCCTTGATGAACGAAAAAAGGCACATTGTGGACAAAGCTTTTCATAAATTTTTGTCATCAATCCATACCAATGATTATAAATGCGTGTCTGTCTGTCTGTCAGTCTGTCTGTTAGCTCTTAACGCCCAAACCGCTGCACCGATTTTGCTGGGCATGGATATACTTTGAGTCCTGAGAAATTTCAGCAAAATCGGTTCAGCGGTTTGGGCGTGAAAAGGTAACAGACAGAAAGACACACTTTCGCATTTATAATATTACTAAGTATGGATGCAAAGGTATGTCTGATGTTTGTCTAACTTTTCTAACACGAGTACATTTTTTTTTTGATGTCGCATGGGAAACCCATCATGGGTGCCCCGGGTTGGGTACCCCGGGGGTATGTGAGACTCCTACTCGCTAAAACCACCTGCGGTTCGCCTTCAGCCGTATAAGGAGGGATATCCCGGATCTAACAAACACGGGACTCCCTCCACGACCGGCCGGTCTACCTAGGACCGGACTTCCACCAAAAGTAAGGGAACGCTTAGGCAAACTAAAGCGTTCCCCTCGGCGCCGGGGCTGGCTAAACCGGGGAGGTTCCCATCCTCTCCCGGAGCCCCGTTAGACGAGGGTTAGGAGGTTCGCGTAGCGACGCCTCCGCACTCCCGTCCTACGCCGGCGAGGCGGCAGAGAGGTGGGATCGTTCTCTCTGTCCCGCTCCGTGGCCTCTTTCTGCGATATAACAAATTCGCAGAAAGAGACCGCCGCCTGCCAGGCCTCGTCGCTCTCGAGCATGCAGCGCACCATGCTCGGGAGCGAGAGGTCCCCGCCCAGCACTGCCACCAGATCGTGGCGCTGCACGGCCCAACGATCGCACACCTCGAGGGTATGCTGGGCCGAGTCCTCCGCAGCGCCACAGTCGTGGCAGGCTGGCGTTGGCTCTCTCCTGGCGATCTTACACAGGTACGCACCGAAACAACCGTGTCCGGTGAGTACCTGTGTAAGGCGGAAGGTGAGGGGTTTTCTCTTGCGACGCATCCACGCCGCAAGAACTGGACGCAGAGCCTGAGCAATACGTCGACCGTACTGGGCCTGCGCCAGTACCTCACCCCACCTTCGAAGCAGCCAATCCTGCCCCAGCTTCCGCACCCGCGAGAGCTCCTCCCACGTCGACGACTCACCGGAGAGTGACCTCCTCTCTGAAGTGAAGAGGTGCATCTCGGCGAGCACCGGCGCCACTAGCTCCCACGGGGGATCTCCAGCCAGGGCAGTGGCTGCCATCCAGGAGACTGTACGGTAGCCCCGAATTATCCTCACCGCTATGACCCGCTGCGCCTTCCGCAACTGGGTTTTGTTCTTAACGGTGAGGGAATCCGCCCAGATTGGGGCCCCGTACAGAGCAATACTCCGGCAGACCCCGGAGTACAGCCGCCTGCAGGCTTCGCTGGGCCCTCCTATGTTCGGAAGAAGCCGGCCCAGCGCTGATGCCGCCCTCACGACCTTCGGTCCCAACTGTTCGAAATGAGGACCAAAGGTCCACCTCCCGTCCAGAATGAGCCCAAGACATTTCAGCGTCGGGCTCACCCTGACCTCCGTCTCTCCGATCAGGAGTCGTGCACCCGATGGGGGTCCTTTCCTCCCGGAAAACACGAGTACATTACTTAGCTATAGTTAATCCTCAGCCCACTCAGTGCTGCAGAAAAATTTAGGTTCATAGCTAACGCAAATATAAGATTAAGGTGACGCCGCGTTATAGTAAAATATCGTGTTGGATATGTTTTAGATTGAAAGCAATGGAACAGCAAAAAATGGAAAGGGTGTAAGCGACAAAATGGTTTTTGTCGCGTAATTTAAAAACCATAAATACATTTCGTATAAGCTATGGGCAAATTAAAGTGTATGCTTGAACCAATCTAAGTACAAATTTTGGAAGCTTAAATCACTTTCCTCTGTTGGCAAAATAGGAATCCCTTTTTTTACAGAGGTATTTTTGATTGATTATTCTGTGTTATAAAAGTTGACCAATCGTGTTATGCTATGGGTAATTCAAAGACAAAGACATGATGAATACTGACAATGAACTTTAATTTCTTAGCTTTAGTCATTGCTGAAAAAAATCGATATCGCTTCAGCCAAATTATCAAGGCGTCGCCTTAAATTTTGGAATTAAAAACAGCTATTTAAGCCTGAAGAGGTAACAGACAGACATACTTTCGCATTAAATTTTACTATACATATTAGTAAAGATATGAAGGTTTTTTTAAATATTAACTCAATTTCCTCCTCATTCCCGTAACGTGTGGGTACAATTCATAAAAACGCGCGAAGGGATCATAATTAATTAAAAAGTAATTAAAAATTAAAGGTCTCGTTAAGCCGGTTTTACGGTGTGAGGTGAATTTAAAATGTTGGGGTAAAGAGTTGGCCCCTATTCTCATGTCTCGAATCTCGCTTCGATCAGACCGTCCTACTCACGCGTGTTTTTCACGGCCTTTCAGTTTCCAAACAAACATAAAATTGAAAAAGGTAAAGATTAAAAAATATACAGAGTGTATTAAAACTAAGTAATAATACTTGAGGGTGTGTATGTGTTCCTTATAGAGAGTTCACTGTGAAAGTAGCAGCGCTGAAAAACCAAATGTATGGGCAAGCGCCCCAGCGTCACGAGTTTCCCCATACAAAAGTGAAAAGTGAAAAAAAAAATGTTGGTCTTTCAGCCCTGCTACTTCACAGTGTACTCTCTCTACAAGGAACACATCACACCCTAAAGTATTATCACTTAGTTTTGTTACACCTTGTATAAAAAAAACTTAAATTAGTATAGAAAGCAAACAAAAAGAACTAAAAAAACAATACCAACGCTCTTGCATGTCGGCTACGTCGATGAGATCCGACAACTTTCTGTGATGATCTGAAAGTGTGCACGAAACGAAAAATAAAATAAAATATCTAGCAATAAAATAAAAAATAAAAATAAAACAAAAACAAAAAAGCAAAATAAAAGTTATTTAGCTTTAGATGTTCAGATAGCAATCTACCAAATAGAAAAATTACAAGTTTATTTAAGCTTTTGATGTTTACTAAGGGCATGTTTCAGCACTTCCTGATAAGTGCCGGATATCTAGAACTTAACTTGACAGATAGATTATGGAGCATCTGTCAAATAAGTTGTGGATAGCCTAACCGCACAATAGACATAACTACCAGTAGTTCGACTGCAAAGAAACGGACAGGTTTCAATATCTGTCAAATTCGTCGGGTTTCACTAGGATTATGAACGGAATGTGCCTCGTGCTGGCTGATATAATTTATTTTTAAATATTTAAAATAAAGATTTCAAAATTGGATTCTGACAATTTTAATCGCATGTGCCAAAACACAAACAATACGACCAAAGAGGAACACGTCCAGCGAATATGTCAAAGTTTTAAATTCGTAGGTAACAAGTCAACAACCCTAGCGACGATTTTCGTCATAATACGTCAAATTTAAAAATTTCAACATCAGTTCTAAGTCGGCATACTCTATAATTCTGTCTACTCTACTATCCGGCACCTTATCAGGAAGTGGTGAAACAGGCCCTTGGTCTATTTTCTTTCTGAAAGAATAATATCTAACTGCAAACTCCAAAGATGCATACCATTTCCAACTCCTGCTGGCTGGTCCTCCGTCGGTGTTCCACCACCTGACGCTGGCCTACTGTCTGCTCCACCAGTGGCACTGTGGAAATTTTAACTTTAAATTCATGAACGTAGAAAAAAAGGCGGACGGAGTCTTATCATACACAGAACTGTGTCTTCAGAGTCGGCCACGCACACATTCTGACGCCTGTCAAATGGTATGGACTAGCGTAATATTAATGTGTGCGTGCGGACCGTGTACACTCGAGGAAGTTGATTCCTATGCAAGTGGCAGGTTTGGTATGCAGTTGGTGGTGGTGGTTTGCAGTTTGGTCCGGTTACGTTGATCGGCAAAGAGAGTATAACAGAATTATTGGTCATTTTGTGTTTGCCAAAATATTATCAACATAGCGATCTCCTTAGCAACGATAGGTTTATTGGTCGCTATCTGTCGGCTATGCTCGTTCACGATAGAATCGTAATTTTATTGGTCGCATTGCTTTTGACAAATAAATAATCTACTTAGCAACCGCCTTAGCAACGAAAGTATTTACATTTTGAAGTTGTAAATATCATGTATTCGGAACATTGAGATGTATTCGGAATTGATTTTTATTTTATTTCTCTAATCCGAACTCACTGGCTTATTTTATCCAATATGTGCTACAAAACCAATGGATTTATTAACAGCAAATCGTTCGAGCAGATCAAAGTGGCCAACCTAATTCTACTCCTAATATCTTCGTCGAATATCATAACCATAAAGGATCATAACTTGGTTAGTTGGAAAAGGCTACCCAGAACTTAGAAGGATTAAGTAACACTTATGTTATGTTTTTGAATTATAGGTATTCACATTGCTGATCATTATAACAAACCAGAGTTCAAAATAATACCACAAGAAGAAAGTTCATAATAATTTTATAAGTTTTAAATTTTATGATATTGTTTTAACGCTCAAATAAAATATTATCACCATATTATACTTGTGTTGTGATTTTTATATAAAAGGTTCTTGTAGATTAGAAATATGTTAATCTTTAGAGCGTTTTTACATTACGCAAAATATAGAAATGAATAGTAGTACAGATTCCCTAGATTCTAGAAAATTGATTACATTTACTATCAAGCAAATTTTTCGTAAGACCAAGAAGCTTATATTATAAGACGAACGAACAACAATTTCCTGTGCAAAAGTTCTCGCAAGTTCATATTTCGATTTGATGGTCCTAAAATATGTATTGTTCTATATTTTGTAGGAAAATGTTACTGTTAAATTATATAACTAGCATTAACCTATCAGTATACAAAAATCTGCTGGTTAGAGTTCCGTTTTTGGGTTCCATTCCATATCCACATCCACGAGGACTTGTTAATTACAGAACCCTAAAATGGGTGACAGACGTGCGTAGAAGTACGCGGACTTATGGCTCGACGATCTTTTTCGCCTGTGTGTCACCTTAAAAGTACGCGTTGATCGTCGAGCCAAAAAACAATTTAAAGGTGAGCGCATATTTATCAGCAACGTACGTGCTGCAGGCGCCACATTTTAAAATTCGTTGTATGAAATGATGTGAAACCTCGCATATTCATCCGCAGTCCGCACCATTAAGTATAGTTTTCACAGAGCCAGTACTGGCTGCCAATAAGACTGGCAGCCTGTATTGGCTTGGTATATGCCGCGTGTGAACAGTTTGGCCTGGCTTGAAAAACTGTTCACACGCGGCATATACCAAGCCAATACTGGCTCTGTGAAAACTTAGATACTGTATGTCCGCACCGTACGCGTCGCATTTCGTGTATTTATGCGGTGCGGGTGAATGTGCCAGGTTTACAACAAACAAGACATGAAACTAATTTTAAGATGCGGGCTAACAAATGTGCGGTCACCTTTAGAAAATTTATAGGTAGGATCTGAGCTCAAATTACGACAATATTATTTTTACAGTAATTATTATTATTGGTTTTGAATTGTTTGCCTCCAAATATCTGTGAAAATGATCTTTAAGACGTGGTCAATAAGGTGTGACCTTTATTGCCACGTATTAAAGTAATAATTTTTGATAGAACAAATTGCAACAAACTGAGGTGTCAATTTTTGAGTTCGAATTTTGGTTCGAATTCAAAATGAAAAATATCAAACACAAAACAATAATTTCGAAAGTAAGGACGGGGCATCTGGAAACAATTAAGTACGAAAACGAGTAAACATTGTGAATTCTAAAAACTTATTTAAGGCCGAATACTATAGCGTCACTTAGGTTTTAATCGCTTACTATGTGTCTGAAAAACTCATATTAATCCTTCAAGCCCCATAAGAGCATGATCGGTGATCACGACAACAATAGAATACAATGAATTTCCAAGAATCCTCGATCGAAGGATTATGCTAAGTACCAAAAATTTAGCTAGCGCTTAGATTTTAAGTGATGTAAGTAATATTATCATATTTTATCATTAAAAATTTAAACGCCGATTTCAAAATCGACCATAAGTCTTGTCACTACTGAGAGCAGTGTAGCCATAAATATTATTTTTAAGATCTCGTGGACTTTAGACTTCTGATAGAGTTGTTCCATTCGGGCAAACACATAGAAATTTTTAAAAATATGTAGGTAAGACCTGTCCTTACTTCAGAAATACCTACCGTAAAATGGGGTGTATAGAATTTACGGGGTGAATGGAAAAAATATCAAGAAAGTGTTCAAGGTGTATGTTTGACTATTTTTGTTAAAGGTTTTTGGTAGATTTTTAAATTATTACACATCAACATTTTTTCTTTGCGTTGGCAATAATTTCAAAACGTCAGAATTGACATTTTCCGTTAAAACTTACTTCAAAGTCAACCCTCTGTGAACCTCGCTAGATTGTACTGCCGAAAATCTTGATTTTAGGTGTAAAAAATTGTGAATTGTGGTGATTTATGTGTTTATCTCATCACGCCTGTGATAAATTAAATAAATACAGTGAAGGTAAGTGACTATCCGTTATTAAACCTCAAAAAATTGTTAAAATCATGGCACATGTAAATTTACTGCATAGGTAAAAGGGGTCAATAGAATCTACTATGGGGTAAATAGAACTGTAGTATGGGTTTAATAGAACCGTAGTAGGGAACAATAGAAACGCTTCATGTGTGAATAGCAACGAATGAGGGGCGAATAGAGATAAATTAGTAGGGTTGTCAAAACTGTCAACAGAACTAAATAAATAGTTTCATAGTTTCTGAGAGCTGTAGATTAGATTCAGTGATAGGTAAATAAATAAACTTTTTAAAGTGAAATGTTTTGTTACAGGTACATAATATCGCCGTAGGTATATACCTAATATAATATATGTGTATACATATTTAAATTCAAAATGCCGCGTGTATATAAGCCCGATCCTACAAGGAAAAGGTATAAAAAATATGACATGGAAATAATTAAAAAAGCCGTTGAAGAGTATGCTACTTCTCCAAATGTGACATTAGGAGAAGTTGCGAAAAAATATTGTATACACAAATCGGTATTGTATCGTCACAGTACCCGGGATATGAAGAGACATGGAGGCCAAAGAGCTTTATCCGATGATACCGAAATGTTCATAATAGAGAACATAAACAAATGCGGAGAATGGGGCCCTTAGATACTACGGATTTAAGGTACATAATAAAAATGTATCTTGATAATATAGGAATAACCCATAAGAGATTTAAAAACAACTTTCCAGGACCGGATTTCGTGCAGAGCTTTCTATTAAGACACAAAAATGATATTTCTCAAAGAGTATGTGAAAATATCAAGCGTGCAAGAGCTAAGGTATCTAAAGATACAATTAAAGAATATTTTGCGGAACTTGAGAAGTCTTTAAATGGAGTACCTCTTTCAAACATAATAAATTATGATGAGACTAATCTGTCGGACGACCCCGGGCGGAAGAAAGTACTTGTCAAGCGGGGATGCAAGTACCTTGAAAGGGTTTTAAACCACACCAAGTCTTCCATATCGTTTATGATGGCTGGTACCGCAGATGGCAAAATGTTACCACCATATGTGGTATATAAAGCGACTCATTTATATGATTCCTGGGTACAAGGAGGTCCTGATGGTACTCGATATAACAGGTCGACATCTGGGTGGTTTGATGGAACTACTTTTGAGGACTGGGTGCAAAAAATGGTGATTCCTTATTTTAAAGATTTACTAAACAAAAAGGTCTTAATTGGAGACAGTCTGTCTCCACATTTATCAGCAAATTTAATCCAAACATGTAAAGCGCACAACATTGATTTCGTGTTCTTGCCAGCCAACTCGACCCACATGACACAACCCCTGGACGTAGCATTTTTTCGCCCAATGAAGCGTGCCTGGAGGGAATTATTATTAAAATGGAAGAAAACAGATGGGAGACAATTACCCACATTACCAAAAGTTTGCATCCCTAAACTATTAAAATTATTAATTGACGAACTTAATGTTAATGCCTCAAAAATATTATTGCTGGATTTAAAAAAAAACAGGAATTAGCCCTTCAAATGCACATGAAATATTAGCCAGACTTCCCGATGGAGACACAAGTGAAAACCATAAAAGTGCTGTAGAAGATTCTGTTGTAACTCTTCTAAAAGAAATGAGATATGGTTCAATGAACATTGTTGAGCCAAAAAGAAAGAGAAAACTCAATGTACTCCCAGGTAAAAGTGTCGCTGTAGAAGAAATTGAAGATTATGCAGAAACTGATGTAAATCCTGGTCCATCAGGTATAAAAAATAAACGCAAAGGGATTAAGAAATCTATAGCATCTAACAATAAAGCACCGAGAGAAGAATGTAAAAATAATGCAGAACAAGCTGTAGAAAAAATTGCAGATAATTCAAAACCTAATGTTTCTAATAGTATGGAAAATCTTAAAAAACCAAAATGCGATATGAGTATTCCAGGCCCATCAGGTATAAAAAATAAAGGCAAAGGGATTGGTAAAAAAACGAAAACATCTAACAATAAAGAAGAATTTGATAACATAGAACAAGAAAAATTCAGCGATACAAGACAGGTAAATTACGAATGCATCACGGCTTACGACAATTATGATAACGACTTGGGAGAGGAAAATTACGGTAACGTCACGGCTTACGAGAATTGTGATAATAATATGCGACAGCAAAATGACACAGAAAAGGAAAATTACGATAACAACATAGGAGAATTGTCTAATGATATAGACATCAAAAGTCTGCCCATTCTCTTTTTTGACAGTTTATGTGAAGAGGTTACTATCAGTACTGGAAAAACTGCTGATGATAATAATACTAAGGAGAGTAAAAGTAAAAATAATATCAAACGAGGTAGTCAATGATGGTCTTAACAAAAAATACAGATTACCTATTAAAAAGCACGACTGTAGGGGTAAAAGATCTCATTCAATTACCAAGGAAAATCCATACAAAAAATTACTACAATAATAGTGAAGAAATATTAAAAATTTTAGAAGAGGATGTGAACTAGAAGTGTTTTTATACATTCATACCTACTTGTAACATAGGTTAAAATTGATTACCTGTGATAACTTTTGCTATGTTAATTATTAAGTTCAGAAGATTAAGAATTTTGTTTTTTTTTTGGAATTTTGATTTTTCTGACATAGAAGTACTTATTCTATGAGTTTATAACGTAGACTGAAGTAGATTACCTACCTACCTGTGATAATTTTGATAAAGTATGTTAATTGTTAAGTTCACAAGATTTTATAATTGTTTATTTTTCGTCGCATAATATGTGTGCGACTTTTGATGTAGAAAAAAATTTATTTTGTTTTACTTCATTCTAATAAAAATACGAATAAATATTATGTTATTTGATTGATTGAATTTCAGATCATAACATTCTGTCCAAATGAAATCAGTTATAATCTATACATCTATACATATATATACTATTTATTAATAAAACTGTAGAAATGAGAATTCTGTACATTAAAGATATTCAAAAAAATATAATAAGCGGGGGGTGTCACTACATCGCTATAGAAGCCAAAAATGTGGTTAGTTTTTAGTCTGTCTGTCTATCTGTCTGTTTGTCTGTGTGTCTGTCTGTGTGTCTGTCTGTCTGTCTGTATGTTTGTTCCACTATCACACGACTACTGATCCGATTTGAATGCGGTTTTCGCAGATATATTTGTCTTCTTCCAACTCAAAATCTGGTGTATAAAAATCCCCCCCCCCCCCTTTCACCCTCTAAGGGAGCCAAAGACTGGACTGGACTTACTTTATATTATTAACTGTGTTTTTCAACTAAACATAATAATAATAATAATAAACTCTTTATTTGCACATCTTAAAATACAAAAAAGAAAGAAACAAAATGGTCAAGAGCGCAAATTGGCGGTCTTACCGCTTTAATTCATGAAGCCCCAAGCGGCCACATCCGGCCGCGATAACAATGAAAAAGCTATTGTGTCTCGTTTTGCCACGACTGATGGGTTAAGCGGTTTCTTCCAGACAACCATAAAAAAAAAGAAACAAAAGGATTATTATAAACAACAGCTCTTAAAGCTAACAAAATATTCTTAAACTAGATTTATACATAAAAGTTATAATAATTATAACACATGAATGAAATATAGACTACATACGTTTTACACAGATAAAAAAATATAAAATAATAAAGTATACATAAATATAATACTTAAAATAAGTAATATCCACATTTATTAATATGTTCACATTGAAAAAACTATGTCCAAGAAATAATCTTTTAATCGTTTTTTAAAGATATTTATGGATTCCGAATTTTGGATAGGTTCGGGTAATGAGTTCCAGAGACGGATGGCAGAGACGGTAAAAGAAGAGTCATAGAATGAGGTTTTATGAGAAGGAAAGGCAAGAGTGCGTTTATTAGCTGAACGAAGAGTGGGATTATTATGGCCAAGGAAATTAAATTTATTTTTAAGATAGACAGGAGTTGTAGGATTGAAAAGAATATTGTAGAGTAGGTGAAGAATATGAGAATGACGGCGTAATTTGATCGGAAGCCACTTAAGCTTCGATCGATGTTCTGATACATGGTCAAATTTACGGAGGCCAAATACGAAGCGGGTGCATAGATTTTGAAGACGTTGGAGGGAAGAGAGAAGGAGTTCGTTAAGGTCGGTGTAACAAACATCAGCGTAATCGAGGATCGGGAAGAGTAGAGATTGGGCTAGAGTGATTTTAGTTTCGACAGGGAGAAAATTACTCAAACGTCTGAGGGAAGCAGAGGCAGCAGATATCTTTTTGCGAACTTCTTGGACTTGAACATTCCAAGACAGAGTGCGGTCAAAATAGACCCCAAGGTTACGCACTGATGAACTATAGGGAATTATTGATCCATTGAGTATAATATTTGGTACGTTGTTCCAGTCTATTTTGGCTATCAATTGACAACATTTCAAAATTTTTAAGCCTTAAATAAAAAATACCATTTCTTTAGTTTCTTCTCCTGATATAAAAAAAATATTCCAAAAAATTTTATATTGCTTATTTATTGAGAAAATAAGGAAAAACTGAAAAATACGCTGTGACGTCATACTTACGGCATATCAGACATTTTTTCTTTGCCTGGTGTAAAATCGTTTTAAAAAGACATCGTGAAGCATAAAAAAAACAGTCACTGTCAACAATGACATTTCTAACATACGAAAATACCGCGATGACATTGACAGACGTCCTAATATACGTAACAAACTTACATTGACATATTTTTTCTTTTGTAAACTGTAATGGAATTAACCGTTCAGGCGTAAGTATGACGTCACTTGGCGCTTACGTCTCTTTAGAATACGAAGGATTTAAATCTATTTTTTATGTATCTTAAACACAATTTTAAAAAAGCAAGAAACACGTGTCGCCTTATTTTAAGTCTACTTTCTTATAAAATAATAAAAAAGCCATGTTAAAATTTTGAAATGTTGTCAATTGTCTACTACCGATAATTATACATTGAGTCTTATTAGGGTTAAGGTCTAAGCCATAGGCCTTGCTCCACTTCAAAATTACTTCTAAATCGGCGTTAACTAAGCCAATTCCATGAGTCAGCAAAGGAAGCAAGATTTGTCTATAAATCTGTAGATCATCAGCATCCATATGAAAAGAAGAGGAGATGTGACGGGAAACAGAGTTAATAAAAATGGAAAATAAGAGAGGAGAAAGCACGCTGCCTTGAGGCACACCAGCAAAAATGTTGCGCCAGGAGGAGAATATGTTATCAAGTTTAACACGTTGCCGGCGTCCTCGAAGGAAACTACGAAACCAGTCAATTACAATAGGGGATAGGTTAAGAGAGCAGAGAAGAAGAAGCAAGATATCATGATCTACAGAGTTAAAGGCATTACTAAAATCTAAGAGAGTGTAAGAAACATAATATGGTGTATAAAATTTTCCCCCCCACCCCTCTTAGGGGACAAAAGAAGGGGTAAGATTTTGTATCAACTGATGAAGTAGAAATACTTTAAATGGCAAAACAACGTTTGCCCGGACAGCTAGTTGTTAAATATTATTGTTTAAATTTAATGGAGGCACTTCACATGGCTATTTGTATTGGCTATTGGCTATTTGTTGCATTTGGCAAAATTATTGACGAATACACAAACAAGCAAATAAAGATAAATACGGCCTTCCATACAAGGACGTGAAATACCAAACTTTTACTTGATTTTCTTTACTTGCCTATTTGACTCCTTTGATGTGCGTGTATTTGGTATTGGTCATATTTGTCAAATAAGGCCAATATTTGTCAAACATACCGTCTACACATGGTGATTGTTTGGCGAATACATCAAATACGCAAATACAAATAGCCATGTGATGTGCCTCCATAAAAAATATCATATTTTATATACTAAAACAAGTTTTAAATACACAACCTTACTTTTTGCATGTTAGTCAAGAATTTTTGGCAGCCCTAATAGTTTTTCCATTCACCCCTTTCATGTTTCTATTGACCCCAGTTGTTGGGTAAATAGAAATTGTACATATTTTTTTGTAAATATTGTAAACCGTTGCATATGGTTAAAAAATATTGTATTCAGCTCTTTCTCTATGTTACGGGACATGATATGAAGTCATTTGAGATTTAATAAAAAAAGTTACAGGCCACACATTCTAGCGACAAAGTTGAAAATCACTGCTATTCACCCCATTTTACGGTATACCATGTAAGCACAATATTGTAGATACAATAATTTTACGTATTTTGCAATGCGACGTTGTCAGCTCGAACGTCACAATATGTACCGTGCGAAGAGGCAACAGCGCGCATGAAAATGACTGAATATCAAATAAAATACTACTTTATGACCGATGCTATAGGTTATATTTTGCTCTTCTCAAAGCAGCAGCGGCATGGGTCGCTAGACCAATGTCGTTAAAAAATTAAACCTACAGGGTATCCTAGGCCCGATTTATATAAGTGCGCCCCATCGCGTGGTTTTGTGGCTACACCGCGAAACAAGCAAAATATGTCGACTTAAATAGCGGTGCGGCCGCGCTACCATTTGCGTATATTGGCTTGCAATGTAGCAATATTTATATAGCCGCTAAACCACGAGTTCGGGCGGACGCAAATTTTAAAATGACTGGTTAAAATATAAACAAAACACTAAAAATATTATCATTATACATATTTATTTGGATATAACTAAATATACTTTATTTAAAAAATGTTATGTCCTTAACGAACTGCAACATGAATTAAACCAACAGAATTCGGTATCCTTTTTCCATTCTTTACAATTTCAGGCATTTTAGAGTTCTCGATTTTGAAGCGAACTGAATTTATTATATTATTGTAGCCGCCGAATTCATCATTCAGTGAAAATATTGCGTTGAGACTTCATGTATAAGTACCTAAACTTTATCACGAATAGCACTTTTGGACTTTCATGTTTTGCACAAAACACATTGCACATAGAGGCATGTTGAAAATTTTCTGAAAATATGCCTGACCTTTAAACTATTATTTAATAGGCGATACACACGATATAAACTTTATGTTTACAATCATTAATTTTCTTGACAAAATGTAAATAACTTCGTTGCTAATGCGGTTGCTATGTTTTTGGCAAACACGAAATGACCAAGATGGATATATAATTCTGTATACTCTCTTTGCCGATCAACGTAACCGGACCAAACTAAAAAACCTGCCACATGCATATGAATCAACTTCCTCGAGTGTACATACAATCAGCTGGCCGACTCTGAAGGACAGTTTTGTGTATGGTGGGACTCCGTCCGCCTTTTTTTATAGGTCCATGTTTAAATTGTGGTTCTAACCTAAATATAAACAGGGTGTAACAAAACTAAGTGATAATACATAAATATATACATTAGGGTGTGTATGTGTCCCTTAGGGTGTGTAGTTCACTGTGAAAGTAGCAGCGCTGAAAGAGCATTTTTTGTTATTTGTATGAGCAAGTGCCCGGGCGTCTTTTTTTTAATACAAAGATGAAAAAATATACTCTTTCAGCGCTGCTACTTTCACAGCGAACTCCATAAAGAGGACTGATACACACCCTAAAATATTATCACTTAGTTTCTTACACCCTGTATATAATTATTATACATATGAAAACATTGTAGTAAGATAACCTGTTGGCTGTTGTAAAAACAAGAATAGCAAAAGGGATAACATGACATTTAACCACAGACATAGATCAAGATAGATACCGCATGTGTATGTACTTAGCGTGCCATATCGCGTTCCCAAACGACGAGCAATCGTCTTTCGAAAGTCTCTAGTCTGCTATCAGAATCGGACATCAATCGGAATTTTAAAAATGCCTAAATGCCGTGCCGTATTGAGCTGTAGAAATTCGAATAAAAACGTTGGCCTAGATAATGGACACATTTCTTATCATCAGTATGTCACAGTAGGTAGGAAAAAAGTGGCACGCTTGTTTTCATACAAATGGAGGGACATGCGGTATCTATCTTGATCTATGTCTGTGCATTCAACCCAGATCTGCACATATTCTCACAAGACAAAGTTATGTAAGTGTATAACAAGAAAAATTTTTATAATTTGGAGAAAAGGCTTCAAATAAATAAATTCTTTAATAGTGTAAGAAAACAAACTGAGATACTTTTTGTTGCAAAGGTATACCAAAGCTGGTGGAAATTCTGTCATTGAAATGCCTGTATTCTATTCACATTTAATGGGAGAGTCAACAAAATGTTTATAAAAAAAATTCTTCTTAAAATTAAGGCCTATGATACTAGAAATATAACAGAAAAGTGATAGTATGGGGTTTGAACAGAAATAATGAGTCAACAACATTCAAAATTTTAAGTTATGCAAGTGATAAATAAATGAATGAACATTTTCTACATTATTTTCTTGAAGCATTCTTTAACCCTTCAACTCCCAAGCGGCACCCGGCTGTCGCATAACAATTGAAAATCTATTGTGTCTGCGATTCCCACAATCAAGGTTATAATAGCAGAACTCTTTTTACCTTTAATATGTTGAGCACTGCAAGAACCCAGTCCACCGGACATGAAAAGATTTGGTCATTGACTTTTCAATACTCCTGTCTCTTTCTTACTTACAAATAAGTATTTTGCTATCTCATTTTCACAGATATGCAGTTAAGGAATTGTTCCGATAGCTTATCAATATCTTAATCCTTTGATTGTGGATTCTAGGAAATCTATTGTTATTATATTGTGTCTCGCTCACCGGTGAGTTTATGGGGCTTGATGGGCTAATATGTAAACGAAAGTCTTCTCTCTCATTCACATAGAGATAGGTTAGTGGCCAAATTTCAACATGTTCAGTGACCGCGCTACACATGTGTAACGTAAATGACTGCCAAAACAATGGCAAGAGTTGTGCTAATCTAAACAAGTACGACCATATTTTTGCTTTGACGTCATGACATGATGAAAATTAGAATCTAAATAGTTAATAAATTTAGAGAATAAGCTCAAAACTGTGCCAATTGATAAAACATGTGCTAAAGCTGAAACTAAATCTCAAATACCATTTACAGCCAGATTTAAAAGTGCAATGAGGTTATATAATACTGTCCATAATATGCTATTTTCTTGTCAAATTTTGAGAGTAATTAATATTAAAAGATTTTTTACACCCTTTCATACACAAGCGTTTCAGTAATAATTTTTTTTTACATTTTTAAGTACTGTCTTTCTTTTAATGTTAGATATAATTTTGCACATTTATACCAAGGTGCTTAATAAAAGTCTTTTACTTTAGAAATTTATGATGGCTAAAACCATCCATTCAACCAATGAATAATTTGTGCTTTAATTAAACTACAGACGGATCAAACAACTCATTACTTCTGCAACCCCTCATACCTATTGTACCTCGAGTTATCGTCGTCATCCTTAGCCTCGGGCTTAACTTCAGATTCAACTGGTTCTGCGGGGGGCTGCTCGGCCTCAGGGGCACCTGCTTCATTTTTCTTCAACCCGGGAATCGGTATTCCGGAGCTCAACCATCCTGTCATCTGCGACTTGACGTTGGTGATCAGTTCCAGCTTGCTGCCACCTTTAGTTGGGCTGTGTAAAACAAAATTTACAATAAATTGAAGGTAACAATGCCATTAAGACAGTAATCTTACACCTCAAGTAACTACTTGACCCAAATATTTATTCTGTGCATAACTTAGCTGGATCAATAACTACCTACGTTATGCAACAGTCGACTTGTTAAACTAGTTTTATACCTATATTCCTGCGTAGAAACACTGAAATCTGCAGCCTTTGTCGTAAAGACAAGACTTTTGGTGATACGGCAAATGACAATGAAAGTCACAAATGTACATAGGTACATGTAGTAAATGTGCATGAAAAATCAATAATTTCAGCAAAGAGAACCGACGTAATAATCATTCACCTTTGTTTCTCTCCTTCGGCGGCTGGCTCCCCCGTCGGTTCCTTGGTCGGAGTAGGCACCTCCTCATCCTGAGGCTCGCCTTTGGCGGCGCCCATCCACGAGCTGACCTGATTAGTGAGTCCTGAAAACATTTTCACGGGCACTAGCTAGCGATACCACAACTATAGAAGCACTATGTCCGACTATGCTGCGACAACCTCGCACATGACACAGTGCACACGCGACGACTGCGAGGCGCCTGCAGAAAGCGTAATCAGCTGAAAAACTAAATGGAACACCGTAATCGACCAGGAAAAGAGGATGTTTCCATTGCGCATGAACCAGAAAACTTGACTTGCGCAACTTGCGCGATATTGGTGTTTTGCGTTTTTGCGAAAAAATTTTAATGGCGGCCTTTGGCCATTGGCGGTGTTGCCACCTTGAATTTTTATAAAGCGCTAAAAGGGTCCATTCATTATCCTGCATTGCAGTCCGTCGTGCAGGCCTGCGAAATGGACGTAGCCCATACATTATCCTGCTTTGCCGTCCTGCTAGGGATGTGATATACTTGCAAAATTCAATATCAGGACTTCTAAGCACGAATACGTAACGAAACGAAGCATACAGGCATGCTCTACGTGGAAAATTAAGATGATTTTGTTCAGAGCAGAACTTTCTAAAGTGTAATTTGAGGGAGCAACCATAGTTTTTTTTTAATGACACGGCTCACGTGTCATACGCCACACGTTAAAATTATATATGACACGGCTGCCGTGTCACCCGCACTGAATCAGTTAAAGTATTTTTTTATTTACATCTACCCTCCATAGTTTTTGTATGATAGAAACGTATAGTTCCTTTTCTCGCCACGTTCATATAAAGCCTTGTCGGACTGTATTTGAAAATTGCGAGACGTAGCTTTTGCGGCGGTACCGACCAATGTGAGCCACGGGTAGTAATAATGAATATAAATCAAAACTGCTAAATCGATTTTAATTATTTTTTCAGTGGCTATATTATATTTTATACCCGTGCGAAGCCGGGGCGGGTCGCTAGTAAATTAATATTCATATTCATATTAGTAGAGGAGGGGAAGGTGCTATTTTTGTAGTCACTCGAGCGTCATGAAGACCTAGCAGGTTTTATACATTAGATAAAGCTGATAAAAAAATAATAAGAGCGTTTTTTTATTTTAGCGGTGGGTTCAGAAACTGCAGCTATTTTAAAGTTTTGAAAAAGAAAATATATTCAGAAAATTTCTTATTTAGGTAAATTATAAATATATTTTAGACAACAAGGACCAAATCATTTAGTTCAGAGCAAAATAAAATATCTGCGAAGATGAAGCTTTATTTTTTTATATTTTAAAATGTCCCTACAGGCTTACCTAACCTTTGAATCGTCAGTGCTTTGGATATGGAAGCTTCTTTGGGGTATACTAAACATCTAAATCTGACAGATCCGACGATATTTCGATATTAAAAATTTTTTTTTTTTTACTTACCACGTGAGAAATCTGATTTCTATACCATGATAACTAGACACATTTCGGAAGCCTATGCAAGCTTAATCTGACACGCTCGAGCTACTCCCGAAATCCCCTCTTCCCCTCCCCAACTATATTCTTTATTTCCAACTAGCTGTCCCGGCAAACGTTGTTTTGCCATTTAAAATATTTCTACTTCATTTAAAATATTTCTACTTCATCAGTTGATACAAATTCTTACTTCTTTCTTTTGTCCCCTAAGAGGGGTGGGGCGAAAAATTGTATACACCAGATGTTAAGTTGGAAAAAACAGTTAATAATATGTCAAAGTAAGTCCATTAAAGAAAAAAGTTTGATACAAAATCTGACCCCCTCTTTGGTTCCCTTAGAGGGGTGGGGTGGGGGGATTTTTAGTCACCAAATATTGAGTCGGAAGAAGACAAATATATCTATGAAAACCGTATGCAAATCGGATCAGTAGTTTTCGTGTTAAAGCAAAAGTCTTATACAAAATCTGACCCCTCTTTCGTCCCTTTAGAGGTGTGGGGGGAAATTTTTTTATACACCAGATGTTAAGTTGGAAGAAGGCAAATATATTTGCGAAAACCGCATTCAAATCGGATCAGTAGTTTTCGTGTGATAGTGGAACAAACATACAGACAGACAGACAGACAAAAAACTAACTACATTTTTGGCTTCTATAGCGATGAGTGACACCCCCCGCTTATTATTTTTTGAATATCTTTAATGTACAGAATTTTCATTTCTACAGTTTTATTATAATGTATAGATAGCGGTCGCCCGCGGCTCTGCCTGCGTGGATGTCGGTTACCGCTGCAAAAAGCCTACCCAGGAAAGACACGGTCAGCAAAATGATTCACAGGTCAATTCACAGAAACATCGACGACGCAGTCATTTTCCGCAGGCTGCACAGATTGTCTTTCTGTGGATGTTAAAGTTGTTAATGATGAGAATATTTAAATGTAATTAATAATAAGTTTTCACCTCTGACGGTAGTCCCGGAGTGCAACCCGTTGTTTTAGGATAGATAACTAAAGCGATTATTGTTGAGCTTTTCTATAAACAACATTAATTGACGTTAAGTTATTTTCAGGTAACAAAATACACTGATGGTCGGGATCCCCGGCTCGTGATAGAGCAAAACATTCTTTTCATAAATCTATTCCTACTAATTTGAATGTTTGGCCCTGGGACTTACATAATATTTATCGTTAGTGCAAAATAATTTTTTTACAGGAAATTGGAGCCTTTTGAAGGGTATAGGCAAATCAATAGGGATCATTGGTATTCTTGGTATATGAGCCAATTCAGCAGCTGCAGGGCCGGTCATAATCTTCGCTACTGTGCACCCGCGCCTTGGTAGCGCCCACTTCGAAACGGGCGTAAATCGCAATTTTTAATTTCGCCATAACTTCTAAACCAAACGTCCAATTTTAATCATTCAAAAACCAAATATTATCTACATAAACTGTACTTAGTGATGAAATAATTCATTTTGATAAAGATTAATAGCATGAGTAAAATAAATGCGTTTAAATGTAGTCCAAAAAAAAATCAAGATTTTTAAATAAAATAATGGTTGTTGTACCTCACTTGACATAGATAGGTATAGTGTGTCGCGGATTTTTGGTAGATATTTAAAAGATCTACATTTACTTAGAACATTGTATGGTTCTATCTTTTATAGTTTAGGCAGCGTACGCAAAATAAGTAAATTTTCTGGTTGATTTTTTTCACCTTGTGTCAGAAAAACCCAAATATCTTACGGAACCCTACATTTTCCGAAATAAAATGTAGCCTCTGTTACTCGTAAATAATGTAGCTTTCGAATGGTGAAATAATTTTTTAAATCGGTCCAGTAGTTTTTGAGCCTATTCATTACAATTAAACAAACAAACAAACAAACAAACAAAGTTTACCTCTTTATAATATTAGTATAGAGAAATTGATTACAATGATGTTCTTAGGTCTATGGGTTTTACAATTTCTACCTCAATGAGGTGTGGAAATGTTATATCTTATGTCCCTACTAGTAACATAATCTTAAAAAGAAAATAATATAATTTACTACATATTTAGGACTTACTACTAAAATTTATAGTTAAGATTTAATAATTTTAACCAATCAAATAATACAATTAAATTAAAATAAACACTACCTCCTTAAAATTATCGTACTTAGTCATTTAGTCAATTTACTTAAATATTAATTACCAATGTCCATTTTTAATACAATATAATAAGTCATTTAATTATTAGTCAATCCATTATTATAATTTAATAAAATTATCGCTTGGCTTATTAAAGATAAATTCTGTCATTTATTCAATTACATTTAAAATGACAATATTAATAATTTAAATAATATTATCTCTTTGCTGTCAAGTGTCAAAAAAAAACAAAATGCAGTCCTGCAACCACATTCACGGTCCTGCGCGGCGGACTGCAAGTGGTGGGCGGGGCTTGCAGGCTTTGTGCAGGACCTAGGTCGCGTCCTGCTCGGTGTTGCAGGACTGCATGCACTGCATTCACTATCCTGCATTAGCCGGCGGACTGCACGGCGGACTGCAATGCAGGATAGTGAATGGGCCGTTTAAGTCATTAGTCAAAAGTAAAATGTCGCCAGATTTCACAAATTTGGACCACAAAAAAACCACCAAATAACTCTAAATTGTTGCATTAAAATAAATGTTGAAATATTCGTTTTTATTGAATAGACTATACAGGGTTTTTTGTATATCAATGAATAAGTACTATCTGACCCGGTAAAACAACTTTTGCCATATAAATTATTTCAAGTATCAATATAAAAAGTAGATAAAAACCTATTCTCAAGCCTAACGAACATACAAAATTTCATTAAAATCGGTTGAGCCGTTTTGGAGGAGATCGCGCACAAACACTGTGACACGAGAATTTTATATATTATTATGGTGGCCCGTGGCACTTCACATGGCTATTGGTATTTGCTATTGGCTATTTGTTGCATTTGGCAAAATAATTGACGTAAACACAAACAAGCAAATAAAAGCAAATACTGCCTTCCACACATGGACGTCAAATACCAAACTTTTACTTGATTTTTACTTAACTCGCCTATTTGATTCTTTTGATGTGCGTCAAAAACCGACAAAGGTACGGATACGTGTATTTGATATTGGTCATATTTGTCAAATAGGCAAATAAGGCCAATACTTTATCAAACATACCGTCAACACAATATGGTGATTGTTTGGCGAATACATCAAATACGCAAATACAAATACATAGCCATGTGAAGTGCCATCATTAGATATAATGGAAGCACTTCATAATATGGCTATTTGTATTTGCTATTGGCTATTTGTTGCATTTGGTAAAATTATTGACATATACACAAACAAGCAAATAAAGGCAAATACGGCCTTCCACACATGGACGTCAAATACCAAACTTTTATTTGATTTTGTTTACAAATACTATCCGTAGTATCTCTTATTAGTCTGTGGCTCTACTTTCCTATTTGACTCTTTTGATGTGCGTCAAAAACCGAAAAAGGTAAGGATGCGTGTATTTGGTATTGGTCATATTTGTCAAATAGGCAAATAAGGCCAATACTTGTCAAACATACCGTCCACACATGGTGATTGTTTGGCGAATACAAATAGCCATGTGAAGTGCCTGCATTAAATATTCGATTGTGTAACGACTTCACACACTGTAACCTATTAAAACGACTTTATCAAACTTTTCAAGATTTCAACAGCACGAACCAAATTCGACACATAATATAATGTCAAGATTAAAAGAAAACATTAACAACGATTGCGCTAAGGGATTCCCCGGCTGTAGATTAAGCATAAAACAATATGAAATTTTGATTGTGCTTAGGATTTCCCCGGTAGGTGTGTTGCCAGATTCCATACTGAAAAAACTGCTAAAAACCGCAAAAAAAAAATAAAAACGCTAAGTTACTAAAAAAATCCTCTAAAGGCTTTAAAAAAGCTCCAGTTCTGGTGGAAAAACCACCAAGGTGGCAACACTGGCCAGTGGGCTTTGAAGTTTGATGGCGGAAGTAAAAATTATTGCCAGATAAAAAAAATAATGAAAAGCCCCACCAAAAAATATTTTTCAAACGGTTTTTGTCTTAGAGATTAATATTTAATACATAAACTGCGTCGTGGTAAGACACGACGTCGTATCGTGTTTTTGTGTCCCGGCCACAGATTAATATATGTAGCAAAGTGAAAAGCCCCGGTTCTACATTAGAAAGGACCGGGCGGACCGGGACACAAAAACACAAAAAAATAAACCAAACCGTTATGGTGTCTACAGACGGAGTACGGACGAACCTGGTACAAAGTGAAGATAGGCGTAGGCGAGTTTGACAGCTGTCAAACTCGTATGCAGTGCAGCTACTTCACTTCGTACGAATTTGACGGTTTTGACATGGTTTTGACCTAGGAGGATAGACTATACGAGAGAGCCTTATATCGGTGTATAAGCGTGAAAAGCGTGTCAAGTTGCGTCCGACCTACTCGGTCATAACAAAGGAGTCGGTCTACATATTTCATGTAATAAAAGTGCTAATAAAGGTTTTTAGTGAACATTTTATGCTAGGTATCGTTGAGTTTTGTGGTTCCGCTAAATAATAAACCATAAAAACGGCCAAATAATGCCTCAAACACGTAGATTTAACGTTAAATACGTAAGTTTTGAACATTTTTTGGGCTTTTTAACTTTCCTATATAAAAAGGTACTCTGTGCTATATCCCTACATACATTTACATTTTACTACATCAGTAGATCCTGCATGACGTAGTGCACTAGATGTAGCACAGTGTAAGCGTCGCTTAAAAGAAAGTCAAATCAGTTCTGTGTATAGTACACTGTACAACTCACAGAACAATACAAACAGAACAGAACTTGCCAGAAACCTTCGATCACTAATATATTATTATACTATATTTATAATATAGGTATTATAATAAATTAACGATCGAAGCCAGAAACCATTAATCATTGACAGAAACAAATAATAAATCAAATTAGTAACCGTACTCAAGTTCAATTAAAACAAGAAGCTTTATGTCACAGGCTACACGGTCAAATTCTCATCAATCTGATCCATCAATCTGATTGACGGAATATTGATGGTTATAAAAAGTTCATATTAAAAATACGATCAATCCATCAATCCGAGTCGTATACGATCAAATTTTCGTCAATCCGTACCGGATTGATGGATCAAATTGATGAAAAATTGACCGTGTAGCCGCTGACTATGGATGTCAACATCATGGAATTAATATAAACTATTGTGCGTTTCATCGAATAGTTCCTTTGCCGTCATGTTGGCATTTCTGTCTGTCAATAATGTAAACAAGGTTGACATGCCCTGCGAGTTTTCATGATTTTACTGTGATTTCGTGAGAAAATCATGCCGAAAACATTAAAGAGTGGTGAAAGAATGATGGTGCTAAGAGTAAAAGAGTTTTGTGAACGTGAAAAACGTAACTAGGCCCCAATAATTCCATTAAACTCGGGTTGCCGCCATTACGGCTTAGTGAAATAGGGTTACCAGCGTCAGTTTAATCACCCTTATGTAGCCCGCAAACGATCAAACATCAAACACGTCAAATACGTACAAACTACGTGTTTGACGTGTTTGAAGAAAATTTGGATTACTACGTGTTTGACGTGTTTGACGTGTTTGACGTGTTTGATGTTTGATCGTTTGCGGGAGCCATTAAACACAGTAAAACTTATGAATACATGCAGAGCGTGTCTACCGTGTTTACGTTATTAACAGAGAATGCCAACATGATGGCGAAGGAACTATTTGATGAAACGCATTTCTAGTAACGAAAACTACATACACGCGAACGAAGGCGCGGGTAAAAGCTAGTACAATAACATTATCAGGGCGAGCGAAGCGAGCCCTAGTACTTCTCACAACCTGTACATTTTGTGGTACACCTTACGGACAAACTATCACGCCTATTGATTTGTGCTTTAACATAGTATTTACATGTAAATGTGTTATCATCAGTCAGTAAAGGTGTGATGACGCGAGCCCTCACAAAGCTCGGCTTTTAGCTAGTAAATGCGAAAGTGACTTTGCTGGTTACGCCTTCACACATAAAGTACTAAGCGGATCATCATAAAACTTTCATAGGTACATGTTGTCTGGAACTCTGGAGTATGGAGAAGGACATAATTCCTTTAATCCCGGGAAAAAGAACGGTCCCCGAGGGATAGACGTTAACGTAGGCAGAGCCGCGGGCGAAAGCTGTTAGAATTATGTACAATTTTCTTTAAGTGCATTTCGTGATAACATATTATCTCCCCTAATTTAAGGTAGCACAGTAAGGGTAATGTGGCAACATTAATTTGCATAAGTGCCAACATGACGGCAAAGGAACTATTTGATGAAAGGCACTCTAGATAAACGTAGTACATATTAATTCCATGGTCAACATAGTCTGCCAACATTACATAACAAATTAATCAAGGCTATGTTCCGAAATGTACTGCGACCACTGCAGAGTGTGACGTCATTTTAGTATACTGCGAAGCCGTTCCTTTATAGTTAGTATACTGTCGGTATACTGGTTACTATTTAAAACGGAACGCAATCCAGTATACTATCAGCCGCATTTTTGACAGCTCGTATTGAACATTTTCAACACAGTCTAATAAGATTATTTTTTGCAATTATTCCAGTGTTTTATTATTATTTATTATTAATCCAAATTAATTACAGTTTATAACTTTGTGACGTCATTTTAGTATACTGTCGGTATACTGGTTACTATTTAAAACGGAACGCAATCCAGTATACTATCAGCCGCATTTTTGACAGCTCGTATTGAACATTTTCAACACAGTCTAATAAGATTACTTTTTGCAATTATTCCAGTGTTTTATTATTATTTATTATTAATCCAAATTAATTACAGTTTATAACTTTGGGATTAAACTGTAGGTATTGTTTTAAAATTGACAAGAGACAAAAGGAGTTTTGCCGGGAATGTAAAAGGGTGCTGTTGTGTTTTTATATTATTTTCCTAAAATTGTGTTAACTGGGTTTTTAGTATGTAATATTGGTAGAATATTAACCATTAGATATTCGTGTTCATGCACAAGTGTAGGAAAGTGATGTAATATCCAGAAACGTGCTATTTTGTGTTCCCTCCAAAACTCCAACAAAAGTTTCAGTAAAGCGTCTACCACTTTACTGAATCGACCGACTTGACTCCTTGACTGTATTGACTTTTACTTAGACTTTGACTAGACTTTAGACCTGACGATACATGAAAACGATGATGAAAATTATAATAGGAGGAATATGGTTTTCCCGCCATATTCCTTACCTTTTTACCTTGTCTGTGGCACAACATACACATCCTTTGTGTCAAGTTGCCAAAAAAGAAGAAAAAAAAAAAAAACTCTGACGTTTCCAATTATTTACAATCCGTAATTTTTCTTTTGAAGAAATCACAGCTACCTATCTGATTATCAATCTAAATGTAATTTTAAGTTCTAGTGCCCCGAGGAAAATATAATTCAACTCAGAAATCTAATTTGAAAAATCCAAAATGACGCTCAAGCGGTTGTATTTAGGAAAATGCATCGAAGACTTGGACAAATTGTACACTGTACACGACCTGAAATCGAAAAGAGCCACCGCGTACGTATTTTAAGCTGTAAAGTATGTATGTAAACATCAATTTGCATGTCTAATATAATGTATTTTTTTAGGTTATGCAAAACTGCCCAGAAACTTTTGGAGTCGGCAGACGAGGCGCATGACAAAGGTGATGAGGAGCTCTCCTACGTCCAGTACATGAAGTATTTACGTGTCATCACGTATATAACTAAGGACAAGGAGTACCAAAAGGATAAACCATACTTCACCAGCATGATCGGGGCCAAAAATCCAAATAAAGCTATGGATGCAGCTGAGAGGCTGAAAAGCAGCTTGATTGGCAGGTAATTATGATTACACAGTGTTTAACATCATAAGTAAAGGTAACAAGTTGTAATAAACTAATGTTTTAAATATTAAAACTATGTCAAGATGTAGACTAGCTTACTCTACTTATACTAAACAAAATTGATAGAAGGGCCTGTATTCACTTTGATTAGTGCAAGTGATTAGTGATTAGTAGAAATCAAAGGACTTGCACTAATCGGTCGCTGTCCACATGTACTTTTACCTGCACTAATCACTTGCACTTATTACTAATCAAAGTGAATACGGGGCTGGAGGCATCATGTAAAAATATAAGTTACATAGTATTTAGTCAACAGAACCAAACATGTTGCCTAAAATGTAAACAAAAACAAGAGCCACCTAATGGAGGCACTTCTCATGGCTATTGGCTATTTGTTGCATTTGGCAAAATTATTGACGTAATATACACAAACAAGCAAATAAAGGCAAATACGGCCTTCCACACATGGACGTCAAATACCAAACTTTTACTTGATTTTCTTTTCTTGCCTATTTGACTATTTACTTGACTATTTGTCAAATAGGCAAGTAAGGCCAATATTTGTCAAACATACTGTCTATACATGGCGATTGTTTGGCGAATACATCAAATGGAGGCACTTCACTTGGCTAGTTGTATTTGCATATTTGATGTATTCGCCAAACAATCACCATGTGTAGACAGTATGTTTGACAAATATTGGCCTTATTTGCCTATTTAACAAATATGACCAATACCAAATACACGTATCTGTACCTTTGTCGGTTTTTGACGCACATCAAAGGAGTCAAAAAGGCAAGTAAAGAAAATCAAGTAAAAGTTTGGTATTTGACGTCCATGTGTGGACGGTCGTATTTACCTTTATTTGATTGTTTGCGTATTCGTCAATAATGTTGTCAAATACAACAAATAGCCAATAGCAAATACAAATAGCTATGTGAAGTGCCTCCAAAAGACGCAAATACAAATAGCCATGTGAAGTGCCTCCATAAAAGTTGTGTGTGGCCCATAAGGAAGTTTAATTGCATGTTACAGATATGAGATGGAACAGAAAGCTAGACGTCTGAATGACATACAAGAAAATGAGATTGTTAAACAAAAGATTGAAGAGGAAAGAAAAAAGGCAATGGAAGTCACCCCCGTTAGTGAACTGCCAGGTATGGAGACTAATTTCTTACATAATAATCTGTTTGATCTTATTAAGTTGAATCATAAAGACACTATGTTAGTTTCAGTGTTGCTTGTATACCATGCAATAGAGTAAACATATTGCATGGTAAACAAGCAACAAAGTAATAAAATAATTGTCTTTATGTTGGGATGAATTTGGAGCAATGGAGCTGAAGAAAATCCCGTTTTGCCTTAAAACCTACTACTTTATCACTAATATTAAGATAGGACTAGAAGTATGTAATGCATAATTACATATTTCAGAACTAAAAAAGGTTTAATGAAAATCGGTGAAACTTTTTTTTAAAAGAAAGAAAATAAAAAAGCCGACATATTTTAATATTGATTCAGCATAAAGCACAAGTATTCCCGCCATCCCCAAGTGGTCGCATGCGACCACGATAACAATAGAATTCCAAGAATCCGCGATCGAGATATTAAATGTTTATAAATACTCATTTATTGACGTAATAAAAATGACAATCTCTCAAAAAAGATTGTCAAAAAAGTGTTGCATTCGCACAACTTCAAAACCACACCCAACTCTTCACAACTAATTTTTATATTTTAGTGGCCTCAGTTGCCAATATCAGTGTAACTTTTTGTAGACTTTGTTCTACAAAAGATGACAAGTCTGTTTTCAGGACCCGATGAGGTGATGATAACCAGTGAGCAACTGTACTCCATACTGAAGAGTGGAAAGCTTAAGGTTATGATACTTGACGCGAGACCCTTGAAGGATTACCAGGACTCACACATCAACCATTCCACCTGTATCAGTGTGCCTGAGGAGAGGATTTCTCCAGGGTAGGACCCTTCATTATATTTATTATTTTGCCTTTTTTACAGTTGTATAAGAGTTTTCTTTTCTAATATATAAAATTCTCGTGTCACGGGGTGCGTGGTTGAACTCCTCTGAAACATCTCGACCGATTTTTGTGAATCTAAGCGAGCATATCGGCTAGGGTTGAGAATCGGACAACATCAACTTTTTATATTGATAAGTGCATTTGTTGAATAAATAATAGTAAATTATTACAACCTGAGACTGACGGCGACCATTGCAATTTGTGTGACGGGACAGCGATGGACGTTGCCATGGTGACATACTTATTTAGTCATTCAATAAAGTAATATGGGCGTAAATCGAAATACTTTATATAACAAAACAAAATTTGTCGGGACAGCTAGTTATACATAATATATTATGTATAACCTCTTTATTAGGTGTGCCTGTTGGCTAGGGCCTCCTTCTGCTCTTTCCAGTATTTTCTATCCTGTGCTACTTTTGTCCAGTACCAGCTGCAGCTTGATTTTGTCTTCCCATCTTATGGCCGGCCGACCTCTTGTCCTATAACACTTCATAATTTACTTTAAAGTATGCTACAGTGAGTAGAATTATCCCTATTCGCATTCAAATAACATTCATACAATTTAGACCCCTCCTAAGTCCTAACCCACATACAAATGGTTGCGAAACCTGGGCTCTTACCAAACAACACAGAGAAAAAACGATGCCAGAGAGCTAGGGAGAGAAGTATGCTAGCTATAGAGATAAGACAGGATCAGAAACACTTCAATAAGAGAAAAAACCAAAGTAACAGACATACTCAAATAGACCAAAGAAAAATGCGAAAGAGTGTCTGTCTATTTGTTACATCTTCACGCCAAAACCACCAAACCGTATTTGCTGGGTACAGATACACTTTTCGTCCCGAAAAAATGTATGGTTCCCTTCGCCATTTAAAACGTCATCGTCATCAGCAGGCGTCATCTAGTTGTTAAATAAATGCGTTTTCTATGTTCTAGTCAATCTGCAAATGTGCTGGAACAAAACCTGCCCCCGGAGTCACAGGTGGTGTGGGCTCAGCGTGCTAGCATGGATCTGATTGTGATGCTGGACTGGCATAGCACAGCGCTCATTCCGGGGAAAAAGCTGCACCTACTGCAGACTATACTGCTCAGGGTAAAGCATTAGGGTGAAGCCAAACGAGCGTAATTTGTGAGTTGTGAGTAGCAGAATTTCGGCTGGCAGAAATTCAGCTGCATTCAGTTTCATACAAAAGCCCTGTTTGATTCACACGAGCGTAATTTTGTGAGTCATGATTTGTATGAAAAGATATTTACGCGGCCGAAATTCACTCGCACACACACACAACTCAGAAATTACGCTTGTTAACGCTTGTGCACCCTTACAGTTTACAAAGAGATTGTCATTGGATGCACCTATAATAATTTGTGTAGAGATTGCTGATACTGCAAGCTATCATGAAAATTATTTTCATTTATCATCTGGGTTATTTAATTGTTATAAAATACTAAGGGCCTGTTTCACCACTTCCTGATAAAGTGCCGAATAGGCTATTCACAACTTTTTTGACAGATTCTCCATACTCGATCTGTCTAATTAATTGGTGGATAGCCTATTCGGCACTTATTAGGAAGTGGTGAAACAGGCCCTAAATGTTCTTGAAATTCCTGTCGCGGAATCCTGGATACACTTTTATAAGATAACAACTATCCTGTGTCCTTTCCGGGGACTCAAAGTATCTCCATACCTTTCACCGAAATGGGGATTGTCCATTTTTTTTTAATTGTGCCCATTACAAAAACATTTCGACGAATAAGGTCAGTGATCGTTATTCCGTATATAAATTCAAAAAATATCCATTAGTTAAGTATTTATATTTTTAAACAAATATGTTTAACCTTAGTTTGACCTTCAATGACGTCATCACTGGAAGCCATATGTTAAATTAGCAATAAACTCGACCAACATTACGTTTTGAACTTTTGGTATGCTTCTCGAACCAGTTTTCACATAAATAAGAGAACTTGCATTCATTTAACACCTTGTTGATACTTGACAATGCTCTTTTTTAGGGTTCCGTACCCAAAGGGTAAAAATGGGACCCTATTACTGAGACTGATGTCTGTCCGTCTGTCTCCAGGCTGTAACTCAAGAACGGTAATAGCTAGAGAGTTGAAATTTTCACAGATTATGTATTTCTGTTGCCGCTATAACAACAAATACTAAAAACAAAATAAATTAAATTTTTAAGGGGGGCTCCCATACAACAAACGTGATTTTTCAAACATTTTTTGCTCGGTATCAATGATGACAACAAGTAGGCACTTGAAATTTTCACAAAAGCCTTAATTATATATGTACCTTAATAATTTATAATAATATTTAAATAAAATAAAAATTAAAGGGGGGGCTCCCATACAAAAAACGCAATTTTTGGCCTATTTTTGCTCTATAATGGTACGGAACCCTTTGTGCGCGAGTCCGACTCGCACTTGGCCGATTATTATTTTAATTTTTATGTATTCAATGCTGCCGGCTGCCGATGATGACGTCATAGATCCGAAAACTTTAAAAATTAATTAAAAAAAAACTAGCCAATGAATTAAAAAAAATTTTAATTTATATTCTTAAAATACCCTATTTCAACGAAAAAAATATAAAAAGTACATGTGATTTTTTTTGGACAATGCCCATTGGTTCAGTGTTTAGAGGAGAGGTATTCTCTGTCTGTAACAGAGAGACAGATGAACAGACACACTTTTGTATTGTGGCGGTACCGACCACGGAAATACAATCAATTGATTTATTTCTGTGGTACCGACCTTCCGAGCCGAGCATCTCGCTCGGTAGGAAGATCTTCCTTTTCGGCCGCCATTTATAATGTTAATTGTTAAAGTATCTAACAGTATGCATTATGAAACACAAACAACAAATAGTATGCATTACAGAAAACTATGTTTCTTTTTCAATTTTGCACGCTATTGTCATAGCAAAACATGTTGCACTGTAACAATAACTGTAACAACCCATGGAACCATGTTTTTGAGCAAATAAATATGATTATGGATGTGACATTTTTGTTCCAGTGGGACGTCCGTGTGCAGTATGCGCACGCGCCGGTTGGGCTGCTACGTGGGTACGAGGATTGGCTGCTGAAGTATCCGGCGCTCACCACGAATCCCCGCGCGCGAGTGCCGCAGCACCACGACCTAGACACCCACATGCTTGGTAAGCCCCCCCCCCCCCCCCCCCCTCATGCTTTATGAGTCTCTCCCACACAAATTCTGTGAGTCTCTCCCCTCATACTCGGTGACTCCCCCCACCTCATGCTTCATGAGCCCCCCCCCCCCATTCCCCGTTTGTAACAGTCTTACCTGAGATGAGCGTTTTTAAATAAACAAACTTTTCAGGTTTGATATTAGTATAGACTAGATTCTAGTCTATACAAATATCAAACCTGAAAAGTTTGTTTATTTAAAAACTCTAGTCTTCTAGTCACTAGAAAGTTGTGTGATAGATTATAAAAATAATGTTAATTAAACAATTTCAGATGACATTGATTACCCAAACTGGGCTGATCTAAGTCCTCCAGTGCTACCAACTGTGAGACCTGCCAAGCCTGGCGAGCCCACCGTAGATAGAAGCAGCAAGGTATATTTTTGTTATAAGTACCGCCATTAAAATACTTTTTTTTTCATATGTGTCAAACATATTATACAAGATTCCTGAGATTAGCGCGTTCAAACAAACAAACTAACAAACTCTTCCGCTTTATAATATTAGTATAGATGTTAGTGTAAACACCGTTATCCTTGAAAACATCAAATGAGCCCGTCAAAATGAACAACTTTTTCTATGAGAACAATGCTGGGAACTCAAAAAAAAATGCCGTCTTAATACCCATACAAATTGCCGATCCGGGCATCCGTATGGCTAGTATGAAGACGGCATTTTTTTTGAGTTCCCAGCATTGTTCTCATAGAAAAGGTTGTTCATTTGACGGGCTCATTTGATGGTTTCAAGGATAACGGTGTTTACACTATAGTCCGCGCGGAACTAGTTGGCCGCGCCTTAGGTAGGGACGGGGGTAAAGGGGGCGGGTTGCTTGCTGCTCGCAATGCACATGAGATTAGACAGTGACGACCAATCTCGCGATATCGTGAACAATAATATTATTTAATTATTGGAAAGAATAAATTAAAGACATTAGACAATTGATCAGTTTTATATTCTAAACCCGCTAACCCCAACCCGCGGCCCGCCGGGACTTTATTTGTGGCCCGCGTGATGTTAAACAATTTTTAAATTCACGCCCACCGGCAAAATAACGTAAAGTCTAAATATCATTAATAATATTATTAAATATAATATTAAATCTTTAATTTTGAAGAAAGTTATTTTTTAACCCTAAAAAATTTTTATTGCGGCCCGCGAGTCGTGACACCAAGACCAAAACATGTTTGTGGCCCGCATGGACCACAAACATGTTTTGGTCCACAAGTTAGGGACCACTGTTCTAAACTATTGACATCGGCTTTCCGTTTTTTAAAAAACGTATGCACTTTAAATATTATTTCCTTAGATTGTCTTTTTATCGGCGGACTCATCTTGCTATTGAAATCTCTTGTGCGAAGCGCCCCTGCCTCTCCGTCCCACCGCTCACATACCTCAGGCGCGGCCAACTAGTTCCGCGCGGACTATAACACACTGTATAGTCACATAGTGCAACCTGCACTATACAGTGTGTTAGTGTTTTTTCCCTAGAACATTTTTTTAACTTGATTACTATCAAGAAAATTTTTCGTGAGTAGCTTCATTATGATAAGACGAACGACAATTTCCTCTGCGAAAATTCTCAAAAATGGTAGCTAACAGAGATAGAAAGGATTAAATATTATTGTTCTATTATTTATATTCTATTTGTAAGACAACATTACTGTTAAATTATATTACTATTAACCTATGTAATACAAAAATCAGCTGGTTAGGTTTCCGTTTTAGGGTTCTGTAATCAACAAGTCCTCGTATATTTATAGAAGGTGGTAGGCACGACGCGTGGCCGTGCCAAATTGTCGCGTCGCTTCCCTGCAGTGTAGTTACGCTTAGTGCGGTCTCACCTTAAAACTTATATAAAAATATATTATGTACTAGCTGTTGCCCGCGACTTCGTCCGCGTCAACATAGTGAAAAAAGTAAATAGTAAATATAACCTCCCCCTTCTTGGAAGACGGTTAAAAAGTAGCCTAAGTTACACCTTACTACATCAGCTATCTACCAAAAAATGTCCCGGCAAAATAGCTCCATTTTATTTAGATTAGCCGGAACAAACAGACAGACAGACATACAGACAAAAATTGTAAAAAAATCGGTTGTCTGTAAAGTCGGTTTACTGACGATAGTTGAACGTGACAACGTCATAGCCTTAACCCCTCAGTTCCGGGAAAAATCTATGCAAAAAAGTTGGCAGGTCAATGTGCAAAAAAAATGGTGCCCGGCCTACCCTCTTTGTAAAATTTATGTAACATGAAATATCCTTACATATAATCCATATTTTATGTTTGTGTGAACTACATTATAATATATGTTAAATTTTCTATCTATCAAGCCATCATAATATAGTATTTAGTCCGATGTGATATTAGTTTCTCAATTATAAACTTTCGAAACTATAATTAGTGACTTGTTCAGAAGAAATAAACGAATACTTTATTCTTCATATATTAAGTCATACCTTTACACGTAGGAAATAGAGCACAATTTTGAATAGCCGAAATAATACTTATAGCTCACAGATTGTTTATTTATTTTTCATTCAGAGTGTGGTCAATGTATCAAAGGTCATAACTAACCAAACTTCTTCATACAAAAGTATTCACAAAGTCATCGAAATACGTAATATAATCGAAACAAAGAGCGCGGCCCAGGTGGGCCTTACGGTTGTTGAGACTTGAGAGTGTAAATGGAACGCCTCAGAGCTGTCAGCGAGGTAACGCCGCATGAACTGTCATGTTTTTCGGGCGCGCAGCCCATATCGAATTATAAGACGTTATCATGTCAAAATGTTGTTTTGGTAGTCCGGTTAACGAATGACTCAAAAGAGGGTATAGAGTGCGTGAGCGGGAACCTAAGCGATTTCTGCTGGAACTTGTTCAGGGTGATTAGGGACAAAACATACTAAAAGTCCTGAGCCGGCGGGGGGGGGGGGGGGGGGGGTCTAAATGTCTAAATTTTTGGTTTTTCGTCAATAACTAAAAAACTATGCGTGTTAGCAAAAAATATTCTATGATGACATAAAAGCTTATTAAATTCTCTATAAATTAGATTCTATAAGTACAGTTTTTCCAAATTCTCATCCGTTTTCGACCTACACGCTCAGGAAAAGTGAAAACTCAAAAAAGCTTTATTTTTTAAATATTCCTTTCTATTTCTGTTTGAATAATAGCTTTATCGCTTCTATGCTTTGTTCAGTGAGTGAGAGGGCCTCACTCAACGAACCCTACATCTCTCATCCCCTCATACCCTCACCCATCCCCTCATCACACCCCTTAAAGTGGCAACGCACCTGTAGCACCCCTGGTGCTGCAGACGTCGCATACGCATTATGGTATCCATTTTACATCAGGTAGAGCATACTCTTGTTTGCCAGCTTAGTTATTTGTATAAAAAAACATCAGGAATCATCGGGAATGAGCTGACCGCTCAAGAGTGAGGGTGGAAAAATGAAGGTAATATCTTGACGCCAAGAACAATAGACGACTTACCAGCATCTGAAGGCTTTACTAAGAACAATATTTTGTCGCTGCAAACAGAATTAGAAAGGAATACCTACATATTTAAAATAAAGCTTTTTTTAATTGTTACTTTTCCTGAGCGTGTAGTTCGAAAACGGATGAGAATTTGGAAAAACTGTATAGAATCTAATTTATAGAGAATTTAATAAGCTTTAATGTCATCATAGAATATTTTTTGCTATAACGCATAGTTTTTTAGTTATTGACGAAAAACCAAAAATTTAGACCTTTGTCGCCCCCCCTCCCGCCGGCTCACCTCCTAGACGTCAGGACTTTTAGTATGTTTTGTCCTTAACCACCCTGAATAAGTTCCAGCAGTAATAACTTAGGTTCCCGCTCACGCACTCTACAAATACTTTGTTGACCGAGCTATGGTGTGTGTATCGTATATAGATTTATATGCATATAGTAAATAACGGTTCTTTCAATATTACAAACAGACACTCCAATTTGATTTGTCTATATACTTATTATAAAACAAAGTCGCTTTTTTCCCTCATGTCCCTTTGTTCCCTTTAATCTTTAAAACTACGCAACGGATTTTGATGATTCTTTCAGTGTTAGATATAGGCCTGGAGATAGTGACACAAAATTCTTGGCGATTTGTGCCAGTATGGCGGTTTTACAGGGGTATAATTACGTAAAGGCAAATAGGAAAATGATGGTCATAGCGCTCGCACTGGCAGCCCAAACGCGTGGGCGTTAATCGAACGTGTCGGATAAATAACGAGTGTCGAACAATTTGTTCCACAAAAATGCTCGAGCGATTTGTTCCACAAAAATGCTTATATTTTCAGATAGTCAAAAAAAATAAGTAGGCGAAAGCGTAATGCCATACTTGTCGGGTGCGGCTTACAGCCCGCCATACCGACGCAAATACGTTAATTTTAATTAAAAAAATGATCCATTTGTACCAGGCTATTTTTGCATAGCTAATCATCGTCGAGTAGCCATTCACGAAAATCACCTTGCCATACTTTTCCGACAGCGCCCAATGGCCGCCATACCACTGCAAAGGTGTAAGTTTTTTTTTTCGCCAAACGATTTGTACCACCCTGAAACTTTTTTTAACAGTTCCCTGTATGATCATAAATAGGAGTCTGATAATGCCATACCTGTGGGAGGCGGCGAATATGAACAATATTATTTCAAAATCCTAAGATTTTATTCGTAATTTCAAACGGTTTTTCAAGTATGGCGCCACTTTTTCCCTCTACTACAAGTATGGCAAATATAATAATGGTCACATTGTATCGTATAATTTCCAAAAATCCAAATGCCATACTGGTACAAATCGTCAAATTTTTATCACTTTTTTGCTTAAGTCCGATAGTCGGTCATCCCGGCCCATGGTTACAATCTGTAATATTTTTTTTTTGGTACAATTGTCAAATGACGAGTATACAATGATGCCATGATGTAAAAAATGATTTTACGTATTTTATAGTCGTATTTTTAAAACGTGTCAAATAAATAAGTATTTCAAGTATGGCAGCACTTTTTCCCCCTACTAGAAGTATGGGAAAAATAATGACGGTCATATTTTGTCAAATACTTTCCAAAAATTTAAATGCCATACTGGTACAAATCGTTTGGCGAAAAAAAAAACTTACACCTTTGCAGTGGTATGGCGGCCATTGGGAGCTCTCGGAAAAGTATGGCAAGGTGATTTTCGTGAATTCGGCTACTCGACGATGATTAGCTATGCAAAAATTAGCCTGGTACAAATGGTTCAATTTTTTTATTAAAATTAACGTATTCGCGTCGGTATGGCGGGCTGTAAGCCGCACCCGACAAGTATGGCATTACGCTTTCGCCTACTTATTTTTTTTCGACTATCTGAAAATACAAGCATTTTTGTGGAACAAATCGTTCGACACTCGTTATTTATCCGACACGTTCGATTAACGCCCACGCGTTTGGGCTGCCAGTGCGAGCGCTATGACCATCATTTTCCTTTTTGCCTTTACGTAATTATACCACTGTAAAACCGCCATACTGGCACAAATCACCAAGAATTTTGTGTCAGTATCTCCAGGCCTAATAGCCCATTTATCGAGGAAGGCTATAGGCTATATTTTATCACGCTAAGACTAATAGAAAATGTGGAAAAAACGGGGAAAATTATTTGAAAGGGCTAACTTGAACGCGCTAATCTCAGGAACTACTGGTCCGATTTGAAATATTATTTCAATGTTAGATAGCCCATTTATTGAGGAAAGCTATATGCTATATTTTATCACGCTAAGACTAATAGGAGAATGTGGAAAAAACGGGGGAAAATATTTGAAAGAGTTTACCTCGCGAACTACTGGAGCAATTTTTATGTTATTTGGCACAGATAAGAAGTAGACCACGTGAAGGATCATAGGCTATCGATTTTAATCATTTTTTTGTGGCTACTTATATATTTTAAATACCCGTGCGACGCCGGGGCGGGTTGCTAGTATATTATAATATATTATATAATGTATTAACAGATGGCAGCGGTGCAGCATTACACCGAGCGGGCAAAGTCTCTAGCCGGCCTGCTGCAAGAGAGGCAGCGAGTAGCCGACACCTCCCTCACCTTGGAGATGCAGAGAATACGGGCCGAACAGGTAAGGCCGGTATAAATAGTCAGTACTCAAGATGCATCTCGGTCTCAACACACGGTGCAGCATTACACCGAGCGGGCAAAGTCTCTAGCCGGCCTGATGCAAGAGAGACAGCGAGTGGCCGACACCTCCCTCACCTTGGAGATGCAGAGAATACGGGCCGAACAGGTAAGGCCGGTATAAATAGTCAGTACTCAAGATGCATCTCGGTCTCAACACACGGTGCAGCATTACACCTAGCGGGCAAAGTCTCTAGCCGGCCTGATGCAAGAGAGACAGCGAGTGGCCGACACCTCCCTCACCTTGGAGATGCAGAGAATACGGGCCGAACAGGTAAGGCCGGTATAAATAGTCAGCACTCAAGATGCATCTCGGTCTCAACACACGGTGCAGCATTACACCGAGCGGGCAAAGTCTCTAGCCGGCCTGATGCAAGAGAGACAGCGAGTGGCCGACACCTCCCTCACCTTGGAGATGCAGAGAATACGGGTCGAACAGGCCCCGGCCGGTATAAATAGTCAGTACTCAACATGCATCTCGGTCTCAACACGCGGTTTAGGCTCTGTGGGGCTAAAATGGTCGCTTTGGAGAATCATATTGTGAATCATAATATGATAATTTTTTTAAAAATCGCAATATTGACACTGCCACAGAATATAATATATTAGTAGTACCAGAGGCCAGACATGTAGTACCAAACTCTGCTTGCAATTCAGATGTCTAAATTCGTACTTACTGAATGTCTATTCGTGACTTTGACAGTTTTGACAATTCATTTTGTGAATTGATTGAGAGGAATTGCTAAATGTGACCATTTTAGCCCCGCTGTGATTGGTTGGCTGTCAAAATTTGGACTAATCATAGAGCCGAACCGCATCTTGAGACCGAGATGCATCTTGAGTACTATTTATACCGGCCTAAGAGACAGACTCTAAGTAAGAGTGGGAGGTACAGATATCTGCCGCTCTGTTCCTGGTTTGTGTCAAAATTGAATTTGTTTCAAAATATAAAAATGTGTCTCCCAAAGTATCCCAGTACCAATGGGGATTGTCAATTTTTTTTAATTGTGCCCATTACAAAAACATTTCGATGAATAAGGTCAGTGATCGTTATTCTGTATATAAATTCAAAAAATATCCATTAGTGACTTATATTTTTAAACAAATATGTTTAACCTTAGTTTGACTTTCAATGACGTCATCACTGGAAGCCATACGTTAAACTAGCAATAAACTCGACCAACATTACGTTTTGAACTTTTGGTATGCTTCTCGAATCAGTTTTCACATAAATAAGAGAACTTGCATTCATTTAACACCTTGTTGATACTTGATAATGCTCTTTTTTTTTAATTTTTATGCATTCAATGCTGCCGGCCGCCGATGATGACGTCATAGGTCCGAAAACTTTAAAAATTTAGTAAAAAAAACTAGCCAATAAATTAAAAAAAAATTTAATTTGTATTCTTAAAATACCCTGTTTCAACGAAAAAAAATATAAAAAGTACATGTGATTTTTTTTGGACAATGCCCATTGCAATCTAAACCGGTTTAGCCGTTTAAGCGTACAGAGGTAACAGATAGACACACTCTTAATTTTTTTTCTAAGAAAAAATGCGGCCTACGGACTATGGTAGCATAAAATCTCACCGGACATGAAAAAAATAGGGCTTTTATTCTGTTTTATAAAGTCCCTCGATAAGCAAAAAGAGTAACATTTAGTTGTCTACGGTTTATATATTTAGATATTTAGGAAGGTGCCGAATAGGCTATTCACAACTGACAGATTCTCCATACTTGATCTGTCAAGTCAATTGGTGGAAAGCCTATTCGTCAGTTATCAGGAAGTGGTGAAACAGGCCCTTAATCACTTAAAATGTCATGACAATGTCCAGGACTGGGAGAAGGTCCGGCAACAGCAGGAGCAGACGCAGCGGGTGGACCTGAGGTCGGAGTATGAGCTGCGCGAGCAGGAGATCATCTCGCAGCTCATGCAGCTCGAAAACAAGCAGTACGACATGGTGAGTTCACTCTCTGTACGTATACGCACGCCGTACACGCTGGTGGTGCGTACACGCGCGCACGACGTGCACGTTGCGGACGTATATGAACGCTCGCGGTGCACGCACGACGTACACGGTATGAGCGTTTACGTCGTTCACGCAAATATCATATTCTACAAATACGACACATTTGTTAAGGCGTCGGATTCAGACGTCATAAGCACTGGCTAGCATACTGGGTCATGACTCATGTGTGAAGTCACGCATAATAAGAGTCCCGCACACTGCCCAGTTTGCCCAAGTATATAGGGGTATAATTATTGTACGCTCCAATTTTACAAAAAAATTACGCATATGTGTAGGGACCATGTAGGTGTGAATGTGCAAGTGTCAGCAGTTTTGTATCTGGAAGTCCATGTATCGTAATACTGAACGCACCCTAAACCTGGGTTCACAGGAGCAGGAGAACCAGGCCCTCCGCGAGCAGCTGGAGGAGTACCAGCGGCGGGAGCGCGAGGAGGCGTCGCGGCTCGCGGACGCGCTTACGCGGGACCGGGACCCCGGCGGTGAGTACACAATACACATGCTGAACCACTGTCCATGCGTCCTAAGGTCCGTATTTTTGGTCAGTACTCAAGATGCATCTCGATCTCAAGACACGGTTCTGGGCCCGTACCACGAAACTGTTTTGAGACTCAAACAATCGTACGAGAATGTTGCGTCCTACTCAAACAAACGTGAAATGACGTTGTTAGAGCAAAAACTTCTATTTAAACTGAGGTAGACGTGCCGTTCTCTACGAAATGTCATTTGAAAAGCAATCCTAAAACAATACACTCAAAACATTACACACACACACACACAAACTATAAGTATCTACGTAGTCAAGTGCGAGATGCCAATATTAGTTTGTAACAAGAGTGACAAGGATGCAGGCCTATGGCATTCGTCATACCGAACGCAAGCTAAACTCCCCGAAACAAACGCCCGCAAGTACTGACTGCAAAAAAGTCTATATTACAAATTAAGGCCGTCCCCCGAGCAAACGACCTTGGCCATATATTTGCCGCGTTGCCGAGATCGCACGAAAACCCTATTTTTTTTTACTTATCTTAGTTCAAAATTGTCCTAAAAAAAAATTTAAACGGGGAATATGTAGTTTATGATATTGTCGATCTATTGGCGTGTGTTTCAAATAAAAGTAATTTGTAAATCCTAAGGAGATGCTGAATGTATGCTTGAATTTTAATAAATTGGTTTTACTTTGGAAGCTGATATCATGAGTATAATAAACAAAAATAGAAATTTTAAAACGGCGAAAGGAATGTTGATAGACTGAAGATTTTTATTGCTGTATTTTTATTATTACTTTGTAGCTTTCAAATTATGAGTTTATAAGGCTTGAAATACGGTAAATCACGTTATCTCCGAAAGGAACGCCCTTAAGATATTTTTTTTTTGTTATTAAGTTTATTGTTTATTGATTAACATCAACAACAACAACATTGAAGTTAATATTTAATATTTTATCCTTTGTTTCTTTTTTTTATTATGGCGATTCGGCTATATAACCATGGCCAGTGTCAAATAAGTGGCGGGAAATCTATGTTTTTGTAACAATTTTAAGCATCGATTTTCTATTTGGTTAAGTCTAAAGTCTAGTCAAAGTCTAAGTAAAAGTTGCAGTCAAGGACTCAAGTCGGTCGATTCAGTAAAATGGTAGACGCTTTACTAAAACTTTCGATGGAGTTTAGGAGGGAATACAAAAGGCACGTTTCTGGAAGTTGTATCACTGGCCTACACTTGTGCATGATAACAAATATCTAATGGTTAATATTCTATCAATAAAACACATTAAAAACCCAGAACAATCTTAGGAAATTACATAATACAAAACACAACGCCACTCTTTCACATTCTCGGCTAAACTCTTCCTTCGTTTATGTCCTAAAAAAAATTTGACTTAAGCATGTTAAATTATGGCTACCACACACGCTACGGTCTACCGGCGAGGTCACCTGCAGGTATGCCTGCGCAGGTGTCACTCGAAAGAATTGATTTTCGATTTTGCACCGGTCGCCTGCTCAGGTCCAAGCAACTGCACAGGTCTATTCCCACACACATTCCGATTTACTTGCGCAGGCATACCTGCACAGGTAGACCTCTCCGGTAGACGGTTGCGTGTATGGCTAACATTAGACTGTTTATAGTTGTTTTTTATTGTTTTTTTTTCTAGTTGATTTGATCTGTTATATTTTATCAGTGCAGTAATATTTTAGTTAAGTACTTAAATTTTAATATTTTATTCCTTTGTTAATGTTCTAAAAATTATATTCAATAATCCCTATCCCTATAACTAAATAATATGATTTATTCAAACAAGAACCTGTTTTATGCAATTTACCGTATGCATGGTCGGTAGTCTGCAGATTACCTAGATATTCTGCAGATTATCTAGTAATGTAAGAATAGAATCAAATTTTTGCACTTTAACTGACTCACCCAGATAATCTGCAGAATACCGCGTTAATCTGCACTCTAACAGCTAACTGGTTTACGCAAATTAACGGTAACAAATACATATTACATACATACATACATACATAGGTACATAGCCTGTGAGACACATAACGCTTACTTTTTGTTGTTTGTTACATGTGAAAGGTAATCCCTGAAGATTTATTTGTATAATTTTTAGAAAATCTTGTTTAAACACAAGATAGCATTTTGCCCTTTGATTACAATTTAGTATATTATGAAAATAATTCGTAATTCGTTTATTGCCAGAATGAAGTACAGGTTGGTCTTAATTCTATATATTATACAATTGAATCTTTCATTCTACCATATTAAAATGGTGTGCAATACAAAATTGAGTCCTAATTAATAATATATCTATTTCTACGAAGTTAACAACCAATGCATTTTTTTAAATAACGAGACAATAATAGTATATAATTAAAAGAATTCATAATAATACATCATAATAATAATTTATAGGTACCTAATTATAAAATTTCTCGAGTCAAAATGCATATCATTATGAATAATACTTAACTAATGTCAAATATAATTCATCAAAATTAATTAGTCAATAGTTTAAAATTACGTCAAATTTCATTAAGTAATAAAAAAAACATACATATTATTGAGTCAAAAAAAAAATATATACTTACTAAAATTAAGCCTAAAAATAATTAGTCTATCATAATAAATTATAGTAACAAGTTTAGTATCATTTTTTACTATGTAGCATGAATTCATTTAAGTCATAAAAACAATTTTCCATAAGCCAAGATGTCAATTCCTTTTTAAATTTATTATTCGAGGATAGTTCCTTATATTGTTTGGGTATATTATTAAATATGTGTATAGCCTGCATGTATGCGTTATCTCTGTAAACATTCAAATTACACCGAGGACGATAAAGTTTGAATTTATATCTCTCATTTCTCCTACCTTCATCTGAACTGAGCTTAAAGTATTCTGGATGCAACCTAACGAACATACAAAGCTCTCGAATATACATACAGGCTAGCGGCAATAAGCGCAGCTTCTTAAATAGTGGTCTGCAACTTTCCAAATACCAGGAGCCACAAATAGCTCGGACACATTTTTTTTGAACACGGAATGCTTTTTCGATATCCACTGAATTACCCCACAACAACAAGCCGTACGAAAGGACTGAGGATGCGTAGCCATGGTATGCAGTTAGGGCTGCCTCACTACCTGCTGTTTGTCGCAATCTACGCAAGGCATAAACAAATCGATCAAGTCTATTACACACATGTTCGATGTGGACCTTCCAGCTACAGTTCTCGTCGAGCATAAAACCCAGAAATTTTACAGAGTTGACTTCTAAGATGTTTGTATTGTCATATTGTATATTAAAATTAATTGTTTTTTTTACTTTTGTAATTTTGAAATTGGATTAGTTGAGTTTTACTTATGTTTAATTTTAAATTATTATTATTAAGCCAGTTAATTATTTTTAATAAAGTAGAATGTAGTTCCGCTTCAAAAAAGTTCTTGTCCTTGCATTTTACAATAATTGTGGTGTCATCTGCAAATAATATAGTTAGATATTTTGTTATATTTGGTAGGTCGTTTATATATAGTAAAAATAGGAAAGGCCCGATAAGACTCCCTTGAGGTACACCGAATGCGTTTTTTCGCAATTTAGATCGAGTGGTAACTTTAATTTCATTAATTATTCTACTTATTTCAACACATTGGTATCTGTCAGACAAATAGGATTTTATCCAATTTTTAGTAATACCTCTTATGCCATATTTTTCTAATTTATGCAATAAGAGAGCATGATCGACAAGGTCAAACGCTTTGCTCATGTCGAGAAATACCGCAGCAACCGGTGTTCTATCATTTAGGGCTTCTGTGACTGCTTTTATAAGATTGAAACACGCTAAGGTGGTGTTACTATTTTTCCTAAAGCCATATTGATTTTTTGTTAATACATTATGACGGTATACAAAACTCTCAAGACGGTTTAACATAACCTTTTCAAATAATTTAGAAAGGATTGGGATTAATGTTATCGGACGGTAGTTATTAGGGTTTGTTCTGTCTCCATTTTTATGAAGTGGCTTAACAACCGATGTTTTAAGAATTTCAGGAAAAGAGCCCTCTTGTAGGGACATATTAATAACATAGCTTAAAGGTTTAGATAATAATTTTGATGAGCTTTTCAGTATTTTTGTGCTGATGTTATCTATTCCGACAGAGCTAGTGTTGTTCAATCCATTAATAATTTTATGTATCTCTGAAGGATCAGTTGGAGTTAAAAATATTGATTCTGAAATATTATTATTTGAAGTCATAGTATCTGATATGTCATGTGCATTAAATTTAAAGTAATTTTTATTAGTCATATTTATAAAATAATTATTGAAGAGATTGCTAATGTCAGTAGGAGTTGTATATATTTTATTGTCATGTATTATTTTATCTATACCTAAATCGGAGTTTGTCTCATTAATGTTATTTTTTTCGACGTGTTTTTTGTTTGTTAGCTGTTTTGATTTAAATATGCATTGTTTTAGTATTTTTGCGTAATGTTTGTAGTTTTTGTCATTCTTCTTTTTCTCAGTTCCCATTAGCCTATATTTAAGATAAAGTACCCTTTTTTTAATGCAACATTTCTTGAGTCCCTTTGTCAACCACGATGTCTGATTTTTTGATTTATTAATTTTTTTTACTCTAACAATAGGAAAACACAAGTTGAAAAATAAACACAGTAAGCTATGAAACTCATGAAAGGACTCTTTTAAAGTAGTTTTCTCATATACCTCTGTAAATGTTAGTGCCGAAATACAGTTGAGAAACTTATTAATATTTGAAATGCTATAATCCCTGACATACTCATACCAATAACTAGGTTTGCTGATTTTTTTACTTTTAATTGTTAGTGTTTGGCCGGTTTCGTGATTAGATAGGTTTAGGTAGTGAATCTTAGCTTGAGCTTGTTTGATATTACTCGCGAATTGATCAAGACATGAATCAATTCGAGTAGGTGCTTTAATATGTAGATCAATGTTAAAGTTTTTTAGAGTAGTCATAAGTTCTAAGCAGGATTTGTTAGGTTTTAAAGTGTTTAAGTTCCAGTCCCCACATAAAATAATTTTTTTATTACGTTTTGATACTTTAAATAACAATTGTTCTATATTTGTTAAGAAAATTTGAGGATCACTGGAGGGAGTTCGATATATACATATGATAATAATATTTTGCGCAGCCAATTCAATCCCACAACATTCAAACTCACGGTCACAAGATAGGTTTATTGTTAATGCTTTACAACAAATGTCGTTTTTAACAAGAATGCAAGAGCCCCCTCTACGTGATTTCCGGCAATAAGTAGATGCTAATTTGTACCCAGGTATTTTGAATAAATTTTCAGTCCCCTTTTTTATGAAAGTTTCGGTCAGGCATATAATATCAATTGCTTTAAAATTTTTGGATAAGTCAGTTAATGTAATGTATATCTCCTCGCTCTTATTTACGGCGCCAGCTATATTTTGATGAAAAATAGTGAGTTGAGATTCTTTAGGACCGAAAAAATGTATTGTTTATTTTTGCATTCGTCTGTTTTTGAAAGTAGTAAGGTATGGTGCCTTTTCTGGCAAATGAGAAAGTATCATCGACAATTTTTGTTGAAGAATTTTGCTGTATGTAATTAAACTTATTTTTATTTTCTATTATTTGCTGTTTAAGATCTGATATAAATTTTGACTTATAATCGATACTGTCTATTTCAATATTAATTTTTTCACATATTTCTTTTAAAAACGATTTTTGATATATGCAATTTCTAATATTAACCACCCTTACACTAGGAAAATTTCTGAAGGTCGATGCTAATCTTGTTTGTATATTATTTAAAATATAGTACTTACTATTCATGGAATATGGGACGATAAGAACATTGGTTTGAGCTAATTTCACGAGCGTGTATGTAATATTCGATATAAATGAGTTTAAGTTCCTTTCGTTAACCCTTGCAGCTAAAACAACATAGTCCAACTTTGTAAACCTACTTGCTGATTCAGTAGAAATATTAAACAACTGCGAGTAGGTAGCATTTCGTTTTATACTCCCCAATACTGAATATTTATCGTTCCACGTATTTTGTCGATATTTGTGTATATTATTACTAAGACATTTTATGTAATGATCTCCTAGGATATGAATTTTTGATTTTTTAAGTGGCTTTTCATCTGATTTTTGTGCTGACTGTGTACACAGTAGTTCACAATTTTCGTCTTTTTGGCAATTATTAACATATGTGATTTTAAATATTAAAGATTTAATTTCTAACCATAAATTGTGCAGCAATTTCTCATCATATTTGTTAATGGACATTAAATTTATAATTGACTTGTCAGGATGTATATAAGTACAATTATTATAATTCCTGACTAATGAACAAATTGTGTTATTAAGAAGCTTAGTATTTAGGTAACGATTGTACTTTACTCCCACTATGAACACATGTGAATTTGGTAGTTTGTTTAAGGTATTGCAAATATCAGTGAACAGTTTATAGGGGTTCTTATCATTACTACCAATACCAATTATAACAATGCTATTTTTGTTTAACAAATTAGATTCACACAAGTAATTACAATGTTGTAAAATCTTTTCTCCTGTAGCATATGGCTTAACAAATCCTTGTACACTATAAGTATAATTATTGTAAAAGTTTTTTAAGTTATGCAGCTTATTATGAATGCCTACTGTTAAGTTGGTCATTTGTTGGTCGCCTAATATGTATATCACTTCACTCCGTTTGAGATGCCCTTCAGTGTTGTCCCGTCCTTGAGACGCGATGTTGTTAATTGCAGTGATAGGTGAATCCATAGGTTTTTTGCGTAGCAAGTAATTCATTTCAGTCAAATCTTGCGTGGTCTTGAGTGATGGTTTAATTTGGTGTGGCGTTAAAGATTCCGCAGATTTTTTGTGTTTTTTTAATATTTTGGCTGAGTTTGGCGTGCAGAGTGATTTTCTTGGCGTAAAGTTTTGATTTTCTGAGACGGATTTTAAAATAGAATACTTTTTATTGCTTAGTTCCAATTGTTTTTTCAAGTCTATAATCTCCAGGTTTAAGTTTCCAATTTCATCGTGGGCTGAGGTAAGTTCAATTCGTAAATTTTCTATTGCAGTTTTTAGGGATATTACTTCTAAGGTGTTATGTGTAACATTTGGCTGACTTTCAGTTGATAAATCCAATACAGATGTGGAAGAGGAATAATCATCGGTGATATCCAAAATCAAATTTTGCTCTGAAGTAGCTTTTCTTAAGTTGGATTTTCTAAAAGTAATATTTTCTGAGTAGGAAGAATCCATATTTAAGTATTATATAAATGTTCCGAATGGGTATTTTGATATTATCTGATTCTTATTATAGTCCGGGATCCACAATAGTCCATTAAATGTCACTTTGTTCAGGCCTAACGGTCACTTATTATTGTAGAAAATTTTTGTCAACAGCTGTAGTTGAAAAGCACTGATTATTATTGTCACTGTTTAAGCACAGGCTTAACTTCATATTTTAGTACTATTTTGATTTATATATTTGTTATAAATATTTAAAATAAATAAAATATTTAGGGAACTTTATGAACTATATGTACTGTCAACGTCAACCCTATAAAACAAAGTTTGTTTTAAAAATTTCTTTGCTAACCGTACACACTCGCATACGACCGTCGCGTACAGCGCGCCAGTGAACACTGACTGCAACGGTGTGAATTAGCTCTATTGGAACGGCGGAACATTTGGTGCGTATGGCCTGTCTACCTCAGTTTTAATAGAAGTCTTTGTGTTAGAGCAGGACTCAGCATTCTCGTCCGATTGTTTGAGTCTCAAAACGGTTTCGTAGTAGGCCTACAGGCTCTGTGATTGGTTGGCTGTCAAAATTTGGACCAATCACAGAGCCGAACCGCGTCTTGAGACCGGATCGCATCTTAAGTACTGACCAAAAATACGGGCCTTAGAAGACATGTGTGACGGTTAATAGACTTCTAACTTACGGTAATGCCACTCGACGCGGTGCGGCACCGCACCGGTGTCCGTCTCACCGGACTACCGGCCACACGGTGAGTGCAGCACCGCTACGTTTTGCAGTAGTGTAGCGGCGACGGACTCGAGCTCCACGCGTCCCCGCCTCATCTCGATTCCGGTGCGCGTGCGGTGCAGCGCCGGAGCGGCACCGGACGCGCCGTGTGCCATACCATCCGTTTTTATATGTAGGACACCGGAGCGGCACCGTTCAGGTGCCGTACCGCCGCCGCACCGCATCGTGTGGCATGGTCCTTACCCTGTGCACGAACTTACCCTATGTCCTCACATACCTTGATTGTAATTTTCTATCTTTTTAGTAAAAGATGGCCCCGTGCGAGTTTCTTACGCCGGTTCTTCTCGCCGGGTTAGTTCCCGAACAGGTATCACCGGTTCGGGAATTGTGTTCATGATACCTATTTTGAATAAAAAGATATTTTATTTAATTATTTTATACCCTTATTCCTCACTTACTCTATGTCCTCACTTACCCTATGTCCTCACTTACCCTGAGTCAGAAAGTTGGGTTACTACCAACTTTCTGACTCAGGTCTTGATACATCAAGACATGCCCTGTATTTGTATAATTATACAACTCTGAACTTCCTGGATTGCCTTGCCCGCAGCCTTCGATTTAGACGTAATTTTTTACTTATAGTGTTTATTTATTCATTTATTTATTAAGTAGTTGTATTTATAGTGATTGTGTTATAAAATGTTATAATGTATACTTAAGTGTCTAAACACACCATGCCGAAGTGCCGCGGCGGAAGTTCGGCGTGATTCCGCCTGCAATGTATTTTAAATTACCGATGCCACACCATGCCGAAATCACGTCGCGTTATATTGTATGCGTTTGACATTGCTGACGTAATCATGCCGAACTTCCGCCGCGGAACTTCGGCATGGTGTGTTTAGACCTGATGATACTGCGGACCCCCTGTAACACCCCCCCCCCCCCTCCTACAATACTTCACACTCTTTCTAATTATGGAATATGCAAGTTGTTACGTTGTTACAGAAGCGATTTCTGAGCCTCTTATGACATTGGCTGCCTATATTCATAGGAGAAGTCAAGTCGGGTCACCAAATACATTTTTATAGACCCCCGTTAAAGACTTGTGGACCCCCATTTTTTTCCACGTAAGCGTAGACCCCTGGGGGTCCACCTGGACCGCTTTAGGAATCAATGGTTTAGACACTAAGTTTGTATATTTAACTCTGAACTTACCCTTGTTTATGTACTCAGCGGCCGCCGCGGAGGCGTCCTCGGAGCGGGCGGTGGCGGCGGCTCAGGCGAGACTCGACGCGGTGGCGGTGCAGCGGGCGCGGCTCCACCAGGAGCGGGAGGCGCTCGAGGCCGAGCGGAAACGGAAGTTGGCCGATGCGAGGCGGCTGAAGCCGGTGCAGCAGAGGGTATGTCAGTTATGTACTTACTAGTAATGATAACTCCCACACCGGTTTCGGTGACGGTGGCCGGTTTCATTGAAACCAGGCCTGTTACGCGGGAGTGATTTGTTTGATTGTGACTGCGCCGTCGAGGAAGGCCTCGAGAAATTAAACAAACTTTTAAAGTTACTTCTGAAAATTCGCTTTATTTTAAGGTTTAACAATCAAAATATCAAATAATCGGCCAAGTGCGAGTCGGACTCGCGCACGAAGGGTTCCGTACCGTTATAGAGAAAAAATAGGCCAAAAATTGTGTTTTTTGTATGGGAGCCCCCTTAATTTTATATTTAATTAAAATATTATTATTAATTATTAAAGTACAAATATATTTAAGTCCTTCGTGAAAGTTTCAAGTGCCTAACTCTTATCATTATTGATTATGAGCAAAAAAGGCCACAAAAATCACGTTTGTTGTATGGGAGCCCCCCTTAAATATTAATTTTATTTTCATTTTAGTATTTGTTGTTATAGCGGCACTAGAAATACACAATCTGTGAAAATTTCAGGACTCTAGCTATAGCGGTTCTTGAGATACAGCCTGGAGACAGACAGACGGACAGACAGACATCGAAGTCTCATGAGACTTCGATGTCTATCTGTAGGGTCCCGTTTTTACCCTTTGGGTACGGAACCCTAAAAAGAACAAAAATTAACTTCTTTTATAATAAAAACTTACATTATTGTTTATATTAAACTAGCAGGTGATCAAAATCAATAAAATCAATGAATCTCCAAACCAAGTCATAACAACCCTGTCGTGTTATGAATATTATGCGATATCAATTTTATACTATGCTTAATTAAGTACCCCTTATATGTATATTTAAAATTAAAAACTTTCTTAAGGAACTACGTTATACATCAAAAACTATAAACAAATAGTGAAACTTTAACAAGGCTTTAAGCCTATTTAAGAGCCTACTGTGAAAACGCTAGCCCCGCCTACACACAACGCTATCCTCCAATCGTGATACAATAATTCCATGAATCGTGCTCCCGGGAAATGTGCTTTAGGCTGCAGCTAATAGTGAACAATATCGCGTAACAACGGTTCCCGCATTATAACATGAAAGTAAAGGTCGTAACTCGTAAGTCCCAAAACTGTTTTTTGATGATTACTTAAAAACTAACTACAATACTAATATTATTTCCTTTAGCTATTATTTAATAAAGTGTTTGATTGTAGTAGTGCAAGTTATTTAATAATAGTAACTCAATAAGTGTAACAGATATTTGTTGAAATGCCCAAAAAGATTCATAATTTCGAAATATAAAACTATCGAGTCAAAATAAGTGAATTGTGTTTTCCGTTAGCTAAATATCAGATAAATATACAATGATTAAATAAATCTCAATTTCATTTGAGTCAATCGTCTTCCGGGATTGTAATACTTATTAGAAAACACAGCAAAATTGCACAGCCCGCTCTTAATCTTTACACTTATATAATATGAGTAATAATTATTGTTAGTAATTCAAGACGTGAGTGGATGAATAAGATAAGTAACATGAAAAAACTTCCTGTTTTTTTGCTTAAATGGAGGCTTTAGGGCCGGAAAAATTATATGGAATAGAAAAGCTATGGATTATGTGTTACTATATTATATAGATAAGTTACAAGTTTTATTAAAATAATAAGGAAAAAAATGAGTTATTTTCCGTATGTTACGAAATGTTACTTGTTCGATTCTTCCACTCACGTCTTCAATTATTATCAGTCTATAATATCACAATAACAAGAGCTCAAAAGTCTCTATCACAGTCTTATATTTCAGGCTCATTAAAATGATATTACATAACTTATACTTATAAACTACTTACTACACAATTAAACTATTTATTATAAATGACTAGCTGTCCCGGTGAACTTCGCGTCACTTTTAAAACCTTCCCTGGACCTCTACGAATATTTTAAGACTAAAATCAGCCCAATCCGTTCAGCCGTTTTCGAGCTTTAGCGCGACCAACACATTTGAAAATCCATTTTTTTCGGATTATTCTCATTTTCATTGTTCCGTACAATGGTTTCAATTTGTCCGATGCCATCCAGATCGTCTTAAAAAATAACAGGCATATTATTTACGTCATAAGGACTGATGTTGTACGAACAACTTGCAACTGTATGATCAAGCTGATTTTCATGTTTAGGTGGATCATTTTCTTTGAAATCGGTTTTAATATCAGTTTTCGTTTTTTTTCCTTTACCCTTCCCTTTATTACTTACTCTATCCGTATTTTTTTCATTTTTCTGTTTCTTCTTTTCTTTTGGAACTGGCGGATTCTCCTCATTTTCAACAATGATTTCAGTTTGCCCGATGCCATCCAGATTGTCTTCAAAAATAACAGGCATATTGTTTACATCGTAAGGACTGATGTTGTAGGAACAACTTGGAACTGTATGATCAAGCTGATTTTCATGTTTAGGTGGATCATTTTCTTCCTTTCCTTTAGTGACTCCATCCGATTTTTTTTCATTTCTCTGCTGTTTCTTTTCTTTTGGGACTAAACAAGGTTTGTATTCTGGGTCAGTCGTCTCAATATAGCCTTCATAGCTCGATAATAACACACTTTTTCCTGGATGAACCTGAAGCTTTTTCTTTTTTTTTGGGTTCAACTATGTTATTCGTCCCGTATCGCTTATCTTTTAAATACTCCAAGACTGTCTCATCAACGATTTCGGGCTGTTCAGCTTGATTGTCCCAATCAGGCATTTTTTTAAAAACCGCTGAGGGATCAAAGGGATTTATCTCTGTTTTTCTGAAGCCAGAAATAACATTTGCTGAGCCATTTTCATTTAATTTTTCCATTAATTTACTAAGTAATTTGGGAAAACATCCTTTCGGAATCGAAGATTTATTTCGACCATAAATTTTCCTTCATTGTAGAATTATTTCTCTCCATGCTACTTTCATCGGTCGCAACGTCGAGTGGTTGCGTAATATGCGTGGAATTGGCTGGTAAGAAAATAAAATGTTTATCCTTTTCATAGCATTTTCTTATTAAATCAATTGATAGGTGGGATGATAAGTTATCACCTATCAAACATTTTTTACCGGGTTTATTTTCAAAAAAAGGTGATATCATACTGGTTACCCAATCCTCAAAAATGTTAGAATCAAACCAGCCAGATTTACTTCTATTATAACGGGCTTCTTTTGGGCCAGATTTTATTCAAGTATCGAATAAGTTCTGAGCTTTATAAACTACATATGGGGGTAAGATTTCTCCTGCAGCCGTACACGCTATCATAATTGAAATTGAAGCTTTGGAAGAATTCATCACCCTTTCAGGGTATTTTGTTCCTCTCTTAGTAATGATCTTTTTTCTGTCGGGATCATCAGCTAAATTCGTTTCGTCGTAGTTGACTATATTTTCGATCGGAACATCACTAATAGAAATTTGTAACTGTTGAAAATACTCTTTAATAGTATCTGAGGAGACTGCAGCTCGATTCCTTTTAATATTTTGTGATACCCTCTGACTTATTTCATCACTGTGCCCTTTCAAAAAACTTCTGGCGAAATCCGGCCCAGTTATCTTTATAGTACCCAATTCGCGTAAACAAGTGTGGGATGTTTCTAGAGAATACGCGTAGGTACAGCTAACGCCATCTAGTATCGAGTAGGGGATTTAGGTTGTCTGTGTTCCCCTGATCAGTTTCGCTGGTTTGCCGCTAGATGGCTCTGTGTGTACGTAACAATATGTCTTTTATTCAGTCTTATATATTATGCTACTATTTGGCAGGTAAAGTCTTCGAGTAATACAATGAATTAATCACATTTTTATGTAAAGAATCAGATGTGCATGGCTCACATTATAAAAGAATTATATTAAGGCGAAGACAGCTGCCAATTCGACATCTTTGTGCAGTTTTCTAGACGTATGTATTTCATTGATTGGCACAAAAAATATGTGATTTTTGATTATATTTGGAAAATCATAATCATAATCAAAAAGCTTGTCTAATTTAAATAATAAAATAATGTACTGCTACTGGATGAAAAAAAAACCAAAGTCACATCTTTCAGGAACTTTAAACAGTTCTAACTAAAGTAATAATACAATCTATGCTTTAAAAATTTATTTATTTGATTTTACAAAAATCCAAAGATTGCCAGATTTAATTTTCGGTTCTGACATCTAGATTTCCCATAATATTTATTTTTTCCTCTAACAAACAAAAAATGTATCCACGCTACCGAGTGAACACTTCACATCTCTGTCTCTCTGGCATAACAATCGACAGTGGTGCGAGAGTGATGCGAGATCAAGGTCATTGGCAGTTGTCAGCGTCTTAGTATATTATTATAATATTCTTATATAAAATTCTCGTGTCACAATGTTAGTTACCGACTACCGTACTCCTCCGAAACGGCTTTACTGATTTTTACCAAATTTTATATGCATATTCAGTAGGTCTGAGAATCGGCCGAATCGAAATACTGCACGCAATGGCGACAAAGAAATTAATTAGTGAAAAAGAGATGAAATGAGGTGAGATGAGAAACGACTGATACATAAAATTTTCAATGAAATTATTGAATGGCATAATATATAATATAACAACAACATAATATAACAATTTGTTCCTTATGGGTTAACCTAGCCAATACAAACTTAGCATTAATAATTTTAATCAAAGATTTTTTTTTTATTGTGATTACTTGAGTGTTGTAGAGTGACCTTATTAATATGTTTAACAATATTAAGATAGGTTACGATGTTACTCACTATTGTTACACAGAATTTGTTTTAATTTATGTTTAAAAGAATTTAACTTATCAGAAAATATACAAATATCAGAGTAATTAGATATGGCGTTGTAGGATCTACATAATCTTCTGAGAGAATATTCAAATTTTAATAAAATATTTTTTGTACCATTTTTATCCCTGTGAATCCCTTTACGACATACACTGCACTTGAAACGTGCAATTTTTGTTGTATTTCATTCTCATAACATTTACTACAATTTTTCGTTGTAAACGCTTCGTTTATTATGTACAATGATAGATTCCTTTTTTGTCTTATAATTTCCAAATGTCATTGTGTTTAAACTTCCTATGCCCTTTGAAAGTTCGCCTATTCATGAAATCGAAACCAGCACCATAAACCACTAGTGTGTCTGGTACTTTGCCGATATATTCATCTACAATTTTGCGATTTGTTTTTTGATCGTTTATATATTTGTCAAACTTTAATCGTTGCAATCTCCTCTGCTCGTAAACTTTTTGTTTTTTGTCGAACCATTTCAGTGTAAAAGTGTAGTCTTGAACGTTTGAATTTTTACAACTAATTCCAAAACCCCTCTCCTTCTCCACTGACTCCCAGTCATTCCTAATTTTCAAATCGACATTTTTTATTGAATGTGTATGTGGTGAATAAAAGAAAAACTTATATGTATTAACACAACACAATTTATTTGCAATCACTGTTACAACGCAACCAAAGCCAAGTTAACAGTAAAAGCCGCCATGACAATTGACATAACAGTGTTGCCAACTTTAAGTGTTACCAGGTATTACATTGATTATTATTTATTAAATTATTACCAACACCCTCCCTCAATGTGATACCTTTAAGTACATAATATACTATACTAACAAAAGCATAATATTAAAAACAAAAGAAAAACTTACAATCACAAACTAATGTAATTATTTAAAACTAGACATATTAACTATTCATAAACAATATTCATTCTTGTTATGAATTTATTTAACAAATTTTTATTTAAGGGCTTAGTAAATAAATCAGCGATCTGATCTTGTGTTTTAATATATTTCAATAAAATTTTACCCTTTTTAATCGACTCTTTAATGTAGTGAAATTTTATATCTATGTGCTTTAAGCGTTTGACACAATCTGTTTTTGCAACCATAATAATTGCACTTTGATTGTCACAATATAACTCTACTGGAGTAGTATTCAGTATACCAAAATCACTTAACAAATTTAATAACCAAGAAACATCAGCTGTGGCCATACTAATTGCTATATACTCAGACTCAGTCGATGACAAACTGACACTGGCCTGTTTCTTAGAAGACCAAGATATTACACAATTAGCAAACATAAAACAATAACCACTAGTCGATTTTCTATCTTTTAAATCTCCACCCCAGTTTGCATCGCAATAACCAACTAAAAAATCATTATTACATTTATATATTAAACTATAGTTAATAGTAAATTTTATATATCTTAACACTCTTATCAATGCTGCTAATAACATGTTATTTGCTTTGTTTTGAAATCTGCTTAAAATTGATACAGAAATACACAGATCAGGCCTTGTTCCTAACGCTGCATATGATAAACTACCTATAATTTTCCTGCATGTGTTTTCAATGTTTTTATCAGTTACATTATTTTCTGAATTTTGTTCTAGAGTTTTTACATCAAAGTTAAAGCCCATAGGAGTAGATATTCCTTTACAATTTTGCATATTAAATTTTAATAATACATTTTCAAGATATTCTTTTTGACACAAAGTAGTAATTTTATTCTGTAAATCCTGTCTTATCTGTATACCTAAAAAATTTGACACCAGCCCTAAATCTTTCATTTTAAATTCACTGTTTAATAACAATTTTAAGTTACATATTTCACTGTTATCATTTTCAAAAATTAACAAGTCGTCGACATACAACAATACATATGTTTTAGTATTACAATTTATTTTAAGTGTAAGTACTTACATACGGTTTTGCTCGATCGAGCAATCACGTAGAGTAAAAACCACGGCTCGGGCTTTCGTCCACACATTCAGCATTGCTCGATAGTTTTACTCCAGTTCGAAGGAAATTAGGCTCTACGAATAATAAAAACTAGTGTCAAAAAATTTGTCAAGCCGGCTCGATTCGAGCCTTCAAACTGGCTCGATGCGAGCCTTCGAGCTGTAAGTTTTGCGGTCCACACAGTGGTTTTTGCTCGACGTCGAGTAAAACTATCGAGCAAAACTGTATATGAGTACTTAGCATAATATACAAACTATTATCACTCTGAGATCTGACAAAACCTTGTGTTGTTATAACAGAATTAAATTTATCATTCCAATACTTTGGTGATTTTTTAAGCCATATAATGATTTATTAAGTTTTACAATATTTTTATCACCTTCTAGTACCCCTTCTGGTAATTCTAAATATACAATCTCATCAATATTACCATACAAAAATGCACCAGTCACATCTATCTGGTAAACAGGCATATTAAACTTGGTAGCTATTGAGACAAATAACCTAAATGTGGATAAATTTGCTACTGGGGCATAAGTTTCAAATGAATCTATTAAGTCATTTTGTTCTAAACCCCTAGCTACTAATCTAGCCTTATATTGAGTTCCATTTTTAATTTTAAATACCCATTTACTAGTCACTATTTTTACATCTACTGGTTGAGTAAAAACCTCCTACGTATTATTTTCTTTTAATGTTTTCAGTTCTGTTTTTATCGCTATCTTCCACTTATCGGCATCTTGCCTATTCATGGCTTCTTTATATGACTTAGGTTCATTATCTTCAAGCGATACATAATGACACTTGTAGAACGATGTACGCTTCCTAACACGAGAAATTCTCTGACGAGGTGGTGGTGAGTCATTTTCTTCAGTACTCGAGCTTTCTTCATCGGTGCATGGTAAGTACAAATTTGTATCATCATCTGTAGATTCTACTAAACTTTCATTTAAATTATTTTGCTGCACACTGGTATTAGACTGTTCATTTGCATTTTCAATTGTTTCAACTGTTGTTTTATTCTCTTTGGTATTATTTGTATCATATTCTAACAACACTCATTTCTCTGTCGCTTGATCTAGAAAAACTATATCTCTTTTTATCTCTACACTGTCTTTCTCCGGAAAATATACTCGAAAACCTTTAACTTCCTCTCCGTAACCAACCATTATTCCCTTCTGAGCTTTTGTATCCCACTTCAATCGTTTTTCCTTTGGAATATGGACAAAAACAGGTGTTCCGAAAGTTTTTAAATTATTAATATAAAAATTTTTATTGCTCCAAGTTTCATATGGAGTTTTTCCTGGCTCATTACCTTTTCCAGTACGATTTAGAACATAAGCCGCTGTTTTCACAGCTTCCGCCCAAAGCTTTTTAGGTAAACTCTTCATAATAATGTTCTTGCAGCTTCTACTAGGGTTCGATTTTCTCGCTCCGCTTTACCGTTTTGTTCAGGAGTATACGGCACTGAGGTTTGATGTATTATCCCATGTTTAGTAAACAGGTCTCGTACTCCTTTATTAACAAATCCCAGTCCATTATCAGTTCTAAAGTATTTTATCTTATGGTCTGTTATATTCTCAGCTTTATTTATGAAGTTCTCAATGCACACCTTCACTTCATCCTTCCTTTTCACAAAATATACAGAACAATAGTCGAGTAATCATCTTTCATAATTACAAAATATTTGGACCCTCCTACTGATGGCACTTCCATAGGCCCGCATGTGTCTGCATGTATGATTTCACATGGCCTTGTAGTTTTTGTTTTACTGTTGTCAAAAGGCAGTTTATGTATTTTGCCTTCTAAGCAGCTTTCACACATAAAATCTGTATCATCAGTCACTGAGATATTATTGTTTTTCAATAGCTTCTTTACATACTGATTATTTTGATGAACGAGACGTTCATCAAAATAATCAGTATTCTTTGAGGCTCAATTGCACTTGTGACACATTTGCGTTTGCCACTTCCCAGTTCCAGTTATAACGCACGTCCATATAGTATAGATCACCTCTACGGTTGGCTACCGCACGCAGTTTATCTTGTTTATAAAATTTACACACATTATTTTTGTCACAATGACATAACCTTTGTCAGTGAGACATCTGACAGATAGTAAATTGGTTTTTAGTTCTGGAACAAAGAGAACGTTGTCTATGGTGCTATCTATCCACTAACTTCCATTATAAACTTGCAGCGCCACCTGGCCGCAACCATGCGCTCTAATCATGTTCCCGTTTCCGATCATCACAAAACGTTTATTGTCCAACACACAATTATTAAAAGTCGTAAAAAGAGTCATCTTTTCACGACTTTTAATAATCGTCGTGATCTTACTGTGTGATCTGACTTTTAGTGATCGTCAGATCACGGCACATGTGTTGACTTGCACCCGAGTCCACTATCAATTGTGATTTAACCAACTGTCCTTTTGAGTTTGAGATCACAAACGCATTGCTCACTTTATTTTCATTGTCTTTATTTTTCTTAAACAAACACTCACTTTTCAGATGGCCTATTTTTTTTACAATAATAACACTTTTTGATAGGTTTAGTGTTCGAATTATTAATTTTCTGGTCCATGTTACGATTATTATTGCACACACTCTGGAAATTTCCCATTTTGTTACACTTATAGCACTTAACGTTTTTCTTTGCTATCTTTTTCGCTACGAATGCTGATGATTGACACACATCTTCTTTGTCCTTTATTCTCTCCTCTTCTATGAGTAATCTAGCTACGAGATTTTCGTATGTTTGCTTGCCATCCGGGGCTGATTCCCACGCGGATACAAAATGTTTGTACCTTTCTGGTAGTGACATTAACACCTTAGTTATGACAAATTTTTCTGAGATTTGTTCTCCCATCTGCTTTAGCTGATTATTTAACTCTTCTATTTTTGATAGAAATGTAGACATATCCGTCCCTTCCTCATACTTATACTGAAAGAAACGTTGCTGGATGATATGTACGCTCGTTTCGGATTTTTGCTCGTAGACACTAGCAAGTTTCTTCCACATTTCTGCAGATGTTGTACAGGTTAAAATATGAGTCATTACTGTTTCAGAGATTCTAGTCACTATCCATGTCTGGGCTTTGGAATCCTGGTGTTCCCATTTTGTTTTCTCGGTCGCCTCCTCCGGCTTCTTCACCTTGCCTTCCACAATACCCAGAAGATTTTGACTCCTCAAAATAATGGTGGATTGGAATTTCCACACATACCAATTAGACGCTCCTTCTAACTTGATTGTGGAAACTGGCACTTTTTCTTCCATTGTGTTTAGTTTTATCCTCCTGTTATAGTCCTAGTCTCCCAGAAACTAGTATTTCTTGCTGTGAACTTCCCGACAACGTGTTCACCACGCCGCGCCGCCGTACTTCGTATTTCGTATTTTCGATTCAAATCTTGCAGGATTATGTGTCTGTGCCCATAATCTGAAGGTATATGTGGTGAATAAAAGAAAAACTTATATGTATTAATATAACACAATGTATTTGCAATTACTGTTACAACGCAACCAAAGCCAAGTTAAATTATTTATTATGTATTATTTAAAGTGGTATAATTAAATTTAGATTGTTTATGTGTTATTTATATTGTTTATGTAGATGGTTTTTATTTTAAGTGTGTTTTACCGTTTTTTAATATTTATTTAACCAAATTTTGATGAATTACAAATTTTATCCTATTCCTGATTATTAATGATTTATATATCCTAGAAAATGTTTAGTGTAAATGTGTGTTAATTTGGGTAAAGTATGTTGACACAGTTCAGAAACAGACCGCACAAATAATTCTCGACCGGCGAAAACTTCGTCATGCGCAGCCCTAATTCTCGTGACCTAGTTTCAATATGACGTGACGTCACAAATTATTTACGTAAATTCCCGATTCCCGAAAAACTACCGAATGGAATTGAATGAAGTTTGGTACTAGCAATTTATGTTGTCCAGTCTATATTTTGGGGTATGTGTCTTATAGGTAACTCGAGTATTGGAGCTGCAATTTACTAAATTCCTAACTTGGGGGCGTGGCTCTGCCTCAATAGTTTTTTCTCTATGGAGTTTTACTCCCGTCGTAAAATTAAAATAAAATCTAAAATACTAAACTAAGATCAGTGGGGCTATCTTACTTATATAATATACACTATACAGGGTGACCGGTAATAGGTCTGTTTCCTTTTAACATGTAAAAATACATCACTTTTGCAGCCTAAAAAGCTATATCATACCCTGTCCAAAAGCTAACGGTTACCGAGATATTCAAGATTTTGTATTTTTTTCAAAAACACCCGATTTCAAAGGAAAACTTTAAATAAAAAAAAATCTACCTATTAATTTCTTAATCTTTAACATAATTTTAGTTCTTAGGTAGATAAACTACAAATACAAAAGTTATTTATCCATCTAAACAGGAAACAAAAATTAGCAGAGTGTTTCAAAAGTCTTAACAAAAAAAAAATGAAAATGATTTTCCCTCATTTCACCCCTTATTGTTTAAAAAATCAATAAGACATTAGTCGTACAAATTACTTAATTAAATTCCTTATTTATTAAGCTATCCAAAAAGGTATAATTTGTGTGCAAAAAATTCACAAACATCTGGTAAGGTAAGATAATAACTCTGAGCACAATTTTTTTGGCTTACAATTTGGTCAGGGTTAGGTTGCCAGGTAGTCAAATTCTTTTGTTATCGGAGGAAGAAGCGATCTATTATTGGTCGGTTTAAAAAAATCCGGTTTCTTCGTAACTGTTCGCGTCGGTTCGTAACAGTTCGGGTCTGTCTAAAGAGCAATATGTAGAGTTTTTGTTTAGTTAACGCTTCTCGTCCTGAGCGCGCTGACGTTTTATTTGCGATTCCTTTTGATCAAGTTTGTTTATCAAAAATGGCATCTTTTAGCAATGAAGAGTACGCTGACATACTGTACTGCTACGGTTTTTGTGATGGCAACGCAGGCGCTGCACGGGAAGAGTACCGGCGTCGTTTTCCCCGTCGAATTAATGTACCAAGTGCTGGAGTTTTTTCCGCGGCGTACCAACGCGTGCGGGAAAGTGGCTCTGTTCATCAAAGGCGACGTGATGCAGGAAGACCTCCTCGTTATGTTGCAGAAGACGAAGAGAGAATATTGGAACGTTTTGCAAGAGATCCGACCACCTCTACAAGAATTGTAGCGAAGCAACTGGGTTTAACGCAGTGGAAAGTGTGGTTCACCGTACATAGCGCTCGGTTATACCCTTTTCACTACACACCAGTACAAGCATTAGAAGAAGGAGACCCTGCAAGGAGGCTCGATTTCTGCCGCTTTATGCTGCACTCCGATGAAAACGATTATAACTTCTTAAGAAAGATTTTATGGACCGACGAGTCGAAGTTTGAGCGTGACGGCATAACAAACTACCACAACATGCACTTTTGGGCTCCCCAGGGTGGAAACCCCCACTTGGCAAAAGAAGGTGCTCATCAAAGGAGGTTTTCCCTGAATGTTTGGATGGGAATTTTGCATAATCATTGCATTGGGCCGTTTTTTCTACCGGACAATTTAAACGGGGAGTCGTATGAAAATTTCCTGAGAAATAATCTTCACGAGCTCATGCAAGATATACCAGTTGAAACCCGAAGAGGTATGATATACCAACATGATGGATGCCCGGCACACTACAGAGTGACAGTTAGGCAATGGCTGGATCAAAATTTCCCGCAGCGTTGGATTGGCCGCGGCGGTCCAATACCTTGGCCCGCAAGGTCTCCAGATTTGACTCCTTGCGATTATTATTTATGGGGCCACATGAAGTCTTTAGTATACGCAACACCTATTAGCGATGTACATGAACTGAGGAGAAGAATAATTTATGCAGCAAACGAAATCCGAGAAACTTTAACAAGTAGAGTAACGCGATCTAATTTTCGCTTAAGATTACGCAAGTGCATCAGAAATCGAGGACGACAATTCGAACAGGATTTACCGTAATAATTATCAACTTATTATGTAAATAAAATATTAATTTTTATTCAAAGACTTTTATTTAACTTAACCTGACGTAGCAAATGTTTATTTAGACTTTTCCAATTTGCTAATTAGAATTTTACTACCTGCTAGTTCAGGTAGTTAGCAGGTTCTTCATTTGGACAAATCGGCGTAGGGTCCTTAATATTCCCTAAGTAAGATGTTATTTAGATTTTTGCATTACAAATTATACCTTTTTGGATAGCTTAATAAATAAAGAATTTAATTAAGTAATTTGTACGACTAATGTCTTATTGATTTTTTAAACAATAAGGGGTGAAATGAGGGAAAATCATTTTCATTTTTTTTTGTTAAGACTTTTGAAACACTCTGCTAATTTTTGTTTCCTGTTTAGATGGATAAATAACTTTTGTATTTGTAGTTTATCTACCTAAGAACTAAAATTATGTTAAAGATTAAGAAATTAATAGGTAGATTTTTTTTTATTTAAAGTTTTCCTTTGAAATCGGGTGTTTTTGAAAAAAATACAAAATCTTGAATATCTCGGTAACCGTTAGCTTTTGGACAGGGTATGATATAGCTTTTTAGGCTGCAAAAGTGATGTATTTTTACATGTTAAAAGGAAACAGACCTATTACCGGTCACCCTGTATATTGTCTCTATACTAAGTTTCGGACTTATCAGTCTACTAGAAGTCTGTTAAATTTAGCTTTAAAAATCTAGTGCTCTTTTAACAATTTAAAGTGTCTGAATTTTGCACTTAACTGCACTTCTTGAACTCCCGGCTGCTGGAGGTGGTTCCTGGTGCTGGTCCGCTGGTATGCTGTGAGTATAGACCGCCTAGGACACAGTCTAGACTTTTTAGTTTTTCGGCTTTTCCGGCCAAACCGCACACAGAAAAATCACCAAAATTTGTACACTGCGGCTCCTCCTTACGGCACACACGAGTAAATTTTAAAAATTGGGGGTCGCCGCTTTGGATCACAAAACACGGGGGTCCAAACTTTTGGCACTTTTTAATGTTGTTAATTAAAGCTGCGCGTCCACTTGTCCGTACGCTTCGATTCCGATCCAGTGGACGCGCAGCTTAATACTACAAAACCACTAGGAAAGACAAGTAACCTACCACTGAAGATGTTATAAAGAACAGTTATTTTATTACTAATTAAGTAATAAAATAACTGTTCTTTATAACACCTGTTCATCAGACTGTATTGGGTATTTCGCCAAAAATGGTCAATTTTGCCTAATGTCCTTGTCACGAATTTTTTTTTGTTTTCAACTATATTTAGTTTCTCATTGGATTAAGCAGCAAAAACTGAGCTAAGATATCTAAAAGGGGTGTCATAATACGTTTTAAAAACAAAGTTATAAGGTCATGAAATTTTGGTAGCCAAAGAAATTAGTCAAACCCCAAGGAAATTATAAAATCACTCCAAGGAGATTATAAGCTTTATCATGGAAAATATAAAAACAATAATATGCTTAAAGAATATATATATATATATATATATATATATATATATATATATATATATATATATATATATATATATATTTGTTGTATAAAGTTGTATCTAAAACTATAAAAACTGTGGTGTATATATATATATATATATATATATATATATATATATATATATATATATATATATATATATATATATATATATATATATATATATATATATATATATATATATATATATATATATATATATATATATATATATACCACAGTTTTTATAGTTTTAGATACAACTTTAACTCCAGCATCATGACAATTAGCTCTGTAAAATCGATGCTGCAATACCAATTATACAAAGTTTTTGGGTATGGAAGACACGTATCAAAAGTATTACGAACGTATGTATGTATGTATATGCTCGAGGACTATGGGCCAGGCCACAACACTGCGATGCGGCGTCGTATCGCAAAAACAACCATAGAAAAGTAATTTAGCAACGTTGTGGCCTGGCCCTATGGTAGTGCAACGTAAGACAGAATTTCCTGAACTCAGGTGTGTATTTTGGCATAGGGCGCTTTTCATATATATATAATTGAATAAATCGGCTGCAAAAACATTTACGGACAATAAATTAGATACATCATTAGTCATTACTAATGAATCTCTTTTTTGCAGTTCACATAAAATTCCTTTGAGCGAATTGTTCCTCTTTTGGAGACGCCGGGTCTTTTGTTTTAAAGTTTTTATAACTTTTCTACGCTTAAGATTTAATAGCTCGTGATCAGTAGGCCACTGATCACGAGTTGTACGAGTTTTCATAGATACAATGATTGGTTGCGATTTTTTAGGAAGCTCCTTGTTTAAGGTCGAGTGTTTCTTCTACCCTCTTGACCTCCATTATACATCCTGTTTCATGTCCTGTTACATCCACATCCAATTTATTTCCTATTATTTTTACAACACTATTCACATCTTCATTCTCACACTCACTTAAAACCGTAACACGCGCACGTCTGAACGTAGCCTTAACCTTCAATGTTCTTCTTCTTTGCCTCCAAATACGCTATACGTTCTTCCAGCGCTTTGTTGCTTGTTTACAAAATATGAACATTTGGGTGTTCAAGCGCTTTTATTTTATTGTCAGTTTTTGCTTTTTCTTCAATTAGCTCCTCATGTTTTGCTGCATAGAAACTAATATCGTCCGACATAGTTTTTTTTTAAGAGGTTCTATGTTGAACCATAAATAAAGAGATAATAAAATATATTAATAAGATAACAAAATTATACAACTATTTGATATGAATACTGAAACAATATCAACTTAGTCAAGCTAATCCCTCTTTCTTATATTAGAAATTGGGAGGAGTGGAGAGGAGGAGTGAGTTCAGTCATAGTCACCAGGGAGCCTGTTTATCATTTTCAAAGATAAAAATATTATAGAGCCAATTAAAATGACTGATCCTAAAGTCATGCTTGGAAAAATGCTCCAAGCATTGTCTTTAATAAAATCAATAACTGAAATACTCTTTCCAGTTACCTTACTTATCACTACATCTTCCTTCATGACATTCAACATGACTTGTTCTTTTAGAGAAATTTTTGATACCACTTGAACTTTATTCAAAGAGCAGTAAAATGTGCACGTGACTGACTCAAGCTTTTTTGGAAAGAAAACAGTTTTATTATATAATTTCTTTTCCTTTCCTACTATAAGTGGCAGAGGATTTAGACCTTCACAATCCATTAATGCCATTGAATTATCTAAGTTTGACCAGACTTCAGTCAATAGAGGTGCTCCATTATCATTATCATTTATTGAGACATCCTTGACATAGCAGATGTTCTTTTCTTTCCTAAACTCCACCAATACATTTTGAATATCTATCTGAATCTCAAACAGTTCTCCTTCAATGCTCTTCATTGTAAAGGACCCATCTGATAGAGAGCTAATCAAATTCACACCGTGGTTTGTTGGAAGTCTACCTCTGGATATAGCAGACTTAATATATGTTTGTTGATTGATGGAAACATAATTTCAATTAGCTGGTTTTAGCATCACTACTGAGTTAGCCATCAGACATTTATTTGTAGCTTGAAGAGCATCAGAAGATGTTGGGCACCTAATCTCTCCGATAGAGCCCTTAACTACCTGGTTAGGGGGCTGGCAGGTTGTTAAATAAGAATCCTTATCTTTAGTTGCTATACAAAAATCCAGGTTGGAAGGAGGTGAGCTTCTAGATACTAGAGAGAATTTAATCCCCTGGTGAGTTTGAGGCTCATCACTAATTAATAATATTTCAAAATCATTATAATTTTGTATACCATGAAATTTTACTTCAACTGACAAATGGGGTATCCAGGTTGGACAATTTAGAATCTCATAAACAGAGTTATCTTTATTAATTATTTCATTTGAAATGTAAGAACATCCAGGGTCACACCCAGGGCCAGCATCCATTCCCTGCACATCCTCCTGGAGTGGAACAATCTTGAACTGATAACTTATTAATAATGCTAGGAAACATTTCACTCTGTTTAGTTGAAGAATTTAAAAATTTTGTGCACTCTTCCCATGAATAGCAATGCTGAGACCCAGGACAAGCATTTATGATCCTTGTGATCATTCCTGACTGGAAAGTATAGTATAAGTGATTCTTATTGCATTTATAGTATTGAGCTAGAGTTTTAATTGAGACATAGCCTTCCACTTCATTATTGTCAGTTTTTATGTTTATGCAAGTTTGCTGACCAATCGGTGGTCCTGATATCCTTATAGATGTTTTTATATTGCAGAAAAGCTTCCCACTTGGCGTTACTTGACAATCTTTACTCTCTGACTTTAATGTTGTGCTATCTGAACAAGCATGTATTTCTTTATTGAACATCATCATTAAGATGAATAATACATAAACAGGTGTGCCAATATCAAAGAGTCTCAACCTGGAGGAGTCATTATCTACTGACTCATTAATTCTCTTAGATTTTTTAAATATTGGCTTAACATGCCTACTTCCATCATTACTACTAGATATTACTTCAGATAGTTGAGTGTTTGACATGACTAAAACTGCTCTCTCTCCCGTGTCATCACTAAACTTTCTCCTTCTCTTGATCACTGTATTTGCTATATTCTTTGAGAGTTTAATTAATCCATACTTACAGGAGTTAACACCATCCCCAATTCTCTTCTTTAACAAACAAACTGTTAGGATTATGCTAAGACCAGTGAAGAATGAAATAATAATGATTATTATTATTAGCAATCTTTCATCTTCTGATAGGCAAACAGGATTTATTAACTTTTTAATACATAGAAAACAGTCAAAAGCTTGGCAAATGTCAGAATTTCCACATTGTAGGGCTTCTCTAGCTATAATTCCATATTCACCTTACAAACTTATGATAGGTCTTATCCCTCCATTAATGAAGCTAAATGGTAACAAAATCCCATGACTAAGTATCTCCTCTCCATCAATTACGAAGTGCTTCCGATTCAGTTTTATTATGGCTCTTATTATTTTACATGAGGAATTTATGTATAGTTTGCCATTTGAACACTACACTGTAATTGCTTCCATTCTGGAAATATAAAACCTCACCATCCAAGCTAACTGGAGTAACATGATGTTGAGTTTCATGCGCATTAGTGTCAATTCCCATTTTAGCCCACTTTACTATTGAGAGGATCTGGTTATCATTAGCTGCAGATTTATAATAATATGACATTTGATCTTTCATTAACAGGCACTCCTTGTTAGAACCAGGAGTACAATTTCTTATATTTTTGCAGAACTCTATATCACCAGAGCATTGCATTGTTGAGTTAGGATTCAGGCAATCATAATCATCACAAATATAATTCTCAATAAAGCTAGGGTTGAATGTTAAAATATTCTGTGAATTTATGGAGATTGGTGTTAAGACTAATCTCCCACTCATATATAAAGATAATTGAACCTCACCAAAATAAAATTGGTTGATTGTGCAGTTATCTTTCTTAATTTTATATTTATCAATTGAGCAAACTTTAAAATCCCTGAACTGATTTATGACCTGAGCTTTATTTATATCTATACTCTTTATTATTCCTTTTGAGATATTCTGTAATATTCTGATGTTTACCTTTATTCTGAAATTTGTCAAAACTTTAGGAGGGTAGCACTTAGCTCTCTCAGTTGAGCAAAGCATTCCATCAACAATTTGAGTATCACACTTTATAACTATTCCACACAGCTTAGAATTCTGATATTCTATTAAGGTGGCTTTTGAATAACACTTCTTAGATTTAAAGTTTATTTTTGGCATCTCTGTGCATTATGGTAAAATGTTAAATACCATCATACCCATCCAAAAGTTGTAGTAATTAGACAAAAAGTCTTTATTAGCTCTTGAAACAAGATCACTATAGATAGGAAGTGGCCAATCTAATTTTGGATAAGTTTCCACTCTCATATTCTCAAAATCTCTATGAGTGATACTATTAACTATTTCTACTGAGTTAATCAAGCTAGTATTCTTATAAGACATGTCTGATTCATCCTGATTAGAGTTTAATATTCCAGATTTTGTTAGTTTGTCTTGTATTAAAATAGAAGATTTCATGGCTACACTGTCAAGAAAATCATCACTCATATGATCTAAAGACATTAATTTTCTTGATCTAAAGGTCCTAGTCATGGTTTCAGCATGTCTTTTAGTTCTAATGGCAGAATCTTTCCTTTTATCTACAACAAGAACTCTGGATTGTTATATTTCATTGATCCTTTTAATTATAGTATCTCCAATTTCTATAGATAGGTGATTTTCTAAACTTTTCTAAGATGATCTATATAACAAGATTGATTGATTGTCATTTTAGGGTATTCCCCTTCACCACTTAAGATGGATAAAGTACTATAAATCATCATTTTCTTGAAGTCCTCATTAGAAATCAAACTGGAGTCAAACCCATCCAATACATGGAAAACATCATTCTTAATGCTGTTTAAAATTTCCAATTTAATCCCGTCTTTAACACAACTGTTAACTTCATCTTAATTAATTTCCAATTTATTTCTGCGGTGTTTAAACTATCTGAATTCACTAATGAATTTTCCTTTATTCTGATTTCATTAACTTCTTTCTCTGTATTCCTTTTATTGTTTAATATCCCCTCTCTTATGTTAGTACCGAGTTTTGAACTCTCAAAAATCCCTATTTTCCCTTGTTCAGCCAATGAATCAATCAAATAATCACTGTTAATATTGTAGGTTTTATGTGAACTATGAGGGAGCAATGAATTAGAATGTGGTTCTATGTTTGTTAATTCATCCGGTTTAAACTTCCTGTGTATATCATTCAAAGAATCAGAGTAATTAAGATGACTAATGATCTCTGATAAATTTCTCATCCACAAAGATCCATTGTCTATTGGTGCTAAATTTAGAATTATATTTGCATGAATTGAAATTTCATTTGATACTGAGCTGTTAATATTAATCTGAATTTGAGACTTTATGATTAGTGAATAGTTTAACAAAATTATTAAGATATTAATTAACAATGCCTATTACTAAATAATATATTATTGTTATGATTAAAATGTTGGAGCAAAAATTAATGATTACACTAAAGCCTAATGAATATAGAAACCTAATTAGTAACACTAAAGAGTATACTGTTAAACTATAAATTAACTTAAGTATTAAGATTATAAAATTAAAGATAGAATATAGACTAAATCTACACCAATTCTTTTAAACTATACCACTGTCACAAACTTCTGAAAGGAGTCCAGACTCTATGTCTAACATGCAAAAGAAGAGCTCCAAAAAACTGTGATATTAAAGTTGTTAATTAATACTTGAGCCGTCTTTGTGCTCTTGTTAAACTTTTGAGAGTCTTCTTCATTTTAAGGACGATGGCCAATTTTTCGTTAACTTCTTCTTACTTACTTACTTCCCCGCAGAAGTTTTTGTGACATCGACTACTATGGATGAATTTAATGGCGGCGCGGCGTGATTTGATACCCTCCACACATTCCCGTTTCGTTAAACATTTTTTAGGGTTCCGTAGTCAACAAGGAACCCTTATAGTTTCGGTCTGTCCGTCCGTCTGTCTGTCCGTCTGTCTGTCCGTCTGTCTGTCTGTCCGTCTGTCTGTCTGTCCGCGGTTTTGTTCAGAGACTATAGGACCTACAAAGCTGTAATTTGGCATGAATGCACATATTAATTATTATGCCGACAAAATGGTACATGAAATCTTAAAAAAACATTTTTTTATGGTACCTCCCCGACATGTCAAGTGGGGATGAATTTTTTTTTTCGCGTCCTCCCCATCTTGTGGGGTGTCGTTGGATAGTTTTTTTTTAAATATTATGAGTATTCATAGATTATTTTCCGATTTAGGGATCCGTTTGTGAAATATTAAGTTTTAAATTGGAAAAAATCGTTAGAGTCCAGTGTCCCCCCCCCCCCTTCTACCAGCTAAACGGTTGCTTCTGGAAATGTGAAAAAATTCACGGGAGTAGGAAATATGCTGAATTTTAAAGGAAAACTATCACGGCTAAGAAGACTTCATAAGTTATTGAGTAATAGTCGATCAACTAAAAAAAATGTATTCGGCGAAGTATAAAGGAACTTTTCGTTCAAATTCCTTTGAAAGTAACTGAGATGATGTTGTTAGTAGTGTAAAACAGGTTATAAATGTACATTCATTGACCATACAAAAATTTAAAAAAAACTAGCGGTACTACGGAACCCTATATTGCGCGTGGCCCGACACGCACTTGGCCGGTTTTATTTTTTCGGAACATTTTCTGTGGAATATACCACCATACGCACCATCACATTTAGTCACATTATTTCCGTTATATTTAGGCGTTTGATTGAACGGCTATTTCAACCAGTCGACTGCGACAGGTTTGCTGGAGCTGCGCGACAGTCCTCTCTTGTTACTGACATATGCAGGAGCCAACATATCTTGGTAAGATGATAAAAGCGTTGCAATCTAGAAAATGAAAGAATATACGATGCCACCACTTATTTGACTTGCGATCGATTGCGTAGCTCCCTTTCAGCTGGTCAAATTTATCCACGAAATTCATGTTCTCGTTGTAGTCCTTCAAGGCTAAAGGACATGGAACTTCAACCTTCCCTCCAGTTTTCTCAGTTCTTATCACATGAACCTTATTTCGTGGGTCATGAAAGTTAGTTAAGATGAAAATAGGACGTTTGTCTTTCCACTTCATACCTATAGGAAACCATCTGATTGTCGCTCTCTATTATCGTACTGCCCGCGTTTCAATTGCCTGTCAGTTTTCAAAGCAGGAAGATGCTTACGAGTATAATTTACCGTACCACATGCATAAACGTTTTTTAGTCGTAAATGAACTATTGAAATAATTGTCGAAAATATATACCCTGTGGTTCTTGTCCTCTAATCCCTCACAGAAACATTTCCTCCTAAGTTAGTTTCCGTTTTATTCCCTATCTTTCCAGTATAAATTTCAAAATCTAAACAATAGCCAGTAGAAGCACACTTCGTCCACACTTTGTACCCTCTCTTTGTAGGTTTCTTGGGCATGTACTTCTGCCTTTGAACTTTATCATGGATTCGTCAATAGCAATTTTTTATATGTGACTATAATTTACTTTATAAGCTTCTCTAATCATCTCTATGAATGGTCGGATCTTGTATAATCTGTCGAAATGAGGATCTTTTCGCGTAGGCTGTAGATTATAATTATTGTCATTCAGGTGTAAGTTACCGAGGATCCAAGAGAATCGATTGAGTGACATAAAAGATGATATGTACTCATCACGTAAATCAGGTGAAGATGACCAGTAGTCTCTGTAACTTGGCCTTTTTTTATACCCATCACTAAGTTCAGAGTAATGAACACCGACATTTCATCCGTAATAACTGGTTTGTGGGTATTTCCTTTTTGTTCAGCATATAAATTCATGTAAAATGTTATGTGCTGTATGAAGTCGTCTGTCCAAAGCAATTGAAAAATTCTAAGAGGGCTCAACTGCTGGCTTGCTGCTAAACGAGATATTTCTTCAGGCAAATGGACTGATGGTGTATAGTCGTCAGGAGCTTAAATTGTGTAAGCTCGTTTCCATTTTGGAGGTCTTATGGAGATCTTATGGCAGGGACTGACAAAGTTTTGTATTTTAATATAAATATGTATTTTTTTCCAGAATTTTTACTAAAAGCTTAAGAGCAGAGAAAGATTCAGTAGTAAATCCAGGGTTTCCTTTCACTGATTCATACCACCAGGCTAGAGTGCGAGTATGTGGAAGGCAAGTATTAAATGAGTTTCTCACAAAATTATAGGGACGTGGACTAATGAAATGCAAAGTTAACGCAAATTTTCGAACTTCAGGTGAAATTTTACCTTATGGTCGATTTTTACAAAGTCTGATTTTGGGTGGACTGCGCTTAATATTTCTGCTGTGTCCTGATTTTTTAAACGTTTTTCCTGCATTTCCTCGATAACTGCGGAAAGCTCGGCGTTCTTCTTCAAGAGGCGACGGTTTTTTTTTATCTGAAACTAACCAGCTTTCTTTTTCGTGTTTGGCCACGTCGCGATGGCGTCCTTGTGAGGTATGGCCCTAACAGCTGTTGTTCTGTCTAAAGGTATTAGATACAGAATAATATTATTTTGGTGCAACCCTTCATCTATATGTGCCATTTAATAAGAAGAAGAATATTATTATTTTGTTTTTTAGTATTTCTAAGAAAAGTTGCCATCTACATAGATATTGTATATCTATGTCCATTGCTGCACAAGAGGTTGTTGGGATTTCCATTGCGTCACAGATCTATAAAAACAGAAAAATAAAATATTAATAAATAAAATAAAAAATATATTCATACCAATGAGCCGTGAGGGAAAAGGGACTTGGAAAGAAAAAGGGATGGTATATCAGGAAGGGAAGAGGACAGTGCGCCTCCGCCCTCCGGCATACTCACTCACCGAACGAAAGACAGCAGCAGCCATATTGCTATTTTACGTCGATACTCGATTTTATATGAGTCGGCAGTACCACCCCAGTCGAACTGGCTCAATTATGCTGAACCAAGTAGTAAGATTCCAGCTTAACTCTACTACCTACAATATCTGAACAAGATTGTTGAAAATGTACTTACTTGTACTTCTGTATTAATTTCGTCTCCTGTAGTGACAGGATTTTCAGATTCAGAGCATTTGAGACCGTTATCACTTCTATCAGTCATCACATCTCTATGAAAAGAATGATCAATAAATAATCTCCTATTTTCATGACTTTGTTTTATAAAAACTGTGTGTAGTATTTATTATGTCATGACAACATTTTTTGTCTAAGTTAAATCACATGATATTGTTCGGGGTTGGGATAGATTTAAAACAAGAGATCAAAGAATTTTCCTGTATTGCATAGATCTAACTATTACTAAAATGGGATATGAGATCGGGTCACGCGTTCTGTATGAGATATCGTCGTGAACTAACTTTAGTACATTATTCGAAAGTTAATATAATACGTATAAAGGTGCAGAGTTGCATTATTACCTAAGTTGCATCTAGGTAAAAAGGCAACACACGCTGTACGGGCGTTGACCCGTACAAATATTATAGTTGTGATACTTTGATGTTGGAAGTCTACAGCTGGCTGCTGGACTGTACTCTATTTTTGGAGTAAAATTGGTGCAAGCTATTGGTATCAAATACCGGAGATGTTCATCGAGACCGAAATTTATTTTTAACTAAGTTCATTTTCGAAAATGCTTGGTCCGCACACAATGGGCCGGCGGTCCGGATGCGGACCACCGTCCGCCATTTGGTGATCCCTGGTATAGAGCATATTTTTGCATGTTTTGATGGAATCCAGTTGTGTTGTCCTGTTGATTGAATCCATTTTCGGGTTGTGGAGTCCTTTTGTAATTTAAAATAAATAGTTGTTTATTTATCTTTTTATAAGGCGTTCAAAGTAAGTTAAAAGTATGTTTTAACCCTCTGCCACTGAGGTGGCGTTCTTGTAAAAATTCTACTGAGGAGTAGTCAGACGTGAACTTTGGTTATCAATATTTTTAACTTTGTTAACTTTTTTAATTAAATTGTTTAGATATAATATGTGTAGTATTATAATATAAAAACTCATTTTAATATTATTTATGTTAAATGAAACACATAATTACGACAATATTAAATCTTTATTATCTTCGTAATAATAGGAACGTTTGACACAGCCGCCTTTAAAATATTATTAAAAAAAAAACAACATAAAATCAACACTTTTAACTTAAATCAGTCTTCTTTAAACATAAAATTAACCAAAAAAAGCAATAAAAAAGAAATCCTTGAAGTAGTTTTTTTTTAATCAGCCCTAAACTTCTCTCTTACAATCTTCACAAATTTGCGCGGAACATTGCAGACAAATAAGTTTTGCGCAAGCACAACAGGCAAATCTTGTTTGTCTTTTCAATTTGCTTGGGCAAACTCGATACAACTTCCTTGTTGATGATGATTCAGGCTCCCTGGGGGGTGGAGGAGGTAAATCATTGCCTAGTACACGACGTAAAGTCATTCTCAATTCTCTAGGTAATCTTTCATTATAAACTCTTTGTTTTAGTGCAGGGAGTACTAATTCTCGAGCCAAATTTAAGATAAATTGACCTCTTCTCAAATTTGCTCCTTCACATTCACCGTATAACACAAATGTGTTAACTCCTGCCATATCGAGCAAACGATAAAAGATTGCTTGAGGCCAGCGACGTGTTTTACGACTACAGGAATAGATAGCACATTTTTTCATCTACCTCGTCCACGCCACCTTTTGTCTGATTATAATCATCAATCATCGTTGGTTTTCCAGTGCTTTCATCAGTACTGGCACTATGGTGACGACCTCTGTGGCTCAGTGGTGAGCGCGTTGGTAGCTCAAGCCGGGGGTCGCGGGTTCGAATCCCGCCGACGGAACAAAAAGTTTTTTCAAAGTTCCTGGGTCTGGATGTGTATTATATATGTGTATGATATAATAAAAATCTTAAATATATGTATAGTATAAAAGTATTAAATATATTTCCGTTGTCTGGTACCCGTAACACAAGTCTTTCAGGTACTTAGCACGGGGCCAGACTGACGTGGTGTGAAGCGTCCATAGATATTATTATTATTATTATTATTATTATGGTGACAAGGAGACAGAAGAATAACTGCCTTATCCTTTTTCTCCATAAAAGAGAGCAAAGTTAAGTCTTTTGTGAATCCGTAGATCGAACTTTCAACAGGTCTTTTTTTGTTCGGTAGAAATTGTGGCGGTATTTCTCTTTTATTTCTTTTAAGTGTACCTAAATAGGTAAGGTCTCTTTTCAGTAAAAGTTCAGCCAGCGGAATGGAACCAAACCAGTTGTCAGCGGTTACGTTCCTGTTTGTGTTTTCAATTGGTTTTGCCAATCTTAACACTGACTGTGTAGGTACAGCGAGCTTTTTCTCTGATTCTGGCAGTGCAGCTCCATCAGATCCTTTACCGTGGTAAATATATGCATTATAAACATAATACTGCTGGGCATCCGTTAAAACCATGATCTTAATGCCATATTTAGCTGGTTTGTTTGGCATGTAAACAATGAATTTACAACGTTCTTTAAAAGCGACCAACATCTCATCAATGCAGGTGTATGGTCCAGGTATAAAATGTGATTGAGAATTTGCAATTTTATTAAAAAAGAATGAAACGGCAGCAAGTGGGTCTGTTTTTAATCTTTCTTCTCGATCCTCAATATTGTCTAGTCTCAAACAATTAATCAATGTGCTAAATATGTATTTGGACATGACACAACGAAATATTTCGTGACCTGTTCCATCTGTTGCGAATAAATAATTTGCATCGGCATCATTACATTTAAACACTGAGGAGTAATATAGTAATCCAAGTAATGACCGGATTTCTAAATCATTGGTATCTCTTAATTCGTGTTTTGAAGAAATGGCGAATTTCTGGCGATATACTTGAAGTTTTTTCGAGTATATCGCCAGAAATTCGCCAAAACTTCAACAAAATTCGTACAAACCACCAATGTTTCGACCATTTCGTTGTCAAAAATTTTTTCCCAGAGGTTTTAAAACCAGGAAACAGTACAGGTCCGTGTGACACCGGTAAAGAAATAATGTTGCGAGCAGGTGTACGGGAAGTTCTTGCAAAATCGGTTTTACTCCAAGAAAATCCATTTTTGCCTAGATAACAGGCACTTGAACCACTCCTTACCTCTCTCTCTCTCCTATGGTGTCATCATTGGTCACTATGGACTCCTCCATTTCATGCTCATTTACCAAACTGTCATCTTCATCTGCCGATATCTCACTTTCCTGTTGTATTTCTTCTTCGATGGTAAAATCTTTGTCTGCGACATTATCGTCACAATCACTAAAATCCTGATCTTCATCTATCCACTGCAGAATTTGCTGCTCATTCCAAATGTTGACGGTTTCAGGAGCCTTCCTCTTCCTCACAGGTCTATTTTGATCCACACGTGCACGCGTCGCAGCTGCCTACGCTGCACTTGCGGGCGGTTGCGTCCACGCAGGAAGGTACAGAGAGAGACAAAAGTATACGACGCGAATTGGCAACGTAGCAACTACTCATAGGTATCCTGGTGTCTGTCAGACGTAACGTCAGTGGCAGAGGGTTAAAATCGTTATTTCTTCTTCTATTGCATCAATTTTCATTGAAAATTTAGTATATTTTTTTTCAGGATTAGACTTTTTGATGGTTAGGAATTACGATACGCAACCGACTCATTTTTCCAGTAATGTTTTTGAAATATTTACTGAGTGCAACATCCTATGCCAAAAGTCTTTGTGCGTCAGAAGTCAGAACAGTAACTTCATAAGGTCTTGGTTGTTTTCTTGCCATTGAAAAAACTATAGGCCACTGTGATGGGGTTGGGATGTTTTCTAAACATTCGGGCCATTTTGCGTCTTCTATTATTCTTGATTTGTGGAGGTGGGAGGGAACCAAGCAGTGCCCAAAACTCATTCTTGTAATAACCGATGCTAATTTTCTTGATTCGCATTTCACTGTTTTAAACCATGGGACTTTTCCTTATGGCACCATACTATTTACCTTTTTGATCTATTACCTTGTTGATTGTTCTAAATTATTTTCCACAACTCAAACACATCATCCTTGACCATCGCAAAGAGGTCTGTGAATGGCACCTTTAAAATATCTTTATGATCTTCGTTTGATGGTCCTCTGGTAGCTGCATCCGCCCTTTCATTCGCAGCAATTCCTCTGTGGGAGGGAACCTGTAAAAGCTCAATGTTAATATTATTGCAGAGTATAGTTGAGGGGTGTAATTTCAAAACCCTTTATATCACTCTAAGGAAATTTTTCACAAGCAGATATTTTCAATGTTTTTGTAAAATTAATACTGAGGGCAACGTTTGATATTAATATTGTTAATAATGTCATGACGATTCTAAAAATCGTTAAAACCCTGTATTAGATACGTGCATTTTCAAAAATATTGAAGATTACAATTCAATATAGAGGGATTTGCAAGTAACTCGCCATTTTAGCTAATTTTGGAACTCAACTGTCATAACAAAGGGGGTTTTGTTATGCAATAAAATCTTAAGGCTAATCACTTGTAAAAGTAACTACATAGATTAGGTATAAAATCAACAAAGGAAAAATAATGATGCGAATATAAATGAAATGCGTGTAATGCGAAATTAAAAATGTATTTTGAATGAAGTTTTTTTTTAAATATGTGCAGTCCTATCTTCGAAACCATCTTCACATAGATCACTATTAATAACATTATCAGCAGCTGTAGATGGTATGCGAGGACGATTTTCTATGTCGACATAGTATTTTAGTTCAGATAAATTTCTCCGTTCTGGACCGTAATGCTTTTGCAGTAAATCGGTCACATCTTTGACTTTGGTTTCTTTGGGTAAAATATGGGGGGTTATGGTGAGAGGGGTAATCATAGTTATTTTTTTGTTTTTCTTCGTAATATTTTTTTTTGCTATTTATTTCATTTCGGTAGGTCTCTTCACCTTGTACAAAAATATTTTCAGTTTTAGAACGAGTAAGAAAGAATCGTTTACTTCTCATAAATGGGAAGTGCCAGGATGACGTAGGTTTAATTACGGGCTCATAAGCAGCTTTCCAATCATACACTGGTATCGTTGTCAGATTGAAGCATGTTCCATTTTTTTGCAATACTTCAGTGTATTCCAAGGGAGATACAATAACTTCTTTTGTTTTTAATGCCCTCTCAATTTTAGCAAATACACGATCGGGAGAAATGAAGGAGTGGCCCACCACTGGAAAAATTATTTAAATTTTTTTTATATTCCGTGGTGCTTCATCATACAGCCATTTTCCAAGCATGCTTATCATTCCCGTATTTTTGTTCTGTCCGGAGCATCCATCACAAACTATCCTTAATATCTTCACTTGCGGTTCTACTGTAAATCCTTGTAAAAATTGATAGACTGCGCTAATAATTTGGTTGTTTCCTTTAGGACAGGGATGGCGAACCTTTATGCGTATACGTGCCAATTTTCTGGAATAATATTTAATGACGTCGCAGCCGTGCCATCAAATATTCTTGACTTTGTGATCAATGGAAAAATAATGTAAAAAAACAATATCAACTCAAAGCTCTATATTTACCAAAAATACAATTACAAGAGCAATTAAAAATTAGTGCGACTTCTGTTGTTGCAAATTGGACGATAATTGACTTATATTGGGGTTGTACGATGTTACTTTTAGCAGAATGCATGCTGAACTTGATTCATCAGTCAGTCGATTTCTAACAGAGTCTTTGATGTTATTCATCTCTGAAAACAATGACTCGCAGGCATATGCTGATGAAAATACAGTTAGAATAGCGTGAGCCAGCTTCTTAAAACAATTAAATGTTTCTGGCAACGCATTCCAGGTTTCTAAAATTTTATTATTGGCATCTTTACTTATATTACTGGTCAATCTTTCTGTTTCAATTAACTCTAATTCTTTTCTCATGTCTATGAATTTTTGTATCCAAATTGAACTAGATTGGAAATCAATCAGCTGCATTTCAAAATCTTCAATTTCCAACCAATCGAACTGGGAGAAGTTCAGTGTATGAAAGGTCGTTACATCTGGGTACATAATAAACTTGACCGTTTCTGATAATTCTTTGAACTGAGAAAATCTTGTTGAAAATTCCTTAATTGAAGAATCAATCACAGAGATAAATTCCTCAATAATATTTTCTGCATTTGTTGTCTCATGTATATCAGATTCATTGATATATTTTTTCAAGTATGGAAAATACTTGTAGTTTTTTGCGATAATATCGTTTCTGAAAACTTGTAGTTTAGCCTCAAAGGCGCGAATGAGATCGATCATGACGATTATTGTTTTGTTTGTGCCTTGAAGCTTCACATTTAACGTATTTAAGTGTTGGCATATGTCTGTAAAAAACATCAATTTTGAAAGCCACATGACGTCCAAAAGCTGTGGGTATTGTTCAATTTTTCCCTCATTTTGCAGAAACAGTCTGATTTCTTCCAAGCATTCAACAAATCTTTCAAGTACAGACCTACGACTCAGCCACCGAACATTATTATACATCAGTAAGCCATTATACACGGAGTTGACTTCATCCAACAAAGCGTCGAACTTTCGCTTGTTTAAAGCCTGAGCAGAGATGAGGTTGACTATTTTCGTAACTACTGCCATAACATTATCAAGAGATGTTAAACCGCTCTTAGCGCATAAGGCTTGTTGGTGAATGATGCAGTGGAATTCAAGAATCGAATGTTCTACTCCTATTTGAAATAAACTTATGAAACCAATTTTTTTACCCACCGTACTCGGAGCATTCCCCGCGCTAGCATAGCAACTACGCCCCGCCTCCACCCCGCGCACCGGACCCGAACGCTCGCGCGCGTTTGCTTTTCAAAGATTCATAGGTATTATGCTACATCATTATCATAATTTATACTTTTTTCTTTAAACTCGTAATCAGTGACGTGCCGAAATTATTTCGTCGCGTGCCAGCAATGGCACGCGTGCCATTGGTTCGTCATCCCTGCTTTAGGATGATCTAACTCAGTCCAGTAATAAGAATGTACATTTTCCATGGTCAATTTTGCTTTTGAATTTCCTTGCACTATAGCAAAGTGGTAGAAGTTAAACTGCCTGCTAAAATAAGCCGATTGATCAGGCATTTTTGGGAGTGGTTGATTTTTTTGACAATCAAAACTGATTGTTTTGATGCTTTCATCATCATCTTTCAAAATATTGTAAAATGCTTTGTACTTAAGCCTGTGGATCCTCTTTTCTACCAGTAGCCCATTTCTTTTTGCAGCGTCTTTTTCTACTTTCAGACGCTCTTGTAACGAAATACATGTGGAACAAACATCTGTTCTGGGAGACCCAAAACCAAAGTTGTATGAAGTATTTACAATTTTTCGAAAAAAAACTGCTTTACTTTTAATTCCTCATCTCTTTCTTGGTTGTACTATCAGAGAAGTTGATTCCTATGCAGATCGGGGACCTACTTAGTTTGGTTGCGTTACATCAAACCCAGCCGACCGATCACAATTAACATTGAATTGACATATTCGACCAAATAACGTTGGTCTATCAACTGCATAGGAATCAATTTCCTCGATGGTACATTCGCCACATCTTTCGGATATTTAATCCGGACGGCAGATAAATTCTGTTTGTTTTTGATCTACAATAGTGACTCTCAATGCCTTTAAACTTCTCCAAAAACCATTCAACTGACAATTTTTTCGCTTCAAATTGTGCACTTATTCTGTCTCCTCCTCTAGTATTTTCTTTTAATGGTGAATCACTAGAGTAGGAACGGTTCATCACCCCCTGAATCCGATCCTTTTTTTATCTGCAACGCGTCCAAAAATGTTTTTTGACACACGGGCTTTTGGCCTCCTCCGTTGATAGGAATATTGTACTTAATCGTTAACTTCCTCTTACTATTTGGAATGTTTTTTTTTTTTGGGTTCATTTACACGACAGTACCTTAGTAAAAAATTATCTTGATCGATTTTTGTTTTACATTTATAAAAATGTATGTGAAATTTTCGGATATCTTGACAAGTGACAAGGCTGCAGTGAAAAGCCTTTTGATTATGACCGCATGAAGAAAACTTCGGGAGTGATTTTGATTCATATCTGAAACAAAAATAACAATAACAATGTAAGTAATATTAAAATTACAAACAGATTTAGTCACCCATCCGCCGTTGCTTAAACCTCAATATAGTGTAAAGGGACAGACAGACAGACAGACGTGAAATAATTTCATTACAGCCGGATCCGCTGCGCCGTGTTTTCGTGTTTTCTAACATCATAATATGTTTGCAATACAGAATAGGGACGTGGCCTCTCATTTTAGGAAATTGGCGCTGCGGACCCGGCTTACTAGGTCTGTACATGTTGCATGAAACTGTCTAACGAACTTTTCAAGTCGGTTTTTTGTGAAATTTTACTCACCTTTTTCGACGCTCCTGTTCTCGTTTCCAAGATTGTGGATTGCGTGGACGTTTCCGAGCATACTTAGGATCACATTAAATTTTTTCACAAACTGCGCTTGATCTTCCATTATTTCTAGTGAATATCATTTAAAAACCGCGAGCAACTCTCAACAATACAACGAAAATCGCCATACTGTTTTTAAAGTCACCTGACTCCTGTGCGGCGCTGTCATTGGTCGATTTCATTTTAGGGGATTTTGATTGCAACTAGGTACATTTTAGCGGCATTTGCAACTAACATTCATTTTTTAACTGATTTTACTGTGTATTTAAGTGGGTTTTGAAAGCTGACGTATAGACATAATGGAGGTAATTTTTTAAAACTTTCGTTTGGTATAAAAATCTGAAAATGTGTCCGAAGTCATTTTAGGGGCTTTTGAAATTATACCCCTCAGTTCATGTAAGAATACATTTTTAATCTTAAATATTAGATAATTACATTTAAAACTGAAATTACTGTTGTCTAAAGCTAATAAAGCACTTTATTTACATTGGTCCGAGTTTTGAAACGAAGTTCCTTATAGCGCGTTCGGCGTTGCGAAAGGAGGCTAGACGGAACTACATTAATTGACCTCGACACTTTTTATTAGTACCTGTTCTCCTTGATCTGTTTTCCTTGATTTTAAGAATTGAGTTAACTTTACACTATTAAAAATATCCATTGCTGGTGGGTGACCCTTGTTCAGGAATCCTTCCATAAATGTCAAGACGACTTTTGCTGTTGATTGACAAAATCGGTGTATACGTGAAGACTGAACGACCGTCTTACCGGTGTCAATAATAAGTTTCAACAGATATCCCGTTGTTGATTCACATAACTCGTATATCTTTATTCCGAACCTTGCTACTTTCAATCGGATGCGTTGTATCCAGGATAAACGACCTTTCCATAATAGCAAGGATTCGTCAATGCTTATTGATTTTTTTGATGTATATAATTTTTGAAACTTCTCATTACAGTCATGAACGTAGAAAAAAAGGCGGATGGAGTCTTACTATATACACAAAACTGTGTCTTCAGAGTCGGCCACGCACACATTCTTACGCCTGTCAAAAGGTATGGACTAGCGTAAGAATGTGCATACTGCATGCGGACCGTGTACATGCAGTCAGCCTGGCCGACTCTGAAGACACAGTTTTGTATACATAATATAGTAAGACTCCGTCCGCCTTTTTTTCTACGTTCATGATTACAGTATTCTATAATAGGCGCAATTTTTGTAGTTTTTTTTTTCATCTCCGTGTATATTTTGGGATATATATTATAGTTATTTATTAGATTGAAATATCGATTTTAGGACATTTGCATGGCAATGGGCCCTTATTTTGCTGGCAAGTCAACAAGCTTCCACGTTTCATTTTTCATTAAAGAATTGTATTCTTGATCCATAGCTTTTCTCCATCTCCAGCTCCGTTGAGGATAAAGCCTCCTCCACATTTTGTGGATCTCCATATGTGAGATTTAGTGTGGATAAGAAGTGTTCTCCATTGGACCACATAAGTCGGAGTAAATAACTTCCAATGGCTTCGACGCTCTGATACCTTTGAATGGCAACCTTGTTTGTTTCCCTTCAAGATAAGAACAACACTGATTATTATTATCCTCGTGCGGCACTTGTGATATTGTCACTCTCTCCGTACACTCTGGTAATTTTAGTGCTGAAAAATTTACATGTACCATCCGTAGATGCCATAAATTAATACTATTTTCATTTACATTGTTAGCAGCTCAACAAGCTCCACTTTTTGTGATAGTTCTAACTGACATCAAGTTTACTGTCAAATCAGGAACATAAAGATTTTTTTAGTTGAATTTTATTATGTTGTGAAATAAATTAATTATACGGATGTCTTCGACACATTCCACAGAAAAAGGCTCTCGGTTTGCCACTGTAAGTGACTTTACTGTTGGCTTTCGAACATTGCACAAACATTTTTTGTTGCTACACATATGCACGGAGGCGCCTGAGTCGATGTTCCTTTTCTTATTTGATTTGCTATCAAACATTGAGAAAGCGGCTCTTTGATTTCTTGCAAAACTTCGCCAAAAGTTGAAACATCAGGGCCTGTAGACAAGTGGCAAAACGCTGACGCTAACGCTAGCGCTACAAAATGTATGCGATTTGACATAAGTCATCGCTTCGCTAGCGAATACTAGTGTCAAATCCATACATTTTGTAGCGCTAGCGTTAGCGTTTTGCCACTTGTCTACGGGGGAAGGGACCTTTAGTCTTCATTGGTGGCTTAGATTTGCTGTTATGTGTCTTGTCTTTCTTGTAAATCAAATGCACTGTTTGAATCTCCTATCGCAATTTTTTGTAATAATTTTCTTCTGGAGTTTTGTAGCACATAAATTTAGTTGGAGAGTTTTTGGGACATAAAACGTCGGATCTCTGGCATGCCCAAACATGATGTAGTCCAATACTCATGTATTGTCCCTCTTAGATTAAGAGACATATTATACATATTGACATATACCTGTTCATTTCAGGTACCGTACTGACGTCTCATACCAGATATATTAAGAGATGGGTAGTGGGTAAAAACCCATTCATTTCATTTGGATTAAAACTGGGTGATTAGGGTTTTATCCCGATTATTACCCATTTTCACCCATTTTACTGGGTGAATACAAAACAAAAATTGTAAATTATTTATTATTAGAGAGTAAATTTCGTTCTATTTCCATCAGCTCCAGAAGTTGCCGCCGGCTTGGTGCCATCCTATTATTAATCTGTGCTTGCTGCTGTTCACTGTCATTTTGTCTGTATACATCATTAGCTGTTTCTGTTAAATCCTCAGTCATGGCTGTATATATTTTTTACTTCAGTTTAATAGAATACGTACGTACGTTCTTATTCTTATTCAAATAAGGCAAATGTTATATGTAAATAAAAACCAACAAATTAGGTAATACACAGATTAATAATCATCACGACTATCAGAATATATTTGGTTACAATCAAAAAGTTTAAATCTGTTAAGATTAAGACCAGATGTAGATGGTTCAGGGCTTTGAGGTTCCATCGGGACTTGCGGCGAATCGGGCATGCAGTCATCATAAACATCATCAGGGTATTTGTTTAATAAATTCCAATTGTGTAATAAATACTAATTTTCCTGCTCTTCCCGTTGTCAGTCTGTTTATTATTTTAGTGTGTGTATTACTGTGAGTACTAAAGGACCGCTCTACAGCAGTAGAAGTGCACGGTGCTGTAGGAATCCTTACAGCGACTTTGCTCAGTGCAGTAGGTCCACATCGTCGTCTTACTTTCTCAACCTCGTATCTATAAAATCGCAAATGTTCAGGAGACACAAAAAACTATATATTTTTTTTTTAACTAAATTTATTCAAAATCGTTAAATTACACTTGATAAACACTTGTTGAATACTACTTTTGGAGCTGGTTTTACCTTAATATCATATTTATTTTAATTTATAAGTTTATTTTTATAGATACGAGGTTGCTGAATTTAGCTTTTCAATACTTTCCATTCACCATGTGGCTAACTTACGTGGTAATTAAATTAAAACTATGATATTATTACAGTATTTTTATTATAAAAACAAACAAATAGTTACAATTCAGGTCTCACTCGTGGAGCAAAGTGTCATAGAAACTATGGTAGTCTTTAGGAATAAGATTTTTCATGCTTTGGAGGTCGTTGAACTTACGTGTAGTTATGGGTAAAGACTGACTGTATAGTTTTTCTGCTTCAGATGTAGAGGGTCGGGTTGAACGTTGAGGCAACAGTTTCCAATCGTGGTCAAAATGCAATTTGTATTCTATTTTAGAATCAGTGTATTTTAAAGTTCTAATATCGACTACACAAGCATCTCCAGCTTTCGTGCCCGGTCTTATAGATTTATAACAATTCGTTTTTGAATAATCAAGAAAGAAGTCATGATCAATGTAGCGCACTTGATAGGGTTGTTTTGGTCTTGCTTCTTTAATTATTTGAATAAAATCTGCAGGGACAAAAAGTTCTTTTTGCTTCTTCCTTGTCTCGATGGTAGCGTGGACAGAGTCACATTCCATTTGAGTGTGTCCTACCACGAGATATTTTTGGGTAACTTCTGTTTTATATTTTGTGGCAAACGCAAGCATAGCATTGGCAAGCGTTACATTGCGGTTCTGTGCACTGCAACCATCGCTGTAAATAATAATTGGTGTATTTTTATCGTCTAAGCCTTCGAGAAAATGCATGAGACATGACGTAAAAATATTTGCGTCTAATCGTCCTTCAGCTTCATGCCATACGTAGCATATGACACTAGCATCTTTTTCGTTGTAGATAGTGAACTGATGCACACAAAGTTTTAATTTGAAATATTGTGCTCCTGCTTTAATTGACGGAATAGTTTGCACAGCTTGCAAGTCGACGGTAAACATCTGGAGTTCTCCTTCTATGCAACTGATCTTGTCCCTCTTTTTTTCTTCTCTTGCTCGCTCTTTTGCTTCTATATGTGCTTGGTATACTTCTTCTTCAATATTTTTATTCTTATAGGCGTAACACAAATCACATTGGTCTTTTTTCGGTTTGTAGAGACCCAAGTTCATCTCATTTACAACACTTAAAAAACACTTGTAAGTAGCCTTTTCTTCATCTGGAATGTTGTTATCCTTAACATACTCCTCAAAAGTTCTATATAAGTCAGCCCATGTAGTATAATCTACATCAACATACATTTTGTTGCTGCTTTGTCGACAGTAGTGAGAGGGCATTTTAGGTACGCCATTCAAAAAATTTCTGATGTGTTCCAATTTCGTTACATTTATAGCTTTTTGTCTCATCACCGGAGGGTTTTTCTTGATCATCCCGATCTTATTTTTTGCCTTCTTGGCCCAATTTGTGACAGTCCAATCACCCAGGCACAGAGTGCCTGTAAACATTGTCTTACATACAGGCTTTATCTCACCGTCTACTTTTAAAGAATACTCTAATGTTTGAGTTCTTTTAGTCGGAATACCTTTCGTTTGTGTTTGTACCGGTTTAAGTGAGACCATTCCATTAACGTACATTTTGCGATCATCCCATGTCATGTTCCAGAAAGATTTAAAAATTTCTGTTCTCTCTGCCTCTGAAATTTCATTGCATTTTTTATTTTGCTTTGGGAACATTTTGTTGAAACACATCTGGCTTGCATAACTCTTTGATTTCGTACTTCCACCCCCACTATCCCAGAATTCTTTATACGTTTGATTGAAGAATACTGTTGACCTTTTTGTCTTCTTTGTTTTAGTTGATTTCTACCCCAGCGTGTTTTATCTGCTTGTCCTTTCTTTGCTCTTTTTCGTTTTATTAACCCACTAGTCTCATCTAGAGCCACGTAAGATGTGTCCATATCCGTTCCTGAACTATCATCATCATTATCAGGAATGAAAGTTGAATCACTGTCTGATCCAGATAGGTCACATGAAGAGATATCATTACTCGAGGAAGGTATTGGAATAAACTGACCAGTGATATCATCCAAAATGCAGTGTGTTGGATCAATATTGCGCTCGTTTGTCGACGTCGGACAATCCCGTGAGGCTTGAAGAATAAAACATCCGGATCTCTCATCTAAAACAAAATTAACTTTCTTCTCTTTCAGTATCAAGATGTTTGCAGTATTGGTATTAGAAGTAGAACCAATGGAAGTGACTGTATCATTTAAAGATCCCGTTCTTACTCCACCATCTTCTATGTTTTCTTTAGTTAATAAATTTCCGGTATCGGTACCAGAAAAAGAAGCAATAGAGGTTACTAAATCATGAGAAGACCCCGTATCAACTCCACCACCAGAACCAGAAGCCATAGACGTTACAGACTTGTTAGAAGACCCCGTACGATTTCCATCGTCTTCTTTCTTGTCTTTAGTTGCTAAATTTAGCAACTTCAAAGCACGGCCGTGCATTTTAAGGATCTGAAAAAAAAACAAGGACTTTATAAAATGAAATAACTGTAGGGTGTAAATTATTTTATACTAATGGCCTCTTCCTTCATCCGCCATAAAACTTTGTGAATACCTACAGCTCAGTACATTTAAAACTATCGTAACCATACGAAACTAATGAATAAAGTCAGAGGCGTAGCTACCGCCGTATCTGCCGTATCAATTACACGGGGCCCCAGGGCCATGGGGGCCGCCAACGTGCGTATGCAATAATTAATAAAAACTTTCTTAATACTAATTTTTTAAATTCTAAAATGACAAAGTTAAAAGCTATTCCTTGGTTACTCGCATAAAGCGTGAGAGCAACAGTCACCCTATGTCTTACTTTTTTTTGTGAGAAGTTTTAACTTTCCTAAGGGCCTCCAAAAAAATTTATACGGGGCCCCGCCAAGACGCGCTTCGCTTCGGAATAAAGTACATACCTAAATAACTGAGAAGATTCATAAATACACGCCATGTATATGCTATTCACGAGAGGTAGGCAGAAACACAAGTTAACCCTAGCTGCATTAAATCAAAGTGAAAGTAACCTAAAAGCTAAGTAAAACAATTATTTTAAGTAACTAGGAACTACCTGCTAACAAACAATAAACATTTGTAGATATAACTTACCGTTTAACGCACAAAATTTTGCACTCCCACAATTTTTTAAATTATTTTCAATGAAAAACAACAAACGAATCTAAAAGTTATATCCAACTGCAACAGCTTTCTTTGCAATATAGACGAACTTCACACCATAAGAGCGGCAACCTCGCTTCTCGATTGACACGGTAATGAAAAATATACCCAAAGGCTATAGTAATAAGATCGCGAGACCTCGTAAGTTAAGATACGAGTTTTGTGCAGTTATGAAAATGGTATGAATGACTTGTGTGATAATTGCAACGCTGTTTGCGACTAACTTCGTGCTTATATTGAAATAGAAGTTTGTTACAGTTAAGAGACATCACTCGTAGCTTAGATACGAGTAAGAAAAAAAATTATCGAAAAATTGAGTTACGAGGTTGAGAAAGTAAGACGACGACATATCCCCTACCGCCATGTTACAGCGCTCACATCAAATTACTATTATCCCAAAGAAACGCGCACACATAGCCGCAAGCGATTTTAAGTGCACACATACTTAAGTGTCGCTTCTTTTCTCGTGGTATTTATTATTTTGCCACTGTCAAGCGAGAGCGCAATAAGAATAACTCGGTGCGCCTATTTGTGTCGATTTAAATAAACATAAACTCGAAAATATAAAATATTTAGTTTTCAAAAATGGGTGGAATGAAATGGGTGATTACCCAGATACTCGTAACATGGGTTTTACCGGGGTGATTACCCATCTCTAGTTTTTATCTCAATATTCAGAGAGTTGGGCAACTGTTTGCCAAGTATATTTAATATTTATTAATTCTGAAACTATTGTTTGGACAACCACTTCGTCCCAAACGATCAAGAAAAGGTCTATTCTATAGGGTCCGTAGATAAAGCAGGATAAAGTTGTATTCACAGTGGAGTAAAAGTAATTTTTTTTTTTTAATATTTAATTATTTTCAATGGAACAAAAATGTCTTAAAATTACTTAAATCACTAATCAGTATCGCTAGATTCTGCAGTTACATTTATTATGAAAGAATTTTGTTCTGCGTGTTCCATGACGTCATCCAAATGCCACATGGTATTTTCTTCTCGTATCACGTGGTCGCAGCACTTCTTCCAACGATTAGCGTCTATTAATGCTATTGCGTCATATAATTTTTTTTTACGTCACTCATTTTGAACGTGGAGTTATTGGCACCAACATAATTTTTTTATTTGGGCCCACACCAATTAAATTGGGTTAAGTTTGCAATGGTAAGGCGGCAGGCGAAGAATTGTAATTCCATTACTTTTGGCAGTCTCATCTATTAAATATTTATTATATTGTTGGGCGATTTCGGCAACTTTCACTAATAATTCTTTTTTTAAATAATAACAGAAAAATTCGTCATGTCCACGGATTAGCCTTTGCTTTGAAGCCAATCTATTATTTGCTGTTTGTTCCAGCTGATTGTTGGTACTTTTTCGACTCTTACCGAATAGTAGGGAGCGTTATCCATGACAACCACACATCCTGGTTCTAGCTTAGGCATTATATTAACCCATCAGTTGTGGCAAAACGAGACACAATAGCTTTTTCATTGTTATCGCGGCCGGATGTGGCCGCTTGGGGCTTCATGAATTAATGAACCAATGAAGGAATCTTTCACCATCCATCTCTTCATGATAGTCTTTTGTAGACTTAGCTTCAAATTCTAGTAGACCATCTTCCACGAACCTTTTGTCGCTGCCAATGTGCAATACAATTAACCTTTTACCTTTTCCTGTCAGAGCCTTTGGACCGGTTGATAAGCCATCTAGAAAGGCTTGTCTTTTATTTTTTACCGTTGTATCCAACCATGTTTTTGTCTTTACGTGTCCGGCGTTTACCCACGTTTCGTCAAGATAGTAAATGGTTTTATTAGCGTCTCTGTATTCTTTTATTTGCCGAAGATATTTACGCCTCCATAAAACAATATCTTCCCTTTCGACTAACAGTGTTCTATTATCCTGTTCATTGAAATCGAAACCAAGCTCGTGCAATATTTTATGAAGTGTAAATTGTAATACGTGTAGTACGTTTGAAAACAGGAATATCTTCGTCAGCTTCGCAAATTCTCATAATTTTGTCCAATGTCGGGTAGTCATTATAGTCCATTGAAATGTTACATTTGCTTTGCATTTATTAGAGGACGCAATTTTATTTTTGGAATATGTTGGGGGGCTCAATAGAAGCTTAACCTCAAGTTTGTGGGGTCGCTACTCTTGTCCCAAGGCCGCCATCTTGAAAAAAGGGGTGACAACACTAAATTCGTGATATCTCGGAAACTATACGTCTTACAAAAAAATTGTAAGAACATAATTTGTTGCAAATTATTTTGCCTACAAATATGTTTATATATAACTTTTTACCCTAAATTAAAATTTTAAAAAGTTGTAAGCAAAAAAGTGAGAAATTTTTTTAACTTTGTTTAACACATTTTTCAAAAAAAAAAATACCCTAGAACAACCTTGTTAATGATCTTTTGAGCAAAAGATCCCCCGATCCCTAATAAATGCAATATTAGGTCCTAAAATTGTAACATTTCAATGGACTATTATTTAAATATATCGAGTGAACTTCTTATTGCACATAATATGTCTAGCTCATCTAATTTATCGACTGTGGATAGTCGAGCTCTTTTTTTCACGGGTGATTTTAATGTGTTAGTAATTAGTATCCTTTTGTTCTTTAATAATTTTATAAATAACAACTTTAATAACTTCTTTAGCGTATAAAGAAAGGAAAGAAGTTCGAGTCATATTCACTTTCTCCAAAAATGTGTCAATTTCTTTTAAGCTCATAAACCTACAGTTCAAAAGTGCTGCTGCAATCGTCGCTTTATTAACTGGAAACCTCTTATCAATGTTTGCCAGCATGTTGCGTTTCAGGCGTAAAATAATAATAATAATTATTACTGAAGTTGAATTTTCTAAAATGTTCAATTATAAATCAATTCTAAAAAAACGGAGTATTGTAATGTTATGATTAAACAAGCCTTTTAGTCATCACCCTCCTCGAGGTTAAAATCAAGATCTCCGTCGTAGCAATCTGTGTCTTCTATGATATTAGAACTACCCTCCAGAGACTTATAAAAGTCTTGTCAATCTTTTGGAATTAAATATGTATATTAATAATGGGAGTTCGCTATTTTACAAGTAAAATATCAGACGGCCATTCTATAACAGATTCATTGTCAAGGCAACCGTCGTCGTCGCCACATACGTCACCTAAGTGTACGGGGTCGTCAATTCATCCCGTAAATTATAAACGTCACCTAAGGGTTTGACGGATGAATCGCATACTAGGTTGTTTTATTTCAAATAAACGTCACCTAAGAGTTACGGGGTTGTCAATTCATCAAGAACAAAACTTAGAATATTGGCTTAAGGGACACCTAAATTTTAGGTGTTGTTAGTGAAAACGGGCATAAGTGTATGTTGTTACTAGATGTCTAAACTCACGATATCACATGTTACATCTGACGATTTTAACGTAACTTCTTAAATAAGACATCTTATTTGTACACCTAATATTAAATATCTCTTTTGCATTTTTATCGATTTTTGGTTAGGCACACTTTTCCCGGCTGTTGCACGGCTGACGTCATCACGATAGTAAATTCTTCTATTTCTGTAGCCTTTCTTTCCTTTCTTGTTATCTGTTTTGTCTTTATATGTTTTCTTACTCTACGTCATTTCAGTCCAAAAAAAATTGCGTAAGTTTTGAAGTAAGTTTATATTTTTGGCAAAATATATCGTTTGATATGACATTTTTAAGCACAAATTTAGCAGGTGCTGGCTGTGTAGAATATACTAGTTGTAAGGACTTTGATAAAACATTAGCTGCAATATTTCTTTTTTTACATGTTCAATATTTTCGGGTTATTTTCAATTATACTGTTAATCATAATGTCCGTTTTATTTATTGGTGTTATCATACCTTCAACCGAAACATAAATCCCTTCACCGTTACCAATCGGGACATTTTCTTTTCCATTTTTATTTGTGTCATCAATCACTTCCCCAGCACCGGTTGGGATATTTTCTTTTTCATTAACTGTATTAAGAATGTCTTTTTCACTCTGAATTCTAGCATTTTTCTTTCGGGGTCGGCTATTTTGCTGTCTGATTGGAATCTTCCTACTCCTATTTTCTTCTGATTAATTTCGTTGCGGGTCCCAAGACAGTTGTAGCATGTCTCTCGGGCTCCCTGAGATCATATCAAAGGGTTTTCGTGGTTGGATACCGCTGTTGATCCTGGCGACACAGGAGATACAGTGGTGGGAATGTGTGGTGGGCCAAAGCCCGTTTAAAAAAATATTTTGCTGTCTGATTCTAGTATTTATCTTTAATAATCTTTCGTTTACAACTTTCAATTAAGCATTTTTCAATGCTAGCTGGGCTAATTTTTTCTTCAAGATGTAAGTACATAACTTCTTCATTTTTACTTTTTTTACCGAAACCTTCACTTTTCTCTTTTCTTCCCTCCATTTCATTCTTTGTATTTCTTTCTCCCCTTCACTCAGATCGTTGATTTTGTCTCTGCTTCTTGTTTTATTTTACCTTTTATAAATGTTTTTTTTTTTTTCTAATTACTTCGAATTTTTCTGGATTCTCATTATTGAGCCGTTCACGATAGCGTCGTTGGCGCTCCGCGTTTGAGAGCGGCATCTGAATTTGGATATAAATACATTCAGCTAAATGAAATAATACTGACATAGAATAGGATATACCTTAGTACTTCGAAAATCCCATAAAAAAGCCAGAGCACCAAAATCCCCAGTGTGAACACAACCTTCCGTTTCGTAACGTAACGAAAAACGTAACAAAACCGAGGCATGTCGCGAACGGCGAAATAAACATAACCTTGTTTACGTGATACTCTTTGAAAAGGTACTAAAATAGATCTCAATAGGTTTACTTTTAATGTAAGTGACAAAAAAATACAGATAAACAATAAATTGTTATTTTCTTATCATAAAACTCTCGAAAACGCAACGAAATCGATTTTTTTACGCAATTTACGTACTTCCTTTCACTCAGATACCATCCAATAAATGAATCAAAATGGCTGCGTTGTCTATGATTTAAATGACAGCCAATCAGTGTTGGCACCTTAAAAAAATGTGTATTTTAGGCCCGTATTTTTGGTCAGTACTCACTACTCAAGATGCATCTCGGTCTCAAGACTTGACTTGACTTGGCAACTTTAAGTACTGACCAAAAATACGGGGACTGGTGTTGTCATTTTAACTTTTCCAATTCAAATTCCGTAACGAAACAATACGTTACTAAACTGAACAATAATAATTTGTGACGATATTTCAAACTCATTGTAATAGTAATAATAAACAAAGTTATCGGAAGTGGTCTTATTACACCCTGTGTAATAAGACCACTTCCGATAACTTTGGGGTATGATTATACTACATTTTTTGATTACGAAAATGTTTTTTTTTTTTAATTTTTTTTTTTGATAATTAATACCTTTTAAACATGATAATAAACCACATAGAAAAATAATTTAAAATATTTTTTTTTATTTAATTATTTTTACTCCATTATGCAATAGGCAGCGCGCGGTCAACGTTCTCGTGTGTACGAAGTACCTACGAACACGAGAACGTTAACCGCGCAATCAGCTGTTAGCACTTAGCTCCGGCCTACGCACGAGTCGAAAGGTCGTATGCGACGAATGACGATTCACTACGACAGAACACACAGAAACCCTAATGTATGTGGTGTCTTTTCAATTTTAAACCCATGAAGGTCGCCATGACGTGGAACTTAGAACTCTGACCTCTGACCTCTTATCTAAGTTACTTGCAGTGTTAAAAGTTTAATGGTAACTCATGTAGAAATCTGTAAGCAACTGTCTGTGCACAACTTACTACAGTATGGCAAACTTAGAAGTTTGCCATACTGTTGTACTTGTAACTAGTCTAAGATTATTAGACTACATAGTTACAAAAATTTCATCGTAAATAACGAAACCAATGCGGATGAACTGTCTATCCGCAATCGTCACTTACGAGGGCTGCTATTTATGTATCCGGAATTAAAAAAGAAACAAACATATATCATTTAATATGGCTTTATTGCTTTTCAAAATATTCGCCGCGATGATCGATACACTTTTGCATACGCTGGAACCAATTTTCATAGCACTTTTTCCATTCTGATTGAGGTATCTCCAAAACGTGCATTTTGAACGCATCAACAGCCTCTTCGCGGCTCGAAAAACGTTGACCACGTAATTTGTTCTTCGCGTATGGAAATAAAAAGAAATCGTTAGGTGCCAAATCAGGGCTGTACGGCGGATGACCAGTCAATTCGATCTTTTGACCCTCCAAAAACTGAGTTGTTTCAGCTGAGGTGTGACAGCTAGCATAGTCGTGATGTAATATGATTCTGCGTTGTCGGTTGTCCTTTCTTATTTCTTCAAAGACTTCTGGTAAACAAATGGTCGTATACCATTCAGAATTAACCGTTTTACGATTCTCTAATGGCACTGTAGACACATGTCCATTAATTCCAAAAAAACAGGCGACCATTTGCTTCAAAGTACTTTTTGCACGAGTAACTTTTGTTGGTTTCGGCTCATCTTGGAACACCCACACCGTTGACTGTTGTTTAGTTTCGGGGTCATATGCATAGATCCAAGATTCATCACCTGTGTAGATATTATAAACGGCTTTTGACGTACCACGGTTGTATTTTTTTATCATTTTTTTGCACCAATCGACACGAGCCCGTTTTTGATCGATTGTCAAGTTGTGCGGAATCCAACGCGAACATATTTTTTTTACAGCCAAATGTTCGTGTAATATCTTATGTATGCTCGTCATACTTATGCCTAAGGACGCCTCTATCTCGCGATATGTAACATGACGATCACGCATTATTAGTTCCCGCACAGCATCTATATTTTGTGGGACAACAACTGTTTTTGGGCGACCTTTATTTTCATCCGTGAGCATAGACCGCCCACGATTAAACTCACTGTACCAGTGATAAACAGTGGTTTTTGATGGTGCTTCATCTCCAAAAGTTGCGGTGAGTTGAATAAAGCACTGTTGTTGATTTAGCCCACGCCGAAAATCGTAGTAAATCATTGCACGAAAATGTTCACGCGTTAAATCCATGGCAAATGAAGACACGCAATTTTCAAAATGACGCCACAATGGAAAAATAATTGACAGTCACATGAAACAAAATGTATTCTTCAACCAAAGAGTTCTATTTTCAAATGTTGTAATTACTTTTTAAATATTGTTCTTGTAAGTGGCCAGTTCCGGATACATAAATAGCAGCCTATGTATCAATCGAAATTACAGACGATACACGAAAAAACCTCATACATAAAACTGGCAATTAACTTACGTGAAAAATGTTGAGTTCAAGCGTTCTTACTTCTTTATGCATTTTGAAAATAGTCCTTAATACCAAGCAATAAGACCAGTGACCACCAACAACGTCAAAAACACTTCTCGTTTTAAACGAAATCTATCACACCACAAAGTATTTTAACACAACTGAAATAATAATCAATTAACACTTAGGTAACACAATAACTTCTACCACGTTTTGATACTTGAAGTAATTGTTAAATAATCAAACTTATCTCTAACAACAACCTATTACCTCAATGCCCAAATGGCTACTAAATTAGAAAATATATTTTAATTTTTAAAATAATGTTTTAAGTCGTGTATCGGCTTTCGGTGAAGACGTCAAAGGACACCGACACCTGCCGACAAGGGCGGCGGCTTGCTTTGTCCTTTGATGCGGACCCGACAAAGCGTCGCCGCTCTGCCTTGCACAACACACGTGTCGCTAATCCATTTCAAGGACAATCTAAGTGTTGTACCCTATTTAAAATTCAAAACTATTTATTTCTGTCGATGTTTAAATTACCATTAAATAATAAAAATTATAACTATTATTTAGTAGATGTAATCTCATTTTTAAAATGAACTCTATTAACCCTAGATAACTAAACTGTTTTCATTGTTTCATAATAACTACACCTTCGTCGAGCGGACTACGCAATGAAAGACTGAAATATAATCAAACATATTTATTTTAGGTAGGAACTTGTTACATGGCACAAAAGTTAAGTTTATAATGAACAAATAAGATACAAAATAACTATAATTATATCAGTCTACACAATGACTACACATATCAACATTGTGCGGGCCACAAATAGCCTTTCTACATCTGGTGCAACGGTGTTTGGTCATTCTCCGGGCCTTTGACGGACACAGGTAACAAATTTTACGCGCATTGGACGTAGATGGAACTGGTGCTTCTACTGTAGAAGATTCACCAAGAATATCCTCAATCATGACCCTTAAATTGCGTCTCAAACTCACGGTCTGTAATCGTTTTCGCAGCCAGGGCTCCATGAGCTGATCTCCTAACTTCATTACAAAATCACGCCGACTCATTGGTTTTTTCTTATTCCTCACGTTATTTGACACGTAAATAGCATAAGCATTGATTGAAGATAGATTAAGCATGTTATAGAATATACACATAGGCCATCTCATGGTTTTTCGATTTGTGCTCATATTTGAACACAACAGTGTCCACTGCCCCTTTCGTACTGTTATAAAAATGAATTATTTCCGGTTTTCCGGTTGTCTCATTAATGCTAGGTTGATCATGAATGGTTGACAATAGAAAAACCATTTTATTGGTTTTGGCTTTGAATGAAACTAATGTCTTATCACCATCATAACAAAACATCGAAGTACCGACAGAGCGAGATCTGGAATTTTTCATGTTTTTCGGAATTTCACGTTTATTGCTTCTCAATGTTCCCACTAAAGTCAAGTTATATGGTGAAACCAGTAACTCATCAGCCAGAGATACAGACGTGAACCAGTTGTCCATTGTTATGTTACGATTGGAGCCATGCAGAGTGGAAGTTATTTCTTTTATAAAAAATGAAGCCAATGGTTGCCTCTGCGGATCAGTTCCTTTTCCTAGGTATGGAATGCAATTTATGACGTATTTACTATTAACGTCAGCAGCCATAACAAGTTTTATTCCATACTTGTTAGGTTTATTTGGGATATACATTCTAAAAGGACACCTTCCCCGAAACCCAACAAGCTGTTCGTCCACGGTTATGTATGATCCCGGTGTATACCACTTTTGAAAATTATCAATCAATTTTTGCCACAGTTCTCGTATATGTGTAAACTTGTCGACTGATTTTCTTTCATCTCTTGTTTGTTTGTCGTCAAAACGAAGGCATTTTATAAGAAAATTGAATCTTTCAGCGCTCATACAGGCCTTGAAAATAGTTCCTGATCTCTGAGTATTGAAAAGCATACGAGTCGGCAAATGATTGCTTTTCACAGCCGCTGAATTAAATAGTAGACCAAGTAGAGCTCTCATTTCTGTAAAATCAGTCTGTGATATAGTGTACGAATCATTTTTATATTTATTTTTCCGAATAAGTATCTCTGCGTTAGTAAACGTAACAATTTGTTGCAGCATTTCATCAGTCATAAAGAGAGAAAATAAACCTATTGGGTCTTCTGATTCCCTGGCTTCTCCCTTTGGTCCCGGTATAAAATGTACTATGTTTCGCCTCAAAGTCCGTGTAGTAGCTGACCTAGGTTGAGTAGACCATTTATGTTTATTTTTTCCAAACACAAAACGAGAAGTGGGCTGAACGATACGGGGATCGTTATTTTGATTTGAATTATTTGGTCTAGGTACCGTTATATTTTCCGAAGAAGAATCATCTGAATCTATAATTTGGGTTCTTTGTCTCTTACTTGGCTGTACGTTAACATCACTATCAGACTCCGAGGACTGAAGACTGCAAGAATCGGAATCGCTGCTTGTGTTTTCATGAACTTCTGTCTCTAAAATATCTTCTGTTTCTGAAGCTGAGTTGTCAGATCGCTCTTCCTGTTCGTTTTCCGATTCTGCCTCTAGTCAACGGAAAATTTGCTCCTCTTGATTTCTCAAATCCATCTAGAATATAAACATACCAAATAAATAAAGTATACGTAAGTAAGTATCATAAAAAAAAAAACACAATTTCTACAGATTTCCCAGTTATCCATAAAAATAATAATACAAATAATAATTAGAAGTAACACTTTACTTATTTTTTTGTAAATAAATCAATAGAAAGCAGATATGCAACCGAAAAAACGAAAAAAAAATAGAATATGTAATCTACATACCTTGACAATAAAAGTGTCGATATAACTAAACGTTCGTCGAGCGGGCGACGTGATGGTCGTAGATCACGGCTTATTATGCGTGTGGCCGCAAACGCGTCACACGATGCACTATTTTACGCAATTAGGAAGGTACAAGAAGAGTCAAGGTCAGGGGGCGGGGCGGTGTAAGTGTTTTCGAATTTCGCCGAGTAGCGCGTAGTCGCCTCGACGAGCTATTAGTTATCTAGGGTTAAGAGGTTATAAATTCAGAAAATTTTATCGGGATACATTCGCAAGTTGTCAAGTCAAGTTGCATTCGATAATTTCGATATCTACATTACCGTGATAAAGTGATTGTTATACTATGGTACGCGTTATGCGTTATACGTATGAGCGTATACGCGTTTACGCATGCAATGAAAATACTTTAATAATACTTATTTAATTAAATACCTTTTAATTATTATTGTCGCTATTTTTTTCGCTCACCATCTAAAGATATCGAGTGGTTGAGTCTATCTGAAGATATTGGAAAGTGTCAGGTGTGCAAGCTGATAGATAGTTAGTTCATCGATAGACGGATAAGTCAGTTAATTAACTGATTATCTTATACTTTACTGATAGCTATTATGATGACTAGAGGAACGTTGGCTCGTCAGACTGAGGAGCAACTCCGTCTGACACTTCAGGAACTTAAGGAGTGTAAAAATCAAAATGAAATATTGCTTTCTGAACGCGAGGATCATGAAAAAGAAATGTTAAATATTATTTTTTTTTTAATTTTTTGAGAAATTTTTTGTCTGTCTGAAGAGAAAAAATTTCTCAAAAGCAGTCGCAACATCATTGTCGGAAGTTATATTTTTGTTATCTATATTTAATTTAAAATCTGAGTTGTGACTGGCGACTCTTCCAGTTTCACTTGCTATTATTTGCCACGTTGTCTTTACTTTATTTTTTGAATTCTTAATTTTATTTCTAATGTAAATAGATTTTGCAGCCCTACAAACTTGCTTAAATATTTTTGAATATAATCTAACATAGTTTTTAAAGGGTTCACTTTGATTTATAGTTCTTTCATCATAAAGGTCATACAATTTTAATCTGCTTTTCATAATACCTGGTGTAGCCCATTCACTAAATTTACTCTTATTATTTTTTCCAACTGTCTTAGAGGTGAAGGTAGTATCAAAATTGTTTTTAATTAATTTGAAAAGATTACCAAATGTCATATCTGGGCTACTATGATATTCTAAATTTCCAATCTTAGATATAATTTCATCCCTAAACTTCTCAATACGTTTATCATTAATTGGGATACAAGTACTTTTGTTTTTACATACTTTTTTGAAATTCTTGTTCATGGGGAAAATAGCTCGTTGTCCACAGTGATCAGAGCTTAGTATGTTTAAGACTTCTTTATTTAAGGAGTCAATATTGGTAAAAATATTATCAATGCATGTAGCAGAGTTGCCACTGATCCTTGTGGGTTCATTAAACAAATTTGTCAAATTATATGATTTTAACAAAGAAGTGAATCTAACAGTGGTTGAATTGTTGTCTAATATATTTATATTAAAATTACCATAAAGTAAAATGTGTTTATTAGATGCACTTATTTTTGTTAATAAAATCTCCATGTCCTTTTCAAATATATCATATAACCCTAGTGGAGGCCTGTATACGCATATAATAATAAAGTTTCCCACCTCTACGCAGGCTATTTCTGTTGTTCGTTCTGTAGAGAGGCTCACTATGTCCTTACGTTCCTTATATTTTAAATTCTTGTTGATTAGTATGAGTGAACCACCTCTTATGGCTTTTTCTCTGCAGAAAGAACTTGCCAACTGGTGCATACTATAATTTAACATTATTTCATTTTTCTTGAACCAATGTTCAGTAATACATAATATATCTACATTATTGTTATTTAAATATAAATCAATTTCTAGTTCCTTATTTGACATACATGTATATTTTGATGCACCAGTGTAAGTGAACTATGTTTACTATTTTGAATTAAATCTACAGTGCTAGAGACATCCTCTGTTGTCTTATAATCTAATTTAAATTATTTTTATTTGGAACATATTCCAAGCTGTCATTAGATATTATATCATTATGACCAGACTGCTCAATAGAAGCAGCTATCGTCCTACTAGCCAAGTTCTTGGCTGAATTTAAAAATAAAAAATTGAATAGCGTTCTTGCTATAAGTCGTGTAAAATAAAATGATAGAAAATATCTATCTAATGTCAACTTACATAATTTATAATTAAGAATATTATTAATGTCAATAATGTTTATCTTATTATCAGTTTCATTCAATTATACACAATTATTATTAACAGCCTTGTACAATTGGCTATTAAGTTTATATCTTAGTTTGTTTTCCCATGGCAACCGTTTTATATAGGGAAATGTAAATAAGATAACTTTACTTACATTTTGAAGTAAACTCAGTGATTCTATATACTTTTCCAATTGATCTTTATTGACATTTCGCCGTCTCCCTGACAATATTATTACTGTAGTATTCGGACAGTGAGTAATGCTTAAAACTTTATTTGATATCTGTTCAAATGTAGCACCCGGCATACAGGTATTACATACTGACTGTCCTTCGTACAACTTACTCAGTTGCATCCCGACTCCACGACCCAGCTCATCGCTGTAAATACTAATTGAGCCTGGTCCTGAGGCCAATGATGCATCTAAGTTTTCTATATTAGAGGGTTTGGAATGAGTCTCCACATCCATAGTAAAATTAATTATATCCGATGAACAGTTTACTTTACATTGGCATGATGAGTTTAGTAATAGAGACTTAAGTCTTTCTTCATTATAATGGGACTCCTCAAGTAAAGTGTTCAACGCTGATATATGACTGGATATTTCCAGTTGTGCCAGTTCATATCTTTTAGTCACAGATTGGAGGGAGGCATGTAAATATGTAATTTCTGATTGGAGACTGCATACCTCTGCCTCATATGAACATATCGTACTTTCCAATTCCTTGGTACTAGCTAAATATTTGTTCTTTATTAAGATTTTGTCTTTAGCAACTTTTGTTAGTTTACAAATATTTTTCTTATTTTTTATTAATAATTTTCTGGTTTTTTTAATGCATTTATTAAGTTTTATATATTTTTTTAGTTTATTTTTGCTTTTAAATGTGTAGGAAGGTATGCTGTCGTCACCCGTTAAATCTATTATTGGTAATAAAGTATTCTTATTGTTTGTGACATCTTTCTCAATAATACTAAGATCCCTCCCAAACATTTCTTGGAACAAGTTTTGTGTTTGTGAGGATTTGTGTTCAAGAATTTCGGTTTCAAGCGACTTAATCTGTGTATGGGCTTCATCGAGTTTCCTCTTAGGGTTGCTCAGGGCCTCCTCGTACTCATCCCTACACTGGTCGAAGCTGTCCACAATATCTTGTAATTGAATGTTTTTTTGACACAATTCCTCATAATTTATGTTTAGCTTATTCAATTCAATTTTTAGGTCGCTATTTTTTTAAATAATATTTAACATTTCTTTTTCATGATCCTCGCGTTCAGAAAGCATTATTTCATTTTGATTTTTACACTCCTTAAGTTCCTGAAGTGTCAGACGGAGTTGCTCCTCAGTCTGACGAGCCAGGGTTCCTCTAGTCATCATAATAGCTATCAGTAAAGTATAAGATAATCAGTTAATTAACTGACTTATCCGTCTATCAATGAACTAACTATCTATCAGCTTGCACACCTGACACTTTCCAATATCTTCAGATAGACCCAACCACTCGATATCTTTAGATGGTGAGATATATGCTCGGTGTAGAGGGGTCACGCAAGCTAGAGTGGGGTGTGTAAGATGTTAAAGAAGATACAGGTCTATGCCAAGCCTACAAGCCAACCTATCAAGAAATAAAGCATAAAGCAAGTAACAAGGAAATGTGTTTAATTTTCTAAATAACTACAATGGCAATGAAATAGATCTAACCAAGTCCTCCTTAGATGATCCTGTCACTCGATATCTTTAGATGTTGAGATATTTGCTCGGTGTAAAGCGGTCACGCAAGCTAGAGTGAGGTTTGAGGGTTGTTAAAAAGGAACAACAAGGTTCATCAGTTCCACTGACCGGCCTAAGTAATCTATAACGACACAGCTGATATATTGCTTTCCTCTAGCGGTGAGTTGTGATTATTATGGCCTATCGTCAATTTATATCAGCTTGTAGTAGTAAATAATAAAATTATAATCCAATTTAAAAGATTTCTGTTGAGTTTTAAGCGTATACAATACAAAATTTAAATTACCTTGACAGCTGATCGCCGTTGACGTAAGTCACTTTCAACAAATTTACACAAAACTTGTTCACAGCACCGAGATTTATTATTTATCTTATTACTTATACCTATTATAATTAACTTATTATCTATTTTAAACAGTTTAATCAAGACTTATAATTATTTTACAATGTTTAATCGGGAGATATTACAATGACAAGTTAGTAGTAGGGTTGCCAGCGGGGGAAAAAAAAACTACAAAGGTCTAGCCCACTTCGCCTCTAATTAGTAATTACCTTTCATTTAAGGCTATTTGCATGACAATAGGACATAATCTCGCAAATTAAGAATGTTTTTTGCTAACCGGGTAGAGTCAATAATAAGGTGCCTGCCACACAGAGGCGAAGGGGACTAGACCTTAGCAGTTAGTGTTTTTTTGCATAACAAGTACATACACATGAGTGATTAAAATATCGCTAGTTGCTGACCAAACACACTGTATAACGGCGTGTGCGATTAACTTGTGTATTGGCAACTTAATTTGAGATAATTTTCATAATTTATGTTATCTGTCGGAGCGGCCAGCACAGGATGGGGTTTTGAGTGACGCCGTCTAACTGACGATGGACATTTTTGATAGGTGACAACTAGAGATGCGCCAAATATTCGTTTGGTATTCGGTATTCGGCGTATTCGGCATCTTTTCCACTATTTGTATTCGGCCGAATTATTCGGCTCAGTTACCGAATATATTCGGTTTGTTTTATTTTTTCAAAATATTAAAAACTAGACCCGCACCGGCTTCGGCCGTGGGACGTACATAGCCTATGTCACTCAGGGATAACATACTTGTCTAATAGTAAAAGTATTTTTAAAATCAGCCCAGTAGTTTTTGAGTTTATCTATTACAAACAAATCTTTCCTCTTTATAATATTGGTATGAAGTATGATATTTTTCTTGGCTTTGTATATGAAATGGAGTAGAATTAAAAGACAGCTTCATGTGAAAGATTTCTTATATTAAAAGTCAAACAAAACATAATTATTTCTTAAACTAGTTATTTATTATTGCCATCATTTATGCTAAACTTAGAATAATTAACGTTTATTTTTATACGTCAAAACTATATTTATTATTAAACTTTAAATGAACATTTATTTTGAAACTAAAAATATGTAATCATTTTTTACGAAATCACATTTCTTTCAAAAAATTATACGAGTTAACGTAAGTTAATATTCTCAATATAATAAATAATCAACATTCAATTCAATTTTTCAAACTTAAATCAATTTTTTTTGAACACACTTTCGTTCATAGTACAAAATACAGTATAGCAGAGCTAAATCAAGACAAAAACAAAAATAATTGAGAAAAGAAATAAAATTAATAATAAGCAAAGAGATATATAAACATTCTTATATTTATAATTAATTAATGGTAAATTATGGTGCGAAAATACCAAGCTCTCGGCTCTCTCTGGCAAGAGTCTGTTGCGTTTTTCTTCGTATAGGTTCCCTGCCTCCGAAAATAATCGTTCGCTATAAACACTACTTCCGGGAGCACTTAGAAACACTCTGGCTAAATTAGCTAAATGTGCATATTTAGACTTATGCTTTGCCCACCAATCAAAAGGGCTCTGATTTCTTGGTTGAAGACTTTCAGCTATATAGCTGTCCAATTCCACGGCGATAGGGCTTTTAGGATCTTCCGAAATTACAGGATTCGTTGAGGCAAGTTCTTCATAACTTCTTCTACTTCAACTTCTAAAAAATTTGAAACTTTTGTGGAGGTCTACCCCTGCTTGTTTCAGTTACATCTTCGCTTGAGCTTTCAGCATGAGTGTCGCTTTTTTGAATAGCTTCTAGAAAAAGCCTTCTTCTTACCATTTCGAAATTTTCGGGAGCAAAAAATCTCATTCTAAATCGGGGATCCAACAATGTGGACAGGCAGTAGTATTTGTCTTCTTCCAAATTTTTAAAGCGCCTCTGAACTTCTTCTCGTAGTACCATTTCTGGTACATTTGGACATATTTCTGAAATTTCGGGCTTCGATAAATATTTGATCAGAGGACTCATTCGGTTCGGTAAAGGCTAAACCAAATAATATTCGGTATTCGGTTATTCGGCCAAATCACTATTCGGCGCATCTTTAGTGACAACCGTCATCTGGAAAATGCCCAGAGGATTATTATGAATGTCGGAAGGAACGGTGTATGCTCCCAAACCCATCGGCTCCAAATCTGATGATATCTGGATTAATCATAGTTTTATTTCAGCATGTAACTAATATACGCCCACAATCATGGAGGATGAATGCAATTTTATTCCACAGTCATTGAATCAGTTTCTAATACCGCTCGACGATCCGATATAATATATATAGATAACAAATAACAATGTATTGAATAAAAAAAACCACATAAAGTGACTGAAAATATTGGTTGCCAGTGTAAATTTATCTTCACTTAATTCAATATATAAAATAAAAAAGACGGGTTGCACTCCGGGAGTGCCGGCAGAAGTGAAAACTTGATTATTAACGTTGTGCATTTTTTTTACCCATTTTTTATGAAAATCGATTATTAAAAAATCGATTTTTTTAATTAATCGAAACCCTTACAATCGATTAAATTTTTAACCCATTTTTTTAGAAAATCGATCTTTAAAAAATCGATTTTTTAATTAATCGAAACCCTTACAATCAATTCGAGTTCGAGTTCGACACAAAACACTACTCTCCAACCGTCTTACGGTTTTTCCAAGGTTTTTCGATCAGCACGAGAATCTGACGCGAGTTTCACAGTTTTTACCCATCCCACAAAAGTGCTCAACGCCGCTAAAGAAGTTTTCACTTCAAAAAACTGAAATGTGATGCCACAAAATTTTGAACTATCCTTGATTTTGTATGTGTACCCAATTGGGCACAGCGACGGTACATGGGTTAACCTTGGGTACGGAATCCTAAGTGTCTAAACACACTAGGCTGAATTACGCCGGCGTAAATTCCGTCGCGTTCCGTCCGTATTTTGTATGAAATTTTGAAACGCGGCGGAATTTACGCCGGCGTAATTCAGCCTAGTGTGTTTCGACACTATAAATATGGTGTTGCTTGTCAAGTTGTCAGATGTAATTTTTTTTGTTGTCAGTTTTGTGTTTTCTGTTGTCTGTTGACGTCGGAAAATGAAAATCTAAATTTGTCAATAATTTGCTGATATTTGCTAGCAATGATATTGTATGTTACTAACGTAACCACGGTTAAAAAGGTTTTTGTTTCCTTTTTATATTTTTCATGTTTATAAATATAAAGAAAATAAAGAACCCGGTCATTACGAGAAGTTCCTACAAAAAAGTTGATTTGGAAAAGTGTTTAAAACAGTGTACGGTGACTGTGGTTAGAGAGGATTTGCAGAAATTGAAACAATGTTATAAGAAAACTAATAATAACAATAGAAAGCGTATACCGAAAAAAACTTACACTAACGAAAAGAAACTTCGAAATCATGTTGAGAGTAAACATATTAGAAGGAAACAAAGCCTCAGGGTGTCATTCTCCGACCAAGTCATAGTCCACGAATTTGAAGTATGACAATCAAAATCAAAAATCAAAATCAAAAATCAAAATCAAAAATATTTATTTCCAAATAGGTTAACACTTTTAGAACGTCGCGTCTACATGAGGCCTACCACCGGTTCAGGAACTAACGGAAGTTATTCAATCATTTAAAATAATAAGATATTGAATATAACAATATGTGTATTTCAAATATAGCAGTAAGTAACATATTTATTACCATTTACCACAATTTACACAATGTTCTTCAGACATTTTGTTATGCAAAATCAAATAGCCGTATACCGTAATCCTTTAATCAGAGCCAAGTTATCGTAGAAGGAGAGAACAAAACCAGTAAAACAATGCCAAAGTCCTACGTGAAAAGCCGAAACAAGTTCATGAAAGAAAGCCAGGTTGCGGTGAAAGAAATCGTAAGCAAAACAAAACGCATCAATATTCCACATTGGGCAGTAAGCAACAAGCGAACAGTCAAAAGATTCGTTTGTTTGAAAAATATCATTTCAGTCATCAATGTTGCCGCTTGTCACAAAAAAAATAAAATCGATAAATCGGTTAAACTTAAAAAATCGGCCAAGTGCGAGTTGGACTCGCGCATGAAGGGTTCCGTATCGTTGTAGAGCAAAAATAGGCCAAAAATTGTGTTTTTTGTATGGGAGCCCCCATTAAATTTTTATTTTATTTTAATATTGTTATTAATTATCAAAGTAAATAGATATACAATCAAGGCCTTCGTGAAAATATCATGTGCCTACCTGTTGCCATTACTGATATAGGGCAAAAAAGGCCGAAAAAATCACGTTTGTTGTATGCAAGCCGCCCTTAAATATTAATTTTATTTTGTTTTTAGTATTTATTGTTATAGCGGCAACCAAAATACATAATCTGTAAAAAATTCAGAAGTCTAGCTATAGCGGTTCTTGAGTTACAGCCTGGAGACAGACAGACGGACGGACGGACGGATGGACGGACAGACGGACAGACATCAAAGTCTTAGTAATAGGGTCCCGTTTTTACCCTTTGGGTACGGAACCCTAAAAAACTCGATATAATATTAGGTATCTTTTTTTTAAATCATTATTGAATAACTAGCGACCCGCCCCGGCGTCGCACGCGTATAAAATATATAGCCACTGTGAAAAATGATTAAAATCCATAACCTCCACGTGGTCTACTTCTTATCTGTGCCAAATAACATAAAAATTGCTCCAGTAGTTCGCGAGATAAGCCCTTTCAAATAATTTCCCCGTTTTTTTCACATTATCCTATTAGTCTTAGTGTGATAAAATATAGCCTATAGCCTTCCTCAATAAATGGGCTATCTAACACTGAAAGAATTGTTCAAATCGGACCAAGTTCCTGAGATTAGCGCGTTCAAGTAAGCCCTTTCAAATAATTTTCCCCGTTTTTTCCACATTTTCCTCTATTTCTTCGAGCCTATTAGTCTTAGCATGATAAAATATAGCCTATAGCCTTCCTCGATAAATGGGCTATCTAACACTGAAAGAATTATCAAAATCCGTTGCGTAGTTTTAAAGATTAAATGGAACAAAGGGACATGAGGGAAAAAAGCGACTTTGTTTTATAATATACTAGCTGTTGCCCGCGACTTCGTCCGCGTGGACTTCAGTTTATAGCGCGCGGTGTCAGCAAAATTGGTGTCAAAAGCTTTTTAAAACCCTCTGGTACTCCTCAAATTAAAATACCCAAAACAGGTGTGCAGTGTGCACATAATATTTTTTTTAATTAAACTTTTTTATGTCAAATTTTACATTACACAACTTTCTAAGCTTAACCCATAAACTATTTACTATTTATCATTGGTAGGCTGTTGTTTCTGATATCTATGTTGGTAGGTGAGTTATTTAAAAACGTGTATAACAATCGAAAGAATCGAAAAACCTTACTCAACATGGTACCACCTCTTATAGAAATACGTATGAGCAAGCGATAGCGCGATCTAGGCGACTCTTGGCGCCATCTGTTATGAGTTTTTAGAACTAACTTAATTTGAACAAATTTACGCATAAACACCCCTTTACAACCCCTTTTTCCAGTTAAAAAGTAGCCTATGTCCTTTCTCAGGCTTTAGGCTATCTGTGTCAGCGTTGCCGATTTGTGGGGAATTCCCCAAATTGCGGGGAATTTCAAGTTGATTGGGGATTCATTGGGATTGGCATTATGTGGGGAAAATGCGGGGATTTTAACATTTTGACATCTTTTTCAATAATTAGCAAATATTTCATCATTCTACATTGACACAATTAAAATCAATTGATCGCAGTAGATTGACAATATTGCTTGATCAGGTGATTTGCTTTTTTCTGTTCTTAAACGTTTGATGTCTGATGCCCTCATATTATAATGCGCTGGCTTTGTACAATTTCTGGCTGCAAGAGAAAGAATTAAAAACTGGGGGGCAGTGTCAGGTTAAACCATTGAAGGGTAAATGCTTTCCACAAAATATAGCAAAGAATATTTTAAATAATATTATAGAGGTATCTATTATTTCAACAATCTGTTTATAATAAATGTATCGCTATTTCCATTGATCACAGCATAAGGTCACACGTGTGAACGGTTTGACAAATTTTGCTAAGTAGGTACTATTCTTTAGTCGTGTTCGTTACGTTTTTAAACTGCGCATGCGCGGCTTTTTTGTGTGTCAGTGTGAGTGTCATATTCTAAAATACCTTGTCATGTTCTAAAATACCATCAATTTCTGTCAGATCAGAGAGAAATCTGACAGGTATTTTAGAACATGACAAGGTATTTTAGAATATGACACTCACACTGACACACGAAAAAGCCGCGCATGCGCAGTTTAAAAACGTAACGAACACGACTTTTGTTTGTAATGTTTTTTTCAGTTAAAGGTTCTTGTATGAAAAAATAAAGAAAGTAGCGTGAAACAAATAAAATAAAACTTATTGATCATTGATAACTGTTTGAGTTTCTATTAATTTTAATTACTTATAATTTTACTAATAAAAACTCAAACAACTAATGCTAATTATACTCAGGTAGTAGAATATTGATTAGTTTTTAAAAAAACAACATGTGTGGGGAATTTGTGGGGAATCAGCAAATTTTTGTCCCCAATTTGGGGAATTTGACCATGATTTTTGGGGAAATCTGATAATTAGCATTGGCAACCCTGATCTGTGTACAAAATTTCATTACAATCGGTTCAGTTATCACTTATCAGTAGTTTTAGCGCTATGGTTTTTTGGTATCTATACGTGTACTTATAACAATCGAAAGTATCGAAAAACGTGACTCAACATGGTACCACCTCTTATAGAAATACGCATGAGCAAGCGATAGCGCGATCTAGGCGAATCTTGGCGCCATCTGTTATGAGTTTTTGGAACTAACTTAATTTGAACAAATTTACGCATAAACACCCCCTTACAACCCCTTTTTCCAGTTAAAAAGTAGCCTATGTCCTTTCTCAGGCTTTAGACTATCTGTGTACAAAATTTCATTACAATCGGTTCAGTAGTTTTGGCGTGAAAGCGAGACAGACAGACAGACAGAGATACTTTCGCATTTATAATATTAGTATAGATTGTATAGAAGTAACAAACGTACACATGGGTTCTAAGATAAATGTTTTCTTTTGGTCAATTCTATATAGATCATTATCAACAGCGGCCCGTTATTTTTATTTTCCACTTTGATCCCTAAAAAGTTCCGAAAAGTTCCGATTGAGCAAATACATACATAAAAACATACTAAAGTGTGAGCACTGAATTATTTACCTTTTAACGTTATGACGGTGTTATAATGCAGTATTTCTCAATCATCAATCGATTTTTTTATGTATTTACAAAATAATCTGAAAAATATAAATCAAATTAAAGGGCAACACAAGTCATAATATAAAGCTCAGAGCACACCGGACGCGCGACGTGTGCACGTTGCGTTGCTTTGCACGCTACTCGTGTGAGTACGCTCGCTCTTTCTACTACAAGTGGCGCAAATGTACAAGTACGTCACGCGTTCGGCCAGTCTGAAATTTTAAAATTTGTTATTATGTATGTTAGTTTAGTGCACAGGACAGGACCAGAAAATACACATATTAAGTAATAGTTTAAGAAGCAGATTAAGATTAGTTTGAAGACCCTCACCTGTACGTAATATTAATAATATTTATTAGGCATAGTTAGGTATTTTTTTTTCAATTTAGCCCTGAGCATCTTTTGATTTGGTTCAAATTTGATTAAGCCCGATTCTTTGGTTCCTTCTGCGGTGTTCATCAATGCTGCTATGGTAGATGTGTGCAGCTTGTTGCGATGATCAGTTTTAATTTGTTTTAATTTGCTGAACACACGCTCAACACAAGCGTTAGAAAACGGTAATACCATCAATAGGCTTATGGCCTTTTTCAAATTTGGAAATCTTTCCCTACCTTCATAATTTTTTAGTAAAAACAGTTTTCCAATAAACGTCAGCAGGCATATCGGTACTCAACCCCAGGTTTTCAAAATCTAGAAACGCGTGCTCTCTTAACTCTTTTACGAGTTCCTGGTGGTTAATATGACTAGATAAAACAGGAAAACGGGTTATGACGTCCAACATATCCTTATTTTCAAATTTTTGGGCCACGTTTGGTTTGACAATTTCAAGGCATTGATATATTGGATCATCGAATTTGAATCTTTGTTTGATTTCTTTGACGCTTTCAATATAAAAAGCGAGGCATTTTTTCAAAATGTCTTCTATTTCAGTCATTGGTGGAGGATTAGGGGACTTCTTCATTTCTTCCAAAGATTGCTGTGCTGCGACTCCCAAATACACATTTTGTAGAGGCACAAATCGGCCAGGGTTTTCAAAATCTATTCTGTGTATATCGGTGCGTTTGAGATACTGAATCTGTATATAGTTTGAGCACAGGTTGACCAGTAATTTTTCGACTTCGGATTTCAAACAATGGAGTAGAGGTTTTTCGCTTTGAAAAAGTCGGTTGAAATCATTGAAAATAGTTAAGGTGTGGGACATGAACTCAAGGTAAACAGTGAAGTATAAATTGTGTAATGCTTTCAATATATTATCGGTTGTAATACTTGGGTCGTGGCTCAGTTCTTGGGTGAAATACTCTATCAAGACGAGTTTTTGTTCCAAAACTCTGTCGACACAAGGCTTGAGTGGGAGCCAACGTGTTGTGCAAGGACTCAAAATGGTGTGGATTTCTTCGTCAAAAATTTTTTGTATCTCTGTTAACCTGCTTTTACGCTGGGAACTACGGCTGAAATGGGCTCCAATATTACGCAACATGTCTTCAATGGATCTTGGTAGCTTTAAGCAGGCTTTTGAAGCAACCAGGTGTATGCTATGCGCAGAACACTTAACACAAGCTATGTTGGGTATTTCGTCTTTTAGGTGGGTGAACACTGAGTTGTGGGCTCCAACCATAGCATTTGTTGTGTCTGCAGCAAAGCCAACAAGATTTTCTAGGGGAATGTTTTGTTCTCTGAATTTGTTTAACATTTCAGTGCACAAATTTTCTCCTGTGCCCGACTCCACCTCATACAAATCAAAAAAGTTCGTTTCAACAGTATTTGTCGTATCGTTAAACGATATAACAGATAAAGCGCACTGTTTTTTTACTGTAATATCAGTAGTTTCGTCAATTACAGAACTGAAAAATTTTCCTGGTGTTTTCAAACGTTCAACCAAAGTTTCTTTGCACTGTGGACCCAGTATTTGTTTGACAACAGCTTGACCTTTTGTTCTACAAAGTGTAATTTTTTGTGCTATTTCGGAATCTGGGAAAATGTCTTTTAAAAGAGGCATTAGGGTGTCCAATAAATTGAAAGACAAATTTTTTGTGGCAATAAGTGCAGCTAGCTTCAATTCAGCCCTCTTTTTTGCATCTTCGCATGGTCTTTTAATCATCTCGGAAATTGATTTCGATGTTTCCACATTACTAACGAGTTTTTTGTGTTTTGCTGTTTGTAGGTGCTTAATTAGTGCTGATTTATGTGGTATTAAAGTGCACAGACAGTATTTGCACATGGCACTGGTAGTGCCTTTTGTATCAGTGCATTTTTTTAACCAATTTTTAAATTGCTTTTCTGTGAGCCAGGCATCGTTAAAACAGTCGATTTTTACTTTTTGTGCTTGCTTTTTGCTAGCTCCACTTTGTGCTTCAGTATTGGGAGGGTCTTCAGTAGCAGGAGGTACAGTAACGGCAGGTTCAGTAGCCGGAGGTTCAGAAACGGTAGAGTCAATGGTAGGAGGTTCAGTAGCGAGGGTTTCGGTGGCTGGAGGGGTGGGAGGTTCAGTAACGGGCCTAGCGGGGCTTTCAATTTCAACACAAGGAGGTTCAGTAGTGGGAGGTTTATTGGTAGGAGGTTCAGTAGAGTGGCTTTTAGAAGTGGAAGGTTTAGTAGTGGTAGTTACAGCCATGGTCAGTGTTAGATTTGGTTTTAGGCACATTAGTGCAGCGTTTTTTCTGGCGATTATCATCTGAAGTACTTGAGCATGCATCCTTGCGTTTTCTTGTGACAAATTTGTCCATGCTAGCCTGCCACCAAATAAAAAAGAACAATCATCATCACACAATTCATTAAGCTTGAACTCATGCAACAGATGGAAATGTTTATATTTGATTGAGTCTATATTTTTAACCTTTTTTTTTTCTTTCGTTAAAATTTACAAAAAAAATACACAAATATTATGAAAGCAAAAATATTATAATCTCTGATTGTTATTACTTTTCCATCATACTATTTATTTTAAGGGTATACATTAAAGCCCATGACACACTGGCCGCAAAATTTTGTGGTGCGTTTCTGTTCCGATCCGGGAAATTTTGTAATGCATGAGTTACTATGGAACCTGTCACACTGAATGCGGCCGCGTTGCGGCGCAGTGCGGTGCGTTTCCGGCGGGGACGGATTGCAACCATACGACGCGGCCGCGGTGCGGCGAGAACTGTATTCTATGACAGTCTATGAAAGTAGCCACACTGGCCGCACGCGTTGCAGTTCGATTCCGGTCCGGTGCGGTGCGGGATTGCGAGTTGTAATTGTTTGCAACAATAGATTGTAATTTGTGTTTTTATTATAAAAAATCATGAGTTCGACTGAAAAACTTATGGACCTAGCGCATTCTTATCTATGTTTGTACAATACAAAGGATATTGATTACAAGAACACTTTGAAAATTTATTACAATCTGAAAAGTAAATGCGGCCGCCGCATGGGCACACCGGCCGCACCCGCGCTGCATGCCGCAGCGTTTTGCGTTCCGAGCCCAGTGTGGCAGGCCCCGGAACGCGGCCGCAAACGCAAGTCCGTGCGGCGGCCGCAATCCCGCAAAAACGCACCAATGTGGCTTGAGCTTTAAATGTCTTACAAACAAAACGCAACGTGACGTACAGGATGACAACATGACGTATCATTTCACGTTAGTACGTTACACACGTAGTGTGTAGTGGCCTTTAGCACTACATTCCATAATTCCATTTCCGCCTCACAAACAAGTTTTATGAATTAAAAAGTAAAATACACGACTGCTACTTTAGCCTATGCAGTGCCTCCAACTATACCGTAATTACGGTAAACCTACACATTGAAATTGGTGATTTGGCCCTAACTAGACTGACTGCCTGAAATGTTTTTACAGTAAAAATTGGGTTGAACCGAGTGGACGGCTTGGATGACTTCACAGTATTACTACCTACTTGTGCTAGTCCATAAAATGTAAACATCTAATCAAAATAAACAAAAAATATGAGCATTCGGATGTCGCCGCTCTCGATTACAAAACGGCAACCTCGGCAACTAAAAACCGGCGAAGCGACGTTAACAATCTTACAGTACAAGTAATACACAATAATTTATAATAATGTATAATTATAAGTATTAGGTACCTATAACAAGATGATTCTGCTTCTCTGCTGGGTGGTACTTAGTTTAGTAAAAATGTGAAAATGTGAAGCCACATTCGAATCATGCGCAAAACGACAAACTTGTGAAACAATCTAATAAAAAGTGGTAAATGCAGTAGATACTTACATTGGTTTCACGATTTCCTTTAAACAAGATGGTTTTCACTCATAAAAATGGCAGAAATTATTTTTGAAACAACACCGAACACACGAACCGAAGCGAAGCAGAGAAAAAGTTTTCCGTTTTTATTTTTCTCTAGCTAAATAAAAGGACCAAGTAAAACGTTGAAAAGAAAAGCAAGATACGCATTACGCTCTGTCGAATCGAAACGAAATGATCTGTCGCTTTCACTCGTTGTAAGTGTTTTAACACATTCCAAAATAAGATCCATTTGGCCAGACAGCTCTCAACATCAATTTCAACGTTACTACAAAAGCATAAAGTTCATTTTTCCTAACTCCTAACTACTTTTTTTTATTGGTTTGACAGTTGTCCAAACGTTTTTTTTATTTTACAAGCTAATGTTTTCAAGCCATAATGCCTCGTCTGATCAAAAACTTCCGAAAAGTTCCGACTGGGCCGAGGTTCCGCCAAAGTTCCGCCAGAGCCTCCAAAGTTCCGAAATCGGAACAAAAATTCCGAATCGGCAACGCTGAATGTCCCGGTTGTTTACACTTATAACATGTGACATTTGGTTTGACATTGACATTTGTTTTCTTCGACACGCCATCTTGATTTGCGATCATAGACTTTTTGTGTTTAGGTTGCCACTTCTGCGAGAAGGAACTTGCGAAAGCACCGCTAACTTCAGGATATCCGGTGTCGGTTTCCATGTCTAATAATTTTGCTTTAATGGCGTCCGATGTGATGGCAATGCTGGAATGCTCAATCGCCATAATCTAATTTTTTTGTCAATCCAGCTAGTAGTAAACATCCAATCCAACAATCATCAATATTGAAACCAGTACCACAATTTTCTAAACGAATAGATATTAAATGACGTAATAAACTGATTCGCCTAGATACACCCTGGATCGTCAAATAATTATTTAAGTTTCTTCCATAATTCCTTCGTCGTCGCGACGTTTTTTATGTGAACGTAAAGAGCCGTGTCAATGGTTAGGATTAACTTCGCTTTGGTTCTCGCATCATCTGCAGCTTCTGGCACGGTACCGGATTCAGGTTTGATACACCCGAGCATTCCTTCTAACACCAGAAAATTCTCTACGGCGAAACACCATTCACTGAAGTTCTCGCGCCCTATAAGTTTAGGAACGCTTATAAGATAGTTCGAGTTCGATGCCATGATAGTCACTCACGCTTCGATTTAGTTGCACTGTTATAGTTCACTGTATACTCAACACTTTAGTATTATTGTTCATCACACGGATTATTCTAAAAATAAACTCAACTATAACAAACTATTTAGCGAGACCGGGCCGATAACCTTCTGAGAAACAATTAGAGCTGTAAAAGTAACGAAAAAAAGCGTACCCGTATGTATTCGTTACTTTAACTGTTCGTACTCGGTACTATTGATTCGTTACTCGTTACTCGATAGTTTTGAATTTTGAGACCTCACACATAACAACCAAGTTTTGTTGATTATTGGGTTCCATACCAAAATGTTAAAAACTGAACCCTATTACTGAGATGTCGATGTTTGTCCCTCTGTCTGTCTTATGTATTTCTGGTGCCACTATAACAACAAATTACTAAAAACAAAATAAAGTTAATATTCAGGTGGGGCTCCCATTTATAACAAACGTTTTCTTTTTTTGCCCTTTTATCTCGTTATCCACAATGGTAACATGTAGACACTTGAAATATTTTCACAAAATCCTGAGTTACATAATATATTATACTTTAATATATAATAAAATTAAAATAAAATAAATAATTAAGGAAGTGCCCTCATACAAAAAACACAATTTTTCCCTATTTTCACTATATCACAGTACGAAACCCTTCGTGCGCGAGCCCGACTCGCACTTGGCCGATTTTTTGTATTTATTTGATAGTAGGGATGGGGATTCTTGCCGAAAAAGATCGATTTTTAAATCGATTCGAATCGTGACCTGATGAATCGATCCACAAAAAAATCGAAGTCTAAAATAAAAGACCGATTTCCAAAAAATCGATCTTTTTTCAAATTAGTTTTTACAGTGTAAGTATATATCAAATTTATAAAAAACAAGACAAATGTTATAATTAACGATCTTTGAATCAGTAAAATCAGGGAATTCGATAATAACAATTATTTTATTTACCATATCAAAGTATCAGTTAAGCGGTTAAGGTGAAAACAAGAAATTTTTTTTTTCCTTATTTTGGCATGCACGATTTGTGAATTGTGCGTCAGCACTCAGTCAAGCCAGTTAGGACCTTAAACTATGGAATTTAATACGAAATTTAAAATCAGATTTAAGACTCGAGGATTATTTATTTTCTTCAAAAACTTGCAATTTGCAAATTGCAATGTCGATCATGTTGCGGCCGCACATATTGTGTAGTGATTCGTGCTTGAGACGATACCATTGGTCATTGGACGATTTGCGTGTATCGTCCAATGGTATCGTCTCATAGCACGAAGCTTCGTGACGATAGACGAATCGCGGCCCGCGGCATAACACTTCTCAGCACAGATACAGAATACAGATACAAAAAAAAATATACAGACGAACATATAACCTCCTCCTTTTTGGAAGTTGGTTAAAAAGTCAAAAATTATCATAAAGGTAATATACCTATCGGAATATAGGTATATTAACTTAGGTATATACTTAGGTATATATTAACCTTCCGATAGGTATATTAACTTTATGAAAATTATAAACGTATTTTTTTTATTGATGAGAAGTGAGGCGAAGGATACTAAACATACAGCTCACTCTTGTAATACGATACGAATTCACAGAAAAATCGTAACTCGATTTTAGGGTGTCTAAGATCGATTCACGAGATCGATTCAATGCGTTGGATCGATTAAAAAGATCGATTTTTTTGCTCCAAAAGATCGATTTTGCGATTAATCGATCTCAGATCGCCAACCCTATTTGATAGGCATGAACGTAGTAAAAAAGGCGGACGGAGTCTTGTAATTGCTTGTAATACAGTAGGGCCTCGTTTATCCGGAGAGGCAAAAACACGACCCTTTTCGAATTATCGAGGCGTCCGGATTATAGTATGCAATTTTTAATGTTAATAAAACACATGTTTATAACCTTAGTTTCTTTAATCAATTTTTAAAATTTTTAACCGACTTCCAAAAAGGAGGAGGTTATATATCATAAAGACAAAATGTACATGTTCATAATTAGGTACAACCATGTAAGAAATCGTAATCATATAAGGCATGCCCTTGATAAACAGAAAAAGGCACAATGTGGACAAAGCTATTGTCCTACAGAAAGACCAATACATACGAGGGCTGCTATTTATGTATCCGGAATTAAAAAAAGAAACAAACATATATCATTTAATATGGTTTTATTGCTTTTCAAAATATTCGCCGCGATGATCGACACACTTTTGCATACGCTGGAACCAATTTTCATAGCACTTTTTCCATTCTGATTGAGGTATCTCCAAAACGTGCATTTTGAACGCATCAACAGCCTCTTCGCGGCTCGAAAAACGTTGACCACGTAATTTGTTCTTCGCGTATGGAAATAAAAAGAAATCGTTAGGTGCCAAATCAGGGCTGTACGGCGGATGACCAGTCAATTCGATCTTTTGACCCTCCAAAAACTGAGTTGTTTCAGCCGAGGTGTGACAGCTAGCATTGTCGTGATGTAATATGATTCTGCGTTGTCGGTTGTCCTTTCTTATTTCTTCAAAGACTTCTGGTAAACAAATGGTCGTATACCATTCAGAATTAACCGTTTTACGATTCTCTAATGGCACTGTAGCCACATGTCCATTAATTCCAAAAAAACAGGCGACCATTTGCTTCAAAGTACTTTTTGCACGAGTAACTTTTGTTGGTTTCGGCTCATCTTGGAACACCCACACCGTTGACTGTTGTTTAGTTTCGGGGTCATATGCATAGATCCAAGATTCATCACCTGTGTAGATATTATAAACGGCTTTTGACGTACCACGGTTGTATTTTTTTATCATTTTTTTGCACCAATCGACACGAGCCCGTTTTTGATCGATTGTCAAGTTGTGCGGAATCCAACGCAAACATATTTTTTTTACAGCCAAATGTTCGTGTAATATCTTATGTATGCTCGTCATACTTATGCCTAAAGACGCCTCTATCTCGCGATATGTAACATGACGATCACGCATTATTAGTTCCCGCACAGTATCTATATTTTGTGGGACAACAGCTGTTTTTGGGCGACCTTCTTTATTTTCATCCGTGAGCATAGACCGCCCACGATTAAACTCACTGTACCAGTGATAAACAGTGGTTTTTGATGGTGCTTCATCTCCAAAAGTTGCGGTGAGTTGAATAAAGCACTGTTGTTGATTTAGCCCACGCCGAAAATCGTAGTAAATCATTGCACGAAAATGTTCACGCGTTAAATCCATGGCAAATGAAGACACGCAATTTTCAAAATGACGCCACAATGGAAAAATAATTGACAGTCACATGAAACAAAATGTATTCTTCAACCAAAGAGTTCTATTTTCAAATGTTGTAATTACTTTTTAAATATTGTTCTTGTAAGTGGCCAGTTCCGGATACATAAATAGCAGCCCTCGTATTTTAGGACCATCAAAACGAAATTTTAAATCATTTCTATCTCTGTTAGCTACCACTTTCAAGAATTTTCGCAGAGAAAATTGTTGTTTGTCTTATCAAAATGAAGCTACTCACGAAAAATTTGCTTGATAATAATTTTAAAAAAATGTTCTAGGGAAACCGGACTATAAAATATTGTTTCTAAAAAATTCAATTAAACCTAGAATACTGCAAGCGTTAACGCTTATCATCAGCTGGTATACGAAATGCTCGTCGTGACATTTTAGTAAGAAATGTCACGACGTACGAACGTAGGCTGCGTTTCCACTGAAGCGGAGCGGAGCTTATCGGTGCCGAATTGACCAATCACCATGCTCGAAATCTTCGCTCCGCTTCGCTGTCATTCCGCTGGAATAGCACGATTGGTCAATTCGGTCAATATATAAAAAAAATATGGCAACGACGAAAAATGCGAGTAACGAAACGCATTCGTGAGTAACGTTTCGTTACTCGGTACTAGATGGCGTACCCGTTACTCAGTACCGAATACATACGGTTTGCTACAGCTCTAGAAACAATGATATTATATAAATTATTATTTTTAAGAAAAAAATTAAAACCGACTTCCAAGGTAAAAACAATAGTAATATGAACTAAAAAATATTAAATAACTCTTACTCTTTAATAGTGCCTTTTTAGAATTCGTCTAAATCTCAACTATTTTTGTACATACTACAGTCTTCATTATTTTGAAGTCGGTACCAGCTAATTTAATCGTGAGTTCAGTAAAGTCAAAATATCTGAAACTTTTGGGACTGGTACCGACTTCAAAGTAATGAAGACTGTAGTATGTACAGAAATAGTTGAGATTTAGACGAATTCTAAAAAGGCACTATTAAAGAGTAAGAGTTATTTAATACTTTTTAGTTCATATTACTATTGTTTTTACCTTGGCAGTCGGTTTTAATTTTTTTCTTAAAAATAATAATTTCACTCTTTTTAGTTATCTACAAAATAAGGCTTTATGCGTAAATAACCAATACGAATGTTAACTATTCACATTATGTTACAGTAAGCGAAATTGTGGTAAATGCTTGCAGTTATCTAAGCGATGTTGCAATTTCCAAACTTTTATCTTAAAAGGTTTAGGAGTTCTGTTCAGTGCCTTTGGACCAAGAGACACACCCTCGTATGAAATTTCTCTTATTCGTAACATATTATCTTTAACTTACTAGAAACAACATTTTAACCACTATGAGTGTTTTGATAAATTTCAAGGATTTCCCTCGATTGCTCATAGATCCATCATCAGCTCACCACTTTCGTAATTGTTATACAAAATTAAAATGATATCCTATACAACAACACGATAATTTTGAAAATCGGTCCACAAACAGCGAAATCATCATCAAAAACATCTGCTTCGATGCAAAATATCACGAAAAGTACCAATAATTGGGTCATAGTGTGATGACCCATGATATAATTATGGTTGTGATGATGATAATCAATCAAATTGATGTGTCGGCTTATGCTTTCAGTTGTTTAAACAACGCCGAAATCCACGAACCTCTACCTATAAGAATTCAAAAGTTCTGTTCGGTACCTTCGGATCCAGGGTATAACCTGGTGTGAAGTCTTACTTTTTGGTAGCATTTACCTCGAATGCTTCAGAAAAAATCAAAATCACTATATGTTTCCATAGAAAGTTCCATAGAAAAGGAGTCCCCTCGATTCCTCACGTGAACATGTTCACAAAAGTGGTGATCTGATAATGATAAAATACCAAATTCGAGCTACACCCTATACAACACAAAAAGAATTTTGAAAATCGTACCACAAACGGCTGAGTAATCGTTTAACATACAAAAAAAAAAAAGATACATACAGCCGAACATATTACCTCCTCCTTTTTGGAAGTCGGTCAAAAACTCAAAGCAGATATGTTACAACCGCGCGCGTTGTGAAGATTCAAATACGACTCAATTGGGTCGTCTTTTATTTAGTCTGTCTCTTTTATGTAAATGGCATTTCGTATCTTTTGTTTCACTTATCTGTCAAATTTGTCAATGTTGTTCGGAAGAGATTTAAGCCGGAAAATAGTATGAACGTAACAGATCTGTATAAGTAGAATATCATTGCTGAGAAAGGAAAAAATCAAACGACTCGACATGAGGTTGCAAGATGACTGACATTTTAAGGTGAACGCAGATTTGGCCGCACCGCACGCACCGCAGTCGCCGCATTCGCAATTCTTCATATTATTATGAAGTTGCGAACACTGCGGCGCGGGTAGGTAGGTATGCGAGCTTGCCTATAACTTCATATAAAGAATTGCGAATGCGGCGACTGCGGTGCGTGCGGTGCGGCCAAATCTGCGTTCATCTTTATTTTCTTAATAATATAGTATTGCCAACATGAGTGTACAGACTATAGTTATAATGTTTTGATACACCAAATCTTAACAAGGCAAAACTTGTAGATCATAAAATTATCTATAAAATGTATCAATACTTTTTTTCTTACGAGCCACCGTTTCTGAGATATAACGATTCAAAAAGTTATAAAAGTTGTTATCGTCATAATATTATGTATTATGTAGGTACACGTTTCCACGCCACCTATGAGGTAGTTAACTTAGCGCGGTTTACCGTGGTTTCCCCAGTAGGCCTACCCCACGGGTCAGTTGTGAATTGTTATCCTGTTTAATGTAAAACTATTGCAAAATTACGGAAATTTTAAAAAAGATTGGAAAAGACAAAAGCGATGTAAATTAAAAAAAGTGGTGAAGTTCATTCGCCTGATTCGTAAGTTTCAAATACTTCATCGCCAAACGCCAAACCGTTCATTCGCGCGGGCGCATAATATAAATCGAGCCCTAAGAGCCTACTGTCAAAAACGTGTTAGGCTGCAGCTAATAGTGAACAATATCGCGTAACAACGGTTCCGCATTATAGCACGAAAGTAAAGGTCGTAAGTCCCAAAACTGCAATACTAATCCTTTAGCTATTATTTTATAAAGTGTGTGATTGTAGTAGTGCAAGTTATTTATTGATAGTAACTCAATAAGTGTAACAGATATTTGTTGAAATGCCCAAAAAGATTAATAATTTCGAAAAATAAAACTATCGAGTCAAAATAAGTGAATCGTGTATTCCGTTAGCTAAATATCAGATAAATATACAATGATTAAATAAATCTCAATTTCATTTGAGTCAATTGTCTTCCGGGATCGTAATACTTATTAGAAAACACAGCAAAATTGCACAGCCCGCTCTTAAACCGCGTAAGTTAACTACCTCATAGGTGGCGTGGAAACGTGTACCTACATAATACATAATATTATGACGATAACAACTTTTATAACTTTTTGAATCGTTATATCTCAGAAACGGTGGCTCGTAAGAAAAAAAGTATTGATACATTTTTATAGATCATTTTATGATCTACAAGTTTTGTGTGAACTACTTTTATGATAAAACTTATAGTTTTGCTGAAAATCGCGAAAAAACTCATTTTTTTTTACCTTTGACTTTGAATTAAAAAAAATCCATACACGGCAGTGATGGGGAACTTTTAGAAATTGTTTAATAATTATTATGTTTTGAACAATTTCACTGATTTTCAGCTTGTTGGGGCTTTATGTAACTTCACTCTCATTTTTTGGTCTAAATTGACCGGAGTTTCTAGAGGAACTGAATTAAGAGCCCGTACTATCTTTTCTACTGCTCTCTTCACACTCACGCCCGTCTTTCATATGCCAGGTGAAAAAGGACGATCGCCAAGTTAGCGGGCAGTTATAGGTATTCTGTTTTTTAAAGGGTTTTTTATATGAAAGTGGTAAAAAGTAATTCCAACATTGTATAGACGACTTTCTCAACAGTACATTGTATTTTTTTCATATTGTTAAGACGTCAATACAATCCATAAAAAGGTGATATTCTAAACCTTTTACAGCAAAAATCACAAAACTGTCGCGGGTTTGAGTTGGATTATTTAAAGATACTTAAAAAAAAATTAAAAATCTAGCTGCAACATTAGATTATAATTGAAATGATTTTACATGCTGTGCATTAAAACTTAAACTGTTAAATCACGTCTGTTAAATTAGCGAAATCGGCAAAATTTCGTATACGGACTCTTAATACAGAATTATATTATACAATCGCGTCCTCGTAGCTCGGCTGCGTCAGTTCAAGAGAGCGAGGGAAAAACCCGGCTGTCACTTATGACGGGGAGAAGACCGCCTATCTTCTTCTCCCTCTTTTTTTTCTTGTTATGGCGATCGGCTTTTAAACCATGGCCAGTGTCAAGTAAAGTATTGGCGGGAAAAAATTTTTTTCGTAGAAAGTTTACAAAATTTAAAGTCGTTTTTCCAGATTATCGTCAAGTCGAAAGTCTAGTCAAAGTCTAAAAAGTAGTCGGTAAAGTCAACGAGTCAAGTCAGTTGTTTAAGTAAAGTGGTAGACCCTTTATTAAAACTTTCGATGGAGTTTTGGAGGGAACACAAAATGGCACGTTTCTTGAAGTTGTATCACTTGCCCACACTTGTGCACGACAACGATTATTTAAGGCGCTGACAACTGCCAATGACCTTGATCTCGCATCACTCTCGCACCACTGTCGATTTTCATGCCAGAGAGACAGAGATGTGAAATGTTCACTCGGTAGCGTGGATACATTTTTCGTTTGTTAGAGAAAAAAATAAATATTATTGGAAATCTAGATGTCAGAACCGAAAATTAAAAGTTTGTTTAAATTTTTTTTTTATTTTCGTTACAAGAAAGACAAATTAAAATTTGGTGATCACTACATATACGCCTGTAGCATTTTGAGCATGTTTTCCTTGTGCTGCGATCGTGAATTCTGCTACAAAATGCACAGCGTGCAACTCCGCCACGAATTGGCATACTTCCTTGTTGAAGAGCTTCTGATATATTCAACAATAGTTTGGCTTTTGTTTTGATCAAATCCTCTTCCTGTTCACTTTCAATCAAATCATCCTGATCTAACTCCTCTTCTAGCCATCTCGACACGGTTTCTTCCAATCTGCGTTCCATATTTCCGATCTGTTTATAAAATATAAACAAAAAGTAAGTTCACATTTCACAAATATAAAATACGACGGAAAAATTATTAAGAAAACATGATATTGATGTCAATTAAAAAAAAAAAATTCGTACCTCAAAAGTTCCGCCAGTGCACGCAAGGGCTACATGCGTAGCCCAACAACTTGAAATCGTTATTACTTGCACGTGTGCCAGCGTCAAGTGCTCACGCCACACTAAAAGCGTCCAGCAACAATCAATCGGAGCTTAGCTAGCGGCTCAAAGTTAAATCACACCATTTCGTGAAGTAATGAACAAAAATAATACCCTGGGCTACTTAAGTAGCCCGCGCGTGTACTCGCGTGTTAAAGTTCCTGAAAGATGTGACTTTGGTTTTTTTTTTTCATCCAGTAGGAGTACATTATTTTATTATTTAAATTAGACAAGCTTTTCCAAATATAATCACAAATCACATATATTTTTCTTGTGCCAATCAATGAAATACATACGTCTAGAAAACTGCACAAAGATGTCGAATTGGCAGCTGTCTTCGCCTTAATGGTTAATATTCTACCAACATTACACATTTAAAACCGAAATAACACAATTTTAGGAAAATAATACAAAAACACAAAGTCACTCTTTCGTACTCCCGACAAAACTCCTCCCTGTTTTTATATTGTGCAAAGCACGCCACAGATATATTTTTTTTATCATAGGTGAGTTTGTACATTAATTAAAGTATTTTTTTGTCTAAAAATTAAAAAAGTAGAAGAGCAATAACCAAATAGGGTTGCTGCTCGCCATAAGTGACTTTACTTGATTTAGTACACAAACGAACAAAGTGAACTTATAGACTAGTCTGTATCCCGTGGATCTGTTCTTAGAAATCGGAATAGCAAGAACACGGTAGGGGTTTTAGGCTGGTATAAATAGTCAGTAATTAAGAACCGTGTCTTGAGACCGAGATGCATCTTGAGTACTGACTATTTATACCAGCCTTAGGCCCGTATTTTTGGTCAGTACTCAAGATGCATCTCGGTCTCAAGACACGGTTCAGGCTGTGATTGGTTGGCTGTCAAAATTTGGACCAATCACAGAGCCGAACCGCGTCTTGAGACCGGGTCTCGTCTTAAGTACTGACCAAAAATACGGGCCTTGGTGGGCGTCCCGCAACGTAAGAAACTGGGCAGTCGCGTACTGAATACAGCACAGTAACAGCTTGATGTTTGCAGGTCGATGATGATGATATGGGCTCCTCCGACGCGGCTGGCTCGGCGGGACTCAACCGTTCGCAGTCCTCGCCCAATATCGCGAAGGTAATTCAATACAGATAATATTATATTAACTCTGGTAGTCTCGAGAGTTGTGTTCACATGCCATTCCTAATCGTAGAAATCAAAAACACGCATATATGGCCCTGCGGAATACGGGTGACGGCCACCAAGAAAGATATTCCGACCGAGCGTGGTACTATGCTCGGTCAGGCCGGAGCCGACTGACACCAGCAGGGCAATCGCGCTATTTTTAAACGTTTCAATTCAGGTTCACATCTACTTTGGTTGCGGTTCAGTCACGGTTTGGTTCCACTGCGTCTGAACAAATTTCGGTATCGTGCTAACGTTTCAACCGTAGCTCAACCTTAGATGGAACTCGAACGAAGCGCAACGTTTGACCTATAGACAGACATTGCAGCGGACCAATCAGCGCTCTTCTAATTTAATTTTGATTGGTTTAAATATGAACAAATTTTTTCCGATGCGTCGATTGGTCAATTGACAAATTGTTTATTTAAACATAGATGAATATGACACGAGTGAAGTTGTTTTGGTAGTTATGAATGCGAATGGGAGTTTTTAATTTACGTAATTAAATTTATATTGTTTTACTATATTTTACAAGCGCCATAAGTGTTCAGTAGTGACTAGTGACTTGTGACAAAAGTTTTATGTGGCGGAGAAAACGTTTACGTAAAGAAGTAATGTCAAAATTCAATTCACTTTTTAACAAACTCAAATAGTCCGTAGTGTTATTTTACAGCTTTGAAGTAAAACATAAGCTTAAATTATAATTTGATTATAGCTTATGTTATATTTTTCCATCGATTTTCGTCAAATTAACATACCAAAATAAGAAACGTTTCAGAAACGTGCGAGTAGAAGTTGCATTGTATCAACTTTTTGTTTTGACAGCGTTTGCGCTTGAGCTGAGGTTCAGTTACGTCTCAACTGGCTGTCAAAACGTTAGCGCGATACCGAATCGTTCCAAAAGTCGATCAATGTCCGAGTTTCATTTGCGGTTCAGTTGAAAAAATTTAGCGCGATTGCCCTGCTGATCTCAGGAACTTGTGAGATGCAATATTATGCACTGCTGGTTGTAGCGAACCCTAATACGAACGAACCTAGTGTGTAATTATTAATTGAGTGCCCACATACGCCCACAATGGATGACGATTGTGGGTACTGTACATGTAGCTAGACAAGCATTGGCGATTTATTAATGCGGGCCTTAATTATTGTTTTCAGGTGTCGTCGGACGAGGAGGAGTCGACGCCACAGTTCGACCGCAGCACCAAGCCCAGCAAGGTGGCGCCGTCCAGCGAGATGCGCCAGCGAGACTTCCAGCCCGTCTGGGGCGCCGTGGTGAGTGACGTCACACATCCCCACTAGTCGACACCGTAGCTCGTTAGCCAGGATCGACAGCGCCATCTAAACAAAAATAAATAAAAACTTGAAAGGTGTCAAGGGACACCCGGATGGAACGAAGTTATAAAAAACGCCATCTATTGACGCCTAGGAATACTATCAACGACACTTTTGTGGAATTTTAATACGTTTGACGTGGGAGAGCCATGCTTCGGCACGAATGGGCCGGCTTGATCGGAGAAATACCACGTCCTCACAGAAAACCGGCGTGAAACAGCGCTTACGCTGTGTTTCGTCGAGTGAGTGAGTTTACCGGAGGCCCAATCCCCTACCCTATTCCCTTCCCTACCCTCCCCTATTCCCTTCCCTTCCCATCCCTACCCTCCCCTATTACCCTATTCCCTCTTAGAAGGCGGGCAACGCACCTGCTGCTCTTCTGATGCTGCGAGTGTCCATGGGCGACGGAAGTTGCTTTCCATCAGGTGACCCGTTTGCTCGTTTACCCCCTTATTTCAAAAAAATAAATAAATAAATAAAAAATTGAAACATACGAACAACATCGATTTTGATAGTACATGACGTTAGGGAGCCCACGTGCTAAAATTGTCTAGTTACCAAAATAATCATAAGAAAGATAGGAGTAAAAAGTAAGAAGCCGCGTTGAGTACTACTACACTTCAGTTTTAGGCTTGTATAAATAGTCAGTACTCAAGATGCATGTCGGTCTCAAGACACGGTTCAGGCTCTGTGATTGGTTGGCTGTCAAAATTTGGACCAATCACAGAGCCGAACCGCGTCTTGAGACCGGGTCGCATCTTAAGTACTGACTATTTATACCAGCCTTACATACAATATTTGCTACTACGCCAAGTGATCCATTTAAGAGACTGTAAGAAAACGTTAATAATTGTTCCAGCAAATCCTTTTCTATTAGGCTGCGTTCCATCAAGTCTGTTTACCGATTTTAATATTCGTTCTACACGGTCGGCGGTTGACTCGACTTGTCAGTTCTTCGCCGTTGACATCAACCAAAAATCTGTGATGAAAGGTGTGGAAAAATGGATGAGAAAAAACCGTAGATGTATTGCCCGCAACCAGGGTCCCCTCTACCATATGTGCAATGCACACGGGCGCCATCCTTTAAGGGCGCCAAATCGCCATCTTTAGGGGCGCCAAATCGCCATCTTTAGGAGCGCCAAATCGCCATCTGTAGGGGCGCCAAATCGCCATCTTTAGCCTGAGCGCCAAAACCAAGGGCCCAAAAAATTTGCCTAAAGGGGCGCCAAAATCCTTTTTTTGCACACAGGCGCCAGTAACCCTTACGGATGCCCTGCCCCCAACTTCGCTGCGATATTCGTTTGTTTTACGTTATTACCCGCGGAAAAAAAATTGTATACATACTTATGTCCATTTCAAGGCTAAAAGTATCCTACCAACTTTTATCAAAATTGGTTTAACATCTGTTTAGACGTGAAGAGGTAACAAAGATAAAAATAATATATCAATATCGGTTTGTCCCTTTTGTCCACATAAAACACTAAACGCACGGAAAATTCTGTTTGAGACAAAAGACTCCTGTTTGCGTCGCGTCGACAATTAGGGTCTACACAGACGGACTGCATTTCAACTGCAATCCAACTGCAAATTCCTGTTGGATTGCAGTTTGAATGCAGTTTACACGACTGCAATACGACTGCAATAGAACTGCAAGCCAAACGCGCAGTCGGATTGCAGTTCAGTTGCAGTCGGCGTGCAGTCGTGTGAACTGTTTGGTTTGCAGTTCTATTACAGTCGTATTGCAGTCGTGTCAACTGCAATCAAACTGCAATCCAACTGCGATTTGCAGTTGGATTGCAGTTGAAATGCGGTCCGTCTGTGTAGACCCTTAAAGTAAATATTTTTCTCTGTTAGCTACCACTTCTGAGAATTATCGCAGAGGGAATTGTCGTTCGTGTTATCAAAATGAAGCTACCTACTCACGAAAAATTTGCTTGAATCTTGAAAGTAATAAAAAAAATTGTTCTACTCCATTTATGCAATAAAAGCGACGGTTTTCTAATTGTTAGTTCCTACTTCAACCAATCATATCTTCAATAATCAAATTTGAACTAGCTAGAACAAATGGGCATTGTCCAAACAAAATCACATGTACTTTTTATATTTTTTTTCGTTAAAATAGGGTATTTTAAGAATATAAATTAAATAATTTTGAAATTCATTGGATAGTTTTTTCTCAATAAATTTTTAAAGTTTCGCTCTGACGTCATCATCGGCGGCCAATTGACCTCTGCAGTATGTTTTTTTTACTTTCAATCTTATTTATAATGGCTGGTTCGTCAAATGCAAGTTCTCATTATGTGAAAGCTGATACGAAAAGCTTACCAAAAATTCGAAACGTAATGTTGGTCGAATTTATAATTAACGCCATTGAAGGTCAAACTAAGGTTAAACATATTTGTTCAAAAATATAAGTAACTAATGGGTATTTTTTTCGTTTATATACAGAAAAACGATCACTGACCTTATTCCTCGAAATGTTTTTGTAATGAGCAAAATTAAAAAAAAATAGACAATCCCCATTATCGCGAAGCGACAACCCTAGTAATCCTCCCTTGTGCGTAAAATAAAAACAACCACCAGTCTGTCTTTCACCTCGACCGCAGTACGACGAGCGAAATATACGTTTAAAAAAAATTTAAAACAAATTAACACATAATTAAGACAATAAAAACTAAATTAACCTGCAACAATAAGTGCGACCAACAATTTTTTAATTTCGTTTTTTAAAGAAAACTGAACTGAATATTTCTCTGACTAAAGTTCATTTTTGAGTGGTGTTTGAAGGCATGCTGTATGTAGCAGTTCCATCGTTTTTGGCTGCGTTCCTCATATTGTATCTCCTAGTGATATTAGTGTTGTGTTTCCCCCTTTCCAAGTATAAGACCACGTGAGTAAAAGGAAAGAAAAAAGCTACGAAATTCAAGTAATTTCCACTATTCGAGCTTAGAGATTTGTCAAGAGGAAGTTTCGGTGCCTGTAATAGTAACAAACCTTAAAACATCGCTTTTGGGATATAAGTCTGTAAAAGTAGTACAACGTGAATATAAGCGCAGACTTTTGAATAATTTAGGCTAAATACACCTGGACATCTTTCAAAGATGATCTTTGGGACAATTTGATATTGCTATATAAAAAGTCCTTGGACTAATATTCCGGAATCTCGAGATAGCATAATATTGTCAAGTCCGGAGTCTCGTACAATCTTGGTAGAAGTTCGAAACATCTATTTTGAAAATTTCGAGATTGCGATATCGCTCCATAAAATTCCCAGTGCCTTCGGTCCGTGATATCAATATAGCGAGTCATAAAGCTGCATACATCTTCAAAACCTTACCAAATCGCTCCGATAAAGTTCAGAGATTAATTTACAAGTTCTGAATCACGAGATAGTGTAAATTCCGGAATATCGAGATAACTCCAAAGTCCGGAATCTCGAGAGTGGTAAGAGGCTAAAGTTCGAAATATCGAAATAGCTCCAAATCCGGAAACTCGAAATAGTTCGGAATATCGGGATAGAGTAAAGACCGCAATATCGAGATAGGTGTCAAGTTCGGAAAGTCGAGATATCACAAAGGAATCACAAGAAAAAGTCCGGAATCTCGAGATAGTGTAAATTCCGGAATATCGAGATAGCGCAAAGTCCGGAAACTCGAGACGTAAGAGGCAACCATTGTGCGCCACGAGCAAAAATGTATACCGCTGGCGGTGATGGTGCTGATGGTGAAGGTGCGACTGAAACCCACACACCCGCTGTGCTGGTTCAAACGTGTGAGTATACAGATTTACCTGTAGCTACCTCGTCAACGGCTACTTGAAAAAAATATATAGCATCCCATTAGCTTTGTCCACATTGTGCCTTTTTCTGTTCAGCAAGGGCATGCCTTATAGCGCTGTCAACAGCGAACGTGAGGCATGCCCGTAACGCGCGTTGAAATCGTAGCGCGCGCTATGACACTTTTCTTTCAACGCGGGTGGATTTTGACGCGCGTCACGGGCATGCCACACCTTCGCTGTTGACTGCGCTATAACGCATGTGTTGAACAAAAAAAAGGCACAATGTGGACAAAGCTATTTAACGACTTCACTGTAATATGACTTTTAGTCAAGATGTTAAACGTCACATCTTGACGAGTTGCCTTTAGTCATTCAATTGAATGGTGTCATTCAATAAATTCGCTAGTCATTCAATCGAATCGCAGATTAAACCAGATGACTGCGACATACATAGTTACATATACCACGAAAACATTATACCAATGGGCATTGTCCAAAAAAAATCACATGTACTTTTTATATTTTTTTTCGTTAAAATAGGGTATTTTAAGAATATAAATTAAGTAATTTTGAAATTCATTGGCTACTTTTTTCTCAATAAATTTTTAAAGTTTCGCTCTGACGTCATCATCGGCGGCCAATTGACTTCTGCAGTATGTTTTTTTTCCTTTCAATCTTATTTATAATGGCTGGTTCGTCAAATGCAAGTTCTCATTATGTGAAAGCTGATACGAGAAGCTTACCAAAAGTTCGAAACGTAATGTTGGTCGAATTTATAATTAACGCCATTGAAGGTCAAACTAAGGTTAAACATATTTGTTCAAAAATATAAGTAACTAATGGGTATTTTTTTCGTTTACATACAGAAAAACGATCACTGACCTTATTCCTCGAAATGTTTTTGTAATGAGCAAAATTTAAAAAAAATGGACAATCCCCATTGACCGCACGGTATACAGAATCCGTACATAATCCATACTAATTAATATTATAAATGCGAAAGTTTGTCTGTCTGTCTGTTACCTCTTACGCCTAAACTGCTATACCGATTTTGCTGAAATTTTGGTATGGACTATAGAGATAATTTGAGTCCTGGAAAAAGACATAGGATGCTTTTTATCCCGGGATGTACGGTTCCCGCGCGATAAACGGAGTTGCGGGCGTCATCTAGTGCAAGGGTGCCCAACCTTTTCGACACTTGGGCCAAAATTCGGAAGTAGAATTTTACCCCGGGCCGCACTACCAAATTTTATGTATACTCGTAGTGGAATGAAAGTCAAAATCGGATAAGTACAAATTTTTCCTATTAGAACTTAGTTAGAGCTTTTATTTTAAAAGTAAAATAAAAAGAAGTGTTTGTTTGCTTTTTATAGTAAGGTGATTTTAGTATTAACTTTTTTTAATTTAAAACAATGTGCTCGGCTCCGCGAGCCACAAGGTAACAGACGGCGGGCCGCATGTGGCCCGCGGGCCGCGTGTTGGCCACCCTTGATCTAGTGTAAGATAAATGAATGATGATAGAGTGTGTATTGCGTCTACATATTCCCTGTCAGCAGTCAGCATTCAGCACAGACAGAACCGAACGCAGCTGAAATTCTCGTAATGTCCCCAAAGTAGTTCAATTTATGGCTATAATTATTTTTTTGTCAGGAAGACCAACAGCTATCAATAAAAACAGTAAATAACTTATACTAGAAAATAAGAAGCCAATTACAGGTCCTCACAAATAAATATACAGGATGAGTAGTAAGTTCAAACATAGCAGGCGCCACATACTACTAAGCAAATAACCAAAATAAGGCTCATGGAACCTTCCATTCGTTCGCGAATAACTTCGCCGTTTGTAAACTGATTTTGATGATTCTTTTTTTTTTTTGTTTGAAACAGGATACTGCACAGATCCCATGATAATGAAATACTGTCTGCAGAAGTTTTTTTTTGTTTATATTATCGTGGTTTCATGGTTGGTTGGTCTCCGCTGTCGATCCTTGCGATACAGGTGGACCACAATGTCATCGGCAAGAGAGAGTCTCTCCCTTTCGATTTTTCGATAGTCAACTCACTTAATTAATCCTTCGATCGCGGATTCTTGGAAATCTTTTGTTATTCTATTGTTGTCGCGATCACCGGTGCTCTTATGGGGCTTGATGGGTTAAATTGAGAATTTGACATAAGCCCCATACATTAGTCAAACTCTTCATTATATTGAAGTTAAATCATCACCCTGAGTGGGGCCGTTACATTTACACTTACCATTAAGTGCGTGTTACGCTCGTTACTAATCACATAAACTGATGTGTCCCTTACACTAATTACATCACTATAACAGGATTACATCGTACGCGGTATGCCTCGGTCGTTTTAAACATGCATCGTAATTCGTACGTAGCTGTATTATGTAAGGGCCTTATCACGCTGGCGATTAGCGAGCGATTTGAAAGCGACGCGACTGCGCAGCGCACACGCCGCGATGACGCCGCGATTGCCTTCCGCGTTTTGGACTCTCAGTAGCAAAATGGATTCTGACATCACATCCGTAGACGAGTGTACAAAATAGCGTCCACGCCACGCCGCGACGACGTTGCGCTGTCGCGGCGTGTACGCTGCGCAGTCGCGTCGCTTTCAAATCGCTCGCTAATCGCCAGTGTGATAAGTAATAAGGCCCTTAGAGCCTGGGAGACTATGGTTCGTCCGGATTTTAAAGACACATTACTCAAAATGTGCTGTTTCTGAGGTCCAAGACTGATCTAAGTCGTTTTTTTCTCCTAAAACTAGTATCTAAGGCTACATCCGAAATGTCATAAAAAGAGCTAATGGCACGAGATCCTTATGGATCGCTCGTGAATCCATTTAGACCGCAACGCGACGCGTAGATGCATTTCTAAATTTGCACTGAATTGACAGATTTCAATTGCGTGAGACGTCTTGCAAATCTGTCAAATCAATACAAATGAATGCGGGCTCTACACTCGCGGCGCAAAAGCCCGCGAAGGCCGCGAACCGCGAGTGTGGAGGATTTCGCGGCTTCGTGTTTGTTCTGCGGGCTCTACACTCGCGGCGCGAATTGCGGCCGCGATTCACGGATGCTACGCGCCGCAAACACGAAGCGCAATTCGCGCCGCGAGTGTATAGACTAGAGCCCGCATACTCTAGTGGTTAATATATTCTAGTGGTTAATAAAACTTTAATGTAAATGGGCACAATTTACTGTCCCCTAAACAAAAGGTATTTTAACATTAAGTACAGTTTAAGTTTAATGTTCCCTTAAATATGAATGAAATTATCAAACATTTTGTAAGATGGTTCATTATGAGTTTATGAGTTTTTGAATGGATTTTAAACAACTAACAACGTGGGTTTTGTAGTTTAAAATCCGACTTTATGTTCTTTATCATTAGATTTATATTTGCATGCTGTAGTGAATGATTTTAAAGATGAAAAGCGACATATTAAGTGAAACTCTTGTATTAGGCCTGTATAAAGAATTTCAAGGTTGTTGCGATATATATTTTACTCTTTAATGTGTGTATGTATGTCTGTTACCTCCTTACGCTTAACCAGCGCTGTACCGGTCGGTGCGGGTTTGCCAGACTTCGGCACGGTGTTTGTGTGCGTGCGACTAGACGTATGCGAATTATAATTGCATAAGTTGATAAAAATACTAGTCAATAGCTTTTCTTCGGCAGTTCCCGAGTGTCACGCGTATTTGCATCGTGCAACGTGACCCGTAAATGCATTTCTAATGAGAAATGCATTTACGGGTCACGTTGCGGTCTGAATTGACAAGGGTCAATTCAGGCCGCAACGCAACGCGGCAACGACGTCGTCAAATCGTGCGCAATCATTTTGTTTGTAATATGTCAGCTGTATTAAAATCTACCCAAAACCCATGCCAAAGCATGCCATAATATTATGCTTTGGCTTCGGGGTAACTGTAGGAATGTCTAATATTAATATAAGAAAGTTTTAGGGTGTCTGACAGTGTGTTATGACACGTTATGACTTATGTGTAGCGACTGTTAAAAATGTCCGGCAGTCGAAGACGAGATTCCTACAGTTACCACTTACCTCGAAGAATATATTAAACTAAAAACTTATACTCTTTATTGAAGGTCAGGTAGAACTGGATACCTCCTAAATTATTTTAGGACCGAAACTCCATAGTTGCCGGTTCTTACCTATATAGGGGCCATAAACAGGTAAACTTTCAGCTTTTATGAAATGAAGAAAGTCTGGCTGCCGCTGGCTCTTAGGGCCTGTTTCACCACTTTCTGATAAAGTGCCGAATAGGCTATTCATAACTTATTTAACAGATTATCCATACTTGATCTGTCAAGTTAATTGGTGGATAGCCTATTCGTCACTTATCAGGAAGTGAAACAGGCCCTTAGTCTCATCTTCATAGTCGCAGGGTTTCCTGGAAGAGATCGCTTATAGCGATGAAGCCGCCCTTGCCCACATTATATTTATATTTCAGTGTAAACTAGAGTACCAATTTGTGAGAAATAAAGAGTTATTCTAGATCTAATAGCTGTCCCGGCAAATGTTGTTTTGCCATTTAAAGTATTTAATATTTACACTTCATCAGTTGATACAAAATCTTACCCCCTCTTTTGTCCCCTAAGAGGGGTGGGGGGAAAAATTTTATACACCAGATGTTAAGTTGGAAGAAGACAAATATATCTGCGAAAACCGCATTCAAATCGGATCAGTAGTTTTCGTGTGATAGTGGAACAAACATACAGACAGACAAAAAACTAACCACATTGTTGGCTTCTATAGCGATGTAGTGACACCCCCCGTTTATTATTTTTTTAATATCTTTCTTAGTATAGATTATATTATCTATCTATCTTTCTCATTTTCCAGGGCCGCGGGCTGACGGGTCTGAAGAACCTGGGCAACACGTGCTATATGAACTCGATAATCCAGTGCCTGAACAACACGAATATACTCGTCTCCTACTTCTGTAACGGGAAGTACCTTGAGTGTATTAACAGGTGAGTGGACGTGCGGGGGGGATGGGGTGGGGGGGGGATACGAATACACATAACGTAACCTAGGGTGAGTCTATTCACGATTGGAAGACAACCAACACAAAAATGAAGTATAATGTAAATAAAAGTGAAATCGTGATCTTTAAGGCCGCCGGTAAATATCCCGAATCCATACCTCCAATATGCCTCGGCGGAAAGGAGCTGAACAGGGTATTCCATTTTAAATATCTCGGCCATATATTTACCGACGACCTTAAAGATGATCTAGATATTGAACGGGAGCGGAGGGCTTTGGCGGTTCGAGGTAATATTATGCTGGCCCGCAGGTTCGCACGTTGTACGGATGAAGTTAAGATCACACTCTTAAAAACGTTCTGTCAGAATCTGTACACGGGCGGCCTGTGGATCAGCTATACCAAAGCACCCCTAAACACTCTTCGCTTCCAATATAATATGGATGATTCAGGATGATGCTGGAACTTCCCCGATTTTGAAGTGCATCTGAGATGTTTGCGCAAGCAAGAACTGATGGCTTCCGGGCACTCATTCGCAAAAAAGCTGAATCTATAATAAATCGCGTAAGGGGAAGTGACAACAGCATCCTGAGGATTGTGGCATATGATCCGCATGCACCCATATTGAAGAACTACGTGCGGATAATGAATGAATTCGAGAGCAGATCTCTAGGACACAATATCCGCCCCTGGTTCTAATTGGGTGCATGATTAACTTTTTAGTGTTAAGTTTTTATTTTAAGTCATGTTTTATTTTTACTAACCCTATAATTTTTACTTTAATGTTTGTATTACTAACCAATGGACCATATTAGTCTGAAATAAAGATATTTATATTTGTAAAAATATAGAGGAGGGTTTTAGAATGCTAAAAATATCATATAATTATGGGTCTCGTGTGATTAAGATGAAGAGCTAACATAAAAAGTAACACCTCAAACTTTGAAGTGTTACTTCGTCAGGCGCGTTGACTGTGAACGTCACGACGCCGTCACTATTTTGGACAGAAGTTTCACTTCTGACATGCTCTTTTTTTATAAGCAACACAACAAAAGCTGCTAATGATAATGTATGATAGCCTAAGGGCCTGTTTCACCACTTCCTGACAAGTGCCGGATAGGCTATCCACCACTTAACTTGACAGATAGAGTATGGAGAATCTGTCAAAAAAGTTGTGGATAGCCTATCCGGCACTTTATCTGGAAGTGGTGAAACAGGCCCTAAGTGATATAACTATGTTCTCGTGGTATATCAACGGTTGTAATAATATTGTCGTCAGATCGCACAGCACGCGCGGTGCTATAGCCGAGGAGCTGGCGGCGGTGGTGCGCGCGCTGTGGTCAGGACAGTACAGGTTCATCGCCGCCAAGGACCTCCGGGTGAGTGACACCGGTGTGGAGACTGGAGACACACTGATAGTGATGGCCGATTTACACGGGTGACTAAAGCCGCACGATTTACGCCGCACGGCGAAAATCGACCGTGTAAATGGCAATAGGCTTGATGACTAATTTTTTTTCTTATTGGTAATTGAAAGACCCTTAAAAAATAGAAACATCGCTGAAAGAATGACTATGATAGCTTAAAAATTCACCAAGATATGAACAATTCAAACATCTCATAAAATAGACCTGCCCGAAACGCTCCATACAAAGTGCTACGAAAGACTGGCGTCACTCTTTTGTAGTTTGTACGGATCGGGAGAGAACTTTGTTCGATAGGTATATTAAATATTGCGTTTATGAAAGTGGTTTCATAACAAAAGTTGCTTATAATTGCATAAGTTATCGAATGGTATACAAATATTAAGAAATTTAATTGAAAAAAAAATCGACTTGATTATCCAACTTTGAAGGCGCATAACAAAAAAAAATACAAATGCTATCGAGCTGAAATTTTGGTAACACTTATTTTTTACCGTTATTTCTTTATTTTATTAACAAAATTCGCTAATCTTTGACCTTGTCATCATCCCTATTCGACTACGCCGCATGCGGCTAAAATCGCAAGCCCCAAAGTCGTGCGGCCAATGGCCTAAAATCGACCATGCAAAATGGACATGGACAAAAATAATATTATAAATTTTTTAGAGTGTTACGAACGTTTTTAGGGTGGCGATTCGACTTGAACAGGCGATTCGACTGGTGACTTGCCGGGTGACTAAAATCGACCTGTTAGTCACCCGTGTAATTGGGGTGGCGATTCGACTTGGACAGGCGATTCGACTGGTGACTTGCCGGGTGACTAAAATCGACCCGTTAACCCAGTGGGATGGAAGACCGACACGACCGGCAAGAGATCAGACGCAGGACCGACTTTTTACATGCCCATCCGACGCATGGATCATCTTACTTGTCAGACAAACAGGTGATAAGCCTGCATTGTCTTAACCAAACTTGGAAATAACATGTTTCCAACGCGGGAATCGAACCCACGACCTCCGAGTCAAAAGCCGCGCTCTATACCACTAGACCACGGAGGCGTTCCAACCATAAATCACTCACAGTAACGTTTGAATTCGCAGAACGAGGTGGGCAAACACCAGCGCGCGTTCCGGGGCAGCGAGCAGCAGGACTCGCACGAGTTCCTCACCATCCTCATGGACTGGCTCCACCTGGACCTGCAGTTCACCATCAAACCACCCAACAAGGTAGCCAGAAGGCAAAGGCGGGAGGCCTTCCATTGTGCTCGCTCCTGCGCCACCGCTGGCCGGTCTGGCTGGTGTGCTTCCATCGTCTGAGCCAGCTTTACTGAAAAGACTAATTATAGTCAGGGAGCCCTAGAACAATTTTTTTTTTATTACTAACAAGCTAATTTTTTGTTAGTAGCTTTATTTTGATAAGACAAACAACATTTTTATCGAAAATTATTTATTACGAAAAATCTTGAAAGTGGTAGCTAACAGAGATAGAAAGGATTTCATAATTAGATTTGATGGTGTCCACGTAATATGGACAGCGCATAAAGTGCGACGTCCCTGGCGTATGGACCTGCGGGGGTGCCGGGGCCGCCGGAGGACAAGGCGGAACTGGTTTGGAGCGGCGACGGCGGCGAGCTGCACGACGGGACTCGCTCTCTCTTCTTCCCGAACCACCGGCGCACGCGCACGTCCACTTATAATATACCAATTAGCAACATTGTAAAATCGTAATATATCGTAATATATTCTATCGTTTACCTCTTTTATTAAATCTACCATAAGATAGGACACGACAGATGGTCCTAAAATATGGATTGTTCTATTTGTAGGACAATGTTACTCTTAAATTATACACCTAACTATTAACCTACCAATATACAATAAATCAGCTGGTTAGGGTTCCGTTTTAGGGTTCTGTAATCAACAAAACTTGGTTGACTACGGTACCCTAAAACGGAACCCTAACCAGCTGATTTTTTGTATATTGGTAGGTTATGGCACAATTTCACCAATGACTGTTAAAGTTAATGCTCGAATTAGTATCACTTTACCTCGTTTTTCATATGGATGAAAGAGAAGATACGATATTTTAACAAGCTGTTAACACAAACAGACGTCGATGAAATCGGGCCTAATAGTTATATAATTTAAGAGTAACATTGTCCTACAAATAGAACAATCCATATTTTAAGACCATCAAATCAAAGTATGAAATCCTTTCTATCTCCGTTAGCTACCACTTTCAAGATTTTTCACAGATAAAAATGTTGTTTGTCATCAAAATAAAGCTACTCACAAAAAATTTGCTTGTTAGTAATAAAAAAAATGTTCTAGGGCTCCCTCGCTATAAACAGTATTTCCAACAAAAAAAGAATCATCAAAATCTGTTTATAAACGACGTAAGACGTTCTGTCTGCGAGAACCGAACCCGCGATCTCCAGCTACCGACGCGTTCACCGATTGAGCCACCAGAGGCGTCGATAAAATCTATACAGGGTGCAATTAAACCTTCCTGCACAATTTTTTCCATGGCTTAGGTATCATTAGGATTAACTTTCGGAAGCTATTTCTCAACATTTTAGTACTGAGTGATTATAAAAGAAAAAATAAGTGTATTTTTATTTTTAACAAGGATCAATATATCAAAATTTGGCAGGAAGGTTTAATTGCAGCCTGTATACAAATGAATTCTAAATTTTGTTCCCGCTAAAACACGAGAATGGCTTAACCGTTTTGGTAATTTTAGTCTTGAAATGTTCATGGAAGCCCAGGGCACTGATTCACGAATCACGATGCATAATTCGCCTCGAATTCGGAAAGTTCATCGCGCAACATCCAATAAACGCTCGCCGGCATTGACCAATGACTGCACGGTAAAGGGGTACCTATGAAGATTTTTATATGAAGCCTGGCGGACCTACCTGTCCGCCATTTACCAATTTAAGATATTGCAACTTTGACAGCTCAAATCTTCGAAATGTGACACTTTACGCGGTTTTGTCCAAGATTATTTTTTGTTTGTATTTTTTACGGGGAGCCGTTTACTAACCTAATTCGGGTCCGGTGGAATTAAGTATTATATAAAATTAATAAAAAGCAATGTACATAGGATAAATTAGTATAATCGGTTTTCACAACAATTCGACAGTACAAATTCATTTCCTAACAAGGTGTCAGATATCAAAACATCAAAAAATAAACATCTTCTAAAATCTGAATGGCCAACACCATCTTACACTAAAGAGGTTTTACCTCAACAGTATTGATGTTAGCTATCCATTTTTGAAAAAAATATTCGTGAACGCAAAAAAACACAATGGCGGATAGTAGGTCGGCCAAAATCTTCATACCCCTTTCCGAAACCGTGTCGAAAGGGTTATGAGAATCGTAAGTCGCACTGTAGGAAAGGTTTATGTTAGGAGAGAAGTGATACGAAGTTCGCCGGATCATTTGGTATAATATGATTATATTAAACCAAACACGAACACGAACCCTAGTTTTCAGCAGGCCTAAGATGTGCAAACGAGAAAATCTCGAGATATCTCACTCTCGTGTGTAGTTATATTGTCGAGAACGACATAATGTCAAAATCATTTTTTGACATTAAGTCGATAGCTTTTGACGACAGATTTACACGACAAAAATTGTATGTCATGTTAAGGTCAATAGAGATGAAGATAAAAACCATCAAACATCGAGAAAACGTGTAGACAAAATTTTCTCGTTGGCGTATGCTAGAGGGGCTGATCCCAAGACTTTGTCGTAGGGCTAGGGTTCTAACAGACAGAACATTACACACGTCACCTCACACACGATCAACCAATCTTTGTAATATTTAATTTAAGAACCTATAGATCTTTTTAATTGTATATTTATGCAGGGTGCAATTAAACCTTCCTGCCAAATTTTTTCTAGGGCTAAGGTACTCGTATTATTAGGAGAGTCCATTTAACCAAAAAAATTGGGTGTTTTTTTTTATGACATATTTCCTATTTATTTATTTATAATATAGCTATAATTCCACTTAGCAATGCAGACTGTTATTCATGATCTTTTCTTGGTTGTTTATTTGTTCCGTTGCTTCGTGGCCCCATTCTGGGTAAAAGCCTCCTCCATTTCTTTCCACCTGTCTCTGTTTTTAGCAGTTTGCATCCAGCTCTTCCCTGCTATTTTTGTGATGTCATCTGTCCATCTTTTCTTTGGCCTTCTTTTCTTCCTTTTGCCTTTTGGGCCCTGTCATTTAGTTGCAAGGTAAGTCCACCTGTTATCACTGTAACGGGAAAGATGTACAGCCCAAGTCCATTTCTGTTTTAAGCAAAAAAGCAGAGCATCCTTTATCTTTGATTTCATGCGAATATCTGTGTTTCAAATTTTTTGTATCTTCCTCAGTTTCAGCATGCTACGTTCCATTGCATGTTGGCATGACTTAATTTTCTTTTTTACTTTTTCTGTAAACACCCATGTCTGGTTAGCATAAGTGAGACTAGGAAGAATGCATGAATCCGTTACAGTCTTCTTTATGTTTAGGCTATAGTCTCCCTTTAGAATTTCTTTCTGTGCCCAGTATTTTTTCCATGCTATACTGATACGTCTTTCTACTTCACTTTCGTTGTTATTTTCATTAAAAGATACACGTTTTCCCAATTATATGTATTCGTTTACGTATTCTATCAGGCTGTTCTCTACTTTTATTGTTTTATTGACACTGTTTGACATAATTTTCGTTTTGGACGCGTTCATCTCAAGGCCAACTTTTTTACACTCCAAGTTCAACATTTTCAGCATTGATTCTAAGTGTGCGGCTGATTCACTTAATAGAGCTATATCATCTGCAAATCTCAACTGGGTTAATTTGCGGTTCTGTATCCATATGCCTTTATTATTCCAATTGATTTTATTAAAGATATCTTCAAGTACAGCTATAAACAACTTTGGGGACAACGGGTCTCCTTGTCTTACCCCTCTCCCAATTACAAACTCTTCTCCTAGCTTTTCTAGTTTCACTCTGCTGGCACTTTTAGAATATATAATGGTTTTGATGATGTTAACATATTTTGTATTTATATTGATATTGGTTAGAGCAGTCCATATAGCTGGATGGACTATGCTGTCAAACGCTTTGGAGTAGTCCACAAAAGCTATGTATAGCGGTTTTTTTGTACTCGTTGAACTTTTCTATTTGTTGTTCAAGGGTGTGGATGTGATCTATTGTTGAGTAGTGTGGCCGAAATCCCGCTTGCTCTGTTGATTGATTCTTGTCAATATCTGGTGCTATGCGTCTAAGAATGATAGAAGAGAACAGTTTGTAAATAGTTGACAGGATGCTAATGGGTCTGTAGTTGCCTATGTCAAGTGGATTTCCCTTTTTGTATATTAGTATTATGTTTGATTTACTCCATTGTGAAGGTATTATCTCTTTTTCTAGTACTATGTTGAATAATGCTTTTAGATAGCTCACTAGAATCGGCGCTCCTATCTTTAGGGCTTCGTTAGTAATGTTGTCTTCTCCTGGGCTTTTTTCCGGTTTAAGCTGTCTAATTTGCATTAATATTTCTTTTTCTGTTATTGGTTCCACTTTTGTTACTTCTGTTTCTGTCATTTCCAAACTAGTATATTCTTTATTTTCTGCTATTCTTTCTATTTCTGGTTTTTATATAGTGACGTATAGAAAGCTGAAGCACATTTTATTATACTCTTTCTGTCTTCAGTTTCTCCATTTTCGTTGTTCAAACTTGTTATCCAATTTTTATGTGTAGAAAGTTCTTTCCAGGCCGGTTTTGAGCTCCGGAAAGATAACATATTTTTTTGTCTATAATTTCTTTTCTGTGGTTAGCATAGTCCTTTTTTATTGATCGGTTAGTTTGTTTAAATAAGTTCTTAAGTTCCTCTCTTATTTCTTTGCTTTTGCTCTTTGTGAATATTAATTCTGTTCTTCTTCTTATTAAAGATTTTGTGTCTTCGCTGATGATGTTATTGAATTTATTATTATCGTTTTGTGTTTGGTCTTTTTTAGTGCTTTTCAAAATTACTTCTTCCAGTTTGTTGCTAAAGGACTGCACTGTTGGATTTTCAATTAAAAATTCTTGAAGATCTGGAAGGTTATTTTTTAGGTTTTGAATGTAGTTAGCTCTCTCACTCGTTGACTTTAGTTTGCTGGGAATGTTTTTAAATTGCCTTCGGCACAGTTTTGGTTTCTTAATTATTACTGAGCACCTTATTAACCGGTGGTCTGAAGGGAAGCATATTTTATTCAAAACTTCTACATTGTTTATCAATCTTGGATTAGAGCTCAATATAAAATCGATTTCGTTTTTGGTTTTATGATCTGGTGATAACCATGTCCATTTTCTGGAGTTTTTCCTCTTAAAGTATGTGTTCATTATTGCTAATTGGTTTTCGTAGGCATATTGTATTAAACGTTCACCTCTGGAGTTTCTAACGCCGTAGCCATATTTACCCGTCACAGAATTTTCGTGTGGTTTAGCTTTACCTATTTTGGCATTGAAGTCACCTACAGTCCGTCTAAAAAGTCATGAAATTAATTGAGGGCGCTAGTAACTTATATGTAGCAACCCTATATAGCGCGACAAAAACCGACTTTGATACTTGCATTATTTTATCTGTCAACTATTTTTAATGAAATGAATAATTTGTGAAATTCGCATAAACCTAAATCAAGAAAACAGTCTGTCAACTATTTCTGTATTTCTTAAACTAATAAACAATTACCTACTGACTTAATTAAATAAATAATACCTAAATATTATTCTACAAGATATAAGATGGTATAAATAACAGGCCAAAACATTTAATTAAATATTTATTTATCTAACTTAATAAAGTAACAACGAGAAATGAATAAATTAAATTACTCGGAATCCAAGCTGTCGAGGTACTCTATTTCAGAAAAATGATCATCAAAATCTTTAAAATTCATATCGCTATCACTGCTTGAATCACTTTCTACTCGAATGATAAGGTCATCCATATCTTTATATAAGGTTCTCCCTCGTTGAAAATAATCTTTTTCAATCTTTTTCACATGCTGGCAGCAATTTTTCCAGTGTTCCGCTGTAATGCTACTAAAAGCTTCTTCCATCAATATTTTGACATCACGAGTCCCAACATTGTGTGCAGAAACTTTTTTTTTTTGCAATAGCCCAAATAAGTTCTATTGGGTTCAAATCACAGTGGTAAGGTGGCAGCCTTACACTGTGTGTCCATTCTCACCCAACAATTCATCAATTGCATAAATGGGTTGAGGTTTATGTTGTTTAACCAATATTAGTAAATTAGGTTTTCTGAGCCTTGGGTCAAATTCAACATTATTTTCAAGTAGCCAGTTCTTAATTTCTTCAACTTTTGAACATGAGGTAGGTGCTTTATTTGTAATCACAGAGTGATAAGGAGCATTGTCAAAAACAATAATACTGGGCTCATGTAGGTTTGGAATAAGTTTTTCAGTTATCCACTTTATAAAATTGTGGGCATTCATTTCTGAATGATAGTCTTCCATTTTATTTTTGCCACTGAATATCAACAAACAATTAGGTACAAAACCCTTTTTACTTCCTGCATGGACAATGATGTACCTTTTACCCTTTGATACATCCTGTTTCACTCCTTCAATGTTGATAGACTGCCAACATTTTTTAACTTTATACAGAGATGTACAAAATACCCTGTACAATGTATCTGAAATACAAAATGCAAGATACTTTTAAATTAAGTATTTCAGATACCAGATACAAAATACTTTCTAGAATAGTATCTGAAGTACTAAATACAAAATAGGTATCTTCTAAAGACGTCTTAAGATAAAAATACTGTTGTAAAAAAAACATTTTTATGAATGTTTCTTTTTTTATTGATTGCGCAAACGTTACACAATATAATATTATCTAATATATATATATATATATATATATAAATCTCCTGTCACGATGTTTGTCCGCGATGGATTTTTCCAACTTGAGAGATAGGATAGCTTAGATCTTTAATTATAGTCGCAATTTTATTTTATTGCAAATTATTTGTCTATAAAGAGCGACCATTGTTTATGCGACGCGGGTCACGGGATAGCGATGGACGTTGCCATGGTGACATACTTATTTAGTCACTAATTCAATAAAATAATACGGGCGATATACTTTATAAAATATGGCAAAGAAACGTTTGCCGGGACAGCTAGTAATATACTTTTAAGGTTTTAATTGAGACTTAAGTAAAACTAGTTCTTCAAACAGTTTATCACTCATTTTTCTTCGATGAGGCCTCTCATGATTATGCCCCCAAATGAGAAGAGTCGCTCCACAGAGGCAAACTAGGTGTTGTATTTGATATTTTTTTTTATTGTAGGATAAGCATTTAAGCTGTTTAAGTTGGTATCCTTATTATTTAAGTATTGCAAAGTTTCTAAGTCAGCGATGCTGCCAGGAGATGCTGTGTTTTCGGCACTTGCAACTGAGGAATCAGAATCTTCTAAAAACATGTAATAAGATTCATCTTTTGTCTTTTTTTTATGCCACCATAAACAATATTGAAATATTGTTTAAAGCCTCTGATTTTTGTTTTTCAGTCCGATTAATTTTTCGTGTTTCAGTCAGGATAAGTTCTTTTACATATTCTTTCCGCGCTTTTGGTACCCATCTCATTTTAAAGAACAGATGTTACACCGAGGCCAATATTGCATCATTTGCTGCAGGCTCGAACTGCAAAAACTTTTTAAAACGTCTATTTAAGTTTTCTTCAATCACATCTAGCAGGGAGCCGCAGTATTTAAGATTTTCCGTCTTAAGACATTTGATCACATGTTGAATTCTTATTAGCTCGGGTAACAGAGAACCATAATAAGTGTCTTTTTCCCCTTGCAGGCTTTGAATAGCTTCTGCTATTGGCTTTGAACAGTCCACATATTCACTTAAGAAGTGAATTTCATTTTCCTTCAACGGAGATAATTTTAACATTTTCATGGTTTCATTAAGACTGTTCTGTACAGCTAAAAGATCTTGTATGGAATTGTAATAAGAGTTCCATCGAGTTGCGCATGGAGAAGTTGGTGACTTTCCTATCATCTCTAAATATGTTTCACATGCTTTTGGTGATCTGGAACATAAGTTCCAGAGTGCTTGGCACTTTGCTAAAGCCGTATCATGCAGTTTATTATAAATAGTATTTTTAGCCTTGCTTGTTTAAAATCTGTACTGGCAATTAAGTGCAAAGTGTGCGTAGCGCATCGTTCATGTACAGGCAGTAGGCAATCACTTTCTAAGTCTGATGAAGTTGAAACGTCTGGAAAACATTGTAGTAGTAGCAATGAATCATCATCTTCATCATTGACTTCTGCGAGTGACGTTTCTTCAATATCTTCATCAATATGTGAAACATGTTCATTAATTTCAATTAACTCTGAATCAGTTTTTCCATGTACATCAAAAGCTTTAACCATATTCGAACCGTTATCTGTAACTGTCTTGACAATTTTAGATAGTTTCAAGTCATGGTCTGAATGTATATCAGCTATCATTTCTGCAACTTTATCGTATGTGTGAGCCCCTTTAAATCTCCTGCACGCTATGGCAGCACTTTTCCTTGCAAAAGTTTCAGTTTCAATCCAATGGACTGTAACCCCCAAATAACTTCTTTTGGAGGAAGACCAAATATCAGCCGTACTGCACACAAATTCGACAGTGCTCAACTCTATTTTAATTGTTTGTTTAAATTCATTGTACTCATCACAAATTCTATTTTTAGCTGTACGGCGACACATAACATTTGGAGGCTTTGTTAGTTGCTGTGCACCTTCAATCAAAGCTTTAAAAGACTTATACTCCACTATGGATACTGGTGACATGGTTTCAACAATAAATTGTACAATCAACTTGTCTAAATTAACATATTTTGAACCAATTCCAACATCAGTAAGAGTAGACTGCTTCATTTTTTTATGTTTCAATGATAATTCTGAACCGCTGCTACTCATCTCAATATGTTTCCTTTTCCTCTGGTTTGAATTTTTAAGTTTTTCATAATAAGCTTGCAACAGATCTGAGTGACCTTTCTTCTGTAATAAAATGAAAAAGGACATTAGTACATTAAAAAAAATCAAGTATTCATTAATTCTTATGACAAATTCCTCATAAAATAAGTTTTTTGAATAAGTAAACCGTAATTGAAATATTTATCTTATCTTTTACTTATAAAAATGAATGCATCTTTAAAAAAACCTACCTTTAAATGCTTCAGGAAATTTTTAGTAGAAGTAACACTACCCTTTATAACTTTTGAACATAAATTGCATATTGCAGATACATTCACATCACTTCCATCAACTTGTTTAATATCTTTAAAGCAATGCTTTAAAATTAGTGGTATATTCAAATTATTCTCTTTATCTCTGAAAACAATAAAACAAACTCTTTAGGGAAAGAAATATGAAATTTTAAGACGTCAGTGACGCAGTATTGGGCAGAGTAACACACATTAACATTCCTTCCGATTTGTCTGGGTGCAAGTTTGAAATAATAACCTTTTTAACCTTCTCTAGAAAACCAGAAATACGGCAAAAAAGGAACGATTCATTTTTATTGTATACAAGATACATGAAGTGGATACACAGAATACAAATTACTCACGGAGAATGGTTGTGATTACCTACAACTGAATTACACACAAATGCGTAAAAATATCATTAATGATTTTTGTTTGTTGTTATTCTAACCTCTTCCCGTCTGTTCGGGAGTTGCATACACATTTCTGTCGTCCCTGTCTTCGACTCGTAAAGTGTATAAAATCTGATCAAATATTATACTTAGCAAAATCAAGTAAAACTTACGTTTCCATGGTCGCAATCTCGAATTTTACAAAAGCAATATTGTAGATCTAGATCCACACTAAGAAATGTATAATATTATTATAACCACTATAAATTAGTTTAATTACTGTTTTCTGTTCAAAGCAAAAGTCAATGGTTCAAAGTGTCAAAGTGACATCCTGACATGCCCGCCAAAACTCAGTTTTCAGTTTGACAGGTATTATAGTATCAGTACTCAGTGTCTTCCTAAACTGTTACCAGTGTACTGGCCTAAGCGCTTTGTTCTTCGTGAAATTTAAACTAGAGAGACGAAGCCAAAAACAACATAGAAATATATGGAAATGTTCAAATACATACAGTTTTATGTTAATTTTATGCTAATGGAAACTAAATTTATGGTATTTTGATTTATGTCACACTTGACAGTACACTGATATTTTTTAGAAACACAACCAATATTAAGTCAGAGATGCCAACCTGCAAATAATTTCAGATCGGTGGGGAACCAATAGAAAATCTAGAAGTGTCTATCGTCGCGCCATCTGGTGCAGATTATAAAAAGAAAACAGCCTATTCTGACGAATTCTCAAAAATTGTAACACTTCCAGCAAAAATAACTAAAAGTATTTTAGCAAACATAGTATCTACAAAATACTAAGATACCAAATAACAGGTATTTAAATACAAGATACAAAATGAATTTCAAAAAAGTATCTGAGATACAGATACAAGATACGTATTTTGTATCTTGTATCTGTATTTCAGATACTTGTATCTTAGATAAGTCACATCTCTGACTTTATATGATTCATGAATATAACTTTCATCAATATAAATGATGTCTTTCTGTAATTCTTCCGGTAAATCTCTGTTTTTCATTATTATATCTAAATATTCCTCCCTCTTTACAGCAATATGTGTTTTTTCGATCAAAGCTGTTCACATTGATTGACATTTTTTGAAGGAAAAGCCTAGAGATTTTATTATCTTCCTCAAATGTTCTAGACTGCAGTCAAATTCCAATTCCGTCTTGGCTACTGCTTGTAATTTCCTCAGTGTAGGCACTTCTTTTGCACAGTATTAAAAAAACTGGATCTGTTGACGGAGGGCGCACATGGTAAAATCATCCATTTCTTTTAAAGGACGGCCACTTCTGTGTTTTCCAGGAGTTCGAAATATACCGTCATTTTCTGATCCCTCATCGGCAATCCGCCGGACTGTAGTTTCCGATACTCCTAAAATAAATAAATAAAATTCGCTTAGTTTCGAAATAAACCTTAAATATCTAGTCAATCTGTTAATACTTATTGCTTTAGTGATAGAGATTGACAGAAAGTTAGTTAAATAAAAATATAACTTTCTGAAGTATCAAAATGTCTAGGGTTGACTAGACTCCAATCAGACATAACCTAAAATGAATAGTATGTAAACAATGTTCGATTAGGGTATTAAACTTAGGTTTATCGAATGGTTAAATGGTTATCCTTATGAAAAATGAACAATAACAATGTTACATACCCGTAATAAACGCTGTACGAGCGTATACATCCTCCAAATTCGACAAAATGTGTCCAGCTTGTTGTTCCGCCAAACAACGTAGAAAAACGTTATAAATGATACCTCGAGCTTGACTATTAACAGTTTTCTTCTTCTGCTATTGCTAATAAGCGTGAAGTGTTGGTTTTACAATGTTTTTCCTTAAAATTTAGTTATTCAAACGAAAACACAGCCAACCATTAAAATGCGCGAGAAGTATTAATGACGTTTATACTTTTTTTTAAGGTTGCCAGGCTACTGAAAATTTTAGTTCCGCAAACATTAATTTCATGACTTTATAGACAGACTGTATGATAAGACTGTTTTCGTCAGCCAGTTCTTGTGCTTTAGTTAAGTCATCGTAAAATTTTGTAATTTCTTCTTCAGTAGCGCTTTCAGTGGGAGAATATACTTGAATCAGCGATAAAGATCTCTCCTTGAAATTTAGTTTTAGCAGAGCTACTCTTTCCGATATTCCTTGAAAACTGCTTATATCTTTAAGTGATTTTTTAATTAAGAAGCCAACGCCGTGAAGTTCCTGTGTTTATCCTATGTAGCTGAATAAATATTCTTTATGTTCCTCTATAGAATAACCTTTAATTTTTAATTCTGCAAGACCAATAATGTCTCACTTTATTTCTTCTAATGCATTATTCAGTTCAAGAAATCTTTCTTTTGTTGAGATTGATCTCACATTGAATGTACATATTTGGAGTCCTTCGTCTTTTTTAGTATTCACATTTTTTATTTGTGGACATGGTGGACATGTTTTGGCGGGTGTTGGTCTACTTTCCCCACGGTGACCGGCCGGATTGGGGAAGCCCGCTGCCGATTGCTGTTATTTAGTTGCTATTTGGTTTGATTAGGAGTTATAGTACTAGAGAATGAGTTTAATTTGGGTCTCAGTAGGTCGAAAGCATTCCTTTTATTTTCTTTTGTTGAAAAGGTATTTGCTGCCTTTTTGGGCTGATTTTGGTTCTGAGGTGAGGTTGATTGATCTCTTTTCCTCTTTTCTTTTTTTGTGTTTCTGTTTTTTATAATCAATTGATCATATTTAATAAATGCAATATTTCCTTTCGCCCTTTCTTCTAATACTTTTGGTTTCAATTCCTTCCCCTTCTCTAAAACCTCCTTGGCAAAATCTTCGGTAATGTAGACATTATGTAATTGTTTCTTAGCTTTAAGTATTTCACTTCGTTTCCAGCTGCTTGTGAATGCCAGCAACACTGGTCTTATCTTATTTTCTTTCCCTAATCCGATACGGATGACATATTTTATCCCATATAAAATCGTTGCAGAACGGTCACTCGCGGCGCGGGGGAATGAGCGGGGGGAGGCGCGCGCGCGGGCGACGACGCGTCGTGTCCATTAATTGTAGTGTTTTTTAGGATAACTTTCGGAAGCTATTTCTCAACATTTTAGTACTGAGTGATTATAAAAGAAATAATAAGTGTATTTTTATTTTTAACAAGGATCAATATATCAAAATTTGGCAGGAAGGTTTAATTGCACCCTGTATGTAACAGTGCTTTATTATATGACTGTATGTGTTCTAAATAAAGAGAAAAAAAATATTTTCAGGAGTCGCTGAGCCCTGCGGAGCGCGCGTGGGTGGAGTATACGCGGGCGCGTGAGAGCCTCGTGCTACGGCTCTTCTACGGGCAGATGCGTTCCACCGTCCGCTGCACGGTCTGCGCCGCCGCTTCGGTTACCTACGACTCCTTCTCCAACCTGTCGCTGGAGCTGCCGCCGCGCGCGCCGCGCTGCACGCTCGCGGTACGTATACGCACGCTGTAACGTGCACGCTCGCGGGCTACGGGCAGATGCCGTCCACCGTCCGCTGCACTTTTCCTTTCTGATTCCTTCTCCAACCTGGTTGGAGAAGGAGTCGTAGTTTAGCACGCTCGCGGTACATGTATGCTCGCTCGCAGTATGCACACGCACGACATACACGCCACGGGCGTATATACATGCTCGCGTTACGTATATGCACGCCACAACGTATATGCATGCTCGCAGTACGTATACACACGCTAGCTGTACGTATACGCATTACGTACACGCGTGACGTACGGCGTGTACGTCATGCATTTACGCACACTGGCGTACACGTGGACTTGGTTATAAAACTTATTAGTAGGGGAGGTCGCGCTCATTTTGAAAAGTCATTTCATATCGAGCGAAAATCATTACAATAATAGTATTCCACTAATACATAACAGCTTTGATCGTCAGCTGCTTCAGAAGTGGTGGAATAAAAATTGAGAGTATCTCAAAGTTGTTGTTGGGAATCGTATTGAATTGACATTAAAAAGATCCCAATTCGCACCCAATAAAGGTTCATATCTAGATTATACACGTTTAGGTTCGGCAGGTGTCGTTTTAGTTTTAGTATATAACAACAGATGGCGCTTTAAAAGTAAAATTTATATAATTCTTCTTAACAAATATTGACTATCGAATTAATAACTTAAATGTCGTCTACGCGACGCCCTAGGATACATTGAGCGCGAAGTAGGGCTATATTGGTTATAACTTATATCGCTGGCTGACGGTTTTTCCACCGTCGTATTAACGACTGACGGTTTTCTTTATTATTTACAAAGTAGAAACATTCACCTGTATAAATTTTGTACGGTATAAAATGACTTTATATTCAAAAATTTTTTACATATTCAGTAACGCGACTGACGTTGAATCCCCCGTCTGCAATACGGCTGACTTTTTGGGTTAAACATGACTTTTTGGGTTAAACATGACCTCAATAATCAATAATCATCCATCAGTTTCATACAGTATAAAATTACATTTAGCAAAAATTTTTTCGACAACTTTGAGACACTCTCAATGTACAACCCACCACGGGTGCGGCGACTGACGCTCATTATGTTGATTATTAAATATATGACTTAGAAATCAATAGCACTACCTCCCCTATCATATATGAAAAATACGCCCCGTCCCGCTGCTGACATACGTGAAGCTTCAAGAGATTCAATCGGTACTCTGTAAGCAGTGTAGATTTTTTATTACAAGCCTACAAGGATCTTTTGTACTAGTATTTTTTATTAGAGTCGTGTGGGTCAAGTGTGCGCATTTAAACTTTGATGCTTTAAAAATCTTAAATATTATTAGTACAATGAAACAAAACTGTGTTCATTTGTAAGACTGTGTATTTGTCTCCAACTTAAACACAACAATAGTATTTTTCAATAGCTTATATTTTAAGAAACTTTAGAAAACAATAACCCTTCCATTTTCGCACTTTTACCCCAGTATCGGGGTATGTGTACGCAGCACTTTGGGTAAGTGTACGCATCAACAAATTATATATATTTTAGAACATAAATAATATTCTTTTATAATTTTAATTTGTAACTACTTAAAGTTACTTAAACTAATCAACAAAATCGTCTTAAATCAAAATATGAGAATAATAATTTTCACTTAGAAATATTTAGTTACTTCGTCATACTGTGACTCATACATGTAAATTGTAATACAAAAAAAGTGCCGTGTGCGGAGCTGGTGCACTGTTTTTGCCACCAGACTCCACAAAGGCTTCATTCAATCCAATCTTCAGTCGGTGGTTCAGAATACTGTTCGCCACTTTAAGGGAAAAGGCTTCTGCGCACACTTAACCCAAAGCATAGGAACAGGGTTATACGAATATCGTTAATTCCTGCATCATCAGAATATCCTAAACACTGGCAAATAACAAACTTGATATTATGTTGCACTCGATAGCAAGAAGCTTATTTAGAAAAAAAATACATGACTACAAAAGATTACGCATCAAAATTTACAAAATATCGTAAATATTTGAGCAAAAATCTTCATTTATCTGTCAGTCCAAAACGGCACGCGCGCAGCCGCTGGGACACGAGCGCTTCGCAAGGCATCCTGTGGGTTATCGAAGAGGGGGGTTGCCGTTCCTCAGCGTCATATATTTTTCGAGATATTTACAATGCGCACACTGACACGCTGCGCACACTTGACCCACATGACCATACTCCATTATAGTCCATATACTATATTGTACCACAGACCAGTAAATACAATATTTCCTTAGTCTTTGATTGTACTAATCTGTATCTAACAGTATCTGTCACTCAACTCAAACTCAAAAATTTTTATTCAGAATAAATTTTTGCAAATATTTTCTGAAAGTCTACATGATGCCTACCACCGGTTCGGGAACTAACCCGGCGAGAAGAACCGGCGTAAAAACTCGCACGGGGCCCACTTTATTTACCAAAAAAAAGTGAGAAAAAAAATAATCTTTTAAAATATATTTTTTTATATTTTTATCATTAACGTAGAAAAAAAGGCGGAGGGAGTCTTGTTATATACAAAGTGTCTTCACTTTTCTTCTGAGTCGGCCACGCACACGTTCTGACGCCTGTCAAATGGTATGGACTAGCGCAAGAATGTGTGCGTGCGGACCGTGTACATACAGCCAGCTGGCCGACTCTGAACGACATAGTTTTGTGTATGGTGGGACTCCGTCCGCCTTTTTTTATACGTCCATGATTTTTATAATAAATCTTAAAAAAAAACTATTTCAGGATTGTCTCAGTCTCTACTTGGACGATGAGACGATACCGGGCTGGAATTGCCCGAACTGCAAAGAGAAGCGCGATGCGGTCAAAAAGCTCGACATATCCCGTCTTCCGCCGGTGCTAGTCATCCATTTCAAGAGGTTCTACGTCGATCCCAAGGAGTATATGTGTAATACATACAGAAAAAAGCAGACATATATAGATTTTCCACTAGAAGACCTTGACATGAGGCAGTTTTCGCTGCAGTCGTCTCATAACAAGTCTTTTTACAATTTATATGCGGTTTCAAACCATTACGGTTCGATGGAAGGCGGCCATTATACCGCATACTGCAAAAGCAGTGAATTTGGAAAGTGAGTACATTTTGGCATATTTGACATTAGCTCAGACTTTCAGGCGTTATTAGTAACTACCCAAAATATCTATATTGAATTACTATTTAAAGATCACGTAAGGGCGCATTTTCATTAGTCGTTAACTCGTGCGGTATACAGCATACGGGGAGTCTATGACAACTAATGGCGCATTTTGATTGGTCGAGGCATGATCTCCCGCACCCCGCATGCGGGCCCTATCGACCAGTGAAAATGCGCCAAAAGCTAGTAGTGAGGGAGCCCTAGAACATTTTTTTTTTATTACTATCAAGCTAATTTTTTGTGAGTAGCTTCATTTTGACAAGACAAACAACTTTTTGATCTGCGAAAAATCTTGAAAGTGGTAGCTAACAGAGATAGAAAGGATTTCATACTTTGATTTAATGGTCCTAAAATATGGACTGTTCTAATTGTGGGACAATGCTACTCTTAAATTATATAACTATTAACTTACAAATATACAAAAAAAAATCAGCTCGTTAGGGTTCCGTTTTAGGGTACAATAGTCAACCAAGTTTTGTTGATTACAGAACCCTAAAATGGAACCCTAAGGGCCTTATCACACTGGCGATTAGCGAGCGATTTGAAAGCGACGCGACTGCGCAGCGCGCACTCCGCGATTGTGCGACGTGCACGCCGCGACAGCGCAGCGTCGTCGCGGCGTGGCGTGTACGCCATTTTGTACACTCGTGTTTTGTATACTCCCTAGACGTGTGTACAAAATGGCGTCCACGCGACGACGCTGCGCTATCGCGGCGTGCACGTCGCGCAATCGCGTCGCTTTCAAATCGATCGCTAATCGCCAGTGTGATAAGACCCTAACCAGCTGATTTTTTTGTATATTGGTAGGTTAATACTTAATAGTTATATAATTTAAGAGTAGCATTGTCCCACAAATAGAACAGTCCATATTTTAGGACCATTAAATCAAAGTATGAAATCCTTTCTATCTCTGTTAGCTACCACTTTCAAGATTTTTCGCAGATAAAAAAGTTGTTTGTCTTATCAAAATGAAGCTACTCACAAAAAAATAGCTTGTTAGTAAGTAATAAAAAAAACTCCCTGACTATAGTAGGGAATATTACACGAAGGTCGGAGCAGATGGCGCTACTTGCACATACAGTCAACAATCCGACCAAAATCCAACATGTTGCACATGTCATACGAGGGCTGCTATTTATGTATCCGGAATTAAAAAAAGAAACAAACATATATAATTTAATATGGTTTTATTGCTTTTCAAAATATTCGCCGCGATGATCGACACATTTTTGCATACGCTGGAACCAATTTTCATAGCACTTTTTCCATTCTGATTGAGGTATCTCCAAAACGTGCATTTTGAACGCATCAACAGCCTCTTCGCGGCTCGAAAAACGTTGACCACGTAATTTGTTCTTCGCGTATGGAAATAAAAAGAAATCGTTAGGTGCCAAATCAGGGCAGGTGCCAAATGACCAGTCAATTCGATCTTTTGACCCTCCAAAAACTGAGTTGTTTCAGCTGAGGTGTGACAGCTAGCATTGTCGTAATGTAATATGATTCTGCGTTGTCGGTTGTCCTTTCTTATTTCTTCAAAAACTTCTGGTAAACAAATGGTCGTATACCATTCAGAATTAACCGTTTTACGATTCTCTAATGGCACTGTAGCCACATGTCCATTAATTCCAAAAAAACAGGCGACCATTTCCTTCAAAGTACTTTTTGCACGAGTAACTTTTGTTGGTTTCGGCTCATCTTGGAACACCCACACCGTTGACTGTTGTTTAGTTTCGGGGTCATATGCATAGATCCAAGATTCATCACCTGTGTAGATATTATAAACGGCTTTTGACGTACCACGGTTGTATTTTTTTATCATTTTTTTGCACCAATCGACACGAGCCCGTTTTTGATCGATTGTCAAGTTGTGCGGAATCCAACGCGAACATATTTTTTTTACAGCCAAATGTTCGTGTAGTATCTTATGTATGCTCGTCATACTTATGCCTAAGGACGCCTCTATCTCGCGATATGTAACATGACGATCACGCATTATTAGTTCCCGCACAGCATCTATATTTTGTGGGACAACAGCTGTTTTTGGGCGACCTTCTATATTTTCATCCGTGAGCATAGACCGCCCACGATTAAACTCACTGTACCAGTGATAAACAGTGGTTTTTGATGGTGCTTCATCTCCAAAAGTTGCGGTGAGTTGAATAAAGCACTGTTGTTGATTTAGCCCACGCCGAAAATCGTAGTAAATCATTGCACGAAAATGTTCACGCGTTAAATCCATAGCAAATGAAGACACGCAATTTTCAAAATGACGCCACAATGGAAAAATAATTGACAGTCACATGAAACAAAATGTATTCTTCAACCAAAGAGTTCTATTTTCAAATGTTGTAATTACTTTTTAAATATTGTTCTTGTAAGTGGCCAGTTCCGGATACATAAATAGCAGCCTATGTATCGTCGTTGCGCCTGCCAAATTCTCTTAGTGTAAGTACTCGCATACGGTTTTGCTCGATCGAGCAATCACGTAGCGTAAAAACCACGGCTCGGGCTTTCGTCCACACATTCAGCATTGCTCGATAGTTTTACTCCAGTTCGAAGGAAATTAGCTACGAATAATAAAAACTAGTGTCAAAAAATTTGTCAAGCCGGCTCGATTCGAGTCTTCAAACTGGCTCGATGCGAGCCTTCGAGCTGTGAGTTTTGCGGTCCACACGGTGGTTTTTGCTCGTTTTCGAGTAAAACTATCGAGCAAAACTGTATGTGAGTACTTAGCATTATGTGTTTTTAGTAAGAATTTCAGAGGTAAACAATAAACTATTTTATTTAATGATGGTTGGACTTGTCAATTAACTGTCTTAGTTCATACATAATAATATTTGCCACCATACAGCATTTTTAATTTATTGATAAGTCCAATCATAATTAAATACAATGCGCCTTTTATAGTAAAATATGTTCTCTTTACTTCTGTTTAGATATAAAAAAATAATCATATCAACACTAGTTTTTTTTTTAAATTTCAGATGGCACAAGTTCGACGACCATGTCGTCACAGAGATACCCCCGAGCGAAGTGAAATCCAGCGCAGCGTACATACTCTTTTACACCGAGTCGTGATACACACACAGCGGCAGTATACGGATATATTTTTGTACGGTAGAGCTGTGGAGAATGATTTCGTTTTGTGTGTGTAAAAAAGTTATACACGATTTTAACATTTGTATTGTTAACTCAAACTGAACTCACAGAATGTAAGTTTTATGCGTCCTTTTCACGTTTGCCAATGTCCCATGACTAAAGCGGGGCATAAATTATTTTGTCTATGCCCATGACTAATATACAGCTTGTCAAAAAAGAGTCGACGCCGAACATAATTTTTAAATTACTTACATAAAAAGTACAAAAACCTTGCAAATAAGAAATGTATCGGAGCGTTAATATTTAAATTGTACAAACGTTCTCTTGAAAATACAAGGCGTAAAAACTACCATTTGAACGTGATTATGTTTGGAAAATTTATTTCAGCATCTACTCTTTCTTGACAGACTACATGCTTGACCAGCGCGGCGGTTCTCAGAATTTTTTGGTGGCTGAATCCTTTTAAGTGTCTAAACACACCATGCCGAAGTTCCGCGGCGGAAGTTCGGTATGATTACGTCAGCAATGTCAAACGCATACAATATAACGCGACGTAATTTCGGCATGGTGTGTCATCGGTAATTTAAAATACATTGCAGGCGGAATCACGCCGAACTTCCGCCGCGGAACTTCGGCGTGGTGTGTCTAGACACTTAGAAGTGACTTTTTGACGGAATCTCCAAAAAAGAATGTTTTGTCTATTAAAACTATAGATTCTGAAAACAATAATAATTTATGAATTGCTCGCGGTGCCCCTACCAGGCTTTCAAAGCACACTTTGAGAATAGCTGCTATAGACTCAATCATGGGCTTACATGGAAAGGTCTCAGAATACTCTGTAACTTAAAGAGTGAAATTGACAACTTGACTTATAAGTCTCCCAGGATCTGATGGCAAAAAGTGAGAAAAGAAATTGACTCTAGCAATACCGGGGTAGTTGGAATAAAACATTTTGATCCTTTTTTTCCTTATAGCGGCTGATTCTGTGTGTGAAACATGCAAATATAAAAATTTATCCAATGATCAAGGATATTTTTTGATAATCCGCCATCAAAATTTGCCATCAGATCCTGGTAGACCTATATTAACCGAGATTTTTCGACGACACGTCGTTTATAAAGAGACTCCTGCTGCACTCAAAGACGACTATTAATAACTTAAGTAATTGTAATTAAAAGAAGATTTTGACATAAGCCCCATACATTATCTGTCAAACTCTTCATTAAATTGAAGGTTAATCATCATAAAATGTGTGAGGGCGGCAGTTAGACTAGGCTACGTTGAATATTTCTCCACGGCACCGGAATGTGATTTTAATACTTGACGGACAGGTGTTATTCAGGACTGTTAAAAGTATTATAATTTTTTCGGTTAGACGAATTTGGCTTTTCTGTTCTTTAATATTGAACTGATTTATGAAAGAGGTTATTTTTATCGAAATTCGAATTTAAAACTTATTATTAGCAGCCAATCCAAAGGACTACTCGAAATAACTGTTATATTATTGTTATTCAATGACCAGTGATTTAATAATATTTAGTTTATATTTTAGCTTCGTACTTATTTTATTTAAGAGTTACTTCATCATTCAGCTTATTTGATGTTATTTATTTTGTTAAAATACAGAATCGTCATACTCATACCTTATCTGATGAAAAGGTTTTGACCATAAAGTTAATATACCTAGCGGAATAGAGAAGCGAAGGCCTGAGCAAGCGAGATGTCACTATCAGTAACACTGCGTGGTAAAAAGAGACGTGTGATACATGACACCAGAACTCTTTTTTGACGTCCAGTCGGCACTTATCGGCACGTTGGTAATTTAATCTCATAGAAAGATGCTTGTGTAAGTGTATACGTACACATATTTTTACTCACAGGTGTAAATCAATTTCGGTTTCGTTTGACAGCTCGAGATTCAAAGCTCTATTCCGCTAGGTATATTAACTTTATGGTTTTGACAGACCTTTAAGAGTCTACCTTTAAGATCTTTCGACGAAACTGGGACAAAAAGCGTCTATTATGCAGCGTTGCCAGATTTTTTTTGTGCCAAGTCGGGACTTTGGAACTTTTTGAGTGAAAAAGCGGGATTATTCGGTCAAAAGCGGGATAAAGTAAAAAAAAGTATAAAATCAAAAGATTTTTAAATTTAAAAGATAAAAATTCGAAAATCTTTTTATTTGCGTTAAAATAACGTTTACGTGACAACAGGTAGCTAAAGTAGCCAAAGAAAATCCACCCTTCTACCTCCCACACTCTTATCTTCATTACGCATCTTTCTATCGTACGCACGCTGCATGTACGTTTGGACTTTCCCCGAAAAGCGGGACTGAGCCTGTCCTGCGCGGGACATTTGATTTTGATGAAAAAATCGGGACGTCCCGCCAAAATCGGGATGTCTGGCAACGCTGCTATTATGTAACATTACCACCAGACCAGAGAAATTAATTTATTGGCAGACTAAGATGGCGCCAGCAACTTTATTGCGTCAAAATTCGTTTATCGCGCAGGTACCGTGCATTTTTCCGCAACAAAAACTATCCTATGTCCTTTCCCGGGACTTACCCGGAAAGTGTCACGGACCTTTCATCTAAATCGGCTCAGCCGTTTCAGCGTCATAATAATATAATAACTCCCACACCGGTTTCGGTGACGGTGGCCGATTTCATTGAAACCAGGCCAGCTACGCAGGAGTAATTTTATAGTGCCCAAGTGTGTGCGCAGTACACAAGAGCACTCTCCATTCCTTTACTCTCATAACCCAATGGGACGGAAGACGACACGACTGGCGAGAGATCAGGCGCAGAACCGACTTTTTACATGCCCATCCGACGCATGGATCATCTCACTTGTCAGACAATCAGGTGATCAGCCTACATTGTCCTAATCAAACTTGGAAATAACATGTTTCCAACGCGGGAATCGAACCCACGACCTCCGAGTCTAGAGCCGAGCTCTGAACCACTGGACCACGGAGGCGTTAATGCAGCGTCATGAGTTATTTCTAATTTATAATATTTAGGAATAACTATGCGATGTAGGCCTGCATATTTGGTTCGGCTATGTCAAATCAATGGAAAGGTGCTCCCAGACAGAAGTTATATAACGTTATAAAACATTGTGTAACACGATAACATTTTATAACATCGTGTAACATACGCTACAACATGTCAAAAAATAAACGTGTATATTGTTATAAATTGTTAAAAAATGTTATCTAACGTTATATAACTTATGTCTGGGAGCACCTTTAGGGCCGATTCACACCGGAATGGCAGAGGCGAGGCGAGCAGTTTCAGTGTCATATGATTTTAAACTTTATCTTCATTAGTGTAATACATAGCATCGCTTGAGAAATCGCCGCCGCCGGCGGCCGCCAGAGGCCACGAGCGGCCACGGGCGGCCGTAGATTTCTCAAGCGATATGCTACGTATTACAATAATGAAGATAAAGTTTAAAATCATATGACACTGAAACTGCTCGCCTCGCCTCTGCCATTCCGGTGTGAATCGGCCCTTAGACTAGGCTTACCGTAACTAGACCAAATTACCGCCATCTATCTGTGAAACAATTTCTCTGATAGTTCACACTTCTTCACTTTATACCGCTGAACCGATTTTGATGAAATTCAGTATGGAGATACTTTAATTAACTGGATAGGACATAGGATACTTTTCGTAGCGGAAAAATGTACGGCTCTGCTGTACGAGTTGCGGGCATCAACTAGCGAATCTTCCATTTTAGGCGACAGATCTTTAAGTGCGCGGTCTATTATCCGCTTTGTAAATATTACTTTGTAAGAGGGTTATAATGTGACTCGCTATTTATTAATTCATGAAGCCCCAAGCGGCCACATCCGGCCGCGATAACAATGAAAAAGCTATTGTCTCGTTTTGCCACGACTGATGGGTTAAAATAGCTTTTTCTGTTTTGTTAAGGCGCAGCGCAGACGACAGACTATCCGTGACGCACTTTTTGTCTGTGGAAATAGAACCTATTAGATGCAATTATCTGCGGACTTTTTGCGCGTCGTGTGCGTTACTGCATATAATTGCATAGGTTCTATTTCCCACAGACAAAAAAGTGCGTCACGGATAGTCTGTCGTCTGCGCTGCGCCTAATGCGAGCAATAGCATCAAACATGCATATTGTTTTTTGCGTGTTCAATAATCTGTTAAAATTTAAAAACAGCAACGCGACGGTATTTTAAGTAGCCAATAAGACAGACAGATCCGATGTTATACACGCATTGCATAAAAATTAAACAAATTTATTTTTCCATCTTTCTAGAATCTAGATTCTAGACAGTGTGAAAATTTTCACCACCTATTTTAAGCAGATTCTAATGCTTCTTCTGTTATTTTGTTACTGTTTTAATCTCGGTTAATATCTTAAGTATTTCTGTTTTATGCATAGTCCCTATTTATTTTTTGTGAAATAAGTTTACTTACCTACAAAATTCTTTTAGTGAAATCATCCTACTCTTGGAAGTAGCTGACGAGTATAAAATGTGGACACTTACCATTATTGTTGTATGAATTTATTTAAAGCTATATTTAAAAATTTATAGTAAGTATAGAAAAAAAAATTCTCAACAAAAAATCACAAAATATCTTTTCTAAAACTTAAGTACTCGACAGTAATCGTCTGAAGTGCCATTATTTGGTTTGGAAATATATTTTTGTTGGTGTATATTAGTATTGTAAATAGCATATATTAATAGATTAATGTGTAAGATTGTATATAATACTTTATTAAAATTCTTTGTTATTATAACATCTTTTATTTCATTCATTTTAGAAGTCCTCATTTTTTGTCCTGTTTATCTGGGGTCAGACTTAGTACGCCCTGGATCATGTTTTCCAAACAGAATGGGCTATCCGATGTTAATTGGAGGTTTGAACTACGCCCCACAATTTCCATCTTCAATACCATTCATTAACATATTGATGTCTATAGCGACATTGTCGTCATCATCACTATCCTCCTCTTCAGTAAAAAAATCCATATTGGTTGGTCTTTCTGCAAAAAAATGCCTTGTTAGAAATCTGGTAAGAACATATTGCTATTCTGGTGGTGGAGTGTTGGTTCAAAATCTTTAGATTTGAATTCTTTTGGTTTTGTTTAAACATATTTTTAACCACTTATTAAATAATTTCATCAACTGAAAGCCATCAAGTATTATCATGTGTTTACTAAACAATCCTATTAATCCCTTGATCATAAAAAAACAAGACACAATAGCTTTTCTTCTGTTATCCCGGTCGCATGCGACCACTTGGGGCTCGAAGTTTTAATCAAGGAAACCGACACAATGGTACTGAAATGATAAGTAGGTACAGCAGCTACATGCATAGGAATATATATTTAATATTAAGCAGTTATATACCAAATACTTACTGAAAACTGGAGTAGATACTATTAAATCTAGTTCTTCCATATTACAATCCATTTCGTAGTTATGATTTTGTTCTATCTCTTCAGTAGATTTTCCCGAGTCCAATTTGGGTCTCTTGCTTTGCATTAAGTCTAAAGTGGAGCTTTGCACATTTGCAGACGTTGCGCTCATTTCATTGATATTATTTGGTTGGGTCTTTGCTTCACCCGGAGCACTGTTTATTTTCGCCTTTAAACTTTCAAGTTGCAATCTTTCTATCTGTTTCGAGAAAAGGAAAAGGAGAAAAATAAAATATGATAATAACATTTTTGTACATATTTGTATTAATTTTATATAACAATTTTTATGTTTAGTATTTTATATTATAACTTTACTTACTTGGAGGCAGTTGCGCTGCTTTTTTATCTTATTAAGAGCGTCTAAAATCCATTTCTCCTCGGCAAGAAGTTGCATTTCTTCAGCTAATTTATTCCCTATCTTTCTTTGCACACTTCTGTACGCCATGGCTCAAGCTTGTGAGGGCGTATTCTTATTTCTTATATATTGATAAAATAATAACTTAAGTTATATCAAAACATATCGATAGAAATCTGATTTAAATAAGTTTAATCTTTGTTTTGCTTTGATTTTTTGGAATTTTTTGAGCCATTTGATTTGAGGTTATGTTGACATTTCACTGTATTGTTTCTTCTTCTTTTATAAAAATGTACCAAAGTAATTTGCCGCAGCCAGTGAGCTTATTCGTGAATCTTTGAGAAAAATGAAAATCGAAGATTTTCGAGCAAGCAAGCAGGCCTGCTTTTAGAATCAAAGAATAGTTTTGTTCATGAATCTTCAGCTTAGCATACGTATTTGTATTCTGTGGCATACGTTGAGCATACGCGATATAAACAAAATTATAATTATTCATGAAGGCCATTTTAAATCTTTTCTTACTGTTGACTACATTTATAATTTATTTTTTAATACTTGAAATAATTGAGGGTACATAGAAAACATTATTTTAACGAACGCTGCGAACACGTAAGCCTGGATACTGCCGAAGTTACAACAAAGAGAAAGATTTTTAGCTTAGAGAGGACATAAATAACGAAGAAATTGAACAATAACTATGGATTCAGATTACGAAGACTCTGATATTGAAGAAGGATGCGATTCAGACTTGTGCGAGGGATTCGAGGTGTGTTGTAGAAGAGGATCCGTGCCGTCGGCGCTGCCTTTCGATATCAATTCGCTGGAAGGAATCATATTGAAGCTCATAGACCAATTTGACTTTCGAGTCGTTCTACAGGATAATAAAATAAAGAGCGCCATACTCGTGACCTCCGGACTGACTTTGGCAGGATCCTTGATTGGCAAACATTTTGGCGGCAAAATTGGTGCGGCGGTTGGCGGGGCTGTCGGAGGCATATGCGGCATTGGATTAGTTGGTATGTATTCAAAAAGTAATCATAAAAGAACAATGGCCAAATCGTACCAGATGATAAATGGCGTCCCGATATGCCATTGGTAGCAAAAATTCTCTAATATTTTAAGGCATCGAAAAATATTAGAAATGTGTAGCTATAAATAGCCACAAAAAAAAGATCAATATATTTTAGTTTCTTTATGTTCTGACAGCCGGCGATTATTCGCATTCGTTCTATTTTTTGGGTAATACTCTAGGAAAAATTGAATTAATTAGAAACGAGATCGCCGAATATACACTTGTAGGCTACACCGCAGTCGGGAAAAAGGTAGTTCTTAAGTCTGACCTTAAAAAAAATTGTTAACGTATTTAAATTATTGTAAAAAACCGTGGCTATTTAGACATAATTCTCAAACGGAATTATGTTTAGAGCATAAGAACAACCAAATCTAACTATAGTTTATTTTGGGACATCAAAAATAAAAGTCGAGTCCAGCTCCTATACAAATTTGGCCATGATTCTTTAGAGCTATTTACTCCCTTTTGTAGTCTTTGAGCAATTATTAGTAGGGCCTTAGGACCTAGGAGTCATCAGTCCTAGAAAGTATAATATCTACTTCTACCGTATATAAAATCAGTTTAGGCTGCATAAGAATGCCATGACCATATTATAAGGGATAACTGTATGGATAACTTTTATAAAGGCCTTATTCTACCTTACTATAAGTGGTCCTAATTATTAGGATCCCAAAAATTAGACTAATAATAAGAATTAGAAGCTTCTGATTCCACCAATCAAAAGCCACACTTAATACGAATTCCGATTTAGTACGCTAATAATTAGGATCCTAACTTTGTAAACGTTATTTCACAGGACTAAATTTAGTTACTGAATCAATTTGGACGTTTAAATTTAATAAGGCGGAATTAGTTCTTAACTTATAAAATGCATAAAATTGTGTTCTAACTTCTATGGCGGTAGTAGGTACTTATTAAGAAACTATAATATTAACCCATGATACGACTTCTATGTACTTACTTAAAGAAATCTAAAGCGCCTAATAGGCGCTTTAGATTTCTTTAAGTAACCAAATGGTTTAACTATTTGAAAAGCAATAATTTTGCTATGTACCTGGCAAATTAATACAAGAGAACCAATTTTCTTTTTGAACCATATTTTATAACTTATAAATAAAGGGATTTCAATATTGTTTTCTTTCTTTTTTTCAGTTGTATCAATGAGAGACATATGGAAAGATATAAGGGAGAAACTCGGCGCAGTTTTCGACATCGTCTACGATTACTTAGCTGGCCTAGGTATCGACGACTACAAAATGGCTGCAAAGTTCCTTATGTCGAATAGCGCGGACAGTTCCCAGCTAGCTCTAGTTATAATGCAAGTTACCTCTGAAATTCTAGGCAAAAAAGTACTTTCAAGCCTAGCAACAGCATAAAAATTGATCTAAACTAAATTAAAAACGACTATGATGAGGATTGTCTAGTTTTAAACTTATTTTACTTTTTTAAATCTTTAATAATAAAATTTTAGTTATGATTTCAATGCTTGTTTGTTTTAAACCCATTAAAGATGATTATTTAAGGTAGTAGATGACGCCCGCAACTCCGTTGCGCCAAAATTAGTTTATCGCGCGGGAACCGTACATATTTCCGGGATAAAAAGTATCCTATGTCCTTTCCCGGGAATCAAAGACCAAAGTATCTCCATACCAAATTTCAGCAAAATCGGTTCAGCGGTTTTGGCGTGAAGAGGTAACAGACAGACAGACATACAGACAGACACACTTGTGCATTTATAATATTTCTTCTCTTCTCTATATGATTCAGTAAATTTGTACCGTAAAGTGACCTTAGTAGGAAAGTTTTGGGGTAGTTCTGATTTTTTAATTCCATGTGTTTTTTGGGGTGCTAAATCTGAATCTGAGGTTTGCGGACAAAATTTCGTGACGCAACATTAAAAAAAACAGAAAAAACCGGGGTTTTTTTTGCTTTTTTCCGGTTTTTTGCTTAAAACTCGAAAACTATTAACTTTTGGTAAATGGTCTGTTTACAGAAATTAAAGTACTTGAAATTCTCTACAAATAGCAGTATTTAGTTATTTTTTCAGACGAATCGTTCGGTTTCTAGTGCGAGTTGAAAATTGTAAATTTTTAGCAGTTTATGCAAAACCCACTTTTGTTACAAGGCAGGACTCCATTGTTCCCCAATATGCACATCATGCGAAGGATTGTGTAACGATGTTGAGCCCCCAGAAGACAGCTCTGACATAGACGTAGAAGAAACTGAAGAAAGAGAGAGAGGTATGTTGGATCTCACAAGTTATTTTGTAGTCATTCATCTCTCCTTGATATATGATGTTGAGAATAAACACAATATATAATAATTATTCTTATTTATTTCAGGTTCAAAACCAATATTACATTCAGACACGTCGTTTCTCACACATTTTTCTTGTCATTCCCATTTTGTTCTAATCAAAGTAACATACAATATCATTGGTTCTAATAGTAACTTTTTCGGCAATTGACATTAATAAATAAATCCTCTAAAATATCTATTCTGCCAATTTGTAACATATGATATGTGTCTCACCTCTTTTTATTTTTCAGGAGAACGACTCCCGACGCTGACGATGGAGCAATCAGACCCTAAGCCAGGACCCGATGCCATCGAAGAACCTCAGTACGATGCGGAAAGTATGTTTAATCTCACAATCTATTTTGCAATCTTCACCTCTTCTTGATAAATGACTTAACTTTAAACTTTTATTTTCCAGAACAAGCAGAACCAGGACTCATTGTTATCGAAGAACCTCGGCCAGGGCCTTCCAAAAGACAACGGCTCATATAAATTTTGCATATTATAATTTATAATCATAACAACATATGATCATAAGTAACGAGATTTTAAGTTTTATTTTGTTACGAGTTCTACCTTTTTTGGTACCTACTGAATTTGCATAATTTTTGCCTTTTTTCTTTTTAATTACTTGTGTGGAAAACCAGGTGACATTTATCAAATGACAGCATCCATAAAAATTAAATATTGAAATGTAAAAAGTGGGTTTTGCATAAACTGCTAAAAATTTACAATTTTCAACTCGCACTAGAAACCGAACGATTCGTCTGAAAAAAAACTAAATACTGCTATTTGTAGAGAATTTCAAGTTAATTTCTGTAAAAAGACCATTCACCAAAAGTTAATAGTTTTCGAGTTTTAAGCAAAAAACCGGAAAAAAGCAAAAAAAACGGTTTTTTCTATTTTTTTTAATGTTGCGTCACGAAATTTTGTCCGCAAACCTCAGATTCAGATTTAGCACCCCAAAAAACATATGGAATGAAAAAATCAAAACTACCCCAAAACTTTCCTAGCAAAAATACAATATAACTGAACTAATATTTTATTCTTCTCTATTTATCAAAGAGGGCATTTAAGGCCTTTCAATGTTCTGTCTAAAGAAAACAAACAAATATTATTACAAGGTACTACCCAGCCATTTCGGTCGCAGATTTGTGAATCTGTAACAAGTCGTAACAGTTTCGTAGCTAATACGACACCTTGCGCCTGTGTGGGGGTTTGCTTCTACGTGTTGTAACCGTGTCCGCTTGTTACAGAAAAAAATGTGTACACACGTTTTCCACATAATATGTAGTAACTGGGTTGTAACATGTGTAGTAAAGTTACGTAATAACTAAACACTAACTTTGATAAATGTATATCACCAAATGCCAGTCATTCTAAAACTTAGTGTTGCGTAAACTGCCTGTTTGCCGTTTAATTAAAATAAAAAAAATAGTAAAGTACGTTAGAACTTATATAATTGTCGAATTGAGAACCTCCTCCTTTTTGACAAAAATACAATAAAAATGTTGGTTATCAATAATTATCATAATTGGTTCATAAAGGGTGCTCCCATAATGCTCTATAATGGCAACAAGTAAGCACTTGATATTTTCACAAAGCCCTAATTATAATAATATGTCTAATTCAATAATTAATAATACATTTATTAAAAAAAAATAAGCTCGCGGGGCTCCCATACTAGAAACACAAATTTTGGCCTATTTTTGCGGTACGGAACCCTAGGGGCGTGAGCCCGACTGGCACTTGGCCGATTATTTAGTTATTTCTGGCTAGATTCCTTAGTCTGTTTGATTTTAGTTTGTGCTTTTATGCATACTTTGCATCTCCCAAATTGTATTTATTCCTGTATTGATATAACGTTAGGACTTAGGGGTAGTAATAAAATAAAAATTAAAGAAAAACAATTTTTATTTCACGATTCGACGAGTCGAATTCGACGGCGTAAATTATCTACTTGACATTCAGAATCCAGATTACTTGTCAGAATATTCGTAGCCAATCGATGTTTGTACTTGCTGCACAGTAAGTTATGTAACTAATATCAGAACTGATATTCAATATTTTTTGTGTCTGGCGAATCATGATCTGAAAAAGAATGATTAATATAAATAATGCAATATTTATTTCGTTTGAATAGGGTACTTGGTACGAGGTACTCGGAAGAGCTTTCTTTTGTTAAAAGAATGCAATATATGGCATTTTGTCAGGCAAAGTTTGAGAAACTGTGAACAGAAAATCAAGGAGATACCATTTTAAAAATACAGTAACTTTGTGACTACTTTCAGTAACATTCCCACACAATGTCGACAGTTATCGTAACTTTGTAACTAGTTGTGCCGAGAAAATTTTTCACATAACAAAATATTTTTTTTTCATGATTTATCGATTGTACGGTTTATTGCTGCTAATATTAAGTTTGCTATTCAATATTCAAGTGTATTATTGCATTAGATATAAGTTTTTGAAAATACAAAATAAAATTATTATTATAAACCAACAATGTATTTTCGTAGGAATGGTTTAAATAAGATAATTATGCGGCGCGTTGGTAAATTTCGATCTATCCCACTAAATACACGATGAATTTAATTTCCCACTCAGATTTAGGCATAAAAACCATAATATTGAATAAAAACAAAATCTTTGTTTACTTACCTTGGTGATAAGATGGCAGTTCCTTATTTTTAATACTTTCACTAGTCAATGTCAAGTGTCAACGAATGAACGATTATGAATGATTGAACGAATGATTTGTCAAATCTAGTTAAAATATGGTAACAATGTTGCGACACGGCGACGTAAATTAGAAACCGAATGTTACTGTGTCGACTTGTCCCCAATTTTAGTTGCAGCGACTACTCTAATATGAAATGGCGACGCGAATAAGTGTCGAAAACAAATAAGTGTTAGCACAAGGTGTCGAAACCGTTACGTCGGGATCCCAAAAATGGCTATATGGGTAAAATATGTGCTCGCAACTTCGTTTGCCCTTATATTAGTAGGCGGTAACCCAACATTTTTAAAAACCTTTGCTATACCTACCTACTGATTCCAGTATAAATATACCTTTGGGCTTTGAAGTTATAGCTCAGACTTCCTGCAGGTATGTTCGTCCCAACTCCCAACATTTGAACATATTAAACGTTTAGGCTCAAAAGGTAACAAAATACAAAGAGTTAAAACAAATTGATAATAATATGTGGTTTCAATCCTGATTAACTTGGTTATTTACTAAAAAATCGATAAGGAATATTTTTTATCGTTTTCGGCATCTGCACTGCCCCGGGGCAGGGTGGGTCGACAGGATACGGAAACAGCTGAAATTTGAATTAAGAACATAAACTACGTATAATTGCACTATGATGATCCACGAAGCACGTGGACTTACTACTTAGTACTATACATAGTTTATGTTCTTAATTTAAACTTCAGTGTCTATTCCCTCATTGAGTGACTAGGACGTGTCGCAATTGCATTGCACGTTGTTTACGATTCGCGTACCGGTTATTGTTGCCGCGTGTTATCGTGCCGTTAGGTACTGATCCATATGCAAAATGAGTGAGAACGTAGTTCAAGAGGATGAGGAGATAGCGGATAATATTAGTATGGGAGGCGACAGTATGAATATAGAAGATATGATAGATGGCGATTTGCACCAATTCAATAATGAGGAAAATATACAGAATTTGGAAGAGTACAGGTCGATTCAAGAGGAAGATTGGACAGAAGTTAGAAGAGGGAAAAAGAGGAAAACTGAGAAGATAAACATTAGTATTTCGAGTAAAGAAAATATATTGCCTAAACAGTTTGCACTGGCTCGATTATTTCTTGCGGAAAATATAGTAGGTATACATCGAGTTAAATATGTTAATGCTTTCAAAGTTATTGTCAGCTTCGATGACGAATATGATGCAGAAAAACTGATTTCATGCCAAAGTTTCCAGGAAAAGGGTTGGAAAATTCAAAATACCTATGAGGTTAATATGTCCTACGGCTTAATAAGAGATATTGTCATAGATTTACCTGATTCAGAATTATTGGAATGCATTAAAAGTTGTAATACGGAGTGCCAAGTTTTATCTGTCAAAAGATTAAAGCGCAGAATTCCAGAGTCGGGGTGGCAACAGTGTGAATCTGTTCGTATATGTTTTAAGGGTAGCTCCCTACCACCGGTTATTAAGATTTTTAATTTGAGAGTAGCAGTGGAACCTTATGTTTTTCCCGTAACGCAATGCTCACGGTGTTGGCGTTTTGGACACTCGATAAAACTTTGCCCCTGACTTAAAATAACTTTTGTCCCAAATTTGGTCAAAATCACACCAACTGCGAGACCACTACTTTTAAGAGGAAACGCGGGTACAGGAGAATTTCAAAATTAGGTATTTGAAGAAACTATTGGCATCGCGCTTCGCCCTGCGCCGCGCGCCGGGGCCCGGGGGGCGCGGGCGGCCCGTCGCGTGTGTGTGAGTATTCTATGTCTATGTGCGTGCGCCGCTACCGCCCCCCGCGCGCGCCCGGGTGGACGGGTGTCTCACCCCGTTGCGCGTTGGGCCCCTCGTTCCCGCGAAGAGCCTCGACGCAGTCTGCTTGGAAGTTGGAGCTATAATAATAGTATTATTAATTATTATTGTTGTGAATATAATTTACGTTAGCGTTGTACTGCGCGGGGCTAAAATGGTCGCATAAGACTTATGATTAGAATCATATTATAAATCATAATGTTAATCATTTTTTTAATCAAAAATGCAATTCTGCTTGCAATTCATGTCTACTATGTCTAGTATGAGTTATGACATAATATTATTTTGTCACTTTGATAGTTTTGACAATTCATTTGTTGAATTGATTGAGAGAAATTGCTAAATGTGACCATTTAAAAAAATGTTGGAACCGCTGTGTTTCGTTTGCAAATTAAAATATAATTTATTATTATTTATTATAATATTTAAGATTTTTACTATCACATATTTATTACACATCCAAGACCCAGGCAGGAACATAGAATTTATTTTTGTTCCGTCGTCGGTGGGATACGAACTCACGACCCCGCTTGGGCTACCAACTCGCCACCAACTGAGCCACAGAGGTCGTCGAGATACAGTTCGCAGACAAAAATATATAATCATAGTTTTTTTGATAAAAGATCTTACGGCTGAGTAAATAAAGTCGTAGATTCATTGTCAATGTTATTTTATTTTTAAGTGCATTTTGTGAATTTTATTACCCATTGTTTAGCGTGGGAAAATTGATAATTCCACACTCATGACTCAATGAATCGAAATCGTAAAATAAAAGTGCGAGACAAAATATTGTGTAACATTTTATAAAATGTTTATAAATCCGAGCTCGCAAAACAATAATAATAATTATTATAGGTCGTAAAAGTTGCTTGAAAAACTTACATAAAAAACGATTTCTGTTGTCGATGAATCAACGACCTTATTTACTTTGAAACAGGAGCTATTATCCAAGAAACTATAGTTCTTATCTTGATCTATTTCTTCTATATCGACAAATCCCGTGCTAGTTCGCGTAGTGTATGTATTCTTTGGTGCTAGAGCAGCTGATGGAAAGCAACTACCGTCGCCCATGGACACTCGCAACAACTGAAGAGCTGCAGGTGCGTTGCCGGCCTTTTAAAAGGGAATAGGGTAGGGGATTGGGCTTCTAGTAAACTCACTCGCTCTGCGAAACACAGCGCAAGCGCTGTTTCACGCTGGTTTTCTGTGAGCGCGTGGTATTGCTCCGGTTGAGCAGGCCCATTTGTGCTGAAGCAGGCTCTCCCACGGTTTTTAAATTTGGTTTTTGGAATCCCTAGGTAGGATATCAGAAAAATATATTATCTTCGTATTCCAAGAAACGAGCCAGTACGAGAAAGAGTAGAAAATATTATGATGGTCGCAGAATAAACAAATTATAATATTATGAAAAACAAATTATAGGTCTACCAGAATCTGATGGCAATTTTTAACAGAAGATTTTCAAAAAATATCCTTGATCATTGGATAAATTTTTATATTTGCATGTTTCACACACAAAATATGCCGCTAAAGGAATAAAAAAGGATGAGAATGTTTTATTCCTATTACCCCGGCATCGCTAGATTCAATTTATTTTCTCACTTTTTGCCATCAGATTCTGGTAGACCTATAATAATTATATTTTATGATAGTTATTAGCTTCCTGAGTCCTGACCAAGATTTTATCTGTGTGCATTTCGTAACTTTGACAGTTTTTTAGGGAAAAATAAGCTGTTGTTTTTGAGTTTGAGTGATGAAAAAAGATTGACACACCGAGGACACAAATCACAATAGATAGACATTAGGAGCCGCAGATAAAAGTTAGTTTATAATATGTAAAATCTATGCATACATATATAAAAATTGGAGTGTCTGTTTGTAATATTGGAAAAACCGTTTGTTACTACACGCATATTATGAGTATATTTGTATAATATAATATATGCTACATACACTACACCAAAACAACATTTTTTACAATTTTTGTTTGTATGTCTGGCTGTCTGTCTGTTTGTTCCGGCTAATCTCTGAAACGGCTAGAGCTATGTTCACGGGATTTTTTTGGTAGATAGCTGATGTAGTAAGGAGGTAACTACTCACAAGCTACTTTTTAACCGACTTCCAAAAAGGAGGATATATTATTTTACTTTGACGCGGGCGAAGTCGCGGGCAACAGCTATTTCATAATATAAAATGTACGGTAATTTACTGCAGTCCCAGTCAAACCCGCACCATATCGTAGTATGCAGCAATGTCTATGTATGTGTACGATGTCTATGTATGTAACACTGTAGCGACTGACAATACCCCCCTCACTTCCTGCCTTCCCCCGCAGATTGTGATAGAGACAGATGCAGCTCAGGCCCATTTTCCGACAAATTTTGAGCGTAAATCGAGGTACCGTATTCCTCAGTTTCCTCCTTCAAAATTGAGCCTATCCAATTATTTTTTGATTTAATATCTGCAGGAAGAGTGCCTATAGCCTGTACGTTTTCATTTTTTCTTAAAGATCTTTCAAATTTGTTTTATGGTCGGTTGATTGGCGGCGTAAGCGGCATTCGTTTTTGGCGATTTTCGAATGCTTATATTTTTTTATTTATTAGTAAATTTAGAAAAAATCAAATGCACAGGCATAGCTTTCACAGATCCTAATATTGTATAAAAAAATCATTTGTCTAGACGCATTATCCAGGGAGTAAATTGGGGAATACGTTTGTATGGAAAAATTGTGTCTAGCGTATGCTCTTAAGTGTATAAATTGTAAGGGTAACCAATGTCCCTAATTAGATCGTGCCCGGCTTACTTAAAGGAAAAGAAGATTCGGGAGCTGATGGCAGAATTTAATTGCACATATAAACGCGCCTTATCTATGTATGTGCCACCTTTTTCACCGCGACCAACCGTGGAACCGTCAGCTGAGAGTGGGAATGTGAATAAGTCTGCATTTAGTAATTTTGCAAATCTCATATGCATCAGCTGTTAAAAAGCCACAGCGGCCACCGGAAGTAGCACAGAGCTTTCAGCGCGTAGTACAGGACGTACCTACAAAGAGGAAGCAGCGCTTTTCACCTGATATTACATCATACGAAGACGAAGAGTCATCGCTACCGAGATCACGCCGTGCAGCTGACAACAATCGTTCCGCGCATCTCGAGCCGTGTATCACTATAACTGAGGACATCACGGAGACAGACAATAACATCGACAACAACCGATCGCGACACCGCGATAACTCCACAATTGCTGATAACACGGGAACGGAGAGGTGTGATAATAATCGAGGTGAATCATCGGACGCTAGGAAAGACAATAAGTCGTTAAGTTATTTACTGGACAAAATTAAGGATATATTATTTTGTAAGAGATTGAAGTGTTCGGAAAAGATTAAAAGTGTTATAAGTTTTTTTTTGGAATGGTGTGTATCTGCATTTATCGATACTTTTGCTGAGATGGAAATAATGAGTAAGTTACTGAATTTTAATTCTAATAATTCTTCTAATGGCTAATAATCACAATAAGGTTAATGCTACTAAAATAAATATACTGCAGTGGAACGCCCAAAGTTTGCGACCAAAACGGTTAGAGTTAGAAAATTTATTAATTAAAAACAAAATTCTTATCGCCGTAATTAGCGAAACCTGGTTGAATCCAAATAGTCAATTTAAAATTAGTAATTATAATGTATTTCGACAAGATCGCCAGGATGCCTATGGGGGTGTTTGTATCCTTGCGCATAGGTCGGTGAGAGCACAGGCTTACAATTTAGTTCATCACAATGAGGATATACAGGTATTACACGTCAAGGTCTTTAATTGTAAACATATTGAAAACATTCTAGATATTTACTGTCCTCAGTGGGTACGAACTCGACGGACAGATTGGGACACTATTTTTTCTAAATTCAACAGTAAAACTGTAATTTTGGGAGACTTCAACGCGCACCATTTCACGTGGTCTCATAAAACAGATACCAGAGGGTTCCAAATTTATGATTCTATGGTCGATAGCAACTTTTTATCATTAAACGACGGTAGTTCTACACGTTTAAAATTAGTTTTATAGCGGCAGAAATAGTTTTATTGAATATTTACAAAGAGTTCAACACTTATGAAAACTATTCTACCTACGCAAACTACAAATACGCAACTGCCTCGTGTCGGCTGACGCAATACCCCGACGCGGGCGCCTAACATGCGCGCGCAACTGAGAATAATACTCGGCGCGGATTGGTCAATCGTAAGCACGCCGCGGCGGTTTCCTCTCCCGGCTCGATCGGCGGATCGGTATATATGAGGGGGTGCGAGACGGAGCGGGGGCCACTTGTCTAGCGCTTCGCGCTATAGCCTCCCCCTCCAAGTCACAAGCACGACCCGTCTGTGACTTGGCCGGACGACCACGGCGGCGCTGATGTACAACGACAGTGGATGAACCCACATATGGAGTGAGGGCGCTGGCATGGTACTTGCCTCGAACAACTCCGTTCGCATCCTCGACAATAAATGATGTGGGACTCACAATATGAGAGACACGATACCTTCCCGTTTTGGGGCAAATTTACTGGTAAACCCCTTGGCTGCATTGCTCATCAGATGGGCATCCACGAGGACCAGGTCCCCTTCTGCAAACGAAGGACTGTCTCGTCGCTTACTATCACCACTGGCCTTTCGAAGATCTTGTTGCTCTTCAACCCGGTGCTTAACATCAAGCAAAATCCGCGCAAACTCTTTCAGGTAAGGCGTAATCTGGGGAACGAAATTTTGTTGGGACACAATAGCTCGAAGGTCAGTGTGTACGGTTATAGGTGAGCGCATCTCCCGAGCAAAGGTAAGGTACGCAGCAGTCTGACCCGTTCCTTGGTTATGGGTACTATTGAGTGCAAAACGAACCATCGGTAGTACAGTCGGCCACTGACGATGTTCTGGTCCTACCAGGATACCAAGTAGCTGTTTCAGCTCTCGATTCTTACGTTCCGCCGGGTTTGCTTCCGGATGATACACAGGAGTTAGGGACTGTTGGACTCCAAGCACAAACATAGCCTTTTGCATTACTGCAGAGACAAACTGGCTACCATTATCCGAGATAACTCGACGAGGTAAACCGTAACGCAGGAAGACTTCTTCTATTAGGACCTTTGCACACGACTCAGCTGTCGCATCACATAGTGCAAATAGCTCAACCCATCGACTCGCCGTATCTTCAATGAGAAAAACCCACTTTTCTCCACCTTCGGCTTCTGGGAGAGGTCCGAAAAGATCCATTGCAAGCACTTCGAATCGCTGCTGAAGTACGGGTGTCTGAAGCAGACCAGCAGGTTTTAAATTCGCCGCTTTGTACTTTTGGCACAAGTCACAGGATTTAAGGTATTGATCTACATATGTCCTCATGTTTTTGAAATAATATTTTTCTTTAATTTTGCGCAACGTACGCTCCAACCCTAGGTGTCCAGCAGTGGGCGCATCATGGAGTTCTCTCATGAGCTCTGCCTTCAAAGACTCTGGGACCACAAACTGGGGTTCCTCGGATACTCCGTCCGGATCACATCGATATAAGACACCTTGTTCAATATAATAGCCCCGGTCAGTCCAGCGTACAGCTGCTGCAGGGTCATCCGAATTTTCAAAATCTTCTATAATTTTGCTCACCTCAGAATCATTCAGTTGAGCCTTTCGAATGTCTTCTGGACTACATTGAGGCAAATCGACGACTACGGGACAAATACCACAAGATCCCGTAATAGCTTCTTCAGTTAAATTAGTTATTGGACGACTGAGGGTGTCGGCGACCAGGTTCACTCTACCAGGAGTGTAATCGATTTGGAGATCGAACGATTGAATTTTCATTGCCCAACGGGCCAATCTACCACTGGGTGTCTTTAACGACAAAAGCCATCTCAACGGTTGGTGGTCGGTAGCCACATGCACTTGAGCTCCCTCGAGGTACCCTCCGAATTTATCCAAAGCCCAAACGACCGCCAAGGTTCTCTTCGCTTCTCGCTCGGTGGTATGATAAGTGAGCAGCCGGCTGGCATACTCTATTAGTCTCTCTTCATGATGAGATGGGCCTTGCAATAATACTGCTCCTAGAGCATAGGCACTGGCGTCTGTCCGCAAAACAAACGGCTCATCAAAACTGGCTTGTCGAAGAATGGGACTGTTTGAAAGGCGCACCTTCAGCTCATCAAAGGCTCTTTGCTGGTCCTCGCTCCACTGCCAACGTCGATCCTTCTTGGTAAGTTCCGTCAAAGGACGAGCTAGATCGGAAAACTGAGGTATGAACTTTCGAAACCAGGAGCAGGTTTGTAAAAACGTTTTTAACTCTTTCAGGTTCGTCGGAGGCTTCATATTCATCACAGCTTCCACCTTCGTAGGATCCGGCTCGATTCCTTTTGAAGAGACGACGTGTCCCAGGTAAGTAACCTCATTTCTAGCAAAATAACACTTTTTCCTGTTTGCTTTCAGGTTGAACAGGCAAAGGCGCTCGAAGACTTGCTGAGGGTCCTTCAGGTGCTGCTCCAGATTTGGCGATATAACTAAAATATCATCCAAGTATGCCAGCACGCATACGTCCTTGAGACCAGATCTCATCCGGTCTATTAACCGCTGGAACGTCGCCGGTGCGTTTTTTAACCCGAACGGCATGCGGCGAAACTGGAACGTTCCAAAGGGCGTAGTGAACGCCGTCTTATGTCGATCTTCCGGGGCGACACTTATTTGCCAGTATCCAGCTTTTAAATCGATCGTTGACATGACGCAGTCTGCTTTAGTGTTCTGCAGTAATTCGTCGATAACAGGAAGTGGATACTTGTCGGTCCGTGTGACGCTATTAAGCTTTCTGTAGTCTACACAGAACCGGTTTTCACCATTTTTCTTCGGAATTAAAACCACAAGAGAAGCCCTCCCGACTCAGCGTCTTCAATGATGTCATCTTCCAGCATCTTATCTATTTCTTCACGAATAATGTCTTTCTTAGCGGGAGAAACACGATACGGCGGACTAGCGTCAGGCGCCGCATCTCCCGTATCTATACTATGTACGGCAAAATCGCTTGGTCCTCCCCCTGAAGTAAAAATATCCTCATGGATATTCAGAAGGTCGGACCGACGTTCCCTTTCGTCCAGACAAAGATGGAATCCCTCGCCCTCGCGAAGACCCACAGACGAACAGGTAGGGGACCGTAAAGGCTTGTTTTCGAAAATAATCGACTCCGGCGACCTATCGTGTCTCACATACCATACACCACGATCGAAGTCTAATACCATACCAATGTCCTCTATAAAATTCATACCTAATAGGCTCTCGCTTGCATCCGGCAACATAATAAAATCGACCGCTCGCGCTACGCCTCGCACCGTTACATTAACATGCGCTATTTCAACATTTTGCGCAGAAATCCGACCGTCCGCATACTTTAATTCAGTAAATACATTTTGGAACTGACAACCATGCTTAAATAAGTGGGCTCTTAAACTAACACTTCCTACGGAATGTTTAGCTCCAGTGTCTACTATTAAATTACCGAATTCACCACAGATTTGTACACGCAACACAGGACGCACATGCGAATCAATATTAGCGCAACTCGCGGACACTGATTGAAATGAACTCTTAGACGGCGCGGGCGGCGCGCTCGATTTTTTCTCCTTACACGTTGGACAGTTCGAGCGTATAACTCCGGGTGTCCCACACCCGAAACACGTAACCGCAGGGGAACGCGCAGCTCCTTCAACTGGACCATCTCTAATCTTTGCCTGCTTGGCAATTCGCTGACAATCCTCCTTGAGGTGGCCGTACTGCTTACAGTACTTGCATTGTGGCCGAAACTTCCTCGTAGTTATACTAGGCTCCGCCTGAGCCGTTGCCGAAGAATAAGTCGCGGGTTTCGTATCTACATTGACACGCTGCCTACTCTCGTCTATAATATCTTCGACACGCTGCGCTTGAGCCAATAACTCGGCGAAACTATTAAAGCTAGCACGCGGGACTTTCTCTCTAATTCGACGGTGCATCAATCCATACGCCATATCCAGCTGTACCGTTTACGTCAGTGTAAACTGCGGGAGCTGGGCGAAAAGTGCTCGAACATGACAAATAAACAAATCTGTAGACTCGTCTACACGTTGCTCTCGTTCAAAAATTTTCCTATACAGTTTGTGAGGAGGCAAGCGAGGTCCAAAGGTTTGCTTTAGAGCCTCTAGAGCAGCTTGCCACGACGAAGTAGTGTCCTTGACTCCTTGCCACCAAGTAGCGGCCAATCCCGTCAGCAGCATCGATAACCTACGTAGGGCATTGTGGTCGTCAATACGGAGACACTCTTTATAAGTTTCGACAGAATCAATAAACGCCTCAACGTTACTGTTATTCTCTCCGTTAAAACGAGCCGTGCACTTGGCGAAATTGCCAGTAGAAATTGGTAATGTACTTACAGGCTCGCTGCGACTCAACCTGTCTATGAGTAGTAGAAGTTGATCCGTCGTCATGGTGACCGGGGCCGCTGCAGCACCACCAGCTGGCTGCAGGTCCTCCGCGGGCACCTGGGCGGCGTCAGCGCCGGCAGCGCATGGAGACGTGTCTGCCAAAACCGGCGGTGGCGTCGGCGTCCCGTCCGTAGACGATTCGAGGACAGCCGACGAACTCGCTTGTTTTGCATGGGCTGATCTGGTGTTCATCTTGATAAGTCACCACGTACGCGGAACCGAACCGAAATAAAATCTTATAGTCCACTCAGCACCGAGTCTTACGTAATTTATGGACGACCCCTTACGTATTCGGTATTCTAAAAGAGTCACTAATTCACTATTATTATTATATCCGTTCGCGAAACAAAGTAACACAGCAAACCTACTGTTTACTCGCGGGGAATGCAGAGCGAAATGTTTTTACACTATATTTATTATTAGCGCGCGAAACCAAAGCTAACACAGCAAGTCGGCACACGCGCGGCTGTTTAGTCGCGGAATATGTTATACCAGAACAAAGATATTCTAGAAAAGTCTATTAACATTTAACACTCGTATTGTTATTACTTAAGTTCGCGAAAACAAACTAACACAGTTGTTGAGATGCACACTGTTAGTTCGCGAAGAATACCGGTAACAAACTTAGGTATTCTAGAAAAGTCTATGTACACGCACTGTACACCCGTTGTACACACGTAGGTATTTATTGTTTTTAACTTCTTACAGAACGCGGAACGAAACTGAACAGAAACTATGGGTAGGTACCTAACCACACCCACTGATCAGTTCGCGTAAAAGTTAAAAACCCGAAACCGTCTTAGGTCTTCCGAAAGTCACTATTTCACACGTAGTGTCACAGTTCGCGGATCACAATTAAACAGAAACTATTCAGGTAGCCACACCTACTGTTTACTCGCGTAGGAAAACCGTTACTCTATTAGGTCTTTCCGGAAACCTAGGTCTTAAAACTTTTCGTAACTTTTCGGCCAAACGTTGGGCTGCCAGTTATAGCGGCAGAAATAGTTTTATTGAACATTTACAAAGAGTTCAACACTTATGAAAACTATTCTACCTATTATTATTACAATAAGACCGACTTCGGGCTGCGAGAGGATAGTACGTGTTACAGATAGGATGGCGCGAACGCAACTGCCTCGTGTCGGCTGACGCAATACCCCGACGCGGGCGCCTAACATGCGCGCGCAACTGAGAATAATACTCGGCGCGGATTGGTCAATCGTAAGCACGCCGCGGCGGTTTCCTCTCCCGGCTCGATCGGCGGATCGGTATATGTGAGGGGGTGCGAGACGGAACGGGGGCACTTGTCTTGCGCTTCGCGCTATAGTTTCAGGAATTTTGCAGCAAAGTTCCCCAGATATAACCCTATGTACTTCCGATATATCGTGTTACTTTAATTGGCAAGTTACAAACGAAACTCTCGGAAGTGATCATCTCGTTATCAACGTATCTTCTAGTGATGTTTTTAGCCCTAACTCGTTATTTAAACACAACTTTAAGTGTGCCGACTGGGAGGGATATAAATTATACCCCGAGGAATGTTTTTCACGATTTAATTTATCCGGAGACCCGCAATTTTTATATAACAATTTTTTAAGTCATATTAATATAGCTGCTGACATATTTATTCCAAAAATCAAAATAAATTTAATCCATCTAACAAGTTTTCGCCTAAACCGTATTGGACCCCTACCTTATCGCATTCGGTAGCTAAAAGGAGATTGGCCCTTTCAAAATTTAGGAAAAATCCCTGCCCCTCCAATTTATTAAATCTTAAAAATTGCATTAGGGAATCACAAAAATTAATAAGAAAAGCGTCATTCGATTCTTGGAAACAATTTTGTAATTCTGTGGACGAATCTACATCGGCTTCTGAAATGTGGAGGAGAATGAAATGGCTTAAGGGCAATAAGGTTCAGAATTTTTTTATCGACGAATACAAGTGCAAGGAATTGTTAAATAATCTATGTCCTGCGTACGTTTTATCTCCCAAGCCGTTAATTAATTCTGTCAATTTAAAATTAGAATGTGACATAGCTTTACACGAATTAGAATCATGTATTAAATCTAAAGATACCGCCCCGGGCTGCGATAACATTTCCTTTTCGATGATAAAGAAATTACCCATCAGTGGTAAAAACATTTTACTTCATTTGTTTAACATTTTTCTTTTTACGAGCTTCCTTCCTAGTCAATGGCGAGACATTTGTGTTTTTCCGATTCCCAAACCCGGTCGAGACCCATCGCTAGTGACATCGTTGCGCCCGATAAGTTTAATGTCCTGTGGGTGTAAAATCTTTCATTCTATTATTAATAAAAGATTGGAGTGGTACTTTGAGAGCCAGGGTATGTTTTCAGCTGAGACTGTAGGTTTTAGAAAATCAAAATCGTGTCTCGACAGTTTGGTCAGATTGGTTTCACGGATACAATCAGGTTTCTCTAAGAATTTAACGACTTTAGCGTGCTTCCTACTTCCTAGATATAGATAACGCTTACAATAATTTAAATATAACTTCACTTATCGAAATCTTAGATGAATCTGGCGTTGGCTTTAAAATTTGTAATTATTTGTGGAATTTTTTAAGCTCTAGGAACTTAAAAATAAGACATGGGGATGTTTTTATTTGGCTATGTACAGCTCAAGGTCTCGCTCAAGGTGACCCCTTATCTCCTTTACTGTTTAATATTACACTTTTACCTATTTTTAAGGCCGTTAGAAACATATTTATGTCACAATTTGCTGATGATATAACGCTTTATGTAGTTAACAGAAATATGGAAACCTCTCGTCGTTTGTTACAAGGGGACTTAGATGTATTGGTTAATTATTAAAAAAATTAGGTTTTACTGTATCTTCTACCAAAAGCAAGTTGTGCGTTTTTAAAAAAGGCCAAATAAATAATAGTGCTACCATTTTTATCCGAGATATGCCTTTACAGGAGGTATCTACTATAAGATATTTAGGTTTGGAACTCGATAGATCCTTGAGATGGACGAAGCACATAAATACAGTTTACGAAAAGGCACATAAAATGTTAAATATTTTAAAAGTTTTAACTGGGTCGGGCTGGGGTGTCCACCCAAAATATTTAAGAAAAATTTACGTAACTTTGATTCGGAGCCGATTTGATTTTGGTTGTTTTTTATACAGTAATGCGAGTAAATCGAATTTAGTTAAATTGGATAAGTTGCAGAACCAGGCTTTGCGTGTTATAGGTGGTTTTGTTAGATCTACCCCTATTCACGTAATGGAATGCGAGCTGTGTGTACAACCTTTACATATTCGTCGGGTCTTTCTGGCTGGTAAATTTATTTTGAGATCTATGTCGACAGCGGATAACGAAACAAGTAAGGTCGTAAACGAATTAAGCACACTTATGACACGCAAATACTGGAGACGCAAACAAATTCCTGTTTTAGTGGATGTACGTAAGATTTCAAAATATAAAACTCCATAAGGCAATTCGCTTAGATATGTACACTCTAGATTATTGGATGAGTTGGTATAAATTAAGTGATGTTATTAAAATCCATATTGACGGTGTAGATAGGTCTAAAAAGGAATACGACGCGAGTAGTCTTCGACGAACATGTATTGAATACTTAGAACAATATTATTCCTCATATTATAAAATTTTTACGGACGGTTCTAAGGATACTACATCATCGCAAGGTTCCATGGGTTTAGCTGTTTTTGCCCAATCTGGTATTAACATGAAATTTAAAATCTGTGATAATATGTCTATTATGTATCTAGAATTAGTAGCTATTTTAGAGGCGCTCAAATATATAAAATCTGTACAGTACAGTAAATTTGCAATTTTATCTGACTCCAGGAGTTCCCTTCAACACGTGGCTCGGTGCACCTCTTGTTTAAGAGGCACACCGATTGCCTATGAAATTATAAGGTTAATATTTGAAATAAAGACCCAATCAAAAGAAGTTATCCTTCAGTGGATCCCGTCTCATATTGGATTGGAGGGGAACGAGCGGGTGGATGGTCTCGCTAAGGAAGCTTGCGATGATGGAGTAGGTAGGGACATCATGCCTTTCTTCACTGACTACATTAAACAAGTTAAACAGCATTGTTACCAGATGTGGAAGGTTTATTTTGATGAGAGATCAGTGGAGAAGGGCTTATGGTACCGAACACTACAAAATGAGCCTTGGAAATCACCGTGGTTTGAATCTGTAAATAGAAATTTGTTAATTATAGCGTTTAGAATTCGCTCCGGGCATATTCCTTTGAACAAATTTGGACATTTGATGAAAAAAGTATCATCCCCACTTTGCTCAGAATGTGGAATCGTGGAAGACATATTTATCATTTATTATTGGAATGTGTCCGGAATGAAGACATTAGATATGAGATTGTAAGAAAAATTGAGAATTTTATGTATACTGGAACTTGCAACTGCATTCTGGCTTATCCCCTGTCAGATAAAGCTAAAGAAATTTATAAGATGGTTAAGATAGCACTTAATAGACGTGCAATAGATTAATATTGATTTAAGATTAAATTTAATTGTTGTTCTAATGGAGCGACATAGTCAATGTTGACTAAGCTCCCTAAATAAAGAAAAAAAAAATTTAAACTTCGCTTATTTCCGTATCCTGTCAGCCCACCCTGCCCCGGGGCAGTGCAGATGCCGAAAACGATATAATATTTATTTCGTAGGTTTTGGCAAGTTTTAAACTAAAAGTTGGAGAAGACGAAGATATATTTTTTGGCGGCATCTGAGTTCTGACAATTGGCATATGTCTGGCATCAGCTGATTTTATGTTTGATGTTTTTATTTGTTTCGATGTTTTTATTTTAAATAATATGACTAAACTTTCTTGACCACTTGGCGTCTTGCCCTAATAAGTTGTTACGAAAATATTTGCTAATTGACGCACGTTTTCCGTTTTTTATTTCACAACAAAATGGCACTATCCAGACATAACGTAAATAACGAGGTTTTTGATCGATATTGGATCGAACAAATCATTTTGGAACTTGGTAAGTGGTAACTATCATTATAACATTCATGGGTAATGAGTATTATTCAAAAGTCTCACTTTTTCGATCTAAATCGGTGACCTTCTATCTATACCTACCAATCGATAGGAAGCCTCAGAGAAATCCGCTGTTTACAATATTTCATGTTAAGAAGGCAGTGCATCATGCTAATAAATGTCAAAATTGACTAACAAACATTTTTCAAAAAATATAAAAAGCATTGACATTGTAAAAAGTTTTTAAGTAACAAAATATATGTGCCAGAAATTAACAAAACACTTACGAATAATAAAAACTATTCATAGCAAAACACTTTAATAATTAATAACTATTTTAACAACTAATAGAGTGCATGTATAAAATTTCAGGTGATGAATATCAAATAAGAGTGCAGTGGGATGGAACTACTGCTATTTTAACGGGAACCTTTGCCTTGGCTGGTGGCTTAGTCGGTGGCTATGCTGGTGGCCGGTTTGGGGCTGCTATCGGTGCAGGGATGGGTGGTGTTGCTGGATTTGGTAAGGGTTTTTAAGTAATTTTTAGGTAGGAATGTTTGGATATATTGACAGAAAAATCAAATACGGCTGTATGCACACATAATTAGTTTTTTAAATACAAAAATAATAATAAAATGTTAAATTTTTCAGCATTGGCATCACTTCGTGAAATATGGTCCCATATCCGAGAAAAATTGGAGGAGTTGATCTACATAGTGTTCAATTATTTGAGAAGGATTGATCCAGTAGACTATGTTCGTGCGTTGGAAATTCTGATGGCCTGCACGGCCAGTAGAAGGGAACTAGTGTTTACTATCCTAGACTTTCTAGCAGAAAAACTCGGTAGACAAGTTGTGTCTAGTTTAACAGCGGCTTGATAAAAGCAAGGTTTATTTTAAGATGATGCTTAAGGCTACACACAGCTCTTTAATTGTTATCAGATTATCATCAGATATCAGGGATCTAAAAAAATATGTGTATTATTTTTAACAAGGATCAATATATCATTTGGCAGGAAGGTTTAATTGCACCCTGTATAAATCGATCCTAAAAATCAAACGCTGGAGCATTCATTATTGGCTATTGCCGAGTGATTGTTAAGTTGTGTGTGGCCTAAGCAATGAAAGAAAATCCCTTAAGAAAGAAATACCAATTTTTACCAATATGAGGCCTGTGCACTAGGGTTTTTTCCTGCAGCACCAATTTCTGATAATCTTATATATATAAAAAAGGATTTTCACATGTGTTAGTCGCGCTAAAACTCGAAAACGGCTGAACGGATTGGGCTGATTTTAGTCTTAAAATATTCGTAGAAGTCCAGGGAAGGTTTTAATGTGACCTGTGACACGAAGTTCACCGGGACAGCTAGTGATTTAAATTTTTGATAAAAGAGAAAGTGATATTTGTAATAACGTCTATTATTATTAGTAAAAGATCTCTCTAGTTGTTTGATTTGATTGTTTTTAAATATTTAATTATTGTTATTATTGAGACTTGTGTCCTTACATTAATTTGTGTAACTTTAAAATAATTTTAATTATGAAATTTGAGTGACTTACTATAATGTTATAAGGTTTAGCAAAATCAATAGAGGATTTTTAGAAATAGAGGAATTTAGACAAAAGTTATACAAGCTCTAGGTACAATTCCAATGTACCGCTTCCGAGGCCCGCGACAGACGCGCGCGGCCGACGACTGTCGTAAGCCGCGCGCGGCTGTGTCTTGAAATTCATACGTGTCTTGACGGCCGCGCGCGGCCTACGACTGTCGTCGGCCGCGCGCGACTGTCGCGGGCCCCGCGACCCTGTCAAAGTTATAACTTAAGGCTGTCACAGACAGAGCAGGTAATGTAAAGATGTATATTATAGCACGATACATCTTTCTATAGAAATCGTATGTGCGGCCGTGTCGTATTATGACACGGCCGCACGCGGCTCACGACTGTCGCGATGCACGGAATTGTACCTTCAAGGCTATCTACACTCCATACTTCAAGGGCTATTTTGTGTTTGGCAGGGTCTTCTTTCAAAGACATTTATTTAAGGTTTATGAATTTTTTTACAAAATCTGATGCAATTGAAAATTGTTATTAACCGTGAAACTCTTATTTGCTCATATAGACAAAATGTTTAAAAAATTTGAAATTTGAAAAATTATAATGAGATAGAACTTAGCTAGTGATATAGTTGTAATGTTTTCTTGCTGTGAACTCAATAAAATAAATCAATCTTTACTTTTTACCACCTTTTGACTTATTGAAGTGAAAACTTCTTTAGTAGTGCAGTCGCCAGAGATTTTAACCTCCGAAAATTGTAATAGTGAATGGATTTTTGTTTTTGAGGTGTCAGTTTCTTTTTTACACTATAACTTGCAAAGTTTACCAAAAATTTTTTTGTGCTTTAAATTTTTTAATTAAGTACCTACTTCATTAAAAATTAATATTTCACCATATAAAACCGGTCCAGAAAAAAAAATTTTCTTGTTTCTGTTATTTAATGACTCTTATCCGATTGTTTACGTTGAAAATTAACCAAATACACAATTTTTTAAAAATAAAGTTTGCTTTGCTAAGCTAAATACAACTTTAAGGTTTTTGCAAAGTTTTTAGAGATTAACGCTCGTCGTAACCAAGATAAAAGGGTTTGGGTGGATTTAAGGGTTGTAACGAAAAGTGTGTTAAACTCACTTGTTGTGCGTATTTAATTTTTAAAGAAATGATAACTTTTAAGTACTTAAAAACGTTTAAATATCTCCAAAGATGTGTAAAATAGACCGAAAATATTTTTCTATATTTGTTGAGAATTTATGTAAGTGAGAGCTAAAACATTAAATGCATCGACAAATGAAAGACTTTTTCTAGTCTTTGAAATATATTTAAACTTCCTACTTAAAGCCAGAAAAAAAATTGGGTGCTACAAATCTCACGTACATACTAAAGACACATGCTGCGACCTATGTTTGGAAAATGCTTACCTGAATACAAAAAATATCAGTCCTTAACCTAATTTGTATTTTTTTCCTTTTAGTATGTTTTAGCAAATATAATTTATGAAAAAAAAAATCAATTTTATTCTGTAAAAACCTAACCAAAACAAATAAAATACAGATTTTCTTCGAAATATCCGTGAAAAGTTTGTGCTACATTTTCAGAAAATTTAATAAAGTAAGAGCTAAAAAGTTATACACATTAAGAAATAGAAGGCTTTGTTAAGCCTAAAAAATAATTTTAAACTTCCTATTTAAAACCAAAGAAAAATAGGAACGCCATTTACCTGGCGGGGCACACAACAAGCACATTTGGAGGTATGCTCATCTACATACAAAAATATTAATTTTAAATCTTAATTTTATATTTTTTCAACTAATTTTCTTTCTTTGGAATATAAGCAACGATACAAATCAAAAAAATAATAATATATTTTATTATTTTGCTATATGTTTAAAAGAAAGAAATATGCAAATTTTCTTCTAAATTTTACAGTTTATGAGTTTACTTGAAGTGGAAGAGAATAATTTAAAAATCAAAAGCACAACTTTTCAATAGGTAAACTTTATTATTTATGTTATCAGCTACACATTCCTTTTTTTCTTTTAAATTTTCATCCACTATTGCAAAAATCGGAGGTTTGCACGTTTTTTACGCTCTGGGAACTCTACTTTAGAGGACCGGTTGGTCTCTCTAAGAGTTCACTAGAGGTCGGAGGAGTTGACGTCAATCTTCCCACACACCAGAGCCCGCTAGGGGCCCCGGGTGGGAAACCATGGTCAGGGCCTTTGCCCCTCTACATGGGAAAATACAGTGATACATGAATACCGTTTTAGGGAAAACCCCCGCGGCAAAACGCGGGGAAAACCATGGAAAAAAGACCGACCTTACACGCCTGACCAGGCCACAATCGAGCATCAGACGCAGCAGGTTAACAATGGTGCATGCGGGCCCCGGGCCGGAACCAGGGGAACGTGAATGAGTCCACTCCCGCACGCACCATACTACCACGCCTGCGGACCAAGCGACCTGGGAAATACGGTGAGGGGAGACTACTTCCTCCCCGGCCTTTTTTATTATTGGCGGACGGGGGGAAAGTTAAAGGAAAATTGGGAAAAAGGGGGGAGGGCTTCCGAACCCCGGCCTTTTTTATTATTGGCGGACGGGTGGAAGTGGCGCCAAGGGGTCGACGGTTACGACATCAGGCTGTCTCGACCGTCAGGCCCCAGGCGGAAAAGAAAAATAAAAAGGAGGGGGGAGAACGATCCCACGGTGTTAGTGGGCACCGCGGCTGGGTGCCGCGGTGCAGTCTCCTCCTCTTCGTTGGTGGGGAGGCGGGGTGTCCGCGATGTCCTCAGGGACAGCATCACGGGGAAGCCGGTGTCTGTCCGGCGGCCGTGCATGCCACGGCGCCAGGTCAGCCAGCTCGGACAGGCGCGAGGCGTCCGCTCGCGCGAAAAGGTTTTTGGAGAGTCGCGCGACGAACGCCTCGACGCTCTCCACGCGCAGATCTCTCGATATGGTCTCGTTCCTCACGTACCACGGCGCTCCGGCGATTCGGCGTAGCACCTTGTTCTGTACTCTCTGTAACTTCCGCTTCTGCGGGTCAGAGAGTAGGTGGTGCCACGCTGGGGCTGCGTACGTGAGGCGGCTGCGAACATAGGTTTTATATAGCGCAATGCGCATGTTCAGAGGGATCTGTGGTGACGAGTAGGCCGAGTGCAGCTGGGCTACTGCTGCCTTGGCTCCTGCTACCGCTGCTTGGCACTGGGCTGCCATGGAGAGACGTCGGTCGATGAGGACACCCAGGTATTTGGTAGTCCTACCCCAGGGTATTTCCACATCCCCGATCTTCAAAGGCGCCGGATAGCCCAATCTCCTGGTGACGGCGAGCGCCTGGGACTTGCCTGCATTGACAGACAGTCTCCACTTACTCAGCCAGTCGGGGAGGAGATCCAGCGTCCTTTGTATCTTGATGGCTGCGTGGTCAGGTGTCAGCGAGGAGGCGAAAAACGCGGTGTCATCAGCGTAAAGCGCCGCCTGGGTTGCCGGATCCTTGGGTACATCACTCCCATAGTGATTGTACAGGTCCGGGGAGATACAGCCCCCTTGGGGAACACCTGCGGTGATGGGGCGCTCTGTAGAGAGAACCCCGTCGACACGGACTTGAAAGGTCCGGCCGGAAAGGAAAGATGCCAGTATCCTTACCATGAAGAGGGGGACGCCGGCTCGGATGAGTTTACAAAGAAGGCCGTCGTGCCACACGCTGTCGAACGCCTTCTCCATATCTAAAAATACTGCGACCGTGGACTCCTTCTTGTTGGCCGCAACGGAAAGGTGGTTAACCACGCGCACTAGCTGGAGGGTAGTGCTCAGTCCGGAACGAAATCCGAACTGATCCCCTCGAGGAGGAAGGTAGGGTGACAAATACTTCTTGAAAAGGACCTCAAAGGTCTTGGAGAGTGTGGGGAGAAGAGTTATGGGCCGGTAGCCCTCGGCCCGTTTGAGGTCCTTATGGGGCTTGGGAATTGTTATAATGATCCCCTTTTTCCAGGCGGGGGGAAAGTGGCCGGTCCTTACTATCCCGTTGTAAAGCCGGGTCAGGGCGGCCACTGTTCTAAAAGGGAGATGGCGCAGGGCGGAATTGGGAATACCGTCCGCCCCGGGAGCCTTACGAGGCTTAAGCCGAGAGAGTACCTTTTGTACCTCTCTCGGGGAAAAACTAAATGTTGGGGGGCCTGGAGGGGTGAGAAGAGCTGTCCTTACCTCCTCGGAAACAGCACGGGCGTGGTCCGTTGCGGTGGTCGGTAGTGGAGAGAATTGGCGTTCGAGGTGGTCGGCGTGTATCTCTGCCCTGTCCTCGGCTCGGTAACGTGGATTGCCGTCCGGGTGCAGGAGAGGTCTCACTGGGGGGGAGGTTTTGGTAAGGGTACGGCAGAAACGGTGGAGGGACGGCCAATCCTCGCCTGCCTCCTGGATACGCTGGGTCCAGTCTGCCGCCTTCAGGTCGTGAAGCGCTTGACCGACCTGCTCGTTCAGCCGATTAAGCCTATTCTTGGCGGTTGGGCACCGCGTGGACTGCCAATGCCGTCGGGCCTTACGTTTTTCGGCCAGGAGTTCGGCTATATGTCGAGGCAGGGAGGGGCGTTTAAATCTGCGGCGGGGCGGTTGGGTTGCCGCCTCCAAAGCCGTCGATATCGCCTCGGTGATCTGTAGAGCCATAGCATCTACAGACTCTATAGAGTCCACCGGAAAGTTGGGTGTAGTTTCGTGCAACTGGGAGGTGAACTTCTCCCAGTCACGAAAGGGGGGCGGAGGCAATGGAGGTATGCTCGCAGGAGCAGCCCGGATAATGGCCAGGACCGGAAGGTGGTCCGAGCCATGTGCCTCTTCGAGGACCTCTTGGTAGAAGTCCCCGGTAAGATTATACGTGATGGCCACATCTAGAACATCTGGCGAGTGAGCCGGGTTATCTGGAACATGGGTGGGCGTGTAAGTGCCCACCACAGAGTATCCAGCTCTCTCTGCGTCAGCGAAAAGGTGGTTGCCGTCCGCGTTCGCCACACGCGAGCCCCACCCAGGGTGCTTACAGTTTAGATCTCCGGCAATCACTGTGGGCTCCTCTGAGGATAGGAGTCCGGTGATGTCGGAGATATCTAAACGCCTTCCGGGTGGTTTGTAGCTCGCGTAGAAATTCGTGCGGGTATGGCCTAGGAGCACCTCTACACCGAGGGCGTAGATAGTGGAGACATTGGGGGCAGGGAGGAGTTGGTGCAAGAGTCTCCTGCCTACCAGGACAGCGAGACCTCTGCAGACTCTTTCTCCTCCCAGGAAATCCTGCCGGTACACATGGTACCCTGGAACACTGAAACGGTCCGAAGGGGACAGGAGGGTCTCACTCAGCAAGGCTATATCCACCTCGTATTCTTTTAGAACATGAGTAATGTGGACAGCCTTGCCACGGACCCCCCGGACGTTCCAGTGAACGACCTTTAGTTGTGTGGGTGTTGTGGTATCCATTGGGAAATTAAATTAGATATGAGGGTTAGTCCCTCTGGGAGCGCCCGTAAAATGGCGGAAAGGGTGCCTTCTCCGGCCTGGATCCTTGCGTATGTCTCCATGACCAGAGAGAAAAATGATTGTATGGTATCCGCTATAGAAGGGGTAGTGTCCCTGCTATGCCTACTCCTTTCCCGTCTAGGGGGAGGAGGGCGAGAGGGGGTAGTAGCCGGCAGAGCGGCAAAATTGACCATATTAACTTCGGTAGATGTAGTGGCAGGTCTTTCTGCCCGAGGGGTGCGAGAAGCACGAGGGGGGCGCGGAGTGCGCTGGGGGAGGGGGAGAGGCGGTAGAGTTGCCTCTTGAGTTGGTGGGGCCGCTGGCTCGTACTCAGAGTCGGTGGCTGCGGTAGAGGTCGCACCACCCGACTTAGACTTCCTCCTCTTGCTGGACTTCTTCTTCTTCTTCTTCTTCCGCTCCTGAGTTTCAGGAGCGGGAGGGGGGGGATTCCGCGGAATCGGATCATTAGCCTCGGCCATTAGTGAGGTGGCCGTAGGCGGAGGGGGGGGGACTTCTTGGTCCGGTATGGGGGGATCCCTCGAACGGGGGGGAAGTGGGCGCTCGGTTTGCGTGGTCTGTGCCAGCGGGCCCGCATACCTGTTGTTGGCTTCCCGCTGGTACACCTCGCAATCTTTGGAGTTAGCGGGGTGGGGCCCCTTGCAGTTCGCGCAACGAGGCTCTCCGTCAGGGGGAAGGGGGCAATCCTTAGCGGCGTGTTCGTCGCCGCTCCTGACGCAGGCTACCTTCCGAAAACAGTTCTGGCTAGAATGCCTGAACTTTTGGCAGCGGTAACACTGCGCAGGGCCTGCCTTCTTCTTCCAGGCTTCTATTTTAATGCCCGGCATATTCAGGAGCTCGGTAATCTCATATATGCTGGGAGTGAGGTCGGGAGTGCGCTTTAAAAGTGCAAAGAAAGTACACCCTGGTCTGCCCTGACGGGCGAAAATGCGGGATACGTGCAGGGCCTCGTATCCCAGGTTTGCGAGCTCCTGAGTCACGTCCTCAGTGCTCGTGGTCATGGGCAGGCCATAGATGCCTACCTTAAGCCCTTGTTCCTGAGGGAGGGAGTACGAGTACCAACTCAGTTTTTCTGATTGACTCAGATCAGTCAGATACCGTTGGATCGCTCGGTACTCCCTCTCGGACTCGGGGGAAAATCTGACGCCCTTGCCGTAGGGTCGGGCGTTGGGGGCGTGGCCTAAGATCTCCCTTAGGCTACGGAAATGTTTTACCCAGTCTTTGAGTACCTCCACTACCAGCGGGGGGCAGCGGGGGGTACGTCGAGGGGGCGGGGAAGGCATAGAAGTCGCAGCAGTATGCCTCACTGCTGCGGTGGTGTCCATCGGTGATGGGGGTCGGAGGGGCCCCGATGATGATCCGCCACTGGTTGCTTGGGCGGGCGGGGAAGCGGCCATAGCGTACGTCTCCGGGCGGTCGGTACGCTTGGCAGGCGGCGAGACGTTCGATGATGTACCATCCTGTCGAGGGCGCTTGGTGGCCTGCGTAAGGGGCGCGGGCTGCGGGGGGGGGCTCACTGGGGTGCGACCCGGTTGGGCGGGCGTCGCCTAATGTAGGGCGGACGTCGCCTGGGATGGTAGGGACCACACCTGATGTTGCTGCTGCTGCTGGGCGGCACAGTTCCGGTGCTCCGGGTGTAGGGCGGGCTAGGGCGGGCATCGGAGAATGCCCCTCGCCTGCGAATGCCTCTGCGGCGGTGCTGCGACTGCTGTGCGGCGTCGCAAAAAGGTAGGACACGTCGGGCGGTGAGGCCGGAGTGTCTGGGCGGGTGGCGCCCGGTTGGGCGGGCGCTGCTGTACTGGTTGTACCTGCGGGGGGGCGGGCGGGACCCGCTTTAGCGACTGTTAGTCGCCCGGATGTAGCCGAGGTGTGGCGAGGATCGCGCACCACGGTAGAGCTGCGCTGTGGGCGCGGCTGGGCGGCCGAACTGGTGTCGGCAGGGCGGGGCGGGAGCCCGGACTCGCCTCGGGCCACCGTCGGAGTGCATTCTGGCAGGGGGGTCACAGTACCTCCCCGCGCAAATGCCGAAGATGGATCGTGGCGAGCGGTATCCACCTCGCTCCCGCTCAGTCCGGCGGGCGGGGTGGGGCGGGCCTTCTCGGGGCGCGTACGCGAGCTGGACCTACTAGAGGTTGAGCTCCGCGACGATTCCGAGTCGGCTCGGTGGCGGAGACGCGGGTCGCGGCTTAGCCGCGGGTCGCGATCGGCCATGATAGCAAACTAACACTATGCACTAATCACTAAGTAATATCTCTTATAGTCATGGCGCATAGAAGATAAAAAGTACTTGCAGTAACGACGAATGGGACACACACGAAAAGGTCACAACAACACAGAACTGTGGTCACTTAGTGTACGCACAAGACACGGCACACACACTAAGGGTAGCTGACTCCCCGTGACCCCAACGCCGGAATTTCTCCCAACGGGTGGATCAAAGGCAGTGCAGCACCTAGCAGGCGATAATCCCGCTTATATTTCGCAGAAATATAAGAAGGATATATCGATCGCTATCGATATACGGCGTACTGCGGTAGGGTCGGCACGGACGCACAACACGCGAGACGGCTACAACGAGCGGAGGATGCCTCAACGTTCGGAGCACGAAACACGAGTAGCGCGAGTGGAAGCCAGGACGATACGTCGGAGGAGTAAAGAGTAAAACTCGATTTACTGTGGTGAACTGGAGTGATTTATTTACAAAAATGCGCTGCTTATATACAAAAAAATGAGTTAATTATTATTATTACAAACTGTACAGAAACTGAAAAGATTAATTTTGATTGGCTATTGCAAAACAGAAAGAGACATAATGAGTGAGATAAAAATATTTGCAAACAAGAAAGAGAAAAAAATCGAATAGGAAATATTTACAAGATTGAGAAATTATCCGCGCGGGAGATTCGGCCGTACCGCGGTTCGTGGCGCTGGTATCGCGCGAGTATAAATATAGGCTCGCGGCCCGCGGCCAATTCAGTCCGCGCGCGAATTTCATACAGACGTCGTCTCCCTGTCAGTCGCCGTCGCGTCGTCGCGAGTAGTTGTGCCGCCATTTTGTGAAGATGTTCTGAAGCTCTGCAAACGCCATGAAGACCGTAGCCACGCTGCGAAGATTCCTCTCTTGATGTAGGCACGATGCGTAGTGTTGTGTTGTGAAGAACTCTTATTAGAAAAAGTCCTTTTCAGGGCTGTTTCGTGTCCGGTGCAAATGCAATTAATATACACGGACGGTTTCTCTCGTCATTTCGAACGTACGTTCTTTGCAGAACGATTTTCTTCTGTGTTTAAATCTTCGAACGAACGTGTAGGTACTTTGTAGGTACTGCTACACTACTATAGCGGCGTTGAGCACTTTTGTGGGATGGGTAAAAACTGTGAAACTCGCGTCAGATTCTCGTGCTGATCGAAAAACCTTGGAAAAACCGTAAGACGGTTGGAGAGTAGTGTTGTAACATCGAAATTGATTAATCGAACAATCGATCGTTTTTTTTTGTCGATATTTTTTTTTATCGATTGTAAGGGTTTCGATTAATTAAAAAAATCGTTTTTTTTTTAAATCGATTTTCATAAAATATGGGTTAAAATTTATATCGATTGTAAGGGTTTCGATTAAGTTATTAAAAAATCGATTTTTTAAAAATCGATTTTCATAAAAAATGGGTTAAAAAATTGTAAGGGTTTCGATTAATTAAAAAAATCGATTTTTATAAAAAATGGGTTAAAAATTTAATGACTGTAATTTTTCGGTAATAATATAAAATAATTCGGTAAAAATAATAAATAGGGTTTCGATTAATTTAAAAAAATCGATTTTTTAATAATCGATTTTCATAAAAAATGGGTTTAAAAAAATGCACAACGTTAATAATCAAGTTTTCACTTCTGCCGGCACTCCCGGAGTGCAACCCGTCTTTTTTTATTTATAATAAATTATTGATATAAACAGAAAACGTTTCTCTTGTATATTATAAGTAGGTATTAGGTATTCGTAAAAAATAGTTTTATTTTGCTTAGAATTTAAAATTCGGTGTAAAGAGGTAACAAACAGATAGACACCTTTTTACATCTTTAAGGCGACGCGACGCCTTGATAATTTGGCTGTAGCGATATCGATTTTTCTCAGCAATGACTAAAGCTAAGACATTAAAGTTCATTGTCAGTATTCATCATGTCTTTGTCTTTGAATTACCCATAGTAAAACACGATTGGTCAACTTTTATAACATGAAATAATCAATCAAAAATACCTCTTAAAAAAAAGGGATTCTATTTTTCCCAACAGAGGAGAGTGATTTAAGCCTCCAAAATTTGTACATAGATGGATCAAGTATACACTTTAATTTGCCCAGGTTTTTATATTACGCTACAAAAACCATTTTGTCGCTTACGCCCTTTCCATTTCTTGCTGTACGATAACGCCTCCGTGGTCAAGTGGTATAGAGCGCGGCTCTTGACTCGGAGGTCGTGGGTTCGATTCCCGCGTTGGAAACATATAGTTATTTCCAAATTTGATTAGGACAATGCAGGCTGATCACCTGATTGTCTGACAAGTAAGATGATCCATGCGTCGCGTCGGATGGGCATGTAAAAAGTCGGTCCTGCCGCCTGCGCCTGATCTCTTGCCGGTCGTGTCGGTCTGCCGTGCCGGTCTGTTGTGTACTGCGCACACACTTGGGCACTAAGTATAAAATTACTCCTGCGTAGCTGGCCTGGTTTCAATGAAACCGGCCACCGTCGTCCATCACCGAAACCGGTGTGGGAGCTATTATTATTATTTCTTGCTGTTCCCTCTCTATGAGAGGCTGGCCCGGCCGGGGTCCTTTGCCCCGGGCGGCAGATTCAGAGGGCGGCAAAATTCACACTTCACGGACCAATGGACAACTCATCATTTATTTAACTTTGATCACGGAATAAATGAGCCATTCTAGTTTAGAGCCGAAAAATTAAATCTAAAATTTTTGGTGTTTAACATTTTTATTATTTAAAATTAATAATTATAACGTAATAAAATAGTTTCAGAGATCGTTTGCCCATAATTATTTAAAAAATCAAGAATGAAAGTTTATGCTTGATAACGGAAATGACGCTGTGCCTAACAGGAGTGATGAACATCAAAATAAATCCTAATTGTTAACATTTATAACGATAATTCTGATGCATATTTAAAACCTGTTATGTAGATAAGCGATAGTAAAAAACAGATTTAGCAAAGCTCTAAAATTTTAAGAGAAAAAAATTATATCGTTATGATAACAGAAGTGATGCACCACTTCTGTTATCAATACGATGGGGTATTTTAATTTACCTACTAAATATTATAATAAATTTGATTTATTCATTTTATTTCATTTTCAAGCATTATTTATTTTAATCGAAATTAAGAATTTGTTAAAAACTGTAAGAAAATACGGTCTACATTAAACATAATATCTAGCACAGCAAAATGGGTATCTATAAACTAATTTTTAAAAATCTATAATCATGCAACATTAGAAACTTCCAAAAATATGTTTTTAAAGAAATATACATCATTTGACAACGTTTTAAGAAAAAAATAATGATCAAAAATTTGTTTCCTCTGAGGAATCACAGGATTTTATTTGCTCTAGGATTGTTGTCGTTTAATGGCCTACATAACATTTTTAAGTCACTTTTCTGTCTTTTTATTAGCTTTTCTAACTATAAAAAAATAAAAGAAGTTATAAATTTTATTATTAGTTTAATTAAACACTGCAAGAATAGTGTACTCAATGATATTGTATGTTACTAATAGTGTAATGACAACTTCTGTTATCAAAATGATTATTCCTGTTATCAACAATTTAGATACTTAAAATTTCTTGTAATTGAGAAAAAAAACTTGACAAAAATGTTATAAATAATAAAATGAACATGCAACTCTGCAATGAAATGAATGCAACATGAAAATGCAACTCTTAAAGATCAAACCTTAAGTCAAGTTATGCACTATTATTATAATGGTTGGCCGGAACATTAAAAATCTCTTAGTCAGTCAGTCAGAGTATTTTTCCTTTTCAAAGTTCAAATTCATGTTATTGATAACATAGTCTTCAAGTCTAATTCCAATATAATACCAGTCAATGAGAGAAAATATTTTGAAAATTATTCATCAAGGCCACCAAGGCATTAACAGTTGTATTAAATTAGCAAAAAATAAAGTTTTTTGGCCAAACATCACCTCGGACATAGAAAAATATGTTAACCTATGTAATGTTTGTTTTACTTACCGTAGAAGCAACTCTAAAGAACCAATGATAAATCATGAGTTTAAACTACTTCCCTGGAATAAAGTGGGTACTGATTTGTTTGAAATAGATGGTACCAAGTATTTAATTGTCGTAGATTATTTTTCAAAGTATATTGAAATTGCATTGTTACACTCAGGCACTTCGGCAAAACACATAATTACACACATGAAATCTATTTTTGCCAGACATGGTATTCCTTCAATACTAGTCTCAGATAATGGTCCACCATTTAACAGCCAAGAATTCAAAGATTTTACTACTCTTTGGCACATACAACATATCACATCAAGTCCCTACCTTAGTAGATTGAACGGTATGGCTGAAAGATCAGTTGCCATTATAAAGAACATGCTTAGAAAATGTAAGGCTGATAATTCAGACCCATATCTTGCACTTCTCACATACCGTAACACTCCTAAAGATATAGGATGTTCACCTTCACAACTTTTAATGAATAGAACACTCCGTACTCAACTTCCTAGTACTGATAGTCAATTACAGCCGGAAACTATTGATACTACACTGATAGAGAAAAAAATAAAAGAGGAAAAAGTAAAACACAACATTTATTATAATCAACACACTAAACAACTTACACCACTCAACATAGGAGATAAAATTTACTATAAGAAACATCCTAATAGCACATGGTCACCCGGTATTATAATACAGTCTGGTCCAACACCACGTAGCTACACTATACAATCTCCTGAAGGTACTTTTCGTCGTAATCGTCATCACATTTTGAAACCGAAATATTCTTTGCCACAGTCTTCCAGTCCACAATATGATACCCCAACTCAATCTCCCAGCCAAGTTCAATCTCCATTACAGTTGTCTCCGATGTCTTCTCAATCTGATTGTATTCTTCAACCTGAAACGAAAACAAATAATAACACTAATATAAAATACTCGTCGTTTGGTCGCCCTATTATTAGACCCCGTCATTTATATGAATAAGAATATTGCTATGTATGTAATGTAATGTAAAAATAACATATAAGTATAAGTACATTGTAAGTTTTTATATAATTTATAATAAGATCATTGTAATTTATAGGTTACATAAATATTATGTTCCTGAAACTATATGTCAAATGTCAGTTCTTTCTTTTTCTTCTTTTTTGGCAACTTGACACAAAGGATGTGTATGTTGTGCCCATGGACTTATTATTACTAACAGGACTGAGTACTCGCAGCCTAAACGCGAGCCGAGCAAGATGTCTAATACAGAGGCACTGTGTCCCTTTCCAATAGGGTGACCACAATATTTTTGTTAAGTGGGACAATAATATATTAAAACCACAAAAAAATATTGGGTAGCTTTCCTAAAGAAATTTATTTTTACATTATAGATTAGCAGGCACTTTGATAGTAGGATATATAAGTAAATTTAATTTCAATAAGATTCGCAACTTTCTAACCTCAAAAGTATGAAATTTTACCCTTAGCGCACGAATTACAGTATGGTTTTCTAGTAATTTAAATTATATTTACTAAATGTCCTAGACGGTCCTATCCTTTTGGGAAATAAAATATTTATATTTCAGGTTATTATCAAGTTTTTCAGTTTTTGTACGTATAGCTTTTTAAGCATAATTCTACCAAACAATTGCTATCGCACGTTAGCGAAATCCTGCTCACTTGCCGGAGTTGCATTCGAAATTCTATGTTAAACTTCATGTCATAAGTAAAGTACGGTCGATTAATTTGCGATTGCGATTGTTTAGTAGTTTCTTACAATTAAAACTTATGACAAAAATAAAAGAACCTGTATATAGTAATATCATTTGTTTTTATTATTATTAAACATGGCTAAACAAAATTGTTTTATGCAATTTTTGTCGGAGACCAATCTTACTGCCTAATTTCCTCAAGGAATTAGATTTTGCATGATGGAATATTCTTAAATTTAAATATGAATTAGCTAACGCCTTCACTAGCTGTAACTTGTGTGGTTCCTCATTATAACATTGAACCGGATGCGGCGGAAAAAATAAATCATTAAGTTTCGTAAAAAAAACTTGCTTGAGTATCATCAAAATCCTATTTTTGCTAGTATTTCGAAATGAACTACGAGATATTTCTGAAATAAATAATTTTTCGCTGTACTTTATTATTTCGAATGCAAACCTGGACACATACTTTAAGCCTCCTTTATCAATAAATGCAGTAAAAGAAGAAAAATTTGTTATGTCAACAAAATAAGTGTGATCAAAATGCTCTTTTGGAATTATTAAAGCGTTACGACAGTGTTGGCATGAAATTTTATCTATCATCTTATTTGCAAAATGGCCAGTTATAAAATAGAGGGTATTCATTTTGTAATCAGACATATTGATTGATTCAATGTAATGAAACATTAAAGTATCTAATTTTTCCTCTTCAAGAAGATCAGAAGATTGAGGTTCAAACATTGATCGATTTTCACTACGGAATTCCAAAACTGGAGAGAGTTCAAACTCTTCGTCAGTACAGTTTGCATTCATACTTGGCCTAACACTATTACGATGAAGCAATTTACGCATAGCGTACCTAAACTGTAAAGCGTTCGGATTATTGTTTCCGCCGCCTTGTATACGGATGCAGGAGAAAAACATCTCCAACTGATCCTGAGAAACTTTATACGGTAAAAAATAATCAAAATTATTTTCAAGCAAAAGTTCCATTGCTAAATTTTGCACACTGTATGTATCCACTATTAATCCTAGAACTCCAACTTTTCGGCGATGTGAAAGAATCGACTGATTTTCAACATTAAGTGTTCTTAAATATTCTCGGGTTTCAGTTAAGATTCCCATCCAAAAATCTTTATTATTAAGCCGCAACGGCGCCTTAAAACCTTTACCCAAAGGAGATTTAGCATTTAACACATCGAAAACTCTATCCACTGTTCTGATGTATTCGGTAGTTGCTTCACTATTCTTGAATTCTTCGTTACCACTAACCCGTAAGAAGTCAATGGCATTTGCTACTGAAGAACTCAAAGTCTAAGCCGCTAATTTCACATTCATTTTCTTCCCCATAAAGTTAATATGGGCAGCATTTATTTTGTTTGCTAGTTTTAACCCCTCTTCATCTTGTAAGATATGTAATTTTTTAACGAAATCGAAATCAATGGACCCTTTTTCAGAACTCAAACCTTTCTCATCAAATACATTTCTACATAATTTAAGCATGTGAGCTGGGTCAAAAATGCAGTGTACTTTAGTGTATTTATTGGGATGTTTAAAACTCGTAACCATATCCGGTAAATTAAAGCTGCATCCCAATTGCTCAAATGTGTTAACGTTACAAGCAGTTCCATCACATGTTAGACTTCGAACAGTGATACCGATGTCAAATAACATACGTATTGCTGTGATTATCAACTGTGCCTGTACGGCGCCTGAAATTTTATCAATAAAAAAGTAGGCGATAGGGCATTTGAACTTTCGTTTGTATGCTACAATTTGCAGAACGAGGACCTCAGTGGCAAGACGTTCCGAATCGTATGGTACAATGCCAGCAAAGTCTACATAGCCCCACTTTTTATCTTTATGTTTTTCATAAGCTTCTTCAGATTTAACAGACATTGCATCAAATATTAGAGCTACATTCTCGAGATCATTTTCAGATACTGATAATTTCAAATATTCAAGTACTTCAACCATGAATCCCACATTGCATTCATGAGTCGCTAGCATTTTGCGCAAGGTTGCAGGATGTGGCAGCATAGTATAATTTCTGAGATACATATATGCTTTTGAAAAATAAAAGTATAAGGATAAAGCAAACTGTTTGAGCTCCTCTGAATATCTTACACCTTTGTTACTTTTATCAGTGTTCATATGCTTATGAATGTCCACAAAATTGTTATTTATCAGATGTTCAACCTCATCATAGTTATTGCTTTTTTTTTTAATATTTCCAAAACTGACTTCATATTTTCTAATCGAATATCGCGCCTCTTTAACCTCTGTGTCAATACTTTTACTTTTTGCTTCAACATATGTTCTGAAGGACTGCTGCATTTCATTTCTGTCTGAACTGCTACTTCTTTTACGCCTAAGCAGAATTTTTTGGCGGCAGGTGCATAAACTTTACAAACACTAGATTGTTGCGAGGTACCAGGAGTACAATGTTCGATAGGTTGTAATGGTGACTGTATCACAATGTTACTCAGTATCTCTATCTGTTTATTTGGTGCCTGCAAAAGAAAATTAACATTACTACATGAAGTTCATGTCCTCACATATTCTTCAGTTTTGGTAATAAATGAAATTTAAACGTTTTTACAAAGATCTATTATATAAAAGGCTTTGTCCTGACTCACTGAGTCACTGACAGACAACGCACAGCCCAAACGGCTGGTCGTAGAGACTTGAAATTTGGAAGGGTTATTTGTCTTGGTGCGTAGGGGTGTACTAAGAAATTTATCATAAAACAAATGTAATATTTTAATAAACATAATTAGGTAGGTTTCCGTCACTAACAATAGGCTTACCGTTGGAAAAATAGAAGCGTCGGCTTTCAATAGCTGTCGTGAGTTTGCTGTATAAAAGTATTCTGTTTTGAAGTGACGGCTACACACAACGGAGTTTTTAGTAATCTTTTGTGACACCGGAATAACATCCAGCCATATTTTTCTACTTTCTTCATTCTTCGGAAAACTGTCAAAGAAATATAACTTATTATTAATATAACTTGGATATCAGTTTTGTTTTGACACTTCTTGTTTATCGTGTAGGTGGTCAACCTGACTGAAGCTCCCTGTCCGGAAAGCTATCATTTAAAACTTACTTACAATAAAACAACAAATAATAATTTGAACATGTTTTGGAAATTAATGTATTGGCAACATTTTATATTATAGTATCTTAACCGTGTGTGGTCCTTTGCTATAAAATATGTTGAGCTATAAATTATAGCTCGGTATATTAGTGTATATTGTAGCTTCCTTGGGTAAATTGTCGTTGGGTGAATCGTAGTGATGAGTAGTTTAGTTTGTGAATAAAATGTGTACCTACCGTTTTTCAGGTTGGGAAAAAATAAATGACTGATTTTGCAGGAATTGCATAATAAGTCCATGAGAAATGGGAATTACACAGTTATTTTGAAAGCAATCTTAAGTAGCTAACCTACTTTCGATTATTAACGTCCACAGAATACCAAACCGCGTGGTCACCCTGTATTGTTATAAATCTAACACTCCCTTTTTTCGGCTTACCTGTGAAATGATACGCCACAACCACCATACGATTCACTTTTACAAAACTTTACACAACACTTTTTCACCATTTTTAAAGAAACTACCACGAGATTATCGCCAAAATAAATCAAACATAACACCATGAGCATAAATCGCAATCCATAGCAGCCATGACACATTCAAAGGGTTGCCATAGTAGTAAATAATAATATTCACACTTTTTAGTTTTAAGCATGGGTTTTAAGTAATGACAGGTTAAAAAATATGTAAGTTACAAAAAACTATCTTAATAAATATGAACTTAATTCATATTAATAATTTGAGCTTAGATTTAGTATAATAATTGACTAATTGTCTAAAATAATTTCTACCATTTTCAACCAACTACCATGTTTCTATCGCATGGCAAGAGTTAGAAAGGGACAAATGGCCTCCGATGTAGATCTCTCACTCGGCTCGTTTTGCCTCTATCAGTACTGGTATCTAAAATTGAGTCTTAATGCAATATGTTAAGGTGTGTTTTTGTAATTTGAATTTTTGATAGAACTCAGTCCTGTTAGTAATAATAAGTCCATGGTTGTGCCACAGACAAGGTAAAAAGGTAAGGAATATGGCGGGAAAACCATATTCCTCCTATTATAATTTTCATCATCGTTTTCATGTATCGTCAGGTCTAAAGTCTAGTCAAAGTCTAAGTAAAAGTCAATACAGTCACAGGAGTCAAGTCGGTCGATTCAGTAAAGTGGTAGACGCTTTACTGAAACTTTCGATGGAGTTTTGGAGGGAACACAAAATAGCACGTTTCTGGATATTACATCACTTTCCTACACTTGTGCATGAACACGAATATCTAATGGTTAATATTCTACCAATATTACACATTAAAAACCCAGCTAACACAATTTTAGGAAAATAATACAAAAACACAACAGCACTCTTTCACATGCCCCCCAAAAACTCTTATGGAACGGCGGGAAACTCGAACGCGGGCGGTCGTGTTTTTCATAAGTCTCAAATTTTACTTGTTTAATAGTGTTCAGTGCGGGAGTATTGTATATATTTGTAAATATTTAGCTTTAGTCATCTATCTTGTATATTTTATGTCTTCTCGGTAAGTGTATTTATTTCTGTTTATACAATGAATCGACCTCCGGATCCGGGAGGCGGGAATTTTTGTGGCCCAATTCCACAACCTGGTTATTTTGTTACATTGGATTACGATGAGTGCAGTATGGACACAGAAGAGTTAACTCAAAGATCGTACAAACGATCTCGTAATGATATTACCGAAGACCTGTGTAAGCAATGTAACAAAGATACCAGAGATAGCGCGGGAAACCGTATAAGTTGTAAGTGTAGACTTGACAAGGAAAATCCAGTTAGTATGCAAGTATCCTCAGCCTCAGCACCTCAAACAGAAAGAAAGCATATTGGTAGAAGTTTATATAATGAAAACGATGTTTCCCCATATTTAGTTCATGTACAAAGAATTACAAAAAATTCCACTGATGGTACCCAATTACATCCCATCACTTTTGGCGACTTCTTAATTAAAAATAAAATCTATAATATTATTAATGGTTCTCTAAAAAAAATTGGTCGAAACAGAATTTCTGTTTCATTTCAAAATTACAAAGATGCTAATACATTTATTAATAATTCAATACTTACTGACAATAACTATGAAGCTTTTATACCATCTTTTAATGTAGTAAGAATAGGTATTGTGAGGGGTGTACCAGCTGAATGGTCACCTGAAGAAGTAATAAATAACATTTCTACACCTGCCGGTAGTGGTAAAGTTGTAAAGGTCAGACGCTTAAATTATAAAACAATGGTGGAGGGTTCTCCTGTATGGAAACCGACTCAGTCAGTTGTTGTTTACTTTGATGGTAGGGTTCTGCCAAAAAGAGTTTTTATCTGTTACAATTCATTACCAGTTGAGCTTTACATCTTTCCCACTATACAATGCTTTAAATGTTGTCGGTATGGCCATACCAAAGCTCAGTGTAGGTCAAAATCAAGGTGTATCAAGTGTGGACAGGAACATGATATGGATTCTTGTATTGTTAATGAGCATGAATATTTCTGTTGCTTATGTTCTGTTCATCACATGGCTAATGACAAAATATGCCCTGAATTTAATAGGCAAAAATGTATAAAAATACACATGGCTGAACATTGTGTCTCTTATGCAGAGGCTAATAAAGAAATTCCTCCATCATACAAATCATATTCCGATATAATATTATCCACCCCTAAATTTATTTTACCTAATAACAATAATAATAGTTCATTTACTAATAGATCTTACAAAAAAACTGTAATTGCTAAGCCTCGTGCTCCATATAGACCAACAAAAGATTATGATAAAATTGCCCATAACAATGTGATAAAAGAGTTTTCTTTTGATAATTTAGAAAAAAACACAACACCAGTACATAAATACAATAAAGATAATAATAATTATAAGAATGAACTTACTTCACTTACAGATGTAATATCATTATTACAAACCCACTCGCAGAACAATAATATACCGTCCATCGTTGCCCCTTTAATACAATGCATAATTAATATTCTACAATATGGACCAGATCATTCAGTGGAACGCTCGAAGTGTAGTTAATAAAAAAAGTGACATAGCTTATTTATTAAGAAATTATAATCCTTTTTTATTTTCTTTCTCAGAAACTTGGCTTAGGCCAAGTAATACTTTTAGATTTAAGAATTATAATACAATTAGAGAAGATAGGTTAGACGGCTATGGTGGTGTAGCTTTTCTCCTTGAGAAAAACTACCCTTTTAGCCTTATTGATATCCCTGTACATAGTTCAGAACTATCTATTATAGCAATAAGTGTAAATAATATATGTTTTGTCTCTGTATATATTTCCCATGCCTCTATTAATATTTTAAATGAATTTAATAACATTTTAAGCTCTTTACCAAGACCTATAATTATAACATGTGACTTTAATTGTCATCACCAGTCATGGGGAAGCTCCACTACTAATAGTTATGGTAACAAGCTGCTAAGTGTTTTGGACCTGAATAATCTATGTGTCATAAATTCTGGTGAGCCCACAAGGCGCACTAGTCCAACAGAAGGCAAAAGCGTTGTTGACTTGACTATTTGCTCCCCACAGTTTGTAACACAATTATCATCTTCAGTATATCCTCTACTTTCGGAAGTGATCACTTTCCCATATTAACTTCCTCTCCTTTTAATAATTCTCAGACTCCTATTCAAAATGTTAGATTATTTCCCAGGTATAACCTCAATAATGTCACCGATAATTGTTGGAAGAAATTCAGTAGTAAAGTCGATATAAAATTGTCACAGATATCTCCAAGTGAAGATGACTTTATCGATGCTCTTGTTTTTACAGATGTCTTGATAGAAAGTGCTAATGAAGTTTTTCCAATTAAAAATGAATCATCTTCCATTCCCAGTCCACCATGGTGGGACAAAGAGTGTACGGAAGCTGTAAAAAGGAGAAAAAAGGCTGAAAGAATATATAGTACAAATATGTCTCTTGAAAATTATTGGACATTAAAAAACATTATAAATAGCACCAAATTACTTTTCAAAAAGAAAAAATCAGAAAGTTGACAGAAATTTTGCTCGTCTCTGTCCCCGAATTTACCTCCATCTGTTGTTTGGCAAAATATTAGGAGGTTCAAATCTGCATACAATACTTCTCATTCTGTTTCTCTTCCCAGCTTTATTGCAAATGATTTTCTTGACAAGCTTGCTCCTCCTACAGTTAATCTTCGTATCCTATCAGCTAATAACAATAGTACAATAGATGAAAATGAAGAGTCTTCAGAATTAAATTCCCCCTTTACCATGACTGAATTGAAAAATGTACTCTCGTATGTATCGGATTCCTCTCCTGGGCCTGATGGTATTTATTATTCATTTATTTCTCATCTAAACGAAAACAGTTTAGCAGTTTATCTTAAAATCATCAACTCCATTTTTGAATCTGGCAATATTCCATCTGAGTGGAAATGTCAACTAGTTCTACCCATTTTGAAACCAAACAAAGATCCTTCCCTCCCATCTTCATATCGTCCAATAGCCCTCTCTTCTGTTCTCCTAAAAATAATTGAACATTTAGTCAAAAACCGCCTGGAGTGGGTCATTGAAAGTAACAGCTTGCTTTCTTCATCCCAATACGGTTTTCGGCGTAATAAAAGTACATATGACAACTTAAGTACTTTTACCACCGACATAAGATTAGCTTTCAGTGGAAATAAATTTGTTCTTTCAGCCTTTTTAGATCTTTCTAATGCTTATGATAGTGTCATTATATCAATATTGAAACGGAAACTAATACGTCTAAAAATTCCTAAAAAAATTATTGCATTTATTATAAACCTATTAACTGATAGGTCTATTATTTTCTTTAATAATGGTCGTAAATATATCAGAATTGTAACCAAAGGTTTACCACAAGGCTTAGTTTTGAGCCCTCTGTTATATGACTTATATACTTATGATTTAGAATTGGCCATCGCAGAGTTGTTGGATGTTGATGCTTCGCAGTATGCGGATGATCTGACCTTATATGTTGTAGGGAGTAATGTTGATGAAGCTTCCGCTAAGTTAACAAAAGCCTTGTATTTTCTTAAGCGTTGGTTGGACAACCACGGCCTAGATGTATCCCCAACTAAAAGCTCCATAGTTCTTTTTAGTCGAATGCGCGTAACTCCTCAAGTTAGAATATTTTTTGATAACATGATCATTCCACAAAAAAACCATCATACATTTTTAGGTGTCATCCTGGATGAAAAGCTTTCCGGAATTCCTCATTGTTATTATGTTGTAAATAGATGCGAAAAAAATGTAAATATCATCAGATGTCTAGCAGGCGTATGGTGGGGTGCCCATCCTTTTTATCTAAAATTAGTTTATAATGCTTTGATTCGCAGTATATTAGAATATGGCTCTTTCCTTTTGGAGCCTGGGCGTGTATCAGGATTTAAATCTTTAGACAAAATTCAAAGTAAATGCCTCAGAATTATATGTGGAGCAATGAAATCTAGCCCAATCAACGCTTTACAGGTTGAATGTTATGATCCACCTTTACATTTACGTCGTCAATATATTTTATCCGACAAATATCTATTTCGATGCCTTCAACTTTATGATCATCCTATTATTGGGAAGCTTCAGCAGCTTTCTTATCATGTTTCTGAAAATTCTTACTGGTTACATAAACAAAACCCGTGTTTAATTGTAAGTTATTTTAAATTTAAATCACTTGCTGCGCCTATTCATTCTTCTTCTAAATTACCGATTTTTTCTTCTTCATATGGGGCTCTTGTCTCCACCCCAAATATTTTGACCATTAATATAGAAAAGAACTCTTTGCGGGCTAATGAAAAATTTAATGATATAATTAATACACGATTTAAAGATCATCATTATATCTTCACAGATGCTTCTAAAAGTAATGTTAATGGCCATGTTGGTATAGGTGTATTCCATTCCCAGTACAATATTGTCCAAAAAATCAAACTCCCTCCTGAATGTACTGTATTCTCTGGAGAATGCTTAGGGATCTTAAAAGCTTTAGAGTATATTTTATTAGCCAAACTTAAAAAATCTGTAATCTTTACAGACTCTCTAAGTTCTATTCAAGCTCTTAACAAGAATCCATTTAAAATTAAACAACAACATCCTGTTATATTTGATATAAGACAGTTATTAACAGATTTTACCAAGAAAGGAACTTCAGTTTCATTTGCTTGGATCCCTAGTCATTGTGGAATAGAAGGAAACGTTAGAGCGGATTCTCTTGCTAATGAGGCATTAACGTGTGGCGATTTAAATCCATACAAAATCTACTACCCCGATTTATTAACTTTACCCAAAATTCATTTAGAGACGTCATGGAAATCGTCATTTGATCAAAGTCATAAACAAAAAGGAGCACATTTCTATAGTGTTCAATCCGAAATAGTATCAAAACCATGGTTTTATAGCATGAATTTCAATAGAAAATGCAGTAGTATCATATCCCGATTAAGACTTGGTCACACGTGTTCACCAGACCATCTTGCTAGACTTAATATAATTAACAGCCCCTCTTGTACCTGTGGTGCTGAGGTTGGGGATGTCAACCATATATTCTTCACTTGTCCTCTTTACAACCGTTCCCATTTCCTTGATTCATTGTTAAAGAATAGTATTCCTTTTCCTACTTCAATAATTTGTTTATTACAGTCTAGAAAATATATTATTTATAAGATATTAGTTGACTTTATATTACTTAATAATATTGAGATTTGATATTCTATTCTATATAATTTTAAGTATTCTTTGTAAATTTATATTTTTCCTGATCCTGTCCTGAAGTCCTTTTTCCAAATTCCTCGTTTTTCGTCATAATTTAATTTTTTAACATTGTTTTTCCCGTTCGTCATTGGCAATGTACTAAGTGCATGCCATAAAAAAAAAACTCTTATGTCAGTTGTCAACTTAATGTCAAAGTCAAATTGAAGTGTTATTTTTTTTTAAGCAATGTTTTTCATAAGGCAAAATAAATATGTACTTACGGTTCAGTCCTAGAAATAAGTTAAGTTTAATGTCAAACTGTAAGAAATATGTTTTTCTTTTGCGAAGGGAGATGTCAGGATATTATTATGTAGCAACACCGCGCTCTATTGTCAATAACCTGCAATGTCCTCTTCCTGTTCCCGATGTGCATCTCGCTGTGTGTAAATGTAGACTAATAATAAAGTTACTAATAATGGAAGTTATTTAATTATACCTCGAGCCATCCACCTGCCCAGCGTGACAATAATAAACCTGGATCCCACTGGATAGCAATACACATAAATGAAAATGGCATAGGTCAATACTTTGACTCATTTGGGCGCGCCCCTATGCGATATCACAAGGTTTTTATGGGGCGAAACTGCAGGAGATGGGATTTTAACACGTGGAGATTACAAAATGATTTCACATCAGTTTGTGGAGAGTATAGTTTAATGTATTTGTATTATAAGTTCAATGGGGAAAGTTTAGTAGAGTTTCAAAAGTTATTTAGTAACAACACTTTGTGTAATGATATAATATTGTACAGTATGTTCAATACATGTTTTAATGAAATGTAATGAAAAATTTATCAAGTTTTATTTATTTAAAATCTTGTAATACATGATTTACATTCGCGCGTGAGCCGCGAGCCGAGCCGCGAGACGTGCTACGAGCCGAGAGTGTAAACTTGAGCTTGCGACCCGTCTCGCGGCGCGGCTCGCGACTCGCAGGGCACGCTTGTGTGTTACGAGCTTTGTGTTTACACTTGCGCTTCGACGCGAGTCGCGAGATGCGGGTGGCAGCGGCGAGCGTGGCGGCGGCGAGTGTGGCGGCGGTGGTCGATGACTCGTTGGATTTCGCTGACGAGCAAAACGTGTCAGTTTGCGCACCGCGTCTTCGTGTGTTTACGAAGTCCATCGAATGATTGGATGACCTACATAATTAATCATTAAGTACTTTTAATTTGCAATAATTCATTAGTTAGTTAATTATAATTCATATATTTAAAATCTTGTAAGAAAGCAAGGTGACGTAAGCGATAAGCCAGGTCGAACAATAGGACACTGAGGCGAGCATAACAATGCAATAAGTAGCGATTGTAATTATGAAGGAACAATGGAGCGTGGTGATAGTAGATAATGAGGGTTAAACACAAAAGCTAACTTTGAAACAAGTGCAAATACGCAGAAACGGATCGCATATATCGATCGGGAATGGCCGAAAACCTACATTTTGACACCAAACTCTTTTCTTTTTTTTTTTAGGCGATGTCGCCGCTCGAACCGACAAAAAGTGATCGAGAAAGTTTGCGAGCCGCGAGCGGGGGGAGGGGTGGATCCAGAATCGTGATCCAGAACCCGCGAAAACACACTACTAGTATTCCGCGGACCACCGGTTAAGAACCGCTGCCCTAAAGAGTACAGGGAAATTATGTTATTCCTCAGTTCCGGATAACGTATTGCGCTCTATAGGTACCAAGGAGAGTTAAAAATAATATAGGTGTACCAGAATCTGATGGCAAAAAGTGAGAAAATAAATTGACTCTAGCAATACCGGGGTAATAGGAATAAAACATTTTCATCATTTTATATTCCTTTAGCGGCTTATTTTGTGTGTGAAACATGCAAATATAAAAATTTATCCAATGATCAAGGATATTTTTCGAAAATTTGCTGTCAAAAATTGCCATCAGATTCTGGTAGACTTAAGCTGCGCGTCCACTGGATCGGAATCGGAGCGCACGGAGCGTACGGAGCGTCGTCATTTACGAAATGCCGATGGGGTGCGTCCACTGCATTCGGATTCGGCATCGGCAATTTAGTTATTTTTAGTCCGTCATAGCCTGTTAACGTGCATTTGCATTATGGAGGATAGTGTTGTAATTAGCTGTATTGTTGTAATTAGTTGTATTTTATCAGAAGAGGAAAAGAGAAACAAGAGGAAACGAAATTCATTATTTGCCCAATTTCATCCCAAATATTGTCATAACCAACTGAGGAGAGCTCAGTTGGTTATGATAATGTTGATGTTTTAGATTGTAAAGTTCTTCATATTTTTCCACTAAAGTAATTAAAATGTCGTCATTCATCGCGAATAAGTATTTACGTATAGCCGTCGCGTCGTCGCAAACACGTCAGTACTTGAAACCTTCGGCATCCGAATGACGCGTTCACTGCGGATGACGTCATCGGCATAAATTCCGGTCTAAATCCAGTGCCAGAGGCGGCGCAAGGCGTGGGCGATGTGGGCGACCGCCCACGGCCTCGCGGTCCAAGGGGCCTCGCGCCTCTTGGACCCCGAGGATTTTTTTTTGGGAAATTACGCGTTTTGAGACTCAAATTTTATTTATAAGAAAATGATTGTCTAAAAATAATCCATTTGGGCCTAGGGGGCCTCGCAAAATGTATCTCGCCCACATAAAATTTTGTGCCCCGCCACTGTCCAGTGCACGCAGTACCATACAAATCAATACAAAGCAACAAATCCGTACGCTCCGATTCCGATCCAGTGCACGCGCAGCTCTATAGTTTGGACAATGAATTTTCTACGTCGACAAATCGACATGTCCATCAGCAGCATCAGCTTTTAGCTATTCATCATTGATGAATACCAATATTTTGTTCGATAATATAATTGATTAAAACATAAAATAAATTGCGATTTTGTTGTTTATTAAAGATTTAAAATTAAATAACGTTTTATTTGACTTTGAAAAATGTTAGCATATTTTTTAGCACATTTTGTATTAGTATTTAGTTGTGTTGGCAACACTGTTGGCAACACTGGTAAAGTACCTTTTACGGCGTTGTACGGTGTACCTTTTATGCCGCGGCCGCACATGCGTCTTTCGATCGAAGCTTCGTGCTAGGAGACGATACCATTGGACGCAGAGGCGGCGCAAGGCGTGGGCGGTGTGGGCGACCGCCCACGGCCTCGCGGTCTAAGGGGCCTCGCGCCCCTTGGACCACGAGGTTTTTTTTAATAGATTTACAAGTTTTGATACTCAAATATTCATTAAAATAGCTTCATAAATAAAAGTTTGAGTATCAAAAAATTATTTCTCTCCAAAAATCCGTCTTCTTGCGTCATCCATCATGGGGCCTCGCAAAATATATTTTAGGGGGCCTCGCAAAATATATCTTGCCCACATCAAATTTAGGTCGAGCCCCGCCACTGATTGGACGATACACGCAGATCGTCCAATGGTATCGTTTTAGCACGAAGCACTACGCATGTGCGGCCGCGGCATTATGATTTATGACAAAACCAAAGGACAAAACTTTCTCGACCACTTTACATAACTTGGCGTCTTGCACAGAACATTTCCTACCGGAGGCGTCTTGCCCTATTTAGGTTGTTACGAAAATAGTTACTAATCGACGCACGTTTTCCGTTTTTTATTTCACAACAAAATGGCACAATCCAGACAGAACGTAAACGTTATTGATAGAAATTGGATCGAACAAATAATTTTGGAACTTGGTAAGTGGTAACTAGGTATAATCTCTATAATATATAAAAATGAATCCATATTCGCGTGGTCACGACATCACGCCTGAACGGCTGGACCGATTTCGCTGAAATTTGGCATAGAGATACCTACTTTGAGTCCCGAAGACCAAAGTTGTCCCGGAAAAATGTACGGTTACTGCACAATATACTTTTATGATTTGCGCGTAAAATATTCAATCCATTTTGATGAATTTTGGTATGGAGATACTTGGAGTCTCGGGAAAGGACAATGGATACTTTTGTCCCGGAAAATGTACGGTTCCCGCACAATAAACTTTTCTGATTTTCACCTCAACTATTCAATCGATTTTAATGAATTTTGGTATGGACATGCTTTGAGTCTCGGGAAAGGACAAGGGATACTTTTTGTCCCGGAAAATGTACGGTTCCCGCGCAATAAACTTTTATGATTTTCGCCTAAACTATTCAGTCTATTTTGATTGAAATTTGGTATAGAGATACTTTGAGTCTCGGGAAAGGACAGGGGATACTTTTTGTCCCGGAAAATGTATGGTTCCAGCACAATAAACTTTTATGATTTTCGCCTAAACTATTCAATCTATTTTGATGGGTATGGAGATACTTTGAGTCTCGGGAAAGGACAAGGGATACTTTTTGTCCCGGAAAATGTACGGTTCCTGCACAATAAACTTTTATGATTTTCGCTTATACTATTTAATCTATTTTGATGAAATTTGGCATGAAGATACTAATTTTAATCTATTGTTTACTTAATTATACCAATTTGAATTAAACAATCATCGTTAAGACAGGACAACGTCTGTCGGTTCAACTAGTTCTTTATAAATAATAATTAGGTATTACATTCACGAGTATCCTTCAAAAGTTTCACTTTTTTTACTCTAAATGGGTGACCTAGGTATCTATACTCGTATCGATAGGGTAGGAAGCCTCAGAGAAATCCGCTGTTTACAATAAAATTTCATGTTCTGAAGGCAGTGAATCATGCTTATATTTAAATGTCAAAATATAAATGTTTATATGGTTTAGCTTAACTGTCTTAGCTTAAATTTTAGCTTGTCTTTATTTAATTTGACGCACTATATAATATTATGTTACTGTTGAGCATGTACTTTTTACCATTTATTTTGTATATTGTACCTAGTAATAATTTTAATTAGTGCAAATTGCAATGATGATAGACTGTAGGTACTGTGTATTTGTAATAGGACTTCAGTCTGAATGACGTTTTTTAATTTTATGTAAATTGTATTTTTTTGTTGTCCTGTTTATACCTGAATAAATAAATACCTAAATAAGTAAATAAAGTAAAATAATAAAGTAAGTAAAAAAAAAATGACCAACAAACATTTTGCAAAAAAAATTATATAAATGTTAATTTAGAATGAAAATTGTTTATTTTTATCACTTTCTTTATTTTTACTTTATAAATATTACACTTTTACAAAACACATCCACAAACTATATAGAATGCTAACGCATCTAACTCGTATAAATTTTGACAGGCAAGAGGACAAGTCCGAATCGGTCCTTCTCCTTCTTTGAAGTTTAACTTTTTAAATTACATGCTATTGAGCTAAAATGTAAAAGTACACATTCTAACAATAAAAAGCATTGACAGAAGTTATTACTACTTAATCAAAGTATTCACTTTGATTAAGTAGTAATAACAGAGACCAGACATAAGTGCAAGTGATTAGGGCAGGTGATTAGTAACCAGGAAAAAGTACGTGTGTGGACAGCGACCACTGACCTCCATTATACAAGTAAGCTGGACCGATGATAATTGATACCCTTTGAAATGACAGCTATTTCTTGTGCCTATTTGAAGCGGAATCAGCGCACCCCATGCGGGGAAAAAGAACTAAATTTGACGTAAAAATGACGTTTGAAAGTCGCCATATTGGCGCTGATAGCAGTAGTGGGAGTACTTGGAACTAATACTAGTTTGAATTACAACCAATAGCGATTAAGCGGTCATTTGCAAGTTACGTCAGATTTAGTTCTCTTCCCCGTAGTGGGGGCGCTGATCCCGCTTCAAATAGCCACAGAAAGCAGGTGGGTATCATTCTCTATCCTTAATCTGTGGTATCATTAGTCCAGCGTACTTGTATAATGGAGGTAAGTGACAGCGACTGATTGGTGCAAGTCCTTTAATTTCTCCTAATCACTAATCAGTAATCACTTGCACTAATCACCTGCACTCGCACTAATCAAAGTGAATACCTTAGGTATATTATATGTATATTATTAATTATTATAATAGAAAGTTTTTAATCAACAATGTGCCAGAATTTAACAAAACATTATATTAATAACTATTTTAACAACTAATAGTGTGCATGTATAAAATTTCAGGTGATGAATATCAAATAAGAGTGCAGTGGGTTGGAACTACTGCTATTTTAACCGGAACCTTTGCCTTGGCTGGTGGCTTAGTCGGTGGCTATGCTGGTGGCCGGTTAGGGGCTGCTATCGGTGCTGGGGTGGGTGGTGTTGCTGGATTTGGTAAGGGTTTTTAAGTAATTTTTAGGTAGGAATGTTTGCATGGGCGCCGGCAGAAACAATTCCCAAAGGGTGCAGATTTTAGTTTTCTTTCTTTTCCTTTTACTTTTTACGAATAACAGTGCGTGTTTACGTCAACAGAATACATTTAGTGCCGAAACATTACGAACTATCTTTGTACGGCATGGTATTTTGGGTTACAAAATGCTTTTTATTTCAATCATTCCTGTTGATTCCGAGATTCCCAAGGGGTGCAAGTGCACGCCCTGGCACCCCCCTGCCGGCGCCCATGAATGTTTGGGTATATTTACAGAAAAATCATTTAAAAGGTCTGCTGTTTGCACACATAATTAGTTTTTTAAATACAATAATAATAATAAAATTGTTAAATATTTCAGCATTGGCATCACTTCGTGAAATATGGCCCCTTATCCGAGAAAAATTGAAGGACTTGATTACCACAGTGTTAAATTATTTGAGAAGAATTGATCCAGTAGACTATGTTCGAGCGTTGGACATTCTGATGGCCTGCACGGCCAGTAGAAGGGAACTAGTGTTTACTATCCTAGACTTTCTAGCAGAAAAACTCGGTGGAAAAGTTGTGTCTAGTTTAACAGCGGCCAGGGACGGCCGCTGCGGCGCTGTGTGCGCCTAGACAAAAGGGCGCCGCGGCGCGCGGCGTAGCCAATTTCGGTTAACAAATTATAAGAAATAAAAATAAGTTGAAACATTAAGATTCGAGAAAAAGAGACGCTTCATAGACTTCGCACACAGGTGCTGTGGGGGGTTGACGCGGCCCTGACACTTGACAGCGGCTTGATAAAAGCCATTTTTATTGTAATAGGCTGCACACAGCTTTTTAATTGTTATCATCACTCACAAATTGTATGTAACAATTTATTTCAATAGTGTATTTAAAAATGCTCGTTACTTTCGTAATGACGACCTCTGTGGCTCAGTTGGTGGGCTGTTGGTAGGTCAAGCCGGGGGTCGCGGGTTCGAATCCCGCCGACGGAACAAAAAGTTTTTAAAGTTCCTGGGTCATGGATGTGTATTAAATATGTGTATCATATCATAATAAAAATCTTAAATATATGTATAGTATAAAAGTATTAAATATATTTCCGTTGTCTGGTACCCGTAACACAAGTCCTTCAGGTACTTAGCACGGGGCCAGACTGACGTGGTGTGAAGCGTCCATAGATATTATTATTATTATTTCGTGCGGGACGTATACCTATAATGCAATCCTGAAAAGTAAAATTGCTATTTAATTGTGTTTGGCTTTTTCATTCCTTCAACGATTACGCCATTAATTGTGAGAATTTTTGTTTTATTTTGTTTGTATCTTCATAGTTTTGAAGTCGGTACCAGTCCCAAAAAATTAAAATATTTTGCCACTCGCTTTTTATATCGAGATTTTTCAATCAAATTTTCACTTTTTTGAACAATTCACATTTTTCTTTCAAGCAAACCTTATCCTGAGTAAAAAATCGGCCAAGTGCGAGTCGGACTCGCGCACGAAGGAACAGGTAGGCACTTGAAAACGCGCATTTTCAAGTGCCTACCTGTTGCCATTATGGATTACGAGCAAAAAAGCCAAAAAAAACACGTTTATTGTATGGGAGCCCCTCTCAAATATTATCTTTTTTTGTTTTTAGTATTTGTTATAGCGGCAACCGATATACACAATCTGTGAACAGAAGTCTAGCTATAGCGGTTCTCGAGATACAGCCCGGAGACAGACAGACAGACGGACAGACATCGAAGTCTTAGGTATAGGGTCCCGTTTTTACCCTTTGGGCACGGAACCCTAAAAAAGAATGAACCAGATAGGTTCAATCATTCTGAAGTGATGCGTGCATTCGGCAATCGATTTTATTAATAAAGACATGTAAAAAACTGCATTATTTAATAATACTTAATTAAAAAAAAAGCAATATTTAGTCCCTTAAAATCGCAATATACTTTTTACCCACTTTTATGGGAAATACTCGGGTAACTTTGCGTTACGCAACGCGCTCGTAGTTTCGCATGCTTGCGAGTTGTGTGCGTAACGGCCCGGCCGCACCTGCGTCTGTCCGAAGCTTCGTGCTATGAGACGATACTATTGGACGATACACGCAGATCGTCCAATAGTATCGGTTTTAGGCTTTAGCGCGAAGCACTACGCATATGCGGCCGCGGCATAACACGCACACAAACGCTTTAAACTTGGCCCATCTGCATCGTTTTAGCGGTAATTGCAACGCGACAATTTATCTAGACGTGTAAATAATCAAAGCCTGGAGCTATTCTCTGTTGTTCTGTTTTCTTGCTGTGAACTCAATAAAATAAATCAAACTTTACTTTTGACTTATTATTTTTTTATAATAGAATATCATAGCTATTTATAATAAATTATTGACATAAGCAGAAAAAGTTTCCCTTGCATATTATAGGTATTAGGTACACGTAAAAAAATATTTAGTTTTATTTTGCTTAGAATTTAAAATACGACGTGAAGAGGTATCAAACAGATGGACACATTTTTTACATCTTTAATATTATTACATTACTAGCGACCCGCCCCGGCGACGCACGGGTATAAAATAGCCACTGAAAAAATCGATAGCCTATGATCCTTCACGTGGTCTACTTCTTATCTGTGCCAAATAACATAAAAATTGCTCCAGTAGTTCGCGAGATAAGCCCTTTCAAATAATTTCCCTCGTTTTTTCCAAATTCTCCTATTAGTCTTAGCGTGATAAGATATAGCCTATAGCCTTCCTCAATTAATTGGCTATCTAACGCTGAAAGAATTTTTCAAATCGGACCAGTAGTTTCTGAGATTAACGCATTCAAGTTAGCCCTTTCAAATAATTTTCCCCGTTTTTTCCACATTTTCCTCTATTTCTTCGCTCCTATTAGTCTTAGCGTGATTAAATATAGCCTATAACCTTCCTCGATAAATGGGCTATCTAACACTGAAAGAATCACCAAAATCCGTTGCGTGGTTTTAAAAATTAAAGGGAACAAAGGGACATGAGGGAAAAAAAAGCGACTTTGTTTTATAATAAGTATAGATATGGGTGTATCGCACTTCCTCTTATTTTTCCGTAGAGAAGTGAATTAAAACAAGATTATGTTCAGTAATATTACTTTTAAATTTTAATGAAAATGTACCACATCATGTTTAACATGTAACAATGATAAAACGTATGACTTACTTTTAAACACTATACTATAACAAACCCAATCTACAGAATGTAACAAAACTAAGTGATAATACTTTAGGGGGTGTCCATACACCCCTATATAATATAGACTTCGCTGTGAAAGTAGCAACAATGAAAGAGTAACTTTTTTACTTGAATGGTGAAATTCATGACGCATGACGCTTGCCCATACAAATCACAAAAAAAGATTTTTTTATTGATGCTACTTTCACAGTGAACTCTATACAAGGGACATATACACACCCTAAAGTGTTATCACTTTGTGTCGAGTCGTTACACTTTGTTAGTCGACAATTTTTTTCAATAAAAATGACAGACGTATGATATTCGAAAAGATTGTCGCACTATTACATGTATTAAATGATTCACAAATCATTTCAATTTTATTAAACAAGTAATATAACAGACTCATTAAAACTAAAAAAATATAGTTTTGTTAGCGTGCATCACAGTTCACAGATAATACAACTCGACGTTGTAGGTATGTATAATGTATTGTATAGATATGGCGTGCATCATACAGCACACGGTCGTCAACGGCGGTTGTCAACAGCAAAAACGGGTATGCGCGTTGCCAGCCACACTGTTGTCAACGTGTTGTCACTTGTCAACCACAGTGTTGAATAAATTTTGCGAGGTCGTCAACCGCCGTTGACGACCGTGTATCAGATGTTTAAAGAGAGACATGATTTCCTTATGCGGGGTCCACACTCGCGGCGCGATTGCGGCCGCGATTTATGGATGCAACGCGCTGTAAACACGACGCGAACAAATTAACGGCCCCCTACACTCGCAATCTTCGCATTTAGGTTCGCGCACTTGAGTAAAATGGACGTTAAAGTCACTGTTGCTGCTGTTCTGACATTGTGTGTGACAGCGAATAAAAGCGAGTGTGGATGATGTTCGCGCGAAAGCCCGCGCCGCGAGTGTGGAGCCCGCCTTATATACGCCCGTGATATTATTATTCATTATTATGTATAAGGGTGCGTCCACATTTGTATCATTTGTGCGATCAGATCCCCGATCAGATCTCCGTCGCGTATCATCGAAGCGTGTCAAAATGATACGCGTATCATGATACGCCCCGATCGCTATTAACCGCGTACCTAATACATGCCGTATCAAATACTCGCATGATCAGCAGAATGATCTAATAGGCGTCCACACTATGACACGCATACTTGATACGGCGCGATGATCGCGACGGAGATCTGATCGCGCAAATGATACAAATGTGGACGCACCGTACTATGTAATAAAAAATAAATTTGACGACATATTTTGTGGTTCAGCGGTTCGCAAAATAGAGCTCGACAAGGCTTTAACCCATCAGTTGTGGCAAAACGAGACACAATAGCTTTTTCATTGTTATCGCGGCCGGATGTGGCCGCTTGGGGCTTCATGAATTAAATGAACGTGGCAAAAAAAGGAACTAAAGCAGCCATCATACAAAAACGCCATTTTTTTAAAGTTCTTTACCAGCTGGTAAAGAACTTTAAAAAAAGGCTTATTTAAAGGCTTTGTTCGTCACCATATTTTTGGCGCATGCGTCACAATTAAACCTTTTATTGCTCATGTCCAAATCATGTCATGCCATGGCAACCAGAGGCGTGCAGAGCTTTTTGACATGGGGTAAGCAGCGGTATCGGTTTAGTAGTTTTAGCGTAAAGCAAAACAGACAGACAAACGGACAAAAAGAGATATTTTCGCATAAATTGTAATATTAGTGTGGATATAAATTAAAAACTATGTTTTCTAAACTATTATAATATATGAGTACGTTCTGTTATGAAGAAACAAAAAAACGCCATCTGTTGTCACGTGTTGGAACTACAATGAAAGTTCATTTGCGTTCACATGTGTGCTAAGCTAAAATAAATAAAAACGCCATAGATGGCGTATGGCGTAATATAGATTGTTATATATTAGAAATGCAATGTGAATTCATTTTCATCGATATTTCCATGGAAATTAGATACATAGTATATTTTTGTCTTATAAAAAATGTAGCCTATGTCCTTTCTCAGGCTCTAGACTAACTGTGTACAAAATTTATTACAATCGGTTCATTAGTTTTGGCGTGAAAGCGAGACAGACAGACAGAGATAATTTCGCATTTAATATAAAGTATATAATATTATAAAATGATAAAATAAATAAGTACATGAATATGAATTACATGAAACTTTCGAGTTACTTACATTTCATTTTTGTTGCTGGTTTAATTGTTGTAACTCAGGTACACGTACCTACCTTTCGACACAAATCACAATTAGAATCTTTTCACTGAATGACAATTGTGAAAACTTGTTTATTTTTAATTTTTAATAAACACACATTTTCAACACAAACCTCACAGTCAAATAACATTTTTAAGAAATCAAAAAACGCACTTAATATAGAAATTAGAAACTCAGTAATAACTAATATCTAATAAACTGTTAAATGTACAAACTTTTAAATGTTAAAATAATAAAAATCTTCTAAGAAAACTATAAATATACTGGCGCAAACAAAAATAATATGTTACAGTGCTCATCACATGAAAAAATGGCCTCCCAAAATACAAAACACTTCTGTAATGTAAACAAATATAAACCGTACTAAACAAAAATGCATTATGTGCATATGTGATTAATTAGATTTCCGTCTATTATTTTTACTCGGATTATAGGCAACGAACATATCCGATTACTTCCGAACGCGCCGGCGCGCGGCTAAGCTCGGAAACCATGCGGCAGGACCTGGCCAAGTAAATCGCACACGCACACACGTTTGCGAACAGTGTACGAATACGAAAATCTTAACTCACACATATAGGCGGGGTCTGCGAGACATCGAGTGCCTGTAACCACAGATATGTAGTATAATTTTGGTGCGTACCTTCGCGCGGCGCGCCTAGTTACCACTTACCGACTTATGTTTATGTAGTTTTGCAAATCAATTGGTGCTATTTTATAAAAGTAGGCGTTAATGTGTATTCATATTTTTACTATTAATAATAATTAAAGTCATCTAAAACGTACGAAAGTTAAATAAAAATATGTGTATAGCAAGTATTTATCATTAGGTAAGCAGTGCTTTTATGCCTTTATGGTACGCACGTCCATGATGGCAACGCCACCAACACGTTGCTTATAGTTTAATATTTCTTATAATAATTAATATAAACCTGTATCTACACTGGTGCCGAATTCATATTATGGCATATCATATTAAGACATTAATAATTAGGCATTATTAGCATGTGAACACGCCCTAATTAGGGCGTGTTCACATGAATTCCTATTTACCTAATAACCTTATAATATATGATAGTACTAAACGCTTCTGAAATTGACGAAAAATAACTCGACTACGCTGCGCAGGCAAGTTAAACAAAAAATAACCCTTTCGGTATAACAGCCGGGTAAAAAAAGTCAAAATCACAGAATGTGTTTCGCGAAATAAAATGACTTGTGTGCGCGTTAGCATTCAGCCATAATTTATTTAATTACAATAAGTTATAACCGGTATTACATCACAGTGTGTTCAGGGACTCAGGGCAATGCCTTCTACCGGGCCCTGTTTTAAAGTGTGACATAATATCGGCTCTACCTATGCTACACTTTTGTACTTTTACAGTTTGTATTCATAATGCATGAAATTATAACACAGGACTTACTTAAACTTAGAATCGCGCAAATGGGCCTTACTGCCGCATTCACAGACGAAGGATTAATTATTTAACTGTAATTAAATGAAGATTTGGACATAAGCCCCATACATCATCTGTCAAAGTCTTCATTAAGTTTAAGTTAAATAAATAATCAATAGCTATGTCCACATTATGCAATTTCATCTTCAATTTTCGTCATCTTTTTATTCAACTTTCGTTTGGCATATTCAATAATTGAATGCGTCAAGATCCACCCGCGTTGAAAGAAAAGTGTCATAGCGAGCGCTACGATTTCAACGCGCGTCACGGGCATGCCTCACGTTCGCTGTTGACTGCGCTATAACGCATGCCCTTGATGAACAAAAAAAGGCCCAGTGTGGACAAAGCTAAAAAATGAGTGCGGCAGTTAATGTGCTATAAAGGCGTTAATAAATAATTTTGATGTCATTCGAGATTGTGTGTAACTAGTGTCAATTTGTGATTTTTAGCCATAAAACGGTATATAGCTAGTGTGAAGCCGTTAGTACACTGACGCCACGAATCGCGAAAAGCAATTTTATTTTATTAGGAAAACTCAAAACATTTTTTTTGTTTTAATTCCGTCTTGTTCTAAATCATCTAAAGAACATAACCGCATAACTCAATACCGTACGTAAATTTTTTGTGGGTTAGTACACGAATGCTTAACAGAGCGTTCATATAATAGTGAATAAAGATTTGGAACGAAGTTCCTTATGGCGTGTTCGGCGTTGCGAAAGGAGGCTAGACAGAACGATATTTGAGCTCGACACTTTTATTAGTACCTGCATAGTAGGGGCAGAGGGCGTTGATAGTATTCCTGTGCGTCAACTAGATAGCGTTTTAGAGAATACTTAAACAGCGACGTGTTGTTAGTATTCCTGGGCGTCAATAGATGGCGTTTTAATTAATATTTTTTTTTGAGTATATTATAATAATATGTATACAGGTTTTTTGAACATAAGAAATAACTTCGTTCCATTCGGGTGTCCCTTGACACATCTCAAGTTTTTTACTTTTTAATACGCTTTTACTAGCTTGGCCTGTATGTAACGGAATCTTTGTGCACGCTTTTTATCTATCTCCAGTAGACTAATTTTCGAAATTTTGCATACGTATTAAAAGCCAATGACAATGCAATAATTTGTTAAAATTTTATAAAAAAACTAGCTGTCCCGGCAAACGTTGCTTTGCCATAATATAAAGTACCTATTTCGCCCATATTATTTTTTGAAGTGACTAAATAAGACGTATAAGACCATAGCAACGCCTATCGCTATCCCGTCGCACAAACAATGGTCGCCCTCAGTCTCGAGTTGTAATAATTTACAATTATTTATTCAACAAATGCACTTATCAATATATAAAGTACCCAGTAGCCGATTCTCAGACCTACTGAATATGCATATACAATTTGGTAAAAATCAGTAAAGCCGTTTCGGGGGAGTTCGCGGACTAACATTGTGACACGAGAATTTTATATATAAGATATATAAAAAATTTATTTTTTTAAACTATAATTTATATAAATGTAAGAATGTCTGTCGGTTCGTCGCGGTTCGCGGCGCTAGTGTGCTAAGGGCGATATAAGAACATAAGGCTGCTTTTGCACCAGAGATGTGCGAGGATGCGTAGCGAGGGATGTGTTTGTAAAGAACCAATAGAATCGCTTCATTTACAGTACTCCCAAATTAATAATGCGCATGGAAATCTTTGCTAATTGTCGTTAAGGTGAAGCAGCGTTAAAGTAAGAAACCGTGTTGGATATGTTTTAGATTGCTTGTTTTCTATGAGAGGCCGGGCCGGCCTCTCATAGAAAAACAAGCAATGGAACAGCAAAAAATGGAAAGGGCGTAAGCGACACAATGGTTTTTGTCGCATAATTTAAAAACCATAAATACATTTCATATAAGCTATGCACAAATTAAAGTGCATGCTTGAACCAATTTATGTACAAATTTTGGAACCTTAAATCACTCTCCTCTGTTGGAAAAATAGGAATCCCTTTTTTTACAGAGGTCTTTTCGATTGATTATTCTGTGCTATAAAAGTTGTCCAATCGTGTTATGCTATGGGCAATTCAAAGACAAAGACATGATGAATACTGACAATGAACTTCAATTTCTTAGCTTTAGTCATTGCTGAGAAAAATCGGCATCGCTACAGCCAAATTATCAAGGCGTCGCCTTAATATGAAAACACCCGAATCGATGAAACGTAAGAGCCCCAAACAATGCACTTGCATTTTGCACCTTGTTCAAAGGAAATAGAAGTAAATATCATATAAGTAGCCGGTGGCTGTCCGCTGCATGCCGGCCGGTCAATAAGTGCTATAACTCACCGGGAAGCCATCGCGGCGTTACCATGGTAACGTCCTAGCAACGTCAGGCAAAACCTCAGGGCAAAACGCTATTTTGATTATTTTTAAAGTAAAGTTTAAAACAGCGCTTCAGACGCTCGGGAATTACGACCGTTGCCGAAAAATTACGAAAATTTCTATGCGCATTATCACTTTGGAAGCACTGTACTTCGCCTCGGTCAGCACAGCTCTGGTGGGAACGCAGCCTAATCGGAGAAAAATGTATCTTAACCGCCTTACTCAGAGACATTTAATTATGATTAAACTTCAATTTAATGAAGAGTTTGACAGATAATGTATGGGGCTTATGTCAAAATCTTCATTTAATTACAGTTATGTAATAAGTATTTAATATTAGTCTCTGAGTGCTGCAAAACTATATATTTTTTAACTAGAGATATTTTTTTTAATTAGAGACATTTAATAGGAACTATGGTATACTGAGATTGCTTTAACAACTAACCGTGTTGGAATGTACCGCTAAAATAAATAAAGACTAGTAAGATCGCAATAGAGAACTTAAGTACGAAATAAATATATTATATGTAGTGACTAGTGTCCGACCGAAGACGTATAAAGTAAAACGATCTCTAAGATTTTATATTTCAGATTGGCTACTATAAACTATAAAAACGATATACTTTCCAGTTTTGTTCTTTAATATTAATCTGATGATTCCTGGGATTCGAAAATTTAAAATTTTATTTTATTCGCTGTTAAAGCCTCAAGCCCCAAGCGGTCACCGGCGGCCGCGATAACAATAGATAAGCTATTATGTCTGGTTTTTCCATGATCGAGGTATTTAGAGAAATGTAAACATTAAAATGAAAAAAATCTGTTTGGTTTTGGCTTGAAATCGTGGCAGAGGCTGTGGCTAAAAATGGTAATAATTTTAACCGAAGGTGGCTTTAGTCGGACACTAGCGAATATGGTAAAAGGGTACCTATTCTGATGAATCGAATGTCGTTTTCGAGCGCATCCTATCACACTTACATGCTGCTGCTTTGTGTGACAGCTTGTAATTGAAGCGACATTCGAGGCGTTAGAATAGGTCCCCCTCCCAAATTTTATAACTTGGATGAATATGAACTAATAGCTATGTCCACATTATGCGCTTTCGTCTTCAATTTTCGTCATCTTCTTTCATTCAACTTTTGTTTTGGCGCATTCAATAATTGAATACGTCAAAGAACGCAACGCCAACTGTCATTTTTAATAACAAAGCGAAAGTTTTGGACGGTCAGAGGGCATGCGTCGCGGGCACGCTTCACGTTCGCTGTTGACTGCGCTATAACGCATGCCCTTAACGAACAGAAAAAGGCACAGTGTGGACAAAGCTTATCATTGCTGCCGGTCACTATTTTGACGATTGAATTTTTTTGACGTTTAAACTTTTTAAATTGACAAAGAGTTCAAACGTCAAATTTGTGACCATAAGCAATGAAATTAATTTCATGAAAGTTATATTGTGACTGGTCGATCAGATCTACTGGTTGTCTTTCATGGCCTTCTTCAGCTCCATGGCCAGTTTGTAGCCGAGCTCCGGCCGCCGGTCGCGACCTTCCACCATGGCCAATACCTGGAAAATTTATTCAATAATTATTATAGAATATAGTAGTGCCGGTTGTAGCACTACCAGCGCCCTGGGCGAAGTTTCTTCGGCGCCCAAGGTGCTGGTAGTTCTAAAAACGATGCCCCTTATTGTTTGCCTTTGTCAACCCTTTTTATCCGGCGCACTGGAAGGTCGTTCCCTCCCACTAACGCCTACTGATTATAGGCGAGACTGAACTAATGCTAAGTACTCACATACGGTTTTGTTCGATCGAGCAATAACGTCGAGCAAAACCCGCGGCTCGGGCTTTCGTCCACACATTCAGCATTGCTCGATAGTTTTATTCTAAATCGATATATTTAATTCCATCGACCCGGCTCGATGCGAGCCTTCGAGCTGTCAGTTTTGCGGTCCACACAGTAATAATTATTACTCGATTTGGAGTAAAACTATCGAGCAAAACCGTATGTGAGTACATAGCATTAGGCTCGCTTTGTGGGCGTCCACAAATTACGTGAGGTGTTTAGGGGGGGAGGGGGTCGAGTCAAATCTCACCTAATCTCACGTTGGGGAGAGGGGGGGTCTCGGCAAATCTCACGTAATTTTTTTCTCAACAAAATAATACTATTTAGGTCCATGTCATCTAGGTTGTACCTCTATGGTTGAACGTACTATGCTTAAGATTTAATCGTTACACGATTAAGATCATTCACAAATTCGTTCGAAAGAAAATATACTGACTGTCAAACCAAACGTTTAACGTAAGAAAGTAGAAACCCACATTTTGTAAAATCTCACGTGAGATTTGGGAGGGGGGAGGGGGGGGGGGTTGAATAAAATCTCACGAAATCTCACCGGGGGGGGGGGGGGGGGGGGGTCAAAAAATTCAAAAAAACACCTCACGTAATTTGTGGACGCCCCCTTTATAGCCTTTAGTTCGTCCGCCCGAAAGCGCGGTTTGGCCATTACATCACGAGATTGAAGAGAGAGACATGAGAGAAGTTCAGAAGTTTAAATTCCATTTTTTATATTTTCTTTCTTTCTTTCTTTCTTTTTCTTCTTTTTTGGCAACTTGACACAAAGGATGTGTATGTTGTGCCACAGACAAGGTAAAAAGGTAAGGAATATGGCGGGAAAACCATATTCCTCCTATTATAATTTTCATCATCGTTTTCATGTATCGTCAGGTCTAAAGTCTAGTCAAAGTCTAAGTAAAAGTCAATACAGTCAAGGAGTCAAGTCGGTCGATTCAGTAAAGTGGTAGACGCTTTACTGAAACTTTTGATGGAGTTTTGGAGGGAACACAAAATAGCACGTTTCTGGATATTACATCACTTTCCTACACTTGTGCATGAACACGAATATGTAATGGTTAATATTCTACCAATATTACACACTAAAAACCCAGTTAACACAATTTTAGGAAAATAATATAAAAACACAACAGCACCCTTTTACATTCCCGGCAAAACTCCTTTTTTATATTTATAAAAAATGGAATTTAAACTTCTGAACTTCTTCTTCTTCTTCTTCCATATCAAATGATATGGATTATATTCATAGACAATTAAGGCAAAAAGTTTTAAAACTTATGTTTCTTATACAAAAATGTAATTTTTTCGTCACGGGTGAAGGAAAGTCTTAAAAGTGTATTTTTTGCTTAAAATACTTCATTTTACAATATAATTTAGAATTTTGGATATTTAACCCAGACATTCCCTAAATCAATTGTGTGTTAAATCATTTAAGCAAAAATAATACAAAAAAACCTTTAATTACCTAAAAAACAGATAAAAATACGAGCGGTCTGTCAGACCCCATGTCCATCAGTATGTTACAACTTTTAGATGTCCATAGTTAAAGGTTAACCTACCAATATACAAAATATCAGCTGGGGGTTCCGTTTTAGGGTTCTGTAATCAACAAAACTTGGTTGACTACTGTACTTGGTTGTGATCTCGCGGTGTGGCGGCCAAACAAATCGAGCCTAAAGGTGGCTTTCGGATCTTTGTCGCGAGTGCCGCGACCGGTCAAAATTCAAATAAAATGCTACTTTATGACATAGAATATAGGTAAGTATCATTTTCTACTGACATTGGTCTAGCGACCCAGGCCGCCGCATGATTTGTAGTGGCGTAGAGAAGCTAAGAACAGCTTCTCTACGCCAACTTTTTTGGTGGCGGAACAGTTTGAGAACCCTTTAACAAGTGTCATATTTGACGGACCCTAAAAACTTACTTGATAACATTTCCAGAAAAATAATTTACAAGTCAAGCCTTGAGGCTCCGCGGAACACACTAATTGACAATGGCTGGCGTAGAGCAAAATAAAACGTATAGCACAGCTCTTAGGGTGGAGTTTGTGGAGTAGAGCGTAATTTGTGAGTTGTGAGAGAATTTCGGCTGGCAGAAATTCTGCTGCATTCAGTTTTATAGAAAATTCCTACTTCATTCACGCGAGCGTAATTCTATGAGTCATGATTTGTATGAAAAAAATATTAACGCGACCGAAATTCTGCGACTCACGACTCACAAAATTACGCTCGTTTGGCATCACCCGCATCACCCTTATTTTTGTATCTGGGGTTCTTTGTTCAAATTTACATAAGGTATGTTCGTACCTCGTGCGACTCCACAATGACGCCGTGGTCGGCGAGCACCGCGTCCTTGGTCGCCTGTATGTCGGGTACGCTCACACCGCGACTCGCGTCGTCGATCAGCACCGCGCGGTAGCCGATAGCCAGCGCGTCCGATATCGTCGCACCTGGACCATCAAATATAATATAAGTTTGTGTCGTTTTTTAGGGTTCCGTACCCAAAGGGTAAAAACGGGACCCTATTACTAAGACTTCGATGTCTGTCCGTCTGTCTGTCGCCAGGCTGTAACTCAAGAATGGTAATAGCTAGAGAATTGAAATTTTCACAGATTATGTATTTCTGTTGCCGCTATAACAACAAATACTAAAAACAAAATAAATTTGATATTTAAGGGGGGCTCCCAAACAACAAACGTCATTTTTTTTAACAATTTTTGCTCGGTATCAATAATGAAAACAGGTAGCCACCTGAAATATTCACAAAATATTCAGTTTTATTTACACTTTAATAATTTATAATAAAATTAATAATTAAAGGGGGCTCCCATACAAAAAACACAAATTTTGGCCTATTTTTGCTCTATAACGGTACGGAATCCATCGTGCGCGAGTCCAACTCGCACTTAGCCGATTATCTTCATAATTAATATAATTTGTTAAGCATTTTTGTGTGCAATGAACTGTTAAATAAAATAAAGTAAGATGACACCACCAACTCTGTTTCGTAAAAATTCGTTTATCGCGCAGGAACCGTACATTTTTCCGGGATAAAAAATATCCTGTGTCCTTCCGCGGGCCTTCGTATCTCCATACCTCAGCAGAATCGGTTCAGCGGTTTGGGCTCGAAGAGGTAACAGACGTCTGTCAGACAGACAGACAGACACACATTCGCATGCATACTAATATTGTCACGGACACACAGAGCCATCTAGCGTCAAACCAGCGAAACTTATCGAGGGGACACATTACACAGACAACATAAATCCCCTACTCGATACTAGATGGCGTGAGGTGCGCGAGTACATATTGTATGCTCGAACTTTGTAGAAACATTCCACACTTGTTTCTTCACAGGTCTTTCTCTCCAAATCCTCGAACCCTAGCACGTAACAATATTGTAAATGCGAAAGTGTGTCTGTCTGTCTGTCTGTTACCTCTTCTCTCATGCCGCTGAACCGATATTGCTGTGGTATGGATATACTTTGAATCCCGGGAAAGGACATAGGATAAACGAGTTTTTGCGCAACGAAGTTGCGTGCGTCATCTAGTTTATAATATTTGTATGGACGTGGTGCAGTCAGTCCCCTGTCTCACTCACCGACGCAGACGTCGTACGCGATGCCGCAGATGTATATGTCGGTGACGTGGCGCGCGCGCAGCTGGTGCGACAGGCTCGTGTCGCTCAGCCGCTTGTTGTCCCAGAACACCGAGTACGAGTCCACCTCGGGGTTCGTCCCCTTGTACACCTTCACGCCGTGCTCCACCACCTGAAACGACGCAATTAAGTGTCTAAACAAACTATGCCGAATTTCCGCGGCGGAAGTTCGGCTTGATGCCGCCTGCAATGTATTTTAAATTACCGTTGACACATCATGCCGAAATTCCGTCGCGTTATATTGTATGCGTTTGACATTGCTGACGTAATCATGCGGAATTTCCGCCGCGGAACTTCGGCATGGTGTGTTTAGAGTTTAGACACTAATAGTTTTGGGAACTAATAAATACAACAACAATTACAAAGCTATTAATTATTAATAGCCTACGAATAATTAAAACAAAGGAAGAGTAACTGTGTCAAAAAATATGTCCACAAGTCTACAAAATGTGACCCGAATACTGCATGTATTCGGTACACAATTTTGTGTAAAATATATACATAGAAGTGATTTATTTCGTAAAGAGTGTAAGTGTTTCGTTGCTATTGCCATATTTTAGTGTGCGGAAAGGAACCAAATTCAAAAGGGTTGAAGTATGGGAGTTACGTTCCCTTAGTTTTTATTATTCGTAGTTACAAAGTTGATTACAATTACAAAGCAATTAATTACTTATAGCTTAGAAAACTAATATAATATACTCAGAACGTCATTCCATATCAATCTACTAATTGATATATTAACAAGTGTTTAATTATATTAAGTTATTTTATTTGTCAAAGAGCGATGGAGCGCAGCATATTAGGGGTCAGACTAGACGACCGAATAAGAAATAGTACACTGCGCTCCAAAACTGGTATTGCAGACGTCGGCATAAAAGCTGCCAAGCTAAAATGGGACTGGGCGGGCCATACAAGCCGTATGCATCCTGACCGCTGGGCAAAGATCACCACAGAATGGGTACCAAATGATGGACGACGCCGCCGTGGCCGGCCTCGAAAAAGATGGCGCGATGAGTTAGACAAACACGAGCCAGGTTGGCCTACGGCTGCGTTGAATCGAGAGAACTGGAAGACTTTGGGGGAGGCCTTTGCCCAGCAGTGGGACAGCATAGGCTCTTAAAAAAAAAAGTTATTTTATAAACCGCCATAATGTGTAGATTGACTGCGGGTCTCTAAACACAATTTATATGCATCGGAATTGACTGCGAGTCTCGGACGATGTTGTATCGTTTATGTATCCGGTATACTTACCGGATACATAAACAGTCCGCTGCCTATCTAATCTAGTCCCCTGCCTACAAAAGAAGTCCCCCACCGACAAAAACAGTATCTGTCCACTTAAAGACGCCCACAAAAACAGCTCCTCCCTCGTTTAACATTCCCCTGGCCCCTGACCTTGAGATCCTTATGCAGCTCAGCGCCCCAGGTGTCCTGCACGCAGTGTCGCGGCCACAGCCGCTGCTTCATGGGCGGCGGGCCGGCGAACACCACGGTGTCGTGCGCCTGCGCCTTGTCCGCTGACACCTGACAAATGAATTAAAAGCAATTTTAACATAATATTAAAATGCTTGAGTCAGTTTGTTACCTTTTCCGGTGTAAGCCTCTGACATCAATTATGCATTAGTGCACAAAATTTGTGCATAATATATGTACAAGTTAAAACATTAATATTCAAAATAAATTACAGCACATTTGATAAAATAATTACACGAATTATCTAATATATAAAAATAAGTCGAGTTTTCCTTCCTGACGCTATAACAACTCCAGAACGTACGAACCGATTTCCACGGTTTTGCATTCGTTGGAAAGGCCTCGGGCTCCGTGAGGTCTATAGAAAAAAAATCAGAAAAAACTTCAAGAGAAAAGCAGGAAAACAGGGAAAATGATTTTTCACATACAGCGCCATCTCTGATACATAGCATGTACTACAACGGCGCCAGTACGTGGTGTGTGAGTAACCCTCACGAAAATAAGTACGTTTCATTTTGAAGCGCGATATAACCGATATCCACGCGGGCGAAGCCGCGGGCGGAAAAGTGTTATTATAAATTAAAATAAAACAATACTGCATAAATACATAATATGTGTTAGTTTTATACTGTGGTAGTGAGTGTAATGCTCTTTAACTTTTTAATATAAGTACATACTTACTATAGATTTTTCTGTATTGACAACAATTATTTACCAACTAGGTTTTTTGTGTGGTCTGTTGTTAAATATAAACCAAATCGTTTTTCATTATTTGTCGACCTTCGACACAGTGATCATGCATAAGGCAAGGCACACAATATATTGTGCTAAGTCATTGAAGCGTATAATATACGAGACGCACACAATGTCACTATAATTTATTATCACAAAATTAACTTGATATGCTTACATCAAGTTAATTATGTTAACGTTCGCCGATCACTATACCACATGCTGAATAAACTATCAGATATTTTAGAAAAGAGTTTATAAGCATAAGGGCGAAGCCAGACGAGCGTAATTTGTAAGTTGTGAGTCGCAGAATTTCGGTTCGGCAGAATTCTGCTGCATTCAGTTTCATACAAAAGTCCTGTTTGGCCGTGTTCAAACAAAACCAACTGTGAGCCGCCGAATGTGAGCAGGCTCACTGTGAGCCCCAGTGTGAACGTAAGTGAACGTGAAAATATACGGTATCGAATGTCCGCGCCTACGCCTAGCGTAATGGCGTATTGTCGGTTAGGTGTGAACGAAAAATTGAATACGTATGGAAATACAATAAACTGCGTAACGCGCAGTTTGGTTTGAACACGACCTTCGATTCACACGCGCGTAATTTTGTGAGTCATGATTTGTATGAAAACTGAAAAGATATTTACGCAGCAGAAATTCTGCGACTCACAACTCACAAATTACGCTCGTTTGGCTTCACCCTTAAGCTATTAATATAAAAAATAATAATCGTGACGTGAAAAGGACATTTTGTTAAGATTTGAAGAAGTTTTTGTCACGGAAAAATAGTACGGTCCCCAAACGAGACAGGCATTTCGGCGCAAATAGTTTACGGGCAATATCTAAAATAATATTCAAGCTTATAGTTACTTAATGTTATTAAAATCATAACCACTAGCTTTAAAGCAAATAACGATTTATTTTACCAAAAAATAAAAGTTAAGACATGCATGCTCACCAGACAACTAACGATTATACTCTGACTGGTGTGAATGCATCGTCTGTCCCCTGGCATACTTTAAAGTTCTTATTATCCATTTATCTTCTGTAGGGGCGCGTTCAGACGCGCCGATTTTCTGCGCAAATTCATCTCGCGTGTTTTCCTAAACGCTACAACCGATACACGTACGTTACAAACTAAACGCGCCGTACTCGTCAGTATGGAATACTCTATCCTTGCCAATTGCCATCGCAAATCTCTCGGTACCATTTTTATACTAACGTCATCAGTCCCCTGGCCAGCCCCGCAGCTCCCGCATGTGCACGTTGTCCAAGAAGGACACGTGGTCCGGGGGGTGCCAGTGACACGTGGTCCGGGGGGTGCCAGTCCAGGGAGTAGAACACGCACGAGAACGGCACAGTGTCGAGCAGACAGTTGACATCATGAGTCCCCTGGCGCCAGTCCCCTGTCACTCACCGGGCTGGAGGGATGCAGCTCCCGCATGTGCACGTTGTCTATGAAGGACACGTGGTCCGGGGGGTGCCAGTCCAGGGAGTAGAACACGCACGAGAACGGCACAGTGTCGAGCAGACGGTTGATAGGTTCCACCACCTGCGGATTGAAAAAGATTCGTCATCGTCCAATAGCACAGAATATATTATTAGTACCTTCCAATAGTCATAGAATTATAATCTGTAGAAAAGGCATTCCATACAATCGTCAGCGCGAAAATGTGTCACCCTCGAAATGAGTGAGCTCACTCATCTGAGAGCAGTGTGCCATAGGTGACGCGGTGACAGTCGGACGTGTTTAATGCATTGATTACTTAAAATATGCATTGAAAGCGTAAAATGAGTGAAAGAGAAAGTAGTATATGCTATTATTGTAAGACAAAAAAGGACGACAATATTTTCTCGATACACATTTTGCATGCAAAAACATTGCTACAGTTTTGATGGCCTTTGCCATATCCAAGTATTAACATCGTTGCCAATAGTAACGTTTTTAGCGCGAAGCACTACGAATATGCGGCCGCGTCATAAGAAACACATACACACCAAGTATTCGCACTGTTTTGTTACATAGCTACTAAAATATATAATAGACCAGCTAGTGTGGTAAACAAACATGTAAGGTCAAGTAAAATAGCCACAGCCTTGATAACACTGTATTATCTTTTTTAAATCGTTTAAGCCCATCGCACTTTACCAATACTCAGTCCTGTCAGCTTGGTTAGTGGAAACCAACCATAAAAACTCTATTTTTATGATCTCAAGCATGGCCACCAAGAAAAGGATTTTCTACGGTAGAATAGACTAAGTGACAGATCGACAAGGGGTCGGTTTGTTCCTACGATCTGCTAGTACATATTTTTAGTCTTTCGCGTTTCTTGTATATGGTCAATGGTCATGCCGCCTGGAAGGATACGAAAAGAATTAACTGACGCACCCTGACTGCCGCACTCACCGCTGTACTCAGAGACATTAATGCTTAGCACAAACCTACGCGACCACGCGACTGCGAAGCGGCAGCGTCAATACTAATAATACTAATAAATACAATTACGATTAAGCTTCAATTTAATGAAGACTTTGACAGATAATGCATGGGTAACGTGACCATACGTCCCGCTTTGGGCGGGACAGTCCCGCTTTCAGGCAGTCTGTCCCGCTGTCCCCCGTGAGGCCGAAATTGTCCCGCTTTTGCAAACAGACCAAGCAACAATTTAAAAGTATTTTTATGTTTAAAATGCCTATTAATGCCTGGAAGTAACGCAATATGTGCTTATTCCACGCTTATTCTGCCAAATTTTGACAAAAGAAATAAATGGTCACGTTATGCATGGGGCTTATGTCAAAATTTTGAATTAAGTACATAATTACAATTAAGTAATAATTAATGTTCCACTCTGAGTGCGGCAGTAAACTTGGAAGTAAATTATTCAGGAGACAGTAGAAAGTGGAAGTAGCTCCGAACCATCAGTTATTCGCTAACCAAAAACCCCTTAAAACTTATGCAACTTAATTAATCAAACTGCATATACCCAAAATTGGAAACCCTCCAAAGTTTCCATCCAAACCGCCGTGTCGGGGCGTACCAAGTACGGCTACCTAATTGCCCGAGGTGTGAAAACGATTTCCCGCCTTTTGACATGTTTTGATTAACCGCACCGATAGAATGGCGGCTATTTTCGAATACGGTTGCTGATTTGGATCGATTAGTCACGTGACTTGCAGTTCTCATTGTTGCAAATTGGTGTATTGCAGGTGGATTGCAGATATAACGAGAATTTGTGAGACCCAGTTAGGATAAAATACTTGGCTAAATGACTTATTTGGTAACAGATGACGCCCGCAACTGCGTTTATCGCGCGGAACCGTACATTTTTCGGGATAAAAAGTATCCTATGTCCTTTCCCGGGACTCAAAGTATCTCCATACCAAATTTCAGCAAAATCGATTCAGAAGTATGGGTGTGAAGAGAGACAGACACACTTTTGGATTTATAATATTAGTTGGATTTACTACTAGATGACCATTTTTGTTTTGCCATAAACTTTATTTATACTTTAACGCCTCATGGTCCAGTGGTTTAGAGCGTGGCCCTTGACTCGGGCGGTCTAGGGTCGACTTAATCTTAAGTACAACTAAACTATTCATTAAAGTTAAGTAATTATTTAACATCTTTGAGTGCGGTCGGCGTTTCTACTACATAATATAATAACGATGAGTGGTGATTTTCTGTACATCATTGCATTAGTCACAAGTAATTAATGTAATAATAAAAGTTATGGTACCTATTGCACAACAAATACAAGGTAAAAACATAAAATGTAATGTAAAACAATGTTATTTTCATCCTCGCATTTCAGTTAAAACATAATGATAACATGAATATGATTCGTATGACGTAGGATATAATAATATTCTTATTATAATTCTTATGAGTTATGACTTATGACTTATGGTTACACGAATTAAAAAGGTATGTAGAGATAAACTACGATAACATGGCGCGCCCCTCCAAAATTCAAAACGTTTGAAGTGCGTTGTCTTGCGCGGTCGGCTAGTTATGATTAGTTGACCAACAAATCTTGGTAATAAGTGGACAATAACTGAAATATTACGAGTACTGGTTGATTGGTTGAAATTTGAATACTTACAACTACAGACAAACTCTTTCATAAGGATGTGACTACACACATTGAAACAGTAATTTGGAGGGGCGCGCCATGCTATCGTAGTTTATCTCTATTATATTACCCGGCCCCGATGTAGGGGGGGGGGGGGGGGGGGGGGAGTCGGATCTCCATATCTCAATCTTAATTCTTAACGGGATCGCCTGATACTATGAAACATTGATTTGAAAGCGCGTTGCTGGCCTTTAATCGGACGCTTTTTAGGGACTATTTCATACAAAGTAAACTACTCAAAACAAAATAGGGCCCACCACGATTTTTTTACAAAAAGTGTTAGCTTGTTGCTTCAGACTTACTTATGGGCAAGTTCAAGTGTTTTACCGTAACACTTACATGTTTATGAGTTCTTATCGAACTTTTGAACAACACATTTTTTAATTTTTACCCTCAAGTGGCCAGGCAAAACAAATTAAGTAAAAATCACCCAATGCAGAATTTCTTATTCAGTGGTATTCCGACTATCATTACAGGCGCTTTTTGTTTTGTTTTACTGTTTTTTCAACTGAGTTATTAGAGCACGTTATAATGCCACGTATTCGGAACCATATGAGCATGGAAAGTGCTTCAAGAGCTGTGGTATTGCTGCAAGAGGTAGAGTCACAGCAAGCAGTAGCATTATAAGAATAAGAAAAGTTTATTTTGCACGTCACACAACACAATATTTACAAAGGACGAAAGAACAAGGAGTATCACGACGAGCAATCAGAAATGTGTGGGAACGCTATCAGGAGGCAGAAGTGTAGCTAGGAGACCTGGATCAGGTAGAACACGATCCACAACTACTCCAGAGGATCAACACCTTCGTTTGTCTACCCGTCGAGAGCGCACCGTCACCGCCCGTGCTCTACAAAATCGGCTCCGGCAAGCCACTGGTACGCTGGTAAGCGACCAAACGATCCGCAATAGACTGCATGAAGACGGACAACGATCCAGAATGCTGTTCGCATTAAACTCACGAGGGCTCATCGTGCAGCTCGTCTTAGGTTCGCACGTGAGCGTTTGGACTCTACCATGGACAATAGGCTACTTGACCTATATTCAATTTCATTGAACAAATGCATATTTCTAGTAGAACTTGGCCTAGGAAATCATATTTCACCCTTATCATGAAATAAAAGCTTATGATTGATAAATAAAGTCGATTTGAAAATATGATTTTATGAAAATAGGATTTGTACTGACGAAAACGCTTTTGCGGTACTTCCGATTTGGATGTGACGTCATCCTCATAGTAATTTAATATCTTTTATTTATCGCGCTCGTTATATGTAAGTTTATTTGTACATAAATAATAAGAGTAAGCCTAAAAAGATTTGTAAAATATATTTTCTTGAATAATTCACTTAAAACATCAGTTTTATATATTATCTCCATTTATTGTAGACGGGAAATGAAATGGCCAAAACTTTTCTCCAAAAGTTTTCAACATTACAAATTATTTGTAATTTCTTATTTAATTCTTTTATAATTTTTGGGCACTTTTAGACTCGTACATTTAGCACATAAAAAAATGTTCAATAAAGAGAGTTTAAAATACAAAGCGTATGACGTCACACTATGGCGGACAGTGTTTTCGGCGCCATTTATGAGGCATATTTTTTAATAAACATTTTTATGGGTTTCTACTGTGTAAAATATTAAAATATTAGTTTTTTTGTGAAAATGAATGAAGCGATTAGCATGAAGAAAAAAAGTAGGTCAAGTAGCCTATTGGAGGACATCTTCACAGATGAGACAAAAGTTAAGTTTTACAGTGATGACAAACGCGTACGAGTGTGGAGAAGAGAAGGCGAACGTTTTACCAACCCTTGCATCCGCGAGACTGATCGGTTTGGGGGCCCAGTGTTACGGTGTGGGGCGGTATCAGCTTAATGGGTGAAACGGAGCTGATAATTTTAAACGAGGGTACCGTAACTGCTGCCAGCTACGTCGAGCGTGTGGTCCGACCTCATATCGTTCCATATGCACAACGTGTGGGCAATAATTTTATTCTTATGCAGGATAATGCTCGTGGGCATACGGCTCGCCTAACCCAGAGGGATCTATCTGAACCAATATCTCCGTTTTACCGCGGCCGGCAATGAGCCCCGACCTCAATCCGATCGAACATTTATGGGGCCAGATGAAAAGAAGCCTAAAAGCAAATTATAGTGAAGTGCATAGTCAACAGGTCGAGCTCATAAACACTTTAAAAAAGTGCTGGGAGCAAATACCCACTTAAAATGTCACCCACTTAATTGAGAGTGTCCCAAACAGGCTCAGAGAGTGCATTAATAACAGAGGACGACCCACTCGATACTGGAGATACTCCTGTGTAACCAGCCCTACTCCTCAAAGTAACAAAAATCAAAATTGCCAAAATCAATTTTTATGTTAAATTTGTAGTTTTTCATGTTAATGTGTATTTTTAAGAAAACTAAAGTTATTTTCAGTATTTTATTGGTTAAAGCAATTAATAACACTTTACCCTTACTACATCTACCCATAAATAATACATTTTTTTGATAGTTTTCTCTACCGATGATAAAAACCAAGTGGGCCCTATTTTGTTTTGACTAGTTTAACTCGTAGTTTGAGAGCAGTTAGCGAGGGACTTTTTTACTATCGTTGTATTCTCAGGGTTACGTCAGTTGTCACCGATTACGTACACGGTACAGTGATGGTCAACCTTTGGGCATAGAAGGCAATCCGCGGGCCGCACTTTAATATTCAACCTATCAAGGTTGTATCAACACAATATACTTAATTATTATTAAACAATTCGTCTAAAATAGTGAATACTGATATACCTACGACACACAGGCCGGAGAGCCCACATTTCACGGGCCGCAAACAACGGGCCCCAAGCGACCCGCGGGCCGAAGTTTGTCCACCGCTGACTACTTTACGATGCATTTTCTAGGAAGTATTATCCGATACTTAGCAATTTCCCGTACTAATATAGTTGCTAGTCCTCCACTCATTATACTTTGGAATCGACTGACAACTGCATGATGTACTTAGTCCATCCATATTAGAATGCCATATAAATGCGAAAGTATGTCTGTCTGTCTGTTACGTCTTCACCCGATTTTGCTGGGCATGGAAATACTTTGAGTCCCGGGAAAGGACACAGGATACTTTTTATCCTGACAAAAATGTACGGTTACCGCGCGATAAACGAATTTTGGAGCAACTGAGCTGCGGGCGTCATTATAAAATATTTTGCATTACCAAGGGGGTGTATTTATTAATCTTTAATGCCATAATATGACTATGAGCCTTTATAATTATGACACCGTGGTACTTCCGGTAGACGCGGTAACCGCTTACCAAGTTACAAGTTTTCGGTAAGGACAAGGGTCATAGTCATAGATAAGTGGGGTTTGATAAGAGATATCCGTATCGATCAAACGGCACTGCCCTTGTCGACTGACGTAATAGCGTGCATACGGGATATATAGGGCGGAGGGCCCTAGCACACGGCGATTTCTAGCGATGCAATCGCGCGTTCCTGAAACGCGATTGCATCGTTAGTCGCATTTGCAACTGTAGCGATGCAAACGCACGATTGTAGAGATGCGAACGCGCGATTGTAGAGTACAAACGTGCCACTGTAGCGAGGCCAAAGCGTTACTGTAGCGTTGCAAACGTGCGACTGTAGTGTAGCGATGTTGGATGCAAACGCGCGACCGTCTCGGGTGACAACGAGGAGTCAAACGGAGAGAGGGTTTATACTTTGACGTTTCTGAAGCCCGTTTGTATCGCGATTGCATCGTGTTTGCACCGCGACTGAATGAGCGTCAACGTCGTCAGCGTCGAGATGTTAGCACAGCGACGATGCAAAACGCTAAGGAAGATGCAAACGCAGTGGCGTAACAATAGAAGTGCCAGATTTCTATTTTTATGAGTTTTGGTAACGTTATTTCTTCGACCCATGTACGGCCGCCTCCTAGGAGGTGTATACAGAGGGGTTAGGCTGCGTCCCCATCACACGGCACGGCGCCCTCACCGTGTTACGGCACGACGCCGCCACCGTGACACGGTGCGGCGCCGTACCGTAACACGGTGCCGCGTACGGTGCACCGCGCGCCCCTATTCTGGGTGAAACTTCCGAACAAAAATTTTGTCCAAACTTAAACGAGGCACTTATTTGGAACACATAAAAATCGGCCAAGTGCGACTTAGGTTCGCGCACGAAAGGTTCCGTACCATTATTATAGAGAAAAATAACCAAAAAATTATGTTTTTTTTTTATGGGAGCCCCCTTAATTATTAAGTTTGTAAGTAATTTGTAATACGAATTTACCTAAAATGTCCTCTGTTTCTGTTTCTTTTTCAATCTTGGTTTTAGTAACAACAAGAGAATAATTCTTTCGCGATCCATATGCAGACAAGCAATCTCGTTCGAGCGCAAATATCGACTGAATAGGGACGCACCGTACGCGGCACCGTGACACGGTGCGGCGCCGTACCGTATCACGGTGGCGGCGTCGTGCCGTAACACGGTGACGGCGCCGTGCCGTGTCTGATGGGGATTTACTTGTTTGCCCTCAACTGAAGCTTTAGGAAAGTGAATTGACAGATAAGGACAAAACATTTTATAAGTGTTACATCTGTATAAAGTTATTAAGTCAACGAATAGGCCGTGTTCAAACCAAACTGACTGTCAGCCGCCGAATGTGAGCGAGCGTTACGCAGTTTATTGTATTAAGTATTTCCATACATATTCACTTTTTCGTTCACAATACGCTATTACGCTAGGCGTAGGCAGAGACATTCGATACCGTTTATTTTCACATTCACACTGGGGCTCACAGTGAGCCTGCTCATATTCGGCGGCTCACAGTCGGTTTGGTTTGAACACGGCCTATGGATATCTAGAAAATTATCACATGTAGTACCAATTATTAATTATTTATACTTTGTCACGTTTAGCAGTGGCCAGTGGCGTAACTATAACATCCGGGGCCCGTGGCATTTAACCAGCCCTGCCTCCCTATAGTTACGCCACTGTCACTTTTGCCAATCACTCCAAAAACATGGTATAATGTTAGTACGTGTGCCCATTTGGAAGGAACAGACAGACATACATTATAACATAATATGTTTTTGGAGCGTACAATAGCAATTTGGTTTAGAAATATTGTCAGTGCTCAATTTTTTTTTTACATTACACTTTAAGTGGGGGACACCTAAGTTATCTGTGGTATAAAACATACCTCTGTGCCGTCTTGCTGAGCATTGCACTTGCTGATGTTGAGGGTACCGGAAATGAAGTCATTCTGTACGTCCACGACCAGAAAAGCACTCACGGGACGCACAATCTGCAAGATGTATTTTAGATAAACTCCAGTAGAAAAAAAACCTAAAAACCAGACAATCCATCCTAATATTATAAATGTGAAAGTGTCTCGGTCTGTTAATTCTTCACGCCCAAACTACTGAACCGATTTTGTTGAAATTTTGGTATAGAGATACTTAGAGTCCCAGGAAAGGTCATAGGATACTATTCAGAAAAAATGTTTGGTTACCGCGTTTATCGTTATCTTATAAAATATAAATATACTTACCACTTTTATCCAATGATTCCAGCAAAACGTAAATTCTTCCTTGTCGATAAATCCGTCACCATTCTGATCAAATACTTGAAACATGTGCCGTGCCTTCTCCTCCGACAGTTGGTAGATGTGGCCCTTGTCATTGCGAAACAGAGCTTTGCAGATCAAACGGAAATCATCCAGATTTAGCTTTCCATCCCTGAAAATCCATTCACTGTATATTATAACTATACCGTACACTAAATGGCGCTCAGTATTATGATTGCCCCATGGGAATTTTTTAAGCCTGTTCTTCTCGCTGGGTTAGTTCCCGAGCCAGTGCTAGGCAACAGTGATAAAAGTTCAGAAAATATTTTCTTCTAAATAAAAACATTTGAGTTTGAGTTTAATGCTGGTAAGTTGCCTGCATTCCTAAACTGTTAATATAGAAGAAATTTCAAAATGAAGTTACAGAGTTATCTATACAAAAGTTCAGAGTTCCTGCACAAAAATGAATTTCTACAACAAATAAAGTTGTGGGTAATGTTTATAATGAATAACTTGGAAATTGGAATGCATAGTATTACAGAGAACACAGAAAAGACAAAGATTTTTTAGTAAAAAGGTTATCCAACACTTTTAAAGTATTAAATATTTAAACATAATTTTGTGATGGATATTAATTTATTTTGTTGAAAAAATAGTACATATTTAAAAACATTTTTTTTTATATGCCAAATTTACTTGTGTTCTATGTAAAACAATTATTCTGATGTCTGAAGTTTGTATGTTTGGTGATGAAAATAATAATCATGCTCAATGATGTATTTTTAAACAGCAAAAATGTACCAAACCAGTACAAATCTGATAGATTTTATGAGGCTTGAACAATAATAATTATATTTAATATAAAATGTAACCAAACCAGTACAAATCTGATAGATTTTATGAGGCTTGAACAATAATAATTATATTTAATATAAAATGTACCAAACCAGTACAAATCTGATTGGTTTTATGAGGCTTGAACAATAATAATCATATTTAATATAAAATACTCTTCTATAAGCAGCAATGTTCCATTGTTTTCATTCTCATTAATGAAATACACATTGAGTCATGTTTGCATAAAGTGTTGAAAATTTTTGAATAAGACTTAAGTTTACTTGAAATTCCCTGCAATATCATAGCATAATAGTGACTAAATAGAGTAATTTTAATTGAAAATTTCCTGATGCTGTTGACATACCCATCCTTGTCGAACGTTTCGTAGCACGCGTCCATATCTAGGAAACAGGTTTGTTCGACTGGTGCGTCGTTAGCAACCTCCTCCATCATTAGTTGGATCGAACTGAAACCTACCTGAAAGAGCGCTGGCTTATAAACAACGGATTACGGACCGTACCACCGCGTGATAGTCTTTCGCAGAGAACGGCAAAGGTTGCTCGACTATTACATACTAATTATTACTGCATCACTACCGCATCTTGAACTTTATCGTTGTTGTTTCATTTTTACATCCCACGAGCATTTTCTCTGATAATTACTTATATTTACTGTAATAACGCTGGAGCCTGGAAAGTGGATAAATATTTTGAAATTTTAACACATGCTTTTGACATTGACATTATTATTTTTTAATAATCACAACGATGCATGGGCCAAGGCCCCCGTAAAGCCCTTAAGCTGTGCGTCCACTGGATCGGAATCGGAGCGTACGGAGCGGACGGAGCGTCGTCATTTACGAAATGCCGATGGGGTGCGTCCACTGTATTCGGATTCCGCATCGGCAATTTAGTTATTAATGTATATATGAAATGTGTGCGTTAACGCTTTGGAGTTAAGGTTGGATTTGCTATGTTCAGTTTTGATACTTTGTTTCGATGCGCTTTGACTCTGCACTAAATATATAAATTAACTCATAGACGCGGCTGCGGATGACGTCATCGGCATAAATTCCGGTCTCAGGCGCAGAAATGCTGATCCAGTGCACGCAGTACCATACAAATCAATACAAAGCAACAAATCCGTACGCTCCGATTCCGATCCAGTGCACGCGCAGCTTTATTCCACCTTAGTTCTATGGCTATGTTCCGATATATACTGCGACCACTGCAGAGTGTGACGTCATTTTAGTATACTGCGAAGCCGTTCCTTTATAGTTAGTATACCGGTTACTATTGACTATTGACGACCTCTGTGGCTCAGTGGTGAGTGCGTTGGTAGCTCAAGCCAGGGGTCGCGGGTTCGAATCCCGCCGACGGAACAAAAAGTTTTTCAATGTTCCCGGGTCATGGACGTGTATTAAATATGTGTATGATATAATAAAAATCTTAAATATATGTATAGTATAAAAGTATTAAATATATTTCCGTTGTCTGGTACCTGTAACACAAGTCCTTCAGGTACTTAGCACGGGGCCAGACTGACGTGGTGTGAAGCGTCCATAGATATTATTATTATTATATTATTATTTAAAACGGAACGCAATCCAGTATACTATCAGCCGCATTTTTGACAGCTCGTATTGAACATTTTCAACACAGTCTAATATAGTTAATTTTTGCAATTCTTCCAGTGTTTTATTATTATTAATCCAAATTAATTACAGAAATTTATAACTTTGGGATTAAACTGTAGGTATTGTTTAAAAACGTTCGCGTTAGACACTCGAGTGGTTTTGACACTTGACTGTTGACTTTTGATACCGCATTTATACATTCGCACGAATAGCGAGGCGAATAACGAACACGAATGTGTAAACAAGCGCTCGCTATTTGCCTCGTACTTCGCCTCGCGATTCGTGGCATTCGCGTTGAGAGCGGTTTTTCGGACGCGAATCAAAGGGCACGAATAGCGAATACGAACTTACTGTTTACACATTCGCCTGCATTCAGTTGGCAGCTAGCGTCCGCGGTCCGACCCTTTTTTTTTTTTTTACATGGGGAAATGCATTACGCATCCCCGGCGGATTGGGGACATCGGCCGGGGTATGTGGGACTCTCCGAGGAACTACCCACTAAAACCCCATGGTGCTCCACTCACCGCTTAGGCAAAGTTACGGGCACGATCAACCCACCGCAACTTTACCAACGGTTGTCTGTGCCAGACTCATCAAAACATGCAGGCTTTTCTAGGTCGCCTCGCGAAGTGGCCTAGAAAAGCCCACACGGGGGCCGCGATGTGCAGGAGCACCATGCGCATCACGGCTCTCTCTGGAACTCGGTGCAATGGGTGGCGGTGTCCCCACACTGCCACCCCAAGTATCCTGGCTAAGGCAAGGCGCTGCGGCCACTCCGTGGTGCGCGTCTTCTCCTCGGCCGTCTCAAGGGGTCGAGCGCCTCCCGTTCTCTCCTGCGCTCGGCCTCCTCCTTTGCAGTGATGACATCTTGGGCAAAGTCATTCACCGCCTGCCACGCAATATCGCTGCTCAACATTGCCCGGATTATTGCTGGCAGGGAGAGGTCCACTCCAATGGCAGCCGTAAGGGCCGCGCGTTGTTCCATCCAAGATGGACAGGTCGACCATGTGTGTTCGGCCGTGTCCATTTCGTTAAGGCAGTGGTGACACCTTGTGTCACTCTCTCTCCTCGCGATCTGGCACAGGTACCGACCAAAGCAGCCGTGCCCGGTCAGCATCTGTGTCAGATGGAAGGAGAGTGCTCCGTGTCTCCGTTTTACCCACTCTTTAAATAGTGGGCGGATTGCTTCTATCAGGGCGATGCTTACCAGCGGTTCTTGCAAACGCTCCGCCCAAAGGTCTAACGACCTCTCGCTCGCCTCAGCCCTCCACCGACGCACGACGTCCGGGAGGGGGTTGCTGCCCCCCGCGCGAATCGCTGCGCAACGCCAATAAACGTCGGCAAGAGCTTCTGCGTCGATGTCCCACGGGACACTCCCAGCGAGTAGGCATGCCGCATCGCGGGAGATGGTTCGATACCCACGCACCGCTCGCGTCGCCATCACTCTTTGCAACCGCCCCAGTACAAGCCTGTTGACGGCCGACAGTCTCCCAGCCCAAATCGGAGCTCCGTACATGGACATGGAGACATGCTAAATTTGGGCCTCCGAGGTTCGGGAGCAACGATGCCAAGGCCCCTGCGGATTTGGTTACCCTGTCAGAGAGCCGACGAAAGTGCTCCTTGAAGGACCATCGACCGTCTAGAATGAGTCCCAAATAGGTGAGTGTGGGAGTAACTTTTATAGTAGTTCCACTCACAACCACAGCCAGATCCGGTGGCGGCGGATTCCTTGGCCTGTGAAAACACAGGGCCTCGGATTTATCTAGGGCCACCGTTAGGCCGAGTGCTCTAATCCGATTAACCACTTGCGCCACAGCCGCCGTAGCAAGTATCACCACCTCGCGGTAGGTTTTGCCACGACAAATGACGGCCGTATCATCAGCGTAGCCGACCAACTCTATGCCCCGGAGGTATGTGCCTCTCAATACTGGATCGTATCCAATGTTCCACAAGGTCGGACCAACAGCGGAACCCTGCGGAACACCACAGTCAACCTCTTGCTCCTCCCAACCCTCTTGAGTCGGGAACTGCACTGACCGCTCCGAGAGGTAACTGCCAATCGTCCTTTGCAGGTACTTTGGAACGCCGTGGTGTCGTAGGCCATCTTTTATTGTGGACCAGGGCAGTGAGTTAAAAGCGTTTGATATATCCAAAGACACAACTAACACTACACCACCCTGGCTCACCTCCTCTTCCGTAATATCTCTCAGACGAGCGACCGCCCCAATTGTAGACCGGCCCGAGCGAAAACCGAATTGGTTGTCACTCAGATTCGGCCCTACGGTCTCCAAATGGTGCACCAAGCGTGATACCAGAACTCGCTCCAATATCTTGCACATCTCATCCAGCAAGACAATGGGGCGGTACGCAGACGGTTGATCTTCGGGACGTCCATTCTTCTTAAGAAGCACTAATTTACCCGTCTTCCATAATCGGGGAACTCGGCCCTGGACCAGGCAATTGGTCAAAACCGCGAGTACCCTTGACTCTAAGTGCTTCATCGCCAGGGCCCACGCACGGCCTGGCACGCCATCGAGACCGGGAGCCGTGTTTTTACGACTCATCCTAAGTACCGCCGCCGCTAGCTCAGCCGGCGTTACGGGCGGAACTTCTTGCTCTCCCTCAAGTTCAGAGTCTTCCATTGGTGGCCCAGACGCTGGTTGGTACCGCTCAGTTTCAGATGGAAACAGAGCAGATAAAACTCTGTTTCGGAGCTCCGGTGCAATCGTCTGTGTTATTGGGGGCCCAGTAGGTCGCAGCTTTTGACGTACCCATTTATAGGGCTTGCCCCATGGGTCCTCTTCGAGAGTTTGCAGCCACTCTTGCCACGCGTCAGCCTTCGCCTGGGAAATGGCATCACGAAGGGTGAGGCAGACCGCGCGGTATGCGTCGTACAGCACTTCCTCCTCCTGCTGGTTTCTATTACGCCGTCTGCGATACCTCTTGTAACGGCGACGGGCCGCCGTGCATTCCTGTTGCAGAGAATTCAGCTCCGGACGCCACCAATATCGCAGACGCCGTGCATAGCCCTTTTTAGCCACTCCGCGCATTCGTCAACGTCAATGGAGGGCAGCGGTGCCCAGAACGCAACAATAGCAGCTTCCTCCAAAAGCTCCGGATTCATTCTCTTCAGGGACCACCTTGGGCCGCCGCCGGATGGAGTTGGGCGGCCGGATTCTGACGTAGCAGCAGCGATGTCAAATCTGATATAAATGTGGTCCGATAGAGTTTCAACCCCTTCAAGAACCTGCCAACCATTCGTTCGACGAGCGATAGAAGGGCTAACCAGGGTAAGGTCCACTATTGACTCTCCCTGCCACCGCACACATGTGCTGACAGTACCTCTGTTGGCTAGGACTAAGCCGGTTGTTGTAAGCCAGTCTGCAACCGCTCTGCCTCTGGCATTCGTCGCCGGTGAGCCCCATAACGAAGACTTCGCGTTAAAGTCCCCGGCGACGATTACCGGATTGGCTGCTGTGCTCACGTAAGTAGTGAGCTGCAGGAGAAAATACTCAAAGTCTGCAATAGGTCTGTTCGGGGAGAAGTAGACTCCCACCACAGTAAGAGCTCCCAAGTCCGCGGCGATGAAACCGTGGCCCCGGGTCGTGTTCCGCGAAGTTGGTGGCACGATTCCGGGGCCAAAGATCAGGGCCACTGTTGAATCCAAGTCGCCAATCCAATCATTCCTAGAAAGGACACGATATGGTTCGGCTATCACTGCAACGTCAATTGTCCGCTTCATCATTTCCTGAACCCACAGATCCTGCGCTCGAGCGCAGTGGTTCAGGTTTCCCTGCAAGAACCTATGGAGAGCCGTTATTGGGCGTCCATGAGGGCCGCTCCAGCCTCTAAAGCAGCCGCAGATGTTGTGGCAGCCATAGAGGCTTGGCTCCTGTTGGAGCCCTTCTTTTTCTCTGGCAGTTTCTTGCAGGGCTTACTTCCAACAATGTGATCCGCCTTTTTTCCGCTCGCCGCGCATAGTGCGCAATGGGGCAGGCTTACGCACTCCTTGGACCTATGGCCAGGCTGACCGCAGCGGAAACACAGCTCACCGCGATCAGTTTCAGAGGCGCATGTTGCCCGCGTGTGTCCTGCTTCAAGGCAGCGGTAGCATCTCATGATGCGTGCAGATAAAAGTGTCACGTGCACCATGGTCCACCCTACGCATAGCTTAGTATTAGGTGCAGTCAGCCGCTTCGCGGCCTCGACCGGGCACTTGACCCAGGCCATACCACGACCACTTCGATTTAAGCGAATCTCGCCGACCTTTATTTCGTTGACTTTGCAGCCACCTGATACTGCAATGGCGGCTGCAATCTCATCCGCGGAGGCCGAGTCATCCAGACCTGTGACACGCATCTCGGCGCACTTTTGCGGTCGGGAAATGCGTACCTCCTCCTCTCCAAATATCTCTCTCAACTTGCCGGCGAGGGCATCGGCCTTCTCTTTGCAAGCTGCTCCAGAGACCTCGTACATACGGGCCCCGGTTACAGCTTGCCGAAATTTAGCCGCCGGAATCTCTAAAGCAGCGAGGTCTAGACGCTGCTTTGCCTTTTCTATGATCTCCTTGTATGTAACACCCTGTTTTTCCGCATCCGGCTGCAGCGTGATCATAACAACTGCAGATTTAGGTGTACGGAGGCTACCTCTCTTTTCCTTTTTCTGTTTCCTATTTTGAGGCACTTCATTCTTTCTTTCAGCCTTCCTCTGTGCCTTCGCTTTCCTCCCAACCACCTGCGACCATTGCTCGGTCGGGGGTGGTCCCTTATCTACCGAAATGGGAGTGGCGTCACGTCTCGCGGCTGCTGCTTCCATCGCTGCGGCAGATTTTTTCACCTTCTTCTTTTTCTTCTGTATCTGAGCCGTGCCAGGATTGAGCGGGGGCGATAGAGTCGACACCGCTTGCTCCGGCTCAGGGGACCTCTTAGCCTTCGATACGGTTATTGTTGCATCTTGGGCTCCCACTTTTTGCTTATCAGCAGCAAGGGGGGGACGCAATCGTGGCTCTGGCAGAAGCCGAGCCTCCAGACCTTCTAGCCGCGCATCCATACGAGCGCTCGTCACTGAGACCGTCTCGCGCACCGCCCGCTGTAATAGCTCTTCCACATTGAGCTCTCTATCAATAGGAGCGCACTGAGGTTGGGCATCAACCAGCTTGTGCTTGACGGCCTCTAATTCCGTCTTAATTTCTGCGAGCTCCCTAGAGAGGCGCGCATTCGCCGCCTCTAAAGCCCTTGTCTCTACCGATACCGAGCGACCCAAAAGTACTGAACAGGCGTCTCTTATCGCCTCGGTCGCTTTGTTAAGGGCCACGACGTAGGTCCCTTTTAAATTCTTTGATTTTTGGGCCACGTTGATAATGGCCCCCAAATTCTCCGTTATTACAGCACCCATTTTGGCTGCTGTAACATCTCCGTCCTCCATTACCGCAAAGTCCGAGTTTTCAGAGGATATCGACAACAGGTGTGACCGTAGGTACGGCAGTCTCTGTGTTGTCGCCGAAGCCTCCACCTCTGGGGCTCTCATCTGCTCATCGACGAGATCCCGTTTGTCCTTGGCCAATCCCGAGTATATGCTTGTGGTGGGGGGTCTGCCTCTGCCACGCTTGGAAAAAGGTTTTCGGGTTGCTTCCCTTTCCTTTTCTGGGCTGGATAGCCCAGAAAGAAGAAGAAGAGGAAGAGGTACACGCGAAAGAGACGAGGTGGAGAGGATTCTCCACCTCGTCTCTTTCGCGTGTACCTCTTCCTCTCCCTGTCACTCTCGCATTCGTGACTTCGAGAGGCGGTGGTCTCATTGCCGCTCTCCCCATCCGTTCCGGGTCCAGGTTTCCCTCGGAAAAATTTTGAGCGGGTTGAACGGGACGCCATAGGCGTTTCCGCTCGTGGTGTCATATCACCCTCGCTCGCCGTCAACAAATCCATATTATCGTCAAGCTTCTCATTATCCGTATTCGTAGCGCGTAAGTCGTCGTTTTTTTCCATCAAAGCATGTTTGGGGCCCCCAGTATACACGGCCCTATCTCCCGCCGAAGCAGGAGTATGGGATTCCCCGGCGTTGCCGGAACCCACCCTGGGAGAATTATCAGCATGCTTACCGTCCATGTTCGATCATTATAGGGCTGATTCTGGCCCGATCATTGGGTGATTCTGCCCGTATTCTAACTGCGTGGCCACCTGCCCGCCATGCACCCCATCGCCGAATACAAACTTAGGGTTAGGGACCCACGGGTCCATCCATCCGCACCACACTCACTGATGCACACATTCAAACACACAATACTGTAAAGAAGAGATAACTAAAAATGAAAGATAGGGGGAAGAGAAGATGGTGAAAACAGAACAAAATAAAATTAAATACATCAAAACAAGAGTAAGCTACATAAAAAGGACGAAAGATAGATGAAAGACCGGCGTTTGGCCGTCTGGATACCTCACTCCGTGTAAAGGGCGAAGAGGCGCACCCAGACGTTGCCCAGGGACACCAACGAGGACCGCGGTCCGACCCTACAGGACGTGTACAAAGCTGAACATACATATTTGACATAACTGAAAATTAGCCTATTTTTAGTACAGTGTTTAACTGTATAATTTGACTTTTCAGAATTTGACGACCTCTGTGGCTCAGTTGGTGGGCTGTTGGTAGCTCAAGCCGGGGGTCGCGGGTTCGAATCCCGCCGACGGAACAAAAAGTTTTTCAAAGTTCCTGGGTCATGGATGTGCATTAAATATGTGTATCATATAATAAAAATCTTAAATATATGTATAGTATAAAAGTATTAAATATATTTCCGTTGTCTGGTACCCGTAACACAAGTCCTTCAGGTACTTAGCACGGGGCCAGACTGACGTGGTGTGAAGCGTCCATAGATATTATTATTATTATGTTTGTGTAAAGCACTCCTTGCTCACGGGCAATTAAATCCCGGACCTTTGGAAGGCATGCGTGGGGCCGAAGCCAACACGTAGAGGCCCGTTACACAGTTTTAATCTAGATGTAATGTGATACTAGCCGGCGACTCTCCCTGTCCGAACTATAGGAGTACGACCAAGGAGAGCCAGCGGCCAGTGTAGGTCTATTGCAGGGAATGGAATTAAAATGATATCGGGCTATGGGGGTGAGGTGCTAGTGGACTGGGTAACTGGGACTATGGAAGGACTATGGCGTCTGCCGATACAATGTTGTAACATGTATAAAGTTGGCAGACGGTGACTCGCCAACTCTTTGAATGGGCCCCTCAAAATGGTCGCACGCACGGTGCACCGAGGCGGCAACATTGACAGAGCGGCTTGAGGCAGGAGAGGTGTCGCTGGACTTTAAACGCCGATCATTTGCACCCTCAGAGGGTCCCATCACGTCGCCCACTCGCCACTTACGCTTCACATCCTCCCTCCGAGCCGAAGCTCTCGCGACTCCACTCTGACCGGCCGGTTAAGGCAAGGCAGAGGTAGGGCCTGATTCTCCGTCAGTGTTCACTCTGGCCGGCCGGTGAAGGCAAGCCGGAGATGGAGAACAGGGGCTTCCCTGGGAGCACTCGGGTTCGTGGGGTCGCACAACCCAACAGCTCGCCACAAGCTGCCCTGCGGGCTTATTATTATTATTATTATTTAATGTTATCATGTTATTATTATAATAATGTTAGTACAATGTTATTAGTTATTACTTATTACAGTCGTTATTCTTTTCTTACTAATGCCACATATATTGTGTACCATTGTGTAAACTTAAGTCATAATTTAAGATATAACTTATACATACTATACAAAAAGATTAAATTTTGTTGTTAAAGTATAATATTATAAATATTTTATTAGTTTCTTAGTATTTACGAGCGCGTAGCCCGCCGACAAACTACTATGCAGTTTGGCGGGCTAATTTTATAATAAGGAAATTTAATTTTGGTTTTCAATACAGATTATTTATTTCATGAAGCCCCAAGCGGCCACATCCGGCCGCGATAACAATGAAAAAGCTATTGTGTCTCGTTTTGCCACGACTGATGGGTTATTTAGTATTATCATGTACCTATTTAGTATTATCATGTATTATTATTATGTATTATGTAATAAAAATGGAGTGGAGTGAAGGGCGAATTTTAGGATTCCTAGAATTTTACAAAAAGAAAGGGCTCATTTGGAACAAAAAATATCGCTATCATAAATTTCATAATATTTTTCATTCAACGTCGCTATCATAATATTATGAACACGACCTCCATGTTCGTGTGCGAACGTCAAAATGAATCACCCCACGAATGTGTGAACGGTAGTTCGCGACAGCATTCGTATACGAATGTTTCGTCGAATGCTTCGTCGATGACGAGGCAAATGGCGAACGCGAATGTGTAAATTCAGTATTACAGTTGACTGATCACGTGATCAAAGTACTGCGAGTGCCTTACCTCGAAAACGCCAGTGCTCACCATGAAGGTACATACTATTGGAGGGCGCCTTATATTTTGACAGTTGATCATGTTACTCTTTCTAACTAACGATGCAGTAAGTTGAGTGAAAGAGAAAGCTCATATCGGTGTATAAACGTCAAAAGTTTGTAATGTTATGTCCTACCTAATAGGACATAACAAAGGAGTCGGATTGCAATATTTCATGTTTAAAAAGCTAATAAAAGTGTTTAGTGAACGTTAAATGCAATATCTTGTTGGGTTTTGTGGTTCCGCTATATAATAAACCATAAAAACGGCCAAGGAATGCCTCAAACACGTGGATTTAACATAACATGCGTAAGTTTTCAACAACGTTTTTTGGGCCTATCAATCGCTATTTTTCTAAGCTAAAAAGTAAATTTATAAGTTTAATAATCCCTCAATCATGCTATATAAGGCATTAGTGATAAAAATGTCACATCAAGTAATAATTTGGCTACAAATATTGCATAACTTTTTACGTGTACTTTAGGGATGCACTTTACTTGAAGTATAGTTTATCGATAAAAATATTGTCATGGAATAAATGATTTTTTTTTCAGGATTTGAAAATGCTTCAAAATAGACGACGAACAGAAATATTAAGACGCAAGTTTCATGCAAGTTTTTAATCCTCATGAAGGCATCACAATATTGGGATTATCATTTCAAACGTAAATTTGAAATAATGATTTTATTGAAATAAAAAAGTTCTAACGGAGAGTAAAATGATCAACAACTCTCACACCTCCCCCCTGTAAGTACTCAAATCGTTACTTGGATATGTTTTTTGAAATTTTATCCTGGCATTACTCTTTTTTCAATAAAATGTAAAATTTTAATGAGGCTAAAGTCATAATCATTTAATAAAATAAATTTAATACCTCGATCGTTGGATACCAGACACAATAGATATTCAGTTGTTATGCGGCACTTGAGTTCCGCTTGGGGCTTGATGGGTTAAGTATGGAAAACTTACATAAAGCATATTGCCCCGTATACAATATTACATATTATGTATATATTTTATAGTATTAAGTACATTTAATGACACGTAACTATTTTTTTTAGATTTTTGGAATGCTTCTAAAGAAGAATTCAATATGATAGTGATGACGGAGAGACCTATAATGAAGATAATATTATTTTTAAGCTTAGATTTTAACCGAGTATTCTGGTGGTGAGATGGAGTGAGGACTGAGGAGGGATGGTGAGGAAAATCCCCCCTTATCACTACCACCTTCAGGAGACCCCCCCGCTAAGAAAACTGTTGTCAACTGTTTTCATTATTTGAATATTTTTCATTTAAGAGGCCGGGTGCCATCGAAATTCTCATACATATGTAATACCAAAATCATTTTCTCATACGAAAATATTTAACATGTTTGAGCTATTTTTCAGCTTAAAATAGTAATTACCTAGGTTCCTGAACAAAAATTTACTACAAAATATTTAAATACTAAAAATATTTTTTGTTTAAATATTTTGTAGTAAATTTACTACTATTTTGTAGTAAATTTAAACACTAAAAATATAGTAAAATACTAAAAAATATATAAATAAATAGTAAATTTACTACAAAATATTAAAACTAAAAAAAATTTTTTACCATTGAAATATTTTGTAATATTTTTTAGTGTTTAAATATTTTGTAGTAAATTTTTGTGCAGGAACCTAGGTAATTACTATTTTAAGCTGAAAAATAACTCAAACATGTTAAATATTTTCGTATGAGAAAATGATTTTGGTATTACGTATATATGAGAATTTCGATGGAACCCGGCCCCTTAATTTCTAATTTTTAATATGTGTGTAATATTATACAATGTGTCCTAACACCGGTGTCCAATCCTTATAATATGTTATGATGTATGGCATATTTTATTGACTGAAAGATCGGCCACTGGTGTTGGGACAGTGGACACAATATTATATTATTATGTGTCCCGTCACCAGTATGAAGTATCCAAACATGCTTTAACGTCTTTATTTCTTCGATACGGTAATACATAATAATTGTTATTTTACAAAATTGTTGTTTATTAGTTAAGTATAATAAAGTACATTTGATCTTCTGTTGTTTTTTTATAAAAACTGTTGATTTTATTGATATTACACTCCGGTCATGCTTTCGTGACTTATGGAGTATACATATTATGCATATTTTTAACTATTTGTGTAATTATATACTTAAATATTTTATTTATATAAGTATTTTCATATAATGATCATAATATTATATCCTAAATTGAACATGCAGGTCGAATTATTGATAACCTCCTTTTTTGATGTCGTTTAATAAAAAATAAAATAAAAATAAACGATCATTTTAATTAATTAATCGAAACTCTTACAATCGATTAAATTTTAAACCCATTTTTTATGAAAATCGATTTTTAAAAAATCGATTTTTTTAATTAATCGAAACCCTTACAATCGATTAAAAAATATCGACAGTCGAAAAAAAAAACAATCGATTGTTCGATGAGTCGATTTCGATGTTACAACACTACTCTCCAACCGTCCTACGTTTTTTCCTTGGTTTTTCGATCAGCATGAGAATCTGACGCGAGTTTTTACCCATCCCACAAAAGTGCTCAACGCCGCTAAAGAAGTTTTCACTTCAAAAATCTATAACATAAAATTATGGTCGACTATTGGTCGATAGCTGTAGACTAATTTTATATTTTTATCGATATATACAAGCAGATCGCCCATCCCTACACGCACACTACGGCAGTTGCACATAAGCATAAAATGGCCACGCGCTGGCGAGCTAAGAAGCCATCTACCTATATCCTTAATCTGTGGTGCTCACAGTACAATAAGGCGACGTTTGATGACGTCATAAATTTCACTAGGGTACTGCAAGTTGCAACTCCAAAACGGAACGATTTTTTCTACAGTGATAGCACTGTGCAGTGGTCGCAACTCGCAGTATAAAACGGAACATAGCCTATGGCGTGGATTACACGCATCAATATTATCATGATTCCGTGATAATATTGATGGTGTAAGCGGCCGAATCGCAGAATCATGATAATATCACAGAGATTTTAAAAATTCTTGAAATCCACGCGATTCTGGGGGGCGTGGCTTCCACAGATTATGGTGCTTATTCTTCTTATTTTTTTGGTGATATGCCTCCCAAGTCCCAGTTGATTTGCCAGTAACAGGTGGAGTGCAAATATAGCAGAAAATTATGTTTTTACCCTATAAATTATGTAATATAATATAATTATGCAGATATGCAGAATTCATAAATATAATTTTAATAATAAACATACTTAGTAATGAGTTAAGGAAGTCTTATAACAATAATAATAATTAGAGCCTGATGACCTCAAGGAGCTTATTCTTTTGTAAGAAACATGCCCGTTTTTATGGAATCCGAAAGATGTTTAAATATAATATAAGATAGATAATAATAATAAACAATAATCCGTCTTGTTTTGCATGCGTTTAGTTTTTAACGCGCATGTGAGTATTATTGCTTTTGCTGCTTTTCTCTTATAAAAAAAAAACTTGTACGAGACGACTTTCCTCTAGCGATTTTAACTGTGTACTGACGGTCAAAGAGGATGTAAACTGTATACTACGCATAAAGGTAATATACCTATCGGAATAGAGAAACAATCCCGAGCTGTCAAGCTTAACCAAAATTTGATTTACATCTGTGTATACAATTATGTTTACGTGTGCGTGTCAGTGATGTACAAACATCTTGTAATTCGACAAAATATCGATCATGGAATAATAATTGTAAGATTGTAAAAACAGAATGGGATAAAATAAAACTGCATAGATAGGTATAATAAAAAATTTAATTTTGAAGTAAAATATGACTTTTCTTCAAAATGCTTGCTGCATAATTAAGTATATGCATGAATTTTTCTTCGGAGTCCAGTTTGGACGGTTAATTATTTTAAGCCATGAATTTCTGGTATCCAGGTCAGCAGGAAATCTGAAAAATTTGCCAAGTGTGAGTCGGACTCGCGCATGAAGGGTGACCGGTTTCAACCGGGCATTTTCTAAAACCCGGCACGATACGACACGACATGTCATGACACGATTCGACACGACAGGTTACGTCACATCAGTACACGACACGACACGACTTCACTAGACCCTATTAATTTTCAATTCACTCTCAATGAGCCCTTTTATTTGATGCCCATCTTGCAGAAGTGCTTTTTAAAACTATTCCCCTATCTTGGATGAGCAGCCATATTGGATGTAGAATGACGTTACATATGTGGAAACTTCAGAAGTCTATTACTATAGCGGTTCTTGTTATACAGCCTGGAGACAGACAGACGGACGGATGGACAGACGGACAGGCAACGAAGTCTTAGTAGTAGAGCGGGACCCGACTACTAGGACGTTTTACCCTTTGGGTGCGGATTCTTAAAAACGATAAATTATGTATGATAGTATATTAATAAACTTAAACTAATTATAAACTACGGATGAGTATGTTATCATTTCAACATTCGTAGATAATTAGTATACATAACTAAAAATTATTTTCATATCGATACTACTTATCGATAACTTGATGCAGCCCTAGTGTAAAATATATGAAAATTGTTTACACAAAATATCCTTAAATTGTGCACCATGGCTAGTCAAGTAATGTTTTCCATATAAATAAATATTTAAAGAAGTGAATTATGAAAATCAATACCAATAACTCGTAGGGAATTGGCAAAAAACTAGGTCCTGTCGATGTAGAATAATTCACCTGTGAAATGAATATTTGTCCGGGTTTTTTCGATGTGTGGATTCACAATCATTCCACAAACATATTTTAACCATGTTTCAAGAGCAGTATTTCTTAAAATTATTCATTATTTAACTTAAAATCACAATTTTTCTGAGAGCCTAAATTGACAACGATCGGCTCAGGGGCAGACAGACTGTCAAACAGATGAAAAAAAGCTATGCAACCTCAAATCACGCTTCTCTTTCTACCACGCAGTGTTACTGATAGTGACATCTCGCTTACTCAGGCCTTTGTTTCTCTATTCCGATAGGTATATTAACTTTATGATACTACGTAACTGACGGTGATAATATTGACCGTGAAGTGAGCACGGTCCTCGCGTCGTTGCGAGGTGAATCGCTTGCCCGACTTTCAGTTTAGAAGGTGCAAAGGAGAATCTTGTAAAATAACGCACTCGATGTTCAAGATGAATTATTATAATCTCATGACAAAATCTATCAAAAAGTAAACAAGTCAAAATACCATAAACTAAAGAGTACAAAATAATATAAAAAAGGTTTTTATAAAAGAGATTTAGATATGTACACTACATCACCCCCCTCCAGAGACCGTCAAGGGCGATAATAGTCAGTAAACATGACCGAAGGTAGAATCTTTAAGTCTTGTCGCTTAAGTCGCCAGAGTTCCTGTGAGTCGGAACTGTTGCAGTGAGTCCCAGTGAGTCGGAACTGTAAGCTGCTGCACGGGATCCAGTGAGTCGGATAGCTGCCGTGCGGGGCCGATGCTACGTGCTGACCAGGAGAGATGTGCTCTGCATGCTGACCGGTCGGTGTAGTGAGAAAGCCCGATGATGCCGATGCGGAGTCGCCCAGGCCGCGGTACATTGCGGCTAGTGGACGAGGTACCCAATGAGGCGATGCTGGCTGGCGCGGTGCGGAGGGGCGGGGAGTGATGGTGATGAAGATGGCGTGTATGGTCACCGATGTCTTGCGCCGTCTCCTTGTTCGCTGGTTACATTCTCCTTCAGATTCTCCATCCTGTGTTCCTTCCGGGGTCACCAATGAAGTGAGCACGGTCCTCGCGTCGTTGCGAGGTGAATCGCTTGCCCGACTTTCAGTTTAGAAGGTGCAAAGGAGAATCTTGTAAAATAACGCACTCGATGTTCAAGATGAATTATTATAATCTCATGACAAAATCTATCAAAAAGTAAACAAGTCAAAATACCATAAACTAAAGAGTACAAAATAATATAAAAAAGGTTTTTATAAAAGAGATTTAGATATGTACACTACAACCGTATAATAGGGCGCTTCAGTACTCGTGATCCGCGTGGATTTCGCGTGATACTCGAATCATGATAATATTGATGGTGTAATCCGCGCCTATACAAAATGATTCAGTAACTAAATTTAGTCAAGTGAAATAACATTTAGGAAGTTAGGATCCTAATTAGTGCACTAAATCGGAAAAAGTGTGGCTTCTGAGTTTTGACTTCTGAGTGACTAAATCATTTAGCATCCTAGTTAGGAAGCGATTTAGAAAGGTGGAATAAGGTTTAGAGTTTTAGACTCGGGAAATTTCGTACTTATTTTGTTTATGAAATTGAGAGCATACCCAAAAATACAGTACCTAATGGTCTGCTTTTTACTTCTTCAATTAGTCTACTATTATCGATATTATCTTCTTCGACCGGCATTTTACTTGGTATCTCGGAACATAGAATGCGCGCGCGTATCCGTCTGTACACTGCTTACATACAAACTCACGCCGCGGCGGTCCGGGTCGAGTGGCAACTGGCCGGTCAGCGACTTTTTTGTTGCCCGTGCGCGCACTTGCATAGAAACCAATAGGGAAGGGAAGGAGACAGTTGCGTCGCGGGCTTGTCTCCGACCCCGCGAACGAAAAAGTTGCCCAGAGTTGCGTCGCTACGTGCGCGCACTTTCATACTAGCTCCTAGACTTGATCAAGAGACAAATAAATCGCCATGTCGCCGGGGTGCGCGCACGAGAGCGACAGCAACCCGACTTTTTTCACTTTTTTCTAGACAGTCGTCACTCATCAACATGGATTTGGTCGAGACGGCTGTGGTCGTTGCACTCGCAATAAAAACCGAAGAAAGCGTCGAAAAATACAATATTGGGTGCATCCATTATGGAGCGATCGGCTGACTCTCTATGTTTATTTCATAAACATAGTATGAAATTGAAGGCATACCCAAAAAAAAATCCGTTTCACAAATTCACGCCGCGGCAGTTGAGTGGCCGGTCGGCGACTTTTTTGTTGCCCGTGCGCGCACTTGCATAGAAACCAATAGGGAAGGAGACAGTAATTGCGTCGCGGGCTTGTCTCCGACCCCGCGAACGAAAAAGTTGCCCAGAGTTGCGTCGCTACGTGCGCGCACTTTTATACTAGCTCCTAGACTTGATCAAGAGACAAATAAATCGCCGCGCAACTAAGTTGCCCGTGCGCGCATACCCTTAAATAAGTATAAATAGTGTTGTGAAGAATTTAGAAGTGAGAAATCAAAAGGTGATTTATAACTGGAGTGTTTGATTTTATTACACTAGATGACTAGACTTTAGACCTGACGATTTAGAAAAAATTGTATAGAATATTGTTTTCCCGCCATAATATTAGTCGACAAGTCGACAGTCGACAAGTCGACAGTCGACAAGTCGACAGTCGACACTGGCCATGGTTATAGTAGTCGTGTTCGTTTGCTTTTTCAACTGCGCATGCGCGGCTTTTTTGTGTGTCAAGCGAGTGTCATATTCTAAAATACCTTGTCATGTTCTAAAATACCTGTCAGATTTCTCTCTGATCTGACAGAAATTGATGGTATTTTAGAACATGACAAGGTATTTTAGAATATGAGACTCACACTGACACACAAAAAAGCCGCGCATGCGCAGTTTAAAAACGTAACGAACACGACTATAGCCCGTAGCCGAAGTGCCATTATAAGAAAAAAAAAGAAGGAAAAGATTAAAAAAATATCGTTCATCCGTTTCCGAAAGCGGCTTTCGTTTTTCATTTGCGTTTTGCACTTTTGCAGTTTGTTATTAAAATAAGCATCAGTTCTCAAAAGTGAATAATTTTTTAGTAGGATATTCATGTAATTGGACTCTATAATTGTTATTCTATCAAATATCCTTGTTATATTTCGAGTATGCTTATTGAGAGAGTACACGGTCTTCAGGCCACGAGCATTAGTCTCAATGATCGTTTCACTATTTTGGCGGCTACGGCACCGATTGCTAGAGTTACAAGACCCCGACGCGGGGGATTTCACAACGTGAATAACAGAAATGTAGTCGACCAACTAGCGTACCGGATAGGACTACAAAACAAGCGGGTGAGTACCATGTTTGACAACAAAATTGTCGTTTATGTGCATTTTTCTGTGGTATAGACATAAATACCAGAGTTACTAAATAGTGCTTACCCGGTCACCAGCTATTTAGTCTTACCATTCATATAGCTACCTAACTGCTTGCCAATCATGGTAACTAACCTATAAGTACTAGTAACATGATAACAAACATGCAGAAAAGGACTAGGCACCTCTTTCTTAAGAAACTATGGTGGTAGTTACTAAAATAACTACCACCATTTAAGAAAGAAAGAAAGTTACTAAAATACTAATACTGGTTTTGTTTCTGTGCATTAGCCTTAAAACGTGTTTTTTGTTACAGAGGGCAATGCAGCAAAGGACGGGCACACCTGGGCTGAGACGTTACGGTAGCACTGGCAGTCTGCCTGGTCTTCGCCGCTCAAATAGCTTAGGAAACTTAAGCCAAAGAAGCGTAAAACAAGGTTGGAGGCAGTCAAACAGTAACCTAAGGTAAGTCTAGAATCTAGATCCTCAGTCTTATTTTTACAGAAGATTCCATACAGCCTCAGTGCATACTTTGGATTTGGACGTAGTTATGCAGAAACGTTCCAGTCCACAATGTCTTCAAACTGAGATACATGCAATATTGTGTTTTAGCGGTACATTTTTAGGGTTCCGTACCCAAAGGGTAAAAACGGGACCCTATTACTGAGACTTCGATGTCTGTCCGTCTGTCTGTCCGTCTGTCTGTCCTTCTGTCTGTCCGTCTGTCTGTCCGTCTGTCTGTCCATCTGTCTGTCCGTCTGTCTGTCTGTCTGTCTCCAGGCTGTAACTCAAGAACCGCTATAGCTAGACTTCTGAAATTTTTACAGATTATGTATTTCTGGTGTTGCTATAACAACAAATACTAAAAACAAAAGAAAGTTAATATTTAAGGGGGGCTCCCATACAACAAACATTATTTTTTGGGCCCTTTTTGGCTCGTAATCCATATGTCAACATATAGACATTTGAAATTTTCACAAAATCCTCAATTATACGTGTACTTTAATATTAGATAATAAAATTAAAATAAAATATATAATTAAGGGGGGCTCCCATACAAAAAAACACATTTTTTTCCTTATTTTCGCTCTATAACGGTACGGAACCCTTCGTGCGCGAGTCCGACTCGCACTTGGCCGATTTTTTTGTTTTAAGTACTTAAATTGAAAGCTGGAGGTTTTATTGTAGAAATATATATAAATCGACGGCTGCTACATACAGTGTTGAAACTACATAACCTTAACTTTACAGGGGACCCATTTGAAGTTTGAAATTGGTTTAAAAAAAAATATATGTACTCAACAAATTAAAAAGTTATACATATACCTACATGAGTTTTACATTAAAATTTATTTGTTTGAAGACTGATTCATAATTTTTACTCATTTTCAAGATAATATTTCACTTTCAATGTACTACGACACTAAAAAAGACAGCTGTATAGAATGTGGCAATTTTGATTGTTGTCTAGGTCCATAAGAATTTACTTAGTATGTTAAGTGGCAGATAAATCAGATTCCATGGTTTTCTATGCTAATTTCAATAAAATATAATGCTACTTTCGATAAGAGAAAATAACGGTTTTTTAGTAATATTATTTAATTATATTCTTTGCTTTTTTCTTAAAGACAAAACACAAACATATCCATGTATTCATTTTTATTTAAAAAAAAATGCACATTTGTAACTTCAAGAAACATACCTACAGTTTAACAAGTTATTTTAGCATTTGCTAAGTAATAAAAAAAATAATAATATCAAAACTAAAAACATGCTATAGACTTTCTAAGAAACTAAATTAATAAATTATTTAGCTTTTTCTATGTACTAAAAACAATATACAGTGCAACCTCGATATAGCAAATCAGAAGGGAATAAGAAAATATTCGTTATATCAAATAATTCGCTGAACTGAGGTTTGTTATGTCGAGGTTAGATTGGTCTAAAATTCGTTATAAAGAGGTAAAAAATATGTAAATATGTAGTTTCATTTCTGAAAACTTATATTTAAATTTTAAAATTGTAGCCAACGTACTTGCGGGAATTCCGAACTTATTAGCTATGTCTAATTTTTTCATCATAGGATTTTTGTCAACATAATTAATGATGTTATACTTTTCTGCAACCAATAAGGAACACATTTTACGTTGTTGAGCCATTTTAACGTAAATCTTTAACAATAGTGACAAGCAGAAGTTTTTAAATTACTTTTCATCAAACAACAATGATTGTTTTACGAACAAATGCGTGTAGAAACATGAATCACATACTATGAAATTAAGAGTCATACATTGGTGGAAACTTTATATAAAGGTTTGGGTTGACAAAACTCGTTAACTAGAGGTATTTATATTTTTTCTTGATTGTTGAAAATTCGTTATATAGAGGATGTTCGCAAAAAAATTGGCAATGTAAAGGTATATTTTATATTGACCCTTATGCAGCGGCGTGCACAAGATTTTGACACTGGTAATGCAGCGATATCGGTTCAGTAGTTTTGGTGTGAAAGCAAAACAGACAGACAAACGGACAAAAAGAGATATTTTCGCATAAATTATAATAATAGTGTGGATAGAAATTAAAAACTATGTTTTCTAAACTATTAGTATAATTACGTTGTTATGAAGAAATAAAAAAACGCCATCTGTTGTCACGCGTTGGAACTACAATGAGAGTTTATTTCATCGATGTTTCCATGGAAATATACCAATTACCATACAACATATTGTGCGCTAAGCTAAAATAAATAAAAACGCCATCTATTGTTACGTATTATATACGCGCCGGTGCTCGCCTCAGCTACTGCGGCAGGAGTTCGCCTATAATATAGCATGTCTGTGTGCGTGTGCGAACTGTTCACGGACACAAAAATCTTTACGCACACATGACCCCAGAGCCTGCCGCACGAGATCTGCTTGCCTTGACCTTGAGTAATGCGGTTCGCGCGTGTACCTAACTTAATGTTTAATTTCTCGCAAATTGATTGTTGCTATTTTATAAATGTAGGCGTTTTAAATGCGTTCATTTTTTATATTATATTTTTTACTATTAATATTTAATAATTAACGTCATGAGTCATTTAAAACGTACGAAAATTAAATTAAAATATATGTGTATGGCAAGTCATGCATTAGGTAGGCACTGCATTTTTGCCTTCATGGTATGCACGCCCATGCCCTTATGGACAATTCAAGGGGATTACGAAAAATTTGTTAAATCGAGGAAGTCGTTATATTGAGGTACGTTATATTAAGGTTGCACTGTATTATCAATACTTAAAAATTGTAATTAAATTACCTAATAATTATGGGTTCGGTCGCAAAAAATTGTACCGTTACATTCATGACATCGTAACAAGCGTTACATACGTGACTCAATGTTACATTAATGATCAGCATGAAGCTTAGTTCAGAATCATACAATAAAATGATTTATTTATAAATCATAATACGCTAGTTTTTTTTACAATAGGTTATTAACCGCTAATAATGGTGATACTTGTTGTTATATTAAAACGATTAATTCTGTCGAATATTCTTTAAGAGGGCGCCGAGTCGAAACTAGTGCCATCATCGCATTTTTAACAATTATTGTAGGTATACCATCCGTCCGAGCTACGTAGTACCTACATGCAACATCTAATATATAAAAATAAGTCGGGTTTTCCTTCCTGAAATTATAACTCCAGAACGCACGAACCCATTACCACGGTTTTGCATTCGTTGGAAAGGTCTCGGGCTCTGTGAGGTTTATAAAAAAAAAATCAGAAAAAACTTCAAAACAAGGAAAACAGGCAAAACAAGATTTGCCGGGACAGCTAGTATTTTCTGAATATATTTAATTCTAATAAGTGAAGTAATTTAGATACCTACATAATTATTCACTTATCCGCTAAAAACAGCCACATGTTGCTACATGTGTCATGTAGGTACTACAATACGCCAGTGCTACTTTATGAAATGAAATTTTGTTTTAAAATAAGATAAATTCTTAAAAATGGTACGCTACTAGCACCACGTCAACGCTAACACTCTAAATAATACATAGGTTCCTCTCCTCTCGATGACCCCAAATCACATCAGGACTGTGGTCATTGCAGGCCGATACGGAAGCAAATAACTGTGGCTTCTTTCCTTTTACATACAGAACGCCAGTATGCGGTGTCACCTGCGCTTTCGATGCACCGAAGTGCATTGATTGTACTTCGGTTGATAGTTTGCACAAGTAATTTTCACTGAATTCTATGTGTATGGCCACTTCGTTTGACTTTAAGTTCGTAATACACGACAGATACTGTGCATATTGATGGTTTATGTTCAACACATGTTTCTTCATCGTTTTCAGATCTTGATCAAAGGATTCTGTCAGAGCTTTCGATTATTTATCACGAACTTCTTTTTTCACTACCTTCCTAGTAGTTGACGTTTTAGCATCATGTTTATTGATATATTCATGTTCCTGAGTAGCAAATTCGTCCCAAGTAACAATTTCATTCATATCACAGGTGTCCTCGTTAAATTCTATACATTTATTGCAACACGTCGAATATTCACCATAGGCACATGCTTTGGAATGTAATAATAAGGTATCATTTAAATTTGTAGTTTCAATCATTCCTAAGGACTTCAACTTCTTAATTTTCATAAGGACGTTTTCGTGCTTTACGCATCCACAAGTTTCTCGATCAGAAAGTTTCGGTGGTATCACATAATAGGTTTTTTTTTAAACACGTCAATTTAGCTCTTCTTCCCTCCGCTCTGTACTTCTTATAAAGCTCTTTCAAAGTGTCCAGCAAGTATCGTCTTTGTTTTTTTATTTTGCCTTGAGTCTTAAATTCTTTTTTCCCAGCTGTAGCTCGAGATACATCGTCTCTATTATAATACTTGATAATTTCTCCCACAATGCTATTGTTTTTCTTAATAATTTTTATTTGACGAGCACTTCCTTTTAATCCCAGCACAGATCTCGTTATTACACTCTTCCCACCATATTTGGTTATACATTTATTGTTAACGATTCTTTTAAGAATATTTCGTTAACTGTTTTTTTTGTGTTCTCATATGTGTCTTGAATAGCATTCAAAAATAATATGCTTCAAAACTTAATTAAGGAATTGCCAATTTTATAGAAGCAGGTGCTCTTCTCTATATATACAAATTATACATATTTACAAAACAAGAATACAGTGTTCAACCTAATTTGAATGAAAGTGTGGTGTTTGTATAGAACTTTTTATATTTTACCTTTTTAATAAGTATTGTTTCTGGTCTATTGACATAGAATTGTTAGATGTCATTCTGTAAATAAATATCTTTTCCATCAGCATGTACTAAATGGTTTAATTACTAAAATACGCAGATATCTTAGTGGCGACGAGGTAAAAACGTTAAAATGTCGGTAGGTAAGTTGGCCGAGTTTAATTTGGAGACAGATTGCTGGGAGTCGTATATAGACAGACTTGAACAGTATTTTATATGCAATAGCATTAAGGATGAGCTAAAAGTGGCAACGCTAATTACGGCTGTAGGCGCCGAGACATACGAGTTGATGTCAAGCTTGTGTACTCCGCACAAACCAGCTACAAAGCAGTACTCGGAGCTCATCGAGATTGTAGGAAAACATATCAGACCTAAACCGTCGATTTTAGCCGAGAGATACAATTTTCGGAGACGTGTACAAGGTCGCGCAGAGAACGTTGCAAATTTTGTTACCGATCTTAAAAAGTTGTCCAAGAATTGTAGATTCATTGACGACTCGCTATCAGAGAACTTGAGGGATCAGTTTGTATGCGGATTAAGGAAAGACGGCATAAGACAAAGGTTATTCACCGAGGAGAATGTGACTTTTGATAAGGCGTATAATATAGCTATAGCGATGGAGTCGGCGGAGTCGGACGCGGCTCTTGTAGTTGGTGACCGGGAGTTACAGGTACCAGTCAGTACCGATCCTGCATACAGACAACCCGCCGTCTATAAGCTTGATGAGAATCGGGATTTAGATCATGGTTCAAGAAGGCACCAGTCATCATTCAAGAATAAGTCTCTAGTGACCTATAAAAGCGCTATAATCAATAATAACAAGAATAAGAGTTGTCCTACTTGCGGGTACCAACATAGTCCGGAATATTGCAAATTTAAATCTTATACATGCAAGATTTGCAACAAGGAAGGTCATCTCAAGCGAGTGTGTCCCCGCAGGAAAACAGCTAGTACTAGCCTAAACTGTCTCGAAGAAAAAGGGGACGGTAACTCGGGTAGTGTAGATAGTGAGGAGGTATTTAATTATTCTATTTGTAATCGCTCTTTTAAGGATTTCCCCCCCTATACTATTAGTATCACCGTTAATAATAAAACTTTAGTTATGGAAATTGATACAGGAAGTGCAATTTCTTGTATTAATAAGGAGACTTACGACAGAATGTTTGACAATTGTGAAATTTTTCCTAGCGAGATTAAGCTTAGGTACTACACAGGAGAACTGAAGGAGCCTATTGGTAAAATTAGGCCTCTAGTTGTGTATAAACAGTGTAAAAAAAATTTAGACTTATTTATAGTTGAGAAAGGCAAAAGTAACCTTTTGGGTCGGCAGTGGATAAGCGAATTAAAAATATATCCGCAGTCATTTCAAGTGTGTAGCATTAGCGAGGATTTTAATTGGACGTATTTCAGTTCCAGGTTCTCTAAGGTGTTTGCGGACGGACTCGGGAAGTATACAGGTGGAACAGTCGGTTTTCGTTTACGAGAGGGGGCACAGCCAATCTTTTTACGTGCTCGCCCGTTAGCTTACGCCTTACGTGAACCGGTAGAACGGGCACTCGAACAACTGCAGCGTGATGGAGTCATTTCACCTGTGTCGAGTTCGGACTGGGCGACACCTATCGTGCCGGTAATGAAAAAGGACGGCACAATACGTATTTGTGGTGATTTCAAACTGACGTTAAATAAGTGTTTAGAAATCGATCGTTTTCCGTTACCTCGGGTTGAGGATCTATTAGCTAAATTGCATGGAGGAGATAAGTTTTCTAAAATTGACTTATCGCAGGCTTATACACAATTTGAACTCGATGAGTCCCAAAAATTCACCGTTATTAATACACATAAAGGTTTATTTAAATATAATAGACTAATTTTTGGCTTAGCATCTAGTCCGGGAATTTTTCAAAGAAAGATGGAACAGATTTTTGCGGGATTGCCCGGGGTAGGCGTCTTCTTGGACGATATTATCATAACTGGTAAAGATGATGCGTCACATTTAGCTACTTTAAAGGAAGTTTTTGCGAGATTGGAAAAATGGGGCTTAAGAGTTCGAAAAGATAAATGTACTCTTTTCGGCAACTCAGTTACGTACTTAGGCTTTGTTATCGATAAGAACGGAGTTCATACTGACCCTCATAAGGTTGAAGCTATTAAGAAAGTTAAAACACCAACTAATGTTTCCGATTTGCGGTCTTTCCTAGGGCTAGTGATCTATTATGCTAAATTTGTCCCCAATATGAGTACTATGCTAGCACCATTATACAATCTTCTAAAGAAGGATTCTAGGTTTAGGTGGGACCAGAGATGTGAGCGGGCATTTAACGATGTTAAAAATATTTTAGCTTCTAGTGAAGTCCTCGTGCACTACTCTTTAGACTTACCACTTATTTTGACGACAGATGCCAGTAGTATCGGTATAGGAGCAGTCATCTCGCATATCACGTCGCAGGGTGAGAGGCCGATCGCATACGCTTCCCGAACACTTAACTCGGCAGAGAAAAATTACTCCCAAATTGAGCGGGAAGCTCTGTCTATTATATTTGGTGTACGGAAATTTCACCAGTTTTTATATGGACGTAAATTTCTTTTGAGGACGGATCATAAGCCCCTAGTTACTATATTTGGGGATAAGGCAGGCATTCCGGTCATGGCGGCTAGTAGGATGCAAAGATGGGCCGTTATACTAGGTGGCTACGATTATAAAATCGAATATGTTAGTAGTAAGAATAACGCTGCGGATGCCTTGTCAAGGTTGCCAGTAAGCCAGCAGGTCAGTGTGAAACAGGAGAACACATACCTTTCTTTCGTGCAACCCTTTTTACCAGTCACTAGGAAGGAGGTGCAAGAGCAGGTCAGCTTAGATAGTAACCTAAGAAGGGTGATGTCGTATTTACATTCAGGCTGGCCCGATTCGTGCCCTGATTCGGAATTACGACCCTACTTCGCGCGCCGTAACGAGTTGTATATCGATATGGGGTGTGTCGTATGGGGCTATAGGTTAGTTATACCGGCTAGCTTACGGTCATATATGTTGAGCGAGTTGCATGTGGGTCATATGGGGGTAGTCAAAATGAAGAGCATAGCTCGAAGTTTCGTCTGGTGGCCAGGCATAGATGCCGATATCGAGAGAGTTTGTAGAGAATGTGCGACGTGCATAGCGGAGAGTCCGGCGCCACCCAAGGCGGCGATACAGCCGTGGCCGCATGAGCCGGAACCGTGGTCGAGGTTGCATGTTGATTTTTTGGGTCCATTAAACGGTAAAACGTTTCTAGTAATTATCGACGCGACCAGTAAGTGGCTAGAAGTCTTTCACATGCCGAGGACCAACGCTAGTGCGGTTATTAAAGTGTTGCGGGAGACGTTTGCGCGGTTCGGACTGCCGAAGCAAGTGGTGTCCGACAATGGGCCCCCTTTTTCTAGTAGGGAGTATCTGGAATTCATGGCTAATAACGGTGTCAAAATTTCTTTTTCGGCCGTTTATCACCCGGCCTCTAATGGTGCCGCCGAAGGGGCGGTTAGGATATGCAAGCGGGCGTTGAAGAAATCGGCCCGGGATGGCTGCGATCTAGATGCGGCTTTGCAGGCATATCTGCTGGCATATAGAAACGTAGAGCATAGCACCACGGGGGTGTCGCCAGCCATGATGTTGCAACGTAGGTCGTTACGTACTAGGTTAGATCATCTGAGGTGGGGTAGGCCGATTGAGGATAAGGTGCGGGTAGCTCAAGAAAAACAAATAGAGTCCGCCGGGGGTCAAGCGCGAGCTGTTCAAGTTGGGGAGGATGTCTTGGTGCGCAATTACACGCAAGGCGAAAAATGGGTGCGTGGGAGAGTAGAAGAAGGAGTAGGTTCGCGGCACTACGTAGTGAATACGGGTCTAGGGCAACTTAAGAGGCACGTGGACCAAATCAAGCCGTGGGCAGTGCCGTATGAGCCGCCGGATTCACATACAGCGGGGACCTCGAGTGGTGCCTGTAGTCACCCAGCTGCGGGCGAGAGTGGCGCCCCTGTACTAGTAGGACCACCGCCCCTAACCGACAGTCCCGTTGCGACGGATCCGCCTCCCGCCGTTCCACCTGTACGCTTGCACCGGCCCAAACGTCTTACGAGGCCCATAGATAGGTGGGGCTATTAGTTAGTATAGGTTAATTACATATTATGTTTCATAGGCTAATTATTATGGTTGTCATGGAATTTTGTTATTTAGTGTGAGGGTGTGGTGTTTGTATAGAACTTTTTATATTTTACCTTTTTAATAAGTATTGTTTCTGGTCTATTGACATAGAATTGTTAGATGTCATTCTGTAAATAAATATCTTTTCCATCAGCATGTACTAAATGGTTTAATTACTAAAATACGCAGATATCTTAGAAAGAAAACATTTTTTTTAAATTTTATTGAATATATTTTATATTTTTTTGTTATTTTTCATATTATTTTTTTTATTTTTTCTTTTTCATATATACTACGTACAAAACTATTTACAAAAAGTAGGAAATCAGGACAATCACTATAGCAAACACACACAGAATCTCTATATAAAGTGTGATGCTGATTGCTGATTGAACCAACTTCATGTACTTATGTTCAATCATCTTGAAGTTGATGCTGTGCCTGACCCACCTGTCAACCCCTTGACCGCACGCAGCGCCTTCTCTAGTTCAGCTATGCCCCTAGTTCCGCCTACTCTGAACTTACCCAGCTTGGTAGCTAGGATGGCCTTGTTAGTACACAAAAGCTCACCCAAGGTCTGACCATGGTCATCTTTTACTGCTGCAATGCGTGCTATATTTTCCTTTGTCACCTTGCCAGCTTCAAGCTGCTTGATTGCACATAATAAAGGTTGGAAATCAAATACATCTGTAAAATGCTCTGCGCCAGGTGCAGCACTATAATAGAGAACCCTGTCTTTAGACACATCCAAACCTAGTGATATTGCCATGGCACACTTTGGTAAAAAATCATTTCTCTGGTTTGCAGAAAACGCTGCACACATTCCAGTTAGACGATTAAGTGTATAATCATCATCCTTGATTATTACTCCTTGTCCACCTTTCTTAATTATTAATGGGCAGGTAGTGGAGATCAAGGCATCACCTATTGTTAGTTGTTGCCCAGGCTGCATTCCCTTCAACTGTGCTCTAATTTTCTTTCCTTGACTCAGAATTCCTTCAACTGTCTCTATATTAGTTGAAAATAGATCATGTCTTCTAATATTATAGAAGTCTGTTGCTTTGAATGTTGATTCAACAACAAAATTTTCAAATACATAGGTAGTCATTGTAATGCTTTTTGCTGAACCTTGTACCGCCTTGTCTACTCCTAGTCTAGGTAAAGTATTAGATGCAGGTATTTGTATGCTACTTCCAGGGCCAACTCTGGGTTCAGCTTCTTCGGACTGGCCTCTTATTTAAAAGTCCTGCGTAATGTAATTTTGAAAAATTGTTTGGAAAAGATTTATTATAAAAAACAAACGGTTACACAGTTCACTACTACCTAACGTGGGTCGTTTTGTCCTTTTGGTCTAAAGAAAACAAAACGTCAACAGATATTACAATTTATTTAAAATAAAAATAAAGGTCGGGGTACGAAGTGCCTGATCTGGTTTTTGGGGAATTTAGTTACTCTCCTGGTTTAACGGGGTACAAGGGCACCGGCGAGAACGGGAACCGCGTGGAAATCCAGCCTGCTGCCTGATGAAACTGGAATGGTCCTGGGGAGTGATCGGGACTCCAGCCTCTTTCAGAACAGGATCAAGGGGCTAGGATTCACACTCTTCAACCTCAATCCCAAAGGTCGGACCCCTATCGGGGTGCAAGACGACACTTATCAAAATATTCAATCCGAAGTCTAGAAAATGTTAACTAGGACTTATTCATTAAAAAATCAAATAATAACGAAGTACATTTAAATACGGTGTTAGAACGTAACGACCGGACGTCACGGAGACAAGGCTAATATGACGTGACTGCGCTCCAGCGAGTCCCGAGACTCCGAGAGTAAATGTGCGAACAATGGCGCGCGCGACGGCCGGCGATTGGCCATTGGCCGGCTACGTAACGACCGCCCGTGGTGCGAGTACAGTGAGCAAGAAAAGTGCTTCACAATAATTTAAATTTAAATAAAAAAATACGTTTTTTTAAGAAATTGATAACTCATGTACGTGCACTACGTATGCTGATGGTCACATACACTACGAATCATCTCCTCGTCGATTTTTTTGGGTGGTTAATATTATATATCCCTCTGTTTAAATCTTTTCCAGTCGCGCCAGTTTTATCGAGTTTTCTTTGAGCTGTTCTTATAAATTGGTCTGTCACAACTCACAGCCAGGGTAGCACAAAACATTTTAAGACACGTTTTTATGTGTGTAAGTAAAATCGATCAGTTTTGGTAAAAAATACTTTGTGGTAAACAGTCTTCTGACTTCTCGAAGGTCCATTTGTTGTTTTTCGGTTTTCTCCGTTCTTTTAGTAAATTTATTGGTGTATTCCCACTGTATTGCATGATCTGACAAACCCCAAAATTCTTTAAAAATTGTTTTTCTTTCGTCTTCTGTAATTAGGTACAGGTTACAGGACAGGGGCGTTTCATTTTTTTTGATGATCGTAATAAAATAATATTTATTATTTTATTATGGTTTTACTGATAGCCGCACGATGATGCAACTTCAGGTACCCCTGGGGGTAAGCGTACCACTAATTGGGAAACACTGATATAGAGCTTTCAATTTCCTGATCTCTTAACTCTTTGTCACCGTCATCGTCAGTACTGAATGTATCAGCAACTGTTTCATAACGAACAGCGAATTCAGCCAAACTTATCTTCTCCAAATTGTTAGGTCTTTGCTCGTAATTATCGAAGATATTATTAAGAATTGTCGTTTCGTCTTGACAGAATCTTAATATTTTATAGCGTAATTCTAGGCGACAACTATTAACAAAAACCGTTTTCCGAGTAAGTACACATTTTTAAAAGTAAATGACAAAGACGACATGCCGCTTCAGGTGCACTAATTAGTCGCTGTCCAAGTATGTATAGCCTTCGAAACAGAAAATATCTGTTTCCATACATTATTACTTTGCCGCTTCGCTTTTCGGACCGCTTCTCTTACCACGTCACCGCAGTCGTACGATTCGCATTTACTAGCGTATTTGGCAATACAAGCGACGGCGGTAAAGTTTCCGTCGTATAATATCCATGTTGGCTCCCCAAATTTTGAGGAGAATTGTGTTATAATTTTATCAATCATAACTTCGCTCACATTTCGTATTAGTAAACAAAATCGACCATTACTACGCAGAGCGTCATCAGGGTCTAAAAGTCGTCATGTCGCTTACCGGCCTTGGGAACCCAAAACGACAGATGCGAGTATTTCTATCTTTGTTGCAAGTTGAAGAATGTTGGTGAATTTGCAGTTTTTTACTAATTTAATATTGACGCTATTAAGGGAACATGAGACGACTTTGTTTATTACGTTTAACTCTTCAGGAGTATGAAAACTCGGAATAGAGTCACACCACATAAGCATAATATGTAAATGAGGGCTCCTCCATTTTGGAACTCAATCCTATTCCAGTAATCCTTAAGTGCGCCTCGATAGGGATCAATAGAATATTACCTAGAGATCTAAACGCCCTTCTAAAATATGATCAGTCTTCACGTTGTGCAGACTCAACTCTCTGCTGAGTTACTCTTGCTGAGTCACCAACACTTAAAATATAGTCAACATCACTCACTGTCCATCTATTAGCATCCGATTACGATGGCTATGCCAGTACAGTTTTCCACGCGAATCTTCATTAAATCGATCATTTCCTTGATGAAAGGAACCGTGTAAAATTGAAATATCATTACTTTTTACAAAGCTACCTAAGTTTGTTCTACGTATGTTGGGTTTGATTCTTTGTCGGACGCCATTTTGTACCTCTGCTATCATGTTCCGCAGCATCAACTACTTCTATTATCTGCAAAATATACCTAGTATGTTGAAAAAATTTGACACTACGTCGTGGTATAATCTGTTATGCAACAACAACCACTGTAATGCAGATTTTACTCTTTCTGAGCTTGTATTAAATTGCCTGTGTTGTTCCAAATGTTCCCTAGATTTTATTACCACCGCTAAACCTGCATTATCAACATGAACATCTTTCCATACCATGACATCGACGTCCCCAGATGTAAGGCCAGTGATCTGACCCTTGCGCGTGTTTCTCTTTGTAAGATCATGCAGAGCCCGCGGAACAAATTGGCGATTTGTTCGTAGGGTTCCAACACAATCGATTCCCGAAGCCTTGAGACGCCGAGCAAGACTTGGAGAATTATAAAAATTGTCTATCCACAAAGTGTATCCTTTATTCTCAAGACCATGTGTAAGTCTTAAGACAATTGAAGGCGTGGATGCGTTTAATGGCTCTTCCGGCTGTTGTTGTGGGGATTTCTTATGAGCGTGAATCTCAAAACGCCATAAATAGCCAGTTTGAGATTCACAAATCTCATAAGATTTAATCCCCATAACAGCAGCTTTATTGGGAAATAATTGGTTAATGTCTAACCAACCTTTCCGCTGCAAAAGAGATTCGTCGAGAGAAATATTTTGTGCCGGCTTATATAATGACTGAAACTTATGATTAAGATGTGACAGTACTGGTTCGATTTTAAAAAGTTTGGCCTCGGAAACATCCAGTCCTGGCGAACACATGTCCTCATTGTTGGCAAAATGTAAAAGTTTACTTAAAACCTGTTGATAGGCATGTGTACGCCAAAACCGGGGGTGCAGAATATGTTAGTGGTGGTACTCCAGTATTCTTCAATTCTGGTTTTAACAACAACCCCCATCGCAATAATTATACCGAAGTATAAATAAATTTCATCAGCAGTGGCAACGAAAATGTCATATCGCACGCTGAGAACGAAAATGACCCAATACAGAAATCGTGATTTTTGGATATTGAAGAAAGAAAGTTAACATTTTAAAAGATTTTTTTCATTTCTATTTAAAGCATATTCATTGTTTTGATAATTTCAAAATTAAAGTTGCAAATTTATCTTTGTACTGTCTAGTTTCGACCTCAATAATATTTTTTTAGATAATTAAAATATTTAGTACATTTATAATGCATTAAAAAAAACTTCCAAGAGTAGGTCACTTTAGTACTCAAAACAATTAAATTATCATTTCTTTTTAGGATATAGGTCTGTTTTAATCTGATGAATGTTAATTTTATGTGACTTGACACAAAATAGAGCACTTTAATTCTTAAATATATCATAAACCAAAGGACCAATAAAAACATTTTTAAAATCAATTATTACTGTATTAAACAAACAGTTACAACAAAGTCAAATTCTGTAGTTTATAATATAAAGTATTATAAACATAAAAAACAACAGTCATATTGTTCTATCATATAAAGGTATTCTCCTTAAAATTAATCAAAAAGTTAAAGTACTTAACTAAAATTAAACAAAACTTTTATAAATAATCACATAAGCATAGTTTCGTTTATAACATTTTCTAGGAAATATTGTTTAAGTACTATCAGTCTTAAATCAGTCTTTACTAGGTACCTAGGTAACTTAGGTAAAGTTAAAGTACTTAACTAAAATTAAACAAAACTTTTATAAATAATCACATAAGCATAGTTTCGTTTATAACATTTTCTAGGAAATATTGTTTAAGTACTATCAGTCTTAAATCAGTCTTTACTAGGTACCTAGGTAACCTAGGTAACATGTATTATAAGCATAAAAAACAACAGTCATAATATTGTTCTATCAAAATAAAGGTATTCTCCTTAAAATTATCAAAAAGTTAAAGTACTCAACTAAAATTAAACAAAACTTTTATAAATAATCACATAAGCATAGTTTCGTTTATAACATTTTCTAGGAAATATTGTTTAAGTACTATCAGTCTTAAATCAGTCTACTAGGTACCTAGGTAACCTAGGTAACATGTATTAATAATTTTAAAAACTATTAGGTAACAAAACAAAAAAAAAATGTTTGTCTTTAAATAAAAATAATACGGTACCTTTTAAGCACCTACTATAATTTAGTAACATAGCACTAAATTATAATGTTTCCTTATAATTTAGTAACACAGTACCAAATATAATGATTTCTTATAATTTTACTAAATTGTAAGAAATCATAGAAATTATATTTTACTAAATTATAAGAAATATTAGAAATTTGCATAGTAATGCGGAATCTGATTTTTATTTAAGAGATTCTTGAGATCTTTAATTTTATTTTCTTTTAAAGGAATCGATTGCTCGTACAGCCGTTGAAGTATTATTTCATCATCACACTTCATTTTTTTTCTTTTGTTTCGCATATTGACTGTATGGAAAGCAGTTTGGGAATGTAATGTTTTGTACCTAAATGAATACGGCTCTTCTTTGAGAAATTGCAGGACTTTGATATCATTCCAAGTGAGTTTATTTTTTTCCGTATCCTCATTAAAGTTATACGCCCACTGTTCTTGCAATTGTTTCAAATCAAAGAAACAATTGTGGTTCATTTCCCTAACGGTGAATGGTTTTCCAGATTTTCGAGCACTTTTGATAATTGTGATATACTGGTATGGGGTGTATATAGGACCTGCTTTTTCCTTTTTTTTAAAAAATAATTTTTAAATTTTCATCTGGGTGTTTGGAGCTTAATGTTTTTAAATAATCAAATAAACATGACCCGATTTCATTTGCTCCTCTGTTGCCTTGAGTTTCATCCCAGAAATAACAGAAGACATCTCCATAGGCTTTGTGGTATTCTTGTTGTGTTGAATTTAACTCGGTAATTGTAAAATCTAAACAATTAATCTTGGAGGAGTAGTAAAAATATGACGGACTAGGACAATGCATAACAGATTGCAAATCAAATACGGCACAGATGTTAAAGTCATTAATATTGGCTCTATCGTTTTTTTTCTCAATGCGGCATAGATTTTTCTCCTCTAGATGTTTCTTATAATTCATTTCATTTCTTGTCTCGGGTGCCATTTCATATGCTATGCAAGTATCGCACCTATCTTTTTTGGGTTGAAAAAACCCTATATTAAATTCCTTATTAAATGTATTAATATATAGCCAATAGTCACATTCAGGTCTATTATTTTCCTTTTGTTTTTTGTTAAAATCATAACATAGGTCTTTTATGGTTTTACTATCAGAAATGTATTCTTTATCTGTCGTAGCTCGTAGGTAGTGGGATTCTATTTTAGGTATGGAATTGATGTGGTCTCTTATATCCTGTAGCAGCGTCGAATCTGTTTTCTGTTATTGTGTTTTCCTCTTTGGTCTGTTTCTACGAAGCCTTGGCTATTCGTTTTGCTTTTCACTGTTCTCAGTTGTCTGTCACTAATATCTAATGTATTTAAGAAAATTTTCTTGCAAACTCTTATTTTATTCGAATCCAAAGTAAAATACACAGCGTTATTAGGCAATCTAGGCTTTTCTGCATTCGTATATTTATACTTAGGCTTTATTTCAAACATGCATGAGCGAATAAAAGCACGCTGTAATTCTAAATTACTTAGTTTCCAGAAACTATTAAATAAAGTCAATCGATCGGTATCCAATATTTTTTCACCGCATTTTAGTTTGCAATTGCACTTTTCTTTTATACTACGAGCTGAAATATTTTTTTTTTTGTTTTTGAAAGTGATTGATAGGCTTTTCCCGTATTTCTCAATTCTTTAACGACATTTTGTTTCCACTTAGATGGATTTCTTTGGCCTTTTTAAGTTTTCTGCTTTTTTTCGGTATTTTCAATGTTGGCAGAATCGGAAACAAATTCAGACGATGAAGCATCATTAACTGTGTTGTTATTTAATTTAAAAGTGGGGTCAGAGTCACTGAGATCTACATCACTTTCATCGATATTAATCGGTGATATTCGATAGTTCGGCTTACTAGGTGAAGTAGATAAGGTTGTATGTGGTTTACTCGGCGTAGAGCTCGGTGAAGAAGAGTCGACATGTTTCTTACTAGTATTCGGCTTAGGGCTCGACGCAGAAGGAGTAGCATGTTCCTTACTGGAACTCGGCTTGGGACTTGATGAAGAAGTAGCGGCGTCTAGCTTGCTAGAATGCTGCTCAGTACTCGACGAGTTAGATGAACTTGACGACGTGTTTGAAGACGCTGATGAGCTTGAAGACGAGCTTCTCGATGACGATGATGAAGACGTCGATGAACTCCTGGACCTAGATTTCCTACAATTCGTTTTTTCTTCTAAGGTTAATACCTTTTCTGTACTTTTTTCTAGATCTACTACTCTATCACAGTTCACCTTCTGAAAAATAAAGCTAATTTAACCAAAAAGGAAAATCAGATCAATGTATACTAGTATGTTGCGTGACTTTATTTACCAAGGTACTGCTTATTATTGTTTAAAATTACTGTCAAATAATTAAATATTTGATCGTTTTAAAATAAAGTAAATTGAACATTTTTACCTCTCTGCTCATGGCACCTGCGGTCTGAGTAGGTTCCAATAAATAATTTGTGGTAACATTGCACTTTTCAACGTTTTTTAGTAAGGTATAACTTCTTGAATCAATTTCTTCACCGTTAAGAGACTCCTTCTGAAACATAAACCAAAGTAAGTAAAAAGTAAAACAATTTAAGTAGTGTTGCATAAATTTCGTAGTTCCTAGAAACACAAATACATCGAGAAAAATAAACAAAATACATCACAAAATGACGTTTAAATTATTTTTATTTAAGTTACCTCTAATTCACCACTTTCAGTCCTTATTCTTTTTATCTGTTGAATTGTAGTTCCATCATCTACTTCAACATTCATCTTTAGCCGCGTCCAGACCGGCTGAGCGCCGCTCGCGAGCCGCGCTCAAACTTCCTGCTCGCGAGCCGCGGCACCCGAGCTAATTTGTAAAAAGTTCCGAGCCGGGCTCGCGAGCCAAGGTGAGCCGGTTTGAGCATTTAGTTTCTCTCCGTGTAGCGATGGGAAACCACGTATTATTAGGTGCTACGGCGCTTATGTTGTCTGGATATATAATAAAAAAAAGAAAAAGAAACGAAAAGTCTGGATTAAAAAATTGTACCAAAACCGAAACCAATACGGCAACAGTTTGTTAAAGGAACTAACAATCGACCATTCAGTCTCAAATTTTACACGCATGTCTGCGGGAGACATTGAATATTTGTGCTCCTTAGTGGCTATGAAAATAAAAAAATGTGACACTAACTACAGAGAAGCAATAACTGTATCCGAAAGAGTGCTAATAACATTGAGATATTTGGCAACAGGAGACTCCTATACCAGTCTTCAATATCTTTTTAGAGTATCGAAACAATCTATATCAACTATAGTTCCAGGAACGTGTGATGCAATTATAGACGCCCTCAGTGATTACGTTAAGGTAAATAAAAAGTCATGGTAACTAATCAATCAAATTATTTATTTATCTGCCTCATATTTAAATTATACATTAAATGACGGAGCTGTCACCAAAATTAAAGTCTGATGTTTCTGTAGTAGTAGCAGGACTAAATTGTGTGTTCTGCAGATTTTCAGCGGAAGTTATGGTTGAAGATGTAGTGGGTGGCTGTGTGTAATATCCTGGTCTATACATCTGATATTTTCCCATGTCCGCTTCGTGAATAATAGTATTAATAGCATTTTTTACACATGATTGAGTGTAAGGATCATATTTTCTGAGTTCATGTGCAATATGATTACCGAATGCTACACATGGATCATTTATGGAAGTTGAACTTTTCTCAATTATGGCAAAAGTGTCCTTCAATATATTGTCAATAGAATCATTTTGTGCATTCGTATTCAGCCGTCTTTTCTTTCGCGATGGTTGAGGCGATAGTAATGGTTGTTTTGACGATGGCAGTGGTTGTTGTGGCGATGGCAATGGTTGTTGTGGCGATGGCGATGGTTCTTGTAGCGTTGGCGTGGGTTCTTGTGGGGATGGCTCGGGTTGTTGTGGCGATGGCGTAGACTGTTGTGACGGTCCTGGTTTTTGAGAAGGATTGCTCTGTAAAAATAATGTTTGTTTTGTTATTTGCAGACACCGTCCACAGAAGAAGAATGGCTAGCAGTATCAAATGAATTTGAAATAAAATGGAACTTCCCACATGTTATAGGGGCTATGGACGGGAAACACATAACTCTTCAAAGACCCATCAATATAAATACTGATTATGACAACTACAAGAATTTTCCTAGTATAGTGCTCTTCGCTCTCGTGGATGCTAATTACAAATTCTTGTTTGTTAATGTCGGAAGTAAAGGGCGTATTTCCGACGGCGGAGTTTTTAAAAGTACGATTTTATATCGAAAATTAGAAAACGGTCAACTGAACATTCCTGAAGCGCAGATACTACAAATACCGTACATAATGTAAATACCATATTTCATATTGGGCGACAAAGCTTTTATGCTTAACAAATATACTATGAAACCATTTGAAGGTAATCCAGAGGCGGGTTCCAAAGAAAGAGTGTTTAATTACAGACTTAGCAGAGCTCGCAGAGTCGTTGAAAATGCCTTTGGTATTTTAAGTTCAGTCTACAGAGTCATTAGGAAACCTATCCTCCTAGAGCCAGAAAAAGCTACAAAAGTGGTCTTAGCAACAGTGTATTTATATAATCACTTACGAAGAAATAACTATTCTATTCCACCAGAATATTATGATAGAGAAGTGGATGGTTCATTTATTCCTGGTCAATGGAGAAACAATATTCCATCTACAACACTATTACCTCTAACGGCCATTCCGCGCAGAGGCACTGTAAGTGCTAAAGATATTCGTCTACATTTAGCAACACATTTTGTAACAAACGGAATAATTCCATGGCAGGATCAATATTAATGTTCTAATTTTGAAAATAAACATAAATAAAGTACTTACGTTATCTATTCCGCCTTCTTTTGTGATTCCTGTGTCATCTTTATTGGACATAAAGTCAAAATATTTGAAACCAAACCACTTCGATATATAAATTTCGTCAGCGCCTGTAACAAATATGTAGACGTTATAGGTATTTTTCGTTTCCTAGTGTGTCCTATAGTAAATGTTGTTTATATGGATATTTGACAATGTGATTAATTAATCTAACATTCAATATAATTAAATAAATAAAAGAATCTTTACCTGAACCAGTGATATAACTTTTTCTCTGCTTTGACTTTTCGCGTCGGTATGAACCTGTCAATGAGTCAAGTTTCTTTTTCAACTCGGGTACAGGTAACTTCATTTCATCAGAGATCTTCCTCCAGCAATCTTCTCGCTTACTTTTATTTAAATAATCTGGATCTTTCGAATCCCATAACATTTTGAAACTTCCGTAAAGTTGTATTAAGCGAATACTGTCTTCTTTATCCATTTTTCATTCACTGGCTCGCGAGTGTCTTTACGTCCGTCTACACCGAGCGAGCAGCTCAGACTGAGCCGCCTTTGAGCATCGGCAAAAACCAACAACGCATGGCTCAGGGCCGAGCGGCGCTCGGGCGAGCCAACGTGCGCTCGAGGAAGCCCGAGCGCCGTCCACACCGGCCGAACTATTGGCTCGCGAGCCAGACTCGCGGGCCGCGCTCGGCCGGTCTGGACGCGGCTTTTGAAGAAACATTCTCCTTGTCATTAACAATTTCCTAAAAATATTAAATAATTAGTTTATGTAGGTTACGTACGACTCAAGGATTATAGAAAAAACAAGTAGCATGCAAGATGTACCATCGAGGAAATGGGGATTGTCCATTTTTTTTTAATTTTGCTCATTACAAAAACATTTCGAGGAATAAGGTCAGTGATCGTTTTTCTGTATATAAACGAAAAAAATACCCATTAGTTACTTATATTTTTGAACAAATATGTTTAACCTTAGTTTGACCTTCAATGGCGTTAAATTAGCAATAAATTCGACCAACATTACGTTTCGAACTTTTGGTAAGCTTCTCGTATCAGCTTTCACATAATGAGAACTTGCATTTGACGAACCAGCCATTATAAATAAGATTGAAAGGAATTAAAACATACTGCAGAGGTCAGTTGGCCGCCGATGATGACGTCAGAGCGAAACTTTAAAAATTTATTGAGAAAAAACTAGCCAATGAATTCAAAATTATTTTATTTATATTCTTAAAATACCCTATTTTAACGAAAAAAAATATAAAAAGTACATGTGATTTTTTTTGGACAATGCCCATTGATTCCTAGGCAGTTGACAGACCAACGTCAATAGGTGGGATCAACTCAATTCAATGTTAATTGTGATCTGTTTGCTGGGGTGGACGTAACGCGACCAAACTACGTAGGTACCCCATTTGCCTAGGAACCAAATTCTCTGATAGTACATCCGTTCTTGTAGAAGAGCCACTCTTGCGCACAACAAGACACAACTTTTAGTCAGAGTCAAGAACAGACACGGATCACGGAGACGTGGTCACGTAACCGATCAGTTGCCGAGATTTACAATAAAATATTATAATTATACATAAAGTGTTACCTCTTCTTCTCATTTACACTCTAACATCTTTAGGATCAGATCCACTCTTCTTTTCATTTTTGCCACAAAAGCTTTTCTCCGTCTCTAAAAAGACGTAAATAGACACATTCATTAAATAGTCAAACAATTTTATATTAAGTTTATTCGTTAAAAGACTCATTCACAAAAAAGTCAAAACAAAATGCAATTTAATAATAAAGTAAAAGCGTATCACCTAATGCGACATAAAACTCCAGCTATCAGTTAATCAAGAATTGCCCTAATAGATTTTAGGACACGTAAAATAAAAACATTTCAATCTTAAACAGGCTCAAAATAAAAATAGGTCACTTTTATACTTACAGCGACATCAATAATCTTACTTAAGTTTCAGTCCTAAGCTGACTTAATCCGTATTTGGTCGGTACAAAATTAACGCGATATACGTCGATCCCTTAGCACTCTCGGTGGATTACTGGTCGTGTCGCTGTTATACTGACGGGGTTGCGGGGGGAGTGAAAATGAAAGAGACGGCAAGATAGCTTAGAGCGGTGCGTAGCGGGATTAAGTCAGTTTTTGATTTTGTAGGTAATAAAAAATGGCTTTTAAAGTCTGTTTTTATGTAAAACTCGATTTTGATGATTTTTCTATTAGGTCACTTTCGTTCTCACCGTGCGATATAGATCGACGTGTGGAGTCGTTGGCCCAACATTGTTTTCGGAAAACGTTTCCCGCCTCAATCCAGGTTGAATATGAGGGTTCGGAAACGCCGTCCAATCAAACTGATAAAAGCTATTTGGCCGGTGCGTCTCCGACGAGGGCACAGCCATGACAGCATCATCAGTTGAGGACGTAGGCACGACGAGCTCTGCCACTTCGTCCTCCTCCACCGGCGTGTCTAGCATGGTTCGGAGCACCCTGGGAATAAATGGAGCGAGTGTCTCGTCATCACTCTCGTCAGAGCTTGCTTTGCTTCCTGTAACAATAATAGTAATTAGTAGGATTGAATTTTTGGTCTCTACCAGATTATTTACTACAAGGTCAGGTAAAAGATAGAAAATTGAAATCAAGCTAAAACCGACTGCTATACTTACCAAAATTGACTGCATACTCTATTTCTCGATCATTTAAGACCTGGCGAGAGCGACGACGCACTTGTAATCTTGATGGTGTCCTTGGCATCGTTTCTCCACATTGAAGAAACCTAAAATAAAAAGTTATGTAGTTGGAACTTGTGGCGACAAGCAAGATTTTATGTTAGGGCAAGAAGATAGATGTAACTTACATTGCAGGCGAAGGCGGGGTGGAAGTTCGGCGCGACGAGCCGGATGGCGTCGTGTTTCCACATTCCACGATGTAGTACCTATCTCTAAAGAAGATAAATCTCACTTTACTATCTGCATGGCAAATCGTGCGCAATAAAAGAAATAAAAAAAAAGCAACGGGTTGCACTCTGAATCTCTGGGGGGGGGGGGGGGGGGGGATTTTTGGAAGTGGCCATGGCAGCATGTCCACTTCGGAACTTTGGAGAGTTTCTCCCACATTCCCTCCGAGTGTGGGAGAAGCGGCCGGTGCGGGAGAAGTACTTGGTCCGGCTGCGATCGGTGCGGGGGCCGTTGATCTAGAACTACATTTTGCAATATCTTCAAGTCGATACATGATTCTATCAAGAATCGATGCATCAGGGTATCGACGAAATAGGTTAACGTTTAGATTACGAAGGTCATTGGTACCTTGAAACACGCGAAGTCTTCGTTAGACTACGCTATCTCTCAGTGGTATTGCGAAGAGATAGGAATTATTTACTCCATCTGTTAAATTGCTAAACCTAGCATACATTCATCAGTCATCTCAAGATGACCATTCCATTCATTTAGGCTCAAATTGCGTAGTCTTGCTTCCGCACGATTTATTTTGGCGCGTTTGATGACATCTTGGGCTTCAGAGTATTCACGCCGAGGCGGAACAGGAGACTGGAGAGGAACGTGACGCGGCATTGCGTCCTCGTATTTGCTTTCTGCTTATAAGTGAAGCAGTGCTTGTCGGTAACATGTTGTCAATTTCACTAGTATCTAATCCCAAAATTTAGAAAGACCTGTGTTATTCGTATTGCACAGTTACGAACTCCACTTGAAATATCGTATTTAACAATATACGTCTTAACATTTAGTTTTTTAGTATTAAGATAAAAACAAATAGGTATGTAATTGTGTACTTAATTAAAATCCAAAACTATATAGAATAATAACGCTAAAATCCTTTAGCACAGCATAATTTTACAATAATTACTTATTATGAACTTTAAAATATTGAAAAATTGTAAACTAAGCACCGTCAATGTAATGCACAAAATAACCATAAGGAGACTTCTGTGGTGCAGTCGCAAGATTGTAGCATTCCATCTTATGTATTCATATTACCTATATTAAAGTAAAATATTAAGAATATATAACGTATCTGACCTTTATCCTCGTCGCCATGTAAAGTACTTGATTATTTACTTATCTCCCATAGCTACACAGGCTCGGCAACACACGGGTGTAGGTGCACGTAGAAAGCATTGCCTTACTATAAATGCATGAGACGATACATCGACGTTATTTAGAGTATCTGTGTTAAAGGTTTTAAGCAATTCACTGGCTATACGTCCTGAAAACAGTAATGGTGCGAAATGAGCAACAGTTGTAGTCATTTCTGCTGAAGTCCGTCTGATATTGAGCAGATCAAGAATCATTTAAGACTGCGCGTAAGCTTGCGCCTTCATGGGCACCTCTCAGCTAAGCAAGATGCGAAAACTCGTGCGCTCTGCTTCCAATTGTTGGCTCGTAGGACTCGAGCGTGCATGTCCATTACTAATAATAATGTTGAAGTTTGTCTCCCTGTCATACAAAACTTTTTCATTTCTAAACTCTCTAACACTCTGATTGAGACGCATAATGAAGTGTTAGCATAGGGAGAGGTAAGAAATGAGTGCGCGCTGAACGAACGAAGAAAGCATGAGTTCCTAGACATTAACTAAGGATTAAGAATGTCGCATGGTAAAACATTTATTGAAGTGCGAAGAGCTGGCAGAATGACATGTTTACTGAATGAATCAGCAACATTAAAAACATATTCAAACGCATAATGCAGGCGTAAGTTTCGTAGATATCTATACAGACAGTCTTGACGTGTGTCTTGAACTATCCAGGTCCTTATCATGGTAACACTGAGATATAGTCTCTCGAAGTCGCGGTCTGCTATCAATCTAGCACACCAAGTTATACAGTAGAGCAGACATCGCAATCATAGGCCTGTGCGAACACCCCTTCTCACTCGCTCGGTGATTAAAAGTAGGAACCATTGGCCTATCTATCTATGGTCGAAATTTGAACCTCTTCTTGACCATGCACTTCAAATGCAGGTCGCAATAGGTGCTCACGTATTGGCGCATTCAGTATGTTATTAAGATGTATAAAATGATGATATCCATCTATTCCGAACGGACTCTTCTAAATAGATTTTTCTGGTTAGTTGAGTAATTAGACAGTATTCAGACACACATTTTTCTATTTCAATTTTATTATATAATATTGCATTAGCGAAACGTTATCGACTGGTTGCAAGTCCATCGGTCCGCTGTTGCAATTATAGTTATTTAGACCAGTAAAACCTCCTCTTTTGATATTTATCGTATCAATTCAGAGCCGTTCAGACACCGTTCAGAGTGTCCAGTACTTCATGGAGATGTTTTTGTGTAACAAACTCCCTTTTCATGTCACGTATGTCTTCTCGAAGCAAGTTTAAGTCTCGTAATAGCCATGTCATGTTATAAAGATTGGATACGTAAATCCTCTGGCAACAAGTCTGGGCAATGGGCTGTGCTAAGTTTTCTCTCTCCATTAGCTAACGTCAAATCAATTAGGTAGCAGTTTAAGAACGTGCACATGCTATGTTGAAACATGGAAAAAGGCATCCTCTTATCCAAACGGGGGTCGATGCCACGCAGTGCTTCATACGTCCTCTACCTGGTCTATAAATCCGGCAAACTCAAAATTTTGAGCGTACACCTCCTGGGCAGGCACAGAGCTTGTGTGCGGTCCTAGGTCGTAGGGGGGTTCATCGGTAGGTGCTGTCTCATCCTTAGCGCGGAAGTCATAACTTATCGCTGCGTCGTCGCCTTATCAGGCCTTTCACGTTGAGGCCTTGGGTTGGAAGTCTTCCAGGTATGACTTCTCTGGGTAGGACCTCGTGGTTTTGCTGGACGCTCCTCGTATTCACGGACGGCGTTCCAGTCCTCCCTTAGCGCCCTTTGTTGTTGGTGCTCATAGGCACGGCGCTGGTTGCGATTACTTCTAGCGGGCTGTCCACGCTGCATAGTATCGCCGTTTCTTCCACGATTGTGGGTGTTCGACATCCTGTCGCACGTATTGTGAATAATTTAGAATTTCGTCATAAAAACGACCTAATTAAACACGGAACCTAAAAGAAATAAAACACGAACTTTAAGTTCATAACCGATAATTTTCTTCTGTAATAAAACAGCGACACCTCTCCATAAGGGCAGTTCAGTATATTTTGGAAATCAAAAGAAGCGCATACCAATTTGAGCTGCTTTGAACGGCTTCCTTCTCATCGTCCACCTTCAATTTTCGTTCAGTTTGTTTTTTATGTGTGAGTTTGTATTTGCTCTGCAGCCGGGGCTTTCTCGTTAGAAAAAGCATGGCATTTATCACATAAATCTTTCTTGGGCATGAAAAACGCTATATTCAGGTTGTCATTAACTATTGACTTATATTGCCGCTCATTTTCTGCTCGATTTGTGTAGTTATTTAACTCTTGCCAAATTCCTTGTACATGGTGAACATCTTTGCAAAACTCAATGTGCTTTTTCTAGTATAGTGGGACTCAATTGGTTGAAATGACTTAATATAATAGAGGGGCTTTCGCAACTAATCCGTCATCGTCTTTCACTTTAGAACCGATACTCTCATCATCGAATTGGATGAGAACCGCATTAGGCAGTTCGCCTACTTCTAGTTGATCGTGTCGTGGTGCAGGCCAACGAAACTTGCGTATAATACCCATAGCACCATTTACAAGACCCTCAGATACTGATATATTTCGTCTTAACATGACTCTAGAGTCATGTTAAGACGAAATATAATCCAATGCCTATTTTCAATATATGTAACAAACCTCCACAATTATTAACATCACCCGGTTTTACGTTAGGTGGTGGTCGTTTTCCGTAGGTTGCGGCCTCATCGACAGCGTGTGTAGTGTACATGCGAGTTGACTCACATAACATATTTGTCACTTTGGAATTGTAATCATCTACTAATTTTATGGTAGGAAAAATTGTGACCGCAGTTTTTTTGCGGCCATGACTTATCGCAAAATGAGCGGACATCCTCTGGAACGGGAAAGCGAAATTTTCAATTAGCAGCGAAAAAACTGAGTGCGGAGTTCTACCGAAAATTTGACGTGCTGAGACTCCTGTTAGGGATGCTACTTCTACAAATGTCGGCTTGATCAAAGGATCAATAGTTCGAGCATAGCAGCGCCTAATTTGCTCTACTATAAGTTTTAATATAAATGATTTTTCGCTCCCTGTACCACCCGTAATAAAAAGCCGCAAAGGTTTTATATTGTTTACGTCAGCGGTTCGCAACCTTTTTGATATTGCGACCCCAAAATTAAAAAAAGAGTTATGAGCAACCCCAGAAAAAAAATACTACGTTAACAAGTGCAAAGGTTGGTTCAGGTAACGAAGTTAGCTGTTTTTATTTCGTAAATTATTTAGTTAATTTTTATTTTGGAAAGTAATATTCGAGCAAACTAGAAAATATGCATTTAACATACGAGTAATATTTATGATGGCATTAAATGAGACAAGCAATTATTTTAATATTTTATTTAAAAAAAGGTACATATACGTAACTTCACAAACTAATGTGAACCTTGTGCTTGCACGCTTGCAGTCAGTATATTAATTCTTGGTGATATATTATCAGAAACAGACACCCTCAAATCAAGTTCTACGTTAAGTCTGGAGCGATATTTTGTTTTTATAGCAGTTAATGTGGAGAAAGCTGTCTCGCAAAGGTATGTAGATGCGAATGGCAGCAATTTCAGCAAAGATGTTTTGAATAACAGTGGATATTCCTTTTCCGTCGTTATCCAGAACTTGGATAGATCCGTGGTTTTGAAAATAGATCAAAGGCTTTCATCGGACATTAAATCGATCAGCTGCTCCTTTTCTTTTAAGTTCATCTTCACAGTGTTAAGATCACAACTGAATGGATTAATTATCCATTGGTCGCCGTGTGACATATCTGGGAATCTTATTTCCAAGTCTTGCTTAAGGTTTGTAAGATGCATCATGATTTTGGTTTTCATTTCTCCTTCGAGCTTTATATTGTTTTCTTCAGAAAATTTCTCCAAACATGCAAACATCTCGTAGTTTCAAGTCAGCACTGATTTCGTCTATCCACAAACTTATTTTCCTACAAAAAGCTTTTATTTTGTTAGCTAAAATCAATACATTTGTACTCTTCCCTTGCAACGATTGATTTAAATCGTTGAGTTTTTCAAAAATATCTGAAAGATAGCCAACTGTTGCCAGCCAATTTTCATTAAAGAAATATTCCGCTAGCTTTGGTTTCCGTCCAAGTAGAAATATTCTGATTTCATATTTGAGATCAAATACACGTCGGAGTATTTTTCCTCGCGATAACCACCTGACCTCCGTATGTAACAGTAGATTTTCATATTCTGATCTCATTTCACGACACATTATTTTGAAAAGGCGACTATTTAATGCGCGAGCTTTAATAAAATTTATTATTGTTACGACTTGTTCCAACACTTTATTTACTTCTGGTTGCAAATGTTTTGCTGCAAGGGCTTCACGGTGAATCATACAGTGAACAAAGCCTACGTGAGGTGCAATCTCAGTTACTTTTGCTTTGAATCCTGTTTTGGAGCCGGTCAAAGCAGGTGCGCCGTCTGTACACACAGATACACAATATTCCCACTTTATGTCATGGAGTTCAAAAAAGGTATTAACTGCATTAAAATTGCTTCACCGCTTGTTCTTCCTTCTAATCCCTGACTAAATAGTAAATCTTCGCATATGTCGTTTTCATATCGGTATCGGATAAATATCACAAGTTGAGCTACATTAGCTACATCAGTGCTTTCATCAAGCTGAATAGCATAATAGGGACTCCCTTTCACGCGATCTATAAGTTGTATTTTGATATCATCAGCAAGTAGATTGATACGAAGATGAACAGTGTCACTTGATAGTGGAATTGTTTTCAGTACATATTGGCATACTTTTCTCCTTGCATGATCGAAACCATTTTCATTGCAGCTGGCAAAATGAGCGTCTCGCCAATGTTGTGAGGTTTTTTTAGTTTTGGCAATCAAAAAGGAAACCTCGAGAGATGCTTGTAACGCTTTTTGGTTAACTGTTGTGTATTTTTGGAAATCAACCTGCTGTGACGGTAGTTTGGTAGCAAGTCGTTTAAAATAAGATTCATCTTTATTATTTAACTGTGGATGCTTAGTTTCTAGGTGCCTTCTCAGTTTGGCCGGCTTCATGCTCTCATTTGCCAAAACCTCCGAACAAACAACGTCAAGACTGTACATTTAAAACCAAACTGGATGTACGATTCTTTAAAAACGCGTTGGCGCTTCCCAATTGTCTCCGATGTAGCTGTTGCCTGTTTAGTTGAAGTTGAAGCGTCACTCTCTGTATCGATGTGTAAGGTAGATGTGGCTGTTGAACTACAATCATCGCTGTGACTAATAGTTATAGTAGTGGAACTAGATGTTGCTCTGCGGTCATCGATAGTAATAACACTACTAGTTGAAGTGGCGGCATTGTTTTCACGTCTTATATTACTCGTAACAGTAGTTGTGATTGAAGAATCTGAAGCGACACTGTTGTCAAGAACTACGTGTTTAATTCTTTTGATTTGTGATGCGTTATTAGGACTTCCGCCACCTGCATCTTTAGATGTGCGTTTTATTAGCCACTTATCCATTGTTAACTGCAATAATAAATACGTATTAATAAATAAAAAATGTATTTCAAACGATTAATATGCTCGCGTGGTAACAGTAATATATGTAATTGATTGTACTGTCGGTTCTTGGTGGAAATTCATGTTGAACACTAATGAAACACAATTTTTCGTGCACTTTTTCCACTGAGTATATTAAGAAATAATTATAATTTATTATAAATTTTTATTTTCATTTTAATATAAATTAGTAATTATTATAATTTATTGTTATAATTTATTAATATAGTGGAAAAAGTGCATGAAAAATTGTATTGCATTAGTGTTCAGGATTTACTTCAAATTTATTTTCAACGAAGCACAAAATATAGACAAGCAAAAAAATACTATTATTAATATTTTACTTGACAGTAATTGCTGAGTACACTTTCCCGATAAATAAGTTATTTATAATAAAACATAAATTTTATTTCATAAAATATTGGGCCATTAATAAAATAATATGTATAATGAATTATAATTTAAAAGTGTAGAAGTATAATTCACGCTGGTTTTGTTATTGAACCCACGCGTCCATTGTCATTTGTCCAACATGGCCGCGCTGCGATGACACCTCACTTTATTTTCTAAGTATGAGTGCACAGTTACTTACCGTGTGCGTGGTTATCCACGAGAATACTAATCTTCTATAAAAACTGTTGTTAAAGTGTATCAAAATAATATGTTGTAATGTTCAATTGATACTGCTAGCGCCATCTATTTTACACAATGTGCAACTATGTGTCCCTCATTATTATTGATTTGTTATCTGTGTACATTCCATAGTGATTATAATTTATATTGTCTATGTATCTCTGCTCCTCCTTTCCAAAGAAGGGAAAGAAGTTACCTGTTATAAATGCAAGGGTAATGGCCATTATAGAAACCAATGCCCATTGCTGAAGAAGAACGTAAATAAGTGCATATTTAATGTTGTTTTTCTCAACGGGAAATTTAATAAAGAGGATTTCTACGTGGACAGCGGCGCAAGCGCACATCTCACAGTAAACCAGGATTGGTTGAAAGACAAAAATTTTTCGCCGTGTTTACCTGAAATTGTTGTCGCGAATGATACTAAAGTTCCAGTTGTCTGTTCCGGGAATGTAGAAGTATTATCCGATTTGGACTGTCGTATTACGATAAAGGATGCCCTCGTGCCTTCTTTAACAACAAACTTACTGTCAGTCAGTGAACTCATCAAAAATGGCAACAATGTTATATTTGAAGAGCAACATTGTTATATACGAAACAAAGATAATGTTTTGGTTGCTACAGCTGACTTAACCAACGGCGTTTATAAGCTGAGGTTGCAGAAACCAAGTTGTTGGCTGCACGAGCAGTCACAGGGAGGGAGTTGTGGCACAGAAGGCTAGCTCATATTAATAGTCAAGATATGAATAAAATGAAGAACTTAGTGAATGGCCTGTCGTATGAAGGTTCCTATGAAATTACAAAGTCCGAATGTAAAACCTGTTGTGAGGGAAAACAAAGCCGATTACCTTTTTCCCATGTAGGTAATAGAAGCACTGAAGTTTGCCACAGAATTCATAGCGACCTGTGTGGACCTATGGAGGTAAATTCATTATCAGGTAATAGATACTTTATGTTGCTAATTGATGACTACAGTCGAATGACTTTTATATATTTTTTGAAGCAGAAGAGTGAAGCTTTTAACAAATTTAAAGAATTTTTTATACTAGTAGAAAATCAACATGGTAAAAGAATCAAAATTTTTCACACGGATCGAGGATTAGAATTTTGTAACCGTGAATTTAATAATTATCTCAAAGCTTCCGGAATAATACATCAAACTACAAATAGTTACTCGCCAGAACAAAATGGTATTTGTGAGCGAGCGAACAGGACAGTGGTCGAGAAAGCGAGGTGTTTGCTTTATGATGCAAAGCTAGACAAGAAGTTTTGGGCAGAAGCGGCCGACACCGCAGTCTATCTGAAAAATAGGTCTATTGTGTCAGGAGTGGAGAAAACACCGTTCGAGATGTGGTACGGTACCAAACCAGACCTTAGTCATATTCGATTATTTGGTAGTAAAGTGATGGTGCACATCCCTAAAGAGAGACGCTTAAAGTGGGATAAAAAAGCTGCACAGCATATCTTAGTGGGATATGGAGAAGACGTCAAAGGGCTGACGTCAAAGGGCCCAGCTAGTGATGATAGTCTTCTTGGAGGGATTATACTTACTTTACTCGTCTTAGTAACTTCAGCAGCAATCACTTTTTCTTCTTGAGTGCTCATTTGATCTGTTTTCAAGAATAATTTCAGCGACGTAGATAAACTAGCACTTTTTTCTCTTTTTTGGTGTTCATTACATTTTTGGTGCTTTTCTATATCATTCTTGCCACCATGAGATATGCTAAACTCTTTTTGGCACAGTGTACAAAGCGCCCTAAATTTATTATTTGGAGCGGGTTTGATAAACGAGTAACTTTTCATCCAAACATCAAGAAAAGAACACATTCTTCTTTGTTTCTTTTTCGGAGTCGCAGTGGAAGCATCGGTTTCTGCTTTCGAATCAGTTTCCGAGTCACTCATTATAAAGAAATCTGAAAATAAAATAAAAGCGGTAGCAGCAAGCAACACCACCACATGGCAACACCACCACATGAAGGGCACGAAGCCAGAGCCGTGAAACCCTATTATAAAAAAAACACACCCACACACACCCATGCGTAAATTTATTTAACTCTGTCTCTTTCCCCCTGCGTAGATTACTGAGTTTGTTTATCAAGTAAAAAATATTTAAAATTACTATGTTTACGCCACTCGCACTCACATTTATGTCAAAAAAAACAAAAGCTGAAACCAACTCCAACAAAAACAAACCAACAACGAAAACATAACCTAAAATCCCTAAACGCGTATTGTATAAGAATAACAAAATGCGAGATAATTGCGTTGCGTAAACGTTCACTTAAGTAGTTCTTACCTGGCTGGAAAAAATCTCCCTAATATAATATACCTATAATTAATCGTTGTCCAAATTTTTTATTTACTATTTTATAATATTCTAATCTAAAGACACACAAAAGGCACAAAAGCACTTCAAAACGTGAACGAAATGGAAGAATGCAGATTGCCGAATGTCCGACCGACCGACCGAATTGACCGATTGATTGAGTGACGTTCGCAATGCATACACACGTCTCAACTCTCAACTCTCTCACTCTTATCTATTACACTACTCTCTCTCGTGTGTCGCATTACGAAGTGACGTGAAGCTGATGCAGAGTAGACAGAATTATAGAGTATGCCGACTTAGAACTGATGTTGAAAATTTTAAATTTGACGTATTATGACGAAAATCGTCGCTAGGGTTGTTGACTTGTTACCTACGAATTTAAAACTTTGACATATTCGCTGGACGTGTTCCTCTTTGGTCGTATTGTTGTTTGTGTTTTGGCACATGCGATTAAAATTGTCAGAATCCAATTTTCAAATGTTTATTTTAAATATTTAAAAATAAATTATATCAGCCAGCGCGAGGCACATTCCGTTCATAATCCTAGTGAAACCCGACGAATTTGACAGATATTGAAACCGGTCCGTTTCTTTGCAGTCGAACTACTGGTAGTTATGTCTATTGTGGTGATGTGATGAGTAAAAAATTAAAAACTACGCACCTACCTACTTAATTTTTTTTTTATGATTTTCTTTTTCACTTTTCGATTTATCGGGACATTTGGAGTCCCGATTAGGTATAAATCGGGACGCGTCCCTAGACCCTTGAAAATCGGGACGTCCCGCGCAAATCGGGACACCTGGCAACACTAATCGAAACGCATATCGGTCGCATTTTTCGTAAAATTGATAAAAAATACTAAATACACTGGAAAAAATGCACGTAAATTGTGTTTTATCAGTGTTTCACTTTAAGGATGTTTGGCAGCGGGAAGCGACTGTCGTTCTTAAGTACTGAGACACTGGTCGTTCTTACCTATACCATAGGAGACAGGCACGGTTAAACTTTCAGAAAGTTTGGCTGCCCCTGACTATTGAGCCATTAGGTAATATTTAAAACTTATTTAAGGATATAAGTGGATGAAGTAGGTAACATTCTCATTTTTAGGGTTCCGTACCCAAAGGGTAAAAACGGGACTCTATTACTAAGACTTCGATGTCTGTCTGTCTGTCTGTATGTCTCCAGGCTGAATCTCAAGAACCGCTATAGCTAGACATCTGAAATTTTCACAGATTGTGTATTTCTGTTTCTGATATAACAAAAAATACTAAAAACAAAATAAAATAAATATTTAAGGGGAGCTCCCATATAAAAAACATAATTTTGGCCTTTTTTCCCCTATAATGGTACGGAACCTTTCGTGTGCGAGCCCGATACACACTCGGTCGATTATTTCAAACGAAGGAAACAATCGGCCAAGTGCAAGTCGGACTCGCGCACGATCATTTTCCGATGGTTCTAAAGCCTCCATTATTGCAAAAAAGTCAGTTTTCAAATTGATAGGTAACAAGCAATTTGAAAACTGACTTTTTGCATGGAAGTAGGCACTTCATCCACTTACATCTTTTTAGGGTCAATTCAGACCGCAACACGACGCGTAGATGCATTTCTAAATTTGTAATGAATTGACAGATTTCAATTGCGTGAAATGTCTTGCAAATCTGTCTAATCCATACCACTGACCTCCATTATACAAGTACGCTGGACTAATGATACCCTTTGAAATGACAGCTATTTTTTGTGCCTATTTGAAGCGGAATCAGCTACCCCATTATTAGGGGTAGGAACTAAATTTGACGTAAAAATTACGTTTGAAAATTGCCATATTGGCGCTGATAGCAGTAGTGGGAGTATTTGGAACTAATACTAGTGATGTACAACTGTCTTTTCTATTATCGATGAAATGTTTTCAGATTCAGATAATGTCGACCATTAGGATAAAAATATTAAATTGAATAATACAAACGCTATATATTTGTAATAAAGATTACAGACTTCCTCTCCGTAATTTATATAGGCGTAATAAATTAACAACGATTTCATACGTAGATAACGTGAAGTAGCAGTACCTATCTATAATCCATTTATTTTTACCAGTTAGCCCTAATTACGAAAAACTAAAAAACAACTGAAGATGAGCTTCTACCAAAAACTTTGTTGTATTGTATTTTCCAATTTCATTTCTAATATTATCAAAGTAGTGCTAAAGTGTATCGTATTAAAGCTGAACAGAGCTGAATAAGTGTTCTGTGTGATTAGACCCTAACTAATCTATACCATATAATATTATAAAGCGGAAGAGTTTGTTTGTTTGAACGCGCTAATCTCAGGAACTGCTGGTCCGATTTGAACAATTATTTCAGTGTTAGATAGCCCATTTTATATATTGCCGCGCCATGGGAGAAGCCGCGCGGAACATCTAGTAATAATATAAAAGTTCCCTATTTATTTATGGATCTAGCAAGCCATTTTTTATCTATTTACTTTATCTCATTTGATTTTCGCCATTTTGGCGCTGATTGCAGAAGTGCGAGGGAAATTAACTAATTGGATAATACGATCCATTAATAAATATAGAACGTTTGAATACATTTTTTTATTGGGGTGGAGTAGGAAAGGTATTTATAAATAATAAAAATATATGTGCGATACTTTAACATTATATTTTATTAGTTATCGTTACACAGTTACAGTCTGTCAAGAAAGAGTAGACGCTGAAATAAATTTTCCAAACATAATCACGATCAAATGGTAGTTTTTGCGCCTTGTATTTTCGCAGAGAACGTTTGTACACTTCAAATAGTAACGGCAAGCGGTAGTAGCAATTTTCGGACGCCAACCAGGCTTTTCAATTTTTTTCAACCATAATTCTAGTCTTCCTTCGTCAGACGGAATGTCCTGTCAATTATTTTAAGAGCATAATAATATGTATTTGATAGTTAAAAATCGGTTATCGGAGATTTCAATACAATTATTATAGATATCGATAAGTTTTATCGACAGAAAACTCCAGCACTATTGAATTTTATTGTTTATCAAAAATCGGTAAAACAAAGGTAAATATGTGGTGAATACGGTATAATAAGATTGGTGCCACATTTTTAAGTGCCTATATTATCAATGAAAGTTTAATATCGTAGAAATTAGCTGTTAAAATCACTTACCTGTGAAATGTAACCCCACATCCCTTTTTGTACTGCGTTTTACATAACATACACTCTTTCATAGTTTTACTATGAACTACCACCACTTTTTTATGTATTACTTAATCGCGTAAAACCTTTTAAAACACTTTAAAACACGAAAACAATGCAAACGATAAAGCCACAGACAAATATAATACATACATGGTTACCAATGGTTACGTCAAATTTAGTTCTCATCCCTAATAATGGGGGCGCTGATTCCGCTTCAAATAGGCACAAAAAGCAAGTGGGTATCATCGATCCAGCGTACTTGTATAATATAGATCAGTGAATCCATACAAATTTAAAAATGCATCTACGCGTCAAGTTGCGATCTGAATTGACCCTTATTTATGTCTTAATACATCAATTTTCTTTTTGAGTGCTCGTTCAGCAGATGATTGCGCAAATGCTCTATTTTTCTTTAACCAAAATCTTTTAATGTTAATATAAAACACATTTTTAATTATAAAATCCATATTCTGTTGCCTGTGTTCTGTGCAACTATTAAATAAATCAAAATTAACAATTTCAATTAAATTATTTGTTATTTTTTATCTTAAATTAAATTCGTGTGTATTTTGCACCACCCACCCAGAGCACCAAGGACTTAGTTGGATACTTTAAAGATTTTTTGTTTTCCATATGAATACCGGAAATAAAATAGGGTGTAAGTGCCAAAAACAAAATGTGGAGGAATTGTTGATCAAAATAGTAGCTCATCTTCGGAATAAATTTTGTTTATTTTTTTGAGGGAAATACTTATACTACGATAAAATCTCTTTGTGTAGAAAAAACAAAGTATTTTACTTATCAATTACTACAATCAAATTACATTTTAATTAACAATATATGAGGAGTGACTTTTCAAAATGGCTTATTTCTGTATGATCAATTTTTTCAGGAACAAGAAAAATACGAAAACTTTTCATACATGAACATTTTTAGTAACAAACTTTTATGTACATATTCTAGGTAGGTTAATAGATCGTTTCACACCGTTTTTTTAATACTCTAAATTATGAGTTATTATCATATGATTTATGGAAATAAGCCATTTAGTTGCAAACTCCAAGAAGTAAGATGTTTTGTTTCGGAACTCCTAAGAAATAAGCCATTTTGTTTTGGCACTCCTAGAAATAAGCCATTTTGAAAAGGATGGGCTAGCAAAAAAAAATATGCTCTCTAAAAACTTTTATTAAAATCTGAAAATCTAAAAACTTTTATTAAAATCTAAAAATCACACACGGACTTCTCCTACATCTTCTTCATTGCATTCACAATCATATTCATGTTCCTCAGCTGGTTCCTGTACATGTAACAAAATATTTTTGTACCATTGAAGTTCAGGCAAGGCAGTCCATTCTTCCCCAAATTGTTTTTCGAGTAAATTTATTACATCTTTTTTCTTTGTTTCTGAAACTGGCTGCGGAATAGATTCTGCAACATCAATAGTTAGTGGAATACGTTTACCCCGTTTCAATAATGTCTGCCAAAGATCATTTTCTTCAAATCTATAATATTGGGAAGTTTTTATTTCACAACCGATAGTCTTCTGTCTTTTAACAGTTTTTTTTTTATCCAGACTCTTTTTATTTGTTGTAATCCCTCCAAATTTTTAAAATTGTCCTTTAAATCCTTTATTTCAAGCAGTTGCCAATCATTTCCTAATAACCTTACATTGCCATGGTTCTTGAAAATGTTATGGTAACCGGCTTTTGTGGTGATTACTGGTATTTTTCTTAGCTCCTTTTCCAATCGTCCAAAAACACGATCGGCGGGCAAAAAACTGTGACCACGCACTGGAAAAAATATATGTACTTCCTTCACATTGACGGGGGATTTTGAGTAAAGCCACTGTATTAGCATTTGTATTATATGGTTATTTTTGTTTTGGCCTCCACAGCCATCGCAAAACAAACGTATGGTGTCAACATTATTGTCTATTATCATGGAGGATAGATAATCATATACAGCTGATCCTATTTCTGTTGGCCCGCGCTTGGCAATGGTTTCATCCCAAGTATAAAACCAAGGATCTTTTGAATTTAAAGGTACTACACAAAAATTGTAAAGACTTATTTGCCTAGAATAAAAGGCATCTTGAATAGGCGTTTTTGGAAGTGCTTGTACCTTGTTTGTTGAAGATCAAAACAAAGTGAAATGGAATTTGGAGGATTATCTTTCATGTGGGTATAAAATGCCTTGGCCCTTATCTTATGTACCCGAAGTTCTACAATTAATTTTTGCTTTTTTTGACTGTCTCTTTCATTTTTAATTCTATTTCCCCACAGCACACACACATTGCAAGCATCAGAGGATGGCGCAGAAAATCCTACATTAAACTCTTCATGAAATATTTTATAAAACATGTTTTTTTTTACTTTCAAGTTTGAGGCAACAGAAGAATTATACAACTCCATTAGTTTCTTACAGTTTAAATCACTAGACAGATATATTCTTTTTGATTTTTGTCTGTTGTGGTGGCTTTCTCTTGCTGGCAGACATTTTATGAAATTCCTTAGTGATTCCTTATCAATAGATTTGTATGACTTACGGTCCCCGCCACGCTTTTCTTTAGGAATATTTCCTCTGACTGTAGTTCTATTGATTATATTAAGCCTATTTTCATTGACACTAAAAACTGCAATGAACATTTTCTTACACACATGTTTAATTTTATTTTTCTTACAAAATAAGTTTTAACTGCAGCTTACAGTTCTCTTTCTCATATTATTATTTGGTTTGGTTTTGTCCTGTGGTTCATACGAATGTAATAATCTACAAAGATAGGTATCCTGATCAATTTTGGACTTGTTATCATAAAACGCACTACGGTTTTTTAGAATTTGGCGCGTAGTGAAAGAACTACATTTATATTTACTGCCCTCTTTGTGCCGACATGGAATCCTGAATTCTGAATCCAAAGGATCCTTATCAATGTACCTGAAGCAATAATAAATTTAATTGTTAGGAAATTGGTACTTATTTAATAGGATTAAATTACAATTCAAACGAGAGCCGTTCATACATTGCTGAAAACTACTCACGATTTTCTTGTTCGGCTGTTTTGACCCGATTTCCGTTTTCTCGTGCCTGAATTTAACTCCTCCACGGTCTTATCTGCCATTATGCACTGTTATTTACTCTGAATTAAATCTGATTAGCAACAAAAACACCAACGAGCAACGACTTTTGAAACGACGAAATTTCCGTACAAAATGTTCTAGAAATGAGCCATTTTGAAAAAAACATAACATAATTAGTAGGGTCGAGAATTCACGTGAATTAAGCTATTTTGTTGCGGAAAGCATTTTCTATGGCCAGTTTTCTTCGAGATTTAAGTACTTTAGAACCGGATACTTCACGTCATACGATGTGAGTGTACACAAAGTCCCGATTGGCATTTAAAAAATAAAAAACTTGGGAACCCGAAATAAGCCGTTTTGAAAAGTCACTCCTCATATAGAAAACCCTAACTCCAATTCTAACTAACTTAAATAAGGCTCTTATCTAAGTGCCATGCATTATGTTTTAAATAGAGATCTAAATTCTAATGATTTTTTCGGTGAATTGGCACTTTGGACATTTAAAGTTTTAGACACACAAAGACTAGTGACGTGATATTACATAAGTAAATAACCAAAAAGAACAAAGTTACCAAATTTTTGGGTCAAAATATTAAAATACCAAATAAAAATAATGAAGCAATAAAACCTTATTCATACTATTCAATTTAAAATAGCTTCATAACGCCATTTTCTTCCCGAACCGGTAACAACAACAGGTGCTATGTCCAACATTTTCATAACATTGGTGGCACGCTGGCAGGGAGTTAAACCCTTTTATATAACAATGTGCTATGCGTCCCGCTCCTCCGCCTTTATTAAAAGATGTAAAAACCAAGCAAAAACTATGCTAGTCACTTAATGCTTATTTTAGATTATTGGCGATGGCACATAGAATACATTTCCGGTAAAAAATACGTTTCGAAAATTTTGGCACTTACACCCTATTTTATTTCCGGTATTCATATATTCTTTATATTCAATAAATGTGTGCATTTCATTAAAGTTGTGTGTTAATAATATTGATGAGCATTGCTCGCAATCATTTCTGAACTCTTTTAATAAGAAACCACTCACATAAGCACACGCTTGCAATTCATTACTATCTTGCAATATATTTTCATCATCAATTGTCGTTTGAAATTCATTATTATGAATAGACACTGCTGTCTGTTTATTATGTTCATCTTCCAAGTTGTTTTGCAATAGCAAATTAATTTTGTGTTTTGTGTGTTTTTGCAATAGCAACCCAATGTGAGCAATATTACTCAAAAATACCGTTTTCAGTGCACCAATAAACTGCCCCGTTGTTGGGTTACAGTTTGCTCCGCAATTGGCTCGGATGCAACCAAACAAATTTTCTATTGGGTCTTGTTGCAACCTTCTTGTGGATAAACTTTTTATTTCTTTATGCTTTCGATGCAATGATTCCCACAATCTCTCTACACCATTTAACGTCCAAATCCAGCCCTCTTGTGATGGTGGGGTACCTCTAGCACCAATAAATTTCATTTCTTGAATATTTTTTTTCATATGATGCATAAATTTTAAATGAGGAGATGTATTTTTAAGTTTGTGGAAAATGGTTTTCCTCTGCGTAGATATGGAGTGTCACTGTTGAGCGTATCAAATATTTTGTCCATTTTGGATAAGAAATCAGCTGTGACTATGGCATCGGTAGTAAGACCTGTAAAAATGTTTTTTCTTTTGTAAGTATTATAGTAAGGCTCTGATTTAAAGAAGCAGTTGTAAATATCAGTTTTGGTAAGTTTAACAACTAGTTTAGCAGCAAATAAACGTTCTTATTCTTAAAATAAGCAGCAGTCCTTTTTGTTTAAAAGGAGGAATAAAACAAATGGATCAGTATTTTTATAAATGAGCAGGAAAATAATTAAATGGACGGTAAAAATGATTGAACGAGCGGTTACGTGTGGTCAGTAATGAATCGGAATCTATCAGTAAGCCCGGGCGCACACTAGCGGCCAGGTCCGAGTGGTATGATTTTAGTTTCAACTGGAGGTACGGCGTAATTCAGACTTATGGACAGGCCAATTATAATATGTTACACATATACATTTTATAAAAGTTTGGAGTTCCGCTTCCACCACCCGCATTAATAAGAATCCTTCCAACTAAAGAACATTTACTTTTCTTTTTAATTAATTTGAGTTCGGGTGTCACCGCTTCTGATTTGCCAAACTATTTATAGAACCGCTCATTCCATCATTTTTAGCGCTCATTAATTTATTGGGAAGCTCGATTATTTTTAGAACTGACATTGTATGATAAAATAACCAACAAATTGATTTTTAGGGTTCCGTACCCAGAAGATAGAACTGAATAGAACTGACTGAACGAAGAAAGAGAGATCGGGGCGGGGGCGCGGGTTTTTAATAATGTGTAAAGGCGCGGGTAATTCCATTATCAAACACTTCATCGGGCATAGCTGTAGGGTCGTTATTTTCAATGAAATCATCATCATTATAAATAGTATTTATTTGGTCTTCCGCATATATATTCCTGTTGGCTTCCCTAGATCGATTAATATCCTCATTAATTGTGTTGAAGACTGTAGCTTGAGCAATTATTGCTTGCTGAATCACTTGTTCAGCGTGAGCAAATTGTTCTACTGATAAATGAGGCATATAAAATCAAACCCGGCAATCTCCACTTTGTCTTGTTGAAGAAATAAAAATAAAAGACTTTAATAAATTGTAGATCATTACAAAATATATAGTTAGTGATTATATCTATGAAGTAGTACTAGTTCAACATAATTTCAGCCATTAAACTGTTTATATCTGCGATTAATCTAAGTAAAATGCGTTAAATGTTTGGAGATAACCGTCTTTAATATGAATACGAGGAGATTGCCGCTTTTAATATGATTAGCGCCGGAGAAAACCAGTTTTGTTATGCCAAGTAATTTGTGAACTAGGAAACGAACTAGTTTGATACTTTAAGAGTGAAAAATGAAAAAAAGTAAAAAAAGCGTGAAATTAAGATTTTTATTAAGAAAATGAACATTATAAAATCACAATAGGCCTTTATACTCTTAGACTAGGAGTGTCATCCTGTGGTTCACAAATCTGAAATACTATTTTCTTCCGTAGCATCAGTTTTGGTCGAAAAATGTTTTGTAAAAACTTAATACCTCCAATTGTTCCCACTCGTCACCATAATGCGTATTTAGCAACTTCTTCACATCGTTAACTTTGTGAATATTTGACTTTATTTGACACAATAACGTTAGGATTTATGTCTTTTACCAATTTGTTTTTTCGTGTCACTTTTTTAAACACTCCTTCACTAATCCTATAATTTATATCCCCTTTAACCACAACATTTCCCACTTGTTTTGACCTAACAATATAAAATCTTTTACATTTTTTAAACTGAAAGTGCCAGTTTCCGACTTCTTTTAAAATACATTGCATAGCATTTTTAAAATCATACACCTGACATTCTATACACATTTTGATGACTGTACTCCATTCGCTGATTATTTCTAAATATTCCTCTGGTCTTACGAGTGTTTCGCGTTTTCGAACTTGTTTTTCGATTTGAGCAAAAACTCGGTCCGGTGGGATGAATGAATGCCCAACAACGGGGAATACAAGTTCTAACGTTTCCACATTACTTGGGGCAGACACCGCTAACCATTTGGAACACATTGCCAATATAATGGAGTTTATGTTTTGGCCTCCACAGCCGTCCGCAATTGATATTACTGTTTTAACTGCAGTAAGGTCAGTGTTAATCAATCTATGGTACACTGCCGATGATATTTCGTTTGAGCCTTTTTGAAACTCGTTTTCCATCCAACAATACGCAAAAACATTGTTCTGTGTTAGTTTAGACTTAGAGCTACCTTCAACTATTGTACAACACAGCCGGAATTTCATAATCGGAAATTCATATTATTAACCCTTAGGTTCCTACCACCAAATTTGATTACGTAACTAGCTGCCCGCGGTCACAGTGACCGCCATGCAATAATCCATGTTTTTCATATAATGCGGTTCAAATATTTAAAACCAAATTAAATGAAATCCAAGTTTGGGATTTAAACTATATTATTAGAGTTGAAAAAATTAAACAAAACAAAATTTTCTTCTTCGAAACAACAATTAATTAAAAGCAAACATATTTTACTTAAAAAAACTATCATCTTAAGATATTGAGATATTTTTTAAAAAAGGAACTAAAAATTACAGCAACTTGCATTTTTTCTTAAAATCTAATAATCTTGTAACAAAATGAAATAAAAAAAAAGTAATCAAAAATGACTATTTCTTAAAAATTGCAAAGGGTAAAATTCACATTTTTTCGTAGCAATTTTGGCACATTTTTTTGGCACATTCTAAGCAAATCGGTTTCTTGCACATAAAACACAGGTGAAATGTTTTGCGTTTTTTCTTGGGATCGCAAGTTGAGCATGTTTTACGAATTGGCAGTTTATCCACAGTTGAACTACTTGGTCCTTTCTCAATTTTCAAGATGCGGCGTATTGAACATTTCACATCACTAGGAGTATGCTCATAGCTTTCTCGCCGTCGCATATGCGGTATAGTCAGCTCTTCTGCTAGCCGTTTCATAAACATGAATCTTTTTTCGGTTCTCTGTGTTTGGTTTTGAATACTAATGACATAAGCATTAGAAGCAGATATATCCAATAGACGATAAAAGATATATCCAATAGACGATAAAATATTGCCATAGGCCATCTTTGTGTTCGCCGTGCCGTTGAATAATTTGAGCACCTCTGATCCAATAAATCAACGCCAATTTTTGTGTTGTTGTAATACAAAATTATTTCTGGCTTCTTAGTGTTTTCATCTACGCTTGCCGTGTGGTGCATACTCCAAAATAACTACCACAGCTTTGTTTTTCTTCGGCACATATGATGAGAGAGTTATTTCTTTTGTAAAGCCAAAAATTGACGAATCAACTTGTCGTTGCCGGTTTGGTAAAAATTCTGACGGTATTTCACGCTTGTTTTTTTCAAAGTGCCAACTAGCGTCAACCTTTTATCCTTTAGGATTTTCACAAGTTCTATGGAACAAAACCAATTATCAGCAGTGATGTTTCTGTTCGTACCTTCGATTGGAGGAATAAGACGAAGAACTGCTTGGGTAGGTCTAGACAATCGTTTTTGTTCTGCTGTCAAACTGATTCCATCAGAATCTTTACCTAAGTAAATATAGGCATTGAGCAAAAAACCATTCCTGGCATCTGTTAGGCACATAATTTTCAGTCCATATTTGGCTGGCTTCTTCGGCATGTACATTCTAAATCTGCATCTACCACGGAAAGGCACCAACATCTCGTCAATACATGCGCAAGTATCAATGTTATATAATTCTTGGCAGTTCTGAATAAAAGAGTTGAAAAGCTCTGAGATTGGTGCAGACAGATCGGTTTTTCGCCTTTGAGCTCTTGTTTCAGATTCATCAAATCGAATGGCTTTCATCAAAACTTCGAACCTACGAGGGCTGCTATTTATGTATCCGGAATTAAAAAAAGAAACAAACATATATCATTTAATATGGTTTTATTGCTTTTCAAAATATTCGCCGCGATGATCGACACACTTTTGCATACGCTGGAACCAATTTTCATAGCACTTTTTCCATTCTGATTGAGGTATCTCCAAACGTGCATTTTGAACGCATCAACAGCCTCTTCGCGGCTCGAAAAACGTTGACCACGTAATTTATTCTTCGCGTATGGAAATAAAAAGAAATCGTTAGGTGCCAAATCAGGGCTGTACGGCGGATGACCAGTCAATTCGATCTTTTGACCCTCCAAAAACTGAGTTGTTTCAGCTGAGGTGTGACAGCTAGCATTGTCGTGATGTAATATGATTCTGCGTTGTCGGTTGTCCTTTCTTATTTCTTCAAAGACTTCTGGTAAACAAATGGTCGTATACCATTCAGAATTAACCGTTTTACGATTCTCTAATGGCACTGTAGCCACATGTCCATTAATTCCAAAAAAACAGGCGACCATTTGCTTCAAAGTACTTTTTGCACGAGTAACTTTTGTTGGTTTCGGCTCATCTTGGAACACCCACACCGTTGACTGTTGTTTAGTTTCGGGGTCATATGCATAGGTCCAAGATTCATCACCTGTGTAGATATTATAAACGCCTTTTGATGTACCACGGTTGTATTTTTTTATCATTTTTTTGCACCAGTCGACACGAGCCCGTTTTTGATCGATTGTTAAGTTGTGCGGAATCCAACGCGAACATATTTTTTTTACAGCCAAATGTTCGTGTAATATCTTATGTATGCTCGTCATACTTATGCCTAAGGACGCCTCTATCTCGCGATATGTAACATGACGATCACGCATTATTAGTTCCCGCACAGCATCTATATTTTGTGGGACAACAGCTGTTTTTGGGCGACCTTCTTTATTTTCATCCGTGAGCATAGACCGCCCACGATTAAACTCACTGTACCAGTGATAAACAGTGGTTTTTGATGGTGCTTCATCTCCAAAAGTTGCGGTGAGTTGAATAAAGCACTGTTGTTGATTTAGCCCACGCCGAAAATCGTAGTAAATCATTGCACGAAAATGTTCACGCGTTAAATCCATGGCAAATGAAGACACGCAATTTTCAAAATGACGCCACAATGGAAAAATAATTGACAGTCACATGAAACAAAATGTATTCTTCAACCAAAGAGTTCTATTTTCAAATGTTGTAATTACTTTTTAAATATTGTTCTTGTAAGTGGCCAGTTCCGGATACATAAATAGCAGCCCTCGTATTTTTACTTATTATGCACCTGTAGATTTCTCTTCCAGTGCCATCCGAATTATACCACGCTTTGTAATCTTCCTTGTTTTCTTTGAATATAGCAGTGTAGAATAAAAGGCCAATAAATGCTTTTAGTTCTGTTCGATCTAAATCTTGAACGCAGCTTTGTTTTTTATATTTTGGTCGCAACTCTCTTATTTTCTGATTAGTGTGCAACACGATCTTGTCAAGCATCTCATTTGTGAATAAAAGGCTCCAAATATCGAGAGGAGTTGTCGATTCATTGAGTATATGACGGTACGGTGGTTTTAGTCCTTATGCTTGAGAAACAAAATATTGTTTGCCAGAACTCAACAACATAATAATGTTGTTGAGTTCTGGCACGACAATCGGAACAGAAGACCATCTAAAGCGATTTTTACCAAAGTAGCTCCGGTTTGTCGTTTGAAGTTCTGACAAAGCTATTTCATCACTTGAGGAAAACTCTTCATCCTGAGTAACTGGTACTCTTACACCAGGTTGTAAAGAAAAAAAAATATTTTCACTCGCGGACTGATTCTCGTTGATTTGTTCCTCTGAAGGTGAAACGTCCATGTAGTCATCAGACTCACAGTCTTCTATAGGCACAGAATCGTCTGAACAAACAGAGTCCACATCACTGCAATCATCGTCAAAGTTCTCTTCCACATCTGACGTCTCTTCTTCCAACCACCTTGCAATATTTTCATCGTTTCTATCCATGATTTAGACTAAAACAAAAAATTTACTTAGTATACAATAGTTACGTAAATACCTGCGCGCGGTCACCATGACCGCTAACGAAATTTTTTTAAGTCACCCAAGCTAAACGCGTGCACGTGGGACCTCGCCGAGCGCTTGCGCAATTCTAAAGTGACTACAGAAAAGGTACATTGACGCACGCCAACGTACGGTGCCGTTTAACGGAAAAAAATTCTAATTTAAATTTCGCTGCGGTCACTGACCGCTAGCAGGTAGTTAAGTGTTAATTCAGAAAGACCGGAATACCATACAATATCAGTACGCTCCACACACATTCTGATTTTTTCAGATTATGAATTTCATAGATCGATCTGTAAGAATATGAATTTCCGATTATGAAATTCCGGCTGTGTGAGGCCAGCCTTGTATAGATAAATCTGGCGTGAATAATAAATAGGTGCTTTGGTCTGAGATTTTCGGTAGCGGCATATTTTTTTGGCAATCGAATGTCAGAGTTTTTAAATCAGGCCGTTCCTCCTTCACCAAGTCAAAAAAAGCTTTTGCCTTAAGACTATGCACCCTCTTTTACAACTCTGAGGGATTGAAGCTTTATTGGGTCTTCTGTTACTTTAATTTTTTCAGTTAGTTGAAGGCACGTCGAACACACGTCTGTTCTCGGACTTCCGAATCCTAGCGAATAGTTAATGTTAAAAATTCTTCTGAAAAACCCATTTTTCACCTTTAAACTATGTTCTGCTTGTTGGGCATTATATTGCTTCCACATTTTATTAATACTCAGTTCTGCGGAAAGGTAATGTTTTATGGATTTGCCACGACAATAGTGAGCTTCGTCAACTTGAAATAAATTTATAAACGTCATGACTGCTTGTTTTTTACGACTAAATAAGTGTGATTTATGGTCACCCCCCCTGGTCTCTTTCACCGGCTCTCCGGTTTGGTAAAATTTTCTCATAACATATTGTACTCTATGTTTCGTTATGTGTAAAATATTAAGGAATGATTTTTGACACACGGGTATGCAAGCTTTCTTTGATTTACAATACACAGTCAATTTTGTTTGGAATAGCTTTTCTGTATGCTTGTCATTTTTCGGTCTCCTTCTTTTTGTAGATACTGCTGTGCAATACTTGAGCAGAAATGCATCATGTGTTTCTTTTTCCTTATATTTATAAAATGCACTATGAAATGCCAAAATATCGTCTATAGTTAACTTGCAGCACTGAAAAGCTTTCTTGTCATGTCCACACTCAGGTCTAGTAGGTAGGGCATGAGGAGAGTAACTGAAACAATAATAATAGATTAGATTTAGTTCAAACGAAGCCTAAAAGATTTCAAAGAAAACCTGTGCAGAGTAAATCAAAGAAAACTTTATTCAGTATGTTAAAAATTCAGTATTTTAAAAGGAAGTTTTATAAAACAGGACACCCAATATTAGAATCTAGAGGGCATGTAATGACCAAATGCACATAAAATGCACTTGTTATAAAATAGTAGTAATCATTCATTAAATTCGTAAACTGAAATCCGCAGATATAAGCATAAACCAAATAGAAAAAAAATAAAAGTTCTAACATTCTATTTCTCATACTTACTAAAATTATTCTGTATATTTATATACCGAGGAATATATTTTAGGGTTACAAAAATTTCCTCTTTATGATATTAACAATTTTTCGTAAGTAAAAAATATAATATAAATCTCCAATATTAATAATTGCATCTAAAACAATTACAACCAAAAAAAAAATATTTTAAAAAAATAGTGATCTAAAAAAATGCCAAGTATCAAAATAGTTCGATGATACTAGATTATGCTAAACTTACCGAGCTTTTTTCGCCACATTTGTCTTCCAATTATCTGGGTCAGATTTACGTTTTCTCGTATATTTGGTGGTACATGGAGAATCTAAATGTTCCATAGTATGTGTTTCTTTATAATGATTTATTAAATATGGGTAAAAAACAATAAAAACACGGCAAAAATTTAAGTAACAACACCAACTGCATCACATTAAACACCATACTAAAACACTAAACATGGCGTCCTTATAGTGGGCTCTGATTGGCTGTCGTGGATATTGCCAACCTTGAAATACAAACCAAAGGAGCTTGCCGAGTTTGATATGAATCGTTTATTTTGGGAGCGTTTTTGAATGGGATATTACCAGAATTGTAACACAACGATTTTTTGAGCCTAATGGAAAACCACAGACAAAAAAAATGTGCATTAAAATTTAAAAAATATTGGTCAACGGAGATTGCCGGGTTTGATTTTATATGCCTCAAATAATGCATGAGAGGTCTTAATTCTGTCTACGCAAGAAACAAGGTTCTGCTGTTTCCCCATCCTGAAGAAGATCTCTTTCATTGCGAAATGGTATATGACGATAAGACTGTAAAAAAACCATCTCGGTCACTATTCATTGTATAAAATCGTGTTCGTAACACAGCCGCTTGATTCCTGATTCGCATTTTTCTATTATTCCGTAATTTCAATTTCCTAAGCTTTCAATTTCCTGATCTCTTAACTCTATGCCACCGTCATCGTCAGTGCTGAATGTATCAGCAACTGTTTCATAACGAACAGCGAATTCAGCCAAACATATCGCTTCCAAATTGTCAGGTCTTTGCTCGTAATTATCGGATATATTATTAAAAATTGTCGTTTTGTCTTGACAGGATCTTAATATTCTATAGCGTAATTCTGGGCGACAACTATTATTATAAAAACCGTTTTCCGAGTACACATTTTTAAAGGTAAATGACAACTTAGACGATATGCCGCTTTAGATGCACTAATAAGTCGCTGTCCAAGTATAGCTTTCGAAACAGAAAATAGCAGCTGTTTCCATACATTATTACTTTGCCGCTTCGCTTTTCGGACCGCTTCTCTTACCACGTCACCGCAGTCGTACGATTCGCATTTACTAGCGTATTTGGCAATACAATAAGCGACGGCGGTAACGTTTCCGCAAGGTTGTATAATATCCATGTTGGCTCCCCAAATTTTGAGAATTGTGTTATAATTTTATTAATCATAACTTCGCTCACATTTCATATTAGTAAACAAAATCGACCATAACCACGCAGAGCGTCATCAGGGTCTAAGTCGTCGTGTCGCTTACCGGCCTTGGGAACCCAACACGACAGATGCGAGTATTTCTATCTTTGTAGCAAGTAGAAGAATGTTTGTGAATTTGCAGTTTTTTTTACTAATTCAACATTGTCGCTATCTGAGGAACATGAGACGACTTTGTTTATTACGTTTAACCATTCAGGAGTATCAAAACTCGGAATAGTCACACCACATAAGCATATGTAAATGAGGGCTTCCTACATCAATCCTAAACCAGTAGTCCTTGAGTGCGCCTCCTAAGCAATCAGTATTTTGTTTCAAAAATCTTAATAACGCTTTTACTCTAAGAGTAAATTGTCTAGCCACGACAATTGGATACTTTTGCACTAGTGCAAGACGTTCGTGAAAAGATATATTATCAGCCGAATTAGGTACGTCGTTCGGACGGCCGTCGCTTATAAGTAATGCTTGAATATAGCATATCTAGCCAATTTAAATAATTACATGTGAACGTCACAAACCATGTCGGTGGACCTAGTGTCCTTACCATGGCTATTAATTCTGCAGAGCATTTTTGCCAATATGCAGCTGATCCTCGTATATTTCTCTTCGTAAGATGCATATTATCTACTAAGCCTTGAGGTGTATGCTCACAGAGGGCATTAGCTTTAAAATATTCTACGACCGATAGCGCCAAAAATAAATAATCATTTATTTGAAAACAATTATCACTACCCATAATACGGGATTGAAAGTAATCAAGAGGGGTTATAGAAACGTCTCTTGATTCATCAAAACCGTTCTTTCCGTCAGGATAAAGAAAATACCAACATAATTCCTCCATACTTTTTTCCCTCTCAAAATTAAGAGGGGCTGTTTTTCTTTGAATATCAACTATTCTGAGATTTCATTTGACTCATTTTCGTTATGAGTTTTCAGTTGAAAAAATTATATTATGTGCGTCAAAATTAGAGCTATCTTGCCTAGCGTTTATATTATCGTTTGACGTAGAAATCAACGGATGAGAACATGTATAAACAACTGAATCGTCAGTGTTCACTACTTTTTCATGTGTACCTAATTGTTTACATAATGTTCACACTATTCGACGGGGAAAACGACGCCGGTACTCTTCCCGTGCAGCGGCTGCGTTGCCATCACAAAAACCGTAGCAGTACAGTATGTCAGCGTACTCTTCATTGCTAAAAGATGCCATTTTTGATAAACAAACTTGATCAAAAGGAATCGCAAATAAAACGTCAGCGCGCTCAGGACGAGAAGCGTTAACTAAACAAAAACTCTACATATTGCTCTTTAGACAGACCCGAACTGTTACGAACCGACGCGAACAGTTACGAAGAAACCGGATTTTTTTAAACCGACCAATAATAGATCGCTTCTTCCTCCGATAACAAAAGAATTTGACTACCTGGCAACCTAACCCTGAACAAATTGTAAGCCAAAAAAATTGTGCTGAGAGTTATTATCTTACCTTACCAGATGTTTGTGAATTTTTTGCACACAAATTATACCTTTTTGGATAGCTTAATAAATAAGGAATTTAATTAAGTAATTTGTACGACTAATGTCTTATTGATTTTTTAAACAATAAGGGGTGAAATGAGGGAAAATCATTTTCATTTTTTTTTGTTAAGACTTTTGAAACACTGCTAATTTTTGTTTCCTGTTTAGATGGATAAATAACTTTTGTATTTGTAGTTTATCTACCTAAGAACTAAAATTATGTTAAAGATTAAGAAATTAATAGGTAGATTTTTTTTTATTTAAAGTTTTCCTTTGAAATCGGGTGTTTTTGAAAAAAATACAAAATCTTGAATATCTCGGTAACCGTTAGCTTTTGGACAGGGTATGATATAGCTTTTTAGGCTGCAAAAGTGATGTATTTTTACATGTTAAAAGGAAACAGACCTATTACCGGTCACCTGTATATATAAGTTTATACGTTAAGTACTTATATATAAGTACTTAGTACGAGGAGGGTATGTATAAACAACTGATTCGTCAGTGTTCACTACTTCGCTATTGCCAGATAACCTATCTTTAGCGCGAGGAGGGTATGCATAAACAGCTGACTCGTCATTTTTACAAGGAGAAAATGCAATAATTAGTAATTTATGTACTCTGTGCGTTATTTACAAAGGAACTGAACTGACTGAGAAGTCTCCTGCATAGATTCTGTTTCTACAATAATTTCAATTGGAGTTACAGAAAAAATATTTAAAAAAATGGGCATTTACGTCATTTTTTTACACTTCATATTTAGGTTACGGTATAATATTGCAAATAGTTGTTCGATGCTCCTGAAACGCACGCAAACAACATGCAACACCCCTCGCATGTGCTACATAGACTTTTGGCCGCCTAGCATGTGAGTCAAATAGCCAATAATGCGTATTATCGGAAGCGGTTTGGAATGCCACGACCACTGAAACACAATTCCACAATGGTGATGTCTAAATAACCATTCCAAACCATTTCTTAAATTTGGAAATCCTTCATCGCTACGATCTATGTCAATATGTCGATCAATTGGATTGTTGTGGAGTTTGAGGGTAACGGATTGTTCCTTGAAATAAAACTGAGGTAAAAGTTCCATTACCGCTAAATATTCAATGTTTTGCTCTCTAACATCGGCATTTTGCCTAGCCATTACGCATTGACGATAGTAATTGTCACCAACAATTAAAATATAGTCAACATCACTCACTGTCCATCTATTAGCATCCGATTACAAGAAAGCAGAACAAGCAACAGTGGCTATGCCAGTACAATGTTTTCCACGCGAATCTTCATGAAATCGATTATTTCCTTGATGAAAGGGAACCGTGTAAAATTGAAATATCATTACTTAAATTTACAAAGCTACCTAAGTTTGTTCTACGTATGTTGGGTTTGACTCTTTGTCGGACGCCATTTTGCACCTCTGTGCTATCATGTGCCGCACCATCAACAACTTTTGGCACAATCTGTTATGCAACAACAACCTGTAGAATGTGTTGTTCCAAATTTGATTCTATTACCACCACTACACCTGCATTATCTAGTGGAAGTGGTAGTTGCTGCGCAATTTCCACAACATCTTGTGCAAAAAAAAAAACGCCTTGACTTTTACACCAATTTTGACTAAAGCGATTTTGAACGCTAATTATTAAAAAAAATGAACTATCCTTGAGAGTAGACGTTGTTCTACATCGGACAAACACGCTATTTCCGGTGGCACCGGTATTAGTTCCATTTTATTCCAATACGCTTGTGAGGGAACTTTGCGTGTCCTCAGGGAAGTAGAACATCGTAAGCATGTTACAATATTTTGCATTTCGATCAAACTAGTTGGTAGCAGATTTGAATAACATGAAGTATTTAAGTGATATCTTTGTTTAGAATATAATAGTTTTGTGCAAACACCGCAAGGCACATCCGCAAATTCATTTATCACTACATTAAAATTATTTTCCCCTAAAAATCTACTATTGCGGGCAGAATCTCGATTGTTTTGTAAACGTTTTTGTTTGTCATTTTCATTTTCTGTATTTGTGGTATCAGCATTTCTTTGCCTATTAACACTTAACCTCTGGGTGCGTTCCTCCTGAGTTTCATTATCTAAGCGATTATGAATGACATTAAGCCTTTGCTCATATTGTTCAGATGTTTCACTATCTAAGCGATAATGAATAACATTGAGCCTATGCTCGTATTGTTCAGGAGTTTCATTATCTAGACGATTATGAATAACATTGAGCCTATGTTCATAATGTTCAGTAGTTTCAGTATCTAAGCGCTCATTAATAACATTAAGCCTACGTTGATATTGTTCAGGAGCTATTGCCTCACTGCTTCTGTATATTTTTAGTGATGTAGTGACTCATTGTGTAGTAATTTGAAATGTTTTAAGAAACATAATATCACGAAACACTCTTACGCCATCTATTGAATAAATACGAGAGAACTGTTTCGGTCTTTTTCTTTCATTAGGCACATTAGTCATTGTGTAACTGTGAATAAACCAAACGAGACCAATTCTTCGAACATGTACTGGGTACATCCGTCTCCATACCCATACATATTGCCGATCCGGGCAATTTGTATGGGTATGAAGACGGCATTTTTTTTGAGTTCCCAGCATTATTGCATTGTTCTCATAGAAAAAGTTGTTCATTTTGACGGGCTCATTTGATGGTTTCAAGGATAACGGTGTTTACACACTGTATGTAAAACGTGACAGTGGTAAGATTTTTGACGCCAGCCATTTTCCTTATCTACATCATTTATTTCTTCCGGAGCAAGTCGCATAATTTCACCGGCAGTCCGCCTTCTAGTTTGGATTTGATCGGGGTGGATTTGTGACAATATCGGGTAAAACATCAACTGTTGAGTGTCTCCCATAAGGCCATAGGCACCATAGAAAGCCTCAATTACTATATTGGAACTGGAAATCTCACCTGGATCATAATCAGGATCATCGACGTTGTTGCAGAAGAAAACACTCAATACAGTAAATTTATTTTAGGTTCGAAAACAAAATATATTATGTTACTTCAGACACGTCGTTTCGAGTTCTCACAATTTTCTCTTCTAGTTTTAAAATTAGCCTTTTTTGGCAATGGACATAAAAATATAAATCCTCTAAATATCTATGGTGCCAATCCGCAACAGACGTCATCAGCAAAAACTCGGTTCTTGATCCGATATATCAGCATCTGGCTCTTGTTCTACATCGCTGTTGCTGCCGTTGGAGTCCGTATCATTATCACTCAATTCAAAGTCACTTTCTTCCAGTATACGTCGCAACTCCGCAGTCGATAGTTGACGTGGCATTTTCAACAAAAAGCACTAAATAACCTCAATAACAATTTTGAAAGAATTTTATGAACATACGGGGGCGGGTCAATAAGTGCGTGACTTTTGGAATAAAACACAGATTTTTTGATAAATAAATAATTTTATTTTTCAACGTAGTCTCCCTTGAGCTCTATACACTTAACGCTTCTCCAATTTTTTTATCCCTTCCAAAAAATATGATTTGTCGAGGTCCTCAAAATAGGCCTTTGTTTGCGAGATGACTTCATCATGTCAAAACTTTGGTGGGCTGCGGGTTATTTTTAGCAACCGAACTCATTGACACTGCAGACAACATTTCTTTCTTGGCCCACTTTTTCATACTTTTATTACACTTTTTCATTAACAAATATCCACCAATACATAGCATATCATAATGCTAATTGTGACACTACCAAAAACTTCCATCTTATGTTCCATGGTAGTGGTGCTAGCACCATTGGCACCAAAATATATTTAAGTATGTAATTTACTGCAGCGGTACGTGCCCAATAAAATATACTTTAGAGATCGAACATTCATATTTAACCTAAAATATTGTCTACTCGTTACTTCATATATGTAATTTGGAACCTAAAACTAATCATACACCACAAGCGATCGAATGCTATACTTCGATTCTTCATACAAAACTTATAAAACCTACGCTAACACTATAATGCATCAAGCGAAATGCAACCTAAAACATATCGCATAGCTATCGTTTCGCATACACTGTAGCGAATACTAATAAAACCTTACTGGCTGCTTTATCGCACGACCACTCCGCGATTTTCGCGTCGTAAGCTTTGTTTCAGGTTCGATGTCCAAGTTCTTATTAGGTACATCGCACACTACCTCTTTATTACAATCTGGAACTACAGCAAATGCACTATTACGTTCCGGTAATTATATATACCCTAAACGTATTAAGCAGGTTTGTGACGATCTATCGATATGCTTGCTCGTCTACTTGGTAACTGTAAAATATAAAACTTTGAATGTATCTCTAAAACTCTCATTAATCAGTGTCTCCCCTATTGTGGTTACTATCATCACCAACCTGGAACATCACATTTTTGTTTTTGCTTCCTTTACTCGGACAGATTAGAGGGATAGTGTCTATAGCGATGCATGTCCCCTTGTTAGGGAGGACAGGACAAGTTCGCCTATTATTTAAACGATCATTCCTTAATCGATGTTGGTAGGATCCAGACACCTGGTCTATCTGATGTGTATTCACCCAGTTCTCAAGATCAGCTAGTTGCAGTGCTCTTTGTAGAAGAGATGGAGTCTTGGCCTGTATTTTCGAAGATACAGACTGTACCTTATTTTTCGTGACTGATCCTCTGTAAGGGGTGATTGGTCCTCGGTAATATGAACTACTCAAATCGGCATTCGAACCAATTAATCTAACGGCAGTAAATCCTTTTTCCGTCTCCCAATGATCATCACAATCAAATTGGTCTGCAGTGAGCTCAAACTTGAACATTTCATGAGGGGGAACACTGTCAAACCCCACTATTGTCTTTTTCCATCCAATATCCCGTAAAAGAGAGGCATGGTCAACCGAACCTCTCACATTTTTCAAGCTCATCCTTTTTTGAGTGCAGAAGATTTGTCTTAATACGGATTTAAAGTGCAAGAGCTCTGCATGTTCTAGAATTGTATACAGATCTCTCCGTCTCTCTCTTTGATATAGCCTGGCAAGGGGTCTTCTGCAACCTACCAATCACTTGTTGGGCCCTATACTGGGGGGTGGCTTGAACAAAAATATTGATGATTTTAGGATGGATTACTTCTGGAGAGAAAAGATATTCCAGCAGTGATTTGTCGTAATCATCACTAACAAGAGCCATAAACTGCCTAACGTAAGGTTGGGTGACCCTTCCATCTTCTCTTAGGAATTCAATCATCAATGATCGTAACGTAAGTTTTCGTACCATGGATATAGTTCTTCTGGAATGTGGCCAGCATTTACAAGTTTGACCAGATCTGCTTTCTCTGCATTTAAAATTTGCAGTAGGTCAGAATATGCAGGGTTTAAGACTAAAGTTGCTGCTCCTCTTCTGCGACCTCTACCGGCTATGACGTGTACTTTCTTGTATTCCAAAGAATGATCATACCGACAAAACAGTATCTCCGCATTCTCCGGTGACGCTTTTCCGACTTTTATGGATTTCATCTTCGTCTTTATTTCTATTTTTTATAGAAGAAGACGAAGACTGCAAGTAATAAAAATCTGTGTATTTTAAATGATGCACTGTTGGCTCTATTTTCTCCTCGTCGAGATCTTGCAGATCGGAAAATATTAATCCATTCTGTCATGGTAAATGCACTTTTATTTTTCTTAGCACACTCAATTGTAGAGTGCATAGAGTCACACTCCATTTGTGAGTGACCAGATTCCAAGAAATTTAGCTCGATTTCATTCTATTGCTCAACTTTTTTCACTGCATACAGTATCATGGCGGCCACTTGCAGGTTACGGTTTTGCCCACCACAGGTATCACAAAAGAAGGAAACATTTGTTACTGTAGCAGGTAGTGACTTGTGACTGCAAAAACATTAACAATACACATGTTCTGGTAATTCTGTAATTATTCTTAACATATCAATATTCAGTCATCATTTTTACCTTAAAACCTAATAGGAACTTTAGCTACATTGAACTGTCGGCTATCTCGTCCACCGTTTTACCAGTTAAACCACCAATAAAACCAAACCAAAAAAAGCACTCAAAAATAAACTTCGTCAAAATCATCAAGTGAATAATATCTTAATTTTTTCAAGTACTTATTGAAATAGCCGTGACAATATCGAGGTCAGGTTTCTTTGGCATAATAAATTTTGATTTGGGAGTCTTTTCTCGAGGTCGAGGGTCAAGGAAAGAATCGAGGTCAGGTTTCTTTTTTATAATAAATTTTAAGTTTAAAGTCTTCATAAATGTGACTGTAAAGTATATTATTATCTTTAGCGTCAATTTTCTTGGCAAATCCTACATAGTACTTCCATAGTTTTCTAATAAAGTATCTTACTAAAATTACGTCATTAATTCTTATGTTTCATAATGGCTGGATGGCTCAATGCTTCAACAAACTTGACGTACACACCTACTAGTTGTTCTTTCTATCAAATGCTGCGTTAGTCCAACAATGCGTTGATATGAACACGTAGCAAAAAAGTTAAGAGTACACAAAACCTGGAACATGATTTCATTGAGAAATTACACTCAGTAATTTTATATTTTATGTAAGGTTAGAAGTAGGTACAACACAACCTTGATTTCTAAACTAATTTACCGGGTACCGGGTATTAAAATAAGTAAAAATTATGAGAAAAATAAATAAAATATTAAATTGACAACCCTAGGAAAAATAACAAAATATTTATAAAATTCTAGGTTATCAACCCATAACCTTTAACACATCTGACATGCGATGTACGCCTCAAAGCTTTCGTTAAGAAATCTGCCAAAAGATTCTCTGATGAAATAAAACTTAAAGAAATTATATTTTCGGCAACTTTCTCTCTTACGAAATGAAATTTCGTATCAATGTGCTTAGTCTGTCCGTGGTGGATTGGATTATATGCTTTTTGCGCAATCTGATTGTCACCAAAAAGGGAAACAGTATAGATACTGTTTCCCATAGATGCTGCCACTTACCTCATAAACAATGCGTCTAACGGCCGTTCCCAATATTCAATCTATCTCTGGTTTGACATACGACCGATCGCAGCTAACATTGAATTGACATAAAATGTATGGCTCTAATGTCTAATGAGAGCTATTCCTATCTCTAGTAGGGCAAAACCAGAGATAGATCAAATATTGGCCATAAGAAACACGGCTTCTTTATACGCAGGGCATAGAGCCATGTATTCTGCTTTATTTTTGTATTTTATACAATTACTCTTGTCTTAGTTTTATATTTTGCACTAGAGTGATACAATAAAATTCAAGGGAATAAAATAAACACTTTCTGTAGCATTTTAATCACTAAAAAATATTAGTAAACGATTTTTTCTAACTAACGATGGTATAAGACTTGTTATGTATTCTATTATTTTTTTAATTATAAAGTGTTACTGAGGTTGAAATCAAACCAGTGAGTAAATACAACATTGAAATATGTTTTCATGCCTGGCCCAACCTAAGAAATATGAAACCCTGACAATATGGGTACAACTTGCTACAGTTCTTCGGCCGTACAAACAAGAACAATAGTGTTCTTTTATGACATCTCTACCCTGGGAAGCGGAGTTGTATATCACATGTATAGATGTACGAGTAGTATGTTCTTCTTTCTTCTGTGTCGTGAGTTGAGCTGGCACAGAATCAGCACGTCATTGGGATCTCCAAATAATTGAGGAGAGTAACGATAGTGTCCTATTTGGTACCTTTCTGTCCCCCGTAAATGCTCGCTACAGTATGAGTGAGCAATTTTTACGTGGTAAGTCCCTACTGAAAATCTTATTAAATCTTCCATAGTCAATCGAGGAAAATCGAGTCGTGGAATGCTGAAGCATCAAGGTCTATAAATTACACTCTTTGTCTGTGGAGGTTTTGATTTAAAACGCAGTCTGCCAACAGGTTTGGTATGTATATTGTGTAAATTTTTTGAATAAAATAATTTGTTTAGGGGCTGTCCTCGTACGGCTCTTGATAGCAATTTATTAGCGCACCAGCTACTTTAAAATCGTCGAAGACATTTGGCACGGCGCGAATAAAAATTCGGTGGTGAAATATTTTAAAACTTCTCTTAAATCGGCCGTTAATGGCTTCCACCACCCATCTACACATTGTTAAGCCTCGACTTGTTCGCATCTTCTGTTGACAGCTGCGTCTCATTCTTTCTTTTGGTTGGAGGCATATTATGTGGATTATATCCGTGCGATTCTATATCGGGAATTGAGTGTTATGTGACCATAATAGCACAGAGTACAGACGACCATTAATGGTTTTACAAGATATTTATATTTATGGATGCTGTAACTCCGCCGTTGAAATGGAAAGTTTGAGCTTTTTTCTACATAGAGATATGTGCCATCAAAATATATAGTGATTATCTTGGCGTTGTCTGTGTCTCCGAATATATTATGTTCAGGTAACACTCTGTTACGATTGATTGCATTACTGCGGGTATTATGGTCCAGCCCTTGATGTATAGGAACAAAATCATTTAGAAGACATTTTCTTTCTATTTTTACTTTTCGATCTACACTTTGCCTAGACATATTATAGGCGGTTCCCAATCGTTGACTTGGTTCACCAGTTTGAATTTTGCTGAGATATACTCCCAAGTCCGGTTCAGGTGCCGATAGGTTAATTATGCGAAACTAGGTTTCACATAAGTAATGGGCATTGTCCAAAAAAAATCACATGTACTTTTTATATTTTTTTTCGTTAAAATAGGGTATATTAAGAATATAAATTAAATAATTTTGAAATTCATTGGCTAGTTTTTTCTCAATAAATTTTTAAAGTTTCGCTCTGACGTCATCATCGGCGGCCAATTGACCTCTGCAGTATGTTTTAAATTTCCTTTCAATCTTATTTATAATGGCTGGTTCGTCAAATGCAAGTTCTCATTATGTGAAAGCTGATACGAGAAGCTTACCAAAAGTTCTAAACGTAATGTTGGTCGAATTTATTGCTAATTTAACGCCATTGAAGGTCAAACTAAGGTTAAACATATTTGTTCAAAAATATAAGTAACTAATGGGTATTTTTTTCGTTTATATACAGAAAAACTTTCCTTTCTTGTATTCCTTTTGTATCTTTATAAGTGTGCACAATAAAGAATATTTCATTCATTCATTCATTCATTCATTCATTCATTCATTCATTCAAAAACGATCACTGACCTTATTCCTCGAAATGTTTTTGTAATGAGCAAAATTAAAAAAAAAAATGGACAATTCCCATTAACTGGGTCAACTAGATTTATAAATATTTTACAGCATGGATTAAAGCCATACTCGTAAATGGGTCTAATTTGTTTCTTTCCACATGACGCCTCCATAAATATTCAACTAAGGAATCTGCAAATTTTTATGATTGTAATTATCTTTATTTAAAAATTGTTTTACAACTCGCCGCTGGGAGTCTATCCTTTGGATGTGTGTTCCATCTTCAGCAACAAATGGATTCTCAGGGTCACTGTGATCAACTTTTTGATGAATAAAGCCATATTCTGATAGACAATCATATGCCCGCCAGTAATCAGTATGGATGGTGGTGCCCTCTAATACAATATGTTTTTGAATCAGGGGCCTCCAACATTTCGGCGGACCTAACATTCCCAGGGCACACCTCTAGTCTCAAATCTTCGCTGCCATTTTCAACCTTTATTACATTTTCTTTTACCGAATTTGCTCTCATCTACTTGAAAAACCTTCCCAGGGCCACCTATTTTTCCCTTAAATTGTTGTTTTTCTAAATGATAGATTACACGTTCACGGCGCAACACAGGTCTCACACGATAGGTTACCTGATGCTTCGCTTTTGGAATGTAATAAAAATATTTATTTAATTTCTGTACCTACTACCTAGATGCTCTCTCTAGCTAGGGCATCATCTATTTTTTATTGACCGACAGTCTCGAGTTGTAATAATTTACTATATTATTTAATCAAATGCACTTATCAATATATAAAGTAGCCAGTAGCCGATTCTCAGACCTACTGAATATGCATATAAAATTTTGTAAAAGTCAGTAAAGCCGTTTCGGAGGAGTACGGTAACTAACATTGTGACACGATAATTTTATATATGTATTTTTTTTTATTAAATAAGGGGGCAAACGAGCAAACGGGTCACCTGATGGTAAGCAACTACCGTCGCCCATGGACACTCACAACATCAGAAGAGCTGCAGGTGCGTTGCCGGCCTTTTAAGAGGGAATACGCTCTTTTCTTGAAGGTTTGCAGGTCGTATAGGTCCGGAAATACTGCTTGTGACAGTTCGCTCCAGAGTTTTACAGTGCGCGGCAGAAAGTTACGCGAAAAACGCACTGTGGAAGACTGCCACTCATCAAGGTGATGAGGATGGTATGTTTTTCGCGTGGGACGATGGCGAAGAGTTGCCTGTGGTATGATTCCGAACAATTCCTCAGAGCACTCCCTGTGATACAACCGATAGAGGATGCAGAGTGAAGCTACATCTCGGCATAATTCCAAGGGGTCCAAGCTGTTTGAAACACTATGGCAGTCAACAATTCGAGCGGCCCTTCGTTGGATACGATCCAGAGGGAGCTGTTGGTATTTAGGCGCCCCTGCCCAGAGATGAGAACAATATTCCATATGAGGCCGAATCTGCGCCTTGTAGAGTTGTAAGCGTTGGTCCGGACTGAAGTACTGTCTCGCTCTGTTTAGAACACCAAGTTTCTTCGAGGCTAATTTGGCCTTATCCTCTAGATGATATCGGAACTGGACTTCGCTCGATATGTTGACGCCAAGTATCTCAATGCTAGGGGAGAAGGTTAAAGATGTGCCCTCGAAACGAGGATATACGACCATTGGTGACTTTTTAGTGGTGAACGCGCAGACTTGTGTCTTGGCGGGGTTGAATTGGACCAAATTACGTCTACCCCATTCAGAGACCTTCTCCAATGAATTCTCCACCTTAGACACAAGTTCGTTTCGACTCTCAGTGACATTTTGCCGAGAAATATTGGGGGAGCCGGTATATACAGCATCACCTGTACTATCATCCGCATAGCAATGAATGCCGTTGGTCTGTAACATGTCATTGATATGCAGTATGAATAGAGTAGGCGATAGCACACAGCCCTGAGGGACACCAGCATCAACAGACTGAGTTTCCGAGCATTCGCCGTCAACTACGACCTTAATGCTTCTGTCTGCTAAGAAACTAGTGACCCACTTACATAATTTCTCGGGCAGCCCGTATGATGGAAGCTTTGATAGCAGCGCTTTATGCCAAACCCGATCAAAGGCCTTCGCAATGTCCAAACTAACAGCTAATGCCTCTCCCTTCGACTCAATTGCCTGAGCCCAACGATGAGTCAGGTATGCCAAGAGATCACCAGCCGAGCGACCTACAGTAGGCGCGCGAGTTCATGTCCATCCTGAGGAATGCGGTAGTGCTGTGACCTAATTTATTATGGTAATGTCGATGTCGATAATTATTACACATTTGGTCAACCATATCTATCACAAATTTATTACAACTTTAATTAAGTAAATTAATACATGTTATCGAATGGATTTACCCAATACTTAATAATAGTTTATTACAAAAATAGGAAAAAAAAATACAAAGCACAAAAACCCTAAACACGAATTAGTCACTATCAGATGCAAAGATAACTGACAGGGCAGAATCAGAGTCACTATCTTCGCCGTCACTGACTTCAATTATGAATTTGTCTATCGCATTTTCCATTAGTCCATCTTTTTGCCAGTAGTGCTCTTCCAAAATGATGACGTGATCGTCGTATCCAGACCAATCTTCCTCTGTCACCTAGTTTATAGCCATCTCCGTTACTTTCAATCTTTTCAGCGATAAATCTGAGTTAACGTTATGCTCCCTCACAACTCTTTTTTTGACTTTTGCCCATGCCAATTCAATGGGGCTTAAGTCGCACATGTACGGCGGCAACCTTAAAACCTCATGTCCGTGACTACGGATAAGCTGATCCATTTGAAAAGTTTTCTCTTGTGGCGCATGTAGTTTTATCAGCTCAAAAAGCTCGACGTTTCTCATACTTAGTGAAGCCTCTATATTGTTTCTACTAAGCCAGTCTAACATAACTGTTTTAGTGCTTGATTTTGTAGGGACTCTATTTTCTTGAACGCTATGATATGGAGCGTTATCCATAACGACAACGCTAGCTGGTGGCAAGTTGGGAATGAACATGTCAGTCGCCCATTTCTCAAAGTTTGTGCTGTTCATTTGCCCGTCGTAATCGCCAGTAGCAGTCCCAGCTTTAAAAAGCAACTTTGCTCCATCCAAGAAACCACGTTTGGATCCGGCATGGACGAGAATCAGTCTGTTCGTGGAGCTAGTGTCGGTTAGTACTGCGTCTATGTAATCATTTCTCCAGCACTTTTTAAATGTGAGGTTGTTGTCTAACCACGTTTAAAATAAAAGTGCGGTCGTTTTCTCTATATTGACGATTTTTTTGCAAATAATTTGACCGCGCAAATAGCACCGCTGGTCTTTCTACTAAAATTTTTCGCTTGTTGTGACATTTTTGCCATTAATAGCCCATTGCCTTCAGTAGTTTTCTTAAACTTGTAACTCCTCATGGAAAATGTATTTTTTCTCTAATGACCGCTAGAAGTTTAGGACAAGTGGGAACAATTTTTTTTGTTAAATAAAATTCTTCTATACATCTATGCATTACACTTCTATCGAAATCATCCACATTTAAGTTCGTCTTTTTATTACATGGTTTTCCTTTTTTAGAAGGTGAACAAAGATTACCCAATTTGCTTCTGTCTGAATTCTAGTCAATGTCCTTTTAGTAAGCCCGGTATAACGGGCCGCTCGATCTAAAGCATTGTTAACGGGATAAGCAAATTTATTATCTTTTTTTTCTTCGACACACATCTGTAGGACATTTCTTGAATGAATGAAAAATGAATGAAAATCCTTTATTGCACCAAAACAACCATGACATATTACAGAACTTATGAACTATTGAGTAAAAAGTACAAAAGGCGGTCTTATCGCTACAAGCGATTTCTTCCAGACAACCTATATAATTATAATATTATAGTAACAGTAGTAATAGATGGTAGGTGACTACATAAACAGCTAAGAGTGATTTTTCCTAACATATAAGTATATTACAAATACATACAATATACATACATATAACATATACATATACAATATATAATTATAATTTATACATACATACTAAAGAATATATATAAATCATTATAAATACATACAAACATAAATAAATGGAAATAATACAATATATCGATTATTATCAGTTATTATGGATTAATAATTGTGACAAAAAATGTTCCTTAACCCCATTTTTAAAAACATACGAGGACTGAGCACGTCTCAAAGATGTGGGTAATTTGTTCCACAGACTGACAGCACGAGCTGTGAACGAAGAGTCATAAAATTTTGTATTACGAGTGGGCGGTATTAGTGATATACTACCCGTTCACGCTAAGTTTGCCGCTGACTATGTGACGTCACTCGAGGGGTAGCGTCAGCAGAAAAACAAACTACGCTTAAAATATTTGAAATATTTTTTTATAATTTCTGTATAAAAAACAGGCTTTAAATATTTTTATTTATTTATTGTATACTTTATTACACTATAAAATACAAGTACAGAAAAATACAGGGAGTATGTACGTACAACAGGTAAGTTTTTTAGTATACAGTGCAATTAGATAAAATTAAACACAATGAAAACAATGGAAGTTAGTGTTTAATTGTATTTAATCACTAACTTCCATAGTTTCAACATCAGATATTTCATTTTCACTGTCACTAGAACTTGTTTCGGTGTCACTTTCTGACTCTGCCCCAACTGAAATTATAAGTTCTCTCTCGTTTATTTCTTGCAAACGATCGCTTTCCCAATATTGCTGCCTTAATCTTTCAACGTGGTTGATTTCTCTCTTCCAGTCTTCTGCAGATATACTTCTTAGAGCGTCGCGCGTTAATTTTTCGATTTCTTTTTCCGATTGTGACACGTTTTTTTCGGCCACGCGCTGTTTTACTAAATTCCAGATATACTCAATTGAGGAGCGTTTTTGCAAAGCGAAATATCTACCAAAATGTTTTTTTTCAGTATGAGGTTTTTAGTGTTTATTTCTTTTTCGGGTAGGACTTAGGTAAAATTTATTCTATAGTTGTTTTAAAAATACAGGTACCTACATATGTACATGAAATAAAATACATTTTTTATACCAGGCTCTTTATTAAAATCACTAATTAAAATTACGAATTTTCACAAAAGCGAAATATCTGCATTTTTTTTCTTAACATATTTTATGCGTAACTTGTTTTTATTTTTTATTTAATGTAATAATTTTATAGCAGTGGCTCAAACTCGTCAAATTCACGTCTTATATCCTCATTTTTATTTCCAGGAACTGAATTTGCAGCAAGCATTTCATCATAAAAATTCTGCGCATCATCGTCCAGGTCACAAAAAGCTAACAGTTTTTTTATATCTTCTTTTTTCTTTAAAGACACCATGTTCATTTTCAGTTTTTTTTGTGATTTTTCGACCAATAACTCCATGGATTTAATTCCAGGTTTGAAAATTTCAACATTGACCGGACTTCCCGAATAAGTTTCGCTGAAATAATGTTTAACTTTATTCCTTTTTTTTTCATATTGCAGGATACGAGCATGAGTCATCTTAAATGGAAGTCTCGTTTTCAACATCTTCTTTGTTGTTTGAATTGAAATCATAGCTATTCCAGTCATCACCCCACCTTTTTTCAACTCCATGCTTCATCAGGATTTTACTATAATCGTTTGGACTCAATATGAACTCCTGTTTTCTAAAATCCTTTTCTATTCGTCCGAAGACGCGATCTGGTGGCATGTAGCTATGACCACGAATAGGAAAGTAATGAATAACTCTAATAAAAGCTTTGCTTTTTAGTAAAAAATATGACAAGACGCCAAGAACGATTGAATTTTTATTTTGACTGCTACAGGAGTCCGAAAAAAGTTTCAAAGTCAAGTTTTGTTCACCCTTTTCAAAAAGACATTTATCTAGTTCTTGAACGTAATGCAACAAGGCTGGAGATACCTCATTGGCCCCTCTGGCAGCTTGTGTCTCTAACCATGTATAAAAACATATGTCTTCTTTGAGTTGCTTTTTATCATCTCTATGTTGCATAATACACAAGTTGTACAGCCAAGCTTGTCGGGCATAAAATACTTCTCCCACACTTAGCTTAGGTAATGGCTGATTCTGTTGACAGTCAAAGCACACTTTTATGGTATTTGGTTCAGTTTCATTCATTACTCGAAAGAAAGCCTTTGCTCTCATATTATGAAGTCGATATTGGGTCCTCAGCTCATTTTTTGCATCGAGATCTCTTTCCTTTTTAATTTTCAACAGCATTTCTTTACATGCAGAGCATGTGTCTTCATGGGGATTGCCAAATCCCAAGTTAAAATACTTGTAAAAAACACTTTTATATTTAGATAGACTAATACTTTCTACATTCTTGGATTTCCTCTCTGCATCAAAAAGTTGCCACATCTTTTTTAAGTTAAGATCTGGGGGTAAATAAGAACGTTGACACTTGGATCGAGAATAGTGGCTTTCACGACAACGATACTTTAAAATATTCTCCTTAACTATATCTGTCTTTTCAGCATCTTTCAAAACAGTTCGTCTACCCCCTCTTTTTTCTGATGGTGGCTGGCCTGATAAGCCACAGGACTTTACCAAACGCCACAGTCGTAAGGAATTTACTCCAGTAACAGTTAAAAAAGTTTTTTTACATACAGGAACAAGATTACCGTCAATGTTTGGTATGTTGTATGTTACAGTCCACAACCTATCCATACGTCTCTTTTGAACAGGCACTGTTTTTCGAGATACACTCTTGATTTGCATGTATTTATATAAAAAAGATCTTGATTAATTTTACCTACATTTGCGTACAGTTTGCGCTTAAATCTTAACAAATCATGATATGTAAGAAGAGCGGCCTTACATGTTACTCTTGGATTTGACGTCACTCCCAGACCGTGATTACACGACATATAAGGATCTCCAGTATCCCGATCCGTGTATCTTGTCGACGACGGGCACAATATGTTCCCTTCACCTTTTTTCCTGGTTTTTCTTCCACGATTCACTTCAATCACAGGTGAATTGTATTCAATTTCCGCCATTTTTTCGATATAAGAAAGTTTAGAACACTGACCTAGCACGACAAACGATTGACAAGTCACGACTGGTAGTTATTTCCCGCCTATTTCAAAGTATTGCCATTTTATTAAAAACAAACAGCTAATCAACTGAGCAGATATTTCGTTTTGTGAAAAATATTTACTTGTAGATATTTCACTTTGTGAAATTTCTTCATATTCGAGTAAGATTACATGAAAAGATATTACGTTTTGTTGAAATTCGCTTTTGTCAAACAATAGATCCCATATGAAAGAATGCAAAAACGTCAAAAAAAAAGTACCAACTTTTGGCAGATATTTCACTTTGTGAAAACGCTCCTCAATTGGGTTTAAATCACATTGATAAGGCGGTAGCCGCAGAACCTCATGACCATGCCTTTTAATGATTTCGTCTATCTCATATTTTTTGGGTGGCGCGTTCTGCTTTATAAGACAGTATAACTCAGGGTTAGTAAGTTTTTCTTGGAACTCAATATTCCTTTCGCGCAACCAATTTTGCATAGTTTCCTTTAAAGAATTAGAAGTTGGCAGTTTGTCTATCTGTTTACTATGATACGGTGCGTTGTCAAGAACAATAATTGAATTAGGCGGCAGATTTGGCAGGAGTTGCTCATTTAACCACTTGGTAAAATTTTTATTATCCATTTGCTTTTGCATTTGTACAATAGCTCTGCGTTTTGTACAAAACCATTCTCACCTCCTGCGTGCACAATTATCCAGCGTTGGCCTGGGTTATGATTCTTTTTTACACTAGCATCAGCAGAGTTTTGCCAACATTTTGCTACGGTGTAGTGACTATGAATCCAAGTTTCGTCTAAGTAAAAGACCAGTTTTTTCTCTGCTCCGAGTATATCATTTTCTCGCAGGCGTCGTAAATATCTTGCCCTCCAGGCAGTAATTTCTGGTTTTTGTATCAAGAAATCGCGGGCCTTCTTACATTTTTTGAACTTATAGCCTAACTTGTCCTTTACTATTTTCCACAGCGTCGTTTTTTGTCCAGGAAAATGTAATTCATCTTTTGCCGCGGCTGAAATTTTTCGCAGGGTGGGTATTTCTTTTTTTACTGTATAAAATCTATTTATTATATTTCTAATACCGTAAATCATAAAATCATCAATTTCCAATGGTGGTTTCCTTTTCTTGCTTTTTCTTGGTGTCGAAAGTTTTACAACTTCTGTACTTACACCCGCTTCAGATGATGCTTTTTTGGACTCTTGTTTTATATTTCTTAGTGTGCGTTCCGATACACCAGTCGCCATTGCCGCGCGTTTCATTGCTTGATCAATAGGTATTATAACACAACCGTTTTTCTTTTCATTTTCAAAAAAAGTCATAACCTTTAACGCTATATTTCGTACATCACTTCGAAAAGTCTTTCCTTTACCCATACTTAAATGAAATAGGTAACTGAATTTATTAATTACACGCGTATGCGATGATGTTGTCAACGATACTGAGAGGGCGATTCAGCGGTGCGGTAGGCGGTTGGGGGAGGGGACGCGCATTCCACAGACCGGCAAACTTAGCGCGAACGGGTTATATGAGAGTTTCGAAATATTTTAACATCGTCATCTAAAAATGTAAACCTTTCTTTTAAGTAGGGTGGTGTCTTAGGGTCATATAGAATATTGTATAAACACGACAGTATATGAGCATTCCGCCGAAGTCGGATTGGCAGCCACTTGAGTTTGACACGAAATTGGGAAACGTGATCATACTTTCGCAAACCGAAAATAAATCTTATGCAGAGGTTTTGGAGACGCTCAAGTTTATTTAGCTGCTCCTCTGTAATATTTGTGAAACATATGTCAGCGTAATCAAGTATGGGCAATATGAGCGACTCTGCAAGCAGGATTTTAGTCGGGATCGGCAAAAAATTCTGGAACCGCCTCAACGCACTCCACGCACCAAAAACTCTTTTACTGGTCTCACTTATGTGCTTGTTCCAAGACAACGTTGAGTCAAGATGAATCCCAAGATTTTTGACAGTTTGCGAGAAAGGAATAATTTTACCATCAACCATCACAGGACAAAGGTTATGAACTTGAGCCCTTGTCAGAAGCCCTGGACTGCCAATGATAATTGTTTGTGATTTGACAGGATTTATAACCAGTCCACGAGACTTACACTAAGCACAGATACTTTTAAGGTCTTCATTAGTTCTTGCAATAGCTGATGGCAAGTCATTAACAGGTGTGTGAAGATAAATTTGCAGGGCGTCAGCATACATGTGAGAGCAAGAGAAGGTAATTATTTTTATTATGTTGTTAATGAAGATACTAAACAATAAAGGTGATAAGACACCGCCCTGGGGGACTCCATCCATGACTGTTGACCACTCAGAGGCGTCATCCTCGACCACAACACGTTGTTTACGATTATGCAAATAGCTTCGGAACCATGCCACTACGTTAGGGGAAAAATTCATAGAGATCAGGAGTTGCAGGAGAATATCATGATCAACGGTGTTAAAAGCATTAGTAAAGTCCAACAGTGTTAAAATTGTTAATTCGCCGCTGTCCATGGCGCGACGAATATCGTCGGTTACCTTTATTAATGCTGTCGAGGTGCTATGGCCAGGACGGAATCCAGACTGCAGGGGGTTAAAAATTTTTAACCTGTTTAAGAAGCTTTCAACCTGATGATGGACTAGACGCTCCAGTACTTTTGACAAAAATGGCAAAATAGAGATTGGTCGATAGTCTTTACAAGATTGTGGGTTAGATTTTTTGGGTAAAGGGATAATTTTAGCTCTTTTCCACGATTCTGGAAAAGTACCTGTTAATAATGAGTTATTAAGTATATCAGTTATAATGGGACAAATTGTCTACTATTGGCACAATCATGTTTCGACCAAGTTCATCGCTACCAACAGCACTGGATGAAATCGACATTATATTTTTCTTAACCTCACTGAAAGTAACTGGTCTGAAACAAAAAGGAGAATAACCTTCAGGAGGCTGCAAAGATAGATGGTGTAAGGTCTTAGTCTTGTCAGTCGCACTCAGTGCTGTTGATGGCGATGAGAAAAATTTATTGAGTTCCTCAAGTCCTGTGTTGATTGGAACCTGCCCACTTCGATTAGCTATGCCCAGCGACTTTAAAAATTTCCAAGTTTTAGCTGTCCCACCACTTTCTACCGACGAATGAATGTAGCGCCTCTGTGCATCTCGACACATGGTGTTACAGCGGTTGCGAATTTTGATGTATTTTTCGTGATGTTCGTCAGTTCTATGTCGTCTGTAAGCAGCCTTGGCACGGTGTTTGCTAGTTATTTAATCTTTAATTTCATTAGATAACCAAGGTGCAGGTAAATGTTTTAATCTAACTGGCTTAAGAGGTGCATGGGTGTCGTACAGTTTTGTAATCATGGATGTAAAAGATTCTATCTTATCATCGATGTTATCGGCTGAAGTAACCGGTGACCAATCCAGACTTTGTGCATCAGCACGCAACTTATCCAAGTCGATTCCGATAAAACTACGAACCATACGCGTCTTATGTTTCAGTTTGGGCGGTTTTATCTTACATGATGCAAAAATGAGATCATGACATGAGAACATGTCAGCATTGTACTGACCATGTTTGGAAGTAACTGTCGAGGATGCTACAATTATCACATCTAGAAGAGATGGTTTACTGTTGGGAGCACAATGGGTTGCATTTAAAGGCAGTAATTGCATATTACATGAGTTTACGATAGAAACTAGCTTGTTGCACCTAGTATCATTTTTGAGTAAGCATGTGTTCAGATCTCCCATGATTACTGTATGCTTATATGCCGGTGTTAGTTCTTCAAGTAAACTTTCAAAAGCTGTAAAATAATTAATCTGGGAAGAAGGACAGTACAGGACACCAAGTAGTACCTTTGTGTGACACAGTGTTACTTCTATAAACAAATGTTCTGGAGCATTTGCTGGTGGTGGCTGATTGGATGAGCTTATGTGGGAAAAGGAAATATCAGAGCGTAAATAAATTGCAACACCACCACCAGTTCGTCCAGTTCTGTCATTGCGAATGAGCTGATAACTTTGCCATTTCTCGTGCTTGTTTATGTATTATATAAGGTTTTTTTCTACTTGAACCTGTTGAAGGCGAAGTACTCATGTTTTCGTACACAAAAAACAACACAATTAGCGGTTAATAGTTTTTAGTATCGCTATCGACAAGCGCGCGTCACCGTCAAGGACAACACTCGACTGCGGACGAATGCGGCGCGGTGGGTGAAGGCGGGGCGCGATGCCCCCGCGCGTCACCTCCGGGACGATGGACATGAACTCGCGCGCCTACTGTATATGTATAAGATTGCCTTGATAGGCTCAGTGTTCGGTTTAAGAAATGTTTTCTTTACAACATTTAATACATCTTCTTTATTAAAATGTTTACTGCATATTCTTGAACTAAGTGGTGGGTCCCAATTTTTTCTATTTGTTGCAGTTATCCATCATTTATAGATTTCAGGGTCATAAAAAATCGGAAATCAAATCATGTCTTTTATTTTGAGTACATAACTAAGTACCAAATAAGTTGTTGTTGTTTAGTCTTCGAAATTAATGCCATTCTCTTGGCATTTTTGATAAAATAGGTTTGTTGGCAGGCAGTAGGTGGTTTATTAACTTGTTTTACATGGTAGCTTTCATTATCCATCACAAGTACACTGGGCTTTGTCAAATTTGGTATCAGCATTTCCTCATAAAATAAGATGCATTCATATCGTCATGGTAGTCAGCCGATTTGGATTTTGTGTTGAAGAACCAATAATGCACCCGGTACAAAACCATCCTCAGATCCTGCGTGCACAATTATATATCTTTTTCCAGAGGATATGTTACTAATAGCACCACTAGTAGAAGGGCCTTGCCATGATTTTTTTACTTTATAGTTTTGATGCACATATTATGTTTCATCAATGTAAATAATTTGTTTACCTTCAAGACCCGGCGTTCAAGTCTCTTTTGATGTATTTTTCTCAAGTATTTGTGTCTCCATGTAGCAATCCCAAATCTTTCTATAAAAAGAGCTCGTTCATTTTTATCGTTTCCAAATTCAAACCCATTATTGTGCAAAAATTTTCTTAGTGTTACTGAGTTGAAGACTCAATAGGATTTGGAGGATGCCGTGTCCTCCAAATCCTATTGAGTCTTCAACTCAGTATGCAAAGTGCGCAGCGTCGGGACTTGCTTTTCCACACAGTAAAATTCGTTTGTTTTAGTTCTGATGGCTGTTATATCAAAATTATCCATGTGAGATACATGGGCTGGGTTTACCCGCTTGCTCGCTTTTTTCCCGGAGTGTTCCACTGTCCCTGGTTAATAGACCTTCAGTTTTTATTCTTCTTAATGTCTTAACACTTATTTCTAAAATAAATAAAGTGACTTTTATCTTTATTGTTGACAATAAAATGCAGACCAAAAAAAGGAAAAAGTGTAAAGGATTTACACAATTATTTTCCAGTATATTTACTATTGACCCTCTATAGCTTAAATTATAATTATTGAACAATGAAAAGACTCCATACATACATTTCATCCATAAACGATACTCATTAATCAATTATATAGTACATAGGCATAAACACTTAACACTAGATCCCTATCGCCATCTTGGTCACCAGAAAATACATTGGGCAACTCGGGGACCACTTTATTTTTATTGTTAAATAGTTAAAGGAAAAATATTTCACATGAGATAAAATACCTGTCATCAACGATATCTTTTCCAAGTAACGTGTTTCACTTGTTAGCTTTTCGTCTCTTTCCAGAGCTTTCAGTGAACCAACAATTTCCGCCATTTTGTGTTTTATTTCCAAATTGTCAATACTTTCTGAAAAGAATGAACAAGAAAAAATTAATTAATTGTGAGAATTATCGCAAAGCCGTTCAAAATAATGTTTAAAGTATCAAGACGTTTTCGTATAACCATGAAATACTAACCTTAAATTAAGTTGATCGAGTCTAGTTGTCGAATTTTCTGCGTTAGTCCGATTTATTTCACTTTGCACATCTTTGAATTTCTCAATCATAGTGAACTGAATCTTCCTCGTATTGCTATTTACGGTTTTCGGCATCATTAACAACTAATACAATGTAATAAAGTTAAAGAATATTTCTGAAAATGAGTCTAGCTCAAACGTCAACGTCACAACATTGACAGGCAAAAAGTGTTGCCATTTCAAAGTTTGCCCAAAAAAGCCGTGGACAGCTTTTGTTGGCCAAACTATAGTCTCCGACGAGTGCACAGCCATGACAGCATCATCAGTTGAGGGCGTAGGCACGATGAGCTCTGCCACTTCGTCCTCCTCCACCGGCGTGTCTAGCATGGTTCGGAGCACCCTGGGAATAAATGGAGCGAGTGTCTCGTCATCACTCTCGTCAGAGCTTGCTTCGCTTCCTGTTACAATAATAGTAATTAGTAGGATTGAATTTTTGGTCTACCAGATTATTTACTACAAGGTCAGGTAAAAGATATAAAATTGAAATCAAGCTAAAACCGCTATACTTACCAAAATTGACCGCATACTCTATTTCTCCTAGACCTGGCGAGAGCGACGACGCACTTGTAATCTTGATGGTGTCCTTGGCATCGTTTCTCCACATTGAAGAAACCTAAAATAAAAAGTTATGTAATAGGAACTTGTGGCGACAAGCAAGATTTTATGTTAGGGCAAGAAGATAGATACTTATGTAGGTTTGGGGCAAATATCCTAAAGAATATTCACCCTACCTAACTGTCGATCTGTCTGTCTGTACTAATGTTCGGAAATAAATTTGTCGGTCAGTAAGTCTGTTGATATTAATTTCCTACGGCTTACGTAAAACCACAAAATACTCCGCTATCGGGATTCGAACCCAATATGTAAGCAATAATAAGGAGGATAGGTATTTAATGCGTGAAGCGCTTAACACTAAATGAATATGAAAGATGAAAGGAAACAAGATGAAATACTTACAGAATGAAATTTATTATGAGGATGAATACACAGTAAATATAAAGCACAGTGAAATCACAAGATATAGAAATAGCATAGAAAACAGAATAGAAAAGCACAAATGACAATATGAGATGAAATTATGAATTATGAGAATACGATCGAACTACGTAAGCAAAATGGTCTAAGTAAGAGGGACACAATTTGTTGATGTCAGAGGGCTGCTATTTATGTATCCGGAATTAAAAAAAGAAACAAACATATATCATTTAATATGGTTTTATTGCTTTTCGAAATATTCGCCGCGATGATCGACACACTTTTGCATACGCTGGAACCAATTTTCATAGCACTTTTTCCATTCTGATTGAGGTATCTCCAAAACGTGCATTTTGAACGCATCACCAGCCTCTTCGCGGCTCGAAAAACGTTGACCACGTAATTTGTTCTTCGCGTATGGAAATAAAAGAAATCGTTAGGTGCCAAATCAGGGCTGTACGGCGGATGACCAGTCAATTCGATCTTTTGACCCTCCAAAAACTGAGTTGTTTCAGCTGAGGTGTGACAGCTAGCATTGTCGTGATGTAATATGATTCTGCGTTGTCGGTTGTCCTTTCTTATTTCTTCAAAGACTTCTGGTAAACAAATGGTCGTATACCATTCAGAATTAACCGTTTTACGATTCTTTAATGGCACTGTAGCCACATGTCCATTAATTCCAAAAAAAAAACAGGCGAACATTTGCTTCAAAGTACTTTTTGCACGAGTAACTTTTGTTGGTTTCGGCTCATCTTAGAACACCCACACCGTTGACTGTTGTTTAGTTTCGGGGTCATATGCATAGATCCAAGATTCATCACCTGTGTAGATATTATAAACGGCTTTTGACGTACCACGGTTGTATTTTTTTATAATTTTTTTGCACCAATCGACACGAGCCCGTTTTTGATCGATTGTCAAGTTGTGCGGAATCCAACGCGAACATATTTTTTTTACAGCCAAATGTTCGTGTAATATCTTATGTATGCTCGTCATACTTATGCCTAAGGACGCCTCTATCTCGCGATATGTAACATGACGATCACGCATTATTAGTTCCCGCACAGCATCTATATTTTGTGGGACAACAGCTGTTTTTGGGCGACCTTCTTTATTTTCATCCGCGAGCATAGACCGCCCACGATTAAACTCACTGTACCAGTGATAAACAGTGGTTTTTGATGGTGCTTCATCTCCAAAAGTTGCGGTGAGTTGAATAAAGCACTGTTGTTGATTTAGCCCACGCCGAAAATCGTAGTAAATCATTGCACGAAAATGTTCACGCGTTAAATCCATGGCAAATGAAGACACGCAATTTTCAAAATGACGCCACAATGGAAAAATAATTGACAGTCACATGAAACAAAATGTATTCTTCAACCTAAGAGTTCTATTTTCAAATGTTGTAATTACTTTTTAAATATTGTTCTTGTAAGTGGCCAGTTCCGGATACATAAATTGCAGCCCTCGTATGGGAGCCTACAGTGGAGTGGCGTGTGCGCTCGTCGTTTCTCGAAGCTGGCTCGCTCGGCGACCGGTTGTAAGGGAGACGGACACACGCCGCGCGGAAGCGATAAGCGTAGCGATTTTGTCGAACACATAATATCGCTACACTTACATTGCAGGCGAATCCGGGAAGTTCGGCGCGACGAGCCGGATGGCGTCGTGTTTCCGCATTCCACGATGCAGTACCTATCTCTAAAGAAGATAAATCTCACTTTATCTTCTTTAGAGATCTGTAGGGGGGGCGACGCTAGACATTTTCTCGGTTCATGTATTTTACCACATTTCCCAGTTATTTCTGTAGTTTTTCTTCTTCCTGTAGTTTAACTCTCTGTTTATGTAAGCTGTCTATTTCTTTCTTTTTATTTAATGCTCCTACCTGAATCTTCTCCTACCTGAATCTTCCCCATTTCTGCTGCTCTTCCAAACTGCATGGCTTGATCCAAAGTTAAGTCACTCTCCCGTAGTAATCTTTCTTGTACACCTTTGTCCTTTATTCCAATCACTATCATGTCCCTCACAAGCCGATCTTCTTCTTTTTTTTTTCACGGTGGGAAATGCATTACGCATTCCCGGCAACCCGGGGGAAAGGTCGCCGGGATATGTGGGACTCCCCAGGTGTTGGAGGAACACCCGGGTTTACCCACTAAAACCCACCGGTGCCTCCTTCCTCCGCTACGCTGCTGGGCCACCGGACCCGCCTACGGGGGCGATATCTGCGGCAGCCCAGTTAGCGGTGTCTGCGTGTTCAGACTCCTCCGCTGCGAGCTTTTAGCTGCTGAAATCTCCGGGGAGCAGCCCGAGGCAACCTCCTCTTCATCCTAGGCCAACATAAAAAGCATAAATTCACTGCAACCCATAAGTTTTATAAATATTTATAACCACATAACAAAAAATGGGTTACTAACCTCGTCTTCCAGGTCCATCTCTACTCTCTCGACTTCCAGGCCCACTCTCTCGACTTCCAGGTCCATCTCTACTCTTTCGTCTTCCTCTCCTCCATTTATGGAATCAACGTCGGATCCACCTTCGCCAGGAAAATATCCGTACAGGATGTCGTGGAATGCTTCCGGTGGATCGTCGCCGATGCGCCAGAATGACATGCTATATAAAACAAATAAGAAAAATCAATAAACGTAAAAATAAATATCAAAATAATAACGTAGAAATAAAAGATAATTCATTACGTGAAGCCGCCATCATTATCGACATTACAAAAATTTTATCGATAATCAATCGACACTACGCAATCCCTATTGAAAACGTACGAAGAAATTGTTCACAAGCAAACTTCGCCCTTAGTACAATACAAATAGAGTTCAGGGGCGGCCGTTTTTTACCGTTGGCGACCGTAACTAAAATTACTAAAATAAGGCATAACACTACGTTAAATCGTTTTGTAGACGAGTTATATTTACTTCTTTAACGTATTACTTCATTTATTTACAAAATTTTCAAGTGAAAAATATAACTTATTAGGATATATTTCTTTCAAAGGATTATCTAAAAATACTTATAATGAGTAAAATAAGCTATTTACTACTATAAAACAGTACTTACATTCGTGAAAATCCAAAAAATCACTTAATAAACAGCTCTAAGACGGCACACATGACACACCACGCGCACTCGACGATTTCCAAATGACTAATACAAAATGGTCGCTCATGAAATAAAGTATTATTGTTCATTCAGAATGTGGTCAATATACCAAAGGTCGAATCTAACCAAACTTCTTCATACAAAAGTAGTCTCTAAGTCAGCGAAATACATCATATAATCGAATGAAAGAGGCGGAACCCGGGTTCCGCTTGGGATTTGACGGAATGTTGCAATAAAAATTGCCCGGCACCCGGGTTCCGGTTGGGTATCTAAGGGTTAAAACGCTCTAAAATCGTCGAACATGTGCAAAAGCGCTTTGTTAAAATATTCCTGGCGTAAAAGTTTGTAATCGCGTTTAAAACGCCCGTTCATTACTTCAATGACCCAACGATAAATTGTGATTTGGCGAGACTTGTTGGCTTGGGTAGTTGACTAGTAGTTAATTGTGTGGCATGTCGATCTTTTGTGGGTGGTATAAGGCCTTCATAGTCATACATTCCAAGATTGTTTATGGCGTCTCTAAAACCTCTATACAAAATAAACACATCGTGCTGAGCAAGAAATACATGCAGGTTCTTCGTTTTCTAAATTATGTATCCGTCGCTACTAGTAATTATGAACGGTTTCAATAAATTGGAAAACTTATGTAAGCTGTAAGTCAATCTTTGGAATAAGAAGTTAGAACTTTAGAAATATAAACATCTACGAATAACAAAACTACAGGAAACCTAACTCCCATACTTCAACCTTTTTAAATTTGGCTCCTTTTCGAACACTAAAATATGACAATTCAGATTCTCGCCAAGGTCGTATCATAATATTGCGCGCTGGACGACAGCCTGCGCGGTTATTGTCACTGTCACAGTTATGAAACAAAGCCGTGGACAATAATAATTGTCAAAAGCGGATGGCATTATGCAGTATACACCAAACATATCTACTATGACGAAGAAAGGAGTACATATTTATTATTTTAAAATCAAACATTTTCTCTGATCCTTAAGTCATCGATAATAATAATATATAATAATTTTGAACAAACCTTGTACGACTCGGACGAATTTAAAACTATCCAGAGCACCTAGACAAGACGTTTTCAGATTACAAAAATCTATGTGCTAAATTATTACAGAATTTAAATAAAAAATTTACGGTGCAAATGCAGATTTTCGTAATCTCTTTAATTTTCGGTCATTACTCATACAAAATATATCATGACTATTAAAGTGTATGCGACATAAACGAGTAATCTGGCTCGGCATCCAATTCGGTTCGTTTCTTACTAAACGAAGTACGAACGGCATTATAAAAATAAGATACTCCATACTGATGTCAGTCAGACCCTCGTTTATGAATTATGATTAAATTGTTACATCTTGCATAACACTGTCCATGGCGACTTTGTAAAAATTTTGTAATTATATTATTTTTTTATTATTGCATTTTTACAATAACATGTAAACTTAATAAGACAAACACAAAGAGATCAGCTTAATTTTACGCAAATACCCTGGCATCCAACTTAAATAAACCATCTTTTTGGGCATATTTTTGGGTCGGAAAAAATACAAGAACTTTACCTAAGCATAATTTTAAAAAATTCACTTACTGATGAAACTTGAAAGGTTATTCCTGTATTAAAAGTCGTATCTGTATGACTTCTACACCATTTCACAGGGCATTTAGGCATTTTAACAACGAAAATTTTGTAAAAAGCTACGTAAAAAGTAAGTAAACAAATTGTAAAATGAGTTTGACAATAATTATCATGTCAACCTACCTGGTTGTAGTGATGGGACTCGAATCAAAATTGAGTATTAGAATCCATTCGAATCACCACGAAAATAATCGAATCGTGATTCGAATCAACCTTTGATTCGAATAGACTGTTGACTCGAATCAAATCTTTAATTCGAATAGATTGTTGATTGGAATCAAATCCTTGATTTGAATCAACAATCTATTCGAATAGAAGTACATAGGTAGTAAGGAGAAGTGTATAAAAAACATGTAGAACTTTTTAAAAATCTTTTATTAAATCAAATACTTAAAAAAACAATACTAAAATTATAAACTTTTCTTCTACTAACCAAATAAAAACAAAAGAGTTAGGTATTTACCTAATCAAAACAAAAAACTAATCAGATACTTTCCGTATTGAAGAATAAAAATATTAGTAATCAAACAAGTAATTAAACTTTACAATACAAACAAGAATTAAAAAGTACTTATTAAATTTTATTAAGTAGGTATTTATTATTTATTACTTTTATTTATTGGTAAAACTATTCAAAAATAGAATTTCATCAACTTTTTCACCACCTCGTCCTTGGCCTTAGGCGCCGTCCAATCACAGGCCTTCGCGCCCGCACCGGCCCAATGAGAGCTCGCGTCTCTATAATCGCATTGAACATTACCTTATATGGTATTAATCTTTCGCGGGGCGTTGCATTGACGTGATTCGAATCAGCTCGTGGATTCGAATCAGCTCGTGAATTCGAATCAGCTCGTGGATTCGAATCAACTCGACAATTCGAATCAAATTATGTTCGAATCAATTTAAAAACTGACTCGAATCGACATATAAATGTCATGATTCGAATCATTCGAATCAAATGTGATTCGAGTCCCATCACTACCTGGTTGAATGTCACTCGTGTATATATACACGAAAAATGTGTACCGAACACATGCATAAAGTATACATGTATTCGGGTCACATTTTGTAGCCTTTTGGTGCACTTTTTTTGACGGAGTTACTCTTCCTGTAGTTTAAAGCTCACTGATAAACATATTATGTTCCATCTAGGGAACGTTCGACAAATTTGCTACTCGATTAATTCGAATATTTTACCAAAATTTTTGAATAATTCGAATATATTCGAATAATTCAAAAATTTTGAAAAATACTGCAAACTCTGAATAAGAAGTTTCGTAAAACCTTTTTTGTTAATGGTATGAAGTAAATAATTCTTATTTTTTACTTTTATCAACAGTTAATATTGATAGTAAAATAAAAGTAAAAAACTAAATCGACGGACAGCGCTTGAAAAGGTCTGTAACACTGTTTCGGTTTTCTCTTTTTTACCTTGTCGTGTGTAAGCTCATCAAATAATCTTTATTTTATCACATGGTTATAATTTAATAAACGTGTGATAAATATAAAATAATAATAACTTTCAACAGAAGCTCAGGAGTGTGTGATTTTAGGCACTATACATTTTTTTGTGTGTCAACACGTTTTTGGAGCTAAAATGCGTTTATGAGTTCCGAAGCCGACCAAGAAATTTTAATTATATTATCAAACGTAATTGTGGATAACAATGAAGTTTAATGAGTGTATTCCGTGCTCGATTAGACCACATGAGCACATAACAACGTGATAGTGCAATTTTGGAGGTAAAATGCTTGCCCCAGTTTGTGACTCCGTTTCCAATGCATTGCATTTATCATTGGCCGAGGAGTCGCAAAATTCATCACTCCTCGACAACAGGCTATACTCATCTGTAAAAAGTGTTTTGCTTACTAACATAGAGTTTGAAGAATCTGGCGATTACCAAAGCAACGTTCTCGACGGCTTGAAGACTAAGTACGTGGTGTTACCACCCAATAAACATCTTGTTATAGAAAGTAAAATCCACAAGAAGGATATTTGCAATGGAAATCAATCTTCTGAAAATGGGAAAAGCAATGAGGAAGTATTACCAAAACCAAAAAGGACTCTCTTCTCAATTGATAATGTTCAGCTGGGATATCAAGGTTCGTGGTCAGCTGGAGTGGGCATGCAGAATGTTGGCAACACATGTTACTTGAACTCCACTCTGCAGGCTCTGTTCCATGTGCCTGCCTTTGTAAACTGGCTTGTATCGGAATCCTCACACACTGAGAAGTGTAACCAACAGGAAGCGTGTGTGATTTGTGGTATGTATGCAACATTGATGGCAACACAGAAAAGCAATGAGCTCCAGTGAAGCCTTGGCAAGTGTACTCCAAACTACGCTTTATCTGTAGACAACTTACGCCTGGCCGACAAGAAGATGCCCATGAATTTTTAAGGTATCTGGTAGAAGCAATGGAAAAGTCTTACCTCTCAAGATTTATAAATGCTGATAAATTAGACCAGTACAGTAAAGAAACATTTCCACTCAACCAACTTCTTGGTAGATACTTGAGGTGTACAGTCAGATGTCTCACATGCCATCACTTATCCGCTACCTTTCAACACATACAGGATTTATTCTTAGATATTAGAAAACATTCAACTCTAGATGAAGCTTTAGATTCCTTCTTTTCTAAAGAAAAACTAGAAGACTTGGGTTACAAATGTGAAGCATGCGATAAAAAGGTATCTGCTACTAAACAATTATTTGTGGAAAAGGCTCCAATGGTTCTCTGCATCGCTCTGAAGAGAATCTCACTAGCAGGGGACAAGCTATCAAAACACTTGCAGTTTAGGAAAAAAAATAACCTCAACAAATATATGTATAACAAGAGTAACATGCAGAAAGTTTCTTACCGGCTAGTCAGTTTAGAGACACACTTTGGGCCCTCACAAAACTGTGGACATTACACTGCCATTGGGCAAGGCCCCAACGGTAACTACTACGTCTACGGACTCGCGGCCTCACAATCCATGAAGCTCAGGGATTAACGAGTCCTTCGGTGATCATCATACAGACCAAGTCCCGAAAGCTGGCAATCCATGACAGCGTTCCTCATGCAGTCGTAGCTATATTCCGGCACACTAACACCTGTGTCTATTACACTGACACTGATGGAGACGCTGTGGCAAGCTTCATAAAAAGAACCACGGAGGTGTCAACCGAACACATAAAAGATTATAACGCCTACGTAGCTTACGTCTTTGATAGATGTTTGTATGTTTCGTATAACCCATGGAGTCAAGACATTATTAACAAGCGCTTCACATTTTGTACGAGCGCACGAAATAGAAGTAGCTACGTTGGAATCCGAAAACAAAATCTTAAATAAGTTTCTGGTGCAATCCATCGATTTAAAAGATTGGTGGTGTTTTACCGTATGAAACGCTAAAGATAGTTCTGCTGCCGACTGTTTAGAAGAGATCGCTTTACTTTTAGGCTGAAATATTGTGTCAATTTTAGGAGTGTTTGGAGCGCTTGTACTCATCTTTAAATGTTTTCCAATTTTAATATGCTTGTCAACATCTCCAACCCCTTTATGTTTAATTGAAACGAAACAGTCACAAATTGTACACTTCACTTCATTGATATTTCGTCCTTCTTTCAAAAACGGAAATCTTGCTAGTAAAGTGTCATTATATGTGCACAGTCGTTTGCTAGATGAAGCCATTTTACACTAAAACACACAAATACAAGATTTACTTTTTCACATAGGTTATAATTTACTTTACGAGCAAAAGTTTACAAACACATTCAATATTTTCATAATTTTTTCGTAAAACAAATTAGACGAGTGTTTACTACCATGTAACACAATAAATATTTGTGGGACAGCTTGTAATTGAATATTTTTCTCAACGTATGTACGTGCGTTAGTTTATCGTTGTAACATTATACTGGTGGCGGTGGACTGGCTGGTGCCATCAGTGCTGCCAACATGAAAACAGTGTTGCCACCTTGAAAACAGTGTTGCAAATTTTAAAAATATCGTGTCGTGCGTGGGTGAGGTGAAAAATGTTTTTTTGTTCTTTTAACTAAGTACGACAAAAGTCCGGACTTTTATTGAAATGTCCGGCTTTTTGTCAGGACTTTTGTAATACCTAGATGGTAACCCTACTTTGGGGGTCACAAACGTGGCCGTTTTTGTTTTCTCCATAACTTTAGTTGATTTTAATTTTTTTTTCTATTAGCAGCACTTCTCTGAACGTCACTTGACTGCTATTTGTAATCGGCATTTTTAGTAGGAGCTAACGTTTTTGCATGAAGCTAAGATTAATTAATTTCCGTGTCTGCTTCAATTTTGTAAAGCGTAACGCCGAACGCGTCAACGAAGTGTTTATAATCATGAAGTGATGGTGTACGATATCGATCTCGATTTTTAATATAAAGTTTGGTATAGTAATCAATATGCCTCTTTATTCAACTATACACTATACAACTCAATATGTAATGAGAATATATGTAATGAGAAGTATCCCAAGCCGACCGAAAAATACGATTTGCACCAAGATATGTTATGGTTCCGAAGATACTAAGAGAACTCCGGATTCCTTATAGATATAAGTTTGGGGGTTGGGGCGCTGTTAATTTTTGTTGTAAATGGCCTCCATTGCATAGGTATTCCATTCACTTGGATTTTCTTATTTAATTCGACTGATACTCAACAAGCCAGGGGCCTTAGGGGTTGCTTCTCCACTTCCTGATAAGTTTCGGATAGGCTACCCACAACTTACTCGTATCTGATAGATGAAGTATGGAGTATCTGTCAGATAAGTTGTGGATAACATATCCGACACTTATCAGGAAGTGGTGAAACAACCCCTTAAGGTTGCGATTATTCTATAATATAGGTTGCCCAGTTGATAGTTTTTGTAAAAACCAACAATATAAAACGTGTTTTAAAAGTTCATGATCGGTTTTTCCATCATTTTCCAAGTGGAAAACAAGAGCCAATACCGTCCCAGACAAAGAATCATCTCGTGGTGACAGCTCGTGCCCTGAACAAAATATATTCTGTCTGTGACTGACTTTCATATGATTGCATACCCATTCCAACTGCTTTATTCTTTATACGTTGTTTAATGTCTAACCAACCTTTCCATTTCGTTAAGACTTTTGGTCTAGACTCTAGCTTAATGTTTCGGGATAATCTATATAATTGAGAAAAAATTTCCTAAAGGTGAGATACAATGGGACGTATCTTCAAAAGTTTTGCTTCTAACCGCGTCATTTCGTTGATGTTGTTGCTGTCGTCATTGTTGCTGAAATGAAGACATTTCCCAAGCAGGAGGAAACGGCTTTAACTCATCGTAGCCGCAAACCCAGCCGAGGAAGCGTGTTTGCCGCAGGATGTGGCTAAGATAGAAAAAAAAGTTTTAGATTTTTTAGGCGCTACTTGAAAATTACATTTCGTTGAACATATGCGTGCTGTATCTTGCTTTTTAAACAAGTTTCTGCATCCTGCTGTAAACTGGTTGGATTCATCAGGACTTAAGCAGATTTGAGATTTGGAGCTATCGTTGATGCATGGCATGGCATGGTATGGCATGGCTGTCGTTGTTTAGTGACATTTAAATGTCCGGGAATCCACATAGACATGTGGATTCCCGGACTATAATAAGAATCAGATAATACCAAAATACCCATGCGGAACATTTATAATTGTACTTAAATATGGATTCTTTATATTCAGAAAATATTACTTTTAGAAAATCCAACTTAAGAAAAGCTACTTCAGAGCAAAACCTGATTTTGAATATCACAGATGATTATTCCTCTTCCACATCTGCCAAAGTCAGCCAAATGTTACACATAACACCTTAGAAGTTACTTACTAGGTTACTTTTAAATTAAGTAACTATTAACCTACAAATATACAAAAAGTCAGCTGGTTAGGGTGCCGTTTTAGGGTTCTGTAATCAACAAAACTTGGTTGACTACTGTACCCTAAAACGGAACCTTTCTTCCTTCCTTGTCACTTCCTTGATTTTCAATAACTCGATCACAGAACCAGGCCTGTCTCACTTCCATACAAACGGTGCGAAATCGCCGAGATTTTTACCTACTATTCTGGAAAACAACCTAATTTCAACCTTTTGCATAGCGTGTAGCGTTCATAGTACAATAACTGTCTGCCGTCTCGCTTTAATCTGCCAGGGCTGTCAAGCGAACGGCGCGGCGGCGCGGGGCCGGGTACTATTACTTTTGTTTCGCGGATGTGTGCGCTGCGTATGCGACAAGTCGAGCGAGTGCCAGCCTATTGAGACTAGGCCGGTGACCGGACGCTTGCGTTTATCATACCTAAACTCGGGAGTGAGACTTCTGTACCGTAAGGTACTATTATGTATTCTGTGACAGTTCTCGAGACCTGGCGTTGATATCAGACGTCACGTCGCGTCGGCGCTCTGATATGGTGCGCAAAACAAGCATCCTCTAGTAGGATATTATTATAAACAATAAGATTTCCAACAAAACAAATATTGTGTTACTTAATTTAATGTAGGGAATATTATTATAATGATATGATTTAAATGATAAATAATAAATGAAACAATCTTGGTTAGGTGGGTACAAGAAGTGTTTATTACAAAAAACTACATAATATAAGTACTAAAAATCTTCTTCAGAATATATGATTGGCTCGATGCCAGTCATTGTCTCATCATCGCTGTCGCTGATCTCACTGTCCGAATCTCCTCGCCTAGGGATATAATCATTTTCCGAACATTTTCTTCTTCAAGGTGGTCTTTCTCCCAATACTCCTGTTGTAATCTTTCAACGTGATTCACTTCTTTTTTCCAGTCGGAAGGTGTGATGGAATTAATCGCATCTCTTGTTAATTTTTCTATTTCTTTTTCTGACTGGCTAACATTTTTGTCTGCCACCCTTTGCTTCACTAGATTCCAGATATCGTCGCGGTACATGCAATAGGTCGAATGTGAGTTAGGTATCACTTTACAGGATTATTTTATGTTGTGTTAGGTAAATAAGATTTGCGATGATGCATTTTGTATTAAAATTGGATATGAAATCATAACATAGTACAATAGTGGTTATTGACTTTACAGTTTTTGTGAAAAGTTGACATAGGACATATTGCGTCTGTATCAAAAACCATTTTGATGACATAGGTAAAATTGATATCAAAACAGAAAAAAACATAATCATGTAAATATTTCAGTTTTTATTTATTATGTAAGAATAAATTTATTTGTGAAGTAAAGTCTCATAGAATTGACGATAATCTTGTGGAATCAATTGTTTTAGTTCTTGCAAGTGCGTAAATTTCGAAGTTTCAATTGGAATTGGTCCTGTGTACAGTTTGGGATGATCTGGCAGTGATTCCAGACGCTTTGGTCGTACAGGTAATTCAGCCCATTCGTCTTGGAAGCACAGTTTGTAACGAATAATGCCATTAGGGGTATACTGAAAAGCAACCACATCATTAACACAGGGATCGCCAACTTTGTTGCCAGGGCGAATACTTTTGTAGTATACTGGCTGAAATGTATAAAAATCTTCACTACAACAGTAAATTGTTTCATAAGGCCGTGGGCGTTGTCTTGCAGCTTGAATTATTGGAATGTAGTCTGCTGGTGTGTAGACTTCTCTTCGATTGCGCAATTTTTGCTCAATAGTAGAATTAATGGAGTCCACTTCCATGAAGGTATGCCCAACTTCCAATTATTTTTGTTCTATTATTACGTTTGTTTTAATGCTCAATTCTAGCAATGCATTAGAAAGCTTGATATTTCGGTTCTGATATCCACAACCATCACTCCAAATCGTAATTTTTTCGGGGTGTCTTTTTTCTATTTCCTTTTGTAAAAAGTCTGTATAAATTGATGCAAATACATCACTTTCAATCCCTGCCACAGCTTCGTGCCAAACATAGCAAACGGCATCTTTAGTACTTAAGTTAAGGAAGGTCTCATTGTGGACCTTCAATTTAGTCTTGTAGTAATTTGCACTTGCATTTAGTCTTGGAGCCAATAGCACAGCCTGTAGATCTACGGTATAGGTTTCTGTATTAGGACAATTAATGGATTGTTCTTTGTCTCTTGTTTTCTCTTCTCGTGCTGATTGTTTCTTTTGCTCATGTTTTCGGAATATTTCCTCATCGCATGTTCCTGTCTTATACTGTGTACATGTATTACATTGATCCTTTTTCGGAATATAAAAATCTAAGTTCATAGCTTTCAAAGTATTGTAGAAGATTTTCCAGGATGATGCAATTTTGTTTTGTGTTTGGCATTCATCTTTATAAAAGCGGTACATCTCTCTTAGACTAGACCACAAGGGCTCAACGTAAAGTTTACTGGATGATGCTCGACAATAATGGCTTCATACTTTGGGCAGTGAATTCAGGAATTCCTCTAGATTCTTAACGATGTTTGATCTTTGTCGTGGTTTCTGAGCTTGATGTTCTTCGTTTTCTTGGCTTGTACTGGGTTGGTCTGATAAAATCCACGTGCGCACAGTCTTCTCACCAATATTTAAAGTGTTAATAAACATATTTCGGCATACACGTTTCTTCACATCATCTCCATTTTCTTTTACTGTCAAGTAGAATGTAAATCCAGTGTTTTTTCTTGAAGTGGTAACATCAGTAGTCTTTCTTCTATACTTTGGACGTGCCTGCAGTACACATCCAGTGACGTAAACCTTTTTAGCCTCCCAAGATGTCAGATTCCAAAAGTGTGAATGTATTGACTTTCGATCATCCTCACTTATCGTATCGCATTTAAAATCTTGTCTTGTCTTTAACTGTTGTTGGCTGTGGATGCCCATTACATCGTGGACCTACGCATTTAGCTTCTTTAATTTTAGTTTGCTTGTATTTCCCACTTTCCTGTTTTTCAAATCCTAGATAAGACTTCCCCTCTAATCTTAACTTTGCATTTTTCAATCTCTTCCACTCATTTATGTTAACTTGACCTTTACGCTTTCTTGGTTTTGGTTGTTCTTGATCTGGATTATTTTGGTCCGTGTCCAATATCGATAGCGGCTGTTGTTGTGTCGTTTCATTAGCCACCGAGCCATCTTGAGTTGAAATTTCAACCACTGATCCAACACAATCATCTGCTTGTACATCAGTGTCATACTCACTTTCAGGAGGGGCATACAATTCATCCGATCCTGAACTAAAATCAGTATCTAATTGATTTTGCGTGACTTCATCGTGTCTTTCAATTTCTACAGGATGAGTCTGTGTTGTGTACTCCATTATATCATGAAACTCATTGGGCGTAATCGCCCTAATCTCGGGCGTTAGTTCGGCTTCCGATGGACGTGTTAGCCATTGTTGCTCTCTAATATTATGCTTTTCTACGACGGGTTCTGCTGTCGCTGATTGTACCTGAGCACCTGCTGCATCAACAACTTTTTTCGTAGAGTCCCCCTGACTTAAGCTGGGCTGACTATCTGAGCTGGCTTGTTCTTCGCTGAATTCACCGGTACTAGTACTAATAGCTAGCTTCACCAAGCGGCGGCTTCTAGCTCCTGACATAGGTAAGTTCTGTTTTCTGTTACTCCTGCAACAAATAACGTAGTCATTTGTCAAATGCAATAGCTCCTATGTCAATTTTACCCAACTATGATTATTGCAAAATCTCCTTTGTCAACAAAAGTGTAAAAAAAGTTTAATTGTTTCATACAAAAAAAGGTTAATTAACTCCGATCTCAAGTAATTTAACCTAAGTAATAAATTGGAAAAACATTTAAAATCACAATCATTCAAGTATGATCTCGAAAAGAAAAAAATTTTGAGGTTAGTACTAAGTTAAAAATTTACTTCTTTTTTATGATTAAAAAATAACGTAATATTACTGTCTGTTATATTAAATTATATTTAAAAAGAGTTGATTACTTACAAAACAAATCAATAACGTTTAATTTCGTAAATTCACCTTTTAAACAACAAAAGACGGTTCGCATCACGGGAATACAATGACATACGACAAATCGCAGGAACCAAAACAAAGCCGTCTGTCATTGGTCATATTGCAACTAGTTCAAATGCCCGCTTCTGATTGGTCGGTAGACATAGGAGTCTTTGCAAACGTTGTGGAAGCATGTTTTGGATACTTACATGCCAAAAAGCAAAATTGCATTTTTTTTCACATTCGACCTATTGCATGTACCGCGACGATATATTCAATCGGATTTAAGTCACAGTGATAGGGCAGACGTACTATTTCCTGACCATGTTCGTTCATTAAATCGTCGACGACGTATTTTTTTGGAGGCTTTGTCCTTAAAGGATCTTTTTTCACTTGGACAATGCTATGATTTAGTAGTCCTAAGTTGAAATGCAAATTAACAATAAAGACATGTATATTTGAAAAGGTTGACAATATCTGATTCGAGGCAAGACCGGCAAATGACGGCCTTTCCTTATAAAAACTAGACGGACTTCCCAATTATTGCAATTTTAGGTTAGACACGTCATGTTGCAGGTGATAATAACGAAATTAAAGCAATATTAACGAATCGAACACCAGTAATAAGTAAAAGGATCACTAAATTACTTATGTAATCCAAGAGACTCCAAAAACTCCTTCGTATTTCCACTTTTCTTTATTTTTTTGGCAGAGACTTACACTCTGACTGCGAGTACAAAACGGGAAAAAAAATTGAGATCATTTTTTTCGTAACAGGTAGTTAGTAGCGACATACCTGTTTCTTAGGTCAAACTAACTTTGCAATATTGTTTTACCCACTGAGCCATATGAAACTAGTCGTTCAAATATGGAAGTTATTGCCGGCCGCTAGACGGACTTACCTCCCAGACGGACTTCGACACATTGACCTTAAGAGGCCGGGTACCCTTGGAATTTATCATACAAACGTAATTCCAAAATCATTTTCTCATACGAAAATATTTAACATGTTTGAGTTATTTTTCAGTTTAAGATAGTAATTACCTAGGTTCCTACACAAAAATTTACTTCAAAATATTTAAACAATTTTTTTTTTGTTTTAAATTTTTTTTAGTAAATTTACTACTAAATATTTAAACACTAAAAAATAGAGTAAAACACAAAAAAATATATAAATAAATAGTAAATTTACTACAAAATATTTAAACTAAAAAATATTTTTTAGTATTTAAATATTTTGTAGTAAATTTACTATTTATTTATATATTTTTTAGTGTTTTACACTATTTTTTGTGTTTAAATATTTAGTAGTAAATTTACTAAAAAAAAAAAAAAAATTGTTTTAATATTTTGAAGTAAATTTTTGTGTAGGAACCTAGGTAATTACTATCTTAAACTGAAAAATAGCTCAAACATGTTAAATATTTTCGTATGAGAAAATGATTTTGGAATTACGTTTGTATGAGAAATTCCAAGGGTACCCGGCCCCTTAAACAGTATTTATATATTTTAATAAGCAATTTTATCTTTGCATTCGCAATAGGCACTGAGCTACAGGGGGGTCAAAAGTGCGTCGAAACGGGTCATGTAAATAGTGCACGGCAAGCGCGCGGCCTGCTGGAACTTTACCTGCGCACTTTCGTGCGCTTTGATAATTATTATGTCACAACTCACAAGCCGGGCCTCTTTGTCGTTTGTTTAATCGTGCCTCTTTATCGCTTGTTGCGCGCTCTCGCTTGCACGCACAGGCAGGCTCAGGCGGAACTGAACACTTTTTAACACGTTGGCTGCGAACACAGATAACCCCCAGTAGATACCGCAAGTTAGAAATTTTGAGAAGATTCAAAGTCACCAAAGTTGGCGGAAAGAAAGGGGTGCGGGGAACGGATCAAAAGAACTCCGATTGGCTAGCTCAAGGTTGCAATAGAAATGCAATAAAAACTAGGGAGTTCCATAGTGTCGATAATAATATCGATAAATTTATAGTTAATTTTGACGGGAAAATCCTTGTACAACTAGTTTGTTCTTAAATTGACTATATCAAAATAAAACTTTAATTTGCTCTTGAACAGAATATTTACCCAATGATGTAACATATCGACAGTCGACACCAGAATTATCAATTAATGTAAATATTGGCGAAAATGAGTTATATATACCATTCGATTCAGAATTTCGAGCTCTATCGTTTGGTGTACTTGGAATTTCTCTATCGTTTAAAAAATGTCCCTTACAGTACACATTTTTTAAGGTTTAGACAGGTTTTTTAGTAAAAAATATGATTTAACGGACGTTACAGTACATTTGTCTCATAGTTTCATATTAAACTTGTTGCTTACTTTAATATGTCATAATTTACATTGCAAAATTCAGTGCCGTAAAGGTGCTTCCACACAGCAGTTATATAACGTTAGGTAACATTGTTGTATACCTTTTTTTACAAATTATAACAAAACACACGTTTATTTCTTGACACTTTGTAGCGTATGTTCACGCTGTTATAAAATGTTATCGTATTACACAATGTTTTATAACGTTATATAACTGCTGTCTGGGAGCACCTTAAGGGACAACTAAGCAACTTTTTTAATGTAAGGGACATGCTAGTACGGGAGCCCTAGAATAAATTTTTTACTGATTACTATCAAGCTAATTTTTTGTGAGTAGCTTCATTTTGATAAGGCGGACAACATTTTTATTTGCGAAAAATCTCGAAAGTGGTAGCTAACAGACATAGAAAAGATTTCATACTTTGAATTGATGCTCCTAAAATATGGACTATTTTATTTGTAGGACAATGTTACTGTTAAATTACATAACAATTAACCTATCAATATACAAAAATCAGCTTGTTAGGGTTCCGTTTTAGGGTTCCGTAGTCAACCAAGTTTTCTTGATTACAGAACCCTATAACGGAACCCTAACGAGCTGATTTTTTGTATATTGATAGATTCTTAGTTAAATAATTTAAGAGTAACATTGTCCTACAAATAAAACAGTCCATATTTTTGGACCATCAATTCAAAGTATGAAATCCTTTCTATCTCTGTTAGCTACCACTTTCGAGATTTTTCGCAAATAAAAATGTTGTTCGTCTTATCAAAATGAAGCTAGTAACAAAAAACTAGCTTGATAGTAATAAAAAAAAATTGTCAAGGGCTCCCGTACCAGCTATATTCTAAACGCGTAAATTTATGAAAATCTTTTGTTTATAGTTATATAGAAGACAAAATTCTCAGAAACATTCACTAGACACCTTTAAGATCGGACCAAATTAAAAAAGTTATAGACGAATGTGTATCAAAAAAGTTTTGTTTTTTGGCTCTCCTGAAAACTCGAATTTTGTCCCTTACGTTAGTTGATATTTCTGGTGTCGATATAATATTAGGTCATTTAATCAGATCCAAATACTTTAGGGGTGATTCTACACGTGAAACTAAACAACTTTTTTTAATAAACTTATATACGGAATTATTTTATTTATTTATTTGGATTTGATTTGAAATGACCTCGTATATCATTAGTTCGTATACCAGCGTACTGAACTTGACTACGTAAATATTTTTATTTTTACGCAGTTACGAGTTAAGTAAAATCTGGTTGTCCTGGCTTTTTCTGCTAGCTTATTTTTTAGTAAAAATATTATCAGGGCGAGCGAAGCGAGCCCTAGTATATCCCACAATGTTTACATTTTGTAATACACTTTACGGAAAAATTATCATGCCTATTAATTCGTGCTTTAACATAGTAATTTTTATTTATACGTAGATGTGTTATCATCAGTCAGTCAAGGTTTTTTATATATGTAAAAGTGTTATCACCAGTCATTCGAGGTGTGACGACTATATATTATATATATACAGGTTGTTAGGTTTGACACCGTTATCCTTAAAAGTTAAAACCATCAAATGAGCCCGTCAAAATGAACAACTTTTTCTATGAGAACAATGCTGGGAACTCAAAAAAATCCGTCTTCATATCCATACAAATTGCCGATCCGGGCAAATTGTATAGGTATGAAGACGGCATTTTTTTTTTTTGAGTTTCCAGCCTCTTCTTATAGAAAAAGTTGTTCATTTTGACGGGCTCATTTGATCGTTTTAAGGATAACGGTGTTAAACCTAGCACCCTGTATAAATATGGTCGAGTAAGCAGGTAAGTAATAATATTTACCGTTTAATTTAATGCTAGGCTAAATCTTATGATGTGAAGGCGATAGTACGGGAGCCCTAGAATAGTTTTTTTTTTATTACTATCAAGCAATTTTTTGTGAGTAGCTTCATTTTGATAAGACGAACAACATTTTTATTTGCGAAAAATCTTGAAAGTGATAGCTAACAGAAATAGAAATGTTGTTCGTCTTTTCAAAATGAAGCTAAGTACTCACAAAAAATTTGCTTGATAGTAATAAAAAAATCTAGGGATCCCGTACTACGATATTTATAAGTCAAATAAAAGAACACGTTTAATTTATTGACTTTTATTTTTCGCAATGATATTTTTCTAGCCCTTTATTGGTTTTTAAAATGGATCAGTTTTGTATAAACTCTTCGCAATGCGGCTTGAGGATTTGATCTTCGGGTCAAATAGAGTAGTCTTATGTCAACGTATTTTTCTGCCACACTTTTAGCTAATTCCACGATATGATTACAGCTTTCATGATCGAATTGATGCGCTTTTAATTTAGAAAATATATCTTCATTTATGAAAGTCATCATTGTTTTAGTTACAAATCGCATTTTATCGTTGTAGCAAATTTTTGATGATGCCCTTCGAATAACTTGTTCGCAGCGTCTACAAATTTTGATGACAGTTTTAGATGGATATATCAATCCACCATAATCTCTAGCACAGATTAAGCTATTATAGTTTTCTTCTAGTGATACCAATGACCGTACGCACTTGTTGCATTTAATTCTTTTTATTAGGTAATGTACCACGGCACCTGAAATATATTCTATAATACTTTCTGAAAAAAGAGAAAGAGAAATCTGTTGTACCGCTTCAGTGAAGCAGTCATCAGAGGGCCCTTCTTCCTTATCGTCTTCGACATCTCCCCTTTCAGTTGAAACGTTAATGCGCTGTACAGCAGACGAACAATTTAAAATACTTATTTCTTCCAATGAGACACAATTTCCTGTATTTGTTTCCTGAAGCTCCATATGAACAAGCATTTTACGGTATATGCCATGAAATTGTTTCGGCGTGGGGTTGTCATTTGCTCCGCCACGCGATCTGATATTGCAAAAAAATAACTCAATGTGGTCTTGACTGATACGATGAAAAGATATGTATTTACAGCTATTTGTTTGTATCAAGTCGTGGTAAAGAAATTTCAAACTTTCGATGCAGACACACAGCCCCACAAACCCGGTAAATCTTGAGAATCCACTAATCGAACTGTTTTGTTTTTTAAATTTACAGTCAGATTTAAAAGAATGTGTTTGCATTGGTCAAGCTTTTCCAGTACATTATTTGAGTTTTCTATATTTAATGCTCTTTTAAAGTTCTTGCCATGTACTTTAGAGTCCAATATGTCAAATAAATCGTTTACTAGTAGCAAAAAATCTGCTGTTGCTTCAACATTTTGAAATTGGTTCAATTTTAAAATATTTTTACAAAATTTAAGGGCTATTGAAATTGAACGACTAAACAACTGTGTGGCTAGCTTTACTTTTATTATATTTTTTTTAAAGTGCAAATGCTCAGCTCTTAGTTTATTGGCGGCATGAAACATTTCATTTTCTTGCATCTCATGCAAATTTTCTATGTGTTGCCATGAAATGATATTGTCTTCAGCATTTTTGAACTGTCTATAATGTTCAAAACTATTTCTAACTAACTTGACCATATGCGCGGGATCCAGGAATACGGCTATTTTATGATTATTTACTTCAAAATGAGTTTTCAGAGTATCGGGATCTAATTTGCATCCAAGTTTTTTTACCATGGCAATGTTAGCCGGACACCCATCAAATGTAACGGCTTTTATTATAATATTTACCTCGTTGCAAAGCTCAATAGCTTTAGTTAGCAAAAACACTTTCTGCTCTGCTGTGACTCTATTTATTAGAAAGTAACCGATTGGCACTTTCCATTTGCCGTGTAAGGGCACTACTAGATACACGAGCGCATCAGTGCATTCTTCTCTGCAATCTGTATCAATACTGCTTCCAAAATCAACATAACCATAGTTTTTTTCAATTTTACTCCTAATCTTCATCTCATCAAATATTATAGTACAAAACAATGGTTCCGGAGACTGCCGTGCTTTTATTTTTAAAGCTTCAAAAGCTTCTTTAGTAAACCCTGAACTCCCGTCTATTGTTTTGTACCATTTCCCTAAAGTTTTTATATGTGGCAAACACGAATTAAAAGTTTTTCGCACATAGTTGTATGCCTTGCTCGAATAAAAGCACAATGTTAAGGCAAACGCTCGAAGCTCAGGAGAATATTTTTTTTTTACTATCGTGCCCGATTTTCCCCTAAGCGTTTGCCTTTTAATAAGTTCCCGGCATTTCACACCTACTGAAGTAAGTATGTCTTTATTTTCCGTTGTTATAAAATTTTTGGCTTCTAAGTCGGCTAGTAATGATTTAAGTGAAGTGATTTTTCTCTTCAGTCTTCTGTTATTGTCACGCACCTTTCTGATTTCTTTGTTTTTTATTTTAACAGTATTTTTCAATTCAATAACCCTACGACAAAGATGTTTCTTGACGGGACTATCATATGCCGAAGGAGTTGTTGGATCGAAATTTAATTTCCGTTTTCGTTTTGGTGTTTCTGAACCACTTGCTTGGATCTCACAAACTGTATCAAATTTCGATGAGGTCGGACCACATTTCTGAAATTAAATAAAACATCAGTTTAAATCTGTTTTATTAAATAATTTAGCGAAGATACAGTAAGACGAAATACTAAATAGGTGAAGCAACATCATCAGAACAGTCAATTAAATTGAGTATAAGTTTGCATGTAATTACTTCTCTAGCTAGTTCAGCATCAGCCGCATTTTATCTGTATTTAAAGTTACTGGTTGTGGTGCCTGAAAAACAAAAATTTTCAAGTAAATAAAGTAAATAAGAAGTTAATAAAGAAGGAGGGGCATATCGTACCTATTAATGTAGCACTTTGAGACATACCAAATAAAAGAGCTTGAAAAGTTTAACATTTTATTGTACGACGAAAAATCTCTGAACCGTGGGAGAAAAAAGTTAACGAGGGTAGAAGGTAAGAAAAAAATCACAAAAAGCACCATGTATTATTGCATCAATTTATAGTGTTGCTGATAAGGAATCATTTCTAGAAAGTAATCGTACATGGCAAACTTGAGGAAAGTGTTGTATTTTAGTATATTATTGTTTCATATTTTAAAGAAATGTATGGGAAAACAATAAAACCTTAAAAATCTAATCTTTCCTGGATTTTATCGTATATTGTTACCTTGGAGTAATTGTTTATAATAAGCAATACTAGCGAATGGTGCAATAATACAGGGTGTTTTATTTTTCCTTAGAAAAAAAAACATCCCTTATTGTTGCACCATGCGCTAATAACAACAAACCTGTTCCTTATTTTTGTTTTGTTCAAGTTTACTTGAGAGAATATTCTTTCACAAGAAGCATTTGACAATGGCAAAATTAAGAGAGCTTTTGCAAAGTTTGAAATATTAGTATATTTTGGAGCTCCATTTGCATCACGCATTTTCCCAATCGCTCCCCAGATTTTATCCACATAACAAAGGCCATTCGCCTAACATGCTTGGACTATAAAAATCTTATAAAACGTAACTTGATGAGACATATGTAATTTCAATTGCCTATTTAAATGTAACAAATCACAGCATTTAATATATTTTTAAAAGCTGGGAGTTTCAAGAAATAGTGTATTAAGTTTTTGAGGTTGTGGCGTGTAGAAAGAGGGAGAAGAAGACGGCCTGTCATTAGTGACAGCGGTTTTCTCTCGCCCTCTTGGCACGAACTACGAAGCAAAAGAGCTATTACCTACCTATGAGGAGTCGCTATCTTGTTATTATGTGATTTATCCCTTTTATAACTATTAACTTATAGGTATTATGTATTTCACTATCAACTGTAACAACTATCCCTTGATTCGGGACCAACTACGTATGTACCTGCTGAAATAAACGGTATATTCAACTACAAACAAGTTTCACTTTAATAATAAACTATCATTTTACGCTCTTCGGGAGATCGCAGACGACAGACTTTTGTGCGATCAAAGTCTGCGGCTTACATACATTCCGCATGGCGCGCGCCATGCGGAATGTATGTAAGCCGCAGACTTTGATCGCACAAAAGTCTGTCGTCTGCGATCTCCCTTGAAATCTTCAAGCGTATTTAAGCAGGTCGTATGGGTCCGGAAATACTACTGGCGATAGTTCAACTGTTAATTGCCTTTAATGACTATTTGTGCACCAGATATTTATGGTGTGCATACTTTTACAAAATAATTCATATTTTCCCCATATCTAATAAATACTACTCTAAAAAATAAAAACATTTTTTTTGGACCAACTATCCTCCAAAACAAATAGGAATTTAAGTACTTTTTAAGATTACTTTAAAAATATCTACTACTAGGTAATCAGAAAGGGTATAAATGAAACATGTTGATTTTTCTTTCCTTTATTATAACTCTCGTATGAATACATCATCAAGGAATGCTGCAGGAGCAGCTACATTTGGTTCATGTCTGGCCCATCCAAGATACCAAACTATGGTCATTATATGAGCACAGCATCCTAGTGTGCGTCGACCAACAATACAATTGCAACAATATTCTCGTATGCCAGCTAACCCAGATGTGTCATTATTAATTAAAATATATACATAATATTGTTTCCTCCCAACATGCCTTGACTTAATTCGACCTCTTATAATTGAGACTTCATTCACATTTACACCCAAATCTAATAAATCCAAAGAATCCGGTATTTCTATACAGACCTCAATTCTGTACTGCCCGTGGAACTTAGTATGCTCCCCAAAATATGAGCGCGCTTGTCGAAGTTGATAAGTTCCTAGAGCAAATAAAATAAGATCTTCATATTGAAGTCGCGGGAAATATAATAGATTATTATCTGCCGTTATATTTATAAAATTAGAAGACCGTCTATTTAAATGATTGTTTTCTACAACATTGGCTAGATTATTATGCAAGTGCATCCTTTGGTAAATTCTATTTAATATTTGGGGAGCATTGTCGTGATTTTTAAGCCGCACACCAAAACGATTCAATAAAGCTGCTGCAATTTGAAATTCTTGCATCATGTGTGGTAGGGATTTATTAAAAAATTCTTGCCGAAATAATTTAAAATCACGTTTAAAGTGGCCGTTTACCACTTCAACCACCCATCGGCAAAGGGTTACACATCTTGTGCGGTTTGCTTGCGCAGTGGTTAGTTGTCTTTCCCCCTCTGAAACTGATTCTGGCATATATGGTTTATAATTAAGATTTTCTAATAAACTAATACAGTCACGAAAACCTCGGTCAAGAATAAAAATATCGTTTTCTCGGAAATATTGTCTCAAAGGCATGTTTTCATCACTAAACAAGGAAGTCATAATTTCAGCATCTGAGTCAGTAGCTTTAAATGGACCAAAACAATCTAAAATGTAACCGTCACATAGCACTAACATGAATGGTTTTAAAAGATTTCTATACTTGTGTAAAGAATATGACTCTTTCTGAAACCTATAATTAGCACTCTTATGGGCATAAACATAAGTTCTGTCTGTGACTCCACCAGAATTATATATTCCATTGGGAATTAATAAATTATGGTTAAGTATATTCTGTCTGCTTATTTGTTCAATACCTAAGTTATTAGGTACAAAATATTGACTAAGTTTTTCTCGTACATTGTTCATCCAACGTTCTAAACTTCTTCGGGGTATACATATCAAACTGGCTATCCTCTCATCAGAGTCTCCATTCCTTAATTTTATTAAAAATGCTACTAAGCCAATCACTCCCTTATGCATAGCTCGAATTTGAGGAACTTCAACCAATAAATTATTGAATTTTTCTTTTGTCAATCCCAACCAGTATTGAAAGAGATGATCATCTATATTTAGGGAAAATCAATTAAAGTATTCCTGTTTAAATTAATAAAAGAAAACATATGTTCCACTTGATCCACTGTGAACACATCACTACTATTTTCTGAATTGTATAAAGTGTCCCAGTTATTACTTATTAAATGGTCTGAACAAGCTCTAGCATGTACTGGTATATAAAAATTATAGTCCATAATAATTTTAATGCGTAATTCGTCAGAAATCCGATGTAGTTCCCGGTTATTACAATATGAAAATAAACATTGTGCAGCAGTATTAGGTGCTCGCCTATAGTTTTGTAGTGTAATGGATGCAATCTGTGCAGGCTCAGATTGTGTAATTACTGATGGTGTTTCAGGAACCCATTCCGATAAAGATGAAGTTGATCCACTGGGATTGAGCGTCACATTGCCAATTTCTTCAGATCCTTGTTCTGGTATGTCAAGTATTTCTGATTGTTCTGTTGCTGAAGAAATTGGCTGCTCTTCAATCATCAACTCCGACTGCTCTATTGCCGAAGGGGACTCTTCGATTATCAACTCTGACGGCTCTATTATATTTGTTGAAGGCAGAGATACTGGTGTGGTTTCATTTTGCTCTGACTGCATAATGTTCATAGCAGTCCTTCTTGATTTCATCCAACATGAATGACAAACTCTGGCATTCGTAGTTGTCTAGAACAAAAACAAAATATCATGATTTTTCATTAAGTAAGCCATCAAATGTTTACACCATTAATAGTTTTTATCTACAAATCTATATACCTAGTTTAATAATCAACAGAGTTTTAATAACAAATTACTTTGATATCATCAAGTTTTATGGTTTTGTGAAAATAATTTCACATTTATAAACACACTTATTCTTTTCTAACAAAAATGTTTATATGGAACATGTATTAGATGAAGAACAAATAATTATTGATATAACCAATGCAGTTGGTATCTTAGTTAAAGAATAATTAGTAAAAATATGTCAGTATGTGAATTACCTGTTGTGTTTCTGTGGAATTCATTTTAATGGTAGCGATCATTTGTTGCAATTCCGAAGGATTATTGCGAAATATCAGGTCACTTTTTCGTCGAAGAATGGAACATCCACACATAAGGCATACATTAGAGTGGCCCACAACTTTAGCATGTTGACTACTCCCTGGATGTTGGTTGTCATTACTTGATAGTTCTGTATGGATAATCTCATTAACCCTCTTCATTGTAGCATCAAAACAAGCTTGGCATATTATGTCATGCTCCGTAATCTGTAAAATAAAATACATAATAGAACTGACATTTTTTTTCATCTCCTAAAATATTATAGCTATTGAAATGATAATGAAGTACCTAAGTATGCTAAAGCGTGTTGCGTTATGGTTTATCCGTAAGAAATTGATTTAAGAACTTACGATTTGAGGAGAGATCCTTTCAGCTATAAAAGACACCACTCTTGTATCCAGCTCTAGGACAGAGTGTCGCGCAATGCGATTTACACACAATCCACAGGTAAGACACTTAATGCGTAAAGACATTTTAGCTACGTCTTTCACTTTATCATCCAAACCGTGTCGAAATACAAAGTCCAATAAACGAGTGCCAGGTCAAACAGAGTAGAATCAATCGGAGTCCGTAAACAAAGCCAAAACGCACAAAAAACAGAAGATAACACAAAATCGCACAGAACACAGAATTGACCCCAAAGGTACAAAACGGTCTGCGCAGAAAAATATGAATCTTTTGTTTACTTGTCAATTGTCATAAAATAGGGAGGTCCACAATCGATCGGTTACTGTAATATCGATTTTTTTTAAAAAGATTATTAGTTTCTATTTTCGTTATTCAAAAGACTATTTAGCTCTTATTAAGTCTAATTATATTAGTAATCTATCGTATTTCTATTAGTCATAGATTTACACGGTCATTTGAAGTAAAAGATATCAGCGTCAAATTCAGTTCGAGTCAGAAATAATATCGATTTTGACAGTGGAAAAAAGATGGACTTCCCTACGAATGACAGATGGGTTCAATAAAAAAAAAACATTGCCCTTCGTTCAAAAACGCCAAATCAATATTCATATTTTGAGAGACGAATATCTTTGTTTTCCCAGCTTCTAAAAATAAACTGTTTTTATATAATGATAACATTTTACCTAAACTATATTTTAGTGATAGTTCCACCTTGGTAACAAGAACCTTTTTTTTGTAGTCCATTTTGGCCATTGTTCTTTGTACTGGTGCTACTTCCACCAGATTCCAACAAATCGCTTACACTTTTGTCAAATTTCATTTGTCGAAATTCGTCGTCAATTTTCTGAAGATTATTTTCATCTACTATATTATTAGGAAATTAATTTGCAATGTTTACTGTTGATAAAGTCTAAATCTTTATAAACAACATTTTGTGGGTCTAAAAATTGTAAGTCTTTAAAAAGATTACTTAGTGGCAAACGTGTTTTTAGCTGATTACAGAAACTTTGATTTGACTTTGAAGAAAAGATTGAATTCCAGGTTTTAGGCTAACATCTGCAGATAGACGATCGATTTCTTTACTAACGTTCACACCCAATTACAAAGTGGATCTGTGGTTTTTAAATAATTTCCTTTTATATAACAACTCAAAAGGCCCACGTACACCTCGGAAATGTCTTTAAATGATGTGTGAACTGTGGTATAATCCCCTTGAAATATAGTGTTCAGTTTGTTAACTGTTTGCAGTATACAGGGTGTCAAAAGACCGCTTCCGATAACTTCGTGGGGTTATTATAGGGCATGAGATATATCCATTGGTGCAAGTAATTTTCTTTAAATCGCCAGTTTTTAAAATAGTCAAAATTTTCAACACGCAATGTATAATGCTGATGTAAATGCGCGATAATATCGCGCGCCAGTGGAGCCCCGCCGGCCCCGGGCTGCGCCAGCCCCCCCGCGCCGCCCGCGCCAAGTCCCGCGCGCGCGGCCCTGCGCTAGACAAAACAGCTGATCGTGGTGTGCCCTAGGCCCTAGCCCGTAGGTAGTGAATAAACCACCAATATTGTAATGATTATTAAATAACAATTGTTTTCACGATTTAATAAAATGTTAGAATTTATTAATTACCGTTTCTTAGGTTTATTACTCAAAAATACTCAGTTTTTACTTCCGGCCAAAAAGGAAAAGTAATCATAATTCTCATCCGAATCAGGTTGTAAAAATACAATACACAGTTACTATGGAAAAAAATTCTTGATAACATGTTCACTGACCTGTGATCAGCTGTCTGCTTTTATGAAATGCAGTTCGAGCTGTGCTCCATCTAACTCAATGTAGATTGCAGAGTTTTTCAACACGAAACAAAAGTAAACAGGAGACATTCCAATTCTTTTAAAAACACTTTTTACTGCACTGTTTAAACCGCACTATCGTCTATCGACGACGATGTTCACCCTCGTTCCATAAAGGTTTACGAGTATTAAAAGTTCATTCACATTTCATCGCACATTCTTCGGACGTATCACGTGAAAAAATAGTTAAGAATGTCACAAAACAAGCAATAAGACCAGAACATCCGTAAAATTACAAAACTTAAACAAAAACTTCACAGTACACCAGCGCGGCGCGTGTTTACAGCAGACTAAATAAAATTAAAGAAAAAACTTTGTTAAATAATAGGGATGTATCCCTCTGCATATTTTGAGTTATCGATATTTTTTTATCGATGAATCGTTATTAATTGTTTTACATACGAGTAAGTATTGATTACAGTCAAACTAAAAAAAACAAATACCTACTCAATGTTAAGAATAGTGACAATAATAATTAAAAGTTATTTAAAATTAAATAGGTATTATTAAAGTATTTTCATTGCATGCGTAAACGCGTATACGCGCATACGTATAACGCATAACGCGTACCATAGTATAACAATCACTTTATCACGGTAATGTAGGTATCGAAATTATCGAATGCAACTTGACTATGTATCCCGATAAAATTTTCTGAATGTATAACCTCTTAATAGAGTTCATTTTAAAAATGAGATTACATCTACTAAATAATAGTTATAATTTTTATTATTTAATGGTAATTTAAATATCGACTACATCGTTTTGAATTAATAGGGTACAACACTTAGATTGTCCTTGAAATGGATTAGCGACACGTGCGTTGTGCTAGGCAGAGCGGCGGCGCTTTGTCGGGTCCGCATCAAAGGACAAAGCAAGCCGCCGCCCGTGTCGGCAGGTGTCGGTGTCCTTTGACGTCTTCACCGAAAGCCGATAAACATTATTTTAAAAATTAAAATAGATTTTTCTAATTTAGTAGCCATTTGGGCATTGAGGTAATAGGTTGTTGTTAGAGATAAGTTTGATTATTTAACAATTACTTCAAGTATCAAAACGTGGTAGTAGTTATTGTGTTAAGTGTTAATTGATTATTATTTCAGTTGTGTTAAAATACTTTGTGGTGTGCCGTGTGATAGATTTCGTTTAAAACGAGAAGTGTTTTTGACGTTGTTGGTGGTCACTGGTCTTATTGCTTGGTATTAAGGACTATTTTCAAAATGCATAAAGAAGTAAGAACACACTCAACATTTTTCACGTAAGTTAATTGCCAGTTTTATGTATGAGGTTTTTTCGTGTATCATCTGTAATTTCGATTGATAAGTGACGATTGCGGATAGACAGTTCATCCGCATTGGTTTCGTTATTTAGTTACGATTAAATTTTTGTAACAATGTAGTCTAATAATCTTAGACTAGTTACAAGTACAACAGTATGGCAAACTTCTAAGTTTGCCATACTGTAGCAAGTTGTGCACAGACAGTTGCTTACAGTTTTCTACGAGTTACCATTAAACTTTTAACACTGCAAGTAACTTAGGTAAGAGGTCAGAGGTGAGAGTTCTAAGTTCCACGTCATGGCGACCTTCATGGGTTTAAAATTGAAAAGACACCACATACATTAGGGTTTCTGTGTGTTCTGTCGTAGTGTATCTTCATTCGATTGCGCGGTCAACGTTTTCGAGTTCGTAGGTACTTCGTACACACGATAACGTTGACCGCGCGCTGCCTATTGCATAATGAAGTAAAAATAATAAAATTTAAAAAAATATTTTAAATTATTTTTCTATGTGGTTTATTATCATGTTTAAAAGGTATTAATTATAAAAATTTTTAAAATTAAAATTAAAAAAAATAAAAAAAATAAAATAAAAAAAAAACATTTTCGTAATCAGAAAATGTAGTATAATCATACCCCAAAGTTATCGGAAGTGGTCTTATTACACCCTGTATAATCCAAAGCATAAAAATAAAGTTTATATATCTTGTCATTCAAACTGTTAGTTAAAAATTCAGCTGAAATATTTTTGTCTTCCAGAAACTGCGATTGACAAAAAAGTTGGAGGGCATCCCATTGCTCCAAAATTCTTTTAATACATGCATGCAAACATAGCCATCGAATTTTGTAATGTTTTAATATTTTATGCTTTTCTTTGCCAACAAAATCTTGGAATTCAGCAAATTCCCTTCGCCTTTTACTACTATGTGCAAAATATCCATAAACCTCTTGCACTATTTGGTTAATAGCCCTTGGTATAGAGTTTTTACTGGCGTGAGATACACACAAAGCAATTGAATGACATACACTCTTAATAAATATGCAATGGGGATTTACATGTCTTATTTTGGCAATAATACCACCTTGTTCGCCAAACATAACGTTAGTAGTGTCAGCTCCGAAACCAATTGCATCTTTAATATTAAGGTTAGCATTTCTTAACGCCTTGGAAAGCGAATCAAACAAAGCTTGGGCTGATGCTCCTTGCAAGTCCACAAAAGTTAAAAATTTTGTTTTTACCTGAAGATCTTTACCGGAATAATATTTGGTAACAACTGCAAGCGTTGATGTGGTTGTGACATCTGTGGTCTCATCTATAACCAAAGAAAACATTGGTGTACGAGTTTTAATCTTTTCACATGATTTTAAATCGGAAAGCATCTCTGCTTCTAGCTCTGGCTTTAAAACATTATACGTTACCGCTGCTGCTTTAGTTCTCTTGCAGGAAAAAGACTACGAGAAAACATTTTGAGATAACTTCACTCAAATGATCCATTAATCGAAACGGCAAATTGTGTTCCACTAGCACAGCACAAATATTAAGTTCTGCTTTTTTCACTTCCTCTTCTAAAGAAGATTTCTTAAAAAACTGTTGCACCTGAAATAATTATTGTTTGATATTAGTTTGTTTTTCTAAACTTACAATATCTATTGAAATAATATTACATAATTTACGTCTGTTAAATATTTACATTTATTGCAAGGGCTCCATTCCACCGCGGCGCACGGAGAGACTACGCCCGTGCGTCAAGCTTCACTTTGTAAGAAAATATATTATGTGACTGTCCACTGCAAGTTGCAACCCACGGACACGCTACGCACGAATTGATTCAAGTAGTCAAGTCAAAGAAATAAATCCGCGTGCGCGTGGCCGTGCACAGCGTGCGCCGCGGTGGCATGGAGCCCTAAAGTACTTACCGATGATTGACCGCTATACCCAATCATATGCTTCTTATGTTTTTGGGATAACACATGTTCTTTTAATGGCGACAATCTTGTCACTAATTTACAATTGCAAGCTTTGCTAAACGCAATACCAGGATCCTCCTTAGCTCTGGAAATCCAGGACGAAAGCAAAGATCTTGCTCCCATTCAGGTCGGTACGAACGCTCGTATTTTCTCTTCATCATACACAACGCACTGGCACTGAACGCACGCGCACACATTAAACGCCAAATGAGAATAAGATGGCAGATAGACAAAACAATTAAACAACAAACATTGATCAACTTCGATCAATTATATCATTAATAAGAAAATAAACCTATTAAAAAATTAAAAAATATATTACTGATTCATTACCGTTCATAGTCATATAGCGTACCTACTTAAAAACAGAATAAACGGGGAGTTCCCATATTATCTTTTATAGCAAAAGTTGCCACCTCAGTAAATTATTTCCTACCAAATAAAAGCATAACAAAAAATAAAGGAAATAATAAGACATAGAAAATTAAAAGTATTCTAAATAGAATTACATACATTCAAATGTATTTCAAAAAAATTAAGGATTTCTTTTAAATCTGCCAAATCCTGCCACTTTCTTGAATCGTCAGCTTAGTCTGCCAGGGTTAAAATTTAAGTGCCAAATCTGCCCAAATGGTAGAAATCTGCCACAAATGGTCACCCTGTCAGTGTTTGACAAAGCGTCCACAATAAATTGGGCATTAGATGATATTGTTACATTGCCTTCTACAAAATTCCATTTTGAAGCAGCTGCAAAAGTTGGGCCACGAACTAAACCATTCACCTCCTCGCTGACTTCAACAGCTAAGCCAGCCAACTTCAGCGTGGTTTTTGTGGAATAAATACACACCATTGTGACATTCAAGTCAAACCTTAGATTCAACTCTACGTCTCTCCTACCTATTATCTCACAATTACTGGATGGATGTTAAATATGCTACGCAATGTCCAGATGACGAGCCCGTCAGTTCTACTATCGAAAGTTTAAAAGAACCTCCTACTCCTTGATAAACTTTGGTGTCGGTTATTGATATGTCACGGCACAAGTTACTGGTAGTTACAGAGATATAATACGTGTAGGTCACGCTCAGTCTAGCACTTGCTGCTGCAACATTTAGTTGAATGGCCGTTAAGTCATGTGTCACGATTACATTATCGGAGCAATTAAAAAATGAATCTAGAAGTCTTTCGGCTGTGTTGGTTCCAAAGTGCAATTTCGAGCCAGCCACTGAGTAATCAGCATATGGGCTGTCGTGGGTTATCGACAAACAGCTTAATCCGCCTTCTATGTCAACAACATTGCCTGGTGTTACGCTATGGCAAACGTCTACGTCCTCCAAAGCACTTTCCCTGCAGAAAGTAGCGTTATCATGAACAACTACGGTCTTGGGAATCACAGGTTGTATTATATTAAGCTTAGTTAACGAAAAATGATCCTCAGGTATGTACGTGTCTTCACCAACGTTGATGGTACCCGAAATATTACGGCCCTTCGACATGAGTACGAAATCTAATGTTCTCGTCATTACAGCGCTAGACCGATCGTAAACATCCTCTGGATTCAATGGAGTGGAGCAGTACTTCGCATAATATGTTCCGGTCCCGATGCACTTAGCACATCCTAGAGGGCTCCACACACAACTATGGTACAAACGCATATTATCGCACAAATTGTATTCTAACTGGCCGTCTGCGCACTTTCCAGTGATCTCAGCAGGGCATCTATCTGCATTACAATAATATGACGAATTTTGAAATTTGCATTGAATGTTGAAGGAACAGTCATCTTATATGATAATGACACTCTGTTGTAAATACCCTTTATCAACAAAGTGTCATTACCCATGGTGATGCAAGTTCCGGAAACTACATTAACGTCAGCATTATATACAATTTTATCCGTTTGTTTGTCCCAGCTAGCTTGTAAACCATTCCATCAACAGTACAATCACATGAGACGTACGTCAACATGTAAAAAATTAAGACTACGCCCAATAACAAATGTGAGGGTTTTTGTTGGCTTATTATACCAAGCAATATTAAAAGGAAACCTAAACTTTGACTCACGAGCATGCTGAAGCATCCATTATTTATATCATGATGGTCCAAGATACTAATAACCAACAGAGCAAACCTAATACGAATGTTATTACAAAACCATAGTGAATGGCAGAAAGACCTATAGGTCTTTCTGCCATTCACTATGGTTGTTATAACTAACAATACAAATATACCAGAATCTATAATTATTATAAAACAAAGTCGCTTTTTTTCCCTCATGTCCCTTTGTTCCCTTTAATCTTTAAAACTACGCAATGGATTTTGATGATTCTTTAAGTGTTAGATAGCCCTTTTATCGAGGAAGGTTATAGGCTATATTTTATCACGCTAAGACTAATAGGAGCGAAGAAATAGAGGAAAATGTGGAAAAAACGGGGAAAATTATTTGAAAGGGCTAATGAATACGCTAATCTCAGGAACTACTGGTCCGATTTGAAAAATTCTTTCAGTGTTAGTTAGCCCATTTATTGAGGAAGGCTATAGGCATGATTTTTTCAGTTGCTAGCTGATATTTTATACCCGTGCGACTCCGGGGCGGGTCGCTAGTATAAACTATAGTATTGATGGTTCAATTGATCTCTAGGAGATGGTTGAACTTGTAGCTCGCAGCAAGCCCTAATATTCATTAATCTATTCACAGTTTTATAATGATAATGACCGTCTGTTACAACATTGGCGGGTTTGCAAATATCCCATTCTACTTTCACTATATATTTTAAAGCTATCCATCCTACGGTACCATTCTTAAATCATAATTATCTTATTAACATAATTTTGAAAAAGCAAAAAACACGTGTCGCCTTATTTTAAGTCTACTTTCATGTAGAAGAATAAAAAAGCCATGTTAAAATTTTGAAATGTTGTCAATTGTTGGTACAAACAGCCACATGCTCAAAAATGTTTTCATCAAAATAGTCTTCAAAGTAGGCCAAAGGTGACTTTAGTCCTTACCCCTGCTGACGACCGCTCCGGATAGCAGTGTTTCCTTCTGATTGAAAGGCATCTGCTTCCAGATCCTAAGGCGAGTGTCTCGGCTTTTTGTCGACTTTTGACGAGCTTTTGGTGCAGTAGCAGATGATGGACCTGGACAGGGAGGTGATTCAGGCTCCTCAGCAGGCATCAACGGCAAAACCGATTCTTCTCGATCACCTCCGTCATCTTCCACTTCTTCTATTTCGGAGTCATTGCCGTCTCCAATGAGCTGAAGCAACAACTCATCCGTTATTTCCGTTCCTGAAAGCAGAAATTTAGAAAACTTTAATTGAAAGCAAAAAAAAAAAAAACAGATTTCCCGCCATGCAAAGTATGACACCAAAAGTTGCGTTTGAGTCGGATCGTCACTATCGTGCAAACCAATATTTGAGAGCATACGTTATCCAATGCAAAGTAATTAATACCAATAATATTGTTTACTACATGCCATTACTAACTAAGCAATCTATTAAAAGCAAATTCATATCAAAATAGTTATATAAAAAACAAAAAACTCAATACTTACTCCGACCACTCCGCTCAACAAAATACCCCGACATCTTCACCGCAAGGTCAAAGAGCACTGACTGCCTACCACTCGCACCCGCGCGTTTAATTCATAAACAGACTCGTGCACGATCGTTGGCTAGCGTCTTGGGCCTAAAAAGTTGGTTAGAAAAAGCGCGGGATTTTTTTTTAAATAAAATGCACGATCGTGTTCCGGCGTCGTGAAAGGGATATGAAATTGGCGTTTTGTATGAGAGGAATATAAAGTCGATTTTTTTTCGTATAATATATTTAATTTATCATAGTATGTACCATTGTTATCGATGCATTTTATCTTAAGGGTAGTTCGTTGATCCCTTTACTATAAAAAAACGGAGGGACGAGAGTCAATAAATTCTTTGAATGCGGTTTGGACTGCCACATCAGAGTTGAATTTTATTCCTTGTAGAAAGTTATCCAAATTCCGAAAAAAATTGTAATCTGTTGTCCGGGGGTCCGGGGAGTACGGTGAATGTCGCAGACATTCCAATTGCAGCTCCTCCAGTTTTGCGGCCGTCTTGTTGTGCAGTGTGTGGTCTAGCGTTGTCCTGAAGCAGCAGTGGCCTAGAGCGATTAACCAGCCTTGGTTGTTTAGCAGCTAGTTCTTCCATCATGGTTTGCAGTTGCTGACAATAGATATCTGTCGTAACCGTTTGGCCAGATTTTAGAAAGCTGTAGTAAACGACACCGGCACAAGTCCACCAAACACTCACAAGTAACTTTTTCTGACTCAATTTTCGCTTAGCTGCCCTAAGCGATTTGGCTGATTCTCCAGGGGACAGCCATTACGACGAACGCTTCCGATTATCGTAAAGGATCCATTTTCCATCACAAGTTATGATCCGATTTAAAATCCCTTCATTATTTGTGTCTGTTGAGTAATGTAACGCAGCAGTCGCCGCGTTTTTTCTGGTTTGCTTTACTCAATTCATGAGGTACCCACCTTTAAATTTTTTTATCTTCCCAATGCTTCAAGTGGATTAAAGCTGTTTTATCACTTACACCGAAGCCTGCCGCTAACTCTGAAGTGGTTTGCGATGGATCCGCTACCACAATAGCCTTGAATTCTTCATTATTCATTTTGGTCTCAGGTCGTCCACGGAGCTTGTTGTGGAGGTCGAAATTTCCAGAACGAAAACGTTGGAACCAAAATCGTACCGTGTTTTATTTTGTGACACCAGCGCCATACACATTGTTAATTCTTCGTGCTGTTTCTGCAGCACTCGTGCCACAGTAGAACGATTCGTAAATAAAGCGATATTTCAATTTTTCCATTGTGCGATTTGAACGACTCCAAAGAAGAAATAATCAAGAAAAAAACAAATGAATGACTGTTTTGGAAGATAAATAATTTGAAAATAAATGAATATATATAAATTTGAATTTGGAATTCTTAACCAAAGAGGAGATATTTGAGATCAAAGTGGCCTGTACAATAAAACGCCAATTTCATATTTAAAAAAAACTCCTTTCTTCATAATGAAAACTGAAATGTTTTTTTTTGTTACAGCCGTTCAGCATCTTTCAGCAGTCTCTCGCAAGGGTTTTGGCGTGGTCGAGGTTTCCGTCGTCGCGGTGGCCGCATGGGACTAATGAGAGGACGAATGAGGTAAGAAAATGAAAGTTTTCTCTGTGATCCATTTCTAAATACATTTTGTTTGTAACTTAGCAAAAAATAGTTGAATACATTAAGCATTAATTAATGCCACGCATACTTACCTGCGTAAACTCTACTCGGAGTTATATTTTAATATTTTTATGTACTTAAGTATTTAATTGAATGAAAAATTATCCTAATCGTTTTTATTTGGTGCACCTAATCTTTAACTAGTAATTTATTGGTCTATAATTGAATAATAATAGTTTATTTACTTACCATGCGCATGGATATGATGGATGTGAAGGGAGATTGTTTCCCCACGTGGGCTCTTAACTCAAGTCCTGTCATTGAAGGCTCCGGGGTGGACGTCAGCAGTTCGTCCCTCGAATGTTTCAACGCAGAGGCTCCCTACGGGGTGCAGGAGGTACTGGGCCCAGGACCAGAGGAGCACAAATAGGAGGTCGAGGTAGAGGCGCTGTGAGAGGACGAGGTAATGGATATTTGCCTGTACTTCTTAACGAATTCTTGAACGGCTTAAATTTCAACAGAACGCGCAATTACAAAATGTGGACCTAACGCGTCACTTGCTGGTCGTGTTTTATGCGTTGGGTGTTAATTAAAAAAAAATTTAAAATATGAAAAAACATCCTTTCAGTTTTTTGCTATCATATGGGGCTGCAATTTTGTGTTTTGTACTCATTTAGTATACTTTATTTACAACATATTTATCAAGTATTATATTTTTTTTCATAACATGAAAGAAGTTAATTTTTATCCAGGAAACGTTTATTAACTGGTTACTTTCGGATTTTCCTTGGGCATGAGTGTAGATATTTATTAAGGTGCTTGACACTAATAGACTATAGACAATCGGGACAACTAATGTGATTCTGTTAAAGAACTGAGCGTCTGCATACCATAAATGGTACGAAAGTTGACATCGGTAACTCGGTATATTGAAGGATTAAGACTTCTTTTAACCTGTAAAGATTGCTGTTCAAATGTTCGCATTTTCTGCGCGTGCGGATTTAGGTCGCGTGTTTTCCTAAATGACTTCGACAGGCATATGTCCTCCCCTGTCTCAAGTAGATAGGAGATTGCCTTTGCGGGGTGAATTGGCAATTTGAATTTCTACTTATGGTTATCTCATCTCTATCATGAAACTGCATGATGGGGCTGTGATGTGGAATAATGTATTCTATATAGGTCATTGGAGTTCTAGTGCTCGTGCCGGGCTGCTGGGAGGCTTTCGAGCGGGGATGTGTGAGGTATGGTACCGGCTGCAGAAAATTTAAAACCTAGAAATATAACCTCACTAGCGCCGAAAACACATTTCGATGTATTAATGAGGATAATAATATAATTAGAAAACAATTCAGGAGGTACTTCATCTATATTTATTGAATCATTCTTAAATGTTATTAGATATTTGAGATACTCAATTATCTAATAACATTTAGTTTTATCTAATAACATAGAGTTTGTCATGGTACTCATTAATGGATTAGGATCCTTTACTGATCTAGAGTTTCTTTCAATAGCTCTCATATTTGATGTTGAATAGCGCTTTCAGTATTAGTATTATATAATATATTATATATCTCATCACCACTTATGATTGTAACTTGTAAGCATAACTGTTGATACGATTGCGATAAATGACTAGAGTATTGTTTCTGGTTTCGGACTATCAAAATGTCCTCAATAATTGAATCTGATAAGGAAAGTCTTAAATTATTTAGAACAAATTTGAGTGACGAGAATAATCTTTCTACAGTAACTTGCGTAGGTGGTGTAGAAAGAATAATTTTGGATAATAATTAATATAATTGTGGATCAGTAATATTCTTTTTATCCCAATACTCTAAAATATTTGTTGAAGTAGGTACTAGGTACGATTGGCTCAATTAAAATTTGTTTGAGAAGTATAGATAGCGATGCATCTGCTAAAGTTTGTTCGGTAGTTCTTCTTTGTCGAATATCCTGAAAAATATTGATCGAGGTTGCCATCTGTACTGGGTCCCGGTTGTGGCTCTTGTAAATTGTCATCGGGAACATGATGTAAATTTTTAATTCGATTAAACGTAGTTATTAAATGTCGTCAAAATTGCCTTTATTGGCCGCTCATTTAAGTCAAAACTGCGTTAATTCGAAGATCTAGGTAAACTGCTGCTAGAAAACTTTTGTGGGAATAATGCGTAGAGGCCAAAGGAAGATCTTCCGACCGAGCGAGGTGGTATGCCCGGTCAGGCCGAAGCCCACTTGATACATGTCAGCTGTCGTATATATACCGACGCGCTCAGAAAACTTCGATAGCGCGATGCAGGAATGTTAGGCGAATTGTGGGTACCGCCACATCACTCCCCCCCGAAGACCGGAGGTCGAATCTTGAAGCCTTGTTCGCTTTAGTCGCCAGTGCTAGTGAGAGTCCCAGTGAGTCGGAACTGTTGCAGTGAGTCCCAGTGAGTCGGAACTGTAAGCTGCTGCACGGGATCCAGTGAGTCGGATAAGCTGCCGTGCGGGGCCGATGCTACGTGCTGACCAGGAGAGATGTGCTCTGCTTGCTGACCGGTCGGTGTAGTGAGAAAGCCCGATGATGCCGATGCGGAGTCGCCCAGGCCGCGGTACATTGCGGCTAGTGGACGAGGTACCCGATGAGGCGAAGCTGGCTGGCGCGGCGCGGAGGGGCGGGGAGCGATGATGATGAAGGAGGCGTGTTCTGTCAAGGGTCACCAATGTGAGGATAATGTGTGGAGGCCACAAAGGAAGATCTTCCGACCGAGCGAGGTGGTATGCCCGGTCAGGCCGAAGCCCGTTGGTCCTGAGGGCATATGCAGCGAACATGTCAAGGTACGGACCCATAGTGCCATACCAGTTGGTCGAATCTGTTTGAGAGAAGTCCTTGTATTCTAGCCCATTCATCTTCAGTGTTTCTATCCATCTTGCCTTTAGTTCTGTGTTATCAAGAGGGTAATCGTTTCCTCGATAATGGATCTTGAAACTGGTGGTTGCTGTCTTCTTAATCATGTTAGTAGAAGTACTCTTGACCTCCTGCCTGCATGTGTTGTGAATAGTGAAGATTATACTAATGATGTGGTTTCCTGCAGTTATGTTGTACAGCGTCTCTTCAATGGGATAAATGGGTAGAGGAGATTCTGTCTCCATGGGTACTTCGCCAAAAGTTACTGTCCTTGTACTGGTTGTCTTCTCTTTGGTTGACTGGAAAGCAGCATGATGGATGAACTTAAACATCTCTACAATTGATTTTTAGGCAGTGATACTTTCTCTCAGCATTCAAGTCAATTTTAGGCCTCTTGGCATCCTCTATTTGTTGAAGAGTATCAGGATCCACTATTATGTCTTCAGCCTTCTTTGATCCAACATCTGCAGAAGTTGTCGCCATTTTTCTTCTCTTAATATTTACTTGTGTTACCCGAATGAAGTCTTAAAGATAGGATCTGTTCATACTGGAACTGGAACTCTCTGGCACTGGCGACTCAAGCGACAAGACTTCAAGATTCGACCTCCGGTCTTCGGGGGGGAGTGATGTGGCGGTACCCACATTCGCTCTATCGAAGTTTTCTGAGCGCGTCGGTATATATACGACAGCTAAAATGTATCACGTGGGCTTCGGCCTGACCGGGCATACCACCTCGCTCGGTCGGAAGATCTTCCTTTGTGGCCACCACGCCATTATTCCCACACTTTCATTGTCAAAAATGATGTTTTATCTAATTCGCATATCGTCGTTGCCAAAACAAGAGCTCTGATGTGCAAAGATACAAGTTTTGTAAAAACTGAAAAAAACTTCCTCGTGAAAAAAAAATGTATGTAAGCATGTCAGTTAAATTTTTTTATTTATGTATCTATATTTCAGACATTATTTAAATTTGTTACGATATCGATACCTGGGCTATATACCTTGTTTTTTATGTTTTTATCACTACTGCTGCACATGAGAGGTTTTGGTTGCTAAATTTAGAAACATAAGAGGTTTTATGAAACTAGAAAAAAAAAGACTTTAGTACGAAATCAGTCTCTTTAATCTCACGTTTTATAACCTAACTTCAAAATAATAATAATAATATTTATATAATTATTCTTAATTAGTTTTAAGTTCCAGGCACGAAAGTAAGAGTATCATAGAAAGGATGATAATCCCTGTCTATGACTGATTTTAAATCTTGTAAATGTTTATATTTACTCTCTGAGATTTTTATTGGCTCTGTATACAATTGTCTTGGAACAAGTGTACCCTCAGAACCGCGATGACGATTTGACCGGCCGCGGCATTGAGGTAGAGTTTTCCATGAGTCAGGATGCCTTAGTTTATAGAAAATTGACCCGTCTGGCGAATATTTCAATCCTCTTATATCCACTACAACCGGGTCACCTTTTTTTTTACCTGGTCTTATAGATTTCAGGTTAGTGTCAACGTTTTCGTAATTTCTAAAGAAGTCAAAATGAATCGATTTAATTGTGTAAGGCTTTTGGGGTCTTGCCTGATGCATTCGTGCGATGTAATCAGATGGAGCCATAATCGGCGGCTTTATGTATTTTTCGATAGTAGAATGTACACTATCCACTTCCATCATAGTGTGCCCTTTCTCGAGGTATAGTTGTTCTATTGTCATGTTCTTTCGTTGTGCCAAATCACTCAAAGCACTAGTCAGGACTTTGTTCCTATTCTGATTCGTGCATCCATCAGATATAACAATTATCTTTTCTGTAGAATCTGGCAAAGCTTGTATGTAGTCAACCATACAGCTGGTAAATTCATTTGCAGTAACGTTTCCGTCAGCTTCGTGCCAAAAGTATATCGTTACGTCTTTATTTTTTGTGTCATATATGGTGAAGTTATGGCACTGTAACTTTTGTTTATAATAAATAGCGCTGGCTAGCAATTTGGGTGCTAATAACACGCTCTGGACATCGACAGTTATTACGTGAACGGTATCTGTTGCTGATGAAATCGCCTCTTTTTTTGCTTCGCGAGCCTCGTTCTTTTTTACAATATGTTCGTCATATTCTTTTTTCTCAATATTGCCCGTTTTATAACTGCAACACGTATCACACTGATCTTTACGTGGGTGGTGGATTGAAATGTTTTCAATTCGTAGAACCTTCTTAAATGTCATTCTACTGGCACTTTTGTGGCCATACAGTTGGCACCACTCTTTAAACAGTTGGTGCATGTGGAGCTCAGATCGGAAAGTAGATTCTACATACATTTTTTTCGATGAAGATCGGCAGTAGTGACTTGGCACTTTAGGTAATATATTGAGCCAGGTTTTAATATTGTTTATGAGTTGAGAACAGACTGGCAACGATCCTGATCCACGAGAGGAGGTGCTGTTTGTAGGCTCGTTATCATTTGAATCATAGCCACTATCCTTTGTCCATCTTCTCAGACTATCTTTCCCTAGACTAAGGGTATTTAGAAAGAAAAGTTTGCAAACTTTTGTATTATTTAAGAAAAAGTTATGACCGCTCATTTTAGTTAAATTATTTTGACCTTTTCTGCGACGTTTTATGCATCTACGTTTAGCGGATGCACAGACAAAACCCTTTTTCTCCTCCCATGTCTGAATATTCCAAAACTGTTTGTGAATATTTTCACGTTCTTCGTCAGGTATTCTAGCACACAAAAAAGTATCCTTGCTTTTCATAAGCGTATTTGTTTGTAGGCACCGTGGTTTCAGTGTTCTAGCAGATTTTTCAGTACATAATTGTAATTTGCCATGTAAATTTCGTCGTAGTAGAAGTAAACAGAGCCGAGCCACACACACAGCATTCCGAGATATTAGCGATCAAAGTTTTGTAGTCTCGAGAATTTACATGTTCTTAGTTATATCTTTCAAACTACATACCACATCCTCACAAAAATTTTACATGTTGTAGAAATGTATGTATTATAATGGGATATTATGAATTTTAAATGCTATAATATTTTGTAGTTTTATAGTTATTAAGGATTAAACCAGTTAACCTCTGTTTACTACTGAGAAATGGTTCAATTGTGTAAGCAGAGATTGTAGAGCAAAACGAAGATATGTGGGGTATCTTCGTTATGCATTATAAGTTTCAACGTGCCTTAAGGAGCATTTGCAGATCAAAAAGAGTTTATGTGGCAAAGATTAATTAAGCGTTGTGAATTTTCGCAGTTAGTCATGAACTCTTGTAGTAGTAAATGTGGGGAATAGCTTAGTATGCTATTGTGCAGCATAGTAAATCACCTGATATTGTATAAAGTAAAATAAAACAAAACCACCCCAGTAAAAGAAAACACCATAAGTTGGCTAGAAAATAATACCATCGTCAATAAGTCCACTTTCTGCATCGCAGTCAACTATAATAATATAGGTACTTAGGTACCTAATACCTATGTATAATAAACAGGGTGGAAGTTTATCGGTTCCTGTCGGCACGTCAATGTACCCGACATAAGTAACTTTCATTATGGGACTAACTCGGAAATCGCGTTCCATACTTTTTGGTTAAGTAGGTTTACTATGGAACAGCTGGTTTTTCGCGATTTCCGAGTTAGTCTCATATTAAAAGTTACTCAGTATGTCGGGTACATTGACTGGCCGACAGGAGGTACACGGACTAATTCAACCCCGTATATTATAATATACCTACTTTTATGTACATTGTACATGTTTAATTTAATCCTTCGATCGCGGATTCTTGGAAATCTATTGTTATTCTATTGTTGTCGCGATCACCGGTGCTCATAAGAGCATAAGGGGCTTGATAGGTTAATTTTAATTTTACAAGGAAAGCCAATTTTCAGGTTTCATTTTTTATTACATACTTAAAGAATTTCAAAACATTGTACCTAATGTATAGGTATTAGGTATTATGTAAGTAAAAATTAGATTTTACGTTTATGAAAGAAATATCACACATTTTGCATTTCAGAATCGCTTGAGTCATGGGAATTGCCTCCCAGTAGAAGTCGTGGTATGCAGATGGTATTGTGCCCTTGTGACATAGCTCTTGAAGATCTTTCATTTTACTTCTTTCAATTTTTCTTTTATTTTTATATAGTTTACCGAGGTCTACACTAACTTCTCCAACTTCTCTTCTAGTAGCCCGAGCTATTCGAATGGGAAGCCTTTTGAACTCATCATCACTCAGTTGATTCTTGTAGAATATGTGCAGTAGCTCCTCCTTTCGGTACTGCAGCCATTTTACTTTTAACCAATTCATACTTTCTCCGTTTTATTCTTGTTTTTAATTAATTTTTCACTATATGTCTTGAAATCTATGAATTGACTGTGGTCCATTTCACACACCTCATAAGGTGGTGATGTTGTCTTTGCTGTTCGAGCGACAGTAAACCATCCTTCGGGAGTGAAAATGTCTATTTTCTTCCCTCGGTTTTCAATTGTAGAATGGACGCTGTCACACTCCATGTCCGAGTGTCCTGACTCCATGTATTTTTGATTAATTATTTGCAAGTTAGGTAAAACTGTCAATGCCCTCAGAAACATTGCTGCAAGTATTGAGTTGCGATTTTGGCCTGCAGCTGTGTCTGAGTAGAATGTCACTTCTGTAACTTGCGAGTCCAGCTTTAACATAAGGTTCCAAAGGCACGTTGCAACTTCTGAAGCACCTTTAGTGCCATTTCCTTCATGCCACATGTAGTTCACGGCCAGAGCCTTTGCTAACTCATATATGGTAAAATTGTATGTTTTCAGTTTTCTTTTATAATATAACTGACCAATTAGGACTTGTGGCGAAAGAAGTATTTTTTCCATATCCATGGTATAAGCGCGGAATGAAGCATCTGTCTTAGCTCGCGTTTTGTCTTGTTCCTTGTGTTGCCTCGCCTCAACTTTCCTTTTCAAGTGAAGTTGATACTCTTCCTCGTTATTTTTTTTGTCTTCGTCATTTTTGTTTTTATACTGTGCGCAAAAATTGTGTGGAGGCCACAAAGGAAGATCTTCCGACCGAGCGAGGTGGTATGCCCGGTCAGGCCGAAGCCCGTTGGTCCTGAGGGCATATGCAGCGAACATGTCAAGGTACGGACCCATAGTGCCATACCAGTTGGTCGAATCTGTTTGAGAGAAGTCCTTGTATTCTAGCCCATTCATCTTCAGTGTTTCTATCCATCTTGCCTTTAGTTCTGTGTTATCAAGAGGGTAATCGTTTCCTCGATAATGGATCTTGAAACTGGTGGTTGCTGTCTTCTTAATCATGTTAGTAGAAGTACTCTTGACCTCCTGCCTGCATGTGTTGTGAATAGTGAAGATTATACTAATGATGTGGTTTCCTGCAGTTATGTTGTACAGCGTCTCTTCAATGGGATAAATGGGTAGAGGAGATTCTGTCTCCATGGGTACTTCGCCAAAAGTTACTGTCCTTGTACTGGTTGTCTTCTCTTTGGTTGACTGGAAAGCAGCATGATGGATGAACTTAAACATCTCTACAATTGATTTTTAGGCAGTGATACTTTCTCTCAGCATTCAAGTCAATTTTAGGCCTCTTGGCATCCTCTATTTGTTGAAGAGTATCAGGATCCACTATTATGTCTTCAGCCTTCTTTGATCCAACATCTGCAGAAGTTGTCGCCATTTTTCTTCTCTTAATATTTACTTGTGTTACCCGAATGAAGTCTTAAAGATAGGATCTGTTCATACTGGAACTGGAACTCTCTGGCACTGGCGACTCAAGCGACAAGACTTCAAGATTCGACCTCCGGTCTTCGGGGGGGAGTGATGTGGCGGTACCCACATTCGCTCTATCGAAGTTTTCTGAGCGCGTCGGTATATATACGACAGCTAAAATGTATCACGTGGGCTTCGGCCTGACCGGGCATACCACCTCGCTCGGTCGGAAGATCTTCCTTTGTGGCCACCACGCCATTATTCCCACACTTTCATTGTCAAAAATGATGTTTTATCTAATTCGCATATCGTCGTTGCCAAAACAAGAGCTCTGATGTGCAAAGATACAAGTTTTGTAAAAACTGAAAAAAACTTCCTCGTGAAAAAAAAATGTATGTAAGCATGTCAGTTAAATTTTTTTATTTATGTATCTATATTTCAGACATTATTTAAATTTGTTACGATATCGATACCTGGGCTATATACCTTGTTTTTTATGTTTTTATCACTACTGCTGCACATGAGAGGTTTTGGTTGCTAAATTTAGAAACATAAGAGGTTTTATGAAACTAGAAAAAAAAAGACTTTAGTACGAAATCAGTCTCTTTAATCTCACGTTTTATAACCTAACTTCAAAATAATAATAATAATATTTATATAATTATTCTTAATTAGTTTTAAGTTCCAGGCACGAAAGTAAGAGTATCATAGAAAGGATGATAATCCCTGTCTATGACTGATTTTAAATCTTGTAAATGTTTATATTTACTCTCTGAGATTTTTATTGGCTCTGTATACAATTGTCTTGGAACAAGTGTACCCTCAGAACCGCGATGACGATTTGACCGGCCGCGGCATTGAGGTAGAGTTTTCCATGAGTCAGGATGCCTTAGTTTATAGAAAATTGACCCGTCTGGCGAATATTTCAATCCTCTTATATCCACTACAACCGGGTCACCTTTTTTTTTACCTGGTCTTATAGATTTCAGGTTAGTGTCAACGTTTTCGTAATTTCTAAAGAAGTCAAAATGAATCGATTTAATTGTGTAAGGCTTTTGGGGTCTTGCCTGATGCATTCGTGCGATGTAATCAGATGGAGCCATAATCGGCGGCTTTATGTATTTTTCGATAGTAGAATGTACACTATCCACTTCCATCATAGTGTGCCCTTTCTCGAGGTATAGTTGTTCTATTGTCATGTTCTTTCGTTGTGCCAAATCACTCAAAGCACTAGTCAGGACTTTGTTCCTATTCTGATTCGTGCATCCATCAGATATAACAATTATCTTTTCTGTAGAATCTGGCAAAGCTTGTATGTAGTCAACCATACAGCTGGTAAATTCATTTGCAGTAACGTTTCCGTCAGCTTCGTGCCAAAAGTATATCGTTACGTCTTTATTTTTTGTGTCATATATGGTGAAGTTATGGCACTGTAACTTTTGTTTATAATAAATAGCGCTGGCTAGCAATTTGGGTGCTAATAACACGCTCTGGACATCGACAGTTATTACGTGAACGGTATCTGTTGCTGATGAAATCGCCTCTTTTTTTGCTTCGCGAGCCTCGTTCTTTTTTACAATATGTTCGTCATATTCTTTTTTCTCAATATTGCCCGTTTTATAACTGCAACACGTATCACACTGATCTTTACGTGGGTGGTGGATTGAAATGTTTTCAATTCGTAGAACCTTCTTAAATGTCATTCTACTGGCACTTTTGTGGCCATACAGTTGGCACCACTCTTTAAACAGTTGGTGCATGTGGAGCTCAGATCGGAAAGTAGATTCTACATACATTTTTTTCGATGAAGATCGGCAGTAGTGACTTGGCACTTTAGGTAATATATTGAGCCAGGTTTTAATATTGTTTATGAGTTGAGAACAGACTGGCAACGATCCTGATCCACGAGAGGAGGTGCTGTTTGTAGGCTCGTTATCATTTGAATCATAGCCACTATCCTTTGTCCATCTTCTCAGACTATCTTTCCCTAGACTAAGGGTATTTAGAAAGAAAAGTTTGCAAACTTTTGTATTATTTAAGAAAAAGTTATGACCGCTCATTTTAGTTAAATTATTTTGACCTTCTCTGCGACGTTTTATGCATCTACGTTTAGCGGATGCACAGACAAAACCCTTTTTCTCCTCCCATGTCTGAATATTCCAAAACTGTTTGTGAATATTTTCACGTTCTTCGTCAGGTATTCTAGCACACAAAAAAGTATCCTTGCTTTTCATAAGCGTATTTGTTTGTAGGCACCGTGGTTTCAGTGTTCTAGCAGATTTTTCAGTACATAATTGTAATTTGCCATGTAAATTTCGTCGTAGTAGAAGTAAACAGAGCCGAGCCACACACACAGCATTCCGAGATATTAGCGATCAAAGTTTTGTAGTCTCGAGAATTTACATGTTCTTAGTTATATCTTTCAAACTACATACCACATCCTCACAAAAATTTTACATGTTGTAGAAATGTATGTATTATAATGGGATATTATGAATTTTAAATGCTATAATATTTTGTAGTTTTATAGTTATTAAGGATTAAACCAGTTAACCTCTGTTTACTACTGAGAAATGGTTCAATTGTGTAAGCAGAGATTGTAGAGCAAAACGAAGATATGTGGGGTATCTTCGTTATGCATTATAAGTTTCAACGTGCCTTAATGAGCATTTGCAGATCAAAAAGAGTTTATGTGGCAAAGATTAATTAAGCGTTGTGAATTTTCGCAGTTAGTCATGAACTCTTGTAGTAGTAAATGTGGGGAATAGCTTAGTATGCTATTGTGCAGCATAGTAAATCACCTGATATTGTATAAAGTAAAATAAAACAAAACCACCCCAGTAAAAGAAAACACCATAAGTTGGCTAGAAAATAATACCATCGTCAATAAGTCCACTTTCTGCATCGCAGTCAACTATAATAATATAGGTACTTAGGTACCTAATACCTATGTATAATAAACAGGGTGGAAGTTTATCGGTTCCTGTCGGCACGTCAATGTACCCGACATAAGTAACTTTCATTATGGGACTAACTCGGAAATCGCGTTCCATACTTTTTGGTTAAGTAGGTTTACTATGGAACAGCTGGTTTTTCGCGATTTCCGAGTTAGTCTCATATTAAAAGTTACTCAGTATGTCGGGTACATTGACTGGCCGACAGGAGGTACACGGACTAATTCAACCCCGTATATTATAATATACCTACTTTTATGTACATTGTACATGTTTAATTTAATCCTTCGATCGCGGATTCTTGGAAATCTATTGTTATTCTATTGTTGTCGCGATCACCGGTGCTCATAAGAGCATAAGGGGCTTGATAGGTTAATTTTAATTTTACAAGGAAAGCCAATTTTCAGGTTTCATTTTTTATTACATACTTAAAGAATTTCAAAACATTGTACCTAATGTATAGGTATTAGGTATTATGTAAGTAAAAATTAGATTTTACGTTTATGAAAGAAATATCACACATTTTGCATTTCAGAATCGCTTGAGTCATGGGAATTGCCTCCCAGTAGAAGTCGTGGTATGCAGATGGTATTGTGCCCTTGTGACATAGCTCTTGAAGATCTTTCATTTTACTTCTTTCAATTTTTCTTTTATTTTTATATAGTTTACCGAGGTCTACACTAACTTCTCCAACTTCTCTTCTAGTAGCCCGAGCTATTCGAATGGGAAGCCTTTTGAACTCATCATCACTCAGTTGATTCTTGTAGAATATGTGCAGTAGCTCCTCCTTTCGGTACTGCAGCCATTTTACTTTTAACCAATTCATACTTTCTCCGTTTTATTCTTGTTTTTAATTAATTTTTCACTATATGTCTTGAAATCTATGAATTGACTGTGGTCCATTTCACACACCTCATAAGGTGGTGATGTTGTCTTTGCTGTTCGAGCGACAGTAAACCATCCTTCGGGAGTGAAAATGTCTATTTTCTTCCCTCGGTTTTCAATTGTAGAATGGACGCTGTCACACTCCATGTCCGAGTGTCCTGACTCCATGTATTTTTGATTAATTATTTGCAAGTTAGGTAAAACTGTCAATGCCCTCAGAAACATTGCTGCAAGTATTGAGTTGCGATTTTGGCCTGCAGCTGTGTCTGAGTAGAATGTCACTTCTGTAACTTGCGAGTCCAGCTTTAACATAAGGTTCCAAAGGCACGTTGCAACTTCTGAAGCACCTTTAGTGCCATTTCCTTCATGCCACATGTAGTTCACGGCCAGAGCCTTTGCTAACTCATATATGGTAAAATTGTATGTTTTCAGTTTTCTTTTATAATATAACTGACCAATTAGGACTTGTGGCGAAAGAAGTATTTTTTCCATATCCATGGTATAAGCGCGGAATGAAGCATCTGTCTTAGCTCGCGTTTTGTCTTGTTCCTTGTGTTGCCTCGCCTCAACTTTCCTTTTCAAGTGAAGTTGATACTCTTCCTCGTTATTTTTTTTGTCTTCGTCATTTTTGTTTTTATACTGTGCGCAAAAATCACACTGGTCCTTCTTAGGACGATGAAACCCGAGATTGAATTCTGTACGGAAAACATGCTTGTAGAATGATGGCTTCACTGGATCAATTTCTTTTTCCTTGCAGTACTCAACATAATCTGTGTACAAGCGGTTCTCACTTAAGTATGTAGGTAAGTACTTTCTTTTAGTTTGACTCCTGCAATAGTGCGATTCTATTACAGGCATGGATTTTATATGAGCTCTTACGTGACCTTTACGATCTTCTGGTATTTTGTTTGGAGCTGGTTTTTTCCCCCGTTGGTCTGGCGTCACGACACCTGTTTCTGATTTCTTACTCAGCGACGTTTCTACCTTTTTTCCTGATACGTCCAGAGTTTTTAAGAAGAATTGCTTACATACCTGATGCGTCGTGTCGGAGCATGTCAAATTATATATAAGTGTATACATTTTCTTAGGTCTATTGGGTTGATTCCCATTCTCAGGTATTTGTGATTGATAACGCCTTTTCGGTTTTTGTTTTTTAATACAGTTCGCGATGTAGCTCCATTTGCTTCTTTCATCTTCAAGCGACAGATAATCTTGAAAAATTGTCTGTCGCTGTTCCATCGAGAACTTTTCATTGCACTTATAGTAACATTTACAATTTACGGGCTGAACAGCTTTAGCCCTAACAATATTACCTTTTTCGGAAAGGTATTCTTTTCCCTCGAGTCTCAATCTTCTTAATTTATTCCTTTTCCACCTATCTGGCTTACGTTGTCGTTTTCGAGTTAAGACTGGCTTACAGTCTACTGGTTTGTTGAGTAAGTTAGATGGCACTTCTATTGTTTTGTCTTGGCTGTCAGAGTAGTGCGATATTGAAGTACCTGGAGAGTAAGCAGGATCAGCAATTGAGTCCCTATCACTGTATGGCTCCTCTTCTGATTCTGATATTATAAAGCCTACATTGGCAGACTTCGTCATGGTTTTGCTGAATTGTCTGAAAATGCGCAGCTCAGGAACTGAAAAATTAATGACACAAACAATTATTTCTTTTACAATCATTAAAATAATTCAACAGGACTTATTTTTTAATACACCAATAAAAGTTAATAAATAATTGAACTTACCATTACCTGCAGCTGACACGTCGTCATCATACATAATATTATACATCTGTTGCTCAGATGACACTGATTCAGACATCAGTTGATGCAGCTCCTCTTGGGGACAGGTCTGAGCTGCATTCAAAACCTTCAAATGAATGAGCTCTCCAGAATCTGCAAGAGTAATATAATAATTAGACATAATTTTCCACTACAGTAAATATTATACAGTTAGCCATTAATACACCAATAAAACTTAATAAATAATAATTTAACTTGAAATTCTGACCATTACCTGCAGCCAATATATTATTATCATCATACATAATATTCATCTGTTGCTCAGACAACACTGATTCAGACATTAATAATTGATGCGGCTCCTCTTGGAGACAGGTCTGAGCTGCATTCAAATCCTTCAAATGAATGAGCTCTCCAGAATCTGCAAGAGTAATAATATAATAATTAGACATCATTTTCCACTATAGTAAATATTATACAGTTAGGCATTAATACACCAATAAAACTTAATAAATAATTTAACTTGAAATTCTGACCATTACCTGCAGCCAATATAATATTATCATCATACATAATATTTATCTGTTGCTCAGATGACACTGATTCTGACATCAGTTGATGCGGCTCCTCTTGGGGACAGGTCTGAGCTGCATTCAAATCCTTCAAATGAATGAGCTCTTCAGAATCTGCAAGAGTACTATAATAATTAGACACTGAATTTAGAAATGGCAATGCAGAATTCTAAAAATAAATTAATAAAATACTATAAAATTTTAAGCTGAGGTAATAACTATGTATATTATGTTATTATCCTAAACTGAACTAAGTTAAACTAAAATAGGCCGCCCTGGGACAGATCTGATCTGAGGTTCCCATAACGCTGGCCACATTGCACCGATAATGTGACCTTCTGCATCAGGAATGCCCCAGACCGGCATCATTTTCCACAATAGTGAATATAGTTAGCCTTTATGAATTCATCATAATAAATTGTACTGTGCTAATTACATCACTTCATAAAATGTTATACATAAGCACTTCAGATATTCTAAGCACCGTTAAACATAATATTATGTTTAAGACTATGTCAATGGTATGCACACTTACGGGTTAACCTTGTAAATATGCCAGGTGAATTCGAAGAAATTCGGGAGGAAAAAAATGTTTCCATACATTTCTAGGTTAGGCCGGAGGGGAGAGTCAAATTATTTCTTCGAATTTACAAGAATTGTAGAACAAAAGTTGTTCATTTAATGCTACATAAAAACCCTCTTCTGTACCTGGCATAATTTTACATGTTTGACCTATTGGTATTTCTTTAGTATCCTGCGGCAGCGGGGGGGTTGCCGGGGGGGGGGGGGGGGGTAAACTCCCTCTAAAGGGGGGAAGCGCGGAAACGCTTAATTTCTGAGATATGATTTTTTTTATTTTGTAGGTTAAAATCACTTGCTACATCATCAACATCAATGGGAGAGGGCTTAACTCACCAGTGAATATTATCTAGTTAAAAAAAACACAATGTCACTTAATAATCATTTATTTAATAGGATATACATGATTGATGCTTTCTAACATCATTAAAAAGGGGTCCTTTTTGTTTTTTTCCACCCAGCGCCTCCACATATATTCTACAATTATATCAGCAAAGTTGGCTGGGTGGTTATAATTGTCTTTTTTAAAAAAGCGTTTTACTACCCTCCATTGGGACTCAATCCTCTGAGTATGAGTCCCGTCTAGGGCAACAAATGGGTTATCGGGGTCTGAGTAGTTCACTTTTTTATGAACAAACCCATGTTGCCCCAAACAATCGTACGCTTTCCAAAAGTCGGTGTGTAGTGTGGTGCCTTCAGCAACATGCTTCTTTATTAAAGGCACCAGCACTTCTGCCGACCTTACATTCTCCGGACACACTTCCAATCTTAAATCTTGACTGCCATCTTCTATCAGGCCCAAAACCCAGTGGCCCTCGATACGACGTCCTGAAACAAAGGATATAATACATTAAAAATTAGGGTCTACCCTTCTTGAACCTACCTAGCTGCCGCCCTCAGATTCGATTTGGGTGGTTATAAAAAAAAAAAACTTGAACCTACCTAGCTTCCGCCCTCAGATTCGATCTGGGTGGTTATAAAAAAAATGAACTTGAACCTACCTAGCTTCTGCCATCAGATTCGATCTGGGTGGTTATAAAAAAAATGAACTTGAACCTACCTAGCTTCCGCCCTCAGATTCGATCTGGGTGGTTATTAAAAAAAATAAACTTGAACCTACCTAGCTTCCGCCCTCAGATTCGATCTCGGTGGTTATAAAAAAATGAACTTGAACCTACCTAGCTTCCGCCCTCAGATTCGATCTGGGTGGTTATAAAAAAAATAAACTTGAACCTACCTAGCTTCCGCCCTCAGATTCGATCTGGGTGGTTATAAAAAAAATGAACTTGAACCTACCTAGCTTCCGCCCTCAGATTCAATCTGGGTGGTTATAAAAAAAATAAACTTGAACCTACCTAGCTTCCACCTTCAGATTCGATCTGGGTGGTTATAAAAAAATAAACTTAAACCTACCTAGCCTCCGCCCTCAGATTCGATCTGGGTGGTTATAAAAAAAATAAACTTGAACCTACCTAGCTTCCGCCCTCAGATTCGATCTGGGTGGTTATAAAAAAAATAAACTTAAACCTACCTAGCCTCCGCCCTCAGATTCGATCTGGGTGGTTGTAAAAAAAATAAACTTGAACCTACCTAGCTTCCGCCCTCAGATTCGATCTGGGTGGTTATAAAAAAAATAAACTTGAACCTACCTAGCTTCCGCCCTCAGATTCGATCTGGGTGGTTATAAAAAAAATAAACTTGAACCTACCTAGCTTCCGCCCTCAGATTCGATCTGGGTGGTTATAAAAAAATAAACTTAAACCTACCTAGCCTCCGCCCTCAGATTCGATCTGGGTGGTTATAAAAAAAATAAACTTGAACCTACCTAGCTTCCGCCCTCAGATTCGATCTGGGTGGTTATAAAAAAATGAACTTGAACCTACCTAGCTTCCGCCCTCAGATTCGATCTGGGTGGTTATAAAAAAAATAAACTTGAACCTACCTAGCTTCCGCCCTCAGATTCGATCTGGGTGGTTATAAAAAAAATGAACTTGAACCTACCTAGCTTCCGCCCTCAGATTCAATCTGGGTGGTTATAAAAAAATAAACTTGAACCTACCTAGCTTCCGCCCTCAGATTCGATCTGGGTGGTTATAAAAAAAATAAACTTAAACCTACCTAGCCTCCGCCCTCAGATTCGATCTGGGTGGTTATAAAAAAAATAAACTTGAACCTACCTAGCTTCCGCCCTCAGATTCGATCTGGGTGGTTATAAAAAAAAATAAACTTAAACCTACCTAGCCTCCGCCCTCAGATTCGATCTGGGTGGTTATAAAAAAAATAAACTTGAACCTACCTAGCTTCCGCCCTCAGATTCGATCTGGGTGGTTATAAAAAAAATAAACTTGAACCTACCTAGCTTCCGCCCTCAGATTCGATCTGGGTGGTTATAAAAAAAATAAACTAAGATTGAAGCTCCGCTCGCTTCGCTCGCTCCGCTGGTGGATAGTCACCGCTAAACCTAACCTAACAGACAGTTTTATTTCAGGTGTTTTTCTTTATTGCCCCCCTGCACCCCCCCTTTCCACTGTTGCTCTTTTTTAGATTTATTCATCCATTTGTATGAATAGCCTGGTCGGGATATAATTGATTTTGTAATATAAATAGTAAAATTGAAATTACCTTTATTGTACTTTCTTTTTCCAAACTTGCTCTCATCAATTTGGACCACCTTTCCAGGGCCGCCTATTTTCCCCATAGCCTGCTGCTTCTCCAAATAGTAGATAACTACTGTCTCCCGACAGTAGCTATACCAATCTGCAACAGTGGCCATTGACAGGCAGCTCTCCTCCGACTTCTCTGGGTCTTCATGAATCACCTCCATATAACTTCTACGGTGTGCAAAGCTGTACATCAAATAAAAGACACGTGGCATTGATATTTTTACATTATCGAACCACGTGTCTTTACCTCGAGCCACCCTTGAACGAGCTCGGCATGCTCCTTTGTTGCAAACAAAGGAGCCTACATTTTTATTTTGCCCGTACTCCACCCGCATGGGTACTCTATGTACACGACACAACTTTTCATGTGGAATAAGTCCATTCTCAATAGCAAATTGGACGCATTGCTCCCGACTTGATAGTTCACGCACGAGTTTGCTAATATTCCACATGGCACCAATTTCACTTGCGTATAAACGTCTCTGCACGTAATCCCCGTATAACTCTATAACGGCAACGTCCTCATCAGGCGAAGGCGACTCAAGTGACGCCGAATTCGTCGACGGGTGGGGGTTGTCGTCCATCGTATTGTGCGCCGCAGGTAGAAAGGCAACAAAAAAAGATCCGCTCGGCAATTCAGGTCCAGGTAAACACGCAGGGGTCAACAGTAGGCTATTCAAGGGTCCGATATAACATGCAGGGGTCAACGTTGTGCAAATCCAAGGTCCAAAAAACAAGCCGAGTCGTCGTAAAAGTCGAATATAATGAAAGAAAAAAGTCGCATCGAACATTCCACAAACGCAAGCGATAGGGGAATGAAGTAGATTACCCCTCGGTTAAATGACTTCTTTCCTTCATTTGACGTTGACAAGTTGACATATCAAGATGTTAGAGAGTGATGACACTATGAATTTTACTTATGTTTCGACATTTGTTGTCTCTTTCTTCACCTAACAGCCTAATTGTTGTTGTTTTTCGATATCTAACCTCCAAACTTTTAAATCTAAATTTTTCAAAAACTACGCATTTCCGCGCAAAAGGCAGCTAGGAGAGGTTTGTAGAGATTATTAGCAATTGATAAAACCCACAATTACGCAAAAATTCGTGCCGCAGGATTCTAAAGCCAACCCGACCTATTTTAAGTAGGTAAGTAATATTATAAATGAAATCTCACCTTCCGCACGCAGGTTTTTTCCCAAAGCAGCTTCAACCATACATTTGATTCGACTGTTTCTTTTCGACATTTTAAATGTCAAAGAAAATATAATATTATAAACACAATCAGACACGAAAAAACCTGATGTTATGTACCGGTAAAAACACAAAATCACCACGCCGCAAGCGACCACTCACAAATTGTGCGCGAAAAATCCATGAAATAATACAATCGGTGTTGACAGTTGACACTGACAGCTAAATGACAGATCAAAACAAAGCTAAGCCATACAATTTGGTTAGCATTGTACCGCACCAGGTGTCAAATTATTAATTATTAAATAGTAGTCATAACGCTTGGCTCCTTTTACTACTACAACTGAGGAACATAATTTCTTTGCTTTGCTTTGGCGGTGAATGCGCGGTATTTATGTGGCTAGAATTAGTTCGGTACTGCAGAATTTATGAAAAATGAATTTATAGTAAACCAATACTATGACGCCTAATTGTTTTTACCTTTTAAAAGTTTATATGGAGTTTCAGTTAACGTCCCTTTACAATTATTGAAAAAGCCTACTTCTAGTCTCGCTATCGCTTAGCTCTCTTCACCACTACGATCTCCATTTCATTCTGAGTAGTATGGCATTAAAAACTCATTTTCACAAAATGTGTGGCTTGGCTCTGTTTACTTCTACTATGACGATTTTTAAAACCGCGATAAGGTTTTCCAAGAGTTCGTGCTTTTTTGAGCGCCCTTTTCAGATCGTTAAAACTAAGATCGTTATGTTCCTGGCCTGATTCTGCTACAATAATTTCTCTTCTTTCTGAGTGTTCTATCACATCCTGTGGAGCAAATATGTTTTCATTTGCATGTTCATTATAGTGATGGGCTAATAATGATGGACTCTCTGTGTCTTACCTATAAGCTATTTCTGATTGTGGCTGATCATCCTGTTCTTCAAAGTCTTGCAATTATTTTTGGTTTGTACTACTCATTTCCTGAATTTGTAATGTTGACGTATTTTCCATATTTTCAGTATCTAGATAAAGCTGGATATCTTGACTTCCCAGTCGTTCATCTTCATCTTGCAGCTGCAGCAGCTGCTCTGTGTTGATGTTACTTTTTGACTTCTGTAATTAATTTTCAGTTTAAGTAAACCATGAAAATGTGGACCAATGGTATAGGTACTTAAAAATACACGAAATTTTACGCTTACGTTATTGATAATAAATAGGTACCTTCTCTGGTGTTGGAATCCAATTAGGATCTTGAATACTGTCATCGCTTTTCAAAAAGTCTTCATAAGGAAACATGTATCTGTTGAGATTTTCATCAGTTCTTTGGTTTTCGCCATTTACGGATGCCTAAAATTAAATTTTAAAGTAGTCAAGTACATGATTTACTGGGTACCTATATAAAAAAAGCAAAGAAAGTATTATCCAATATTTATTCTAATAAGGAAACCACAATCTGAAGCTAGCCTCCCTCCATAATAATATCAATCAAGTTGAGCGTAACGATGAATTCGCTGAACATTTTATGACGCCGGCAGGGGAATTGTCATATCAATATAGCGAAAGAATTATTAATCCACGTTAATAATTAAAAAATACAATAATAATTAACTACTTACATTTGTTTGTTTTATCTGTGCACTTGTCCCAATCATTATAAAGATCTTTACAGATCTGTTCCACGCCAAATCTTTTATGTCTCTGTTATGGTAGTCTTCATGGTGAATATCCCATAAGCACGGGTATTTTTCTACTGCCATGATCAAATTTTCGGACTCGCACATAATTACGTAAAAAGACAAAAAAAAAAAATATAACACACGTACGTCCACTCAACACGAACGCGAGCCTCTTCTGAATGGAAATTTCCGTCCGTGTGCCAGAGTAGACAGAATGATAGAGTATGCCGACTTAGAACTGATGTAAAAAAATTTAAGTTTGACGTATTATGACAAAAGTCGTCGCTAGGGTCGTTACCTACAAATTTTTGGTTGTTTATATTTTGGCACATGCAAAGAAAACTGTCAGAATTCAATTTCAAAATCTTAAAAATAAATTATACCAGCCAGCGCGCCAGCCTTTAACTTATCCTGGCGAAACCCGACAGAAATGACAGATATTAATACTCGTCCGTCTCTTAGTAGTCGAATTACTGGTAGTTATGTCTATTGTGCGTGTGCTGTCATTCGAAGCAATGCCAGCAAACGCTGCGTTCGGGATGACGTCATCCGGTTTTTTTCCATTCTGACACCCGAACGCGCGACCTGAGATTCGAACCATACGTTAGGTTTTTTCTGTCCGGAAAATGTAAGAACGTTTGCGCCCAGTAGAATATTTTGTATAGTGTTTCAAACAGCTTGGACCCCTTGGAATTACGCCGAGATGTAGCTTCGCTCTGCATCCTCTATCGGTTGTATCACGGGGAGTGCTCTGAGGAATTGTTTGGAATCATACCATCTGCAACTTTTCGTCATCGTCCCACGCGAAAAACATATCATCCTCATCACCTTGATGAGTTTCAGTCTTCCACAGTGCGTTTTTCGCGTAACTTTCTGCCTCGCACTGTAAAACTCTGGAACGAACTGTCACCAGCAGTATTTACGGACCTATACGACCTGCAAACCTTCAAGAAAAGAGCGTATTCCCTCTTAAAAGGCCGGCAACGCACCTGCAGCTCTTCTGATGTTGCGAGTGTCCATGGGCGACGGTAGTTGCTTACCATCAGGTGACCCGTTTGCTCGTTGCCCCCTTATTTAATTTAAAAAAAATGTAAGGTATGCATTCGTGTCTCCGAATCAGAATTATTCCAAATCAGGAAACCTAATGAGGAAACCGTACGTATGCTGCCAGCTTTAAAACAGTCGAATCCCAACTAGTTGCGACACTACGACGTACGAAAAAAAAAATGGTTTCGTATTATCTACAAGCAAACTTCGTCCTTAGTGCTATACAAATAATATTTTTTAATTATCAGCGTATGGGAGTTGGTTAGAGTTAATGCTGCACAAATTCTGAAATCCACCATCATCTTCCGCATTGTAACATTAAAATAGTTTTGTCGAAAGATTTTAAAATCTCTTTTTATCCTACCAGTTATTGCTTCCACCACCCATCGGTATATTGTTATTAATCGGGATTTATTTGCATTCATTGTTGTTGATTGTTGTCCGCGAGACCTTGTCTGTGGCATGTGCGGTACGAATCCACATTCTTCTAGACTTCCTATGGCATCTCTAAAGCCTTGTGAATGAATGCGTCTCCTGGTAAGAAAAACCATTCGAGTCCGGATCCAGATTCATTAGTTAGAAGGTCTCGGAGAATTGTTGCGTCAGACGTGGTCGCCGCATATGGTCCATACACATCTATAATAATTTATATCTATCTGCGCAGACAGTTGAAAGGTTCCTGGACTTGTGAACACTGTACTTTTTTCTTTGAAATAAAAAGTTCATGCTTTTTTGTAAGTAAACATCGTTCCAACTTCCATCGCATGCGACGACAGCATTACGACCTTGATTTCCGAAGAAAGTATCTGGAATTGTCAGGTTTCTCGCCAAAACATCTCTTCTTGCAATATGATCTATTCCAAGGTGCATAGGGACATAATCTTGAGTAAAGCATTCCCTTGCAAGTCGAAGTTTTTTTTTCTTATGCCCTTCTTGACATTTAAAATAAAGTCGCTAACCGTTCATTTGATTCTCAGGTCCTCACTTTACAAAGGAATATTCCTAAGACTGTTGCTGGAGTTCTCGATCTTCCCCTAAAAGATTGAGATCTTGCCTTGGTCAAGCACATTTGAAAACTGGATTTTTGTCAGAGATGTCCAGAAATGGAATTCATTGTCATCAAAGCTGTCTAGATTTTCAGCTTAGTCGGTGGAATAGAATCGGTTTATTTGGCTGTAGATATTTGAACAGCGTTTCTAGGTAGCCAATCTTTTATGATGCCAACTGAAGTACCAATTTGAAATAAATTATTTTTCGTGTCGAATACAATCCCTGTAATATTATTTGCATCTAGTAGACCCCTGTCTACTTTTGGTACATCAACCAAAACGGTGGAACCAACTAATATATTATCTTTGAATTTCTTAGAAGAAGTGTCTTTCATTTTATCTGCAGATCTTTTTAAATTTTGTTAAGCATCTTCCCTTTGCTTTTTAATATTCTCTTCTTTTTGGCATTATAGGTATAGAACTCCCGATCCATATCCAAGAAGGATATGGATCGGGATACTTGTCGTAATGCCACAATATATTACATTCACGGAATTGCCACAAATGTGAGCCTGTAGATACATGTCCAGAAACAATACAAAACATTTCCTGTACTCTTTTCAACCGATTCTGATACAACTGGTGGTTCAGCTATTAACTCGATCGATGTGGTAATATTTGGTGCTTCAGGTTCAGACGGTATCGCTGATTTGCCAGTTACAGCTTGCTCTAAATCAATGTGGTTACATTTGGTGCTTCAGGTTCAGACAGTATAGCTGGTGTGCCAGGTATAACTCGCTCTAAAATCAATGTAGTACTATTTGGTGCTTCAGATTCAGGCGGTGTAGCTGATGTGCCAGGCACAACTCGTTCTAAAGTCAATGTACTATTTTCAATTGATACAATAGCTAGTTGTTCCTCACAAATTTTAACGTTTCTGTCAATTGATTCAGTAGCTGATACGTTTTGCTGCTTGAGAAACTGATCCAATTCCTCTTCAGTAACTAACTTGCCAAGTAATTCTGTTGGTATATGAGTAGATTGGAGTCCTGTTTTTGGTTCTGTTCCAAATAATGTTTTGTACAGTGAACGTTTAATGGTACGATGAAAGGAGGAATTCTTTTGAAACTGAACAAAATAACAGCCGATCGCCCAATTTTTACTATCATTATCAATTAACCAAGCTCGTAACATAGCTTCGACATCTTGATTGGCACGCTCAACTGATCCTTGACTCGCTGGATGTCTAGGCCTACCGTTAATAATTTTACATGTCGGCCACAAGGCAGTTAATTCTTGAGTGATTGCAGCAGTAAATTCACGGCCATTGTCGATTTGTACTAAAGGGTTTTCCAATAAGAGGTGTTATTTTGATATTCAAAGAAAAATGCCATTTTTTATTATAAATCATCTGATGTTTATTTCATTACAAAGAGGAAGGTATGCCGTTAATAGTGGAAAATAACATCAGGCAAATGACCACCACGGCCACGCTTACAGGACAAAATCCTTTTCATGAAATTTTCCATAACTAAATCGCAAAGTGGCTGCTCTATGTCCTCGATAGCCTCACGAATTCCATCTTTGAGGTCTTGAATCGATACTGGGCTGTTGGCGTAGACCTTCTCCTTCACGTGGCCCCAAAGAAAGAAGTCGCAAGGTGTTAAATCACAAGATCTCGGTGGCCAATTGTGATCACCTCTTCGAGAGATAACACGGTCCGGAAACTTTTCCCTAAAAAGATCAATGGTTTCGTTGCTTGTGTGGCACGTAGCGCCGTCTTGTTGAAAGTGAACGTTGTCCAGATCAATACCATCCAATTCCGGCCATAAAAAATCGTTAATCATCTCTTGATAGCGCAATCCATTCACCGTAACTGTTGCGCCAGCCTCATTTTCGAAAAAGTAAGGTCCAATGACTCCGCCGGACCATAAACCGCACCAAACAGTCACACGTTGAGGATAGAGAGGCTTTTCAACAATAACTCTTGGGTTTTCTGAGCCCCAGATGCGACAATTTTGCTTGTTGACGAAGCCACCGAGGTGGAAATGGGCCTCATCACTGAAGATGATTTTTCGATGGAATTCCGGATCATTTTCATGCATTTCAACGACCCAATCAGCAAAGTCACGACGTTGTTGATGATCGGCCGGCTTGAGTTCTTGTGTTAACTGGACTTTATAAGCCTTAAGACCCAAATCTTTATGCAAAATACGGTGTAATGACGTTTGTGGAATACCTAATTCCAAAGAACGACGAGGAATGGACAAACCTGGGTTTTCTTCAACACTTTCGGCTACAGCAGCAATATTCTCGGCTGTTCTTGAGCGACGTGCACGGGTTTTATTCTTCTTATCACTAACTTGTCCCAACAGCTCGAATTTTTCCACCAATTTCTGTATTGCGGTCCGACAAGGTGCTTCACGACGACCCAAAAATGTTCGAGTTTTACGAACCGTCTCTGCCAAATTTTCACCATTTTTATAGTGAATTTTAATAATTTCAATGCGTTGTTGAAGCGTGTATCGTACCATTTTTATTAATGGCGTAGTTTCTACTTGTCAAATGCCAAGAAATGACAGCTTCAAAAGTGACATCTACCGAAATAGCGGGCTATTCAAAATAACACCTCTTATTGGAAAACCCTTTATATAGGGACAACCTACTTCCAGGAAAAAATTCAATAGTTTTATCCTCCTGAGACCCGAGCTATAATTTAAATCACTTGCCACTACGGCCGAATGTCCTTTATAAAACATTAAACTGTTTTTGGTGCAAAGTCCGAGACTTTGCAAGTTAAATAAAACATAGACCAGGGGGTTTTTGGGGATTTCACTAAAAGAAATGTTTTTTGGTATTATTTGATTAATACATCAAGCACATTAAAGTTTAGGTATTTTATGTTCTATGTAAAGGACTTCAGGTCATTATGGCATAAGTAGGCTAGGTGTTTAAGTAATACAAATAATTTTATTTTTTATTATAATCTTAAGTAATGTCACAAATTAGGTACCAAACATAAACATATTTATTTATTTCTATCAAGTTATTAATAAATAGTCACAAGACTACCACAAAGGAGCGTCTTGTGGTCGAGCCAGCCCTCGACTGCGAGTGCCACCACGTGTAAGGGCCCGACACCCAGCACGTCGTCGGCCCCGACCTCGACGATCAATATCCCTGCCTGGGCTACCAGCACTACCCCGACCTCTTGGTGAATTGCTATCAGCGCTGTTGAAACTGTCCTTCGAGCCTTCATCTGCTGAAGATAGGGATTCGTTTATAAAGCATGTCTCTCAATTAAATCTTCATCCTCACTTGAGTCTTCAAACACGAGTTATTTATTAATTCAGTAAACATTCATAAAGTAATAATTATTATATATAAATACATATAACAATATAACATAACGTACGTATTGCGTACGAAGTGCCTTTCTAAAGGATTAATTTATTTACGACAGTTTATTTACTTAATTATGCTTTATTTTTTGACAAAATTGTGTATTTTTGTAAGAATATTTATTAATCTACAAGTCTATAAAATATCTACAATATAACAAGTGACTAAAACAAAAAAAAAAGTAAATTTACTTACTGCGTCGGCCGCGCGCCGACGTTGTTGTACACTCCTGAGCAAGTTTCGCGCAAATGAAGGGCACTCATCATGCGATCTCTATCGAACTCCAAGGACAAACTATTGCCATTGGTTAAATTTCATTGATTGGAAGCATTCGCGTGTCTAATACTTTTTTAGCGGGAAAAAACAAATACTCGAGAATTGATGCTACATAAAGGTCGGTCGTCTGTTGTCGAGCTAAGATGGCAAGAAATACTCGGCCTTTAGAGTACGGTTTATTTAGCACTTTATAAAGGACGCCAGGTGTCAGGAGGCTATTGCAACTTCAGGTGCTCTTTTTGAAGTCAATGGTCGCAGAAAGCTGAATTTTGTTGCGTGGTCTTGATAATGTAATAGCCATTTATAATTTCTGTTGGGGGTTGACTGGAAGTCAATTAAATCAACTTGACCGCGATGGTTAAAATCATCATAGATACAATCGGGCAAACAACGATACCTTTTCTTCGTTTAAGACTGCGGTGAAGAAATAACGTACTTACCTATGAAAAGTGATTCCCTGCCCTTTTTTAACAATAACCACTGTGGTTTCGGCAGCTTTTCACTACACAAGACGGCATAATTATTTTTAATTCAACAACAGCTCGCGAGCGCGGTTGGAAGCCTAATGGCGACCGGCTGACTTACTATTACTTAGTAGATATGTGCTTGATGAGGAGGTGAAGGAGTGTGTGATAGCATTCCAAGCATCGTTTTCTGACTCATTAGTTGTACCGTCAGTCTTTTTATTCAAAATATTTTCTTTGTGTAACAACAATAACTTTATTAGTTTGTCTTTGTCTTCTAATGAAAAATTTTGTCCACGTTTTCTCTTTTCAGCCATGATCGACTAAATAAACAAATTTACTACCAACAAAATACCGAAATTATGCAGTAAACGAAAATGTAACCTCAAACGAATACGGAATAAATGCGGAATAGCGCGCGAAATCTCCCGACTCCTGGTCGACCGTCGTTCAAAATGACATTTGTTTTTTTTTTATGCAATGACACACTCATCATTAAGCCAACCACAATTATTTTTTAACATGTTTGTTAAAAAAATCTCATGAAACTTATTACAGACATTAAAGTTTTTTTTATAATAACCTTAAAAACAATGTGAATGTATTTTATTTCTGCTAAATACCTTACAAAAACATAAATACTAATAAGTTATCGATAACTGCTCGATAAATGGCCTCGCACTAAACGTCACCTAGCAAAGGAACACCTACCTGGGTGACCCTTACGACCGTGAAACGAAATTTGGGATAGGGGATGATTTTAGATAGCCCTTATGCTAAGGGATACTTAGTAAAGATATGCTTTAGGTGCTGTTGGTGAAAACGGGCATTAGATTCCTTCCTTTTAGTGAGTGTCCTCGTTAGATTTTTACCTTTTTTAGTTTCTTTTTTATCGCCTGGTACAATCAAATCAAGTTTTTCATTATCTCCTTTCCTTCGCTCAGCTTTATTAATAAGAGTATCCATAAAAACTTTGTCCTCTGTCGGCTTAATATATTTAAAGATATTTCGAATATCGTTAATTTTATTTTTGGTCAAAGTTTTATTTGCATTTTTTAAGGTAATTTCACTCAAAACATTTTTTTTTTATATGTCAATTATTTCTGTTGGTCCCGAAAATAAAGTTTGATATTCTTGTTTCGAATAAGTTAATGACTCAACTCGTTTGTAATGTATTTGATAAAAACCTGATTTTATAGCTTCTGAATAAAAAGACAAGAAATCGTCGTCCTCCATTTGCATGAAAAATTGTTTAAAACTATTTAATTTAATTTTTAGTAGAGCACGAAGTAGAGATAAAGGGCTGTATATTTCTTGGTGTCTTAAATTTTTTTTCGATTAAGCTGTGGACTGCATCTACTTCCTGAACATTACCCTGGCCGGGTTCGGAATTTTTTTTGGTAACTTCAGTTATATATGTATTTAATTTCCCCCCACCCCTCTAAAAGGACGAAAGAGGGGGTCAGATTTTGTATAAGACTTGCTTTAACACGAAAACTACTGATCCGATTTCCATACGGTTTTCGCAGATATATTTGCCTTCTTCCAACTCAACATCTGGTGTATAAAAAATCCCCCCCCCCCCCCCCCACATCATCGCCACTTCTCCCATTCCTCGTCTCGTCCCACAAAGCGTTTACAGCAATTTTATTGAAATCGCAGTGCGCTGTTAAATTGTATACAGTTAATTTGCTTGTGTAATAAAAGATACATTAGCTTTAGGCAGAGTAAAAATGCTTTCCAGATCAAAAGTCACAACTGCTGCGTGGTTGTTTTAATTGGTTTTTAGTTATCGATCTGCTTCTCTTTCTTCACTACCCTCATTTTTTCTTTTAAAGTGTTCCTCAAAATTTTTTACAAGATCACTGCTGGGGTTTTTTTGTGCTTTATATTCGGCACAAAAATCGCAGACATCCTTTTTGGGCGATGAAACCAAGATTATTTGTTCGCAAAATATTTTTCGATAAATGTTTACTTTGACGGGGTCTTTATGTTTTTCCACATATTATAAGGAGTACGTTTTCGACACACTCAATCCCGGTTGTAGATATTGGCAGGAGCTAGATGATCGATAGTAATGCGAATCTACTGTTGGAAACGATTTTATGTGATTAATCACTTCGCTTACTTTTTCAGGCGGTGTTTGTTTTTTTATATATTTCCCTCTACTCGGCGTAGTAGGCAAGAGGGTACCTACTACCCATCTAGGTCTACCCAACACGAACTAGTGTTGGGTAGACCTAGGTGGGTATAGGTAAATGCCGCATACAAGTAATTTCGATTCGAAATCCAGAAATCTTGGGTAATACTAAGTTAACCCGGGTAAACCTAGGTTCATTTTAGGTTCTTGCATTACCCGTAACAAAGTTTTTTGTAAAGTCATGTAATTGCAGTTCTTTATGCTATTGATTACATATCTATTAGCTGGTGATCAGGCGTTACTATAGTATAAAAAAACCAAAGGAACTCATTAATTCATGAAGCCCCAAGCGGCCACAGCCGGCCGCTGACTAACTGATGGGTTAATTTGTGGTCGTAGTGTAAAATAAAGTAACAAAAAATGTCGACATAAAAAAAAAAAAACATATCTTTGGAACTCCTTTTTTCATATTTTTTTTTCTAAATGGTTTTTAGTTGTACTAAAACACATTTCAAGGTTATCCAATAATTCCTGGACACCCTGTATATTCTGTCACTTGAAGTGACAGAATATACAGGGTGTCCAGGAAGTGACTCAATTCTAGGATACGTTAAAACAACTAAATTACAAATAACGTTATGCTGTATGGATCGTTCTACTAGTAATGGGTGTTTTAATTTTGTTACTTAAAGAATCACGTAAGACTTTATTAAAATGTCGTCTCCACCTCATTTTCAGGAGCAGTGACCAGGCAACAGATGAAACCTGTACCCACTAAAGAGGAGCTCGACCTTCAGCTCGACCAGTACATGGCCAGCACTAAATCCGCTCTCGACAAGGAGCTAGAGGCGTACATGAATAACGCCATGGAAATGGAATAGTATTCTCATGTTTAAATACATCTGACATGACACTTCCTCAATCATCGGTCATATTACATATTACTAAACTGACTGACTTTCTAATAAAGTAATTATCATCGTTGAATCTATTTCAGCAAATACTGTATGAGTGGTGGCTTACATTTTACAAACTTTCATCATATGATAATAATATTATGTCGGTGCATTTGATTTTTGCACCGGAAGATTTCAGCAGTACAATATGTTGTGAGAATTGTACTATGATACGACTCAGTTATACGGTCTGACTGTTACTTGTGTAGGTGTTACAGCTACAGTAAAAAATCAGGTAATATTATCAACAGTATCATGTTGATGCCCAAAATTATTTCGAAAAACGAGATGTCAGTCAATTTTAGTAAATGATGAAAAAGATGTCAGATCAATATTTTTTTCCAGCACCAAACAATACTGTAAACATCCTAATGGTTAACTATCAGCAGAACTTTGTTATTGTAAATACGTATTTTTGTAATTATATCGAAAAATATTTTTACTTGTTCCACCTTTCTTTCACTATTATTAAGAGATAAAGAAGTGTGCAACTTTATGCGGGAAGGTGATTAATTCCCGTCCAAAACGTTATTACTATCTTATATTAAGTTCCTAGACAATAACTACTTTTTTGCCATAAGCTAAATTCTGTTACCTCATAGTTGTTTAAATGTTTTAAGTTGTATTTGCCGTGATAAGCTTTAGTGAGTTTATCGCAGCTCAAACTTTTTTTTTTGTAAACTGGGCCATTATAATTAATTATGACATAAATAGAACATCTCTTTTACGTATTTTAATATAAAAGACCAACACAGGGTATGATGAATACTATGATCACTTCATGATACGCAAGCAGCGTATAAAGGTGATCATTGATCAGTGATCACTGATCACACAGTCATTTATCAGCACGAACGCGCCGCATTTTAGAATTCGATTGAAATGATGTGAAATCTCTCACATTCGTCCGCACCGTACGCATACGCGTAAAGGTGGGTTTACACCAAAAGAACATAGAGCAAGAACAGCACAAGAACATTCTTTCGTATTCGTTTAGTGTAAACTATAATTCGTTACAACATTCTTTAGATCGTTTACACCAATCGAATCAACAAGAACATCAAGAATAAGAATTTTTGCTCTATAGATGAGAATCATATAGCTCCGTTTAGACCAAACGAGCGAATGCTCATTGCTCATTTGTCAACGATAAGTAGTTAATTTATTTTTATAGTCATCAAAGGTTGGATCCCATAAACATCTTTTGTTATGGTATAATTCTATCATTTGTAAACATTTTTCATTACTCCAATCCATATTTACGAAATAACCTTTGATAAACTACCTAAAACCAGCCGCCAAAAAGTAAAAATATCAAGAACACTAGAATCCCTTTGAAGAGACCGCCTCGAAGAGCGAGCACGTCCGAACACGAAAGAACGCTCTAGGCAATTGCTCGAGCGCTCTTGCGTCGTTTACACCAAACGAGCGAGATTCTTAGAGCATTCCACCTATTTACCGCCGAACACGTGGCGAACACACTAGAACAACGAAAGAATGCTCGTTGTTAGTTTACATCAAAAGAGCTTTACTAGAATGAGCATTCGCTCGTTTGGTCTAAACGGAGCTTAACGCGCCACATTTCGTATACTATGCGGTGCTGCCGCGTACGGTGCTGAGTGCTGACAAAATATGTGCGATCAACGATCAGCTTTATGAGGTAGTCTAAGTATAAGCAACCAAGAGATCAACTACGATAACATGGCGCGCCCCTCCAAAATTCAAAACGTTTGAAGTGCGTTGTCTTGCGCGGTCGGCTAGTTATGATTAGTTGACCAACAAATCTTGGTAATAAGTGACATTAAGTGAAATATTACGTGTACTGTGATTGGTTGAATACTTACTACATACAAACTCTTTCTTAAGGCTGTGACTACACACATTGAAACAGTCATTTTGAGGGGCGCGCCATGTTATCGTAGTTGATCTCTACGCTACTTTGCATTATTTTTCGTCGTTTCGCCTTTCGACAGTTTAGTTGATTCATACATTTATAAACCGACATCTTTGTTGTTCGTATTACTGTATCCAAACTTTTTATTACGTCTGTGACTTTATGATCAATAGACGCAATATCAATGTACTTACAAGTTACAACGTATTTGAAAAAGTTATGGAAACACTTCCAAAATATGTTGTTTTTTTTCTTCTTATCTTTCGATTGCGGATTCTTGGAAATCTATTGTTATTCTATTGTTGTCGCGATCACCAGTGCTGTTATGTGGCTTGATTGGTTAAGGCATATGGCTAATAAAATAAGGCCAGTGTCGAGTAAATAATGGGAAAACTATATTCTTGTTACTTGTGCATGATTATGATTTATGAATATCTAATGATATCTAATAATAATTATTTCACCAATATTAGGTATACATTAAAAACAATACACAAACTATCACAAACACAACAGCACTCTTTCACATTCCCGGCAAAACTCCCATCTTTTGATTTATATTAACAGCTGTTAACAGAATTCACAGTCAAAAACCGACTTTTTACCTATTTTTATTCAATACTATTGTCTATTTGCGGCGTTGCCGTCTTGTGCATCGGGAATAGCGGTGGTATAGTTATGACAACCTTTTACCGAGTTTATGAGTTAGAATATAAACTAAGGTTATTCCAAATTTATACCGAGTATAACTATTCCTATTATAAGCTTGGAATATCCTATAGGGTAGTCAATTTTTATAAGTAACACCGCTATAGTATACGATCCATTTTTTATGTGTTCACCATAGTAACTGCGAGCTTGTTCGATTCGGTAAGCACCAAGTGCATAATATTGTCTTATTAAATCATCTGCAGCCAATTGACGAAAGTGATCAATTCCAGGAACTTCGACATTCACATTTTGAAAGTCTGCTCTTCTTCTATTAATATTATTAGAAATAATATAATCGCTAAGTCGATTTCGATTGCCATCCCATAAAGGAATAGATATTATCATATCTTCAGCCAGTCTATGGTCAACTAAAGGAGCTCCGAAAGCATTAAGGAGCGATGTAGCGATTTTTATACCGTCGAATAAATGTCTTGATCCAACATTGAAATTCTGACCTCGTAGTTGTAGGAATTGATTTTTAACCGACTTTCAAAAAGGAGGAGGTTATACGTTCGTCTGTGTATATATATATATATATATATATATATATATATATATATATATATATATATATATATATATATATATATATATATATATATATATATATATATATATATATATATATATATATTTGTATGTTCAACCATAACTTCGCCGTTTATGGACCGATTTTCATGATTCTTTTGTTGTTGTTGGGTTGAATCCGAGGTTGGTACCATGTTCACAAAAGTGTGATCTGATGATGGGATCCATGAGGAATCGAGGGGACTCCTTGAAATTTATATGGGAACATATGGTGATTTTGATTTTTTCTGAAGTATTTCAGGCATATACTACCAAAAAGTAAGATTTTGCACCAGGATATACCCTGGTTCTGAAGGTACCCAACAGAACTTTTGAATCCTTATAGATACAAGTTTGAGGATTTCGGCTTTATTTAAACTACTCCAAGCAAATCCTACATTATTTGTGCTGAACATAGGCTAAATTTTATTTTGTAAAAAATAGGGTTTCGTAAGATATTTGGGTTTTTCGGACGCCAAGAGAAAAAATCAACCAGAAAAGTTACTTATTTTGCGTACGCTGCCGAAACTATAAAAGATAGAACCATAAAATGTTCTTAGTATTGTAGATCTTATAAATATCTACAAAAAAGTCCGCGACACACTATACTTATCTATGTCGAGTGAGGCACAATAACCATTTTTTTATTTAAAAATCTTGAATTTTTTTGGACAACATTTAAACGCATTTATTTTACTCATGCCATTAATCCTTGTCAAAATAAATTATTTAATCACTAAGTACACTTTATGTAGATAAAATTTGGTCTTTGAATGATTAAAATTGGACGTTTGGTTTTGAAATTATGGCAAAATTAAAATATTACGATAGTGGGCGTCACCAAGCGAGATGCGCTTGCGGGAGGAAGACAATATGTGCAGTGTGCACTGTACACCCTTCGGATAATGACTGCGTCCGCGTCGTCGATGTCAGTGTCGGAGTCTGTGAATTGACCTGGGAATCATTTTGCTGACCGAGTCTTTCCTGGGTAGGCTTTTTGCAGCCGTAACCGACATCCACGCGGGCAGAGCCGCAGGCGACCGCTAGTAATATGTACAACTCTAAGACAACAAGCTATAATATTATAGCCTTGTCGTCTCATATTATGTAACTAAAAAGGGTAAAATTATTATTTTTTAACAAAAAATTAAAACCGACTTCCAAGGTAAAAACAAAAGTAATACTTATTCTTAATCTAAAAAGAATCAAATAATTCTTATTCCTTATTATCGTGGCGTCTTTAGACTTCGCCTAAGCCTCAACTATTTCTGTACTCAATCTTCATGCTTTTGAAGTCGGTACCAGCTTACCTTAGCGTAATTGCTATGTCAAGGATCTCAGAACTTTTCCGGGCTGGTACCGACTTCAAAAGTACGAAGATTGAGTACAGAAATAGTTGAGGTTTAGGCGAAGTCTAAAGACGCCACTATAATAAGGAATAAGAATTATTTTATTCTTTTTAGATTAAGAATAAGTATTACTTTTGTTTTTACCTTGGAAGTCGGTTTTAATTTTTTGTTAAAGAATAATAATTTATCCTTCCGTTTATGGTTTCTACCACCCAACGACACAATATGGTTATTTTTCTCGAGTCGTTAGCTTTCTGCACTGATAATTGGTATTCTCCTTCGTCTTTAGTGGCAGGCATGTATGGTCGGTACCCGCACGACTCAACCAACGTCTTGAATGCAGTCGCGAAAACCCCTATCTTAAATGAGCATGTCATTTTCTTTAGAAAAACCAGTTAAAAGGGTGATCCCACCGAAGCCCTCCTCATCGCACCTCCTGCTCTCGTCCCTGTCGAGTCGAAGATGTTCAGCCTTGCCCACCTTTGCGCCTTTATCCGCGGGGGCGGTGCGGGGCAAGCAGCGACGCTTGCATAATTTTTCTGTTGAGTCGATGGCCTCAATTTTCGGTCACCTGATGAAAATCAACTACCCTCGCCCAATGACACTCGCAATATCAGAAGAGCTGCAGGTGCTTTGCCGGCCTAATTAATAAATAATAAAATAAAACACATTAAAATCTGGAGAAAAAGATGTCGCCAAGTCACCAAGTTTATATTTTTCTTAATATTTGTGATAAGATTGAATATATTTTTAGTTAAAAATAAAAACATAAAATGCCTTATATCTCAGTTCCGATATAGTTTAGCTATATGGTCTTTATAATAAAGTTTGTTCCCCTTGATATGTTCTTTCAAAAAAAGTCGGTTTGGTGAGTGGCCGCGAACTTCAAAAATGACTCCAACATTACCCAAACCCCTTTGTCTAAAACTGCTGGTATAATATATATTTATTGTCATTGTTTCCACTTCTGATTCTTTGATAAGGTAATTTGATTTTAAGGATTTTCCGCTGTTTTATAGTCTTTAAACAAATTTAATAAAATTATTAATTTATCATTAAACGATATTTTGTTTTTGAATCGTTTCTTGGCATTGTTTCCACTTCTGATTCTTTGATAAGGTAAGGTAATTTGATTTTAAGGATTTTCCGCTATTTTATCGTCTTTAAACAAATTTAATAAAATTATTAATTTATCATTAAACGATATTTTGTCTTTGAATCGCTTGATTGGTTTCTTTCTGGAAGGTAAACCGATAGTTTGTTGTTGTTCCTTTTGGTCATCCTTCTTGTTTCATCGCTGGTTGCAGGATAATTTCTATTTATGCTTGTATATTTTTACCGACGTTGTGCGTGTGTGAAGGGGTAGCGAAGTACAGCGAGGGACCCGAGTTGGCAATTTACCACAAATGCATTACTTTCCTTATTATCCTAATTCTTTCTGAACCAGCATTGCACTTTAAAATGTCCAGTCTTACCGCAGTAAGAGCAGTTGTTGTGTCCTTCACCTTTTTTATTGTTATTATTATTTTCAAACTCACCAAAATTTAAAAATAATAATCCAGTCCAAATCTGTTTCATTTATTGCACTTAACATTCATTTTATCCTTCACTACAAATGCAGATAAGCAGGCGGCCTGCGGGTCGTTTTTCTCTTTTAGTCGATCTTCTTCCACGAGTAGTAGTCTTGCAACTAAATTGTCCAATGTTTGCTTCTCATCCGGAGCAGATTCCCATGCTGAGATGAAGTGTTTGTACACATCAGGCAATGACATTAATATTTGTGTAATTACAAACTTATCTGAGACCTCTTCGCCTCTATGTTTGAGTTAATTTTGAAGTTCCTGAATCTTGGATAAGAATGTAGATATTTCAGTGCCTGCTTTATATTTATATTTATATTGAGAGAAACGCTGCATAATACTAGCTACATAATACAATGTAATGTTTGTCTCGGTTTTCTGCTCATAAACACTTTGTAACTTTTTCCACATTTCTGCCGATGTTGAGCGTGAAATAATATATAACATTATATTCTCTGTCATCCTTGGAACTAGTAGTGTTTAAGCTTTCGCATCTCTGTTCTATCAGGCGATACGTGCAGAACCTTCTTCGAGATTTTCAGTTTTTCCCTCTACAATATCTAACCAGCCTTGGCCCCGTAGCCAATACAGTCTTATAGTCTGGAACTTCCAGATGTTCCAGTTACTTACTACTTACTACTAAAGAACAATTAAGAAAAATTACCGGACTTATAAACTCAGACCAAAATACCAGCCTCTGCTCTAATTGTCCCGCCATTCTTCTTTTTTTTTTCATTAAAACAAGAAAAGAATATACCCGGACGAATAAATAAGAATTAATTGTACAGTACAGTACAGCCACAGAAACTTTAACAGTCAGACATAATAATTGACTTGTTTAGTTTGTGTGATTCTACAAAGGAAAGCGCTTCAAAATTGCTAAAGATTCTGCATTAAAAACAGACGAAAATGAAGGTAATTTATTATTCGGAACAACATTAAATTTTGGAATCCAAACGGCAGGTATTACCTACACAAGAAGTTTCTGATAATTTTGAAGCATACGTGTACACTTCTACAGTCTACACCAAAGTCCAATCTCTACATTTATCGCTTATTACAGCATTAAATTGATTGTTAGCCACCGGGGAACCGGTTATAATTTTCCTATACTTACCGGGGAACGCTATAGGAAAATTTAAAATAATATTTGGAGCTAATACTACGGGGGAAAATGAGGAATCAAACAGTGTTTTTTTTTTTTCATTGGGCCTCAGGACACGAAAGAGATACCAGATTTTGATAACTCTTCACAAGACCTGGTAATTTTTTTAATCTTGAAAAGAAAGGACTTTATCGTAGAACGATAATGCCGTCCTTATAGGTATACAGTATACATACAATACTGTTAACACTGCCTACGTTATAATAACAATCGCGACCTCTAGTCTGTGCCCCGGACACATTCCGTCAGTATAATATAAACAATATTATCATCTTGGGTATTACAGATCTCACATAAGGGAGTGGGAGCTTTTCCCATAAGAAAAGCAAACTTCTTTGACGGAATGTGCCCGGCACGCAGTTGCAATGCCAAAGTTAGGTTCTTTCTATTTTACCCGCATTGACCGATCCATGTCCTGTACGTGCTTAATTGCGGTTGGATAATAGCGTACGAGGGCTGCTATTTATGTATCCGGAATTAAAAAAAGAAACAAACATATATCATTTAATATGGTTTTATTGCTTTTTAAAATATTCGCCGCGATGATCGACACACTTTTGCATACGCTGGAACCAATTTTCATAGCACTTTTTCCATTCTGATTGAGGTATCTCCAAAACGTGCATTTTGAACGCATCAACAGCCTCTTCGCGGCTCGAAAAACGTTGACCACGTAATTTGTTCTTCGCGTATGGAAATAAAAAGAAATCGTTAGGTGCCAAATCAGGGCTGTACGGCGGATGACCAGTCAATTCGATCTTTTGACCCTCCAAAAACTGAGTTGTTTCAGCTGAGGTGTGACAGCTAGCATTGTCGTGATGTAATATGATTCTGCGTTGTCGGTTGTCCTTTCTTATTTCTTCAAAGACTTCTGGTAAACAAATGGTCGTATACCATTCAGAATTAACCGTTTTACGATTCTCTAATGGCACTGTAGCCACATGTCCATTAATTCCAAAAAAACAGGCGACCATTTGCTTCAAAGTACTTTTTGCACGAGTAACTTTTGTTGGTTTCGGCTCATCTTGGAACACCCACACCGTTGACTGTTCTTTAGTTTCGGGGTCATATGCATAGATCCAAGATTCATCACCTGTGTAGATATTATAAACGGCTTTTGACGTACCACGGTTGTATTTTTTTATCATTTTTTTGCACCAATCGACACGAGCCCGTTTTTGATCGATTGTCAAGTTGTGCGGAATCCAACGCGAACATATTTTTTTTACAGCCAAATGTTCGACGATCACGCATTATTAGTTCCCGCACAGCATCTATATTTTGTGGGACAACAGCTGTTTTTGGGCGACCTTCTTTATTTTCATCCGTGAGCATAGACCGCCCACGATTAAACTCACTGTACCAGTGATAAACAGTGGTTTTTGATGGTGCTTCATCTCCAAAAGTTGCGGTGAGTTGAATAAAGCACTGTTGTTGATTTAGCCCACGCCGAAAATCGTAGTAAATCATTGCACGAAATTGTTCACGCGTTAAATCCATGGCAAATGAAGACACGCAATTTTCAAAATGACAGTCACATGAAACAAAATGTATTCTTCAACCAAAGAGTTCTATTTTCAAATGTTGTAATTACTTTTTAAATATTGTTCTTGTAAGTGGCCAGTTCCGGATACATAAATAGCAGCCCTCGTACCAAATGCCTTTTTCTTCGCACCTTTGATTAAAATACTCCTGTCAATCTTTGAAACATTTCTTTTTAATATATGAAAAGAAGTCGCTATACAATGGTTCCACGTCAATCGGTGTACAGATAAAATTTTTATGCGTCCATTATTACTAGATGATAGTTATAAGAGAGAGGACAGCTTAATAAGAAGGTGACAAGACCACTGGTAGGCTTTAATATGAATCTGTCAGACAGATAGATGCTGTCGGCGTAGACAAAGGTGGTTCTACACATTCCGCTTGAAGTGCATTAATAGGGGACGACTTCATTGCACCTATGATTTAATTAAGGTATACGATGTGCTTCAAATCGGTTATGCTGTCACTTTCATTATTCTTTCACTTTAGTCAAGCAGGCACAACGCACAGCACATCTCTGAGTCATAGACTAACGTTAGGGATATTCAATATTGCTATACTGTGCTAACGTCAATCCATGACCTATAAAAATTCATCACCCATTGGTGGAGTTTTTTTACATATTATTATGTTTGTGTTAAGCACTCCTTGCTCACGGGCAATTAAATCCCGGACCTTTGGAAGGCATGCGTGGGGTTGAAGCCAACACGTAGAGGCGGTTTTAATCTAAATGTAATGTGACACTGGTTGGCGACTCTCCTTGTCCGCACTATGAGAGTACGCCCAAGGAGAGCCAGCGGCCAGTGTAGGACTATTACAGGGAATGGAAAATTAAAATGATATCGTGCTATGGGGGTGAGTTGCTAGTGGACTGGATAACTGGGACTATGGAAGGACTATGGCGTCTGCCGATACAAGGTGGTAACATGTATCATAAAGCAGGCAGACGGTGACTAGCCAACTCTTTGAATGGGCCCCTCCAAATGGCCGCACGCACGGTGCAACATTTTATTATTATTATTATTACAATAAAATCAAAATTGTCGGGTTTTTTGGAGATTTTGTAGGAAAAGTACACCCTTTTGAGTAATTTTATTGATTACCCGTGTAGCTCGGTTCTTAGGTAATCGATTAAATTTTTATGGGGGAATTTATTTTCATATTTGAAACATAAACTTATGGAGAGGTAACTATGTATAACCAGGGAAGTGGATTCATATGCAAGACGTAATTTTGTTGCGATATGAGTGTTATGGCTTGTATATGATTATATTTATTTGGGATAAAAATAGAAACCAATTTTACAAAGCACATTATAACAGAAAACATGAAGTGTACATGAGTCCAATAACAGAATATATCCACAACTAAATGACCTAAGTATGCCGTATGGGTATGCCTATGAATCGATTCCTGCTATGGTGCGTAAAACAAGATACTTATTAAATTAACTAGCCATAAGCCGAGCTTTATGAGGGCAAGCTTTTTGAATATATCTTTTTCTATCAAAGTTAAAAAGTGTGCAATACTTCTTGGAGTACTGTTAATTTTTTTATTAATTGTAGCATGCCACGACTCAATCATGTTTGTGGTTCTATGAAACCTATTAAAGCATGACCATTTATTTGAAAGAAATGAATTCTCTTCTAACCACGTTCTAACAAAATAATTATTGAATCGCGTAATTCTTGTATCATTTGGACAGACAGACATAATATTAAGCCAGGCATCTTCTGTGGCTTGGGTTAGTAAATATGCTAGCAGCTAGAGTAATGCCTTTACTTTTAATATGTTTTCGATCGACTAGTTAAGACTAACTAGTCGATCGAAAATTTAGTTTAAATACAAAATTAACAACACTAAGTATGTAGGTACTTTAAATATTATTATGAAAATATGACATTTAAGATTATATTATATAGAGCAGGTATTTTTAAAAACCTAATTCGACGCAGTATTTTAGGTAATAATATGTAATAATAATGTAGTTAGTAAAAATTCATACCTGGTCATTGGTCCAAGTCAGTATTGGGCAAAATTTATTCGAATGACGAATAATGAATGAATAAATTGCTATTTCGTTATTCACGAATAATAAATAATTTCTTTTATTCAAAGAAAAAATATTAGAATGACGAATATATTCACATACTTACGAATACGAATATATTATATATTCATATTCACGGTCACTGATATAATTTCTGAGGCACAAAGCTCTATGAAGTTGAATGTTCTTATCTTTGATGGAATAAATTTGCTTCATAGCGTCATATAAGCTATTCCATCTTGTAACGCCAGGTTTGCTAAGTGTATGTCTTGGGACGTCCAGCAGCATTCCACAATATGTTACATTTCTCAATAGCATTATGATGCATTTCAGATAATGATGTATTATTATCTACTTTAAGTATTCGATTAGCATCTGTAGCAACAGATCAATTCAGAGTATGAGCAGCGCGTCTGAAATGACATGCTAATTGAAAATCACGTCGATCAATAATTTCTCGTAAATCACCTTCTTCATCATCCAAAACATCTTCTTCTAAAACAATCAAATCTGAGTTTAAAATTGATACACCAAATTCTTTGAATGCTTTGATGAACTTGGAACCATTATCTCTAACAGTAACTGTTGCCACTATCTTCGTGGAATTGAGATTAAACTATGTGTGAATTTCGTCAAGTATCATGGCAATTCGTTCATAATATTATGAATTCCAGGAAACCTCCTACTAGCTAGTGTTTAGCATTGTCGGCTGAGAACCGTCAATCATCTATCCAATGAGCAGTTACTCAAAGAAACGTCGTTTACGACTCGACCATACCTATATCAACAACAGTGCATATATATTGTGCAGCTTCTAACATCAATTTGATCGCGGACATTTTGCAGCGCATGTTCAGCATCAATTCTTCTGCTCAATGTTCTTCGGCTGATGACATTACTTATTCCGTGGTTTTGTAACCCCAAATTATTTAACACCGTAAGAAAAAACGGATCTTCTACTACATTCAGTGGAATCATTGAATTAATGAAGAACAGTACCAAATCATGTTCAGTTTGTTTGGGAAATTGTGTTTGACTTTGAAGTTAAAAAAAATCCGCTTCCAGTGTCGGCACTATGACGTCTCTTTTGCTTCATCTGCTTATAGTTGCGTGTGTACGGTAAATTATACGGCTATTGCTGAACCAAAGATTTCCTTTGGTAGGATTGGTCCTTATGGCCCAAGGATGGATTAAAGATGTGGAGCCACCGCGATTTTTGATGTTAATTTTTTAAAATTTTAGCAGCTTCTGCTCTGGAGACAAATAGAGTCTCAATCTGTATAGAGGCATTAATTATGGTACTATTCCAAGTTCGGTACCATATTCGGATGACTTAAGAATGCTTAATTCATTTTAGGACTCATATTTGCACGATGAAGATGTAAAACAACGTAAAAAGAAGAAGAAGAAGCATTATTTAAACGCGCTAATCTTAGTATGAGTCAGTAATTATGAGGTCCGATTTGAAAAATTCTTTCAGTGTTAGATAGCCCATTTATCAAGGAAGGCTATAGGCTATATTTTATTACGCTAAGACTAATATAAGCGAAGAAATAGAGGAAAATGTGGAAAAAACGAGGGAAATTATTTGAAAGAGCTTATTTCACGAACTACTGGAGTAATTTTTCTGTTATTTGGCACAGATAAAAAGTAGGAACGTGAAGGATCGTAGGCTATTTATTGTGGACTAATCTGTCTGTGAAATATTTAATTTACGCGGGCGAAGCAGCGCGGAACGTCTAGTAATATTATAAAGCTGAAGAGGTTTGTTTGAACGCGCTAATCTCAAGAGCTACTCATCCGATTTGAAAGAATCTTTCAGTATTTGATAGCCTATTTATCTAGGAAGGCTGTAGCCTATATTTTATTACGCTAAGACCAATAAGAGCAAAGATACAGAGGAAAATGTGAAAATAAAGCTGAAGAGTTTGTTGGTTAGTTTGTTTGTTTGAACGCGCTATAGCGCGCTAATCTCAAGAACTACTGGCCTGATTTGAATAAATCTTTCAGTGTTTGATAGCCTATTTATCGAGGAAGGCTATAAGCTGTATTTTATCACGCTAAGACCAATAAGAGCAAAGATACTGAGGAAAATGTAAAAAAATGGGGAAAATTATTTGAAAGGGCTAATATCTCACAGACTACTAGAGCATTTTTTATGTTATTTGAAACGAATATATAGTAGACTACGTGAGACATGGGTTATTAATTTGTGAAAAATATACGGTTTCCGTGAAATTTCAGATTTACGCGGACGAAGCCGCGCGGAACGTCTAGTATTATTAATATGTTTATTGCTCCATTCATCACCATGTCTTTGGCATGCAGAATAATGCGGCTATCAGCCTCCTTATATTATTTAAGCCCTGTCAACAGCGTTTTCGTTGGTTGAAAATCATATATTCTAAATTTTTTATTTTATTTTTTTTTACTATTTTTTATCTAAATATTATTCCAAAATTGGCATTTAAACATTCGATTCAATCGAAAATGATACCAAACTTGACTAAATACCAAAATCCCACGCAGTTATTGACCTTATACCTTGTTAAAGCTTAAACCCCCCCCCCCCCCCCCCCCCTCCACCACCTGCATGAAATATTCAGGTGGCTCCACATTGTAAACCCATCTTAGGGATATAAAGATCAATCCTACCACAGGAAATCTTTGGTTTCCGTAAGCCGTATTCCTCGTTTTTTTGTCTTGTACGCACACGACTATTAGCATACTCGTGATATTCAGCAATGGATTCATCCCAATGTTTTCTTTTTAAATGGCTCACAAAGTTTGACGACGAGTTTGGACAACCTTTAATTTTTATAACTTTAGGTTCACACTTCACACAGATCATCAGAATGCTTTTTCCATTCGAATATGAAGAGTCGTATCTACTTAAAAAACATGCCATGTAACAAAGTTAATGTCGTTTTTACATCTCGACCAATCGACTGAGAATCATCCTGAGAGTCCAAACTCTTTAACTCCATAGTTTCGATGAATAAATCACACACTTTCAAAATCCAAAAATATCACAGTATAATACAATGTGATTAGATTAGCCGCACCGCTCTGGTAAACAGATTCCGAATAACTTGGGAGAATACCCAGAATATTAGCAATTTACCAAAACACGCTATTAGTTCGCAATGATATTGTAGTCATCACGATAATATTTGTGGAAAAATAAAAATAAACGTTTCTGCATTTTTCGTAAAAAGGGATCGTTAGTAAATTTATTCGTAGGAAATTTATTTACGAATAATTTATTCGTGAATGAATTATTCGCGAATAATTATATGGGGAATGCCCAAGTCTGGTCCTAGTGGGCCCAAGAACCTTGGGCGGTGGGCCCAATCACCCAAGTACTCCTTTGCTCGCCCTGATAAATTAATCTATAGTCTATAGGGTATATATCTATATCTATAGTCTATAGTATTCTATAGTTCTATATCAATAGTCTTATAGTATATAATAAAACTGTAGAAATGAAAATTCTGTACATTAAAGATATTCAAGAAATAATAAGCGGGGGGTGTCACTACATCTCTATAGAAGCCAAAAATGTAGATAATAATAAATAATAATAATAAAACACTTTATTGCTCACAAATACCAAAAAATAATTAAGTACACTAAACATACACTATTAGATAATATTAAAACTAGGTATATGGGCAAAGGCGATCTTATCGTAGGGATGATCGATATTAGAAAAACATCGATGTTGACATTGATGCTAACATCGAATCAAAAGTATCGATGTACGATAAATATCGATCGAAAGACATCGATATTTTTAAAACATCGATGTTTTTGGAAACAAATAAAACTGTATATTATATTTATGAAATGTTTTAATTATTACATAATTGCACTAGAAATAACAAAAATATTAAAAAAAAATAACATTCCCAGTATTTTTAGGGATACTTTGTAAAAAAATTAACTTTGACATGTTTTTTTTAAATTATTAGTTAAAAGTCTGTTAAGAAAGAGAAGAAATTAAAAAGTGGCAACATCGTAGTGTCATCCCTTTCAAATCAATCTAAGAAAAAAGGGATGACACTACGATGTTGCCACTTTTTAATTTCTTCACTATTTTTGACAGACTATTAAAATAACAAAACTATACTAACTATAGAAATAACAAAAATAATAAAAAAATTACATTCCCAGTATTTTTAGGGACACTGTAAAAAAATTACTTTGACATGTTTTTTTTTAATTATAAAGGTGCTCCCAGACAGAAGTTATATAAAGTTATAAAACATTGTGTAATACGATAACATATCGTGTAACATGCGCTACAACATGTCAAAAAATAAACGTGTATTTTGTTATAAATTATTAAAAAATGTTACACGAAAATGTTATCCAACGTTATATAACTTCTGTCTGGGAGCACCTTTAGATAAATGCACTAGGAATAACAAAAATAACAAAAAATTAACATTCCCAGTATTTTTTAGGGACACTTTGTAAAAAAATTAACTTCGACATATTTTTTCCTTTCAGTCTGTTTCTTTGTTGGTACAGAAGGTGACCAGCTTTGGAAAAAAGCCTTTCCGAGGCTGTGGATGTTGCCGTGCAACACAAATATTTGAGAGCAATTTTTTTTTAATAAGGGCAGGTGGATTCTAGTACCTTCCATAAATGTAAAGGGTTTTGTTTTAGGTCAGCCACCGGACTTTTTAAATAAATTTGCAACTCCAGAGGCATGCTTGTGTCTCGTTGACCAGACAAAATATTTTTTTTTCATTGACGAGTTTATAATGGTCTTGCCATATATTTTCTTCTTCGACTGGTCTTGTCTCTGTTATTTTATCATTTTCATTTTGTTCATTCGTCTCAATATCTGAAATCAATTCCTTGTTCCAAAACTTCTAATGGCTCTGGAACAGGCTAATGCATCTTGAAAATGTATATTTTTGAAACGAGGATCCAATAGAGTGGCGACAGCAAGAATATTAACGTTTTCTGTTTGTAGCAATCGTTTATTTATTTCTTCAATGAGGTTTTTTTTCAAATTGTCTCCAATTATCTGTTTTGGTTCAAAGCCTGTCACTTTTATAGTAAGTAATCTGGTAAGGGGGATAACTTTACTACATGTTACATATTTTTCACCACAGACTTCACGAGTAGCTATTTCTATTGGTCGTAAAATCTCACAAACTTCAGTTAAATCAATAATTTGTTTTGCATTCAACATTTCTGGTGCACTGGTGTGGCAATTTATAATGTTATTGATCGCAGGGCGCAGTTTTAAAAACCTTTCAATCATGTAAAATGTTGAATTCCAACGAGTGGACACATCTTGAATCAGTTTCAAATCGGATTCTCGCCTCAATTCATCACTTGCAGCAACACATTGCTTAAACCATGTTACAATTCTTTTAACTGCAGCTATTAGATCAGGCAAATTAGGCGTTTTTTCGATAGATTTTTGTGCCACCAAATTCAACATATGGGCATAGCAGTGTATATGACGACTTCTACCAAATGCAATTTCTATTGCTTTTACAATATTGGCGCCAGCATCAGTGACAACTGCCACATTTTATTGCTTTCAATATTCCACTCGTTACAGGTCTTCAATAATTTATTCGCTATATATTCCGCAGTATGAGATTGCGTTAAATCATAAACTCCCAACGATACAGATTCTAAGCTGTCCTCCTCATTACAAAATAGAACAGTCATCGTGTCTGTCCAAATATCTGTCGTTAAAGTCAAACCACTCACGTTTTGATGTTTCCCTTTAAAGTGTTCTCTAATAATGTTATATTTGGTATCTAACATCCTTTTCAAAGTGAATCGTGAAGGCACCTTGTACAATGGATAAGCGGTTTTCATTAAATTCAGAAAACCTTCATTTTCTACAATTTGAAAAGGTTGTGAGTCTTTACAGATCATGTATAAAATGCTATTCGTCAACTGAATTTCCTTTGAGCCCATATCACTATATTGAGATATCTTACTAAAGCTTGAGTTTAGAGTTGGTTGGGAGAATAATTATTTGCCACTACCCGTGTAACTTTGTTCAGACTCACAATCACTCCCTGATTCAGACATTTCCATTGTAACATTAGTAGCAGTACTAGTTGAAGGCACAGCACTAGGTTCTTTAAAAGTTGTTGGAGTTGAACATGGTGTAGTCTTCATAGTTTCGTACTTGGGCATTAAACTCGGATGTTTTTTATCTAAATGACATTTCAAATTGGTAGTGTTGCCAGCAGTTTTTAAAATTTTTCCACAAGAACGACATTTGGGACTGGTATCATTTATTTTTTCAAAATATTTCCAGTATTGGCTCTTTGGTGGCATTTTATAATACCTTGAATGAAAAAGAAACAATAAATACATTTTATAACTACTTATTTATCATAATAAATAAAATGCGTTGAATTAATAAATTAATTACCAGGAAACACTATGTACTGAGAGAAAAATTGCTGAATTTAAAATGAAATAGTGGCTCTTATTAAATAAAAAAATGTTCAAAGCTGATTAGTTCAAAGTTCAGAAGTTCAAAATATATTGATTAATATCGCCCATTCCCAACCCTAATCAATTCTTCGTTACTCGCCCAGATTGCAGTGCAGTACAAAAAGCGTTTAGAATTTAGTAATTCATTCACCTGCATGCAAAGCCAACGACACCGAAAAAAGAATCCTTAGCAGTCCTTCAGTGCAAAGTAAAAGCAGCAAGCCTTTTTTATACGTCCATGGCAGCAAGCACGAAATATTTTAATGTCGCGTAGTTAATCCACTTTTTTCACAATATAACCTAAAAGTGGATTAATACAGTTAGTAGTTCAGTTACAGCAATATTTACTGGAGAAAGAAATCATTATATAAAACCGAATATAAATTATGTTACCTGTTATTTCGTTTACGAAGTTTCATTATTCACAAAATCAATAGTAAAATCTAATTTGCTTCCGCTTCACAAGTTTACTCACTTTTTTCACCAAGTTAGGAAAATAACATCACGTGCACCAAGTGGCAAGTCCTCAAGTGTGTGACAGTGACAGTTTTTTTTTTTATCTCGAAAACTTATTCGTACGGCTGTGAGCTTATGGCTGGTTAATACACGTATTAAGTAGATAAGTATTTTACTAAATTTTAACCTAATTTAAAGTTACTAATTGCATGTAAACACAAAATTTGGTAGCACAAAAGTTCATCTATACCTTGTGCGTTTTAAGATGATATGCGTGACACATAATAATTGACAATAGTAGGGAAGTTACCTAAAAAAATTAATCGATAATTGAAAAATATCGAATCACTTCGTAAAGGAATTGCAATCGAAATTATCGATTTCGTACTGACGTTTCAGAGTGGCGCCGGTGATTTAAGATGGCCGCCCTTTTTATCGATTTGATTTCGATTCAACAGTGGCAATCTCTATTGACATAAGTTCCGATGCATCTAACATTTTTCAAATGTTTTCGTAACAATAATTGTATACTCCTATTTCACAGTTTATATTTATAATTAAGTTAGTATTTGGCAACTTTTCATTTTTATCCATTTACAGTTATAGGAAACCTTTAATTTTTGTAGATGGAATATAATTTATTACATTTTGATTTTTTTGTTTTCTTGTAAAATATCCCGTAGCAAGGAATATGAGAACTGTCACCCATATCATCTTAAAACGCACAAACTATAGTGGAAAATAGTTGAAACTTGATCATCTGCTAATAACTATGCAATATGTATACTTGAAGCTAGTATACGTACACCTACTGCACGCTAGACCGCGCCCGTTTCGATATTTCGATATTTTGTTCAGGTAACATCGATGTTGCGATAATATCGAAGTCAACTCGATGTTTTATAGTTAAACATCGATGAATATCGATCATCCCTATCTTATCGCTAAAAGCGATTTCTTCCAGACAACCTTTGTGTTAACTGGAGAACTTTAATGTAAGCGGAAGTATAGTTATTAGTGTAAGAAATAGGGACTAAAAATATATATTTAAATCCATAAAGTTATATAATTATTAAAGTAAAATAGATTATGATAAATACTTAGATATGTGACTGTGCCAGGGAAAAGGGACCACTTAAGCGGTATGGAGTTATTGATATCTTCTAAAACTAGATAAAATTACCTATCGAGTAAAAAAAGAATCATTTTCTTAGATGCAACCATTATTTTTTAATATTTTTTTAAACTTGTAGTAGGCAAAATGTACAAGTTGAGAAAAATGACTTTGAAGTTTAAGCTCGTGAAAAATACACTTCTACTAGGAAGTTATGGAATGATTGGTACCAAGTTAATCTACTATCATCAAAGATTGAAAAAAGATATCAATGGTCTCAATAACTGTAATGGTTTGAAAGGTTTACAAAGAAGAAACATGCAAGAGTGGAAAAAATGAAGTATCTTAATTACTGAATAATTTTAAGAAAATACGCTATACTCAATGGATTATTAATTATGGTTATATATTTGAAGTAGTAAAGGAACGGAAAAAATAAAAATACTATGTATCTTTTATGTTTTTTTAATCAAAAGTATTAAAATTATCATAAATTAGTTTTACACATTGTCATAACATAAAACAACTAAATTTTATGATTTTTTAAAGTAACATCACAAAATCAGCTAAAATATACATAAGCACAGAGATCCAAAGATAGTAATGATGCTATGTACTATGTTTTGTAGTAATTATCGTGTTTTAAAGTTTAGTGGTTTGATAGTGTTTTTCCTACGGAAATATAATTAGGGTACCACTTTGAGGACCTAGTAAAGTTTAGTGTCACAAGTAAAATAACTACTATTTAACATGATTAATATTACAGAAATCGTGTTATCACTATGTTAAATAGTAAAGTAAATGTATTTCGATAGTAAAATAAATGTTTTTCTGCGAATATTCGTTTGTAAGGAAATTATTCATTAATATTCTAAGTCAGGTACCACTTCACTAAACTTTACACTGGCTTACTTACAAAAAACTTTAAGTATATTTTGCTTACAAAAAAAACAGCTTGACAAACTAAAATAATTTAAGCAAAAAGAAATCATTTTTTTTTATTTCTTAAACTATTAACCAGATTCAGAGCGCTCATCAAGTTCCCTTTGTTTGCAAAAATAAACGTTATTTCTTTTTTGATTTCTGTGGCCCAGTTGGCCACAGTAGCCGCATTTGGGTGTTTTACGTCTTTGACTTTCTATCGTGAGTACCGACGTCGATGGGGTTGCTGAGTCAGTACTTATGAGCGGCATTACCACGTCATGTAATGGATTTTCCGTAGCACTTGTTGTAATGGTTTTTATAGGTTCTGGACACAACACATCTTGAGCGTCAGGGGAAACATACTGACGAATTTTTTGGAACAAATATTGTTGTCGCTCATACGATAACCTTACAGGCGGTATTGTAGTCGGACTAGCATTTCGAGTGAAATCACAAGTTGGATTAAAAACTGCGATGTTTTTGATATCTTGGTCATCAAACCTTTTGGTACATTGCAGGACTCCAGGATCATTAATGGATGCTTTGTAGTGGTTGTAAGAAAGCAGCATGGGCACGCTTTGTGGGGATTTTTCTTTAAAGAAATCGGCCCAATTGTATGAATGCACATTCATTATATTTTCGCCAGTTTCATTACCGACAAGAACTGCCGTAACAGTGTCTGAATTATGGCAAGCTGAAACGGCGCACTCCAAAACATCTCGGGCTGTGTTTGAATTGGAAAGACGGAACTTTTTTTTAAATAGTCCGAAGTACAAGTCCGGGGCGAATTTAGTATGTCCAACGGGCAAAAAAGAAAGCTGAAATGATCGATGCTTCCCCGTAAATGTACGCCATAAAGCGTACTGCATCATGAAATTATTTTTATTCTGACCGCAACAATTGTCAGCATGACAAATGACGTCTGTTTCACCGAGCCCAAAATTTTTGAAAAAGTGGTCTATGAATGAGATAACGGTATTTGAACCTTTTCCAGTATTACAAGCTTCTGGAATTATATACAATACAAATTGTTTTACTGGCTCTGCAGCTATGCCAAACAAACCGATTTTATATCCCGCCAAAAAGTAAAGAGGCCCAACCTGCTGCGAGCTATGAGGTAAATGTACCTGTTGCGCAAAATCAAAGGAGTAATGCATTGTTCCTGGCGATGAACATGGCTGGTTTTCCCCAAGTTTCCGGTTTCCAAATACACCTGTTGATCTGTCAATTAATTGTTTGTAATAAGCACGTTCAGTTTGAACTAACTGTAAATGTAGTGAGGATTTTTCTATCAAACTAAGCTTTTCGTGTTCGTCTAACGCTTGCATTTTGCCTAAAGCTGTAATATTTTGTTGACAGTTGGTACATAGATCCGTTCGAGGCTTTTGAATGACGATATTTGGAGCATACGTTTGCCATATTCTGTACCAAGAGCGTAAGCTCACAGCATTTTTTTCCGACTTTGTCGCTTCTTGGTACTTATCATAAACGTATCGTTTATTCATTGAGCTAGGAAGAATATGTAAGTCGGGGTTGTGAAAACTTGGAATACGACCAGGCAAGACTAATGAATTTTGTTCCGAAAAAGACTTTATGAATTTTGCAGCATCAATTGTTTGTTGGGCATTACTGGTTCTATTTGTCGCAGAATTATGTGAAGAAGACACTGTTGCTAAATTTCCTGTAAGGACTTTGCTCTTAACATTTTTGTATCTTTTTTCCCCTAATGCATAAACAAACTGAAAAAATTTCTTACAAACAGCTATGCCTCGAAAGTAAAACGTTGTATGAGCTGCTTTTCTGATCTGTGATTTGTGTTTTTCTGTTTTAAGAGTATTGGGACCATGACGAGTTAAAGCATTTAGAGCACCCATAGTAAACAAATTTAAATGATTATGGCCTAGGTCACATTTGGTATTCATTTCCTGTGCTTCTAATCTGGACATTAGTATATCTTCACGAGGAAATTTTTCTTGGCATGACTTACCACAGCCGCAACTATCAATAAACTCTTGTTCTTCATGGATTTCCAATTGGGGCAGAAGATCGTCAGTATCAGTAAAAAAATTACGAGCGCCTTCCTCAGGTAAAACAAATTCAATGTCAGATTTTTCGCATCTTTCATTAACAGGACACTCATTTGTTTCTTCGTCAGAATCTTTTTGAATGAACCTTAAATACTCCTGCTCGAAATTCCTTAAATCTATGTCTGAGCATACACCATAATCACATTCCGATTTTTCATGACACGCGCCATCTAAAACAAAAATATAAAATTTTGTAAAACCGTACTTGCTTTATACAATGAAATTCTCGAAAATATTATTAGTTAATACCTGAGCGTGAGACATGACATACAAAAAAATTATATTAACTATTCATCATCGAACGATCTCTTCAAAAATAAATTTTTCATTACTCTTAATTTTAACTCGCGTTTCCTGGCCTCTTCTTCATTTACACCAATATTACTATCACTAACAACACGGTTAGAGGACACTTCAGATTGAATTTTTCATTGAATATTGTGGCCTCTTCTTCATTTACACCAATATTACTATCACTAACAACACGGTTAGAGGACACTTCAGCTTGAATTTTTTTAATATCATTGAATATTGTGGCATAAGCATTAATGCGGTGGTTTTCGGGCAAACGTTCTAGCTCATATAAAATTATTCTGGCTATATCTTCGTTTCGAGGATCTGAAATACTCAGATTGGGATAGTAATTTATGTGGGGTAAGTCCCGAGTACAATAAACAATTTCATTTTCAGAGCGCATGGCAGAAAATCTTATTTCAACTTCTCGTGTTTGGGTGGCTTTATTGGCTGTAACAAAAATAATAGTATAACTATACATATACGGATAGATAAAAGAACTACCTAATAAAAAAAACCGGCCAAGTGCGAGTCGGCCTCGCGCAAGAAGGGTCCGTACTGTAGTTTAATTTTTTTATAGTTTTTCTCCATAACTCAGAAACTGTTTATCACATGATATCCAAAATAATTTTCGTTGAGAGTTTTTACCAAGGTCCACTTACGTGATTAATTACAAGTTTCTAGGTTTAGCGGTTTAGAAATGCAGGGGGGACACACATTTTACCACTTTGGAAGTGTCTCTCGCACAAAGTATTAGAAAAAAGACAGACAGACAGACAGACGTGACGAATCTATAAGGGTTCCGTTTTTTGCAATTTGGCAACGGAACCCTAAAAAAGGGCAAAGAGATATTGTGCAGTGTTGAACAGTTTAAACAAGGATTGCAATCCAAATTTAACATTAATTTAATACGGTAGGTACACACATCAGCATATCAGGTTAAACAGTTGCACTACACTATTACAATTGTATATACCTACATACTTATGACCGCAAAATCACACTCTTATCCATCTCGTAGGTAGCGCCAAAATTTCCGGGCCAGACATGTTTAGACTAGCTTCAGAAAAATCCAACTATGTAAATGTAACGGTGTAAATAAAATTGCGTACAATACTTACAGGGGTGATTCTACTTATGAAACTGAACATCGCTTCCTTGGGGAAAGTTGTTCAGTTTCATCAGCAGTATCACCCCTGTAAGTATTGTACGCAATTTTATTTACACCCTGTATAGTGCTAGTGGACAGTGAAATAGTTACCTACCTATACAAATAAATTATTTTCATGAATCCATCTAGTAGGTATTAGTTTTTCTACACAGGCCGAGAACTTTTGATGCTACCTACGTACCTACATACATTTCGATTCGGTTTCTAGCTTACCTGTTCGGTTCGATGTCTGTGCAGAAGCGTCTTCTTGTGTTCTGCCATCACTTGTAAATAAAATTTGAGTTTCCTCTTCCATTTTGAATTGGGGTACGTATGTTTGTTAGTTTAGTTTGTTGGTCACAGAGGAAAAATTGTGAATTTTGAAGGCGGGCGGCGGCGCGCGGTGATGTTTTAAAGACGTGTGCGTACGAGTGCGAGCCGGCGGCTTCTGTCTGTGTTGTGACTTGTGCCGCGAGCGCTGGCCGCGGGGGCTAACCCCCCTCCGCCGCCCGCCGCGCCGCGCCGCCCGTTTGTAGGTTATTCCCCGCGCGTCAATATCGAGCCAAATGAAAAATACTTCACTTGTCAAATATTACCTCAAAGTGGTACCCTTGGTACTAAACTTCGTGACCTATTATGATACTGAAATATTATGATTATATTTGTATTATTATATACATAATGTTATTTAAGGTATTAATAACCGATTAGTAAAAAAAACTCAATCTGCATAGTTTTCGACAAATTTTAGAAAATCGCTTATAACTCGATAACTAAAATCCTCAAAGTGGTCCCTTTTACTAGACACAGTCACATATATACATAAAATAATAATTAGATAAATACGTCTAACTACGAATATTATGTAGTTACAATCTATGCCTTTTCTAAAAGAAGTTTGCGCAATTTTGATTTAAAAATTCCAATCGAGTCGGAGTGTCGTATTTCAGATGGTAGTGAGTTCCAAAGAGTTGTGGCCTTAACGGTAAAGGAATTGTAGTAGTAACCAGATCGAGCAAGAGGTATTTCCAAAATATTATCCCTATTAGAGCGTAGGCAAAAATTATGACTAGCACCTAGAAAAAAAACGTTCCTTAAGGTAAATTGGTGCACGAGGGTCATGCAGAACTTTGTAAAGGAGAGTGAGTATATGCTCCTCGCGCCGTAATTTGATGGGTAACCACTTAAGTTTTCGTCTGTATTCGGTAACATGATCAAACTTGCACAACCCGTAAATATCTTGTGCAGAAATTTTGGATTCGTCGGAGTTAATTGATCAGTTCCTCACTAAGATCAATAAGGCAGTCGTCTGCATAATCAATTATCGATGAGAGGAGTGATTGGGCAAGTTCGATTTTGGTTTTTATAGGTAGGAAATTTTTTAACCTTCTAAGGGACCCAGATGCAGCATAAACTTTACGGCAAATCATAGATGCGTGCGGAGTCCAAGACAGACAGGAATCAAAGCTGACACCAAGGTTCTTAACGACAGTTTTAGATAGTTTTTTGTCTGTCTGTCTGTCTGTATGTTTGTTCCACTATCACACGAAAACTACTGACCCGATTTGAATACGGTTTTCGCAGATATATTTGTCTTCTTCCAACTTAACATCTGGTGTATAAAAAAATTTCCCCCCACCCCTCTAAAGGGACGAAAGGGGGGGTCAGAATTTGTATAAGACTTTTGCTTTAACACAAAAACTACTGATCCGATTTGCTTACGGTTTTTTGTCTTCTTCCAACTCAACATCTGGTGTATAAAAATATCAATTTCTTCGATGGTACGGTATGACGTGTAATCAAGGCATAAGGATAGTGCGGATGCCCGGTTCAGAGTTATTCTATCTCTAACAGGGCTTTATGCTGATGACACAAGGTTCATCGTCTGTATGAAGCGCCTCTCGGTGCTCACATACGCGATTGAATATTGATGGTGGTGTTCGGGCGAAACTCGCTGGTCCGGTAACAGTGGCAAAGAGTGGCACGCAGAGGAGTCAGGAGACAGTCTCGCCAGGCATTGCTGGACGATTTCGATGCGGTTGTTTCTCAGTAATTCGTGGTAGGTATAAAAAATGTCCTCTAATGCAAATCGCAAAAATTTTCATTTATTTATTGTTTAAGTATGAAGAAGTAAGCCATATTATTTTAGACATATATTTTTAACACTAGATAACGCCCGCAGCTCCGTTACGCCGAAATTTCTTGACACCAAACAACATTGTACCCATATTTTTTTCACTACACAAAACTATTTTCCCGTCTTTACTTACAATTGTTTGTATATTACTTAGTTTGCAAATAAAGCCTTTGAATCTCTCATACTATCCGCATACAAAATTTTTATGTAATCGGTTTTTAAACCGCTTTTAAGTAAGAAGAGATAACATACAGACAGTCACATATATAATGTAAGGAGAAGAATCCTTATTTACTTGTTAATTGCTTGTTTAGGTTAAACCAGGGTATAATCGGCCTCACCGGTGAAACGAGCGCGTAGGCACAATCACTTCGCCGTCGCTCGGCGCGCTTAATCTATGCCGTAGAATGCCTTTCTTCTTTCGCCAGTCCGTTTCTCCGCCCGCGCGCGACCAGACGCGCCATGTTAAGATGGCCACGATGACCAGTGCCCTACTTGTGTTGCTCCTGCCCATCGTCCGGGCCCAGGACGAGTCCTTCGCCAGCTCATTCCTATCAGGTGAGTTTCGGGGTCAGAGTAGCTCTCTCATGTATAGCTGTGCCTCGAGGTGCTACCCGCTAAAATTAGTATGATTTCCGATAAGATGTTTTTTCCACAGTAAAATGAAGCCTATGTGTTAATCCAGGATGTCAGCTAATTCCATACCAAATTTCATCAAAATCACTTTAGCCGTAAACAGACGTGAAGAAATAACAAACATACAAACTCACAAACTTTCGCATTTATAACATTAGTATGAAGTATGATATGATTATAATATTAGTATAATTAATATGATTAGTATGATGGGTGGCAGCGTTATATGGCGTCCTAGGGGCGGCAGCGTCCTAGGATGGCGGCACAGTTCGTACTATCAGAGAAGTTGATACTTGATTTCTAGGCAGATGGCAGACGACGCCTTGATAATTTGGCTGTAGCGATGCCGATTTTTCTCAGCAATGACTAAAGCTAAGAAATTGAAGTTCATTGTCAGTATTCATCATGTCTTTGTCTTTGAATTGCCCATAGCATAGCACGATTGGACAACTTTTATAGCACAGAATAATCAATCAAAAAGACCTCTGTAAAAAAAGGGATTCCTATTTTTCCAACAGAGGAGAGTGATTTAAGGTTCCAAAATTTGTACATAAATTGGTCCAAGCCTGCACTTTAATTTGTGCATAGCTTATATGAAATGTATTTATGGTTTTTAAATTATGCGACAAAAACCATTTTGTCGCTTACGCCCTTTCCATTTTTTGCTGTTCCATTGCTTGTTTTCTATGAGAGGCCGGGCCGGCCTCTCATAGAAAACAAGCAATCTAAAACATATCCAACACGGTTTCTTACTTTAACGCTGCGTCACCTTAAGTCAAATCCATCGACCGCTCACGGCTAACATAATTAGCCCACCAAATGACGTAGGTCCGTCAACTGCCTAGGAATTAATTTCCTCGATGGTACATAGGGGCGGCAAAATTAAAGTGGCCTCATAATTAAAAATATCAATCCGGCCCGGTCAGACGGTCAGATCGGAATACCGGACCGCTAAGCACGTAACGGATTTCTATGCATAATGTTTTTGCCGATTTCGTTGAGGCACACAGCACACTTATGCTAACCCTAGATAGCTAACCTTCTGGGAGACCCTGTTTAACCGATTCGTGGCCACTGCCGCACCCAGCGCGTCATTTAAAAAGATTTTGTGAGGCCGATGACGCGCCAGGCGCGGCATACGATTGTTAAAAAACACGTTAAAACTAATTTATTATACTGTAATTACAATTCCTTAGTCTGAATGTGAATAAAACACAACCAGTGGCTAATGCCGCACGTGGGGCGTCATCGTTTAGCAGGGCCGATGCCGCTCATGGCGCGTCATCGAACAAACTGCTTGGCCTGTGGTAAGAATTCGTGAAAATGAAGGTGGCAACGAATCGGTTAAGCTAACCATCCGTCGAAACGACGGGGATTAAAAAATGAGTATTTTTATTGAAATTTTACCACTTTCTTGACCTGGATTTTTTTAACAGATATATGATGAGCTTAGCAATAAAACAACACTTTGCATATTTACATTTTTTATTTACTTTTGAAACTAATTTTTTTTTCTTAGACCTCTAAAAAAATCGGAACATTTACAATCAAAATTTTCTTAAACAAAATAAAATAATACTCAAAACAAAATAATCAGTTTTGTTGGCATTATATGGCACATAGAAATATAAAACGTAATAAAAAATAAAATAAACTACTTTTCTTAAGCACATATTATGATACAAAAATTTATTTTTTGTTTACCTCATATTGCTACCTTACAATTATAGCAAAATATAATTTTTGTCATGCGCTTTTCTTGTAGTAGCATTTCCCACATGTTTTTCTTTTCCGTTTTTGTCTTGAAGAATTTGGAAGACTCTTCTTCGTTCTCTATTCCCTCCAAAGAAGCTTGGCCCGACGACAACTGCTCTGCGCACTATAGTCGATGCCTGTTTAGAAAGAACGCTTCTAAATATTTATTTTACTAAGCTCTTGGTTTAGTAAATTATTTATAGCATCTTAAATTAACGAAAACATGTTAAAAATCTAAAAAAAAAAAACACAGTTTACGTCAAAAATAAATACACGCATTTCAGTAGAAAAACTAAACGGTAAAGCTAACCACCCGTCGAAACGACGGGCAAAGTCTGCATATACCGAAAACTATGGCACTTACCTGTACGACGAGTGCGCCACTGTTACGACCTCACCGGCAAACGAGTTAAATAGACGAAACAAAATATTCGGACGCGACATTAATAAAATATGGCGATATTAGTTTGCGCTGCCCGTCGATTCGACGGAGGTTAGCTATCTAGGGCTGACGAATGGATCTGAACATGAATGAAATCCAATTTAGCCACAGATTACTAAATGGTTACTAGGATTTAGCTAAAAAAGTTTTTAAGAAAACCAGATTATGCACTCAACCCCGATGCACCAAATTACCGCGCGGGAATTCATTTTTTTTTTCTAGCTAAAAAGTATGCTATGTCCTTTCCCGGGCCTCGAAGTATCTCCATACCGTACAGGAAAATTCGTTCAGCAGTTTGGGCGTGATGAACAGACAGAAAAACGTACACACATACGCATTTATAATATTAGTATGGATATTGCTTTAACAAAAATCTAATATGCCAATAGAATGACTGCCAACGATCGAATTTTGCCCTCGCAAATAACGCAATGAATAAAATATGTTTTTAAAAAATTTAACTTTCTTCAAGGACTTCAAATGTTATGTCGTCGTCTGAAATACACTATAGACTTAGTTCTGTCGACTATAGTAAAACATTATATAACTTTAAAGTACGCTAGTAATATTTATGTCTATGCTTTAAAGCCTATAATATTATACTTAAAACAAGGAATATTTAATTAACAAAAGAGCTATTACTTATTTCATTATTTTTATTGCTCACTTATTAATTAATAATTATTTTACTTAGGGTTTGTTTCACCACTTCGTGATAATAGGATAGGCTATTCACAACTTTTTTGACAGATTCTCCATCTGTCAAGTTATGTGGTGAATAGCCTATTCGTCACTTATCACGAAGTGGTGATACGGGCCCTTAATCATATACTTATTTTAGTAGGCAAATAAATCTACTGTGATTTTGACATATTAAATTACTGTTCGGAGACTTTACTTCTGATCTGTGATCTCCCATGACTTGGATTTTAACGACTAATGGAATTTAACACCGCGATCCTTGTTTAAAGTTATTTTTAACGTTCATTAGTGTTTCTGTGTGACCCATGAGTACATCTACTCGTTAAAATAAAGTATTTCTTAATTCGAGAACGGCCGGACTGTTGTGACTTATGGCCAATTTTAGGCCGTGTTTCCACCTGCAAGCAAACTCGCGGAAGTCTTGCGTGAGTTTCTTGCAATATTGTTTACATTTCATACTAATTCCTGCAATTTATTGCTGCAATAAATGTCGTGCGAGAAGCTCGCGGATAAATGCTATACGAAACTAGACCGTATATCTGCGGTGACCCGCAGCGAGATATGTCGCGAGTCCTCGCAGACATATTGTTTAGACATGCTGTCGCAACTACTCGCAGGAAGCGCTTCACAAATTGTCGCGACAGCACTTGCTACGGGGTTTACACTTGCAAGCTGCTGTCAGACACTTCTCGCGACAGATGTCTTGCAGGTGGAAACACGGCCTTAGTCTTGAAATATTTGTGGAAGCCCGGGAATGGTTTATAGGAGGAAGTGATACCTACGAAGTTCACCGAAAGTCTAGTATTATTTTTTTAATAAAACAATTAACCATTAGGTATACCATTTCGAAAAATAAGGCCAAATATATAATTTAGTGCTGTTAGAATTGTTTTTAACTGACCCGAGGCTGATGATGATGAACGAAAACATACACTTTCTAATAATTATTAAAATTCTACTACACGGTGTATGAAATAAACCCGTTTTAACGCGTAAAAGTTAAAATATTAACTAATGTCTCTGTCGGACCGTTACTTTTCTTTTTTACTAACGTTTACGAAACTTGAATGCTAATTCGATATTTACATAAATCACAGGCATGCCCGAAATAATCGTATTATCAGAGAAGTTGATTCGAAGGCAGATGGCGGTTCTACTTATTTTGGTCGTGTTATGTCAAACGCGTCCGACAGATCACAACTAATCACTAATCACTAAATTGACATTATCCGACCAATGACGTAGGTCCGTCAAATGCCTATGAATCAATTTCGTCGATGGTACCTTCTATCAAAGAACGGAACGGAATTTGGTCACGTTATGTTAAACCCAGCCGACAGTTACCTTGACTAATATATTGAATTGGCTTAACTTGATCAAATGAGGTAAGTCAACTGCCAATCAATTTCTTTCATGGTACATCAAACGTTGCGAACTATTCTTGATTGCCTAAAGCAGTGGTTCTTAACGTTTTAGTCGTGAGGGAACATTTTACCAAATGTTTGTCTAGCCGGGGACCACCCGGTAGGTTTACCTAAACTATGGGTTTTTTTGTATGGAGTGTAGATAGAGGAGGTATATCTCTCTATGTAAAAAGTGTCCGCGGAAATGCGTTAATTTAGGGTGAAACTAATTCACCCTAAGGTGGCGCTACAGTAGCAACAAGGTAAATTTTAAATCATTTAGCAACTTTTATTTCAGCTATTTTATGTTATATTTTTCAAAATATATTGGTATTAACCCAGTAATTCTAGTAATAATTTATATTCCAGTAATAATTTATATTTTGTCACCAACGGCTACATTCATTCCTACACTCCATAATTCATTCCATACCCTTTGCTGCAGCTAGCGCCACTCTCGGAGGATTTTTCAACTGTTATTTACTGCGTACAGCTGGACACTTTTTCAAATATCCCCCATATAAGATAGTTCTCCTCTATATATACACTCCATAGTTTTTTGATAAAGAAAACAAGGACATTTTTTTTATTATTAGCACTCTTTTTTTTATTTGGCAAAAATCTAAAAGTTACAAATTTTAAATGTGATTTTTGTGACTGCATAGTCCATACTCTTTATTACTGAATTCTCACATACGTAATATTATTAGGATGGCTTCGCGGACCACTTGAAATGCCTCCAGGGACCACCAGTGGTCCGCGGACCACCGGTTAAAAACCACTGGCCTAAAGGTTAAGCGCATACATGGCGAAAATATGCTATAATAATAATTTATAAATAATAATTTATCTTAAACCTATCACAATCAACGCAGACACGGTAAGATAATATCTGTATGTCAGTAAGATAATTATAATATACATACGAGTATTATCAATATCTCTCTATATAATGACTTCCCAAGACTCAGCAAAAATAATAATCAACCACAGAGCATGTTTACTAAACTTGTATGTATTTCCTTACTGTAAATAGTAGTCGTTATTTAATAGTAAATAGTACATTGCAGCATTACTATACTATAATAATTGTTATTACTTATTTCCCACGATCTGCTACACTTGACCCCGTGTGAAAAACCTTCGGGGATGTAAATTATAATAGTAGTTATTAGAGATAAAAACAAGCTGTAAAGCAATACTGCTTTGGGGGGGTAATCAACTCCGCTGCTAGTTACTGCTAGGGCTAGGGCAAATCATAAATAACTGTAGTTATATTTGTGTTATCATAACTATATTTTAAAAAAACATAAAACCGACTTCAAAATTGTACGTAATTGATAATTAAAACTCCCTATCTCCAAAACTACTGAACCGATTTCGATGAAACTTGCACTATTCCCTAAGTTGAACAATACTTAGTACAACAAAAAAAGAATAACTGAAATCGGAATGGTAGTTCCAGAGGTATGCGAACACAAACTTAAAAACATACATACATGCACTTTTAAAATTTGGCACATTTGTTCAGATGCTTTTATAGACTAACATATTATACGAAAACTGCGCATTTCTGAAATATTACATACATACGGGTCGAATTGATAACCTCCTTTTTTGAAGTCGGTTATTTTTTTTTAAAGGCGTCTGTGACGGTGGCTTGGTGTTAGTTATGCCATTCTCTAGAAAAGTATGATTTTTGTTCCGACCTGCGGAAACATGAGTAGCGCCGGCCGCAAAGGAAGATCTTCCGACCGAGGTAACAGGTATGCTCGGTCAGGCCGAAGCCCGTGTTAGCATCATAGTTCCAACTCACTGGGACTTTACTGCAACAGTTCCGATTCACTGCAACTCCCTGGCACTGTCATTTCGAGTGCCAAGATTTTAAATGCTATCGAAAATCTAGTGGGCTTTGTCTTGACCGAGCATATCACCTCAGTTGACAGAAGATCTTCGTTAATTGCGGCCTCCACGCATATTCTCACAGGCCGATAACTACGAGTATAATCCTACGAACAATATAAACTAATAATCATACTTTTCTAGGGAATGGCTTAACCATTTAACCAAGTCAAATGTGGCTAACAAGATAACTGAGAGACAATTTATCGATAAAATATGCCATACTGCATACATCATAATTCATAACATTAAATATAAGTAATGTATTGTGTTTAACTAACAGGACCGACATGTACTTGCTATAAAGGTCCTATAAATAAACTAGAAAAACATTAAAGGCTCGGACACTGATGTTGGGGCACATTGTATAGAAGCAGCCTTTAAAGATATACAAACAGCCTTTGCCTGATAGGGACCTTAATGGTCCATGACGATGCGCTGATCAGATGAACGTATGTGACGTTTGGTCACGGCCAAGCAGTTCTACTCCTCGGCCGTTCACCCTCGAGAAAGCAGCAATCAGCATCATATCGCCACGTGGTGATCTATACTCTATAGTCTATTACAGTACATTTTGATCTGAGATCTGCAAATTATAGTAGAATGAATATAAACGAATCGTCCAAATTAATTGATAAATAATGCTTTATTAGCACATTAAGGCAATACACACTAAAATAAACAAAAAAAAAGCTACTAAAATAAACAAAGAAAAAAAACATGTAAATATTACCAAACACACAAAAATTAAAAAATGGCATGAGTAGGCAGTGTATTGCTTAATGTCGAAACGGATTCCCACTCAGGTGTCTGGTCTGCTGAGGTTCCTACATTAATGCCATTGATTTTCTTTATTTTTTACTTGATCAAATATTTTACTATTTAAGTGCCACAGTTATTTGATGAATAGCGCATCTTTGAAATCAAACTTTACTAAATTGGTGGCTACTGAGCATGTGTTTTGAACTAGTTCGCAACGCTGATTTTCAGTAAGCGCCATTAATCCTTCGATCAGGCATTCTCGGAAATGCTATTGTATTCTATTGTTGTCGCGGTCGTTCTTACGGGGCTTGATGGGTTAGATGAAAAAAGTAATGTTGCTTACTATGATAAAACTCGTCAGATCATCCACTAGCTATAATTAGCAAAAGGAAATATAGGCAATAGCTATTTTGCAACTTGTTATAATATATAGATAAGTAGATATTTTCCTGCGAACTTATCTGTATACATATTGACACATTACTAGGAACCAACCATTGGCATTTGGATGACCACTGTAAGCATGTTCAGCATCAAGTAGCATTAATTTGTATTTTGTAGCACTTATTAGTTCTCTCTTCTCTTCTTTCTCCTGTAATACCTCGATTGTGGGAATCGCAGACACAATAGATTTTCAATTGTTAGGCGACAGCCGGGTGCCGCTTGGGGATTGATGGGTTATTGCAGGACCGATTTTTTTATAAGTGTACTATCAGAGAAGTTGATTCCTAGGGAGATGGCGGACCTACGTAGTTTGGTCGCGTTACGTCAAACTCAGCCGACAGATCACAATTAACATTGAATTGTCATGATCCGACCAAATGATGTTGGCCTGTCAACTGCTTAGGAATCAATTTCCTCGATGGTACATTAGACCATTTTATTTCCGCCGCCCCATGTACGAAATCTGCCGCTCCCCTAAGCCACGGCCTATGGGCCTACCGCCTATACAGCCTATTTATAAAGCCAGGACTTCTTTATTGATACTTATTAAATCTAAGACCTGAATAGTTACATAAATAATTTAACGGGATCTGAGCTATAAATCATTTCATGTAAATATAATAATTAGCGTGCCTGTACAGTGTACGAACGTGCACCTGTGGTATTTCACTTTCAGTTTAATTCTGTTGCTCGCCGTTTCTTTTATCCAAGAATTTAAATTCCTGATTCTCATAATCTCTACGGGAAATATAAAAACAGAGATTTTCAGACGATACTGTTCTGCTGATAAGTCAGAAGATTCTTGGATTTGAAAATGCCTTTTAAAATCATTTTTCTTATAAAAAGATATGCACATATCGAATTTATCGGTGACCGTGTTAAATACGTCTTCTTCGAATAGTTTAATTTTTTTTGAGTTTAGAGAAGGAACAATGGTGCGTTTTTTGGTTCCTGTATTGTCAAATCTTTAACTTTTCCATACTTAATTATATTTATAATTTAATTCAAATTTATCGTTTTTAGACCGACTTTGAGAACTTTTCACTTGTCGCCACATGTATACGAATACGTACCTAATTAATTCAACTTTCAAGCGTTTAAGGATAATATTATTTTTTCTTAATCCGATTGTAGGTAACAATCGGATTCTTGTAACTCAGATTTAGATGTAGCAGTAAACACTGGTACATCATTCATATTCACATAATATTATATCATATCAATATTATCATCATAACTATTCATACATATTTATATTTAATTAAAACTGAAGCCACGAAAATTATGGGGTTAAATATGAAAACCACCATAAAATGCTTAATTGTCGTTTTGCTTGATTAGGATTCCACGTAAAATTTAATTATGGTGATCATTTGCTTTGTCTATTTTACTATAAGGTAATAGCACATTTAAAGCCAAAAATATTGAGGCCCCGTGCATATTGCATCATGTCATTGATGGTGGTTATTGGAAAGAGGTGACGTCACTCACGTCTGACTTTCACCTTGTCCCCCCCTGGCCCCCTCCCCCCGCGACCGCGTGTGATTCAAGTTAGGTAATTTCGTGTTTGAGTAGACCCAGACATTTGATTACGGTACTTAATTATGAATAGCTTTGGTGACGATGACTCGTTGGACTTAGCGCATACAGTATTACATGTGCCTAGAGTCTAGACTTTTTTTTAAACGGGCGTTGGCCCACCACACATTCCCACAACTGTATCTCCTGTGTCGCCAGCATCGACAGCGGTATCCAACCACGAAAACCCTTTGATATGATCGCAGGGAGCCCGCAACGAAATTAATCAGGAGAAAAAAGGAGGAGAAGGATGAATTCCAATTTCCCTCATCATACACAGCGGGAGACAAAGTTGCAATGACCGAAAGTCAAAGAACTTAAGGGGGAGCAGTGAGCACCACGGAAATAAGGTCAATAATTGTGACTCCTAAGCTAAAGCTAAGTTAATATTGGATTGTTGGATGGATTGTTTATTGTGTTTGACTGTTGCCAATAATAATTGTGACAAAAACGCTTGAAGGCACGGAAGTTCCTAGCGCGTTAGACTCCATATTGATTAGAATTGCTTTCAGACGTGGTGTTTTTTACTGATGTGTTGGTAGATAAACTAGATGACGCCCGCAATTTCGTTGCGCCTAAATTCGTTTATCGTGCGAGAACCGTTTCGAGAATTTACTAGGGCTGTTTGAGAAGTTCTCGGCTTTGAGAATTTTTCCAATGAAATGATTTAAGATGATTTTTTCAATTTTAAATTCAGTATTTAACTAGACGATATAGCTCTAAAAATTCAAATTACAATAAATTTTAATGACTAAAAAAGTTGATTAAAAAAAATTCTTACAAAATGATCACCGAGATCGGGAGTTTTCACACTGCGACTATAACGGCACGACACGATACCACAGAATAGATAAGGGCCACCGCACATATTATACAATTTCAAGTTGGTCGATACTATCGTACAAACTAAATTGTTATATATATATAAAATACGCGCGCCTTCAGATTTCTGCTGACTATGCGCAGATGGTTGTTCAAAAAAATATTTTCTAATGAAGCAATTTACAAAAGGCGTGGGTTTTAATCTAGTTAATAATGGCCCTATACATGGTATAAGTTATACGCTTGTAAGACAAGTAGAAGTATGTAAGGCCGAGAACTTTTCAAACAGCCCTCGTAAATATCCAATATCTTTTTCCGGGACTAAAGTATCTCCATATCAATTCTCATCGAAATCGGGTCAGCAGTTTAAGCGTAAAGAGATAACAGACCGACAAACAAGACAGACAGACACACTTTCGCATTTATAATTATTAGTATGGATATAGATAACTTAATTATTATAGTAGTTCGAATCTCATAACTAATAAGTCATAATATATAACAAGGTTTAAAAGATCAAAACGAATTGTAACGAATAGATCCTTTCGTATTGGCCGGCTAACTTTCTAGTATTGCAGTAAACAAGTGTTCCACACGAGAGGTACTTTCTCACTCACTTATAAACAAGGCCTTTGCATCCGTTGTGGATGATTTATACAGTATATATTTCAGCAAAATTTCGGCATTCTCGCAAGTCGCAACATAATTGGCCTAGTCCAGAGGTATGAACAGGTCAATACGTCTGGGACTAAACATGTGCGGGTTTCCTCACGATGTTTTCCTTCACCGTACTAGCGTCCGTATTATGAAATATCGGTCCTAAAGCCTCTATTTATGCAAAAAACAACAGTTTTCAAATTAGTTACCTTCTTCATCCACTCATGTCTTCAACTATCATAATGATAGTAAAATGAGGTATTATAATTACTAACCATTAACCTAGTGTGGAAGATGTGCTCTGATTGACAAAACTAAATTAAGATTTTAAATACGTTTTACTTTCTTAATGCAATGAAAAATTTGGCATTGTGACCGAATTCTTTGATAAAGGTAAGTACTTAACAAGTAGAGCTTTGAAACGGTATGAGGAAACTGATTTAATTGTTTAGTGGTCTATGCAATGAAGACTTCATAAAGTTTAAAAGCACAATTAAAAGTTAGCAATAATAATAATAATTATAGTCAACAAAAAATAGACTTATTTTTTCGTACAAATTACGTCATTATAAGATAATGTATTAAAGATTGGAGCTAGTATTGTGCCTTGTGGCACTCCACATTTTAATGAGTTTGGACGGGCAACGGCCTCGTTGAAGTCTTTCGTATGAACCATTCATGATAGATCAATAACAACCATAATAATTGATTAATCTATCATGAATGGTTTGGTAAATTTATAATTTAACAGAATCATATTATGATTCTGTTAAATTAAAAATTTACCAATCGACAAAAGCAATAAATTGAATTGTTTGTATTGTGAAATGTCAAAAGTACCATAAGTTCATTTTGTGAATTGAACACATGAGTGGATGAAGTAATTAACATTTTTAACTTGTTATCTGCTTGTTCACGCAGACGCATATAAACGTCCGCAACTCTGTTGCGTTAAAATCCATTGCGCAGGAACCGTACATTTTTCCGGTATAAAAAGTATCCTATGTCTTTTCCCGGAACTCAAACTAACTCCATACCAAATTCAAGCGTGAAGAGGTAACAGACAGACACGCTTTCGCATTTATAATATTAGTAAGAATTAGCATCACATAGCGTCGTATTTATAAAATACATATATATAAAACTCAAAGGTGACTGACTGACATGGTGGACATATGACGTAGGCATCCGCTAAGAAAGGATTTTGATAAATTCCAACCCCAAGGGGTTAAAATAGGGGATGAAAGTTTGTATATAATAGTACTTCTTAACGAGAGCGAAGCCGCGGGCAATAGCTCGTATAATATAATTAGTATGGATATCAGTCACAAAGCTATAGTTAAAACAATAGTGTCATGTATTGGTCGGGGTGAGTGTACTTTCGTTTTCGGCGGTCGATTTCACCGGCGGGCGACGGGGTCACCAACGGTACACTCTTCGCAGGTGGACCAATACGACAATAGTCCTGACTCCTGCGCCTGCGCATGCTGTTATCTATGCCCAGATTCTGAGGTTATGTGAGGAGTTTAACGATTCAATGGCGTTGTTGATAGGTTTTGACGTCAGCCAATCAAAAGGCTGAGTGGATAATGGCCCGGTCTAATTAAACGCAAAAAAATCGTAACCTCGGAATAATTCGCATAGAGCTGAAAATTGGTACAGACGTTAAATACACCATTATAAATAAAACCTCAAAAGTCCCCGGTGATCCTCCTTGTGCAAAAAATTTTATTCAAGGTCAAAGGTATGAAAATGAAGTTTTCCTGTTTTTTTTCCAAACTACATTTTATCACAAAAATAGGTAGGGCAAGAGTGTAGATCATAGAATTCTCTACAAAAAATATTCAGACACTTTTTTCACGCGACTTACCATTCCTTATAAATGGTGGCCTTAAAGTTTGTGAAAATCATATCTGTGCTTATATTATAAAGCTAAAAAATTTGTGGAATTACTGCTTTGAATTGAGGAATTCGTTTTTTGTTGGATAGTCTTATTTATCGAGGAAGACTTGAGCTATATAACATCACGTTGGCACCAATAGGAGCAAAGAAACAGAGGAAAATGGAGAAAAACGGGGAAAATTATTTGAAAGAGCTTATCTCACAAACGGCTGAAGCATTTTTTATGTTATTTGACACATATATAAAGTAGACCACGCGGAAGGACATAGGCTATTTTGTTTCTCGGTAAAATTTACGGTTTCCGTGAAATACATAATTAACAGGGCGGAGCGGAACTTCTTGTACTACAGCATACGAGGGCTGTTCACAGCCAAACATACTTCTGTGTGACTTATTAGTTATTACCGTTCCCAAATCTAATCTTTTCGAGTCTCGAAGAGCAACAGTACGCTTGCAAGTCACTCAGAAGTGTGTCAGGCCGAGAACATTTCAATTTTTTCAAACAACCCTAGTATGTAGTACTAGATGTTAAGCGTGGCTCCGCCCGAGTTAATTGTAAATTTTACGGAAACTGTAAATTTTCCTGAAAAACAAAATAGCCTATGTCCCTCCACGTGGCTTATTCTATATCTGTGCCAAATAACATAAAAATTGCTTCAGCCGTTTGTGATATAAGCTCCTTCAAATAATTTCCCCGTTTTTCCCCATTTTCCTCTGTTTCTTTGCTCCTATTGGTGGCAACGTAATATTATATAGCTTAAGTCTTCCTCGATAAATAAGACTATCCAACAAAAAACGAATTCTTCAATACAAAGCAGTAGTTCCACAAATTCTGTAGCTTTATAACATAAGAATAGATATGATTTTCCCAAACTTTAAGCCCGCCATTTATAAGGAATGGTAAGTCGTAAGAAAAAAGTGTCTGAATATTTTTTGTAAAAATTCTATGATCTACACTCTTGCCCTACCTATTTTTGTGATAAAATGTACAGTTTTAAAAAAAAAACAGGAAAACCTCATTTTCATACCTTTGACCTTGAATAAAATTTTTTGCACAAGGAGGATCGCCGGGGACTTTTGAGGTTTTATTTGTTATGATGTATTTAACGTCTCTACCAATTTTCAGCTCTATGCGAATTATTCCGAGGTCGAATGTTTAATTTTCCTGGGGTATAAAATCGGGCAAGCCACATCCATCTCTCCAATGCTTTACTTAAGGTCCAATTTGTTCTTTAAGGCTGAATTAAAGTATTATTTATAACTTATAGAGTGTAACAAAACTAAGTGCTAATACTTTAGGGTGTGTATGTGTCCCTTATATAGAGTTCAGTGTGAAAGTAGCAGCGCCGAAAGAGCAAACGATTTTTTTTCGTGTTTTGTATTACTACTCGACCAAGCCAACCAGACGAATGTCAAAGCTTGCTCTCTCGCACTTACGCACGTCGTCGCTAGCAATGCATAAGTGCGAGAGAGCATGATTTGACAGTCGTCTTGGTCGAGTAGTAGATATAGGCAAGCGTCAGGAATTTTCTCATACAAAAGTTGAAAAAAAAAAGGATTATCTTTCAACGCTGACACGTTTGACATTGTTTGACAAGTTGCACTAATCAGTCGCTGTCCACACTAATAGGTCCTGTACTTTCTCCTGATTACTAATCACTTGCACTAATCACTAATCAAAGTTAATTACATACCTTAAAATCGGGCACACTACACTGCTTTAGGGTCTAATATCGTCAAGTTAAGCTTAAATAACGTTTGATTTACCGTATTTAATTGCAAGGTCAATGACATTCAAACAAGTAACATATTATTATGTTGCATATAAATCAAGCCTTAATCCTTCGATTGCGGTTTCTTGGAATTCTATTGTTGTCGCGGTGGCCGGTGTCCTTATGGGGGTTGATAGATACCTAATAGTAATTATTAGTTACATACAATTGCTTGTGATAACGCGATGTAGCCGCCAAATCGCGCGTTCGAGCGGACGTATATAAACCCAGTATATGTTGCAGCAGATAACAACATCGTCAGCAGTATTATTCTGTAGCTGTGTAATCGGTATGCGTGGCCTATATTTTTTCCTTTCGTTTTTATCGGAGGACGTAACGGGACGGTATGTCGGACGAACGTGTTTTTGGGTTAGAAGCACAGTTAAATAACCGGCCGGCTCGACTCTATCATACGTGTCCGTTATTGATGCGTGGCGATCGTGGCGGGTGACGCATCGCCATGATAATACAGTGGGAAAAATCAAATCATCTTTATTTTGGGCATTATCAAATTTTTTTTAATGCAATTTAGGGCCGTCTATGGGCTCTTCGCCCATATCATTTTCTTGCTATCTTTGTATATAGGTTTTACGCACCAAGGATAATAATTGAAATTGAAAATATTATAAACCATCATCATCATCTAACATTATTAATACGATCGTGTGTCTGTCGGTTTGTCTGTTACCTCTTCACGCGTAACCGCTGAAGCGATTTTGATGAGTCCCGGGACAGGACATGAGGAACTTTTTATCCTGTAAAAATGTACGGCTTCCGCGAGATAAACGAATTTTGGCGCAACGAAGTTGCGGGCGTTGTCTGGTAGAATATATTATTACTGCAATGTTTTGACGCTAGAGGCATAGGTAGTAAACTAGTTTTGCTCGACGTTTGACAACGTGGCCTACGGCGCATTGAGGACATTGGCCGGGCACCGGGGTGTATGGGACTACCCATGGGGTCACTCATAGGTCTACAGTCTGGCGTCTACCCACTAAAATCCCATGGTGCTCCCCGCTTAAGCTGAGTAGCGGGTATGATTGAACCTATCGCAACTGCCAGCAGGTCATATCAAGCTAGGAGCTAATTGGCTATTCCCTGGGGAAAGCTGAGAACGTTCGCGGCGCCGGCGCGCTCGCCACTCGCGTATGCGAGCCGCGTGTGCCGAGTAGCGACAGCAGCGGAACTAAAGGCCATGTTACACCTTCCCAGTAGAGTGGCGGGCAGCTCTGGATTAATGTATAGGCAGTTTAGCCCATGGCCTATGGGCGGCAGCGTCCTAGGTGGCGGCAGAATTCGTACATAGGGGCGGAAAAATAAAAGTGGCCTATACTCATAAAAAATCACAGTCACAGTGCTCTCGGCCAATCTGGCTAATAGCACTGTCTCGCCTCTGTACTCGTACGGTGTACCAAGGTGACTCTCCGATCCTCGCAAGCGAACGTAAACAATGAAAATTCAAATAAAATCATAATAAAATGCCACTTCATGACATAGGCCATGGGGCATGGACTTGTAATATTTTTGGAAGTTCAGAAAAAAATCGTATCCGGTATCAGGATTCAGGAGTGTGAATTGTGATTTGTGATACAAAGTTCGCCGGGTCATCTTTAATAAATAGTATTTAACTTGACGCATCGCTGGAATGCAATAACATGCCCGCTCCATAATGACGTCATCAAACCATGCGTCTAGTTAATTGTGACCGTGCTATGATAATAAAAATCTGCGTTAAGGCCCTATAGACCCGAAAATTAGCAGGTCGATGTCTGTCAGTACGAATATCGACGTAAAGGACATTAAAATAAAATTCATATCAGCGCGCCTTGTACAGTGGCGGTTGCGACGCTCGCCGCGTACTTGATAGGGTGAAATAGGAGAAAAAAACCTTTTTTCTTTGACAATTAAACCAAAATGCAGAATGTAACCACAAATTATTCTTCTTTAAGTTATGAGCTTTTCGTAGATATGATTTTTGAAAGTAAAACTATCATAAGCTTCATGAAAAATAAGAAAAATATCACAAAATATTCGAATTTAGCCTCCTCTTCGGAGTTATTTTTGATCGAGTGAAGTTTTCAATATTATGTTTCGAACCACAAATTGTCAAATGATCTCAGGGAGTCAGAGGAACATGCTAAAGCTGTGCACTCTCAAATAAATAACAGAATAAAATAGGAGTAGGAAGTTACGAAAGGTTTCGTGAAATCAATTGAGGACTCTTGGCACTAGTGTGTAAAAAATAAACAATAATGTGTATTTTTTTTGGCTTTTAAAAGTCACTATTTGTTTGTTTATTATTGATTCAAAGTCATGTAAAATTGGGTCTATAGGGCCTTAAGATTGTTGTGTCAGTGATCGTTGTTCTCTATTCTGCTGACCGTAATTTTGCGAATACGTACAATACTCCATGTGACTGTGCGACTTGCGAGTCGACGAAAGTAATGAGTCACTAGCGCCAAGAGTCCTCAATTGATTTCACGAAACCTTTCGTAACTTCCTACTCCTATTTTATTCTGTTATTTATTTGAGAGTGCACAGCTTTAGCATGTTCCTCTGACTCCCTGAGATCATAACAAAAGGTATTGCCGTTAGGGCCGCGCTACACCGGAATGGCAGCGGCGAGGCGAGCACTTTCAGTGTCATTTGATTTTAAACTTTATCTACATTATTATAATACTTAGTATCGCTTGAGAAGTCTACGGCCTCCCGTGGCCGCTCGTTTTCTCAAGCGATACTATGTAATATGTATTACAAATTACAATAATGAAGATAAAGTTTAAAATCATACGACACTGAAAGTGCTCGCCGCTGCCATTCTGGTGTGTCGCGGCCGTTATCGTCGTCACTACCGCTGTCGATCCTGGCGACCGATTTGGCTAAATAAGTATTATTTTGAAAAACATTTTTAACTGCAGAGAAGGTGTGTACGGTGAGAAAAAAAGTACATAGTTAAGTGTTAAGTTATACGAAGTTAACACGTCATCTAATTTAAAATAAAATTTAAAACAAATAACAACATTTTAACGCATCTTTATAAAACACACAAGGGACATACACAATCATATTAAAAAGGTAAACGTACAGACACTCAACAAACATTCCTTCATTATGCACTGATAATACTTTAGGGTGTGTACGGGTTCCTTGTAAAGAGTTCACTGTAAAAGTAACAGCGCTGAAAGACCCTGGATATCACCCAGAGCGTCACGAGTTTTCCCATACACAGTGAACTCGTACACACCCTGAAGTATTATCACATAGTTTTGTTACACCTCGTATAACAACATTCTTCTACCTATATTATGTATAACATTTTTTTTTAATTTGCAGGTCTGCTGGACACGTTGGACACGCAGGTGGACGCGAAGAACTGCCCCGGGGTGTGCATGCACGCGCTCGCCTCGCTCATCTGCTCCAACGTGCTGGAGGAGGTCGAGTGCCCCAACCCCTCCATGAAATGCTGCGTCGACGAGCCCATGGGTGAGCCATCAGTCCATCACCACTACTGTATAGCTGGTATTTGGCTGGTACCAGCCCCTTGTTATGTAACTTTATTGTACCTTAAGTACCTACCATCTAAGAAATGGATTCATACTTTCATAGGCAGTTGACAGATCAACGTCATTTGGTCATATCAAGCCAATTCAACGTTAGCTGTAATCTGCCGATTGGGTTTGACATAACACGGCTAAATTGTGCAGGTCCACCATATATGCCTATGAATCCACTTCTCTGATAGTCTATGAATTTCTTGCCTATGGTCACAATTTTGTCGTTTTAAACTTTTTAAAGTCAATTTAAAAAGTATAAACGTCAAAATATTGACACCGCAACTTTTTGGATTGTGTTTTATACATAGAAAAATACTATAAGTAATTTTCATAATTTTGTGTAAAGTGCTACAAGGCTAATGCTGGATTTACACGGGTGACTAAAGCCGCACGATTTACGCCGCACGGCGAAAATCGACCGTCTAAATGGCAGTTCGACTACGCCGCATGCGGCTAAAGTCGCAAGCCCCAAAGTCGTGCGGCCAATGGCCGCATGCGGCTGGTGGTGGCGGCTGGCGATCGCTTGCTGCGAATACACAGTTCGTCGGCACTAGTCACAGGCGATTTTTGTAGAATGTGTAAATGGAGTGGCGATTCGGGTTGGACAGGCGATTCGACTGGTGACTTGCCGCGCGACTAATATCGCGCGGCAAGTCACCAGTAATACCATGTAATACCGTTAGTCACCCGTGTAAATCAAGCATAATGAACGTGGACGGGGCGGTGCTGGTAAGGCAGAACTGTCAAAAACATGTCAAAACTGACGTTTTTGCTGCGAGCGTTAGTTCCTTTTATCGCCACGTTCATTTAAAGCCCTGTCGAGCTCTATTCACATGTAATAAGGACTTATTATTAATTTACAGGCAACGACACGACGACGACGACTCGTCGGCCGTTCACGACGCGCTACACGACGACAGAAGCGGATGACGACGACGACGATGACTATACGACGAGGCCGCCCGATAAATACAAAGACAGTGGTAATTATTAGGTACACGATATAGGACATCACTTGTGATATAGGGTGGTAGTTGTATCATGGAATATACACTTAAAATTTAAGCAAGACACAGAGGCGGCGTAAGGCGTAGGCGACATGGGCGACCGCCCCCCACGGCCTCGCGGTCCTAGGGGCCTCGCGCTCCTGGGACCACGAGTTTTTTTTTAAGATTTACGTGTTTTGATGCTCATGTTTTTATAAACAACATTTTGATTATAAAATTATTTCTCTCAACAAAATTCGTGTGTCATCACTCATCAATCAGGACCCAGGGGGCCTCGCAAAACATATCTTGCCCACATCAAATTTTGGCCTTGCCCCGCCACTGGCACGATATTCTGACACTGTAGTCTGTACTCTGTACCATAACACTCATCAATCAGGACCCAGGGGGCCTCGCAAAACATATCTTGCCCACATCAAATTTTGGCCTTGCCCCGCCACTGGCACGATATTCTGACACTGTAGTCTGTACTCTGTACCATAACACTCATCAATCAGGACCCAGGGGGCCTCGCAAAACATATCTTGCCCACATCAAATTTTGGCCTTGCCCCGCCACTGGCACGATATTCTGACACTGTAGTCTGTACTCTGTACCATAACACTCATCAATCAGGACCCAGGGGGCCTCGCAAAACATATCTTGCCCACATCAAATTTTGGCCTTGCCCCGCCACTGGCACGATATTCTGACACTGTAGTCTGTACTCTGTACCAGAACGCGCATAAACTAGAATCTAGATAACACCCGCAACTCCGTTGTGCCAAAATTAGTTTATCGAGCGGGAACCGTATATTTTACCGGGATGAAACGTATTCTATGTCCTTTCCCTTAACTCCGTACCAAATTTTTGTCCTTTGTTCCGTGTTCGATAGCAATAATGGCAGCACGTAGGCATAACTCTTTTATACAACAATCCGCAACATCTGTGTTCTCAAAATACTTAGTTGTATTTTTATTTATGACTAATAAAATTAAAATAAAATAATCATTAAAGGAGGGCCAAAAAAAACTCCGTTTTATACTAAGTATTTTTATTCTATGTCAATAAATGGCAAGAAACCCTTCGTGCGTGAGTCCAAGTCGCACTTGGCCATTTCTTAACTCTATATCTATACCATTTTACAGGTAACCTAGGCTGTCCGGGCGTATGCGTGGAGTCCCACCTGACGTTATACTGCGAGGCGTACCTGACGACGGGCGATTTGTGTGTGTCGGGCCGTCAGTGCTGCGTATCGAAGGACAGCTACGGCGACCGACGACCGCCGGGCCTCGTGGTGCCTAATGAGAAGAAACATGTCACGAAGCGGCCTACTACTGCGGTAGAGTTTAGACTAGATTTAAATTATTATGCATTGTTTATTAATGCTACGCCCCAAAGGCTGACATTGTAATCCACTTATAGATTACGAGCTTTTGCCCGCGGCTTCGCTCGCGTTAAGTAGTATTTTTTATTTTGTCCTGCCCTGCAGGCCTGCAACACCATTCACTATCCTGCATAAGCCGGCGGACTGCAATGCAGGATAGTGAATGGGCCCTTTTAGGGGTAGAATTGATCAAAATCCTTTCTTAGGGTCTACACAGACGGACTGCATTTCAACTGCAATCCAACTGCAAATTGCAGTTCAAGTGCAGTTTGAATGCAGTTGATACGACAGCAATGCGACTGCAATAGAACTGCAAACCAAACAGTTCATACGACTGCACGCCGACTGCAACTGAACTGCAATCCGACTGCGCGTTTAGTTTGCAGTTCTATTGCAGTCGCATTGCAGTCGTATCAACTGCATTCAAACTGCACTTGAACTGCAATTTGCAGTTGGATTGCAGTTGAAATGCAGTCCGTCTGTGTAGACTCTTAGCGGATGCCTACGTCATATCATCTACCTGCATGCCAATTTTCAGCCCGATCCGTCCAGTGGTTTGGGCTGTGCGTTGATAGATCACCATGTCAGTCAGTCACATTTGAGTTTTATATATATATAGATAACGCTTTTTATATGTACCAATTTCATGAAATAAAAGATTCTGATAGCTAATCGCACATATCTTGTCCGCACTGAACACCGTACGCGCCGTGCGAGGTCCGTGACGTATTTGCGGCGTATCCGCGGCAGCACTTACGTATGTGTTTGTCTGACTGTGGCTTTGTAGCATCTTAACGGGGGACCTAGTTTTGATTTAGTTTTTCTTGTTTGAAAGCTGAAAATGGAGAGTGTTCTGAGCGTAAAGGTTTTTTTTCTTAATTTATAGCTGTTGTTATCAATGACATAAATAACATGAATATTTGGTTTCAATTCTAGATGACGACGACCCATGCTCCGAAGCACAAGGGCCACAAGTGTCGCGGCGACTGCATCAGCGGCATGTTCGCGCTGCTGTGCGACCGCGTGGACGAGGACGCGACCTGCCCCGACGAGGGCACCTGCTGCCTCATAGAGGAGACCACGCGCCGGCCGACCACTACGCGCCCGACCACCCCGGTGAGTGTCGCGGCGACCGGCCACAGTGTTGGCCCCATCAGCCTTTGGAGATGTGCGTGGCGGCCGAAAAGGAAGATCTTCCGACCGAGCGAGATAGTATCGGTCAGGCCGAAGTCCTGATGTCATTTCAGACGTTGATTGTCTTGCCGATCTCAGAAACATCTGTAGCCCTAGCCGCTAAACCGCGAGTTATGGCGAACGCATATAAGTGTCTAAACACACCATGCCGAAGTTCGGCGGGTAGAAGTTCGGCATGACTACTTCAGCAATGACAAACGCATACAATATAACGCGACAGAATTTCGGCATGGTGTGTCATCGGTAATTTAAAATTCATTGCAGGCGGAATCAAGTCGAACTTCCGGCGCGGAAATTCGGCATAGTGTGTTTAGACACTAAATCGTGTTGATAAAGCTTGTTTTTAATTGTATTTTAACTAGAATTTATGTAATTTCTAGGCGCCTCTCCCGCAGTGCCCGGGCTACTGCCTGCCGAGCATCGTGGCCGGGTTCTGCGAGCGGCCCGCCATCCTCATCGCCAACACTCATTGCAAGCTCAGCAACTTCGTGTGCTGCGACAACACCAGGTCAGCCGCCATTAAAGTATTTCCCCTTACTTAGGGCTTGTTTCACTATTTCCTGATAAGTGCCGGATAGGCTATCCACAACGTATGTGGCAGATACAGTATGGATTATCTGTCAGATAAATTGTGGATTGCATATGTGGGACTTATCAGGAAGTGGTGAAACAGGCCCTTAGGGTTAATTTATACTAGTGCAGAGTCAAAGCGCATCGAAGCGAATTACCAAAACTGAACATAACAAATTCAACCTTAACTCCAGAGCGTAACTCAGACATGAAGGTAAGACGCTTCAAAAACACAGCGAATTTTGAGCTGAAACAAGTAACATTTAGCTACACTTGATTATTGTTGTATGTAAATTAAGATGGATGTAAATTGTACTATCATTGTATTCAGAAACACAATCATGAGCAGAATGTTTACCACTGTAATACTTTGCAAATAAATAATTAATAAAAAAATACAATCACGATGCATTTGTCTCAGGATCCCGCCGCGCACGACGACGACGACGACGACCACGACGACGACGACGCCGGCGCCCGCCGACCCGCGACCCGACTGCCCCGGCTCCTGCATCGTGTCCCTGCTCTCCTTCACCTGCTTCCGTGAGTACTGACTGTACACTCACGATGTACGATCACGATGCTCATGAGTACTGACTATACAGTCACGATGTACGATCGCGATGCGCGTGAGTATTGACTGTACAGTCACGATGCACATGAGTATTGACTGTACAGTCACGATGTACGATCACGATGCACGTGAGTATTGACTATACAGTCACGATGCACATGAGTACTGACTGTACAGTCACGATGTGTGACCACGATACACGTGAGTATTGACTTTGGTGTGGTGTGTCTGTTACATAATATTATGGTGTATTGAGGACACTGACCTCTATTATACAAGTAGGCTGGACCTATGATATCCTTTGAAATGACAGCTGTTTTTTGTGCCTATTTGAAGCGGAATCAGCGCCCCAATGCGGGGGAAGAAAACTAAATCTGACGTTTAACATGACGTTTAAAAGTCGCCATATTGGCGCTGATAGCAGTAGTGGGAGTACTTGGAACTAATACTAGTTTCTACCACTGTAGTGATTATATTCTCCTTGGTTTCAACAACCAATAGCGATTGAGCGGCCATTTGCAAGTTACGTCAGATTTACTTCTCTTCCCCCGCATTGGGGGCGCTGATTCCGCTTCAAATAGGCACAAAAACAGCTGGGTATCTTATGTGAAGCGTACTTGTATAATGGAGGTCAGTGATTGAGGAGAACTAACAATACCATAATGTAGGGTCCTTTTCCTCTCATAAGTGTTGTCACCGGCGCGCGGATCTGATGCGCATGTATGTGACAACATAGGATAACATGATAAGATGAGGGCAATTTTCATGCGGACAACATCCGCATCCACAAATAAACAGAAGTTAACAATGTGTCAGGGTGATAACTGATAATATTTAAAGTGTACAAACGTTAAAAGACGCTGAACTATATTTTCTAATGTAGTTCAGCGCCTTTTCGCATTTCCTTGACTCTTTCTTGACGGACTAAAGGTTGGGGCATTTCTCATAGAAACATTAAACTCAAAAGTGATACTTTCACAGCGAACCCTATTCAAAAGACACATACACACTCTGAAGTATTATGATAATAATAGCTCCCACACCGTTTTCGGTGACGGCGGCTGGTTTCATTGAAACCAGGCCAGCTACGCAGGAGTAATTTTATAGTGCCCGAGTGTGTGCGTAGTACACAAGAGCACTCTCTATTCCTTTACTCTCATAACCCAGTGGGACGGCAGACCGACACGACCGGCGAGAGATCAGGAGTAGTAAAGTATTATGCCTTTGTTTTATTACACCCTTTAAAAAAGTTTTTATACAAATTTCAGGTAACGCCGAAATGACGGACGTGTTCAAATGCAAGAAGGCGGGTACTCAGTGCTGCGCGCCGAAGTCCAAAGTGTTGGAGGCGATGGGCGTGAGCCGCAACGACACCTACCCGCTGACGACGCCGCACCCGCCGTACAACACGCCGTACAACACGCCGTACACGCCGTATACGCCGTACACATACACGCCGTACACGTATACGCCAGACCCGCACGCGGTGGCGCACACACTGCCGCACACGACGCCGATGCGTACGTATTTTTACGCATTTCACGTAGTATGTTTTGCTCGGATAGTTTTCTGCTATATATACCTAATCTGTGGATAGTTTATCTAGATGTGTGAATTTTACACGCCGTATGCGTATACGCCGGACCCGCACGCAGTTGCGCACACCGGTACATACGTATTTTTTCGTTGCAATGTCTCATCTGCTGTTTTACATTCGCCTCCTAAAGAACGAATATGTGGAAGGCTTTTCGCTGTTCAGAGCTACGTAGGGATGGGTAAGGCAGTAAAAACTGTGTCAGAGTAAAAACTCAAACTCAGTAAATACTGAGTATTTACTTTATTGTATGTGTATTTGGAGTATTTACTTTATTGTATGTGTATTGGACACAGTAAAAACGTTTTATTCAATATTTTAGGTTCTAATTACACTTAAACAAATCGAGAACATTACAGAATAATAAAAAATAATTTTAAGTAAAATTAAGACAATGTAGACCAGTGCCGATACCTTTAAAAATAATAAAAAGTGAAAAAGAATAATAGTAGGATGAATCCCATTAGAAAAGGAGGAGAATAATATAAAAATTAAGGGAAAAATAATTTACGGGTGATCTGAGTTTTGTTGTTGTTGACTGATTAGAAAATTTTCCCGCCTGTCATGACTTTCTTGACAGACTATACTTCTTTGGAATATTAGTTTTGCCGAAAATTAATTTCTTTAATACTAATTTTGAAGACTATTTTTTCACTGGCTAATTTATTTATTTATTTAAATCAGGCATCTTGGCCCATATTATATATACCTTATAGCCTAACATACATAACATTTATACTAAAACTAACACTAAGCACTAAACACGTATTGTCTGCGACGTGGGGCGCGACGTCGTCCTCGGAACCTTCTGTAGACGACTCCAATCGGCCAAAACTCCTTCTCGAAGGTTGGTAGATGATGCGTCGGGACCTTCACCACAAAGGAGCTAAAATTGACTTTGTGGCGGGACTCCAAACGCTCGAAAGACGAAGTGGGTCTTGCTCCTGATGTAGTCCACGAGACCTGCTAAGGCTGCGTTGGCACCAGAGATGTGTTGCGAGGAATGTGTTTTTAAGATCCAATTGAATCTGAGCTTGCCGTGACAGCGCTGAGCGATGTCATGGCAAGCTCACGTCAATGTAGCGAATCTATTGATTTTCAAAAACACATTCCTCGCAACACATCCCTGGTGTAAACGCAGCCTTAAAGTAGTTCTGAATAACCTCATATAAAAGTACATAGTTATGTTTTGCTCTATTTTATCTGCATAATAATATATTGTATTTATTGAAATTTGAAATTGAATACGTATTAAGTATGTATTATCTATGAACAATAATAGGAAATGTCTCATTCCAGCGCAATACGAGCCAAACTACGTGACTACGCGTTCGCCGGAGAAATATAACAAGTACGTGTGTGGAGTCAAAGGTATGTTTATCTATGCTAAAATACTTTTTTTTTCTTTTCTTTTTTCTTTGGAAAACTTCTACGAATAATAAAAACTAAGGAAACGTAACTCCCATACTTCAACCGTTTTAAATTTGGCTCCTTTTCGTACACTAAAATATGACAATTCATATTTTCGCCAAGGTCGTATCCCAGGTAACGTATCATAATATTGCGCGCCGGACGACAGTCTGCGCGGTTATTGTCATTGTCATAGTTATGATTATGAAACAAAGCCGTTGACAATAATTGTCAAAAGCGGATAGTATTATGCAGTATATCATACACCAAGCACATCTATAACTATCACGAAGAAACGAGCACATTTAATTATTATTTTAAAATCAAACATTTTCCTCTGATCCGTAAGTCATCGATAATAATAATATACATATTATAATAATTATGAACAAACCTTGTACGACTCGGGGTCGGGCGAATCTAAAACTGTCGCACGGACAGTTTTAGATTTTCATAATTTTAGTTGTTATATTAGTTGTTCATAATGTAAATGTAACATTACACATGTATATTATTATTATCGATGACTTAAGGATCAGAGGAAAATGTTTGATTTTAAAATAATAATTAAATGTGCTCGTTTCTTCGTGATAGTTATAGATGTGCTTGGTGTATGATATACTGCATAATACTATCCGCTTTTGACAATTATTGTCAACGGCTTTGTTTCATAACTATGACAATGACAATAACCGCGCAGACGTCGTAGAGAAGACGTTTTCAGATTACAAAAATCTGTGTGCTAAATGATTACAGAATTGAAATAAAAAACTTACGGTGCAAATAGGCAATGCAGATTGTAGTAATCTCTTTATTTTTCGGTTATTACTCATACAAATATCATGACTATTAAAGTGTATGCGACATAAACGAGTAATCTGGCTCGGCATCCAATTCGGTTCGTTTTTTTTGTAAACGAACGGCAGTTATCCACTTATTTTGTTGGATTGCATTAAAATACTTCATACTATATGCGTTTTATGATGATATACGTGACACATAGTAATTGATGGAGGTAAGTTACCTAACAAAAGTTAAATCGATTATTTAAAAATATCGAATTACTTCTTAAGGGAATTGCAATCGAAATTATCGATTTAGTACTGACGTTCCAGTGGCGCGGGCGATTTAAGATAGCCGCTCTTTTTTATCGATTTGAATGGGTCAATCTAAAGGGTAAAATGGTGTGGGAGCGGCTGTCCGCGCTTCGTTCGCAACCGTATGAACAGCGGCAACGTCGCGGTCTCCCGACTTTTAATAATAAGTGACTCTTGAATGTGCATATTTTATGTTATCATAGTTTCGGCCATTTTTCGTGCATATTTGCAAGCATATTTCGGTACTTTGATCGTGCATAATATAATCCGATGTCTAAATAAAATTATAAAAATACCCTGTAATTTGTAAAACAACATTAAAAACTAACGCTAACTATAATCAAACCTGTTGTTATGATTCGAAATTTGCTTTATGTGTAAGTATATCTGATTTACAATTAGTCAATTACTTATTTTTAATTACGATTAAAAATAAGTACTGACTTTAGGTATATAGTTAGTTAATTATATACCTACAATACAGAGAAATCGGCATTACTAAACGTAAACAAAGCAATAGCGGCAAATTAGTTGACGGATCAAAAGTACCTATAACATTATCTTATTTATACTGTACTCTTATGTATAGGGACAATTCTGGAATTGTTGAATTATAATTAAAACACCCAAACACACAGCAATAGTTTTTTCTCCTGCGATTATGATCGGACATTTTTGATTCGTTTAGTGACGGCGCGGCGCGGCCCGGGCGTGCAGCGTAAAGTGTTAGCCCCGACTGGTACACTCCGAAAACACTCCGAGATTTTGTTAAGTGTGCGTGCGGCGACGCATTGATACTATGGCGCACACATACAAGCCGCGCGCGGTGCCTTTGTATGAAGATAACTTACTTCCCCTCCTTATACTATGGTCACGGCACGGTCGCCGTGCCATGTGAAAGGTTTCTAAGTAGCTCATACATTTCTACTTTGTACGGCACGGCAACCGTGCCGCAACCGTATGCATGTGAAAAGGGCCTAAAATTTCGTTTCTGATTAAATTGTTACATCTTGCATAACACTGTCCATAACGACTTTTTAAAAATTTTGTAATTTTGTACATCTCAATGTTATAAGGTATATTATTTTTTTATTATTGCACTTTTACAATAACATGTAAAGAAGAAGGGGCATTTTTGTATGGTACCCGTACCCAAGCTGTAGCACGTTGAGACATATATCAAATGAAAGGGCTTGAAAAGCTGTACATTTTCTTGTATGACATAAAATCTCTAAACCATGGGAGAAAAAAGTTAACGAGGGTAGAAGGTAAGAAAAAATCGCAAAAAAACACCCTGTATTATTGCATCAATTTATAGTGTTGCTGGTAAGGAATCATTTCTGGAAAGTAATCGTATATCACAAACTTAAGGAAAGTGTTATTTTACACAAGTTTCCACTAATAGTTTCTATTAGTGGAAACTTGTAAGATACCTATATCAAATTAAGACCACAACATAAACATCTTGTTACATGCATGATTTTAAATATCATATTTTATAAATTATCACAACGTCACTCTGTAAATAAAATATAGCATTTCATCAACATGTTGTAAGTCGTATTATTTATTAAAATAAATACACTTACGTAATTGAAATAGGTCGGTGTCTAACCGTAAATAGGTCGGTACCCAACGACAGATTGATACCAACAACAAGTCGGTACCTTAACAGGTTGGCTCCTAACCTTTAACACGTCGGTACCAAACCTTTAACAGGTCGGTACCAAACCCTTAACACGCCGGTACCCAACCTTGAACACGTCGATACCAAACCCTTAACACGTCGGTACCAAACCCTTAACACGTCGGTACCTAACCCTTAACACGTCGGTACCTAACTCTTAACACGTCGGTACCAATTTCCCCAGGTTCGTCGGGCCGCAGCGGCCGCGTGATGGGCGGGTCGGACGGCGCGCGCGGCGAGTGGTGCTGGCACGTCGCCCTCATCAACTCCCTCAACCAGTACCTCTGCGGCGCCGCGCTCGTCGGCACGCAGTGGGTGTTGACTGCCGCGCACTGTGTTACCAAGTCAGTACACATATTATCGCAATTCGTACCCTTAGTATAGAAGGGCACAATTCAAAAAATTCAACTTTCTTTTTTTCAAAGATCTTTACAGGTATTTTTATTTATTTATTTAAAAACGTTTAATTCTTATGTAGCTTTATTGTGTAAACGTTGTGTTTTTTAGTTTTTAGAGCTGTGCCCTTTCTAATACTAAGTCATAACTATAATTCTACCGGTTTTGGTGACGGTAGTTACTGTCTACGTTGAAACTAAGCTAGATAGATACTCGAAAGCGATTTTTCTTACGTTACGAGTGTAACGAAGGGCGTCGCCGCGAAGTTGCTCCCTGCAGATCAAATGTAGTATAGTTTCTCGGGACTCAAAGTATCTCCATACCAAACAGCGAAATCGGTTCAGCGGTTTGGGCGTGAAGAGGCAACAGACACACACTTTCGCATTTATAATATTAAAAAATATATAATGTTTATTTCAGATACTCAGATACACAAAATTGTTAGTAAAGAAACTTATCGCTATGTTAGTATTCTATTCTAAAAAGAGATTTAGTCCTATTTATCATAGAGTCGATCAGAGGACAATCCCCGCTGTCGACTATCTCCCTCAGGACACTGTGGCTGCTGCCGCGGACCCTGGCCAGTAGCGATGCAGTCCTTTTGCGGAGTATAGCTTCAAAACTGTCTACATCCGCAAAAGCAAACATCGCCGAGGCACTACAGAAACGCGGCAGCCGCAGCAGTGCTCTAAAAGCATGATTATATTGAATGCGTAGGGCATTGTATGTTTTATTGGTGTAGTTGGTCCATAAGCTGCAGGTGTAAAAAGAGGTGCAGTAAGCCTTAAAAAGTGTGTAGGGGAGACGTGGGTCTTGCACCACAATTCGAAAACACTCGCGTTTATACTTCAGAAACTGTGTTTATTTACGTTTCCACATGAGTTAACATAGTAAAACTGAATAAAATGAAACGGGAGACGCAAGTCAACCCGCCATTGCCCGCGCGCTCCCCGAACTCTCTTACGAAACTCTCGCGTCGCCACCTAGCGAAAAACTAAAGGTACCGCGGTGGCGGACGGACTTGCCTTCCCGAGGCAGCAGTTTGCGGCAACGCAAATATAGGTGGCGCTACAAGTGTTATTTTTACGGCGTCCGTGCAACGACCAAATCTATGCACCAACACATTATTTGTCATAACTCATAAGCAATGATATTGTATGTTAGTAACGTAACTAGATTGGCAGTTTACGACAGCAACGCGTTACCACTTTGAAGATGCCTGCAGGCATATCTGCCATACATAATGACATAATAACATTATGAAGTGACATTGTCTTTTGGGCTATCAAGTGGTTACGCATTTCTGAGAATCGTTTGTAAGACGTTGCCACTCTAGTATTTTAGAAACTCATTGCTCATAAGTCATAAGATAACAGACAATGCCCTACGCTCTCTTTCGAGGTCTACATCGTCTCGAAGGCCGTCAGTCACGAAATGTCCAAGATATTTGTGTTGTTTAGTTTTGATTAATTTATTTTGAATGTCCTTAGCATCGTCCGTTCCGGGGACGCGATATACGTGCGAGTCGGCGACCACGACCTCACGCGCAAGTGGGGCTCGCCCGGCGCGCAGACGTTACGCGTCGCCACAACATACATACACCACAACCACAACAGCCAGACCCTGGATAACGATATCGCGCTGTTGAAGCTGCACGGGAAGGCCGAGCTTAAAGAAGGTAAGCTGTTTTATCAGGACAACAGCTTGAATGGCTTAATGGCATTTTTTTGAATCTTTTTATCAACAGCTTACGGTAAGCTGTTGATAAAAAGGTTCCAAAAAATGCCACATTATTGAAGTAAAACTACGCACGTTTAAGGCGACGACGCCTTGATAATTTGGCTGTAGCGATATCGATTTTTTTCAGCAATGACTAAAGCTAATAAATTGAAGTTCATTGTCAGTATTCATCATGTCTTTGTCTTTGAATTACCCATAGCATAACACGATTGGTCAACTTTTATAACACAGAATAATCAATCAAAAAGACCTCTGTAAAAAAGGGATTCCTATTTTTCCAACAGAGGAGAGTGATTTAAGCTTCCAAAATTTGTGTTGGTCTATCAACTGCATAGGAATCAATTTCCTCGATGGTACATAGATTGGTTCAAGCATACACTTTAATTTGCCCATAGCTTATATGAAATGTATTTAATGGTTTTTAAATTACGCGACAAAAACCGTTTTGTCACTTACGCCCTTTCCATTTTTTGCTGTTCCATTGCTTGTTTTCTATGAGGGGCCGGGCCGGCCTCTCATAGAAAACAAGCAATCTAAAACATATCTAACTCGGTTTTCTTAACTTGGGGAGTAAGCTTGTAAATGCGTGACGAGAGTGTTACGAAAATGTGATCAGCGGGTTGAACGGAGAGATGCGCGCGCACATTTTCTTTCTCTCATAGCCCATGCATGCTCAAGAAGTTCCACTTCAGTTGTGTGGTCTAAGTACTCTAAATCACACTCGTTTTTATCTAGGCTATTAGTTTCATTCTGCTCTACGCCTCTACGAAGCAGATGAGATTTTGGTCGCTTGTCCAACGTCGGTAGATACACCATATAGCCAAATTATTAAAGTGGCAAGTTACGCGTCGCCACTACATACATACACCACAACCACAACAGCAAGACGCTGGACAACGACATCGCGCTACTCAAGCTGCACGCCGAGGAAAATCAAATGTTTTGTCTAAGTGTGATTCAGGCACTTCACATGGCTATTTGTATTTGCGTATTTGATGTATTCGCCAAATAACCACCATGTGTAGCCAAACATACCGTATGTTTGACAAAGTATTGGCCTTATTTGCCTATTTGACAAATATGACCAATACCAAATACACGTATTCCGTACCTTTGTCGGTTTTTGACGCACATCAAAAGAGTCAAATAGGTAAGTAAACAAAATCAGGTAAAATTTTTTGACGTCCATGTGTGGAAGGCCGTATTTGCCTCTATTTGCTTGTTTGCGTATACGTCAATAATTTTGCCAAATGCAACAAATAGCCAATACCATAGACGAATAATTATATAATAGCAAATAGCCATTGAAAGTGCCTCCATGTAAGAAGTGACTTCAAATAACTTTAAAAGTTGAAAATATTGAAAACATGATTAGTATAGGCCACGTTTCAGTTAAGGAACGCTCGGTGAAACTGGAGAAGTCGATTGATAGATTGCAGGCACGTACACAAAGTTATCCACCAATAACGACCAGTATGATCAGTGATCACTGAACGACCAATAGCTTTGTCCACACTGGGCCTTTTTTGTCCATCAAGGGCATGCGTTATAGCGCAGTCAACAGCGAACGTGAAGCATACCCGTGACGCGTGGATGTAGCTAACTAGCTATGTCCACATTATGCAATTTCATCTTCAATTTTCGTCATCTTCTTTTTATTCAACTTTCGTTTGGCATCTATACATATTATAAAACAAAGTCGCTTTTTTTCCCTCATGTCCCTTTGTTCCCTTTAATCTTTAAAACTACGCAACGGATTTTGATGATTCTTTCAGTGTTAGATAGCCCATTTATCGAGGAAGGCTATAGGCTATATTTTATTACGCTAAGACTAATAGGAGCGGAGAAATAGAGGAAAATGTGGAAAAAACGAGGAAAATTATTTGAAAGGGCTAACTTGAACGAGCTAATCTCAGGAACTACAGGTCCGATTTGATAAATTCTTTCAGTGTTAGATAGCCCATTTATTGAGGAAGGCTATAGGCTATATTTTATCACGCTAAGACTAATAGGAGAATGTGGAAAAAACGGGGGAAATTATTTGAAAGGGCTTATCTCGCTAACTTCTGGAGCAATTTTTATGTTATTTGGCGCAGATAATAAGTAGACCACGTGAAGGATCATAGGCTATCGATTTTAATCATTTTTTCAGTGGTTATATATTTTATACCCGTGCGACGCCGGGGCGGGTCGCTAGTATTCAATAATTGAATGCGTCAAAATCCACCCGCGTTGAAAGAAAAGTGTCATAGCGCTACGATTTCAACGCGCGTCACGGGCATGTCTCACGTTCGCTGTTGACTGCGCTATAACGCATGCCCTTGATGAACAAAAAAAGGCCCAGTGTGGACAAAACTAATGGCGTGTCCCCACTCATCAGCCCCGCTTACATTTCGCCTTGCCAAAGAGACATGAAAAACGAACACTGCGTACCTTATTAATTTTTTTATAGATTCATGACTTGTGCGCTGTCTGTAAAATAATTATATAAAAAAAAATCGTTTATTTATCTCACCACAGGTACATTAACAAGATGTTTTAGACAGTCTACAAATTAGTTAGCACAAATTATGTGGGAGACTGGTGCCTAAACTAGGCGTAGCCTGTATTTCAGGACACCAGGATCTCTCTCGTTTTTTCCAGCTAATCACACAGAGTAGTGAAATTCTTGTTGCTTACATAGGGTGTGGGGTGGTGCTTTTGTGTGTGTGTGTGTGTGTGTGCGTAAGTTAGGTACGATTATCAGTTTTTCCGTATTTTCATAGTTAAGGGTTAGCAGCCATTCATAAAAAAAAATTGAAAGAATCGTGATTGTTTCATCATAATAATGATTGTTACTGTCAATTCCAGGAGTATGTCTAGTGTGCCTGCCGGCGCGCGGGGTGAGCCACGCCGCTGGTCACCGCTGCACCGTCACCGGATACGGATACATGGGCGAGAGTGAGTACTTAACTTGGTTTTGACTGTGTCTAAACACACTAGGCTGAATTACGCCGACGTAAATTCCGCCGCGTTTACGCCGCGTATCAAACACATACAAAATATGGACGGAACGCGACAGACGACACACTATGCCGAAATTCCGTCGCGAGCCGAATTTCCGTCGAGCCGAGTCGAGCGTAAAGTTCAGCAGCGATTCGGCGGTAATGTTTTGTATACCAACACACTTAAATTTATTATCAAAACCGAACATAGGAAATCCAACCTTATCTCTAAAGCGTTAACGCACACATTACATCTGAGAATTTTAAATACTCACTTACGCGCGCGTTCCGCAACGGAAATTACGCCGCGAAATTTCGGCTCTTCGCGTAATTTATAGTGTGTCGCATCAGACGTAAGCGGCTGAACGTAATTTATGCCACGTAAATTACGCCGGCGTAATTCAGCCTAGTGTGTTTAGACCCTATGGCAGGCGGCAGCCCAGGACAAATAAATAGGCCGTATAGGCCCCGGCCTAGGGTGGCAGCGTCCTTATAGGGGGAGCTTCCTAGGGGCGGCAAATTTCGTAAATGGGGCGGCGAGAATAAAGTAGCCTACACTCGTAAAAAATATTTTCAATCCGGCACTGCTTTATGAAGTTAGTAGACTACCAGAGTTAGGTGGTGTTCACACCAAACTGACTATACGCCGCTGAATGTGAGCGAACGTTACGCAGTTAATTGTATTTCCATACAAATTCACTTTTTCGTTCACACCTAACCGACAATACGCCATTACGCTAGGCGTAGGCGCGGACATTCGATACCGTATATTTTCACGTTCACTTACGTTCACACTGGGGCTCACAGTGAGCCTGCTCACATTCAGCGGCGTATAGTCAGTTTGGTCTGAACACGGCCTTAGTACTCAGTAGTTTACCTTGTAATCTTGTCTGTAGTACAAACAAGCTAAGTTCTTGTGGCACATTGATGGCATAGAGTTTGTTTGTTTGTTGATGGTAGAGAGATTTAAGTAGCAGTACGATTCTACTATTGCCGCAGATTCTTGATTGTAAGGCTGGATCTGTATGCGTGGGCGCGAACGACGGTTTGGCCGCTACACCGCGAGATTACAAACGGTTGTATGTAACGAATTATTAATAAAACTAGCTGTCCCGGTGAACTTCGTGTCACTTTAAAACCTTCCCTGGACTTCTACGAATATTTTAAGACTAAAATCAGCCCAATCCGTTCAGCCGTTTTGGAGTTTTAGCGCGACTAACACATTTGAAAATCCATTTTTATATATAAGACTAGCTGTCACGGTGAACTTCGTGTCACTTTAAAACCTTCCCTGGACTTCTACGAATATTTTAAGACTAAAATCAGCCCAATCCGTTCAGCCGTTTTCGAGTTAGCGACTAACACATTTGAAAATCCATTTATATATATAATATAAGACTAGCTGTCCCGGTGAACTTTGTGTCACTTTAAAACCTTCCCCGGACTTCTACGAATGTTTTAAGATTAAAATCAGCCCAATCCGTTCAGCCGTTTTCGAGTTTTAGCGCGACTAACACATTTGAAAATGCATTTTTATATATAAGATAGATAACATTCATACAATGATGGGGACTACCGCGTGTGAATTTTCCGCTAGAGGCGCTAGTGTCGCGCGAGGTCCAAAATCGTCTATTTTATACTAGTTTTAGCGGTTTTCGTGACATAAATTATATTATTTATGCAATTTATCTGTAGAAAAGCGATCTCCTTCTTAAAATTATCCCAAAAAGTATTATTTAGCGATCAATGTAAATGCTTTGAGAGCGAAATTAAGAAAAGAAATAATAATCGTACAAAAAATATTCGGTTATTAAAAAAAATTAGCAAAAGTAAAGAAGATATTATTTAAATTTAATTAAATAAATAAATGGGATTCTAGATTATTATAAAGTCGACTTTAATAGCTATACTTCGGACCTTAGTCGACAGTTGCGCCATCTAGTGAGCAAAAAAACGGTAGCCCCCAATCAAACCGCTCGTCCGTAAGTCCATCTGAGAGCGTACGCTAACTTTAGCTAAATAGCTAAGGGCTCTCACACAAAACTGCGAATTCGCATCGGATCGGATCGGATCGCATTTTTAGTATGAATTTTGTCGCAGATATTTGGGAGAATGTTTGTCGCATAGTTTTGTATGGGAGGCGGGAGCCCTAAAAGTGTACCAACTTTCTAATATATATTTCATTTGGGATAACTCTTGGGATTTCGTAATTTTTGTGATTTTTTATAAGATGAGATAATTACGTGGGTTTTTGGTCGCAACATTCTTCCATATTTTTATGTGTAAGTAATGTATTTCTTATTGATATATTCCAGCGGGCCCGATCCCCCTGCGCGTGCGCGAGGCGGAGCTGCCTATAGTGAGCGACGCGGAGTGCATCCGCAAGGTGAACGCTGTCACGGAGAAGATATTCATACTGCCCGCCTCCTCATTTTGCGCCGGCGGGGAGGAGGGGAACGACGCCTGCCAGGTATACATTATACTATGTTTTGGAACGAAGTTCCTTATCGCGCACTGACCTCCATTATACAAGTACGCTGGACCTATGATACCCTTTGAAATGACAGCTGTTCTTGTGCCTATTTGAAGCGGAATCAGCGCCCCCAAAATCGGGGGAAGAGAACTAAATCTGACGTAATGATGACGTTTAAGTTACCATATTGGCGCTGACAGCTGTAGTGGGAGTACTTGGAACTAATACTAGTTTCTACCACCGTAGTGATTATATTCTCTTTGGTTTCTACAACCAATAGCGATTGAGCGGCCATTTGCAAGTTACGTCAGATTTAGTTCTCTTCCCCCGATTTTGGGGGCGCTGATTCCGCTTCAAATAGGCACAAAAAACAGCTGGGTATCATCGATCCAGCGTACTTGTATAATGGAGGTCAGTGTTATCGCGCGTTGCGAAAGGGGGCTAAACGGTAAAAGTTGTCACGACACTTTTTGACCGACACTTATTTTAGTACCTGCGAAGTAGGGGCAGAGGGCGTTGATGTGGCGATGACGTCAGCTGACAGGAAATTTAAAACTTCGTCCCATCCTGGTGTCCCTTGACACATCTCAAGTTTTTTTCTTGCACTTATTCCACTTTATTATACAGGGTAGTAACAAACCTAAGTGATATTACTTTAGGTGTTAGGATATGTACGCATCCCCTATACAGGATAGATGTTTTTCCTGTTGCGGGCGACACGCTCTGCCAGGAGCGTGTTGTCACCCGCATGCGGACTAGATCCGCGCGCGGGTGACAACTGACAACACGCGTGATAGGAAAAGGGTCCGCCATCTGCCTATCGATCAACTTCTCTGATACCTAGTATACAGGGTGTAACAAAGTGAAATACTTTAGGGTGTATACGTGTTCCTTGTACTAGAGAGTACACTGCGAAAAAAGACCAAAATTTTTTTCACTTTTGTATGGGCAAACGCTCCAGCGTCACGAGTTTCCCCATATAAAAGTGAAAAAAATTGGTCTTTCAGCGCTGCTACTTTCAGAGCGAACTCTCTACAAGGAACACATACACACCTTAAAGTAATTATCACTTAGTTTAGTTTCACTCTGTATTCTGGTTCTGTTTACTAGATTACCCGGACTTCGTTTATCTTTCTTTCTTTCTTTCTAATACAAATCTTCCCTAGACTTCCACGAACATTTCAAGAATATAATTAGCCAAATCGGTTCAGCGGTTCTCGAGTTTTAGCGAGACTAACAAAATTTAATATTTTTTATAACATGATGTTTAGATAATCATATTCAAATGAACATAATTTCATGCCTTATGAACATGGTCGCTTCTGTTTCTGAACCAGTTTTTTATAACTAGAGGGCGCCCACATCTCCGCCGCCGCCAAAATTTGTTTATCGCGCGGGAACCGTACATTATTCCGGGATAGAAACTATCCTTTGTCCTTACCCGGTACTCGAGGTATCTCCATGCCCAGCGGTTTTAGCGTGAAGAGGCAACAGACAGACAGACACATCTGATGACCGGTGTATTATTGTGTTTCAGGGTGACGGCGGCGGGCCGCTAGTGTGTCAAGACGACGGGTTCTACGAGCTGGCGGGCCTCGTGTCGTGGGGGTTCGGCTGCGGCCGCAAGGACGTGCCCGGCGTCTACGTCAAAGTCTCTGCGTTCATCGGCTGGATCAACCAGATTATATCCGTCAATAATCTCTGATGATGACAAAACACCTGATAACACACCATGTTATATTGTGGTGTTAAACATTTGTGTATCATCTCCTACGAATAATAAAAACTAAGGAAGAGTAACTGTGTCAAAAAATTTGTCCACGAGTCTACAAAATGTGACTCGCAGGCTATCACGTAAAAATAGCGATCAACAATCCACTAGCAATAATCGCGCGAGTGATAGTTGGGTATAAAACAATGGTGGCATGTATAGCGATCGATTGCAATCGTATTTTTTTTTGGATGATACGTGATAAAAAATTGCGATTTTGGAGCAATTATTGCGCAATAATTGCTATCGCATTGCTCTCGCAAGATACCTGATACCGCTGCCGAATATATGCATACTTTATGCATGTATTCGGTACACAATTTTGTTTAAAGTGACAATTAATGTCAACGGCTTTATTTGATTAATTCGTAAATTTGAGTGTGTTACGTTGCTACTTGCTATTGCCATAATATTTTAGTGTGCGAAAAGGAACCAAATTCAAAACGGTTGAAGTATGGGAGTTACGTTCCCTTAGTTTTTATTATTCGTAGATCATCAGCTCACAAAAAAGCAATGTTGTAAATGATCTAAAGGACTCAATAAGTAAATTTTGTGAGATAATATACAAATGCTTAACATCGTCCAGATAACGCTTGAAATATAGGGAGCTAACACGTCTTCTTTATCTATTCTTCATAGAGTACGAGGGCTGCTATTTATGTATCCGGAACTGGCCACTTACAAGAACAATATTTAAAAAGTAATTACAACATTTGAAAATAGAACTCTTTGGTTGAAGAGTACATTTTGTTTCATGTGACTGTCAATTATTTTTCCATTGTGGCGTCATTTTGAAAATTGCGTGTCTTCATTTGCCATGGATTTAACGCGTGAACATTTTCGTGCAATGATTTACTACGATTTTCGGCGTGGGCTAAATCAACAACAGTGCTTTATTCAACTCACCGCAACTTTTGGAGATGAAGCACCATCAAAAACCACTGTTTATCACTGGTACAGTGAGTTTAATCGTGGGCGGTCTATGCTCATGGATGAAAATAAAGAAGGTCGCCCAAAAACAGCTGTTGTCCCACAAAATATTGATGCTGTGCGGGAACTAATAATGCGTGATCGTCATGTTACATATCGCGAGATAGAGGCGTCCTTAGGCATAAGTATGACGAGCATACATAAGATATTACACGAACATTTGGCTGTAAAAAAAATATGTTCGCGTTGGATTCCGCACAACTTGACAATCGATCAAAAACGGGCTCGTGTCGATTGGTGCAAAAAAATGATAAAAAAATACAACCGTGGTACGTCAAAAGCCGTTTATAATATCTACACAGGTGATGAATCTTGGATCTATGCATATGACCCCGAAACTAAACAACAGTCAACGGTGTGGGTGTTCCAAGATGAGCCGAAACCAACAAAAGTTACTCGTGCAAAAAGTACTTTGAAGCAAATGGTCGCCTGTTTTTTTTGGAATTAATGGACATGTGGCTACAGTGCCATTAGAGAATCGTAAAACGGTTAATTCTGAATGGTATACGACCATTTGTTTACCAGAAGTCTTTGAAGAAATAAGAAAGGACAACCGACAACGCAGAATCATATTACATCACAATGCTAGCTGTCACACCTCAGCTGAAACAACTCAGTTTTTGGAGGGTCAAAAGATCGAATTGACTGGTCATCCGCCGTACAGCCCTGATTTGGCACCTAACGATTTCTTTTTATTTCCATACGCGAAGAACAAATTACGTGGTCAACGTTTTTCGAGCCGCGAAGAGGCTGTTGATGCGTTCAAAATGCACGTTTTGGAGATACCTCAATCAAAATGGAAAAAGTGCTATGAAAATTGGTTCCAGCGTATGCAAAAGTGTGTCGATCATCGCGGCGAATATTTTGAAAAGCAATAAAACCATATTAAATGATATATGTTTGTTTCTTTTTTTAATTCCGGATACATAAATAGCAGCCCTCGTAGTCGATCAAAATATTGTGTGGAATACGGAATATTACGCGAGGGTCGGAGCAGAGGGCGCTAATTGCACATAAGTACGATAAATAATCCGACCAAAATCCGACATTGCACACGTGACACCGGACACGTCGTATCAGAATATTGACAGAAACGTTGTCAAACGTCGAACAATACTTTTTGTTTTCTGTCTATGCTGGTTGCTGCCTGTAGCGTGAAAACACTGCACTTTTAACGTATGAGTCAAATATGTCGAGTTTTGATCGGCGATTCTATAAGAAGAGATAAAGGAAAAGTGTTAGCTAAACCCCCTGTTATACAATGTATAACAAATAATACAGAGAAGACAGATCATCGGTCTAAACTTTGAACTGTTAAGTATAGTTTTCACAGAGCCAGTACTGGCTGCCAATAAGACTGGCAGCCAGTATTGGCTTGGTATATGCTGCGTGTGAACAGTTTGGCCTGGCTTGAAAAACTGTTCATACGCGGCATATACCAAGCCAGTACTGGCTGCCAGTCTTATTGGCAGCCAGTACTGGCTCTGTGAAAACTATACTTAACACAACTGTTAGATATGGACAAGAGGGGAACTTAAACAATGTTGAGAGCTTAGCAGTTAGCATACTAACAACTGCGTATTTTTATACGATCATTTCAGCTTGTTCATTTTAATACTATTCTTTCTATGTAGGAAATACGTAGCCAATCGTTTCTGTCAAGTCCTTTTATATTTTTTTCTTTGTGTGTCATCCTCATGTGATTTGTATTGCAATAATATGTCTTGAGACTGTCGTGTCTCAAATGAGCGAGATTTTCGGGACAGAATGACAGATTTCTTATTGTCTATCTGTCGCTGTCTTTTGCTAAGAATGCTGGTATACAGTAAAGTATTTTATGACGTATGGAACTATAAATTAATAAATAAGAATGTCGTAAAGTCCGATATTCGTTACACCACATATATTTACCAAAATAAATGGAAATACTACTATAGAGTTAGATGTACGCTTCGGAAATCAAAGGGTAGATGAGCAAGACTTACTTGGCTGAATATATAGAAAAAAAAACTAAGTAATTTAATAACATTCCGTGGCCAGTGAGTTTACCCGTCCATAACAAAAACTTAAAGATAGATATTATTTTATATGAACATTAAGATGTTTTATCAGAAACTTAAGAGAGATAGATATACGAGATAATTGTTTTTTTTTTCTAGCAAACATATTATTAAAGGTGCAATATAAATTAAAATGATCAAAGTGCCTTTTAACTACTTAATAAATTGAATAACTAAAAATGTACCGTACTCAATTAACTACTTACATATTTATTTTTATAGTAAAAAGAGAAGTAACGCATGTTTGCTCAAAATACATTGATTTTAAAGTATTAGATATTATTGTACTTTATACATAGGTATTCTATTGAATATTATTAAGCGTAGATATTTATTTATTTATTTTAGGTACTTCAGAGTTTTGAAAAGTCTTTTATTTCATTTTATGTATTTGGCAATTAGGCATTGTGTAAGAATATTAATATTTATTTTATACTTATATTTGGGTTCTGATTTGTTAATTAAGCAATTATTGTAATAATTAAGATGAATATCTGCATTTATTTTTATAAATATTGACCAAACATTTGTCTACATAAATAGGACATAAATAATTAAATATAATTTCTATTTTTGGTTAATCGCATTTACAGTTTTTAAGTCAGTAATAGATTTATCTTTGTTTTTATTAATCAAATACGATAGTTTAAAATGAATTATTTATTTATCTTTTTTACTGTCAACTTTATAAGTTGTCGCTAATTTAAAAGAGGCATTGAAAATTTGATTAAGTAATATTTTTTAGTTCTATTTGAAAATGTAAATACATTATTATTGTTCTTAGTTAAGTAATTTATTAATAGATTAAGTTAGATTCTATAACATTCGTAACTCTGTCCCACCACTGAAGTTTTTCCTTCTTTCTTTTCTTTTACAGTCTTGAAATTAATACAATATTTCTTTATTCCGCACTGTTACTTCAAATGTATAGATAAAAAAGGGTTAAATAAAAACAATATTTGATAAAAATTTCAGAATTTTCATTTTTTTTTTACCACCTAAAACTTAAGGTTTTGGAATAAATCAACAAATCGGTTTTAATTAGACTGAAAAGGTTCATTTTTATCGAAAAAATAAAACACATTGTATAGTTTTAATAACTTTATACAACTTACTAATTATTTATTCTTAATATAATACAACTGTGTTATTATTTACAATGTCAATATAAATTATAATGATATATTTACAACGTCGTTATACGTAATAACTTAAATTATAATACAAGTCCGAATATTGGAGTTTTACTAAACTATTGATGAAAATGTACACGCAAATTGATAATTTATTATTTTTACTGATAGCGATGACTGATGAGTGTTGACTCTTTTGATTCAGTAAAAAAATAAAACTTTCAAGTAAAGCCAGCGTATAATAATGTCGTCAAAAAATTCGTCTATTGAATAATAGATGGCGCTTTAAAGATTTAGTTTATTATTCGTTATTCAAAATAATACAATTATTATCATCAGTCATCACTTCACGCAAAAAGGGAGAATAATTTTAGAGAAAAGCCAACTAAACTTCAATTAATACTTATACGTCCGCGCGAACGGCCAGAAATATTATTTAACGCATTTCGCGCGGACGCATTAAAATTGATCCTGCAGTAAAATGATTTCAATATTCTTTAAATATTATATAATACTAAAAGGCAAACACGGTATTATACATATACATAATTTATTTACAGTTTCATTCCGAAATGTTATGAATGAGATAAAAAATTAATGACAAGATTTCGTACCTAACTAATATTTTTTGCTTTAACGCCTCTAGTCCATCGTCGCTGCGACGACTATGCATCTCGCTCTATTACAGTTTCGCATTGGTTTTGCAGATATTTCGCAGTTCGCAGCGTCGGTGGACTAGAGGCGTAGAGACTAAAACGCGTATCGCGTCGTGTCGTGTCACGTAGTGCCACTATGCGACACGACACGACTCGACACTTCACTTTCCATATAGAACTGACGTTTTACAAAAAGTGTCGCGTAGTGTTTCAACGCTTCAGTGCGGTCTCGCCTTAATTCAAGACCGAGAAATTAAAAAGTAGCACCATTCAGGTACCATGAGGGTGAAGCCAAACGAGCGTAATTTGTGAGTTGTGAGTCGCAGAATTTCTGCCGGGCAGAATTCTGCTGCATTCAGTTTCATACAAAAGTCCTGTTTGATTCACACGAGCGTAATTTTGTGAGTTGTCATTTGTATGAAAAAAATTCTGCCCGGCAGAAATTCTGCGACTCACGACTCACAAATTACGCTCGTTTGGCTTCACCCTAAAGTGGGACAAGGCCTTAAAAATGAACGTGGGCGGCCGCGGGGGCGCTGCTGGTAAAGGAGAACTGTCAAAAATGTTGTTTTTGTATGTGGCGGCGTTAGTTCCTTTTTTCGCCACATACATTTAAAGCCTTGTCGAGAAAGATCTATTAGTACAAAATATGTTTTGTACAATAGATGTTAATTTTGACACACGAAATAAATGACTTTCGCTTTAAAAAACTAGACGAACACGACTGTGGTTCGATTGGGATCTGACAACTTCTTCCGACACAAAAGTAACGCTAGCCGCGTTGTGCCGTCACTGACAAAAATTTAAATCAAATGGTATTTTATGACGCAGGATGCAGGTTACATTTTCCACCGACAATATTCTAGCGACCCATGCCGCCTCTGCTTCATACCTCTAGTTAGTAGTGGCGTAGAGCAAGGTGAACAAACGGCCCACAACATATCGCGTGGAATTTAGAAAGTTTTCGACTCCGAATCGAACAGAAATTGTGAAACAGCCCGCTGGATCTAACATCAGTTTATTAGAACGCATAAGCAGATATCGCTACCTGGTGTCGACAGTTTACTAGGTACTTTAACATCGCTAGTTAGTTCAACAGTTTAGGGCTCCCACACATAACTGCCCACAATGCCACAAATTCGCATCGCATCGCAGTAATCTGCAACAAAACTCATAATAAAAATGACATTCCGATGCGATGCGATTTCGCAGTTTTGTGCGCGAGTCCTAAGGCCGATTCACACCAGAATGGCAGCGCAGCGGCAAGCATTTTCAGTGTCATATGATTTTAAGCTCTATCTTCATTAGTGTAGTAATACTTACGCTTATATTTAACTTGGAAAGTCTCGCGACCGCCCGCGGCCGCGATTTCTCAAGCGATACTGCGTATTACAATAATAAATAAAGATTTAAAATCATATTATGACACTGAAAATGCTCGCCGCTGCGCTGCCATGCCGGTGCGTCTCGGCCCTTACTATACGTGTCAACAGATGTCGCTACTTGATATCAACAGTTTTCTATACGTGTCACCAGGTGTCGCCACATCGTTGACAGTTCACTACATACGTTAACAGATGTCGCTACTTGTCTTAGACAGTTTAGGTCGACAGGTGTCGCTAGTTGGAGTGGTTGCGGGCGGGGTGCGGCGGGGGGTGTGGGGGGTGCAGGGCGGGGTTCGCCACGGCGATGATGCTGTCGCCACGCGCCGCCACCACCTGCGGCCGAGACTCCTCTGCATCCTGTAGTATTTAACAATTTTATTTTAACACCTCCATCGTGGCTATCGCAGACACAATAGATTTTCAATTTTTATGCGACAGCCGGCTGCCGCTTGGGGATTGATGGGCTAAGGGCCAATAAACAAAATTATAGAGTATTCACTATTCAATTAAAAAGTAGAAATAAAACATATGAGCGAACTTTGACTAATACAATATATTTTAAAACATGTTTTTTCTCTATGTAATTTTTTTATTAGTTGGGCCTTAGGGGGTAAATGTGCGCTTTTATAAGTCTGGACGTCACGATATCGTAGACGTCGACTTTCTCGATAAAACGTTGGGCACGTTAGATTCCCATTTTACGCATCGTGGACGTTTTGTGCGGTTCAGAAGAGTGTAGACGTCGACGTGCACGTCATAACTCATAACGTTATCGTCGACGGAAATTCCCGGTCGGTCCCTGTGTTATCGTTTTAGGACGTCCACGATATTACCGTCGCGCGTCACGTCCAAAATTATAAAAGCGCACAATGTATATTACCCAAAGTTTGCGAGGAATGTGTTTCTGAGTACCAATAGAATCGCTTCATTGGCGTGAGCTTGCCATGACATCGCTCAGCGCGGCGATGCTACTGGATTTAAAAACACGGTCCTCGACATCTCTGGTGGAAACACAGCCTAACAAGCAACAGCTATGGAGTTTCGGTCGGGGTTACTTTAGGAGTCCCAGTTTTGAACGTCTACCTAAGTACCTAACCTTTCCTCCCTCACAAACCGCATTACATAATACTTTACGTATTACTTTAGTAAATAAACGTAGTTCGCTAAATATTAAATAATAATATATAATGCTAAAGCACTCACATACGGTTTTGCTCGATGGTTTTACTCCGAATCGAAGAAAATTACATATTTGACATATTTAATTCCATCGAGCCGGCTCGAAGCGAGCCTTGGAGCTGTCAGTTTTGCGGTCCACACGGTGGTTATTGCTCGATTTGGAGTAAAATTATCGAGCAAAACCGTATGTCAGTACTTAGCATGAGTATGTATTTACCGGTGGCGGCGTGCTGGTGCTGGAATATGAGCAGCGCGAGTCCGCGTCGTCGCTTTCAGTCTTCATGCCCCACCAACTGGAATTGTACCATAAATTTACTGTACCATCGATGAAATTGATTCATACGCGGTTGACGGCAATTATTCAATCATTTAAATTACTGAAGTTACTACAGCATGACTGGTGAGACATGTTCAATACTCGAGGACGTGATATTTGGCTGTTATATTAGTTGAAAAAAATATATAAAAAAATAATATCAATTGATCACTGAGTAAATGTAGCTTATATTTAAATAATTATTTACCCAACGCATGGACACCGCGCGCGGGAAGGGTAGCGCGCGGCGCGGGGCGCATGCCGCATAGTAATTTACTAAGTGTCCATGATTCATTTATTTAAAAGGAAATTTGGTCAAAAATTAAGTACTTATCTAAATTTATTAAATAACGATAATCGAGTACCGAGTACTCTCCTTAAGTATCAATCTTGTCTCACCAGTCATGCTGTATAATTCAAAAGAGAATTAGAGAAATAAGTAGTAAGAGTGTGAATAAAATTAATGTTACCTATGACTAGAAGTTCTTGCATTCTCCGGACTGGTCCGTACGCTACCATCGTCGTCCTGTAAAAACATTTGTTAAGGTACTTCTTTATTAATTGGTATTAGCATTATTATAATTTATAAAGATAGCATAGACGGCTTTCAACCTGGGATTACTTCATTATCGATAATAAATAGTCATTTATTACCAGTTTTTGTTCCAGCGGTGCTCCAAAAATTATAAATTATACCTAGTCTGTCAAGAAAGTGAAGAAATTAAAAAGTGGCAACATCGTAGAGTCACCTCTTTCAAATCAATCTAAGAAAAAAGGGTTGACACTACGATGTTGCCACTTTTTAATTTCTTCACTTTCTTGACGGACTATATAATATGAAGTGGGTTCATTTATTATTACGCATAGTTTATATTCAGCCACTGCCGCTGCTCCTCACGTTGTCGACAATATTGCCCTGAACGATTCTGCGGCAGTAACGACTCGCGTCACGCGAGTGAGCGCGTACACTCAGCCCTCTACAATTTACATACGCGCCGCGTCGGGCAGCGGCATGACTAGTGGCAGCGCAAGTGATTACAGCTCGACAAGGCTTTAAAGTTTAAATGAATGTGGCGAAAAACGGAACTAACGCTGCCATCATACAAAAATGCAATTTTTGACAGTTCTCCCTTACCAGCAGCGCCCCCGCCCACGTTCATTTAAACTTTAAAGCCTTGTACGACTTGACATTCTCGCGCTGCCCACATCTACCCAACAGAGCTGAGTATAAACGACGCATTAGTGGAGTATAATTGCAGGTATTACTTTAATATTACTTATTTATTTAAAAAACTGGCTGTTACATACGGACGGACAGACATTAGACAGACAGACATGACGAATCTATAAGGGTTCCTTTTTTTGCCATTTGGCTACGTAGCCCTAAAAACAAATAACAATCGAATACAATGTTATATTCTACAAAAATTTTAGCGCCATCTATTAAACCCTGTGGGTAATCTTACGTTACATACCAGTTACTACCAAAAGAGCTCAACAGAGGGCGCTGATTACAGATGAATAAAGCTGTAAAATGCAACTGCAGCTATGCAAAAGAAAAATAATTTGCAACAAAAGATTAATAAAGGTATCCGTACTTACCGCATGAAACATGAAAAGCGCTAATAAAAGGCAAAGAAATATTAGAAAAGCTGATACTAACATGCTCACTGAAGACTTTCGCTACTTTTTAATTTTTTTATTTATTATTTTTATTATATTAGTAATTAGACAGTATCGAATGGGTATGTTTTGACTATGAAAGCAAATAGGGGTATAGTTTGAAAAACTTATTAGAATCCTTCAATTTTAAATCTTATTGGCAAAAAGATTTATACTTAATTTGGAAAATTCTTGCTGAAAATTTAAGCTTTAGCTGTTAGGTTTTACACAAAAGATTAATGAGATTCTACACACACTAATATCATATCTCTTTCTCAAGCTATTAAGTAATTTTTTTAAGCCACATATAAAGTCATAAGAAATATGGGTTAAATTTTCCTAGTCTATTGGTTAAATATAAAGTTTTTATATCAACTTATTTTTATTAAATATATTAATTCTCTTAAACTACTGTCCTTTCGACTTTTCAGGTACGTTTTGTAGGTTAACTCCACCATTTAGCGGACTACTCTACTCACTAGGGTAGACCACTAGGTTGGTTTATACTTTATAGTAGTCTACTCAAATGATACTAGTGGTTATAACTCCACCAACAACATTCAGTGGACTGTGGCAGTCTGTTATAATAGAGCTCTTCCAATGGTAAGTCTACTCTAGAGGTTAGCTTCATCAATAGTTAGTGGTTAACTCCACCAATAGTTAGTGGGTAACTCCACCAATAGTTAGTGGGTAACTCCACCAATAGTTAGTGGGTAAGTCCACCAATAGTGAATAATGTCTAGTGGTTAGTGGTCGTTAGTGGTTAGTGTTAGTCGGTGAGGTCTATGGGAGTGACCTGCCGCGGTCGCTTGCTGGGGGTCTCGTCGTCGTCGCCCCTCTCGTCGGTAGATGGCGTTGGTGGTAACCTGAAAAAAAAGTATAATATTGAAAGCTGACTGAATGTAACAGAATAAAGAGATCACACTTTAGGATGTGGATATGTGATATTTATGTCCCTTAAGCTGTGAGATAAGCAGCGCTGAAAAAGTTATTTTTTAATTTCTAAAACTGATTGCACATTAGATTAGCACATAAAATTGCACATAAATATGTTTCACCAATGTTTCCATAAGATAGTTTACACCTTGATGGTAGGACATTTCACGTATTCAATTTTTAATCATGCATTAGCGACACCCATGGGCGTACCCAGGAAGGGGCAGGGGAGGGCAGCTGCCAGCCCCTAGAAGATAAAATAAACGTCAATTTTCCTGACAAGTGGAAATTTAAAACGTGTTAGTTACTCTGAGCAAAATGAAGTGCTGGAAACAAAATATATTTTCAGTCAGATTAATAAAAGTCTATTTTCATGATTTTTTGTTTCAATGTACCAGAAGTACCAGACCGGACCGTCCTCTCGAAACTTCGCAGCTTTGTTGCGCTTTCTCCTACACTACACATAGAATTATAAGTTATAACCTTTAGAAAAGGCATTCCATACAATCGTCAGCGCGAAAATGTGTCACCCTCGAAATGAGTGAGCTCACTCATCTGAGAGCAGTGTGCCATAGGACGCGGTGACAGTCGGACGTGTTTAATGCATTGATTACGTAAAATATGCATTGAAAGCGTAAAATGAGTGAAAGAGAAAGTAGTATATGCTATTACTGTAAGACAAAAAGGACGACAATATTTTCTCGATACACATTTTGCATGCAAAAACATTGGTACAGTTTTGATGGCGTATCACGTATGCCATATCCAGTATTGACATCGTTGACACTACACTACCGATGTATTGTATACTGACCCGTGTTTGGAGTAGTGCAGGCCGGCGCGGCGGACCAGCTGCCTGGCGAGCGGGAACAACTCGTCGCGCCGCGTCAGCAGCGCCGGCACGCAGCGGCAGATCTGAGCCGCCGCCTCGTTCACCATCACCTGCAACATAAAGCTTATTGAAGAGCCTTAGTATATAATATATTACTGCAATGTCTTCACGCTAGACGGCAGCACCTGCACAAACTGTAAACAAAATGTTTTCTTCGACATTCTGTCAATTTAATATTAAAGTCAATGTATAGTCAAAATACTCAGCGATAAGCTGGACAGCCCCCTCCTGAAGGCTGAAGCACTGGGTCATCCGGCGCCAAATTCTTTCAAAAGGTGGCAAATATTTAAATTAATTATTTCCTTCTAGTTTAAGAATTCTTTTCTATGGGATAACCTGAATTAAACGTATTTTATTTTTATTTAATATTCTGATGCAACGTGTACAACAGCTAGCTCAGCGCCCTCTTCATAATGTTCCCTGTTATATGTCGTGGTTTCAGATGAATGGCTTACCTCATGCAACGTCAGCGGTTTCTCCGGTTTCCGCTTGCAGTCGAACCTGCCGTAGATGGCCGCATACTTCCTGATCTCCTCCATCCTCCGCGGATCGGACTCCGGCATCATCATCACCAGCTCCAGATCCTTGCACATCTTCTTCTTGGTATTCTGGGGCTTCGGCTCCAATTGGGGCAGATGCTTGCTCAGCTTCTCTGCTGCTGAGGCCAGCTTCTGTACGTGGACGTCCAGGAGTATGGGGGTGAGTTGAGGGGAAGTGACGGAGCTCGGACTCGACCCTGATGACGCGGGGGGACACGCGCTTTGAGGTGAGAAGGCTCGAGCAGTCGTGGTGACGGGCGCGGCCGGAGACGGCGGTAGGACGATCTTGGTAAAGGTCTGGACGGGGCTGACCGACTGCCTGACTTCCCTGGACGCGTTTGATCCACAGCTGTTCTCCGGCGCGCCGGGGGAAGGACTATACATGGGCCGATTATTATCCGGAGACGCGACGGATCTTGGCAGACTGGGCATCGAGGGGGGGATATTCAGGAGTCTTTGGTTGCATTGCATGAAGGGGTTTTCGGTGGGGCAGAGGTTTGGTACGATGGGGATTTGGAAGAGGGCTGGGTTGTTCACCCACTCCTGGAGGGCTTTCTGGAGTCTTCTGACGTGGAGGGGCTTGGAGGCCATGCCGACGAGGGCCATGATCTCCAGAAACTCCTCTTCGCCGGCGTCGCAAAGCTGCTGGACGTCGTCGCCACCTGAAATTTGAGGTTAATTTGGAAGTCTCGAGGCGTGCCTTTTAGTAATTTCGATTGTTGAGTAGAAACGAAGCTTGGAACAATTTCCTATCTACAGGTGTAACAAAACTAACTGATAATACTTTAGGGTGTGTATGTGTTCCTTATAGAGAGTTCACTGTGAAAGTAGCAGCGCTGAATTTTTCACTTTTGTATGGGCAAGCGGCCCGGCCGCGGCGTCAGGAGTTTTGCCATACAAAAGTGAAAAAAAAGGTCTTTCATTGGGTTGCGGATGATATATATATATATATATATATATATATATATATATATATATATATATATATATATATATATATCATCCCCAACCCAATACTGCTCATAAATTGAACGATATTATGGTTGGGGTTGGTGCCACGAACTTCTTCGTGGCGACCAAGGTGCCTGTTCCTGCTCTGCAGTAGAGCTTTTTTTGTTATCGAACTTTTTTACAGCTTCTGATTTAAGTTCTGACTTAATAGCAATTAAGTTTAATGTTAAAACATGGTACCAGATGGTTAATTGTTTGTATTCTTCGTTTTTGGGTCCCACGTTCATCTTTGCAGTATCTACCTATTCAAAATTCTTATAAAAACAAAAAAATATCTTCTTATCAATAAAATTCTCGTGTCACAATGTTAGTCAGCGAACTCCTCCAAAACGGCTTTACTGATTTTTACCAAATTTTACCTATATGCATATTCAGTAGGTCTGAGAATCGGCTACTGGGTACTTTATATGTTGATAAGTGCATTTGTTGAATAAATGATAGTAAATTATTACAACCTGAGACCACAGAGTACTATAATGACGGCGACCATTGTTTGTGCGACGGGATGGCGATCGACGTTGCCATGGCGACATACTTATTTAGTCACTTCCACGTCACTTCAATAAAATAATATGGGCGAAATACATAGAGTTATTATGTACTACGTACTTATATTATGTCAGTGGCGAAATACTTTATATTATGGCAAAGCAACGTTTGCCGGGACAGCTAGTTATTTTATAAAAAAGAAAGATCAATGTTAAAAAAAATTAAATTTATGAAACGAGACATACAAGTTTCTTTTTAATTTAAAGTGTCCTTTAACCCTTGCACTTACACTATAAAAAACTCTTCTAGAAAGGCAAGTTCATTTGCGTCCTGCCAAAAAACGTGAGATACTTAAAAAAAAGGATGGCTCACAGTTTTAATTTAGTCAAATATGCTAATATCTTACGTGACCATTTTGCAAAGGGGCCGCGCAAAAAAAAAACAAAAGAACGGCCGAAAGCCGAACCCTTGCATTCGTCTGGCGAATTAAGAAATTAAAAAAAACTACATATTAGTCTTTTTACACTTATGCAAAATTAGTTTTTTAGTGTCTTGAGTTTCTGACGATGAGAATAATTTTTTCACGTCGTTCCTTCGAATCTATGATGAATTTTTTAGTCGAATGCATCATCACTCTCATTAGGTATAAACTTATAACTTGCACCAGAGGCAGAGGCGTGGTTATAGTTACAGTTATGGTCAAAGTTATGGTTATAGTTAAGACTAACTTAACTTTAACCTTAACTTTGACCATAGATTTTGACAGATGTCTGTTGCGTTTATTTTTTTATTAAAGCTAGGTATTAATATATAGATTGAGATTTGAGAGTATAAAAAATTTAATTATCCGTAAAAATCGCCAGGAAAAAATATTTGTTACAACAACACTTTGAGCGGCGCAAGGCGTGGGCGGTGTGGGCGACCGCCCACGGCCTCGCGGTCTAAGGGGCCTCACGCCCCTTGGACCACGAGGTTTCTTTAAAGGTTTTACGAGATGAGATACTCAAATATTCACAAATAAAAAAAATTATAAATAAAACTTTGGGTATCGAAAATTATTTCTCATAACAAATCCGTTCTTTAGCATCATCCATCAGGGGGCCTCGCATAATATATTTTAGGGGGCCTCGCAAGATATATCTTGCCCACATACAATTCGATTCGAGTCGATAGTAAATTTGAAATGAAATAAGTATGAGCGGGTATGGTTAGGTACCTATCGTTAAATAAGATTTGACATTTTGCGCTGTAGTTAGGTATAGTTTAGGTTATAGTTAAAGTTACAGTCATAGTTAAAGTAAGTTATTTATTTATTTATTTTGGCACATCAACAGCTTGTAGGAATTTACATTTACTCTTAAAAATAATTAATAAAATTAGATTCTATCCTATTTGCTAATAACAGATGTGAAACAGCATTTTTGTCCCTATTATGTGACACATATTATTAGTAAGAAAATATGAAACTTAAACATAATAAAACTAAAACAAAATATTATCTTAAACCAAAAATAAAACTATTAACCCTAAACATTAACTTAAAATTATAATAATATTGTAACAAAAATAACAAAAAAATAAAAACTTAATATTTAATGACTTATTAAAGTTCTTGGATTATAAGAGAAAATTATCAATTATCACTTGCTTGCAATATCAATTTTTTGAGCCTACCTACGGAGTCTATGTTGACATCAAAATTTTCAGTTTGCAAAAATTTGTTGAAACTATTCTTCATTCTGTTTAAGGCTGAAAATTTACCTGTATTTGTTCTACTGAAATTTGTGTGAAAGTATAAAAGTTTATTTCTTCTACAGCTAAGTCTTGGTACATTAAAGTTTACTTGCATTAACAAAGATGGTTCTGGTATGGTTCCATTGACAATTTTGTGCAAAAACTTGAGATCTAAAAATGTGCGCCTTTTTTGTAAGTTGTGCATTCCAAAGTGTTTGAGTCTCTCATTATATCTAGCCCTCCAGTTGATGCCTTCATTGTTGCGAAGCCTCTTGTGTTCCAGGTATCTAGTGAAAGATTTCTGTACCCGTTCCAGGCGTGTACTTGGTATCCGGGACTCCAGACTTGACTGCAGTATTCGAGACGACTTAAAACCAGAGAATTATAAAGCGTTTGAATTGTTCTTTCTTTTTTAAAATTTTTGCTGATCCGCTTAATGAAACCAAGCATTTTTTGACTGTCTCTGATTACTTGATCAATGTGGCTAGTGAAACTTAATTTTTTGTCTATTAGTACTCCTAGATCCCTTATGGTATTTACTTCTTTTAGAGAGCTGGTATTTATTTTGTAAATTGAATTTATTGGTAATGATTTTTTTGTGAATTTTATGTGATAGCATTTGTTTGGATTTAATTGCATATTATTAATAAGACACCATTGATTGACATAATCGAGATCCTTTTGAAGTAATATGACGTCCTGCAAATTTTTTACTATTTTGTATATTTTGAGATCATCCGCAAAAAGTGAAAATTTAGAATGAATTATATATTTAGTGATATCGTTAATGAACATGACAAATAATTTGGGACCAAGATGGGAGCCCTGAGGGACTCCTGATACTGCTATGTACAGAGAGGAACAGTAGCCATCCTTTACTACAATCTGAACTCTATCAGTCAAGTAAGACTCAAACCATGATAATATATTTCCTGTAAATCCAAAATGATTCTCTAATTTATATAATAAAATTTTGTGGTCCACTTTATCGAAAGCACTCGTAAAATCTGTATAAACTGCGTCCGTCTATAGCCCCTCATCTATAGTATTAGCAATATCAGTGACATAATTCAATAAATTGGTGTTAGTAGATTTACCTGCAATAAAACCATGCTGTACAGGTGAAATCTGTTCCTTTATGTGCCAGTCAATGAAAGGATTTAGAAGAGACTCGAACACCTAAGAAGAAGTTGGTGCGACCCATCCTAAAATAATTTGAGCGAAATACTTTATATAGCAAAACAATGATTACCGGGTCAGCTAGTAACTTAATATCGATTTAGTAATCTGTGGTACACCAAGTTGTTGCATCATGATTACGACTCCGGAGTCCTGATACTTTTCAATACTAATTTTTGTGGTTGACATACCTACTGTGTTGACACTTACCCATTTCTAGTAACGTATCGTAGTAGGCCAAGAGGCTCGCCCTCTGCATGACTCTGTATAGCTGAAGCTCTGCTTCGTTGGCGGGGGCTGACGTCACCACGACTAAAAAAAACAAATTGTAAATTAAAAAAAAACATGATAATATTATCATCAAAGAAAAAAACTGAAACAAAAATAATAGAAAATTATAATAAATTTTAGGTTTCCTTAAATTTAAAATTAATATTAATAATATAAAAATAATATTTTAAGGTAACGATGCCAATTGCCAAGATATTAGAATATCTTGGCAATTGGCATCGTTACCTTAAACTTAAACTATCTAAACCTACTTATGGTCTAATTGGGTTTACTTAAGTCTACTATTTCCCAGTTCTCAACCTTTAAACAACTTTAAACTGTTCTAAGCCTGGGCATTAAAACGTAAAATAAACTCCCAGCGTTCGCGTTATTGCGAAACTCAGACAAGTTATAATTTAAAAATCGAACGCTAAATCGATATTTTAATAAAGGCTGTGCGTGATGTAAGCAATTTACCGCCTAAAATCGCGTGAGGACTGAGGAGACGCGCGGCAAAAAACTAACCCCTTTTAATAACAACCCCTCGCAATTACCAAAAGAATCGGCTTAACCGTTAGCAAACGAAAAAAATTATGAATAAAGACCTATATAAAGGGCTCCCTTTATAATCGAAACGGGTTTACATCCAATACGAGTCGAGCGCGGGAAAAATATCGACCTGGGTTGTCGGTCGTAAAAAAAGTTGCCACCCCAAACAGTTTGGATGCACACTATTGGGTTGGTGACGTTGAAAAAAATCGTGGGGTGGCATCATGTACTACGCAGGTAAAAAAAGGGTCGCCTAGAAAAAAAAATCATAATAGATTTGTACATAAGGAATTTTATATAAAATTTAACATATTAAGTTACTTTAAGGCAATCGTCATTGTGTACTTAATAATTTAATAGATGCTAATAATTTTGTGCTAATTATTATTAATTTCATATACAATATATTATTAAAAACAACATATAATAAAAAATATAATATATATAAAAAAAGGAAAACCGAATGAGGAAAATTTACAAAAATATAATATCGTGTTTCTAGTAATTATTATCTATTTTATTAATTATTTTATATGCCGTTGTATTACCTATAAGAAAGTGTTCAAATATAATAAAATCTTCTACGGTAGTGCAACGAAAAACCATTCGCAAGTATTTCATTAATTTTAATTATCAAAAATATAAAACACACAGCAGTCATATTTAAAACGTAGACTTGAAATACTACGAAAGCATGTCGTACGCTATCAAAATCCCATGCGATAAATAAAAGATAGACAAAAGCTTTTTTTTTAATACTTAAGATTAAGGCAGAAAAAAAGTTGATTGTTCAACATTTTTTCTACGCAACTCTATCTCACAACACTTTCTCAGACACGTAAAAAAACTTCACGCGATGTCCAAAAAATTAATTTGCATAATCTCCGAATAAAAAATCGCCACAACCAAGCTTGTATGCAAATTTTGCACTGACGGAGGGGTAGTTGGCCACATGTCTTATCCTTTTGTTTTTTTTTACTTTTTTTTATTTTACAAAAATCTGTGACGTAGCCTTGTATGATTTAATCACCAATTGTGTATTACTCTCACGCTTGACTTTTTATAGTGTTTTTTAATCTTGAGAACGTTTTCCGTATGCAAGCGGCGCAGTTGTATGCAAATTCGACTAATGAAAAATTTGATGTATGATTAAGCAACAACTAAAAATAATACAATAATAATCAGTTAATTTATTATGAAATGATATTATGAATTTAAAAAAATAGCGTTATTTATTATAATTACTTACTTATTTTTCAGGCTATTAAAGTAAGTATATCATATTTTTATTAATATTTTTATTAATTAGGAATCCGTTTGCTAGCTTTTATCAAAGGTTTTCAAAATGCCTTTACTCTACGTTAAAAAAAATAATAAAAAAAAAACTTACCCCAAAATTAAATTGACACATAATTATTATTACGGTAAGTATCACTTTAAAACTCATTTTAATAATAAACAAGTAATTGTATGCAAGTAACAAGTACCACCTACCTAATAATTGCAAGCCTAAAATCGTTGAAAGACTAAAATCCGCTAATGTTTCTGGTAAATAATAATTATTATTTTGAATCAGCATTATTAGACTATGGTATGCAGGGTATGCTATCACGTTGTTTTGGGTGTGAAAAAAAAATGTTGACCGATTCTCAGACCCATAGCATAATTTTGTAATGATTTACAAACGCCACGATAAGATAATTTGTCCCTTTACCCTTGTATATGTTTCACTGTAAAAGTAACAGGGCTGAAATGCAAACTTTTTTGTATGTGGGTAAATTCGTTAGGGCATTTTTTCGTTTTAAAACATTTAAAATGTTGAAAATATTTCCTTTAGCGCACCTACCTTCACAGCGATCTTTTTACAAGAATTTACATCGAGACACAGGACTATACTATAATAAATTACTATTGATAATATTAAATTATTATGTAGGTACGTACTATCCTATCCGTATTGCAGGACTCTGAATTCTGAAAGGCCAAAGATTCTGTTCATTTGTTTTTTTTTCTTTTATTATTCTCTCACTCAGTTAAGTATTCCATGTAATGTAGGTAAGTATAAGTCCTATTTAAAATATTTTGTTTCATGGTGAAATAAATTGCGCATAATTGCGAATCATTAAATTCATTAAATTCCTTTTTATTTCTTTTTGCTTCCTCTGTTAATAAAGCTTTTTCATATTCGCATAGGTACCTAACTTTTCATTAATCATACGCTAAAATAACTTTTACCCCTTTCTAAATTAACCTACTAACCCGGTATGAAATTCCACAGCACGAATTTCACATGAAACTTTAAAAGGATAAAAAAGAAAAAAAAACAGTAAAAAGAATATAATTTATTCATCCTTGAAGACGCTATTAAGCATATCAATCACATTGCAAGTGCTAAAAAATACCTAATCGGATGCGCAGTCACATCCCAAATTCACTGTCATTAGCGCTTTTTTTAACAAGGGAACACCGTTCCTTTTTCAAATTCAAATTCGGCGCGACAAAAGCGTGTTTTTGTTTATCCGCCACAGACAATATTGTCTTCAAATAAGATTATTCAAACTTTTTAAGGTGACGTTTTGTTGCGTCTATAATTACTATGGAATTGCATTGATATGAGAACGAGGCGGTATTTTCGCACGAAAATCCACGATGTGGTAACAAGATAGCTAATTATAGACTTGTTGTCATGGGGTGAATACTGAATAATAAATAGTCATTTAAGTTTAGTTAACTCATCATAATGCCAATCTAAGCTTCCCGCAGGATTCTCTAAAGACTAAAGTTATTATACTCTACTTACTACTAATCTTTTTTTATAGTTTAAAACAAAATTTTAAAGAAAAAATAAAATTTTTGTTTGCTATACGTATTTACTTATACATATTTTGTTTCCATTTTTAAAGCAAACAATCAACTTTTTAATTTACCATTTCTTTGTTCTTAAAAGGAAATTATAAATTGTCTGTGGTTTTTGTTCTAAACTTAAAAAAAAAAACTAGTGTTGTCCTCAGCCGGTCAACTTCCGTCGATTTTTTACGACGACTAGACCATTTACATACGTGATAAAAAACGCGGGATTTAAAATCGAGAGTGAGATCCGAAGCAGGTGCTCACTTTTTATAATTAATCAAAGCATCTGTTTTGTAATTACCCATATTTTGAGGGGTTAATCAAATATAATAAAGAAATTTTCGAATGTTTAATTACGTTATAAATTAAACAGGTGATAGTCGGCATCTTTCACTTGTAATACAGCTACTATCTAATATATTCTATTATGTATATCTAATACATACAAATTGCCTATTGATATAATTTTTTTGAAAGCAATACATTTTATTATAATAATTTATTTTTAGGTGACAAATAAAACGTTAATTTTCCGTAACATATTATTCCTTAGGGGAATCACAAGAATGTTTTGCCACATACGAGTATATTATTTCGTGTTCTCACACATTCCAACAAAATCGGTTCGCCCAATTTAAAGGAGTCAGGTGGCATTGGCAAAATATTAATATTATTGCGACACGACAATTATATATACATTACAATATTATAATATGTAACATGGCATCTCGCATGATATTATGGCAAGCGTGGTTTTGGGGATGTTGAACCCACGACTTAGGGCACATAACCTAATCGAAAATTCGTAAGACAGAAGGAGCTTAGACCGCGCCCGCCAGTGATAAATAGACATTTTTCTGTCAAAATATATTAGGTAGTGCTGTACACTGCTGGTCGTTTGCCGCTCTTTTTCCATAAAAAGGTAAAAAGGTCTGTTGTACCCTGGGGCGCCACTTACGTTGTAACACATGTCCTACAGCCTCTAATTGGTACCCCAGTTAGCACCTTCAACACATTCGATAGAGGAAATTGTTTCTACCGCTTGGTCAGTTAATGTTAGTGCTGGGATCAGAGGATATCGATTAAATCGTGACTTTATCAACTTTTCAAATTTTCTAAATTTCATCGATCAGTTTTCAATTTTATCGATAAGAGCGTTATTTACATTGGTTATTTTAGTTTTTTATGTAAAAATAAAATAAGTTTGAATAAAAAAGTGTTTGTAAAATAGGGGGTCATACACTTGATACTTTTCTATTACTGTGTAGGTGTTATATACTATGAGTTTAACAGTTAACACTCTTTGATTTAATAAATTTAACAAGGATAGTTAAAACTTACGCTATCCCATCATTCTTATTCTATTTTAAAAAATAGTCATAGTTAATTATCTAGTTTGAAATTTAGATAAAAATAACTAATTATTTTTATCTAAGTACAAATAATTAGGGAGCTAATTACAACATAAAAAATATCGACGTGGGCGCAGCACTAGCGCGATAGCGAGGCCTGGCGAGGCCATCTGTCAGAAAGGGTTAGGGGTCCCTCCGACCCTGTTTACATTGTGTCGACACACTGACACCGTTTGCGGGTTGACGGGAACTTGCTGTGAGGGGTTAAAAAAACGTATTGAAACCAGCTTAAACGCAACGAGGTCAAAATATACTTTTTTATATTAATGTCGTCAAATTGGGCCAATAAGGTACTATTCAATATAAATAATATACTTAAGTAATTAATTTGTCAAAATTAAAACAAGTACATGAAGATTTTCTTATAACTTTTGTAAAGTTTATTCCATAAAAAAATCCAACCATTTATCAAGCGATAAAAATAATTATTTTATGTATTTCATTTATTGCGCAGTTAGGTAGACGTATAGTAATACGGGGACAACTTGGCGGGGCAATACCAAAATATTATGTGGGCGAGATACATTTTGCGAGGCCCCCTAAGGCTTCTTACAGACGAACGGCACGTGTCGGCGGCAGTCGACGGCAGTCGGCGGCACGTGTCGGCGGCAGTCGACGGCAGACGACGGCACGTGTCGGCGGCAGTCGGCGGCAGTCGACGGCAGCCGACGGCAGCCGACGGCAGCCTTTGACAGTTTATGACGCTTGCAGCAGGCCTACCACGACCTTTCCTAAAACTATCATGTTTCCAGAACACTTTGTTGTAAGATTACAACAACATTACCGTACTCACTTTTTTAATATAATTTTACTGAAAAACAGTAAAAAATGCAAAACAATGTTAAATCCGCTGTGAAATATCAACTTTTTTAAAATCGCTAGCTTGACGTTAAAGTAATAAATTCTTATCTTTCAAACGATGTCGGTTAGTAGAGGTGGTTGTAGGCCCCCAGTTGTGACGTACCCCCGCAAGGTAAGCGACCACAGGTCGGTATCGTACGCAACGGACATCTCGCATGGATATTTTTTTCACAGTACGTCCGCTGAATCGGCAGTGTACGGATTACTTTTAGCCTAGTAAATGAATGCTCAAAAGGGGGGTATGGATGGAAAAGTCGAAAGCAGAAATTTTGTCTTAGGAACTTTGTTTGGACTAATTTGAAGTTAAACTTACTAGCTAGTCGGTAATCCGTACGCTGCCGATACAGTAAGACGTACTGTAAAAAAAATATTCGTCTGATGCGAAACGTCCGTTGCGTACTATACCGACCTGTGGACGCTTACCTTTACGCGTTACGTCACAACTGCAAGTGTTATAAACTGTCGACGGCTGCCGTCAACTGCCGCCGGGCGCCGACTGCCGCCGACACGTGCCGCCGACTGCCGTCGACTGCCGCCGACACGTGCCGTCGTCTGCCGCCGACTGCCGCCGACGCGTGCCGCCGACACGTGCCGTTCGTCTGTAAGCGCTCTAAATCCTAATGGATTATTTTTAGACAATCATTTTTTTATAAATAAAATTTGAGTCTCAAAACGCGTAAATTCCCAAAGAAACATTTTTGGGGTCCAAGAGGCGCGAGGCCCCTTGGACTGCGAGGCCGTGGCGGTCGCCCTCATCGCCCACGCCTTACGCCGCCTTTACCATTGATGAACATGCACATTGCACAGTATGAATTTATATACACGGAGCTAATACTTACATTACAATTTGTATTAGCTCCGTGGAATTATATCACTTCAAACTTATAAGTAGTTGGAGATTATCATACGAAGTGGTAACCAAGACGTTTTCCGATGAAACTATAATTAGTCTGTTTCTTTACAAGAATTCCATTTTATTTGTAAGTTAAGGCGACGCCTTGATAATTTGGCTGTAGCGATGCCGATTTTTCTCAGCAATGACTAAAGCTAAGAATTTGAAGTTCATTGTCAGTATTCATCATGTCTTTGTCTTTGAATTGCCCATAGCATAACACGATTGGACAACTTTTATAGCACAGAATAATCAATCGAAAAGACCTCTATAAAAAAAGGGATTCCTATTTTTCCAACAGAGGAGAGTGATTAAAGATTCCAAAATTTGTACATAAATTGGTTCAAGCATGCACTTTAATTTGTGCATAGCTTATATGAAATGTATTTATGGTTTTTAAATTATGCGACAAAAACCATTTTGTCGCTTACGCCTTTTCCATTTTTTGCTGTTCCATTGCTTGTTTTCTATGAGAGGCCGGGCCCGCCTCTCATAGAAAACAAGCAATCTAAAACATATCCAACACGGTTTCTTACTTTAACGCTGCGTCACCTTAACAGAATATGCAGTGCGAGTATTTTTATATTGCTCCTAGACTAGAAAGGACAATGACCGCGCGCTGGTGTCACCTTAAATTGTCCTGACTATAGAAGAAAATTCATTTATTCAAATTCATTTGTTTTATGCTATATTATTATATATTAGTAAACTTAACTATTTTCCTTTCGGAATCGCGTAGTCAAGTATTTCCACTGTGTACAAGTTTCTATTGATTGACCCCTCGAATAAATGAAATCGATATTCTGACACAACCAACTCGATAGAATTCGAACAAAAACTAAGTCCTCCTTTGAGGACATAATATTTTGAAAAGAAAACGTTCTATAAAATAATTAAAGAAGAACACAGCCACCTTTACGATCCCAATCTAACCCTTTATCGGCTATTTATTATTCATTCAAAAGCAATGACTCCTTTTTATAAAGACAAATGTCCAGTCGCGCCCTCTTTCGGAGTTTTTTGCCTCTTTTTGTCTATGGTCATATTTGACGTTCTCACGGAAGAGGATGAATGGCCTTAAAAAATAAGGAAGGGTTGAAATTATTAGTTTTATCTGTAAGGTGCAATGTGTGGGAATAAATGACCCCATGTGTATTTTTTCAATTTCCCGGAAGAATAAGATTTGGACTGGATGGACCAGTGCGGCCATCGAGGGGTTGAATAATTGAATTAGACAATCTGGTTAAAATAACACTTTTTATAGAAGTAACTTACTAAGAAGTTACTAACTCAAAAGTTTGTTGCATCTATTAAAAAAAGTTTTAATGCGAATTCTTTTAAATTGCGGAATAATACATAGTAACGCCGAAATAGGTTTCAATTTGATATAGATAAATCCGAGGAACGTTTTGCGGTTGCATTATTTTTTATAAAATACTTAGATAAGATTAAAAATAATAATAATGGAATTACACATAACACAATTTGGAATCGTTAATGTCCTAGATAAATTAGCGAATTCCGAGCAAAAAACGAATTTCGGTGAACATGTTGTTTTACTATAGGTACCTACTTAATTGTTGTTAACAATTGTAACAAATCTGGACTCTTTTCATTCAGTTTTTATTGACCCACCTACTGAGGCGAAAAAACGTTAAAAACGAGAGACCAACCACAATAAAACGTATAAAAAATCATTTAAAGACGTATAAAAAAGGCTTGGGGAGATTTTTTTTCACCTGCAGGAGGCTCTGACTGAGTGACCGTGAGAACTGATAGCAGCTGAGGGCTTATTATCTTCAATTTAATAAAAATAAATTACAAAGAGGATCATCAACGAGGTTTTTTTTAAATATAAATTTGGGGGAAACGAGTGAACGGGTCACCTAATGGAAAGCAACTACCGTCGCCCACGGACACTCGATAATTAGATTTCGTCGTTAAACTTCTAACACCACGGATGTCAAAAATAGCAATTTTTCAGAAGGAAAACATTTCATAATATTCTGTAGACGCGATACTGATCAGACCTTTTAATACTGGCCACGGTCCACATATTTTATGTGACGATTTTTTTCTTTTTGACAGAAGTTTGTTAATTCTTTAAAGAGTTTAGCGCATTTCACTAGCAAGTCGCAAGTACCCAACGCCCAACAGAAAAATGTTTGCTAGCAAAAAATCTAATATCAAATATTATGTAATTAAAATAACTTTTGTTCGATAATTCGTTTAAAATGTGATCAAAAAACTAAAGCTCGTAATTCAAAATACATCTGTCTAATGTCGCCTAATGGTCATCTTCGGGCGGAACATAAAAACTAAATCAAACAAAATTCATAGCGTAATAAAATTATAACGTATAAATTGAAAAGACACATGCTATTTCCGATTCACTACTCAAGGGTTAACCGGATAAAAAATGATCACCCACAGCCACAGGCCGCAAACGAAAACGACAATTAAAAAGAAATAAAACAAATCCCTGGCCGTCACTGTCAAAAAAGGCGGGAAAACAACTGACGTTACTTTTTTTAATCCAACAGGTGGCAAAGGGTTAATGTCTAATGCTCATTGCGGTGAAAGCGTGACAAATAAACAATATAAACATGTGTTATGAACGTTAATTAATTATAAGAAATCGTAAGCGATACATTTTTTTTCTTCTAAAAAGGATCGAAAAGAAAGTTGTTTAAATACTAAATAATGCAATAAAAAGGCAAAAGGTATTGCTAGATCCATAGTATCTAGATCTGACAAATAGAATATAATATTCAATCTTTATTTTTTAAAGTTTATTTATTAGTATATGCATTTCATTTATGGATTTAAATAATCCTTTGTGAAAAATAGTTTGAAAACAATACAATTTTAAAAGAAAGGCGCATTTCGCCGCGAAAAAAATCGCTAAAACCGATTTGACACCTGTCAAAAAAAAGCCGAGGTCCTTGACCTTTGATGTGGAAGCAGACAAATCTAAACCCTATCTTAAAAGTTCAAAACATACTTTTGAATGCATCTTAATGTAGGTAACAAAAGTATTGTTTTTTACGATCCAGTGTCGTTCCATTTTAACTTCTACTGCGTTATAATAGGGTGCATATTAGAATACGGTACCGCTGTCCATCTGCCAGACAGCTGGTAGATTATATCGAACTTGTCAGTCCAAATCAAAGTAGACGCGGTAGGGTTAGGTGATTGTATATAACTAAGATAGGAGGGAATTTGTACGAAGATAACATTAAAATTAGTAATGAACGTGAAAAATCTTTCAGACAGGAATTGTGACGTCATATAATTATGAAAATCAATCCGTGTCTCTAGCCTCTACTCTAGGTAAATATACTAATCTCTACATGTATGTAAAAATCAATGCCACTTTTCGTTGTAATTTTATAACTCAAGAACTCACCTATCCGAACTAAGTAACTGTTTCGGACTATTTACCTAGTTACCTACCTACTAGTAGATGGTTGATGTGAAGTTTGCACAAAATCGGTGGAGCTTCACTTGTCACATTTTTTGTAACAAATGAATTCAATAAATGGGGGATCATTTTTAAAATAAGGATTTTGCTGTCATAATGAAACTTTTTTCAGTGCTGTACAAGCAAGTTCCAATTTTTTTATTATTTCACTTTATACGTAGCGAATAACGTACCGGGATACTAGTAAGTACCTAATAAGTAATAAGTAATATCATTAAATGTGTGAAACTTTGTGATGTGTGGTCGACGTTCGTGCGTTTTTCAATAAAACGTAGTTTACAACTTACAATTAAATACTTTTAATTTCACTAAATCTAACAGGTTATGGGCCCAGTCCTTCCTGCTTGTTCGACATAAAAATATTTTTACTAAATGTAACAAAATTTTATTTATACTTAAATAATGATAATATAGAAAAAGTTACATCATTTAACTCTTTAATTGTATACTACAATTTAAAGTATTCGTTAGGTATGTAGGTCACAGTGGGTCATAATTTATAGGCAGGTGTAAAGATTGTCAACCCCAAAGGAAAAACATACAGAATACCATAAACATGTAGGCCAACAATATATTAATTAAAACTTTTATGTTCGAACTTCCAATCTTTACTTTATATTATAGAGGTTTATAAATGCAATAGTGTGTCTATCTGTCTGTCTGTCTGTCTGAGTGTTACAATCTCTTACCTCTTCACGCTCAAACCGCTAAACCGATTTAACCGAAATTTGGTATTGAGATACTTAGAGTTACGGGAAAGGACATTATAATATTATATGATACTTTTTATACCCGAAAAATATACGGTTTCCAATTTCCGCGCAATAACCGCGGACGTCATCTAGTGCATAAAATATATCAAATACTTACATATTTTATAAGTACTTAGGTAGGGCTTATAATATAAGGAAAACAACGTCTGCCGTGTCAGATAGTAAAATATAATAATCCTTATCCCCACTGCCCACTGACCACTGTCCCACATACTCTTGTCCCTGCGGTGGGCAAAAAATATGCCCATATAAACTTGAAGTGGGACAAACGTACTGGTTTTTATTGTCAACTCATTATATGCGGTCGTTTAAGTTTTTATTATTATAATTATGGAATTTCGATGTCAATGATTATTATTATGGGGTCAAATATAGTCGGCACTTTAGTTTTAATACTTTGAATTAAGTATTCAATTGTCATAATATTGTTAAATAACTTTAAGCTGAGGAAATTTGGCACCTTGTGTAAACTGTATTAACTTCTGGTACCCCATCATAATTCATAACCCTCTTTTCGCAGTCGAGAAATAATTCAAAACATTGACCAAAAAGAAACGCAAACCAATAAATAAATCAGAACCATAAATGTTGCTTCATAAAAATAGCCTGATACATGCCCTAGATTCTAGAACCACAGCAGGTTTAGCATGACTATAGAAAAAAAGCGAAAGAATAGAAATGCTGACAGGTTTTACTTTTTAGAGACAAATGACAGATTTTCCCTCCTCCTCAGTCAAAAGTGACTGCACTTTGCCTAGGCTTCCGTAGTAAGATAACTTTTCTATGCTACCTCCTGAAGGCAAAAGAATAGGAAACATTAATAATAATATTATTATGTTAATAATATCTGTATATTCTGTAGCCTGTAACACTTTCAAGTATTGCTAAAACTTTAAAAAATTCCATGTCCAATGCTCAAGTTTTAACAGCCTAAAAACATAAAATTCGTCGCGAAATTGCAAATGTGTTTTGGCGCTAGCCGCCTATTATAAATAATTAATGAATCCCGCTCTTATGCACGATAAAATGCCATTACGGACGTTCGGATTTGCAAAAACCCACCGGCGAACCCGTCCCCACAAAAAATTCGCTTAAAAGACTTCGCGGCCATCGCTGAAATTCCACCACTTCTTGTCGCTCCATCATTTGACTTCCACCATTATCTGTTTAACGATTAAAAAAACACAGATTCGACGAAGGCATTCGTCGGCGACGGTTTTTGTCATAAGCCGAGAATATGGAGGCGAAAAACAGACGTAATTGCGCCATATAAATATTGGCCCTCATGAAAATTCAACGCACATTACCGGCCCTAAAAAACAATTGCACAGGGCCGCGATAAAAAGCCCACGATTCTTAGCTCATAAAAAGCCTCTCGAATGTTGTTTAATATCTAAAATGACAGATGCGTGGAGTACAGACGGACATTATATCAAAAATAAAGGAGTCTCGCCAAACACGATTTGCATATTAACAATCATTGTTGTAAACAGACAAAGCCGTTCTTTAATTTTTTAGAACGCCTTTGAATGTTTTTTCGCGGTTCCTCTGTTTGAATTTCGAACGCATCTTTTTTAATGTTTGTATGTGCAATGTATTTGTGTGTTACCCGTAAAATATTATCTTGACAATCAAAATCTCATTTTGATTGAACTAGAAAAGATGTTGGATTACAAAGATAAATAAACGGGTTAAAGTAAGGAGATGTGTAGAGTTCTACTGTAGGCTGTAGCTGTTAATAATGTGTACTAGTCGATAAATACAAAAAAATATTATGATATTATTTTTTATTACAAAGTTAAACAAAACTAGACTAGATAGCAAAAGTTTGAAAATTGGCATAAGTAACAAATTTTTTTGAAAAAATTTGTTACTTTGTAAAAAAAGTTGTATTGGCATAAATGTTACTATTTCTAATTATGTATTTTGATTGTTCTAGACAGGCTCTAAAAGATTTTGTTATAAAAATAATTAAAAACAAAAGGCTTGATGACTAATTTTTTTTCTTATTGGTAATTGAAAGACCCTTAAAAAAATAGAAAAAATTCACCAAGATATGACAATTCAAACATCTCCTAAAATAGACCTGCCCGAAACGCTCCATACAAAGTGCTACGAAAGACTGACGTCACTCTTTCGTAGTTTGTACGGATCGGGAGAGAATTTTGTTCGATAGGTATATTAAATATTGCGTTTATGAAAGTGGTTTCATAACAAAAGTTGCTTTTAATTGCATAAGTTATTGAATGGTATACAAATATTAAGAAATTTAATTGAAAAAAAATTCGACTTGATTATCCAACTTTGAAGGCGCATAACAAAAAAAATACAAATGCTATCGAGCTGAAATTTTGGGAACACTTGTTTTATACCGTGATTTCTTTATTTTATTAACAAAATTCGCAAATCTTTGACCTTGTCATCATCCCTATTATTATTAGTTTTCATTTATTATCATATTTATGAAGCAAAATTACGACAATTATTCAAAACTACAAGGTGAACCAAAAGCACTTTAATAATAACTTAATTTAAATGATGTCAACCATAGACAACGATACACTTTTTAATAACCTCCTACATTTAAATATTATGGAACGCTGAAGGCGCCATAACGCGGGCTCCAGTCGGTCTGCGAAAAAACTACGCATAAGTATGGCACCAGTAGAGATCCTTGGGCCACGATTACTTGGGAATATTTTTGAAAGAAAACTTACTAAGTAATAAAGATATTATTATGTACATATCATGTAACTCTTCTAGCTACTTTCAGACTGTCATCCATACTTCCGTACAATTATTATAATATTATAAATACGAGAGTGTGTCTGTCTGTCTATCTGCTACCTCTTAACGCCCAATTTACCCAAACCACTCAACATATTTTGCTAAAACTTGGCATGGGATATTTGGGTCCCGGGAAAGGACATACGATACTTTTTGTCCCGGAAAAATGTACGGTTCCCGCAAGTTAAACGAGTTTTGGCGCAATGGAGTTGCGGACAAGCTTGTGAAGACCTTGTATAATTTTGCTATCTACTTTGCTGTGTAAAAATTTTATTACTGAGGGGGAAAATTTTGGTGCCACTTATTTAAAAAAGACCGCCTGTAACAGTGTAAGTTCTTCCACTGTTTGTTACAAAGGTGGGTAGGTAAGTATATAAAGTGTTTTCTATCTACATATGTGAGTGGTTGACCAAAAAGGGACCTGAAGGATTGGAAACGGTTTTTTTTATTTTTTTAGTCCGTGGTCTTTTAGCTTTGTTTTGGTCTAACCAGAATATTTTTAGGTGCCGTAGTTTTTTTTAATGAATTTTTTTGTGAACCGCGCACGAGTCGTAACTTGCTTCTACACAAAACTTCAAACACGATTTACTCAAAATCAAATTATTTAGGTACCTTCTTTAATATTTTTATTTTTTTAATCCGTGGTCTTTTAGCTTTCTTTTGGTCTAACCAGAATATTTTTAGGTGCCGTAGTTTTTTTTTTAAATAATTTTTTTGTGAACCGCGCACGATTCGAAACACGAAACTTCAAACGCGTTTTACTCAAAATCAAATTATTTATCTTCAGGTCCCTTTTTGGTCAACCACTCACATATTTAGATTTATCTACGATATAATATATCTGTTTTTAAGAATCATAATCCGTTCAACATTTTAAGAGCCCCAGTACCCAAAATTTAGTATTTTGTTACGTGACAACGATCTTCCTAACTAGTTCAGAATTTAGATATAGCACCCCTCTTTTTTGTCGGGGGTTAAAAAGAGACACTGACACGCAATCTAGAAACCAGATGTCCCCAAAAAAGGCTTAGATTGAATATGAACACACACAACACACAACAGCACGAAACCCCCAATGTTTAATTTACTTGCAACTTAATCATACTTTATTTATTAATTTAAATTTTAAAACCTAGTTCACGCCGGCTATTGTCGTTTTAATCGAGAACCCACCGCTACATCCAGCTCACGCTTGGCCGCTTTTTTAATCCACCTTTTGTTCCATCGCGGCTGTTTTTCCCCGGACATAGTTATAGTATATTATACAGCTTTGTTTTTGTCCCGCATTTAATATACATACATTAACATAGTGAGGTTTTTACTGGCCTATGCATTTTTAAATTCGTCGACTTACATTTTAAAAATATTTCCAGCCACACAATCTGTTTGGGTATCAACAATAACCTCCATTAAAATTGGACCTTCTTAATGTTGATGAAAATTGAAAGTACCAATAATAGACACGATAGTTTTAGGCGCTATACCTACTAAATTACAAACTAATATTTTTATAATATTACAAAATGAAAATATCGTTAATCATATATTTTAAAAAATAAGTACAATATACTTTAATAACACCACAGACAAAAGGGAGAAAACAAGGAGAAAACTCTGAACACACCTTTTTAAAACCAGAAAACAGTCATCAAGAGAGATGAAAAAGTAATACCTATTAGGTATATTTTATATTGTTTGGCATACATTGTAGATTGCATTGTAAAGAACACAAGAAATATGTACAGTTGGATTGATATTACAAGTAACTTTTAACGTCCACACAATACAGAAATGCACAACGTAAAATTAAAAATCGGCCAAGCACGAGTCGGACACGCGCAAAGAGTTCCGTATATTGACCAATAATATAATGAAATATGGCGTTTTTAAAATTGGTGCATGCGGGCCAGATTCGCGGGTAAAATTTATCCGCCATCAGGAGGCCATCAGCCTAATCGACTTCTCTGATAGTACAAATGCAGCCCGATCCGCTGCGCCTCGTCAAAATATGCACGACTGTCAGCGCATTGCGCGTTCGCGGCGCAGTGTACGTGTTTTTGCGCGTGCCGCATGTGAGCGCAGTTTTTCCGACCTTTCCACGGTTTTTCCGCCGCATACGCCGGAGCCGCGCAAAAACTGCGAGCCGACCGAGCGCTCTTGATACTTGATTATTAAACGTCAAAAAATATGAATCCAGTTCATTAATTTTAAATATTTAAAATTACTAACTTTAGTGATGTTTAGTAAAAAATGGAGATGCAATAATTTAATACTAAGTACAATGTACATATTATGTAATGTATTATATTACCTATAGATAGCTAAATAAAATTTGGGTTAACTTTTAATATTTAATTTATTTTTAATGATAGACCATAATGAAAAATTACAACCGTATAAACGTAATATTATAAAAAATGCAAATTACCTATAGGTATGAAATATATAAATATATTATATACCTATATACGCCTGGCACAGCTAAACAGCTCTTTCTTAGTATTAAAAAAAAGTTTTTTTGTTTTAATAAGTTATAGCCTAGAATGGCCAAGATCAAGTATTAAGTAATTAAGGAATATTTAATTTTAGATACTTTCGGTGGCTTGGCTTATATGAGGAAAAATTTAGTTATTAACCATATTTTCAAAAATGTATTTTAAAGATAATGAGCGAAGAAGTGTAATAAATTTCGTTTAATTTACACTTTGGAATGTGTAATAAATATAAAAGTAATAAAAATAAATATCAGATTTTGTATGAAATTAGCAAAATAAAAAATACACACCCAAAGTTAAAAATTAATGACCGAAAATTATGATAACGATTATTATTAACTATGATGATAATTTACAAACGTACCTATTTAATATTTATAAAAAAAATACTAGAACAACCTAAGCAAGTTTAAAAATACTTACACTCCTTTATATTTATTATTAATAACAAATTTAATTATAATATTTTAATGAGTTTTTGAACATATTAAATTAAATTTTCGTTAAATAAAAACATCAACAATATAAAACATAAGTATGTAACTTATGTTTTATATTGTAATTATATGAAAACATAATAAGTAGTAAAATTCAAATCGTACCTACATCTATCGGCATAGGCATCGTGAATTATAGTCAATTTATGTAGCTTTTAGACCCTTACTAATAAAATTATTTACATGGTAGGTAAATACAATTTCTTTGTGTGACATTTTAGACCGTCACATAACAGACAACAACAGCACACCTTAAAAATATTATACGCTGCGTAAATGTCTTTAATACAGACTAAAGTGCATGGTATATCGACAGGACCCTACATTATTTTACACTTTTAGGGTTGGACCTCATCTGGCAGACAGAAAGCATAATGCGATAGCACGCGGCGGAATCCTCGAGGCTATCGCATTATGCTTTCTGTCTCGGTCTAGCAAATGGCAGTTCTAAGCGACAGAAAGAGAAAGGGCGACGGAAAAAGGCGATTCCGTGCTGCCAGATGAGGTCCAACCCTCAAAGCTACCTATACGCGAGTATCAAGACTATTCGAGCGCAGTAGGGGCATTAAGAAACTAGGTACAAAAACGGCCCCGAGACAAAGCGACCCAGCGCGCCGCGGCCGCAGAAAAACGCAAATTACGCCAACCGCTGCCGCGCGATGGGAATTTTCTTTGTAGCGCATGCTTTTTGTGGGAATGGAATTTCAAAATTATAGAGAATTTCGTCAAAATATATTTTCAACTTCACTGCATTTTTCTAATGTTAATGTTTCTAATGTAACTTATAAGTATGCGATAGTGGCTTTCTGTTAGGTACCTCTTTACGCCCAAACCGCTGAACCGATTTTGTTGAAAGGTATGGAGATACTTTGAGGCCCGGGAAAGGACAAAGGATACTTTTTATCCGGGAAATGCACGACTCTCGCACGATAAACGCTCCGAAATTGCCTGAATTGAAATGAAGAATTTTACGGGTAAATTAATAATAGGGTTTAGCCCACATAGCTTTTGCTCTTAATTTAGGATAGTGATGGTCAACTCGAGTAACTAACTCGAGTTAACTCGAGTTGGGCGTAAGTCGTAACTCGAACCCACTTGAGTTGAATTCTCTCTGACTCGAGTTCGTAAACCGTCAAAAATACATAAATAAATGATTCTATTTCAAACAATAATTTTGTTTTTTACTTACATTATTATAAATAAAAAAATTGAAAGAATTGAAACAGACAGATAAAAATATAATTTGCCGGTTCCAATTATTTAACAATTTATGCGAAGCTGAGGGAATAAACTGGTAAAAATTCAAAAAAGCATTCATTTATCCATCCGAGTTACGTAACTCGAGTTCAACCCGAGTTGCGTGAATTTTAACTCGGGTTAAATCGAGTTGTGTTTTTTCCGAGTTGGCACATCACTTAGGAACTGTCACAACCCAGACAAAATAGCGGAGCGTGAATATATACGCATATTTTTATTAGTAAAGGCCCCCGGGGATCATCGACAAATTAATAAATAATATTTATTGCTACCAGACGTTATCTAACTTGAAGTATTCTAACATATTTCAACTCGAAATAAACATTTGAAACCGTTATCATGATTAATTGCAATAACATTAAAAAGTTGCTTTTAAAAAAGTGAAAACACTTTAAAAAGTGTTATTCAACACATTTATTTTCCGTAACCAGGTGGAAGAGCTCAAAAAAGCGTCCATAAATTCTCCGAAATAACGAAAATTTACGACCTCACCCGTGGCCGAACTAAAAAAAACAATTAAATATAATAAAGTATTAAAATTTATTGCACCTACTATACTTTAATTTTCAATTAATGCCAAAGGTGTTATACCTCGGTGTAAAACGGTTTAAGTGTTTTTATTTATTTTCACATAATGAATGGAGACAGCTTAAATTGAATTTTATTACGAATTAAAATTTAATATAACTTTCTTTCGTTTTTATATATTAATAAAGTCGTTATCGATTTTTGTCAACTATTAGGGTGAACGACTATGGCAATTAGCAAAAAATAATCATAAAAATTATGCTAGTGGACATCTAGAAAAGGTTAGCCAGGTTTTGGGGAAAAGTTACTCCGTAGTTTGACTAAGCGCAAAATAAAGCGAAAAAAGGGGGTCAAAACAAAAGACGCAATTACCTAGGTTTTAGACCGGTCATATCATTTTAGGACCATCTTGTTTAGATAAGTAAATAAACGATTTAAAAAAAATATATTGTATGAGTTGTTTCACATTACATTCTATTAATCTAAAAAATAAAAATAAAATGTAAAAATTTCAATTTTGTTAGTATCGCTATAACTTGAGAACGGCTAAACCGATTTGGCTAGTTATAGTCTTTTAATATCCGTTGAAGTCTAGGCACAGAATACATATAAGTGGTCTAGGAAAGGTTTATATTTGGTGGGAAGTGATACAAAGTTCACTAGGTCATCTAGTTCTTATCTAATTAATACAAAATAATTGTATTAAAAAATATATTGATGGAATGTAAAAATGTTTCAGTTTATCGTCAGATAGATTAAATGTTACATGGACTACATGACAAAACTACCTAACAGCTAGTTTTTCTCGATATTCGCCTTAATTATTGCCACCTTGCACATTTTTATATCGAATTAATAAAGTTCTCATATTTTTTATTTCATTTAAAAAATTTCGCGCCCGTCTTTACTTTCTTGACAGACTATAATATTATTGTCATCATTCCTGAGGATTAGGTACACGCCTGTGCTATATTTTGGTAGATTTTTTGTTGACGGCCTAATAATACCTAACTTGATTTAAAAATATAACTTGAACTTGGCTTGACACGCTGCCGCGTGTCTAGATCTTCTGTTTTCATGTTAGGGCCAGCACCAGCGAGCAGCGTCCAGCACGGACAGTAAACAAAAAGTTTTGTTCGACGTTTGAAAACGTTTCTGTCAATATCCAATATCCATACTTCCATACTAATATTATAAATGCAAAAGTGTCTGTCTGTCTGTTACCTCTTCACGCCAAAACTGCTGAACCGATTTTGCTGAAATTTGGTATGGAGATACTTTGAGTCTCGGGAAAGGACATAGGATACTTTTTATCCCGGAAAAGTGTACGGTTCCCCGCGATAAACTAATTTTGGCGCAACAGAGTTGCGGGCGTCATCTAGTTCTGATGGCTGAACCGATTTGCCTTATTTTAGTCTTGAAATATTCATTCAAGTTCAGGAAAGTTTTGTAAGCTGACAAAATAATATAATAAACTGCAATTTTTTTGAAGTGATTTCATATCGCTCACCGGGTCAACTAGTAATCAAATATTTAAAAAAACCTTGATCGTTCTTTTTTAAAGCATAATTATTTTTACTGCATTTTTAAATTTGAATACCTAGGTGTTACTAATATTTTTTTATTGAGATGATTACATTTATGATTAATAATAATATTAACTATATTTTGACTTATTTAAATATGTTTTTTCGTCTTTAAAATATTAATTTAATAATCGTCGTCCATAATTATTATTTTAAAACAACTATAGCATTATTATTGAGAGTTGAGACTTAAAAAAATTACAACTTCCACAGAGTATTCCTCAAGATCGTTTTTTGCCATAAGTTTTTTATAACTCGTTCTGAATGAATTATTGATATATTTTTTCTTGTTTAATATTAATTAAGGAAAGGTGTAAAATTCTTTGAATACTTCATTCCGCTTTGAATAAAAATACTGTTATTGTTTCCAAATATAGGTTGCTACTTGCTAATGATTTAGGGTTCTAATATTATCTACTGGTACAAAAATATATGCTAATCAGTAATCAGTTTTTGTTCAAAACAATAGTACCTAGGTACCTACGTTTTATGGGCATACTTCTGGAAACTTTTTATTCAGGAGCTACGAATAATAAATAGTTTTTATTATTTGTAGTTCTGGAGGCATTTGTTGCATTTTGACAATCAGAACATAATTTTGAATCTGGCTGTATATCGTACCTGCTGCAAAAGATTACATGATATTATATTGTATTATTATGCAGTATGGAAATACTAATAATAAATAAAGGTACTTTATAAGTTTAGATTATAATATAACATATTATGTAAACTTTATCTAATGATACGTCATGATGGATATTTTTTGAGCTATTTAATCAACAACAAAAAAAAATATTTATTCAATTTCATAATAATGTTTTGGGCCTAGTAAAAAAACCCAGAAAGTATTATCTGGTAACTCGTTATTTCACCACAGTAAGGAAATATAAAAAGGTGAAATTATTAAGCTATAGAATTTTTTTAATTGGCCCTTCGACCGGCGCAAAAATAATTAAAAAACTTTTTGCAATTATTGAAATATTTTGACCGGTCGTCGGCACTTTGTATCAACTCTCAAGACGTATCGGGCGCGCTACATTTTTGGCGCTAATTATTGTTGATATTTACGGCTTCATTTTTTTGCTTTTTAATTTATGACGTGGCAAAAGCTCGTTAAAATAATTGTGACTTACTGGTCCCATTCACGTTGCGTCCGATTATCTTATTGGAGCCGTTGGGCTGAGCGGGGGTGTGGGGAACGCTCCGTCCCGTTTCCTCGCTCGTTTCCATATTCTTCTCACTCGCACACATTAATCCAACCACAATTTCATTACAATTAAAACACACGAAAAAAATAATGAAAAAAGTATATGCGATTTGGCGCGAAATTCGAATTTAGAACGCGACGCTGGCTGTCAAAGCGCGCGCCGCGACTGAAGTTTGAACGCATTCGATGATTCGGTGCCCCACGCTGCAGCTTGCACGCCCCGCCCCATCTACCCCGAATTCGGACCCCACGTATGCCCACGCTTCTGTACACATAAAAAAGGATATAGGGGCACCGAAATTCGTGTCACTATGTGAATGAAGTGACTTTGGAAAACTTTGTTGTAATGAAGATGGCCAAATTATTATGAACTGCAACTTGTGAGTTGTTTTGTGACTTTTGAGCAAGAGCAATAGCCACTGAAAAAATGATTAAAATCGATAGCTTATGATCTTTCACGTGGTCTACTTCTTATCTAGGTATGCCAAATAACATAAAAATTGCTCCTTTATTTTTCCTCTTATTTCTTAGCTCCTATTAGTCTTAGCGTGATAAAATATAGCCGCTAGCCTTTCTCGATAAATGGGCTATCTAACAGTGAAAGAATCATCAAAATCAGTTTGCGTAGTTTTAAAGATTAAAGGGAACAAAGGGACACGAGGGAAAAAATAGCGACTTTGTTTTATAATATGTATAGATATAGGTATAAAAGAATCCAGTAAAATAGGACAACCAAAAACGAAGTGACAGGCATTGATTTTCAATTTTTTCTTAGTAAGTACTCAATGTTGCTTCCTTTCGGGATAAAACTATCCTATGGCTTTTCTTAGGGCAGACTTAGGGTTGCTAGGCGTTACGGCCGATCACACCGTGACGGCCTGTCCCTCCTGGATTGGACAACGCGCGGCCCTGACGGCCGCAATCGGACCTGACATCACGCTGCCAGCATTGGTGCGAGCCTTGCTGCGCGGCGACCCGGACTGGAAAGCGGTGGAAGACTTCGCCGAAGAAGTTATCTCCGCCAAAGATGAGGCCGAGCGCATAAGAGAAAGCGAGGCGCTCGACCCCAGAAGACGGCCAAGGCGAAGACGTCGTGCCAACAATGGCGACAACAACGTCCCGCCATAACCGGGGTGCTCAGGGCGGCGGTAAGGGGATGCCGTCGCCCATTGGCCATTGCACTGAGTCCCCGAGAGGGTCGCGATGTGCAGTGTGCTCCTGCGCATCGCGACAAAACGCAGTGTAATGGCCTAGAAGCAAGCCCCCAGTGGGGCCTCTGCTCGGCCTGGGGAGCGAGTAAAACGCTCCCATCGAGAGGAGTCTGCAGCCCACTAAGCAGACGTCCGCTGATGAAGTTGTGGTGTCGTACAGTTCCCGCGACTTCGTCAGGAAGCGGTGGCTAGGAGCACCGTAGAGTTTTGGTGGGTGGTGGGTCCGGATAAAGCCGGACACAGTCAGGCTTTTTGGTTGAGTGTCCGGCCAAAATAAATAGGTGTCCGGCTTTTGTAGAGCTTTGAATCTATAATTTTATATGAAAATCCAGTCTATAGTATTGCTAGATAAGAAGTCGAAATGAAATTAGCCAAATCGGTACAGTAATTCTCGAGTTTTATCAAGACTGACAAAAATTCATTTTTGGTATATTATCTTATATACAGTGTGTAACAAAAATAAGTGATAATACTTTAGGGCAGGGACTGAAAGCGGTACCGATATAAAGGGTCGGTTGAACTTCATCATTGTGATACCGCAAAATAATGAAATATTCCTTTATTTTTATGGTATCGATATATCCCTTTATTTTATCGGTACCCCAACCGAAATTATTTCGGTACCGAAAAAATGCAAGGGGTGGGCGCGGTGTTGCCAATTTTCGTATTGGCAACGTCGCAACCTATCATGTCAAGACTTGGACAATCGGGGTAAATTGCATTCATCCCAGCCTGAACCTACAATATTAATTATATTATATGTATTTAAGGGGCCGGGTACCCTCGAAATTCTCATACATACGTAATTCCAAAATCATTTTCTCATACGAAAATATTTAACATGTTTGAGTTGTTTTTCAGTTTAAAATAGTAAGTATCTAGGTTCCTGCACAAAAATTTACTTCATTTATTCAACGATTACTCAGACTTTTGTCCGATTTAAAAAAAAACTTTTTTTAAATCGGACAAAAGTCAAAATATATGAATATGTTGATTTAAACTTTTTATGAAGTAATCTAAGCAAATTCTACCAAAAATAAGATTTTGCACCAAGATAGACTTCGGTTCCGAATGGAACGATGGACCAAGACTCAACCGACTTAATACCCCAGTCAAGTTAGACCAAAATACCCCTGTAACCTTGCATTTAAATTAGCTCCAAGCTGAAAATCGGTAATATTGTTAATAATAATAATAATAATAATAATATTCTTTATTGTGCACACAAGGAAGAAGAAAAAAAACAAATATAACAATTATAAACTTATAGTGTACTACAATGGCGGCCTTATTACTAATAAGTAATTTCTTCCAGGCAACCACAGGCAAAGGACAGTATGTTATTGATATTTTGATGAATGTGCAATATTACTTAGATAAGGATTTAATATTTATTATAATACATACACAAATACATACATACATTATAATATTAAATTAAAAGGTGATTAAAATAAATAAATAAATAAATATGTAAATAAATAAATGAAAAAAAAAAAGACATAATTCAGAAGTTGGAACTTGAAACTACAATTTTATCATCATTTTCGAATTTTAACTATTACATGATAGTCAATTTTTGGAAAGAGTATTACCACTAATATATAGGAAATGTTCTTTTACCAGCATTTTGAACCGATACAGTGTAGTTGCCATTCTTATATGGGTAGGTAATGAATTCCACAGCCTTATTCCCGTAGCAGCAAAAGAAGAGTTATAGTACTTTGTATGTTGTAAAGGCACGTCTAAAAGGTGATTTGAGGCAGAACGTAACCCTTTGTCTGCTTGCCGAAACGAAAAGTTATCCTTCAAGTAAGATGGCAGATACGGATCATGTATGATGGAGAATACAAGTGACAAAATGCGAGCATCGCGACGACGACGAATTGGTAGCCACTTGAGTTTCCTTCGGTATTCGGATACATGATCGAACTTTCTAAGGCCGAAGATAAATCGTATGACAAGATTTTGTAGCCGCTCCAATTTGTTGAGCTGATCCTCAGTCAGGTTGACGGAACAAGTATCAGCATAATCGAGAGTGGATAGGAACAGAGACTCTGCTATCTTTATTTTGGTCGGTATGGGAAGAACGTAACGCAGTCGTGAAATGGAGTACCACGTAGCAAATACTTTCCTGCTAAGTTCTTTAATTTGTTGTCCCCACGACAGGGTTTCATCGAGGAAAACCCCAAGGCTCTTAACCATCCGACTGAATGGTATAATCGTACAATCAACGACCACCGATGGTAGGCTACCCCAGTCAATCCTAGATACCAGGCCAGGACTTCCAATAACTATTAGCTGTGTCTTGGTTGGATTAATATGTAGACCGTGACGCAAGGCCCAATTAGATATAATCTCAATATCCCTATTTAAGGTGTTCAGGGTAACATGGAGGTTATTTAATGTCGATTGAATATATATCTGCAGGTCGTCAGCGTAAAGATGGAAGGACGACACAATATTTTGAGTGATGTTATTGATAAAAAGAGCAAATAAAAGGGGGGATAAAACACCACCCTGGGGAACACCGTCAGAGATATCAGTCCAGTCAGAACAAGAGTTGCCCAGCTTTACTCTCTGACGACGTCCTACAAGGTAACTTCGGAACAAATTGATTACAGATGATGATAAATTTAACGTCTTTAGTATTCCAATCAATACATCGTGGTCGACAGTGTTAAATGCGCTGCTGAAGTCAAATAAGGCTAGAACTGTAAGTAACTTGTTATCCATGCCAAGTCGTATATCGTCAGTTACTTTTATTAGCGCAGTAGTGGTACTGTGTCCACGTCGGAAACCTGACTGGAAAGCGCTTAAAAGATTATTTTGCATTACGTAATTAGTAAGCTGCTGACAGACTAACCGTTCAAACACTTTAGAGAGAAAAGGTAATATGGAAATTGGACGGTAGTCTGAAACCAGCTTAGGTCTAACAGATTTAGGTAATGGAATTACGCTAGCATCCTTCCACGCGCTAGGATAAACTGAGGAATCAACAGCATGGTTAAAAATATCAATGAGTATGGGCAAAATAATATCGAGAATGGGGATGATCATTTTTCGACTAATACCGTCATCGCCAACAGCATTAGAAGAGATGGATGAAACATATTTTCTGACATCATCCTCATTGAACTTATTTAGAACAAATGAAGGAAAGTCGTGAGAGGGTAAATTTTCAAGATTGTCAATAGTTTGAGACTTTAATTGTGAGCTAAGTGAAGTTAAAGGAGCAGCGAAGTGACAATTAAGGGTGTCTGGGTCTAACGTACAGGAATTATGATCCGTGCTTTTGCCGACACCCAAGGATCTCAGAAATCTCCATACTCGACTAGGGTCCCCATTCTCCACGGACGAGTGAATGTAACGCCGCTGAGCGTCTCTACACATTCTGTTACATCGATTTCTTATTTGGACATATTTCTCTCTGTGCTTCTCACTGTTGGAGTTTTTGTATTTTGTTTTCGCAGCATGCTTTTGCTTTATTAGTAATTTGATATCCTCGGAAAGCCACGGCGCTGGAGTATGTTTTAATTTTACGGGTCTTACTGGAGCATGTCTGTCATAAAGGCTAGTGAGAAGTGAATTAAAAGCATTCAATTTATCGTCAACGTGAACAGCATGAAGGACCAAGGACCAGTCAATGTTTTTTGTGTCATTCCTTAATTTCTCATAGTCTAGTGCAGCAAAATTTCGCTGCATTAAAATCTTCCTCTTAATTTTAGGAGGACGCACACTATAAGAGAGATATATTAAATCATGATAGGAGAAAATATCAGCGGAACACTGTCCATGCCTATGAACAAGATTAGGGGCGGACACAATCATCAGGTCCAGTAAGGAGGGAGTACAACCAGGGGACATATGTGTGGTGTTCGTCGGAAGCAAGTTCAAGTTATAGCTTTCTAAAATTGAGTTGAGTCTCCTAGATCTATAGTCGCCCTTAACCATGCAGGTATTGAAATCGCCCATAATAATAGTATGCTGGTAGTTCGGGGTGTGTGATTCTAGCAGTTGCTCAAATGCTGAGAAGTAGTCCATCTGAGATGAGGGACAATAGCATACGCCAAGGAGAACTTTATTTGTAATCGTTAATTGAACCTCAACGAACAAATATTCTGGAGAGTTGGATGCAGGCGGCTGAGCAGACGAACTAACGAGTGAATGAGCTAGATCTGACCTTAGGTATATAGCAACACCGCCTCCGGCCCTACCCACACGATCATTTCGGAGTAACTTATATCCAGGCAAGCAGTAACTAGTGGACGGAAGGCAAGGCTTGAGCCAGGACTCCGATACAAGGATGGCATCAATGTGAGTTTGATAAGTGAAGGAAGCAAGAAAATCCGAGAAATGTGCCGGTATGCTTTGAGCGTTAATATGAACTACATTGAAGTTTTTATGGACATTCGCAAAGCTGGAGGCAAGAGCTTCATCAAGTGGAACAAATGTAGCGCTTAAGTAACTGTCATGGCTGTCACTCGAGGAAACTGAGTAAAAATCTTCAAAACTGGCATCATGTATAAGTTCCATAGCAATAGTTATTAATATAAATATAAATAAATATAATACAATACAAATAAATAAATATTTATTTAAATGAAATAATAATAATATCTAATCTAATATTGTTTAAAATCAATGCATTTATCACCTTAACCCCGCAGTGCCAGAGAAAAAATAAAAACATTAGAGTAGACTATCAAAATCCAGCACAAAAAACATAAAGCAAACAAAAAAATAACTTATTATACATTTACAAAGTGTACAACTTACAAGAAAACGTAATAAAAAAAATAAATTAATTAAAAAAATCAAACCAACACAAATTATTTACCAGAAAACAAAAACAAAAATCAGACCAAACACAAAATCTAAATACATTTTTTAAACCAAGTACTAAATTAAATTAACATGTACAACTATTTTTAAGTAGGTAACACACAAAATATATAACATATAAAATATATAACGTTACTGGTACAACACAAAAAAAAAGGACTTCTACTAGTGCAATCTTGACAGATAAACAACACAAGAAAAAAAATATATGACACAGCACTATGTCAAGACACTGACAAGTGACAACTGACAATTAAATTTTCGATGATAGATCTAACCTAAAGTAATTTAACGTGATTTTCAAAATCTTATAATTTTGTATACTACCTAGCAAATCAGGAAACAATTTTAATATGTACCAACAAAACATAAAAAAAAAGAAATTGTAATTGGGATAATTTTATCAAACCCTGGGTAAGTAATTAACTATCTGGAACAGTCCGATTAACCTTACTAGCAATCACTTTTTACCAGCTTTTTTTGCTCTTGTTGCAGGTGGAACCTTAGTTTGTGACGTCGAAGCAGGCAGAGCAGCAGCAACGGTTGCACTTGGTGATTCTTCTTCCAGCGCAGGACGCTTAAGAGCTTCCAAGTCCTCCATGCAAGTTACACGGCTTATGGTGTCATTAGCTCCAGAAACAAATATGACGCCATCTCTAGTCCAGCACTTTGTCAAGCCAAAGCGCTGACGAGCCTCTAGGAAGACATTGTGCCTTCGCTTAGTGAGAAACTCAGATAGTGTGATGCCCGTCTTCTTCAGATGTGTCTTAGCCCCCCACACCTTATTTCGAGTAGCAAGGAGATGAAATTTAACAAGAATAGGTCTGGGCTTACCATCTTTATGACGTCCAAGTCTATGGCAATACTTGATTGCAGAGTCACCAACTTCAGGAATTTTAAGCTGAGAGTTGAACAAATCACATAGAACCTGTGGCAGTTTTTTGTCTTCGGGGACTCCGTGCACTAAGAGAATTTTCTTCCTGGTTTTCATCTCAGAATCATCATGAAGGTTTGCAAGCACATCTACTTGGTCCTGAAGAGATTTTAATGCATTTACCACAAATGATTTAAAGATAGTGAAATCCGCAGTTAGCTTCGCCGTTGGGCTGGAGGGTTGCTGACAAGTTTTGTGTTGTGCTTCCCGGAGCTCCTGTTGAAATGCAGCCATTCTTGTGTTAAATAATTGAGACATTTCCGTAATAGACTGCTTGACTGACTCCATAATTGATGTTTTTTTAGTGCTGAATGTATTCTTAATTTCTTGAATAAATTATTGCTGTTGTGCTGGATTTTATTGTGAGATATGACACTGCAGGTAGCTGAACTAGCATATTTTATAATTTAATACTGAATAAAAACCAATTTTTATGAATTTTAAATCAGAGCAACAGTTAAACACGTCTAGCTTGATTGCAAACCCACAAAAAAAAAAAAAAAAAAGAGTTAAGAATGTGATTACGAATAAAATTTGAAAGTTCCCCATAATTCCCATGTGTGCTAAATTTTTTATTCAAGGTCAAACGTCCAAAAAATAGTTTTTTATGATTTTCGGCGAAACGGTAAGTTTTTAATGAAAATACCTCAAATAGAAATGGTATGCTATAAAATTTCCTACAAAAATGTAATAATACTTTTTAGGGTTCCGTACCCAAAGGGTAAAAAATGAACCCTATTACTAAAACTTTGTTGTCTGTCCGTCTGTCTGTCTGTCGCCAGGCTGTATCTCAAGAACTACTATACGGTAGCTAGACTTCTGAAATTTTCACAGATTGTGTAATGTGTATATCTGTTGCCGCTATAACAAATACTGAAAACAAAATAATATAAATATTTAAGGGGGGCTCCCATACAACAAACATGATTTTTTTAGCCTTTTTTGCTCGATATCAATAATGGCAACAGGTAGGCACTTGAAATTTTTACAAAGGCCTTAGATATATGTGTTATTTAATAATTCATAATAATATTTAAATAAAATAAAAATTTAAGGGGCTCCCATTTTTTTTTAAAGAAGGCAGGTCGCTATAGTCCTGGCGTCACTGCGACCCATGAGGATCAATTGTGACTCCTTCGCACTAGAGAATCATCCCCAACCCAATACTGCTCATAAATTGAACGATATGGTTGGGGTTGGTGCCACGAATTTCCTCTGTGGATGAGTATTCGTGGCGACCAAGGTGCCTGTTCCTGCTCTGTAGTAGAGCAGGACAGTTGAGGAGAAGGTGAATAGGTGTTTCATCCTCCTCCTCACAGAATCTGCAAGTCGTTACGCTACAAATACCCATTCTGTTTAGGTGTTTGTTGAGCTTGCAGTGCCCAGTTAGGCTTCTGGTAAGGATTCTTAATTGGTTCCTACCCAAGGTGAGCACTAATTCTGATATTTTCTTGTTGAAGCCAGGAATTAGTGCCTTGGAGTGTTCAAGGCCAGGGGTCTCAGCCCATTGCTTCCTGCATAGTCTGTGACCCCATTCCTTGTGGTACTGGGAGTTATACCACAGACTGGTTCTGGGCCATATATGAGACTCTCGGCCCCAAGCCTAGCCAGTTCGTCAGCGGTTTCGTTGCCGGGGACGTTACTGTGGCCCGGGACCCATACTAGGCAGATGTTGTTGTTCCTTCCCAGCATGTTCTGGGCTCCCATACAAAAAACTTGCACTTGGCCGATTATTTCATACAAGTCACAGTTTTTGAAATATAAAGTTGTAAAAGTTGTTTTTCTCACAATTTGCATAAGTACGCCTCGCATATTCTATGCGTATGCTTATACCAGTAACGTTATGAAATATATTATTATTTACCTACGAATTGGCTCTTTTTTTCTCTCTCTCTCACGGTTTTAAAAGGCTTATAATTAACTGATCACCAGAAATACTAACATTTCACAGACAAAAATAGTAAACGATCACCAAAATACAGACCACCATTGTAGTGTAAAATGATAACCAAAGATTTAACATCTTAAAACCAAAAATAGTAAATGATCACCAACATTATACTAGCATTTTAATGTAAAATGATCACCAAAATAAGTAAATGATCACCAACATTATACTAGCATTTTAATGTAAAATAATCACCAAAGCCTGTTTTGCTCGATATCAATAATGGCAACCAGTAGGTACGTTGATATTTTCGCAAAGGCCTTGATTATATGTTTACTTCAATAATTAATAATAATTAATAATAAAAAAATTAAAGGGGGCTCCAAGTCCCAACCCATACAAAAACACAATTTTAGGTCTAATTTTGCTCTATAAACGGTACGGAGCCCTCCATACGACTCACACTTGGCCGATTATTTTGTTAATAATATGCTTACATTTTTTGTCAATCGTAGTGATTTATTTGAACAGAAATATTGCATTGATTTGCTCACAAGGATTTGGCGATAATTTACTATATTTGGTGATCATTTACTTTATTTGGTGATCATTTACTATATTTGGTGGTCATTTACTATATTTGGTGATCATTTACTATAATATTTGGTGTTCGATAATCGATTACAATTTGAAGTGTTGTCATGACTAAAATAGCTGGTAGTATTGCAATTTTAGACTTTAGTTTTTTGGTGTTCAATATTTTTTTTTTGGTAAACAAGTTTAAGGTATCAGTGCATTTTTTGGTGGTCATTATATTTGTTCCCGTTTTAAAATGGCAGCCATTTTAATTTTTTCTCGGATCCTTATTTTCATTTGACCAGTGCCTCTCATCTAAGTATCCTATGAAGATGACAAAGGTTGCATTTGGTATACAAACTCATATAAGTACTATAATTGTACAGTCAGATTATTTTTTTTATAAAAAAAAACATAAAAACAAACATTAATGGCAAAAAGGAAAAAAAAGTGTGTTTTTTAATTATTGGCTTTTTGGAGAAAACCTAGCTTATGAAACTGGTTATTTTTAATTTGAAATAATAGAGGAGATATTTAGCTAGAATCAATTCTAAAACTGCTTTGCTCTCAATCAGATAGTTTAGAAGTTATAATAATACGACTACTCCGATCAATTTAGACATTTGAAGCTCGAATTCGAAGTTAAGAAGCTGAAAATCGGTAATATTGTTTAGAATATGATTAAAAATAAAATTTGAAAGCTTCCAATAACTCCCTTGTATGGAAAAAAATATCCAAGGTCAAAGTTAAAAAAAAAAAGATTTTTTCACGAATCAGCAAAGCAGTAAGTTTTTCATAAAAATATCCTGAATAAAAATTGCAGGTCATAAAATTATCTACAAAAATGTTTTAATACTTTTTTCCTTTTTTTTTATTTGAGTTCCCAGCATTGTTCTCATAAAAAAAGTTGTTCATTTTGACGGGCTCGTTTGATGTTTTTAAAGGTGGGTTTACACCAAAAGAACATAGAGCAAGAACAGCACGAGAACATTCTTTCGTATTCGTTTAGTGTAAACTATAATTCGTTACAACATACTTTAGATCGTTTACTCCAATCGAATCAACAAGAACATCAAGAATAAGAATTTTTGCTCTATAGATGAGAATCATATAGCTCCGTTTAGACCAAACGAGCGAATGCTCATTGCTCATTCGTCAACGATAAGTAGTTAATTTATTTTTATAGTCACAAAGGTTGGATCCCATAAACATCTTTTGTTATGGTATAATTCTATCATTTGTAAACATTTTTCATTACTCCAATCCATATTTACGAAATAACCTTTGATAAACTACCTAAAACCAGCCGCCAAAAAGTAAAAATATCAAGAACACTAGAATCCCTTTGAAGAGACCGCCTTGAAGAGCGAGCACGTCCGAACACGAAAGAACGCTCTAGGCAATTGCTCGAGCGCTCTTGCGTCGTTTACACCAAACGAGCGAGATTCTTAGAGCATTCTACCTATTTACCGCCGAACACGTGGCGAACACACTAGAACAACGAAAGAATGCTCGTTGTTAGTTTACATCAAAAGAGCTTTACTAGAATGAGCATTCGCTCGTTTGGTCTAAACGGAGCTTCAAATAACGGTGTTCACCCGAACAACCCTGTATAGGATTTAAAGTATGAAACTATCACTAAGGAATCCGGAGTTCTCTTAGTATCTTTGGAACCATAGCATACCTTGGTGCAAAATCTTACTTTTTGGTAGCATATATGCCTAGCACTGCAGTACACGCGCCCCTTTTTTTTACACGAGTACTCGCGTGGCCTACCATGGTAGGCCACAGTGGCGGATTTGCAGTCATGGCCGCTGTAGGCCCCAGGCCATGTGCCGCCTTTTTCTCAGCACCCATTCCATTTTTAATTGATTCCGAAAATTGTCTTATTTTAATTGATTCAGAAACACTTTTGCACTTATATAATAATTAGTATGAATAGGTATTTTTTGCTTTTTTATAATAATTTTTATTATAAAAATACCTCTGTTGTTAAAAAAAAAGTTTGGCTGTTTGTTAATTATTATTTTTTTCTAGATAGAAAAACATAAAATTAACAAATTAGTCAAACTTTTCCACGAGCGTTAACGTGCAGAGCTTTTCTTTTGTATTTTCACACGGTCCAGTTGTAGTTTTTCCCGTAAGAAAAACTCGTTGTGGGTTCCCACGGTGCGACAGTTAGTCTATCATCATACATACTTCCAGCTAGCCATGCACAACCTTTCACTAGAAAGAAAAACCGATTCTGCCTTAACTGTCCGCACTATATTATTGACAGAAAAACTCTGGCCACGAAACCAGCGTTCGGCAGCAATCGTTTGTGTTAAAATATTATGTAAAAGGTGTAACAAAACTGTGTGTGGGGTTTATGTTATTTTAGAGAGTTCACTTTAAAAGTAGCAGCGCTGAAAGGCCAAGTTTTTTGCTTTTGTATGCGCAAGCGCCGAAGCGTCACGAGTTTCCTCATACAAAAATGAAAAAAAAGTCTTCCAGCGCTGCTACTTTTACAGTGAACTTTATATTTAAAGGGACACATACACGTCCTATTTATATATTATACTTTGATCTTTGTATTAGCTCCGTAACTTTGATACAACCTGTAGAAGTCAAGAGTAACTTTGAATGCTGCTACTTTTAAACTCTAATAAAGGAAGAGAAAGTTAATTATACCTAACTCTAGATAAAAATTAAATAGTTTCAGAATAAATAAAATCTTATGCACAATATTTTTATTAGGTCAAATTACTAAATTTAAAAAATCACAGTTTCATGTCAAATTGTCCATTCAGACAAACGAAATATTATGTCAATATACTTAATATGTTCAACGCCATCTTGTGGTGACTAGAAAAAACAGAGTCTAATAAGAATAAAAATGTGCACGTTACAATTTAACAATAAAGCTTCGAATCGTGATAAAGAATACGTAGGTATTATTTATCACGATAATATAAGTATTATTTATCACAAGTCACAACTCATTCATTATTTTTTAACTTTTCTCAAAAATGCCCAATTTTCTCAATTTTTGTAATTATTATTATTATTTTTATTCTGTATTTACTGCTTTGACTGCCACACCAATGATTACTAGCTTGCAATAACTGTGCTTTACAAACTTGCTTGGCTAGTTATAGCTGATAGAATTGATGTCGCAGTCGAAGTGTAATGCTTAGCACAAACCTACGCGACCACGCGACTGCGAAGCGGCCGCGGCAGCGGCAGCGTCAATACAAAACACACATAATTAAAAAAAATGTCTGGTTGCTAATTTAAGTGTTCACTTGAGAGTCACTCCGACGGACTCTCCACTACGGGTTTTATGCAGACAAACATAATATCATTTCATTATAAGGTCAGCATATTATGCATAAAGTGGTCTATTAAACACTAGGTTACTCTGCCACTTCATGCATTTAATATGCTTTCCTTAAAATGAAATCAAACTAAAAAAACTCTAAAGTGTTCACTACATACATTGTTTGTATTTCTTAATACTTTGTCTTTCTCATATTATAAGTGAATTTTAAATGTAAAATTCTTATGACAATAATCTTAACCCATCAATCCCCCCCAAGCGGCACCCGGCTGTCGCATAACAATTGAATATCTATATTCTATTGTTTCTGCGATTCCCAGGTATTAAACTATCAAGCCCCGTAAGGTCCATAAGGGCCGCGATAGCAAAAGATTTCCAGGAATTGGTGATCGACGGATTAAAACCTATGAAGTGGCAGAGTAATCTTGTTTCATGGCCCGCCTCACTCAGCGCTCTCGCGCGGTTTTCTCACGCTGGACGCTGGACAGCACATCGTATTTTCTTCTAAATGTCGTTTAGGGCGTGTCCCTGACACCACTCAAGCCCTTTCACCTCAAATACTTCACGTTATTCAGAGACTTTCAGCGCCGCAATTATTTTTACTAGCTTTCACATATTTAGCGGTTTGATTTTTTTGCTCTATTTTGTACTTATTTGACGCCCGCAACTCCGACGCGTAGAAAAGTTTTTCGCGCGGAAATCGAACCGAAGTTTTTCGGGAAAATGATTTGCTTGCTTTCTCTCGAAGTATCTTTGACACACCAAATTTTCATAATGTTTAAAGTCGTTTCAGAGGCTTGAGCACAGATTATTTTAATATTTACTATGGCCACAGAATTAATGGTATTGCAAAATAAATAGATGTGCATATAAATTTATGTAGTAATAGTATGAAATTAGCTAATTAATGTCGATTGTTTTTTTGTATGGGAAACGAACCACCTTAAGCGTGAAGAGGTAACAAACAGACACACAGATTGATATTGTTAAAATTTGAATTTATACAATAATATCAAGATATTTCGTTCATCTTTCTGTTATTTTTACTACTAGGTACTTACTACTTTTGTGACTAACATTCCTTTCTATATTATCTGTATTTTTTTAACAAAAAAAGGCAAACGAGCAAACGGGTCACCTGATGGAAAGCAACTACCGTCGCCCATGTACACTCATACTATCAGAAGAGCTGCAGGTGCGTTGCCGGTCCATAATATTCTGTAGCCCTTATTTACATCGGTCCTGTTATTTCCTTCTTCTATCTTATAAAGGTAATTTTTTTCGTTCATTTTGTACTCATAACTCATTAGTAACTCATTAGATATAGGTACATAATTATTAATATTTATGTTACTAGCAAAAACAGTGTTTCTAAGGTAGAGATTTTGAGTTTTGGCATGTCACATAATATTTCGTATAAACAATTAAAGTAGGTAGATGAAATATGTACATTTTCGACGAACGACTGTATATTTTTTCGTTCGAACTTCGAGAATACCGAACTTTTTCGCGGCGGTTTCAAGAACCATGGCCGCCGCCGGTTAATGCAAATCACTGAAAAGTAAAAACCAAATAACTCATAACCGACGCTGGGAGTTATTGTGTTGTGTTTTTATTCTGATTCTCCAGACAACGGCTCCAATGTTTTTACCCTGGTCCGAGAACTGGACGCTCCTCACGCAAATACGAAGCCATAACCGATAACGCCAAAGGTAAAAACGCGGCGTACCGTGTATTAAATGCGTCTCTTTAATTTTCTTGAAGAAAGCGCGGGAGGAAACGGCGTAATGAGTGTTGCCAGACGCAAAAACTATGTGTATAACGACGTCGCCCATTTATTGAGTTCTTGTTGATGTAAAAAGTGCATGGTGTTTTAAATGTAGGTACCTACGTAGCGGCACATCGGGCGTATTGGATGGAATGTTACATTTTTTATAATGTCGCCATTAAAATGCCAATTTACCACTTAATAAAGGTTATTATCGGACCCTTTAATGTACTAACTAGTAACTTACTTGACGCCTTCGTGGTCTCGTGGTAGAGAGCGCGACTCTTGACTCGGAGGTCGTGGGTTCGATTCCAGCGTTGGAAACATGTTATTTCCAAGTTTGGTTAGGAGTTAGGACAATGAAGGGTGATCACCAATTGTCTGACAAGTAAGATGATCCATGCGTCGGATGGGCATGTAAAAAGTCGGTCCTGCTGTGGTCCTGCGCCTGATCTCTCGCCGATCGTGTCGGTCTTCCGAGTTCCGCCCCACTGGGTTATGAGAGTAAAGGAATAGAGAGTGCTCTTGTGTACTACGCACACACTTGGGCACTATAAAATTACCCGTGCGTAGCCGTCACCGAAGCCGGTGTGGGAGCTATTATTATTAACTAGTAACTACTAGCTCCGGCCGTGTTAATAAGGAATAACGTGGGGACTGGGGACCGTACATTTTCCCGCAAAAGCCTCGCATTTTCTTTTGTTTAATTATTTTGTTTATTCATTATTAAATCAAGTAACTTTGGTTACTGTTTGTTGACTCAAATAAACTAATATATATATATATATATATATATATATATATATATATATATATATATATATATATATATATATATATATATATATATATATATATATATATATATTAGTTTATTTGAGTCAACAATATATATATATATATATATATATATATATATATATATATATATATATATATATATATATATATATATATATTTAAATACTAAAATACTAAAAAATATTTTTTATAGTTTGAATATTTTGTAGTAAATTAACTATTTATTTATATATTTTTTAGTGTTTTACTCTATTTTTAGTGTTTAAATATTTAGTAGTAAATTTACCAAAAAAAATTTTAAAGCAAAAAAAAAAATTTTGTGTTTAAATATTTTGAAGTAAATTTTTGTGCAGGAACCTAGGTAATTACTATTTTAAACTGAAAAACAACTCAAACATCTATACTAATATTATAAAGAGGTAAACTTTGTTTGTTTGTTTGTTTAATTGTAATGAATAGGCTCAAAAACTACTGGACCGATTTTAAAAATTCTTTCACCATTCGAAAGCTACATTATTTACGAGTAGCATAGGCTACTTTTTATTTTGGAAAATATAGGGTTCCGTAAGATATTTGGGTTTTTCTGACACAAGGTGAAAAAAATCAACCAGAAAAGTTACTTATTTTGCGTACGCTGCCTAAACTATAAAAGATAGAACCATACAATGTTCTAAGTATATGTAGATCTTATAAATATCTACAAAAATGTCCGCGACACACTATAGCTATCTATGGCAAGTGAGGCACAACAACCATTTTTTTATTTAAAAATCTTGATTTTTTTTGGACTACATTTAAACGCATTTATTTTACTCATGCTGATAATCCTTATCAAAATAAATTATTTCATCACTAAGTACAGTTTGTGTAGATAATATTTGGTGTTTGAATGATTAAAATTGGACGTTTAGTTTAGAAGTTATGGCGAAATTAAAAATTGCGTTACGCCCGTTTTGAAGTGGGCGCTACCAAGGCGGGGGTGCGCAGTAGCGAAGATTATGACCGGTCCTGCGGCTGGTGAATTAGCTCATATACCCGCTGACATAACCCGATAACATAACAGCTGATTTGCCTATACCCTGCAAAAGGCTCCAATTCCCTGTGAGACGTAGCTTTTGCGGCGGTACCGACTAATGTGGGCCACGGGTAGTAATAATGAATACAAGTCAAAACTGCTGAATCGATTTTAATCATTTTTTCTGTAGATATATATTTAATACCCGTGCGAAGCCGGGGCGGGTCGCTAGTGTTAAATATTTTCGTATGAGAAAGTGATTTTGGAATTACGTATGTATGAGAAATTCCAAGTGTACCCGGCCTCTTAACGGTATGAAAAAAATACAATGTACTGTTGAGAAAGTCGTCTATAAAATGTTGGAATTACTTTTTACCACTTTAATATGAAATAGTTGAGTAAAAAAATATGTAACTCGGCAAAATTTTAGAGAAAATGGGCAAAGAATTGCTGTTAATTTTGGCAACTTGGAGCTGTAATTCATAAAAAGAAAACGACAGAAATAATCTATAGATAAAATTCTATCCAATTCGAGAAAAAAGAAAAAAAAAAACAAATTCTGCCAAAAAACACGATTCATAACAACCTAAATCTCACATTATATTACTCGCCGTGTAAAGACTACCACAGAATTAACCAATATACGCAGTTTCATCATGTACTATCAGAGAAGTTGATTCCTATGCAGATCGGGGACCTAAGTAATTTGGTTGCGTTACGTCAAACCATCCGACAGATCACAATTATTAACATTGAATTGACATATTCGACCAAATAATGTTGGTCTATCAACTGCATAGGAATCAATTTCCTCGATGGTACAAACTCGTATAGGTGCCTTATAGGTGTGTCAATGAAACTCGGGTTTGAGTACGGATCAAGTTTTTTAGTCAAATGTATGAGGATACTTAGGGCCAATTCACACCGGAATGGCAGCGGCCGGCCGCGGCAGAGGCGCGAAGAGCACTTTTAGTGTGAAATAATTTTAAATTTTATTTACATACTTATAAGTACTAGTATCGCTTGAAAACTTCTAAAAGTGCTCGCGGCTGCCGGCGGCCGCGCGCGTCGCCGCGAGGCGCCTCGAGGCGCCGCGCAGCGCCTCGAGCCCTTTTTGAAGTTTTCAAGCGATACTAGTAGTTATAAGTATTACTTTTTCTTCGGCAATAAGTGCAATAATAACCAATTCCATCATGTTGCTGCAAACACACGACACGAGTTTCCTTGCCGAATGTAGAATCTAAACTGAAAGGCACGCGTGCTCTGGAGGTAGCGCGCGGCCGCCAGCAGCCACGAGCGTCCACAAGCGGCCGCTAGCGTCCACAAGCGGCTGCGAGCGTCCGCCCGCGGCGACGCGAGCCGCCTCTGCCGGCCTCGCCGCGCCTCGCCGCGCCTCTGCCGGCCGCTGCCGGCCGCTGCCGGCCGCTGCCGGCCTCTGCCATTCCGGTGTGAATCGGCCCTTATATTAATATGGAAGTAACTCCTATAGCGCGATCTACACCATCTAGTGGTAGATGGCAAAACTAAAGCGTCTGATAATTTAAAAAAAAAAAAAACTTACACACGGATAACAGAACTAAAAAAAGTTAATATTATTGTATGACGCCAGATGGCAGCACTAAGATAAATATTGTACCATCGAGGAAGTTGATTCCTATGCATTTGAGAGACCAACGTCATTTGGTCGATCATGTCAATTCAATGTTAATTGTGATCTGTCGGCTGGGTTTGACGTAATGCGCCCAAACTAGTGTAGGAAACGAACCGATCCTTTGTATGGGGACCCCGGAATAATTCCTCAGTCGATGAAACTTTGCTGGGTTATAGAATAGTATGAGCCAATACTATCATATAAAAATCCAAAAAAAAAAACATTAGGAAATCAGTTATTTATACCTAAAAGTACAAATCTGTGTATATATCGAACGCCATAATTTCTCAGTCTAAATTTATTTTACCAAATGATTTATTTATACAAGTATGTGATACTTTATAAAAATCCAAAACTTTTTTCAAATATAAGTACCTATTGCTTTTGTATGATAATTCTTTTTTCTAACCTCATTTTCCCAGCAAAATTTCTCAGTATTTTTTTTTTCGCATATGACTTAAGAATGTCATTTGGCGTCACGAGTAAGAAAATCCAAAAAAAAAACTTGCCAATAAAAAAATATTAAAAATCTATAAAAAACTTAATATGCAAAATTTCTCAGCATTATTTCTTTTCAAAACTATGTTATGTAGTCAAATATACACACAAATACAAAATATCCAAAAGAAATACCATCCAGAACACCGAAATTTTAGAAGCGAAGCTATGTATCTATCCCGTGTTTACGCAATAATGTACCGTCTTGCTTTACTAGTTAGGTGCAGATTAGCGTCATCGTGCATATAGTACGACCTTGACCGCGTGACCCGCACGGTCTAGGGACGTCGCGGTCGGTGTGTGCATACATTTAACATTTTTCTTTTCTTTGTGCGTACGTAGACAACACAAAACTAATTGAGATGGATAACAGTGGCGTGGGGTGAAAAAAAATAAAGGTAAAGCCGGACCAAAAAACGGCTAACTCGTGAATAAGCAAAATTTCAATTCTTGTAAAAAAAACGTGCAATAAATTACATACCTGTATTAAGTGTGTTAGTTTACCTTTTCCATAACTACTAGGGTGCTTTGCTTGCATTGTGTGCGTTGCATGCAGTGTTAGTGTTGTTAGTATTCACCACCTTCACCATACATGACATCACTGGTATTATATGAACAGTGCATGTCGAGTATGATAAAAGTGGCTTTAAAAAAAGCCGTTTTAAGCACACGTCACTCACACTCACACACCAAAAATAAGTGAATACTGACTTGCCAGTGTAGATGTTTGTTACTCAATCATGCAAAAACTGGATTTAGATGAAATTTTGCATGCATCCCATGTCAAACATGGGAAGGAACATAGGCTACCTGTCTGAAGTCCACGCAGACGAAATCGCGGGCAAAAGCTAGTAGCAAAGAAATATCAGCAGAAATACGTACCTAAATGTTTAATTTTGTTATTTGTCGTCTGTCGTCGTTATTTAATATTATTATAAAATATAATAGGTAATCCGTAAGACAACAGTCAATTTGTACTAATGCTGCCATTTCTCACCTAACCGTGTCACGACAAATTACAAAGTAAGTAAAACAAACCTACCTTTACGATGTAACAAACAAAAACACAACACAACACTTGGCAAGTAAAATTTCACTACTTTCGATTCTTTTAAACTATATAATATTACAATCAAGCTAGCCCACTAACTAAATAAACAAAATTTTGCATATTACAATAATAACAGTACAAAATGAGTGCAAATTAGCGCGTAATATAATTGTTTATGTGAATTGAAATGACAGCACGCGCCGGTCGGCCGCTGCAATTAGCTCTGTTGTGATTGGACGAAATCTTTTAAAGCGAAACATGCGAAACTAAACCTTAACACATGACAAATAAAGACTAGGTAGGCTATGTGGGATCGGCTTGTTGTTCGACAATATCGACGAGTCGTTTGCATGTAGTAGTAATGTGTATGTGTGCGTGAATTTCATACATTTCAAATGTTTGGATTCCCGATGTTTTGAGCGAGTTCCCCGGCCACCGCCGCCGCACACTATGTACGCGTTCTGAGTGCGATCGTAAAAACGAGTATGTGTGCGTTTGCGTGATTTTAAATACATGGCGAATTATTTTTATGAAATTGTAGGAAGCGGGGTAAGCTATAATTATTAATAATAAAAAATGTATATATTAAAATTGGCCAAGGTAAGCCGGTAGGAATCGTGTTCTATGGAGGCTTCGCCACTGATAGATAATATATAATATATTTTTATCTTCGCTAAAAATTAAAAGTTATAGGTACCTACACGTAAGTATCTACCTACATAACATAATATTTTGTAGAATAGTAAATAATTAATAAAACTTATTTACCTCAGTGTTAATAATAGTTGCGTGTGTACGGTGAATTATACGGCTATTAATGAACCAAAGATTTCCTTTGGTAGGATTGGTCCTTATGGTCCAAGGATGGATTTAAGATGTGGAGCCACCGCGATTTTTGATGTTAGTTTTTTTTAATTTTAGCAGCTTCTGCCCTGGAGGAAAAAGGAGTCTCAATCTGTATAGAGGCATTAATTATGGTACTATTCCAAGTTCGGTACCATATTCGGATGACTTAAGAATGCTAAATTTATTTTAGGACTCATATTTGCACGATAAAGATGTTAAAACAACGTAAAAAGAAGAAGAAGAAGAAGCATTATTTAAACGCGCTAATCTTAGTATGAGTCAGTAATTACTGGTCCGATTTGAAAAATTCTTTCAGTGTTAGATAGCCCATTTATTGTGGAAGGCTATAGGCTAAATTTTATTACGCTAAGACTAATATAAGCGAATAAATAGAGGAAAATGTGAAAAAACGGAGGAAATTATTTGAAAGGGCTTATTTCACGATTTTTTCAGCAATTTTTCTGTTATTTGGCACAAATAAAAAGTAGAAACGTGAAGAATCATAGGCTGTTTATTGTGGACTAATTTGTCTGTGACATATCTAATTTACGTGGGCGAAGCAGCACGGAACGTCTAGTAATAATATAAAGCTGAAGAGTTTGTTTTTTTGAACGCGCTAATCTCAGGAGCTACTCATCCGATTTAAAAGAATCTTTCAGTGTTTGATAGCCTATTTATCGAGAAAGGCTAAAGCCTATATTTATCACGCTAAGACCAATAGGAGCAAAGATACAGAGGAATATGTGAAAATAAAGCTGAAGAGTTTGTTTGCTAGTTTGTTTGTTTGAACGCGTTAATCTCAAGAACTACTAGTCCGATTTGAAAAAAGCTTTCAGTGTTTGATAGCCTATTTATCGAGGAAGGCTATAAGCTATATTTTATCACGCTAAGACCAATAAGAGCAAAGATACAGAGGAAAATGTAAAAAAAAAACGGGGAAAATTATTTGAAATGACGAATATCTTACAGACTACTGGAGCAATTTTTATGTTATTTGACACGAATATATAGTAGACTACGTGAGATGTGGGTTATTAATTTGTGAAAAACATACGGTTTTCGAGAAATTTCAGATTTACGCGGACGAAGCCGCGTGGTACGTCTAGTAATATTAATATGTTTATTGCTCCATTCATCAACATGTCTTTGGCATGCAGAATAATGCGGCTATCAGCCTCCTTATATTAATTAAGCCCTGTCAACAGCGTTTTCGTTGGTTGAAAATCATATATTCTAAATTTTTTATTTTATTTTATTTTTACTATATTTTATCCAAAAATAATTCAAAAACTGGCATTTAAACATTCGATTCAATCGAAAATGATACCAAACTCGCCTATATACCTAAATCCCACGCAGTTATTGACCTCATACCTTGTTAAAGCTAAAAAACCCCCCTCCCCCACCTGCATGAAATATTCAGGTGGCTCCACATCGTAAACCCATCTTAGGGATATAAAGATCGATCCTACCCACAGATTTCTATCTAATTAGATCCCGCATGTGTATGTACTTCGCGTGCCATCGCGTTCCCAAAAGAGTATAAACTATATTCTTTCGAAAGTCTGTTCTTTAGTCTGCGCTCCACCGTTATCGGAATCGGACGTCAATCGGAATTCTAAAAATGCCTAATTGTGCCATATTGGGCTGTGGAAATTCGAATAGAAACGTTGGTATAAATAGTGGACACGTTTCTTATCATCGGTAAGTAATTTTATTATTTAATCATGTGTCCTTTATTTTAAAATCAATTATTTAATGTAAATCGTGTGTGGCTGTAGTTTTTACCATGAAATCTACGTAACTGCGTGTGTACCGCATGATTCATAATACATTGCCGCTTTAGTTAGAAAATTATAGAGCCCGTTCTGTTTGTCCGCTATTGAGCGCGCAATGGAAATAAAACAATCGATACTTTCACTCATCGCTTAGTTTCGAGGTACAGTCAATATTCTCATTTTTCTGTCAAATGAAGCAAATAGTGTTGTATATATTCTCGATTCTAATTAATCGATTTTCGAAACAGACATGAAACAGAGGAATGATAATGTTCGCTTTGGGATATTTTGTGACTGGGTAATTATATTTCTATACATTTTCTATACATATAATAAAACTGTAGAAACAAAAATTCTGTACATTAAAGGTATTAAAAAAATAATAAGCGGGGGGTGTCACTACATCGCTATAGAAGCTAAAACTTTTTTTCTACTGTCTGTCTGTCTGTCTGTATGTTTGTTCCACTATCACACGAAAACTACTGATCCGATTTGAATGCGGTTTTCGCAGATATATTTGTGTTCTTCCAACTTAACATCTGGTGTATAAAAAAAAATCCCCCCACCCCACTAAGGGGACCAAAGAGGGGGTAAGATTTTGTATCAACTGATGAAGTACAAATACTTTAAATGACAAAACAACGTTTGCCGGGACAGCTAGTTATGTAATATGTATGTATGTTCCTGTTTAGTGATTTAATTTAGAATAATATACATAATATATTACTAGCTGTCCTGGCAAGCACGTATCTTAAGATTTATCATTCCTCTGTCTATGAACTCGAATAATAATCGATTAAAAAATCGATATACCTATTAAAATGGCAAAAGAGTTGGGGCGCGGCGATTCCTTTGAATCGATTCCGCGCGTACGGGTATTCCCATCACTAAAGCGCTCTTGTGACGTCACAGTAGGTATGAAAAAAGTGACACGCTCGTGTTCATACAAATGGAGCGACATAGCGCTTCTATCTAGATCTTATTTCTGTGATCCTACCAAAGGAAATCTTTGGTTCAGCAAAAGCCGTATTCCTCGTTTTTTTGGCTTGTACGCACACGACTATAAGCAATTATTTTTGTTATTAATTATGTTTACGAATTGTACAGTTGCTTGAAAAACACCATAAATTATAAACTATCGGCTATGGCAGGGTCGGATTAAGTCTAAGCTCCTCAAGATAATAATTTATTATTATAATTATTAATTAATTAAGTACATTATTTATTTATAAAAATATAAAATGAAATATTTGGTGGATTTGTTACATTAGGAAATCAAGACGTATTTTTATTTAGGACGTATAATTAGGGCTGTTCCTGAGCAAACGACCTTGACCATGGCATACATTTGTCGCGTTGCCGAGATCGCACCAAAACTCTATTTTTTACTTAACTTACTTCAATATTGACCTAAAAAAAATTCTAACGGTAATTAAGTAAAAAGTGAAATTGTCAATCTATTGGCGAGTGTTTTAAAATAAACTTAATTTGTAAATACTTGGGAGATGCTGAATGTATGTTTGAATTTTAAGTATAAATTGGTATTACTTTGAAAGCTTATATAAGCCTGTTATTTATTTCCTATTTCTGTTCATCGTCATCATTGCTATATAGCAATGATGACGATGAACAAAAATAGGAAATAAATAACAGTAAAAAGAAAGGTTATAATTATACTGAAGATTATTGCTGTATATTTATTATAATTTTGTAGCTTTCAATCCTTTTCTCAAAGCAATTCAGACTCTTTTTAACCCCCTAAAACTTCGTTGTGGATAAAACAATAAGCTTGAATTTTCAGTTGCTAAGCAAGCGTTGTATAAACACGGAATACTTAAGTATTTAAAAATATTTCATTCAATTTGAACCAGTAGATTAAAATTGAATGAAATTTACTGAAACTTTACTTTGAAAATTACTGAATTTTTTTTTATTGAAACTGAAAATAATAAGGTTTTTACGGATGGGAAATTATTTCCCTTTGCCTGTTCATGACTAACCAAGATGGGGAATTATTTCCCTTTGACCGATTACGAAAGAAATGTATAAATAAATATACTAGTTAGTTGATCTGACTCTACTTTTGAATTTATTTTCCTCGATTAATGTGCACAAAATTGTTTAAGTTAAAACGAGCTTATGTATCAGTATGCGAATAAAGCATCCAATAAACAATAAAATACCTAATCTTTAGGAGGTGTTTTTAAAAAAAACCTTAATCAGACAAATGAAACTGTTTGAAACACTCCTGCGGACATAATGCCACTTTGCATTTTTTTAAAGGCATTATCTAAAACAATTGATAATAAAAATTTAAAATAAACTAAAATGATTGACAAATCTTAAAAGTTGACAAAAATAAATCCCCATTTTTTATATATAGTGACGCTAAATGGAGTTGCTAATGGACAATGAGAACTATTTCCCCACTTGCAAGTATGTATTTCAAATGAATCAAAACCACATAAACACTACGTTTTTGCACTAAAAATTATAACAAAGCTACAAATAATATAATAAATAAGTACATAACAAATGAAATATCTACTTATAAGAATCTTTTTTGAAGAAACTTTGCAGATTTATGTCTCCATCCTCTCTATGTGAAAATTGCGCAATTTTTTCAAAACTGACATTTATTTGATTCTTACATTGACACTAGACACTTGAAAGGGCTGTTTTGCTAGTAAGATAATGTTGTACTTATCTTAGATTCTATTTGTGAAAAGAAAAAACCATATAAGGCTGCCATTTCAAAGATATTCAGAATTTTAGATAGATTGAGAAATGAGAGGGTGGGAAAATACTTCCCTGTACCCGATTAAGGGTTAAGAACTGAAACTTGTTAAACGTTCTTAATTTTGTCACTTACTCACTGTCTGACTGACTGACTGATTTCTGTCCAGTTTTCGAGATACACTTAACATCGTGACTAAATTTGTAATCCCATACAAATGTAGATTATAAAGTTACATATTTTGCAGATTATGATTAAGAATAATTGTACCCGTATCATCGATATCTCCGGTATATCATCGGTAGATATCTAGCTGTTAGTGCTTTGGGTCTTAATCACGGGAAAACCTAAACATTTCATAATAATTTCTGTCCAGTTTCCTAGATACACTAACTTCGTGAATAACTTTGTGATCCCATATAAATGTATAGGATTACAAAGTTACATTTGCAGTTTATGAATCATTGTTGATTGTACCCGTACCATCGATATCTCGGGTATATCATCGGTAGATAGATATCTAGTTGATGTTTAGTGCCTTAAGAGCGGGCTGTGCAATTTTGCTGTGTTTTCTAATAAGTATTACGATCTCGGAAGACGATTGACTCAAATGAAATTGAGATTTATTTAATCATTGTATATTTATCTGATATTTAGCTAACGGAAAACACGATTCACTTATTTTGACTCGATACTCGATAGTTTTATTTTTCGAAATTATGAATCTTTTTGGGCTTTTAGCCTAATAAACGAATGCTCGAAATGGGGGTGTGCTTGGAAAAGTCGAAAGCAGAAATTATGAATACGCCACTTTGTTTGGACTAGTTAGGAGATAAACATACTAAGAGTCCTGACCCCTCCGAGGTGCGCCGGAGGGGAGGGGGGGGAAAGAAGGACCTATTTTTTGGTTTTTAGACTAATTTACGAAAACGGTGCTTCGTACGAAATTTTATTGTTCTACATAAGAAAAGCTAATAAAATTCACTACAACATTACACACATCAATACGACCTAAGGATATTTGTATTTTCTGAAATATCAGGAATTTTTGAACACAGTAAATAGATAAATAATAGCTTATTTTATGGTCTTTAATAAAACATAAAAAAACTCTTCTGGATTTTTTGCCTTTATGAAAAATCATTGATTTTTCAATGGCCATATAACTTTCGTAGGTATGTAACCAACAAATCATTATTTCGTTTTATAAAACAGAAAATTTCATTCTAATGAGAAAAAATCTTCAACATTTTTATTGCCAATGGTCAAATTAATAATAATGAATCCTAATCTATGGTTAGTGCACACTATTTTCACCTAAAATACATTTTTTGAGTCTTTCTGCGGTATGAGGCTCAAAATTCTTTGTAATTGCAAGTTATCATTTTTCCTGCTATCTAAGTTACTAAAAAATCTTTTAAATGCCTGTTCTAGTCACAATAGACCGAATTTATGCCAGAACAGCCTGTAGACCAGTTCAAGACCAGAATAATTTGGTTAAATCAGCTAAAAGTAAAGTAAAAAGGCTCCAGGAGAGCAACCAGTCCAGCAACGGTCCATATGATATCAAAACATTTTGTTTTCCAGCATCCCGATCTGGAAAATGCGGAAGGTTGATTTTTCATGAGTTTGGGAGATTGACCATAGTATCACAAGAAATTGTCTCTGATGCTGGTACTGGTAGAAATACTGGCTTGAATTTCATCTGGATTTACTACAATCACGTGTTCAAATAATTCTGTGGTGTGCTACTATCGTCAGCCGGGTCTAGAGAGTCATAATTCGTGTCATAAGGTGTAACCATAGCCAATCTCCCAAACTCATGAAAAAGCAACCTTCCGCATTTTCCAGATCGGGATGCTGAAAAACAAAATGTTTTGATATCATATGGACCATCTTAGTGGAAACCCTTCAGCACGGTTTGGTCGGTTTCTAGAGACTCGTTGCTCTCCTGGAGCCTTTTTACTGATCGCATCGGCTTAATTTTTGGCTGATTTAACCACATTATTCTGGTTTTGAACTGGTCTACATGCTGTTCTGGCATAAATTCGGTCTATTGTGACTAGAACAGGCATTTAAAAGATTTTTTAGTAACTTAGCAGGAAAAATGATTACTTGCAATTACAAAGAATTTTGAGCCTCATACCGCAGAAAGACCCAAAAAATGTATTTTTAGGTAAAAATAGTCTGCACTAACCATAGATTAGGATTCATTATTATTAACTTGACCATTGGCAATAAAAATGTTGAAGATTTTTTCTCATTAGAATGAAATTTTCAGTTTTATAAAACGAAGTAATGATTTGTTGGTTACATACGAAAGTTCTATGGCCATTGAAAAATCAATGATTTTTCATAAAGACAAAAAATCCAGAATTTTTTTTTATGTTTTATTAAAGACCATAAAATAAGCTATTATTTATCTATTTACTGTCTTCAAAAATTCCTGATATTTCAGAAAATACAAATATTTTAGGTCGTATTGATGTGTGTAATAAGTGTATTTGAAAATCGACCAATTTTAGAAGCTCATAGCTAGGCAACGATTGGAGATAGATACAAAGTGTAAAGGACAAAGTTGTAGTGAATTTTATTAGCTTTTCATATGTAGTACAATAAAATTTCGTACGAAGCACCGTTTTCGTAAATTAGTCTAAAAACCAAAAAATGGGTCCTTCTTTTCCCCCCCTCCCCTCCGGCGCACCTCGGAGGGCTCGGGACTTTTAGTATGTTTATCTCCTAACTAGTCCAAACAAAGTGGCGTAGTTATAATTTCTGCTTTCGACATTTCCAACCAGACTCATTCGTTTGCTAGGCTATTTTTAACAAATATAACTTGCACTACTACAATCACACACTTTATAAAATAATGGATAAAGGCAATATTAGTATTGTATTTCATTTTTAAATAATCATCATAAACACTTTTGGGACATACGACCTTTACTTTCGTGCTATAATTCGGGAACCGTTGTTACGCGATATTGTTCACTATTAGCCGCAGTGCAAACCACAATTCTCGGGGGCACGATTCTATTATTTATATACAAATAAACTTTCATATAACGAGCGCGATAAATAAAAGATCACTAGTCATAGTCAATCAATAAAAGAATTACTAGTCTGATAACGTCACATCCAAATCGGAAGTACCGCAAAAACGTTTTCGTCAGTACAAATTAAAATATATAAAATCATATTTTCAAATCGACTTTATTTATAAATCATAAGCTTTTATTTGATGATAAGGGTGAAATATGGTTTCCTAGGCCAAGTTCTACTAGAAATATGCATTTGTGCAATGAAATTAAATATAGGTCAAGTAGCCTATTGCGATATGCAACGGATATAGTCCCGAAATTATTTATATATAGATATAGTATCAAAATTATAAAAAAATATATTAATAAATAATAATATTTTGAAAAGTAATACCAAGAAAGAACTGGTTAAGTTTTTGCACGCAGGTCTTATTGACAAGAAGGTAGTTAGATATAAGTCCAGTTTGACCTACATGGGAGAGGTATCTGCACGCTTATCCAAAATAATGAAAAACAACGATATGCATGTCGCATTCAGGACAAATAATACTTTAAAACATCATTTGTGTCACAATAAAGACCGGATTGATAAAAAATATCAGTCTGGTGTCTATAAGATGATGATGATGATGTTATTTGCTTTAAGTAATTAAAATTTTCGTAGTAAGTGAAATTTAGTGAGAAAACAATGGAGCTCCTAAAGGAAAGAAAAGCACAAATAAAAGACAAATCAAAAACCCAAGAAAATCGAAAGAAAATAGCTGAACTGAGCAAAGAAATTCGAGAAACGATAAGAAGGGAAAGGAAATTAATAATAATAATAAAGCATATTTATTCAAGACTTATACAATTTGTTTTGTTTACAACCTATTTGGAGTTAGTATATTTCTTAAACTATGTTAGTAAAAATTATTGAAGCCTTGACCCCATCCGAGTATATGCCTCCTCCATCTCATTCCAAACCTGTCTATCCTTTGCTTTCTCTAGCCAGTTTGTGCCTGCCACTTTGGCAATGTCGTCCATCCACCTCATTTTTGGTCTGCCCCGATGTCTGTTCCCTGGGGGGCCTCTCCATTTTGTGATTTTGAGAGTCCATCTTTGGTCTGGGACCCTGGCTACATGTCCTGCCCATCACCATTTCATTTTTAGAGCATGTTTGAGAACGTCTGTAACCTTCGTCCTTTCTCTAATGGTTTTGTTGCTAGCTTTATGTATCCTCCTTAGCCTTAGCATACTTCTTTCCATGGCGTGTTGTGTAGTAAGCAATCTGTTTCTGGCCTTATTAGTGTACACCCATGTTTGGCTACCATAGGTGAGGCAAGGCAAAATACAGACATCCATTACCGTCTTTTTAGCTTTAAATTATAAGATCCTTTTAAAATTTCTTTGTGTGACCAAAACTTGTCCCATGAGCTTCTAATTCTTCTTTCAATTTCTTGATCATTACTGTCGCTGTTGAAGGAAATTTGTTTCCCTAGATAGACATATTCCTTTACATATTGGATCTGGTGCCTATCTATTCGTATAGGTCTCTGCAGACTGTTTGTTAAAGCCTTAGTTTTACTGGCGTTCATGTGCAAGCCAACTTTTTTGCTTTTGTTGTTCAAAGATTGCATCATTTGCTCAAGTTCTGAAGCCGAGTTGGCAAAAAGTGCAATATCGTCTGCAAATCTTATGTGGCTTAGTTGTCTATTGCCAATCCATATACCATTAGATTTCCAGTCCAATTTTTGAAATATCATTTCCAGAACTGCTATAAAAAGTTTAGGAGAGAGTGGATCCCCTTGCCTCACACCTCTTTCTATATTAATTTCTTCCCCTTTGTTTTCCAATCGTATTGAACTTGTACTGTTTGAGTAGATGTTTTGGATCACCTTTGTATAGCAGTAGTTTATATTGCAAGATGTTAATGCTTCCCAAATGGAGCAGTGAGTGATGCTATCAAATGCCTTAAGATAGTCCACAAACCCTATATATATAGGATGATTAAATTCTTTACATTTTTCTAAAAGTTGTTCGATTGTATGAATATGGTCTATTGTTGAAAAACTGGAGCGAAAGCCGGCTTGTTCTACTGGCTGCATAAGGTCAATTTTGTCTGCTATTCTGCTTAACAACAGTGATGAGAAAAGTTTGTAGATGCTGGATAACAAACTGATCGGCCTATAGTTACTGATATCTCTTGGATCTCCTTTTTTATACAGCAGAACAATTTCAGGCTTGCTCCATTGATACGGAACAGTTCCAGAAATAATTACCATATTCAACAGTCTAGTCAAGAATGTGAAAAGCAGTGGAGCTCCCACTTTTAAGGCTTCGTTACTGATATCGTCTGGGCCAGGACTTTTTTCTGACTTTAATTTTATGATGTGCTTTTCAAGCTCGTTATTCATAGTCTCTGTTAGGTTATTACTATCCGGCAGGTTTTTGTAAAGCTCTCTATAGTAGGCTGTTGCGCATTTAATTATTTCTTGTCGTGATTTGGTTCCTTTTTGTTTTTGACTGAGGTTTTGAATCCAGTTTTTATGTGTGCTCAATTCTTTGTAGGCTTGTTTAGCACTTCTAAATTTTGTCAAGTTTTTCTCTATAGTTGTCTTTCTGTAGTTCTGATAGTCTTCTCTAATCGCCTTATTAGTTTTCTTATAAAGAGATTTTAGTTCTTCTTTTAATTCTTTAGTTTTATTTTTCGTAGACTTTAATTCCGTTCGTTTGGATATCAAATCGAGTGTTTCTTTTTTAAATATTTTATGTTCTCTGTTGTTATTTTCCATTTTCGTATTGAGACTAGAGATGATGATTTTTTCAAGAATGTCATAGTATGTCTGGATATCTTGTGTTTTTTCTAGTATTTCACTTTGGGTAGACAAGTTTGTTTCCAGTGCTTTTAAATAATTTGTTTTTTCGCTTTTAGTTTTTAATGATTTTGAAGTTAGTTTGAAGTTTTTTCGACTTAGTTTTGGTGTACCTAGATCAAAGGACGCTCGCAAAAGTCTGTGGTCGGAAGGAAAGTTAACTTTATTTTATACTTCGAGATTTGAAATGTTTTTTGAATTGTTGTACATTATGAAGCCTACTTCATTTTTTGTCGTTTCGTCGGGAGAATTCCAGGTCCACCTGCGGCTAGGCCTTTTCTTAAAAAAGGTATTCATTATTAAGAGCTTATGCTCGTAAGCATATTGTATTAATCGTTCGTCTCTTTCGTTTCGGTTGCCGTAACCGTGTTGTCCCATTATTAAACATTCATGTTCTTGACGGTGTCCAATTTTTGAGTTAAAGTCTCCCATAACTATTGAGTTTTCGTCTGCTAAGTCGTGAGCTTTTGCTAGATCTGCATAGAACTTATCGATATCATCGTTGTTCGCGTTCGCTGTCGGGGCATAGACTTGTATTAGTGATAAAGCTTTATTGTCAATTTTCATTTGAAGTAGGGCTACTCTTTCTGAAATGCCATTAAAGTTAACTATATTCTGTTTTAGATTTTTCTTTATTAAAAAGCCCACTCCATGAAGCCCTTTTGTTTTGCCTATAAAGCAGAAGATGTGGTTCTCATGCTCTTCGATTCCAATCCCCATTCTTCTTACTTCGGCAAGTCCTACGATATCATGTTTTACTTTTTCTAGTGCCAGTATCAGTTCGAGAAACCTTGTTGTTGTAGCTAAAGATTTCACGTTGTATGTACATATTTTTAATGAATTTTGTTTTCTGGTTGATCTTTTTGATGGAGGGTGGTGGTCGCTTAAAATCCCACGGGGACCAGCCGGGCTGGGACTTGTTGTAGATGGTGTGTTAGTTTTTATTGTTTCAGTATTTAGTAGTTCATTCCGGATGGTGGAGTTTCTTGACTGCTATTGGTTGTTCTGGTCATTAGTCGGGTGTGATTGTTGCTTAGCGAAGATGGGAGCATTAGTTTTGGTGATTTTTTTGGGCTTATTTGCAGTTTCTCTGTTCTTTTGATTTTTAGTGGGAGTGTTTGGAGAATTCGAGGAAGAACGTTTTCTTTTTTCATTGCCAGTTTCTTTGATAATTAGTTCATCATATCGAATGTAAGCAACCTTTCCTTTGCCTAGTTCCTCTTTTAATTTGATTCTTAACTCATTTCGTTTGTTTAAAATGTCTTTCGGGAAGTCTTCGGTGACAAAAACATTAGTTGGGATGCTCTTATTATTTTTAAGAACTTCTACTTTTCTCCAAAATAGTGTGAGTGTCACTAATATTGGTCTCGGTTTCTCTGAATTTTTCTTACCAAGTCTCCGAACATTACTAATCTCCCACTTATCCCATTTTTCCATACTTTCGTTACTGCAAGAGTTCAAAGTTTTTAACACAAGTTCAAGAAGATCAGTGTTGTCCTTCTCGGATTCCTCAACTCCGTAGATGATCAAGTTGTTTTTCCTTGCTTCTCTCTCTAAGCTTCTTACTTTTGTTTTTAAAATATCGACCTCTTCTTTAAGTTACTTCGTTTTTTCAGTGAGTGGCTTTAACTTTTCATCTAATGTTTCTTCCAAAGTTTTCGTAAGGTTCTTGGTTATATCTCTATTTTCATTTTGCTAAACAGAGTTTCTATTTGTTTATCCATTTCTCAATTCGGAAAATTTCTCCCTTTATTTTGGTAAAAATTCCCACTGTTGGCAATAATCTTATCTTGGCAACACTAAGTTGTAGGCTTACTTGCGTAAATACTCTTGACAGGATTGACAGTGACAGTGAGTGACAGTGACACTTTTCGTTCGGTCAAAGTCTATGCTCTAACCTCAAACTCGGATACTAACCTGTTAATGTTATAGTTATATGTATGTTTTTGAGCAAATATTTCGCCACTTATCTCTGTTTTCCCTTGGATTTTCGACAGTTTTCGTAGTGATCTTGGTGAATAGGCTGCTGAACTGCAGTTTTCAAACAATTTATGGTGAAACACTTGTATTTAGCCACAAAAATATGTTAATATCGTCGGAAAGTATTTACGACGTGCACACTTGACAGGTACCCAACCGGAAATTAAAAAGAACGAAAAAACTAGAAGAAGAGATCCAAATAACAGGGGGAACAAGAAAGGTTTTCAAGGAATTAAGAGAATGTGGCAAGGAATGGATACCAAAACTAAAAAGCAACAGAGCTAAACAAGAAACAACTCGTAGAAGAATCCAATGTGTTGCCACAGACTACTACCGAAAACTTTACTCGAACAACGACACCGAACAAGAAAAGAACGCCTATGAAAACTCTAACATAAGCTGTACAAAAGTGCCACCAATACTCTTGCAAGAAGTACATAAAGCTATAATGACACAGAAACTAGAAAAAGCCCCAGGACCCGACAACATAACAAACAAGCTAATTAGAGGCACCGAAGAGGAAATAAGCTATTTAACCCCAATCCTAACCAAGCTATTTAACGAAATTATAACAACAGGTAAAATACCGAAACAATGGAAAGAATCACATATCATACTCCTCCATAAGAAAGGGGACAAAGATGACATCGGTAACTATAGACCAATAATTAGCATGATATCAAACGTTTATAAAGTCTTCGCAAAGGTAATTTTGGAACGGATAACAAGAGTCCTAGACGAAAACCAGCCGATTGAACAGGCAGGCTTTAGAAAAAATTATAGTACTATAGACCACATCCATACAATCAAACAAGTTTTTGAAAAGTATAATGAATACCAGAAGACACTGTATATATGCTTTATAGACTATTCCAAAGCATTCGACAGCATAAAACATAAATTTATCTGGCGGAGTCTAAAAGAGCAAGGAGTGGAGGAGGTCTATATAAAACTAATTAAAGCCATCTACAAAGAAAGTAAAAGCCGCATCAAACTAGAGTCAACTGGAGACCCATTCCCAATTGATAGAGGCGCAAGACAAGGAGACCCATTATCTCCTAAACTGTTCAACTCTGTGCTGGAACACACATTTAGGCGATTGAACTGGGATAACTATGGGATTCTAATCAATGGTGCTCGCCTTAACCACTTGAGATTTGCCGATGACATTGTCATACTAGAAGAAGACCCTAAGATACTAGAACACATGATGAAAGACATAGCAGAAAGAAGCAGAGAAGTAGGCCTAGAAATAAACATAGACAAAACCAAGCTAATGACCAACTCGACAGAAGTCCACATAGAGGCATGTGGAACTAAACTTGAATATGTATACTTAGGACAAATTATATCCCCAGAAGACCCTATGTCTAAGGAAATAAACAAAAGAATAGCCTGTGGTTGGAAGAAATACTGGTCGTTGAAAGAAATTATGAAGAACCAAGACCTAGGCATACACACCAAGAGAAAAACTTTCAACACATGTATTCTCCCCTGTATGACATACGGGTGTGAAACATGGACACTAACGAACAAACACAGAGAGTTACTAGCCAAAACTGAAAAAGCAATGGAAAGAAGCATGTTGGGAATCAGGCTTAGCGACAATCCAAAGCTCAGAAATAAGAAAAAAGACAAAAGTAACAGACATAATAGCACGCATAGGTCATTTGAAATGGAGTTGGACCGGGCACATGTTGCGTTGCAAATTATTCAAGTGGAGCAAACAAGGAACCCAGAGGAGACACCAGAAGACAGGGGCGTCCGAAGACAAGATGGAGTGACGATATCCGCTTAACTCTAGGACCATACTGGACCAGAGCAGCGGAAGACCGAGCTCATTGGAGAGAGCTGGAGGAGGCCTATGCCAAGAGGCACACCGAAGTGCGAGATATAATCTAACAAAAAAATTACCAATTCTAACCAAAATGTAAAACGTATATTTCCGAACAAAAGGGCTAATTATAAATTAAAATTTTCGTAGATTTCCCTTTTTTAACATATTTTATGATTACTATTAATTTTATTAATTATTGTTAACAAAAATTTATTAAAATATTGCCTAAAATTTTAAATAATTTTACTAATATGGCCCATTTGATCTTGTTTTGAAATTGTGTTTGTATTTTCTAATTTTATTTTATTTATACTGCTCTTAGTTAAGATTTAAATGTATTCTCGTAGTTTTAAGTTATTTATTATTATTAAATTTCTAGCTTGTTATTACTGTTATAATTAACTGGCATGTAATTTTAATTTTATTTAATTCATAATCATATTTTATCGATTTAATTGTGTTTTGTTAAGAAATCAATACTGTATCTGTAGAGCTATAATCGTGAATGCTGTGTCGCCTGTTAAGGTGCATGCATCGGTACAGATTGCTATTATTGTGTTTAACAAGGTTTTAATGTATGTACCGTTTGGTGTCCTTAATTTAAGTAAATAAATAAATATAGGATCGATTATCCTAAAATATGCGATAGCGTATACGTTGGTCAAACTGAACGCAGCTTAGAGACTCGGTTTAAAGAAAATATTATCGTGGCTTATAGAAATGGTCATCCTGACAATACTTAGTCACATTTTGATAAACCATAAACATCTTTTAGATAATAATCATACAGTGCCCAACATTATGTCAAGTATTTTGCCGCGACTTAAGACCTTCCCCCTACGAAAATTTCGTAATTTACCGTTTTTAGAGCCTTATTATTAAGTCATAATTTGAAAGCTACAAAATTATTATAAAAATACAGCAATAATCTTCAGTACCTATATTATGAACGTTCCTTTCATAGTTATTAATTTCCTATTTTTGGTTTTTATACTCATGATATCAGCTTTCAAAATAATACCAATTTATTTAAATTGAAGCATACATTCAGTATCTCTCTAGTATTTACATAATATTACGATTATTTGAAACACACGTCAATAGATAGACAATTTTATTGGGTACATATTTGATGTTTGAATTTTTTTTAGGTCAATTTGGAACTAAGACATGTAAAAAAATAGGTTTTTGGTTCGATCTCGGCACCGCGGCAAATGTATGGTCAAGGTCGTTTGCTCAGAGGATGGCCTTAAGTGTAAAATTAAGGTTTTTAGATTTAGGGCTGTAAGGTTAGAAACTTGGTTCTACATGAGATTACTACCTTTTGACACCACGAACTATAATATTATGTACTCGTCTTGGCAACATTTTTACATGAAAATGTTTTTGGTAAGGTCTAGTTTTTTTCTTTTACAAATATGATTTAATAATATTTTCGTTTATGTATGCTTTTCTGCAAGAGACGTGTACAAGTAACTCTTCTTTTTCAAGTATAAGCTCTATTAATACGTCGTTTCATTTTATGCTGCATTTTTTATGTTTTCCACTCCTTTTTAGAGTTTCGTACCCAAAGGGTAAAAATTGCCCGTCTGTCTGTCTCCAGGCTCTATAACAGCAAATACTAGTTTAAGCAAAATATTTAAGGGGGCTCCCATACAAGAAACGTGATTTTTTTGCTCGTAAGATTCAATAATGGCAAAATCCTTAATAATTATATTTGTACTTTAAAATTAAGTTATAATAAAATTAAAATAAAATAAATATGTAAGGAATCTCATACAAAAAACACATTATTTGCCTACTTTCGCTCTATAACGGTACAGAACCCTTCGTGCGCGAATCCGACTCGCACTTGGCCGATTTATTTTTCTTTACTGTCACTTTTTAAGCCATTGAGGCTTTGTTGCACATAATGCAATGTTCCATAACGAGCAACAACCAGACGGTAACGTGTGTTAGTGTCAAACAAACAACCGCAGCGAAAAAAAAATCCTAAATCTATTACAACAATTTACTTATTAGCCACGAATGAATAGCGCGCGGGGTGGCGGGCGGCGCGGCGGGCGGCCTGTACCTCCCGCCCGCGCCCCGCGCATACACCTCGCTCGCTCCCGATTGCTATATCAAATCTGTCTATGTAAAATGTTTTTAGTTTTTAATACGCTTGATGATTTTTTTGATATTTTTCTAGTTGAAAAGAAAGTTGACAGTGTACTTAAATCAATAAATAAAACAGAAAGAGAAATTTTGCCCTGCTAGTAAAAAGGCAATTTTTAAAAATAGTATAAATACATGGTTTATGTTTTGGATTTTCATTTTGTGGCTATAAAACTTCAATATAATGTCATTCCCGTAAAAAAGTTCGACAGAGCAATTTTGGCGTCCAAGCCACGCCAAAAAAACATATTTTATTAAACTTTGGGTGTTTCTGCTGGGATAATTTTTTGGATATTTCATACATTGTTTCTATACGTTCCATGAATATGTAAAGTGAAAAAAAATTCGACGGAGCATTTTTGCTACAAAAGATATTAATTAATTACGAATTCAGGTAAAAATACCTAACTTCTATTATTATTATTTTTTGGATATTTATACAAAACTTTTAATTCATTGATACTTTACCATGATATAAAGTTTTTTCTGACTGAGGAATTACTCCGAGGTTCACTTGGTTCGTTTCCTACACTAAAACTACGTAGGTCCCCCATCTGCATAGGAATCAACTTCTCTGATAGTACATGCCGCCCACCAAGGCCAAAGTAAGTAAGACCTTTGGACTTATAAATAAATTTGAAATAAAAATTACAAGTCTATTTTAAAAATACACTTTAGATTGTCATAGTGTTACATATGAAACAAGTAAGTGGACTGTTTAAATTAAGAATCTACATTTTCCTATTTTAAACCATAAGAACAATTTTATGGGTAGGTACATATTTATTCCGCAATGGGAAGTATACAAAGTTTTGAAGTAGGTCTGAAGATAACCTGACTTCGTTCGAAGAGTAACTACACGTACTATATTGTCTTTGCCAGGATGAGTGGCAGTCACTCTGCCATAAAGCCACCGACAGGGAGGCATGTTATCTTCCTTAATGATAACAGTGTCACCAATTTTGAATTGGTGAATGGACGCTGAATTCGCTTTAATATATCGCACAAAAAATTTGGTGAGGTATTCTTGCGACCATTGTCGCCAAAAAGCCTGAAGCATACGTTGAGCGTGTTGCCACCTCCTTAATGAACTTACATTTGATGTCTCTAGGTTCTGATTAGGAACTGTTACCAGTGGTTCTCCGATGAGAAAATGTCCGGTTGTCAAAATAGTGTCTGGATCGTCCTTGATCACAGACAACGGACGAGAGTTCAGACATGCTTCCACTTGAGCAAGGACCGTTGCCATCTCCTCGTAGGTTAGGGTGGAGTTGGCAACGATTCTTTTCAAGTGGTACTTTACCGACTTTACACCTGCCTCCCACGAACATCCAAAGTTGGGGGAATGGGGGGGTATAAAATGCCATTCACAATTATTGACTCTAATGCTTCGGCAACTTCTGTGAGCAGCTGCTTCTGCTCAGCTATATAATGTTTTTTGAGCTCAGCTTCTTCGATTACCAATCTAGTTACCATGACTGCACCGCATAATTCAAGTCTCGGTATTGATACTTGCTTCACAGGTGCGACTCTCGTTTTTGCTGTAACTAATGAGACGTTAACCTTTCCTTCAGGATCCAAAGTTCGAATGTACACCACTGCTGCGTACGCTGATTTAGATGCATCGCAAAAGCCATGCAGCTCAACTTCGCGATCAGCTTTAGATGTCCCCAACCATCTTGGTACTCGTATTTTAGTCAATTTAATTTGTTCACTACGGTAAGTTAACCATTCTTTTAGTAAGTTGTCTGGGGCGACTTCGTCCCAGTCAATGCCTGCGAGCCACAGCTTTTGTATCATTATCTTGGCTAATATTATGTTAGGTCCAACCCACCCTAGCGGGTCATAAAAACGTGCTATGTCCGATATGATTTTTCTTTTTGTTACAGGTTCCTGCAGCGTCGGGAGGCTTACTACGAAACGGAATGCGTCTTCACTTCGGTCAAAGGTAAGTCCCATTATTTTTAATAGTTCGTCTTCTTTTATTTTATTATCCTTTCCCTTTCCTGTCGTCCCATCCTTTCCTTCCATTAGTTCATTAAGTTTTTCATTGTTGCTTATCCATTTTTGTAGTTTGAAATCCGCCTTACCTAATAACTCATTCATTTCCTTAAACAGCTTAATACCTTTGTTCACATTTTGAACTCCACTCATAAAATCGTCTACGTAGAAATCATTTATTGTTTTCTGAGCTGCTATAGGATATTCTTCTTCGTGGTCACGCGCTATTTGCTGGAGTGCCTTTACATCCAGTTAAGGTGCAGAAGCTGTACCGAAAGTAACTCTGGTAAGTCTATAATGGTTTATTTTCTCATAAGGATTTTTCTCCATAGGATTCTTTGATAATTATTGTTGTCACGTTCATCCGTCTTCACTTGCCTAAGCATCTTAATAATGTCAGCTGAAAGGGTGCCGTGCGCCACTTCATGATGATATGTCTAAGTTCTGGTTGGATTGTCGGTCCTACTAGGAGATGATCATTCAGTGATTTGTTATTTTTTCCTTTGCAGGACGCGTCGAAAACAACTCTCACCTTTGTAGTCGTTTTATCATCTCTCACGACCGCGTGATGTGGTAAGTAAACGGCATTTTCATTGTTGATTTCTGTTTCAGGTATAAGTTCCATATGATTAAGAATGAGATATTCATTTATTACTTCATTATATTTAGTTTGCAATGTTTTATCTTTATTTAATCTGTGTTCTAGTGATTTCAGCCTTTTCTCTGCAATTTCCAGACTTCAGTGAAGATGTTACTTGAGGATTCTGGTTCTTGAACGGAAGACGAACGACATAGCGACCATCTGGATCTCTACGTGTTGTCTTTGCAAAGTATTCTTCACATCGTTGTAAATCTATTCATCGTGAGTAAATAAACGTTCCTTTGGCATTTGAATATCTGATTCAATTTCCCAAAATTTCTTTAAGAGATTGTTGTTATCGTCCGAGCGAGTACAACAATGTAGTGATGTAAGTTGACCACTCGGTTTAGCATTACCGTTGACTACACCTGATAAGATCCATCTCAAGCTTGTTGCTTGAGCCAAAGGTGTGCCAAGCGGTCCCTTTTTAAGCTTTTTAAGGCCGTCTTTAATTATCTGCGCATGCACTTCTGCGCCAAATGGATGTCGATCTTGTTCGGAATATTATACTCCGGATCAGCTAAATTAAGGGAATGTAGTTCATCCCACTGTATAGTGTCTACCTTTTTGCTGGGTAGAAAGGACGTGATACATATTTTGTTAATCACGTATGCCCGCACTGTTATTGTAAAATAGGGGTCATATAGAGATTGGAGCTGAATATCAACTGTTGCTTTGGAGACGATGGTTGCACTGCCACCCAAGCATGATATTTGTCCCTCAGCTGATATCTTCTTTAGTCCTAGGAATTGTACAGCCGATTCGGTTATGAATGAAGACTGCGATCCTTGATCGATTAAGGCTCGTAATACAAAGTTTTCTCCGCTTCGGGAAGATGCTTTGACTAAAGCTGTTGCAAGTAATACTTGCTGATAAGTACGTTTGCTAGATGAAACACATGAGACTAATTGCGTGGAAGTAACATTAGACGCGGCAACACTCTCACTTGCTTCATTGTTTCCGTTGTTGTCACCCTTAGGGTGTAAAAGAGAGTTATGTGCTCGTTTGCACACCCGACACTTCACCTTGCTGCGGCATTCTTTGACAGAGTGACCACTACCCAAGCAATTAAAGCACAAGTTATTGTCAGTGACGATTTGACGGCGTGTGTCAACTGACGCTTTATGAAACTGCGTACATTGGTTAATTCCATAGACTTATAATATACGGTTAATTCTTTGGTAGTCTTTACAGAGGACACAAGTTTAACAGTATTAGAAATATGTAAAGCCTTTATTTTAGTAGTAAAATTAGAAGGTTTATTACTTGATTGTGACAATCGGTTAATAGCTGAAAATCGTTCTTTAAGGAAACCTTCAAAAAGTTGATAAGTGGGCAATTCGCCAGAAGTAGTTTTTGCGGTACAGTAAAACTCCCACTGACGTCGCGTTTCTGGGTCTAGTTTCAGATTGATAAGAATTATTACAATTACATCCCACGTGTCACCTTTAACACCTAAACTTGCCAGAGAAGCCATACATTCATTTGTAGTGTCTACAAGTTCCTTAAGCCTGGATACTGGACTCGGTGATGAGGTTTCTCTGACTCAAAAGTCTTTTTAGAACGTGATGACATATCCACTTTTTGTTGTTGTATCGTTCATTCACCATTAGCCAACAACGCTCAAAGCTTCTCTCTTCAATAGCTACATGTTTAATTAATTGTTCAGCTTCTCCTTTGAGGTAACATCAGAGTGGACATCCGTACATGCGACATCCGACAACTTGATCCGTACTCAAACCCGAGTTTCATGTAGGTACAAACTCGTATAGGTGCCTATAGGTGTGTCAATGAAACTCGGGTTTGAGTACGGATCAAGTTTTTTATTCAAATGTATGAGGATACTTATATTAATATAGAAGTAACTCCTATAGCGCAATCTACAACAATTTACCTGCCATCTAGTGGTAGATGGCAAAACTAAAGCGTCTGATAATACACTAACACACAGCGGATAGTTACAGAACTAAGAAAAGTTAATATTATTGTATGACGCCAGATGGCAGCACTAAGATAAATATTGTACACGCCGCAAGGCTCGAGTCGGCTTTCCGCGCTTAAATATATTTTAAATCTAATAATTAATATATCGGATCGTCGAGCGGTATTTGAAACTGATTCAATGGCCATGGAATAACATTGCATTCATCCTCCAAGATTGTGGGCGTACCTACATAAGTTATCTACACTGAACGTGATTAACCAGATATCGTCAGATTTGGAGCTGATGGGTTTAGGAGCATACACCGTTCCTTCCGACATTCATAATAATTCTAGATATTTGGCAGGTGATGTCAAATGTCCATCGTCAGTTAGACAGCGTCACTCAAAACCCCATCCGGACGTACTGGTCGCTCCAACAGATAACATACATTATGAAACTTATCTCAAAATAAGTTGCCAATAGACAAGTTAATCGCGCACGCCGATACGGCCGTCCTGCATATCACACGTCCTCGTGTGTCCTATCTCCAAGTCAGAAACCAACAAAATGAACACTTTATGCTCCTTTACTATACCTACGCTCGGCCAAACTGACCATACTGGATTCTTATAACATTACTATAGATTCAACAACATCTTGTCTGTCATGATAAAACTTTGCAAAATAAACAAACTGTGATAAACAACTCAACATGAATACCATCAACATTACCCAATGTCAACGCGTACCAAAAAGTCTTGTGCCACTCAGGCTGCATTTGATAAATAGGCTACAGTTGCCATATAGGCTATTCTACAGGCTCCATTTGCCACACAGGCTATGCCAAACAGACCAACATTGCCTCACAGGCCAACATTGCCACATAGGCCACCATTGCTACACAGGCATTTATTAACTTTGATGAAAACAAAATACAAATCTCTAGTCTCGACATAATAAAGCTTTTCTGTTTGACGCCGTTACGGTGCGTTGACTCCTGACTCATCCTGAGTCCTGACGTAAAACTATACCAGAGTTAGATCATCATGTTCAATCTAATAATGTTATGTCAAAACATTATTAGATTGACCGATTGCATGCCTCAAACATATCAATTATACACACATCAAAAAGCTCAATTTTATTAACTGCGTCACTATTCACAGTGTGATAAAGGGTGAAAGAATCTATAATAACACAAAAACGTAATCTTTGTCATATCGCATGCCTGATGCCACTAAAATTCTCAATCCTTACTTTGGGGATCAGCTTTAATTCAGGTTTAACTATTCCAGAGTAAGACTATAAGAACTTACACGAAATAGGTGTACCCAAGATATCATGATCCTTTCATCTGTCAAATCTCTTTCCACGATAATATTACCATTATTTAAAATGCATTGGTTATAAACAAACGTAAAATAGTAACTGTAAATTGTGTTATTCTTTACTACAACTGTAGTCATTAATTGTTAATTACAATCCACACTTAATTATTACCAAATACTACCAATACTCGTCAAAATAACTTTGCGATTTAAAAGTATTGTATCATTCCAATATCGAATTAAAACTTTGATTGATTTATTCGTTACTGCTCAGCAACGTACTGGCTACACTTTCCTCGGTCAAAGAGCACATCATTCATTGAAACTAAATCAGAATGCAAACATCTCACCAACTTAGATGCAGAAAAGTCCACAGTAGCTCATAAAACAGTACAAATATCAAACCGACGTTCAATCTGGTCATCCTTAGTTTTGTTTTGGCCACTCTGTCAAGAGTCAAGACGTGATCCTTTCGTTACACCAATAGCAAACGTGAAGTGACTTTCTCACAACTCCATCATCTTTAGCCCTTTAGCCTTAACCCCGGAGCAGCTCCTCCCAAAAAACCAGATTTTTCTGGTGGTTGGTTGAGGAGCCGCAGGCCAAAAACCGAGAGGGGACCCAGAGCGACGACCTAGGTCTTTTACATTTCTGTGGTGTAAAGTGATATAAATACCTACCGTTTGTGAAATTGTGCGGTGATCCGGTGAGCGGTTTAGCCAGAAAACCGGAAAAACCAAAAAATCTAGATCGCGACCTAGGCGGTCTAGATTTGCAGGCGACCAGCGGACCGACCCTAGGATCCCTCACCGGCAACCGGAGGTTCCAGACACCGAGCTAAGTGACGTTTTTTAGACCTTAAATATCCTAAAAATAAGCAAGAATTTTAACTCTAATTTTGACTGACTTCCAGTGAATTTAGGAAGCCGAAACTTTGTGAATATATAGCTTTACTAGTGAATAATAATAATATCTTAGCCCCGTTAGTCGTAATTTAGTAATTTTAGTATTATTTAGGATTTAAGTGACCAGTGAAACTCCATAGTGAAAAAACGCGGAGGCAGTGCCACGCCCCCAACTAAGGAATTTCACTGATAGCAGCCCTAATTTTATATCCCTAGCATTAGAACACATTCAAAAACATAGTTTAGACGGCATAGTATATGTGTGTCAAATTCTATTTAAATTGGTCCAGTAGTTTAGCAATAATTAGCTTTTTACGTAATATTTCAGTGACGTCAAAAACGAAACTAGGTCAAGAGAATTAGGGCTGCGCATGACGAAGTTTTCGCCGGTCAAGTATTATTTGTGCGGTCTATTTGTTAAACTGTGTCAAAAAATTTACCCAAATTAACATACAATTATAGTAAACATATTCTAGGATATATAAGAATTAATAATCAGGAATAGGATACAATTAGTAAATTACCAAAATTCGGTTAAATATATATTAAAAAACAGCTAAACAATACTTAAAATTAAAACCATATACATTAATTATATAAATAACGCAGAAACAATCCAAATTTAACTTTACCATTTTAAATAATACAAAATAAATAGTTTATTTTTCAAAATTCCCATCAGGTTCATTCCCGCTCATTTGTTAAGACACATCCAAGAATCGATAACCCTATTTTACAGACAAGACAAACAACTAGCATTCAGATAAGGGACTCCGCCCATAAAGCAATGGCCGCCGTCGCATAGTCCGAGGGATGACGAGGAACTTTGTTCTTTTAAAAAAGTAAATAATTTAAATACATTAATCAAATAGTAAAAATATTTTAAAAAAACTAACTTTTTAATTTGAATTTAATATTAAATAAATAAAAATAGCATTAAAATAAAATTAAAATAACTTTAAATAGAAAATACGCCAAGTTTAGTACCCAAAATCTAAGAAATTAAAATATTAAATTAATTAAAACATTAAGTATAAATGATATAATATATTCCTTATAATACAGGGTGTAATAAGACCACTTCCGATAACTTTGGGGTATGATTATACTACATTTTCTGATTACGAAAATGTATTTTTTTTAATTTTATTTTTTTTTAATTTTTATTTTTATTTTTTTTATAATTAATACCTTTTAAACATGATAATAAACCACATAGAAAAATAATTTAAAATATTTTTTTAAATTTTATTATTTTTACTCCATTATGCAATAGGCAGCGCGCGGTCAACGTTTTCGTGTGTACGAAGTACCTACGAACTCGAGAACGTTGACCGCGCAATCAGCTGTTAGCACTTAGCTCCGGGCTCCGGCCTACGCACGCGTCGAAAGGTCGTATGACAGGTCGTAGGACAGAACACACAGAAACCCTAATGTATGTGGTGTCTTTTCAATTTTAAACCCATGAAGGTCGCCATGACGTGGAACTTAGAACTCTCACCTCTGACCTCTTATCTAAGTTACTTGCAGTGTTAAAAGTTTAATGGTAACTCGTAGAAAACTGTAAGCAACTGTCTGTGCACAACTTGCTACAGTATGGCAAACTTAGAAGTTTGCCATACTGTTGTACTTGTAACTAGTCTAAGATTATTAGACTACATAGTTACAAATATTTAATCGTAACTAAGTAACGAAACCAATGCGGATGAACTGTCTATCCGCAATCGTCACTTATCAATCGAAATTACAGATGATACACGAAAAAGCCTCATACATAAAACTGGCAATTAACTTACGTGAAAAATGTTGAATGTGTTCTTACTTAAGCAATAAGACCAGTGACCACCAACAACGTCAAAAACACTTCTCGTTTTAAACGAAATCTATCACACGGCACACCACAAAGTATTTTAACACAACTGAAATAATTAACACTTAACACAATAACTACTACCACGTTTTGATACTTGAAGTAATTGTTAAATAATCAAACTTATCTCTAACAACAACCTATTACCTCAATGCCCAAATGGCTACTAAATTAGAAAAATCTATTTTAATTTTTAAAATAATGTTTATCGGCTTTCGGTGAAGACGTCAAAGGACACCGACACCTGCCGACACGGGCGGCGGCTTGCTTTGTCCTTTGATGCGGACCCGACAAAGCGCCGCCGCTCTGCCTAGCACAACGCACGTGTCGCTAATCCATTTCAAGGACAATCTAAGTGTTGTACCCTATTTAAAATTCAAAACTATTTATTTCAGTCGATATTTAAATTACCATTAAATAATAAAAATTATAACTATTATTTAGTAGATGTAATCTCATTTTTAAAATGAACTCTATTAAGAGGTTATAAATTCAGAAAATTTTATCGGGATACATAGTCAAGTTGCATTCGATAATTTCGATACCTACATTACCGTGATAAAGTGATTGTTATACTATGGTACGCGTTATGCGTTATACGTATGCGCGTATACGCGTTTACGCATGCAATGAAAATACTTTAAAAATACCTATTTAATTTTAAATAACTTTTAATTATTATTGTCGCTATTCTTAACATTGAGTAGGTATTTGTTTTTTTTAGTTTGACTGTAATCAATACTTACTCGTATGTAAAACAATTAATAACGATTTATCGATAAAAAATTATCGATAACACAAAATATGCAGAGGGATACATCCCTATTATTTAACAAAGTTTTTTCTTTAATTTTATTTAGTCTGCTGTAAACACGCGCCGCGCTGGTGTACTGTGAAGTTTTTGTTTAAGTTTTGTAATTTTACGGATGTTCTGGTCTTATTGCTTGTTTTGTGACATTCTTAACTATTTTTTCACGTGATACGTCCGAAGAATGTGCGATGAAATGTGAATGAACTTTTAATACTCTTAAACCTTTATGGAACGAGGGTGAACATCGTCGTCGATAGACGATAGTGCGGTTTAAACAGTGCAGTAAAAAGTGTTTTTAAAAGAATTGGAATGTCTCCTGTTTACTTTTGTTTCGTGTTGAAAAACTCTGCAATCTACATTGAGTTAGATGGAGCACAGCTCGAACTGTATTTCATAAAAGCAGACAGCTGATCACAGGTCAGTGAACATGTTATCAAGTATTTTTTTCCATAGTAACTGTGTATTGTATTTTTACAACTATGAATGTGAATTATGATTACTTTTCCTTTTTGGCCGGAAGTAAAAACTGAGTATTTTTGAGTAATAAACCTAAGAAACGGTAATTAATAAATTCTAACATTTTATTAAATCGTGAAAACAATTGTAATTTAATAATCATTACAATATTGGTGGTTTATTCACTACCTACGGGCTAGGGCCTAGGGCACACCACGATCAGCTGTTTTGTCTAGCGCAGGGCCGCGCGCGCGGGACTTGGCGCGGGCGGCGCGGGGTGGCTGGCGCAGCCCGGGGCCGGCGGGGCTCCACTGGCGCGCGATATTATCGCGCATTTACATCAGCATTATACATTGCGTGTTGAAAATTTTGACTATTTTAAAAACTGGCGATTTAAAGAAAATTACTTGCACCAATGGATATATCTCATGCCCTATAATAACCCCACGAAGTTATCGGAAGCGGTCTTTTGACACCCTGTATAAATTAACTTTTAAATAAACATTTAACAAATAAATAATATTAAATAATAACCCTCAACACCCGGACTACATTCCGTAGATCACAACCGATAACGCAGCGATAACGCCATAAGTGCGAGCGGGACAAGTAGTGTTGACGCGCGAGTACCCGTCTCGCTCACTGCCCCGCCCACCGACGCGCTCAGGGCTGCGGATCAAAACTTTGTGCTAACCCTATTAAACAATTAAAATAATTTAAAATCTTAATAAACTAATAAAATACATAAAATAATAAAAACATCAGGCCTAAACAACTTAAAAGATAGTAAATTAATAGTAAATAATAATAATAAGCAGTAACTAGATACACAAAACTTTTTGCGGTGTAAAACCATAAAGAATAGGTAAAACAGTAAACTAGCTAAAGCAGTAATTGAATAAAACAATAGCATTAATTAAATTAAAATTAAATTATAGCATAAAATAGTTAAATATATATTGAAAATAAAACTTCAAAAAACATAATTAAACTCACATATTACAATAACATATTAAAAGATATAGAAATAGAACATTAATAAAAATATTATTTTAATTACAGTATAACGGGAAGTTATTAAAATTCAAAACTCCCATCAGGATACTCCCGCTCATTGGCTGAGACAAAAAACACATTCTAGCGTGCGACAGCCCTGATACGCCCACTTGGCGTCAAAGCGCTGTGGGTGGTCTGGTAGTCCAAGAGCCGTCGCTCGGTAGATCTTGTAAAATAAAACTGATAGTATAATTAGTGAAATACATACAAAATAACTTTAATAATAATAAAATCTAGGTAAATTATTTATTTTAAAAATATTCAAATTAAAACATATTGAAGTAAAACCAATCGACAAATAAAAACATTAAAAAAGGACATTAGTATAAAATATAAGTAACCTGAGATACCACTGGATCTTGAACTATAAAGATCTAAGCTGATAAGAAATGACTGCGATTTTGCTATTTTAATATTACAGGTACTGCAATATTGTTAAACTTGTAGGATTAAAAAAGGGCATTGCTATTTAAAATTAGTACTCGTAGCGTATCTTGACCGGCGAAAGCCTTCGCCTAACCGTGATAATCGGTACTTAAGACCAGTTCGCTTCCCTATTGGGGCGTCTCACAGTGGATCGAATCGAGGATTTCGGGGACATAGGGACCGACTTTTGTTTTTCAAATTTTTGTTTGTGCCAATGGATAGAGCTAATTAATGTTAACAAAAGTTATTCTTTGCAATTTTTTCTTAGGCTTATTATTTAGGTAGAAAAAAACATATTTTTAAATTTCTTGTATGGAAAAACATATATAATCCCAAATTTTTGCCAAGTCCTGATAGATCCCGCGTTCAAACCTTTTTTTTCTTATATTTTGGCTACATTGCTAGTATTACGTACCATAAATGTGTGCTTTAAGTTGCAACTTTGCCAGAAATAGAGGTAAGAAAATCACAAAAGATTTTATTAGTAACTAATGACTTTTCTAGTTCCCAAAACTATTCTAGGAATATTTAATGCAAAATAATTATTATGCTAGTAAAACAATACTTATAATTACTAAAAATTAGAAAAAAAAACAAAAAAATCTCGATTTCATGTGAATAGATCGAACATTAACTTGTAACTAATCCGTTTGACAATAGTAAATAATAATCCTTTGTAATGTGTATTTTCTAACAATCGTTCAAAATAAACAGCTTAAGTAATTGCATAAGTGCTTATATTATACCCTCATTAGCCAATATTTTAGGGTGTCATGGAACATAATAATATTATCTTTGTTAATTGTTAGGCCTGGAAAATTATAAAAGGACCGTAATAGATATTTCAAAATTAGTTATTGCTTAAACGTGCTACTACATACATCATTTCACAGTGTTTAATATTCTTTATTTTGGTATAATGGACGGTCTTGTGAATAATATAGATTTATTTATGGTATTAAGAGACCAACTGAAAAGTTTGTCAGATAGTAAAAAACTATTTGATTTTCTACAATCGAAAATAAATGTGACTGAAGAAAATAGTGCTGTGCTTAGAAAGTTCTGTACGCGTTTTTGTTCTAATGTATGTGCCAGATGGGAAAAATGCAGCCGAGTATTAACTAACTTTATTTAAAAAAATGGTGATTGGTTAGAGTCGTCAATAAATTGGCCCCAAGAAATCAATTTTGATGTTGTCAATACTAAACCAATAGAACTCGAGGCTTATGATAATACTGAGAATATACCACCAGCACTTTCCACTTCGGACGCTTCCACATTTACCTTTACTCCGAGGAAACCTTTTGAAGATTTAAGTGATCGACAAAACCGGAGACGTTTAGACGAAATAAATAAAAATCTTTCATTTTCTCTGGAAGAAATGTCTGCCATATCAACAAGGAATTTAAAAAACAGTGGAAACGAAGAAATTTCAAAAATTATGAACCATTTACTCAATCACCCAGAAGATTTAAATAAAGTCAAGGCATGCTTATGCAACGAGAAGGTTAAGAGTGATACGTATTCACCTGATAAGGCACTAGCTTTATTAGTTTCGCTAAAGTTATCAAAGTGGCAATATATAAACTTATGAGAGTCTGCGAGTGAAAAAGGTTCAGAGTTATATCCATCCTATTACAAATTGCAACAAGCTAAATTGAATTGTTATCCAGATAAAAAGGATATAAGTATTACTGAGGATGGGGCTTCAATTAAACTGCAAGCTTTACTCAACTTGACTGTATCAAGACTTTTGGATGCAATCTCTATGGATTTGGACGCAACAAAAAATTTAGAGCTTGTAAGTAAATGGGGTTTTGACGGAGCTTCCGGCCAAAGTGTGTACAAGCAAAAAGTAAACAAAGAATTTGAAGACTCCAGTATTTTTATGGCCAGTCTAGTGCCAGTTAGGCTTCAACAATCGGATGGAACTATTGTTTGAGAAAACGAAAGACCATCATCCACGTTTTACTGTCGTCCGTTAATGTTCCAATTTACGAAAGAAACCCAGTCCACTGTTATGTCAATTAAAAACAGAATAACAGAAGAAATAAAAGCGCTTCAGCCATCAAGACTGAATCAAATTGAAGTGTCTCACCAGTTACTTTTGACGATGATTGACGGAAAAATAACGTCATATTTATCAGATACGTCGACAGCCGTTTGCGATATTTGCAAAGCAAAGCCATCGGAAATTCACCAGTACGGACTGTCATCTTTACACTGCTGGATCAGGTGTATGGAGTGCCTTCTTCACATAGCTAACAATAATTATTCTTATTTATCATACCTTAGCTAATAATTACTTTTACAGCTGCGAGTCATTGATATTTTACAAAATATTCATTTTCATTATTAGTAATGTCCCATTTTTCTTATGCAGCATATCGTATGGATTTAAAAAAAAGGAGTGGCAGGGGTGAAAATCAACAAAAAATTAAGTTAAGAAAGTCCGAAATACAGCGAGCGTTTAGAGAAGATTGCGGCTTACTAATAGATCAGGTGAAACAAGGAGAGGGAACCACGAATGATGGCAATACTGCCCGAAGATTTTTCAGGGATGCAGACACTGCAGCCCGTATTACTGGTATAAGCAAAGAATTAATAGAAAGGTTACATGTAATACTCCAGACTATAGCATCTGGAGAGTGCGTCAACCTTTCTAAATTCTCTTTATTCTGTAGAGAGACTGCATAACTCTACATAAATTTATATCCCTGGTATTATAATTATGCCTTCTAGTTTGCACAAATTGCTAATACATGGCACTGATATTATTCAGCATTTTCGTACTATACCTATCGGCAATCTGTCAGAAGAAGCAGCAGAAGCTCGTAACAAAGATTTTCGCAAATTCAGAGAGAGCTATTCCAGAAAATTAAGTAGAAAAGCCACAAATGAGGATATTTTACATAATCTTTTGACATCGTCAGATCCAAAGATCACAAGTCTTAGACCAAGACTGTCAAAGCTCAATAAAATAGCTCTCTCTTCACGGGCTAAAGAGCTTCTGTTGAATTTGCCGACTGACTCTGAGATAGAGTTTATTGACGTTAACAAATTACAGGATAACGATTCTGATAGTGAGTAAGCTTTTTAAAGAGTTTTTTAAAAATCTTACTCACGTTAAAGGTTATATGTACATATTTAGAAAAAAATGTATAGTAAGTATAGTAATTTTTATGTACTCACTACTTTTTATTTTTCAATTTTATTATTAATAGGGAATATGTACGTGATGCTAAAATGGATAAAATATTATTATTTGTAATCTCTATTGTTAAAAAACCATACTGATGCTATTTTTAAACAATTTCTTCGATACTTAATAATAAAATTTAAGTATTAAATATTGGATTTTTTTAAATTCCTTCGCAAATTTTTAAAACACAATGCTATTAGCAAAACAATATAAGATTTTATTATTTTCTAGACCTAACAAAGATAATATATTCCATGCCACACTAATGACTATATTAATGATTGGCTAATAAGGGTATACAGGGTGTAACAAAAACAAGTGACAATACTTTAAGGTGTGTACGTGTTCCCTGTAGAGAGTTCACTATGAAAGTAACAGCGCTGAAAGATCAAAAAAAATTTACACTTTTGTATGGGCAAGGGCCCGTGCGTCACGAGTTTCCCCATACAAAAGTTAAAAAAATTTTTCGTCTTTCAGCGCTGCTACTTTCACAGTGAACTCTCTACAGGGAACACGTACACACCTTAAAGTATTATCACTTGTTTTTGTTACATCCTGTATAGCATAAGCACTTATGCAATTACTTAAGCTCTTTATTTTGAATGCTGTTCGGTTCATTGTCATTAAGCGATTGTTAGAAAATACACATTACAAAGGATTATTGACTATTATCAAACGCTAATGCGTTAACGCTAAACGCTAATGCGCTAACCAATGTTACAAGTTAATATTCGATCTTATATAATATTGACATGGAATCAAGTTTCTTTAAAAAAAATATATTTTAAGTAATTATAAGCATTATTTTACTAGAATAATTATTTTTATGCATGTAAAGTTCCTACAATAGTTTTAGAAACTAGAAAAGTCAATAGTTACTAATTATTTTTTTTGTAATTTTCTTACCTCTATTTCTGGCAAAGTTGCAACTTTAAACACATATTTATGGTACATAATACTAGCAATGTAGCCAAAATATAAGAAAAAAAAGGTTTGAACGCGGGATCTATCAGGACTTGGCAAAAATTTGGGATTATATATGTTTTTCCATACAAGAAATTATAAATATGTTTTTTTCTACCTAAATAATAAGCCTAAGAAAAACTTGCAAAGAATAACTTTTGATCACATTAATTAGCTCTATCCATTGGCACAAAGAAAAATTTGAAAAACAAAAGTCGGTCTCTATGTCCCCGAAATCTTCGATTCGATCCACTGTGCGCCGTGACAAAATATTGACTTGTAAGTGCGCAGCAGGCTGAAAAAGTTTGGGAACCCCTGGTCTAAGGAATCATAGTATGTCGTCTTACCATATCGATATGTCATCTTACACTCGTCGACCTGGCGTCCAATTTGTGTTTTTTTTCACTGTTATATTAAGTTGATTTTTCTAAAACTGTTTAATTTCGTTTTTTATGAATCATTTATTTATAAAAGTAAGTTACTGATCTCATGTGACTTATTTTATTTTAAATAGGTATTTACCTTCAAACAAAAAGTATGTCATCTTAAGCACAATTCCCTTAGTAAAACTGTAGAAATGAAGATTCTGTACATTAAAGATATTCAAAAAATAATAAGCGGAGGGTGTCACTACATCGCTATAGAAGCCAAAAATGTGGTCACTTTTTTGTCTGTCTGTCTGTCTGTATGTTTGTTCCACTATCACACGAAAACTAATGTACACATAAAACTAAGGACCTTGAGAAAAATTCAAGTACCTACCTGTTGCCATTATTGGTATAGAGCCAAAAAGGCCAAAATAATCACGTTTGTTGTATGGGAGCCCCCCTTAAATATTAATTTTATTTTATTTTTAGTATTTGTTGTTATAGCGGCAACAGATATACACAATCTGTGAAAATTTCAACTCTCTAGCTATTACCGTTCTTGAGTTACAGCCTGGAGACAGACAGACAGACGGACAGACAGACGGACAGACATCGAAGTCTCAGTAATAGGGTCCCGTTTTTACCCTTTGGGTACGGAACCCTAAAAACAACCCCACTTCCGTCAGTCTGCCCCGCCTCTGACTACTATAGGTTAACTAATATCATAAACACAATGTAAATTAGTAACGATGATCTGGAAAATCATTATTAATTAATCTATACATATAGGGGAATTGTGCTTAAAATGGCATAGTCAGGACGACACATCGGCAAAATTCGTTGAAATAATTGTGCTTTCTGTGAACTTGTGACGTTTTATGGAGCACCTCAGTGTGCCCCTAGTAGCCCAACTTAGTTTGCCGGACAGGGGCCGTTCTTTACAAAGTAATAAAGGTTTTCCTAATTTGGATGAGAGAAAAATTTTCTTACACTTTTGTTTTGTGGTGAAAAAACGTATAAGGTCAGAATCTTTTCTTATAACAAATTGTTATTATGGACATGGATTCTTATAGGCCACAAAGAAAAATTTGAAAAACAAAAGTCGGTCTCTATGTCCCCGAAATCTTCGATTCGATCCACTGTGCGCCGTGACAAAATATTGACTTGTAAGTGCGCAGCAGGCTGAAAAAGTTTGGGAACCCCTGGTCTAAGGAATCATAGTACTATGTCGTCTTACCATATCGATATGTCATCTTACACTAGTCGACCTGGCGTCCAATTTGTGTTTTTTTTTCACTGTTATAGTAAGTTGATTTTTCTAAAACTGTTTAATTTCGTTTTTTATGAATCATTTATTTATAAAAGTAAGTTACTGATCTCGTGTGACTTATTTTATTTTAAATAGGTATTTACCTTCAAACAAAAAGTATGTCATCTTAAGCACAATTCCCTTAATAAAACTGTAGAAATGAAGATTCTGTACATTAAAGATATTCAAAAAATAATAAGCAGGGGGTGTCACTACATCGCTATAGAAGCCAAAAATGTGGTCACTTTTTTGTCTGTCTGTCTGTCTGTATGTTTGTTCCACTATCACACGAAAACTACTGATCCGATTTTAATGCGGTTTTCGCAGATATATTTGTCTTCTTCCAACTTAACATGGTGTATAAAAAAATTCCCCCCACCCCTCTAAAGGGACGAAAGAAGGGGTCAGATTTTGTATAAGACTTGCTTTAACACGAAAACTACTAATCCGATTTGAATGCGGTTTTCGCAGATATATTTGTCTTCTTCCAACTTAACATGTGGTGTATAAAAATTTTTCCCCCCACCCCTCTAAGGGGACCAAAGAGGGGGTCAGATTTTGTATCAAACTTTTTTCTTTAATGGACTGACTTCATATTATTAACTGTTTTTCCAACTTAACATCTGGTGTATAAAATTTTTCCCTCCACCCCTCTTAGGGGACAAAAGAGGGGGTAAGATTTTGTATCAACTGATGAAGTAGAAATACTTTAAATGGCAAAACAACGTTTGCCGGGACAACTAGTCAATTATAAGATTTTTAATTAAATTATTTACTTTTTGTAACAAAAATATCATAACCGGAAACCTCAATTAATGTTGTCTGTTTAAAGATTTATTGACGTGTTCAAAAATAATGTTATAATATTATATTTGTTGTCCAAATATCATGAATTAATTATTAATAATTCTAATTAGTTCAACTCACATGAATTATTAAAATATGTACTTCTCATAAGAATTTCAAGTTAAATAACAAAACAATAAGACAAAACCATTGTTACCATTATACATCATTTTATTTATGGCTATTATTGAAATAATAGTCATTTATATCTATACTAATATTATAAAGAGGTAAACTTTGTTTGTTTGTTTGTTTGTTTAATTGTAATGAATAGGCTCAAAAACTACTGGACCGATTTTAAAAATTCTTTCACCATTCGAAAGCTACATTATTTACGAGTAACATAGGCTACTTTTATTTTGGAAATTGTAGGGTTCCGTAAGATATTTGGGTTTTTCTGACGCAAGGTGAAAAAAATCATCTAGAAAAGTTACTTATTTTGCGTACGCTGCCTAAACTATAAAAGATAGAACCATACAATGTTCTAAGTAAATGTAGATCTTATAAATATCTACAAAATGTCCGCGACACACTATACCTAGCTATGTCAAGTGAGGCACAACAACCATTTTTTTATTTAAAAAATCTTGATTTTTTTGGACCACATTTAAACGTATTTATTTTACTCATGCTGATAATCCTTATCAAAATAAATTATTTCATCACTAAGTGCAGTTTGTTAAGATAATATTTGGTCTGTGAATGATTAAAATTGGACGTTCGGTTTAGGAGTTATGGCGAAATTAAAAATTGCGATTTACGCCCGTTCCGAAGTGGGCGCTAGGCGCTACCAAGGCGGGGTGCGCAGTAGCGAAGATTATGACCGGCACTGCAGCTGGTGAATTAGCTTGATCCCTACTGATTTGCCTATACTCTTCAGAAGGCTCCAATTTCCTGTAAAAATTTCTTTTGGGGGTTAAGATTTTGTATCGGCTAATGAAGTAGAAATACTTTAAATGGCAAAACGACGTTTGCCAGGACAGCTAGTTCATCTATATTTTTAGTAAAGCGGGTCGTACCTCACACGCGCGTAAAACGCTGGGAGGGATTCAGCAGCCAGTTACAAACATGGACTCGGAAAGAGCATTTATGTTGTGGCTTTAGGTACTACACACAAATTTTTACTACCTTAAGTTTATTCTTGTCTTCGGAATCACCTGCTTCACAAAAAATCTCGCGATATTATAAGAAAGTATGTATGGCTTCGCTGTTTCGCTACCGTCGTAGAGGTAAAGGTGAACGCAGATTTGGCCGCACCGCACGCACCGCAGTCGCCGCATTTCGAATTCTTTATATGAAGTTATAGGCAAGCTCGCATACCTACCCGCGCCGCAGTCTTCGCAACTTCTACATTCTTTATATGAAGAATTCGAAATGCGGCGACTGCGGTGCGTGCGATGCGGCCAAATCTGCGTTCACCATAAGGCGAATATTTCTGTAGCAAGTAGCGAAACAGCCAAGCCATACATACTCGTACTTACTGATATGTAGAATTTGTTGGAGTTAGGGTCGATAGAGTTAGGCCGCGTAGATTCAGAAGCTTGGATCTAAATTAGATCTGATGTCTTTTTCACAGGGCAAACATTTTGCGATCGTCGAGGTAACTGCATTTTACATTAAATTTAGTTGCTACTTGCTAGGTAGTATTTTAGTGGTTCTTTTTTTAATATTTTTTATTAGGAGGTTTTTAGTTAATATCTATCCCGTGTAAACTTTCATGTCCTGATTCATAAAATTGGTGAAAGTATCATATTATTAGGTACATATTTAAATTTCCATTAAATGTAGGTACTTACATAATATACTTAACTTATTTTACGGCGTATAACCAAATTTCGGCGTAATTTAGATATCAATAAAATCTTAAGTATTAGACCTATTCAATTGAGACTTTGTACGTTTAATAAGTCTATTATCGACATCATATCTTGAGAATATAAACTATCTGGTACATTGGAGACCAACTCTATGAGGGTTAATTTTAAGGGATGGGGGAAGAAAATTACAAGTTTATGATTTTTTTTGTCGGTTGTATACTAAACTTAGATTACATACCAAATTTCAGCTTTCTAGCACTTCAGGAAGTAGCCAAACATTTTGATGATCATCAGTGTGTCAGTGACGAAATCGGCGTATATTAGATATCTATAAAATCTAACATCTATTTCATTGAGACTTTGTATGCTTAATAAGTCCATTGATGACATCATATTCTGAAAATATGAACTATCTGCTACAACGGAAAGCAATTCTACGAAGGTTAAAAAAAACGGCGAAACACTTCGATAAAAGGTAGGTAGTGCCCTTGCGCTTCGCTTGGCTCGTCTAGGCGGGGACACTACCGTGACCCCAGATTTTTTTTGCTTTATAACGGTACGGTACAGTGCCGTAAATAGCCTCTTTTGCGCCCTGTGCGAGCTTCTATAACTGTACCCTTGTTTTAAGCGTTTTCCAAGAAGGAGGAGGTTATATGTTCGGCTATAGATAGGTATATTTTTTACTGCATTGGGAAACATATCTGGGGCGCAGCGGGAACTTATCAGGAGCAATTTGAAAAAATAAGAGTCTGCCTGGTCTGGCCATTCACGCGCCCCCCAGAGTCTACGCCCTGTGCCTGGGCACCGGTGGCACCATGCTATTTACGGGACTGGTACGGAATCCTATGTGCCAGAGTCCGACTCGCACTTCACATTTGGCCCATTTTTGAGATAGAGACTGAATGGCAAACTTAGAGAAGTATTTGCCATACTTCATGATAGATTCTCCTCGGAAAAGTTTCTGAGTTGTATCCTCGTAAAAACGAATTTAGCTTATTATATTAAATATAAAATAAAATATGTTAGAATGAGTTCAATGACGACGCGCGATATTATTATGTACAATAATAAATAGGTACAATACATACAAGTACACATACAGACAGCATAATATTAAACTTAAATTCTAGTAAGTACTTTTTTTAGGGTTCCGTACCCAAAGGGTAAAAAACGGGACCCTATTACTAAGACTTCAATGTCTGTCTGTCCGTCTGTCTGGCTGTATCTCAAGAACTGCTATAGCCAGATTTCTGAAATTTTCACAGATTGTGTGTATCTGTTGCCGCTATAACAACAACTACTAAGAACAAAATAAATTAAATATTTAAGGGAGGCTCCCATACAACAAACGTAATTTTTTTTGGTCGATATTAATAATGGCAATAGGTAGGCAGTTGAATTGTTCACAAATACTCAGTTGTATTTGTACTTTAATAATTAACTAGCTATTTGACCGAGCTTTGCTCGGTATTCGATGAAACACGAATAAAATGACATTTTCTAAAATTGATTCCTAGCTAGATCCATTTATCGCCCCCGAAACTCCCTATATTATACTAAATTCCGAGATTCCAATTATATATACAGTTTAATAATATATATATATATATATATATATATATATATATATATATATATATATATATATATATATATATATATATATATATATATATATATATATATATATATATATATATATATATATATATATATATATATATATATATATATATATATATATATATATATATATATATATATATATATATATATATATATATATATATATATATATATATAGTTTAATTGCTTTTTCAAGTTGTACGTAGAGAGTTAATTTAACAATGTTAATATTATTCGGCACCATGAACCATCGCTTACCATTGCATGCCTTTTTACTTGTCGCTTAATGTGACATGAAAAAATAAAACAACATTCTTATTAAGTATAATCAGAGTATAATATTGCTTTATTAGACCGTGCCAGCACATCGTTTATAACAGTTAAACTTACAACATGATAGATCCAAAGTGACACGAGCAAGGCGGCCCCTAAAGTGTAAACCTACGATAATATTATTCTAGTGCAATAAAAATTAAACTAGATCAAACTGTTCAATATAAATCCAAAACCATCAATAATATTGCATAATACCATACGTAATATTGGGCAACAAAATTGATCGTCTAGGGGCCGCTTAACAGTAAAAAAAGGCGTTCTTAGCTTAGTCATTGACAGCCGTACTGCATAATATTTAGTATTATTATTGCTTTATTTATATTAATCCTACGACCGCGAACCACATTATTATCAAAATTAGAAAAATTCTCCTAGGGATACCACACATTAAAGAGCACTTTGTGGAAATAATATTGTCTTTTTTTAATCAAGCAGTCGGTAAACCTAGCGTTTTTCGAACTAATCTTTCAGCTATTTTGTTAAACTGCTCCCGATCTTCGCGCCACATTTTGGCTGCGTCTACGTTGGCCCCACTCTCGTCGTTTGGCTCTGCAAAAGAAGTTGATGATTTTAGAAATAAACTTTATAGTCTTTAAATCTTCTTACACTTTAAACACTAAGGGCTCCCACACAGGTGCGCACGCGGTATTGCGATAATTAGCTCATTTTTATCTCTCAGGTATGCAAGAAAATTGCGTTATCGCGATATACTTCCTTTGCAGCGTTATTATCACAGCAGTGTGTAACTACATGACCAATGACCATCCTATTAATACAAAATGTACTGAAAACAGATATCGCAATAACGCATGCGTTTTTATCGACTGATAATAACGCGCCTGTGTGCGGGAGCCTTAAAAGTCTACATTGGAGAAAGCGAAATTTTAAGGAAAAACTTTTAGTAACCATGGAATCCTAAAAAGCATTTCAAAACACTGAAACAAGAAAATAATAAGAAGGCCAAACAACAATATCAGTACATAATAATCACTAGGTACATAGTATAAAACAAAGTCGCTTTTTCTGTCCCTAAGCCCCTTTGTATGCTTAACTATTTAAAATTAAGGTGGTTCGTTTCCCATACAAAAAAAAAAAAAACAATCGACGTTAATTACCTAATTTCATACTATTACTACATAAATTTATATGCACATCTATTTATTTTGCAATACCATTCCCGCGAAATATATTAATTAAAATACTTTATTTCACACAGAAGTCACATTTTTATTGTTTTTTTTTTTTTATAAAAAGTGACAAGCCACAAATGTCACTTTTTATAAAGCCCGTCACAGACTTAGCTATAATATATATTAATATTTTTATAGCTAGGCATATTACTATATATTTTCTATACTAAATCCACATGTCACAGAAGTATATATTATAGCTGAGTGTGCGGTCACGCGAAAATTTGTATAGAAATTATATAGTAATATGCCTAGCTATAAAAATATTAATATATATTATAGCTAAGTCTGTGACGGGCTTAAAAAGGTCAATAAAAATGTGACTTCTAATGTACTAAGACGTATATATACTAGTACACAATAAAAAGGTCTACAGAGAACTCCGCGATGGTATGTCTACCTCTTATGAATATCCCACAATAATTTTTTTGTCACTTTCTACGACAAATGATGGCTAATTTTCGAAGCGATTTTAACCAATTTAAGGACTAAATTAGTCCTTATTTAATTAAATATTTTAAATACATTGTTGATTTAATATAGATCTAATGGCCCTTTACAGCATATTATGATTTAAATGAATATTTTAGAAGATACTCGCTGTCCCGGCAAATGTTGTTTTGCCATATAAATTATTTCGCTCATATTAGTTATTAGCTGTAGAATAGGTAAAATAGGTGAATTTTTTAATTTTGTTCTTGTTGATAGTTCTGTATATGTAAAGAAAAACTTTAGTAGTACCTACTGTTTTCCTTTATTATTGTCTGTGTTTTTGCCACTAAAACATTATAATTAAAAAATTAATTGTCAATGTCATTGTCAGGGCATTGGCGGCATGAATTGCTGTTTCATCGTGAATGTGTAAAAATTGATACTAATTATTTCCTGTAAAGTATCTAGAAACCATAAGTAAAGGCATTAAATGTTGTTTTTTTGTATTTCAGGTAAGTTTTATGATTGTATATTGTGATACATAGTGAAAATACGATGTATGAAACATTGATTAATAAAAACATTTTGTATTTCAGAAAAACGCATTTTGTCTTTATTTGTATCATATTAAGAGAGAAATATCATTATAAAACAACATTTTCTGCAAATAGTGAATTGACTATGGAAAAGTTGAGGTTTGATTTTGCTGTAAAATCTTCAGCAGATGGAAAATCAAATATTATTTGCATAACCTCAATAGGAACACCTACTGGCCAAGTTTTCAGTATACCGGATGAATATCAGCCTGCAAGTTTACATCAAGTAATCATAAATACTTCAAACTATGCCAAGGTGAGAAAAACATTGAATAAAAGACACCAGAGCAGAAAAATATGGATAAACTTAACCGATGAGATATCTAAAACATATTTGGATGAAGGACAAAACTTGCAGTTTAATGACATATACCTGGAGGAAATGATGGAAAACATAAATGATTATAAGTCTTTATCTAGTAGCTCAAGTCAAACATTGGAAAAAATATTGGAAAAATTCCTCGAGGAAAAACAAACTACATGTGAAACTCAAAATTTAGCAATAATCTCAAAAGACTTTATGATTGAGAAATTTAATGGCAGAAATGCAAATGCTCACCAATGGATTAAAAGTTTCAACAAGGAATGTGAACGTTTTCATATCGACAAAGACAAAAAGAAGATTGAAATATTAAAAAACTTTTTGGAACACTCCAGTATGGATTGGTACAGCTGTATGCTAATGAAGTTTACAGTGGAATCAGAGTGGAACAAATGGGAGAAAAATTTCAGCGATACATTTGGAAATAAAGGATGGTCACCCATCAGATATGCTCTTGCTTTTAAGTATCAAGCGGGTTCATTGCTTGATTATGCTTTAAAAAAAGATAAATTATTACTAGAAGTGAGAAAGTCGATTGATACAGGAACACTAATAGACCTTATAGCAGCAGGTTTACCTAATTATGTAACAGACAAGATTGACCGGGAGACTTTACACCAAACCGAAGATCTGTACAATGAATTGGGAAAATTGGAACATCTTGTTGGGAAGAATAAATATGATAAAAAACCTTACACATACCCGGATATAAAAATAAAAAAAAATGAAGAAAAAAAGCCATGCCAAATTTGTGTCTCCGAGAAAAAAGGTAAACGTTTCCACCCGGAGGAAAATTGTTGGTTCAAAGAGAAAAATAAAAAAGGTATTGTGAAAAGTGTAAACAACTCTGAATTGGAAATTGAACTAAATAACGAGAATCCAAAAAAACTAGAAGTACCACCATTAATAAAAGTACCTTTACTATTAAATGACACTTTACAAGTTTGTGGAATTTATGACTCAGGTTCAAATGTCTCATTAATTAATGCAAAATTATTGAAGATACATAGGCCAAATGATATAAGTGCTACACAAACAGCAAACTTGAAAACTATTAATGGTGAGAAAAAAACAAAAGGTATGGTATCTCTAAAAATTAAAATATTTAATATGGAAAAAATGATGGATATTTTTGTCATAGAAAATGAAAATTTTCATTATGATTTTCTCATTGGCTTGGATTGTATAAAAAAGTTCAGATTAATTCAAAATGAAAATTTAAATATTAAACAATATAACAATCCAAAAGAAGACAGGTTCCTAAATGAAGAAAATATCAATTCAGATTTAAAATATGTCAAAATTCCTGATGCACTAAGTGACAAAAATATAAAAGATGTTTCTTCATATGCTGGGCTACTGGAACAAGGAGCTAATTATACAAACAAATGGGAAGTGAACTTTAATGAACATATAAACATTGACAAATTTGAAATTTCAGTAAACCATTTGGATGTGTATCAACAAAGGGAAATTGATAAATTAATAGAGAAATACAAAGCAGTCTTTGCTAAGGACAAATATGATGTTGGGACTGTGCGTGATTATGAAGCTCATATAGACTTAATAGTAGATAAATATTGTTACAAACGTCCATACAGGTGCACAGCTGATGATAGAAAAGAAATTGAATACCAAGTATCGAAACTACTGGAGAAGAATTTGATTGAGGAATCTTATAGCCCCTTTGCTGCTCCAGTTACTTTGGCCTACAAGAAAGAAGATGATAAAAAAACAAGGCTATGTATAGATTTTAGAGAGTTGAACAAAATCATTGTTCCTCAGTCGCAGCCATTCCCTTTGATCGAGGATTTAGTGGTAAGGACTGTGAACTGTAATTTTTTTTCTACTTTTGATATAAATTCAGCATTTTGGTCAATTCCTTTAAAAATTCAAGATAGATACAAAACGGCATTTGTTACCCAAGAAGGACATTTCCAATGGACCTGCCTTCCATTCGGTTTAAGAACATCTCCAGCAATTTTTCAAAGAATATTGACCAATATTATAAGAAAACACAAACTCTCAGATTTTGCAGTCAATTTTATTGATGATATCTTAGTCTATTCAAAAACTTTTGAGGAACATATACTGCATGTATCAAAACTACTTGAGGCAATATTAATAGAAGGATTTAGACTGAAATTTTCGAAATGTATTTTTGCACATAGATATGCCAAATATTTGGGTCACATAATAGAAAATAATTCAGTAAGTCCTCTCAAAGATAATTTAACAGCAGTTAAAAACTTTCCAGTCCCAGAAACAAGAAAAAATATACGCCAGTTCCTTGGAAAAGTGAATTTTTATCATAAATTTGTGCCACACAGTGCAATTATCCTGAATCCATTACACAATTTACTACGGAAAGATGTAAAATTCATATGGTCAACAGAATGCCAGGAATCATTTAACAAAATAAAAGAATTACTATGTTCCAAACCAATTCTAAAAATATTTGATCCTGAACAACAAATAAAAATTTATACAGATGCGAGTATTAAAGGAGTTGGAGCCGTATTAAAACAAGAAGATGAAAACGGGATCGACAAACCTGTAGCTTACTTCTCAAAAAAGTTGACAGAAACTCAAAAGAAAAAAAAGGCAATATATTTAGAATGTCTGGCAATTAAAGAGGCGATAAAATACTGGCAGCACTGGCTAATGGGAAAAGAATTTGTGGTATATTCAGATCATAAACCATTGGAAAATCTGAAGATCAAGGCTAGAACTGATGAAGAACTAGGTGATTTGGCATACTATTTGTCTCAATATAATTTTAAAATAAAATATAATCCGGGACAATCAAATCAAGAAGCAGACTGCTTAAGCCGGAATCCAGTTCTAGATCCTTGTGATAATACTGATGATTTTTTAAAAGTTGTAAATTTAATTACCTTGGAAAATATAAAAAGGGACCAACACACAAATCTAGATATACAACATGGAAAATCTAAATTTATAATAGAGAATGAAATCTACTACAAAAAGAATAAAAAAAGAAATAAAATCATATTGTCAGAAGAATTTAGCAAAACACTGATTAAAAATGTCCACAATACTTACTGTCACATTGGAAGAACCCAGATGATAAATAAAATCACACCTTTCTATACAGCAAAAAATATTATAGCAAATATTAAGAAGATTTGTGACGAATGTGAGATTTGTGTGAAGAATAAATCTAGAAGAAAATCGAAGTTTGGCCTGATGTCACATTTAGGTCCAGCAACACGCCCATTTCAAATTGTATCAATTGATACCATTGGAGGTTTCGGAGGATCAAGGTCTACAAAAAGGTATTTGCATCTTCTGGTTGATCATTTTACGAGATATGCTTATATATTGACGTCAAGGAATCAAAGCTCCAGTGACTTTATTAAGCTTATTAAAAATGTGACACAAAGTTATAATATTGATGTGGTATTAACAGACCAATACCCTGGCATAAATTCCAAAGAATTTAAAGACTTCCTGAAAACGAAAAACATAACAATAATATTTACAGCTGTGGACGCCCCATTTTCAAACGGGCTCAATGAAAGGCTAAATCAAACTTTAGTCAATAGGATAAGATGCAAAATAAACGAAAATGATAAAAAGATTGCCTGGACATCTGTTGCAAAACAATGTGTTGAAAAATATAACGAAACAGAACATACAGTCACAAAGTATACTCCAAAATACCTTTTAGAGGGCGAAAATGTGGATATTTTGCCACATGAGTTAAAATCAAGATTTACAAAAGAAGATCTAAAAAAAGATAGAGAACTAGCTCTTCAAAATTCAATAAAATCTCATGAATACAATAAGAAAATATATGACTTAGGTAGAGAAGACTATACATTCGAAGAGGGAGACAGAGTATATGTCGAAAATGGTAATCGATTGAACCGGAAGAAAATGGACGAATTGAGGATTGGTCCATACAGAATCTTAAAGAAAATTTCTAACTCTATCTATGAAGTTGATGCGGGACATAAGAAGACCGAATCCAATCTCTACCATATTACAAAGCTATCTCCAGCAGTGTTAAGCTCTTAATCGAACCACTGTGCAATAGTTCTCTCGGAGGGTGGGAGATGTAAAGAAAAACTTTAGTAGTACCTACTGTTTTCCTTTATTATTGTCTGTGTTTTTGCCACTAAAACATTATAATTAAAAAATTAATTGTCAATGTCATTGTCAGGGCATTGGCGGCATGAATTGCTGTTTCATCGTGAATGTGTAAAAATTGATACTAATTATTTCCTGTAAAGTATCTAGAAACCATAAGTAAAGGCATTAAATGTTGTTTTTTTGTATTTCAGGTAAGTTTTATGATTGTATATTGTGATACATAGTGAAAATACGATGTATGAAACATTGATTAATAAAAACATTTTGTATTTCAGAAAAACGCATTTTGTCTTTATTTGTATCATATTAAGAGAGAAATATCATTATATATATTATGTCATAATTATGTGTAACATTTAATGGTGGCAGAATAAATGTTTATTTATTTATTTATTTATTTATTTTACTGAAGTGACTAAATAAGTATGGCACCATGGCAAGTGGCAACGTCCATCGCTATCTCGTCCCACAAACAGTAAAGCTGGGAACAAATTATCGGACGAACGCCCGCGGACGTTTTCATCGGATGCGGCTTATTTCTATCTGATTAATACAAAATACACTAAACTGTGCACATTGTCTGACATAAGTCGCGGACGCGACCTTGAGCCTTAGGACGTCCGAACAGAATCTGGCTGGCCGGATGCTTTTGCATCCGCGGACGTCTGCCATTGACATATTATGTCATATAGGATAGGCCTTTGACGTCCGCGGATGAACCGTGCACATTGTTAAGCCGCATCCACGTTCGGTAATTTATTTCTAGCTTAATGATCGCCTTCAGTCTCGAGTTGTAATAATTCACTATTATATATTAAACAAATGCACTTATCAATATAAAAAGTAGCCAGTAGCCGATTCTCAGACCTACTGAATCTATACTTAATATTATAAATGCGAAAGTATCTCTGTCTGTCTGTCTCGCTTTCACGCCAAAACTACAGAACCGATTGTAATGAAATTTCGTACACAGATAGTCTAAAGCCTGAGAAAGGACATAGGCTACTTTTTAACTGGAAAAAAGGGTTGTAAGGGGGTTAAAATGCGTAAATTTGTTCAAATTAAGTTAGTTCCAAAAATTCATAATAGATGGCGCCGTGCCAATCCTGGTGGCTGGCTCCCTCCCCCCGCGGACTCGGTACGGTTAACATCGTCTGACGTGCGCTCCGGGAATTAAAATTGTTTTCGGTGGTTAAAATCGTTAATTGCGTGCTGAGTGTGTGTAAAAAGCTAGGTAACGGTGTAATCTACGTTTACTGTAAGTTTTTGAACACATTTGCCCGTATTTTATTGGATTTATCTCGGTAAGTAATTCCCTTTGTTCATTTATAACAGTAAGGAATTGTAGGTAGGTAAAAATATTGTATCGTCGGTACCGCGCGCGCTGCGCCGGGCACCCGGCCTTGCGATCAGCTGATCATAAACAGTGTTATTGTTGTTGTTAACTTTGAAAACAAGACATAATGTCTAGTCATAATAACATGCCGCCAGATAAAAATACCAACCCATTTGAAAGAAGGGACGGCATACCTCGTTCCCCGCCAACTTCGTCCGGCAAACGTTTGCTGTCCGAACTATCGCCTTCTTCCGTGTCACCAGTCGAAAAACGTCACCAACCCATAAGGGACGAGCCGCAGTCACCGGTAATTTCACTATTAGACACTAGCAGCGCAGCGAAGTCGATGATTCGTTTAATTACTGCGAGTTAGTCCGCGAAGCGTCCTCGTACTTGGGAAAAATTAACGAATTCGCTAACGACACTGTCTCGAGGCGCAACAACTTTGCCAATAAATCCGATATAATGAACATGACACAAAAACTGACAACTATAGTTTCTCTTCTTGCCATTAAAAACTCGTCACTTGAAACCAAAGTCGCGAATTTGGAGCGAGATTTACTATCCATTAAACTTAATCAGGTCGTGAAACCGGCCCCCGCGGGGCCTCCGGTCTCTTATTCCGAGGCTCTCAAACTGAAACTCGCGAAATCGGTTCCCCCCGTCGAGACACGTAAACCACACCCGTGTGTTATAGCCTACCCCACGCAAGAAAAATCGGCGGAATTAAAATCGGCAACTGAGACAAAGCAGGCTTTGATGAAGGTCATAAACTCGGCCGACGGTTTTCAATTTCACGGCGTTAAGAAAACAGCGAATTCGGGCGTGCTTCTGCGCCTCACGAGAGAGTCGCAAGTTAAAAAATTAAAGTCAGTCGAAGCGCTAAAATCTGCCGGTCTCCGTCTCGAGACACCCAAGGGGCGTAGCCCGCGCATCCTTATCAAAGATGTTCCTCAACACATTACAGACGATAATTTTCTATTATCCCTGTACAACCAAAACGTAAACGGCGAAATCAATGTGACGCAAGATCAATTCATGAGTTCGACAAAAATAGTAAGACGTCGTATTTTAAACAAAGAATATAATAACCGAAAATGGATAGGTATCGAACTAGAACCTAAAGTGCGTCAACACCTCATCGAAACAAAAGAAAAACTTTTTATCGACTGGGCGATGTGCCGCTTCGTAGATGATGTCGAACTCGTGCGCTGCGCTGTCAACAGTACGGGCACACAGCTAAATTCTGTCGTAACACAAAGCCATGCCGTAAACATTGCGCCGAAGGTCATAGCTCGGATAGCTGCCCAAAAAAAGATAAAGACGACTTTAAGCCGGTTTGCGGTAGTTGTTTGCGTTATAAAAAACCGACCGACCACCCCACAGGCTCCCCAGATTGTCCTACGTATAAGTCTAAAATGGAGCAACTTATTTTAACGACTCGGTATGGATAGTTTAAATATAGGACAGTTAAACCTCCACAACAATAAGCACGCAACGATGGAATTAGAAAAGTTGGTTTCCGAATACAATTTAGACTTAGTGCTCGTACAACTCGCGTCGCTACGGTCGAAGATAATACAAATTATAACTTAGCTCGCGCGGGTATTTACACACCTCAGTCTAGATTTTCAGTCACGGCCTTAACTAAACTAAAGTACCTGGGCCACTGGGTCACCGAGTCGCTGGCTGATGACCTGGACATGTCGAGGGAACGCAGGGCACTGTCAGTCAGGGCGAATATGTTGGCTCGTAGATTTGCTAAATGCACTGCAGAGGTGAAGATTACTTTGTTTCGTGCCTACTGTCAGGCTTTCTATACGTGCAGTCTATGGGTCAAACATACGCTAGCGGTTTATAGTGCCCTGCGGGTCCAATACAATAATGGGTTCCGGGCACTGATGGGGCTGCCGCGATTCTGTAGCGCGTCAGGGATATTTGCAGACGCCGGAGTGGACGGTTTTGCAGCAGTAATGCGAAAAAGATCTGCATCCCTGATGAGAAGAGTACGCGGCAGCTCCAATAGTTACCTGCAACTCATTGCGAGTCGAATGGACACTGAGTGCCCATTCATGATAAAATGGACTCAAATGCATGCACAGTCACACACTCTCTAGTAATTATTTAATGTGGTGCATTTATTGTTATAATTAAGTATAATATTATGTAATTTTAAATTTATATTTAATATGGACCATGTCTGAAATAAATGATTTGAATTTGAATTTAACTAACCTTTCGACGTCGCACTGTGCGGTAGCCGAGGTATCGTGTCCTCAGTTTAGACTATACGTTGTAAGCTGCTATTTTCAGTACACGGATTCCGTACATTTACATCCATCTATCAACTTCGCCGCGTATTACAATATCTCGCGGGTAATAAAATTATTATTGGCGCCGACGTCAATGCATCCTCGCCCTTATGGCACGGCCAACTTAGGTACACTGACCGCGACCGACGTACCGCTGTAGAAGACTTTATTGCGGAGTTTAACCTCCATATTCACAGCACCCCCGATGCACCACCTACCTATAGTAGCCCAACGGGCGAATCGTCGATTGACGTCACGCTATCCAGCGCGTACGAGGGCTGCTATTTATGTATCCGGAATTAAAAAAAGAAACAAACATATGTCATTTAATATGGTTTTATTGCTTTTCAAAATATTCGCCGCGATGATCGACACACTTTTGCATACGCTGGAACCAATTTTCATAGCTTTTTTTCCATTCTGATTGAGGTATCTCCAAAACGTGCATTTTGAACGCATCAACAGCCTCTTCGCGGCTCGAAAAATGTTGACCACGTAATTTGTTCTTCGCGTATGGAAATAAAAAGAAATCGTTAGGTGCCAAATCAGGGCTGTACGGCGGATGACCAGTCAATTCGATCTTTTGACCCTCCAAAAACTGAGTTGTTTCAGCTGAGGTGTGACAGCTAGCATTGTCGTGATGTAATATGATTGTGCGTTGTCGGTTGTCCTTTCTTATTTCTTCAAAGACTTCTGGTAAACAAATAGTCGTATACCATTCAGAATTAACCGTTTTACGATTCTCTAATGGCACTGTAGCCACATGTCCATTAATTCCAAAAAAACAGGCGACCATTTGCTTCAAAGTACTTTTTGCACGAGTAACTTTTGTTGGTTTCGGCTCATCTTGGAACACCCACACCGTTGACTGTTGTTTAGTTTCGGGGTCATATGCATAGATCCAAGATTCATCACCTGTGTAGATATTATAAACGGCTTTTGACGTACCACGGTTGTATTTTTTTATAATTTTTTTGCACCAATCGACACGAGCCCGTTTTTGATCGATTGTCAAGTTGTGCGGAATCCAACGCGAACATATTTTTTTTACAGCCAAATGTTCGTGTAATATCTTATGTATGCTCGTCATACTTATGCCTAAGGACGCCTCTATCTCGCGATATGTAACATGACGATCACGCATTATTAGTTCCCGCACAGCATCTATATTTTGTGGGACAACAGCTGTTTTTGGGCGACCTTCTTTATTTTCATCCGTGAGCATAGACCGCCCACGATTAAACTCACTGTACCAGTGATAAACAGTGGTTTTTGATGGTGCTTCATCTCCAAAAGTTGCGGTGAGTTGAATAAAGCACTGTTGTTGATTTAGCCCACGCCGAAAATCGTAGTAAATCATTGCACGAAAATGTTCACGCGTTAAATCCATGGCAAATGAAGACACGCAATTTTCAAAATGACGCCACAATGGAAAAATAATTGACAGTCACATGAAACAAAATGTATTCTTCAACCAAAGAGTTCCATTTGCAAATGTTGTAATTACTTTTTAAATATTGTTCTTGTAAGTGGCCAGTTCCGGATACATAAATAGCAGCCCTCGTACGTCCAGATTAGGCATTGGCGTGTCCTTCCTGATGCGTCATGTAGTGATCACCGCTTATTGGTGTACGAGTTTTCTCGTGCGGTCCCGAGTGATACCGTAGTCAATTCTAATGACTATAAATACAATGTAAAGAACGGCGATTGGAATTTATTCCGCTCCCTCATTACCGCTCATGCCGGAGACTTCACTCGGCCGGATTTAAACGTCAATGAGTGCGCGGAAATTATGACAAACACAATTGTTTACTGTGCCGATGTAGCCTTGGGTCGTAGACCTCTTAAAAAAGATCACAACTGTAAATGGTGGAACAGTAAACTTCTTAATCTTCGTCGGGAATTTAGAAGGGCCAGGCGAAAAATTAATAATCTTCGTAAATCTGGCCACGATCGTTCGGATGATAACTACATAAATAGCAGTGGCGAAGCCTCCATAGAACACGATTCCTACCGGCTTACCTTGGCCAATTTTAATATATACATTTTTTATTATTAATAATTATAGCTTACCCCGCTTCCTACAATTTCATAAAAATAATTCGCCATGTATTTAAAATCACGCAAACGCACACATACCCGTTTTTACGATCGCACTCAGAACGCGTACGTACTGCTCCATAGTGTGCGGCGGCGGTGGCCGGGGAACTCGCTCAAAACATCGGGAATCCAAACATTTGAAATGTATGAAATTCACGCACACATACACATTACTACTACATGCAAACGACTCGTCGATATTGTCGAACAACAAGCCGATCCCACATAGCCTACCTAGTCTTTATTTGTCATGTGTTAAGGTTTAGTTTCGCATGTTTCGCTTTAAAAGATTTCGTCCAATCACAACAGAGCTAATTGCAGCGGCCGACCGGCGCGTGCTGTCATTTCAATTTACATAAACAATTATATTACCCGCTAATTTGCACTCATTTTGTACTGTTATTATTGTAATATGCAAAATTTTGTTTATTAAGTTAGTGGGCTAGCTTGATTGTAATATTATATAGTTTAAAAGAACCGAAAGTAGTGAAATTTTACTTGCCAAGTGTTGTGTTGTGTTTTTGTTTGTTACATCGTAAAGGTTGGTTTGTTTTACTTACTTTGTAATTTGTCGTGATACGGTTAGGTGAGAAATGGCAGCATTAGTACAAATTGACTGTTGTCTTACGGATTACCTATTATATTTTATAATAATATTAAATAACGACGACAGACGACAAATAACAAAATTAAACATTTAGGTACGTATTTCTGCTGATATTTCTTTGCTACTAGCTTTTGCCCGCGATTTCGTCTGCGTGGACTTCAGACAGGTAGCCTATGTTCCTTTCCATGTTTGACATGGGATGCATGCAAAATTTCATCTAAATCCAGTTTTTGCATGATTGAGTAACAAACATCTACACTGGCAAGTCAGGATTCACTTATTTTTGGTGTGTGAGTGTGAGTGACGTGTGCTTAAAACGGCTTTTTTTAAAGCCACTTTTATCATACTCGACATGCACTGTTCATATAATACCAGTGATGTCATGTATGGTGAAGGTGGTGAATACTAACAACACTAACACTGCATGCAACGCACACAATGCAAGCAAAGCACCCTAGTAGTTATGGAAAAGGTAAACTAACACACTTAATACAGGTATGTAATTTATTGCACGTTTTTTTTACAAGAATTGAAATTTTGCTTATTCACGAGTTAGCCGTTTTTTGGTCCGGCTTTACCTTTATTTTTTTTTCACCCCACGCCACTGATAAATAGTTTAAATAACTTACGCATTTCAAGGTCACGCTATCGCGCCGCCGTTACGTTAGCAAAAAATAATATGTTGAAGAATGCTGCGAATAGACTGGATAAAGAGGGCCCCTGGTCTTCCTTATACCACGAGCTTAAACCCAGTAGTAGTAATTAGCCAAGCTTTTTCTCAAATATTAAAATTAACAACTCTTACACTTATAGTTTAGAAAAAACGGCGAAGGCATATCTAAACGTTCTCATACCAGACGACGAGCCCTCCTTGGATGATGAACACCACTGCGAAATTAGGAGTAGAATGTTAGACCCCATTCATACATTGGTCTCAGATTTACCAACTTCGGAGTTTAGTAAAATAGTAAACCTTTTGCCTATAAAAAAATCTGCGGGCGAGGATAAAATATCGAATATTATGATAAAACAAGCGTGCTTAGCGGCCAATTCATCGATTCTACATGTTTACAACAGATGTATCGCAGAAGGTATATTTCCAAAAAATTGGCGCACCGGTTGTTTAAAGTTAATACCTAAAGCGGGAAACAAACCTCCTGACGACCCAAAATCTTACCGTCCGATAACGTTACTGCCTTGCTTAGGTAAATTACTAGAACGTCTCATCGTACCTCGCCTGCTACCCGGTGGCCCTAAATTTCATAGCCATCAGTTCGGTTTCACCGCCGGGAAATCGACTGTTGACGCGGCTATGGAAGTTAGAAAAATAGTAAATCTTTCGGAATCGAAATACGTGGATGCCATTTCATTAGATATTTCCGGCGCGTTCGATCATGCTTGGTGGCCGATGTTATTATTAAAACTAAAAAATCGAGGTTGCTACTGTAATATTTATGCCATAATACGTTCTTACTTTTCTAATGGTCAAACTAAGCTTCGACTTGGCCATTGTACACACGCCAAAGATTTAACATGCGGCTGCCCTCAGGGCTCTGTTATCTCGCCAAAACTATGGAATTTCGGATTTGATGATTTATTAAGTCTTCCCCTACCACCGCTGTGTGTACTAGTTGGCTACGCCGATGACGGGTTTCTCATCGTTCAAGCAAATTCACGTTCCGAAATTGAATCTAAGGCCAATGATAGTCTTAATTTAATATCGAGTTGGGGTAAACGTAATCGCCTGAAATTTGCAGCGCATAAAACTTACCAAATTCTTTTAAAAGGTTCCCTTATATCTTCCCCTAGCATTAAACTTGACAATATTAACGTTAAACGCAAACAGTCACTCTGTTATCTTGGTTTTTACTTGGAAAATAAATTTACATTTTTAGAACATATAATTCAAACCGGTGAGAAAGCGAAGCGCAATTTTACTCCTTTACCAAAATATCTACGTCGACATGGGGCCTCTCTTTCAAAACCCTAAAATTAATTTACACCGCTACTTATCTAGGCAGCATTTGCTACGGGGCCCCCGTGTGGGCCGACAGGGCAACAATCGGCGCGGCTCGTCGCAAGTTGCTACAAAGCCAACGTCTTGCTCTTATATTCTTGTGCAAAGCTTACAGGACCACAAGCACCGAAGCCTTGCCTGTGTTAGCCGGAGTTTTACCCGTTGACCTTGAGATTCAGCGTCGTGCGACAATGTATTATCTATCATAACAAAAACATTGACAACCCGTTCTTTTTAAGCGCTCGCGATAAAATTAAAATAGCAAGATTGTTTGAACCTTATGAAAACTTTGTTCAAAGCCTAATCTCCGAATGGCAGTCGCGATGGGATTGTTCCACCAATGGGCGACATCTTTATAATTTTTTCCCTAATATTCGTGAACGGCTATCCAAACATTGGATGGATATTGATCACTGCGTTTCTCAATTCCTGACCGGTCATGGAAATTTTAAGGCCAAACTTTACGGATTTAAACTAGTAGCATCACCCATGTGCGAGTGCTCGACTGAAGGCAACATGTTTGAACAAACCGCTCATCATGTTCTCTGGGAGTGCAGTCTTTGGCAGGACGAAAGAACTACTATGCTAAACAACCTATTCTGTACTTCTGGAGTCGCATACTACGGTGATCTCGTGGACAGCGCTAGGAACTTCTGTACCTTCAAGCGTTTTTGTCACAATTATTATTGGCAACAGTCAAACACAATAAACTCCAATATTAACTTAGCTTTAGCTTAGGAGTCATAATTATTAACCTTATTTCCGTGGTGCTCCCCCCTTAAGTTCTTTGACTTTCGGTCATTGCAACTTTGTACTGTCTCCCGCTTTTATGGGGAGGGAAATTGGAATCTTCCTACTCCTCCTATTTTCTTTTGATTAATTTCGTTGCGGGTCCCAAGACAGTTTTAGCATATCCCTCGGGCTCCCTGAGATCATATCAAAGGGTTTTCGTGGTTGGATACCGCTGTCGATCCTGGCGACACAGGAGATACAGTGGTGGGAATGTGTGGTGGGCCAAAGCCCGATAAACAAGATGGCGCCGTGCCGTCTCCTACATCACACATGCGCTTATTCAAACGTGCTACTATAAGAGGTGGTAAGGATGAATCATTCCTTTTGCGTTTTTTTTTGAAGTACTAAGAAGAGTTGATGTTCGACTTCGACCACACTCCCCATTTTTTAACCCCCTACGCAAAAATAGGGGCGTTTTATGTGTGACGGAGATCTGCGGTGACGTGTCTATCTGTCTGTCGCGGTACGCTTACTGTAAACATTGAAGTTTGAAGTAAGCGTACCGCGGAAGCACCTCTGTCGTGGTAGCCTACATGGTTCAACGGGAACTACCTACTATATAAGTTACTCTATGACGGGAACTACCGCGCGCTATAAGCTGAAGTCCACGCGGACGGAGTCGCGGGCAATAGCTAGTATGCATATATTTGGTAAAAATCAGTAAATCCGTTTCGGAGGAGTACGGTAACTAACATTGTGACACGAGAATTTTATATATAAGATTACAGATTTAAAAATTGCGGGAGCGTTGGCGGCGGTAGGTACCGACCAATGCGGGCCTCGGGTAGTAATATAATGAATATATGTCGGAGGGAAAAGAGGATATCAGGGATTTCACGATATCCCTAGGGATATCACGAACTCCCGGTAGATGCCGAATATTCTTGTTTGTTACGTCTTCTTACTAAAAATATCTAGTGATATGTCATTTCACTAAACTAAATCTAGTGAAACGTCAGAAACGCGGATACCGCCGAATAAAAATCGAGCCACTCATTTCTCTCGCTCGCTCTAGTTCCCACACGTGACACGGGCACTAGTGGGAGTGAAACAAATGTGTCGCTCGAGTTGGCGCGGCTCGTCTAGCCTGGAGACAGACAGACAGACTAACCCTTTGGGTACGGAACCGTAAAAACTAAGATAATCGAAGAGCTGGAGTACCTGTAGTACCTGTGCCTGTATAAGAGCCTAACCAAACTAGAGATCGACATGCCACCTTTACAAAAAATATTCAACTTGGTCGGCCGCTTCTAAAAATCTAAGGTCTGAAGTATCTGATGAAGAACCCTCAGCTGGATTCAACTGTATGATTCAGAGATATGGTGATGCCCCCTCAGATCTGCTATAGTTGCATTACACGTGTGATAATAATAATAATAACTCCCACTCTGGTTTTGGTGACGGTAGCCGGTTTCATTGAAACCAGGCCAAGAGTAATTTTATAGTGCCAAAGTGTGTGCGCAGTACACAAGAGCAATCTCTATATTCCTTTACTCGCATAACCCGGTGGGACGGAAGACTGACACGACCAGCGAGAGATCAGGCGCAGGACCGACTTTATACATGCCCAACCGACGCATGGATCATCGTTAAGGTGGGTTTACACCAAAAGAACATAGAGCAAGAACAGCACAAGAACATTCTTTCGTATTCGTTTAGTGTAAACTATAATTCGTTACAACATACTTTAGATCGTTTACACCAATCGAATCAACAAGAACATCAAGAATAAGAATTTTTGCTCTATAGTTGAGAATCATATAGCTCCGTTTAGACCAAACGAGCGAATGCTCATTGCTCATTCGTCAACGATAAGTAGCTAATTTATTTTTATAGTCATCAAAGGTTGGATCCCATAAACATCTTTTGTTATGGTATAATTCTATCATTTGTAAACATTTTTCATTACTCCAATCCATATTTACGAAATAACCTTTGATAAACTACCTAAAACCAGCCGCCAAAAAGTAAAAATATCAAGAACACTAGAATCCCTTTGAAGAGACCGCCTCGAAGAGCGAGCACGTCCGACACCGACCACACAACCACTAGACACCTAATGTTTAATTTTTCGCATTGAATGCATTCTGGCAACTAGCTGAGGTAGACGAAGCGGGGGTGCAACGCCGTGATTGGCTAATTGACGTGCATGTGTGTGGCACAATGAAAGTTAGTGATGTGCATAGCATATTTCGGTCGATACACATATCGATAAATAAAATTGGCTTGAAAATAAAAACAATTAACAAAGTTCTTTTGTTTAAAAAAAACACTTTTTAGATAATATAAGTATCGATTTATTGTTTATTTAATTAACCATTTTAAACATAAGCCTTATATTACTAACTGTAAAATATTAGGTACTAACAGTGATAGTTGTAAGTAACAAGATTATCATTACAGCTTGTAACAAAACTAAGTGATAATACTTTATAGTGTGTACGTATTCCTTGTAGAGTGATACTGTAGAGTGTTCACTGTGAAAGTAGCAGCGCTGAGATAAAAAAAAATTTCACCATTGTATGGGAAAACTTTTGACGCCACGCTGGGGCTTGCCCATACAAAAGTGAAAAAAATTGGTCTTTCAGAGCTGCTACTTTTGGAGCGGAACGGAAGATGGGTCATCCTCTCTGTTAAAAATCTGTCTGCCTAGATTACGCCAACGAGATATCTCACTCTACATGTTTTCTCGATGTTTGATTGTTTGTTTCTTCATTTCTATTGACCCTAGCATGACAAACATTTTTTCTCGTGTAGATCTATCATCGAATCAACACATTTTTATAGAGTTTTGTCGAGATAATGTCGAGATTTTGACATTATGAGACGAGTAGTTTTTAATTATCTCGAGAGTGAGATATCTCGTTGGCGTATGCTAGGCAGGCTGAAATAGCGGTTTTATTAATAATGCTGCCCTAAGTAAATTAAATAAACTAAACTACTAGGATGGTAAAAACTAAAATACTAGGATGGTAAAATTCAATTATTTTTAAAATGAATTAATTTGGTATAAATCCTTCTTATGGTAGGTTTCTGCTGGGTAAGGAAGCATAATCTCGTAGAAATGTATTTATGCATGACACTCATCGCTAAATCAACCACATGATTAGTTACGTCAGAGTGAAATTGATGAGAATGTATGTCCGTAAATAATTCTTCGCCAATAAAACTACCTAATGTCTTATTAACCAAAATATTCGTTTTATTCAATTGATTATTGGGAATTTTTCCTTACTATGAAACAAGCCGTCGATTTTTCATTACTATGAAACAGTCTTCTGTAAAATGACTTGAACAAATCACACTGTACTTTGATGGCATCCAATCGTCTCGTTTGGTTGCATCGATCCACTTCCCCTTTATGTTTCCATCTTGAGGATACCTTAAATCATTAATACCATATTATGTACAAGTATGTAGGTAACGTAAACCACATTTTTAATCAAAATATGTTCAGAGTTCAGTCACTCACAAACACTTTCAGCTTAAAAATTATAAATTAAAAAAAAAACTAGATAAGTACCTAAGTTAAAAACGATTTTGTGAAGTTTTTGTTGTAAACTTTAGTGTAAATATAATTATAGGTAGCACTTATATAGACGGGGGTCTATATTTCATTCCTTCGCGTCTTCGTCTATATTTCAAAAATAAAATGCGAAGATAACCTCATCGATAACGAAAATGCACAACACTAGTTACATGCGCCCGAGACGCTAGAAAGAACCATAACCAGTGAACCGTGAACTCCGCGCTTACGAAAAATATTTTTCGTTTTCTTGTTTCTCGAAAACAAATAAAAGAAATAGTTACTTACAAATGAAATGTTATCCCATCTTTCTTCATATTTGACGTGGTGCTTTTTTTACCGCACCATTTAATGCTACATTGAGGCATTTTGATATTTTTTTCACAAAAAAGCAAGCGTCCGCACAGGTCACAGTAGTGGTAAACACTGATTGAGTATTTCCGCGCCGGTCTTTACATCAGAACTATAAGACTGATGTGTTGACAGAAGTCATTCGCCTGTCATAAGGTGTCTAGTGGTTGTGTGGTCGGTGACGTCCGAACACGAAAGAACGCTCTAGGCAATTGCTCGAGCGCTCTTGCGTCGTTTACACCAAACGAGCGAGATTCTTAGAGCATTCTACCTATTTACCGCCGAACACGTGGCGAACACACTAGAACAACGAAAGAATGCTTGTTGTTAGTTTACATCAAAAGAGCTTTACTAGAATGAGCATTCGCTCGTTTGGTCTAAACGGAGCTTTAGATGTTTGACCTTGAATAACAACTCGGAGACTTGACTTAGAACTTTGGTGTAATAATAAAAATTATTCCTTAGATTATGTTCTATTTAAATAATGGGTTTATTTGCGTTGGCCGGCACTTTTAAAATTATCCCAAAATTGTATGGACGTTGGATCTCCTTTAACTCTTATAAAGACACAGACTACTTATTAAAGATTCGTCGGAAAAGCTCTTGTTAACTTTTAGAATAACAATCTCAACTTCTTATGAGTTCGAATAAATTGATATTTGTATAATTACTCAGTTCTCATGGAGTAGGCAAAATACAATATCGCCCAGAATAGACTTCATTGTGAATTGTGAATCACGGTTTGTATAGAAAACGATGAAATATGGCAAGTTATTTGACAGGAGACTAATGACGCCTACGGATAGGATTCGGCAATACGAGAATTATAGGAATTTTTTACATGCTTAATAATTTTGTTACAAATTATAATACACTAGCTGTTGTCCCCGTGAATGTAAGTTCAAAGACCCAGGAACATTGGCACTGAACAGCGGGGCTAGATTAATAGTCACATTTAGCAATTCCTCTCAAACAATTAAGCAAATAAATTGTCAAAACTGTCAAACTGACGAAGGTCAAATTAGTAGGTACCTACGAATTACAGATATGAATTGCAAGAACAGTGAACATTTTGCGACTTTTATGATTCTCCAAAGCGACCATTTTAGCCCCGCTGAACTCCTGAGTTTTGTTCCGTGTCAATACATCCAGGATTAACCTATACTTAGAGCCAATTCACACCGGAATGGCAGCGGCGCGAAGAGCACTTTTAGTGTGAAATAATTGTGAACTTTATCTACATGCTTATAACTACTAGTATCGCTTGAAAACTTCAAAAAGGGCTCGAGGCGCCGCGCGTCCGTCGGCGGAAAATGCTCGCGGCTGCCAGCGTCCGCGCGCGTCGCCTCGAGGCGCCGCGCGGCGTCGCGCGGCCTCCCGCGGCGCCTCGAGCCCTTTTTGAAGTTTTCAAGCGATACTAGTAGTTAAAAGTATTACTTCTTCTTCGGCAATAAGTGCAATAATAACCAATTCCATTATGTTGCTGCAAACACACGACACGAGTTTCCTTGCCGAATGTACAATCTAAACTGAAAGGCACGCGTGCTCTGGAGGTAGCGCGCGGCCGCCAGCGGCCACGAGCGTCCACAAGCGGCCGCTAGCGTCCACAAGCGGCCGCTAGCGTCCACAAGCAGCCGCGAGCCGCCTCAGCCGGCCTCGCCGCGCCTCTGCCGGCCTCGCCGCGCCTCTGCCGGCCTCGCCGCGCCTCTGCCGGCCGCTGCCGGCCGCTGCCGGCCGCTGCCGGCCGCTGCCGGCCTCTGCCATTTCGGTGTGAATCGGCCCTTACTGTATAGACGACCGTTTTCGTCTACGCAGTTAATCAGGATTCAGTGTAGGTACATTTAATATTATTTAAAACCAATTTTGTGAACATTGCGCAGCTTCCTTTCAAGTAGTTACTAAGCGATCAATAATATTATGCTTGTATTTAGAACGACACTTGGTAATAATTATGCAGTGTACAACACTCACCAGCCAGCATGCTGACAACTGATAGCAAGATCTTCTCAACGCTCTGTACGGGAGACCACCGTTCTGCGCTGCTCTCATACCCCATTGGGTCGTCCCCCGGCGCATGGAGAATCGATATGCACACTCGACCATCGGCATAGACTGAAAAATTAATTTATCTATACCTACTATTTTATTTTTATTTTATCAGGAAAACACACTGTGATTTGATTTACAACCTTAGAAACTACATAAACACTTAACACTATTTACACGTTTTCTCAATAATAACAAAAGCTTATGATCTAATTAATAAAAAAATAAGTTTTTATGATAATTAGTATGGGAAAAAGGGGTAAACAAAGGGTTATAGGAAGATAATCTAGAGGATCGGGAAGGGACTTTGAGATGTATTTCGGAAAGGAGATGAGGTGAGTCGATTCTTTGTTGGGCTATATTTAATAGAAAACTATAGTACGCTTACGCTGTCATATTCCGCTTTATAATATTATATTTAACTATAATATTATAAAGCGTAAGAGTTTGTTTGTTTGAATGCGCTAAACTACTGGTCCTTCGGTGCGTACTTGTGTAAGGTGCAAGCTGCCATGACTGTGGCGCTGCGGAGGACAAGGCCCAGCACACCCTCGAGGTGTGCGATCGTTGGGCCGTGCAGCGCCACGATCTCAGTGGCAGTGCTAGGTGGAGACTGGAGACCTCTCGCTCTCGAGCATGGTGCACTGCATGCTCGAGAGCGATGAGGCCTGGCAGGCGGCGGTCTCTTTCTGTGAAACCGTCCTTTCACAGAAAGAGGCCGCGGAGCCGCGGAACGGAGAGGATGACCCATCCTCCGTTCCACTCCGCCGGCGTAGGACGGGAGTGCGGAGGCGTCGCTATGCGAACCTCCAATAACTTCCATCCCACGGCGCTCCGGGTCAGGATGGGAACCTGACCGGCTTAGCTAGTCCCGGCGCCGCGCCGAGGGGAACGCTTTAGTTTGCCTAAGCGTTCCCTAACTTGGTGGAAGTCCGGTCCCTTGTGAGGTAGACCGGCCAGTCGTGGAGGGAGTCATGTGTTAGACAGATCCAGGACATCCCTCCATATACGGCTGAAGGCAAACCGCAGGTGGTTTTAGTGGGTAAGAGTCCCACATATCCCCGGGGTGCTTCAGCCTAACTGAGGCACATCCCCAACCCGGGGCACCCATAATGGGTTTCCCCTGAGCATAAAAATGAAAATCGACTTCCAAGGTAAAAACAATAATAACATCCTTATAATATGAACTAAAAAGTATTAAATAATTTTTCCTATCTTATAGTGCCTTTTTCCGAATTCGGCTAAACCTCAACTATTTCTGTACTCAATCTTCATCATTTTGAAGTCGGTACCAGATATAGCTGAATCTTCATTTCTCTGACAGAAAATTTGAAACTTTTGGAACTGGCACCGACTTTAAAATTATGAAGATTGAGTACAGAAATAGTTCAGGTTTAGCCGAATTCGGAAAAAGGCACTATAAGATAGGAAAAATTATTTAATACTTTTTAGTTCATATAAGGATGTTATTATTGTTTTTACCTTGGAAGTCGGTTTTCATTTTTTGTTAAAAATAATAATAATTTCACTCTTTTTAGTTACCTAGTAAACTATCGCGTATATTCTACGTATCTTATTACAATTTGTTAAGAGTCATACTCCAAATATCAGGTAGGTAGACAATTTTAAACAAAACATTTAAAAAAATCTAAGTGAACAAGTGCTAGGTAATTTAACAATTTAACGCTTCAACTCCCAAGCGGCCACAATATGTGGCCGCCAGAACAATAGATTTCCAAGAATCCGCGATCGAAGGATGAGTCGAATCACACCCAGCGGCGCGGCGAGCATATTTTCAGTGTCATATGATTTTAATCTTTATCTTCATTATTGTAATATATAAACTCAAACTCAAAATTTTTTATTCAAAATAAATTTTTGCAAATATTTTCTGAAAGTCTACATGATGCCTAGACCACCGGTTCGGGAACTAACCCGGCGAGAAGAACCGGCGCACAGTGGTCCGAAACCGCTAAATAGTGGCCATTCGCAAAAAAGTTCGATTTTGGTGTGGAAAAAAATACCATCCGATAGATTTTAAGAGGAGTAACAATAAATCCTTATTAAGTTTTTTATAAAAATGTATATTTAAGGTGAAAAAAAATAATTACGAAAATGTTGTATGGGAAAGAATCTATATAAATAGATTTTTTGCAAAAACTACTAGGTCATTCTAGTTCATTTTTGAAACAAGTAAAGTTCTAGGGGTATTTAAGGTTTAGAAAAAAAATTACGAAAATTTACGTGCAGCCTTTTGCAGTAGAGGCGTTCAAAATTTTGAAATAATTTTACTATCTTTTTAGGTGTGGAAAAAATACTATTTGAAAGATTTTCTAAAGAGTAACAATAAATCCTTTTTAAGTTTTTTATAAAAATATATTTTTTAAGGTGAAAAAAAAAAAAACTAAAATGTTGTATGGGAAAGAATCTTTAAATAGATTTTTTGCAAAAACTACTAGGTCATTCTGGTTCATTTTTGAAACAAATAAAGTTCTAGTAGTATATAAGGTTCAGAAGAAAAAATACGAAAATTTACGTGCAGCCTTTTGCAGTAGAGGGGTTCAAAATTTTGAAATAATTTTACTAACTTTTAAGGCGTGGAAAAAAATACTATTCGATAGGTTTCCTAAAGAGTAACAATAAATCCTTAGTAAGTTTTGTACAAAAATGAATTTTTTAAGGTGAAAAAAAAAAATTGCGAAAATTGTATGGCCTTAATTTCGTGTCGACGTCACGCGTTAAACTTCTGGAGCAGGCTGGAGACGTTGACGTGGTCCGTCGATACCGCCGGCAGTTTGTGGAGCTGCTTGGCCACAAACACCGGCAATTCCGCAGGATTAGTCTGCTTGAGCAGGGAGATAATGTCCTGCAAGCTTCGTTCGCTTCCGTCTCTCCTCCGGGACGTCATCTGCGCGGTCTTGCCGAGCGCTTCGCACAGCATCAACCTGCCCTTGCAGATCTCCTCGCTGGTGTAGGTTGACCTGCACAGCTGCACGATGCTATCTTCGTCCATGGTGTTGACGACGTGTTGTACGAACGCCAGCAGCTCGTTGGATACGAGCGCCATGGTGTCAGTGCAGCGGCTGTGAGCCGCGCGACTCGCGAAATATTAATTAATTTTATTAATATTTTACGGTACGCGACCGTTCGCTATCGCGATCAAAACAACACATAATGTTATTGTTAATATCCTATTTTCACTTTATTAGCCATTAGGATAAAATATTCAATATTAAGTAATATACTAGCTGTTGCCCGCGACTTCGTCCGCGTGGACTTCAGTTTATAGCGCGCGGTGTCAACAAAATTGTTGTCAAATTTAAAAGCTTTTTAAAAGTTTAAACCCTAGTACCCCTTAAATCAAAATACCCAAAAAGAGCTGTGCAGTGTGCACATAAAATTTCATTATTTTAAATTAAACTTTATTTATGCCAAATTTTAAAGCTTATTTAGCCCCCCATTACACAATTACTTTACCCATAAACTATACTTTGTCATTGATAGGTTTAAGGTTACGTCACTGCATAGATAAAGTACTGAGTAGTGAGTTATATAAAAGCGTGTATAACAATCGAAAGAATCGAAAACTGTAACTGGAGATGGTACCACCTCTTATAGAAACACGTAAGAGCAAGCGCTAGCGCGATCTAGACGACTCTTAGCGCCATCTGTTATGAATTTTTGGAACTAACTTTATTTGAACTAATTTACGCATAAACACCCCCTTACAACCCCTTTTTCCAGTTAAAAAGTAGCCTATGTCCTTTCTCAGGCTTTAGACTATCTGTGTACAACATTTCATTATCTATCTGTACTATCTGTACTCGTATGCTGAATTTCATTACAATCGGTTTAGTAGTTTTGGCGTGAAAGCGAGACAGACGGACAGAGATACTATTGTGATAAACAATAAACTATAAAGTAAGTAGGTACCTATTTGACATATTTAATATAGTTTGACCAGCCCCCTTACCATGAGCTCTTATAGCAGTATTACTTTAATATTACTTTTGAATTTCGCATAAACAAACATGATCTCTATTTATATAAACATAGCTATGTTTTTTGTTTGTGCGAAATCTGAAAGTAATATTAAAGTAATACTGCTATAAGAGCTCATGGTAAGGGCTGTTCATATTTTCAAAAAGTAATGTGTAATAATTATCATTTTACAAATAGGTACTTATTTGATAATTTTTTATCTCAGGGCAGGATCAGAAGGGCAGTTCTAGATACCAGAAACATTTTTAGTGAACACCTTTACCTTTTGATTTTGTTATATCTATACTAATATTATAAAGAGGTAAACTTTGTTTGTTTGTTTGTTTAATTGTAATGAATAGGCTCAAAAACTACTGGACCGATTTTAAAAATTCTTTCACCATTCGAAAGCTACATTATTTACGAGTAACATAGGCTACTTTTTATTTTGTAAAATATATTTCCGTAAGATATTTGGGTTTTTCTGGCACAAGGTGAAAAAAATCAACCAGAAAAGTTACTTATATTGCGTACGCTGCCTAAACTATAAAAGATAGAACCATACAATGTTCTAAGTAAATGTAGATCTTATAAATATCTACAAAAATGTCCGCGACACACTATACCTATCTATGTCAAGTGAGGCACAACAACCATTTTTTTATTTAAAAATCTTGATATTTTTTGGACCAGACCAGTGTAGATAATATTTGGTATTTAAATGATTTAAATTGGACGCTTGGTTTAGAAGTTATGACGAAATTAAAAATTGCGATTTACGCCCGTTTCGAAGTGGGCGCTACCAAGGCGGGGACGTGCGCAGTAGCGAAGATTATGACCGGCCCTGCAGCTGGTGAATTAGCTCATATACCAAGAATACCAATGATCCCTACTGATTTGCCTATAGGTACCTTGCAAAAGGCTCCAATTTCCTGTGTGACGTAGCTTTTGCGGCGGTACCGACCAATGCGGGCCACGGGTACTAATAATGAATAATCAAAACTGCTGAATCAATTTTAATCATTTTTGCAGCGGCTATATTATATTTTATACCCGTGCGAAGCCGGGGCGGGTCGCTAGTACATAATATAAATCTATCTAATCATTTGTTTTTATATGCTCAAACACAACACAGATACACAGTATATAACTTATGTCTTATTCCAATAGTTTAAAAAAATTAAAATACACATAATACTATACCTAATAACTACTCTCACACTACTAGCAAATATTATTTTTTTACCTACAGAACTATGCTTGGAATAATAATGTATGTCTATGTGCAGTCACTTGGTGCGTCACTTTACAAACTTATTGCTTGGCAATAACAATAAAATTTAGGGCCTGTTTCACCACTTTCTGATAAAGTGCCAAATAGGCTTTTCACAACTTTTTTGACAGATTCTCCATACTTTATCTGTGATGTTAATTGGTGAAAAGCCTATTCGGCACTTATCAGAAAGTGGCGAAAAGGCCAAAATATCATAAGCATCTGGTGTATTAAATTTTACTTACTATAGTTCATTTGAGAATGTGTGAATAATCAGAAATCTACTAACTTGAGATAATACTTACTGTTGGGATGAAACATTTCACAGACAAATTGCATTTTAGGTGGACTCAGAGGGTAATCTGGGGGGAACACTAACTTTGCAGGGAATATGCCGCCTTCAAAACATGTTCCCTCGGGGCCTCTGAAATGCAAGTAAAGTGGATATTTTAATTGAACCATATTTTAACAAAGTGCATTGCTTGCAGAAAAGTTACACAGACAAAAATTTCACTTAAAGCCTTGGAGCCCTAATAGTAATGAATGTGTTAATGTTTGTTATTACAATCCTGGTGAGTTTATAAGAGCCAAGTTGAGACTGTTTGCCTTAAAACATAATTTGGAATATAAATTAGTCATTGCAACAAAAGCTAAATGTAATAGTAGAGGAGGGGAGGGTGCTATTTATGTAGTCACTCGAGCGTCATGGAGACCTAGTAGGTTTTGTACATTAGGTAAAGCTGATAAAAAAATAATAGGAGCGTTTTTTTTATTTTAGCGGTGGGTTCAGAAACTAAATTAGTCATTGCAACAAAAGCTAAATGTAATAGTAGAGGAGGGGAGGGTGCTATTTATGTAGTCACTCGAGCGTCATGGAGACCTAGTAGGTTTTGTACATTAGGTAAAGCTGATAAAAAAATAATAAGAGCGTTTTTTTTATTTTAGCGGTGGGTTCAGAAACTGCAGGCATTTTAAAGTTTCGAAAAAGAAATTATATTCAGAAAATTGCTTATTTAGGTACATTATAAATATATTTTTGATTAACAAGGACTAAATCATTTAGTTTAGAGCAAAATAAAATATCTGCAAAGCTTAGTTAAGAAAATATGAAGCTTTATCTTATATATAAAACTCTTGTGTCACAATGTTAGTCCGCAAACTCCTCCAAAACGGCTTTACTGGGTTTTACCAAATTTTATATGCATATTCAGTACGTCTGAGAATCGGCTACTGGGTACTTTATATATGATCGACGTTGCCATGGTGACATTCTTATTTAGTCACTTCAATAAAATAATATGGGTGAAATACTTTATATTATGGCAAAGCAACGTTTGCCGGGACAGCTAGTTTTTTTATATTTTAAAATGTCCCTACAGGCTTACCTAACCTTTGAATCGTCAGTGCTTTATATGGAAGCTTCTTTGGGGTATACTAAACATGCGTACGGATCCGACGACATTTCAGTATTCAAAAAAATTTTTTTTTACCCACCACGTGACAAATCTGATTTTTATACCATGATAACTAGACATATGTCGGAAGCCTATGCAAGCTTAATCTGATACGCTCGAGCTACTCCCGAAATCCCGTCTTCCCCTCCCCAACTATAATGTCGAGGAAATTGACATGTATGCAGTTGACAGACCAATGTCATTTGATCGGATCATGTCAATTCATTGCTATTTATTGTGATCTGTTGGCTGGGTATGACATAACGCGACCAAACTACGTAGGTCCCCCATCTGACTAGGAATCAACTTCTCTATTATAGTACATAATATGTGAAAATATGTTTCTAGAATTAAAAAAATATAAATAACTAGCTGTCCCGGCAAATGTTGTTTTGTCATATAAAGTATTTTGCAATTTGCCACATATTATTTTATTGAAGTGACTAAATTTAAGTATGGCACCATGGCAACGTTCATATTCCCATCGCACAAACAATGGTCGCCGTCAGTCTTTAGTTGTGATAATTTACTATTATTTATTCAAGGAATGCACTTATCAATATAAAAAGTAGCCAGTAGCCAATTCTCAAACCTACTGAATAATATGCATAATGAAATTTGGTAAAACTCAGTAAAGCCTTTTCAGAGGAGTATGGTAACTAGCATTGTGGCACGAGAATTTTATATTATATAAGATTATCAGTGTTGTATGTTATAACAATTAAAGTGATGTCAACAAAACCTTGATAAAATCTTATGACATTTAGCTTACGTGATTAGGGCTTCCCATTCAAAGAAATTTTCTTCGTTGACCGGCCCAGCTATGATACCCTCGGGTGGATTTATTGTTAGTTCTGAAACAAATTTTGAATATTTTGTACCATAAATATGTATGTAAGTATTTTAATTTGCCATTTTAATTATAAAAATATATTATTTGCCTTCATACAATTAATAAGACTATGGATAGACTTGCATACCGTTAATTAGGAATTTAAAGTAATACTTATAAAAATAATAAGCCTGGCAACGCCGCACCGCTGGCTACTGGTAAATTCATTATCAATTTTTTGACAATTGAATTTACCAGTACCACATCTTTACGACTTAAGTATATCAATCATTGAAACGTATAGTACTGAAGAAATGACTTATACATAGTTAAAGTTTATAATAACAATATATAAAATGTAAAATAATTAAAAGACAAAACAAGTCATGAAGCATTCAATTTCATTTGATGGGAACGCCATATTGTTCTATACTAATAGGAAGTTTAAATAGTACTAATGTACCTACGCAATAAAATCAAAAGTTTTAACATTTAACAATGCACACAGCACAGCACTATACAATAAATATTTGGAGCAAAATATTACGTTTGTATTCTGCCATAAGGCGCCGTAATGCCGATCCCGCCATCATCTGGACTGATTGTTTTACTATAACCTTTTACAGTAAATTAATTTAAAACATTATATCTCCAATAGCTTATAAAATTTATAAAGGTTAGATAGATAAAATTTGAATTTTATTGCGATCACAGTGATGAGTTGATGACTGATGAGAGCACGATGAGAGTGACGTCAACAAAACAGTGACCTGCCAAAATAATATTATGTCAAATGTTACTGTCGATATTGACGTTAGTTTTTTTTTCATTTATTCAAAAGTCGTGTTCGTTACGTTTTTCAACTATGCATGCGCGGCTTTTTTGTGTGTCAGTGTGTCTTATAATACCTGTCAGATTTTCAAAAATCTGACAGAAATTGATGCTATTTTAGAATATGACACTCACACTGACGACTGAAAAACGAAACGAACACGACACACTACGATGTTGCCACTTTTTAATTTCTTCACTAGCCTTGTTCGTGGCTTTTGTGTGTCAGTGTGACTGTCATATTCTAAAATACCGATCAATTTCTGTCAAAATCTGACAGGTATTTTAGAACATGACACTCACCTGACAGAAATTTATCGGTACTTTAGAATATGACACTCACACTGACAAACAAAAAAGCCGCGCATGCGTAGTTGAAAACTGAAACGAACAAGGCTACTTTCTTGACAGACGTCAGACAGACTTGTTATTATTGTGAAAGAAGTAATTTCAGTTTTATTGTGTTTAAAAATTATTTTAGATGTTTTTATGTTTGAATCTAGATTTATGTTACAAGTTATAATATAATATAAAGATGTAAAAACTAGTATGGCTTCGTCCGCGTGGACTTCAGCTTATGGCGCGCCGCAGACGTCACACTTTTTGTGTGATCGAGTCTGCGGCTTACATACATTCCGCATGGCGCGCGCCATCAAACTGTATGTAAGCCGCAGACTCGATCACACAAAAAGTGTGACGTTTGCGGCGCGCCTTAGCCGCGCGGTAGTTCCCGTTTCCATGTAGGCTACAGTCATTACAGCAAAATTTCCACAACTAAAACGGTCCATTCACTATCCTGCATTGCAGTCCGCCGTGCAGGCCTGCAACACCCCGAAGAGGGGTCTGCCGACCACTAGGCAGACGACCGCTGGTGGAGCTGCGGTCGCGGTGTCGTACCCGTGGCTCCACCGTCGGAGAGAGGGCGCACCGCCAAGTTTTAGTGGGTAGGGCTTTTCGAGCGAGTCCCACATATCCGCGTCAGGATCTCCCTCATCCCACGCGGTATGCGTAAATGCAAAAAAAAAAAAAGTCCGCCGGCTTATGCAGGACAGTGAATGGTGTTGCAGGCCTGCACGGCGGACTGCAATGTAGGATAGTGAATGGACCCTTTAAGTTGCTTCCGCCGGTTCCGCGGTACGATTACTTCAATTCAAAAAAATCTTAAAATTTCAGAAATAAACTGAAAAATCCTTTATCCTTACCACCTCTTATAGAATTAGAAACACGTTTAGGTAAGCGCTTACGTGCGATATCTAAGATCATAACTCATAGGTGACGCAGAGCGACATCTATTATAAATTTTTGGAACTAACTTAATTTGAACAAATTTACGCATAAACATTAAACACCCCCTTAGAACTCCTTTTTCCAGTTAAAAAGTAGCAAATGTCCTTTCTCAGGCTTTAGACTATCTGTGTACAACATTTCATTACAATCGGTTCAGTAGTTTTGGCGTGAAAGCGAGACAGACAGACAGAGATACGTTTGCATTTATAATATTAGTATAGATAGATGTTATAAAGTTTTGAGTTAGGTATGTTGTATCCGGTGAAATTCGCCAACAAACTGTTATGCAGTTTGGCGATTTGTATAATGTATTGTATAATAATGGAGGCACTTCACATGGCTATTTGTACTTGCGTATAATTGATGTAGTCGCCAAACAATCACCATGTGTAGACGGTATGTTTGACAAAGTATTGGCCTTATTTGCCTATTTGACAAATATGACCAATACCAAATACACGTAGGTATCCGGACCTTTGTCGGTTTTTGACGCACATCAAAAGAGTCAATTATGCAGTAAACAAAATCAAGTAAAAGTTTGGCAGTTGAAGTCCATATTGTGTGGAAGGCTGTATTTGCCTTTATTTGCTTGTTTGTGTATACGTCAATATTTTTGCCTAAATAATGCAACAAATAGCCAATACCGAAATATACAAATAGCCAAGTGCCTCCATAAGATAAATTGTATTTTAGCCGTGTTCGTTTAATTTTTCAACTACTCATGCGCGGCTTTTTTGTGTGTCAGTTTGAGTGTCATATTTAAAAGGCCCCCGAGACGGTCAAACGGTTTGACTCAAACACGTAAATTTTGGTTTGACTCAAACCATTTTTTTACCGACTTCCAAAAAGGAGGAGGTAATACGTTCGGCTGTATGCATTTTTTTTATGTATGTTCAACAATTACTCAGCCGTTTGTGGTCCGATTTTCAAAATTATTTTTGTGTTGTATAGGGTTTGATTTGAATTTGGTACCATGTTCATAAAAGTGGTGATTTGATGATGGTATCCATGAGTAATCGAGGAGACTCCTTGAAATTTGTATCAAAATATATAGTGATTCAATTTTTTCTGAAGCATTCAAGGTAAATGCTACCAAAAAGTAAGACTTCGCACCAGGTTATACCCTGGATCCGAAGGCACCGAACAGAACTTTTGAATGCTAATAGGTACAGGTTCGGGGATTTCGGCGTTGTTTAAACAACTGAAAGCATAAGCCAACATATAATTTGATTGATCATCATCATTACAACCATAATTATACCATGGGTCATCACACTATGACCCAATTATTGGTATTTTTCGCGATATTTTGCATCGAAGCAGTTGTTTTTGATGACGATTTCGCTGTTTGTGGACCGATTTTCAAAATTCTCGTGTTGTTGTATATGATATAATCTTAATTTTGTATAACAATTACGAAAGTGGTGAGCTGATGATGGGATCTATGAGCAATCGAGGGAAATCCTTGGAATTTATCAAAACACTCATAGTGGTTAAAATGTTGTTTCTAGTTAAAGTTAAACATATGTTACGAATAAGTGAAATTTCATACGAAGGTGTCTCTTGGTCCAAAGTCACTGAATAGAACTCCTGAACCTTTAAAGATAAAAGTTTGGAAATTGCAGCATCGCTTAGATAACCGCAAGCATTTACCACAATTTCGCTTACAGTAAAATAATGTGAATAGTTAACATTCGTACCTATTGGTTATTTACGCAAAAGCCTTATTTTGTAGATAACTAAAAAGAGTGAAATTATTATTTTTAACAAAAAATTAAAACCGACTTCCAAGGTAAAAACAATAGTAATATGAACTAAAAAGTATTAAATAACTCTTACTCTTTAATAGTGCCTTTTTCAGAATTCGTCTAAATCTCAACTATTTCTGTACATACTACAGTCTTCATTACTTTGAAGTCGGTACCAGCTAATTTATTCGTGAGTTCAGTAATGTCAGAACTTAGAATATCTGAAACTTTTGGGACTGGTTAAAAATAATCTCGTTTACAAAGCTAGTTTGAACGGTTTGTCAAACATTTCATGATGAAATTTCATATTTTTGTTGTGTTTGACGCGCCGTTTGATCGTGTTCCGAAGCGTTTGATCAAACTCGGCTTAGCTTAGTGCTGGATTTTGAAGAAGAAAAAAGAAAAAAAGAAAGAAGCTGTAGTTTCTAGCACTATCTGTAGATGTTCGTGGGTAAAACGATATCTCAGTTCATACCATTCTTGGGATCAAAGTCTTTTTCTTTTTTTTTCTCTTTTGACAGAGGACATTAACGTTATAAACATAAGAAAATCGCGATTATCGTTCTAGAATCTAGAATCTAGACTCTAGCATCTTGTCTGCATCACAAGACGTGTACGCGACAGCGCGCATTGAATTAAATTGCGCAGTGTCGTTTGACAGACCGCATTTGGTTCAGTACGCCGCCATAATTTAAAGACGTGTGTGATGCAGACAAGATGCTCTCAAACTTCAAAATCCGGTACAAAACTAAGCCGAGTTTGTTCAAACGCATCGGAACACGATCAAACGGCGCGTCAAACACAACAAAAATATGAAATTCCATCAAACGAGCTTCAAACACGTAAATGTTTGACAAACCGTTCAAACCAGCTTTGTAACGATGAAAATTGTTTGAGTCAAACCAAAATTTACGTGTTTGAATCAAACCGTTTGACCGTCTCGGTCCCTTAAAATATCATCAATTTCTGTATTTTGGTATTAATATTAGTATGGTATTTTAAACATGACACTACACTGACACGTCCATTGAAAAACGAAACAAACACGACTAGGTTTTTAGTTTTTTTTTTTACTTATATGAGTGTCTTAGAAATAGTCGTGTTCGTTTGGTTTTTCAACTGCGCAGCGCGGCTTTTTTGTGTGTCAGTGTGTCATATTCTAAAATACCTTGTCATGTTCTAAAATACCTGTCAGATTTTCTAAAATCTGACAGAAATTGATAGGTATTTTTAACCGACTTCCAAATTTATATATATATATATATATATATATATATATATATATATATATATATATATATATATATATATATATATATATATATATATATATATATATATATATATATATATATATATATATATATATTTCGTTAGAATATGACACTCCCACTGACACACAAAAAAGCCGCGCATGCGCAGTTGAAAAACCAAACGAACACGACTATTATAATATTTTGTTGTTATTATAATGTAAGTTCATTGTACTATAATTATAATGTGTACAACTGAAGGACCTGTAACCATACTCAATAGTCAAGACTAAATTAAAAAAAATATCACATAGCATTTGGCAATGATTTGGCAACCCTAAACTGTGCGCCCATTTTTGAAAACTGAAAATTAGTGTTGTAATTAATTAATCAATATTATTATAATATTATTAATGCTTTAATACCACATAGCACTTAATTGTTACATGCTACAATCTACATAATAATAATTGTATTTAAATCACGGAATCACGGAAAAAATATAAATGGTGAATAATGGATGAATACTGAATACTGATTAAAACAGCTATGTTCTGATAATAAATTATGATAATATATCTACGATAATGGTAATGTAATTTATTCTTTAAACAAGGGTAGGTACCTAATAAATGTGCTGCTGCATAATGTTGTGTTGGAAGTTACAGCAGCATATTTTTTGGTGGTCTAGGTTATAATCAATAGCTGATATCGGATTATTATTATTATTAATTTCTGAAAATATCCAGTTGGCTATGATTCTATAATAAAACTTTATCACGGTAGTCGGTACACCAACAACTAATTCCTAGTGCCTAGTAGTTGGCAAGATCCATCATCCATTATTATTATGTAACAGTACTTACTCAGTAGGTACTAGGTAATAATTGTAGTTTAGTACCGACTTTAAAAAAGGAGGAGGTGTTATGTTCCTTTTTTTTATGTTCAACAATCGTTGAACTCCGCCGTTTGTGAACCGATTTTCAAAATTTTTCTTTTCGTGTATAGGTATAAGTGTATAGGTTATTATCCTAATTTTGAATTTGGTACCATATTCATAAAAGTAGTGACCTGATGATGGGATCCATAAGAAATCGAGGGAACTCCTCAAAATTTATATGGAAACATTGTGGTGACTTCGGTTTCGTGAGCAGTATTCTAATCATATATTATGATACCAACAAGTAAGATTTTGCACCGAGGATATTCTGTGACCGAGGTATACCATGGTTGGGAACTTTGGAAGGTGCTGAGAGAACTCCTGACTCTTTAGTCTTTAATCTTTATAGATACAAGTTTGGGAGTTTCGACGTTGTTTTAAGAACGGAAAGCATTATATTATGCTACTATGCAAATTACATTCATCATCGTCACTACCAGAAACCATTATACATAGAATTATGTTTCGTCCCGTTTTGACCCTATTATTGGTAATTTTGTAGTCTTTTATTATAATATATCACTTAAACCGCGGGTAACACCGCGGGGCACAGCTAGTATTATGATTTAAGTACAAAAAAGTATTAGAGTTAGAATATTTTTATTAGCGTCTATGTAGGTAGGTACGTACCTAAATAATACATTATAGAAATTAATTACTAACTTAATGTACGGTCTAAATTATTTTAGAATTTCACAAAATCCATGGGCCAAAATGACGAGTTTACCTGCAAGTTGTGCATGAAAAGTTTTTATAATGCAACCGCTTTATTGAACCATAAATACTCTCAACATGATGATGATAGTTCCGACATTGAGCTTCAAATACTTCACAACGAAACAGACAAGGTAATTGTACCTACATCTAAAGCTATAATTTTATTGTAGCCATGTGTATCTATATAGTATTATTAATTTATATCAGTTATTTATAATTATATTATAATCCCAATGTGGAATAGGTGCCAAATAAAAAAGTATAAAGAAAGAAGTCTTTAAGACAGATGGACCTAAAAAATATAAGAATATTACTAGCTGTCCCGGCAAATGTTGTTTTGCCATATTATATTATACCTATTACCTAAAGTACTAGCGACCCGCCCCGGCTTCGCACGGGCATAAATTATAGCCACTGAAAAAATGATTAAAATCGATTCAGCAGTTTTGATTTATATTCATTAAGTATATTTATTTATTTTACTACCCGTGACCTGCATTGGTGGGTACCGCCGCAAAAGCTACGTCTCGCAATTTTTAAAATATAATATGTATGTAAATATCTTCAAAAATTAGCCATTATTTGTCGTAAAAAGTAAATGACAAAAAATATTGTGGGATATCCATAAGACTTCATAAGAGGCAGACATATATTATACCATCGTGGAGTTTTCTTTAGACCTTTTTAATGTGTACAATACTTAGTAAGTACATTATTTTGATAAATCTCGGAGGGTTCAGCCTGCGTTTGCAATGGCGGAAAAAAATGTAATTATTTACGACATCACATTAGAAACCCCAACAATAACAGTATTTATCCACTATTTAATGAACGTTATTATACTTATAAACTTTCCTCTTGAATCACTCTATCTATTAGAAAACCGCATCAGAACCCAGGGAACAATGGGACATGAGGGAAAAAAGCGTATTAATTGTTTTATAATATGTAGTGATTTCGCCCGATAAATATTTTATTGAAGTGACTAAATAACCTATGTCATGGACTCATGGCAACGTCCATCGCTATCCCGTCGCACCAATGCGTCGCACAATACAATTATTATTGTCGTCGTCAGTCAGTCGAGTTGTAATACTTTTTACAAATATTTAACCAACAAATGCACTTATCAATATAATAAAACCAGCTGACCCGACAGACATTGTCCTGTCTTAACGATGATTATTTAATTCAAATTGATATAATTAAAAAAACAATAGATTAAAATTAGTATCTCCATGCAAATTTCATCAAAACAGATTAAATAGTTTAAGCGAAAATCATAAAAGTTCATTGTGCAGGAACCGTACATTTTCCGGGACAAAAAGTATCCCTTGTCCTTTCCCGAGACTCAAAGTATCTCCATACCAAATTTCATCAAAATAGATTGAAGAGTTTAGGCGAAAATCATAAAAGTTTATTGTGCGGGAGCCGTACATTTTCCGAGACCAAAAGTATTTCTTGCCCTTTCCCGAGACTCAAAGTATCTCCATACCAAAATTCATCAAAATCGATTGAATAGTTTACGCGCAAATCATAAAAGTATATTGTGCAGTAACCGTACATTTTTCCGGGACAAAATGTATCCTATGTCCGTTTCCTGGCTCTAAGCTACCTCCTCACCAACTTTCAGCCATATCAGTAAAGCCGTTCTTGAGTCATAAATAGTGTAACTAACACAACTTTCTTTTATATTTAAATAGATTAAGTAACTAGTCGTAGACCGTAGTGGTAGATTGCAAAATTTAGTAAAAATCAGTAAAGCCGTTTCGGTGGAGTACGGTAAGTGGTAACTAACATTGTGACACGATAATTTTATGTATATATATTATATGTATGTGTAATGTGTTTATGATAAATTTAGTGTCCGACCGAAACTCATTTTTCAGCCGAAACCGAAACCGAAATTTCGGCCTTACTCTCAGTTTCGGCCGAAACCGAAACCGAAACTTCATAAAACATGAACAATGATGATTATTTACTGAAATTTACTGTTCTGTTACATAAGAAAAAGTGCTAAATTGGGGTTTTACTTTTTGTAGCATTTCTTAAAATAAATATTATTTATCTTAGACTCGAATACTCCCTTTTTTTTTTGAGACGGGGAATGCTTTTGCGCATGCCGGAGGGTTTGGGGACACTCCCCCGGGTATGTGTGACTCGCTGCGGCCGTAAAGATGGTGAATTGACCGCAGCCCTACCCACTAAAACCCGTCTATACTCTTCCTCACTTCGCACGCAGGATTGCGAGAACGCGTGAGCTTTCTTTCCGCGGCTCTGCGTGCGCGTGCCTGCTTATCACCAGCAGGCCCTCCTCGAGCCCATACGGGCTCCGTGGACAAACACAGGTCCTTCCAGGGCTTGTGCAGGCCTGACACTTTGGTGTCGCGATGCGCGAAGAGTACGCAGCGCATCGCGACCCTCTTGGGGACTCGGTGCAAGGGGCGACGGCATCCCCATACCGCCGCCCCGAGCTCCCTGGCTAAGGTGGGACGCTTTGGTCATTTCGGTTGACCCGTCTTCGCCTTGGCCTACTTCTACGACGAGGGTCGAGCGCCTCCCTCTCCCTTATGCGCTCGGCCTCCTCTTTTGCGGAGATGACGTCGTGAGCGAAATCCTCCACCGCTTTCCACTCTTCTTCGCCACTCAGCATTGCACGAAACAGTGCCGGCAGCGAAAGGTCCGGTCCGATAACAGCACTGAGTGCCGCACGTTGTTCTATCCAGGAGGGACACGCCGTGATGGTATGTTCGGCCGTATCCCTGTCACAGTCACAGTGATGACATCGCGTGGTTTCTTCTCGACTTACGATCTTGCACAGGTACCGACCGAAGCAGCCATGCCCGGTCAGCACCTGTGTGAGTCGGAAGGAGAGCGCGCCGGTCTTCCTTGTCAACCACTGTTTCAGCACTGGTCGAATGGCCTGCACCAGATTTACGCTGACTTGAGGCTCTTGCAGCCTTTCCTCCCATAGCTCGATGTTCCGCTCTCTGGCTTGGTCCCTCCACCGACGTACGGCGTCCGGCAGGGGGTTGCTGCCCCCAGTGCGGGTCGCTGCGCCACGCCAGTAGACGTCGGCGAGGGCTCTAGCTTCAAGGTCCCATGAGACACTACCGGCGAGCGGGCACGCAGCATCTTTTGAGATGGTGCGATACCCACGAACTGCTCGCGTCGCCATGGTCCTTTGCAGTCTCCCGAGGACAAGCCAATTTGTACGCGACAGATCTTTGGCCCATATCGGCGCCCCATACATTATCATGGAGCGAATGACTCCCATGTATAGTCGTCGGCACGTTAAGCTCGGCCCTCCAAGGTTGGGCAGGAGGGAGACCAGGGCCCCCGCCGACCTACTGACCCTCTCGGATAAGCGACGGAAGTGATCCTTAAAAGTCCATCGGCCGTCGAGGACCAGGCCGAGATATGTCATTGACGACTTCACGTCAATATTAACACCGCTCACTGTTACAGCTAGGCCCGGCGGAGGCGATTTCCTTGGCCCGTGGAATAGCAAGGTTTCGGACTTGTTGAGAGCCACCGTCAGGCCCAGCGACTGTACAGCGACAATCTGAGCAACCGTCGCCGTCGCCAGAATCATGGCCTCTCGTATCGTCTTGCCCCGACAAACGGCAAGTGTGTCGTCTGCGTAGGCTATTTTCTCAGCTCCAGGAAGCATCCTACAGCGCAGGACGTAGTCAAAGCCTATGTTCCACAGGGTCGGACCGAGTGCAGAACACTGTGGAACTCCGCAATCGACCTCGTACTCCTCCCAGCCATCCTCCGTGGGGTACTGCACCGATCGTTCCGATAAATAATTGCGGATGAGCTTCCGCATATACCTCGGAACGCGGTGGTACTTCAGGGCCTCTTCGATGGTTGCCCAGGGTAGGGAGTTGAATGCGTTGCTGATGTCTAGGGGCACGGCTAGCACCACCCCGCCCCGGGCTACTTCCTCCTCCGTGATGGCCTTCAGCCGGGCCACCGCGTCTATTGTCGATCGGCAAGATCGGAAACCGTGTTGAGCCTCACTGAGATTCGGGCCGACACTCGAATACTCCCTAGAATATTCGGTTTTTTTTATCCGATTCCAATTTTTTTAATGTACTGTGTATTAGAACGAAGGATTACACTAAAAAACATGGACAGAATTTATTGGGAACAAATATAATGACCACCAAAAAATGCACTGATACCCTAAACTTGTTTACCAAAAAAATATATTGAACACCAAAAAAATAAAGTCTAAAATTGCAATACTTCCAGCTATTTTGGTCATGACGACACTTCAAATTGTAATCGAACACCAAATATAGTAAATGATCACCAAATATGGTAAATGACCACCAAATATAGTAAATGATCACCAAATAAAGTAAATAATCACCAAATATAGTAAATGACCGCCAAATATAGTAAATGATCACCAAATATATTGTAAATTATCGCCAAATCCTTGTGAGCAAATCAATGCAATATTTCTGTCCAAATAAATCACTACGATTGACAAAAAATGTAAGCATAATATTAAAAAAGTAATCGGCCAAGTGTGAGTCGTATTCCGTACCGTTTATAGAGCAAAATTAGACCTAAAATTGTGATTTTGTATGGGTTGGGACTTGGGAGCCCCCTTTAATTTTTTTTAATATTATTATTAATTATTGAAGTAAACATAAATTATAATCAAGGCCTTTGCGAAAATATCGAGCAAAAAAGGCCAAAAAATCAAGTTTGTTGTATGGGAGATCTTTCTCTAGGCTGTTTATCAAGAACCGCTCCAGCTAGACTTCTGAAAATTTAACAGATTGTGTATATCTGTTGCCGCTATAACAACAAGTACTAAAAACGAAATAAAATTATTATTTAAGACGGACGGACAGACGGACAGACATCGAAGTCTCAGTAATAGAGTCCCGTTTTTAGGGTTCCGTACCCAAAGGGTACAAACGGGACTCTTTTACTAAGACTTGCTATTGCTAAATAAAAATATAATATTTGGTTATAATTTTACATTAAAATGCTAACGTATAATGTTGGTGATCATTTAATAATTTTGGTGATCGTTTACTTCGTCTTTTGGTTTAACAATGATTTATTTGGAGTCATTTTGCATAAATAGAATAGCGAGATAATAAATCTTTGGTGATCATTTTACATTAAAATGCTAGTATAATGTTGGTGATCATTTACTAATTTTGGTGATAATTTTACATTAAAATGCTAGTATAATGTTGGTGATCATTTACTAATTTTGGTGATCATTTACTTATTTTGGTGATCATTAATTACTACTTTTGGTTTTAAGATGTTAAATCTTTGGTTATCATTTTACATTAAAATGGTGGTCTGTATTTTGGTGATCGTTTACTATTTTTGTCTGTGAAATGTTACTATTTCTGGTGATCAGTTAATTATAAGCCGAATTTATTTCAAGACATTTACTACTGAAAACACAATCAATTGCAGTCATAATCTTTGTATGGGAAACACGGACAGTCAGTCTTACATTACAGACCGCGGTCGAAGTTCAAAGGCTCAGAAGACATTTTGCCACTAAGATAACACTAGTCAACACGGTTTTTGTGCCTGAGTTCTGTCTTACACTAAATTAATTAGAGAAACAATGAGTTTAACTTATAAAGTTTGCTTTTATAGAAACTTTCAAATTTTGAAGAAAACCTGAATTTTATTCCTTCAGTTATGTATCAAAAGAATGAAATACGAGTATAATATTTTTAATAATATTTTATTTATATCGTTGCTTATATTCCCAAAATAGAATTGAAACGGAAAAAACATATAATCTGATATAATTTAGATTTAAAAATTAATATTTTTTGTATCTTGGTGAGCATACCCCAAATATTATAGCTTGTTGTGTGCTTCGGTATAGGTTTGTGGCGACTGGCGCTCCTATATTTTTCTGGTATTAAATAGGAAGTTTTAAATTTTATTTGCAACTAACTTTTTAACTCTTATTTAAATAATTTTTTCGCAAATGTAGCAAAAACTTTTCTCATGTATTTTGTAGAATATGCAATAATATGCAGGTTGTACTTTAAAATTTGTTTCAAAGGCTCGATAAACCTTTTATTTGTCGGTGAAAGTAACTTTTTCGCTCAATACTTAAATCAATTTTTCGCAAATGCAGCGACAACTTTTTACGTCCATTTTACATATTTTTGAAGATATTCTTACGCTTCAAAGTACATAAAACTCATAATTTCTCTTAAAATTAAATACGCATAGTAAGTGCCAGCGGCAAACTTCCCGTTTCAAATCTGATATTGTTCCCCCTTCCCCCAAACCCCTTTATCTTGGTCACGACCAGCGTTAATCTCTAATGGAGGCACTTGACATGGCTATTTGTATTTGCGTATTTGTTGTATTTGCCAATCACCATGTGTAGACGGTATGTTTGACAAATATTGGCCTTATTTGCCTATTTGACAAATATGACCAATACCAAATACACGTATCCGTACCTTTGTCGGTTTTTGACGCACATCAAAGGAGTCAAATAGGCAAGTAAACAAAATCAAGTAAAAGTTTGGTATTTGACGTCCATGTGTGGAAGGCCGTATTTGCCTTTATTTGCTTGTTTGTGTATACGTCAATAATTTTGCCAAATGCAACAAATAGCCCATAGCAAATACAAATAGACATGTGAAGTGCCTACATAAGAATTTAGAAAAAAATCTTTTATTTTATTTATCCTCGCTTCGTAAAAAAAAAGTTTGCTTTTATAGTCTAAACTCTAAGGCCTAGCTTAAGACTATAAAAGCAAACTTTTTTAGGGTTCCGTACCCAAAGGGTAAAAACGGGACCCTATTACTAAGACTTCGATGTCTGTCCGTCTGTCCGTCTGTCTGTCACCAGGCTGTAACTCAAGAACCGCTATAGCTAGACTTCTGAAATTTTCACAGATTGTGTATATCTGTTGCCGCTATAGCAAAAAATACTAAAAACAAAATAAATTAAATATTTAAGGGGGGCTCCCATACAACAAACGTGATTTTTTTGCTAATTTTTGCTCTTAATCAATAACGGCAACATATAGGCAATTGAAATGTTCACAAAATACTTAATTGTATTTGTACTTTAATAATAAATAATAAAATCAAAATAAATTAAATAATTTAGGGGGGCTTCCATACAAAAAATACAATTTTTAGCCTATTTTTGCTCTGTAGTGGTACGGAACCCTCCGTGCGCGAGTACAACTCGTACTTGGCCGATTTTTTTAAATTTATGTTTGTACCTTGTTATTTTTCAATGCAAATAATCGGATAATAGTTATTACGTAACAGGCACAAGAAAAAAATGCTATATAATAGCGTTTGCCATTAGAAATATACCTAATTCAACAATATACTTCTAATATTCGATAAGAATAAGCTTAGACAATTTGGTGAAAACAAAACAAAGTACTAATAAAAACAAAATGAATATACTTAGTAATTTGGCACTAATTTGCAAAACATAAACTCAAAACACGATTAAATGGACGGTGGCGAAATGAGCTGGGGCCTCGCCGGCGAGCGAGCAGGAGTTAACTGCGAAGTTTACCGAACGACGCATGAAAATACACGAAAACTGGAGTTTCGGCGAGGCCGAAAGTTTCGGCTATATTTTGACCGAAACCGAAACTACGGCCGAAACTAGATTTTTTGGCTGAAACTGGCCGAAACCGAAACCGAAAGTTCGGTCGGTCACTAAATTGATAATATTGTAATTTAATATACTAGCGACCCGCCCCGGCGTCGCATGGGTATAAAATATATAGCCACTGAAAAAATGATTAAAATCCTATTGCCTATAATGATTCTTCACGTGGTCTACTTCATATGTGTGCCAAATAACATAAAAATTGCTCCAGTAGTTCGCGAGATAAGCCCTTTCAAATAATTTCCCCCGTTTTTTCCACATTCTCTTATTAATCTTAGCGTAATATATATCCCTATAGCCCTAGCACTATAACCTCCCTCAGTAAATGGGCTATCTAACACTGAAATAATTTTTCAAATCGGACCAGTAGTTCCTGAGATTAGCGCGTTCAAGTTAGCCCTTTCAAATAATTTTCCCCGTTTTTTCCACATTTTCCTCTATTTCTTCGCTAATTCCTAATAGGAATTAGTCTTAGCGTGATAAAATATAGCCTATAGCCTTCCTCGATAAATGGGCTAACTCTGAAAGAATCATCAAAATCTGTTGCGTAGTTTTAAAGATTAAAGGGAACAAAGGGACATGAGGGAAAAAAACGACTTTGTTTATAATAATTAATAAGTATAGAAGATGCTACTTCGTTGGGGCTGCTATGCGGAGATTTAAGATTTTGTTCATAGATGGCGTTCGATACCACAAAATTTAGTGACCGACCGAACTTTCGGTTTCAGTTTCGGTTTCGGACAGTTTCGGCCAAAAAATCTAGTTTCGGCCTTATAGTCCCCAGTACAAGGAACTAACTTTTTTCTGATACATACAAATTTTTACTTTGTGAGTGCCTTGTTTACGATGACCGAATGATGACGAACTTTTCTCTGCGAAAAATTTCGGCGCTGCTGCGTTTTCGAATGCTTGACTCCTGGAATTGTTGATATTTCGTCACGATGGCTCTTCGTACATACAACTTTTATTTTTTGGAATTTGTTTAATAAAGTTAATTTAAAAACTGTGGTCAGCTTGTCCTACAAGTATCACGCAGCGTTTGGAGTGTCCGACACCCTAAAGATGTAGCTATTACGTCACTATGGCTCTTCGTACATACAACTTTCATTTTTTGGAATTTGTTTAATAAAGCTAATTTAAAAACTATGGTTAACTTGTCCGACAAGAATCACGCAGCGTTTGGAGTGTCTGACACCCTAAAGATGTAGCTATTACGTCACTATGGCTTTTCGTACATACAACTTTCATTTTTTGGAATTTGTTTAATAAAGCTAATTTAAAAACTGTGGTCAACTTGTCCGACAAGAATCACGCTGCATATTGGAGTTTCCACCACCCCAAAAATGTTGATGTGACGTCATTATGTCTCCCCGTACATACAACTTTAAATTTAGTAGTTTTCAATTTAAAATAAAGTAGGGTAAATGACTAGTGATGGACAGTGCCAGTCATTGGAAAAAACACAAAAACACAATATTTATTAAAGTTGCTTTAAAACTGCCTATTTTTAAAGTAATAAACAAAAAACAGGCAGTTTTTAAGCAACCTTAATAAATGTTATAGAGGGGAAGGGGAAGAGAAAGCTCTTCAATATTTAAATAATCGGCCAAGTGCGAGTCGGACTAGTGCACTAAGGGTTCCGTACCATTATAGAGCAAAATTAGTTTTCAGTAGTATGTTGTTAATGTCTAAGGGTTGTTAATGTCTCAACTCACACAACTTCGTTTTATAAAACTTAGTTCTTATTAAACGCGTTCGTACGGGAATACAAATCTCGTTTTGTTTGAAATGGATTTCATAATATTCTCTTAATCACGATTAATAAATCTAAGATTGTGTGACGTCACGCGATGATTTTACATGTTTTTGTCATTTTGGAGTCTAATTACGTTATTTTATCAACAAAAAAGCAAGAAACGATACATAAACTACCCAAACGCATCTATTACAAACTGTCATCTTGAAATTTTTGTCGTCTTTGATTTTCGATTCGGCATGACACTACACTGACAGGACTTTAACGGCTTTTATGAAGTTTAACCGTACAACATTGGACATTCTCAAGATAAAACTCGGATTTGCTGTGAACTTAATGTTGGTGAAATGCAATTGAGTGTTATAAACGTGTTTATAGGTTTAGTACCGGTTTAGTGTGTGCCAAGCGCGTTCAATTTCTTTGATAAATTGGCACCTACTTGGAATCGTATAAAAAACCGAATATAGTACAAAAAAGCTTCTAGGGAACATATTCGAGTCTAAAGCAGCCACTTCACATGGCTATTTGTATTTGCGTATTTGATGTATCTCTTTATTTACTTGGTAGATAGCACCAGGTCTAAACAGAGAACGTACATTCCATGAGGCCAATCGAAAGTCCGTATATCTTCGCCAAGAGTCATCGGTATTTGGATCAGATCGTTTATTTCTCTTAGTCGGTTTCTGAACTTGATTTTCCGTGGGCGGGGTGTTAACCCGCCGCACAACCCCCAAAATGCTGGAGGACCACATCCTACGTTGGTCGGCGAGTCAATATGACTTAGCCGGGTAGCTAGCTAGGCTGTGCTACCGACCTCCCCCCATCCGCCACCCGGGGGACGCCCCCCTATGCTGTGTAGGCCCAGCGCGGGGGAGCAAAAAGAAAGCACCTAGATAGTAAAGTTAGAAATATAAATACCCTTTGGCAAGCAAACGAATCACGGAAATTTTACCAGGAGCTGAGATCTTTTAAGAGGGGCTACCAACCTAGCTCTCAAATGCTCTAAGATGATAGTGGCAATCTTATAACAGATAACACAGACATCAAAAATGCTTGCAGCAATTACTTTATATTACTTTATATACATATTGTATTACCACGCACAACCAGTGAAAACCACGCCGAATTGGAACCACTATCTTTTAGGGAAGTCCGACAAGCAATTATGAAGCTCAAAAATAACAAGGCTCTCGGGATAGATGGCATACCATCTGAAATATGGAAGTATGGGGGAGAGACCATACAACTAAGATTATTTCACATTATAAGTAAGATCTGGCAAGATGGAAAACCACCAGAAGAGTGGAACATAGGCGTTATATGTCCGATCCATAAAAAGGGATGTAAGAAGAGGTGCACAAATTATCGCGGAATAGCTGCTCTTTTGCCAACGGCGTACAAGGTCTTATCATATGTGTTGCTTAAAAGGCTAGAACCTCATGCGGAACGAATCATCAGCGATTATCAGTGTGGATTTCGGCAAAACCGCAGCACAATCGATCAGATCTTCCATCTGAAACAACTTATGGAAAAACGATGGGAATACGCCCAAAGCATACACGCGTTATTTGTCGATTTTAAAAAAGCCTATGACAGCTTTGACCGTAATTCGTTATACACGATCTTAAGGAACTTCAACATCCCTAAAAAACTAGTTGACATGATAATGGTCGCCACTAAAGTCGTTGTGTGTCGTTGTTGTCGTCGTAAAAGTCGTTGCTAAAGAACTTACGGACGAGTTCGCGGTGGTCACAGGACTTAAGCAAGGAGATGCACTGTCACTTGTTCTTTTCAATTTAGTTCTGGAATATGTCCTCAAAGAAGTGATTGCACTAGACGTAGGGCTTCAACTGAATGGGAAGCATAGGTTGATAGGATATGCCGACGACCTGGCATTGCTGGGTGAAACTCCAGAGGAAGTGGCCAGCACGGCCGAAGTCTTAGAAAACGAAGCCCGTAAGGTAGGCCTAAGTATTAACCGCGAGAATACAGAATACCTCCACATTAAACGCTATAAAAACACGCGCACAAAACGAGAAGACCTGAATGTGAGAGGGACTTCTAATAAAGGGACGGACAAATTTAAATACTTAGGCTGCACCATTACCGACACCAACACGAGACAGGAGGAAATAAACATCCGCATCCAAAACACCTTACGATGCAGCGCGGCACTTCATGGAGTGTTAGCGTCCAATCTCCTAAGTAGAAAAAGTAAGATCGCCATTTACAAGTCTGTAATAAGGCCAATACTAATGTACGGATGCGAGACCTGGACGCTCACACTAGATGAAGAGAATAAACTACTGGTAGCCGAAAGAAAAATCCTCCGCAAGATCTTGGGCCCGGTGAAGACAGAAGACGGAGGAACTAGAATCCGAACCAACGCCGAAGTTGAATACCTCATAGTAACAAAAGCCCAGCGACTCCGATGGCTCGGTCATCTTGCAAGAATGGGAGAGGATCGTGCCACTAAAAAGGCGTTCCTTGGACGTCCGATCGGGCGACGACCTGTCGGCCGTCCACGGTACCGGTGGCTAGATGTCGTGGAGTCGGACCTGCGCGATCTTGAGGTCACAGAGTGCCAAGAAACTGCGCAAGACCGCGACAAGTGGCGCAAACTCGTGTCGGAGGCCAAGATCTACTTTGGGTCGCTGAGCCATCGTAGTAGTAGTAGTAGTAGTATTTGATGTATTTGCCAAACAATCATGTGTAGGTCACGGTATGTTTGACAAGTATAGGTCTTATTTGCCTATTTGACAAATATGACCAATACCAAATACACGTATCCGTACCTTTGTCGGTTTTTGACGCACATCAAAAGAGTCAAATAGGCAAGTACAGCCACAGGGCACAGACTAATAAGAGATACTACGGATAGTACAGCTCGACAAGACTTTAAATGAACGTGGCGAAAAAAGGAACTAACGCTGCCATCATACAAAAACGTCATTTTTGACAGTTCTCCTTTACGAGCAGCGCCATCACCCACGTTCATTTAAAACCTTGATGCACTGTAAACAAAATCAAGTAAAAGTTTGGTATTTGACGTCCATGTGTGGAAGGCCGTATTTGCCTTTATTTGCTTGTTTGTGTATACGTCAATAATTTTGCCAAATGCAACAACTAGCCAATAGCAAATACAAATAGCCATATGAAGTGCCTCCATTAGATTTATAATAATAATTATAAATCTAATTAATAAAATTAAGAAAAGTCGCAATAATTAAAAGATTCGATGTGGTACTTTTTCTTTACTTAAAAAACTCGTAATATATGACAAAAATCAATAAATTTCAGTAAATAATCGTAATTTTAATTGTTTGACCAAGTTTCGGTTTCGGTTTCGGTTTCGGCCGAAACTAAGAGTAAGGCCGAAAGTTCGGTTTCGGTTTCGGCTGAAAAATCACTTTCGGTCGGACACTACCACAAATAAAAATTGACTTAGTGAGAGAGCGACTCGCGCACGAAGGGTTCCGTATCGTAAATCGTAATAATAATACTATGCTGATATAATTATCTATACATAATATATATAAAAGAAAGTCGTGTTAGTTACACTATTTATAACTCAAGAACGGCTTTACCGATATGGCTGAAAATTGGTGAGCAGGTAGCTTAGAGCCCCGTTTTTTGTCCCGGAAAAATGTACGGTTACTGCACAATATACTTTTATGATTTGCGCGTATAGTTTACGCGCAAATTTTTATTTAATTTATTTAAGATTAAATAGTTTAATCTATTTTGATGAAATTTGGCATAGACATACAAATTTTAATCTATTGTTTTCTTAATTATACCAATTCGAATTAAATAATCATCGTTAAGACAGGACAACGTCTGTCGGGTCAGCTAGTTTATAATCATATAAATAACAACTTATTTATTATATATATAACAGCGAAGTCTTAATAACATGGTTCTGTTTCAATCTTTGGATCAATGAAAAAATAGACACTTCTATAATGCAGAAAACCGGCTTTTAATATAATTTTATGTTAAATTATATTTTACTTATTTAAAACGTTAGTATTTAAGTTGTATCATGTAACATGTTATGGTCACGATTTACAAATTAGCAGTTCAACTAGAAAATATTTTTTAATTAATAGAGTGGTTTGCGCACGTAAAATTGTAACAGCCTTTCTCAAACAGTAATTTAAATATTCAAGACGTCGACGACGACCTACTGCAGCCTGCAGGATAACGCAGTCGAGTCCGCTACATCATCATACACATGCGTCACTCAATTCATACTTAGTTGATATAATAAATGATCAAACGAACTTACCAAGTGAAGTTCGATCATTATTATATGAGTCGCTTCATTCAAAGATATATTACTTTTAACCAAGTAGTCCTTTGTTTACTTACTAGGCAATCGCGTTTTTTTAAAGACGTATGTGGGTACAAAAAAATATCGTTCCGCTTGATGGTTCACTCGGTCGCCTCATTATGTTTAAAGAGAGGTAATGCAAAAAATCTTTCTTTATTTCTTTGGGTACTGCAGCAAACAAAGTTTAGTGCAGACTGGGTGGGAGGGACATTATATCTTTGAATGAAGCGACTCATATAATAATGATCGAACTTCACTTGGTAAGTTCGTTTGATCATTTATTATATTTCTTCGCTTCATTCTTCGATATATTAATTAACCAAGTAGATTTTCAGAGTAATGAAAGAAAGATTTTTTACAAAATACAATATAATAATTATATATACATTATGAATAGTAATCATTATATTCGAGAAATTATTTTACATTATGCCCATAAATAATAATAATAGTCAGTAGAAACAAAACTTAAGAGACCTCTATGGTTTGTGATTCAAATGATAACGCACTGGGATCATGGTGATTATATAACTGATTCAGCGAAACTTTGTTCGCCGATAAAATTATGGCTAAGGAAAATAGCGAAAGTATTAGAGTCGCTAGTCGTGCCTGTCGACTGTCGTCTTACTAATCGGGTCCAGTTTCAGTCCCCGTGTCGACGCTCGCGTCGACGATCGGGTCGACGCTCGTGTCGACGCTCGTGTGGACGCCGCGCCCCTCTCGCACAGCACCTGCTTTATCCAGCGGCTAACCTGGTGGCTGTTCTGTGCAGAGCGTTAAACGTTAGCAATAATAACCCGTACTGTAGCATTATCCTATTTAATATAATCTTGAATAACCCTCGCACGGCGTAGTAACTTAAATATAACTTCTTCTTTTTTAATAAAAAAATTACATAATTTAATAACTTCACCGATCCAATCACGCCCGGGAGTTGATGTCTTTGTAATTTTGCAAAAATGTCTTTATAATTTTGATATTTGCAAAAACGCTGGCAACCCCAGCTGCGATCAACATCGGCTCCGCGTTTATAAACTCAAAATAAATATAAATATAAAAGTGTTTCACGGACTTTTTTATGAACTGAATGTGATATAGAACTGTTTTTATAGTGATAAAGTGAACATTTATGGAGATATAACAATCTTAAAATAGTGGACTATACCTGTGAATTGTGATGCAATTAAAACTAAAACTATTATTATGAAACAATACAGAAACCACAAATAAACTTTTGTAAACAACTTTTTAATTATAAAGTAAAGTGATCACATCCCTCCAGCCAAAAAGTGAATCAGTTTCTAAGAATCTTCGTGTAACAATTGAAGACAATATTTTAAGGACTGACGGTACCTACTGTGAAATATTAATTCAAAACTACCTACGAAATCAACGTATTGCCAACAGTACAGCAAATTCGACGCGCATCATACAACATTGTTAGCTTAGTGGTACGACACCCGACTTGCATCTCTCAGGGCCCGTGTTCAAATCCTAGTGAGTCCGGAATTGTACACATCTGCCTTTTTTAAATAATTAAGGCCCGGCCAGCAGGGACTTAATAACAAGTTATACTCACATTTGCATCATGGCTTCTGTAATAAAAAGTCATGGTAATAACATAATAATAGAGTATTGCCAACGACCACAAAGTTCTAACGAGATATTGAACTGTCAGTCACGTAAGAAAAAATATCACTTCACATGTGTCACTAAAACGAAGTTTAAAGATTTGAGCGAAGACCATAAACTTAACTGGCAGTGTCCACAATGCTCCAGGCCAAAGAGTGATAATTCAAATACACCCGTAAGGAATGTATCCTATAAAAACAACAACCCTATACACCTCGACGATGATAATACGAGTCAAAATGTTACCATGAGGACGAAACCACCTAGCAAAAACAAAACTGGCATGCTCAGTACAGAGTGTCTGGGGGAACTGCGAATGATAATTCGCGAAGAAATGAATGCACTCATGAAAGGCCATAAAGACAGCATTATTAAAGAGCTTAATACGAAGCTATCGGAGGTGCAGAAGACACTGGCTGATGTTACCACGGCAATGACATTTCTTAACCAGAAATACGAGGATATCAAATTAGAGGTCACCCAAAAGTGCGAAATAATACGATCACTGGAGCAAGAAAACAAGAAAATTAGGCGTGAATTTTTATATACACCTCGACGATGATAATACGAGTCAAAATGTTACCATGAGGACGAAACCACCTAGCAAAAACAAAACTGGCATGCTCAGTACAGAGTGTCTGGGGGAACTGCGAATGATAATTCGCGAAGAAATGAATGCACTCATGAAAGGCCATAAAGACAGCATTATTAAAGAGCTTAATACGAAGCTATCGGAGGTGCAGAAGACACTGGCTGATGTTACCACGGCAATGACATTTCTTAACCAGAAATACGAGGATATCAAATTAGAGGTCACCCAAAAGTGCGAAATAATACGATCACTGGAGCAAGAAAACAAGAAAATTAGGCGTGAATTTTTATATATGAGCTCGAGGCTAGCAACTTTAGAACAAATCTCAAGGGCAAATAATTTAGAGCTTCAATGTGTGCCAGAATTTAAAAATGAAAATATGATTGCTACGATAAAGACAATTTCTAACACTATTCAATGCAATCTCAATGACGAAGACATTTAAAGTTGTACAAGAATAATGAAAATGAATAAGGAAAGCTCCCGTCCCCGATCTGTGCTAATAAAATTTAGCAACCCACGAATCCACGATAAATTTCTGGCCTCAGCAATTACCTTTAACAAAAAAGCAGCGAATAGGGGTGACAAAATCAACACCAGTCACATCGGTATAAGCGGCAGCAAGAAACCCGTTTACATCTGCGAGCTTTTGCCCCCCGCAATAAAAGCGCGAAAATTGCGAAGGCAAAAGACTATCGCTATGTCTGGGTCAAAAATGGCAGAGTCTTCATGCGAAAAACAGACCAAAGTGAATATGTTTACGTCAAAAATTCTGAAGTTTTGAATAACTTAAAATAAACTTACTACTTACCTTATTTTTGGCACGAATTTGTTAACTTTTTAATAACTTTCGATTCTGTTTCCTGTTATTATCAAAATCTAAGAGGGATCAATACTTGTATGTCTAAAATGTGACTAGAAATTTTAAATAACAACTATGATATTATAGTACTCACCGAAACCTGGCTTAAAACAGTGTCTTTGATTCTGAAATCCTCGACGATAGATACTCTGTCTATAGGCGAGATAAGGAGCCGTCTAGAATGTCAAATCATAAATGTAGAGGAGGTGGTGCTCTTATTGCAGTATCCAAAACGATAGACTCAACTCGATGTTCCGAATGGGAGAGTGACTGCGAGGATCTTTGGGTCTCACTAAATGTACGCTTGGGAGGGAAGCAATCGACATTATATCTATATGGTATTTATCTCCCACCAGCTCTTACGCACGACCTCCTGTACAAGTTTACTGAAAACGTCAATAATCATATTTTAAATATAAAAAACAATAGCTCGGTTATATTTATAGGAGACTTTAATGCTGGTGAGATATCATAGTCCCCATACACCAACACACAACTTATGACAGGACAAGGTGAAAGCCGAGTCAAAAATACATTGATGGACTTCATGGCTCTTAACTCATTTAATCAATATAATAAGGTCGTTAACTGCAAAGGACGTCTTCTTGTCTTAGTGATATGTAGTAACCCAATAGTAACTGTTACGGAATGCCTACTGCCAAATCGCACAGTCGACCCTTATCACCCAGCACTCGATATTGTAATTAATGCTCAAGCTAATCATAAAAACAAAATCGCTGCGAAGGTTAAGTACAATTTTCATAAGGCGGACTACGAAAAAATTATATCATCACTCAAAAAAGTAAATTGGGCCCAGGAACTTAGCTATGCTGACGACATAAACGACATAAGACGTAAAAACTGATATTTTCTATGGAATCCTTAATAACATTATTGACGCATATGTCCCAAAATCTCAAGCAAAGGCAAGATCCTATCCTGTTTGGTAAAATTCAATTCAAAAATTCAATTCGTTTATTTGCTATAAAATTGGTGAATACAATAGTTGGTAATGATCATTTTCTTAAGAACTAACACTTTTAGCTATGTATAAAATAGCATGCAAATATAGGTACTTATTATAAATGATAATTATAAAAACATCATACAAAATATTTTTTACGTTAGCAAACATCAAATCAAATTTAAATACAAAGTCATTCCTATTAAAAATAATTAAACAAGTCAAGAAAATAGTGAGAAATATATATATATATTCTAAATGTCAAGAGATTAAATTTAAAAATATATAATATAATAAAAAAATTAAGACACCTACAGATATAGCAAACACATTTAATGAATATTTTATAAAAACGACAAACATAAACGTAGCTCCAAATTCTAATTTTACAAGCAATACTCCTGACAATCCTATGAGCATCTTTTTAAAACCTTGCAGCTGTGACGAAATAATACACATTATTAATTCCCTAAAAAATACGAATACTGTTGGCTACGATGAAATATCTACAAAGGTAATTAAAGAGTGTAAATATATAATAGCCCCCATCCTAACTGAGCTACTAAACAAGTCTTTCGTAGAAGGTTGCTTTCCAGACAAGTTAAAAGTCTCAATAATAAAACCAATATTCAAAAAAGGTGACAGAAAGCAATTAAGTAATTATAGACCAATTGCGCTAGTTCCAATACTATCAAACATATTTGAAAAAGCAATGCATAAAAGATTAATCTTCATTCATAAATAAATTCAATATTTTGAAACATGAACAATTTGGCTTTCAAAAGAACAAATCAACTCAACAAGTATGTTTCAACGTTACTAACCAAATTATAAACTGCATTGATGAAAAGGACCACTGCATAACTGTTTTCATTGACATGACTAAAGCTTTTGATTTTGTTTCACATAAATTATTACTAAACAAATTAAGTAAAATGGGAATAAGGGGACCAGCGTTAAATTGGATTAAGACCTTTCTTGAAAATAGAACGCAATACACAATAATAGAAAACATTAACACAGATAATGAATTAGTCAATACTGAATCCGAAGTCTTACTCAATGAATACGGAGTTCCACAAGGCTCTGTATTAGGTCCTCAGCTATTCTTGTTTTACATAAATGACATTCCCATTGAAATTAATAATCCAATAATTACGAATAATTATAAATTAACATTATTTGCAGATGACATATCTATAATAATATTTACATATATTAAATCAGACGTGAATAAAATCGAAAATGACATTTACTCTACGCTTAGATATATAATTGAATGGCTGACATCTACTAACCTTAAAATTAATGTAAATAAAACTAGGTATATACAATTTACAAATTATAATAAGAAACCCGTTGAATTAAAACTAACACATAATAATGAAATAATAGAGGAAGTTAAGGAAAACTTGTTTTTAGGCGTACAAATTGACAAACACTTTAACTGGCATGCACACATAGACAAAGTTTGTTCAAAATTAAATAAATTTATGTTTGTCTTACGCAGGTTAGCGTGGACAGTTAATATCCAAACCTCAATTACAGCCTATCACGGTTACGTGTCCTCAGTCCTACGGTATGGCCTAGTTGTCTGGGGAAACTCTACACACATAGACAAAGCATTTATTGTGCAAAAGAAATGTATTCGTGCTATAGCTAAGATTCCACCGTATCAGTCATGTAAGCCTTTCTTTAAAAAATACAAAATATTGACCCTACCTAGTATGTACATTTTAGAAATATTCAAATTCGTAACACAACAAGGACATTTTTACACACACCCCACTAAATATTTTAGAAATTTAAATAGATTGATCATAAATAAGAAACCAAAAACAACTCTATTTTTAAATAATGCATATACAATGTGTGTAAAGATTTATAACAAAATACCAGATCACAGAAAACACTTGTCTAAAAAACACTCTATTATAGAACTAAAAAAAAATCTAATAAATAAATCATATTATGATATAAAGGAATTTTTAAATAGTTGTCATTAAATTATTTCATTGATATTAGTTTAAAATTAATTGACATTTTGTATTTAATTTAATTTCTTGATATTTAGAATAATTATACATATCTAATTTACTTACTATCTTCTTGACAATGAAATTATTTAATTGATCATAGTTTAAAAAGAGGTGGCGTGACGAACTGGATGCGTTCGATAAAGAGTGTCAAGATTTCATTGTCAAGAAGATAGTAAGTAAATTAGATATGTATAATTATTCTAAATATCAAGAAATTAAATTAAATACAAAATGTCAATTAATTTTAAACTAATATCAATGAAATAATTTAATGTCAACTATTTAAAAATTCCTTTATATCATAATATGATTTATTTATTAGAATTTTTTTTAGTTCTATAATAGAGTGTTTTTTAGACAAGTGTTTTATGTGATCTGGTATTTTGTTATAAATCTTTACACACATTGTATATTATGCATTATTTAAAAATAGAGTTGTTTTTGGTTTCTTATTTATGATCAATCTATTTAAATTTCTAAAATATTTAGTGGGGTGTGTGTAAAAATGTCCTTGTTATGTATTACGAATTTGAATATTTCTAAAATGTACATACTAGGTAGGGTCAATATTTTGTATTTTTTAAAGAAAGGCTTACATGACTGATACGGTGGAATCTTAGCTTTAGCACGAATACATTTCTTTTGCACAATAAATGCTTTGTCTATGTGTGTAGAGTTTCCCCAGACAACTAGGCCATACCGTAGGACTGAGGACACGTAACCGTGATAGGCTGTAATTGAGGTTTGGATATTAACTGTCCACGCTAACCTGCGTAAGATAAACATAAATTTATTTAATTTTGAACAAACTTTGTCTATGTGTGCATGCCAGTTAAAGTGTTTGTCAATTTGTACGCCTAAAAACAAGTTTTCCTTAACTTCCTCTATTATTTCATTATTATGTGTTAGTTTTAATTCAACGGGTTTCTTATTATAATTTGTAAATTGTATATACCTAGTTTTATTTACATTAATTTTAAGGTTAGTAGATGTCAGCCATTCAATTATATATCTAAGCGTAGAGTAAATGTCATTTTCGATTTTATTCACGTCTGATTTAATATATGTAAATATTATTATAGATATGTCATCTGCAAATAATGTTAATTTATAATTATTCGTAATTATTGGATTATTAATTTCAATGGGAATGTCATTTATGTAAAACAAGAATAGCTGAGGACCTAATACAGAGCCTTGTGGAACTCCGTATTCATTGAGTAAGACTTCGGATTCAGTATTGACTAATTCATTATCTGTGTTAATGTTTTCTATTATTGTGTATTGCGTTCTATTTTCAAGAAAGGTCTTAATCCAATTTAACGCTGGTCCCCTTATTCCCATTTTACTTAATTTGTTTAGTAATAATTTATGTGAAACAAAATCAAAAGCTTTAGTCATGTCAATGAAAACAGTTATGCAGTGGCCCTTTTCATCAATGCAGTTTATAATTTGGTTAGTAACGTTGAAACATACTTGTTGAGTTGATTTGTTCTTTTGAAAGCCAAATTGTTCATGTTTCAAAATATTGAATTTATTTATGAATGAAGTTAATCTTTTATGCATTGCTTTTTCAAATATTTTTGATAGTATTGGAACTAGCGCAATTGGCCTATAATTACTTAATTGCTTTCTGTCACCTTTTTTGAATATTGGTTTTATTATTGAGACTTTTAACTTGTCTGGAAAGCAACCTTCTACGAAAGACTTGTTTAGTAGCTCAGTTAGGATGGGGGCTATTATATATTTACACTCTTTAATTACCTTTGTAGATATTTCATCGTAGCCAACAGTATTCGTATTTTTTAGGGAATTAATAATGTGTATTATTTCGTCACAGGTGCAAGGTTTTAAAAAGATGCTCATAGGATTGTCAGGAGTATTGCTTGTAAAATTAGAATTTGGAGCTACGTTTATGTTTGTCGTTTTTATAAAATATTCATTAAATGTGTTTGCTATATCTGTAGGTGTCTTAATTTTTTTATTATTGATTTTAATGTCTGTGATGAATTTGTTGTTGTTAGCTTTGCTTGAGCACTGTTTAACAATATCCCATGACGCTTTACATTTATTTTTTGCACTTGCAACATATTTACTATGTGCCTTTATTTCTACAAGTCTAAAACACTTCCTCAGTAATTTACTGTATTGCTTGTATTTATTTTTCGTGGAAATATCTTTTTTTCTGTAAAAACTATATTGTAATTTTCGTTTTGTTTTACAACTAATCCTTAAGCCCTTTGTTATCCAGTGAGGTAAATTGTGTTTATTTGTAAGTTTAATGCGGATTATAGGAAAGCAAAGTTTATATAGCATAGTAAATAGGTCATAAAAGTAATTAAACGCTTCATTATATGTTTTTGAGTTGTTTATATATGTATCAAAGCAAATGTTTGATAAATAGTTTTTGAATTTCTTTATGTTGTCCTTTTTATACTCCCTCTTGTACATATAGTAATATTTATGTAAGGTGAAGTTATTGGATGTTTCTATTGTTGCTGAAATAAATTGTGCTGTGTTATGATCCGAGAGACACATGTGAAGTAGTTCGCTATAGACTTGTGTTATGTTACTTAAAATATTGTCTATGCATGTGGATTGTCTAGTAGGCTTATTAAAATGAATTGTTAAATTATAGTTACTTGAGATATCACGCAATGCATTTGAGTCATTGTTTTTTTTAAGTAAATTAATATTAAAGTCTCCTGCAATAACTATATTAATATTTTTATTTGAATTTTTTGTTATATTATACAAAAGTGAGTCTAGCTTTTGGATAAATGTACTAATTGGAGAATTTGGTGTTCTGTATAAGCAAATAATAACCATATCTATATCACGAATTTCTATGCCACAGCATTCAAAATTAATATCAATTGAGGAACAATAGTCAATATTATTATAGGAATAGGTATTATTTTTTATAAGAATGCATACTCCACCTCGCTTTTGTTTCTTAGACCTGCTGTAAGATGATGCTAGATTATAGTTATTTAGAGCTATATTTTGTTCTGACCCTTTTTCGACAGAGGTTTCGGTTAGGCAAATAATATCTGGTTCCTTATTGTATGATTTTAGTTCAGCTAGAGCAATTTCAAGTTGACATCTTTTTGTATGGAAGCTAGCAATGTTTTGATGTAAAACTTTAATTTGTTTGTGTTTTGTTAATACGAAATGAATGTTGTGGTTTAAAATAGTCAGTTATGTATTTGTGTATTTTGTTGTTGCCGTTATGTGTTGTGTTATTAGTTTCAGCAATCGTATTTGATTTTTTGATGTAATTCATTGATATTTTTTTATTTTTAGTATAATATTGTAAGTATTGTTTTTGGGTAAAAATACTTCTTGTGTTGCGTTGTGTTGTGTTGTGTTTTTTTGTGTATTTATTTCTAGAGTAAAATTTTAAAAAAATATTTTCATAGTACACCTGATCAATGTGGAAGTTAATTCTATTACAAACATTAATCTTATTTAAAACATGGATATCATTAAGGTTAACAAAGTAGCAGTTTGAGTAATTTTTACAGGTCATCTTAATTAAATTATTTAGTTTCCACTCATTAAGATACTTATTTTCTAGAACACTGAGAAGTAATATAGGACAAGTTATTTTAGAAGCTTTGAGGAAGCCACACAAGTCAGTTATAATTTTCATGGGGTTTTTATCATTTTGTCCTATACTTAAAATTATCTTATCTTCCGTATCAATGCTATATAAATATGGGGTCTTCAAGATTTCTTCAGTAGATGCTCCTGATTTGATGAATGACACTACTTCAAATTTTTCATAATTATTGTTATTACTCCTGGTTTTTCTAAGTATATTGGCTAGGCTAGTAGTTCCTCCAAATATATATAAGATTTTTTTCCCGCTATTTTCATTGGCTGGTTTTTTTAAAGTAATTTGCTGAGACTGTGATTTTGTGTTGTCAGTTTGCACCTCTTTTTCACAAAATTAATTAATCATATTGTTTGAATGTGTGATTTTGTATTCATTTTGAAGTTTGGATTGTTTCTCAGATTTTTTTAAAATATTGTTCCTGGGTGTTTTTGGTTTTGGACTTGTGTATACTAATTTTAAGGTATTTAGTTGCTGTTTTAGGTGAGTAATTTCTTTTTTTAGTGTATTATTTTCCAATATTACATTTTCTAGCTCATTTGAGTACTTTGTAACTGTATGTAGGTATACTATCAAGTTTTTCTTTCATTTTTAAAACATTTTCATTAGGTTCAAGTGTGGATAAATTGAAACTTCTATGTTCGTATTCAGAACTACTAGACAAGTCAGATATATTTAGGCAATCGTTTTGGAGTGACTCGCACGACTTAGATTTAAATAATTTTTTGGGTCTCATGGTAATATTACTGAAACTGGGACTGTCCATTTCTGCTCAATATACTTTTGATTACAATTTTCCTTCTTCTTCTTTTTTTATCTTATTCTGTAGTGTGGTAGCCTTGTCTATGATTATTTGTCAATATTGAAGTTGTCACTTGTCAAAGAGGATGTCAATAATCAATTGTCACTCACTTGTCAGTTGATATCAGTTGTTGTTTTTGATATTACCGTAAAGATTTGCTGTTAATATTATCCAAATATAATCCAATGACCAATCTGAATTTTGAATTTTGGAAAAAAACGGTTTATTGAATCGGTCTGAACAAAAGAAACGTATAAATATTAATGTTCAGCCAATATCCAAATCTGTGATGTGAATTTTTTCAGGTTGTATGTTTTCTTTATTCAGGTTTGATCTTCTAATATTACAGTTTTCTAGTGAGATTTCAATGCTGAAGATGTTAATAAAGGGAGCAGTTGCAGTGGTATTCAATATGTACTCACAGTTTTGTTTCCGATGGGAGTTTTTTGTTCCAAACACTTGTATGGTATTTTAAGGTTATATTGTACTTCTAGTTGCACTTTATATCCCAAATATGTAATTATTTTAATTTTAATTTTAATTTAACTTAGAGTCGATGCTTACAGTGTTATTGACAGCTGTTAATCGTGGTATTCGAACAAACTTATTAAACTTCTAAAAAAGAAAAATAACTGCCACAAAAAACTAAAAAAATTTAATAACCCTTTAGACAAAATCGAATTTTATCACCAAAGAAAAGATTGTGATAAAATGATAAAATGTTGTTATAAAGAGTACATTAATTAAAACTATCGAGGACACAATAAAAGATAACCCAAAACAATTTTGGGTTCACATCAAAAATCTTCGGAGGAATAGGAGTACTTAAATTTTAATTTTATTTTTTTTACTTAAATTTTTTTAGTACAGAATTTTTTTTGGCAAAAAGTTTGTTTATTGAAGGTCCGTCTTTCCCTTCGCTTTCTCCTAAAAACATGCGAGAAGGGTTTCTCGCATGTTTTTAGGAGAAAGCGAAGGGAAAGACGGACCATCAATAAACAAACATTTTGCCAAAAATTTTTCTGCGGTGTACGAGCGTCCAACGAATAATACACAACATACTATACCTGAGTGCCAAACAGGCATTGGAAATATCTTTATAGCCCAACGTGATGTATATCGGCTCTTGAAAAAACTTAACTTAACTTGTTCTAAGGGTCCTGCCCCCCTAACATGAGCTCTTATAGCAGTATTACTTTAATATTACTTTTGAATTTCGCATAAACAATAATGATATCTATTTTTATAAATATAGCTATGTTTTTTGTTTGTGCGAAATCTGAAAGTAATATTAAAGTAATACTGCTATAAGAGCTCATGGTAGAGGGGCTGGCCCCGATAATATTCCCCCCATCTTCTTACAAAAATGTGCATCCGTTCTTTCGTTTCCCATCCAACTCTTATTCAATAGTTCTTTTAACTCTGGTTGCTTTCCTGAAAGGTGGAAGGAAGCTCGAATAGTACCAGTTTTCAAGAATGAAAATCCAAATAACGTATCCAATTACAGACCAATATCGATTCTGTCGACTCTGTCGAAAGCCTTTGAGACCCTAGTGCACAAACATTTATCTAGACATCTAAACAAGTTGATTAACACAAAACAACACGGATTCACACCGGGGAGGTCGTGTTGTACAAACTTATCATCATATGTGTCACACTTGATTAAAGCTATTGACGACGGGCAAGAAGTAGATGCAATATATATGGATTTCTCAAAGGCTTTCGACAAAGTAAATCATGACATACTTACTCAGAAACTTAAATCTTTTGGTGTAACTGGTTCATTACTCCTTTGGTGCTCCTCCTACCTAAACAATAGGCCTTTGTTTGTGGAAATTGATGGCTATCGGTCAGAGCCCTTTATTTCTTATTCAGGTGTCCCTCAGGGTTCAATTCTAGGCCCCCTTTTTTTCAATGTTTTTATTGACGACATAGTTGAAGTTCTAAAAAACACATCTGTAGAATTATACGCAGATGACCTCAAAATGACAAGAATAGTTAAGACAAGGGATGATTCTCTAAAACTCCAGAGTGACATTAACTCTCTTGTAAACTGGTGCAATAAAAACAAAATGTACTTGAATCCTAAAAAGTGCTATCACATCAAATTCACAAAAAAGAGAAAAACTTTAGATACCGAATACTTGATTGGTACTGATAAAATAACTAGGGTGCACACTAATAGGGACCTAGGTGTCATCTTAGACTCAAAACTAAGCTTCTCAGTTCACATAGATGATATGGTTGGTTCTGCTCTTAAATATCTTGGTTTCAAACTGCGAACATTCAGAAACTTCAGACGAGCCTCTACAGTAGTAACCCTATACAATAGTTTTGTCAGAAGCAATCTCGAATATTGTTCTACTGTATGGAACCCACAATATCGAACGCATATCGAAAGAATTGAAAAAGTCCAAAAGCGAGTCACTCGTTATATTTCTTTTCAGTTTGCACGTTCCTTAGTGAATTCTTCATATAAGGACAGACTAAAACATTTTGACTTAACATCACTTGAGGCGCGAAGACTAGTTCTAGATATGACATTTTTGCATAAAATTGTAAACAATAAAATTTATTGTTTGTCCCTTTTATCCTCTTTGAACTTTAATATCCCTGTTAGAATGCCTAGAAAACAAGTTACAATATTTAGATCCACTGGATACAAAACTAACTTAGGAAAAAATTGCCCAATTACCAGAATGTCCCAAACATACAATGAGCTATCGTCGAGGATACCAGATTTAGACTTAAATCATGATAGCCTGAAAATTTTCAAATCTAGGATTGTCAAGCATCTTAATAGTTAATCATATTTTTTATATTTTATGTTTAATCAGTTGTTTATTTATTATTATTTTTATCTCATTTTATGAATTCCTTTTGTGTATGTATACCTAAAACTACATTGATCTCTTTTTTATTATTATCATTGCATGACATTCTGCCCATATCTCCGTTTGTTTTAATGTGCCGAATTTTATCTTTTATGATGTTATTTTAATGTGAATGTATTCTAATTAATTTTAATGAATTTGTTTTATATTGTTAATTTAAATGTTTTGTAATTCTAATCAATTTAATGTATTTTTTTTAATTGTTAGTACTATTGAAATGATTTCTGATTTGCCCGGACATTTACTAATTTTAATGATATTGTTTTAATTTTAAATTTACTTTATATTTTATGAATTCCTTTTGTGTATGTGTACCTAAAACTACATAGATCTCTTTTTTATAATTATCATTGCATGACATTCTCACCATATCTCCGTTTGTTTTAATGTGCCGAATTTTATCTTTAATTGTTATACTTTTATAATGTGAATGTATTCTAATTAATTTTAATGAACTTGTTTTATATTGTTAATTTAAATGTTTTGTAATCTAATCAATTTAATGTATTTTTCTTAATTGTTAGTACTATTGAAATGGTTTCTGATTTGCCCGGATATTTACTAATTTTAATGATATTGTTTTAATTTTAAATTTACTTTATTTGTCTTTTACATCTTATTAAGCCGTTTTTTATAGCATGATGTAATAGCCTGTAAGTAAAAGTGCAATAACCGTGATAAATATTATAATCCTAAAATGTGTATGTACTATTGTAACTTTTGTTGGCTATTCATAGCAATAAATAAATAAATAAATAAATAAATAATATAAATTTCGATACCGCTATTTAAAACCGTAATTTTTTATTTTGCCAAGTTTTATTAGGCAGAAAGTTTTAGGTCAATGACCAGTATTCAGTAGGTACAGAGTGCAAGAAAAAACAAATAATTTATAAGTGGATCCCGGGTACTATACTACTCAGGTATGGGCTAGGATTTTTACCGGAAAGCTTCTTTCGAAAGACGCTTCACACATTCATTTGAGCCAATGTCACCAACCAATAATGTCAACATTGTTCATAAACAATGACAGTGCACAGTGATGGCTGTAGAAGATATCGTATTACAGACATTGTCAAATTGTTTGGCTAAGGTTCCGATGGAGCAGACGTAGATCTCTGTAATAAGTCTATTAACTAATAAGATTGAAGAGAGTATTTATCTAAAATCTTAGTCGAAGTAAAGTATTTTAGAATAAATTTTAAGGAGTCTACTGCTTTAACTGGGTCCGGCTCTGTGGTCGTTGATAATATGATTATTGCATATAAATATGATTGAAAGTCGAGAATATTGTGTTCTCGGTCCACCAGGCTGAGTATTTTAACAATTATTATTCAAGAATAAGTATGATTCTGGTATCGTATTTATCATTGCATATTTGATTTAGTATTAAAAAAAATATATCGCTAAAAACCAGTTGCATTCCGCGGCGGGAGTCAGGAATTATATTCATATACATTCGTATATGAAGGTGTCAAAACACCTGTCAGTTGAGCTAGCTCATAAATAGTACACGGATTTAATTGTTCTATATTATTCCGTTTTTAATAGGCATATATTATTATATAATATATCCAATATATAAAATTCTCGTGTCACGGTGTGCGTGGTTGAACTCCTCTGAAACGGCTCGACCGATTTTCGTGAATCTTAGCGAGCATATCGGCTAGGGTTGAGAATCGGACAACATCTACTCCTTATATTGATAAGTATATTAATTTGTTGAATAAATAATAGTAAATTGTTACAACTCGAGACCGACGGCGACCACTGTTTGTGCGACGGGTTAGCAATCATGGACTTTACCATGTTGACATACTTATTTAGTCACTTCGATAAAATAATAATAAGGGCGAAATACTTTATATGGCAAAACAACGTTTGCCGGGATAGCTAGTTATGTTATAATAATATATATAATAAGCGTTAAGACTTAAATATTTACATATTTGTTGTGGATTTAATACACCCATGGCACTATTAACAATAAAACGTAAACAAAAAATGGGCGCCTGAGGCTGAGGAATTGTCGCCTAGAACACTGATATTGTTAAAGCGTGGTAAGTCTAGTAGTGATAAAGCCCACGCCTGGTCGGGTTTCCCTCTTTATATTTTTTGTGAAAAAAAAAAGGTTAGCGTATCTGATAGTCTGTACGTCAAGACTTAAGGCTTTTAATCCATAAATTAAAATCTTTCGATCGACTAGTGAGTTAAAAGGAACCAAGAAGTAGGCTTTTAAATCAATTTTTGCTAGATATCCACTTTTGGGTATTGGCTTGAAAGCCGTACGATAATTTTCCAAATTAACATGTAATTTCGAAATAAACTTATGAAGTGGTTTCAAATTTAAAATAATTCAAAAATTGTATTTAAAATATTAATACAATATTTTCCGCCGCTTTGCTTGGGGAAAAGAAAATCTTTGAAATAAGGTAACCCTCGGTGGGGGTACACGATGATATAGTTTTAAATTCTAATAATTTATTGATGTCATGATGTATAATATATTAAGCCAGTGGTACCCAACCTGTTTTTGTTCTTGGAACGAAGTTCCAAATTTTTTTTTCATGCCGGCCGCAAACTTTTTTGGTCTTGGTGTCGCGGGCCGCATCAAACAGCTATTCAAACAAATAAACAAATCTTTATTTCCCTCAAGTAGTACAAGTTATCTTAAATAAACAAAACACTGCTCCCCACACTAGGATTCCCTGTGTCGTGGAGAGCAGTCTCTTCCATCATGCACATTATAACCACAAGATACATTTACAAGTGAAAGTACAATTAACGATTTACAAGTGAAAAAGACTTTCATGTTGACTGTATAATATTTTAACGGTGGACGTGAATTTCAAATTGGTTTAACATCACGCGGGCTACAAATAAAGTCCCGGTGGCCCGCATGCGGCCCGCGGGCCGCGGGTTGGGGATAGCTGTATTAAGCCCACAATAATTATAATAGTAAGATCTATAAAATATATATAAAAATAACTATCAGCACTACTGATGCGGTGTTGAGCGTTTAGTCGCCTTAACGCTCTTCGAACTCGAAGAGGGTTTATTGTAGCGGTACAGTACTAGCGGCACCAGCCGACGGTTACCAGCTCCCCCCCCCCCCCCCCCCCCTTTAACGGGTAGCGGGAAGGGTTTGCCAGGGCCCAAAAGGTACCCGGTTGATGGGATGTACTAATTTCTCTCTGAGAACAAATACTGGAACTTTCCAGCGAATCAATAATAATCTCGATCTGATATTGAGACAAGACTTATCGAGTCTGAGTGTTATATTAGGTTTTCGTTACGAAGTTGTCTTGTCTGATAATATATAATCTGATAAGTCTGATAATATCGAGACTTTGTCAGGTGAAATCTGTAATGATAATAATCGATGAAATTGGAATTGATCTGCATCACTTATTATCAGAAATGTTTTATAAGCAGAAGCTTATCTTAATCGTATTTGGGATCATTTAAAACCATAATCTGGCGAATTCAACGAGGGTTCACCAAACGTCAGTAGGAGCCCTGGATCTATCCGGATCTGGTCCGGTTCTATCGGTGCCGGTACTCAGAATCGACCGTTGGCACCTGGTTTAGGATTGGGAAAGCTTCGGATTCGGAGACTCGCAGTCAATCCACACATTATGGCGGTTTATAAAATAACTCGCTGATAACCCCCAAACCGGCCAACGTATAGTTCTATTTATAGAACAGATAAAACATCGTCAGAGACTCGCAGTCAATTCCGATGCATATAAATTGTGTTTAGAGACCCGCGGTCAATCCACACATTATGGCGGTTTATAAAATAACTTAATATATTTAAACACTTGTAGTAATTAACTTGCAGTTATTTCCCCAAATCGAGCAAACATATAGTTCTATTTATAGAATAGGTAAAAACATCGTTAGAGATCCGCAATCAATTCCGATGCATATAGAATAAAGATTGTGTAAAAGGACTCGCTGTCCAAACACACTGTACTTATTGACTCACAGTCGCAGTACATGCTGGTTAGTTAAATAATTGCAGTAATCACCTGCAGTTGTTTCCCCCAATCCGGAAAATATAATACATATAGTTCTTTCATCAAGCCCCAAGCGGCCACATCCGGCCGCGATAACAATAGATAAGCTATTGTGTCTCATTTTTCCACGATCGATGGGCTAATTATATTTATAGAACAGATAAAGCAAACACATTCCAAACACATTGTCCATTTATTGACTCGCGGTCACAGTACATGCCGGTTAGTATTGCATATAATAATTAGCTCGTCTTGGCCTCGGTAGTGCCTGCTACTTAGGCAATTTTAATTTTTATAGTACTCACATGTATTTTCTTGTTACACAATAAAATAACACTGACTTTAGTTACTTACAACACTGACTCAATCATCCTAATAATAATAAACAATTTTCTTCTGAGCGCTGCGCTCTGGCATGGTTACTAAGTATACGTGCTCGCGTTGCCTCGCGTTAACAAAGAATGAGGCGACCGAGTGAACCATCAAGCGGAACGATATTTTTTGTACCCACATACGTCTTTAAAAAAACGCGATTGCCTAGCAACTAAACAAAGGACTACTTGGTTAATTAATATATCGAAGAATGAAGCGAAGAAATATAATTATTATTATAATAATTTAATAAGTACCTATAGCAAAACCAGTTGACTAACGTTCCCTCTGTCTTTGCCTAGTACTTAGTTTAGCTAATATTATTATACGGTCTCTTTTTTATTAGATATTTGATGGTCTTTGCGGTTTTCAATTCTATCCCCACGAAAATCAAAGTAAAGACTATACGACGATCGAAGACAACATTACGCGACGCACTTTCAGCGTAGACACGAGCTACATCATTGTAAGAATAGGTGAAGATGACCATGGAAGCAAGGAGGACCGACTGGAGGATGGCTTGAGAAAGATGCAATCAAAATCACCGGTCGATTTAAGGTAGGTTTTTACAATATTTTTAATATTATGTTTTTATTCAATACGGTATGTTACTTACCATCCTATCCTACTAAACACACCGGCAAAATTAGAGGAACATAACAGAATTTAATTTTTTTTGAAAATTATTCGCTGTTTTTTAAATATTTATTTACTAATTTATTAATTGATGATAAAAAAATAAAACTTATATACATTTAGGGCATAAAAACGTGTAAAATAGAAAAAATCTGCAAAAATCTAAAATTAACAAAAATCTTTGAAACAGTAGTAAGTTTTTAAGTTAAATAATAAATTCTTCGTTTTTCGGCCTGACCGGGCATACCACCTCGCTCGGTCGGAAGATCTCCCTTTGGCCTCCACGCAATATTCCCCACACCAGTTTTGTTCAATATTTTATTTCTTAAATGAGCTTAGAAACTATAAATAAAATTAAATTAAGAAATTAAAAAAACCCCCGCCAAACAACTTTAAAAAGTAATGAAATAATATTTACTGCCTTTAAGTTCAAATAATTCCTAACATGTGTAAAGTAATATTTTAGTCCATAATTGTTGTCACGGTGTGTTGGGGGACCGCCAAGTAAACTACAACCCACAAACGCCAATTCGCTGATTTTCTCGATTCAGTTCGCTGTGAACTGATTCTAACTTGTTATGTGAAATCAACCATGTACATTAGCGGTCCCCCGACACACCTTGACAACAATTATGGACTAAAATATTACTTTACACAAGTTAGGAATTATTTGAACTTAAAGGCAGTAAATATTATTGGAGTTTACTCCTTAAGAATCGATTTTCATATATAAGGCGCCCGGTATGAGAAAAATCCGAGGGGTAAAACCTACTAACAAGTAACGAAAAATCGTGTCACGTTTTTGGTGCGCACCTTTAGTGCGCAACTTTCTAATTTGGCTGTGAGTGTATTAAGACCATAAAGGTAGTATTTTGAAATAACTATGGCAGAAAGGGGTGGAGATAATATTGCCGGAACATCTGATTTCATATGATATTAATCTTTTTTCAGTTGAATAAACTCTTTTTGCGTATGGTTAGATACTCGTACTTAAGGAGTAAACTCCAGTCGTGCGTCGGAGCTGACACACTTTTTTTTTGTTTTTTTAATATTATTATATAATATTATATTCCGATAGGTATATTAACTTTATGATTAAGACGTACATATGGTATGCTGTATAGGCGAATATACCTATATACTATATGTTATTGGGCTTGTTTGTTTCTATCAGTGTCGATGTATTTATATTGCTATACTCGTACTTAAGAGTAAACTCCAGTCGTGCGTCGGAGCTGACACACTTAATTTTTTTTTTGAGTTTATATATATATATATATATATATATATATATATATATATATATATATATATATATATATATATATATATATATATATATATATATATATATATATATATATATATATATAATATAATATTATATTATATTCCCATAGGTATATTAACTTTGTGATTAAGACGTACATATGGTATGCTGTATAGGCGACTATACCTATATACTATATGTTATTGGGCTTGTTTGTTTCTATAAGTGTCGATGTATTTATATTGCTATACTCGTACTTAAGGAGTAAACTCCAGTCGTGCGTCGGAGCTGACACACTTTTTTTTGCAGTTATTTCATTACTTTTTAAAGTTGTTTGGCGGGAGTTTTATTAAATTTCTTAATTTAATTTTATTTCATAATTTTTAAACTTGTGTTGGTTATAGTGCAGAATAATTCCTATCGACAGAATCATATTCTCATGATTACCATCTATCAATGTCCTTTTCGATGATGCCGTTAATATGAGCCCAAACATGAAACCTCCACTTTGGGTTCATACGAAGCTCGGTTCCTATAGAATCCAGGGGATGCTGCAGCAGCAGCATGTAAATATTTACTGTTTATCTACTTCTTACTGGTTGTCGCAATTATTAAAATGAGCGCAAACACGAAACCTCTGCTCTAAGTTGACGAGGAGTTGGATATCCTATTGATTACCAGGTGATGCTGCAGCACCAGGTCAACTTTCCATTATTATGTGTATACGTATATTGTATATTCACAAATGTCACGAACAAGAATGAAATATAAAACCCATCACACGACTACAAGTTGCTAACGGCCTTTCATGAACCTGATAAACCCTGATTGTCCAGCACTGAGCAGGCTGATGATGATGAGTTATAGCTAAGAACACTCTCGATCATATCAGCTTTCAAACAAAAAAAACTAGATCAAAATCGGTCCACCCGTTTGGATGCTACGATGCCACGGACAGATACACACACAGACAGACAGACAGACACGTCAAACTTAAAATTTGTAACACCCCTCTTTTTTGTCGGGGGTTAAAAAGGATTTCACACAGCCCGACCTACTTGAATTCAAGTTGTGGCCCTTTTTACCTATGTTCCGCTAATTTTGCCAGTGTGTATTATAATATATTAATCTATATCTATACTAATATTATAAAGAGGTAAACTTTGTTTGTTTGTTTGTTTAATTGTAATGAATAGGCTCAAAAACTACTGGACCGATTTAAAAAATTATTTCACCATTCGAAAGCTACATTATTTACGAGTAGCATAGGCTACATTTTATTTCTGAAAATGTAGGGTTCCGTAAGATATTTGGGTTTTTCTGACACAAGGTGAAAAAAATCAACCAGAAAATTTATATATTTTGCGTACGCTGCCTAAACTATAAAAGATAGAACCATACAATGTTCTTAGTAAATGTAGATCTTTTAAATATCTACAAAAAAGTCCGCGACACACTATACCTATCTATGTCAAGTGAGGTACAGCAACCATTATTTTATTTAAAAATCTTGATTTTTTTTGGACTACATTCAACGCATTTATTTTACTCATGTTATTAATCTTTATCAGAATGAATTATTTCATAAATAAGTACAGTTTATGTAGATAATATTTGGTCTTTGAATGATTAAAATTGGACGTTTAGTTTAGAAGTTATGGCGAAATTAAAAATTGCGATTTACGCCCATTTTGAAGTGGGCGCTACCAAGGCGGGGGTGCACAGTAGCGAAGATTATGACCGGCCCTGCAGCTGGTGAATTGGCTCATATACCAAGAATACCAATGATCCCTACTGATTTGCATATACCCTTCAAAAGGCTCCAATTTCCTGTAAAAAATTATTTTGCATTAACGATAAATATTATGTAAATCCCGGGGCCAAACATTCAAATTAGTAGGAATAGATACGAGTATTTTATGAAAAGAATGTTTTGCTCTCACAAGTCGGGAATCCCGACCATCAGTATATTTTGTTACCTGAAAATAACTTAACGTCAATTAATGTTGTTTATAGAAAAGCTCTACAATAATCACTTTAGTTATTTATCCTAAAACAACGGGTTGCACGCCGGGACTACCGTCAGAGGTGAAAACTTACTATTAATTACATTTAAATATTCTCATCATTAACAACTTTAACATCCACAGAAAGACAATCTGTGCAGCCTGCGGAAAATGGCTGCGTCGTCGATGTTTCTGTGAATTGACCCGGAAATCATTTTGCTGACCGTGTTTTTCCTGGGTAGGCTTTTTGCAGCGGTAACCGACGTCCACGCGGGCGGAGCCGCGGGCGACCGCTATCTATACATTATAATAAAACTGTAGAAATGAAAATTCTGTACATTAAAGATATTCAAAAAATAATAAGCGGGGGGTGTCACTACATCGCTATAGAAGCCAAAAATGTAGTTAGTTTTTTGTCTGTCTGTCTGTCTGTATGTTTGTTCCACTATCACACGAAAACTACTGATCCGATTTGAATGCGGTTTTCGCAGATATATTTGCCTTCTTCCAACTTAACATCTGGTGTATAAAATTTTTTCCCCCACACCTTTAAAGGGACGAAATAGGGGGTCAGATTTTGTATAAGACTTTTGCTTAAACACGAAAACTACTGATCCGATTTGCATACGGATTTCATAAATATTATATTTGTCTTCTCTAAGGGAACCAAAGAGGGGGTCAGATTTTGTATCAAACTTTTTTTCTTTAATGGACTTACTTTGACATATTATTGACTGTTTTTTCCAACTTAACATCTGGTGTATACAATTTTTCGCCCCACACCTCTTAGGGGACAAAAGAGGGGGTAAGAATTTGTATCAACTGATGAAATAGAAATATTTTAAATGGCAAAACAACGTTTGCCGGGACAGCTAGTAATATTATAAAGGCGAAAGTTTGTGAGGATGTATGAATGTATGTATGTATGTTTGTTACTCTTTCACGCAAAAACTACTGAATGGATTTTAATTAAACTTTAGCTTATAGTTTATACATCAGAATTATAACACATAAGCTACAATTTTAACCGACTTTAAAAAAGGAGGAGGTGTTATGTTCGTTTTTTATGCTCAACGATTACTCCGCCGTTTATGGACCGATTTTCAATTATTTTGTTTTGGTATATAAAGCATAATCCCAATTTGGTAACATGTTCACAAAAACGGTGACCTGATGAAGGAATCCCTGAGTAATCGAGGGAACTCCTCAAAATTTATATAGAAACATGTGCTGACTTCGATTTCTTGAGAATTATTCCGAGCATAATATATTATTATGCTAACAACAATTAGTAAGATTTTAAACCCAGCGACAACCACCCATCATGGTTCGGAAGCTGCTGGGAGAATTCCGGATAGATACAAGTTTGAGAGTTTCGGCGTTGATTTAAGAACGGAAAGCACAATATTATGCTACTATGCAAATTAAATTCACCTATTTCATCATCATCATCACTACCATAAACCATCATACCATGCATCGTCCTATTATGAGATTTATGAGTTATGCTTATGACCCTATTATTGGTGCTTTTCGTAGTCTTTTATATCGAGACTCGAGTTTGTCAAGCAATTAATCAAAAACATCTATACTAATATCATAAACCTGAAGAGTTTGTTTGTTTGAACGCTAATCTCAGGAACTACTGGTCCGATTTAAAAAAATATTTCAGTGTTAGATATTATAATAATATGCGGATATGATAGTGTTTGCGGAAAAATTTACGGTTTCCGTAAAACTCCTATTTTCGCGGGCGAAGCCGCGCGGGACATCTAGTTACCAATATACGAGTACATTACCATTGAACGTAGTGCTCGCTCTTGACCCTCCAGCTTAAGTTAACACTAAACAGAGTTAACCGAAGCATCATACCTATAACCTAGGAACAATATTTATTTATACCTATAAATTAATAATCTCCTTTCTTACAGTGGGCCGTTTACCTGTACCCTGCCTTCGGTGCTGCAGCCAGATCGTATATGCCGGCAGATATTTGTAAACTGTTGCGACTACTCGATGCACTATCGGGACCAACACACCAAGCGGCGAAAAACCGCCCTCCGATGCCAAGTCTGTGAAAAACGTTTGGACAGGGCGTACCCTGACAGTACTCCCCAGGTCGAAATATATACCTGTCGGATCTGTGACCAAGTTTTCCTGGATAGCTCCCAATTGGATAATCACACCAGAATGATTCACACCAAAATAAAACCACATCAATGCCCCTTATGCTCGAAAAGATTCACCCAGCAGGGCGGCCTGCAACAGCACATGCGCATGCACTCTGGTATACGCCCGTTCGTTTGTGTCTTTTGCAACAAGGGTTTCACTCAGAAGGCTGGTTTGGACCAGCATTTGCGGACCCACACCAAGATCAAGCCTTTCAAATGTGTGATATGCGGCAAAAGCTTCTCACAGTCCATCCATCTGAGGCAGCACATGCGAACGCATACAAACATACAGCCATTCGAGTGCCACGTTTGCGGAAAGCGATTCAAGCAGAGTAGTCATCTGAATTTTCACTTGAGATCGCATGGAGACGTCGCGGTCGGCTACGTGATGGACCAATACAACCAGACAATACAGGAACCGAATCACCTCGACTTTCTCAACCTTTCCAACGTCCAACCAGTAAGAGATGGGGATACAATGTACTATGCCGCCGAAATACCAGAATACAATGCCAATTATACGAATACTACTTATATATAAAGTCCATGTCCTCGACGACCTGATATTATTATCTGTACGCGAGTAGTTACAACTAATTTGTTTCTAGTACGAGTAAATAGTTAATTGTATTATTTTGATTTATGTAGGATAAAATATTTTAACGTAATAAGCATTATTGTAATTAAAATACCCAAAGCAGTTTAAAATATTTCTAGCAGTTTGTAGGTTGGTCAGGTTGAAACTGTACCAGGCCACTATGAGTTTGATGAAGTAGGAACCGACGTTTGTCGTGTCGGTCAAAGTTCGTGACTCCGTTATCGATTTTCAATCGTTTTGCGTAAGTTATGTATTTATTTATGTATTTTCATCTCTGACAGAGTACTATCTGACTAGCGCCAGCTAGAGAAAATAACAAAATATAGTAAACGTGAATTAATACAAACAACTTTGATATAATGTAAACTTACCATGGTAAGTAAACATTACTTATATGATATTATATCAAAGTTTAATATAATATTTTATTAACGTATAATATTTTATTCACGTTTACTTTATTTTGTCGAAGTAATTATGTTTTTGGCGGTATATCGAAATCAATTTTTGGTAACCGACTTCCAAAAAGGAGGAGGTTATAATAAATAATATTATGTTCGGACTTCGGCTGTGGATATTTTTATTTTTTTATTTTTGAATGTTCAAAGATTTCTCCGCCGTTTGAGAACCGATTTTCAAAATGTTTATTTGTTGTGTATGGAATGATTCTACCCCAGTAGAGTTAGATTTTATTTGAAATTAATTATATTCAGAAAATTTTTTTGCACCAGTGATTAGAAGAGGTCACAGATAGCTTAAATTCAAAAACTCGATCTTATCCGCCGAGTGAGTTAGCCACCATATTGGTTTGAAGGTCCAATCTTTTTTTTAGCTATATTTCTTTTATTTTTATTTTTTAAAGAAAATTATAAGTATCAAATTTGTCGCAGATTTGATTCTCTACAACTTTAGTCCTTTTCATTTTTATTGTTAAATCAATATTTACGGAAATAACTGCAAAAAACAAGTTTTTAAAAAACTTTAAATCAATATAATTAAGTCAAACAGTTAAAGGGAAACTTATTTATTAAGTAATTATTTAACATAATTTTAACAAAGAACTACTTTTCTATAACATTCATTAAATTCTAATACTAAGTAATAATAATTAACCATACATAAAAATAACACAATAGACTCGTTCTGTTTTTGCTAATTCACTAATCAACAAAAGTCAATATTATAGGTAATCCTAATACACTATAATATGAGGTCACAAAATCAGTCTCTAAGTTTCTTATTTATAAAATCACAGGTAAAATATGTCCTTATAAAATATTAAAAGTTAAATAAATGACAATATTGTGAATTCAAACATTAAGCATCAGCAGCATAGTTCTGTTTGATTCATGAACAATCTTTATAATTTCGCAGATTATATTATTCATTCTGTATAAAACAACTTTAAAAATCACCGAGATGAAAAAGTATTCACCGATATGAAAACTATTGTCACCGAAAATCACCGAAAGTCACCGAGTCACCATTTCCGTGATTTTTTTTTCAAATCGGTGATTTTTTTTTCATTTCGGTGACCAAATAGGTCACCGAATTCACCGAAACGGAATCACCGAAATGCAAATTTGCGACAAATCGTTGAATATTTTGACACCTATAATAATTATACCGATATCTATACTACATATTAATACATTTTATTAGAGGGGGTAAAAGGTACACCAGCTATGTGGATGTGACAGCGTGCTCCGACGATCTGCTGGACCGAGTGGGTGACTGGAGGGTTGAGGAGAGTCTGACGAGCTCGGACCACAATGGCATATCATTCGGCATCAGACAACAAAAATCCACAGGCATAAACATAATACGTACCACACGCATCTTTAACACTCATAAGGCAAGCTGGACTCAGTTTCATGAGAAACTGACCCAGCTGATGTCAGACAGACAATTGACTGTACAAGCGATTGACTTAATACACAGTACACAACAAATAGATGAAGTAATAGACAGTTACACACAAGCCATAACACAGACATGCAGAGACACTATGCCGACCAAAAAACACACACAGAAATTCACTTTGTCGTGGTGGAATGACGAGCTCGCGCAGATGAAGAAGGAGGTCGCCACGAAGAAACGCAGGATCCGAAACGCAGCGCCTGATCGCAGAAACCGCGTAGTTGGACTCTACCTGGAAGCGAAAGAGAAGTATGAAAAGGCAGTGAAAGAGGCTCAAGTAGCGAGCTGGAAGGAGTTTTGCCGAAAACAGGATAGGGAGGGGGTCTGGGATCTACAGAGTGCTGAACAAAGTGAGAGGGAGGGAGGAGGATCTGCCCCTAACAAGGGGCAGTGAGACCCTCGACGCCCGAAGCTCTGCAGAACTGTTGGCGGAGACCTTCTACCCCGCGGACCTGGAAAGTGATGAAAGTGAGGAACATCGACGGACGCGCCGGCGTGCGGAGTCCTTGGACTCCGAACCGCCGACGGGCCCGGACGACCCTCCTTTCATTATGGAGGAGTTGAAGAGAGCCGTAAGGTCCTTCAACCCCAAAAAAGCCCCCGGGGCGGACGGTCTCACGTCCGACATGTGCCAGCACGCTGTAGATTGTAACCCGGAATGGTTCCTTGCCCTGCTGAATAAGTGCCTCACTGTCGGCTACTTTCCCGGAAAGTGAAAGCAGGCGACAGTGGTGGTGCTGAGAAAGCCAGGCAAGGAATCATACCGGGTACCAAAAGCCTATCGACCGATCGGCCTCCTTCCTGTTCTCGGCAAAATCTTCGAGAAGATGCTGGTCGCCCGACTTAGGTTTTATCTGTTGCCCAAAATAAGCCCCAACCAGTATGGCTTCATGCCCCAAAGGAGCACCGAAGATATATCTATAGGTTAGTGAACCACATCAGAAAGCTGAGGGAGGAGAAGAAAATTTATGTTGTGGTATCACTGGACATAGAGGGGGCCTTCGATAGTGCTTGGTGGCCAGCCATAAAGGTTCGGTTGGCTGAAGTTGGGTGTCCGGGGAACCTGAGGCGGGTGTTCAGTAGCTGCTTGAGCGGAAGAAGAGTGAATATGAGATATGCTGGAGTGGAAGTTAGCAGGGAGACCAACAAGGGGTGCGTACAGGGGTCCATCGGTGGACCAATCCTGTGGAACCTCTTGTTGGACCCCTTGCTAATTTTGTTAGAGGAGATGGAGGTCTTTAATCAAGCTTTTGCCGACGATACTGTGATAGTATTTGAGGGAAAGACAGCTTTAGAGATAGCGCAGAAAGCCAATAGGATGTTGGAGAAAATAAAAGAATGGTGATGCTCCTATAGCCTGCAAGAGTGGACTGGCGAAGGTCGGAATCCTCAGTGATTCCAGATCGGCCCTCCAGGCTGTCACTGTTAGTTCCCCTCTGGCAGTGCAAACAAGGGCGGCCCTCCGAAAAGCTGCATCGCAGAGGCGGGAGGTCTCCTTGTTTTAGATCAAGGCGCACGCAGGGTTGAGAGGGAATGAGAGAGTTGACGAATTAGCCAAGGAGGCCGCGCTGGGATTGAGGAGGAAACCCGATTACGATCTGTGTCCTGTTTCATTCGTCAAGCGTATCTTAAGAGAGGATACGATTGAGGAATGGGACAGGAGATACGAAGTGGGAGGGACGGCCGGAGTCACGAAGCTCTTCTTCCCAAGCGCTGCTGCTGCATACAAGATAGTCAAAAAGATAGACATCACACACTACACCACACAGATTCTGACTGGACGCGGCGGATTCGCCTTCTACTTGCACAGATTCAAGTTGAAGGAGGATCCGTCGTGCCTGTGTCAGCCAGGAGTGGAGGAGACGGTTCCTCACCTGTTACTCGACTCCCCAATTTTTGCTAGCAATAGTTATGATATTGAACAGAAATTGGGCACATCGATAACGGGTGAGAATCTGCCATCCATCCTGGGGGGAAAAAGCGGGATATATTCCTGGCCTTTTGCAGGAAGATTGTGGGTGCAGTATGTAAGAAAAACTGTGATATTCTGTGTAATAATAGTTAGGCTCTAGATTGGTCAGCTGTGATATTAGGATAGTTTTACATTCATTGTGCCGTTGTTTTATCTTTGACATTGTTGCTGTATAATATTGAAAAATGTGGATTGAAATTTTATTTTTGGTAATTTGGTAATTTTATTTTGAAAGTACTCATCAGATTGGATTTTTTATTAATCAGAAATTTATTAAATGGAAAATACAACATTGTTATACCACAAAATATGGAAAATTGTAAGAATCGGATTATTGGAACCATAATATTGTAGAAAGGATAATTTTACATAGGCTATAATATGAATTGTATTTGAGAAATATTTATTGACATGTTACAACTGTAATAAAATATTAGGTTTTAATAAATATAGTAGATACCTACTTAAATAGAAAAACTGAAAAATATGTTAATAATAATACGAAATAGAAAACTGGAAATTGTATAAGAATGACAAGAATCAAGAAAATACGACTTAATATTACGTAATAGCTATGTAAGAAATCATTAAAAAATAATTAAAGAAATAAAAAGAACAGGAACAGAAAAAAAAGAAAAAATAAATAAATAAAAGAATAATAACAAGCCCTAACAATGTTAGGGAGGTGAATTTAAAAAAAAAAAACTTTTTATTAAAAGTGTTTGTAGGAAAATAAATTAATACTTCTAGCCGGTTTAATTAACACGATAAATTGAATCACGGAAATGTACAGAAAAGTGTCGGGTGTCACCGAGACGATATACTTACGTTTTTAGCGGGAACACGCAGCGACGCAGCAAACCACCTCTCGCTCCGAGGGCACAAGCATGACTGGCGCTTAAGTTCGAGAAGCGGCATTACGTTCAAAAGTACTTCTGGTCTCGACAATTCATGTTTCTTTTTTATTCACCGAATCAAGACAAAATGTTGGGACAGTTTTATTTCTCCCGCTATTTTAAAAGTATAACGATTGAGATTATGAAATTTGTATTGATTATACCTCCATTCTTTAAGAATCCAATAAGAGAATCCGTTTGTTTGTACCACTAATATTTTTTCCTCGGCTGACGAAATTAGGACTAAAAAGGTCGTTGGGACAGTCACCGAGGGGCCTAATTTCCACCTTTAGAATTTTTTATTTTATGTTCTAGTTATCGAATTGAAAACGTGTCTGTTGCCTCATATGGATAATCACACAAACTATGCGATGAAATTTTATTTAACCCTAAAAAGCCATTTCACACCCCCAATTTTACAGTAGCCGCGAAAAAAAAGCGGTTGGAAAATTCACCCTGACACATAATTGAAAGTTTTCTTGTTCATTACTTTACTTTATTATTGATGCTTTGGAAAATTTCTTTCTTATTTCTTCGTTTCGTGTTTCAACTTTTAATTTTTTAGGGTTCCGTACCCAAAGGGTAAAAACGGGACCCGCTTACTGAGACATCGATGTCTGTCTGTCCGTCTGCCTGTCTGTCTCCAGGCTGTAACTCAAGAACGGTAATAGCTAGAGAGTTGAAACTTTCACGGATTATGTATATCTGTTGCCGCTATAATAAAAAATACTAAAAAGAAAATAAAGTTAATATTTAAGGGGGGCTCCCATACAATAAACGTGATTTTTTGGCCTTTTTTGCTCGTAATCAATAATGGTAGCAGCCAGGCACTTGAAATATTCACAATAATATTCTTAATTATATTTGTATTTTGAACTATGTAGTTTCTTCCTTTGTTTTTGTGTTTTCCTCGTAAAAACGATGGTGACACGTATAAGAATATACAATTTAGAGAAAATTAAGTCAAAACCGGCCAAGTGCGTGTCGGGCCACGCGCAATATAAGGTTCCGTAGTACCGCTATTTTTGATATTTTTTTAATGGTCAATGAATGTACATATTTTAAGTATAACGTGTTATACGTTACTAACAACATCATCTCAGTTACGTTTTTAAAGGCATTTAAATTATAAGTTCCTTTAATACGTCTTCTCCGAATAGTTACATTTTTTAGTTGATCGACTATTAATCTATACCTTATGAAGTCTTCTTAGCCGTGATAGTTTTCCTTTTAAATTCAGCATATTTCCTACTCCCGTGAATATTTTTCCAGGAGCAACCTTTTAGCTGGTAGAAGGGGGGACACTGCAGGTCTCTAAAGAATTTTTTCGACTTTAAAACTTCATATTTCACATCTCTAAATCGGAAAATGATATGTTATACTCATATTATTTAAAAAAAACCTATCCAACGACACCTCACACGGTGGGGTGGACGCGAAAAAAAAAATTCATACCCGCTAAAATATGTGTAGGGGAGGTACTTACCTTAAACATTTTTTTTAAAGATCTTATATACCATTTTGTCGGCATCATTAATAATATGTGCATTCATGCAGAATTACAGCTTTGTAGGTCCTATAGTCTCTGAGCCAAACCGCGGACAGACAGACGGACACGGGACAGACAGACGGGCGAACGGACAGACGGACGGACAGACCGAAACTATAAGAGTTCCTTGTTGACTACGGAACCCTAAAAAGAGATGTCTTATAAGTAGGGAGTTATTGGGCATTCTGTCCCACCTCGTTCGCTCGCGCCCTCGCTCACTTCGGCTGAGGTGGGACAGAACACCCAATAACTCTTGTTCGTTTATGCACCGCGAGCGAACGGAGGTGGGACAGAATGCCCAATAGCTCCTGTTCGTTTAGGCATCAACTGATGGTAAATGAAATGACATGCTCATGACATGCACCTCTGTTCGCTCGCGCCCTCGCTCACTTCGGTGTGTCAGTGTGCCACTTACCGTGGGTAAGATCACGCACCGATCATACTCCTAACTCGTGATCGGTTACGGCTCATGGTAAGATCACCTACTTTTTTACCAAAAAACATACCTCGGCTTAAATATACTAACACACTACCCAAGTAACAAAATTCTCCTATAGTGCATAGTTTAAAGGCTTGCAGCACTAGTAACTCTCGCTTAGTGGTTCCAGGTGCTACTACCAAGCTTATAACAGGTTACACGGAGTTTGTTTGGGTTTGTAGTAAACCTGTTCTTATAAGTTGACTTATAGTCGTGTATAGAACGAGATTATAGGCGCAGTAAAGGCTAATATGGCCTATACGAGTGTTTCAAAGGTGAAAATATACTTGAGAAAACTTGCTCCAGAAAGTTACATTTGTAATAGACTACAAGAAGTAATTATAAATCTGCTTTAAGGTCACACGCCAGTAATAGTAATTTATAGTGCTAATTTAAATTGTATAAGAAAAATAGTTTCATGTTGTTTTCACTAGATGTCGCTGAGGTGTTTCTACATCGCGCTATCGCTTGCACGAATGCCATTTATATAGTTGTAACAGATTTTTGTTATTGTCAGAACAGAAATTTAGTGAGTGTAATTAATTTCGTATTATTAATTATTAACCCTCCAAGTTGACCTCCGCGAGTGAGTAGATTAACTTACCTTTTCTTAATATTTTATTTTTTTTCATCTACCTCACAACACATTTCACAAAATTAATGTTTGAAGTAGCTAGTAATAGAAGCGCGGAGTACGTAACAGGCCTGCCTGGGGTTCTATAAGATGCTCATAGTTGGCTTCGTGGGAGCAGATAATTCTGCGTAGTCCAACAATAAGTGTATTATTTTTCTAAGTAGTGCTAGGCAAGTCTATTATGAGTGCTTTATTAGCAAAAGTACGCGTATAAAATGGGCCCTTTTCCGTGGTTACAAACGTTTACTAGCCTGTTATAGTCCTGGCCCCGGAACCACTACAAGACCAGATTTTGTTACTTGGGTATGATGTTTAGTATGTTTAAGCTTACATTTCAGGGGATAGGAATTTAGGATCTTATCAATAAATAAACACCAGTTTTTATACATTTATACAAATAAACAAAATATTGTCTTCGTTTGTGTCATGTAGAATTCTTCGTCATTGATCATCCGATCTGAAAAAGAAAACCGAATGTTATGTACATCCACACTTACATAATAATCACCATTTAGAGTCACGAGTACTTTAAAACTACAACGACGATTATGGATGTTTGAGTAATGTTTCATCTAAAAATCATGGGTTAATAATTATGTTTCTAGTACTGAACTTCGACTTATTGGCATTCAAATAATCTCGAAAATATTAACGTTATATTATGCAATAACAGTTTTACAGGAAATATATTATGAATTTTTATATTGAAATTTGTTATTAACTATTGGTTATTAAAATAACTATTGATTATTAATTATTATTCTGATTAAATAATTACTTCTAATATGTATCTACTACATAAACCTCATTCAATAACTAGATACATTTAGATTCAAATTTACTTCCAATTAAATAATGCCTGGTCTAATCCTTTTTCTGCGTTCCGCTGTGATTTTTGATGAACTTCTCTAATTTTCGAGCATCTGAAAAAAATAAAAAAAATTTTTTCCATCAAACAACACACGTAAAAGTATAATAGTGTTTTTTATGAATAAGGTAGATATTCATATTATATTACATTATTCAATTAAATTTATAACTCATCCCTGCCAGGTCTAATTGCATTTTTTGATTTACAACTTTTCTTTGTAAATCATGAAGTTAATATAGGAAAATACTATTCAATAAGAGATATATAATAAGATATATAATAATAATAACCACATTAGATTTAAATATTTGATGGGTAACGAATAAATATTATATTGCTAATTATTTAATTTTAAAATGTATCAATGTAATAAATAATGAATCGTTTTCAAAAACTAAAATATTTTCAATTTAAATCAAAACTTAAATAATTGTGTAATGAATTAAATCTATAATGAATACAATAACTACTACACTTACTTTTAACTATTCCTTTATCTTCCCATACACTTTTGATGTACTGGGCTGAAACCACGATGATACCACTGCACCGCGCACCGCGTTGCAACTTGCAAATGAACGAGTTACGAGCCAAGACGGGGAAATCATAGGAACAGAACGACTGAGTCGCTAGGGTTGTCAAACCTACTATATATTATAGTATCCTACTATTTTAAGGTATCAAATATTATATTTCTAAAAAAATAGTAGACGAAACTACTATATTTTGCGTAAAGCAGAACACAGTCAAGCTAAAATGAACCTTATTCCAATAACGTTGTGATGTGTTGTGTGCGTGCCACGTGATTATTTTATTTTTTCTTTTTTTTGCCATCTACTATATTTTTTAAGTTGATAACTATATATGATAAATAAGTAATATATATGATAGAAAAAAAGTTGGTAACTCTATTAGTCGCACGCAAATACATATACACACACGATGTTCCTGTGTTGAAACGTGAAGTTATCCATCCCAACATAGTGTTGCAATAATTCAAATTACCTAATAGTTATACAAATAATCAGTAAGACATGAATAAATTCGATAAGATTTATCCATTACAAATTAAACCATGCGTCAACTTCATAACTAAGTAAAATAAGGAATTATAAACATCGATAGACCGTGCTTGTAAATAATTTTTGAAACAAATAATTGTCACATCCCTGATCTGGAAAAAACTGCAAGCTGACAAACAAGAATATTATATTTCACATACATACTGTAAAACGAACACTCGTTTTATGGTAGGGGAGCCGAAGAGGGGATTTCTGCAGTGGCTCGAGCGCGTCAGATTAAGCTTGTGTATGCTTCCCACATGTCTCTAGTTAACGTGGTATAGAAATCAGCTTAAATCTGAGTGGGGCGTTAAAAAAATATATTTTTAAGTATCAAATTGTTAGATTAAAATAGAGAACGTTGTGTAGACCCCAAAGAAGCTTTTATTTAAAGCAATAACAACTTAAAGTGAAGGGAAAGATATAAAGACTTTTTGAAATTTTCAAAAACTTAAGTCCATATTTTAAAAACAAAGCCTTCTTGATATGTTTTTTTAATCCTGCTTGACGATTACATGTTTGTTTCCTTAAATTAAATGATGAATTACCTTTAAAGACAATTTTTACATAATATAATTACTTTTTTAACTTTTAAATAGCTGCAGTTTGTCACTGCCCCACTGTCATAAGATAAGCTCTTAATATTTTTTTCTCCTCATTACTTAATCTACGAAATCTACTAGGTCCCCATGACACTCGAGTAACTACAAAATTAGCTTACTCGCCTCCCCTACTATGAACAGCGACGGAGATACAATTACAAAACATTTCAATGAAACGCCGCAGCGAGCGTGCCACGTAAATTTTTCTTCATTCAATTTTATTTCATATTCAGCTACATTGATCAACAATAAGGTCGAAAGTTGTAGTAAGGCATTATTAGTTTTAATAACGTTTATATTGCATATATTTTACCATATTATCACAATTCACATACACATTAAATGTTCGGATTTACTTGCTTATTTAAAATTTTAATCTCTTTTAGGGAATTAGGTATTGGTTCAAGATTAAATTCGCTATAAAAGTATGCAACATTTAACATGCTTTAAAAATGCACAAATGTATAAAGATACCTAGATTTTGAAAATTTGGATGCATGATCAGTCAAATCAAATGAAACCATTTATTTCAGAAAATTTACATTCCATATTATGTTAGTAAATAACTAAGAATTGTATATGTATAATGTTAGTATATTTCCTAAAAATGTAGAATAAACTATACTTTTGAAGAATAAATAACAATTAATAAAAAACTTTACTAAACATTAATAAAACGAAAAACTGATTAATTATTATTTAAAATCAAGCAAAATTATATAACATTGAATTTATGCCAAAATCGAGGGAAATTATATCTATTAAGAAACGTATATTATATTTATCTTATTTAAGTCTTTTACAATTATATTTATATTTTTTACATAGCAATGATCAATCATTGATGATGGATTTCAATCTGAATGACTGCTATGGTGTAATTGATAACATTAAAACGGACAAACATACGCACATACATTACATTAATCAACTCGCGCTTGTCAACTTTTACACATTTTTGATGACAAAGACCCTTTTCCAACATAAAAGTCGATGCACGTTGGAACAAGTCACAATTTTTCAAGTGGCTTCGCACCAGTCTTCAATTTCAACGAGAAAATGTTAGTGAGTATAGAATTAATATATTTTTTTTGTTTTTTAATTATTTATTAAAATTATATTTTAATTTATTGTGCGTGTCTCACGCTGCTAATGTGCGATACAAGACGGCGCTGGTAAGTGTGAAGCTCCAGTGCGACGAGTCATCATCGTCTTGGGAGGCACTGCAAGGCTTCTTAGGACAAGCTTTTACCGAGTTTGAGGAGTCGGAGCCCGTCCATTACAGTGACAAAAAATAAATTTTACTAAGTAGGTCTACAGTTAATCAATTTATAGTAGATATTAATTTTCTTTTTAATATACTAGAATAGATTTATAACCTTTTTAATTTTTTTTACATTAGTATCGGTTACTGTATTATTGTTTTGTTAGCATTGTCTTTTTAATAGAATAAAATGCTTTTCTGTTCGACGTGTAACATATCTGTACATAGTAAATCATGGGTAGGTCATTTGCGAAGTAATTCACATAGAAAAAGTAGTCAGACAATAGAATACAGTGATGGTGTAGAAATCGTCAGCTCTGCATTTCGTAATCGTATTGTAACTTATAAGATATTACCTCTTGATCAAATTCAGTTAGCTTCAGTAGATATATTTTTTTCCGAAATTCGTAACAAGTTAAAATCTCTTTTAGATGAAAACCTTATTAAACATACATGTGTTAAGGTTAATTTCGAACTATTTGGGACGTTTTTGAAGTTCAACGATAATTCACAGGAAATAAAATCTTTTGGAACCAAAAATAAAATATTGTATGGGAATTATGATTTTGAAAAAATATATTTGGAAACAGTTAGTTATTTAAAAACTAGTATAGAGGAATTTGAGGATCGTGACAGTGGGTGGACATTTTTAAATAATTTATACATTGAGATTAATATCAATAAATATCAACCACTTAGCGGTTCGAGTTTTATCAGTTTACCCAAATCAATTCAGGCTAAAAAGGCGTGTTTAAATATTATGAATAAATATCAACATTGCTTTCTATGGAGTGTGACAGCAGCCTTATATCCAGCTAAAAATCACCCTGAAAGAATTTCATCATATCCTAATTTTCGTGATTTATTTAATATAAATGGAATGTTTTTTCCTGTAACTTTCCATGACATTAAAATTTTTGAAAAAAATAATCCTAATATTAAGTTCATAATTTATGGTTTAAAAAAAATAAAACTAATAGTGGGCCGTTGTATAAATCAGACATTAATAAAACATGCAACGAGAAAATTATACATTTGTTGTATCTAGAAAATAATAGCACTTCTCATTATTGTTTGATCAAAGAACCTTATAGACTGTTTAGAAGCCAAGTTACATCTCATCACAGCAAATTGTACTTCTGTGATTTGTGCTTGATATTTTTCAGTACTTCTAAAGAAGTTGAAAACCATTTATGTGGAGGCGTTGTAACTGTCCTCCCAAATAAGGGCTCAGTAATTAAATTTAAAAACTATGCTCGAAAACAAAACATGCCTTTTTGTATTTACGCAGATTTTGAATCGATGCTACAAACCAATACTGAAGCTAACTGTTCTAGCAAAAATACGACTACATTGCACCAACATTTACCTATAGCTTTTGGTTATTATATTGTTTGTCGTGATGACCCTAGTTACAATCCTGGTTGTTGTGATAAGCAGTTTGTAGATTCGATTCTTAAAGACGTACAAAAAATATTCGATATACTTAGTACACCAGTCCCTATGATATTTTCTACGGCGGATAAGTCTGATTTTGATAATGCCACACGTTGTCATATTTGTGAAAATTTTATTTTTTCGGACAAAGTCCGAGACCATTGTCCCGTTACTGGTCGTTACCGCGGAGCTGCGCATCCGTTTTGTAATTTACAGTATAAACGCCCTTCAATCGTCCCCATTCTTTTTTTATAACTTAGCTGGTTATGACTGTCATCTTTTTATAAAAGCGTTAGGTGAGGTTCCTGAAGGGCGTTTATACTGTAAATTACAAAACGGATGCGCAGCTCCGCGGTAACGACCAGTAACGGGACAATGGTCTGGGACTTATTGTCTTATGTCTTGAAATAGAAATAACGCTGGATTATTAACGAAATGTATATTTGAAACCTTTTCTTTAGTTGTCCTGTTGTAGACATTTACTTTGCCTTCGATATACAAACTGCTGAGCGAAGGCAGCACATATAGGTCTTGTTGATTGATGGGGATTCGTATTTCATCATTCTTGTTGAAACTTGTTACGTATGGTTTGTATGAATGATACTCAAAACTTTCGATGCTGTTGTCGTATGAGGTTTGTTGAGATATGTTTAAAATATTCATTTTATTAAACCAATTAGCTTGAGGTATTCTTTATTGCTTTTAGTAAGCTTCTTTTTTAACTGCTGTCGTGTGCCTTTGTGAGAAGATCTTTTAGGACTGACTTGGACATTTGATATGGCAGGGGTTTATGGGAATTTATCATTTTTTTCTAAAATGTAAATACAATTGTACCTCTTCACCTCGTAAATTTATTTCTTTGTTATCAGCGTCTAACAGTCTTATATTAATGGAACTAATAGAAGTTTGATTGACTGGAAAATAAATTAAATTTTTTGGTATTTCTATTATTCGATAACCAGGAGGTACATTAGGTACAAATTCGTAAATAATATGGCTTGCTTTTCCGTTCACAAATGAACCACTAACTACATCACATTCAATCCTCACGATAGTTGTTGATAGAATGCTGACAGGATGCTTTTATTGTTTCCATTCCAAAGCCTAGTATTTTTCCAATTGAATCATCTTTATTAAAATGAACGTCTTTAGAACAAAATATATTTGTTTTCAATGTGTTATTATTGCATCTTAGTTTAAGCAGTGTATTTTTTATGTTAGTTTTCAAATAATCACAAATATCTTCAAGCTCGTAGGACCCTTCAGGAATTTCGATCATTTCATTGTCACCGTAATAAAACTTGTTGTTTCGTCCATCAATATTAGGTATAGATTTGAAAGTTGAAAAGTACAAAAGACCACATTCATAGTCTCCAAGAAGTTCCAACGTCGGAGAATAGTTTGTCGTCAAAGAGGCTCCGCTCCCGGTTATAGATACAGTGAAAGACATTTTGATACTGACACGTTTATTTATTTTTAATATTATTTAAATGTTTCTTCCAATATTTTTTTAAAAATTTAATACATAGATGACCACAGTTTGTTGTTCCAAATGCTTGATGTCTGTTATAATTATAGCTTATGGGCAAATTATACATATATTTTATCAGTTCTAATGGTGGTTTTTAATTACCAAAGCTATCCATAGTATTCTACGTAGCTGTTTTGTTTTACATAGGCTACCCAATGTGTGCCAGGATTCGCGTTACTATCTAAATTTACAATTCCACATTCTATTTTTCTAGGTTTTAAAGGCAACTTATCTCTCATGTAAACGCCGCGAAAGTATGGAATATCACCAGCATACTCCAATATGTCTAAATTCGTGAGCGCACGCCTGGGCAGCCGCCTAATTAGTTTTTTGATGGGTTCAAATATAACCCTGCTCCTTTTTTATGAGGTTTAATATATAACCCTTTTCCTAAAGCGACCGCTTCCATCATTCTGTTGTCTTTCAGATTCTTGGAGACTCTTTTGTGCCGCTTTAGAATCGTTTACGGCTTTGGCTATACCTGCCGCACCTCCTGCTAATGAACCTAACGCCGACAATCCCGCAAAAATAGGAATAAGCGGTAAAAGTCCACCACATTTTGGAAGTGGAATTATACGTGGTAAACACATTCCTTTCTTTTTGCTGAATAGTTTTTTCACAGCTGCATACGCATATTTTATAGCAGAGTGATGATCCTTGGATTTAAGTTTTTTTAAACGGGCATGTATTTTTTTAATACCTTTCTTAAATGATTTAATACCACTTCCAGCTCTGATTTTTGTTTTCATAGCATTTTTTACTATCCACGAGGCAATCTTTTCTCCCTTACCAGCATCTTTTGATTTCAACCTCTTCTTTGCCATACTCAAAAGTTCTAAATCAGCTTTACGTCGAGCACTAGGATCTTTATTTATATAAGCAATATCGTGATGCATGCAAGCTTCATCCAATTTGTTAACTCCTCGATCACCTTGTAGTATTCGTTTTTGAAGTTTCGTCCCAGGACCGCAAAATTGATATCCAGGTAAATGTTACTCAAACGGTAAATGGTCAATCAAGTTATTGATTACACCACTGCCTTCCTTCATTGATAAGTATGTATTGTGATATAGCACTGATTATGTGCTTTATATATCTAAAAAACTAATTCACTTTTATCTATCCAACTGTTTTCTTCGGCACCCAATCCTAACCACTTCACAAAAAGTTTGTTGCCTCTTTTCTTTAGAACTTTTTCGATAAGATAAATATCAGGAAATTTAGTTTTTTGTAATTCTTTTCCATAAAAACAACCAACAATGTTTTGTTTATGTTTGTCTTGTAATTGATACGTATGAGGACTAGTTTCGTTGACTTTTAGCCCGGCCGCACATTGTCCGAAATTTCTGATACGAAACATTTGAACTGCCAGAGTACTCTGGTGTTTCGTCCCAAGGTTTTTGGGCCCAGTGGGCCCAATGACCAGATATTATGAATTTTTAACATTTTTTCATCTGGCGATTGCTCCCAAGTAATTATTTTTTATGACTTTTGGGCTTATGTCTGTAGGGCTAGCAAAAAAGTTGTAGATTTGAATAAAAAACAAAATAATTATTTTGTATGAAAAAATTTATTACACACTGAATGAATAAATGATATTTAAAGAAAAATTATTCAATGGACATATATATATATATATATATATATATATATATATATATATATATATATATATATATATATATATATATATATATAATATAAAACTCAAAGGTGACTGACTGACATGGTGATCTATCAACGCACAGCCCGACCAATCGGGCTGAAATTTGGCATGTTATGATGAAGGCATCCGCTAAGAAAGGATTTTGATCAATTCTACCTCCAAGGGGTTAAAATAGGGGATGAAAGGCGGGCAAAAGCTCGTGTATAATAAATTAAAGTCTCTTATGACATAAATAATAACAAAAGTATTTATCTTCTAAATAATCTAATTATTATATTATTATTGTATAGTTGTTTCAGTTTAAAATTTATTTATAATTGAAGCATTGGGTGCAACAAGGGCGTATGTTGTAAAATAGAGTTTCGAGAAAATTGATAGTAAAAGTTTTAATGTCTTATATTATTGTAGTACTTATAATTTGAGTTTCATTTACTTTAATATTTATTAGTCCCATATTTTAGCAATAAGATAAAGGTATTATAACTATTTCAAAGCGATCAGAAACATTGTAAAATCAAGTTTCTGTTACTTGTGTTATCCGCCCTTGTTGCATCCAACCGGTAAAACAGATAAGGACGTTACTATTGATATTTAAGGTAAATAAATAACAATTTGAATACTTATTTAATAACTTTTAACTAAAATGACTTTAGACATGTGTATTTATTGTCCCACGGGGCTTCGGGTCAGGATGGGTACCTGCCCGGCTTAGCTAGTCCCGGCGCCAAGGGGAACGCTTTAGTTTGCCTAAGCGTTCCCTAACTTGGTGGAAGTCCGGTCCCTTGTGAGGTAGACCGGCCGGTCATGGAGGGAGTCCTGTCTTAGACAGATCCAGGACATCCCTCCGTATACGGCTGAAGGAAAACCGCAGTTGGTTTTAGTGGGTAAGAGTCCCACATACCCCCGGGGTGCTTCAGCTAACTGTGGCACATCCCCTGAGGCACATGCGCATCCAAAAAAAAGTGTATTTATTAATTAATCATCTTTCAAAACAGCTTTCTTAATATTTTTTTCTGACTTTCGTGTTTTTATTCGGATTCATCAAAATAATCACTAGACTGAAGGGAATCTTCCGCATCAGCTGCAACTGGCCTCTTGGATGGGCCAGCCTGATTTTCTTGGTCTGCCTGGAAGGTCAGGACCTGTTTCAACCATTCAGCCATTCATTTTTTCCATAATATTAAGTTTTTACAAACTACAGACACGTCGTTACTTATCGAATTTAAACGTACTGTTTTCTATGCAACAAGGCGCAGTGCCACCTTTGAGATTAATTAATATCACGCCACCTGGAAGCGACTGATCGAAGCGTGTTTTTGGGACACAAAATTAGATGGCTTTGTGCATGTTTTTATGTAATAACATCAAAACGGGCTTTGGGTACCGAACGCCCTTGTTGCACCCAATGCTTCAATTATTATTTTTATATAAAGCTTATATATATTTCTTTAATTGGCAAATTATATATAAAATTCTTTGTAAGATAACGACCAATTAATTAATTAATTTTATATAAGTAAGTTTCATTCAATTGCGCGCCATTGTTATGGCAGAATGTTAGAACTATAAAGGTGGGTTTGAACCAAAAGAACATAGAGCAAGAACTGCACAAGAACTTTATTTCGTATTCGTTTAGTGTAAACTATAATTCGTTACAACATACTTTAGATCGTTTACACCAATCAAACCAACAAGAACATCAAGAATAAGAATTTTTGCTCTATAGATGAGAATCATTTAGACCAAACGAGCGAATGCTCATTGCTCATTCGTCAACGATAAGTAGTAGGGTTCACACTACACTATGTCTGACTGTGATAGCGATATTGTGATTTCAAGTGCTGCATTTATTGTTATAATTATAACGCAATTAATGTGAAATAAAAAATAAAGAAATAGTGGAGTTCCCAGAGCGTAAAAATCGTGCAAACCTCCGATTTTTGCAATAGTGGATGAAAATTGAAAAGAAAAAAAGGAATGTGTAGCCGATAACATAAATAATAAAGTTTACCTATTGAAAAGTTGTGCTTTTGATTTTTTAATTATTCTCTTCCACTTCAAGTAAACTCATAAACTGTAAAATTTTAAAGAAAATTTGCATATTTCTTTCTTTTAAATATATAGCAAAATAATAAAATATATTATTATTTTTTTGATTTGTATCGTTGCTTATATTCCAAAAGAAAGAAAATAAGTTGTAAAATATATAATTTAGATTTAAAATTAATATTTTTGTATGTAGATGAGCATACCTCTAAATGTGCTTGTTGTGTGCCTCGCCAGGTAAATGGCGTTCCTATTTTTCTTTGGTTTTAAAAAGGAAGTTTAAAATTATTTTTTAGGCTTAACAAAGCCTTCTATTTCTTAATGTGTATAACTTTTTAGCTCTTACTTTATTAAATTTTCTGAAAATGTAGCACAAACTTTTCACGGATATTTTGAAGAAAATCTGTATTTTGTTTCTTTTGGTTAGGTTTTTACAGAATAAAATTGATTTTTTTTTTCATTCATTATATTCGCTAAAACATACTTAAAGGAAAAAAATACAAATTAGGTTGAGAACTGATATTTTTTGTATTCAGGTAAGCATTTTCCAAACATAGGTCGCAGCATGCGTCTTTAGTATGTACGTGAGATTTGTAGCACCCAATTTTTTTCTGGCTTTAAGTAGGAAGTTTAAATATATTTCAAAGAATAGAAGAAGTCTTTAATTTGTCGATGCATTTAATGTTTTAGCTCTCACTTTAATAAATTCTCAACAAATATAGAAAAATATGTTCGGTCTATTTTACACATTTTTGGAGATATTTAAACGTTTTTAAGTACTTAAAAGTTATCATTTCTCTAAAAATTAAATACGCACAACAAGTAAGCTTAACACTTTTCGTTACAATCCTTAAATCCACCCAAACCCCTTTATCTTGGTTACGACGAGCGTTAATCTTTAAAAACTTTGCAAAAACCTTATAGTTGTATTTAGCTTAGCAAAGCAAACTTTCTTTTTTAAAAATTGTGTATTTGGTTAATTTTCAACGTAAACAATCGGATAAGAGTCATTTAATAACAGGAACAAGAATTTTTTTTTTTTTCTGGACCGGTTTTATATGGTGAAATATTAATTTTTAATTAAGTAACTAAAAAATTAAAAGCACAAAAAATTTTTTGGTAAACTTTGCAAGTTATAGTGTAAAAAAGAAAATGACACCTCAAAAACAAAAATCCATTCACTATTACAACTTTCGGAGGTTAAAACCTCTGGCGACTGCACTAAAAGAGTGGCTGGTGGGGAACAAATTTAATACAAAGAAGAAGACTCGATAATTTAAAAAACCCGCCAAAAAGTCAAAATTTTCAAGAACACTAGAATCCCTTTGAAGTGACCGCCTCGAAGAGCGAGCACGTCCGAACACGAAAGAACGCTCTAGGCAACTGCTCGAGCGCTCTTGCGTCGGTTACACCAAACGAGCGAGCATTCTTGGAGCATTCTACCTATTTACCGCCGAACACGTGGCGAACACACTAGATTCTAGAACAACGAAAGAATGCTCGTTGTTTGTTTACATCAAAAAAGCTTTACTAGAATGAGCATTCGCTCGTTTGGTCTAAACGGAGCTTAAGTAGTTAATAAGACCTTTATATCTACAACATTCTGGCAATAACGACATTTGAATTTGAAAATTAAAAATATTTTGTATGACGTACTATGGCAACTTTATGCCGATAGGCGCGAGCAGCTATAACCCGGCCGAATTTTATTTATGATTTGAATAAAAGAAAAACTTCCCAAGTCTATCGTACTACTAAGATAGAATCATTTTACTGTGGAAAAACAACCATTATTAAAATTTTACGCAGTACCTATATAGCAGGTATTTTTTTTAAACTTGATTCGACGCAGTATGTTTAGGTATTAATAATAATAATATAAGTTTTAAGGTGATAGTGTTAGATATGTTTTAACCTATCAACACCCATAAGGACACCGGCGACCGCGAAAACACAGAATAACAATAGATTTCCATGAATCCGCGATCGAAGGATTAAATGTACAAAACAATATTATGGTTATAACTTATAACTGATTATTTTTGTGCTAACCCTACTTCAAAATTTCTTGCCAGAAAACAATGGATCATAAAAGTGGGACCAATCGCCAGATGAAAAAATGTTAAAAATCATGTCTGGTCATTGGGCCCAATGGGCCTAAAAACCTTTGGACGAAACAACAGAGTACTCATCCGATCGACGTCATCTGACAAATAATGTCAGACGCCCGCCGTTCCGCACTCTGCTCATATAATTTGTATCTGACGTCCGGCCCGGATGAGTTGTCAGATGCCGTCTATCGGATGGCAGAAATTTTTAATTGCTTTCCGGCGGGCGTCTGAAATTTTACGTCAGATGACGTCGATTGGTAGCAGTTCAAATGTTTCTGATCAGAAAACCGGAACGCGCTCTCTCTTACATTTTGTACTGAGCCGAGTGAGCTCGAACTCGCCGGAAGGAAATTTTGGATAGTGTGCGGTGTAGCGGTCCGGCCGACGTTCAAATGTTTCGTATCAGAAATTTCGGACAATGTGCAGCCAGGCTTATTTCCGTTGACCAATTAGGGGTGTAGCCTTTATAAAAATCTCCTTTGTATTTACTTATACGAACAAAATCGCCAACTCGAAAAGACGATTCTTTGCGTACTTTTTTTGGCTGTTGGCTTTTGATAATATTCAATCGAACTGTATTTTGATTTGAACTGTTAACGTCTATTGGTTTATGTTTTGTAATGCGGTGCACAGTATTGTTATAATTCTGCACAACGGACTTTAAATTATTTTTATACCATTCATATTTTCCGCATAAACTAAATAATTTGTTAAGACGTGATTTTATAGTTCTTATTACTCGTTCGACGATAGAAGCTTTTTTTACAGAACATGTGGAATAATGATTTATGTTATAAGTTTTCATTAAATCCTTAAAATAATCGTTTTAAAACTCTTTACCTAGATCTGTTTGTAAGTTTTTAGGTTTTCGTGTGGATTCTGATAATATACTGCACATAGCACTTGATACAAATTTTTTAGATTTTGATTTTAACGGTCTAACCCACACGTATTTTGATAAAACATCAATCACTATGAGAACATATTTAAATCCTTTATTAATCGACGAATATTTTTATAAGTCCAATAGGTCAGCTTGCCATAAATCATCCAGACCAATGACCGTATGTCGACGAACGAAGTTTCGTCTCGCTCCTCTGTGTAGATCTTTCACTATATCTTGTTTACTCATTCTGAACAGATTTTGCTGCAATCATGTTATCGATTTCTTGTTTTGTGTAGTACATTTTACTAAAATTTGTAGTAGTATTTTTTTCTAAACTATGGAGATAGTTCTTGACATTACTTTGGATTTTCATCATTTCATTTTTAAGGGCTTGAACACTTTTATCTACGTATTCTTAATTCACAGCCTCGTTGTCATTTTTTGGAATTTGCACCCCTTTTAATTTCGATGACTTTAAATCGAATTCCCTTGTATCGGACCTTACTAATGTATCGCTAAGAATTTCAGAAAATTCAGATAATCGTAAACGCTTATGAACGTGATGACCAAATTTGTCTATATTCATTACCGTCTTCAATGTACTGCTAAATTTTCCTGATGGCAGCCTTATATATTTCATTTTTTTAATGATACCAGCTTCTTTCATTTCTTCAAGTATGGCATTAACTTCATTATCTGATCCCGTATTACCAGCTGCCCGATATGCACATAATATTTTCGGTCTCTCAACTAACTCATTAGTATCATTCCAGTACACTAAATCAGTGTTTTTCTTAACTTCTTTCAAAATATCGATTCCTTCACCTCGCTGAAGACTTTCTACGCTACTGGTATTATCTTTAGCGAATTTAAATAGTGGCTTTATCACGTGAGTATATTTGAACCCTTTATTACCATTTATTTGGTTCGATGATTTCCAGTTACGTTTATGTGCATTAGTGTCGATGAGTAGCAATTTATAATTTTGTAAGTCTTCCTCTGTAATAATATCTAAATTATGTTTTTTTTTGTACAACAATTCTGCCAGACCAGAAGTTTTTTTTAAAGAGCGGCTTCTAATTTTCAGAACTTTTCCATCATCGTGTAAACGGGTTTTGCCTAGCCAAAGTTTTCCTCGTTCACTTCTTACTCCATATGGTATATCTTCTTTCAGCGCTTCAGACGATACAGTCCAAGACAAAGAATTGTTTGCGGTACTCGGTGATGATTGAATAGATTTAAATGAGTTCTCATGGATATCATAATCCTCTGAAGGTGATGTAGTAAGCGTTTTGTCAGGTGTTTTAGAACTAAAGTCGTCATTATCTGAATTTTCTCCATCATCGAGATCCGTCTCAGATTCTTCAAATTTTTCATGTGAACCATTTGAAGATTCTTCTTCGTCTTCTTCATGACGTTTTTTTCAGTTTTGCTTGCTAATAATTTTAGCGGACAGACGATCGGTTGAAATATCGTCTCCAGTACCATGTCATTTGCGTTTTTAGTATTTTTTTATAATTTCTACCTTTCTTTTCACTGCAGACGCTGATTTCACAATTTGTTCCTTAAGATTCCGCTCCATCTTAAGAATTCTACTCTGATTGATGTCTCAAGTTATACTACTACGTAGTGGGGTACGTATAAGCTTTATAGAATAAATTAATCCACTATTATAAATGTATCAAATTTCATTCTGTAACAACCATTATTTCGTTCACAATCCTTATTGATTACCACATAACTGTAAGGTTTACTCCACACAGTTGAACACATTTCACGGAATTGTGACCACGTCATATCAGACCCTACATGTTCATCGTAGATGTGTCTTAGATTAATCTCGTCTTGTTTAAACAATATGATGAGATTGGCATTATCTCTTACTAGTTGTTTGGGTATTTTAGTATAAGTTTGGTAATATAAGTTGACGACCCAAAGCAAAATAATCACGTATATTATTTTGCTTTTCGCATGCAATATCGTCAAATATGATAATAGAATTAGGTAAGGCTTCTTGTGGACTTAAAATTTCACTGTTATGATTATACTTGTGATACGATGTATCCACAACTTTTTCCAATACTTTTTCTAAAAAGACGTATTTAGGTTGATACAAAGACTTTGAATACACATAAAGGTTTCTGAATCGTGGACCATTCGGGTGTAGTAACAAACTGATTACTAAGTTTGTTTTCCCACAGTTTGAGGGACCACAAACAATACTGCGAATGGTATTTGGCAGTAAATTTCCATGTCGCTTAACTTCATTTTTAACTGCAGGACAGACACATTCTAATTTAAGTGATTCTTTTTGTTTCAGAAATTCCATAGCTGTTTAATCCAATCGACCACCGTGATTAGTGGATTATGACAAAATAATCATGCAGTGTGTTGACTCATATAAACAGATAACTTCAAACATACGAAATTCAATGTTCCTATAATAGCTCGCTAGATCTTTCAGTCATCCAATCATCGATGAGAAGCTATTTTTGATCACTTGATGCATGAACGAACAGGAGTTATTGGGCATTCTGACACACCGAAGAGAGCGAGAGCGCGAGCGAACAGAGGTGCATGTCATGAGCATGTCATTTCATTTACCATCAGTTGATGCCTAAACGAACATGAGCTATTGGGCATTCTGTCCCACCTCCGTTCGATCGCGGTGCATAAACGAACAAGAGTTATTGGGTGTTCTGTCCTACCTAAGCCGAAGTGAGTCAGGGCGCGAGCGAACGAGGTGGGACAGAATGCCTAATAACTCCTTACTCTTATATTATATATTTTATGAGTAAACTAAATCACACGTGGCTTTTCACTGTATTCTGTACCGGTTGTATCAAGGTGGATTTACACCAAAAGAACATAGAGCAAGAACAGCACAAGAACATTCTTTCGTATTCGTTTAGTGTAAATTATAATTCGTTACAACATACTTTAGATCGTTTACACCAATCGAATCAACAAGAACATCAAGAATAAGAATTTTTGCTCTATAGATGAGAATCATATAGCTCCGTTTAGACCAAACGAGCGAATGCTCATTACTCATTCGTCAACGATAAGTATATATATATATATATAGGGTTCACACTACACTCAAAGAATATATAAACTACGTAACAACTACACTATGTCTTAATGTGATAGCGATATTGTGATTTCAAGTGCTGTATTTATTGTTATAATGCAATTAATGAAAAAGAAAAGAAGGAAAAGACGTTGGTGGGTGACGAATTTAATAAAAGAAGAATACTCGATAATTTAAAAAACCCGCCAAAAAGTAAAATATTTCAAGAACACTAGAATCCCTTTGAAGAGACCGCCTCGAAGAGCGAGCACGTCCGAACACGAAAGAACGCTCTAGGCAATTGCTCGAGCGCTCTTGCGTCGTTTACACCAAACGAGCGAGATTCTTAGAGCATTCTACCTATTTACCGCCAAACACGTGGCGAACACACTAGAACAACGAAAGAATGCTCGTTGTTAGTTTACATCAAAAGAGCTTTACTAGAATGAGCATTCGCTCGTTTGGTCTAAACGGAGCTTCACGGGGAGTGCTCTGAGGAATTGTTCGGAATCATACCTCCTGCAACTTTTCGCACTCGTTCCACGCAAAAAATATACCATCCTCATCACTTTGATGAGTGACAGTCTTCCACCGTACGTTTTTCGGAAGAAAGCGTATTCCCTCTTAAACGCACCTGTAGCTCTTCTAATGTTGCGAGTGAGTGACGGTAATTGCTTTCTATCAGGTGACCCGTTTGCTCGTTTGCCCTTTTATTTTCGAAAAGACGTAGAATGTAGATAGTTAACTGATATCATGTTATAATCGTTAAAAATATATTGTACAGATTATACCATTTCTAAACCAAACTGACATTCTATACTTTCAGATATAAAAGTTATAAATATTTTAATATTAAATACATGAATATAAGAATCAGTAGACAAATATAAATGTGTTTTTACTACGTACTAATCGTCACAATATCGTTTGTAGTAGCATCATGTCATCTTAAATATCATAGATTCCTATAAGAAAAGTCAATTGGTTACGATCGTTTTTAAAGTACTTGGTGATTGTCTAATCCAAAAAGGACATTGTATTTGGGATACCGTAGATGTAGTCTACTATGTCCCATTTAATTGGTTTGAATCGATTACGGGTTTTTGGTCCATACATTTTTGGGCATTCACCTTTACGCCTAAACCACCCAACGACCCGGCCCTTTTTCCAGTTAAAAAGTAGCCTATTTCCCTTCTCAGGCTTTAGACTATCTGTGTACAAAATTTCTTTACAATCTGTTCAGTAGTTTTGGCGTGAAAGCGAGACAGACAGACAGACAGAGATACTTTCGTATTTACAATATTAGTATAGATTACGAGTACCTACTTTTGAAAAGCACATTATAATATTATGTAGATTATAGAGTATAGACTATTATGATATACGAAAACTGGGCAGTGCTTGAAATATAACACACATACGGTAATACTGTTAGTGAGGGGTGTTGGGACTTGGGGGTATCAACAAAATTAATACATATAATATACTTATTAGGGGGTAAAACTCAAACGTGATCCTTTTGCACCGTCCGTTTTCTTTATCGCTTCTTTATATAATGGCCGATCAAAATATTTGAAACTGACATGAGCATTCGACAAATTAATAAAGTCGACATTCGACTCATTATGTTAAATGTCAATTCTATATAGAAGCAATAAAGAAAATCTTTTGGCTAGGGGCTCTGATTCCTCGAAACACGTTCGCAAATAATAAGGATACACGATCAGCGGGCCGATTCTGTATCGTACATTTGTGAGTTAATCACTGAGTTACCTAGTAACGAAACGGAGGAGTGAGCAACCGAAAGTCTCACTTTTGTATGCAAGTGAATAGAAAAAGTGGCACTTTCCGTTACTCACTCCTCGGTTTCGTTACTAACTCAGTTATTAACTCACAAATGTACGATACAGAATCGGCCCGCAGCACTACACTTAGCAGTTCCAAAAATAATACCTAATATGATTTATGACAATACTATTGTAAGGTTAATTTTCAACATAACTAATACCTCCTCGAAATATTGGTGGATCTAGCTAAGGTACTACCTGTAGGTATAGTTTACGCGCTACGATAACTAGGTTCACATGAGCTGTTAGGAGGTTAAATGAGAGATTTCAATTGAGCCTGCAATCTGCATTCTGCAGCCACATTTTCCGATCGGTCAACAAAGGCCTGCACTCTGCAGGATAGCTAGTATTATTATATTATTATAATATTACAATCGTGCAGGAAACTGTGCCATTGATTTCGTGATCAATAAAATTATTATCAGCAAATCGTCTTCTTCAGCGCAGCGTTTTATAATAATAATAATTAGCCCCATGGCCAAGAAAAAAATGTGATGTTATTTTATCTGGGGGCACGGTAGTGCCCCCGCCAAGACGAGCCAACGAGCCAAGCGAAACGCAAGGGCACTACTAGTCCTACCTTTTCTCGAAGTGTTTCGTCGTTTTTTTGAACCCTCATAATAGTCTGATTAACAAGTGCCATTTTCCTCAAAACCTGATCTAATGCACCGAAAATTATGATTTTGATCTCATTCGATTCGGAATACCATCTAGAACATTTTATCAAAATTCCAAGAGGGGCTGAAAAAAAATGCAAAAGTTATAAACAATTAAAGGTGAACGCAGATTTGGCCGCACCGCAGTCGCCGCATTCGCAATTCTTTATATGAAGCTATAGGCAAGCTCGCATACCTACCTACCCGCGCCGCAGTCTTCGCAACTTCATAATAATATGAAGAATTGCGAATGCGGCGACTGCGGTGCGTGCGGTGCGGCCAAATCTGCGTTTACCTTAAGTAAACATAAAAAGAAGGGTTTAGTTTTCTTTTTATATTTGGAAAACTATTTGAGTTAATCAAAATTTGAAAATAGATCCTTAAAGAACAGGAAATTTCCTAAAAAAAAGTCCTAGATCCTGGAACCTTATCAACAATCATTATAACTTTAATTGAGCGGCGAAAGTAACGGTAAAAACGCGTAGTTCGGGTTTCGCGTGAATTGCCGCAATCTGCCACGTGAACTAAAAAAATATTTTAACTGATTAAATATAAATATAAAGAAATAAAAAAAATTGGTTACTAAGAAGACACATCAATTAACAATAATCCGTCAGCAAAAATAAATTGTCACAATTTGTTTAATTGTTATGCTTTTGTTCATTTGTTAATAGTCACCATTTTAATGTTAACATAAAAACGCTGATTATTTCAAAACAAGAAATCTAGAAATTATTATTATTCTTTTGAGCTAATCTTAAAAGGGCTTAGAAGAGATATCCGTTGGAAAAATTCAACAATTTTGATTTTTCACTTTTTTATGAACAATCAAAGGCATTCATGAATTTTTCATGTAAACATAGCAATTAGGGATTTTTCATCAATAAAAATGATTATTTAAATTTTATTTGTTATAAATAAAAAAATATATATTGTTATCTGGCTTCTAACAATAACAAAACAAAATAGTAACAATAATTGGATATAAAAGTACCGTAATTGCTTTATTTACATGAATAATTTTGGAATGACTTTGAATGTTAATAAAAAAGTGAAAAATAAAAAAAATGAATTTTTTCAACGGGAATCTCTTATGAGGCCTTTTAAGATTCGCTCAAAAGAATAATAAAAAAAAACTGGATTTCTTGTTTTGAAATAATCAGCGTTTTTATGTTAACATTAAAATGGTGACTATTAACAAATGAACAAAAGCATAACAATTAAACAAATTGTGATAATTTATTTTTGTTAACGGATTATTGTTTATTCATATGTCTACTTAGTACCCAATTTTTTTTATTCCTTAATATTAATATTTAATCACTTAAAATATTTTTTAGTTCACGTAGCAGATTGCGGCAAATCACGCAAAACCCGAACCACGCGGTTTTACCGTTACTTTTGCCGCTGAATTAAAGCTATAAGGATTATTGATAAGGTTGCAGGATCTAGGTTTTTTTAGGAAATTTCCTGCTCTTTAAGGATCTATTTACAAATTTTGATTATCTTAAATAGTTTTCGAAATATTAAAAAAAAAACCAAACCATTTATGTTTACTTAATTGTTTATAACTTTTGTATTCTTTTTCAGCCCCTCTTGGAATTTTGATAGAATGTTCTAGATGGTATTCCAAATCGAATGAGACTAAAATCATAATTTTCGGTGCATGAGATCAGGTTTTGACAAAAATGGCACTTGTTAACCAGAGTATAAGGTTGGCTTCCAATGTGCCAGATAGTTCATATTCTCTGGATATGATAATATCAATAATATACTTACTAATATGATAATATTAATAATATACTTACTAAAACATACAAAGACTCAATTGAATATTTATTGTAGCTCAAATACTTTTCATTTTTTTGATATCTAAAATAGACTGATTTCCTCACTGACATACTGATGATATTCAAAATGTTTGGCTACTTCCTGAAGTGCTCAAAAGATAGCCAAGCTTCTGAATCTACACAACCTAATAGCCTAGGATCTCTTCATAGAAGGACCTTCACCGAGCTGTTTACTGGATGAAAAGTATTTTATATTCAATTACGTATGTCAACAAATTAATTGCAAGTGGGTTGCCTAAAAAATTTCAGTCCAGAATAAAAAATAAAAATAAAAAAACAAAAAAAAAAGTTATTTTTTACATTTTTCTGGTTTGGTTAATAGACAAATTCCATACCAATCGAAAGTATGAAGCCCATAGATTATGCATTAAGCATTAACCAGACCGGTACCGATTAGTAGTACTTAGTAGTATCGATTTACCTGCCTACCCAAGAGTTGTGACAGGAAAAAAATAGACAACCTAACGTTTTCATACTCTACGGGCTCCATACTTTCGATTGGTATAGAATTAGTCTATTAACCAAACCAGCGAAATGTTAAAAAAAAAGTTTTTTTTTTCTATTTTTTTTTTATTCTGGACTGAAAGTTTTTAGGCAACCCACCTGCAATTAATTTGTTGACATACGAAATTGAATATAAAATACTTTTCATCCAGTAAACAGCTCGGTGAAGGTCCTTCTATGAAGGGATCCTAGGCTATAACTAAATATTCGCATCACCTCCACGACGGTAGCGAAACGACGAAGTCATATATGTACATTTACTGATAATATTATGTAGAATTTGTTGAAGTTTGGGTCGGTATAATAGTTAGGCCGTGTTCGGTGTTGACATGACATGAGATATTTTCACAGGGCAAACCTTATGTGGTCATCTTGGCAACATTTTACATAAAAATATTAGACCTGGGGCCAGTGACAGATTTTCATGACCAAGTCCCTCCCAACCGAAACTTCGTAAAATGAATAAGGGACTTATACTATGAATACTAGCGACCGTCAGCTGCGACTCCGTGTTGGGGTGGGCAGTGGCAGCCTCCCAGTGAGAAACTCGCGTCAGATTTTCGTGTTGATCGAAAAACCATAGAAAAACCGTAAGACGGTTGGAGAGTAGTGTTTTGTGTCGAACTCGAACTCGAACTCGAAAACTCGAAAACTCGAAAACTCGAAAACTCGAAAACTCGAAAACTCGAAAACTCGAACTCGAACTCGAATTGTAAGGGTTTCGATTAATTAAGAAAATCGATTTTTTAATAATCGATTTTCATAAAAAATGGGTTAAAAAAATGCACAACGTTAATAATCAAGTTTTCACTCCTGCCGGCACTCCCGGAGTGCAACCCGTCTTTTTTTTTTAATATTTTTTTCTTCATGGGTGGGAGGCTGCCACTGCCCAGTGCCCAGTGCCCACCATAAGGCATACCCACGGAGTCGCAGCTGACGGTCGCTAGTATTCATAGTATAAGTCTCTTATGCATTCGCCCGGGAAGAAATTATTGACCAAAATTTTACCTGGCTCCCGGGCCATAATGTTTTAGTGGGATTTTAATATTTCCGATTTTTTTTATTATTAAATAAGGGGGCAAACGAGCAAACGGGTCACCTGATGGTAAGCAACTACCGTCGCCCATGGACACTCGCAACATCAGAAGAGCTGCAGGTGCGTTGCCGGCCTTTTAAGAGGGAATACGCTCTTTTCTTGAGGTTTGCAGGTCGAATAGGTCCGGAAATACTTTAACAATAAAATTTTACAATAAAATTTAAAATACCTAATCATTTTGTTATTACTGTTCCTAGTTACAGTGGCAGTGATCTTATGGTACCGTTCTTGACGCTTTGGATACAGAACCCTAAAAACTATTTATGGAATTGAATAATAAGCGCCCTTGGAACCCTAAAATAACTACATATATCATTAGTCGATGCCGCAAGTCGCAACGGCGTTCGGTTTCCCTTGTACACCTGAGCCCTTGATAACAATGCCACCTAATACTTGTCGCAGAACTCGCAGAAGTAATACTCCTTGGCATAAAATGTTCTACAAAACACTTCACAGATTCAACTGCGACAAGCCGTGATTCAAAATACATCGAAAAATACACACATTTCTAGAAAAAATAATACTCCTTCCGGTGCATCGGAATACCAGTGAATTAATGAGAAGCGACTGGCCGACTGCATCGGGCATCCTGTGGTATACCTAACGTGACCATACGTCCCACTTTGGGCGGGACAGTCCCGCTTTCAGGCAGTCTGTTCCGCTGTCCCCCGCGAGACCGAAATTGTCCCGCTTTTGCAAACAGACCAAACGACAATAATTTAAAAGTATTTTTGTATTTGAAATGCCTGTGTAATGCCTGGAAGTAACGCATTCGTACAACTAATGTGGTTATTCTGCCATATTGTGCCAAATAACAAAGAAATTGCTCCAGAAGTTAGTGAGAAAAGCCCTTTCAAATAATTTCCCCGTTTTTCACACATTTTCCTGTTTCTTCGCTCCTATTAGCCTTGGATTGATAAAATATAGGCTAAAGCCTTCCTCAAGTAAATAGGTAATAATCTATACATATCTATATTCTATACATATTATAAAACAAAGTCGCCTTTTTTTCCCTCATGTCCCTTTGTTCCCTTTAATCTTTAAAACTACGCAACAGATTTTGGTGATTCTTTCAGTGTTAGATAGCCCATTTATCGAGGTAGGCTATAGGCTATATTTTATCACGCTAAGACTAATAGGAGCGAAGAAATAGAGGAAAATGTTGAAAAAACGGGGAAAATTATTTGAAAGGGCTAACATGAACGCGCAAATCTTAGGAACAACTGGTCCGATTTGAAAAATTCTTTCAGTGTTAGATAGCCCACTTATTGAGGAAGGCTATAGGCTACATTTTAACACGCTAAGACTAATAGGAGAATGTGGAAAAAACGGGGGAATTTATTTGAAAAGGCTTATCTCGCGAACTACTGGAGCAATTTTTATGTAATTTGGCACAGATAAGAAGTAGTGAAGTAGCATAGGCTATCGATTTTAATCATTTTTTCAGTGGCTATATATTTTATACCCGTGCGACGCCGGGGCGGGTCGCTAGTAATTAATGTAAGATAGGCACTTTGAAATTCATATTCATAAACTATTTGGGGGGGGGGGGGGGGGGGAATTCTGTATTTGTCCCGCTCTGACAAAAAAAATGTCTCACGAACTACTGCAGCAATTTCTGTTATTTGGCACAGATAAAACGAACCACAGACCACGTGAAGGATTATAGGCTATTTTGTGGGCTAATTTGTCGGTGGAAATTAAAAATTTACGCGGGCGAAGCTGCGCGGAACGTCTAGATTTGATATCGAGCAAAATATGGCAGAAGACATTTGTTGTCTGTATGCGTTACTTCCAGGCATTGCACCACGGAGCTCTTAGTATTAGCTTGCACAGGCATTTCAAACATAAAAATAATTTTAAATTATTGTCGTTTGGTCTGTTTGCAAAAGCGGGACAATTTCGGCCTCGCGGAGGACAGCGGGACAGACTGCCTCAAAGCGGGACTGTCCCGCCCAAAGCGGGACGTATGGTCACCTTAGGTATACCCCGAACTGAGACCCTGTTTACCAAAAGGATATTTATTATACAATCGAGCGACACTCGAAGGCTTGCAAGCGCTGAGTTACTTATGGGTCCCGTGGCTCTGTTCACGTGTTCTTCACGTAAATTTTAAGTAAGGTCGTCGTACTCGGATCGTCGAGTCTAGACAAGGACGGTATGTAAATTGTATGTAATATAGGAGGCAGGAGCATGATACAACATAAAAAGATGTCGCCCCGTAGCTCCCGCCATCGTTTATAGATACAAGCGAGTGTATAATATAACATCGGCGTAGATGTAGTAATTGCGGGACTATAATTAGAGCAACAATACAATGTGTGGCCGTAGTCGGTTACATTTCGGTCGACTGTATATTTTGACAAGGCAAGGCAAATAAAGGGCGGCTGACGGACGTATCCTGAACCTCGTATCATCGGCCTCCATAATGCGCTCGTCCCTACACACCGTTCATAGTTCATTTGCACCCAAATAACATGAGATAGTTTTTTTTTTATTATGAAATAAGGGGGCAAACGAGCAAACGGGTCACCTGATGGAAAGCAACTTCCGTCGCCCATGGACACTCGCAGTATATTTTATACTCGATAGTATACGCTATCAGAAGAGCTGCAGGTGCGTTGCCGGTCTTTTAAGAGGGAATAGGGTAATAGAGGAAGGTAGGGATGGGAAGGAAAGGGAATAGGGGAGGGTAGGGAAGGGAATAGGGTAAGGGATTGGGCCTCCGGTAAACTCACTCACTCGGCGAAACACAGCGCAAGCGCTGTTTCACGCCCGTTTTCTGTGAGAACGTGGTATTTCTCAGGTCGAGCCGGCCCATTCGTGCCGAAGCATGGCTCTCCCACGTATGAGTCTGTGTGTATGTATCTCTGGCTCGGAATTTGAGACTGACATTTAAACCTGTGTTACGTGCTCACAGTGAACATATTATGTATAGAAGAAGGCCTTGCGGGCAATTGTGGTAAAGTGATCTACGCATTACAAGGAGGTAAAGTTTATTTTTTGTTTGTAGGAGGAAACTACTTTTCCGATAACCGATTGCAAACTTTAACACCGATGGGTGTTCCTGAGTTACATTGGGTATATTTTATGAATAAAAAGAATTTTTTTTTCCCTGAAATTATGTGTTCTCAGAATTCCATGCGGCATTAAAATATTTTGGGGCGACCTAGTAAATCATATAAGTACCACTACTTTAGTGGTACTTATATGAAGTTTGTCGTCTCTTCACATTACCTAATAGGTAATCCATACTAATATTATAAATGCGAAAGTATCTCTGTCTGTCTGTCTGTCTCCCTTTCACGCCAAAACTACTGAACCGATTGCAATGAAATTTTGTACACATATTCTAAAGCCTGAGAAAGGACATAGGCTACATTTTGATGAGGGAAAATATCTTATTTCCATGAAAATATCGATGAAAATTAATTCGCATTGTAATTCTTATACGTGACAGCAGATCTCGTTTTTATTGCCGATGGCTTCGTAGCTCATTTGGTTAAGCGCGTGGTCAGCGCTCATCCCGGGGGTCCTGGGTTCGAGTCCCGCCGACGAAACAAAAAGTTTTCAATGTTCCTGGGTCTTGGATGTGTATTAAATATTATACAATATGTATCATAATAATATTTCAAAAATCTTAAATATATTTTATGTATAAATATTATAAAAGTATTAAAATGTACCTATATTATTTCCGTTGTCTGGCACAGGTGTAAGCTGTTTTAACTGTCCTGTAGGCACTTAGCACGGAGCCAGACTGACGTGGTGTGAAGTGTCCATAAATATTATTATTATTATTCATTCGTAATATTTAAACATGCTCATACCTATCCGACATCCGTATTAATAAACAATGTTTAATACGGGTAAGTAATGAGAATTTTTATGCAATTTTAATTTATGCTAAATGTAAGACGTTTAATATATTATATTACTAGCTGTCCCGGCAAACGTTGTTTTGCCATTTAAAATATTTCTGCTTCATCAGTTGATACAAATTCTTACCCCCTCTTTTGTCCCCTAAGAGGGGTGGGGCGAAAAATTATATACACCAGATGTTAAGTTGAAAACAACAGTTAGTAATATGTCAAAGTAAGTCCATTAAAGAAAAAAGTTTGATACAAAATCTGACCCCCTCTTTGGTTCCCTTAGAGGGGTGGGATGGGGGGATTTTTAGTCACCAAATGTTGAGTCAGAAGAAGACAAATATGTCTGTGAAAATCGTATGCAAATCGGATCAGTAGTTTTCGTGTTAAAGCAAAAGTCTTATACAAAATCTGACCTCCTCTTTCGTCCCTTTAGAGGTGTGGGGGGAAAAATTTTATACACCAGATGTTAAGTTGGAAGAAGGCAAATATATCTGCGAAAACCGCATTCAAATCGGATCAGTAGTTTTCGTGTGATAGTGGAACAAACATACAGACAGACAGACAGACAAAAAACTAACTAAATTTTTGGCTTCTATAGCGATGTAGTGACACCCCCTGCTTATTATTTTTTGAATATCTTTAATGTACAGAATTTTCATTTCTACAGTTTTATTATAATGTATAGATAGCGGTCGCCCGCGGCTCCGCCCGCGTGGACGTCGGTTACCGCTGCAAAAAGCCTACCCAGGAAAGACACGGTCAGCAAAATGATTCCCAGGTCAATTCACAGAAACATCGACGACGCAGTCATTTTCCGCAGGCTGCACAGATTGTCTTTCTATGGATGTTAAAGTTGTTAATGATGAGAATATTTAAATGTAATTAATAATAAGTTTTCACCTCTGACGGTAGTCCCGGAGTGCAACCCGTTGTTTTAGGATAGATAACTAAAGCGATTATTGTAGAGCTTTTCTATAAACAACATTAATTGACGTTAAGTTATTTTCAGTTAACAAAATATACTTACTGATGGTCGGGATCCCCGACTCGTGATGGAGCAAAACATTCTTTTTATAAATCTATTCCTACTAATTTGAATGTTTGGCCCTGGGATTTACATAATATTTATCGTTAGTGCAAAATATTTTTTTACAGGAAATTGGAGCCTTTTGAAGGGTATATGCAAATCAGTAGGGATCATTGGTATTCTTGGTATATGAGCCAATTCACCAGCTGCAGGGCCGGTCATAATCTTCGCTACTGTGCACCCCCGCCTTGGTAGCGCCCACTTCGAAACGGGCGTAAATCGCATTTTTTAATTTCGCCATAACTTCTAAACCAAACGTCCAATTTTAATCATTCAAATACCAAATATTATCTACGTAAACTGTACTTAGTGATGAAATAATTCATTTTGATAAAGATTAATAGCATGAGTAAAATAAATGCGTTTAAATGTAGTCCAAAAAAAACGAGATTTTCAAATAAAATAATAGTTATTGTACCTCACTTGACATAGATAGGTATAGTGTGTCGCGGACTTTTTTGTAGATATTTAAAAGATCTACATTTACTAAGAATATTGTATGGTTCTATCTTTTATAGTTTAGGCAGCGTACGCAAAATATATAAATTTTCTGGTTTATTTTTTTCACCTTGTGTCAGAAAAACCAAAATATCTTACGGAACCCTACATTTTCAGAAATAAAATGTAGCCTATGTTACTCGTAAATAATGTAGCTTTCGAATGGTGAAATAATTTTTTAAATCGGTCCAGTAGTTTTCGAGCCTATTCATTACAATTAAACAAAGAAACAAACAAAGTTTACCTCTTTATAATATTAGTATAGATAATACATTTAATAAAAAATAAAATTACATAGAAATAGTAATAAGTATTGTAAACATGATTACAGTGCAGAGCTATCCCAATTCCCACCAAATAAAAATATCGCGGCAGTCAATAGGGCATTATTTTAGTTCGATAGGCTCTCTATTATTTTAGTTTTAGTATATGACAACAGATGGCGCTATTTGGGCATTTATTAAGTTACTTTTCAAATTAGAATATTTTATTTTGGACATTAATTTATCACGGCATTCCCACGGAAACGGTAACCACCGTACGCTATAAGCTAAAGTCCACGCGGACGTAGTCGCGGGCAACAGCTATATAAAGTTTAAAAAGTCTAAAAATTAAAGTAAATTAGTACTAAAATAAATGAGCCAAAAAAGAATCTGACCGATAGCTCATAAATGAATAAAAAGTTACGTATTGTATAGAAAACTTATCAGTTTTGAATTTACTGTCAAATTAAGTTAGTTCCAAAAATTCATAACAGATGTCTATTTTTCTATAAGAGGTGGACCCATTTTAACTTTCGATATTCGACTTTTTCGATTCTTTCGATTGTTAAACACGCTTCCTTTTAACTAACTACTCAGTACTTTATCTTTGCAGTGACGTAACCATAAACCTATCAATGATAAATTATAGTTTATGGATAAAGTTGTGTAATGGGGGGTTAAAATATAAGCTTTAAAATTTGTCATAAATAAAGTTTAATTTAAAATAATGAAATATTATGTGCACACTGCACAGCTGTTTTTGGGTATTTTGATTTATTTTAAAAAGCTTTTGACAACAATTTTGTTGACACCGCGCGCTACGAGTATAAACTGAAGTCCACGCGGACGAAGTCGCGGGCAACAGCTAGTTGTTATATATTTACCTATATAATAATTATTATTATTCATCATCATTATCATCGTATCAACCTATATTCGTCCATGCTGGACATAGGCCTCTCTCAATAATTATTTATAGGTATTATAAATGCGAAAGTATCTCTGTCTGTCTGTCTGTCTCGCTTTCACGCCAAAACTACTGAACCGATTGTAATGAAATTTTGTACACAGATAGTCTAAAGCCTGAGAAAGGACATAGGCTACTTTTTAACTGGACAAAGGGGTTGTAAGGGTGAAAATGCGTAAATTTGTTCAAATTAAGTTAGTTCCAAAAATTCATATTAATGGCGCCGTGCGTCTCCTACATCGCGCTGACGCTTACTCAAAATATGTCTTTCTATAATGCTAAGTGCTCACATGCGGTTTTGCTCGATAGTTTTACTCCAAATCGAGTAACAATTATTACTGTGTGGACCGCAAAACTCACAGTTCGAAGGCTGGCATCGAGCGGCTGGATGGAATTAAATAATATATCACATATCGATTTAGAATAAAACTATCGAGCAATGCTGAATGTGTGGACGAAATCCCGAGTACCATACTAAAATAAGTATGGCACCATGGCAACGTCCATCGCTATCCCGTCGCACAAACAATGGTCGCCGCCAGTCTCGAGTTGTAATAATTTACTATTATTTATTCAACAAATGCACTTATCAATATAAAAAGTAGCCAGTAGCCGATTCTCAGACCTACTGAATATGCATAATATAAAATTTGGTAAAAATTAGTAAACCCGTTTCGGAGGAGTACGGTTAGGTAACTAACATTGTGACACGAGAGTTTTATATATACAATGTGTCCCGACACCGGTGTCCGATCCTTTAATGTCATGATCTATGGCATATTTAATCGACAAATTGGCTCTTAAATTTTTTCTCCCTCTCATGGTTGTAAAATGGCAGCCATTTTAGTTTTTCTCGAGCTTTCACACTAATCTGACCAGTACTTCTCATGTAAATATCTTATGAAGATAAAAAAGTCTCATTTGATAGCTAAACTTGTGAACTATGCTTACACAGGCAATATATTATAAAGTTCGAGGAATTAAACATAGAAAAACCAAAGTTTAAGAAAAAAAAATTGTATTTTTTAATTAATGACTTTTTGTGAAAAATCTAGCACATTAAACTGGTCCTTTTTTATTTTAAGAAGATAGAGGAGGTTTTCATCTTAAATAAATTCTTTACTTTAATGCTCTAAGTCAGATAGTTTAGAAGTTATAACGATTTTCTTATGAAGTATAGGTCAGATTAGTATGAAGCCAGAGAAAAATTTTTTTTTTCAAAAGTTGGAGAAAAAATATTTGAAAGCCAATTTGTCACAAAAATAAGCCATAAATCATGAATTCAATTTATTTTTCCAACTTTTGAAAAAAAAAATCTCTGACTTCATACTAACCTGACCTATACCTACTTCATAGGAAAATCGTTATCTATACATATAATAAATCTGTAGAAATGTCAATTCTGTACATTAAAGATATTCAAAAAATAATAAGTGGAGGGTGTCACAATATCGCTATAGAAGCCGAAAAGTTAGTTAGTTTTTTTGTCTGTCTGTCTGTCTGTCTGTCTGTCTGTCTGTCAATCTGTCTGTATGTTTGTTCCGGCATCACACGAAAACTACTGATCCGATTTGAATGCGGTTTTCGCAGATATATTTGTCTTCTTCCAACTTAACATCTGGTGTATAAAAAATTTCTCCCCACCCCACTAAAGGGACGAAAGAGGGGGTCAGATTTTGTGTAAGACTTTTGCTTTAACACGAAAACTACTGATCCGATTTGGATGCGGTTTTCACAGATATATTTGTCTTCTTCCAAATTAATATCTGGTGTATAAAAGTTTTCCCCCCACCCCTCTAAAGGGACGAAAGAGGGGGTCAGGTTTTGTATAAGACTTTTACTTTAACACGAAAACTACTGATCCGATTTGCATACGGTTTTCGCAGATATATTTGCCTCCTTCCAACTCAACATCTGGTGTATAAAAATTACCCCCCCCCCCCCCACTAAGGGGACCAAAGAGGGGTTTTGTATCAAACTTTTTTCTTTAATGGACTTACTTCATATTATTAACTGTTTTTCCAACTTAACATCTGGTGTATAAAATTTTTCCCCCCACCCCTCTTAGGGGATAAAAGAGGGGGTAAGATTTTGTGTCAACTGATGAAGTAGAAATACTTTAAATGGCAAAACAATGTTTGCCGGAACAGCTAGTCTTATATATAAAATTCTCGTGTCACAATGTTAGTCCACGAACTCCTCCGAAACGGCTTTACTGATTTTTACCAAATTTTATATGCATATTCAGTAGGTCTGAGAATCGGCTACTGGGTACTTTATATATTGATAAGTGCATTTGTTGAATAAATAATAGTAAATTATTACAACTCGAGACTGAGGGCGACCATTGTGCGACGGGATAGCGATAGAGGTTGCTATGGTAACATACTTATTAAGTCACTTCAAAAAAATAATATGGGCGAAATAGGTACTTTATATTATGGCAAGGCAACGTTTGCCGGGACAGCTAGTAACATCTAAACTATCGGACTTAGAGCATTGAAATAAAGAATTTATTTAAGATGAAAACCTCCTCTATCTTTTTAAAACAAAAAAGAACCAGTTTGATGCGCTAGGTTTTTCACTAAAAGCCATTAATTAAAAAATACACAATTTTTTTCTTAAACTTTGGTTTTTCTATGTTTAATTCCACGAAATTGATAACATATTGCTTGTGTAAGCGTAGTCCACAAATTTAGCTATCAAATGAGACCATTTTTATCTTCATAAGATATTTACATGAGAAGTTCTGGTCAGATTAGTGTGAAAGCCCGAGAAAACTAAAATGGCTGCCATTTTACAACCGTGAGAGAGAAAAAAAAATTTGAGAGCCAATTTGTGGATAAAATATGCCATAGATCATGACATTAAAGGATCGGATACCGGTGTCGGGACACATTGTATAAGATTAGTATTCTCGAGTGTCCTTAGCGTTTTACAGGTAATAATTATAATAATATTGTTAATTGCTAGGGTTCGAGGATTCGGAGAGAAAGACCTGGTGACTCTCTTGAAGACTTTATTCACTGACACTAGCTCACACAAATCACTAAGTCCAAACACTAAGCAATAGATCCAAATCACTGAGCACTATCACTGTCCTAGGTCGTAGCCGAGTCGTAGGTTCACTAGTTCACTCACTATTGTGTAGTTCACTTCACTTCAAAGTCGCCTTGAAAAAAAAAATAATATGGGCGAAATAGTAAAAAAATAATATCGCTTGTCTCGAACTGAACTGCCGGGCCGTCCACCTGTGCCTATTTTTATGGGCGAGTCGAATTCTAGAAAGTTCCTTGCCCGATTCACGTAAACAAGTAAACAAGCGTGGGAACTTTCTAGGGGGCTCGAGCATGTACCACCTAGTGCCATCTAGTTTCGAGTAGGGGATTTATGTGTAGTGTGTCCTCTAGATAAGTTTTGCTGGTTCGACGCTAGATGGCTCTGTGTGTCCGTAACAATATTTAGATAAAATATGAATTACTTACTAGCGGCCCGGTACGGGCGGTACGTGCTTCGCTACGTATAAAGAGAAATAATACAAAAATCAGTTCTAAGGACATTGATTCATTTTTTAAAAAATATTTACATAATTGCTAGCTATTTAAAAACTTAATTTAAAACATTTGGATACACAATATTTTTTGTTTTTCCATTTTGAGTGTTATTAAACAAACGGCTGGGGGTACCGACTCTGGAACAGGCTTTACAGGCAACATAAAGTTGGCCACGTGAAAAGTCGACCCCACTCCCCAGTTTTTAACCCCCTACCGCCTACGCAAAAATAGGGGCGTTTTGTGTATGTCTGTAAAGTGTAAACATTGAAGTTTAAAGTAAGCTTACCACGGAAGCACCTCAGCTGTCGTGCAAATTTTACAATTTGCAGTAATGTAGCCTACATGGTTCAACGGGAACTATCAACTACCTACTATATAATATAAGCTGTTACTCTATGAAGGGAACTATCAACTACCGCGCGCTATAAGCTGAAGTCCACGGCCACGCGGACGGAGTCGCGGGCAACAGCTAGTACTGTATAAATCAGAGGTTCCCAATCTTTTTCAGCCTGCGGCGCACTTACAAGTCAACATTTTGTCACGGCGCCCTACTTTACCTAGGTATTATAAAAATATACATAAATAAACACATTTAATGATTATAGGTAGGTTAAGCAAGTAAATAATAATAAACAAATATTATTCTTCTGCATGCTTTGTATAATTCATATTATAAGTTTATTTTATAATGTTTGAGTTATGGATAATAATGGAGGATCGACTCACGGCGGCGCGGCGCCCCTCTTTCCTTTCCGCGGCGCACCAGGGCGCGGCGCCGCGGCGCACAGTTTGGGAATCCCATGGTATAAATCATACACAATATGTGGCTGTACCCACAATTAGCTTAACATTCCTGCACTATCGAAGTTTTCTGAGCGCGTCGATATAATACGACAGCTGATAATATGAATCACGTGGGCTTCGGCCTGACGGCATACCACCTCGCTTGGTCGGAACATCTTCCTTTGCGGCCTCCACACATATTCCCACACACAACGGATGCAAAGGCCTAGTTTTTTTTTCAGGTATTGTTATTTAATTATTATGTCGCATATATCGTCGTATTCTACGAATAAGGGCGCACTGGTCAATATGGCTTTTTATTTTTATTGCATAATCGAAATCGGCAGCTCATTATCTATAACCTTCAGTTACAAAAAAAAAGACGGGTTGCACTCCAGGAGTGCCGGCAGAAGTGAAAACTTGATTATTAACGTTGTGCATTATTTTTTAACCCATTTTTTATAAAAATCGATTAAAAAAAAACGATTGTTTTAATTAATTAATCGAAACCCTTACAATCGATTAAAAAATATCGACAATCGAAAAAAAAGCTGCTGTCAGACAGACTGTCAGACACTTCTCGCGACAGTTATCTTGCAGGTGGAAACACGGCCTTAATCAGCGCGTCTGCTAAAGAACTCATTTCCCCGACTGTACATTTCTGCTAAACAACTCATTTCCCCGACTGCACATTTCTGCTTAGCACAATTTTCCCCGACTGTACATTTCTGCTAAACAACTCATTTCCCCGACTGTACATTTCTGCTTAGCACAATTTTCCCCGACTGTACATTTCTGCTAAACAACTCATTTCCCCGACTGTACATTTCTGCTAAACAACTCATTTCCCCGACTGTACATTTCTGCTAAACAACTCATTTCCCCGACTGTACATTTCTGCTAAACAACTTATTTCCCCGACTGTACATTTCTGCTAAACAACTCATTTCCCCGACTGTACATTTCTGCTTAGCACAATTTTCCCCGACTGTACATTTCTGCTAAACAACTCATTTCCCCGACTGTACATTTCTGCTTAGCACAATTTTCCCCGACTGTACATTTCTGCTATACAACTCATTTCCCCGACTGTACATTTCTGCTAAACAACTCATTTCCCCGACTGTACATTTCGTTCGAGTTCGAGTTCGACACAAAACACTACTCTCCAACCGTCTTACGCTTTTTCTATGGTTTTTCGATCAACACGAAAATCTGACGCGAGTTTCACAGTTTTTACCCATCCCACAAAAGTGCTCAACGCCGCTTAAGAAGTTTTCACTTCAAAATAATTAAAAGTTAATTTTAATAACCAGGAAATAAAGTTTAAAAAAATGCCACACTTCCTAGCTCTTAAATTCCCCGCCGAAAAAAGCAACAAAGGCTTCCGTTACCGTTTTCTTTGAGTGCGTGAGAGGACGCGCGGGGCGGGGACGAGGCGCTCGCGCCACCCCGCCATTACTCCGCGAACTCGCGTTATGCGTCATTGCACTGTTCCTTTTTTAAATTACGTTGTGTTAACCGTTAAAGGGAACACACAGTAAGTACAAAAAAAGTTTTACATTATTTAAAGTAATTACCTGGAAAAAAGACACTATTGCGTCTGTGGCCTTTTGCCACGGAATCGTCTCTTAGCACTAGTACTAAGGAATCGTTTGCCCTAATGGCTTTTGTTGCCTTTTCCTATGTACGAAATTTATTTCTTTAATTTTTCTTTAGTTAAACAGTTATTATTGGCAAAATTATTACATGAATTTCCCTTTTATTTACTTACCATTTCGAAAAGTATATAATTGAAAGTTTATAATGTTTTATTTTAATTTTATTAAAAAGCCGCAGTGAACTTTGTGGCTTTTTCCGTAGTAAAGAAAAATAGTTAAAGGTAGTGCGCGACAAGAATATTTAAATATAAAATAATATTTCACAATACAATTTGAGTTTTTTTTTGTATTTTTAGGTTCTAGAAAACGAAAACATTCCCCGGTGCCTGAAGGAATTGAACAAAAGTTTCGTTTTTATTAAAACATTTAGGAAAATAGCTTTTGGTGTATCGAGAGTGAGTGGAACGCACGTGTAACGAAACTTTTTTTGTTACTTTTAATTTTTTTGGCTTATTGGACGAACTGTTAGTAACTGAACGTACCCAAAATTTTGAGTCCATCTCTTGAGCTGTGCTGATGATGTATTATCGGTCATCACACTCTTGCAAAACGACACGAGGGATGTCGTATATCGTCTCATTTTAAAAGAATTTGATTTAAAATCCATACTAATATTATAAATGCGAAAGTATCTCTGTCTGTCTGTCTGTCTGTCTCCCTTTCACGCCAAAACTACTGAACCGATTGCAATGAAATTTTGTACACAGATATTCTAGAGCCTGAGAAAGGACATAGGCTACATTTTGATGAGGGAAAATATCTTATTTCCATGAAAATATCGATGAAAATTAATTCGCATTGTAGTTCTTATACGTGACAGCTGATGTCGTTTTTATTGCCGATGGCTCCGTAGCTCGGTTGGTTAAGCGCGTGGTCAGCGCTCATCCCGGGGGTCCTGGGTTCGAGTCCCGCCGACGGAACAAAAAGTTTTCAATGTTCCTGGGTCTTGGATGTGTATTAAATATTATATAATATGTATCATAATAATATTTCAAAAATCTTAAATATATTTTATGTACTTATAATATTATAAAAGTATAAAAATCTATATCTATACTAATACTATAAATGCGAAAGTATGACTGTCTGTCTGTCTGTCTGTCTCGCTTTCACGCCAAAACTACTCAACCGATTGTAATGAAATTTTGTACACAGATAGTCTAAAGCCTGAGAAAGGACATAGGCTACTTTTTAACTGGAAAAAGGGGTTATAAGGGTGTTTATGCGTAAATTTGTTCAAATTAAGTTAGTTCCAAAAATTCATAACAGATGACGCTAAGAGTCGCCTACATCTCGCTATCGCTTGCTCATGCGTCTTTCTATTAGAGGTGGTATGTTTAACTGTGTTTTTCGATTCATTCGATTGTTATACACGTAATTAAATAACTCACTACTCAGTACTTTATCTATGCAGTGACGTAACCTTAAACCTACCAATGATAAATAGTTTATGGGTAAAGCTAAGGTTGTGAAATGGGGGCTAAATAAGCTTTAAAATTTGGTATAAAGTTTAATTAAAAAAAAAGAAATATTATGTGCACACTGCACAGCTGTTTTGGGTTTTTTGATTTAAGGGGTACCACTGGTATCAGGGTTTTCAAAGCTTTAAATTTGACACCAATTTTATTGACACCGCGCGCTATAAACTGAAGTCCACGCGGACGAAGTCGCGGGCAACAGCTAGTACAAAATATTGGCGTTATCATGCTAAGCTGATGTTGAAGTACAATAGGCACCACTCCGTCATATTGTAACTACTCATAAGCTAAACCAAGAGCCAGCGACAGCCAGACTTTGTCATTTTATAAAAGCTGAAAGTTTTCCTTTAACTTAATTATGCTATACTCGTATTATAGCCTATACTTATATTATAAATGAGAAAGTATGTTTGTTTGTCCTTCCTTCACGCCCTAGCGAAGCAACTAATCGACATGATTTTTAGCAACGACTAAGTCGAAAGAATGAAGAGTAACATAGGCTACTTTTGGTTTTGGAAAAACATCATGTTACTAAAATACTAGTGTTTTTACGCGATTTTCGAATTCCACGAGACCGAAGCCGGGGGAAAAAGCTAGTAACTCATATAGAGGTAATAGGCCTGGAGATAGTGACACAAAATTCTTGGTGATTTGTGCCAGTATGGCGGTTTTACATAATTACGTAAAGGCAAAAAGGAAAATGATGGTCATAGCGCTCGCACTGGCAGCCCAAACGCGTGGGCGTTAATCGAACGTGTCGGATAAATAACGAGTGTCGAACGATTTGTTCCACAAAAATGCTTGTATTTTCCGATAGTCGAAAAAAAATAAGTAGGCGAAAGCGTAATGCCATACTTGTCGGGTGCGGCTTACAGCCCGCCATATCGACGCGAATACGTTAATTTTATTAAAAAAATTGAACCATTTGTACCAGGCTAATTTTTGCATAGCTAATCATCGTCGAGTAGCCATTCACGAAAATCACCTTGCCATACTTTTCCGACAGCGCCCAATGGCCGCCATACCACTGCAAAGGTGTAAGTTTTTTTTTTTCGCAGTATGGCGAAAAAAAAAAGTATGTATGGCGGCATACTGGCACAAATCACCAAGAATTTTGTGTCACTATCTCCAGGCCTATAAGAACGGCAAGCAACTATTATACAGCTTCGGTCGCGGATACTTTAGAAGGTATCCAGTTTTGAAAGTCTACCGCACCTTCGGTAAAATTTAAGGTATTTTTTTCCTAGGGATAGCTGTGTAAATCTCGTCTCCCACTGACGGAACCTTATGACAGTTGCTCCCTACTGCCAGATAACTTATGCCAGTTACTTCCCACTGCCATACCACCTTAAAGTGTAATACTTTTGGCATTTTAGGGAATAATTAAGAGTGTCTGAGATGAGATTCCTACATTTCCGTGAGAAGTAAGAAAAGAAAAGCGCTTTACATTGTATCGAAGGCTAGGTAGACCTTACTGGATACCTCCTAAACGCGATCGAAATTCTAAAGTTGCTGTTCGTTCATACAGGAAAACTTTCAGCTTTCATAAAATGACAAAAATCTGGCTATCACTGGCTCTTGGATAATCTAATTGTCATAAAAGTTAACCAATATTATAATAGTCAGAGTAACTAGTCGTTATTTATAATGTTATATTTTGGTAATTTAAAATAACTGTCACAAAACTGCGAAGTCTTATCACGTTAATCGTTATATATTTTATTTTTACAAGTTGAAGGAAACCAATAGTTATTGTGATTGCTTTCAGGGTCGAGAACTAATATTTAAAAACGTTCCATATTATTAACTTTAATGTTTTTTTTTTGTCTATATGCCTATTTATATTGTTTTTTTGGTTTACGTATCCAAAGGGTAAAGACGGGACCCTATTAATAAGACTTCGATGTCTGTCTGTCTGTCCATCTGTCTCCAGGCTATCTCAAGAACTTTTCACAGATTGAGTATAATATCTGCTGCCACTATAACAACAAATACTGAAAACAAAATAAATTAAATATTTAAGGGGGCTCCCATACAACAAACATGATTTTTTGCTAGTTTTTGCTCTGTAAATAATAATAGCAACAGGTGAGCTTTTGAAAAAATATTCCGTTGTATTTATACTTTAATAATAATAATTGACGACAAAATTAAAATAAACTAAAAAATTAAAGGGGGCTCTCATACAAAAAACACAAATTTTTGGCTATTTTTACTCTATAATTGTATACCCCTCGTGCGCGAATACAATTCGCACTTGACCAATTTTTCAATGTAGTTAGTTAGGAAATTCTTTGATAATGATCAGTAAAAAGACATAAATGCTCTTAAGACCCCGTTCAATCCGCACAAAAAAGGCATAACGTTGCTTGTGTCTGATAAGACTTATTTTACCCCGCCGAAAAAAGAAATAAGGGACAAATCTACCCGAAATATCAAATTAAACGTCTCATTTAAAATTTCATAGCAACCGCTACGTAGTTATGCGATAATTTCATAATTAATTTCTAAAAGTTGCTTAACAATATTTTGAAATAAACACAAAAAACCTTCTCCTGTAAAGTAGGGTTTTTGCAATAGCGCCCTTATTCGTAGGATATAACGATATTTCAAACAAAGCTTTTCAGTGTCTTTACTCCATGTTTTCAGCCAATTATTATTATTATAGCTCGAATCTGTAGAATGAGTATGATACGTGGTCGCGAACGGTACGTACCGAGCCCAGTTAATTACCGACTGTGATAATAACTTTATGAATTTCATACAATAATATTATGACTCTCGCCATTTCATTTCTGTCCATGCATTTCGATGTAGGAGCTATTGACTCCACAGAGAAATTGATTGTCATGGAACAGAACTATTTAGATTAGTTATTATAATTTTTAACAAAAAAATTAAAACTGACTTCCAAGGTAAAAACAATAATAATATGAACTAAAAAGTATTAAATAACTTTTACTCTTTAATAGTGCCTTTTTCAGAACCCGTCTAAATCTCAACTATTTCTGTACATACTACAGTCTTCATTACTTTGAAGTAGTGTCCGACCGAAGCTTCAGCTTCGGCTTCGGCTTCGGCCGCCTTCGGCCAAAAAAAACACCTTCGGCAAAACCTTCGGCTTCGGCCTAAAACCCGGCCGAAGCCAAAGATTTCGCCAAAGGTCCGAGCAACCATCGGAATTAAACCAAAACGCTACGCGGGTGTAAATGGCCACGTGTTTTTTAAGGTTGGCACTTGGCACATGTGGCGGCCTGGCGCGGGCGAGGCTAGGCGCGATTTTGTTTACATCCGCTGTCCGAGGGTTGACTTACCTATGATGGGGTTGAGCAGAAACCCCACAAAAAACACGCCTAATGTTTTTAAATCGTTTCTAAAAAATTCCACAGCAAAAGTGAAAATGGGAACGTTTTATTGCCATATTTAGCCGTTTAAGGCGTGTGCAACATAAAACATTCTTCAGCCCGCCCGCGCCGCGCTTTTATAATTTCAGAAGTAGAACGTATAATATGTGAAGCTAGCATGACAAAGCTAGCAAAATAACTCGTGATTGCTTTATTAATTAAGTGCTTATAATTAAGTGCTATTTTGGTGCAAAAACCGCGAATTTAGTGCCCCTCAAAAATCGCAATAAATGCTAATAGCCTTATATGAGTTATACTGCTTCCTTCACGTGAAGCTAGCAGTGTACATAACCAAAAAACTTAATAAGTGCTCATTAAGTGGTAGCGATAAACGTGGAAAAAACATTTAAATATGCATTTTTTTATACCGTATACTGCTCACTTCACGGAAATAGCAAGATGCTCCTCTTGATTTAAGTACTCTAATGAAATCCACAATCACAAACGATACATAGGAATTAAGTGCTAGCGATAGGCGGGAAAAAAATGCATTTTTATATTTTTTAAACCACTGCTCAATTCACGGTACCAGCAAGATGCTCCTCTTGATTTAGGTAGTTTGACGAAATATACAATCATAAACGAGTATTAGGAATTAACCCATCGATCGTGGCAAAACGAGACACAATAGCTTTTTCATTGTTATCGCGGCTGGATGTGGCCGCTTGGGGCTTGATAAATTAATAATAATCATTAAGTGCTAGCGATAAGCTTTTTTTAAAAATATGCATTTTTTATTTTTTATACCGTATACACTTCACGTTAACAGCAAAATTGCTCCTCTTGATTTGAGTAGTTTGACGAAATCCACAATCATAAACGATACATAGGAATTAAGTGCTAGCGATAGGCGAGGAAAACAAGTGAAAGTATTCATTTCTTATTTTTATACCGTATACTGCTCACTTCACACGTAACAGCAAGATGCTCTTCTTAATTTGAGCAGTTTGACGAAATTCACAATCATCAACGATACATAGGAATTAAGTAGGACTTAAGTGCTCATAAAGTTAAACTACCTAAATCAGGAGGAGCATCTCGCTGGTACCGTGAAGCGAGCAGTACTTAATTCCTGTAAGTATATCGTTGATAAAAATGCATATTTAGAAAAAAAATCCGCGCTTATCGCTAGCATCTACACTTCTATATCTATACATATTATAAAACAAAGTCGCTTTTTTCCCTCATGTCCCTTTGTTCCCTTTAATCTTTAAAACTACGCAACGGATTTTGATGATTCTTTCAGTGTTAGATAGCCCATTTATCGAGGAAGGCTATAGGCTATATTTTATCACGCTAGGATTAATAGGAGAGAATAATATGGAAAAAAGGGGAAAAGTATTTGAAAGGGCTAACTTGAACGCGCTTATCTCAGGAAATACTGGTCCGATTTGGTCCGATTTGAAAAAATCTTTCAGTGTTAGATAGCTCAGCTATCGAGAAAGGCTATAGGCTATATTTTATCACGCTAAGACTAATAGAAGCGAAGAAATAGAAGAAAATGTGGAAAAAACGGGGGAAATTATTTGAAAGGGCTTATCTCACGAACTACTAGAGCAATTTTTCTGTTATTTGGGTCAGATATAATTAGGGTAGACCACGTGAAGGATCATAGGCTATTTTTTGTAGACTAATTTGTCTGTGAAATATCTAATTTACGCGGGCGAAGCCGCGCGGAACGTCTAGTAATTCCTAAGACTAATTGTTTATGATTGTATATTTCGTCAAACTACCTAAATCAAGAGGAGCATCTTGCTGTTACCGTGAAGTGAGCAGTATACGGTATAAAAAATAAAAAAATGCATATTTAAATGTTGAGCACTTATTAGTTAAGTATTTATCACGGTGCTATATTATCATTATTAAGGTTTTTGGTTATGTGTACACCGTACACTGCTAGCTTCACGTAATGGCCGATTTACACGGGTGACTAAAGCCGCACGATTTACACCGCACCGCAAAATCGACCGTGTAAACGCTCAGTCGCAAGCGATCGCTTGCTGCGAATACTACTGTAGCAAGCGCAGACGCGACATTTTCACGCAGAAAGAACTAGTCACAGGCGATTTTTGTAAATGGGGTGGCGATTCGACTTGGACAGGCGATTCGACTGGTGACTTGCCGGGTGACTAAAATCGACCCGTTAGTCACCCGTGTAAATGGGGTGGCGATTCGACTTGGACAGGCGATTCGACTGGTGACTTGCCGGGTGACTAAAATCGACCCGTTAGTCACCCGTGTAAATCGAACATAAAGGTAGTATTTGCATTTACCGCAAATTTTGAGGAGCACTAAACTCGCAGTTTTTGCACTGAAAGACCACTTAATGAGCATGTTATTAGCTAAGTATTTATCACGGAGCTATATCATCAAGGTTTTTGATTTTGTACACTGCTAGCTTCACGTGAAGGTTGCAGTATTAGGCTATTAGCATTTATTGCGAATTTTGAGGAGCACTTTTGCGGTTTTTCCTATTCCTATTCCGAAAAAATCTGAGTTCTCTTTGAACACAACGTATAAAGTAAACAATCCAGAAATAGAGAAGACCATTGAATTGAACATCAAACGGTATTTCATCACTGCATGATCTATTTTTTAAATGGAGTATGTAGGTAGTAGATTTCTACGTCAACGTAAGATTAAATATTATCATAATATTTTTTGCACGTCTTATATTATCTTTAGTTTCATCTTTGCCCATAACTTTTTTAAAGTTACTTTACCTTAAAATTATAGCACTACTAGTGACCAGCCTCGGCTTCGCACGGGTATAAAATATATAATCATTTCTTCAGTGAGTGACATCTAGGCTATATAATAATTAGCCTATGTCACTCACTGAAGAAATGATTAGTGATAACCTAAAATCGATTCAGTAGCTGTTTTTAACTATCTTCATTACTAGCTGTCCCGGCAAACGTTGTTTTGCCATTTAAAGTATTTCTACTTCATCAGTTGATACAAAATCTTATCCCTTCTTTTGTCCCCTAACCTCTTAGTGGGGGGAAAATTGTATACACCAGATGTTAAGTTGGAAAAAAACAGTCAATAATATGAAGTAAGTCCATTAATACAAAATCTGACCTCCGCTTTGGTCCCCTTAGAGGGGGGAGGGGGATTTTTATACACCAGATATTGAGTTGCAAGAAGACAAATATATCTGCGAAAACCGTATGCAAATCGGATCAGTACTGTAGGATGGATAGGATGTTAAAGAAAAAGACTTACAGACAGACAGACAGACAGACGGACGGACGGACGGACGGACGGACGGACGGACGGACGGACGGACGGACGGACGGACGGACGGACGGACGGACGGACGGACGGACGGACGGACGGACGGACGGACGGACGGACGGACGGACGGACGGACGGACGGACGGACGGACGGACGGACGGACGGACAGACAGACAGACAGACAGACAGACAGACAGACAGACAGACAGACAGACAGACAGACAGACAGACTGACAGACAGACAGACAGACAGACAGACAGACAGACAGACAGACAGACAGACAGACAGACAGACAGACAGACAGACAGACAGACAGACAGACAGACAGACAGACAGACAGACAGACAGACAGACAGACAGACAGACAGACAGACAGACAGACAGACAGACAGACAGACAGACAGACAGACAGACAGACAGACAGACAGACAGACAGACAGACAGACAGACAGACAGACAGACAGACAGACAGACAGACAGACAACTTATTCTTTGAATCATTATTCTTTGAAGATCTTTATTGTACAGAATTTTCATTTCTACAGTTTAATTATTTATTTTATTTTATTTTATTTGGAAAACAAACCGTTACTTAATAAAGGTAGTGTACATATCTAGAAATATTACAAAGAAACCATTAACATGTTTTCACATAAAAGATTCTAGTTAACATTTTAAAGAAAGCTTGTTAAACAAAAGAAAAATTATAGTGACAATCCGGGAGTTGACAGTATTTTTAAAATTTTAAAATAATTATTAAATTTTATAGATTTATTGATAAAAACTCTAAAACAATACAAATAACGAAAAAATAATTATTGATTTATTTTATTTTACATTGAAAAAAATTGGCTTTATTAACTGTAAGTCACGTGATTGGAAACGCTAATCTGAAGCAGTGACGTCATCGTTCAGTGTCAAACAAAATTGACAGTTGTTAGGTTATATAAACTTAAACACTTACTCACTTTTGCTCTGTCTACGCGTGTTTTGTTTCATGAACGATGACGTCACACGTGATCACGTGACCATAATGCCGCGTTTTTGTGTCATATTTTGAATTCAGTATTTAAAATAATTTTTAACTCATTCTAGGGCATAATAATGAATAAAATATTAATTTACATGTATTATTGTAAACAACTGAAGCGCTTAAAACTATTTTTAAAAAGTTGTCAACTCCCCTATTAGTGAAATATGGTAAAAAGAAAAGAGAAAAGATACATCCATGAGTAATAAGAAAAAATAATAATGTATAAATACATTATTGGGTGAATATATATGCATAGATTATCCAATGATCAAGGATATTTTAAATTTTTTGAAAATCTGCCATCACAATTTGCCATTAGATCCTGGTAGACCTAGAGTTATCGCGTTGTTGCTGACAGTCCACAAATGTAACTAGTGATGAGCAAAGCAAGACCAAGACCAAGACTCGACCAGTCTTGGTCTTGGTCTTGCAAAAAGCAAGACTCTTGCAAATATTTTTCAAAACTTTTTGTAAGTTTTAATTTTCTCGAAAAAACATTTGCAAACCTAAATTATTAGACTAGCTACATAATCTTAAATTGTTAAGAGAATGATCCTTGAATTGAAAATACTAATGAAAAGTCGAGAGCCAACTCAGCATAGGCTGATCTTTTAGTGGAAATAATGTCCTCAAGAAAAATGAAAATTTAAAAAAATAAGAACTTTCCCTCGGTTTCTTCTGGAGTGTTTTTAGGTTTCCGTTGCCAAATGGCAAAAAACGGAAGATTCGTCATGTCTGTCTGTCTGACTGTCTGACTGTCTGTCTGTCTGTCTGTCTGTCTGTCTGTCTGTCTGTCTGTCTGTCTGTCTGTCTGTCTGTCTGTCTGTCTGTCCGTCCGTCCGTCCGTCCGTATGTCACAGCCACTTTTCTCCGAATCTATAAGAGCTATACAATTGAAACTTGGTAAGTAGGTGTAGTCAGTGAACTGCATAAAGATTTTGAAACAAAAATAGAAAACTTATTAAAAATTGTAGGGGTCCCCATAGGTACACCAGCTGAAAGGCCTGAAACAAAAAACATTTTTGTAACGAAGTTCTTTATCGCGCGTTGCGAAAGGGTCTAGACGGAAAAAGTTGTAACGACACTTTTTGACCGACAATTTTTGCCAACTGTGCTTTTTGCTATAGCTGTAAGCCGTGGGGCGTGCGCGTCTTCATCTGTCTGTTTCTCTCATAGAAAGCAAGCCAGTTATGTTTTTTTTTCGTTTTTTTTTCTTTTTATTCGTTTTTTTTTTTGTTTTTTGTTTTAGTGTATAGAGGTTATTTGTACCATCGAGGAAATTGATTCCTATGCATTTGAGAGACCAACGTCATTTGGTCGATCATATTGTCAATTCAATGTTAATTGTGATCTGTCAGCTGGGTTTGACGTAATGCGACCAAACTACGTAGGTCCCCCATCTGCATAGGAATAAACTTCTCTGATAGTACATAAGAAATAACTTCGTTCCATCCGGGTGTCCCTTGTCACATTTCAAGTTTTTTTTTCATATCTAACCTATCTATATCTATGTATAGTTCTTTCAAAATCATATTGAGATTTCTAGTACTTATCATTTTTTTCTAACCTGAATAGTTTGCGAGAGAGGCTCTTCCAAAGTGGTAAAATCTATGCCCCCCCCCCCTCTAACTTCTAAAGTAGGGGCATGATAAGTCTAAAAAAATATAATATGATGTACATTACTTTAAAAACTATCAAGGAAAATTGGTTTGAACGCAAGTAGTTTTGTTTTATAAGTCATAAATGGTAAACCTTAATTTAACTCATTAAATCAACTAAAATATAAAAATAAATGAAAAACCTTTTAATTTCATAAAAATAAACCTTTTCGCTGCTGCTAAACCCTTCATGGGCGAGTCCAACTCGCACTTGGCCGGATTCTTGCTTGGTTCGTCTGCCTGTTTCCAGGCTGTATCACAAGAACTTGTAAATTCATGTTAAGTAGATATTTTGTTATAATTTTTAAATATTTTATCTCATATTATAGTTACAGTCACCGCGAAAGTAAAAATTTTTAGCAAGAGTCTTGTATGGAGCAAGACTCTTGCATAGTCAGTCTTGGTCTTGGTCTTGTTCTTGCACACCTAGTCTTGGTCTTGGTCTTGCTAGTCTTAGGGTAGTCTTGGTCTTGGTCTTGGTCTTGCATTTTTTGCAAGACCAAGACCAAGACTGCAAGACCAATACCAATTTTGCTCATCACTAAATGTAACTATTAATCTATGCAGAGGTGCGCGTTCACCAGCAATTAGTGCGATATGTAAATTGTAGACGTTGCAAATAGTGGGTAAGCGCGCGTCTCTCGTCTATATTGTCTTAGGGACAGTATAGTAAATATTGCTAACTACTCTGGACAATCAATTTTATCGTTTATTATCCGATGCAGCATCATAGTTTGGAGCAATAAACGTCTTGACTATTTAAAAGTGTTAGCGATTTTGTATTCGACTAACGATTCCTCATACCGTAATATAGTCTGATGGTGATTTCTATAATGACAATTTTAAATATTGCAAGGTTCTAACAAATTAAATTTCATAAAACAGCAGTGAAAATCCTCAAAAACTGGACGTAATAAAATATTAAATTGCGTAAAGGTTAATTAAGTGGCCGTGGGCCGGGGCTAATTTGAGTGATTTCAGTTACTGGGCGAAACACAGTGCGTCATTATCATTTAGGATTCTTCTGAAGCCATGATTCACCGTTCACGTTCTCATAATATTTCATCTCTTGCAGACTTAAAATATTACCTTCGAATTGTTACAAAAGCAACTATACATAATATAATATCATAATCTAGTACAGATAGTAAGTGATATGCAAAAGTGCCATTTGATCAGGCCGAATGTACACCGAAAATCGCTAAAGCGCTTATTCCATTTCACTAAATTTAAAGTAACTTTCTAAATGTTATTCCACTTGACTAAATTTAGTCACTAAATCATTTAGATATCTAAATTTAGTGAAATGAAATAAGCGCTTAAGCAACACCGCGCCGCGCTGAATTACAACATGGTTACAACGTGTACCTATAATGTATATTTTGCTCTGTAATTTGCAAATGTGTAGATGACTATGAACTGCACCTCTTATTTTGGCCACTACGTGTTAATTTGGTTTTGTTTTGTAACTGTGATTTAGCCTAAGTATGTAGAGGTACATGCGGCGGCGCGGCGCGGCGGTACGAAGCTGACACGGATTTCCTTTCAACTAGCCGTTGTTTACACATTCGGGTAACGTTACAACTTAAAACTGTAGTATGTAACACGTTCTCTCTCTTGGTATTAATCATTTCTAGAGATTTACGATTTCTAGCTGTAAAACCACGTTGATAACCTGTAGACTTGTTTTATGGTATGATAAAACAAAGAAATAAAAGTTATTTCGATTATGTTCGCAGTTCGCACTGATCATGTCGATTTTCTACAAAATTGAGATTTTCCGGAGAAGAAAACTACTCGGCACTCGCAAAGATCTTTGATAGCGACATTTATGTCATTTTCGAAACACAACTACGATACGTTCGCACTTTTAACATATTTCTAGTTTAATCTTCAACTAAACACACATTTCGGTCGAATACATTATACAGCTCTCGCAGTTATTTCTACTCGGAACAAAGTTAACCCACACACGTAAATTGTAATTCGGGGATACTTTTAGTGTTTTTGTTGGAGAGACGCCGAGATTTTCCGAAGCCGCACATTATCGCCGGAGCGTTGTGCGAAATTTATACTATTCCAATAATTAATGGGAGAGTACTCGCCTCGTGTTAAAAATAAAAAGTCTGGATATTTTAATTCGTTACATAGGCATTCTGTGGTCCAGTTTACTCGTTCGAGAGGCTACATGAAACGGTCATGTCTGTATTTTGCTTCAGGTTACTTTCAGGCAAAAATGCTAGAGCTAAGATTAGAATACTAATAAGTTTTATTTTAGATAATATGTGAATAACAAAACCTGCTCAATATAAGAGAACGAATGACAAACGTTTTATTTTTGACGTGATAACGTCTTATAATTCGATATGGGCTGCGCGCACGAAAAAACATGACGCAATATGCGGCGTTACCTCGCTGATCGCTCTGAGGCGTTCCATTTATCCTCTCAACAACCGTAAGGCCCACCTGGGCCGCGCTCTTTGTTTCGATTATATTACGTATTTCGATGACTTAGAGAATACTTTTGTATGAAGAAGTTTGGTTAGTTATGACCTTTGATACAGTGACCACACTCTGAATGAAAAATAAATAAACAATCTGTGAGCTATTAGTATTATTTCGGCTATTCAAAATTGTGCTCTATTTCCTACGTGTCAAGGTATGACTTGTGCTTTGTTCGAAGATTTTACTGAATTTCACGAATGTATGTAGCGTTTTGTATTGCGAATAGTTTATTTTACTCATTATAAATATTTTTAGACAATCATTTGAAAGAAATACATCGAAATAACTTTAGGTCACACTCGAAAAAGTTTGTTTCTATTTATAGAGATTCGAAAGCACTTTGCTTATTATTTTGTAAATAAATTACGTTAAAAGCTTGTAGAACTACTAGTCACTATTGTACGAAATGATTTATTGCCCTATTAAGGCTATGACGTTGTCACGTTCAACTATCGTCAGTAAACCGACTTTACAACCGATTTTTTTTAATTAACATAATCGTTATCCATATGAATACCGGAAATAAGAAGGGTAACAGGTTGACGGATAGATCATAGAGCGATAGGGTCGCTTTAGGCTGCGTTCCACCAGAGATGTGTTGGTTGCGAGCAATGTGTGTTTGAGAACCAATGGAATCGCTTCATTGGCGTGACCTAGCGCTCAGCGCAGCGATTCTATTGGATCTTAAAAACACATTCCTCGCAACACATCTCTGGTGGAAACGCAGCCTTATCCTCGGCTCCAGCTACGTAGTTATAGGTACTCTAAAAACGAACCCTTTCTTCAGTAGTCGGGAAAGACGTAGCTACGTTTATTGCACCCTAGTATTCTCATGATGAATACAACAATTCATCAAGGTACGCCTGCTTCGTATCGCGATTAAAGAGTGACGCGCCGCACATGGCCTATCATAAAACTAATTTACACTTCTCAGTGCGCCGAACGCCTCACATCAAATACTCTCAACACCTTTGCCAAGTTTTATTTAAGGACGCGGCGCAGGACTAGGTGTAACAGCGATTCGTTTGCTACGGCGGACGGCCTACGTGATCCGACCGACGTGGTCCTGGCGCAGGACGAGGTACACCGACGACGGTTTTTTTTACAAAAATAAATTTTACTTAGCATTATGTGCTATGCAAGATATTTTTACAGTGGTTACGGAAAATTGTTATTGCAGACGCGTAGACCGCCCATGTAAAATTTAACTTTACAACTTAAATCCCATTATTAGTTAAATTGAACTGTCCTCGGCCTTCAACTAGGTTAAATTTTAGCTGAGATACTAGGACATCATGACAATCGAGGCGATCTAGTTATATGAATAACGTAAGCGCATGCGTCGTCAACTTTAGCCTTCATGTGCAAGTGCAACAGCTGAAAATGAAAGTAAAACGATGCGACGCTGTGTCGCACTGAAAATCTATATTGCACAGAGCAGGGATATGATTATTGATTAATGATTACATAGTACCAACTAATATACTATATTCTGTCACAGTACACACCTAGACTTGACCAAGCGCGGCAATTACAACTAGTGATTTAAAATTAAACTTCCTATTGACTATTGAGTATTCACTGTACAAGATCTACGAGTAAGAAGATTCACGTGTCAATCTAAGAAAAAATCTTAAAAGTAATTTTGGCGGGACCTATCCCGCCTTAAAATAAGTACTTTATATTATCATTTTAAAGGTGAACGCTGATTTTGGTACTTATAAGTTATAACCTATGCGAAGTTGTAACATTTAAATAACAACGCCGCAGCAAAATTTGTGCAAAAGATACGTCCTATAACTTATAAGCAGAGTTTGAGTCATTGAGATAGGTATACATAAATATTAAATACATACCTACTATGTTTGAGTACAAATAACAAAATATGTGCGTGTATTTAAAAGTTGAAATACTTCGACTCGACTTACGAATTAATGGCCAAGGAAGCATAGGATACCCAAATAGCAAATTAGTCCTATAATTTAGAGCCTAAATGACATTTAGTCGTATATAACTCATATACTGGTAACTCAAATTTCCAATAATTGTGTAGCAATATATTTAACGAACAATACGTCGTATAAGCTTTTAGTCATTTAATTTAGTCCTGTCGTTTTCACAATCAAATTATATGACCATCTTATAAATATCGTAGCAATGACCTTTATTATACATACATGATGTTGTATAAAATCAATTTACATAATAATCATTGTCTGGTTATAATGCCGACCATAACACTACTTTTTAACGGTTATAAGATGTCTACATGACAATAATGTAAATTCCATACATTTAACTTTTATAGGGCTTACATTTTTATACACGTTTCTTAAATGATTTTTGACTATATTTATACGATTTTTATAAAATGTTTATAAGCCTAATATTCATATTTTGAGAACTTAAATAACTAACTTAAGTCATGATTTTAAAATACTTTTAAAATTTACTGTTATAAAACATTTTAGTTATTTAATGATATTTTCATGTTTCTCTTTTACGATTTCGGCCATGAAATAATCGGCCAAGCGCGATTCGGACTCGCGCACGAATGGTTCTATACCGTTATAGAGCAAAAGTTGGCCAGAAATTGTTTTTCTTATGGGAGCACCCTTAAGGGCATAAACTGTGTTAAGCGGGCACCCGCGCGGGTTCATACAAATTTTAATTTTATTATTAAAGAACAAATACATAATTGAAAATTTTGTGAATATTTCGTGTACCTACTTTTTACGATCTATTTACTAATATTATAAAGCTGAAGAGTTTGTTGGTTAGTTTGTTTGTTTGTTTGAACGCGCTAAACTCAGGAACTACTGATCCGATTTGAAAAATTCTTTCAGTGTTTGATAGCCCATTTATCGTGGAAAGCTATATTTTATCACGCTAAGACCAATAGGAGCGAAGATTCGGAGGAAAATGTGAAAAAAACGAGGAAAATTATTTAAAAGGTCTTAATATCTCACGGACTACTGGAGCAGTTTTTATAATATTTGGCACAAATATACATAGCAAACTACGTGAAACTTGGGTTATTAATTTGTGAAAAATGTACGGTTTCCGTAAAATTCCTAATTTATGCGGGCGAAGCCACGCGGAACGTCTAGTCATTAATATAGAGCAAAAAAGGCCAAATAGTCATGTTTATTATATGGTAGGTAGTATGGTAATATTTTATTTTTATTATTTTTCCTTCTAGCGGCAACAAAAATACAAAATCTGTGAACATTTCATAAATCGAGCTATAGCGGTTCTTGAGATACAACTCCCGAAGACAGGCAGATGGACAGACAGAAGGATAGACAGACATCGAAGCTTAGTAGGTAATAGGGTCCCGTTTTTACCTTCTTGGTACGGAACCCTAAAATATAGAACTTTCCAATAACTTCAAATCGTTAATTAGAAATTTTTCGACATCAGAAATTATCACCATAATATTGAGAATTCGATAAAATGCATGGGTTTCCACTTTGTTACGGTACCCTAAAAATGGCGGATGATAAAATAAATAAATGGTAAGATGTGCGACATAAAGTCATGAGACATCATATAAAAGTCATCATCATTACCTAAAATCGTGTAATTGTAAAAGTGCAGGCAATCTTAAATTAAATTAAATTAATAAATATTATTTTGCAATTATTCGAAGGGGGCGTTAAATATTTGTTAAAAAACGTATATACAATCGTCGAGAAATTTAATTTCCCTTAGAAAAGTAGATATTATTACCGACTAACACCAAATACATTATAGTCATTAGCATTCATTCAATAATAAATATGGCAGGTAAACTTTTACCAACATGATGGCTACTTTTTATTATATCTTACTTCAACAGAACTGTTAAATAATTAGTATTCGCAAAAAGGTAATGCTGATGACTACTTCCCAATGTTTATACAACGTCTACTGGATCACAATACGACGAAACGGTTATTAAATTAATCACTTTACGACTACTATACGAATATTTAGCCACTAAAACAACCATGACATGATCGCTATACAAATAAAAGTTATATATTTTGCGCCTATTTCGCGTCATATAAAGGTTAATACGAATGCTATACAACCAAAAAGGCCTGACCTCAAGTTATAACCAAAACGTTGTCTCGAAAATTATATGACCAAATTTTGCTAGTTGGGTAAGGCTACGATTTGAACGTTTGAATATATTAATAATTATTATTATTGACTTTTCATTAGAGTGCTGTACAGTGTTCACTATACAGTAAGTAAAAGTGAGTTAGCGTCATTGTTACAATTTCGTTATATGCAGCCAACTAGTAACTACTAAACCGACCGACCCAGCATTTAGCGATACCAGTAGACTAACAGAAATAATTTAATTACGAGAACTAAGGCAAGACCATAAACTCCCTCGTAAACACAGATGAATGGATTATGGAGGGTTCAAGAGCGCACGGCCATGTTGTGGGCGGGGCTTGCGCGCGCGCATCCACGACTGGCAACATTTCATCATTTATTAATTTTATTATTGTAAATTTTGTGTTATAATAAAATTAATGTCATTCTTTTTATTTCACGTATTCTTATAATCTCTGACAACATTTTTTTTTGGTTTCGATAAAATTATATAATTTTGTAAATTAAGTATGTATATTACAGATTACTCAAGTAAAAATAATATTATTATAAGTAATGTTAACTATGTTATGAGATACGACTAATGTATACTGTAATATAAAGAGCAAAAGTTTGTTTGTTTGGTTAGGTTAGGCTTTGAAAAATGGTATTTGGCATAGACAGAGACCGTGGACCACGGTCCACGGAAAGGACATACTTAATATAATATAGGTACCATCGAGGAAATTGATTCCTAGGCAGTTGACAGACCGACGTCATATTTTGGTCGGATCATGTCAATTTATTTATTTATTTATTTATGTTTGATCTGTCGGCTGGGTTTGACGTAACACGACCAAACTACGTAGGTCCCCCATCTGCCTAGGAATCAACTTCTCTGATAGTACATCAATTATTATTAAGTATTTATTTTCCAAGATAATAAACATTATTTTTATAAAAAAGAGGTGATTTCCAATTTTGGTGGCTTGTCGTCGCGCTATTTCATTCAATATCTAGACCAATTTACAAAAAACTAGATACTGGATTGGATTTTTATCTTTATGTAGTCGTTATAGTATAGTTGACTCTTGATAGTACATAATATATGAATTTTATTCTACTAAGTTCTAAAATGAGTTTTTTTGACACAGTTTAGGCACGTTTAGGTCTGTCGCGAAGATTTTACCAATTTTGGTGTAATTTACGAAACGTTGTGTCCATTGATCCCTTAAGCATAAAATATACGCCATTTACTTCATTCAGCCACACGCTAACATGTTTAGGTGGTGGCTGTGGACTGGGTCGTACCAGTTTCCAGCCAGAAATGAACGAAAACCGTTTTATCACAAAACCCCCGATTTTATGCAATTTTGGTGTACTTAAATTATCCGACTTGTGGCAATAATATCATGTATGTAGTTATTTTGAATATCGGTAGAGTTTTGGTTTGCTTATAATTATGTTAATGTGTTATAACTTTAGTGCACGCAGTTTTTTTTTAAAGATTATTTTTAATTTTAAGATTATTTAAATTTGGTGGATAAGTTTTGGTGGGTAAGAGGGTGTATAAAACATTATTTTTACAAAATACCATTAATTATTGAAGCATACAAAATACGCCATTCACTTCATTATGCCACAAGCTAACTCGTCTAGTCTAGGTGGTGGTTGTCGTACCAGTTTCCCGTAAACTAGGTGTTTCTCTATTTTTGGTGGAAACAAAAATATCCACCAAAATACATTTTAAAGAATTTAAATTGTTGAAATACACTTTCTTACGTAATAAAAACTATGTATTGCCAGTTCCATGTGGTTCTATTATGATTTATGATAGAGTGAGAAAGAGGGGAAGAGAAATTGAAGATACAAGTTGCACTTTGGTCTTTAATACCTAACTCATGTCTCATGCTGTAGTTTTCAGCTACTGAGTTCCAGCTATTTAAGTTGAAAGCTATAGCTTCAGTTACGCGCTGAAATTACTAGGCACACATAGCTGATTGGAAGGTACAAGACGTAATATTTAATAATAATAAACAAGCAAACAACAACAAGAGTGCAACTAAGGAAATGTAACATCATTGCGCGCTTATCAGTTATCACTAATTTATCACTGATTATCACCTATGTAGTAAAAGTATTTGACTAACTTTTTTTAAATAAAATTATGTATGTTATGACTAAAAAGTAATCAATAAGTAAGTAATGAAAATTGATGCGAAGTTACGTTTAATGATCAATCGACAATAACCGTTTGTATCGTTTGAAATTGAATGTCTGTAACTTCCTCTACCACGTGATAGTGTGTAACACCAACATTCGTCTCTACACCATCGTATTAAAGTTCAAAATCGCAGCAAACAATAAATAAAAGTGCAAAAGTTTTGGTTTACGCTTTACGGTAAATATTTGGTGTATCGTTAATGTTTTATAGTCCTAGTGGAATGTTTGCTTTAATTGTGCTAGGTCAAGAACGTCCTTGCGACGAGTAAATATTATTGTCTCGGGTTTGCCTCTGTTTGTGAGTGCAACGACCGAAACACTCAATATTACTTTGTACACGGAGTACGTGTTCGTGCTGGCCAATTTGCTATAGTGCTCGCCAATTTCCGCTTTTCTATGAAAACCACAGAAGAGGTATAGAAAATGACGGTTACCGAAAATTATGATATTTCCGAAAAAAAAAAACATTATGGTATTCTCATGAAACATTCGTGCAGTTTCAGTAGAGACAAAAATATCCAAGTTAACGAGAACAATGTTGCAAAAACAATACGATCAGAATTTTTTTCTGTCAATATGTATAACGTTACCTAAATGAACAGAGATGAAGAGTGGAATTACATTATAGGTGTATTACGAGCACGCTGCGCGAAGTCGAAGGCAGTATTATCGCGAATATATCTTACTATCTGATTCATGGAAGCCATTCGTTAACTCACGCGTCGGTCGGCTACGATCGTCGTAATTACTCCCCCGGCGGCACGATCAAAAACATCAAACAATTTTTACGTCACATCAAAGAACACGAACCTAGTCGGCACCTGTACACGATACGAGGTACCTCCGTAAGGCGAGCGTACACCGCCGTCGCGAAGGATAGTAGATTCACGGTCGATGGAATATTTCACGTCACACGCTCATTCAGATCACAAAGTTTCGCCGACGGCCGGCGTCCAGCCGCCGGCCGTCGGAAAACGAATCGTGTAGTATAGACTTAAGGCGGGGTATCGGTGTGCGCGACAGCGGGGCAGAAGTAACAAATACACAGCGTGTCCCGGCCCTCCGGCGACTGCGGCGCGTGTGTGCGTGCGCGAGTGGGGCGGGGCCGGGCGGCGCGCGCGCGGTGGGCGGCGCACTCGCTGTCCGCACGCGCCCGCGCACGCACGCATGAAGACCGAGGAGCACCAGGACGAGCGCCGGGCGCCCGCGCGCCGCCAGGAGAAGCCGCCCTTCTCCTACATCGCCCTCATCGTCATGGCCATCCGCCACTCGCCCAGCAAGAAGCTCACCCTGAGCGAGATCTACGCGTTCCTGCAGCAGCAGTTCCCCTTCTTCCGCAGCTCGTACCAGGGCTGGAAGAACTCCGTCCGCCACAACCTCAGCCTGAACGAGTGCTTCGTGAAGCTGCCCAAGGGACTCGGGCGGCCGGGCAAGGGCCACTACTGGACGATCCACCCCTCGTCGGAGTTCATGTTCGAGGAGGGCTCGTTCCGGCGGCGGCCGCGCGGCTACAAACGGCGGTGCCAGGCACCGAAGCCGCAGCTCGAGGGCGGCTACTGCGCGGCCCCCGCGGCGCCGGCGCAGGGGCACGGGTACGAGGCAGGCGCGGGCGAGTACGGCGCGTGCGCATACGGCGCGCCGCCGCAGCAGCTGTACGCCGCCGAGTACTGCGGCTACGGCGGCGAGCGCGACTGGGGGCTGTACGCGGAGCCCTACCGTCCAACGGCGTCGCCGCGCCCCGACCTGCCCGACATCATCCCCAACTACCAGTACCCCGTCGCCAACGACCACGGTGAGTGTTCGCCTCTGTTCTAGCTCGCGGCGGGTAGGAACAGCCGAGCTGCTCGCCCGTCGAGTGCGGTAGGTCCACCGTCTGGCCGAATAAGTCGATAGAGTGGTTTTACACGACCCGCCAGGTGGTGACCATAGTATAATTGAATAGTAGCGAAATGAGACTTTGTAGGCAGATAAAATTCAAATAATACGACAACATGTTATATGAACTCAGCTTATACTTATAACATACGGTACTAATTATGTATTCTGTGCTCATAATACATACCTACTCGTACAACATCATTCGACGGGACTTAAAATAAAACTTTCAGAACGTAAATTTTATTCGACTGAGATATTTTAATGTATATTTTAATTAAATGAATTATTAATATAATTTAATAAAAAAATATAAATTAAATTAAATTAATAGCGAGCTAACATTATATTATTTTGACCTACTTATTAAAAAATATTCTTTGTAAACATAGGTAGCTATAATTTCCAAAATTGGAAGTATTATTGTGTGGACTCGTAACTCGTAGCACTTTCGTAGCGCGCTACGTTCGACATCGGCGGCCGCAGTCTACACTCTACGGAAATGAAAATCTATTCCTCTTGCTTATCATTATTAATAATTCTTTACTTTTTTATTATTTCAAGTAACTTTTTATAATATTATTGTAGTATACTTTATTATAAATTTATTATAAAATATCGTTTGTTGTAAAATTTTATGAAATAAACTTTCCCCGCTTTCTTCAAAATTCATATTATTTTAGAGATTACACATTAATAGTACTGAAATGCGATTACTATTTGAAATATTATCAATAAGCAAAAACTTGTCCAGCCATTCTTTTTTTTTTTTTTTTTTTTCTTCTTTTTTGGCAACTTGACACAAAGGATGTGTATGTTGTGCCACAGACAAGGTAAAAAGGTAAGGAATATGGCGGGAAAACCATATTCCTCCTATTATAATTTTCATCATCGTTTTCATGTATCGTCAGGTCTAAAGTCTAGTCAAAGTCTAAGTAAAAGTCAATACAGTCACAGGAGTCAAGTCCGTCGATTCAGTAAAGTGGTAGACGCTTTACTGAAACTTTCGATGGAGTTTTGGAGGGAACACAAAATAGCACGTTTCTGGATATTACATCACTTTCCTACACTTGTGCATGAGCACGAATATCTAATGGTTAATATTCTACCAATATTACACATTAAAAACCCAGCTAACACAATTTTAGGAAAATAATACAAAAACACAACAGCACTCTTTCACATGCCCGCCAAAACTCCAACCAGCCATTCTTGAAATGTAGCGAAACATATTTCGTCTCCTTCCTCTTGCAGTAGCCACGCATTCGCGCGCCCATCCACGTTGCACTTTACTAGGCTAGCATGAAACTACAAGCAGTTTGCTGCACAAACATACAGGTGATACAGGTCACGAGCTCACCACCTACATTGATGATAATGCGAGCTACCTACCTGAAAAACAACTTTCAAACTACAAAAATATGCACTTACTTTCAAAATAAAATATTTATAAATTATGCATTATTGCATCTCCCGAATGTGTTTTCTTTGGCATTAAAAAAAATGTAAAACTTGTTTTTCATAAACATTTTCATAATACTTAATATTAAAATTATTATTATCATAACAGATAATTAGTTCGTCTAGTGTGTTTAACGGGGACTTGTAATGGTACGCGGTCTAACTAGATCTCTACTAAATGCATCAACATTTTACAGTTTCTTTTTAACATAAACGAACACAAATCTTTCCTTTCATAAAATATTAGTACAGACAAGGAAAAAAGTACGGTAAACCCTTTTATAGAATTATCCGCTTTACATGGACTTTTGTATTAAAAATATTAAAAGGCGTGACATGACAACATACTAAGTATGTTGCATGTATTTTTCACAAATTAATAATAATTATTCATCTAATTGGGCATTTTCAATAAAAAATGGACCCGTCGGGCTCCCGTTTTTTGGTTTTTGCTATGTCCCTCGACTTTGTGAATTTATTTTTGGGGAACTAGTGACCTTTTGCAAAATAAAATTAACGTAGATAAAATATTATGTTTATAACTACTTTCATAAATTGTCTCAATGTTGTTACATAAATAAATATGAGACTTATGAATATTTTTAAGTTTTAATGATTTTGAAATTACGGCTGACTCTTTGTTGAACACGATATTTCACATAATTTATCCATTTGCTCGTTTTTCATAAAAAGGAGTCCAAAGTTTTGCCTCACGTATAAATATAAAGATACTACGGTACGTTTAATTTAGCAAAATTACACGTCATAATATGAACACGTCCTTATAATATAAATATCATCTGTCCCTTCAAATTATTGCACAGATTTTATGAAATATAAAATTTACAAAATATGTGTCGGGAAATGAAATTAAAGAGAAAGTAGAGTACTTTTCAAATAAATCTACGCGTACTGGGTAAATTGTTCTATTTTTAAAGAAGAACCGAAAAATAATTTCACACACATTTTAGATAAACAATCATTTTTCTTACTTCAATAATTGAAGCTACGACATGGCTACGACTATATTCTTTGATTTTTCAAAAAATCACATGTTTTTAGTAAAAATAAATTCAATTTATTTTTAATTAAAAAAAAGGCACACAGTGGGCACAGTTCCATTGCAGAGTAGACAGAGTTTGTACACATTAAAGAGATTAATTTGATTGTTTTACTACTCGTACATTAACGAACAAGGTTTTCACTTTTCCGAAAATAAGGCAAAGAAGAAAATATTGTTTCTATTAACAAGCGCCATCTGTTTTCGAATAGACAGATTAATTATTTTACAGAAGCACAGAGGGTGCTGCTGCAGCCTGCAATTATTACTATAGATGTGCATAGTTTCAGCACTGTTTTACACCAGGGATTTATAGGTAGCAAAGAGCTATCAGCTAAATTCCTTTAGCTGTAAATTGGCTGTAAATTGATTATCAACATCATGCATTATTTGACAATATAATAATAATTCTGAAGTTAAATATCAATATATTGGGAATATGGTATTACACGACTCCGCAAATTGTATTATTAATATTATTATAGCCCGATTCCCGTGATACCGTCACGATTTAGATTCGTAGATCCGTAGCTTAGGCATTTAACAATAATAATTATTATATATTACAAAGTAATTCAGACTGCCAAAATAGTTTTTCTAGCTCAAATATTAAAAAAACTTAAAACTTACTGAGCAAGCAGTAGGCGTGTAGCTAAAATTTTAAAAAACGTTTTCACTTTTCAATTAGACAAAATACAGAATTTAAAATTGTTTGATTTTTAATACCTCCGTAATTGTTTTTAAATATCTGTTTCGTATTCTAGGGAAAGTTTTATGATTTCTCAATTTATATACATAATAATATATTAACCAGTTTTTATTATTCGTAGATAATTAACATATAATATTTTTATTTTTTAAAAATATTACATGCAGGTAAAATATAGTTTTATAAATTAATTGTTTTCAATAACCAGGTATTAAAGCTTAGCTTAGCTTTATAATTGAGTTAAGTAAATGTGTTCTATATTTAATTAAAAAAAAATTTAAACATTCTGGGCATGTAAAAAAATTAAAATATAAGAGCTACACAGCGCCATCTCGTATCGAGATGCGCAACTAAAAGAGCACTGAAATGTCTCGCAGGGACGTGGTCTCATGCTGTGTCGCACCAGGGCCACATGAGGTGTGGGGAGGTAACTGCTCGCTTTAGCTTCAATAGCTCCATCCTCATACCGCTGTGAAGAGTGCACACTACGCGCGGTGGGAGGGCCTCCTAGCGCATCCGAGGTGCAAACACCGATAGTAGGTGGTGGAATTTAAATATAGATAAATAATGCGATTATTAGGTATAAATTCCTAACGGAAACCAAATTTACTAAAAATTGCCGTCGGCGACGGGTTAAATAAATTTAAAGTACGGAGTAAATACGTAAGTAGGTAGTACTTACCTCAATCTTCTTCATATAAAATTCTCGTGACACAATATTAGTTACCTACATATAAAATTCAGTAGGTCTGAGAATCGGCTCCTGTCTACTTTTTATATTGATAAACTGTGCATTTTATATAAATAAGTAATAGTAAATGATTGATTTTCAACTCGAGACTGACGGAGAGTGGCGAGTTTGTGCAACGGGACAACGACGGACGTTCCCATAAGGCCATACTTATTTAGTCACTTCAATAAAATAATATTCTTTACAAATAAATAACTAAATTACAATTTACAACTACAAATAATTTATATTATGGCAAAACAACATTTGCCGGGTCAGCTAGTATAAGTATATTGTCACGATACATTTTTAACAACAGCTGATAAATTAGTAAAAATAGTTGGAGTCCCGTCTGAAGCCTGATTATTTTAAAACTCCTGAAGGTTTCCTGCACTTAAAAAAAAAGAATAGTTTACTTTTATTATATTTAAATCGCACTTGCAACTGAAAGGAATGCATCTGGAAGGCTTCCATGGTGCACTTCACTAGGGCATCATAAGCCTGAAGCAGGTTTCCAGGAACTGAATACAAGCACTGAAAATACTGAAAGACCAGCGTCGATATACAATATAATTAAAGAATAACATTTCATTGCACTTCTGCTTTATCCCGCGGGCGCGGCTTTATATCTCAGGAAATTGGAAGTTCGGCGAAATTAAAAGTATTCTAGTTGTCAATCCAGAGCCGAAATAATATAGGCCCAGTAGTATGATGCAGGAAACAGTAGAGTCTATGCAATCGTCATTTTTCATCAATGTTCCAATCAATACAACTTGCGGCGCAGATTGAAAGTGAAATTGAAGCGATGTGACGTCACATTTCAGTAGCATTATCAGACACATTGCAACCGGACCCTCTCTCACGCTCACGATCATTCATCGAGTTCATTACTTAATATAATAATATGGAGATTAGTGCAAATCAAGAATGGAGAGTGATTTAAGCTTTCAAAATTTGTACAAAGATTGGTTCAAGCGTACACTAATAATAATAATATAATTTGCCCATAGCTCATGTGAAATGTATTTATGGTTTTTAAATTACGCGACAAAAGCCCGGCCTCTCATAGAAAACAAGCAATCTAAAACATACCCAACACGGTTTTTTACTTTAACGCAGCGTCACCTTAACAATCCGATCTCAAATGATAAATTAATATGATTTCTTGCTATTTCTGTTTATTTTCGCGTTGGTAAAGGTTAAAAACATACTGGATCCATATTATTTTATTTGTGATTTCTATTTAACGCGTTCGAAAATGTGCAACTAAACGGTATGATACTTTTCAAAAGATTTTGTTTGGTTATGTTTAGGCATTTTGGCTTGTTTTTTATTCGAGTTTCAAACGTTTCAGATTTTACTTATATTATATTGCTTAGCTGCCGTTAAGTGCTGTGTAGTATGTATAGTAGGGTGGAGCGAAAAATTTTTTTTTACTAAGCGGTCAAAATTTGGTGCCTTTTAGGCTTAAATTAACTGATGCAAAATATTATCCAATTTGGATTGGAATAACTGCCTCCGCAACGTCAGTGAATTTATGAAAATAATAGATTTTAGACTCAACTTGGACGGTATTTCAATGTACGATATTTTATCAAAAAGGCTAATTTTTTAGGGTTCCGTACCCAAAGGGTAAAAACGGGACCCTATTACTAAGACTTCGTTGTCTGTCCGTCTGTCTGTCCGTCTGTCTGTCCGTCTGTCTGTCTCCAGGCTGTATCTCAAGAACCGCTATAGCTAGATTTCTGAAATTTTCACAGATTGTGTATATCTGTTGCCGCTATAAAAAAAATACTGAAAACAAAATAAAATTAATATTTAAGGGGGGCTCCCATACAACAAACGTGATTTTTTCGGCCTTTTTCGCTCTATATCAATAATGGCAAGAGGTAGGCACTTGAATTTTTCACACATTCTTTTGTTATATGTGTACTTTAATATTTTATAATAAAATAGAAATTTAAGGGGGGCTCCCATACAAAAAATACAATTTTTAGCCTAGTTTTTCTCTGTATTGGTACGGAACCCTTCGTGCGCGAGTCCGACTCGCACTTGGCCGATTTTTTTATTACGAAACGTTTACTAGTATTGTATACTTTCGACAGAGAATAATAAAAGATGCTTGTTCTTGTGTTTTTAACTTAAAAAAGGGGCACCCGCCCTGGGTGCGCGCGAGGGGTCATTTCGCTACAACTTGTCACGTCGTCACTGATATTGTATTATCTATGCTTGTGGCAGATATGGTGTGTCAGATGGAGCAGCAGCAGCAATAGCATCTTCTGTTGTACTTGACATTGGGTCTGATATGCTGTTGAAGTCATTGATTCACATGAATGAACTGCCTTTGAGACACTAATTGTTTCTTCACCTTGACGGGTGTACTTCAGGACCTAAATCTTACGTTGGTCGACTAGTAAAAGCTCCAGAAACCTGTGAAAAGCTGACTGTTTAAAAATTCCAACGCATTGAAGGACAATGCTTCCAGAAATGGCCAAAGATTTGAGTACAGATCAAGTCTACCTGCACAAAATTGTCTCGGCGGTAATTTCAGATGAATATCCAGAAGATGTAGAAAATAAATCTCCAGGTAAACTATCACATGCTCGTTGAGTCACACGTGCTAACCGGATACTATGTTTGTATGTAAGGACTAAAGAACCATCGGAAAATTTGAACACTCTGGCTACTTTCATAGTAAAAGTTTACGCACCTTCTTGGTTCTTAATTATTATTTGTTTATTATTATCATGGCCTCCAGATACCTGCCAGAATCTCTAAAAAAGTTATTGATCCTGTTATCCAAAGAAACAGCTATTTAGCGTATCCCGAGAGCATTCTTCTTGCTATGATAACAGATGATAGGAGCTGGCAGTGCGCCGTATACTAAAGACACGCTACTATACTGATCTTCAACACCTAGACTGTTTTAAGTTCACCATCAATAAATTTTGACGCTTCTACTTATATTGATTTAATAAATTGGCAGGAAAACTTAACCGAGCCACCAATTTTGAAAAACTTATCTGATCAAGAAATTCAGCACATCGTCGAATCTGGTGGTGAGGAAGAACTATTATTTCTAAGGCTTCCCTGCCACATTTAAGCTGAAAGAGCTGTAAAGGTTGCGACAGAAGCTTCCATCTCTCAGTGCACTAAAAAGTCTCGATCAGGTGCAATAAAATCCTAATTAGAATCGCGGAACGTAATGCCTAAATTTGAGAAAAAAGGATTTTAAAGCTAAATAATAATTATGTATAATTTTTCAAGATATTCTTAAAATTCCAATGTTTTTTTTACAGTAGTGCCTTAATAAATGTCTCAATTATATATTGTCCGTAATTTCATATCTATTTACTACTAAATTAATCACAATGTGTCGCCTTATGTAAACTATATTTTTTTTATATAATTACAAAACTTTGAGGTCACTGCGGACGCTGAAGATATTCATGAAATTGGATGAAAAATGACATTTATTTTTACTTTAATATAAGGCACCATTCCCGCTCTATTAGAACACTGAGTCTTAAAAAAAATTCCATACATCCGTGCTCCACCCTAATGTATAGTTGTATATTAAATACTCATTACTCAGTACTCACTATAATAATATTATTATGTAGTAGGTATGCTGTAGTGCTATAACTACAAGTATGTTGTATTGCATATTGTATGTAACGTTGCATTTAGGAAACTCCTCGCTGTTCATGTGTTCCTAGTCTACGAAGTCGAAGTTACTTCTTTTCTATACAAAAATGATTCCAGAATTTCCCCTTCTAGGAAAGAGGAATGAAATTGTGGTTTATTGAGAAAATTGCAATGCAAATAACATTGCAATTTATGCAGGCAGGTTGCAATGTTTTAACGAGGCTAGTGTGCACACTGCACAGCAGCTGTGCTCTTATATATTTCTGTTTCCCTACTATCAGATTCTGCTTTAGTAATGGCGTACTTGCAATGAAAATTGTTTGGCTACAACGTGATTTGGCTGCAACGGGCAGTTTGTTCGCAATGTTAATAATAAATAATTATTAATTATTATTATAAAAACTGTATTTATTTTCAAAAAAAACTTGACCTAACCTAGCCTAGGTTACCCCTTGGTTTAGGTACTCTTATGGTTTAGGTTAGTGAAGGATTTAAATCTGCTTAATTAAAAAAAGGTGTTTTCAACAAATAATTACATAATATTTAAATATCAAATAAGTCATCATAATATAATATGCATACAAATGTTAAACATTAAAAATGTTTAACATTTTCTAAATACTTGCGTCATGTGTGTGACAAATATCAAGCAAAGTTCCCGTTAATGTCGGCATTTGAAGTGTTTGTCGACAGGTATTACGGGCACCACCACTTGAGACCATACCACTCCTCTCGCAGACATGCCAGCGATAAGCACACGCGTGCTACCGGTACTAACCAGTAGCTCACTGACAGACTATTTTATGGTTTTCACATCCTTGAAATTATATCCATAAATATTGAGCACACAACACAAACACACAAGAAAATATTTGCGAATTATGTAATATTTAAAGTATCACTTTTAAGCAAAAAATACTAAATAATATCCATAGTGTGGGATTAATAATGAATAATGCATAGTTGTATTGTAATACAACTATGTTTTTTGTTCTTTTTAGGGTTCCGAACCCAAAGGGTAAAAACGGGACCCTATTACTGAGGCTTCGATGTATGTGTGTCTGTCTGTCTGTCTTCAGGCTGTAACTCAAGAACGGTAATAGCTCGAGAGATGAAATTTTCACAGATTATGTATATCTGTTGCCACTATAACAATAAACACTAAAAACAAAATAAATTAAATATTTGATATTTGAGAAATCCCATATAATAAACGTGTTTTTTTGCCATTTTTTGCTCGGTATAAATGATGGCAATAGATAGGCACCTGAAATATTCACAAAATACTCAATTATTGTATTTATACTTTAATAACTAATAATAAAATTTAAATATTAAAATAAATAAGAGCCTCCCAATTCTCATACATAAAAACATTTTTTTCGTTTTTTTTCTTTAATGGTACGGAACCCTTTGTACGCGAGTCCAACTCGCACTTGGCCTATTATTTGGCTTTTGACTGTACACTAGGTTGCCTGTTTCTTGTGGAGTATTCGATGATAGTTTCGCAGTCTCATACAGCCGGGAAACATGAATATAAAGAGGTTGTCATAATTTATTCAAGTGTGCTTTACTGCTTTGCCCACATAGGAAATATTATGCAATGTCAAGTAAAATGTGAAAACTTTCACTTTGAAAACAATGAAGACGGCTTTGCTGCTTTGGGGCTATATAGTCCATTGAAATGTTATAATTTAGGACCGAATATTGCATTTATTAGAGGACGCAATTTTATTTTTGGAATATGTTGGGGGGGGGGGGGGTGGGTCAATAGAAGCTTAACCTCAAGTTTATGGGGTCGCCACTCTTGTTCTATTTTCGTGATATCTCGGAAGCTATAAGTCTTACAGAAAATTTGTAAAAACATAATTTGTTGAAAATTATTTTGCCTAGAAATATGTTTCTATAACTTTTTACCCTAAATTAAAAATTTTAAAAGTTATAAGCAAAACAGTGATATATTTTTTTAAAAGGTTTGCTATCGCTCTTTAACTTTGTTTAATACATTTTACAAAAAAATTGCCTTAGAACAACCTTGTTAATGATCTTTTGAGAAAAAGATCCCCCAATCCCCCCCGATCTCATGAAATTAATTTTCTGCAGATGCAAAGGAAACTATGAAAGCGTGTGTGGCTGCAGAAAAGCAGACCTGAAATGCTCTACAGTATGCCTACTATTCTGTAAAGCTTTTCAGGCCTGCTTTTCTGCAACCACAGTAGACTGTAGACAGTATGCCTACTAGACTACATAAATATATGCAAACTATATTATAGTATACCTACTATACTAGTCTGCACATGCCTACTATACTATAAAGCATTTCAGGCCTGCTTTTCTGCAGACACAAATGGTTCCAAAGTTTCTTTTGTATCTGCAGAAAATTGATTTCATGGGATCGGGGGATCTTTTTCTCAAAAGATCATCTACAAGGTTGGTCTAAGGTATTTTTTATAAAATGTGTTAAGCAAAGTTAAAAAGTGATAATAAACCTTTTCAAAAATTTTCACACTTTTTTACTTATAACTTTTTAATTTTTTAAATTAGGGTTAAAAGTTATATGAGCATATTTGTAGGAAAAATAATTTGCAACAAATTATATTCTTACAATTTTTTTGTAAGACGTATAGTTTCCGAGATATCACGAAAATAGTGTTGTCATCCCTTTTTTCAAGATGGCGGCCGGGGGACAAGAGTGGCGACCCCACAAACTTGAGGTTAAGCTTCTATTGAGCCCCCCAACATATTCCAAAAATAAAATTGCGTCCTCTAGTAAATGCAAAGGAAATGTAACATTTCAATGGACTAATACGGGAAAAGGAAGACAAAAAGTAAGACGACAATCACAACGATTAACAATGCTTTTTCTGGTTTTAAATAGTTTATATAATACATACATATATTATAATGCTCCATTCTACATAATATTTAATATAATTATTCATTGTATGACCGGCTTACTAATTATTCTAATCTAGTGATATTGGATTGGCAGCTTTTAATTATTATTGTTCCTGTAATAATTTAAACAGGTTCTGGAATGCTATGGAATTAACTGAATTGCATTCCAGTGCCCTGTTACATTATTCCGGTAGCAATCCAGCTCTGGATTGCAATAATGTGAACCGGCCATTAGGGAGGGATTTTTTTGGATCGGAAAACTAATTAAAAAGTGAAGCCGTCAAAACCAGCAATTATTACATGTATGTCTTATCATTAATTATTATCATATAACAGGCTACCATTTTTAGGGTTCCGTACCCAAAGGGTAAAAACGGAACCCTATTACTAAGACTTCGTTGTCTGTCCGTCTGTCCGTCTGTCTGTCTGTCTGTCTGTCTGTCTGTCTGTCGCCAGGCTGTATCTCAAGAACCGCTATAGCTAGACTTCTGAAATTTTCACAGATTGTGAATATCTGTTGCCGCTATAACAACAAATACTAAAAACAAAATAATATTAATATTTAAGGGGGGCTCCCATACAACAAACATGATTTTTTACCCTTTTTTGCTCGATATCAATAATGGCAACAGGTAGGCATTTGAAATTTTCACAAAGGCCTTAAATATATGTGTTATTTAATATTTCATAATAATATTTAAATAAAATAAAAATTTAAGGGGGTCTCCCATACAAAAAGTACAATTTTTGGCCAATTTTTGCTCTATAGCGGTACGGAACCCTTCGTGCACGAATCCAACTCGCACTTGGCCGAATTTTTAGGCACGTGTGTTTGTAACCACATAGTTTTAAAATTTAACTTTTTTTATTTATGCAATCCTGGTGTATCGGATGCGTATCGGAATATCTATAGAGATATTGTTAATTGATGTTTTGTTGGTACATTGACCTCACATAGCCCGCCAACCCGACCAAAAATCCATGTCCGCCATCTACCTATGGAGTATGGTATGGTATGGACTATGAATGAATTTCTCTGATGGCACAGTATATTAAAGGCACTGAAAGTTTCACAGTAGTCAGCAGTGCATTACTGTCATGCTGCACTTACACCAGTCACCAGGAGTGCATGGCTACAGGAACGAGAAAATTTTATTATCAGCAACCATTGAGTTATAAGTAGTAGGTAGTACTTATAACTCAATGTCAGCAATAATAAGTTGCACCTGGGAGAAAAGTTTACTCGAAAAACTCATAATATTTTGGGATGCTAGGTACTTCGCGGGACAACTTATAACTAAATAGTAAATACTATGTTTTGTTCGGTAATTTTAAGAAAGTGTACGAAACATCCATCTTCATTCCTCATTAAAATACGTGCAGCATCATATTTATGAACGCCGCCACCGCAGCAGTGTTTCCACTATAATGATTTCGTTTCCCCACGCCTCAAATCAGATTTCCCCTTTTTTCCCCTCAAAAATTTTTATTTTGCTGTATTTTTAGTTTTGGCACTAGCATATTAACTAAAAAGAGACTTTATTGTTTTTCATCCTATAGCCTGCCCACTTACGCCTCAGGTAACCATACTAAAATAATATTATATTATTCACACTGATTCCAGTTTCTAATTCTAATTATTTATTACAGACTTTCGTCCGTATTAGTTTCTCTAGGTTTTATGTACGACTTCCCGCAATTTCCCCTTTTATAGTCTTTCCCCTTTTTCTTTCCCTCTGGACTCTAATTTCCCCTTAAAAGGGGGAGTTCCCCTCATTGTGGAAACACTGCACCGCAGCCACTATGGTACTGACGGGCCGGGCGGCACGCGGTGCATTCCCCGCGGCTGCAGTAGCACCAGGGTACCATGGCAGTGTAAAAGTTACTAGTTATACTGCACTTCAGATTTATCATCATCACTATCCTTAGTTTAGTTTCCAAATAACCTCACTTAAAAATATTACTTAATAGTTAAAAAAAAAAAACAAAAAAATCACGCTGGAGATGGGCAAAAGTCGTGGTCAAAGATTCCGTTACATACATACAGCCGAGGCTAAGGCTGCGTTTCCACTGAAGCGGAGCGGAGCTTAGATGACCAATCGTGCTATTCCAGCGGAATGACGGCGAAGCGTTAAGCGGAGCGCAGATTTCGAGCATGGTGATTGGTTAATTCGGCACCAAGCGTGTTAAAAATATAAATGTATCGCTCCATGCCTTGCAGCTAGGAAGGAACTGCCTGAGATTTAGGCCCTTAACATTATGATGATTATACGATGCAAAATAACAATGGCTTTTTGCTCGCACCAAATTACCAACAGGGAGCTTGCTACTTATCTAAATAGCAATGTAAACGTTATCTATCTGTTATGTCTTGATTAATATTATTATGACAATAATACGTAGACAAGCGAATTATTGTCGAAAGCACTTATATTGTTATTTATTAATTATATTATTGTGGTGCTTCAAGTAGCTATTAGGTATTTATTAACGCAAGTATACAATATGTACAGATTATTATGGGTAAAATGTAACGAATTGTTAAAATGTTACATCCCATACGATAAAAGTATTATTAAGTATGCAATTTGAATAAGTTATTAAGTATGCAATTTGAATAAGTTATTAAGTATGCAATTTGAATGTCTCGCTAAACTTCGGGAACGGCTGGATTTCGTCAATTTAAGTCTTAAAATAATATCAATACAATAATTCATGGTATAGAGAGCCTGTTTGAGCCAGACTTTCCTCAGCTTAGGAAAGTTGAAAGTTTACCTATTTGTGTAATACATGCCTTTACAGAGGGTAAGAACGACCGACAATTATATGGAGTCTCGATCGCGGTAATACTTTAGGAGGTATCCAGTTCTGAAGGTCTACCTGACCTTCGAGAAATAGTACCTAAAGCTCAATTTCATAGCTTATATTCTTCGCGGTAAGTGGATTAATCTCGTCTTCCAGTGTCGGATATTTTTGACAGTCGCTTCCCACTGCCGGACACCCTTAAACTTTGTAAAGTATTAGATTGGAGGAAGGTCCGGTCGTCGCAGGCTCTCGGTCCATGGTTTAAACTTGAAACTTTGAACATTTTAGAACAATTGCGATGAAAATAATGTAAACACAGCTACAATGAATTACGAGTGCGACTGACTAACGCAGCAACGTGACACGTGTAGATCCTGCAGATACTCCTAGTTCCAAATAGCTGTATGCGTGTTGAATTACAGGCACTTTAGGCATTCGGATATAAATAGAGAGGTTTATCGGGAAATCATAACTTGGAAGGCTGCACCCCCAGTTGGCCTGTCGAGGAGAACGGATGTGGCAGTGCGCTCGATGGCGGCTGATCACTTTCACTTGTAACGTCATTCATGTCCTATCGGAGAAATTGATTAGTAAGCAGATGGCACGCCCACGTAATATTGGTTTTATTATATTATATCTTAATATTATAATATTATCATGTCGTTTCTTTATGTGCTTCCGTAACCGTACATTTTTTCGAGATCAAAAGTATCCTCTATCTCCTTCCCCGGGACTCAAAAGTATCTCCATACCAAATTTCAGCAAAATCGGTTCAGCGGTTTGGGCGTGAAGAGGTTACAGACAGACAGACAGACACACTTTCGCATTATATAATATTATACCTACGATCCTGTGAAAAGTTCTATTAAACAGTATTATATACTTTTCACAGGCTAACCATATTACAGTGTCAGATGTTGTCAATCGCGGCTTTGTATAGATAATGACAAGTTTTTGACAGGGAGTCAATGACCGCTACCGCTATGTTTCGCCGAGTAGAGTATAGCTGACCCCGCGAACTTTGTTTCCCTGTTTTGAGAAAGTCGATCTATGCGTGGACCGGGCATGTCAGTCATTTGCAAGTTCTCTCACCGGTCGTCAGAGTCCCACCATGGTAGAGACTTAGAGAGTGATCGAATAGAAAATGTAGGTAATTACATTTTCTATGTGTGCGCAAATACAGGGTAGGTATTTGCGCACACATTTGGGCACTTTCAGTTTTACTGTCTTCAAGCACATAATATTTAACAGATAGTAATAAATGCTGTCGCGTCCTTTCTGTACATAATAATGAATACTATAAAATATATTTAGAACATTATTTTTATGTATCATCAATACTTTTCGCAGCGCAAGCGAAGTAATGTAATTTTATGGCAAGCCAATTAGCCATTTTCGGAAGGATCTCTAATATTTTTCAGAATAAAACATAGTCTATGTCCATCACAAAGGATGTAGCTTTCTGTAGGTGAAATAATACTTTTTGAGTTTATCCAATACAAGCAAACAAACAAACTTTTCTTTTTTATATAATAGTATAAGATTAGCTAAGCATTCCATTTTAAGGGTTCCGTACCCAAAGGGTAAAAACGGGACCCTATTACTGAGACTTCGATGTCTGTCCGTCTGTCTGTCTCCAGGCTGTATCTCAAAAATGGCTATAGCTAGACTTCTGAAATTTTCACAGATTATGTATTTCTGTTGCCGCTATAACAACAAATACTAAAAACAAAATAAAATTAATAATTAAGGGGGGCTCCCATACAACAAACGTGATTTTTTTGGTCTTTTTTGCTCGATTTCAATAATGGTAACTATTAGACACTTGAAATTTTCACAAAATCCTTGATTGTATGTGTTCTTTAATAATTAATAATAATATTAAAATAAAATAAAAAATGAGGGGGGCTCCCATACAAAAAACACGATTTTTTTGCCTATTTTTGCTCTTTATCAGTACGGAACCCTTCGTGGGCGAGTCCGACTCGCACTTGGCCGATTATTTAGGGTTCCGTATCCAAAGGGTAAAAACGGGACCCTATTACTAAGACTTCGTTGTCTGTCCGTCTGTCTGTCCGTCTGTCTGTCCGTCTGTCCGTCTGTCCGTCTGTCCGTCTGTCCGTCTGTCTGTCCGTCTGTCTGTCCGTCTGTCTGTCCGTCTGTCTGTCCGTCTGTCTGTCCGTCTGTCTGTCCGTCTGTCCGTCTGTCTGTCCGTCTATCTGTCTCCAGGCTGTAACTCAAGAATGGTAAAAGCTAGAGAGTTGAAATTTTTACAGATTGTGTATATCTGTTGCCGCTATAACAACAAATACCGAAAACAAAATAAAATTAATATTTAAGGGCTCCCATACAACAAACGTGATTTTTTTGGCCTTTTTTCCTCGATATCAATAAGTCATTATTGCAGGCTGGCAGTTGAAATTTTCACAGAATCCTCAATTATATGTGTACTTTAATAATTAATAATAAAATTAAAATTAAATAAAAATTTAAGGGTGTACAAAAAACACAAATTTTGGCCGATTTTTGCTCTATAATGGTACGGAACCCTTCGTGCGCGAGTCCGACTCGCAATAGGCCTATTATTTCATCCACTGTAACGGAATTTGGAGGTCAAAACCTGGCGCTCCCTTTTATTAAAATAATAAAATATGTTTTCAGTGACTTTTCACGCCCAAAAAATCTCTGTTGGTACACTCCCTGTAGTTTACTGCCCATGAACTACTCTATCATATATTATTATGCGTCAAGGTTCATCAAAATAGATCTAGTATATAGTTTCGATTCGATGCACAATTTAAATCTAACTATTGGAAAATCATGTACAATGTACACCTGTAAATTTTGATTACCACGATTACCACGATTCAGATCCCAAGTGCTTTTCGTGTTGTTGCAGTAGGTAGTAGGTACTGAAACAAGAAAAACTAAACGAGCATAAAAGAAAATCCAGTTTAAAAGTTATCTGTTAGTATCAAAATGTATCGGTTGCAGTTTCCGCGTTAAAATTAACCAGGATCACATAAATGTGAAGAGCTGGACTGCAGCAGTTCCTTTATTGCCCGTGTACAAGCGTTATGGAGTGGGGTATGATTAACGTGACCATTTATTTTTTTTGTCAGAGCGGGACAAATACAGAATTTCCTCCCCAAATAGTTTATGAATATGAATTTCAAAGTGCCTATATTACATTAATTACTAGCGACCCGCCCCGGCGTCGCACGTGTATAAAATATATAGCCACTGAAAAAATTATTAAAATCGATAGCCTATGCTACTTCACGTGGTCTACTCTTATCTGTGCCAAATTATATAAAAATTGCTCCAGTAGTTCGCGAGATAAGCCCTTTCAAATAATTTCCCCCGTTTTTTCCACATTCTCCTATTAGTCTTAGCGTGATAAAATATAGCCTATAGCCTTCCTCAATAAGTGGGCTATCTAACACTGAAAGAATTTTTCAAATCGGACCAGTTGTTCCTAAGATTTGCGCGTTCATGTTAGCCCTTTTAAATAATTTTCCCCGTTTTTTCAACATTTTCCTCTATTTCTTCGCTCCTATTAGTCTTAGCGTGATAAAATATAGCCTACCTCGATAAATGGGCTATCTAACACTGAAAGAATCACCAAAATCCGTTGCGTAGTTTTAAAGATTAAAGGGAACAAAGGGACATGAGGGAAAAAAAGGCGACTTTGTTTTATAATATGTATAGATAGATACGAGTATGTATAGATTATTATTACCTGTTAACTTGAGGAAGGCTTTAGCCTATATTTTATCAATCCAAGGCTAATAGGAGCGAAGAAACAGGAAAATGTGTGAAAAACGGGGAAATTATTTGAAAGGGCTTTTCTCACTAACTTCTGGAGCAATGGGGATTGTCCATTTTTTTTTTAATTTTGCTCATTACAAAAACATTTCGAGGAATAAGGTCAGTGATCGTTTTTCTGTATATAAACGAAAAAAATACCCATTAGTTACTTATAGTTTTGAACAAATATGTTTAACCTTAGTTTGACCTTCAAAGGCGTTAAATTAGCAATAAATTCGACCAACATTACGTTTCGAACTTTTGGTAAGCTTCTCGTATCAGCTTTCACATAATGAGAACTTGCATTTGACGAACCAACCATTATAAATAAGATTGAAAAAAAATTTAAAACATACTGCAGAGGTCAATAATTGGCCGCCGATGATGACGTCAGAGCGAAACTTTAAAAATTTTTTGAGAAAAAACTAGCCAATGAATTTCAAAATTATTTAATTCATATTCTTAAAATACCCTATTTTAACGAAAAAATATATAAAAAGTACATGTGTTTTTTTTTTGGACAATGCCCTTTCTTTGTTATTTGGCACAATGTGGCAGAATAACCACATTAGTTGTACGAATGCGTTACTTCCAGGCATTACACAGGCATTTCAAATACAAAAATACTTTTAAATTATTGTCGTTTGGTCTGTTTGCAAAAGCAGGACAATTTCGGTCTCGCGGGGGACAGCGGGACAGACTGCCTGAAAGCGGGACTGTCCCGCCCAAAGCGGGACGTATGGTCACTTTAGGTATGATGTCAATTAGATAGTAAATAGTAACTAATGAAGTATTTGTAATTACCATGACCAAAATAATATGTTGTTATGACAGGGCTAAGGCCCCACATACTTAGGTACATAATTAGCTAGATACAAAACTTCATAAAAATGACAAAAGTATGAAATTCTGAAAAAATAGCTGTTATTTATGCAGGAGTTCCATTTTATAATCATTTTTTAAGTCAAATCATGTATAAGAAGGATCTTATACATGATTTGACTCCATAAGTATTATTGTGTTTTATACTCTGGTTAACAAGTGCCATTTTCGTCAAAACCTGATCTCATGCATCGAAAATTATGATTTTGGTCTCATTCGATTTGGAATACCATCTAGAACATTCTATCAAAATTCCAAGAGGGGCTGAAAAAAAAAATGCAAAAGTTATAAACAATTAAGTAAACATAAAAAGAAGGGTTTGGTTTTTTTTAATAAATAAGATTTTTTTTAATAAAGAAAATAGATCCTTAACACTGCAGTACATGCGTGGACTACCATGGTAGACCAGGGTCACTTTTTCAGTGATATTTTTTCAGTAAAGCTCGCTAGAAACTTGCCATTCCAGGTAATCCTCGTTTGATAAATTTGACAAAACCTCAGTACCTCCTGTAACCTGATAGTAGATTGAAATTATAGATATTTAGCATTAAAAACGCTGGACTACCATAGTAGTCCGCGCGAGTATTGGTGTACTAAATTCAACCATGTATGTTTTGTTTAATTATTGATTTATAACGTTTTTATTGTTTATAATTTTATATTTTATGCATTTATACTAAAATACATTTATGATAATTTAATTAAAAATACTAAAATTTAATTTTTTAATAAGATATAGTGACCTGTACAGATTGACGTCGTAACCATATTATGACTAACCAGAAACATAGGAAATCTCACCAAATCGCAAAAATATGATTAAAAATTTAATAAAAAATTACATATTTAACTAGCGTTAAGTATTTAATTAATCAATAAATAAACTATTTTGTAGTTTTCACAGTGAAAACTTAGCGCCATCTGTGCCGGTTGTCTAATTTCCTCGTCAGGCTTTTGATGAGAATTTTGAAATGGAAAATTGTGATCTAAGTTGGCTGCTGTAACTAAATAAGCGATCAAGAGTAATACAAGTGACAAAATATATTGAATAGTTTTGTAAACCCCAGTATAGTAGTCACACGTGTATGAAAATGAGCTAATCCGGTGACTTCTGAAGTTTAGGGTCGTTTATTCTTAGAAAAAAATAATCAAAATATAAAAATAATTGAGTTTATAAATAGAAGAAATAACTTATGAGTATTTTATGTAGTAAAGTTCAGGATTTTTTAAGAATCCAACACAATTTAGCCCACTGATAAGACGTATGTGGCAATGTCCACGCTGCATGTAGCCCAAATTTGATGGCCAAAAAAGTGGTGATAGATTTGTCATTTCTGGTTTTATTCTGATCTGTAAGTTGAATCGAATCTTGAATAATATAAAACAAACAAAAGTTTAACTTTTTTTATTATCACGAGAGGAATACACATGTTTGATTTCATCGGTACGATTTTTGTCACATTTTCATAGAAATTCACAAATTTAATAATTAATTAAATAGTTTTTGATTATAAAAGTAAGCTAATTGAATACATTTTTGATTTTATTTGTCATTTTAATTAAATAATAATTATTATGAAAACAATTAAGATTTTTAGATGGCCTACTATGGTAGGCCACGCGAGTACTCGTGTAAAAAAAGGGGCGCGTGTACTGCAGTGTTAAAGAGCAGGAAATTTCCTAAAAAAATCCTAGATCCTGTAACCTTACCAATAATCCTTATAGCTTTAATTGAGCGGCGAAAGTAACGGTAAAACCGCGTGGTTCGGATTTCGCGTGATTTGCCGCGATCTGCTACGTGAACTAAAAAAATATTTTAAGTGATTAAATATTAATATTAAGGAATAAAAAAATTTGGGTACTAAGTAGACATATCAATAAACAATAATCCGTAAACAATTCGTTTAATTATTATGCTTTTCTTAATTTGTTATTAGTCACCATTTTAATGTTAACATAAAAACGCTGATTATTTCAAAACAAGAAATCTAGAAATTTTTATCATACTTTTGAGCTAATCTTAAAAGGCCTTATAAGAGATCCCCGTTGAAAAAAAAATTATTTTTTGATTTTTCACTTTTTTATTAACATTCAAAGCCATTCCAAAATTATTCGTGTAAATAATGCAATTACGGTACTTTTATGGGCAATTATTGTTATTATTTTGTTTTGTTATTGTTAGAAGCCAGATAACAATATATATTTTTTTATTTATCACTAATAACATTTAAATAATCATTTTTATTGATGAAAAAACCCTAATTGCTTTATTTACATGAAAATTTCACGAATGCCTTTGATTGTTCATAAAAAAGTGAAAAATCAAAATTGTTGAATTTTTCCAACGGATGTCTCTTCTAAGCCCTTTTAAGATTAGCTCAAAAGAACAATAAAAATTTCTAGATTTCTTGTTTTGAAATAATCAGCGTTTTTATGTTAACATTAAAATGGTGACTTATAAATTAAGAAAAGCATAATAATTAAACGAATTGTGATAATTTATTTTTGTTAACGGATTATTGTTTATTGATATGTCTACTTAGTACTTACCCAAATTTTTTTATTCCTTAATATTAAAATTTAATCACTTAAAATATTTTTTTAGTTCACGTAGCAGATTGCGGCAAATCACGCGAAATCCGAACCACGCGGTTTTACCGTTACTTTCGCCGCTCAATTAAAGCTATAAGGATTATTGTTAAGGTTACAGGATCTAGGATTTTTTTAGGAAATTTCCTGTTCTTTAAGGATCTATTTTCAAATATTGATTATCTCAAATAGTTTTCGAAATATAAAAAAAAAACCAAACCCTTCTTTTTATGTTTACTTAATTGTTTATAACTTTTGCATTTTTTTTTTAGCTCCTCTTGGAATTTTGATAGAATGTTCTAGATGGTATTCCGAATCGAATGATACCAAAATCATAATTTTCGGTGCATGAGATCAGGTTTTGACGAAAATTGCATTTGTTAACCAGAGTATTAGTGCACTGTGTAACTAATAATAAAATAATAATTAGTCTATGACTACTAATAATATTTTGATCAAAAATAATGATGATCAATGTTGCAGCTTGAATCAGAGTTTTATGTTGGCCTAGTAAAGTGCAGGGCGGAAAAGCTTTACGTGCATTTTGCGACGTTGCAGTGTCGGAGGTCGAATTGCAATGGGCGATTGCAGACGGCCGCTTCATAATATTTTAATTTTACTGTTTCATTTTTCTTATAAGGTTCTTGAGAATACTTTTAAAATAAAAAAGTAATCTTATACGGATATAAAATTCTCGTGTGTCGGTGTTTGTTGTCACACTCCTTCGAAACTGTGTTAAGATTTTGTATATTAATATTTTTGTGTGGGTTTGACAATCATATTCTACAGGGTGTAATAAAACTAAGTGATAGTTCCTTGTAGATAGTTCACTGTGAAAGTAGCAGCGCTGAAAGACCAAAATTTGATTTTATAAGAAAAATCCTTATGCGTTGAAGTCGTTTACTAGACTCATAAGTCATAAGTCATAAGTCATCTGTACGATTTTTAAGCAACACCCAACAAAAAAATATGAATAAAATGTAAAATAATATGAGTAAAGTAAATTAAAAAGATGAATAAAATGGAATAATAAACCAAAAACTTTAAAAGCAAGTATTGCTTTGAAAATATAATCTATAAACTTATTACTATAACGTTTAACTGATAAACTAGGATCACATAAATTAAAAGATATCTATTGATAATAATGATTGTTATCACTTATCAGTTATCACCAACACATTAGCATCTAAGTACTATTTAGTACACTTGCACTGTTGCTGCAGTAGGACTATAATGTGTCATACTCAAACGAATAGGTGATATAAATAAATATAATCTGATAAAAAATCTGAACAAAAAATTCTCCCGTTGCATACGTATTATATCAGAATATTGACAGAAACATTGTCAAACGTCGAACAAAACTTTTTATTTACTGTCTGTGCTGATGCTGCCGTCTTATCTAGCGTGAAAACACATCGCAGTAATATAATTATATGTATTATTAGATTAATATGGGTATAACGTTTACCTACTATAGACAATTGAGGTATTGTCTAAAACAAACATACACATTGATGATTGTACTTTTCTGATGTCATATAATATTATGAATTAATGTCCATTAATCCTTCAAGCCCCGAGCATCGGTGATCGCGACAACAATTATAGAATACAATAGGCAATAGTATTTCCAAGAATACCCGATCGAAGGATTAATGCATAAGATATATTTTGAGTACCAAATTATGTATTTATTGCATAAAAATTGCACTATTTCCAATCTGTGACACCATTGACACAGCACTTGCACGCAATGCATGCCCGCACTGCACTTCACTAGGACAACAAGAATTATAGTTGATACTAAATGCATATTTTGCACTTCTTTACACGTCAACACTCAACATGCTTTGAAATACAACATTAACTTCAGTAGCTAACCGTTTAAAATTTTTATAAGCGATGAGTTTTTGGCTGAGCTTTCATGGTCTTATAAAAGTAAGCGTGTAATAATACCGTAATATATTTGCTAATATTTGTGTGTACCTATGGGAAAGGCTCTTGTAGATTAAATTCCATTTTTTTCAATAAAGATTTAAAAAAGTCTGCTAATATTTTTACTAATATTGGTAATAATATGTTAAGTTTTACTAATTTATTAATTTATCATGTTTTTTACGTTTCCACTTGTCTCTATCTCTCGAGCGACACTATAATATTATACATATCAGCCATTTGAGCATCGAATATAATGATAATTAATTTTTACGAATAGTAAATAAAATTTAAATGCACTATTACAATAAAAGTTACTTGTTTAGAATAAAAAAAAAAAATTTCTGAATTATCCAAAGTTCCAAACCAAACACGAGCAAGTAAAATTGCAGGAACGGATACACTAGACTGCATTCCGATTGCGGAATGTATTCCCGGGATTCTAGCGACGCAGCCGCACCAGGGTAGCATACTTTAAAAGCTGGAGGGGAAATTCCTAGCTCTTAAATTTTCTAATTTAAATGCAGAAAGAAAAAGTTATTCCGTATAGTATGTTATTAAGTACCTGAAAATAAATATATTGCTTACTTAAACTTTGATATCGTTTCTAACTTGTATTCAAAAATTTCAAAATTCGTCGTTCACATACATATTTAATAATATAATAATTATCATTAATTAAACATACATTATTTATTGATTAAGAAATATAAGATACATGTGTAGTTACAAAATATAAACTTCTTCCACTCATGTCTTTAATTACCATGGGAACATGGATCGAATCGATGATAAGATGACCTGATGACGTCAATATTGTGTTGTGGTTGTCTATCCGGGTCTCCGGGACATCATCCTAGACATTCGTCTCGGACGGTCACGTCTAGTCTAACAATAATAATATACCTAATAAGCAACATATTAATTATATAAGTTATAAGGGGTTACGAGTTACGACTGGACCTTTTGAGAATGCGGTTTGGATAAAAAAAATCGGTTGTCTGTAAAGTCGGTTTACTGACGATAGTTGAACGTGACAACTACCTTTGTTGAGAATTGTATAGTTCATAATATTTTATAAGTAAATTTAGTTCCGCGATTTGATAACAGATGTCGCTGTTAGGCCTCTAGATCACGCTATCGCTTACCCGACAACATTTGGTATATGTAACTCAATGAAATAAATTTTCGTCTTTTTGCTGACACTCACTGGTTGTTTTATTTATTATTACGCCAGAGGGATTTGAGTCCCAGGGTAACCCTACAGAACGGATTGGAACAGTATTAGGCGTATGACGTCTTTACAGCCTTAAGCCTAGTATCCACTTAAGCATGCTCGGGCGAATGAGCCGCTCATTCGTGCGAGTTCGAGCGTGCTCAGGCGTCTCCACTTGAGCGGCTCGGCCAAATGAGCGGGCTCATTTAGCCGAGCCGCTCAAGTGGATACTAGGCTTTATATTGGAACGCCTTCAGAGCGATCAGCGAGGTAACGCCGCATATTGTGTCATGTTTTTTCGTGCGCGCAGCCCATATCGAATTATAAGACGTTGTCACGTCAAAAAAACGGTTGTCTGTAAAGTCGGTTTACTGACGATAGTTGAACGTGACAACGGGCCTCTTTGTCGCTCGTTCCGCGCTCTCGCTTGCACTTCAAGCCTTAAGTGGAACGCCTCAGAGCGAGGTAACGCCGCATGAGTCGTGTTTTTTCGTGCGTGCAGCCGGCTCCATCGAATTATAAGACGTCAAAATTTTCCCCAACTATACATTTCTGCTAAACAACTAATTTCCCCGACTGTACATTGTGCTTAGCACAATTTTCCCCGACTGTACATTATGCTTAGCACAATTTTCCCCGACTGTCCATTTCTGCTAAACAACTCATTTCCCCGACTGTACATTTCTACTAAACAACTTATTTCCCCGACTGTACATTTCTGCTAAACAACTCATTTCCCCGACTGTACATTTCTGCTTAGCACAATTTTCCCCGACTGTACATTTCTGCTTAGCACAATTTTCCCCGACTGTACATTTCTGCTAAACAACTCAAATGGAACGCCTCGGAGCGAGGTAACGCCGCATATTGCGTCATGTTTTTTCGTGCGCACAGCCCATATCGAATTATAAGATGTTGGTTGTCACGTCAAAAATTATAATAATAGTTAGTCGTCGCACAGTCGAGTAAAAAAATGTGGTTTGTGTGATCATGATGTTGATGATGAAACAGAAAGTCGGAATGCAGTTTACTCCTATACCTTCATGTTTTCCTGGTGAAATGCAGTGCGGAAATCAATCGTATGCACTTTGAAAGCTTTAAAGCAGCGCTGACATTGGATTGGTGGAGCGAGTGGGTGGGAGCAAGTCTGAAGTGAGGGTAGGTGGAGGTATTGCTCGGGCATGATCGGGGGACCTCGGAAGTTTTCGATTGTATCGGTGCTGATCATGATGACGGCTGTATGAAACGCTATCTCGGTTTTCATATTGTCCTGGTTATTCGCAGGCCGGAAATCAATCAATGCACCGACTTCGTTGCGCATGCCAAATGCAAGCAAAAATATGACATTTGTCCCTCTTACTCGAATTTGATCGGGGTGAAATCGATGTCAGGAATCAGAATGCATCAATGCATAATATTTATTTATTTTTGTGTTTAAAACACTATGCAAATTCAAAGGCGGGCTTAGTTGTGAGTAGGGAATGTTATTATGCGACAAATTTACTATTCGAATAATTCGAATATCTTACAAAAGTTTTCGAATAATTCGAATATTATTCGAATAATTCAAAAATTTTGCAAAATGCTGAAAACTCAGAATAAAAGTAACAAGAAGCTTCGTACAACGATGTACAACCTATTTTGTTAATACTATGAAGTAAGCAATTCTTATTTTTACTATAATCAACATATATATTTGTAAAGGTAAACGCAGATTTGGGCCGCACCGCACGCACCGCAGTCGCCGCATTCGAATTCTTTATATGAAGTTGCGAAGACTGCGGCGCGGGTAGGTATGCGAGCTTGCCCATAACTTCATATACAGAATTCGAATGCGGCGAAGCCCAGGGGGGGGGGGGGGTGAAACAATCCTAGAGCTGGTGACTTTAGTAACTTGAAGTTTGATAACGCCTATAACATGATATTAAGGAGCCATCGACAGTTTTGATACTGTACTAACTGTTTCAATTATCAGTCGAGGACCGCCGCGGTCAAGCTATTGAATAGCAAATTTTTATCAACTTGTCGAATCATAGATCACGTGAGCGACCATTACTGACGATACTGAAATCCATGACTGAAAGGAGTATACATCTTCATTTGCATGTCTTTAGGCAAAATAACGTCTAAAACATGGTCAACGGCGACGATGAATGGTCGTATACTCATTAGTTAGACTAAAAACAGATTTATATATATCACTAGCGACCCGCCCCGGCGTCGCACGGGTATAAAATATATAGCCACTGAAAAAATGATTAAAATCGATAGCCTATGATCCTTCACGTGGTCTACTTCTTATGTGTGCCAAATAACATAAAAATTGCTCCAGTAGTTCGCGAAATAAGCACTTTCAAGTAATTTGCCCCGTTTTTTCCACATTCTCCTATTAGTCTTAGCGTGATAAAATATAGCCTATAGCCTTTCTCAATAAATGGGCTATCTAACACTGAAAGAATCATCAGTATCCGTTGAGTAGTTTTAAAGATTAAAGGGAACAAAGGGACATGAGGGAAAAAAAGCGACTTTGTTTTATAATAAGTATAGATTAAAAATGTAGAATATTCAGAAAATACTAATTTATTAATACCCGTCGTTTCGACGGATGGTTAGCTTAAAAAGGGTCTCCCAGAAGGTTAGCTATCTAGGGTTAAGGTAACGCTATGCCTATCAAATCGGTTTTTGCGGGAAATACATCTCTCATCCATCCACCCTCACAAGTGCGTTAGTTTGCGTTACTTCGTCCCCTGAACGCGTTATACTCGTATAAAACAGAGTGATGAGCGCCAGCACCGGATCCCGGTTTACGGCCGTTCTCAGAAGACCCTCGAGCTATAAACCTGCGGTGGCATGTGCACACTGCACGCCTGCATCATTCGCACTTCCATTCCGATTTAGTCTTAAACCAGAGATCGATCGAAATACTCAATTATTTATCTTACATAGATGTACTCATCAACACCGAAATATAATTTAATATACTCTTAGCACGCCGTACCAGAGGAAAATGCGGATTATGTATTACCTATCGGGATGTTACATATTAATCTAAATGAATTTATCATTATAAACGACAACAAGGCGTACGTAGAAAAGGGGAAAAATAATTCGTATAATTTCAGCGACGAAGATGCGGTTCTATCTGAATTATTTCAAACAAACGTCAGTCCGGTTCGACCGCTTTCGAGCACCTTCGAACGTAAACAAAGTATCACGGGTGTCGTTTTAAAAAATCATCGTAATTTTTTTTTATTAAAGCTAACACGCTTTCAGACGGGTTATTCTTAAAATACCTATTGCATTTATAAAGATCAAACGGACGGGCGAGCGGTGTTGTAAACATTGCGCGCGAGGGAGCAGAGCTGATTATCTCTCTAAAACGATGGTAAAACGGGTCTTTGAAGTAGTGTTCAACACCGAACTCTAATATTCGACGATCATGATGAAAGTCATGATGATATCATCCGGACGTCGGTGTGCAATATGAAATTACTTCTGTGTGAAAGCTGCACTGCATCAGAAACCTCCTCCATTGTTATATTTTCCCGGTTCGTATAGTGATATTTAGTTATATGAACACTTTTTCGGAGGACGGGGAAACTACAAGGGCTCGCAAAACCGGTTCAGCAAATTATTATCTAGTATTTTTTAAATTTTTTATAATCATTTGCTAAGCTGTTAGGAGTTAGGACCTCTTAATTAGAAATTACCTCTTTGAAAAAGTTTGATTAAAATTGAAACGGGTGAATCGATTTTGGTCATTTTGCAAGGCTCAAGTAACTGTAAGATATTTTATCTAAAAATACCGAGAGAATTCTATCCATCATAATCTGCTTAACGTTGCCTTTTATTATATCTTTTTCAATTAATGTTAAACAAAATAAAATAAAATACTACATTATCAACACAATTATTATTATATTAACTATTATTGTATTTTACAATCACTGATTAATGATTACCGTTATTTTTGCCATGATTCATTGTTACTCTGATAATTTAAGTTACATTGAGTGTAAGTTGTAACTTTAATAATTAATAAGGGCCTGTTTCACCACTTCCTGTTAAGTGCTAAATAGGCTACCCTGTATCCACCACTTAACTTGACAGAGTATTGAGAATCTGTCAAAAAAGTTGTGAATAGCCTATCCAGCACCTTATCAGGAAGTGATGAAACAGGCCCTTAACAGGCCCATAATAGTATTGTTAATTAATAATTATCATTTCATTCACAATATTTCATTTCATTCCACTGTCGCAAAGAATGTTGTATTTCACCTTTCATTGGAACACATTAATTGATAATTCATCCATAAAAAAACTCATTTTGAATTTTATTAAATCTGATTCTGTTGGCGAATAAATAAATAAATAAATAATGTGTTTCTACTTATTAGGGCAATAGAGTATAATATACTATATATGTAATATGTATAAGTGTATCAGTGTTTTCAACGCCAAAGATCAAGAAAACTATTAAGTAAATACAGTAAAAAAACAATAACGATTTAAAAAAGAATATCAGGAAAATTTTGAGGATATAATTATATTCATAAAAATAGGTAGGTAAAAATATAGTCAACTAATATAGTAGTGGGGGAGCTGAGAGTGCTATTCGAGTGACATGGAGACCTAGTAGGTTTTTTACATTAGTTAAAACTGATAAAAAAATAACAAGAGTGATTTTATTTTAGCGGTGAGTTCAGAAACTGCAGCCATTTTAAAGTTATGAAAAAGAAAATATAAAATATCTGCGACGCTTAGTTAGGAAAATATGAAGCTGTAGTTTTTTATATATTAAAAATTAAAATGTCCCTACAGGCTCACCTAACCATTAAAATTTAAATCTTACTTAATATGGAAGCTTCTTCTTTGGGATATATTAAAACATTAAACACACATTTCAATATTCTAAATTTTTTTTTTTTAACCCACTACGTGGGACATCTGATTTCTATACGATGATAGAAATCACATGTCGGAAGCCTATAACCTTAACGGGCTTAATCTGACACGCTCGAGCATGTCGCGAAATCCCGTCTTGGGCTCCTCTACTAAAAATATAATGTGTAATGCTCTCAGACTACACTAACATCACCATACGATGCTGTTATGTTATGTTTATTATTTTGCGTATTCCAGTTGGAACCCAAATCCCAATCCAGGTACCCAACCCTATCAGTGGCTCGTGTGGTAAAAATAACCCCAGTAATTGAAACTGCGATCGATGCATTACGCCGTGTGCGGTCCGCTGTCCACATGGAACAGTTTATATTTAGCCCCTTTAAAAAAAAAAAAACTTTACATAGAGGTGTCAACATTTTTGTTTTTTTTTTTACGTTTTGCTAATGTGTTATTCCAGTATTCACATTTTAAGGATAATTTTAAATCATCTGCATTACAGCTTTTGTTTCATAATTAATGAAAAAATCATGCGGTCAATTTTTATTCCAAAACATTTTTGAATTTTGTTTATGTTTTATCAAATTAAAATGAGTGATTTATTTATTTAGGGTGGAACGAAGGCGCAATTCCGGTACAATTTAATTCCTGAACGCCGAAAAGTCGGAATTCATCAAAGCCTTATAGGACAGGTATCGTCTTCATTTTTTGACCTTGCGAATTGAAATCATTGTTGACAATAAAAAATTGCGTCCTCGTGAATCCTTAATGCCATTACTCATTAAAAAATTAAGTTTGTTTTACAAATTATATTTTTTTTGAGATTCAAATAAATAGAGATTTTTCAATTTTCTTAACGTAAAAGTTAACGACTGTAATTCGTTATTATTTTTAGCTGGTGAATTGTAAAAATTACATCTGTATTTTAATATAGGTAATAAAATAAACGCGTCCGGCATTCAAGATTCACATAACTTGCTAGCGAATTATTATTTTTTTATTGCTTTGCGAATTATGCGAATTCTGTGTGCTAAGAAAATTGTCTCGTAAGCCGAATGGTAACTTAAATCCTCACGGTTTAAAGTGACAAATAGAAGTTTCGTTATCGTAATTGATATTTGAATGACCTCAAAATCTGTTACTATGTATAACGGAACTTAATTAAGGGCACATTAAGGAATGAAAATGAATATTAATTTTACCCGTATATTTTTCAGTTTTATAGTCTATTTAGTTTACTTACCACATGAAAATCATTACTCAAATAGTGTACTGTGCATTGTAACTCACGCATGTGACCGTAGGTTATTAAAAGCGCAATAACGTTCCCATACGGCTGCTGGCATTCGTCTGTTGTCGCCCACATGCTCGCCGCCTCGCCCGCCCGCCGCCCGCCCGCTCGCCGGCCGCCGCTCGCGTAAACAAACCCCACCCGATTTTTGGAATTCTAGCTCCACTGTAACTATTTTGTAGCCACGTGTGAAGTTTGAACGTTTTTAAATCGTTTTACATTTTTTAGAACCGTCGCGTCGATGTGTTACAAATTCTACATTCTCGAATGCTTTCTTAATTCGATTAAAATTTAACGATATTATGTTAAATTATTATTATTGTAGTTATGTAAGTAATAATAGTCACGTGTACGATTAATGAAACGAGTTACAAAATTAGTTATTAAATATTATTTTATGAGCAGTATCGTCCGATGCGCGACGCCTCTCTCCCTCTCCCATAATGCTAAGTCGGAAACACAATTCCGATGCAAAATTCACCTAATCTGCAAAATATAACAAACGATCCATGCAACAAATGGCTAATGTGGCTAAAAGGATTGCATCAGGGCACTCGTTGCCGGGCGGCGCGGGGCAGCGCGGGGCGGCGCGGGCCCTGTCAACACCAGCAATTGCTCAGCAAGAGCCCGCCGATGGCTTAATGGCTCGAGTTGAAAGACGCTGAAAGTAGTACGATGTTGTGTGGGTTATTCAATCCCTGGCCTGTCATAACGGTCATTGTGTGTTAATGAGTCATTACTTTAAACCAGATTGATCATTTTACAATAATTGAGGATGTTTTAAAAGTCATGAGTGTTGGGTGAGCACGCGAGGTTTTCTTTCCATAATATTGTGTAATGTTAAATAATATTTCATATCAAAGTAAATCATTCCAACCCGTGCACGAAGCAGATTTGCTCGACTCTAAAAAGGCATGAAGTGGGGTTATAAGTTCGTATAATAATATGGGCTCGTCATGGGGGTTGTCGCCCCCAATATGACCCAGGGATCGGAACGTAGGGGTAATTTATAAGCTAAATTTTTGTTCTAAAGCTATGTCTTTACAGAGCGCTAGACCAAAAGCCTATGCTAGGAAGTGCTTTCCTTGCTGGTTATTCTGCTCTGTGACTGACCAAAATTGAAAGTAATAATTGTACATTGCAGTGCAGTTGACTGAGATAGAGCGAGATAGATATCGCTGGATGTCCTTTGTTTCGATTACCTGGATACTGGTTACCTGTGTAGTTTGATCCTCACATTTATGTATTCCTGGTGCAAGCTACGAAACAACCGGAACAAAGAATACTCGGGAAAACTTTAAAGAAGCTCAAAAGAAAAGGTGGAAATTAAGTTGCGTTCATCATGTTTTCATGAGTCGGTTGGAAATATTATGACACCAGTCACCACAGTACACGATACATACAATTGATTGCATTTTTGAATATCTGAAACTATCTTCTAGTAGATAGAATAAGTTCATAATTTTGAGAAAATTATGTTGGACAATTTACCAGAAATCTTGGTTTTGTTGCTTTTTTGTAACTTGTGTTTGACGATTATTCTTATTTATCAAGTAATTGAAATAAAAGTAAATATAATTATTATTACATTATGCGACTGGTGATTTCAAGAAATCTTTTCCCAATTCGAAGTTTGAGTCCACCTGCTTCTTTGTTTAATTTTTATAATATTTATCGATTTTTATCGATTTTGAACGTTTTTTAAACATATTTTTTTGCCTACAAAATAACGTTTATTGTGAAAATTCGACCAGGATCACATGAGTCGATTGGAGTTTATCGATAGCGGATAGTTCGATGCACCAGGCGGAGCACACATACGTAGGTACTGAAACATTTGAATGTGTGCATGTGTCTCTTCCTGTTTATTCAAACGGGATATTCATATTACGTACTCGTTCAACGTGATGCGTAGTACGTCGCGTCGGTCGTCTTGTGTCAAAAGGTGCGAAACGATAGCAGATTCATGAAATTCATGTATCAACATCGATAGTGTTAATTTCTGATTTATTTTAGTCATAACTCATAAGTGTCGTAATTCTAGTTCACAAGTAGTTCTAACATTTATAGATATACGAACTTTTATTTTCACATTTTTTTAGCTTATAACCAATCCGCTAATAGCTCTCGGCAATCTAAGTCATAATATATCAACTCCCGTTGCGCCAAAATTCGTTTATCGCGCGAGAACCGTACATTTTTTCGGGATAAAAAGTATCCTATGTCCTTTCCCGGGACTTAAAGTATCTCCATACCAAATTTCAGCATAATCGGTTCAGCGGTTCGGGCGTGAAGAGGTAACAAACAGACAGACAGACAGACAGACGGACAGACAGACAGACAGATAGACACACTTTCGCATGTATAATATTAGTATGGAAGTATGGATATTATACTTACTGACTTACTTACTCCTGGTTCTCCCGGCACGTAGAAATTCGTACATTGACTCATCGCCACCTATTTCCTTCAATCGCGCACGCATATTATAATATCGTTATCCCTATTCCACAACGGGAGACAAGTACATCGTAGAGCCGAGTCCAGGTACAAAATGTGCTCCGCGACCGAAATGCTCTACCATCACGTGACAGAAACTCACTTCTTGCAGGTTCATCGTCAATGTTCGCGAACGTGCGCGGCGTCCACGGCCAGATGCTGCCTGGTGGGTCGCTGAACTCGGTGGGTCTAGGGGGGTACATGGCCCCCCTGCCGGCCCTGCCCCCGGATCGCAAGCCCCCCACCCCCCTGCCGGCGCTGCCGCCCGCCTCCATCGCGCCGACGCCCTCGACGTCCGCCGTCCACTACTACGACCATCTCATATGAAATGTTTCTCTTTGACGTGAGTATCCCAGCAGGCAGCATTCTCAGGTGCAGGCAGCGAACGACTCTTAAGATCGCTCGCCAAAAATGGAAGGGGAAATCGTCGTCTTCGATAAGTTATCAAACGACTCGTTAGACGGTGACACGTGTGGTAGATATTGCAATTGCACACAAATGGGCGTTTCACCTCCTCCAGGTCTTAGCGAGTGATTTTGATGTCAAGCGCTACTTGCACCTATTAACTTATTCTACTACTACTATACTATGCAGAAGTTTGTGAGAATTATAGATGTACCGGTTGAACAGAAACACTCAACACCGAAGGGGTTGCGACTTGCGAATAGGAGTCAGCTAAACTCTCTTGTCTGTGGGCAGCCGCAGTTGCCGGTAAAAAAGAACTTCATTTACGATATAAAATAGAATATTCTTACTGGTTACCCATAAGATTGTGTACCTACCTACTAGAGAAATAATAATATTTATTGCACTTAATTAACCCTAAATTAGGCGCATCAAAAAAGTCGCACAAGTAGTCGCATGGGGTCTCCACTGACCCCAAATAAAAAATGAAAATTAAGTTGAAGAAATGAATAAAGCGAAGTATTAATTATGCGAATTGTTAGAATGCTTTATGATAATTAATATTAATAAGCAAAAACCTTCGTTTGCTTCTATACAACTACAAAAATCAATCAACTACTGCTCTGTCCCAAAATCTCATAGATATCACTATGGTTGAGATCGAGATTTAAAAAATCTATTATTCACTTTGATGACCAGATTTTTTTGCAGCACCAAAGGTAGTAGTAGGTCCTGAGCTAATGCTGACAAACATATTTTCCTCATTTGTAGGATTTGTTACGCACTTCTGGTCATCACCCCCTCATCATCATCATCATAACCATCCAGTGGTCAGGGAATATTTTAGGCATCTCTGGGGTCTTAAATCTTGTCTATCAATTCATGCCCGTCACAAATCGGAGCATAGTTTTGAATTTCGGAGGCTATAGGCTCGCAAAATCACTTTTATGTTTAGAAACCTTCCAGCCGCCAGCGTATTTCACTATCTTGATCTATACTGTCATTTTTACAGAGCAATTATATAAAAAATGGTGTCAATAGAATGACATACTCATATATTTATAAATCATCCTAAATTATATCAAAAATAATTTAACAATTAAACATAATATTACAAAAACGGAAACTTGTCTTGTGACAAAAAAAAGTCACGTAAGTGGTCGCATGGGGTCAGCGCTCAAGAGAGAAGTGACACATGCACCATCGTTAGCTAACCGGCAACCACTTGTTAGGATACTTCAATTGGAGTTAGGAAACTACCAAAAGCGTCGTTGCATTCCTGGAACTCTAGCACATTTTTTTTTCGGTCTGAAAGTAATTTGACCCCATGCGACCAATTACGGGTTAATTTATTATCGATGCACCTCAGTTTGCGTGCAAGTGAAATTCCCGTTATCGATAGCGATGATGATGTTGAACCTGCAGCGGAGCAACCGCTGACTTCGTCACTGTCATGGTACCCTGGTGCAACTGCAGCGGGGAATGCACCGCGTGTCGCGTGACCAAGCCTAAAATAATAATTAAACTAATAATTACTTAATGTGTCAATATTATATTTTAATCAAATAAAAAAAATCGACCGAACTATCTCAATGTTGCGTAAACCTCAACATCGGCAGTGGTGCGGTTAAACATTAAGTTTAGTTTGAAAAAGCCTACTTAAGGCGCTATATCGAAAGTAATTTTACCGCAAGGGCAATTTTATACTTAATTTATATGAATGAATACGCTGCGGCCAGAAGCTATCGGCTCGCTCGGAAAACATGCGAAAAAACGTATTTATAATCATTTAAAAAATAACTAGGAGCATTTAAGCAAAATGCTTCTATACGATTTTGAGTTGCAAAGGTGTCTATCAATTAGACTAATTTCCTACAATACACCTATTTTCGTTTAAAAATAATCTTCAAATTTCGTATTTTTAAGAGGTCATTTCGAAAATTAAATGTATCGAGGCAAAATATATTAATCGTGTTTCTAGTTCTTCTCAAACCTAGATAAAGCTATGAAGATATGTATATCCCATTACCAGATTTGTAACATTTCTGAGGGTCCTATAAGTATTACGTCAAAAAGGACAGTTTTTTCAATATAGCGCCTTAAATAAAATTTTATAAATTAAAGTTTATTTATTTGTCTTTTTCAGATTCGGAAGAAGATATTGCCAAAGAATTCGTTGCATTTACAAGTATGGAGTTGTGAGTTGTGAGCGGACAATTATTTAGTTTGTATTGAAAGTAATGTCTAACATAATATATTCTGTGGTAATGTGTACGACCATCTTGTAGGTATATGCAATAGCCGCAGTACTAAGTGCGAGCAAATGTGAGTACTCGCTGTGAAAAGGCAAACTGCAATAATTGATCGTCATCATGATGTCGCAGATAGCACTTATGTACTGTAAAAAAATATGCCGTAATTATAATTATTTTAGCTTTGTAGTTAGTACATACCCCCAAAAATCACGTTTTTCCTAGTTTCCCTATTAGACACTTTTAAGGGTTTAATTTAAGAAAAAGTGAAAATCATTACGTATTACTTAAATAAGTTAATAGTACTTACTAGCATTTCTATCTATTTAGATAATAAAAAAGCTTAGAAAGTGCTTATTTTCCCCCGACTTACCCTATCTGCCTAATATATTCGGTTTAGTGTAGGCATATTTTGTAGCTTATAGTTTCATAGACTATGTCTGTAACCTCTAGATTACCTACTAGGTACTTAAGGCCGTCCCCCGAGCAAACGACCTTGGCCATACATTTGCCGCGTTGCCGAGATCGCGCCAAAACCCTATTATTTTTATTATCTTACTTCAAAATTGTCCTAAAAAAAAATTAAAACGGGGAATATGTAGTTTATGATATTGTCGATCTATTGGCGTGAGTTTCAAATAAAAGTAATTTGTAAATGCTAAGGAGATGCTGAATGTGTGCTTGAATTTTAATAAATTGGTATTACTTTGGAAGCTGATATCATGAGTATAATAAACAAAAATAGAAAATTTAAAACGGGGAAAAGAATGTTGATATACTGAAGATTATTGTTGTTTTTATTATAACTTTGTAGCTTTCAGATTATGAGTTTATAGGGTTTTAAATACGGCCAATTACGGAATCCCCGGAGGGAACGCCCTTAAGCTAGTAAAATCGCAGTGATATTATGTTAAATCATCTTATTATATTTATTGTAAACTTATATTAATTGTCGAAAACTAATAATTATTAATGCTGGTATGGATGTTTTTTATAACTGGACAAACCTCAGGATTCGTTGTTCACTCGGCATAATATTATAATATTAATAATTATTATAATAATTATTTTTTTTTGTATCACCAAGAAATATCGACGGTGGAAATTTTAAATATCGTAAGGGACATTTTGTCGTAAGTACACTTTATATACCATCCGATAGCATTTTTTCTCCTCTATCGATCTGTATATTTAAAATTTTGATATCTCTTCAAATATAGGAGATATAGCATAATTCACTTTGTCGTAACATACAAAAAAAAATTAACAATTATGCCGTAAGGGTCATGACCTTGATAATACTATTTTTTGGCGTCGTAAGTCTTTCTAACTGTGAGAGATATGTGTAGTAACATCCAATCTAAACTAATATAGCCCCTTACGACATATTTTAAAAGGTATTTTTTTCTTACTATTAATCATGAAGTCCTTTACGACACTGTTCAGAAAAAAAATCTTAAACATCAGCTGATGAACTTTGTCGTAAGTAACGACCTAGGCTATAATAATTATTGCAACATGTTACTTACGACAGCCGATAGACACTTGAAATATTCACAAAAATTTTAATAATATATATTTTTTTCATAATTTGTAATAAAAGTAACATAAAATAAATATTTAAAAGGGGTTCCCACACAAAAAACTAAATTTTTGCCTATTTTTACGCGGCCCTACTCGCACTTGACCGATTTTTTTTTAATTTTTCCTGAGATTACACACAATTAACGAAGTGAATTCCTTCCTTCTAAATTTCTATCCTTCATAAATTTCAGCCTTCTAGGTCATCTAGAAGTGGGTTAGAATTTTAATCTATAGATTAATCAGTCAGTCACCAAATTTGTCACGTTTATGTGAAATAGTTTCTGAATTATGAGGGGGTCAAAAGTGACTGCAAATGGTTCGTGTAATATTACACACGGTGCTGCTCGCCAGTACTGTTTTACTTGAATTTGGCTTGGCACGCTACCGCTGTCTAGATGTCAAATATTAAATTAAAAAAAAATCTACTCCCTAATAATTAATAAAAGGAAAAGGGAAGGAGAAGGTAAGAGGAAAGAAAAATGACGTGAGTTCACAAGAGCATGCTCAATATTCAGATAGTGTAGTAGTTCCTATGAAATCTCTGTACGAAATAAAACTACTAATTTCAACTACAAAATATACAGATTTAAAACGATTGTTATACTCAAACGGTACGATTCCAAAACGGTTTCATGCTGAATACCTTAACCTTCGTCATTTGACTGAATTCCCAGACACGTAGACCCTTATTTTATTCCTTTATTTAAGCGAACGTCTTCATCATAGTTTAGCTTCAATGTTTAGTTTCAGTTCAATCATTCGAAAATCTAAGATTCATACAAACTTTTATCCCCTATTCTATCTCCTTAGGGGTGGAATTTATCAAAATCCTTTATTTGGGGATGCTTATGTCATAGTAACTTTATGCATCATACATGCAAAGTCTCAGCCCGGTCAGTTTAAAATTATTATTAAAGTTTCATAAAAACTTTCATCCCCTTTTTTTATGCCCTCGGGGGTAGAATTGATCAAAATCCTTTCTTAGCGGATTAAGGATCCTTAATCCGCTAAGAAAGGATTTTGATACAACAAACGTGATTTATCTGAATTTTTTTACTCGTAGGTAATCCATAATGGCAACATGTAGGCACTTGAAGTAAACACAAAAATCCTTAATAATAGTTAAATTAGGAAGCTCATGAAAATTTTACCCCAGCCAACCCATATTTTGTAGTTATTTTATAATTAAAATTTAGTATTTCGCAAAAAGATGTAATTTCAATGAAAACAATTATGTTCTTGGAAATTACTTCATTATCTTGATTATTAAGTATGCTTTACAACATTAAAATGCCAGATGGTTCAGACTATTCGGTGGTTACAACAAAATACTTCAAAAAGGGCCACGTGTAAGGGGCGTTTGTTCTAAAATTCCCGTGTGTAAGGGACATCATCTCCTAAACTATTGCGTTTTTCTAAAATTACTTGACTTATAGCTGTAAATGATGTAATTCGAAACAAAACTGTCTGGAAATTATTTTAATAGGTTGTAAAATGAAAGAGTTATGCCAGTTTGAAAATAAGAAAAATGTTATTTTGCTCTCCTGTAAAGTCGGGGTTTGTCCCTTACGACGTTTGAAATTTCCACCGTCGATATAATTAAATATTATGCAGATGATGAACAAACGTATTTTGGTTGCCTTTTGCCCCAGCATAAGTCGTAACCCAACCAACTTACCAAACAATTTTCTGACAGTCAGTACCTCCTCGTTCAACGGACATACCTACCAACCACTACTACCAGGAAAAATCACAGATTAAGGTATTGGGCAAAATACTATTAGAATCATGTTATGCTGTAGCTAGGAAATAAACCGAGGAACATAGTATTGTTATTATCATTAGAATATATTTCGAGGTTTACTTGCTATGATGCCATTGCATTGTTATAAAACTACAATTTATTATGACGAAAACATAAAAGTATATACACCAAAGATATAATATAAGAAACTGCTGCAAGTTTAGGAGTCCTAAACTTGCAGCCGCATAGACAATAATAATATCCATACTAATATTATAAATGCGAAAGTGTGTCTGTCTGTCTGTCTGTTACCTCTTGACGCCCAAACCGCTGAACCGATTTTGCTATGGCATGGAGATACCTTGGGTCGGAACCCAAGGTTTCTCCATGCCAAATTATCTATGTCCTTTCCCTCGGGAAAGGACATAGGATACTTTTTATCCCGGAAAATGGTACGGTTCCCGCGCGATAAGCTAATTTTGGCGCAATGGAGTTGCGGGTGTCATCTAGTTACCTATGTAATTACCATGCTAATATAACAAAGTCAGCAGAATTTGCATAGTTATCCACTACTTGTATACATATTTTTATTAGTACGAGTAGTACAAATTATTAGGTAAGTATTGTAAAAAACAATTTGTCTTTAACTCGACTTATTCATATTTTGCAAAAGCTCAGCTTTGGTTACTTTGATTTTTTTTCAATGTAAGTGTATAATTATTAGGTACTGACTTCTCAGTCAGTACCTAATAATTATACACTTACTAAATAATACTGACTGTGTATTATTTTGGAGGTCTGAAAAAATATGAACCAATTCATACAGTAATAATTAATAATTATTATTGAGCAAAACATAGCCAGCACAATCTAATGATGAGTCTTGATAGTCTAAAATAGTTTATTTTTAGACAATTTTAAGCGAATATTCTATTTTAAGAAAGTTAATGTAAGATGTTTTATTTTAAATTAATAAATAGTAATAAAAATGATGTTGTTTTATTTTCTTACCTTAACTCTCTCGTTCCATTCGATTGTTCTGGACCTAAAAGTTTTGAAACTGATCAAGATGGAACTTTGTCGATATTGTACCCAGCACATTTTCAAGCTGTAAGCTAGTAAAATCACCTAGGAAGTACTTTCGAGTTAAACCAAAGGCATTTAGTAAAGTGGGTGATTCACTTATTAACACCTTCACTGCGGCAAGTAAAATCTTAAACCTTCGTCTGGTGCGGCGGCGGGCCAAAGTGTGCCCCCAATGATTTTTCCGCCAGTGCGGGGTAGGCCTTTCTCGACCCACCAGCACAAGGTTAGATTAAATTACTATAACTTTGCGAAAACATAATGTAGGTGTACAGTTTTTAGAATGTTGGAATAACCTTGAACCCAACTACTTTAGATTTGATTCGCCCCGGGATCTGCCAAACAGGAAATGGGAAATAAACCAGGGAAAGTGGCGGGCCGATATCGACCTGAACCGCACTAGAAAGTATTTTTAGTAGAGATGGGAAAGACAAAAATAAGGGGATATCGAAAATATATATTTTTATTAATATATTTAAATTCCTGTCTTTAAAACACAAATCCCGTTTTTGTTTGCACATTCTGCAGTATGTTTTATTTTTTTTTAATTTCTTTTTTGATTCGACACTCCTCATGGTTTCTCCCAGTTTTTCATATCACCCTGCACAATTTCGCCGTTTAACGCTCATCTCAAGGACATGATCTTTTGTTTCCTGCTATCGTGCGTTGTTAATTTTATAAAATTAATAATTATTGTGTTCTAAAAAGATAAAACCGACTTCAAAATCGTACGTAATTGAGAATTAAAATTACCTATTTTAAACACTACTGAACCGATTTTGATGAAACTTGCAGTATTCCCCAGGTTAAACAGTACCCAGTACAAAAAAAAAAAGAATTACTTTAATCGGACTAGTAGTGTAGAAGATGTGCGAACACAAACATGAAAACATACATATGAATATGTATGTCACTTTAGAAATTTGCCACATTTGTTCAGATGCTGATAATATAGACTAAAACATATCAAAACTAGGCAGTTCTGAAAATAATACATACGAGTACAATATACAGGTTGAAATGATAACCTTTTTTTGAAGTCGGTTAAAAAACGCGACGTACGTCAGCTACGTCTTACGATAGATTGCATATCACTAACTGGCGAGGCGGACGCTCGGTGCGGTATCGGGTCGCCAACCGCCTGCTTGTACGGCGGGCTGCAATAGGCCCACTGCCGCACTGAGTTGATTTTTGACACCTCCAGTGCGTGGTAGGCCGAGAACGACCTGCCATATTTTTTTATAGGAAAGACCTATAATTTTGAACACAATCTCAAATATATATTTGCCTCTGTCGTACCTCTACAAACACCTGAGATAATCGTTCCGCACCGAGTGAGAGAACATAGTTTTCTTCGTCCGCACCAGCTGAAATTCCGCGGATAATGACCCTCTCTTAGGGCCTGATTACACGTCTACCGAGTAGAGTGGCGAGACAGCGCCCTCGGCCGGGCACATAATATACATAGTAAAATATATTATATTACAGAGTGCTGGGCCGAGGGCACCGAAAATCAGGTTTTAAGGGGTTGTTTGAGATCACTTTGACATAAATTAACCTAAACCTGTTCTGGTATGTATATATTTTAAGATGCGACGTGATTTATATTTTCTGATACAATATCTTAACACCTACATAATATCGACGGTGGAAATTTCAAATGTCGTAAGGAACAAACCCCGACTTTACAGGATAGCAAAAAAATATTTTTCTTACTTTCAAACTGGCATAACTCTTTCATTTTACAACCTATTAAAATAATTTCTAGACAGTTTTGTTTCGAATAACATCATTTACAGCTATAAGTCAAGTAATCCTAGAAAAACGCAATAGCTTAGGAGATGATGTCCCTTACACACGGGAATTTCAGAACAAACGTCCCTTACACGTGGCCCTTTTTGAAGTATTTTGTTGTAACCACCGAATAGTCTGAATCATCTGGCATTTTAATGTTGTAAAGCATACTTAATAATCAAGATAATGAAGTAACTTCCAAGAACATAATTGTTTTCATTGAAATTACATCATAGGAGATTGCGAAATACTAAATGTACCCCCGAGGGGATAAAAAAGGGGATGAAAGTTTTTATGAAACTTTAATAATTTTCGGCCGAGCCGATCAGTTTAAAATTGTTAAAGTTTCATAAAAACTTTCATCCCCTTTTTTATCCCCTCGGGAGTAGAATTGCATGTATGATGCATAAAGTTACTATGACGTAAGCATCCCCAAATAAAGGATTTTGATAAATTCCACCCCTACGGAGATAGAATAGGGGATGAAAGTTTGTATGAATCTTAGATTTTCGACTGATTGAACTGAAATTAAACATTGAAGCTAAACTATGATGAAGACGTTCGCTTAAATAGGAATAAAATAAGGGTCTACGTGTCTGGGAATTCAGTCAAATGACGAAGATTAAGGTATTCAGCATGAAACCGTTTTGGAATCGTACCGTTTGAGTATAACAATCGTTTTAAATCTGTATATTTTGTAGTTGAAATTAGCAGTTTTATTTCGTACAGAGGTTTCATAGGAACTACTACACTATCCGAATATTGAGCATGCTCTTGTTAACTCACGTCATTTTTCTTTCCTCTTCTCTTCCCTTCCCCTTCCCTTTTCTTTTTATTATAATATTAGGGAGTAGATTTTTCTTTTATTTAATATTTGACATCTAGACAGTGGTAGCGTGCCAAGCCAAGTTCAAGTAAAACAGTACTGGCGAGCAGCACCGTGTATAATATTACACGAACCATTTGCAGTCACTTTTGATCCCCTCATAATTCAGAAACTATTTCACATAAACGTAACAAATTTGGCGACTGACTGATTAATGTATAGATTAAAATTCTAACCCACTTCTAGATGACCTAGAAGGCTGAAATTTATGAAGGATAGAAATTTAAAAGGAAGGAATTCACTTCGTTAATTGTGTGTAATCTCAGGAAAAATTAAAAAAAAATCGGTCAAGTGCAAGTAGGGTCGAGCAAAAATAGGCAAAAATTTAGTTTTTTGTGTGGAAACCCCTTTTAAATATTTATTTTATGTTACTTTTATTATAAATTATGAAAAAAATATATATAATAAAAAAAATTGTGAATATTTCAAGTGTCTATCGGCTGTCGTAAGTAACATGTTGCAATAATTATTATAGCCTAGGTCGTTACTCACGACAAAGTTCATCAGTTGATGTTTAAGATTTATTTTCTGAACTTAGTGTCGTAAAGGACTTCATGATTAATAATAAGAAAAAAAATACCTTGTAAAATATGTCGTTAGGGGCTATATTAGTTTAGATTGGCTGTTACAACACATATCTCTCACAGTTACAAAGACTTACGACGCCAAAAAAATAGTATTATCAAGGTCATGACCCTTAAGGCATAATTGTTAATTTTTTTGTATATTACGACAAAGTGAATTATGCTATATCTCCTATATTTGAAGAGATATCCAAATTTTAAATATACAGACCGATAGAGGAGAAAAAATGCTATCGGATGGTATATAAAGTGTACTTACGACAAAATGTCCCTTACGACATTTGAAATTTCCACCGTCGATATTATGAGGCTATGACTTTTGGACTGTTAGGGACTAGAGTTAAATACTAAATAGGTCTAGGTCAGGCGATAAAGCGTGGTGCGTTATCATTGTGCAGTTTCGAGGAATGCCAGGATGACAGGAATGTAAGGAGTTTTCAATTTGCCACGCGAGTGCCAGCTGTATGTGAAGGTCGCCTGTCGCCGCTGTATGAAATATGCACACGAACATATTTTCATGTTTGAGTTTCCACGATGGAGTTTGAAACGTGGTAAAACTACACTTTCGCAGTTCGCTGTACGTAAGTCGAAATATGACTGAGCAACTTCTATTTTTTATTTATTTTTATTTATTGTGAAAATCAACAGCTTACATACTAATTATAAAATTTATAAAGAGTCTTTACCTAACAATAAAGCCAATAACAGGTTTCCCATAATATAATATGATATAAACTATGATGTAGTACAAACTAAAACCTTAAAAAAAATAAAGGCACATTAATATTAAAATTAAAAGTCCAGAAAGAAGAGGCAGCAGGGCAATCGCGTTATTTTTAAACGTTTCAATTCAGGTTCACATCTGCTTTGGTTGTGGTTCAGTTATGGTTTGGTTCCGCTGCGTCTGAACAAATTTCAGTATCGTGCTATCGTTTCAACCGTAACTCAACCTTAGATGAAACTAGAACGAAGCGCAACGTTTGACCTTTAGACAGACATTACAGCGGACCAATCAGCGCCCTTCTGATTTAGTTTTCATTGGCTTAGATATGAACAATTTTTTTCCGATGCGTTAATTGGTCAATTGACAAATTGTTTATTTACATATGGATCATGGATGAATATGACACGAGTGAAGTTGTTTTGGTAGTTATGAATGTGAATGATTATAACTTGGAGCTTTTAATTTACGTAGTTAAATTCATATTGTTTTACTATATTTTACAAACGCCATAAGTGTTGAGTAGTGACTACTGACTTGTGACAAAAATTTTTTGTGGCGCAGAAAACATTTACGTAAAGAAATAATGTCAAAATTCAATTCACTTTTTAACAAACTCAAATAGGTAGTCCGTAGTGTTATTTTACAGCTTTGAAGTAAAACATAAGCTTATATTATAATTTGATTATAGCTTATGTTATATTTTTCCATCGATTTTCGTCGATTTAACACACCAAAATAAGAAACGATTCAGAAACGTGCGAGTAGAAGTTGCATTGTATCAACTTTTTGTTTTGACAGCGTTTGCGCTTGGGCTGAGGTTCAGTAACGTCTCAACTAGCTGTCAAAACGTTAGCGCGATACCGAATCGTTCCAAAAGTCGATCAACGTCCGAGTTTCGTTTTCGGTTCAGTTGAAAAAATTTAGCGCGATTGCCCTGCTGGTCGAAAAGTTTAACCAGTATAGTACAGTTGCTGTTAAGTTCAAGATTAAGATAAAGTATCTCTCATTAGTATACTTAAAATATTACACATAATATTCAAACCTTTTTTATAATACTTCGATCACATATTATATACTGTGGTCGAAGCTGAGTAATGAGTATAATTAAGTTAAACGGCCTATCCACATCTCCATGTCACGACGTCGTCAACATGGAACGGTGCGGTAGCGTGACACGGTACGTTGACGTGACGTGAAAATTTACGTAAACGTAACGTGAAAATGCATGTCACGGTGTAGCAAAATATTTCGTCTTCTTTTTCTTAATTAATCTCTCTCTCCGTTTTCTTAACAATAGTAGAAGCAGAATACGTACCTATTGTGAGGTCCATATTATCTAGATATGTAGTGAAGAATGTAGCAGTTTTTCAAGGCAATGTTGCTACATCAGGACGTGCATTTTTACGTTACGTTGACGTTAAATTTTCACGTCACGACAACGTACCGTTCGCACGTGGACGACGTCGTAACGTGGACATGTCGAGGACAGGCCCTTAGTCAACACCCAATTATTTCTGTAATTAAAGAGGACGTAGCTGGGTAATTGTCAAGAAATTCCGAAATTTGGTTATCCTAAAATGACAAAAATATTGAAATGGTTAGATTATTAGATAGGTTCTTATTTGAATTAGATAGTACCTACTGACTACTAACGTTACTAGAAGTTGTTATGTGGTGGTTCTCCATAATTATCGCCTAATTAAAATTATTCAAAAAATCCACCATCAATTTTGATGAGGGGGAGATACTAAATAAAGAAAATCCGAAAAGGACTCGTCACTCGTGCCATAATCTTACTTTTTAAACGATTATATTGCTTAAGGAAATAACTCTCGAAAGCCATGTAATCTGTACAACAATCAGTTAAAATATTTTTTTTAGTGTGAGGGAGCGAAATTAAACCTTATATTCATAAAACCGTTTTTCCAGCCAACACCTGATATGAGCACAATTACAGAAAATTTTCCGATTTAATAAATTGACGTTAAGGTACAAGTTGGAACCGAGCGACACGCGACAGCTGCAGACGACGTGTCGTCGCGACACTACTGGTTTCTGTCTATGAAACACCCTCCGCAGCTAGCGACACGAAGCGAGCGACACTTATTCATAGAAATATAATAAAGAAACCATTAGTGTCGCGACGACACGTCGTCTGCTGCCGCTTCATGTAGCCGGCTTCCAACTTGTACCTTAAGTGCCGACTTTCAAAAACTTTTAGTAGGTAGCATTGGAGTATTTTATTTAAAATGCGATCAAATATCAATACTCAACTGCCATTAATTATACTTTATAGTGTAAGGGAATTTTTTTTTGCGAGACACATATTAATACAAATACAAATATTATTATTATAAATATTCATTGGTATTCATTATAAAAATATGCCACAACGCCATCTGTTAATGGCTAGCAATATTACTTGTGAACAGTAGATCTAAAAGCGTTGCAGGAAGTTCGTGAGTCATGAGCTTTAAAGCTCTGATGTCAAGTGTCCCGCTTATGAGTTCAGGAGTGGGAGCATAGATGGCGCTTTGACGAAGTCATATTTAAAACCAAGTCTGCTGACAGGAAAGTTTTATCGTATAAAGTCCGGTCGCCGGGTACTTTTCTATTGATGCCAGTTGCCAATTGCCAGTTGCCAGTTGCCACACTTTGTCCGCATTCGAAAATTTTCTCGATTGCCGGAACGCGTCGTGGCCGTTTTTATTGGGGCGACGACGCGAGTTTCGCGTCGTGGCCGTTTCACTATGACCGCAGCGCGTTGTGAGCCATTTTTTCGCTCACTGAGCGTTTTCGGTCTTTGAGCGTAACATATACATTAAAACAGGACAGGACTGGAGACTTGTGTGGTCTGCCACTCGCCTGACAGTCTGGATCCAATGAAAATCAGGGACTGCGAACTGCGGTCATTACCTACCTGAGTGGATGCCAATTCAGTTTTTGATCATTACACTACCTGCCTTACTTTATTGGACTTTAAAATAGTACTCGTATTATTGTGCCAATATTAACCCTAGTGAACTACTCTTCTTGGGAGTTACGTTCGAACTACTCATACGCTTTAGAGGCGCATCGGATTGTAAAGCAATTTTTTGCAAAACTGAAAAAGCTTAGCTTGTTTTTCTTTATCAACGATATACCTACAAATGTTTTCTTTAATAAAAACTTAAAACATAATCAAATTCAAAATATTTTCACTTTATAAATGAATAAAATATACCATAGCCCTTACGAAAACTTATTAATTTTACAGTGGTTCTTAAATAAAATAATGCAGTCAACACCATGAGTCAACACCATATTTTTTTTCATGTACATAAATAAGTATGAAAACGATAAATATAAAAAACTAATTTGTAGAATACAAAGTTTAAAAGCATTTAAAACAATAATCAATTTTACGTTTCAAATACATATATTTTATTTAATTCCATAGAATTTTCGCACTTAGCTTAGTATTTTTTAGTCTTTAACATGTTTTTTTTATTATTACTAGCTGTCCCGGCAAACGTTGCTTTGCCATAATATAATTGCCATATTATTTTATTGAAGTGACTAAATTAGTATATCCCGTCGCACAAACAATGGTCGCCGTCAGTCTCAGGTTGTAATAATTTACTATTTTATTCAACAAACTAGCTGCTGCCCGCGACTTCGTACGCGTTAACATAGTATAATAACAAAGATGGATAGCTTTCCCCTTTTTGTGGTTCCTTATACAAAGGGTAAAAACGGGACCCTATTTAAGCAAACGTCAAACGCAAACGTCAAAAAACTTTCATGTTTCTAACTCAAGAAATGATGGACTTTCATTGAATCTTTCAACCCCAATTTCACCCCTTTGGGGGTAGAATTTCCAAAAACGCTTAAATACGTATCCATTCATATTTAATCAGTAACCCAAAAATAAAGTTTCATGTTTTTAACTCAAGAAATGACGGACTTTCATTCAAACTTTCAACCCCGATTTCATCCCCTTGGGGGTAGAATTTCCAAAAACGCTTAAATACCTATCCATTCATTTTTATTCAGCAGTCCAAAAATAAACTTTCATGTTCCTAACTTAAGAAATGACGGACTTTCATTTAAATTTTCAAACCCTATTTCACCCCCTTGGGGGTAGAATTTCCAAAAACACTTAAATGCTTATCCATTAATTTTTAATCAGTAACTCAAAAATAAAGTTTCTTGCTTCTAACTCAAGAAAGGACGGACTTTCATTCAAACTTTCAACCCCGATTTCACCCCCTTGGGGGTAGAATTTCCAAAAACGCTTAAATACGTATCCATTCATTTTTAATCAGTAACCCAAAAATAAAGTTTCATGTTTCTAACTCAAGAAATGACGGACTTTCATTCAAACTTTCAACCCCCATTTCACCCCCTTCGGGGTAAAATTTTCAAAATTCCTTCCTTAGTGTGTGTCTACTTAATAAAACAACCCTACTCACCAAATTTCGTGGCTGTAACTTTAACGGTTTTTGCTCAGCGATGATGAATCAGTCAGTCAGTCAGTCAGTCAGGACATGTAATTTTATAAGTATAGATGCACTATCAATATAAAATGTGTCCCGACACCGGTGTCCGATCCTTTGATGTCATGACCTATGGCATATTTTATCGGCAAATTGGCTCTCAATTTTTTTCTTTCTCTCACGGTTGTAAAATGGCAGCCATTTTAGTTTTTCTCGGGCTTTCACACTAATCTGACCAGTACTTCTCACGTAAATATCCTATGAAGATAGAAAAGGTCTCATTTGATAGCTAAACTTATGGGCTACGCTTATACAGGCAATATGTTATAAACTTCATGGAATTAAACATAGAAAAACCAAAGTTTAAGATTTTTTTTGTATTTCTTAATTAATGGCTTTTTGTGAAAAATCGAATACATTAAACTGGTTCTTTTTTATTTAAAAAAGATAGAGGAGGTTTTCATCTTAAATAAATTCTTTACTTCAATGCTCTTAGTTAGATGGTTTAGAAGTTATAATGATTTTCTTATGAAGTATAGGTCGGATTAGTATGAAGCCAGAGATTTGTTCAAATTGTTTTCCTCCAACTTATGAAAAAAAATATTTCTGATTTCATACTAATCTGACCTATACTTCATAGGAAAATCGTTATAACTTCTAAACTATCTGATTTAGAGCATTAAAGTAAAGAATTTATTTAAGATGAAAGCCGCCTCTATCTTTTTAAAATAAAATAGAACCAGTTTAATGCGCTCAATTTTTCACAAAAAGCCATTAATTAAAAAATACACAAATTTTTTTCTTAAGCTTTGGTTTTTCTATGTTTAATTCCACGAAATTTATAACATATTGCCTGTGTAAGCACAGACCACAAGTTTTGCTATCAAATGAGACCTTTTTTTATCTTCATAGGATATTTACATGAGAAAAACTAAAATGGCTGCCATTTTACAGCGGTGAGAGAGAAACAAAAATTGAGAGCCAATTTGTCGATAAAATATGCCATAGATAATGACATTAAAGGATCAGACACCGGTGTCGGGACACATTGTATAAAGTACCGAGTAGCCGATTCTCAGACCTACTGAATATGCATATAAAATTTGGTAAAAATCAGTAAAGCCGTTTCGGAGGAGTTCGTGGACTAACATTGTGACACGAGAATTTTATTTATAAGATTTAGCCACAATATTTCATTAAATCTTCGTTTTAGACAATTTTCATTCAAATAATATTAAATTTCACAATTATCGTACAAATAGTCTTTGGAGGCCCACATTCTTACAACACACCATGTTTTTATTTATTTTGAGGTTTTTTAATAATGTAATTTATAAAAATACAAGAATTTAAATAAAACATTATTTTTTTTAATGACTGTCGGTGTTGATTATCCGACAACCTTATGCCTATATCATGATAACATCATACGGGAAAAGACCTTTTTTTTTTTCGGCGCTTCAATATATGTTCCGGCTTCGCTACTGATTGCTTTTCGGCACTTGCTCCACAATCTTCCTCGCCATCTTCATGAAAGTCGGTCTGCGTTTTTTATTCTTCATTATGTCATGTCTTTAATGGTGTCTGTTGTTATGACTTGGTCTATTTCTTCTTCTGTTTCCCTTCTGAGTGTTCCATAAATGGGACATTCTGTGAGACAGTGCAGAACTGTTTGAGTTGTGAAGTTGTCACATTTGCACGCCTTGCAGTTCTCCCTCAGTTTCATTCGGTCCAAGTAAAAAAAAACGTTACCTACAAAATAAATGTATTAAATAAAAATTACATAAATATTGAAATAAATCAAAATGCCGCAAATGTTTGTTCTGCGTAAAAGTTGCACTTAAACTTCTCATACGCTTATGGAGCGCACAGGATGATTGTACTAGTAAAACTAATAAACCTACCGTTTTGGCTTGGTTGCCATACTGACCATATCTATAAAATGGGAGATGTACGAGAAGCATGATACGATACGAGCGAAAACGAAAAAGAGGCAAGAATTTTTGTGTTTCGTTGGCGCCTTTGAGGCGTAGAGTAGTACACTAGGGTTAAATAAGTATGTTATTGTTTTAGGTTATTGTTTTTTTCGTATACTTAGAGGATACTTTGTAATTATTTATTTGTTGTGGATTGTTTTGTAATTTGTACCAGTTGTCAAAATTGTTTGTACGTTCTACTTCTTAGGTTTTTTAGTGTTATTATTATTATTATATATTTTTTTAGTTATAATGTCTTGTGGTGTAATGTTTAAAAAAGAGGAATAAACGTTTATTTATTTATTTACTCAATTAAAATATGTATTGATATCTCAAACACCTACCTGTGACTACAAGGTCGTAAGTGAAAGGGTCAAGTAGGTTTTATTAGTACATACATAATAGTGAACGTTTTTGCAAAGTTATAAAATATTTGTAACTATCGCATTTAATTCGAAAGAATATAACATCGTAAAGTATTTGTTATTATTTGAAAATTTCTATAAAACTATTCAAAAATATTCGAAAGTAACATTCCCTGATGGCTGATCGTAATCTAAACTAAATTAATTACTTACTTAGTTGCAAGTTGTGAATTCGGTGAAATTAATTTTTAACTCGTCAGTCCTGATTCCTGATCCCCAGAGCTTAGCGTGTTCTTAATACATTTAAAGTATGACATATTAAAAAAAATAAGATTTTTTTAACAATCATAAGTATGTTCACGTGAATCGTGATATACTTAACTAAAATTTATGTAAGGACATTATACAGAATACCAATTAGCAAATATTAATTAAAAAAATATTTAAGTAAATGCAGGGCAGATAAAAGTAGTATTTTTTGTTTAATGACACGAAAAAGAACTCTTCTCGACCTACATTTCTATTATTAGATGATGATGTTAGTGAACGTTACACATCGCTGGATTAAAACGCCACGAGTTTCAGATCTCTAATGATGATGCGGCAATGAACACAAAATGGGCGTCCGTTTCGTGTCCACGCTTCTATTTATAATACGTCCGCTATAAAAATTGTTAATTATGGAAATACAAAGCCTTTAGGTTTCTGCGAGAATTTTCTTTGTCACGGAAACCTCCTCGAGGAAATTTTTAACACTTTACTTATTAAGTATCGCTAGTACCAAAGACACCTAAAGATAGTTTAAGCTGTTGTTTTTTTTAAATAGTAGGTCACCCAGGAAAACTTCAGTTCGTTGAGTTTGGAATTTCAGACAAACAAGGAGTGAGACCAATAACTCCGTTAGCATCGTTCATTACGCGTAGCGTCGGTAGCGTTCCGGCGTAGCGCGCTACGAAGCCAAATAAGAAATTTTAAAGTCGCGAAGGGGTCAGTTAAAAAAGAGGTCTAATCAGTTCTGCGAGCACGCGTTACGCACTTACATAATGAAAGGGGGAAGGGGGGCGGCCGGCCCCTCGGGGGGGGGCGAGGGGGCCGAGGGGACGTTATCTGCGTATAGGGTGTCCAGCCGCCCCGATCGATAGCTACGTGTGGACTTTATGTAAAAAGCCTCCACGACCATAAGTGTCTAGAAACGGGGCCCTAGGGAGGATATCTTCAATTTTCGAGAATTTCCAATGGCGCGGGGCCGCTGGGCGGCGGGGAGGAGGGGGGAAGGGGGTGTCCGAAAAATGCGCACCCCTTAATTGAAATCGTTTGTTTGTCGCTTGTCATCAGCGACGATTAACATGCGACTCGGATGCCGAAGATTTAGGGGCACATGCTGGAGTGCGTCTGCGAGCTGGTAGAGCGAGTTGGTGCATGACTACAGACATCGGGCAGATTATTAGCATTTTATCTGTCTTCTTAGACATCTCGAGTGTGTAGCACTCATGATGAACGAAATTTTAAAGTATCTTCCTTTCCGATTAAAACTCCAAAGGATGACTCGGTAATTGATGATAGTTAAAAATGAGTTTAAAACATTAGAATGACCAGTCGGCGCGGTGTGAGCGGTGAAGCTGTAATGAAATACACGCTGAGGTCATTGACCCCGTCCCGAGTGGACAATTGTTGTTGAGGGTTACACTTTTATTGGGATGTTGAGTTTGTTATGATCGGGGATTTTGTATTTGTTTTTTTGTAAATATGAATGGTAATTGAGTCGCGTACCGCGTTGTTGAGATATTACGTAGAGTGAGCATTGAACAGTGAAGATAATATTATAGATAACTACATGAAAATATTCAAACATGGTTCTATAGAGGTAAAAGTGACTAATTTAACCGTAGTTTTTCGTGCAGAAACGTACAAGTGGTTCGCATGTTGCCTGTTTTTATTTTAAGACACTCTGGGAAAATTTTCTTAAAAAATCTTGTATCATTGTAGATGACAAAAATGTCTGTAATTTTCTAAGTTTTCTAGTTTGTTCATTGTAGTATTTGCATAATCGATGCTTATAGTCTATTTCATTATTCCGTATCGTTATTTGCTACACCCGGTTGTACAGTATTAATATGATATCACCATATCCCCACTTTATGTTTTTGTGATAAACGCTAATACACATTTAATTGTGGTATAATTCGAGGTGGCCGCTCGTCAAAGCGCCGTAACCGGCGAATGGCACTTATAATGTGGTTGTAAATGTTAAAATCGCACAAAACCCGGGTTAGGGCCGTTTCGTCGATGTTTGTAGCTTCATAAAACACGGCCAAATGTGTCGGACATACACTCAACTACGTATAAAGATGTTCGGACACTCGCCGCTAACGTTACTTCCATCCTACTTGTTTTAGCGATTGGCTTAGAGCAGTGTTTTTAAACTTTTTAGACGCGAACGACTTCTTTCTTTCGGTAAGTATAAAAAAATATTTCGCGACCACCCATTTCGGTCCTTTATCATGTATGTATATTTTATGTTGATAATTAATAATTATATCTTTTTGTCAAATTGCATTTTTAATCTTTATTGTTTTCTTTACCGTAATAGTTCTCTCGACCTCTGGTGACCCCCCTACAGACCCCCTACAGAAGCTTCTCAGAATTAAAAGAACAAACATGTAGAAAATTTTTATTTTCCAGTATGCCATTTACCACGTGTACGTTCCGTACCTGCTGGACGTAACGTTCGATCCACGGTACGATACACGTAAAATACGTTCGTAAAATTAAACGCCGTAAAGTGGACAGAAAGAGCGATTAGAGTACTCGCGTGTTTTATAATACACACGGCTTAAATTGCTTCGAAAATAACGAAAAGCAATCGAACTAAAATAATTGACCAATATTATTTTGTACACATCGATCTTTCAAAGTAAAATAATATCACTTCAAGCGAGTACTCGACAAAAGGTATGTCAATATTAAGATTGCAATCCATTTGTTTTACTTTGACTGACCACGACCTTTATGCAATTTTAACCTTATAAACATAAGATTACTTTCGCTACTTTCATTTTGTGCCTTAGAAATACAGATGGCGAAATGGTAATCTCAATCTCTAGAATATTTGACCTAGACGAAGTACAATGCTGTATTAAACAAAATCACCATTTTGGCTCATAATATGCATGGTCGATTTTTGAGTGTCGAAACTACGTTTTGGTCTAGGTTCTACAATAAAAAGTATGCTAAATGAGTTAGATTGGATGAAAGCTCAGTGAGAGTCAAGTATTATGGTGTAGTGGGTTTTGGTGGTACATGTGCGGGCTATCGAAGGGGAAGTGCGGGAACGTAGGTGATTCTGTCCTGAGGCTGCGTCGCCCTTGGTTACTCCGAGGGCGGCTAACATGTAAAATAGATTCTGCACGATTGAACATTGCTCCACTTTGTTTGAGTTTTATTTTTATGTCCAATTTCTTGCGTATTGTGGTGTTACCGTTATTACTATCTCGTTCTTTCAATCGACACCCCCAAACCATATAAAATATTTCTAAGATTTTATGTGGTTTGGGGGTTATATTATTAAATTAAATATGTTTATTTGGGATTATTATTTATTACTATAAATTTATTCATTTTAATATTCATAGTCACCAAAAATTTTGTGATGCCATTCTCTTAACATTTAACGTCATTAATCATAATGCTTTTAATGAATATGATACTTACTATTTGTGTAGGTATTAGTAATCAATAAGTTCGCCTTTTTCTAAAACATCGGATACATCGTTTATATTTATTTATGAATTGTAGGGATGAAAGCCGAGCAATTTGTGGGATAACCTACGTCCTACACGTACTCTTCAGTACTGCTAGGGTGCAAAGAACAGAAAATATAAAGTTAAAATGTAACAACTAAAAATCCTGCTCTGAGACTTCTGAGACTTTTGGGTGCATCACTCCATGCGATAATTATAATATCAAAAATGAGTTACAAAATTAGTAACTATTTCTAGGTCATCTGTCAATAACCTTAGATTGTCTCGTCGAATACAATGAAAAGATTTTATAACATCACATCACCCAGCGAGCAATGTCAAATCAGATGACCTAGAAATCTAGACCAAAACAACGCCGGCCTCGAACAAAAGAGAAAGTCCACTATCACTTTCGTACGACGAAGTGGAGCATACTGCAGTAGTTCTGGGGGCTACTTGTATATCTGCCCAAGATACATGGCTCGCCGCCCACGCCCGTCGCCCTCCCAACGCTAGGGTTAAAACTATGCTTCAATATTTTAAATTATTATTATAATTTAAATTTAAGTTCTCGTTAAGATAATATTATGTCAATGACCTCTGTACTTTTGTGTTGTCTGACCGACTTCTCTGCTAAAGTAGTTAAACTTACCTTTTTCCAAGTGGGAATAGAAAGTATTACATTATTATGGTCTTAATATAAAGTACAATGTTATAAAACATACAGTTTAAAAAGTGTAGCTACCGTGAAGAAAAGTACAGTAGTGGAGAAGTTATACAATCTACACTTTTGAGCTTCTGTTTAATTTGGTTATGACTCATGTGTATTATTTTTGCGGTCATACCATTATTAATACGTACAGAACATATTTAAGAAAGTAACATAATAAGTAAGCCAAGAACGTATAACCCCCACAACTAAAACTAATGTAGAACCAGATAGAACGTATGTTTAGTCCTCAAGTTACTGGTTGGTGGAAGTTTCAAATTACTGCTGCCAGAAATTTGATAAACTTAATCTCGGTCAAATCAATCTTTTGGCGTAATAAGTAAAGACTAAGTCTAAAATAAAATAATATAAAAAAAACACAATAAGCGCCAGCCCTGCGTGTCCGGCGCAGCCCTGAATCTGTAGAGTGCGTGCCCGGCCCGTAAACACCCCTACATGTGGGGCTGGACGAGGACCCCCCGAAGGGGTTCACCCCACCCCCCGCTTCCTTGTTCCTCCTTGTGCAAATTCCCCTGGCGATGGAAATGTGTTCCGTTACATTTTATACAATTTCTAGTTCAAAACTTGTCCACTGAATGTTCGACCTCGATTGACAAATCTTGGCCGGCTTCCTCGGCAGCGTTAGTTTCATTGAAACTTTTGAATTGAAATAATACTTAAAAAATATAATATGAATCTAAAAACCTTTCAAGATTCCCATAAATCACTAGATGTAAGTACTTAAAATTGTTAACCCCGGACCCAGTATTTAATCACAACTTATAATACGGGTACTATATATTTTCTTATTATTATGACGTTACAAGTCGCTTAAGCTTTTTGTGTAACCTTTATAAAGATTCAAAAATTGCTTAAGCTTTGTCCTTTGTCTTAAATGTTTAAAATTGGACATACACTTGGAAAAAATAGCATTTCTGCTGGCGTTGGCGTGGTTATACATAAGAATTATAATATTACATTAATTTATGGTGAAAGTGACATTATTCTACGAGTAAAAAGTACACAGTAAAAACCGTAGGAGGACGCACGATTTAAGTTTTTCCAATATTCGGTGCTCGGTGTACTGATGATGATAATGTCTCTCGGCCCTATGTCCAGCTGCTAGACCGACCGGTCAGCTCCTGTGTTGTACCGAAAACACAATGCCTTACAAATAAGTTATAACTGAGCAGGGCATTTTCAACTTTATTTCTTGGTATAAAAAGTTGATTTTTCATCGGATGTTTCATCTGCCCTAATCCTTTCATTTTACCCGACGAGGGAAATTAGTAAAAACTTACTGCGTTGTATTGATTTATACTATTGAACATTTAGCGTTTATAAAATAAGGGAGCAAACGGGTCACCTGATGTCCAGACCGTCGCCTATGGACACTCGCAATATCTTGAGGCCTTCGAAGAATCGCCTTTTAAGAGGGACATAATATACCCCGCGTTCCATTTAGCGTTAAAACGATCAAAACGCTCAGAATGCCTTCTATTTTGAGCGTTTTGATCGTTTTTAATGGTTTGGTCCGTCGTATTGGTCCGGAAATAGTACTGACGTTAGTTCATTCGAGGCTTTTACAGTGCGTGGCAAAAAGTTACCCAACAACGCACGATGGAAGACTGCTACTCATCAAGGTGATGAGGATGATATATTTTTCACGTGGAACAATGCCAAAAAGTTGCAGGAGATAATATGATTCCGAACAATAATTCCTCGGACCACTCCCCGTGATGCGACCGTTGAAGGTTGACAGCGAAGTCACATCTCGGCGTAATTCCAAGGGGTCCAGCTTGTTTAAAACACCATGGCATTTAACAATCCGAGCGGCCCTTCGTTGGACACGTCATACGATCCAAAGGCAGTAGCTGGTATTTTGGCAATGTATATTGTATGCGCTGTTGTATATTGTATACAATATTCATAACAATTTTCATATCATAATATAATTATTCAACTTTTCTTCGTTATTTTTTATCAGCTTATATTTTGTCTAGTTCTGGTTTTGACATGTGTACCTAGTAGTTGGGGAGGGGAAGAGGGGATTTTGAGACAAGCTCGAGCGTGTCAGATTAAGCTTGCATAGGCTTCCGACAAGTGTCTAGTTATCATGGTAGGTATAGAAATCAGATTTCTCACGTGGTGGGTTAAATTTTTTTTTTTAAATATTGAATTGCACATTTTCATCATGAAACATGTTGACAGTTAGATCATTATAATCCATACTTTAATGTATGTTTATGCCAAAGTGTGTCTTTGTCTACAAAAACGTGTGTCTTTGTCTACATATTACTTTTTTCATACCAGTCACCGTTTTTCACTCGAAAAGATGTAAAAGTTGTTTTTCTCACAATTTGCATTGGTTACAGGGGTATTTTGGTATAAGTTGACTGGGGTATTAACCGATTTGGATGATTATTACCTTTATAGCTGATTCAGTACTAGATGACGCCCGCAACTCCGTTGTTCGTTTACGGCGCGGGAACCGTACAATTTTTCGGAATAAAAAGCATCTTACGGCCTTTCCCGGGACTCAGATATAGTACCTCTATATCATATTTGGTTTGGGAGGTTTGACGACCTCCGTGGCTCAATGGCTAGAGTGTGTGGCAACTCAAGCCGGGGGTCGCGGGTTCGAATCCCGCCGACGGAACCAAAAGTTTTTCAATGTTCCTGGGTCATGGATGTGTATTAAATATGTGTATGATATAATAAAAATCTTAAATATATGTACAGTATAAAAGTATTAAATATATTTCCGTTGTCTGGTAACCTGTAACACAAGTCCTTCAGGTACTTAGCACGGGGCCAGACTGACGTGGTGTGAAGCGTCCATAGATATTAATATTCATATTAATATTAATATAAAATAGGATATTATAATTTACCGATTTATAATTTCTATCTTGAATTACTTGGTTACGATCAAGAAGTTCACCGAAAGTATTTATTTTTATTTTAGAATATTACCTATGTATTTCGTAAGAATCATGCAAATAAAAATTCATAATTTAAAAAAGCCGCCGAAACGTTTTATTCAGCAATATTATGGCGTCGCGCTGTGTGAGACGTCACGATCGTGTAAACCAATATAATATAATATTATGTTTATAAACCAATATAAACCTATATAAACCTATATAATATAATCTGTGGTGTAAATGAGTTTACTCGCCTGTGACGTCATCATGACTTTAGCCAATCTGGATCTTTTCCCAATATGTGGCTCGAGAAACAAAAAGCCAAATATATTTTTGTGTTTTTGGATATAGTAATAGGGATGATGACAAGGTCAAAGATTAGCGAATTTTGTTAATAAAATAAAGAAATCACAGTAAAAAATAAGTGTTCTCAAAATTTCAGCTCGATAGCTAGTCGATTTTTTTTTCAATTAAATTTCTTAATATTTGTAAACCATTGGATATATTATGCAATTTAAAGCAACTTTTGTTATGAAACCACTTTCATAAACGCAATATTTAATATACCTATCGAACAAAGTTCTCTCCTGATCCATACAAACTACGAAAGAGTGATGTCAGTCTTTCGTAGCACTTTGTATGGAGCGTTTCGGGCAGGTCTATTTTATGAGATGTTTGAATTGTCATATCTTGGTGAATTTTTAAGCTATCAGAGTCATTCTTTCAGCGATGTTTCTATTTTTTAAGGGTCTTTCAATTACCAATAAGAAAAAAAAATAGTCATCAAGCCTATTGTTATTATTATTAAATTTTTATTTAATCACATAAACAAACCTCATTTTATGCATTTAAAGCAATAAATCACAAAAAAAAATCATACTGTCAAATAGCCTTTCGGTTCAGCGATTTCAGCATGAAGCAGTAACAGGCAGACAGACAAACACATACACACTTTCGGATTAATAATATTAGTACGAATTAGATCTCAGGTTACCACGCATAAATAATGTCTATCTTAACGAAGTTACAGAGAAGATCTAATATCCCACCAAAAACATAAACAAAAATGGAAAGCCAAGTTCCATACAAACATTATTCTTGTCTATGGACTTCGCCGTAAAAAGGATGGAGATCTAAATGAGTGCCAAGTTCCATGGAAAATCGAAATATATATGTATAGGAACCAAATAACATTATGAACAAATAATAGAGTCTATTTCTTTGCTTTATTGAATATTTATAACAATTAATGCTATTTAAATAATGTGAGATCTTAAACAAGATTAGATCTAACTTGGCCAGTTTTCATTACATCAGTGATTTCATAAAGTTATTGAATATTTTAATTCTGATGAAAACTAGCCAAGTAGAATCTAATCTAGTTTAAGATCTCAAATTATTTAAATAACATTAATTGTTAAAGATATTCAATAAATCAAAGAAATAAACTCTATTATTTGTTAATAATGTTATTTGGTTCCTATACATACATATTTCGCTTTTCCATGGAACTTGGCACTCATTTAGATCTCCATCCTTTTTACGGCGAAATCCATAGACAAGAATAATGTTTGTATGGAACTTGGCTTTCCATTTTTACATGTTTTATGTTTTTGGTGGGATATCATTACTTTTTGCAAAGAAAACTTTCCGAGCAAGGGTAGACAGTAGACATCTTAATCTTCCCAGTTCAAACATACATAATATTCGACTATATTCAATCGCAACCTTAAGGTGTTGTTTCACCACTTCCCGACGAGTATCGGATATGCTATCCGCAACTTATCTGGCAGATACTTCATCTATCAGATAAATTGTGGATAGCCTATCTGAAACTTAACTAACAGATCCTTCATCTGTCAGATAAGTTGTGGATAGCCTATCTGAAACTAATCAGGAAGTGGAGAATTAGCCCCTAAGCCTTGTTGAGTATCAGACGAATAAAACAAAAAAAATTCAAGCGAATGGAAAAAGCAGCTACCATCAGGAGGCATTGGAATAATACGGTATAACACAAGTGTATTTAGTGTGTATAGCTGTCTAACAAACAGACAGACGGACGGTCGGACGGACAGACGGACAGGCGTATTAAAAGAATTCTGTGTCTATTCCCGGGACTCAAACTATATCTCCATACCAAATTTAAGAACAATCGGTACAAGCAATTTGGGCGTGAAGAGGTAACAGACAGACAGACATACTTCATAAAGTCACCTTCTATTAATTTCCTAAAGTTTTTTCAGTTCACAAATAACTATTTACGGTGAGCTCCCATACAATAAATGTGATTTTTTGGCCTTTTTTGCTCAAAATCAATAATGGCAGCCGGTAGATACTTGAAAATTTCACAAAATCTTTAATTATATTTTTATTTTCATAATTTATAATAAAAGTAAAATAAAATAAATATTTAAGGGGGGTCTCCATACAAAAAACACAATTTTTGCCTAGTTTCGCTCTGTCCGACTCGCACTTGACCGATTTTTTTTTTGTTTTCTGATTTTTCCTTACGCTTTCACACAATTACCGAGCTGGATTCCAAATTTCAGCCTTCTAGGTCATCTGGAAGTGGGTTAGAATTTTGATCTATAGGTCAGTCAGTCAGTCAGTGATAAAAATGTAGATTTTCGGACGTTAATATCTTAATAACCGTTTGAGCTGTGCTTATGAAATTTAGAGCATGTAGTTATCTCGCAAATAGTTTCTGAATTATGAGTGGGTCAAAAGTACCTGCAAATGGTTCGTGTAATATTACACACGGTGCTGCTAGCCATTCTGTTATGCTGGAACTTGGTTTGACACGCTACCGCGTGTCTAGATAAAATATGTAAAGTGAATATTTTTAAGAGTGCCTGTCATGTTTAAACCTTTTCATAAAGTAATGATTGCTGTTGTAACTTTTGCAGGCGTTTTGTCCCACAATCTGAGCACTTAATTTGTGGTACACTTTACGGAAAAATTATCACGCCTATGGATTTGTGCTTGAACATAGTATGTATTGTCATCGGCCAGTCAAGGTTTGGTTACTATTAAAATATTAAAAAACTGCCTTAAAGATTATTATTATTTATTACCGTGCAGAAAAACGACGCGAGCCCTCACAAAGCTCGGCTTTTTGCTAGTTAATGATGAGAGTTACAAATTACAAGAAAAATACCATACTATATTAAGAAATCTCATACACGTGTTTGACCGATATAGGTGGCACAGTATTTTGCATATTTATTCATGTGGCATAAGTGGGTCATTTTATGCTGACCTAGTAGGACGAGGAACATTGATGCAGACTGGTAGATGGCCACCTATGTAGGTGATATATTATTAGATATCTAACAATACTGCTTTTACCTCTACTCGTTAAATAAAAGCAACATTTACATTTTTTTAAATTATATATAAAAAAAAAAAAACATGGCTAAAGCCATATTATGTTTTATCATTTGTATATATTTTATTGAAACTTAATCAGGAAATGCTGTTAAAATTGAAAACATTAAACAAGTTTTAACAAACTTGTTTTGATGATGATGACTGAATGATTTTAAAAGACCAATGTCAGCTTTTCTCTTGGTCGTGTGCTATTGTAGGTACAGATATTTAATTAAAACATATTATACGCTCCCAAGGAAATTGATATTAGATAGATCGATACACATACAGTAGAAATACTTGTCATGTACAGAATTACTTGGATTTTAATTAAAACTGTTGTAATTTAGGAGGGGGCGGGGGGGAGGTAGCCACCTCTATCTTCTGCATGCCTGGTACCCCCTAGCCTGTGGGCCGGCAGGTTAGTTCTCCGCTACAAATAAATTAATAATATCTACTCATCTATACACATAGCACGCATGTCCGTACGTACGTATACAGGCGGATTCTTAACAGGCTTCATTTTTTTTGCCTTATCTACTTCTTGTTTGCTTAAAAACTACCTTGAAATCTGTTGAGTTGTTTTAAAGATTAATAAACAAGATTAGATTATGAAACAATCGCCTTGACTTTAAATACTTAAGGCCAGCCGCATAAGCACGTTTTCCGTAGGTATACCATTTCCGAATTTGTTTTTCCAAATATGTTTTATTCGGAAATCTGAATGCATGGAATCAATAGAAAATAATTTAACTGCCGCACACGTTCGTTTTTCTCCGTACGGAACGAATTCCGCACGTATGTTTCAACTTTGAAATGCAAGCCGACGGGTTCGCGCGTGAAATAAACGAACATAAAGTTTGCGCTAGTCTCAGGGAATTCTCAAATCGTATGCAGCCGGCGCCGGCCTAAAACGTCTATAGTATATAAAAACTCTATACCATGAATGTCAAAAGTGTGTGAATGTTACCGGCAACGTGTATTATATGTATTTGTATAAATACATATTATACACATTGCCATTGTATACAATATTGCCTAGGTATTGTAAACAATACCTAGGCAATGTAAGTGCACCACTGACGTGGTGTGAATCGTCCATATATATTATTATATTATTTTTATTAATGTATACAATGCCTGTGGCGTTCGGGCAATGTATTATAAATAATAATTATAATTATTAATTACACACTTTGCCTAGGCACTGTATAGAATACCTGCTGTTATCTCGGCAGAGTGTAAAATAAACTGATCTTAGACTTTGTTTACAATATTATGTGAAGTATAATAAAGAGCAAATGAAAGAAGTTTTTAACCAAATTTATAGCTTACAATCTTCTAAATCTACGCGGCCTAACTCTATCGACCCTAACTCCAACAAATTTTACATATCAGTAAGTATGTATGGCTTTGCTGCTTCGTTACTTACTTCAGATTATAAACTAAATATTGGCCTCACCCACGCATGACCGTAGCGAAACAGCGAAGCCACACAATTGCATACTTACTGATATTATTATTATCTATGGACGCTTGGCTCTACATTAGATCAGATGTCTTTTTCACAGGGCAAACCTTTTGTGGTCGTCGAGGTAATATTTTACATAAAATGTTTTTGGTGGGATAATATTATGCCAATTTATTAATGATAATAGTATCATTATCGTCACCACTTTATTTATAATGCTATGCATCATCACATATTTTCGTAAACTCATCATTTTGTAAGTGGTACGTTAGTGGTACGTATTTTACATCAAAACGTACGTAGTTCATTATTCTGCCGTTTGTGGGTCAATTTTAAAAATTGTATTGTTATTGTGAGGGTTTTAATTCGAGCTTAATAAAGTTGTATTTTTATCATGGGATTCAAAAAGCTATTTCAGACTCTGACTGAAACTCGACTAATATATTCAATCTTCAAGATGTTGAACTCATTGAAGTCATATCATCATCAATAGAACTCATGTTTAACTTACCTGGTGTCGACTTCAAAAGAATAAAATTGAGTACAGGAGCTAAAGAGATAGTTGAGGATTTCATACATTGCCTACACCTTTTAAGCATTCTATATATTGCCTAGGCATTTATACAATGCCGTATTATATAGATTGCCGGTAATAATAACGATTATATTGGAGGTTTTCAGAACCAGAAGGTTTGACCATCAACTAATGAAACGCGCTTGTTCTAATGAAATTGAGAGCCTTTGTTTAAGATAAAAATTTTAGTATGGAAACACTACTTGCAATCTTGGATGTGGATATTATACATCAGAACTATTACAATAACAGCATATTTTATTAAGTATGTCGGTTTTGGTTTATCAGATTATGTAAATCTACTCAAGACTTAATTTACTGAACGGTACTGAACGACTTAGAGTTAGTATTTTGCGAATATTTTAATTGAATTTCAAAAAGCAACAGCCTGTACATAGGAGATGTTGGATGTAAAATTTGAACGGAACACAGAGCACACCTATTATGAGACTCACACACACTCGCCGGACTGACCCGCAGTGGGCCGGCAAGGGGGGAACAGCGGGGGGGCCGGGGGGATACGACGTCCCCCTTCGGCTTAAATTCTCTTATTAATTATATGTATCTCCGACGCGTGGATTTTACGTCGTTTGCGTATGTCCTCTATTTCGGACGTTATTTGAATATCTAAAGAGTTGTGCTCAATTGTTAGGAGTTCTGTGCCACTTACGACGGTGTTAAGACAGCGTGCTGTTAAATACCGTCGTGTGTGGCACTACAAGTCAGCAGACTGGGATGAGATGCGGTCGTTTTTTGCATCCTATCCTTGGAAGCACGTGTGCTTCTCGCCGGATGATCCCGACAACACTGCCAACTCTGTTGCCGATGTGGTGATGCAGGGGATGAAACTTTTCATTCCGTCCTCCGTAGTGCCAACTGGCGGCAGATTTCGTCCCTGGTTTGGTTCATCCCCCAAAAAAGCTTCTCGCCGGAAGCAGGAGGCTTACCAATCCTGGGCCAACGCAGTATCTGCTCGGGACATATAAAAAGGAGTACAACCTTGCCTCTAGGTCCCTCAAGAAAGAGATTACTCGGGCAAAGCAACAGCACGTCAATAAAATTGGCAAGAGACTTGAACGCCTCCCCTCGGGAACCCGTGCATTCTGGTCTCTGGCCAAAGCTATTGAAGGAAATTTCTGCAAGCCAACCCTACCATCCCTACACGTAGGAAATGGATCGTTGGCCCAGGACGCAAAAGACAAAGCCGATCTTCTGGGCAAGCTCTTTGCGTCAAACTCGACCCTGGATGACGGGGGGCAGGAACCGCCGACCATACCGCGATGCACGAGCATCATGTCGGATATTCGGTTTCATCAGCGCTCAGTGCGAAAAACCCTCCGTTCCCTTGATATCCAAAAGTCGAGTGGGCCTGACGGAAACCCGCCTATTATGTTAAAAAAGTGTGCTCCAGAGTTGGCTCCGGTCTTGACGCGTCTTTTTCGGCTCTCCTATTCTACTGGCATCGTCCCGGCTTCCTGGAAAACAGCCTTGGTGCACCAAATCCACAAAAAAGGTGATCGCTCAAATCCTTCCAACTACAGACCAATCGCTATAGCCTCTCTCTTCTCGAAGATAATGGAATCCATTTCAATAGCCAGCTTCTTCGATACTTGGACGGCCAGGGATTACTAAGCGACAAACAATACGGGTTCCGTAAGGGTTGCTCGGCTGGTGATCTCTTGGCGTACCTGACTCATCGTTGGGCTCAGGCAATTGAGTCGAAGGGCTGGGCATTGGCTGTTAGTTTGGACATTGAAAAGGCCTTTGATCGGGTTTGGCATAAAGCGCTGCTATCAAAGCTTCAATCATACGGGCTGCCCGAGAAATTATAAAAGTGGGTCACTAGTTTCTTAGCGAATACTCGGAAACTCAGTCTGTTGATGCTGGTGTCCCTCGGGGCTGTGTGCTATCGCCTACTCTATTCATACTGCATATCAATGACATGTTACAGACCAACGGCATTCATTGCTATGCGGATGATAGTACAGGTGATGCTGTATATACCGGCTCCCCCAATATTTCTCGGCAAAATGTCACTGAGAGTCGAAACGAACTTGTGTCTAAGAAGGAGAATTCATTGGAGAAGGTCTCTGAATAGGGTAGACGTAACTTGGTCCAATTCAACCCCGCCAAAACACAAGTCTGCGCGTTCACCACTAAAAAGTCACCAATGGTCGTATATCCTCGTTTCGAGGGCACATCTTTAACCATCTCCCCTAGCATTGAGATACTTGGCGTCAACATATCGAGCGAAGTCCAGTTCCGATATCATCTAGAGGGTAAGGCCAAATTAGCCTCGAAGAAGCTCGGTGTTCTTAACAGAGCGAGACAGTACTTCAATCCGGATCAACGCCTACAACTCTACAAGGCGCAGGTTCGGCCTCATATGGAATATTGTTCTCATCTCTGGGCAGGGGTGCCAAAATACCAACTACTCCCTCTGGATCGTATCCAACGAAGGGCCGCTCGAATTGTTGACTGCCATAGTGTTTCGCACGGGAACATTGGATCTTGCAGGCCTGCTCGATTTTGAAATAGTCTCCGACTTTGTATACCTGGGATCCAACATCAACAATACAGGATCATGCGAAAAGGAAATTAGAATAAAAGCTCCAAAAAATATGGAAAGATCGTAACATCTCACGGAAGACAAAAATCAAACGTGTCCAGTGTTTAGTATTTTCCATATTTACCTACGGAGCGGAGACGTGGACTCTAAAGAAAGCGGATCGCGATCAAATTGACGCCTTCGAGATGTGGTGTTGGCGAAAAATGCTCCAAATACCATGGACCGCCTTTCGTACCAACGTCTCCATCCTTAGTGACTTAAAGATAAAAACAAGACTGTCGTCGATATGCCTACGTAGAGTTTTGGATTTTTTTGGTCACATCGCAAGAAGGGATGGCCATAACCTCGAACAGCTTGTGGTTACAGGCAAAGTTGACGGTCGCCGCCCAAGAGGCCGAAGCCCTATTAGATGGTCTGATCAAGTGCGCACAACTCTAGATACCAGCCTCCATGATGCTGTGCCAAGGATCGCCACAGATGGCGTAATGTGGTCGTCACTAAACTCCAAAAGGGGAATCACGACCCTCAGCAATGAGGAACACGACGCGAGGAGGAGGAGGATAGTGTTTCAAACAGCTTGGACCCCTTGGAATTACGCCGAGATACATCAAGCTACAGCTTCACTCTGCATCCTCTATCGATTGTATCACAGGGAGATCTCTGAGGAATTGTTCGGAATCATACCACCTGCAACTTTTCGCCATCGTCCCACGCGAAAAACATACCATCCTCATCACATTGATGAGAGGCAGTCTTCCACAGTGCATTTTTCGCGTAACTTTCTGCCGCGCACTGTAAAACTCTGGAACGAACTGTCACCAGCAGTATTTCCGGACCTATACGACCTGCAAACCTTTAAGAAAAGAGCGTATTCCCTCTTAAAAGGCCGGCAACGCACCTGCAGCTCTTCTGATGTTGCGAGTGTCCATGGGCGACGGTAGTTGCTTACATCAGGTGACCCATTTGCTCGTTTGCCCCCTTATTTAATAAAATAAAATATAAATTGATATTTGCCAAGAGACGCTTATTCGGACTCACACGTTCCCCCCTTTATCCGCTGTATAAAGTTTTGTCGGCTCCTCTGATAAAATAATAATAATGATGATGAATCTTTGTGCTTATCAGATTGTGTCTCGAAAAATCTCGGCTCAGGTAGCTGTAACATACGAATGCTCGTTAATTGTGCGATGTACGCTGGTGAATGACATTATAATGATCACGTAATGCAACAAGCAGTTCAGCTGCAGGAGTCGACGATGATGAATGAGTGAGCTTTTTCCCGTGACTTTGCTTTGCGCTAGCAACGGTGTCCCTTAAAAACAACGTTACCTTTTTTGTGTACCTACTATCCTAAAGAGTATCAAACATCTTTCCATTCTCACAGACACGCACATTTTTAATGGAGTCTCCTGCCCTAATTCTAGCGGCACTAAAACAACAGTACTTAGTACGTACTAAAACTAAAAGTAGTCCTTGCGTCCTAGGATTGCGTGCGCGGTGCTATTCCTATGGTAATGATATACGTTTACTGGAAGCGACGTACAGCGCCAGTATAACACGTAAACACGATATTTATCACGATTCTGTACAATTTTATTAGTGAGTTACGATAGATACTCGTGAGACACTTATATTAGTACCCAAGTTTTTTATTGGCAAACCTCAGCTCTAGTCACAGAAGCTTACTTATAAAATCATCATAACTATATATTACTATTATTATTTTATGTCATAATATACACAATAATAATAATCTTGAAAATGTAGGAAAAAATAACAAGTAGCGAAAATGATTTCAATCTCATAATAATAGTAATTAGTAAAATATCATAATAATATTTTTTTATAATAATTTATAGTAGTATGAAGTCGTCGTAGATCGCGTAGAGGCTCTACGAGAGCGCTACGCTCGTAGCAGTGACTCTCGTAGGCTTGATTTCGTTTACAGCTACTTATACGTAATATTGTTACCTTTTTTTTTCACGTGTATTTAAAAAATATATGTTCTAAAACATTACTAGAAGAGCTGCATATTTCTGAATAATTAATAATATAATAATATATTAAAATCTATGGACGCTTCGCACCACGTCAGTGTGGCCCCATGCTAGTGTTAGAGTTTTGATTTATTTATTACTAGCGACCCGTCCAGGCGTCGCATGGGTATAATATATATATATATATATAATCATTTTTTCAGTGTGTATATATATATATATATATATATATATATATATATATATATATATATATATATATATATATATATATATATATATATATATATATATATATATATATATATATATATATATATATATATATTTATATATATATACTGAAAAATGATTAAAATCGTTAGCCTATGGTCCTTCACGTGGTCTAGACTTCTTATCCCGTTTTTTCCACATTCTCCTATTAGTCTTAGCGTGATAAAATATTATTTTATCACGCTAAGACTAATAGGATTTCTCAATAAATGCCTAATAGCCTTTCTCAATAAATGGGCTATCTAACACTGAAACAATTTTTCAAATCGGACCAGTAGTTCCTGAGATTAGCGCGTTCAAGTTAGCCCTTCCAAATAATTTTCCCCGTTTTTTCCACATTTTCCTCTATTTCTTCACTCCTATTAGTCTTAGCGTGATAAAAATATATAGCCTATAGCCTTCCTCGATAAATGGGCTATCTAACACTGAAAGAATAATTAAAATCCGTTGCGTAGTTTTAAAGATTAAAGGGAACAAAGGGATATGAGGGAAAAAAAGTGACTTTGTTTTTTAATATATGTATAGATATAATTATTTGCTTTATTCATCTTCTACGATTCTTGTAAAATCTTTAACTTCTTATTACAACTTTTCTGATAAAATATAGTATGTAGTTTAATGATGAATATATAGCATTTAAAGAAAAGCAAAGTACAATTTTGGATATGATATACATTAGGGTGTCCCTTATATGACAAAAATATTTTTTTTTCGAATTTCAAAATGCATACCCTGTATATTTTTTACTAATGTTTTAAGATGCTCAAATATAAAATTTTGTCTTCCTAGCACAATTGCAACCCGTGCCGACCGAGCCTCATTGTTTAGTAAAAAACTACTACCGGTCGGTCCACTTAAATCACTAGATCTGCAATAAATTCAAGTGAAAATGGAACAATTAAATAAGATCAGCTTTAATCTTTATATAAATAACATACATTTTTAACAATGAGACAGGGCAACATCTTTTTAGATTAGTATTTTTAACAGTCAGGATACACTTTTCTCGGAGTCGGAGGAAGAATTGTCTCGTTTGTTAAAATTTGCGATTCTGTTCCTGTTGAAGTCAACAATCTCAGTTCTCAGTTTGGTTACCAACACTCATCATCAAACAGTGATATAATTACTGTCTCTTCACATAAATACCATAAATTATGGCTAAACTTTCTTATAGAGGCTTTAAAAATAGTTAAATCATTTTTTTCGTACTTTTTTCTTCCTCAAGAAGCACAAATCTTAGTAATTATCCTTTAGTTACCACAATGCGTTCGAAACGTAAGCAAAAATCTTGTAGAGCTTTTTTGTCCTTCGCAGTTATTGTTAATAGTAACTATAGTAAACAAATTTTCAACGATAATTTGCTTTTTCTGCCACTCTCTCCAAACATGATATAAATCAATAAATTTCTTCACGCAGTTAGAAGTTAATAAGCCGACATGTTTGCGCACTAAATAATATTACACTAAAATTATCTAAAGACACGTGTAAAATGCCAAAAAAAAAAATTATTTACAAGTCACATAACGCAGTACTAACTCGTACGTAACTTGTATGAAGAAGTTAAATCTCAAGTCGGCACGGGTTATAATTTAGGAATCGAACTTATATTTTTTTCTAGACAACATAGGTTCATCACAAAACTTTTGAGACGGTATGCGTAAAAATATACCGAACTTGAAATATAAGGGACACCCTAATATACATACATACATAATTGAAGACGTGAGTGAAAGAACGTGAGTGAAAGAACAATAAAAAATTGCAGTTTTTTTGCACTAATTTTGCTAATATAACTTGCTGATAAAATTGAAAATCTTAATTTTAGAAGTTGATTCAAAACATTAATTTTGGAGTGGTACTCTATTTTTATTTGCTTTTGCGATACAATATTATGTGGAGTGAAAATGTAAACAATAATAAGCATGTATTTATTATCTTATGATTCATCGCCAAAACCTACATTACTTCTTCCAAAATTAATACCGATATCCTATACGAGTACGGTACCGTATACTATATAGCTGTCAGTGTGTACATAATTAATTTTGATAAGCCTCTATTCTTTGCAATATAAGTATAATTATTATTATAAAGGACTTTTACAACTGCAACTTCGTACTTACAGGAAACGTATATTATTTAAAAGTTGCTCTTGTTGTCTCTCGTGGTCTGCAGAGCCTTTGTGCTAAGAAATGCAGTGTATATAAATGCGGTGTATAAGAACCACGATTCCTTCCCGATTACCCACAATTAAAAAGTTGACGCAATTTAGTTGTACGATAGTCGGGCAACTTGAAATTATTGTATAATAATATCTGCGGTGATCCTTAATGTGTCAATAGTCACAGCCCACAGTTTGTAACAAACACGATGTCAACGAGTTAAGAAATTTTATGTTAATTTTAATAGTAACTTTTGTGACTTTCATCGTAAATAGAGTAACTACTAGCTACTAGCTATAGAGTTCTACTAGCTTTAATCGATTTTGTTTGCGAAACGTTTTTGAAGTGAAAACTTCTTTAGCCGCGTTGAGCACTTTTGTGGGATGGGTAAAAACTGTGAAACTCGCGTCAGATTCTCGTGCTGATCGAAAAACCGTAAGACGGTTGGAGAGTAGTGTTGTAACATCGAAATCGATTAATCGAACAATCGATTGTTTTTTTTCGATTGTCGATATTTTTAATCGATTGTAAGGGTTTCGATTAATTAAAAAAAACGATTTTTTTAAAATCGACTTTCATAAAAAATGGGTTACAAATTTAATCGGTTGTAAGGGTTTCGATTAATTAAATAAAAAATCGATTTTTTAAAAAATAATTTTCATAAAATAAGGGTTAAAAAAATAGTAAGGGTTTCAATTAATTAAAAAATCGATTTTTTAAAAATCGATTTTCATAAAAAATGGGTTACAAATTTAATCGGCTGTAAGGGTTTCGATTAATTAAAAAAAATCGATTTTTTAAAAATCAATTTTTATAAAATATGGGTTAAAAAAATAGTAAGGGTTTCAATTAATTAAAAAATCGATTTTCATAAAAAATGGGTTAAAAAAAATAAAGCACAACGTTAATAATCAACTTTTCACTTTTGCCGGCACTCCCGGAGTGCAACCCGACTTTTTTTTAACAAATCGAAATCAACTACTGCTACTCAATTATTGATATTGTTTGTAGAGTACGGCCAAACACGTTAGTGAAGTGACCACGTCGTGAATAACTGATGGGGGAGACGTCACCATTTTTGCCAGTCTAAATTAAGAAACGTGAATATTTAAAGGGCGCAAAAAGGTCTGTCAGTCGGGCAGTCTGATTGAGAAGGGTTACGGTTAAAAATTCAATACATCACTAAACTGCTGCAAATCCTAATTCGGCCGCTCTACTTCGCTCGCAGTACACGCGTGCCAGTCACACCACACAGAGGAAATATTATATCGACCGTTGACATGTACTATCAGAGAAGTTGATTCCTATGCAGATCGGGGACCTACGTAGTTTGGTTGCGTTACGTCAAACCCAGCCGACAGATCACAATTAACATTGAATTGACATATTCGACCAAATAACGTTGGTCTATCAACTGCAAAGGAATCAATTTCCTCGATGGTACATTGTACTAGTACTACTAGGAATATCATAAGTGTGCGACACGAGAGTGGCACAGTATAAGTCGCAGAAGTTTCTATAACAATATATCTGAACGTTTTTAGGGTTACGTAATACCCGTAGCAACATTATAAGGAAGTAGGAACCCTTTTGATTTCGCTCTGTCTGTCCGTCCAGCCGAACATTATCATAACTCATAGCTTCGGTAATAATTATTATGAATATTATTTTACGTGTACTACAGTTGTAGATTGCATATTAGCCTTTATTCTTGGCATTATAAAATAATTATAGCTTTTTTTAAGAGGCTCCCCATACTTGGGAAGTAGAGATGAAAGTTATTTTTTAATTACACCTCATCGTGCTGAGTATCGCTGAGTACGCGTTAAATGAAGGCAAGGTTTTATACATAATTTTTTTTGACGAAACAGCCTCCAAACTCCAAAGTGGTTAACAAATTGGTTCCGACTTCCGATAGTGAAACTTGAAATTTTGCATGCATCAACTCTTTTTACAAAAAATATTTTTAAGGAAGATACTTTAAAAACAGGCAGTTTTTAAAGTAACCTTAATAAATATTGTATTTTTGTGCTTTGTCCAATGACTGGTACTGTCCAATCACTAGTCATTTACCCTAGGTCGTTATTAAATAAAACTCACAAAAGGACGAGTTTACGTAATTTGCGCTATGCGTAACAAAAATATTTCTTAAAAATACTAGACGTAAGAATAATTATTTACTATAAGTGATTTAACATAATTATCTCTTATAAGTATATAAAATTCTCGTGTCACAATGTTATATAGCGAACTCCTCCGAAACGGCTTTACTGATTTTTACCAAATTTTATATGCATATTCAGTGGGTCTGAGAATCGGCTACTGGGTACTTTATATATTGACAAGTGCATTTATTCAATAAATAATAGTAAATTATTACAACCTGAGACTGACGGCGACCTTTTTTTGTGCGACGGGATAGCGATCGACGTTGCCATGGTGACATACTTATTTAGTCACTTCAATAAAATAATATGGCAAATATCTACGCAAATATACTTATTATGGCAAAGCAACGATTGCCGGGACAGCTAGCACAATAGACATAACTCTGTCTACTCTGCAGCTAGCTTATATAAAATGTCTACGGAACCCGTGTCCTGAGTCCTGACACGCTCTTGCTTAATTTATTAAAAATATTTTATGTCATTTCTAAATTAAGTACTTGATAACTTGCATTTTTGGTACGAGATGTGACACTGCAGCTTTAGCTTTTAAGTTATATTATTATATTTATCTTTGCAATGAATAAGCTGGTCTAAAAGTGCTGAAAAAATTATCATAATTATTTACTTACTAGATGACGCCCGCAACTCCGTTGCACCAAAATTCGGTTATCGCGCGGGGACCGTACATATTTTCGGGATAAAAAGTATCCTATGTCCTTTCCCGGGACGTAAAGTGTCTCCATGCCAAATTTCAGCAAAACCGGTTCATCAGTTTGAGCGTGAAGAGGTAACAGACAGACAGACAGACAGACACACTTTCGCATTTATAATATTACTATGGATAATGAAAAATGCTATCTAAAATAGTGCTCCAGAATAAAAATTGATATAAATTATTATTAATCATTTCACACTCCTCACAAAAAATACACAAATACTCCAATAGGCTATTTAATATTTAAGTCGCTGGATTTTATTTTTATACAACGAATGTTGATTCTAAATTCTAATGATGTCGGAAAAAAATCATTACTTTAAAATGTTGCGCTGCATCGTCCACTCACTCGAGCGCTTTCACGTTATTTTGAATCCTATCTCCTCGTGATAAAGTTATATTTCGGTCGGTCGGTGTTATTTTTTCTTTTTAGTTCCAGGAATACAATAATATGGGTTATAAATCTTGCGTGTGCCATTATGCTATGAAACTGGAGAATCGTTTAACTTTTGTTATACACTTTAAAATAGTTTCTACAAAATCGATCACAGCCGTGGCAGGATGTTTTACGCATTGTTAATTAGTATTGAACTACTGGGTTCATATTTTAAAGTTATTTTTTGTTAATATTTTGTTGACTGATAAACAATATAACGATTTACGAGTTATAAGCACAGTGTTACAATATTTACCCTATACAATATTTACAATATATGTATGTACATGCTACATACTTACAATATTATTTTATACGACATTTTACAATATCTTACAATATTTTCCATTTATGGAATAGGTGTTGTAATACTGTGTTATACGTAATGAAGGTACGGTACTACCTACATTATTACTTATTACTTTAACAATCGTACACTCTACATTTTTACAAAAAATACACTTATGAGATAGGTACTTTTAATATGATGTGCTTGTTATCAAACGAGCAACCCCGATCGCCTGATGGGAGGCGTCGGGGCAATAACCACCGTCACCCCTCGTCCACGGGGCATCGCCGGTGGAATTTCCATTTCCTCTTACATTTTCCGTTGCCCCTCGAAACATGTAAAGGATGTATTAGCTATACGAATTCGTATTTTATATATAAAGAGAGACGCTTTTCATGTACTTAATTTAAAAAATCGGCCAAGTGCGAGAAGGAATGGAGCACAAAGTGTTCCGTTTCGTTATAGAGTAAAAAGGCCAACTTTGGGTACGGAACTCTAATAAGCAAATGGAAATTTTACGCCTAGTGTGTAATTTACTATATTAATAATTGTAAAATTATATTATTATACATAGTATTATTATAGAACACTCATGATAACGTAAAAAAGGAAACAAAAATATCCATTTGTCCAAAGGTTAATTCCTTTAGAAGTTACGACAAAGCTATACATAGAGAAGTAAAGCAATTTACACGCTACAGTTACTATACATAACTCTATTAACATTGCTTAAATTAATATCTTCAAGATTATAATTAAATAAATAATAAACTCCTAACCAATACCTACCAGAATATAATGCCTAGGGGCATCGTTAGTGAAGCACTCCAAAGTTTATTTTATTTTATATTTTTCTCTGAAGTTAATTTACTATTTGAAATTGTTTATTTGTTTGAAGTTTTATTAACACTCACATACTGCGCCTGTAATCATATATTTTGCAGTATTTCATAACTTGGATATCCGGAGGTATACTAGTTTGTTAATCTGTATAATATCTAGGTTTCTAGAAATATCCCTAGACCTTACGTACCTACATCAAAATCAAGGAAGTGTAACCCGCAGCTAGAACAATGATATTATTAACCGTTCGACTTACTAAGCCGGGCTCGAAAGTTTTCCTGGAACTATTAGCGTAATGTCTTCCAGATAGGTATGCTGTATGGAGATTGTTCGAATCCATTTACTGCTGTAAATTATGCGTAAAACGTCCATTTCACGTCCACCCCTCGCCCCTCTTATCGCTCGGACAGGCGCCCCGGGCGGGGTTGCCGGACTCGGGGGGCGCCCCCGACTTAGGGGGCGAGTCCTCACCCTTTGGCTACCCTGAAGTTCCATTTCTCACACCTATAAATTCGGCACACACACCCCCGGGGGGCGAATCCTTTCGCTGTGTCACATTTGCGAGACCAGCGGTGACCTCCACTACAAATTAATATTCAGAAACGTTTCCGTTTTGATCGTTAATCATTCTGTAGCTGGTGGTGATCGGGCCACCGGCGGCGCCGCTGCCCGCCGCCCGCTGCCCGCTGCCCGCCGCCCGCCGCCCGCTGCCCGCCGCCCGCTGCCCGCTGCCCGCTGCCCGCCGCCCGCCGCCCGCCTCACCACTCACCAGATATTACAGCCTTCATTTACTATTCTATAACGATCCTCTAATTTCGCTTAAATATCAATCTTATTTGGCTACCTAGTCTGATAGTTCCTACCCGAGTACTCGTGGTGCCGCAATCTTAGGAATCGTATTCGATCTCCGTTTCATGTATAAGGTGTGTTATTGTCTGATCCTAAATGTATTGTTGTCACTCTTAGCATTTACTCTTTAGGGAAATGATCTTTGAAATAATATGATTTTTAAAACATGTTATGCATGTCTCTTACAATCTTAATATTATGTCTATGCTATGAGAAACGTAAAATTCCAAACACGAATGAAGTGAAGTGGGTAATAAACATTTCACAAAATACATATAACAACATAAGAGTGATAACTGATAATTGATAAGTGATAACTGATTTCTTTGCTTTTAATTAGAACAAATCTTGCAGCTCACTTCATAGACAATGAGCTAATACGTCATAATATTGTTATAGCTATACAACATAGAATCCACATTTTTGAAGTTTACTCCTTAAGAATCGATTTTCATATATAAGGCGCCCGGTATGAGAAAAATCCGAGGGGTAAAACCTACTAACAAGTAACGAAAATGTGTCACGTTTTTGGTGCGCACCTTTAGTGCGCAACTTTCTAATTTGGCTGTGAGTGTATTAAGACCATAAAGGTAATATACCTATCGGAATATAATATTATATAAAATAATATAATAATATAATTATATAATAATATTATATAATTATATCATATAATTATATTATTTTATTATTTTATATAATACTAGCTGTCCCGGCAAACGTTGTTTTGCCATTTAAAGTATTTCTACTTCATCAGTTGATACAAAATCTGACCCCCTGTTTGGTCCCCTTAGAGGGGTGGCGGGGATTTTTTTTACACCAGATATTGAGTTGGAAGAATACAAATATATCTGCGAAAACTGTATGCAAATCGGATCAGTAGTTTTCGAGTTAAAGAAAAAAGTTTGATACAAAATCTGACCCCCTCTTTCGTCCCCTTAGAGGGGTGGGGGAAACATTTTTATATACCAGATGTTAAGTTGGAAGAAGACAAATATATCTGCGAAAACCGCATTCAAATCGGATCAGTAGTTTTCGTGTGATGCTGGAACAAACATATAGACAGACAGACAGACAGACAGACAGACAGACAGACAGACAGACAGACAGACAGACAGACAGACAAAAAAACTAACCACAGTTTTGGCTTCTATAGCGATGTAGTAACACCCCCCGCTTATTATTTTTTGAATATCTTTAATGTACAGAATTTTCATTTCTACAGTTTTATTATATGTATAGATTATATTCTGATAGGTATATTAACTTTATGATTAAGACGTACATATGGTATGCTGTATAGGCGACTATACCTATATACTATATGTTATTGGGCTTGTTTGTTTCTATCAGTGTCGATGTATTTATATTGCTATTTTTGTTATAAATATCAATAATTAATATTGTTATTATGAAGTTATAATTTTTATCATTATACTGGCTAAAGTGAACTAAAAGTATTTTGAAATAACTATGGCAGAAAGGGGTGTAGATAATATTGCCGGAACATCTGATTTCATATTATGATATTAAAATTTTTTTAGTTGAATAAACTCTTTTTGCGTATGGTTAGATACTCGTACTTAAGGAGTAAACTCCAGTCGTGCGCGGAGCTGACACACTTTTTTTTTATTTCAAATCATTTTCCCGGTCTGTCCATTTGAGCAAAAAAAATAAAGGTTTCAAATAATTTGTTATCTACTTCATCCACTCGTGTCTTCAAATAAAACTTAAAAACTTGGTCAACTTTCCAAGACATAAAAATTATCCTAATACTTGTGGCGAAAAACCAGTTTATAAATTGGTTTAACTGTATACATACGGGTAGAATTGATAACCTCCTTTTTAGAAGTCGGTTAAAAATGAAGTATTGACTATTTTATGACAACTGTTTTGTCATACAATTACGAAACAGGGGTGAAACGCAGAGCCATTCAGATAACTTTAAGTCAACAGGACGTAATTGAGAAAAAAAAAATAAACGATCAAGTTAAGGTAGATAATTACACTAGAATCAGATAACAATTTGGAAATTAAATTATCTTAAACGGCATAGATTGTGCACAAGTCGGGACGTCGCACTAAATCACACGGCCTATACAACTTTACGTATTTTTTTCTAAATTAATACACCGGCTCCCAAACTTTAACTTTAACTTTAACACAACTACAATTACGTATTGTATTTAATTTGTAAGTATCCCAATATATTTTTGTACAAAAAAATATGATGCACTAAAAGATACATTATACAAGTATTCGTTCAATAAAAATTAGCATAAAATATCAACTGTTTCTATTATTACAACGTTCTGGATAATCTACTTATTTTTTAATCTACTTATTTATTAGAATGTTATTAATATGATCGCGAAATGATTTTAAATTCATTTATACAAAGATGTGATTACCTGTGATTTCGATTAATTAATTCTATTTTATCTATTCGTTGACAAATTTTTATGATATCATTTTATTTATACATAATTTTAAATTTACAATTTTAATCTAATTTTTATTACTAAATCATATTTAAATGTATTGTATTTTCAATGTATTGTTAATGTAATGACCAATGATAATGTAACATTTTTTTTAATGTAATGCTATGGCCTATGGGTCTTAGCAGTCCGATATAAATGATTTTATTTATTTATTTATTTTATTTTAATATTATATTGATTAAATGAAAATATTTTAATTAGCCTAAAAAGTAATTTTAACAATATAAAATTAATAAAAAATAAAAAAATAAAAAAGCCTTTTATTTCTTGCTAAATTACAATTACAATTTGCTCGATCAAATTACAATATTCTAAATTCTAATAATTGTTAAATTTATTACGACATTTTTCGTCATTTTTCAGGATATTAAGCATAAATTAATTGAATAAAAAATTATACGTTTAAGCAATAAAGCAATTTACATCATTTTGTTGTTCAAAATAGCAAATTATTAGATAAAAATTAAACATGTCATAACTTACAGCAGTAGTCAGGTCAAAATATAATTATTAAGTTCAAATTATTAAATTTACAGAATTTAAAAATAAACAAAGTTGTGACGTAAGTCGAGTCAAAAAATATTAATTAATGTCATGTAATTTGATACTTTTTATATACAAAATTTAGTCAGTGTGAGCTCTTGCTTCTTCCCCTTCTCAGGTGAAGGCCTCCTCCAGAGAATGCCATACATTTCTGTCACCCGCTAATTCTATCCAATCCGGTCCGGCTATGTTCGTGATGTCGTCCGCCCATCTTGCTTGTGGTCTGCCTCTTTTCCTGTAGCCTGCTGGTCCTGGCCAAACAGTTGCCCGTATGGTCCACCTATCATCGGTCATTCTGGCTACATGACCTGCCCATTGCCATTTTAATTTTTGGACGTGCTTGACGGCATCAATAATTTCAGTCTTCTCTCGTATGACTTTATGAGGTATTTTTTGTAATTTTCTTATCTTCATCATGCTTCTTTCCATACCTCTTTGACTGGTCTTGATTTTGTTTTTTGCCTTATGAGTAAACTTCCAAGTTTGGCATGCATATGTCAAGGAAGGTAAGATGCAGGAATTAATTATTTTCTTTTTTAGTTTAACGGGAAAGTTACCTTTCAATACTTCTTTGTAGCTCCAAAATGTATTCCACGTTTTTTGAGCTCTTCTGTCTATTTCTTGCTGGTTGTTGTCGGAGCTGAATGAAATTTGTTTGCCAAGATATATATAACTGTTCACATATTCTAACAAGACATCTTCAAGTTTTACAGGTTTCTGTATGCTGTTTGTCATTACTTTAGTTTTTGATAGGTTTATTTCAAGGCCGACCTCCAAGCTTGCTTTATGTAGAGCAGATATCATGCATTGTAATTCTTTATAATTGTCGCTGAAAAGAACTATGTCGTCAGCGAATCTTAAATGTGACAGATACTTTCCCGTTATATTAATTCCCATATGTTGCCAATTTAGATTGCTTATGACTGACTCTAGCACAGCTATAAAAAGGCGGGGCGAGACGGGGTCACCTTGACGAACTCCCCTTTTGATTTTTATAGGAGAGCCTACTTCTTCCAAGTGAACTCTACTTTGGCTCTTCTCATATAGGTGTTTTAGTACGTTTATATATCTTTGGTTGACATTTTGGTCGTGTAGAGTTCTCCAAATAGCAGAGTGAGATATTGTGTCAAATGCTTTTCCATAGTCAATAAAAGCCATGTAGAGCGGTCTTTGGAATTCTTGAAACTTCTCTATTATTTGTTCCAGTGTGTGAATATGGTCTGTTGTACTTAAGCCTCTTCTAAAACCAGCTTGCTCTATGGGTTGTTTATTGTCAAGAGTTTTTCTAATTTTTTTCTCTAAGATTGAAGAAAATATTTTGTTTCGCGTAGGCAGTCGGCTTATTGGTCGGTAGTTAGAGATATCCTTTGGGTCACCTTTTTTATATAATAATATTATATGGGATTCAGACATGATAGGGAGTGTGTGTAGATTCTATAATCATATTGAACAGTTTTGTTATTGGCTTTGCTATTAACGGGCTTCCTAATTTTATGATTTCGTTGGTTATTCTGTCTGGGCCTGGACTCTTTTCCAACTTTAACTTCTTCATTTGTTCAATGACTTCTGTTTCTGATATGGGTTCGACATCTTCGTTGTCATAACGTGAGGGATATTCCTGAGGAGGTAGAGGCGTGGAGCAGTTATATAAGTCTCTGTAGAAGCGTGTTGCTATATCTAGAATATCTTTTCTGCTTTTATGCATCTTTTCCTGGCCTTTTAATTCCTCCTGAAACACATAAAATTCTTTAAAAGCTCTTTTCAGGTTACCTGTTGTGATTAGATGTTTTTCTATTGTATGTGACCTGTAGGCAGTATAATCTTGCTTTATATATTTACTTGTCAGTTTATATAATGCTTTGAACTCATTTCTCATGCTTCGAGTTTTAGGTTTGGTGTTCTGTAGTTCGTGCCGGCGGCGTATTAGTTGTCGGGTACGGTCTGTGATAATGGAGTGTTTTGTCTGCTTATTGCCTGTCTTTTGGGCTCTCTGCGAGCTGGTATCTATGATGTTTATAAGCTTATCATAATATTGCTGTGTTGTATAGTCAGTTTGGTCTTGTAATAGGTTATTTATTTCTTCCTGTAGATAGTTGCGGAATGTAGAGGTTTGTTCGTCAGACTTAAATTGGTTTTTAATATTTCTATTGTAGCTTGTTCGGCTTTTGTGAGGTTGCTTGATTTTTACTTTGGTTCTGATTGGTCTATGGTCGGAAGGGTATTCAATGTTTGACACCTCAATATTCTCTATATTCTGGGGAAAGGTGGACAGTACATAATCTAATTCGTTTTTGGTTTTACCGTCGGGTGATCGCCACGTCCATCTGTTTTTGGGTATTTTGTCAAGAATGTGTTAATGATTGAGAGCTTGTTTTCGAATGCAAACTCTACCATTCTTTCTCCAGCAGAATTTCTGGTGCCGTAGCCAAATTTCTTCATTATCATGTGTTCCTCCGGTTTAGAGAAGCCAATTTTGGCATTAAAGTCGCCCATTACTATAATATTGTAAAGTTTGCCATTGTCAGTGCTTATAAAATTTTTCTCTTTCGTTTTCTATTGCACATCCTGTTGGGGCATATGCTTGAACAATGGCGAGTTTAAAATTATTTATGTTCAGTGTTAGTAGAGCAACCCGTTCTGACAAACCAATTATTGACTCTATATATTTTTTCAAATGTTTTTTTATTATGAATCCAACTCCGTAGAGTCCTGCTGTTTCTCCTATATATTGAAATATAAAATCTTCGTAATTTTAATATGTACTAAAAAACTTTACAGCAATATCATAAATAATTCTCAACAAAAATCTTAGGTGTAAGTTGTACAATTTACAGGCGCCTAGCCAGTCTCACTACTGGAATAGGTACTATATTATCACCGTTCTACGAATAACAAAACTAAGGAAGAGTAACTCCGTCAAAAAAAGTGCACCAAAAGGCTACAAAATGTGACCCGAATACATGTATACTTTATGCATGTGTTCGGTACACATTTTTCGTGTATACACGAGTGACATTCAACCAGGTTGACATGATAATTATTGTCAAACTCTTTTTACAATTTGTTTACTTACTTTTTACGTAGCTTTTTACAATATTATCGTTGTTAAAATGCCTAAATGCCCTGTGAAATGGTGTAGAAGTCATACAGATATGACTTTTAATACAGGAATAATCTTTCAAGTTTCATCAGTAAGTGATTTTTTTAAAATTATGCTTAGGTAAAGTTCTTGTATTTTTTCCGACCCAAAAACATGCCCAAAAAGATGGTTTATTTAAGTTGGATGCCAGAGTATTTGCGTAAAATTAAGCTGGTCTCTTTGTGTTTGTCTTATTAAGTTTACATGTTATTGTAAAAATGCAATAATCAAAAAATAATATACTTAATTACAAAATTTTTACAAAGTCGCCATGGACAGTGTTATGCAAGATGTAACAATTTAATCATAAATGAGGGTCTGACTGACATCAGTATGGAGTATCTTATTTTTATAATGCCGTTCGTACTTCGTTTAGTAAGAAACGAACCGAATTGGATGCCGAGCCAGATTACTCGTTTATGTAGCATACACTTTAATAGTCATGATATATTTTGTATGAGTAATGACTGAAAATTAAAGAGATTACGAAAATCTGCATTGCCTATTTGCACCGTTTTTTTTTTTAATTTTAATTCTGTAATAATTCTGTTATAGATTTTTGTAATCTGAAAACGTCTTGTCTAGGTGCTCTAGATAGTTTTAAATTCGTCCGAGTCGTACAAGGTTTGTTCAAAATTAGGTATTATATATTATTATTATCGATGACTTAAGGATCAGAGGAAAATGTTTGATTTTAAAATAATAATTATGTACTCCTTTCTTCGTGATAGTAGATATGTTTGGTGTATACTGCATAATGACAACAATCCATCCGCTTTTGACAATTATAATTGTCCACGGCTTTGTTTCATAACTGTGACAGTGACAATAACCGCGCAGGTTGTCGTCCAGCGCGCAATATTATGATACGTTACCTGGGAAACGACGGTGGCGAGAATCTGAATTGTCATATTTTAGTATTCGAAAAGGAGCCAAATTTAAAACGGTTGAAGTATGGGCGTTACGTTTCCTCAGTTTTGTTATTCGTAGTCACCGTTATAATATTTTAAGCTCTAAATGCTACGGACACCCGGAAGTACTACACTGTAGCGAGTGCTACGGAAACTTTGAGAACCATCCCCACGAAATCAGAGTGGCGCCCGAAGGGCGGTCGCTCAGGTACTTTTGTTCGCAGGACAAGGCGCATCGCGATCCAAAACCTACCTTATTATTAACCTGACACGGTACACCATTATTGTCTTTCTCGCATAAATCTATTTTTTTCTACGCGATTAACTGCAGCGTCTATTATTTTCGCAGTCTGGTCCTCCTCGTTTCGGCCGTGGTTTTGGTGTCGTATCGCCTGCATCTGTCTGTCAGGCGGAAGGTCTTGCACAGCAGCGTCACCTTGCCCCCCGAGACGTTCTCATCCAGGGCCTTCACCGCGTCGGCCAGGAGGTACTTGTCATACATGTTGTCGTTGGTGCCCCTCCCTCTGCCGGGGGCGGCGACCCCCGGTGTGCGCCGCGTCCTGTCCTCGCGGTCGGCCGGGGTGGTGCGGTCGCTGTGGTTGCAGACGACGTCTACTCTTATTATCTGGAGAGTCTCCGGACTCCCCGCGCGGGCGATGGTCAGACTCTTCCTAGCGCCGTACTTGTGGAACGAGACCTTCGTATCGGTATCTTGGGAAGCCTCGACGTCGTTATTTTCTTTTATTTTCGCAGCTTGTGCTCTCCTAATTTTCGCCTCTTTTTTCGGTTTCTCATTTTCTTTCGGGATATCGACTCGCACGCTTTTGCTCTCCTTCCGTTCGTCGCAGGCGAGGGACCCCTCGGAGGATCGTCGCGATATATTCTGGAAGTAGTTGGCGTAGTCGCCGTAGCACGTGAGCTCCGACGTCCTCTCCGCCTCGTATAACTCGACATCGTCGACTATTTCCTTCACGAACATGCGATGCTTTTCACCGTGGAGGCAATGTTTGTATTTGAAGCTAGTTCGTGGTCGCTTCCTCTGCTGCGCATCCCCCTGGAACTGTATGTTTTGCACGGACAGACACACGTCTGGTGTTTCACGTTCCGTTTGGAAGCTGTCGTCGGTTTCATTTAACTCCTCCTTGTCCTCTTTATCTTCTTTCTCGCGATAACTGGAAATATTGTTTTTTGATATTAATGAACGGAAAATATTTTATTTTCTAAATTGATGTATGTACAATGTACATACATATTCCAGAAAACAAAACTCATTATTTATGTTCCAAAAGGAGATATTGAATTTCGTTAGTATATTGAGTAATGAAAAACATATTTTCCACACAACATAATAATATAACAACGAAGTCCGGTATATAGTGCGGGTAACTCGCTGACCCTATCGAATGACTGGACGTACCTTTCCAATAAGACTGTGATATGATAGGGTCTCAAATCTCAATCCTCTCATAATATAATATCTGCGCTGACCTGAGCCATCAGATACTAAGGCTGTTCAGGAATTCTTTACTTCAATTTTACTTTCTATACTCGTATAACGAAAAGGCAATAAAGACATTTGATTTGATTTGAAGTTGAAGTAACTACGTAAAAAAATTAATTGCTACGCGTCGCGTTGCGGTATGAATTGACCCTTAAACTCCGTATTATGACGAAGGATATACATACATATTATATAAATCTAAATATATAAAATTACAAGTCCTGACTGACTGACTGACTGACTGACTGACTGATTCATCATCGCTGAGCAAAAACTGTTAGAGCTACAGCCACGAAATTTGGTGAGTTGGGTTGTTTTATAAAGTGAACACCCACTAAGGAAGGAATTTTAGAAATTTTAACCCAAAGGGGGTGAAATAGGGGTTGAAAGTTTAAATGAAAATCCATAATTTCTTGAGTTAGAAATAGGAAACTTTATTTTTGGACTACTGATTAAAAATGAATAGATACGTATTTAAGCGTTTTTGGAAATTCTATCCCCAAGGGGGTGAAATTGGGGTTGAAAGTTTGAATGAAAGTCTATCATTTCTTGAGTTAGAAACATGAAACTTTATTTTTGGGCTACTGATTAAAAATGAATAGATATTTATTTAAGCGTTTCTGGAAATTCTACCCCCAAGGGTTGAAATTATGCTTAAAAGTTTGAATGAAAGTCCGTATTTACTAAATTTAAGTTAGAAACATAAAAGTTTATTGACGTTTGCGTTTGACGTTTGCTTAAATAGGGTCCTGTTTTTAACCTTTGTATAAGGATCCACAAAAAGGGGAAAACTATCCATTTTTGTTATTATACTATGTTAACGCGGACGAAGTCGCGGGCAACAGCTAGTACATAATATGAGAACATACACTGTACTCCAGCTCTTCCTAGGTGTCTAAACACACTAAGCCGAAAAAACGCGGCGGAAGTTCGGCATGATTACGCCTGCAATGTATTTTAAATTACTGATGACACACCATGCCGAAATTACGTTGCGTTATTGCATTGTGTAGTGCAATTGCTGGCTTAATCATGCTGAACTTCAGCGGCGTACTTTCGGCCTAGTGTGTATAGACACTTATTGTTGTGTGTGTACCTGTCGAGCACATGGAGCCACGTCGCGCCGTCGTGGTGTTCGGGGTCGACGAGACGCTTCTGGCAGTATCGGCGCGGATCCTCCACACACCTCACCGTCTTCGGCCGCTCCACGAGCTGCAGCTTCGCACATTGCATCGCGCCCACTCTGAAAATTCATTCGTACTCGTTTTAAGTGTGTATCTATGGACGCTTCATACGACGTCAGTCTGGCCCCATGCTAAGTACCTAAAGGACTTGTGTTACAGGTACCAGACAACGGAAATATATTTAATAATTTTATACTATACATATATTTAAGATTTTTATTATATATATAAATATTTTTTTATTATACATATTTAATACACATTCAGACCCGGCTTGAGCTACCAACGCGCTCACCACTGAGCTACAGAGGTCGTCAAATATCGCATATCGTATTTTATTATACACATTTCGACTGTTTTTCAATTGGACCTACAAACTTTACAGATAAGGATCAATTCAGACCGCAAATCGACGCGAGCTTTGCAAAACGTCTATTGAAATAAATCTGTCAATCCAGTACAAAAGAAATGCATATCTACGCGTCACGTTGCGATCTGAATTGACCCTAAAGGTGCAAAATGTTTTTTAGGACGATTTGTCTCAAAACCCCTTTTGCTAATATTGTATTAACTAAATATATCGCGAAGTTGGTAACCAGTTATACTCGATAATAAATTTATATATTTGCATGGTACTATTGAAATCTTTTTCACTTTGAATTAATATGGGCTTTCGCCGAAAATGTACGAGCGAACTACAATAGATCGGAAGTTGGCGGACTCTAAAACAATACACACCGCAGTTAAAATTGATCGAAGTAAAGTAACGGTCGTTTGACACGGCATAGATATTTCGATTTATGTTAATCATATTACCTACGAATATTTAAGAGCTTTCGGGTGCCCCGGGCTCGGGGCCCTTCTCGTGTTCGTGAGGTGGTACTCAATTTTAAAGCGGCATTTAAGCAATCCTTGAAATTATAAAAAGTAGAAAATAACTAGATGAAAGTAAAATAATCAATATACATTTTCAAAAAACCTGTTTCCATTTATATTAACACAATATAAAAAATTGTAGGAGCTTTTCGAAGGATAAATTTCTCAAAAACTTAATATTTTGATTGTACGTAGAGATGTAGGTTACTCCCCCACGTCACCCAATTTCAGTCGGACAACCCACTTGTAAGGTAGTTTTAACACGAGACACCATGTCACCATGCTGAAGGTTTTAGGGTACTTATTTACTATTTATAAACCTATTTAATCGATTTGTTCAGCACGAAGGAAGCAGGTAGGCTGGCTTTTACTATGCCTAATAAGTCACTACGCCTATAAGTATTCTTAGATCTACAACAAAATATATTTTTTATAAATGATAATAATATTATAATCTGACGTATTACTAATGAAATAAGTAATATGTTTTTATAGTAGTTAAATGAAATTTTTCTGGCGTCTAAAGCAGCAGCAAGAACGAATTAGTAATCCAGTCATGTGATTACTAATTCGTTCGGAAACTGCACTCTGAAATGTATTGTTTAAAATATTATTATCTATTCGTGGTGAAAATGTTATCTCATACCGTCTCTTTTTAACTACATCGTTTGTATTGTATCGGAGGAGATAGACGTATTTTGTTTAAACATTTTAATGCTCGACAGGATGGTGTATTTGATCTAGCAACTTAGCGGACCACATGTTCTTGGGAATAGCTTCACGAGATGCAAAAAAATGTTTCGATGTGTGCATCTTGACGCGCCCGACTAGTCTCGATACTTGCGACGCAGTTTGACCCACTTTCAGCTATTTTGCACGTTGATGTTATGATGATACTTTTATTATATTATAATAAAGTAAAGTCTTAATATCGCGCTACGCGGGAACCGTACAATTTCTCTATGGACTACGTCTTTATATAATATATGTGCCAAATAACATAATACATAATAGTTTCTGTACTTCGTGAGACGGGCTCGTACAAATAATTGTCCGGTTTCTTCCACATTTTCCTCTGATTATTTGCTCCTATTGATCGCATCGTAATGTTATACAAATTAGAGTTTTCCTGACTGATATTAAATGTGTGATAATAGAGGTACCCGTACACCGTACAATGAAAATGGTACGGTTTACATATTGTATTTAATGTTAATTTTCTACTAGATGTCCCGGTGAACTTCGTGTTACTTATAAACCTTTCCTGGACTTCCACGTTTTTTTCAAGTCTATAATTTGCCAAATCGGTTCAGCCGTTCTCGAGTTAAATCGAGACTTACAAAATTAAAATTTCTCTTTTTTAGACACTTTACAAATATTTAATATAGGCCATTTTATTTCAAATACTGATCAGTCACAATCTTCTGGAAAATAACCATTTTCATTACCAATTTCCGTATATTAGAATATGTCATAATATCTTTAGAAAGCAAAAAAAAATATCATTATCTAATGATCCGAATGAAAAATTATTATCGTCGTGTCATTAAGGTGCCATCGCTGCTATCGATTCACCTTCGGTGGAACAAAAAGTCGCCCGAATGGCTTAATCGTGACTAGGCGAGTCTTCGTTAACTTTGCATAATTACTGCCACACAAAAATACATTTCGCCGCGTTTGTCGTCCTGTCGACTCAACGACGACGTGTCACGCTATTGAGATTGATTTTCAAGCTATGGGTTTACGTCAAAATATATGCCAGCACTGAATATATCGCTTCGAAAGCCTTAGACAAACTTAGAACAAATGACTGTACAAGCATAAATAAACTGGGGAAATACAAAATTGATATTGATATGGAGAAAATATCGTTCGAGTCTCAAATACATTCAAGCGCAGTACGTTTGCACACAAATTCGAAATAATAGGCCCAGCTGCTACACGCCTAGACGAGCACACAGACGCGGATGCACCGCACACAGACATCTCGGGATACCAAAAAAATGCATTATTATTATCCTGGAACAAGGACGTCGCACTCGTTCAGCCGAAAACAACACCTTAAACTCAGGGGTTAGAGTATAAAATGGAGTAGCGCACGACTGAAGACGATTAACTTAGATTTTATCCTACACATATTTAAATGCAGAGCATTTTATGCTCTGTTTACGAGTATTAGGGCATCGATTCGCTTGCTGGTTCCTAGGAATTTAAGTTTAATAATGGACTTAGAAAAAATTGTGTATCTTACTAGGCGCCAAATGCGCGCTGCACTTCTATGCGTTCTATGGAATTTGTTAAATAATATTACGTGATGTTGTATCGCATCGCTTATCACATTACAAACACCAGAATATAATATGTTGTGGTGTGGGCTGATGAATGATGATTAATATTTTAATAATAACAATATTTTAGATTAAGTACTCGACTTTGGTAGGTAAATTGAGAACTACTTATAAAGTATCAATACATTGATAGCCATCACATTCACACCATATATTTGATGATATTGAAAGTGGTTTAGTGTGTGCAAAGAATGATAGTAAAAAAGTATGTGACCGGAAAAAAATAATATTGTCATGACTTATGAGTCCGTATACGAAATTTGCCGATTTCGCTGATTTAACAGACGTGATTTAACAGTTAAAATACAGTATTTCTATAAGTTTTAATGCACAACATGTAAGATCATTTCAATCATAATCTAATGTTGGAGCTAGATTTTTTTTTAAGTATTTTTAAATAATCCAACTCAAACCCGCGACAGTTTTGTGATTTTTGCTGTAAAAGGTTTAGAATATCACCTTTTTATGGATTGTATTGACGTCTTAACGGTATGAAAAAAATACAATGTACTGTTGAGAAAGTCGTCTATACAATGTTGGAATTACTGTTTACCACTTTAATATGAAATAGTTGAGTAAAAAAATATGTAACTCGACAAAATTTTAGAGAAAATGGGCAAAGAATTGCTGTTAATTTCGGCAACTTGGAGCTGTAATTCATAAAAAGAAATCCACAGAAATAATCTATAGATAAAATTCTATCCAATTCGAAGAAAAGAAAAAAAAAATTGTGACAAAAAATACGATTCAAAACAACCTAAATCTCACATTATATTACTCGCCGCAAGGCTCGAGTCGGCTTTCCGCGCTTAAATATATTTTAAATCTAATAATTAATATATATTTTTTTAAATCTAATAAGGAAAAAAACCAAATAATATTTCTGTAGCGAATCTTTGCAATTTCATGTTCATCGGCAAAAATTCGTATAAGAACTCTTAAGATACATTAAATAAAATAATTTCTAGTCTCTTGTACACATTTTATATTTTTCAGTATAATATTTTTTCATTCATTGCTTCATTATTAGCTAAATACTTGCTAATGTATGCAAATTATATCACTTACTTCCATCTTACTTCGCTAATTTCCAGGACTTCACGTTTTATAAATGGCCTTAATATTAGAGACTTGTTTTAAATCTACTTTTAAATACAAATATTATGTGCAATAAAACTAGCTTGATAGTATGTTACGAGAGTCTTGGCTTGTCTCTGTAGTCTGTAGAGAGAGTCTGTATTTACAGTCTATATAGTACGAGTAAGTGCATGTCGAGACCTAAGCTGCATATCGTTCTACTTAGGTACACGGTTCAGTACTAACATTACAAATTATTATGTTCATTTTTATAAATTAGGATATACTTACATATTATTATTTTATTAGATAATTGAAAGCTATTAAATATTTTTCGTTTCTCTTAAAATGGCTTGATCTTGGTAAAAATTTGTAGCAACTTCGAAAGGGGTTTCAACAATAGCAGCTTAGAGTATAAAACAATTGAGTGAATTATAAGAAGCGTAAAAAATGAATTTGTTTCAGAGAGCTTTTGTCCGCGACGTCCTACTTGTTTCCCTCAAATATTCCTTTAAATATTATCTTTGTATAAAATTTACAATTTTTGAGTTTCTTTACAATGAATTTTTGGAAATAAATGTTAACAATGAGTATTACTATGCAGTAGACCACATCTTAGAGTAAGTACTCAACGTAAGCTAAATTAGAAGTGGCATGACACATGAGCGTTCCTAAGCTTATGTCAAAGCAAAAAAATCAAAACGCAAACAAGTCTGTAGATAGTGGAATAAAAAAAACTTAATTTAAAGGAAAAGATTAGCTGATCTAATACTAAGAATACCTCTCAGATCTCTTTCAACCGACACGTGTATGTTTAAACTTTTGTTACAGTAGTAAACTGTATCTAAATTACTTTACCAAGTAATGTGTAGTAAAAAGATATGATATAATATAACATTCATTAATAATAATAGTAAAGAAGTAAATTATGAATTATTTTTGACAGGTTAAACGTCATATCTTTGTAACACTTTACACACAATAGGACGCGAGAAGGGGTGGTAGTCGGTAGATCGGATGAGGCCGCGTCAGTTTCCTGCGTCTCTTGGTCGCCTCGATCTAGCAGCTAGCTCCTAACCCGACGGGGGATCGTTTCGGACGAATGTCCTAAAAGAGGTTCCAAGATATAATTTTTCAATTAAAAGGACTTCCTTTTTTTACGTGCACAATGTCAGGTAACACTTCCACAATGCAAGAAGATCAAGTGACACAAGCAGGTGACCCATACCTGAGTTTTGACCACAATAGGGTCAATTATGACCGAGACCGGTTACTGACCAGGAAGTGACTCGTGCGGGTCACCGGGGGTCACGGGGACAATAGGTTACCCCCGGTATTGTGTTTACTAACAAGTGATTTACCTCCACCTTCCGAGTTCCGCCATTTTGTGTTTTGGCAACGAGTTCATTGAGTTAAAACTGTGCAGAAATTAAATATTGCTCTAGAATACAGAGGAGGAGGGGGGACATAGAAATATTTAGTAATGATTATATAGATATAACGTACAGTGACAATCAGTTTACTTATAAAATGTGGCGATTTCAAGTAATAAAACTATGCTTGGATAACTCGGTCTTCGCTCTATCTTTAGATTAGGTTTTAAACTTTAATTATTGTGAACTACACATCCAATACCTATCAATTATGTATATAAAAAAACTTTTATATAATTGACGCTAGATAGCTGTTATGATATAATTTTAGTTCTCACTGCTCTATAATTATTGAAGTTATTATTACTTTGTAAGATAGTTGAAGTTCCCCGTGCAGAGATCTATTTCGCGGGTCGCAACCCTTCGACGAGATCGGACAAAGACGGCCCGCCCGATATGTTGCAGTGAGAAAATAAAGGGATGATATATTGTGAACGCTGATGTCATTAAAAAAACCATTTCCTTAGTCCTGTCAAGGTGCATTTTAACTAGGGATGTGCCCTAGCTATCGATCATCATTCATTCGCTGCCGATTACGTAACATTTTGTTTAGGTAGCGAACGAAAAAGACGAATAGTTTTGTTCTAATTTGAAAGCTGCCCGTCTGAAATTATTTTCTGACTTTGATCGCTATACGACTCACAAAATTATTATATAACTAACAGTTACTTCCATAAAAAAAACCTTAAATGTTTCCTATTATTTAAAACTAAGATAATCCTTAACAACATTCTTGAAATCATTAATGAATTTTAATCCATACTAAGGGCCTGTTTCACCACTTCCTGATAAAGTGCCAGATAGGCTATCCACAACTTTTTTGACAGATTCTCCATACTCAATCTGTCAAGGTAAGTGGTAAATAACCTATCCGGCACTTATCAGGAAGTGGTGAACCAGGCCCTTAATATTATAACTATGCGAAAGTGTCTGTCAGCTGTTACGTCATCACGCTTAAACTGCTGAACCGATTTTGCTGAAGGCATGGAGAATGGAGATACTTTGAGTGATGGGTCCCGAGAAAGGACATAGAATAGTTTTTATCCGGAAAAATTTACGATTTTCAAAAAAAAATCAAAATCAAAATATTTTATTTCCAAATAGGTTAACAAAGTTAACACTTTTAGAACGTCGTGTCTACATGAGGCCTACCACCGGTTCGGGAACTAACCCGGCGAGAAGAACCGGCGTAAGAAACTCGCGCGGGTCCACCTTTTACCAAAAAGGTGGAAAATAACAATGGTAGCTTAAGCTAATTTACACTAAGTATGTAAGTAAAGTAAGTAAGTGAAAATGTGGTACATTTATATAGAAGTGACCTATGGTCTGTCAGCTAATTTTTCCCAAGGTGTGATATCATTGAGAAAATCAGTAACCTTATAATAAGCCTTAGCACACAAACGTTCTTTAACAACTTTTTAAAATTTATTGATTGAAAGATTTTGAACGTTTTCTGGGATTTTATTGAATAGGCGTATACATTGACCTTTGAAAGTTTTTCTTACTTTGCTCAGCCTGGTTATAGGTATATCTAGCTTGTGCTTATTCCTAGTGTTCCTGCAGTGAATGTCACTTTTCGTTTTAAAATTATTTACATTTTTTCTCACGTATAACACATTATCCAAAATGTATTGAGATATTACGGTCAGAATTCTTATTTCTTTAAACTTTTCTCTGAGAGATTCAAATGATGACATTTTATAAATAGATCGAATAGCTCGCTTCTGCAGCACAAATATTGTGTTAATATCAGCAGCACTTCCCCATAATAGAATGCCATAAGATATTCTACTATGAAAATAACTATAATAAACTAATTTCGCCGTGTCTTCATCACAAATTTCTCTAATTTTTCTGACTGCATATGCTGCGGAACTGAGCTTATCGGCCAGTTTGGCAATATGAGGACCCCACTGCAGTTTATAATCTAGTGTTACTCCTAAAAACACAGTAGTGTCAACAAGATTCATTTTCTCATCATTTAATAGTAAATTGGTTTGCAGTTGCTTAACATTTGGCAAGGTAAATCTTAAACATTTTGTTTTATTAGAATTTAAAAGTAAGTTATTAACATTAAACCAACTATTTTTGAGAGAGCACAATTTACCTCGTCATAATTCGACTGTTGTCGCTTCACTTTAAAAATAAGTGAAGTGTCATCAGCAAAAAGTACTATCTCGTTTTCATTATCCTTAACTAGATAAGGTAAGTCATTTATATAGATGAGAAAAAGAAACGGACCCAAAATGGATCCCTGTGGGACACCTAATTCTATTTTGGTCCCAGTGGACCTTTTACTATTGACATCGACCCTTTGAGTCCTGTTCCTTAAATATGATATCAAAAGGTTGAGTGCCGAGTCCCTTATGCCATAGTGGTGCAATTTCCTGATCGATGTAGCATGATCAACACAATCGAATGCCTTAGACAGGTCGCAAAATACACGTAAGGCATCTCGCGACTCCTCCCAGGCTTCAAATATACTACAAAGAAGACCTATACCAGCATCCGTAGTGGAACGACCCTTAGTAAAACTGTATTGATTCTTATGCAATAAATTATTTGAGTTAAAGTGTACTAACAATTGTTTTAATATTATTTTCTCAAATATTTTACTAAAAGTCGGTAGAATAGATATAGGCCTATAATTTGTTGGATCAAATTTAATTCCGGTTGAATAAAGGTACCACCTTGCTATGCTTCATTAAATCAGGAAAAACACCATTCCTTATACAGCCATTAAAAATATTGGCCAGATACGGAGCTACGATGTCAATTATTGATTGAACAATCTTAGCTGACAGACCCCAAAGATCTGTAGTATTTTTGATGGTCAATAATTTAAACGTGTTAATAATGTCTTTAGAATCAATTTCTCTAAACTTAAAATTGACATCACATTCCTTTACATACTCTCTGAGTAATTTTTCAGCCTCTGCAGGCGAAGAATTTAAATTTTTTGTTGTTGAGACCGGAATGTCAGCAAAAAACTTTTCAAAAACCGCCGCAACTTCTATATCAGTAGTAATTTTTTTATTTTCAAAATAAAGTTTAAAATCTGAGTTACGACAGGTGACGTTTCCGGTCTCACCAGCTATAACTTTCCATGTTGCTTTTACTTTATTTTTAGAATTCTTGATTTTATTTTTAAATAAAGAGCTTTAGCAGCATTACATACTTTCTTAAAGATTTTAGAATAATTTTTAACATATAATTTAAATGTTTCATTGTTATTTACAGTTTTATCGTCATATAATTCATAGAGCCTATTTCTGCTTATTTTAATTCCTTTGGTAGCCCATTTAATAAAGTCACTTTTTTTGTTAATAGTTCTAACCGTCTTAGAAGTGAATATAGAATTAAATTGGGTTCTTATTTCTTTAAATAATTTATTATAAGCTTCATCGGAGCTATAAGATTCACCCAATAATGGAATATTTGAATTTAGATTGCTTCTAAATTTCTCAATACGTTTTGTGTTCACAGGAATAAACACAAACTCTTGTTTTTGTTTACTTTCACAATTAATGTCAAAACATGCTAACTGACCATTATGATCAGAGCTAAGCTTATTAATTATTTCTTTTTTACATGGTGTGAGATTAATAAATATATTATCTATACAAGTAGCCGTTGTGTCACACACTCTTGTCGGCTCATCGAACAAATAAAAAAGGTTATACGATTTAAGCAAAGATGTGAATCTAACCGTATTGCAGTCTAAGTCTAATAAGTTAATGTTAAAATCTCCACATATTATTATATGTGGAGATTTTAACATTAACTTTCTTTCTAACCTTTTTGTTAGATGCACATATTTTTGACAATATTTGTTCCATAGTTTGTTCAAACAAATCATATAATGGAGGCCTGTATACGCTAATAATAATAAGCTGACTTAACTCTATGCAGGCCACTTCTATTATCCGTTCAGTAGAAAGACTTACAATATCTTTACGTTCCTTATATTTCACATTTTTTCTAATTAATATCAAAGAGCCACCTCTGATGGCGTTTTTTCTACTGAACGAACTTGTTACTTGGTGATCATGGAGATTGAAAATGAGTTCATGTTCCCTAAACCAGTGTTCTGAAATACAAATAATATGAATATTAAACTCTTTTAGAAACAACTCAATTTCAAGATCTTTACCTACCATTCCTTGTAAATTCTGATGCACCAAGTTAAATACATACTTATTACTGTTAGTTATTTTCCTTGTATTACTTTTGGTAGGATTTTGTAAAAGTAAACTATTTGTGCAAGAGGCATTCTCTATTGTCTTATAATTATTTTTCGCGCGATAAACGAATTTTGGCGCAACGGAGTTGCGGGCGTCATCTGGTTTAATATGATGATGAATGATGCCACGATAGAGTATTTATCGATATCGGCATCGTTATCATCCCCGGCGCCGCTCTAGCGCACCTCAGGTGAAGGTTATCATGGTGGGAACTACGACAGCTGTCTCCCTCACTCCGCATCTGTCTCGCTCCTCTCACAATATACTCTTCAATAGGATACGTGATTGAATAGATTTTTTCTAAGCGCATGCAATGACATGTATTGTGCCGAATTTAATTTGTTAGAAAGAAATAATATGTGAAAAATTAAAACCTTACCGGTGTGATTTGTATATTATGTCATATGTTTTATTACTAGATGACGCCCGCAACTCCGTTGCGCCAAAATTTGTCTATCGCGTGGGAACCGCGTACATTTTTCCGGGATAAAAACTATCCTATGTCCTTTCCCGTGACTCAAAGTATCCCCATGCCAAATTTCAGCAGAATCGGTGAAGAGGTAACAGACAGACAGACAGACACACCTTTGCATTTATAATATTAGTATGGATTGTTAATTGTTAAAGCAATCGATTCAGTTAATATTATTTAAGTATACAACGTTTACTAGTTGAGCTTCTGTTAGTTTTCGTAGACGAAGTCGCTGTACACTGTACAGGGAAATTAGTAGGAGCCAGTTAAATATTATCAAATCGAAGCAGAAGCGTTTCACGTAAAAGTTTTGGGCTTTTCAGGGGCCATTTCGACATTTAAACTTTGAAATTGACGTCAAGGACATTCTTTAATATGATAATTTTTCTAACACTTCGTAGCCTAAGACAAACTTACATGACGTCTAAGTTCTCACGCAATGAAAGTCTGTCCATTCAATACTTTAGAAATGCAATTGACCCTAACTGATTTTATAATTTTAAAAGAATGTGCGGCAAACAGTTTCTCTGCATTCTCGTAATGTGACGAGTATAATGCTTCATCATCATAATAATAATTATTATATTATGTATTATTTTAGGAAGATGCCAATTTCGAAAATACTTAAAAACTTTTTCTTTTTTTAACTCAATTTTAATTGAAGCGCCAAAGTGCAGAATATTGTCCAGAATAAAAGTGCTATCTTTATTACATAATATTATGGCTAGCATTTTCTTCAGTTTCGAAGGCGCTTAAAAACAATAGTAACTAGTATTTTCTAGCAATATTAAAGTGAGTGCCATAAATGTGTTCGGTGCAGTTTGGTGCAACAATGGCAGTTCGGTTCCTTTGTCGGCAACTTTTGCGCTATACAAAGACGCCGACTACGTTTTTTGTACTTTGTCTATTACGCACTAATTACCTAAGCAAAAAATAGAAAAAGTTTGTATTTTAGAATTTAAGCTGGTGAAATATAAATATGTATGTATTTCAATCGTGGGTCGAATTTTTAAAATGGTGCTTTAAAACCGCTTTTTAATAATAACAATGTTAACAAGTTTACATTTTATTATTTTGTAATTTAGCCTTTACATTATCGCATTCACAAATTACCTATCGCTAGCTCCAGCACTAGACTGTCAGGAAGATATTTAAAAACTTTTTTTATTGTGACATTAAACAAATATGTAATTAAAAGTGCCACAGCGAAAAGCATCTAAAATACAGTGTGTAAGACGTAAGTGCAACATTCACGTACATTGTCACGTAGTATGACGTAGAGCGTCGCGCCGCTGCCGCGTCTACGGGCCGACTACAGCGACTCATAAACAGTAACACGTAAAGCTACGTTCATCGTACTGCTACGTAGTACGTACACAAGTATACAAACGTTATTTATTATAACCTGTTATTATAACTTGACCTGGCAATCGGAATACATTATACAATATAGTTTTTTATTTTTATTTTCTGTTTTTTCCATAGATAAGCAAAACTTCTCGATATGAGTTACAAGGAGTAAAGAAATACTAATTATATTAATTCATAAGCTACTTAGAGGTGAATCTTGTTTAACTTAAATATTAATCAAGATTCAGCTATAAACATATTTAGTTTATTGACTCACTAACTAGTAACTAGTAATTCAAGCGGGAAACAAGGAACTGCACATTTTACCAAGACAAAACATTATTGCCTGAGACTCTATACCAAAATTTAATCCAAATCGGATCTTCGTCCTGAGTGACAAGAGGCGTATATCTTAATAATTCCTGTTAATATTATGGGTATATATTTTCTGAATGTGTATATATGTAATTTAATTCCTCATTGTTGCATTTAGTATATGAGAATTACGTATATTATATCACAACCTTACCGGTACAGACGCACTTAATCCAGGGTGTCCCACTTTCGTTATGACTTAATGTCCCCTACTCATGCCAAGTCCTATACAATAAATATCAACTTAGACAAAGGGTTATAAAAACTTACTAACTAGGTGAGTTGGAAGTTCGCCGGTATAGGGATTACTGGGATGAGCTGTTTACTGTGGGACGAAAACGTTTTCTTGTAATAACAATATTATCAGCTTCTAGTTTTATTACTATCCAAGTGGTATGTTAGTGATTAATATGAATAACTATTTTGTATCTCGAAAGAGTAAAATATTTCCTCGGGGTAGTACTTTACGTAGCCGAACGAAAAACAAAGGTAGATTAAATAAAAATTGCCTTAGAATCTTACTGCACGTCTATTTCCTGAGGTAATCTATTAGATAAACATTTTTTGACAACGTACTCGTCACGTGAACACGAATTGCGAAAAAATACTCGACCACCCATGCAGCCTGATTCCCTTTCTCTCTCACACCTATGTATAATTCGCTATCTCTCGTTTCTTTTATTGTTATAGGGTGGTCTGTTTTCAACGTTTGACATTTAATTGCTCACAAAATATATTATCTTTTTTTTTGTCAAAAATGAGTTAATTAAAATAAACAGATTCTAAGAATTCGTTTAATTTATTTTTAATACTTATACGTACTATAAGTACTTACTTGCATTTTATTCAGATAAACGAATATAAATCGAACAGTATTCTGAAATTAATAGTTTGGCGACTTCGTAGTTCGTGCTATATAATATATTTGATATAGAGTTTCTTTTAAAATTGAACATTTTAACTTAACGCTAAAATACTAAAGTAAATTATACTGCGATCGCCAAGTTGAAAGATAGCAAAATTCCTTTGAATTATGTTCATAGAAAACAAGACGTCAGTCTGCACGCAGAGAGCAAAATATTAAATCAGATGCGTATTTATTTTGGGTCTCGAAAAAGACATTGGATAGTACTTGTGTATTTAATAACGACATAATGTACTATATTCTAAAATATACTTAAGGAAGATTAATAATAATAATTGAATAAATGAGGACTGTCATACTGCTTCTGTTGTGCTAGGGCTAATACACACCTGACGGTACGGAGTAAAGTTTTCAAGTTGGCTGCACTGAAAAGGCTGCGGCTTTTGTAATAACACTGAAACGCCACTAAGACTCACCACGCATCTGGAGCTATAATGTTACTGAGCTATATTAACGGTATATCTCACGAAGTTCAAAAATGATAAAATTACAGGATTATAATATTGTGTATTGTCGCCAAATTGATAATTAATCAAAACTCTTAAGTCTTAAAGAAGTCATAAATTATTATTATACGAGTAATAATATCATTCTTATCAGTGGTTTAAAACTAAATTAAAACCTTTGGGAGAAGAATCAGCTCTTATAAATAACCAGACAAGCTAAGTTTTTCCTGTTGTTATTATTGTAACTGTCAGTCTTAGGTGATATTGTGTCTTAAAAATCAAAATCAAATAATAGAAAAGATTATTTTTTTTTTCAGAAATTAATATTTTAAGATATTATTACTAAATGTAGGAATGGCTATCCACCACTTAACTTGACCGATAGAGTATGGAGAACCGGCACTTTATCAGGAAGTGGTGAAACAAGCCCTAATATTAGTATTTTATACGTTACAGACTACAGTGTTAATCAGTCTAAAGCTATAAATTATAATTATTGTATGGTATAGCGTTGTCAGCGGACAGGGTTTATCTAGTGGATGGCACGGCGTAGCGCTACCACACAATACTACCACGCTAACTACTCTCGGCTCATTTGTAATTAATGTTCATTATGACGGCGACCATCATCGCCATCAGCTCACGACACATACGCCATGACTACGTTGATAATACGCCTCCGTAACCAACATACCAGAGTCCAGACCGACAGTGTGCTGAACACAATCTCGAAAGACGCAAAGAACAAAACAGTTTGTGTCTTAAATTTTAAAATTATTAAAATTTTTATTTTTATTTTTAATTCTAAAATTATTTGGTTATAATGACAAAATAACAGCAACGACTACTTTTCGTCGCTTAGGTAACAATATATATTATTATCTTATATCTTTAAACGAGCAATTCTTGTATATGTAGACTCGACAGACGTTGTCCTGTCTTAACGATGATTATTTGATTCGAATTGGTATAATTAAGAAAACAATAGATTAAAATTAGTATCTCCATGCCAAATTTCATCAAAATACATTAAATAGTTTAAGCGAAAATCATAAGTTTATTGTGCAGGAAGCGTACATTTTCCGGGACAAAAAGTATCCCTATTCCTTTCCCGAGACTCAAAGTATCTCCATGCCAAATTTCATAAAAATAGACTGAATAGTTTAGGCGAAAAATCATAAAAGTTTATTGTGCGGGAACCGTACATTTCCCGAGGCTCAAAGTATCCCTTGCTTGTCCTTTCCCGAGACTCAAAGTATCTCCATATCAAATTTCATCAAAATAGATTGAAGAGTTTAGGCGAAAATCATAAAAGTTTATTGTGCGGGAACCGTACATTTTCCGGCACCAAAAGTATCCCTTATCAATTCCCGAGACTCAAAGTATCTCCATACCAAAATTCATCAAAATCGATTGAATAGATTACGCGCAAATCATAAAAGTATATTGTGCAGTAACCGTACATTTTTCCGGGACAAAATGTGTCCTATGTCCTTTTCCTGGCTCTAAACTACCTCCTCACCAATTTTCAGCCATATCGGTAAAGCCGTTCTTGAGTTATAAATAGTGTAACTAACACGACTTTCTTTTATATATATATAGATTTCGGAATCGGCTCCAACGATTTTCGGGGGCGATAAATCGATCTAACTAGGAATCATTTTTAGAAAATGTCATTTTATTCGTGTTTTATCGAACACCGAGCAAAGCTCCGTCAAATAGCTAGTAATGATTATAAAATCAATGATGAATGAAATATACTTTATTATCATTCACATATTATGTAGGTACATTGATTTCGTATAAATTAGGAATTTTTCGTCTCTCCCGAAATCTTTTCTTTGACCGCGGTATTGTTATCTAAGCGACGATACGAGTAATATTATTATGTGGTTAACTACTTGTGTCTCAAAAGTATGAGTGACGGCGCTGTAATGTTAGCCGTTAGGTTTGCATGGTGGCAAGTTGCAGTTCAGCGGCAACTTTATCGACATTAATACTGAAACTCAATCCAATAGAAAATGGGTAAGTACAAGGCACAAATCACAAGAAACAAAAGCTGTCCCTGCAGCCCATTCACCTCATCATGATAAAGCAAAACATATTTTAAATAAGGAAAGCCGAATCGAATCGAAATCGAAATGGAGTCCACAAATAAATCCACGAGATCTGATGAAATCGTGTGGGTATCGCTCACAGAGTATTAGATCATCTAGGACCGGTAACTAATAGGTGGTCTATTCGATATAGAGTCTAGACAAAAACGCGTCTAGACTTATAGCGGTCAGTGTCTCAATGTTATAACATTTGTGATAGGTCAAGTTGTACCACAGATTGCCAGCGCCTCTCAAACTCAACGTAAGTACAATATTGTAAAGTTGGTAAGGGAACAAATTAAAAAAATAGTAATGATAGAAGTTTAGGCTCTAGTTCGTCAAACTATCTACTTCCTATGGTCTGGGAGTACTTCGTTAACTATTTTAATATTTTTCTCGTCTTTTTAACTCCAGCACGACAGTCAAAAATTGAATAGTAATCACCAGAAAGAATATCAATTCTTTCTGGTGATTATTATTCAGTTTTTAAGACATCAGTGTTTTAACAAACTTTTAAAATTATGAATTAGGGTTTAATTGGCCATTTCCTATACCTAGTGATGCATCAATGAACATTGAACAATTGTAACGCAACGAGTTCAGCCTTAGTTTAACAGTTTGAGAATCGCAGGGACATTATTTTCAGGTGAGCAATTTCAGCAATTAATCATAGCCGTGAGGCGTGGCGTGAGCCGGCGGCGGCCATGCCTGAAGCGATAATTATTGCAACGATGCAATTCCACGCTATATCGCGTTTTGATACACGACGTGACCAACCATTTTGAATAGCGAGGATACACCGGGAGTCCTGTCATGTCGAGATGAGAGATAGTTGGCAAATCCTTGCAGCTCGTGAGCATGGGCTGCTCCCATGAAACACCAGTAGTAGGCATCGCAGACTTTTCAGAAATAGCTCATGTCATATCTTATATCAATTTAAGAAGACACTTTGCTCGAGCCCAAAAGTATTAACCAACTTTAGCATGTCCGTATATTATTACGATATAACGATATTTATATTTTTTATTTAAAAACTTCTATAACCGGTAATAAAAGATACTGTAACGCAGATTTTCGGACTTATTTTTGTCTCAGCGGGCCCCTAGACGAGCAATTTTATAGCGCAATATCACGTATTGCGTAATATTATTGACCGTCTAGGGTTGATATTGACCATCGCGCGCCCTCAATCTAATTGTCAAATAAGCTGTTCAATAAATTTGAAGCGTGACATTTCACAATACAATTGATCGTCTAGGGGCCGGCTTAGTGATTATTATCCGTAGAATAAAAACTAAGTCAAGATTGTCCTCATTTTTAATTTGGGATGGTCACCCGTGTGTACTTTAGACGTTGAGCACACACATCATGCACTGGTTGCCGAAAGTGAACCGCGCCATTGTGTGGGGTGCAATTTTAAGGTACAATTCCGTGCATCGCGACAGTCGTAAGCCGCGCGCGGCCGACGACTGTCGTCGGCCGCTCGCGACAATAGTCCTTGTATGAAAATGAATGGCACCGCTTCCGAGGCCCGCGACAGACGCGCGCGGCCAACGACTGTCGTAAGCCGCGCGCGGCCGTGTCATATAACTTTGACACGGTCGCGCGGGGCCTACGACAGACGCGCGCGGCCGACGACAGTCGTAGGCCCCGCGCGGCCGTCAAGACACGTATGAAATTCAAGACACGGCCGCGCGCGGCTTACGACAGTCGTCGGCCGCGCGCGTCTGTCGCGGGCCTCGGAAGCGGTGTCATACATTTTCATGCAATGACTATTGTCGCGATGCACGGAATTGTACCTTTACTGTCACCCACGTGACAAACAGCGGTCACAAGCCAACCGACAAAAAAAAAACTGGAACGACATCGATACTTAGTACCTTTATAATAGTAAACTACACTGAAATAATTTTTCAAATCGGACCAGTAGTTCCTGACATTAGCGCGTTCAAATAAACCATTTCAAATAATTTCTTCCGTTTTTTCCACACTTTCCTCTATTTCTTCGCTCCTGTCAGTCTTAACGCAATAAAATATAGTCTATAGCCTTCCTCGATAAAAGGGCTATCTAACACTAAAAGAATTTTTCACACCGGACCAGTTGTTCCTGAGACAAGAGCGTTCAAATAAGCCCTTTCAAATAATTTCCCCCCGTTTTTTTCACACTTTCCTCTATTTCTTCGCTCCTATTAGTATAGCGTGATAAAATATAGCCTTTAGCCTTCCTCGATAAATGGGCTATCTAACACTGAAAGAATTTTTCAAATCGGACCAGTAGTTCCTGAGATTAGCGCGTATAAACAAACAAACAAACAAACTCTTCCCAATTATAATATTAAAGTATAGATGGGCTAGACTTGGTCAAAAAAGTTACTGCTCAATATTATTATAGTTAAAACTAATTTTCAAAATGTTATGTTCGCAAGTAGCCTATTCACATCACAGCTTCATCTGAGATACATGAAGAGATCCATAATATTATTGAAAGTATTGTAAAGCGTCTGTCTGCATGTGAAAAGATCTAGACTCTAGTACAGTTCTAGAGGATAAGGTCTTTAAGATGTAAGAGGCACGGTACAATTAAACCTACGCCACTGACCACAGGCTACAGACTGATATTGCGAATGAAGCCGGCTCGTATGTAAAAGGGTCAATTCAAACCGAAACGCGACGAGGCGAGGCGAGGCGCGGCGCGGCAACCGGCCGGGCATTTTGTATGGATTTGACAGATTTCAATAGCCCGGATGATGACAAGGTCAAAGATTAGCGAATTTTATTAATAAAATAAAGAAATCACGGTAAAAAAATCGGTTGTCTGTAAAGTCGTTTTACTGACGATAGTTGAACGTGACAACTACCTTTGTTGAGATTTGTAAACTTCATAATATTTTATAAGTAAATTTAGTTCCGCGATTTGATAACAGATGTCGCTGTTAGGCCTCTAGATCGCGCTATCGCTTACCCGACAACATTTGGTATATGTAATTCAATGGAATAAATTTTTGTTTATTCGCTGACACTCACTGGTTGTTTAATTTATTATTACGCCCGAGGGATTCGCGTCCCAGGGTAACCCTACAGAACGGATTGGACCAGTATTAGGCGTATGACGTCTTTACAGCCTTAAGCCTAGTATCCACTTGAGCATGCTCGGGCGAATGAGCCGCTCATTCGTGCGAGTTCGAGCGTGCTCAGGCGTCTCCACATGAGCGGCTCGGCCAAATGAGCGGGCTCATTTGGCCGAGCCGTTCACCTTATTGCGTCATGTTTTTTCGTGCGCGCAGCCCATATCGAATTATAAGACGTTGTCACGTCAAAAATAAGTGTTACCAAAATTTCAACTCGATAGCATTTGTACTTTTTTGTTATGCGCCTTCAAAGTTGGATAATCAAGTCGATTTTTTTTTCAATTAAATTTCTTAATATTTGTATACCATTCGATAACTTATGCAATTAAAAGCAACTTTTGGTATTAAACCACTTTGATAAACGCAATATTTAATATACCTATCGAACAAAGTTCTCTGCCGATAAGTACAAACTACGAAAGAGTGACGTCAGTCTTTCGTAGCACTTTGTATGGAGCGTTTCGGGCAGGTCTATTTTATGAGATGTTTGAATTGTTCATATCTTGGTGAATTTTTAAGCTATCAGAGTCATTCTCTCAGCGATGTTTCTATTATTTAAGGGTCTTTCAATTACCAATAAGAAAAAAATTAGTCATCAAGCGTGAGACCCACTGATCTCTATTATACAATAATGGAGGTCAGTGGTAAGACCTCTTGCGAATCTGTCAAATCCATACACATTTAGAAATGCATATTCTACGCGTCGCGTTGCGGACTGAATCAACCCTAACTTGCCATCTTTAATGGTTAATTTAAATAACCAAAACTGAAAGCTTCAAGATATTAAGTACATAATATTTAACTTCAAAGACCTCCCAAATTTTTCACTACTGGGCAAACCCGGGACATCAACCCACTGCGAGTTCGAGATATAAACTTGAATGGTTGTTAATGACAAGACGTGAATTTTTCGCCCCCGTCCGCCGACCCACTGACCTATTTCCCGTCCTCCCGTCTGCCGGACTTCACTGAAACTGCACTGACATTCTTGTATTTAGACTATAGTTTATACTGAGGATCTGTATCTCGACTGTATCACGCAACCCTCGTGCAGCTTCCTCCATTGTTCGATCCAGGCCGCTTTCTATTAAACTCCAAAACGGTACTAACTTAAATATGCTGATTTGACATTTAGAAAATTTGACATTTTGTAGTTATGATTAAAGAAGAAAGATGTTGCATTGTTAGTGAAGTTAAATAATATGAATGGTAGTATTGTCTTTGTCGTCAGAAGAAGCGCCGAGACAACAGCAAGACAAGCTGTTTGTCACGTATAAAGCGAAACAACTGAAGTCAAGCATAAACATCACAGTATATAATATAATTTTGAGAAAATAAGTTCCAAGTTAAAAAAAATAATAGAATAACGAGTAGGTAGATACATAATATTTTAGTAACCAAATATGAAGTAAACGGTATTCAAAATCTTGAACAAAACATAAAACAAAAAGGCTTTTAATCAGATTATTTTTCGTTTACTTTCTAACAAATACAATGAAGTATTCTAAAAATATATTTTCATTGTTTTACAATGTTTTGTTAAGTGTTGTTAAGTTTAGCGCCATCACAATGAGGTCATTAACAGCCTAATATTAGTAACTTCTAAATAGTAGTTTCGGGAACATCAGATATAATTTTTAAGAAATAATATAATCTATACATTATTATTATAATAAAACAAATTCACTTTTTTTCCCTCATGTCCCTTTGTTCCCTTTAATCTTTAAAACTACGCAACGGATTTTGATGATTCTTTCAGTGTGAGATAACCCATTTACCGAGGAAGGCTATAGACTATATTTTATTACGCTAAGACTAATAGGAGCGAAGAAATAGAGGAAAATGTGGAAAAAACCGGGAAAATTATTTGAAAGGGCTAACTTGAACGCGCTAATCTCAGGAACTGCTGGTTCGATTTGAAAAATTCTTTCAGTGTTAGCCCATTTATTGGGGAAGGATGTAGGTTATATTTTATCACGCTAAGACTAATAGGAAAATGTAGAAAAAACGGGGGAAATTATTTGAAAAGGCTTATCTCACGAATTACTGGTCACTGGAGCAATTTTTATGTTATTTGGCACAGAATATAAGAAGTAGACCACGTGAAGGATCGTAGGCTATCGATTTTAATTATTTTTTCAGTGGCTATATATTTTATACCCGTGCGACGCCGTGGCGGGTCGCTAGTAAATAATAATATTATACTCCAATTTTACGATCTGCGATTCGTCCTGTAACTGTTCTTTTAACTGTACACGCATTTTATTTAAAAACAGTAAAAAATAGGATCTTCATTCATATCTTGAAGAAAAACCGAAAGCTCATAAAGCTTAATACCTTGAACTTCGATCCTCCTTGTAGCTGACTCATTGATAAATATAACTTTAATAGTTTAATTCTAGTTCATTTTAGCACTTAAGGTCAAAGAGTTGCAATCATAAACAAAATTACTCTATCATTGGTAAGCGCTTACTTACTTAGAAAAGTAAGTAAGTAATCTAAAAGCTTTCAATAATAGTTATCTAGTTTTTAAAGTTTTTTATTAGGTACTTAATTTACAATTAAATACACGTTGTACATAGAACTTACTGAGTGATACTGAGTGATACTGAGTGATACTGAGTGATACTGAGTGATACTGAGTGATTTCCTTTTTTCGCTCAGGAAATCACGGGCCCGGGCAGGGATAAATCTTTTATTTATTTCCTACTTCAGTCTTCATGCTAATTAGTTAATTTATAAACTTTTATTTCTTAAAGGAATTTTGAAAATTCAAGGTCTTTACCTATTGAATTCTTTAATTAATTAGTTACCAATTTATGCAAAACCGAGCCGTCTGATCATTTTTCCTAGTATCAGTGGTGTGTATTATGATGTGTTATTTATTACACAAGTAGCGAATGATTCAAAACTAATATTAAATCATTATGTTATGGTCACTTCAGCGAATCGGCGGCGCTTTGATCTCGTGTGGTCTGGGAACATGATACTTTAGGGTTCCGGGCGTCCGTTAAGTACCCCGCAAACGATCAAGTTTGTTTGACAAACATGTTTGATGTAATTTACGTTTTCATCAAACAGCAGCGCAGACAATCAAATGTGCATTGTGCATCAAACAAGTTGTCAAACAATTAGCTAGAATCGGTTTGAGATCATGAGATCTTGTTTGACAAATACAGCGGAACACGTTCAAACAAGTTTGTCAAACGCTACGCAAAAACAAATTTTCTTCAAAAATGTCAAACACGTAGTTTGTTTGACAAACGCTTCAAACAAAGCTGTACACTATCAAACTGTTTGACACTCACGTAAAATTTGACAAACAATTTGATCGTTTGCGGGGTACTTTAAATATTATATCAGTAGCACAAACACATAGTACGTACTTTCAATAAGTTTTAATTACAACTGCACAGTGTTTTAGAAACGCCCAAAATCGGACATGACTAAGTTAATGCAATATTCGATGGCGTCTTATATTTCAAATGCAAGAGTAGAACTCCCGTGTGCGCATTTTAATTCGTTTTTGAGAAAATTAATTTTTAAATTGTTCATTTTTGAACTCCCTAAAAACGAATTTATTTTATTTAAATTAATTACGAGGGTTTGCAAACTTGCTATCTAGCTGATTAGATTAATCGTTAAGAGACACAAATTTAGCACTTTATTTCATTCCAGCAACTCAAGTAGTTCCTGAGATTATTTTTTTTTTTTTTATATTTAGACTTTATTTTTTTTCTGCTTTCCTACATGATTTCCGCAAATGTTATCCGCACTGAAAAATACTTTGTTATAGTCTTTAGACTACGATATTTTTATTTTTTGCGTATCGTTTAGAGTGCCAGAGATTTACGAATTTCTAATTTTATTCGCCCGTTTAAAAATTTTAAGAGCAAAGTTTCATCGAATCTTAATTTTTTTCAAATAATCAGGCAAATAATAGGAAGAAACATTTTATTCTTGATATTAACGGCACTATAAATTTGACACGGGAGGACAGCATTTTTGACGTCTAAGGTGATGAAGATTAAAATCAAGAATAACATGTTTCTTCCTATTATTTGCTTGATTATTTAAAAAAAAATAAGATTTGATTAAACTTTGCTCTTAAAATTTTTAAAGGGGCGAATAAAAATTAGACATTCGTAAATCTCTGGCACTATAAACGATTCGCAATAAATAAAAATATTGTAGTCTAAAGACTATACCAAAGTATTTTTCAGCACGGAAAACAATTGCGGAAATCATGTAGGAAAGCAGAAAAAAATCAAGTCTAAATATTTAAAAAAATTAAAATTTCAGGAACTACTTGAGTTGTAGGAATGAAATAAAGTACAAAGGGCATTGGGTAACTTTGTATGGACCTGTGGCGTCATTTTTTTTTCCAGCGGCCAGGGATAAAACCATTACTATTTTGTAGCGCTATATTAGTGAAATATATATTAGTAATAAAAATTGTTCTAAGTAATATCGGAGCTGAGCTACGATTATTTTAGTTTATTTATTTTTGCACCTTATGTTCACAAAATCAATAGTAATTAACGTTACTTTATGGAGCTATCCTTAACAAACAGGTGTAGAAAGGGTATATTTAATCTGTTGGACATATATTTCTCGCTAGCTATTGCTCACGACTTCGTCCGCGTCAAATATGAATAATTACTCATACATATTTTTACACTGGGTTCAACTCTCATCCGACTAAAATATAGCCAGACTTGAGACTATATTTCATTAGACAGTGGGTTTCAAAGGGCCGAATGCAATATTACGCAATTATATTTATTGTTCTTATGTATTAAGGCCATCCCCCGAGCAAACGACCTTGACCATACATTTGCCGCGTCGCCGAGATCGCACCAAAACCCTATTTTTTTTACTTATCTTAGATCAAAATTGACCTAAAAAAAATTTAAAACGTGGAATATGTAGTTTATGATATTGTCGATCTATTGGCGTGTGTTTCAAATAACAGTAATTTGTAAATACTAAGGAGATGCTGAATGTATGCTTGAATTTTAATAAATCGGTTTTACTTTGGAAGCTGATATCATTAGTATAATAAACAAAAATAGAAAATTTAAAACGTGGAAAGGAATGTTGATATGCTGAAGATTATTGCTGTATTTTTATTATAACTTTGTAGCTTTCAAATTATGAGTTTATAAGCCCCTAAATACGGTAAATTACGGAATCTCCGTAAGGAAAGCCCTTAATGTGTTGTGGGTAAAGTGACTCTAGAGTGTTGTTCCCACAATATAATGTCGATTATTTCCACTATTTAGCGAATTTTGGCCACTGTGCAGTATGACGCTGGACGCCACCTTTCGGCAGAATTTTCAGTCTAGCTTTTAATCTACTTCCCGGCTCATTATAGAAGTACAGCTGCAGTAGTACAGTTGTGTAAGAACGTATATTTACGTACACAAAAAATACATACATAATAATATATATTATTATGTGTCCCTAGTCCAGCATGAGTACACACCCCCGCACCATGAGTACTGAGAACAAAGAGAGCGATTTGTTGGACGACCCGACTAACACTCGGTGCCATTCGGTACCCGGGCCGGATGGTGTGAAATATGCTACCGAAGCTCCACTTGGAGGATTTATCAGCGTATCTACCACCTCTAAACATTTAAAAATAAAGTATAGCAGCCTGGAATGTTAGAAGATTACTCAAACCAGGCAAACTGAGCATCGCAGAGAAGGAAATGGACACCAACAAAATCGATATACTGGCTGTAAGTGTAACAATGACCATTTTAAAACATCTTCTGGGAAACACGTTTTATTTCTCTGGATCGGACTACTCCAGCTTGAAAGGGGTAGGCATCTTAATACACGATAAACTAAACCGCTATGTTCTTGCCTGGAATCAACTAAAAACTATTCTCAACGACTCTTTAAAGAGGTCCTTAACAACAACCTAAGCCTGTAGAGAACTGGAAAAATATAAGTTTGGAGCCAAGCATCCTACGTTCCGAGGTGCTGACTGCGATAAACTCCCTTAAATTAAAGAAGGCTCCAGGTCTTGATGGAATAAATGCAGAAGATCTTAGATTACTAGGCGAGACCGGTGTAGACGTACAGCATGCAATCCTCAATAAGATCTGGACCACTGGAGAGTGGCCAAAAGATTGGACCGAGTCAACTGTGCTATCTTTACATAAGAAAGGTTCTACAAAGGAATGTGAGAACTACCGCACATTGGCCCTAATATCACATGCAAGTAAAATCCTACTCCATATCATTAACAGACGCATTCGGCATTACTGGGACTGGCAAATTCCTCAGGAACAGGCAGGCTTTGTTAAGGGAAGGGAAACTCACGAACAGATCTTAAACGTTAGGCAGGTCATTGAAAAATCATATGAGTATAACACACCTGTAATAATGTGCTTTGTCGACTATAGCAAAGCCTTCGACTGCGTCAACTGGAATTCCTTGTAGCAGGCAGTCCTAAAAGAACTTGGGATTGCAGATCATCTAATATATCTCATACAGTCTCTATTGAAATAGCCGTGGCGTAGTAAGGATCGAGGATATGACGTCTCATCCCTTTAAGTTTGGCAAAAGAGTACGACAGGGCTGTATTCTCTCACCAATTTTATTTAACGCATACGGCGAACACATTATGCAGAAAACCTGTGACCAATGGAGGAGAGGCGTCCGCATAGGTGGAAAAAAGTTAAAAAATCTCCGATATGCTGATCTCTTGGCTGCAAATGAAATGCAAGAATTGTTGGAGAGAATGGAGCAAATCAGCAATACCCTGGGCCTCTCAATTAACAAAGGGAAAACCAAAATAATGGTCATAGATAGAGGAAACACACTACCATTGACTGGCGCTCTAAAACTAGGATTGGTTAGAGAATTCGTATACCTTGTGTTCACTATCACGAACAACGGCTCCTGCGAACCAGACATACGTAGGAGAATTGGGATGGCTAAGAGTGCCATGTCTCAAATGCATTAAACCTGGCGTGACAGAAAGATTTCGCTAAAAACCAAGACGAAACTTGTGCATACGCTCATATTTTCCATCTTTCTTTATGGATCCGAGACATGGACTCTGAAGTCTGCAGACCGCAGACGTATCGACGCCTTCGATATATGGTGCTGGAGAAAAATGCTCCTAATCCCATGGATTGCATTCAGAACCAACGCATCCATTCTGGCTCAACTTAACAAAAACAAGGCTCTCTACCATCTGCCTCAAACGCATTTTAGAATATTTCGGACACATAGCCAGAGAAAAAGGAGACAATCTTGAAAAACTCATGGTAACTGGCAAGATTGAGGGAAAAAGACCACGAGGTCGCAGTCCTATGCGTTGGTCCGATCAAATCCGCACCACACTTGAGTCCACCGTCTACGACGCTCTTCGAGTGACGGAGAATAGGAACAGTTGGCGTAAGACCATTAGAACCTTCAGACATGAGGAACACGACTGGAGGAGGAGGAGGATGTGTCCCTTATATTATAGAGTTCACTGTGAAAGGCGCAGCGCTGAAAGACCAATTTTTTTTGTGATTTGAATGGACATGGCGTAAAGAGTTTCCCCATACAAAAATGAAAAAAAATATGTATATAATCTATAGATTCATGCACAGTACACACCCTAAAGTATTATCACTTAGTTTTGTTATACCCTGTATACTAATATTATGAAGCTGAAGTGTTTGTGTGTTTGAAAGTGCTAATCTCAGGAACTACTTGTTCGATTTGAAAAAATATTTTTGTGTTGGATAGCCCATTTATCGAGAAAGGCTTAAAGCTACTAAATAATGCCGTTTTTTTTTGTTTTTTCCTGAATATACATGCTATGAATGAATTTACGTTAAGTTGAAAATACGAACATAAAATGCCTTATATCTCGGCTCCGATATAGTTTAGCTATATGTCCCCCGTAATAAAGTTTACTCCTCTTAATATGTTCTTTCATAATATGCCAGTTTGGTGAGTGGCCGCGGGATTTGAAAATGACGCCAATATTACCCAAACCCCTTTGTGTCTCTTAACGATTAATCTAACCGGCTAGATAGCAAGTTTACAAACCCTCGTAATTAATTTAAATAAAATAAATTCGTTTTTAGGGAGTTCAAAAATGAGCAATTTAAAAATTAATTTTCTCAAAAACGAAGTAAAATGCGCACACGGGAGTTCTACTCTTGCATTTGAAATATAAGATGCCATCGACTCATTGCATTAACTCAGTCATGTCCGATTTTGTGGGTTTCTAAAACACTGTGAACTGTGAGGACGGAATATTAAAAATAATCTATTCTGTTGGCATTTATTAATTTAAATACCTTATTTATTTCCAACCTCGAACTATCAAAGAAAGAAACGTTTCTACCGGCTGTCCGGAGTCCGGACCTGCTAAATACTACCCCGAAACACAGAAACAGCTCTATCGACAGAAATAAACTTCAAAACCTTCGTTTAGGAAGAACCTCTCGATTAAAATATCATGATATACTAAAGCTTAAAGGATTCATATCCAATAATATTTTTAAAACTTTGTTAAACCCCTAAATGGTGGCTGAGGTTTCTTCAACCTCGGTGTCCAGCGAACGTCACATCGCAAGACAAAGTGTTGTAGTCCTGTAATTCTGCTGCATCTTCTGAACTCTAACATATTGTAATAGTTAACAGATGAACTTTTTTAAGTTATTTTATTTTCTTTGTGTTTCTTTTATACTAAATTATATGAAACCGTACAGAACCAGCCGTATAATTAACGATTAAGAGTCGTCGCGAACACGTGCTTAATGTTAGTTGAAGGTGAGTTTGGTCGTGTGGAGGCTGTGCCACCCGGAATAACATGCCACTACATAATACACACGGTTTTGTCTGTCCACTACATACTACATACTAATAATTATGTGTCAACTAGGTATGTATAAGTAGGCATGGAAGATAATAAGTAGGCATGGAAGGTAATACTTGGTGCTAGTATTCCGGATGAGATGATATCTAATTTTTCAAGACATGTTAATATTGTCTTTTTCTCATGTTAGTGGTTAATTTCAGCAGGAAAATGGCTAGTAAGTTTGCCCAAATCTAACTTGAAATTTTGTGAAAAGCGCTTTATTCGTGTTATCAAATTGACTCTACCTAGGTACTCTAGGACAATCTTTCAACATGCATTGGGTTTATATTGTGAAGTTTATGCATATTAATAGCTGCGTAGGTATTACAAACAAAAACCGTAAAAATCGGCAATAAACATAAAATACGAGCAGTATAATTAACTGTTAGCAATATAGTTTGTTTGTGTGCTTTATATCGTTAAATTATATGTTATATATGTTAAATTATATGTCAGAACAAAGCCGGCGCCAATGACCTATGAGTAACCGCGGCTTTTTGTACAATCATAAAGAGGTGACCAGCTGTGTAGAGTTTGTGGGACAAATCCTGTCTTAATTAGATTCCACTCAACGTAATAATTAATGCAGAGAATTAATCAATCAACAAGAATAAAAAATATAATAGTAAGTACATATATAATAATTTTCTGTCTGGAAAGGACTGCATGATTAGTAAGAAAGTTTTTTTTTTTTGCTATAAGGAAAACCAGTTTTTTTGCTATAAAAACGACTGAATGTTACGTTCGTTTTATGTTAGTTATACTGTATACATAATATTGTCATGGTTTATTATGATAATATTGAAAAATACAATATCGTACTGTGAAAAAGGCTGGAGTCTAACCAAAAGAAGATGTCGAAGGCGATAGATAATAATATGGAAGTACATAATAATATTTTAACGATCATATTAGCCGGCGATTAATGAGCATGACCAAGAATTTTAATAATCGATGTGGAAACAATATTTTCAAATCGACCTACTCACCATGCTATAGATGTAAGCAAACTTATTTGCACATTTCTTGCGAAGAAGAAATAAAACAATTGCAATAACAGTAAATTAAATCACATTCCGTCCGATAATTTACAAAAATGTGGTCACATAATTATCAAGAAACTCGCTTTAGCACTTGTAGATTGACCACAAAATCGGAAAAGAGCGAATACCTCCATACATCAGAGTTAATCCTTGGACTTCCTCGACACCAATATCTCTTTTTCGACACCTCCGACATTCAATTCCATTTAATGTCTATTTTAATTTCGTGGAATCTGATGTTATATTTTTGTAGATTTAGTCAATTTATGTATATCGATGACGATTCAAGAATGCTTTCTACGTATATTAGTATAATGAGTTAAACATGATCTAAAGTGGTGTCGTACCTAGAAACTAATTATTACTTAAACAACTAGGATTAAGGGCTTAAGTTGTCCAAAATACACATTCACTTACACGCAGAGTATGCATAAATGATTTAAAAACTTAAAAGTGTGTTTTGACTTTTGTGGACATATCTTACACGAGTTTGGAAGTCAGACCAATAGCCTGGACAACCTAAGCCCTTAATCTTAGTTCTCATACCCTCCTTTTTGGAAGTCGGTTAAAATAGTGGTAAATGAAGTCTTTCTGATTATTGTTTTGTTTTCTTTCAGTCTTAACTGCTGCTGCTGTGTTCCAGACTGCCACTTTTATTCTAAACTACTTTAAGATGATGTCCGCAACTTCGTTGTGCCATGAAAATCCGTTTATTGCGCGGGAACCGTACGTTTTTGGACTCAGAGTATCTCCATACTCAATTTCAACAAAACGGTTTGGGCGGGAAGAGATAACAGACAGACAGACAGAAACACATTCCTATTTATAATATTAGAATGGGTTAACTGATTTTATTACAGTGTCTGTTGACTCATTCTCCTGTCATAAAAATATTCAGGTTCCCCTACAATATCAACTTTGTAGATCAAAATAATATTTAGACTTAGACATGACCCGAATTTTCACTTTCATCTTTACCTATTTATTCACTGTCGGTCAACCGATAACCTGTATGGGATGTATGTTTGAAAGCGAGAGTCTAGCCGTAACCTACACGTATGTTATGGTCCGTCCAGTGTTAGTTTCTGACGAAAAAAAATGAACCTTACGACTTTGGAATAAAGACCATTACGGAGGTAACATGATTTAGTTCAATCCGCGTAGCGTGCAGACGCTGTCCTTGACTATTTGGCAAGATGTGAAGTACCCATGGTCACACGCACGAATGGGTCGGCCGGCCCAGTCAATGCTACGGCTTGATAGCAACCAGCTTATACAGCAGCAGAGAGTGTGATAACTGATAACTGAAGGCCTATAACTAAATACTAAGTTAACAAGATGCAAGATTTTTACAGACGTTGCAGGTGTCCAAGGGTAAATACTATCTCTTACCGAGGGGATCTCCTGATCTCTTCGGTAAGAGCCTTCTACCGCTCGAATTAACTAGAAGATCTAGTTCAGTGGTTCCCAACCTTTTTAGAGCTGTTACCCCTAACTACTACTAACTTTATAAATTTGTATTGGTACATTCGCAAGTTTTTTTAATATAATGAGGCATTTTCTTAATTTGATTGTCAAACAGCTTCCATTTTAGTAACTAGATGGCGTATGGGTAGACAACTATCGGTAATACCAGGGAATACTGGGCAAAAGAATGTAAAACTTGATACATTTCAATTTGAAAAAGACGCAATAATATTCCAACGAATAGGATAATAAAGTTATTATAACGATGTTTTAGTTAAAACTCACGGAAGAAATAGGATATTTACCGATATTCACACCAAATGTCACAGGAATTATATCTTATTTAGTCACTTCAATAAAATAATATTGCAAATATATTATGGCAAAGCAACGTTTGCCGGGACAGCTAGTTATATCTGTTTTCCTCCAAAATGTACAGAGTTTACAATTTTTTTCTGCCAATTCATTTATTTTAGGTACCACCTCTGTCACGGTCACGGTCACCACCTTTAGAATAGCTATTTTACCCCCGCGGGGGTTATTACCCCCAGGTTGGGAACCACTGATCTAGTTAATTTGAGCGGCGTTTGAGTATCTAAATGTAGCGTGCGCTGGTCCTAAACTGTCGTTTTCAACACGCTTAGGGGTATCTTCGGAAGCGCTCGCGTTGCAGGCGCGTGACGTCACCACCGGTCCGACCAGTTCTCCCCAATTGGGCGATTGTGCATAACTCGCCCTAAGGTCGTCTGACATTCAAGGACACGAGATAATTGCACTTCCCACTAAACACCGAACAATGGATAATAAATTATATTGACGCAACTATCAAAATTGCTGGATCGCTCTATAATTATGCACCACGGTTTATATTGGTCATCGTTGAGTCGAGACTCGAGCGCCTGGGCACAGCGCCTGGGCACAGCGCCTGGGCACAGCGCCTGGATCTATAATTTCAGAATGTGTTCGGCGTTTCCACTTGCTTTGGTAGCTGTTGAGCTTGCAACGAAACTATCCTATAGTAACTATTATGTAGTTTTCGTCGTTGAAAACTGTTCGGTTCCCGCGCGATAAGCAAATTTAGATGCAACGAAGGAGCGGCCATTTATTAGTCGTCAATCCTCTCAATTATTTTTATTTTGTTACGAAAATCAGGAATATTTATGTTCTGATCGGGAATAGCACTTTTAATCGACAATATTAATCGTTAAGTTGATATAATGTGGTTGGTTAATTAATTGGTGGTTGCTTTCAGTTGTTAAAGAATAGAAGAATATGCAACAAAGTGCAGTTTACATTTTGTCAATTACTTCAATGGTTCACTTCAAAGTTAATGTCAAAAGACTACAGTATTATATTAAGTCGCAACATCTTGAGTCATCGACTATTTCTAGAACACTTATTTAATATTTACACTTTAAACTGATATTATTATATTTATATTTCGTAAGGAAAAAACCCAATTTTAGTCATTGCACTTGAAATCATTTAAATTCATACAACATTGTACATAATGTAGTCTGGCACGTATGTTGTACGAACACATACATAGTAAATATATATTGAAATGGCAATACACTCAATAAACACTAACGATGCAATAAGAACAAACGAGGAAACCTAAGAATGCAACCAGGTATCCGATGACTTACAAATTATAGATAAATCAACATCATTATAATATAATATTATGTATTTTGGTTTACATCTGGTGAAGAAGCCACATACTTTTCTGGTTTGTCATAAAAAAGCCACGACCAGTAAGCTATTATACAACTTATTTAACCGATCATTTTCGAGGAACTTTAGTGAGGAAAGGTGTTCACTGTTCATTTTGATATTTGTACTAATAACTCAGAATAAAGCTAACTATGATGAAGTTAAACCTTTTCTAAGACTCCTGTTACCTTTAGTAGCCTCAACTTCAGCTCTCGTCTTCATTGAAGCTAGACCTTTCAACTTTCAAGCGAGCCTCTGCAGCTACAGCGAAAGTACTCCCGCGACATAGGGGCTACGAAATAATTAGAAGCTAGTTTATTAGGACCGAACTACTATTGAGTCTGCACGATGGGGCGACAGCCGACACGTAAACCGTCCTGAAATCCTTCCTACTCGTGATTCCTTAAATGTGCATCTATTGTCATACATCGCGGTGAGTATATGTGATAAATACGCGAACAAACCAGCGCTATATAGGTGAAGGAACGTTTCCCCTTGCCGCCTCCTTGAGGTTGCAAGGCCAATACTCGCGCCGCTTGTTTTTTTCTTCCGAATCAAATCATTTTTATTTACGTATCGCCGGCCAGTATCTGGTCATCTCGACGAGGACAGAGGTATCGCGTATGTAAATTTTTTGCGTGTAATTGCCACGCTGAGCGGAACGGATTAGCCCAAAGTATGCAACTAAAAAACGGAATTATCTGAGACGTGACAGCTTAATAGGAGACCTAAGTCTGGTCCGGCTAGGTATACTGCATGTAGGTTTTGCAACCGTCCGAAATATTATAATATTATGCTGTATTCCGCTTACTAATGCGCAATGCAAAAATTTCAAACGATTTAATATTCATTTTATAAAACTTACCTACCATTAAAAATAATATATGTATTTGAGTCTATGTAGCGTTTTGAATAACAAGTTTGCATATTATTTGAGTTAGGACAATATTGACTATATTAAACGTAAAATTTTAACGTTGAAATAAAAATTTAATGGTTGAATAATTACTTGATATTTAGATACATAATATCTATATAATCAATTTCGAGATACAAATGGAAATACATAAGCTATCGTCCATTGTCATTTAAAATAATAAGGTTCGATTAATCACTGAGATTAAAATGAAGTGGACTGACAAGATTGTAATTTGCGACTGTAAGTTCAATATCAGCAGATCGAGGTGCAATAAACCACTTCCAATTAACAATAACGTTTATGTCACTCAATTAATTAAATAATATAATTATTTTTGTAGTTTTATAACAGGGTCTATAAATTCTATAGACCCGAGTATCTTGAAACAGTATATAGTGTAAAACCTTAAAGTTTGAAAAGGTTTCTATGATATGTAATTATTTCAGGGGTGGTGTAATCGCAAACTGACCATCGGATACGTCACTCATTTAGGAGGCTAGTTCTTCACTTTATGGAAGTTTCTTTGCAAGTCGATCCTCGTCGCAGGTAACAGTCGGTCAGCTCACCCCTTCACCCGGGGGTCCACCTTAACCTTACGCAACAGGTCAGCGACCGCTCGCATCGTCAGTCTAGCAGGTAGACTAGGGTTTACCCGAGTCAGGTAGACTCATTGATAAACCACGCGCCACGTGATGGAGGTTCCCCGGCCAATTGTCATTTTAATTTTTTAGTCACGGCCGCGACACCGTTACACGTGATGCGGCATCATCGCACACTCGGTGTAAACACGATGACATGAGGTTCAGCAACCGACGTGAGCCTCGCTACCGAAATATAGGTACTCGAAACCGCGTGACGAGTCACTAAACTTCATGAATAAGTACAAACAAAATATGTCTATTAGCCGTAATATTAAAGTAATTATTGTAACTTAAGTAATAGGTACAGAAGTAGGTGGTAACACAAGGAAAATAAAGGAGTTTTTAACATGCTGACTTCTCGAATTCTCTATATAGGAAAGATTTTTCCCTAGGATAAATTTAGAAATATAAAAATGTCTTGAGTAAAATATAATATTTATTTTTAACTACAGGAAAAATTATCTAACGATCAAACCGGCTGATGCAAATCAATTGCTCGTAGTAAACCAGTTTATCATCTTATGAGAGAACTAGCACAATGGGCCTTGCGGAATACCTGCGAGTCGGGGCGAGCCCCAGCACGTGTCCCTACCTGATGCTACCACGAAGTACTGTTTATATGTCCGTTTAATAATCGCAATACTCAACAAATACTTCATTAGTGAAAATGTATGCTAATAAGAAGTTAGGACTTAGGCTACCTGATTCTAACTTCTAAGAGTCCGCAGGCTGCGTCAAAATTTCGTCGTCGGTCAAGCGGTCATAGAAAAATCATTTATTCTACATACTCTAGCAATGCCCGTTTCCTATTTTAGCTAGAAAATAAATACATACATAAACACATTTAATTTATCACATTTTTTATGATAAATATGTGTAAAGTTGACTCGAAAAATTAATCCGTGAGATTTCTTATGTCAAATGCTTTTTTTGTTTTCGGGCTTTACGAGTATCATCGTAATAATTAAAAATTATAAACAATGGCTAGTGTCTACTTAGTACATATAAGTCCAGCCTGAGGACTGTGCTGAGTGCTCCATATACCCAGTAACATATTCATGAACAACGTGTCGCATACTCAATGTCGCGATATAAGATTAATGTCAGTCCGCCGCGCGCGTCACGGGTGCAGGCTGCTCAACTACTTATGCCATCCACGGCCATGGCAAAGGTCGTACACAGATATCTAGACGCACTAGGTCAAAAGAAACAAATGTCCAGTACATTTCCTTACATTTTAAACTCCTTACTAATAAAACGACCCACATTTTACAGTGAACGTCTGTCAAGTCTCTGTATGAATATCAGAGAGGAACCTGTGTAACTATAGCACTTTACACGCGATGTGAATATTTTTACTAATAAGGATAATGCCTTGAAGGATATAATTATATTATGACATCAACAAGCGATCAGAATCAATTACATCTTCACACTTTTATATATTAGTTTCTTCGACGTAGTTATGTGGAGTAAACTTCTGCCTACGTAATCGGTACGTTTTCGAACGAGAAATATTTGGAAACTTTGATATTATATTCTATTCATCTGACATTCGATTTTCTAGGTGTCGTCCTGCTAATGGTACTCAGAAATCCTAGTCGTTCACACATCTGTCACTTCCAAAGATGAACATAGTTTTCGAAGCACCGCGGCTAGTGGGCTGGTCACGGTCCCTCCAAACAAACCAAAGACCAAATGGTCGCTGGTCCTCGAAGCTGGTGCATGGCGGTGTCTCCGCGTGTCGTCAGCGCCGCTGACCTTCGCCGGCTCAAGTGCACAGGGTCATTACCGCCGGACAACACCCGACAACACCCGCCAACACACGCTAGACTGCAACGAGGAAATTTCCACTAAGCCACATCACACATCACACCGAGACGCGACGAGATTCTGAAATGCCTACAACATGCACGCTGTAGGCAGCGTGCATGTTGTAAGCATTTCGGCATCTATAAATATAAAGATAAAATTTTCAGATGAAAATTTTATCTGCAGTAGACGTGCCTGATCCTGAATTAAAATTCGGATAACTTCATATCATTGTTGTGACCACCATACGAGTATAAACATTGACAATAACGATAGTGATAATGGCGTATGTGTTTTGACTTTATAATGTTTTATCTTTTAAATATGTACTCCGAAATAAAACCATTCTTAATAATGTGTACCATAATTTACAGAAAGGTTCAAAAGCGGTGCGAAATGCTGATACAACCTTGACCCTACAGGACGAACTATCTGCACATTTAATTTCATCTCAACCTTTATTTAGTATCTCGGTTACTGGAGCACAGAGCTCGCGACCCCCTGCCATCTACCTGACGACGATTTTAACTGCACCCACCTTGTGAATTGTAACTCAATCTCAAGCCTTTATTTAGAATATAAACGAGCGATCAATAATTTTATCCTTAGGAATTTTGATTATATTCGATTTGCATATTATCTTAAATCGAATGGAATTTTCTTTTGCCGACTACGAGGAGAACAAAAGGATGGGCAATGATTTTGACAATAATAATTTCTGTTTTATCAATGTTTTCAATTTTTCGTAGTTTATAAACAATCCATAAAGTATTCTCGGACGAGGCGTTAAAATATTTGTAACAGCAACTTTCTCTAAAAAATATTACAATAATGCATCTATATTGAATACCTAAGCTATATTTAGAGGTACTCTGCACCGAGATGGTGTCAATAAAAACTAATCCACGATTATTATTGAAGTCCACAATTAAATGTGTTTACGGCGATGAGCGAATACGAGAATACACTTGTGATGACCGCCGACCGCCGAACACCAACAACCTCGTTATGAGCCTCCAATGACGCTCATGAAGGAAACGATGAAGCGCAGCAATATAAAAATACTTCACTTCGTAGGGGCTCAAATTTTTAAATAATTGGAGATAATAATATTATACATACTGTCTCGAGTATAGTGGAAGATGGTCGCGACTCGCGGGTCCCGATCTCACAATGTCAAACAAAAAGTTTTCCGAAATTAACAGGTCCCGGATGCGTATTAGATCGTAGACATAATCGTGTATAGAATAGAATACAAAATATGAAAGTTTTTTCTTTATTAGGCTGGCCTCACACAGCCGGAATGTTAATCTGAATTCATAATCTGAATTCATATTATTAATTCAGAAAGACCGGAATACCATATAATATCAGTATGCTCCACACACATTCTGATTTTTTCAGATTATGAATTTCTCAGATCGATCTGTAAGAATGATACTGACGAGCGTTTTAAGATAATAGTAGGGGAGGGGAAGGTGCTAATTTTGTAGTCACTCGAGCGTCATGGAGACCACTAGGTCTAACTAAAACCTACTAAGGTTTTATACACTAGGTAAAACTGATAAAAAAATAATAAGAGCGTTTTTTATTTTAGCGGTGGGTTCAGAAACTGCAGCCATTTTAAAGTTTTGAAAAAGAAAATATATTCAGAAAATTGCTTATTTCGGTCAGTTATTATTATATTTTAGACAACATGGACTAAATCATTTAGTTTAGTGCAAAATAAAATATCTGCGAAATTTAGTTAGGAAAATATGAAGGTTTATTTTTTGAAGTGAAAACTTCTTTAGCGGCGTTGAGCACTTTTGTGGGATGGGTAAAAACTGTGAAACTCGCGTCAGATTCTCGTGCTGATCGAAAAACCTTGGAAAAACCGTAAGGCGGTTGGAGAGTAGTGTTGTAACATCGAAATTGATTAATCGAACAATCGATTGGTTTTTTTTTAAATCGATTTTCATAAAAAATGGGTTAAAAAAATGCACAACGTTAATAATCAAGTTTTCACTTCTGCCGGCACTCCCGGAGTGCAACCCGTCTTTTTTTATATTTTAAAATGTTCCTACAGGCTTACCTTATCTTTGAATCGTCAGTGCTTTTTATGGAAGCTTCTATGGGGTATACTAAACATCCCCTATCTTAATCTGACAGATCGGATGACATTTCAATATTCAAAAAAAAAAAAATTTAACCCACCACGTAATAAATCTGATTTCTATACCATGACAACTAGACACATATCGGAAGCCTATACGAGCTTAATCTGACACGCTCGAGCTACTCCCAAGATCCCCTCTTGCCCTCCTCTACTATAAGTGTGAGGCCAGGTGCCGAAATTCAAATACAAATACAAATATTTATTTACCAAAAAATTTTAACATAATATGCGATAACGGATCCCCACACTAGGCGATGCCTGATTATGAATGGTTATGAATGGTTAATTCAGATTATGAATTTCCGATTATTAATTCAGAGAGACATTCCGGCTGTCCGGCGGTTCGATCGCCAATTCTTGGAAATCTTTTGCTATCGCAGCCCACTTGGGCTTTACGGGGATTGATTTAAAAATGTAGTTACAACATTAACCTTAATGTTGTAACTACATACGAAGTGTTATGCGTGACGTATTAAATACTAAAATAGAATCTTAAGGAAACTCCTATACATACCATATTAGTACCTATAACGAAGCAGTTAACGCCATCCGCATCACCAGGGGAATCGGATCGATAAGTGTTTCTGTGAAAGCGGCGTCTACAAAGCTGCGCCTACGCATCTGAGTTATTGCGGCGCGTAGCGTGCGACCGGACGTTACTTACATGCCCAATACGTTACTAATTCACTCATCATCATCATTATCATCACATGATAGAGGTGATAAGAATATTTCGGTACTCAATATTTCTATAACGGAAAATGCCTAGCAAAAAATTTTAAATGATAATTTTCCATGTGGTATCACGTTACATCGCCATCACGTTAGCATAGACGAGAGATTAGAATTAATGTTTCTGTTTATTACATTAAGTTGACGAATACTATTTCACTCCGCGACAGTCTTTTCAAACTCAAACTCAAAATTTTTTACTCAGAATATTTTTTTTCAAATATTCTCTGAACGTCGGGTCTACACTGGTGCCTACCACCGGTTCGGAAAAGTATTTGTGCTGATGAAACTCCAACTGATCAAACTATATACATGATACTTATAATGACAATTTACTTACAACTTACAAGTAACAAATCAATAACACACGGCCAACGACAAGTCGAGAATCGCTCACGGGGATCGTCTCCGCAGGAGGTAACGTTGTACCGACACACCAAAAAGACGGTTAATATTGCGACAGGTTAATCCCGAAATTAATGCCGTATCATTTATTTTAATTAATTTAATTTATTAAATATTTGTGCAAGCCCGAGATGATATTAATAATAATTTCGTATTCAATAAAAGTAATATTTTACGACAGTAAACTTTCAGTGCCAATGACTTCAGAATTTTGAAGGAAACAATTTCTTAATGAAACTCCTTAAACAGCTTCCTTTTTTTGTAAACCGATCTGCCGATTTTTATGATGTGAAATATGGTGATGACGTTAGGCGGGTAAGTTAGTTTAGTCATAACTTTGCGGTTACCCATAATATCCGAATTATTTTGCTTATTACATATTTTTTAAACAGCGTCTCGTCGCAAACACTGTAACTTTTCAGCTGAGAGGGATCGGTGTAATTATGGGAGCATATTAAGTGCTTACAAAATTTTGTTACCAGGCTATTAAATAATAAAAGTTAATCCAATCACACCCCACATATTTATTATGCCATTTTGACCCATGCACTCGTGGCTCACTACACTATGCAATATGCTACAGCTTCGTCAGCGAGACTGCAGTTCCAGTAAATCTCATGTTCTATTTGTGTGTTGTCAGTAAAGCGCATCTGGAACCGGTTTGGCCGACGCCGGGTGAGGGCGCTATGCCGGGCCTCTGCGAATTCCACCACACTCGGACATCCGATCGTTTGACTCATCATCAGCAGTCAGCACCCCCGCTGCTGCTTTCATTACTGTTAATATTTTTGAATAAGAGATAAGTATTCTAGGGAAAGAACTCATTTATACGAGAAGTATAAATAAATGAATTATTACTAAGCTGAAATAATTAACCTCTTTGCTGTCTTTATTTCAATGCGTGGTAGATTTTTTACAATCCATCCTTCTTAACTTTAAACCTACTTTGACCTTGACTTTATGTCAAGGTAAAAATCTAATCATCTGAAAAAAATTGTTATACTCTACACGATATTACCTCGTATATTATTTTTCATCGGTTCATTAAAATAAAATAAGTGGGTATGTATATTTACTCTATGGTAAGATCAAACATTCCTACACATATTGATGTGGACTTATGCTTTACCAATGTAACAACTTTTAAGAAAGAATTTAATAATTTCTATTTTGATTGTAGCCTGCGCAATTCTATTACTTAATTAGTTATCAATTCTTGTTCTGTTTTTCTAAATTGTTCCTAAAATTCTAAATTGTGACCATTGTCTATCGCTGCCTTGTTTTTATTAGAATTTGTTTATTTGTGAAAACTTTTGATTGGCCTTCTTGTATTGTATAATATGTAGATTCTATAAGTATGTTAGCTGTAAGTTTTCCAAAAATTAATAAAATAAAAATATACACATGTAATGTGTACTGCCAAAATGCCCTAATTTTGGCTTGGCTTTGCTGGGAATAAAACCCGTGTGAGCGATATGCATAGGTGTAGGATGCAGGTACATCTGGTACAATACCAGACTAGAACATGTTCTGAATCACTACTGGTCGGCGGTCGCGCCTCGCGCCTGCTCTCAGTGCCCTGATTCTGTTAGCTAAATTCCATATTAATATAGCATGGATATAGTTCGAACTTGAGACTTAAAGAACACTAACGTGATATTTCTTATATTATAATTTGTACGTCCAACAAAAGACAAATATTTGATTTCGGGTTTTTGGTCAAGCAGAACGCGTTTGGCGTTGATTTAACTTTTCATGAGAGTGCCATTTCGCTCTTTTATATCGAGACTACATCGAAACTATATCAAAGCTGAAATAATATTGTTTTAAAGTAGAAGAATCAGGGTAGTAGTGTCGGAGGTGTCAGTGGCCGGCGGGCGCATCTTCTCGTGAAGTATGATGCATGCCATTAATATGCACAACATTTGCATTTTTCCACACAAAATATAAGGCTATTTTTAAAAAGAGGGGTATCTCTGTTTGTAGCAATAAAGGTCATAAACGGAAGATCCGAGTTTGATCTAGTTGTTTCGAAGCCCGTGTTTTTAGTAACTTATAATATTTCTTTTAAAAATATAGACTATGGCTTTTCTTTCAGTTTTAGTTTGGAATAATTTTACTTTTTACTCGTATTTAAAATACATTGCAGGCGTAATCATGCGGAACTTCGACCGCGTTTTTTCGACCTAGTGTGTTTTGACACTAAAAGTGGTGTAAAGGCTGTAAACGCAGGCGTCGTGACCTTCCGCCGAAGCCTGCGCGGGTCAGCGCCGGCGGACCTGCTCGGTGGTGACACACCTCCATATTATAATATGTCGGACTGTCCACGACGATGGATCACAACTTTATTTTATAATATGAGGTAAATAAATACTCAACCAGACCTTGAATTCGTTCAATTGTTTTTGGTTTTAATTGTTTGTTTTTGTAAAAAGCCGCTGTACAAAATGCGAATAAATGATTGACTAGCTTTAATGGCATAAGTTATTGAAAATTGACTAAGCTGCACTTCGTCCTATTATTATAACTATGTATATACAATTAAAATTACATATATATATATATATATATATATATATATATATATATATATATATATATATATATATAGTAAATTGTATTTTAGCGATTGAACTGCTAAAGGCTTACAGTTTGTTTAAAATTGTATTGAAATCTATAAAATGCCGGCAATTTTCAGGACAGTCCAGTCCATATGGTCACTCTACACGAACTATTTGTTCTTGATACTACAGAATGCATGTTTAATTACAGATTATTTTAAAAGCAATCATTTTGTGCTCGTTTCGCACGATAGAAATATTCATAAAGTCACTGGAGTTTACTTTCAAAGTCTAAAGGACTTTAGCAAAATAAATTGTAAATATGAATAGTTCCAACAATTTTTAAACTAAGTAAAATATAATCAATTTACTTAATTCATAACAAATCAATCGGATCGAATCGAAACGGTATATTGAAACTTCGGTAATTCTAACTAGGAATTTAAACATACTAGAGAATAATCTAATAAAATAATTGAGTTTAAATACAGTAACATTAAAACAAACATACAAGTGATGTTCTTCGTACATATTGATATATGTAGTGATATAAATAAATATGTTATTAGTCGGCGCCACAGTCCGCGAGCGATGTGCCATACAAAAGACATCAACGGGCTCGAGCTGCTACGAATTTCTAACTTTCCTCTTATTTTCATTAAACTAGTTAAATATTATGATAGGTATACAATCGTCAATCATATTTTAATTGTTTCTTTTTTAAATTAGTTTATTTACATTACTTTTTCAACGAATTAAAAATTTATGATTACGGTATTTAATTAATATGTGTGTTATGTAATCATAGATTAATAATAACGTAAATCGTTCTTAAAATGTTTGATTTTCTAAATATTATTGATTATTAAAAATTGATATTATTATACCCAAGGATTTTTATTTCTAAGCTTTATTTGCACTAATCTAGGTTAGAGCTTAATTACACTGGATTAAATATAATATCACGTGATAATGTGTAACTCATTAATACATTTAAACCCAGTGGCCAGTAGTAATTTTAACCTAGATCTGTGTACGTAGGCTTCAGTAAAATAAAATTAAGAATAAAATCGATAAAAACTGTACGTTAAGACATACATATTATATTTTTTTTTTACTTTTTATAATTTATAGACTTTTTATAGTCACTACACTGTGTGATCGAGGCATATAATTATAGCTCGTTCTTCATCTCAATTACTTACGGTTTTAACCATCTAGGTCATCTATATTTGTTATACTTTACCGTCGCTCTGGAACGCTCCTGCGGCTCCCCGGCGGTGCCGATGTGACGTCACAATAGTACAAGCTGACAGAACACACAATCGGATCTACTCGAATTTATATTATTCTTTGAAACATTACAATAGATAATTGTCCGCGTAAAGCTCCTCCGAGCTAGAAGACTTTCAAATTTTAAAACTTTTAAGAATTCCACAGCTCGTTCTTTTGTCGTGTGATTTACTGCTAAACAATTATTGTTTTGTGTTCTTCTGCAAAAGAGACTCGTAAGAACAAAGTTGCAGAATTCCCGTTTCTCAAGGCTTTTAATATTTTATTAGTGACATACTTAGGGGCCTGTTTCACCACTTCCTGATAAGTGCTGGATAGTCTATCCACAACTTAACTTGACAGATAAAGTATAGAGAATCTGTCAAGTAAAGTGGTGGATAGGCCTATCCGGCACTTATTAGGAAGTAGTGAAACAGGCCCTTACTTTAATAAATAAATTTGAATATAATAAAGAATCATGAATGCGGTAAGTTTAGCATATATTATGTATAAAATTACTACTGCATTGTGATCGCAACAGAATATTTGCTAAATATTTTACTTTTATTCATATTACTTTAAATGGTAAAATGTCATACACGAGAACGAGTCATACGGTATACACAGAAGCATAGCATTTCGCAGGCGGAGGCACTACATAGGAAATAAAACAACAATATCCAGACATTAAATTTTATTAAGTACCGACAGATCTGCGGCGGCAAGCATTGCCGGGTTACACGGTGTCGGGCGGTGACGCGACACGACACTAAAACATCTTATAATCGCACAGCTACAATTCGCACGGCACATGCACACTCAGCGTATTCCCGCCGCCTCAGTGTCGCGTCAGTACAGGGCAGATCGGGAGCCGCTCGCTCCGGGAAGCTGGAAATACACTGAGTATACAAATCGCACAGCAGTTCGCGACGGCAGACAGATCTGTCTCTAACACTAACTCTAGTTAATCGAATCTTAAGTACGAGGCCGGCCCGCTCCGGGCGAGCGCGCTCCCGACGCCCGCTCGGAGACGGCTGGCGACGAATTTCGCCTAATGCTAAATTAACATTAAAATAAGAGCTCGCCGGTTAGTCGCTGGGTGGAAAGGAAACACATCGTCGTTGACCTGTCTGGTTTTACTGAACTGAATTTAACAAATCGGGTAACATAAACTCTTCGATGCTCTTATTGTATACCTTAAGTTCACGTAACTCTCTACTTAACGATCTATCTGCGAATCACTATTACATTATGATTGAAATGAAAATTTCGAAATTTCGAATTGATTAATTATTTACAAGTTACCGTTACGAATATGACGACAAAATATTAATTTATAAATAATTATTCGACGGCAGAGGGAGGGGGCGGCGGGAGGCGCCTCGGTCCGGGCGCGGGAAGTAAATAGTCACGATATATAATATAATATAAAGGCATACGATGAGGTAATGTGCGGAACCCGGCTACCCCGGGAGCGGCCCGCGCCCTCTGCTTCACAACACGTTTATCATAATATGAGGTAGTTTTTCACTATAATATGTATTATTATATTATTGCTATAGAATTCTTTATGATATAATAAATTTATTCAACGTCATACATAGATTCGCGTCGTTTGTAAATATAATATACAAAATGTAAACGGGTCCTATGTTCGCTATCGATTTTGTAAAATGTATTATCGTTATAAATAAATATTATGTATAATATTATCGTAGATGTAGAATATCGTACTCCTAACCGTTGGTAACTATCGGTTACGTATATTATATGATATGGTAACAATATAACAAACACGGGACTACAATAGATTCGCTATGTTCATATTATATTCTTTACTTGTACATCTGTTCCTGGGCAGTACGTAGGTGTAAATGTGCGACGAGCGCAGTAACAATTATAATTTATGATATGAAATTTCATTATAGTCGACATTGAGGTAGATCGTGTTACTATAATTTGTATAAAAATATTGCATTAATATACTCAACATTAAAATTAACGGATATGATTGCACGCTCATAATATATATTTAATTTGTGGAAATAATGCGTCAACACATAATATAAAGAGAGGAAACGATACAATGCTAGTGTAATACTAGAGGCGATGTCGAATATGTATATATAAATAATGAGGAACCGACCCAACACAAAAATTGATCGTATGCTCGTAGATAACATCGAGATACTGACGAAACATATCGACAGGCTGATTAGTAAATTCAGATCACAACCGATTATCAAATTAATAAACAAATAACAACAAACCAACGTAAGCCATCGTACAGTAAATTTTTGGGTCTATATATTTACAGTCTACTAATAATTAAAATAATATCTAACTTTTACTATACAGAAACATTTACATATTTTATCGTTAAATTATTGCTAAAGAATTTTATTAATTTTACTCTACGTACATACTGGGAAAACTTACAATCGTTTTATTGCGCTTCGCGTCTTTTATTTGGCATTGTTTCGGAAGACAGCTTTGCTACTACTAACGAAACAGGAATGTAACTAAATTCGACCAATAACACAATGGTAACTCTCGTCTCAACACTTCAACAGAAAGGAAGCACCTACGTCGTCAAAACAATTCGTAAGAAAATAATTCCCGACAGCACAATGCACCAGCGAAAACGCATCCTCATCGTAATACATAATATAACATAACACTGACAAAACATAATATTACTACGTTTACCCCGCGGTAAAGTCTTCGCTACTAAATATTATATCGTCGGCTAGATATGGTCGCGTTAGGTCACCTTATACGATTCTGATATGAAATTGAATATGTATATAGTAATAATACCTGGCATTTGTCCCGTAATAAAATTATTTACAAAAATTATCCTACGTAAGTTTCGAAATACACACATACTTTATAAACATTAACAATATGCAAACATTTAACTAAAACCCTCCTAAGTCACAATTATACCTAAACATAAAAGGAAAATTGGAAACGTTATGGTCTAAGTCTACGATAAATTTGGGATATGAATACGTAGAAATGATATGGAGCGCATGTGCGCGCGCAGGCGTCGCCCGCGCCGAGTGATCGCACGTTCGACGCCCAGACGCCAGACATTTAAAGTCACCTTGCTCGGAGGCAAGGTTAGATCGAATGAACAACAGAGAAAAAACAAAACCGGCGGACTGAACGCATTTTTCTACAAGGAAATAACATATCTATAACGAAACGCTCCGGCGCGGCGCGGCGTAAACGAGAAACGATATCGCGACGATACGTCGGAAGCGAGACGGGGCGCAACCTACGACATGGACGAGCGCATGATCTTTTTCTTGTGCGTCTCGAAATGTTTAATCATGTGGTCCTGGCGGATGAAGCCCTTCCCGCAGTGCTTGCAGGAGAAGGGCTTGGAGCCGGAGTGCAGGCACATGTGCCGGCGCAGGTCGGTCTTGTGGTTGAATGACTTGGGGCACTCGGGGCACTTGAAGGGCTTGTCGTGCGCGTGCTTCAGGTAGTGTGTCTCGTAGGTCGCGCCGTCGGGGAAGCGCTTGCCGCAGCGGTCGCACTTGAAGGGCTTGGCGCCCGAGTGGAAGGTCTTGTTGTGCTGCGTGAGGTAGCACGCCTTGTTGAACAGCTTGTCGCACTCGAGACACTTGTGCACCACGTCGGCGGGGACCTTCTTGAGGCTGCGCTCGGCGAGCGACGGCCCCGACTTGTTGTTGTTGTTCTGCTCGGAGCCGGCGCTCTCCGGCCGGCTCGGTGACGTCATCTCGCTGTCCCCGTAGTTCTCTTTGTTCGCGTAATCTATCAGGTTTTCGATTTTTTCTATTTTTAGAATTTGTATTATACCGTTTTTGGTGTTGAGAAGATTATCGTTTTTAAGAGATTTGTCGTCGATCGTATACGAAATGTACTGGTGACAATTTTTTACGTTATCTAGATAGCCGGTGTACACGTTGTCCTTGACCGATTTCGAAATTATATTAAGGTCGTAGCCTATGTTTTGCGTTCCTACGTCGACGCCGCTTTGAAAACCGCCGACGGAATTGCTGTAAATGAAGCTGCCGATGGTGTCATCGGCGATGAATTGACCCCCCACGTTAGGCTTTATGACGTTGTCGAATCTCTGGGTGTGAAACTGGGAGAAACTCGGCAGCCTGCCACCATCGGGCTGCGCGAGAGTCTCCTGCTTCAGTATCTTCACCACTTCGGGTGAGCATTCACCAGAAGTAGCCGGACTGGCTATAAGCTGGCTGTTGATAACCGTATCCGTAACGTGGGGGGCAATCCCGTTTGGGTAGCTCGGTGCTATACTCTGCTGAAAATTCTGATTTATAAATAACTGGGGCGTGGGGCTCGGCGCCGGAGCTCCCAAAGGATCCGTAGACCTCGGACTGTAGGGGTTGACACCCAAATGACTGAACGGGGGCAACGGATGCGCCGTAAGCGCCGGCGTATTCTGCGTTAGCACCGGGGTTATAATATTGCTGGTCGACACTGAAAGCAGGTCCCTCATATGGTGGTTTGGGGCAGAGGGACCTGCTTCCCCGTTTGGGGGATTCGAACTAATTGTGACCCCCTTCGACCCGTTGTGCCCGTCCACGATCAACCCCGGCGGCTGACTACCTATATTGATCGGATGCGACCCTACCTGATGTTGCAAGGAGTGATTAGATAAAGGATTATTAGAGAAATTATTTTCTATGTTACCCTGCGAGAGATGAGCGTACTGGGACTTGGACTGGAGGGCGGCGACGCGGTGCGAGCGCTCGAAGGTCTGCGCGGCGTAGGGCGACTGCAGGCCGGCGTCGTCGCCTCGGCTGTCGTCGGGTGCGGGGCTCCGCGTGTTGGACTCGCCGCTCTGCTGTTGACCGCGGTTCTGCAGCGAGTCGCGACTCGGGTGGTGGTGGGTCGATATGGGCATGGTAGCCGGGTCCGGCTGCCCCGACGACCTCACGGCGTTCTTGTGGAGGGTGGTGTTGTAGTGCCTTTTCAGGTGACCGGAGCTCGTGAACCACTTGTTGCAGGCCGTGCAGTTGTACGTTTTTGGTCTCCTAGCTTCGTTCGATTTCCAGTTCGCTCCCTTGCTGCCGATGGAGGGCAGCGCGGAGGAGGGGTTCGGGGGCTGCGTGCTCGTGATCTGGGGCGGGTTCGGCGAGTCGTAGGGTCGGTAGGGCGGCTTCAGGTCTGACGCGTTCGACCCGACCGCGGCGCCGGGGTAGTCGACGAGCGGGGGCATCTGCACGCCGGGGTACAGCTTCTGATCGACGTGCAGGAACGGTTTTTGATCGCCATGAACCGGCATGAACTTGTCCTGCGAGTAGCCAAACTTTTGGTCGCCGTGAAACATCTTCGCGTCGGCCGGGTAACTCTTCTGGTCCGCGAACATCTTTTGATCTTTGAACAGCGAAATATCTCCATTGACTTGGGGGCTGCTGTACAGCTTCGTCTCCCACGGCATGAGCGGCACAGTGCGCGTGTTACTCTCGCGCACCTGGGAGGGGCTGTCGTCGTAGGACGTGTTCGGCGTCTCGCCCTCGTTGCCCTGGTAGACGACCTTGTGCGAGTCTAGATCTAGTATATCGGACGACTCCTCCTGCTCCTCCTTGATTTTATCATTCTGATAGGTGCCGGTGTTGTTGTACTGCTTCGGGGGAAACTGCTGGAAGGCGAGCGGCACTGAGTTGGGGCCGCCACCGCCACCCGCATGGGCGGAGTTGCAGTGCTCGTTAAGCTGGACGACGGAGTCGCACACGTAGCCGCACTTGTCGCACTGGTTGGGCGAGGGAGATGGCGTTGGCTGGTTGAGCGGCTGCCCGTAGATGGGGCTCGATGACGACACCTGCGACACCCGCTCCTGCATGTTGTACGGGTGGAAGCGATTGGCCTGCTTGTACTCCTGGTTGTAGGAGGGCTCCCAGCTCAGCTGGTCGGAAGGGGCGGCGGGGAAACCGGTGTGCTGGAAGCCGCCGGCGTACTGGGTACCTGGCGAGAAGGAGGTCTGGTCGGCGTTCTGGTAGGGCGAGGGCGCGCTGTGGTAGCTCTGCGGGGTGGCGGGGTGCGGGAACTGCGCGGACGTCTCCGGCGTCGCCCGCTGCTGGAACTCGGGGCTGGGTTTGGTGATCATCTCGCTGGAGTCCGCCGGCGCCGTCACCGTCGTCTCACTCCTCACTTTGGCGCCGTTATTGTTCTCGGTATCATTCTGGCCGTTCTGCGCGCCCCACTTCACGTAGAGGTTCTCCTTGTGGTACTGGAGATGGACGTCCAGGGACTCCCCGGAGTCCAGGTAGAGGTTGCAGACCTTGCAGTGGTAGTCCCTCGATGTCAGCGTCGACGAGACGGCGCTGCCGCTTGCCATTTAACTCCGACCGACCGGCGAGCACCGTCTTCTCCAGCGAAAAAAAAATGAATACGAATCGCCGGCGGCGTCGCGACACATGGGAGTGGTGGTGTCAGCCGGCGCGGAGTAGACTCATGCCGGGGGCGGTCGCAGCATGGGCGGCCACGTGCGCGCCGTAAACACTGCCCACCGCCCGAGACCAGCCTCAAAACAAACTCCACCGTATGCACCGGCGCGCACTCGACACCGCACTGTCTATATTTACTATAAATACTATCGTGTCCTCTTAAACTATCGTCACTTAATCGAGGTCATTTTAATTTAATAGTGTACTAAGTTAATCACAGGTCGTATGGCAATGTTTACTCGGCACTCGTTTATCGAAGACGTAGCGTGAGCGGTCGCGGTGGAGTGGCGGGCGGCCGCGGCGAACGTTTAGTAACAACTGACGGCCTTCCCGAAGTCGCCTACGGGGGCATGACTTCAATAACAATTCGCAACGTCCCCTCCACGCCGCGAGAGCGAGCGAGAACGGCGCGTGATGAAGTTATCGCTCCTTCGTCCTTTTGTGGATCCTTGGCGGGCGAGCAGGGGGTGCGGCGGGGGGCGGCGCGGGGCGCGGGCGGGGAGCGGGGCAGCTTCTACTCTTTCTCAAAATTGAAATGCCCGGTCGAAATGTCCGGTGCGGCGAGCGAGCGGGACGCCGCTATAACTCCGCCCCGCTCGCACTCGCGGCGGCCGCGCGCCCCCCCGCTCCCCGCCCCGCTCGCCCGCCACCCGCCACCCCCTCGACCAAATTATCTAAATTTTAAATCACATTTTATATTGTTGTTAGGAAATGCCATAAAATATTACGAACGATTTGCAGCATCTTTATAATATTTCGTCTCGGCCGGACTCTCAAAAAAGAGGACAACTATTTTCGTCCCGAGGAGGTGGTCGCTACTCGCTAGCACGGAATACCAGTTTTAGGACGGGCGCTAGGCGCTCCTTATCTTTACGAAAATATTATTGCAATTAAAAAACCAGTTCGGATGCATCTCGGACGAGCCCGGAAAACACATTGACAAAAACTAATTCCAAATCTTAAAATATCGAAACATAAAATCGACGGTGCTTAATTTACATCCGAGCAGTATTCAGAACTAGTCGAAGATTATCGAAGTGGCGGTGGAAGCGAACGCCGCGCCCGGAGCGCTGGGTGGACACGGACACCATGCAAACTATGAGAGGGAGCCATCGATTTTGTCGGACGCGTGACGCGGGCCGGGCGGCGGACGGCCGATCTCACGTCCCTCCGTTTTACACTCGGACCGCTACATCTCTACACCTATAATACTCCGGTGTATTTGAAACATTTTACACTACGATCTTGGCATTTCACGTTAAAAACGCAACGGTTACACGATGCAGCTTTTATGACCCGCTTCTTCTATATGCCACGTACGATACAAATCAAGTCATAGAATATAAGGTAGATATTTCAGTAAAAAAATCTACCATCCATCAGCAGCTAGACTAAAGAATTAATAAAATATTAATGTCTGTAGATAAATATTGATCAAAATCGGCTTAGCCTTCGGGAGCTACGACGTCACGAGCAGACACAGACACGTCCAGGATTTGTTCAGCACCCTCAGTTTTATAACTACGAGAATCATAAAATATAGGTACAACTCATACAAGGACTACCCCTTACTAAACCTAGTACCGTCTACCGAGTACCGCATGTAGACTAGCTTTTGCCCGCAGCTTCGCTCGCGTTAAGAAGTGTTATTATTATTTATTAATTAGGTATCAAAGTATTAGGGCCTGTTTCACCACTTTCTGTTAAAGTGCCGAATAGGCTATTCGAAGTTTTTTTGACAGATTCTCCATACTTCATCTGTCAAGTTAAGTGGTAGATAGCCTATTCGGCACTTATCAGGAAGTGGTGAAACAGGCCCTTAGCCTGATCGGTTTATAAATCCTTTCTTAGCGGATGCCTACTATCATAACAACTACCTGCATGCCAAATTTCAGCCCGATCTGTCCAGTGGTTTGGGCTGTGGTTTGATAGATCTCTATGTCAGTCAGTCAGTCACCTTTGAGTAGTCGTAAATTTGAGTAGGTAATAATTAGGTCTTAATGAATTACAATAATTTAAAAAATATACATATTTAGTTTATACATATATAGTTTATACATATATAGTTTATACATATATAGTTTATACTTTGTGTTTTACTTACTTTACTAGCGATTATAGGTGACGCATTATTTTTTTACCTATCAAATTTTCTATCTCTCCGTTCAATTTGAACTACAATCTACAGTTCAAAACATTTTCACAATTGTTTAGAAATCGGCCCCACACTATCTATGTTGCGAAATTATCTCTATTAAAGATTGGATGACAATAAAAGGTCTAAGTGTAAAGTGTGTTACATTGTTTATAATCAGGCTGGCCGCATACACATTTTTGCTGCATACTATATTTTTCGAGTTCGTTTTTCGTTTTTGGAAATTCGAATGCATTATGCATAGAATCAGCAGAAAATAAATTAACTGGCGCATATATTTGCTATTATCTGAATGGACCGAATTCGAAACGGTACGTTTCAAGTGCAAACCGGCGCGTTCGCGAGAGAAAAAATCGGCCAAGTGCGAGTCGGACTCGCGCACGAAGGGTTCCGTACCGTTATAGAGCAAAAATAGGCAAAAAATTGCGTTTTTTGTATGGGAGCCCCCCTTAAATTATTATTTTATTTAAATATTATTTTTAATTATTAAAGTACACATATAGTTAAGGCTTTTGTGAAAATTTCAAGTGCCTACTTGTTGTCATCGTTGATACCGAGCAAAAAATGTTTGAAAAATTACGTTTGTTGTATGGGAGCCCCCCTTAAATATTTAATTTATTTTGTTTTTAGTGTTTGCTGCTATAGCGGCAACAGAAATACATAATCTGTGAAAATTTCAACTCTCTAGCTATTACCGATCTTGAGTTACTACCTGGAGACAGACGGACAGACAGACGGACAGACATCGAAGTCTCAGTAATAGGGTCCCGTTTTTACCCTTTGGGTACGGAACCCTAAAAACGAAGTTTTGCGTCTCACAGGAATTCGGAATAAGTACAGAAAATGAATTCGGAAATCGAATACGGAAAATGTGTGTATGCGGCCAGCCTAATCATAAATATTTATTAAAAAAGTAAGTTTAATGTCAATTATAATATATTTCTCGAAAGAGACGGAAAAAAGTTTAAGTAAAGCCCCGAACGTCAGCGCACACCGCGGCGACGCACGGCGCCCGCTCGGAGTTGGGCGAACTTTTACGTCGCGCCGGCTCAACGAAACGAGAATTAGGACCGCGAGCGGCATTGGGCCACATTACTCGCCCATGGGATAGTATGGGTCTTTAAGTTCGACGTTGATATCAAATTATGCAAATACTCGCAAATAATACAAACACAGGAGCTTAGTGTTTATTGTGTAAAAAATACTTAACAGGACTTAACAGGAGTAATTATTGGCAGCTACTTATTCGTAGCTTTATCGACAGTAAAATAAATTAATTTACGACAGCTCCTTCATAAACGACTGAACTCCCGCGCCCCTGGCTGGACGTGAGAAGTAAAAGCTCTAGGGATTCAGTGATGGACTAAACTCTGTTACAATACATATTTTGTAACTTAGTGCAAAGCAACATTTTGTGTAACTTCGGTTTAGTTTCAATTTTATTTTTAGTAGATATCAAAATTGAATATAACGGAGTAACTGTAACATTGTAGTAAGTATTATTGAAGCGTTATTTGTCTCAGGACAATGTTTACCTACGTATTGTGGTATTGTTGTGTCGGGTTACTCGCTAACTATTGGTCGGTCGGGTCTGACTGTCGGCGATGGGTTTATGAGGTCCCCGGGGTCATTTTTAACCCCAAACCGCGACCATCGAGCAATTCATTGCCATATTTTGATCGTTCAACACCAGCTAAACTATATAATCGCCTGTGGTAACAGTAACGTAATTTGCAATAATTCAATGTCATCGTCTGATAATACTTTTTCCTAATTTCAGGAGTTTTAATTATTCATTTTGTGGTTTCTTACGAGTTCTAACAAGCATTTTTACGAAAGCTTGAAAGAATACCAAGACAAGATATCAAGGCGATAGTAAATTACGTAGTAAAAGCCTTTTAAAGTTTTACCACAGTAATTTAAAAGTAAAATATTTTTATAACTGTACAAAATAATATAATTAATTACAAAACAATATATTATAAGCTTCCTACTACAGCTCCACAATGCACTCGTATGTCTGTATGTTACTCATCATGTGAGTTTCGACAGAGCATGTCATTTCATGATTTATGAAACATGTAATTAATGGTTTTTAGAGTTCTGCTAAGCAATAAGGAACCCAAAATATAGCGTACTGTTAAATGAGTTGTGACTGATATTATTTTGAACCTAGTTAATTTGTAAGCAGCAGGAGCCGTACAATTTGTCGCAGTAAAAATAGTATTTCATTCATCCCCGACTCCCGAGGTCCACTCTTTGAATGTGCCAAGCCAAAGTAAAATCGGCTTAGTAGGTAAATCCGTAATTTCTTGCATTTAGAAGAAAATATTCATACTTGCCGAATAAACCATACATAGTTACATAGGAATAAAAGTCTTAGATGACTTTCCTGATCCTTTCCTGTGGCTTGTACTGTTCTAAACGATAAAATATGTATTTCATCCTTAAATTCAGCACTCCCTTTACATTTATTACAACTTTGACTTTCTTTAATTAACCAAACAAAACTTTAGCAGTTTCCTAAGCTCGATATCTATACATCCTTTCAGAACCTGGGCAATCATCTAAAATCCAAATGTTTGTCACTTCTTAACAGGATCTACAATACGAATCTTGATTAAGTACATTAATTGGTGGGTGAATTTCAACATGTCCATATTTTTTTTCATTTCGGTGAACTTTTTTGTTTCTATGTTTTTTTGAGTTTTTACCGAAGTTTCCTCTCAATTTTAATGTTTTATGACTACGAAACTAATGACATAAAAATTAAATAATAAACAAACGTAGCACACACGTTTATATTTTAGCTGTCACCGAGATGAAAAAGTCAGTCACCGAGATGAAAACAAAATTCACCGAAATGTAAATTCACCGAAATAGTATACAGCGTGATTGTAAAACAAGCCAAATAATGTATTTTTATGGAAAAATTTTGACACTTTGGGTTACACTTTTGCAATTTTCGAAATTATCTCTAATATTTTTCAGAATAAAACATAACCTATATCCATCACAAAAAATCCATCACGAAATCAGCTATTGCACAACTCTTATCGCGGTTTTGCCTCCCGTACGCTACGCTCACATAAATTTTATCATAGAGCGATGGTTACTCATTTTGTATGGGCGAAATAATCTCTATTTACGTATTAAGTTACATCTACAGTAAATACCTTGACATGGTTATTTAAACAACAATGAGATAGAACCACAGACACAGATATATTATACCGCATGTCGCTCCATTTGTATGAAAACGAGCGTGTCACTTTTTCCTACCACTGTGACGTACCGATGATAAGGAACGTGTCCATTATCAAGGCCAACGTTTCTATTTGAATTTCTACAGCTCAATACGGACATTTTAGGCATTGAAGCATTTTTAAAATTCCGATAGCAGACTAAAGAACAGACTTTCGGAAGACGAGCATTGCTCGTCGTTTGGGAACGCGATATTTCACGCGAAGTACATACACATGCGGTATCTATCTTGATCTATGTCTGTAGATAGAACAATGTATTTTTATTTAAAAAAATAATGTTACAAACGATTTTAATTACAAATAACAAAATATATTAATACTGGGTAATAATTGACACATTTGCTTTGAATAAAAATTACCACACGCCAACTTCACTCGGCAAAGAATAAATGCTGTTACTATTTTGAAAAGGTATCTTCTAGTGCTTAGTTAAAATTTTTCGTTATAAAAATATACTTAAGTTAAACAGTTAAAGTAAAAATTGAGTTACTATTATTCCAACATTATTATAACCAAAACTACTTTTTGATAGGATTCATTAAATTCTAATATTAAATAATCATATTATATTATCTCGTACTGTTTTTGCTAATTCACTAATTAATCAACAAAAGTCAATATTTTAGGTAATCCTAATAAACTACATGAGGTCAAAATATCAATCTCTGAGTTTCTTATTCATAAAATGAAAGGTATATATTGTGTCCTTATAAATATTTAAAGTTAAAAAATTACAAATATTGACTGAAACGACGTTAGACGAATGTTAGGTGTTTTTCGCTACGGAATTTCTTGATAAACGCGATCAAAGCTATACAACAGCTCAAAAAAATGAAACATTAAGAAGCACCATATTTATTTTTTATTTATTAACATTTTTTTACGATTTCGCAGATTATTATTCACCTGTATAAAACAACTTTAAAAATCACTGAAATGAAAAAAGCATTCACCGATATGAAAACTATTGTCACCGAAGGTCACCGAAAGTCACCGAGTCACCATTTCCGTGATTTTTTTTCATATCGTTGATTTTTTTTTCATTTCGGTGACCAAATAGGTCACCGAATTCACCGAAACGGAATCACCGAAATGCAAATTTGCGACAAATCGTTGAATATTTTGACACCTATAATAATTATACCGATATCTATACTACATACTGATACATATTATAAAAAGTGTTTGTAAGAAAATAAGTTAATACTTCTAGCTGGTTCAATTAACATGATAAATTGAATCACGGAAATGTAGAAAAAAGTGTCGGGTGTCACCGAGACAATATACTTACGTTTTTAGCGGGAACACGCAGCGACGCAGCAAACCACCTCTCGCTCTGAAGGCACAAGCATAATAATAATAATAATATTTATTCAGTATTTACAATAATGGTGAAATACAAAAATATTAGAGCTACTTAAACTAAATAAGACGAAAATAATATTATACTATTGCCTGAACTAGGATACCCTGTGTTTCAGGCGAAAATTAGTGCTACAACAATTATAACGATACAAACTATAGCTATGCCTTAAAATTATAAATTAAATTAAGTAGATATACTTACTTTAATTATTATAATTGTTTTAAATTCCCTATACTAATATTATTTTATAATTACACAATATTATATTTACGTAATCTTATTCTAATAATGTTAATTTATTGCAAAACCACTAAAAGTTTCTGTTTCCTCATAAGTCATATTTTGAAGAATTTTTTTAAGGTTTCTTTTACAATTAAAATAATTAACAGAATATATATTTAACAGGGCATTTATTCTTTTATAAAGAAGAGGACCTAAGAATATATAATACTTATTAGCAAAAACATGTTTTGTATTTATTTCTAGTGGGCAAACGATAAGCATGACTGGTGCTTGAGTTCGAGAAGCGGCATTACGTTCAAAAGTACCTCTGGTCTCGACAATTCATGTTTCTTTTTTATTCACCGAATCAAGACAAAATGTTGGGACAGTTTTATTTCTCCCGCTATTTTGAAAGTATAACGATTGAGATTATGAAATTTGTATTGATTATACCTCCATTCTTTAAGAATCCAATAAAAGAATCCGTTTGTTTGTACCACTAATATTTCTTCCTCGGCTGACGAAATTAGGACTAAAAAGGTCGTTGGGACAGTCACCGAGGGGCCTAATTTCCACCTTTAGAATTTTTTATTTTTATGTTCTAGTTATCGAATAAAAAACGTGTCTGTTGCCTCATATGGATAATCACACAAACTATGCGATGAAATTTTATTTAACCCTAAAAAGCCATTTCACACCCCCAATTTCACAGTAGCCGCGAAAAAAAAGCGGTTGGGAAATTCACCCCGGTATCACAGGACTCAGTAGATAGACTTTTGCACAGGCATTTTAACATTATAATATATTGTGATTTGTGATACTTTTTTTCTCTAAAAAGTTCAGTGTTTCCGACGGATACAAAATTTGACCGTGGTGGAGCAGCGGGTAAAACCTAGTAATATCGTGTTTGGTCTAATATAATATAAGTAGTTATAAATTACTTCAGGAGGATTAAAGGTGATCGCACATATTATGTTACCAGCACGCACGCGGCGAACGCGCCACATTTTAGAATTCGTTGTATTGTATGACATGTCACGTCATGATGTGAAACCTCGTACATTCGTCCGCACCGTACGCGTCGCATTTTGTGTACTAAGTATGCGGTGCGTCCGACACGTACGTACGGTGCCGACAAAAGTGCGATCAGCTTTAGTGCTCCTATAATAAAAGCTACGGAACCCCATAGCGACGTGGCGATGCCCTCTTGGTCGCATTTTTTGAGCTGAGTGTGGTCTAGGTCAAACGCGCAGACAGTCTAGCTGCTAGTTTCATCCGCCAAATTCGTTTTAGAGGGTCACCAATCACCATTGCGATTCTAGGAACGCTCCTGTTTTTATAAACTCATGGAGAGACATGCAAATCGTGCAATTTTACGGCTATTATTATCTGATATAAATATTGTTTTCTGTTATTATTAATAATTATGCTTATCGTACTTTTATATTATTATGTCATACAAAATATCGATTTGTGTTAAAAAGGTTTAAAAAACACAATATGTATAGGTAAATCAAAACAATAATAATAATCTTATGTAGGATTACGTCCTTCTCAGTGTAATTTCGTAGCCTGACAAAGTGATTAGATAGAACTTATTTTAAGTTATCCAAAACTACTGAGTAGGTACCTAAGTAGTTAGGAATACTTAAGCTAGCTTGGGTTACCTATCATTAATAGAACCCACAGGTATTATTAGAACAGATTATATACACAGGGGTTTATCTTTATGATTTTTTGGAAAGCAAAGCTGTTGAAATATTTAAGCTGACAGACGTGACAAGTCGCACGCCAGGAACAAAGTATACTCCGTTCACGGTTATTTTACCCCCGAGTTAAACTCAAAGTAATCCTTATGTCGTTAGTATAAAGGTATTATGCTAGTTATTAGAACTCTGAATAGTTGTCTGCCATGTTTGTCTACGTGGTGTGTGGATTCACTTTTATACATAGGTACATACATAATTGTAAAAAGTTTGTTAAAATTATTATGCATCTCCTGATTCATGCAAACTTTCGAAAGTCTGTTTTGATGCTACGAAAGTTTCCTTGAGAGTTGGGCTTGGGGTGGACCCCCGTTTAACGAGATGCAGGGGTGGATTTTTAAGATGTAACGATGATTCTTAGGAAATTATCGTTTTATCTCAGAAACATCGCTATGCTACGACGAACAACAGTCGAACTGACAATGAGTAGTACAAAACAAAACTACACATACTTATGTAGTCCCGTTTTGAATCGCTATTCGCTATCGAGTGCAGAGCGGCGTTTTGTTGCATTCTCAGTGTGAACTGATGTTTGCTCGCGAGTGAAAGTTGAAGAGTATTGAGCAAGAACATTTTCATCAAAATTGGTATTTAGCACTACTGAATATCTAAATAATTGTATCACTATGTCATCCGAAGCAAGCTACGATAAGCTCAGCTACTTAGAGTGGAGACAATCTACGAACAAAAATCATCAACTAGGTCGCTAGATAAAATGTGTGTAGCACTGAGATATAAGTAAGTGGTGTGTAACAGCATCGCCTGCATCAGTTGGGTAAGTCCCATGACTTGTAATCTTGCCATAATAATAATATTGTCCAACGCTTAATGAGCGGTTGACTACTTCCGATAAGAACCCTTCAAACACCTGCGCGTGCGCTGACTAAAATAATACCTACTTTTCGGTTTTCAGCGTTCATGGAAGGAATGAAAAATGAAAGAAGTCCTGACGTAACAGGAAATCCAGTCCTCTTATAAAAAGTATTTGACTTTCGAAAATAAAATGGCTATTAAATAATACAAACGTACTAATAGTTTGTAATACATAATATTATCAACCATAGCTCCTTTAAAATCTCCGAAAGTTTTACATATTATTATCGCGATAAGCGATGGATCTCATTTTCCAATTTTTCTACTGTGCCTATCTCCAAAATCAAACTAAAATCCCAAAATGGTGTCTCAAATTGCGCGGCGTTGTCAAATTTACTGTGCACTGCACAAAAAAACACCGGCAGCGGCGCAGGCGCAGCTCACACACTCCCACACAGGTGCGCGCACACACACAGATGCATCATAGAAGCGCTTCTAGGAATTTCTATGAGCATCTGTATAGCTGCAGTCTGCAATTATAACGCTTTTGGTCAGCACTCCGCACGTTTTCTCTTTCCCTGCGCTTTTATCTTTCCGTCAGCTGAAACTTCTATTGTTTCGCCTAATCTCAAAATGAGTATTAACAATGAACCGTCAATGCCATGCTTTTATATGGAATTTTTGTTAAGTTTTAACTTTTAGGTAAGAAAATTTTTTAAATGTTTAATACAAAAAATACACACAATATTTTTGGTGTTAAAACTTAAGACCACATACCAAAATTCACAGTAAGGGTCAATTCAGACCGCAACGCGATGCGTAGATGAATTTCTGAATTTGTAAAGATTTCAATTATTGCGTGAGACGTCTTGCAAATCTGCTAATCCATACTTTAAAAATGCATAGAATGCGTCGCGTTAGCAACCCTCACCTCACCTAATTGTCGCTGAAATTCTGTTCTTAATACCTAAAAAAATAAATTAATTAAAAATCAAAAAACCCGACTGCAAAAAATGAACTAAAAAGAACGAAATAAGACCTAATTCTGCCGGAGGCATCGAATCCATGATTTAATTGATACGACTCTTGCTTACGAGTTTCATGCCAGGATAAATAGAAGGTTACATAGAAAAATGTATAAGAAGAAAGTGGATAATAAAATGCAGTCGGAGGCATGTCGCACCAAGTTTAACATTAATTCATAAATCATAAAATATTATGCCTCCGACTGCATTTTATTATCCACTTTCTTCTTATACATTTTTCTATGTAACCTTCTATTTATCCTGGCATGAAACTCGTAAGCAAGAGTCGTATCAATTAAAACATGGATTCGATGCCTCCGGCAGAATTAGGTCTTGTTTCGTTCTTTTTAGTTCATTTTTTGCAGTCGGGTTTTTTGATTTTTAATAAATTTATTTTATTTGCGACTTTTTAGTTGTAGTCATCTAACCATTTCGACAATCAATCTAATAAAAAATTGAAAAACTACCGTGCTGATATAACCATATTATATCGTAGGTACACTTAGAAAAGTGTACCTACAATACGTTATAATAGGTCTGTACATAGGTTTGGTATTGTTTCAATGTATGTTTCTAGTTTAAAGTACCAAATCATTGTTTTTTTTAATACTTTGTCATTGAATTTTCATCTTGTTTCAGTCTTGTTCATGTCAGTTAATTTTTAATTAATATTGGATTTATCCATGCAGGCGGATTTTGGTTTTTTCTTATTTTATTACTAGCGGTCGGCCGCGGCTGCGCCCGCGTGGATGTCGGTGAGCTCTGCAAAAAGCATACCCAGGAAAGACTCGGTCAGCAAAATGATTCCCAGGTCAATTCACAGACTCCGACACTAACATCGACGACGCAGTCATTATACGCAGGCTGCACCCTGCACAGATTGTCTTCCTCCCGCACGCGCACCCGCCTTGTGACGCCAACTATCGTAATATTTTAATTTCGCCATAATTTCAAAACCAAATGTCCAATTTTATTCATTCACAGACCAAATATTATCTACATAAACTGTACTTAGTAATGGAATAATTTATTTTGATAAGGATTAAAAGAATTAGTAAAATAAACGTGTTTTAATGTAGTCAAAAAAAATCAAGATTTTTTAATAAAAAAATGGTTATTGTGCCTCACTCGACATAGATCTCGTCGTCTTTTCTTCGTCGCGGACTTTTTTGTAGATATTTGTAAGTTCTACAATTACTTAGAATTTTATGGTTCTATCTTTTATAGTGTAGGCAGCGTACGTAAAATAAGTAACTTTTCTGGTTGATTTTTTACACCTTGCGTTCGAAGAACCCAAATATCTTACGGAACCTTATTTTTTCCAAAATAAAATTCAGCCTATGTTCAGCAAAAATAATGTAGAATTCCAATGGTAAAAGAATTTTTCAAATCGGTCCAGTAGTTTCCGAGCCCAACAAACAAAAAATCAAATCTTTCCTCTTTGTATTATTAGTGTAGATTTATCGTTCGATTTAATATTTAAACTGCAAGTTATATACATATTTAGAATCAGTGTTTAAAATTCTTTATTTTGATACCCCACTCGATATGCTTGGTAAATTTTTATTTTTGTTTACCTCACGTTAAGGCGTCAAACATCCGCCATTTTGGTTTTTTCTTAATGTCACCTATCTAAGAACACTCGGGCTATTAAGACAAATCTAACGATACCTCAAATGTGAAAATCCGTTTAGCCGTTCTGAAGATACGAGGTAATAAAGAATATTACATACATAGAAGATACGCGCTAAACACATAACCCTCCTGGCAGTCGGGTAATAAGCGTATTAACTGTTCCAATTGAATAGGTTTACATTTGCCCTCGAGATATTACTCACTATGGAATATCTATCAACCAATAATTTGGAGTAAAATTAATCTAGTAGGTACTTACCAAAAAGGTATTATGTACTATGGTACAACATAACATATTGTCACTGGTATTTACTTAATTTCCGAACGAAGCATCCGAGCCGGTCGCGTCTCGGGGTTGGGGTGCAGAGGAATGCGTCGAAAAAAACCAACAACAGTTAGCCCGCGGGGGTGGAACCGGTTACACAACCACTGTTATACCAAACTAACGCTCAACGCATCTCAAATTATACACCTTGATTGGTTCAATGGAATGTTTCATTATTTTATACCATAGTTGATAGTACCATAGTACCATATTATACCATAGTTTCGACGTCCAGAAAGAATTTAGATAGAAAAAAAAAACTCTGAATAAAAATTATTTGATTTACTTACTTCTATTACTTATATTGTAAATCTAATAATTTTGAACTTCATTGATTGGAAAAGGCCGATTGCCGACTAAAAACTGCCTTTAGTTTACAGATAACTAAAAAAATAACTTTTAAAGATCAGATATATCGTAATATAATCGTCTTTTTTCTCTAGCCTGTCTAATGTCTGGCTGCAAGATAATTCAAGATGTGAGTTGAAGAGAAGGGGGGCCCGAAAAATTATTTGAAATAGAAAAACTGTGGATTTTATGTGTAGCCACTAGCCAGATACGAGTATGTTAGCTAGGTGATAAAGAAGATAAGTTACAAGGTTTATTAAAATAATACTTAGGAAAAAAGTTGTTATTTTCCGTATGTTATTCGTAACAATGTTACTTATTTGATTCTTCCACTCACGTCTTCAATTATTTAGAAACATTTTTATAGTCTGGTTTACGAGTGCGAAGCAAAAGTTTTGTAACACCGATTTGAAATCTTCGGTAATAAGAATTATATTATTATTGTTAAGTGCGTGTTATCTATATATTAATTCATTGAAAATTATAAAATACTTATGTATACTTATGTATGTCCGTCTGTCTCCAGGCTGTATCTCAAAAACCGCTATAGCTAGACTTCTGAAATTTTCACAGATTGTGTACCTCTGCTGCTATTAACACAAATAATTACTAAACATAAAATAAAGTTATTATTTAAGGTGGGCTCCCATACAACAAACGTAATTTTTTGGCCTTTTTTGCTCGTAGTCAAGAAAGGCACCAGGTAGGCACTTGAAATTTTCACTAAATCCTTAATTTTATTTTTACTTTAATATCATAATATGTATGAATTTACTATTTAGTAATAAAATAAAAATTTAATAAAATTCTTAAGGGGTGCTCCTAGGGATTGCAAAAAACGGATTTTTAGAAAAATCCGGATTTTCGGGTTTTTTCATCCTCAAATCCGGATTATCCGGATAATCCGGATTTTTGGCAATTTTTTAAATATTTTTGATAAACAGCTTTAAATTTGAGTTATTTTCTTATTATTTCTTTAATTAACATTCATCTTAAAAGTGAAAAGTAAAACGTCTTAAAAAAATATCATTTTTCTTAAGTAAGCGATTTTTACATGGGTGTAAAAGGGAAGAGATTAAAATAACAGTATCTGGTGCATTTAATATTATTAGGAACTTAAAAATACCTTGATATTTTCAACTATTTCAATTATTTAGAACTATTAAAAATGTGAAATTTTAGTTAACAAGAAAATCCTAAGCAATCTCCGCTTCATCAACTCCTTCGTCGTTTTTGCGCCTTCAGCCGTCAGCCGCACATCATCAAATTATGCTCCAAGATCTGCAAGCCTAGAGGTGGAACTTACAAAAAATGAGTCAAAGACACAAACAATGACCAACAGTACGAGACGTAGGGTCGAAGTAGACGAGCAAGGAATTCACTATGTCAACGAGTACCTGTACTTGGGCCAATTAGTTTCTTATGACAACAGAAAGGCAGAAAAACTGGTCCACGAAGAATGGTGACTTACCAATCTTACTGAAGCACAGACTCGTTGATATATTGTGTATTTCGCTCGTCATAACCAACGATGTGCAAACTCGATCATTGATCGATTTACGATTTACAAAAGTTCTAACTCAGGGTTTGCCAAAGAGCAATTGAGCTCAAATCTCACAAAACAAAAAAAAACCTAATGTGATCCTATACTAGAATCACAGACGTAGAAATCAAGACGGCCAAGCTAAAGTGGCATTGGGCTGGTCACGTTATCCGCATACATCTAGGCTGGATATCTACAGAGTGGGTATCTAGGCCTAAGAAAAGATAGCGCTACGCTCTGTAGGTATTTTTTTCCTCCGAAGGCACATCACTGTAATCCCGGCATTACGACGATCCTTGAGGATCTATTGTGATGCCTTCGTATTAGAGTACCGTCCCCAACCCATCAAGTAGAAGGTAATAGGTGTGTCACAAAATCTGCAGGTTGTAATGCTATTAACACCTATTCTGTAAAGGTGCTTGTTTAGCTTACATTGTCCAGTTGGGCTTCAGGCAAGGATTCTATTTTTTTTCTTACTAGCTAACTCGTCCAAGGTTACTTTACCAATGAGGAACCAACGATTGCGAAGACTTTAGCCTAGAATACGATTATAAGCTCCCCACTGGAGGCATATGAGCTGGGCTGGCAAACGGTGACGCTGGGGCAAGATAAGTGAAAGATTTGGGCGGCGCCTTTGCCCAGCAATTGGATAGTATATTTATATTTCGGCTATTGCACATAATAATTACTTAAAATAATTATTTAAACTTTAAATCCATATTTAGTTATATTATAAACTTACTTTAGTCCTTCATTTAATTAAACAGAATCACAAATCAGCATCGGTTACGTAAACAATGATAATTTATAATTGTAACCTCAGTTTAAACAAAAACAACATATTTTATAGAAAAAACAATATATTTAATACGAAAATGTTCTAAAATAATTGTAAATTTTTCAATATTGCATTTATATTATCTTATAGAAAACATAATAATATAGTATAGTAATTATTTCTTTTAAATAAAATGATAAAACGTGAAGAAATGTAATTACAACCACCAAATAACTACACAATGGAATGTTAGACATACGAAATTCTGACTTTGGTACGTGTAGACCACGCAAAATTGTGATAGCGCCTTTAAACAAATTTGAATTTGTATGTCGGATATTACAAGATACATTTAAATTAATTTAATATCACGTAAAAGCTTCTTTTTCATAACTTTATCTACTATTCGAAAAAACCGAAAATCCGGATTTTGTAAAATAAAAATCCGGATTTTTCGGATTTCGAAGTATCCGGATTGCAATCCCTAGGTGCTCCCATACAAAAAACATAATTTTTGCCTACTTTCGCTCTATGTATAGCGGTACGGAAGTCGGAACCCTTCGTGGGCGAGTCCGACTCGCGCTTGGCCGATTATTTATATTTAAACTAATGATTGTAATCTCGTTACTTTTTAATTATAATAAGAATTATTATCTGAAATGAAACGCAGGCGGGTAAATATTATAGTCTGTGATGGAGTCGCGAGTCGCGATCACCCAGCACAAGCACAATGAAGAATCGCCGCCGCCCCAAGACCACTTTTAAATACGATATGTGTTAAATTGGAGCCGATCTCCCTCCGGGTGGTCATCAATTGCGCGGGCGGCGGGGCTCAGGGGGGAGGGAGGGCGGGGGGGCACGAGGTGCGGCGCGGGACGGGGGGGTTAACCCCTTATTTTACATTTCACACTCCGGGAAAATCGTTAGAGAAATCTGCGTAACGTGCATGTCCGAGACGTACGCACACACTCGCCGGGGGGCGGCGGACCCGCGTCCGAGCGCCCCCGCCGCCCCCTCTCGCGCCCGACCGCCCTTGCCTCCTTGCCCCCCGCACACCCCCGCTCACCCCGTATCGACCAAACTTCAAGAAATCCTCTTACCTATACGCACATGTGGTCTCACTATGTTATGTAAATCGAATCGCTTAAATTTTTAATGTAAAATTCAAAACCGCGGTCCGGCTCCAGATTTCTTCGAAGTGAAGAAACAGGAAACAGTATGGCCGAAAAGAAATCCCGAGTCGGTTTCCTAATTTTAATCTCGTTGCTAGGAAATATAATTGAAAGAATTTCGAATGACGGGGCGATAACTGCCGTAAACATCTCTAATACTAGATACGCTCTATAGAAAACTTTATATTTTTCAAAGTACTCTAAACACAGGTTACGACAATAAGAAAAACATCAAAGGGATCATCAAACGACAAGCTGGCCCTGTGCCAAAATGAGCTCTACGCTGTTTGTATTAAGGTGCACAGTAAATCGGTTTTTATTTTAAAAGTTGTGGAAACAGGGCCGGGGATTCCTGAAAAGGAGTGGGACTGTGATAATTTTTCTCATTAGGGTCATCGAACTATTGAGTACGAGTACTTACGCCTATCTTGCACGCAATGTATTCTCTCCTACTCCTTCTTATATAACCTTTTATTAGTTTTTTCATAACAAACGAGACTTTTTGTTGAAAGAAAAAACTCCTTTGCGAGATTCGTACCTCCAAAGTCACTGGGCCAGTAAGTTATGAAAAACCAGTATTCCTCCTACGATAACAATAATATAGAAGTGTTTTGTAAATTTTAAGTACGGCTATAATTTCTCAACCCTTATGAGGGCAGATCAAACAAAGGAAGCTTTAACTTGTGGATAATACGGTCCACTTTATCGTAGTTACGCCGGGAGTCGGGACTCGGAACTACTCGATTCGAACCTTACGACTTACGAGACGCTTAGCTTAGTTGGCTACTTATTACTGAAGGATATAAAATAGTGTTATGTTTGTTTAGCTATTTGTTATGTTGTCCTTTTTAAGAAAAAATACACATGAAAAATTATTCTTAGCATTCGGCTAAGAAAGGTTCAGAGAATATTGAAACTGAAATGTATAATTTTAAATCTTTAGGTTGGATTACCAGGTCTCAGTGATAGATCTACTTATTATTTAACTTTTTTATTTTTCAGTCCATTTCATAGTCACAAGTTAAAATAATATTACCTAATATATAATGCTGCTTCAAGAGTCAAGACGTTCGGACGTGTATTTTGTTAGGCAAATTTTAATTAGAGTCAGATAGCCGCGGGCGGGAGGCCGGCAGGGCACGGAGGGGGGGGGGGGGGGGGGCGAGGAGATCTATTGAAAGATGTCGCCCGTAGTGGCCACGTACATCATTGTGCCTATGCAAATGTATGTAGGAAGGCGCAGGGGGTAATCCTACCCCCCGAGATACACGCATGCGAGACTTCACTCGCCACTGGCTTTAAACGGGGCGGGGGTGGTTCCGTGCGGGTGACCGGCGCCCCCCGCCGCCCCCCGCGTGCCCTCCGCCGCCCCCCGCCAGCCAGCACAGCACACAGCAAGCAACAAGTCAGCTCCTCATTCATAACGCGATGCTCGGATTCACGTGGAATTATGTATTATACGAGTCGGGATAAAAAGCGAGCGGCCGGCGCGGCGCTCCCCGGGCGCGCGGTGTGGAGTAGACGACGATTGCCGACTCCCGGCCGCTCGTAATTAAAGATGTTTACACGACTGAAGAGTAAATATTTTTTCTAATTTTTAATATTTTTTCCTCCCGCGGAGGTCGGGTTAGTGTTTGCACGGGCCTCGAGGAAAATTCACGGAGCCGGCCGAACGAGCGCTCCTCGGAGCTCCCGAAATATAACGCCGTTTACGAGTCATTAATTAACTTTTTAGTTCTCCCCGGTACTATCATTTCCGTTCGCCGGTCGAGCGGAGTCTCCGCGAAAGCTGCAGCTCGGCACGTTCTCGGTGAGGAGCGGGCCTAGGAACTCTTCTCTAACAGCGAAACAGTCGAAGCGCCGAAACGAGAAAACGAGTTCGTCGAGTGAAAGTGAAGCTGGTCAGTACGGGGTCGTTCGGCGAATCGATAGTCCTGTAGTAGGACGTGGACGTGGGGTATGCACGGGCCTGAAAGTGAAATGATAAAATCGCTAGTGGCCTCCCCCCCGGCTCGTTTGAATCGAACGCACGTCCGCTTCCCCCCTCGCCCCCCCGGGCGGTGGGGTGAAGTGGACTCGCTCTGGTTCATATACATTTTGTACGGCGGCATTTACATGCGAGATTCCCGGGGTCTTAGCGAGTGCTGGACTCACCCGGGAAACCCGCGCTTGTACGCCTTCCCGATACCACGGAAATATACCGAAAATCCTTTCAAATCTACCTTACAATCGTAGCCACCTATAATGTTAATTATTTATTATTCCTATTATAAGATATTTTATAATCCTATTATTTAATTTGACTCCTGAATTGCATTAGAACTCGACTGTTTATGATAATAACCTAAGTAGGTAGGTACCATCGAGGAAACTGATTCCTAGGCAGTTGACAGACCAACATCACTTGGTCGGATCATGTCAATTCAATATTAATTGTGATCTGTCGGCTGGGTTTGACGTAACGCGACCAAACTACGTAGGTCCCCGATCTGCATAGGAATCAACTTCTCTGATAGTACATTAATTATTATTATTTCTTAGTTACACATTTAAATCCCCACCTAAAGTTCTTAGGTAGTTCTTATAGTTTTATGAAAACTATCATTCAGTAAACCCTAACTTAATTATTATAGGTACATAATAATTTAAAATAGAACATTCTTCGAAACATCCCTTCGCTTAATTGAGCGAATTTAAAAAGCTTACGAAAGCTCGTACACTCAACAAAATACGATAAATACTATGAAAAGAATAATTACAGTTGCAATGCGTAGTCGAATCCCTCATAATAGGGAGGGCGGGATCAAAAGCCGCAATGGAAGAGGTTCTCGTTGCGTGACTCTAATATTAGGGTCTAATACTAACAGAACCCGTTCATCACACTTTATCAGCTCGCCGAGTGTTGAACTGACCGATGCGCAATGATTGTTGATTTCAAACGTGTATCGCAAACATTTTGTTTCGTATTATCTATGGTCAAAATAAAGTTTTGGTAAAACAAGGGCACAAATTATTTTCAGAATGTTTAGCATGTATGCCCTTATTTTACCCAGAGGACGATAATATTATTAAGTATATTAATAATTAAGTAGTTCAGCGCATGTATGTCCGCAAACGTCGCTTACATCGTTTGAATTTCAGGCGGCCGAGTCCAAAAGTAAAGTTTGAAGGACTCTGTCGATATGACCGACGCGGACGGGCGCCTCGACGCGGACGCGACGGTACGATGCGATCGTTGTCAGGTGTGCCGTGTGGCGGGCGAGGGGCGCGGGTTTGGGGCAATAGTTCGCACGTGCAGCACCATCGCCCATCGCCCTCCGGGCAATAACCACCGATCAAATAGAAATGGGGTGTAGGTGCTGCCAAGTGTTTTGTGCTTCAAGTTACACAATAATTATTGTGTAACTTCACTGCTACGACAATTATTATTGTTGTAGCATTGACGAACAAGTACAAAACGGACGAAAACGTTTGGGTCGATCCAAAATCGAATGTTTTTCATAGATATTATACTCGCTTCGCTTTCTAGCGTCTTTTGATATAAAGTAAAGATCAATCATAAAATATGTAGGTATAGGTACATTTTTTTATATTGTACTATCGAATAACTTAATTCATATGCATAATATTAACACCTTCACTGCGGGGCGGGCCGAAATCGGCCCGCCGCGGAATTTCAGCTGGTGCGGACGAAGAAAACTATGTTCTCTCACTCGGTGTGGTACGATTATCTCAGGTGTTTGTAAAGGTACGACAGAGGCAAATATATATTTGAGATTGTGTTTAAAATTATAGGTCTTTCCTGTAAAAAAAATATGGCAGGTCGTTATCGGCCCATTACGCACTGGAGGTGTCAAAAATCAACTCAGTGCGGCAGTGGGCCTATTGCGGCCCGCCGTACAAGCAGGCGGTTGGCGACCCGATACCGCACCGAGCGTTCGCCTCGCCAGTTAGTGATGTGCAATCTATCGTGAGTCGTAGCTGACGTACGTCGCGTTTTTTAACCGACTTCAAAAAATGGTTATCAATTCAACCTATTGTATGTATTATTTTCAGAACTGCCTAGTTTTGATATGTTTTACTCTATATTATCAGCATCTGAACAAATGTGACAAATTTCTAAAGTGACATACATATTCATGTATGTTTTTATGTTTGTGTTCGCACATCTTCGGAACTACTAGTCCGATTAAAGTAATTCTTTTTTTGTACTGGGTACTATTTAACTTCGGGAATACTGTTCATCAAAATCGGTTCAGTAGTGTTTAAAATAGGTAATTTTGATTCCCAATTACGTACGATTTTGAAGTCGGTTTTATCTTTTTAAAATACAATAATTATTCATTTTATAAAATTAACAACGCACGATAGCAGGAAACAAAAAATCATGTCCTTGAGATGAGCGTTAAACGGCGAAATTGTGCAGGGTGATATGAAAAACTGGGAGAAACCATGAGGAGTGTCGAATCAAAAAAGAAATTAAAAAAAAATAAAACATACTGCAGAATGTGCAAACAAAAACGGGCTTTGTGTTTTAAAGACAGGAATTTAAATATATTAATAAAAATATATATTTTCGATATCCCCTTATTTTTGTCTTTCCCATCTCTACTTAAAATACTTTCTAGTGCGGTTCGGGTCGATATCGGCCCGCCACTTTCCCTGGTTTATTTCTCATTTCCTGTTTGGCAGATCCCGGGGCGAATCAAATCTAAAGTAGTTGGGTTCAAGGTTATTCCAACAGTCCAAAAACTGTACACCTACATTATGTTTTCGCAAAGTTATAGTAATTTAATCTAACCTTGTGCTGGTGGGTCGAGAAAGGCCTACCCCGCACTGACGGAAAAATCATTGGGGGCACACTTTGGCCCGCCGCCGCACCAGACGAAGGTTTTAAATTTTACTTGCCGCAGTGAAGGTGTTAATTATGTCAGTCACACAATATTCGATTGCGTTGTCGATTCAATATTATGTTATAGTTACCTGCGTATCTGTCGAGTTTCGGCTGGATTTGACAATACGACAATACTGTATTTGAACGTCGAGTCTACAAACATGCCAATCACCGGTTCGGAATAGTCGTTGTTATTTGTAGCTGGACGAGAAGAACGGGCGACATGAGCACTAAGCAGTTATAGCAAGTCGAAACACCGGAGAATTTCTAAGTGCCACTCCTGTGCGTACCTAAGTATTTCAGAAATACACCGGTCTTCTTTTATTTTGTAATTTTATTTAACATTCCCGTTATAAATATCTATTGTGATCAATATTTGAGAACAATTAACTATAATATTTCTTTATTAAGTCTCTTTTGTTTAGCCCTTTTTATTTGGCGGAACAACAGGGCTGGCCCTACGGATGAACGCACCGCGAGATAACATCTAAAAGGTCATGATACCTTTACGAATCCTGAAATAATCATTATCAGTTTACACGTAAATAATTTTGATAGACTATAAAATATAAAAATAATATATTGAAATTGCAAAGTTTTTTTAAAGTGTACATAGCTATGGCTAGCTAACAGCAAACAAAGAAACACTTTTCCATTTATATTCGCCTCGTTTTGAAAAATACAAAAAAGTATAAGTAAACGGATAATTGTCCCTGTTTCATGCAAAACTACTTAAGATTTTGATGTAATTTGGTCCTTACCAAATTACATCAAAATCTTAAGTATATTATAAATTATAATATAACAGTAGGTTAATCCAATGCATCAAATTACACTGATCAGTAATCACTATTGTGGCACTGGAACAGCCAGTGGGAATTGGGATGGTATTATCGCAGGAGTAGCCGCGAGTAAAAGCTAGTAACTTATAAACGACATAATGAAATGATCGTAATAGCGCGAGCGGTTACTCGGTTAGCGGATTAAACGCACGCGAGATAACTTTTCGAGTTTCTGGGGCTCCGTCAGTCGTCACTGTGTTATTGAAAGTTTGTTTCTTAAGTCTGTGTGATTGTACCTTACAGTCTGGATTACGAGACAAAGAAATCTAATAAGTTATTTCTAGTGACTATCGCGTGGAACTCGTAAACGTTTCTCACCCTTTTAACTTTTACAGCCATACTCTCGCCGCCTCATCTGGATCAATCTGCGAATATGAATGCTGACGTTAACTATTACTGCCGTTCCCACGTCAAATATTAAGGAGCTCCCCGGCTGGCTGCATAATAGATTATATATAGAGGCATATGTAAATAGATATAGGGTACATATAGTTTAAATCTATACTTATATATCGGTTTGACAGTGGCCTCCCTGTGGGGGCCAGTTTCTCTGGTCGAGGCCCCCCGAGGGCGGCCCCCGGTCTCCCTCTCGGACCCACCTTACATACTACACCATACCGAACTAATTCTGCAGGCCTCCATAAACTCACATGTTTATATACATAGAGTTATTTAAATACGCAATTTGAAAGGTCCTCTAGCTTAGCGGAGGTATTCAATTTACATTGTGTTTCGGTTTAATCACCGACTGCGAAGTACGAGTATGTGGAATTAGTTGAAACTGTATAAGATACTGCTACAGTAAATCTGCCGATAAATTTTTTGGCGGACGTAGTGAGACGAGGTTGATTATAATATTATTAGGTATAGGTAAGTAAGTATACGATATTATTATAGGTCTACTTAAGGCGACGCGTTGATAATTTGGCTGCTATAGCGATATCGATTTTTCTCAGCAATGACTAAAGCTAAGAAATCAAAGTTCATTAATGTCAGTATTCATCATGTCTTTGTCTTTGAATTACCCATAGCATAACACGATTGGTCAACTTTTATAACACAGAATAATCAATCAATTATTTATAACAAAAAAATTAAAACCGACTTCCAAGGTAAAAACAAAAGTAATATGAACTAAAAAGTATTAAATAACTGTTACTCTTTAATAGTGCCTTTTTCAGAATTCGTCTAAATCTCAACTATTTCTGTACATACTACAGTCTCCATTATTTTGAAGTCGGTACCAGCTAATTTAATCGTGGGTTCAGTAATGTCAGAATATCTGAAACTTTTGGGATTGGTACCGGCTTCAAAGTAATGAAGACTGTAGTATGTAGGTACAGAAATAGTTTTTAGATTTAGACGAATTCTGAAAAAAGGCACTATTAAAGAGTAAGAGTTATAATTATTTATACCTTTTAGTTCATATTACTATTGTTTATACCTTGGAAGTCGGTTTTAATTTTTTTGTTAAAAATAATAATTTCTCTCTTTTTAGGTGTCTACAAAATAAGGCTTTATGCGTAAATAACCAATACGAATATAAACTATTCACATTATGTTACTTGCAGTAATACTTGCAGTTATAAACAAGCGATGGTACTGCAATTTCCAAACTTTTATCTTTAACACTTTGAGGGCCAATCACGTGTATAGACGTGATGTTAAATATGATCTAATCAGCCGATCACGTCATGACACGTGATCCGATTTCCGTATTGTTTATATGGAATATCACGTGTCTTGCCGCGTTCGGACTTTATTGAATAGAAAACTAGATACGTTAGGAATACACATGCAAAGTTATATGCGAGTAGCACTTCAAATGTGTGTGTAAATAGGACTTGTCCGAACGCGCTCCTCGCGCTCTGGATCTGTGTGACCAGTATGTGGCTTACTATGCGCTAAAACGAAAATCTATGAAGTGGTGGAAGAAAATGTTCTTTCATTTGTTTGCCAGGGCCACAGTGAATGCCTACATCATTTATTATAAAACAAAAACGCCCGGGCAAAGACGATTTTAATTCTCTCAGTTCTTGCGGGAGTGTGGGTCATCCTTAGCTGCAAAAGCTGGCTTGGATGGTTCAGGTGAAGCAAGTGGCTCTAGGCCACACTTTGTAGATGCCACACGGCTAACCGGACGTCATTTTTTGGAGACTATTCCGCCTACTGCCTCGAAAGCGACAACGTTTAGAGTTTGTAAAGTATGTGCGGACATTGGCAAAGCCAGAACGGGGAAAAGGGGGAGGAAAGAGACCACATACCAATGTGATATCTGCAAAATACTACTCTGCGCCAATCCTTTTTTCAAAATGTACCATACAAAACGTGATTATACGACATAAAATGGTCTTTTCTGAAACAAGAGTGGGTGTAAGACTTTTTTTTTGTTGAAAAAGCATATTTTTTTTCTATCGATATAAACAAAAAGAATAATTAAATTCTATTGTTTTATTTCATAAATCAAAAATATAAATATCAAAATTATATAAATAAAAACAAATAATTATATCTATCTCTTATAGTTTTGTAATGGTAAGCCTAGTAGTAAATAGTGCGAAAAACGCCGCGAACCAGTACATACCGCATAAAAATGGCCCGGCCCTCAAAGTGTTAAAGGTTCAGGAGTTCTGTTCAGTGCTATTGGACCAAGAGACACCTTCGTATGAAATTTCTCTTATTCGTTACATATTATGTTTAACTTACTAGAAACTACATTTTAACCAGGCACTGTTTGATAAATTTCAAGGATTTCCCTCGATTGCTCATAGATCCCATCATCAGCTCACCACTTTCATAATTGTTATACAAAATTAAGATTATATCCTATACAATAACACGAGAATTTTGAAAATCGGTCCACAAACAGCGAAATAATCATCAAAAACATCTGCTTCGACGCAAAATATCACAAAAAGTACCAATAATTGGGCCATAGTGTGATGACTCGTGGTATTTGATGTATTAGCTTATGCTTTCAGTTGTTTAAACAATTACCTCGAATGCTTCAGAAAAAATCAAAATCACTATATGTTTCCATACAAACAAGGAGTCCCCTCGATTCCTCAAGGATCCCATCATCAGATCACCACTTTTGTGAACATGGTACCAAATTCGAGTTTAACCTTATAAAACACAAAAAGAATTTTGAAAATCGGACCACAAACGAGTAATCGTTGAACATACAAAAAAAAAGATACATAGGTACCTCTAACAGCCGAACTTCTTACCTCCTTTTTGGAAGTTGGTCAAAAAGACCTCTGTAAAAAAAGGGATTCCTATTTTGCCAACAGAGAAGAGTGATTTATGCTTCCATATTTTGTACATACATTGGTTCAACTTTAATTTGTCCATAGCTTATATGAAATGTATTTATGGTTTTTAAATTACGCGACAAAAACCATTTTGCCTCTTATGCCCTTTCCATTTTTTGCTGTTCCATTGCTTGTTTTCTATGAGACCGGCCGGCCTCTCAATCTCTCATAGAAAACAAGCAATCTAAAACATATCCAACACGGTTTTTTATTTGGGGATTGAGGATTCCTAATGTGATGTTCCGGGTATTATTACCTAAAATAATAATTATTATATAAGTATATTCTATTTTGCGTAGTCAGGTAATATATTTATCAACTTTTGATTTTTTGTCATCATTAAGGTGATTCGTATGCTTTTTCGTTAGCCACGCAGCAATCATACTTATGTAGATAGGTACCTTACACTGCCCAGGATGTAAATGATTATTATTTATAATGATTACGTTATAATATAGGGAGTGCCTCCGCTGCCGGCGCCGGCTTCCAAAAATATCAGTAATGGGAACCGGCGGTAAGTATACTGCCGGCAGCCGAGATATAAAACAACGGCTGCCGGCGCCGGCACTCAAAACGGGAGCCGGTGAAAATACGTAAAACGCTAGGTTTCAGTGCCGGTTATCAAATTTTAATAAGAAATACCTATAACCTCATATATTCGACTTTTTAACCGATTTCCAAAAATGAAAGTTATATGTTCGCCTGTGGATATTTCAGTTTTTTGTGATGCATTTTGATCAAATGCTACCTACCAAAAAGTAAGATTTTGCAACACAGTTTATACCACGGTTCCGAAGGTGCTGAACAGAACTTCGGACTCCTCATACAATATGTTTGAGAGTTTCAGCTTTGCTTAAAGAAACATAAGTACCAACTTATACGCCTTATACTACGTCTACTATGGATCACATTAATCATCATCATCATCATCACTACCATTAAAACATGCATCCTCACATCATGACTGTATTATTGGTACTTTTCATAGTCCTTTAGCTCAAGATTGATGTTTTCAATGATTATATTATATTATATGTTACTAAGTATTTCAGAACCTCATTGGATGTTTTTGATCATTATTCAGTCATTTGACAAGCGATGTTTGCCGTATAGGCGCCGGCAGCCATTTCGGCAACCGGCGCCGGCAGCCATTTCGGCAACCGGCGCCGGCAGCGGAGGCACTCCCTATAATAAATTATACTTTTTCTTCAAAATAAATTGTCAATTATGTATTTACTATCAAGCGTTTGCTAAAAGGAAAGTTAGGTTTTTATTGTTTTGGTTCGCCACACGGCACACACCCAAACGTAACGGTAGCACGTTACGCGAATCGGCGCGAGTAAGGGTAAATTTAGGTCGCATCGCGCCTCGCCTCGCCTCGTCACGTTGCGGTCTGAATTGACCCTAAGGGTTGTGTAATGAGTAGTATCATAACTACAACTAGATTAAAGAGTATCTAATTTAGCTCTGTCCGTCCGTTTGTCCTGCCGGCTATAATCTATATTCTATACCATCTATACCAATATTATAAATGCGAAAGTATCTCTGTCTGTCTCGCTTTCACGCCAAAACTACTGAACCGATTGTAATGAAATTTTGTACACAGATCGTCTAAAGCCTGAGAAAGGGGGTGAAAATGCGTAAATTTGTTCAAATTAAGTTAGTTCCAAAAATTCATGTAAGAAATCGATAGCAAGCAGAAGCACCTCTGTCGTGCAAATTTTGTAATTCGCAGTAATGTAGCCTACATGGTTCAACGGAAACTACCTACTATATAATATAAGTTACTCTATGACGGGAACCACCGCGCGCTATAAGCTGAAGTCCACGCGGACGGAGTCGCGGACAACAGCTAGTAATAATTATAAATATAAATTGTTGAATTTTTGTACTTATATTGGTAAATACATGCAAAATATTTTTTTACAAATACATACACAAGGGCGTCGCCAGCTGATGGCACAGGGGGGGGGGGGGGGGGGCAAGTTGACTTTACCTACTACAATTCATACTTTTCTCATTCTCTATGAATTAGAGTGGAATTGGTGAATTCATTCGAGTTTCGACGTACGGGAATGATTGTTCAAGGCTTGAACTTCAAGCAAATCAACTCAAAGACTTAAGACTTTGGTTGCATTATATTTGACAACTTTTTTAGAATCTCTAGGGGGGGGGGGGCAGCTGCCCCTTCTGCCCCCCCTTGGCGACGCCCTTGTACATACATAGAGCATTTTGACATTATTTGCCACAAGGTGGCGCTCATACAATAAAAATATATTCCTGGATATTTATAGTTCAGTATTAATATTTAATTACATATAACGACGCCGCATCCACCGCAATGGATGCCTTTATGTTTGTGCCTTTTGCCGTCGAAATGGGAGGTCCGTGGTGCAACGAAGCAAAAGCTTTTGTTCGCCAGCTCGGACGATGGTTGCGGGAATCAGGCAACGATCCACGCTCCGGGGCGTACCTAGCCCAACATGTCTCCCTGGCCATTCAACGCGGCAATGCGGCCAGCGTGATGGGGACATTTGAGCACGGTACGCTGCGGGGTGGTCTTTTTGATTGAGTTTTTTTTATTTTATTATTACATTATTATTTACCTGTATATATATATATATATATATATATATATATATATATATATATATATATATATATATATATATATATATATATATATATATATATATATATATATATATATATATATATATATATATATATATATATATATATATATATATATATATATATATATATATATATATATATATATATATATATATATATATATATGGTTATTGTTAATTTTCTATTTTAAATTATGTACCTAAATTAATTAATTGTAGTATTTATACCATAGTAAATTTGGAAGAGGTACCTACCTAAAAACAAGATAAATTAAATATTTAATAAATAATAAAATATATTAATCATGATAATTATAATTATAAGGTAATAATTATTGCATATATAAAGTATCTAACAATATAAAATATATACTAACAAAAAATGTCCACTCAAATACCTTTCTATAATTTATAAGCCGTGTCCTGAGTCCTGACTCCTGAGTCCTGACATACCTACCGACTATTATTAAGGCTTATTAAAGTACTAGCTGTTGCCCGCGACTTCGTCCGCGTGGACTTCAGTTTATAGCGCGCGGTGTCAACAAAATTGGTGTCAAATTTAAAAGCTTTTTAAAACCCTGGTACCCCTCAAATCAAAATACTCAAAAACAGCTGTGCAGTGTGCATATAATATTTAATTTTTTAAATTAAACTTTTTTATACCAAATTTTAAAGCTTATTTAGCCCCCCATTACACAACTTTAGGTTTACCCATAAACTATTTAGTATTTATCATTGGTAGGCTATTGTTTCTGATAATATCTATGTTGGTAGGTGAGTTATTAAGTAACGTGTATAACAATCGAATGAATCGAAAAACTTAATTCAATATGGTACCACCTCTTATAGAAATACGTATGAGCAAGCGATAGCGCGATCTAGGCGACTCTTGGCGCCATCTGTTATGAATTTTTGGAACTAACTTCAACCCCTTTTTCCAGTTAAAAAGTAGCCTATGTCCTTTCTCAGGCTTTAGACTATCTGTATACAAAATTTCATTACAATCAGTTCAGTACTTTTAGCGTGAAAGCGAGACAGACAGACAGGCAGACAGAGATACTTTCGCATTTATAATATTAGTATAGATATAGATGATGATGACGAGAGGCGTAACTCGTAAGAGCGGTATCTCTTACGTCTCTCTAGCCTCTGTAACTAGGTATAGCTACTATTTTAAATCCTATTTCAAAGGTTTTTGACAAAATATATCTGGTCAGATGGATCGTGGTTGGATCCCAGCTACGTTAGCAAATATTATATTGTATTACGTAAAATTTTCAAGTTGGTTAAGACTTAGGCTGCCTTCACATTACGTCGCCAATGGTGCGGCAGCCGCGCGGCAGCCGCGCGACTTCCATACTAAAACGAGCCGCGCGGCAGCCGCGCGACTCTCTTTTGTATGAAGTCTGCATGCAGCGCTGCAGCGCGGCTGCAGCGCTGCTACCGCACTGCTTGCGACGTAATGTGAAGGCGCTCTTAAGGCGAGGACAAACCCCATTTTGTTATTTATTGACTCCCGGTTTACCTAGTCCAATATTATAATAACGAAATGTAAAAAAATATGAGATATAAAGCACAACATTTAAAAGGGTTTAAACCACAAACATTGTAATAAAACGTAATACTTTGGCTGTAAGTAGGTAAATAATTTACAAACGCACCTCCGACAAAAATCTTTATCATCGAAATAATATAAGTATCTAGGATATTATACATCTTTCTTCGCTTCATTCTTCGATATATAATTAACCAAAAGTAGTACTTTTGCTTATCTGCTAGGCAATCGCGTTTTTTTTTAAACGTATGTGGGTACTTGAAAAGCTACCCGCTCGTGACGGTCACTCGACGTTCCGGCGTGCTTCATTCTTTGTTAACGCGAGGCAACGCGAGCACGTATACTTAGTAACCATGCCAAAGAGCAGCTGGTTATTATTATTAAGATGATTGAGTCAGTGTTGTAAGTAACTAAAGACAGTGTTATTTTATTGTGTAACAAGAAAATACATGTAAGTACTATTAAATACTTAAATAAACGGCAGGCACTACCAAGGCCAAGACGAGCCAATTATATTCAATACTAACCGGCATGTACAGCGACCGCGAGTCAATAAACGTACAATGTGTTTGGACTACGAGTCTTTATACACAATCTATATTATGTATGCTTTACCTGTTCTATAAATATAATTATAGAACTATATGTTTGCCGGATCAACCTATCAAGCTCCGCACGAGCACCGGTGATCATGACAACAATAGAATACAATAGCATTTCCAAGAATCCCCGATCGAAGGATTAAGGGAAACAACTGCAGGTGATTACTGCAATTATTTAACTAACCGGCATGTACTGCGACTGTGAGTCAATAAGTACAGTGTGTTTGGACCGCGAGTCCTTTTACACAATCTATATTCTATATTATGCATTGGAATTGATTGCGGATCTCTGACGATGATGACCTATTCTATAAATAGAACTATATGTTTGCCCGATTGGGGGAAACAACTGCAAGTGTTTAATTATATTAAGTTATTTTATAAACCGCCATAATGTGTGGATTGACTGCGGGTCTCTAAACACAATTTATATGCATCGTAATTGACTGCAAGTCTCTGACGATGTTTTATCTGTTCTATAAATAGAACTATACGTTGGCCGGTTTGGGGGTTAACAGCGAGTTATTTTATAAACCGCCATAATGTGTGGATTGACTGCGAGTCTCTAAACACAATCCTTATGCATCGGAATTGACTGCGGGTCTCTGACGATGTTTTATCTAAAAAAAAAGAAGTATAATATGTTGGCTGGTTTGAAGGGATTAACTGCGAGTTAACTACTTTTTAAATTTAAAATATATTGATATTTTTTAAATCAACATAATGTATGGATTGACTACGAGTCTCCGACAATGTTTAAAAAGAAAAATTAGCAACTACCGTGCGTTTTCCCGCGCTCTTTGTTCTATAACTAGAACTACATAATTATTATTATAATGTTAATGTCTTTTCCGTTTTATAGAGAACAGCTATTTCGAGCTAATAACTAGATTGACTGCGAGTCTCATCAGTTAAAAACCAATACGCATCCCGCGCGATCCTTTTGTTCGAAATATAGAACTACGATTATAATTTATTATGTCTGCCGGTATATAATTATTATTATAAAATAAATTTTGCACCAATGTTGGAATTCGGGATACATCGCGAGTGTATAACGAAACTTACTTAAATATCTACGTAACGTGATAGTTACTACCCTCAATAATTTTTGTAACATATTTTATCGACAAATAAGTCGATTATAATGAGAAATTAAGCTACCCTAATATTTATTTTTTAGGTCACTAAGACCAGACAAACGGAGAAATATCACTAGAAGTGACTGATATACGGGTCGATCAGGTTACGGATGAACCCGAAACTTTCACACTCCTAAACCAGGTGCCAACGGTCGATTCTGAGTACCGGCACCGATAGAACCGGACCAGATCCGGATAGATCCAGGGCTCCTACTGACCTTAGGTGAGCTCTCGTTGGATTCGCCAGATTATGGTTTAAATGATCCCAAAAACGATTAAGATAAGCTACTGCTTATAAAACATTCCTGATAATAAGTGTTGCAGATCGATCCCATTTCGACCAATTATTATTATCATTATAGATTTCACCTGACAAAATCTCGATATTATCAGACTTATCAACAGTATCTGACTTATCTCGATATTAATTATTATCAGACTTATCAGATAATATATTATCAGACAAGACAACTTCGTAACGGAAACCTATAACACTCGATAAGTCTTGTCTCAATATCAGACCGAGATTATTATTGTTTCACTGGATAATTCCAGTATTTGTTCTCAGAGACAAATTAGTACATCCCATCAATCGGGTACCTTTTGGGCTCTGGCAACCCTTCCCGCTACCCGTCAAAAGGGGGGGGGGGGGAGGGAAGAGCTGGTAATCGTCGGCTGGCGCCGCTAGTACTGTACTGGTACAATCAACCCCCTTCGAGGTCGAAGAGCGTTGAGGCGACCAAACGCTTAACACCGCAGCAGTAGTGCTGACAGTTATTTTAAATATATTTTATAGATGTTACTACGATTATAATTATTGTGGGCTTAATATAGCTATCCTCAACCCGCGCCCCGCGGGCCGCATGCGGGCCACCGGGACTTTATTTGTAGCCCGCGTGATGTTAAACCATTTTGAAATTCACGCCCACGGGCAAAATAGTATACAGTCAACGTGAAAGTCTTTTTCACTTGCAAATCGTTAATTTTGAATAACGTTATTTTTTAAACCTAAAAATGTTTGTTGTGGCCCGCGACACCAAGACCAAAAATGTTTGCGACCCGCATGAAAAAAAAAATAATATTTAGGGAACTTCGTTCCTAAAACAAATCAGGTTGGGGACCACTGGCTTAATATATTATACATCATGACATCAATAAATTATTAGAATTTAAAATTATATCTTCGTGTACCCCCACCGAAGGTTACCTTTTTTACGAAGATTTTCTTTTCCCCAAACAAAGCGGTGAAAAATATTGTATTATAATATTTTAAATACAATTTTTGAATTAATTTAAATTTGAAACCACTAAGTAAGTTTATTTCCAAATTACATGTTAATTTGGAAAATTACCGTACGGCTTTCAAGCCAATACCCAACAGTGGATATCTAGCAAAAATAGAGTAAAGGTTAAGAGCCTACTTCTCGGTTCCTATTAACTAGTCGATCGAAAGATTTTAATTTACGGATTAAGAGCCTTAAGTCTTGACGTACAGACTATCAGATGCGCTAACATTTTTTTTCACAAAAAATATAAAGAAGGAAACCAGACCAGGTGTAGGCTTTATCACTACTAGACTTACCACGCTTTAATTTAACAATATCAGTGTCCTAAGCGACAATTCTTCAGCCTCAGGCGCCCCGTTTTTTGTTTACGTTTTATTGTTAATAGTGCCATGGGTGTATTGAATCCATAACAAATATGTAAATATTTAAGTCTAAACGTTTATAATATATATTATTTTAACATAACTAGCTGTCCCGGCAAACGCTGTTTTTGCCATATAAAGTATTTCGCCCATATTATTTTTTTATTGAAGTGACTAAATAAGTATGTCACCATGTCAAAGTCCATGATTGCTATCTCGTCGCACAAACAATGGTCGCCGTCAGTCTCGAGTTGTAACAATTTACTATTATTTATTCAACAGATTATTACACTTATCAATATAAATATAAAAGAGTTGATGTTGTCCGATTCTCAACCCTAGCCATTAGATTCACGAAAATCGGTAGAGCCGTTTCAGAGGAGTTCAACAGTGACAAGCTCACGCAAATCGTGAGCTAGCTCAACTGATAGGTGTTTTGACACCTTCATATCCTGATTCCTGACTCCCGCCGCGGAATGCGACTGGTTTTCAGCGATTAAAATATTTAATACTAAATAAAATATGCAATGATAAATACGATAACAGAATCACACTTATTCTTGAATAATAATTGTTAAAATATTTAGCCTGGTGGACCGAGAACACAATATTCTCGACTTTCAATCATATTAATATACAATAATCACATTATCGACGACCACAGAGCCGGCAGTAGACTCCTTAAAATTTATTCTAAAATACTAATTTACTTCGACGATTTTAGATATATAATTACTCTCTTCAATCTTATTAGTTAATATACTTATTACAGAGATCTTCATCCACTCCATCGAAACCTTAGCCAAACAATTTGACAATGGCTGTAATACGATATCTTCTACATCCATCACTGTGCACTGTCATTGTTTATGAACAATATTGACATTATTGGTTGGTGACATTGGTTCAGATGAATGTGTGAAGCGCCTTTTGAAAGAAGCTTTCCTGTAAAAATCCTAGCCCATACCTGAGTAGTGTAGAACCCGGGATCCACTTATAAATTATTTGTTTTTTCTTGCACTCTGTACCTACAGCTGAATACTGATCATAGACTTAAAACTTTCTGCCTAGTAAAACTCACCAAAATAAAATATTACGGTTTGAATTAGCGGTATCGAAATTTATATTACAAAGACATAAACTCCCGGGCATGATCGGATGTTATTAAATTATGTAACTCTTTTTTATAAAAAAAAAAGAAGAAGAAGATATAATATTTAAGTTAATACGCCCTGCTATGGTTATTCAAGATTATATTAAATAGGGTAATGCTACAGTACGGGTTATTATTGCTAACGCTTAACGCTCTGCACAGAACAGCCACCTCCCAGTCGGTTAGCCGCTGGAAAAAGCAGGTGCTGTGCGAGAGCGGCGCGGCGTCGACACGAGCGTCGACACGGGGATTGATACTGGACACTATTAGTAAGACGACAGTCGACAGGCAGGAGTCGGGACTAGCGACTCCAATACTTTCGCTATTTTCCTTATAGCCCGATCTATTTAGACGCAAAAAAATTGTAACCTCGGAATAATTCGCATAGAGCTGAAAATTGGCAGAGACGTTAAATACACCATTACAAATAAAACCTCAAAAGTCTCCGGCGATCCTCCTTGTGCAAAAATTTTATTCAAGGTCAAAGGTATGAAAATGAGGTTTTCCTGTTTTTTTCCAAACTGTACATTTTATTACAAAAATAGGTAGGGCAAGAGTGTAGACCATAGAATTCTCTACAAAAAATATTCAGACATTTTTTTCATACGACTTAACATTCCTTATATATGGTGGGCTTAAAGTTTGGGAGAATCGTATCTAATACTTATATTATAAAGCTAAAGAATTTGTGGAGCTACTGCTTTGAATTAAAAAAATCGTTTTTTGTTGGATAGTCTTATTTATCGAGGAAGACTTGAGCTTAGATATAACATCACGTTGGCACCAATAAGAGCAAAGAAACGGATTAAAATGGGGGAAAACGGGGAAAATTATTTGAAAGAGCTTAACTCACAAACGGCTGAAGCATTTTTTATGTTATTTGGCACAGATATAAAGTAGACCACGAGGAAGGACAATGGCTATTTTGTTTCTCGGGAAAATTTACGGTTTCCGTGAAATACATAATTAACAGGGCGGAGCGGAACTTCTTGTACTACAGCAAACGAGGGCTGTTCACAGCCAAACATACTTCTGTGTGACTTATTACCGTTACCAAATCTAAACTTTTCGAGTCGCGAAGAGCAACAGTACGCTTGCAAGTCACTCACAAGTATGTCAGGCCGAGAACATTTCAATTTTTTCAAACAACCCTAGTATGTAGTACTAGATGTTAAGCGTGGCTCCGCCCGGCCGCGTTAATTATAAATTTCACGCAAGCCGTAAATTTTCCTGAAAAACAAAATGGCCTATATCCCTCCACGTGGCCTATTCTATATATGTGCCAAATAACATAAAAATTGCTTCAGCCGTTTGTGAGATGAGCTCATTCAAATAATTTTCCCCGTTCTTCCCCATTTTCCTCTGTTTCTTTGCTCCTATTGGTGGCAACGTGATGTTATATAACTCAAGTCTTCCTCAATAAATAAGACTATCCAACAAAAAACGAATTCTTCAATTCAAAGCAGTAGTTCCACAAAGTTTTTAGCTTTATAATATAAGCATATATATGATTTAACCAAACTTTAAGCCCGCCATGTATAAGGAATGGTAAGTCGTATGAAAAAAGTGTCTGAATATTTTTTGTAGAGAATCTGAATATCTGCACTCTTGCCCTACCTATTTTTGTGATTAAATTTACAGTTTGGAAAAAACAGGAAAAACCTCATTTTCATACTTTTGACCTTGAATAAAATTTTTTGCACAAGGAGGATCGCCGGGGACTTTTGAGGTTTTATTTGTAATGGTGTTTTTAACGTCTCTACCAATTTTCAGCTCTATGCGAATTATACCGAGGTCGAATGTTTAATTTTCCCGGAGTATTAACCATAATTTTATCGACGAACAAAGTTTCGCTGAATCAGTTAAATATCACCATGATCCCAGTATGTTATCATTTGAATCAAAAACCATAGAGGTCTCTTACGTTTCGTTTCTACTGACTATTATTATTATTTATTGTTAAATTCTTTCTCGAATAATATAATGGTAACTATTCATAATGAATATTGTATTTTATTAAAAAGAATCTTTCTTTCGTTACTCTGAAAATCTACTTTTGGTTAATTATACAGTCAAAACCGTTTAATATGGCGTCATCGTTAAGAACAACATACCGGTTAAATTGACCAAAATCAAAGGTCCCGGCTGAATGCTATATGAACACCTTATCAAAAACATTGGTTTTTACGACATTGTTTACTACGACATACCGCATTAATCGACCACATTTGGTAAATATTTCGGAGAATTATATCTGCAGAACGACCGGCTCAGCTGTATTGTAAACAATTTGAATAGGTAACAGTATCCACATCTGGCACAGTGTAATGGTCAATGGCTATTATTGTAAAAGTAAACAAAATTTAGGTTCTTTTGTAATTCTTAGAAACAAAGCACATGCATGCCGTAGCCTCATGGCCCGCTTCCTCATATCTCTTAAGTCAGTTTATTACTTATATTTACTTTAATACTACTTTAATTAGCTCAAAATTTACGACCTGCTTTATCTACTACTGAAGCAGACGAGTTCATTGATGTAGATCAGTCTATTGCAATTTGTGCACCAGCTACGGAGGATGATATTGTACGTGAAGTTCAAGAGGAAAATGAAAACGAACAGGAAGACTCGGAAGAACAATTATTTACAGTGCCAACTTTGATTGACGGTCTCAATGCTGTTAGTGTATTACGAAAGATTGTTCTTTTTAATGAAGAATTCCACATGCAGGGAAATTGTGACGATATGCTGATTAAAATCCAACGTGAATTACAAAATGTGTATGCACGACAGAAGTGTTCCAAACAAACTAAAATTACAGATTTTTCTTTTTTCTTTCTTTTATATTATACGTTTGTATTGAAGTAAACAAAATGTGGTTTAATTTCCTACGTGAATATACATCTTATTTTTCCTATTAATACCTATCACTGGTTATTACAACTATCGGTTTTTACGACTTAATATGAGTAGTCCCTTCGATGTCGTTATAACAGATTTTGACTGTATATCGAAGAATGTAGCGAAGAAATATAATAAATGATCAAACGAACTTACCAAGTGAAGTTCGATCATTATTATATTATGAGTCGCTTCATTCGAAGATATAATCTCCCTCCCACCCAGTCTGCACGAAACTATGTTTGCTGCAGTACCCAAAGAAAGAAAGAAAGATTTTTTGCATTACCTCTCTCTAAACATAATGAAGCACGCCGGAACATTGAGTGACCGTCACGAGCGGGTAACTTTTCAAGTACCCACATACGTCTTTAAAAAAAACGCGATTGCCTAGCAGATAAGCAAAGGTACTACTTTTGGTTAATTATATATCTTCGAATGAAGCGACTCATAATATAATAATGATCGAACTTCACTTGGTAAGTTCGTTTGATCATTTATTTTATTTGAATAAATTGTTGTGAAACTATATTAAAAAGGTCTGAACCGAACAATTTCGTTTCTTAATATTTATTTCGAAAGATATTTAAAAACATGAAAAAAATAGAGAAGATCCGCCCCTACAATTGCAATTTTATGCTAAGCTAAAATGAAGATTCATATCAAGTATTGCGATGCACACACGCTTGGTTTTTGGTTGTGTGCAAGGCTATCGTTTCGGATTGAGGTAAGTGCTCGCCTTAACAGACAGAAATAGTATTTTATTATTTAATTACGGTCAAGGAACTCAGAATATGGAATGCTTGTTCCTTTGACACGATTCCAAGTTCCAACCCACGTATCGCGCTGAATCGAATGGAATTAAATACATAGTTGCCGTAGTTTGCCACTAGCGGCGCTGTTTCGCTTCATAACGAGTAAACTGTGGCCGCGCCATGCAGAATGTATGTGCGCCGCAGACTCGATCACACAATTATTTTTAAGAAAAAAATTAAAACCGACTTCCAAGGTAAAAACAATAGTAATATGAAGTTATGAACTAAAAATTGTTAAATAACTCACTCTTTAATACTTAGTGCCTTTTTCAGAATACGTCTAAATCTCAAATATTTTTATACATACCTACTACTGTTACAGTCTTCATTATTTTGAAGTCGGTACCAGCTAATTTAATCGTGAGTTCAGCAATGTCAGAATATCTGAAACTTTTGGGACTGGTACCGACTTCAAAGTAATAAAGACTGTAGTAGGTATGTACAGAAATAGTTGAGATTTAGACGAATTCTGAAAAAGGCAATGTTAAAGAGTAAGACTTATTTAACACTTTTTAGTTCTTAACTTCATATTACTATTGTTTATACCTTGGAAGTCGGTTTTAATTTTTTTGTTAAAAATAATAATTTCCCTCTTTTTAGTTATCTACAAATAATGCTTTATGCATAAAATATAACCAATGGGTAATTCCTGACAAACATGCAATTTTGATGAAAATGTAAAAAAAATAAAAAAATATATTTTATACAGGATTATGTCAGGTTGTCATGTCGATATGAAGTATACTTGAGGCCCTCTTTAATCCTAATACCCTAAAGAGCTATACTCCCTCAAACTTTAGGAGACATGGTAATGATCATTTGAAGCACGGTAATGACAATTTACAGCACAGTGGTCAGTTTTTTGTGTCTTGCCATCTTAAATCTGCGAACAATATACAATTTTGATATAAAATAATATGTTAGTTTACGTTAATCCCCTCCTATATAAAATCCAAAATAAATATTACGTCATTACCGGGTAAGATTGCTCATTACCGTGGTTAAAAATACACGGTAAAACATGGTAATTACGAAGATGGTAATGACGAATGCTATGTTTATCCGGATTGTATATGAAACGAAACACTTTTCTGGAACATTATTTCATTCGAGGACTCTTTAAACCATCATTCTTTTATTATAAACCAAATACGTTATGATTATGTCAATACTTACTGAGTACTGAGATCCAGGTAGATGACGCGTCTCCGTGACAAACACCAAAACTCAAACAGAAAACAATATTTAATTATTTATCTGGCGTTATCAGGTGACTCTTGTAAACTCTGATAGATCGATTAAGGCTGCCGCAATACGGGGGACGTACATCAATATATGCAAAGTGTATCTAATGAGTTGTACACATCGCGACATGTCATGACACGGTAATGATTATTTTTTCTTGGGACACAGTTCAAAATTATTTTGTGTGTTATTTAATTCATTAAGTATTATAAAATGAACTCAAGTATTATTATTTATTTATTTAGTATTATTATATTATATAAATAATTTTGCCTATCTCATGGTGCCTTTTTCCGAATACGGCTAAAACTCAACAATTTCTGTACTCAATCTTCATAATTTTGAAGTCGGTACCAGATATAGCTGAATCCAGATGCCAGAATATTTGAAGCATTTGTAACTGGCACCGACTTCAAAATTATGAAGATTGAGTACAGAAATAGTTGAGTTTTAGCCGAATTCGGAAAAAGGCACCATGAGATAGGAAAAATTATTTAATACATTTTAGTTCATATTATAAGGATGTTATTATTGTTTTTACCTTGGAAGTTGGTTTTATTTTTTTGTTAAAAATAATAATTTCACTCCTTACAGTTACCTAGTAAAATCATCGCGTACTATACGTAGATTAGGGCCGATTCACACCGGAATGGCAGAGGCGAGGCGAGCAGTTTCCGTGTCATATGATTTTAAACTTTATCTACATTGTTGTAATACATAGTATCGCTTGAGAAATCGACGCCGCCGGCGGCCGCAAGAGGCCACGAGCGTCCACGGGCGGCCGTAGATTTTTCAAGCGATACTATGTATTACAACAATGTAGATAAAGTTTAAAATCATATGACACTGAAACTGCTCGCCTCGCCTCCGCCATTCCGGTGTGAATCGGCCCTACATCTGTATATTATTCTACGTATCTTATTACAATTTGTTAACAGTCACACTTACAAAATATAATAAATAAATGAATAAAATATGTTTATTTCAGGCTTTTATCAGCTGCAGATAATTTTAAACAATACATTTAAAAATTTAAAATCGAAGTGGACACGTGCTAGGGCCACGCCAAACCGGAATTTTAGCAGCGGCGAGGCATTCAGTGTCATATGATTTTAAACTTTATCTTTATTATTGTAACACATAGTATCGCTTGAGAAGTCTACGGCCGGCTGTGGCCGCGATTGGTAAGTGTGACAGTGCACTAGCGTGTTACTTGTATTATCGAAGCAACTTACTTCTCAGAAGTAATGTCAAATGTGTGCCTTACGCTTTGGAGATAAGGTTGAATATTTTGTTATGTTCAATTTTGGTGACATTGGTGACCCTGACGTGGTAATGATGATGATGATGATGAATGTAATTTGTATAGTAGCATATGCTTTCAGTTCTTAAAACAGCGCCTAAACCCCCAAACTTGTATCTATAAGGAATCCGAAGTTCTCTTAGTATCTTCGGAACCATAGTATACCTTGGTGCAAAATGTTGCGTTTTGGTAGCATATACTAAGGATGCTTCTCATAAAACCAAAATCACCATATGTTTCCATAGAAATTTCGAGGAGTTCCCTCGATTACTCATGGATCCCATCATCAAGTCACCACTTTTGTGAACATGGTACCAAATTGGAGTGAAACCTAATACAACAAAACAAAAATTTCGAAAATCGGTTCACAAACGGCGGAGTAATCGTTGAACATACAAAAATAAAATAAAAATAAAAAAAATATCCACAGCCGAACATATAACCTCCTCGTTTTTTGGAAGTCGGTTAAAAATATGTAAGATTGACTTATATAAGTAGATCAAGTATTGAAGTTTGCTAGTATTATGTTAAACTGGGCGTAAAAGATGTGATTTTTTTAAATCTTATTATAATGGTTCATTTTCGGGTTTTGGGTAATGTCATTTCGGCACTTTTAAATTTAATTTTGTCTAGAATTATCCTTAAAATACAACAACTCGTTATAGCTATATAAAGAAAAAGACGACGTTAAGACAATAAATCCTTGAAAAGCACTTAAATGCTTTAGATTTATTAATTTATTTCTTCGGACATCAAAATTGCATGTTTGTCAGGAATTACCCCAATACGAATGTTAACTATTCACATTACGTTACTGTAAGCGAAATTGTGGTAAATGCTTGCAGTTATCTAAGCGATGCTGAAATTTCCAAACTTTTATCTTTAAAGGTTCAGGAGTTCTGTTCAGTGCCTTTGGACCAAGAGACAACTTCGTATGAAATTTCTCTTATTCGTAACATAATTGTTTAACTTACTAGAAACTACATTTTAACCACTATGTTTGATAAATTTCAAGGATTTCCCTCGATTGCTCATAGATCCCATCATCAGCTCACCACTTTCGTAATTGTTATACAAAATTAAAATTATATCCTATACAACAACACGAGAATTTTGAAAATCGGTCCACAAACAGCGATATCATCATCAACAACATTTGCTTCGATGCAAAATATCACGAAAAGTACCAATAATTGGGTCATAGTGTGATGACCCATGGTATAATTATGGTTGTGATGATGATGATCAATCAAATTGATGTGTTTGCTTATGCTTTCGGTTGTTTAAACAACGCCGAAATCCCCGAACCTGTACCTATAAGCATTCAAAAGTTCTGTTCGGTACCTTCGGATCCAGGGTATAGCCTGGTGCAAAGTCTTACTTTTTGGTAGCATTTACCTCGAATGCTTCAGAAAAAATCAAAATCACTAAGTATATTATGTTTCCATACAAATTTCAAAGAGTCCCCTCGGTTCCTCATGGAGCCCATCATCAGATCACCACTTTTGTGAACATGGTACTTAATTCGAGTTAAACCCTATACAACACAAAAAGAATTTTGAAAATCGGACCACAAACGGCTGAGTAATCGTTGAACATACAAAAAAAAAGATACATACAGCCGAACGTTTTTTGGAACGAACCTCCTCCTTTTTGGAAGTCGGTCAAAAAGTGTGTCTGCGATCTTCCGCGGCTATGCAGAATGTATGTGCGCCGCAGACTCGATCACACAAAGTGTGCCGTCTGCGATCTCCCATCTCACTCAGTCTCAATCAGCAAAGAACCGAGTACAATCAGCTAGAAATAGAAATTAACTTTAATACATATATTAATCGAATATATAAAATAATACATTAATTTTTTGACAATATCACAAAAAAACTACTCAGGTACCTATTATTAATAAGTATGTATTAATTTCAAGTATCCAGATATAAGTCATATTTAAAGAGGACTTTGAACACAATATTAGTTTGTATCGTCATTTGTCAGTGTATTGGCCAAGTGAAAACTACTGCTGCAGTCTATGAATAATAATAAAAACTAAGGAAACTTTTCTACTACTAACTAAGGTTCCTTTCGAACTGTCATGTAAGGTCAGCAGTCAGCCGTCAGCCTGATACCGCTCAAGGCCACCTAAATATTGCAATTTGCAAATGTATTGAAATATGTACCAAGGTACACATTTTTGACAAGTATTGTAGAACATATTGTTTTTTGACGGAGTTACTTTTACTATTAGTTTTTATTATTATTCGTATGCTGCAGGGCTAACCTTGCATTGTTATGACAACAGCGACATCTAGTGTCCAGTGCATACATCAGAGAGGGGTAAAGCGAAATGAAACATCACTGAGAGAAGAAAGATTTAATAAATAGATACCATAACATTATTCTAAAATAGTATTAGAACTAGGTCAACTTTAAATTATTGGATGTTAGATTATTCAAATTGACTACCGAGGATAAAATGCATCACCAATAATTCATACACAATCAGAAACAGGGGCGGAGCCAGGGGGGCCCGACGGCTAGCCCCTGAGCCATAGAGCCACCGTCAGGCTTCGTTCAAACCTACGCGACCAAGCGACTGCGAAGCGGGAGCGTCAAGTTACGTCAAGTTGTCAAATGTGTGTTTTGTATTGACGCTCCCGCTTCGCAGTCGCTTGGTCGCGTAGGTTTGAACGAAGCATCAGGCACGGATTTATTCGAAGGGCGAAACCTGCCTCCGCAAGAAAGTGAAGTTGCAAGCCTCGAGAACGGGGTGCTACAGATTACAGAATATAATCTAGATGAGAAATAATTTCGTGGTGAAATCGAATTTTGCTAGGAGCGTACTTCTATCGACTCTGATATGTGCTTCGAGACATAATCGACGAATACAACTACACATTCCCGTACGTTTGGTCCAACGCTCCTTCGACATTCGATTCCATTATATCGATTCACACAAAAGTTAGAATCGGAGGCCTCCGGCCGCGGCAGTGCGTTCGGAGTTATGTCGCTTCTGTCAGGACGTTATGTTATTATTAATAATTTCACTCTCACTCTCATAGAAAAATAACTCTGAACGAACCGGCACTGTACAGACTTCGTACACTATATATGTGTCATAAATCATAATATAAACACAAAATATACATCGGTATACAAAATGATTACATTAATAATTTTAAAGGTGTCTTTTATCTTGAATTGTTGTAATGCATATTTATGCGAAGTAATATAAGTAATAAAATCTTAATGTCAAAAGCTTCTCGAAACCGGGCGTGAAAATATAATTTTTTAGCTAGTAATAATTGTAAACACGTATACAATGTAGGAGTCGAGGCCGAGAAACAGCACCCTGGCAGGGATCCTAATAAATAATAGTATTGCTATAGAAGACGTTACTTACAAAACTACCGGCACCGTTCTCACGCGCATCCTGAACTTAAGAGCCGCTTAAATCAGCCGCTACTCCGCTCGGCAGAGCAGGACGTAACCAGCTCTCAACTTCAGGAGGCGTTTGAGAGGGCTTTTATCGCCTAACTATATAGTATGCACCATTAAAAGTGAACGTGACAAATCGAAGACGCGACAAGCGGGTGGAGAGTACAGAGGGCCACAATTTTCCACTTCCACTCCTTCGATACTCAGCTGTCGTATTCGACGCGTGTTTTTCGTAGAGCTCGCCGAAATAACGTTACAGAGTAGTCTCAGGAGTTTCGAAACATCGAGAGCATAATATTATCTTACGCCACCGAATAATACCGATGCTAGTTACTAGTATCCCAACGTTTGACAGTCGGTAGCTCTTCGAAAACTTTTAGAGTAGCACCCAAAAGTAAGAAAAGACTTAAGCTAAGAATATTGCTGGAGCTTAGGAAGTTACTTAGTTTAATAATTATAATATTGTTAATATGTTTATTGTTTAGTTTCGGATTGTACTGTCGCTTATAGTACTGGAAGACGACAAAGAAAGTTTTAATAGATTGGAGAGGACGCTCACAGCTCGCCGGGAATTGCGACGTTGCAGTTTATCATAACTCTAAACATTTAGATATTCAATAGAAATAACATTTCAATATTTTTCCCGATAAGTAATAAAGTTAAAACCGCCTCCTTTTTGGAAGTCGGTTAAAAAATTACTTTACAATAATTTTGGTAGTGAATTGCACGGATTGAATAAAACTGCATTAAAATGTATACGTGTGGGTGGAACAATACGCCAACGCACACGGCCGCAACGACGCAGCGCATCCCTAGGGCTGTCGTAAATATAAAAATAAATATTTCATCTCATATAAATATTCCATTTTGTAAATACCATCTCTTTGTTTAGTAATTATTTCGATGTTTTTACATTATTGGGTTTCTAACGGCCAAAGACTGAAACGCCACCTAAAACTAGGGCCAAAATTATGTGCTAGCTAGAGAGTCATAATAATATTATGCTTATGACTCGAACGTCTTAGGTAGCGTCCGAGTGGACCGTGTGTCTCCGAGGAGAGTCGTGATCGAGTCGAGTTGCATTCCGACGTTTTGGACAGCCCTGGTGAAGGCGCGTTTTTTCCTAGACGAGCGCGCGACGTTGCCAATCCGCTTGCACGGTTTTTTTACACGAAGCAATAAATTACACAGCGTCACGTGCATCGAAATGGCCAAGTTTAAACATTCATGGAAACACCGAGATATAAATTTAAAACTTTGTTTAAAATCTTCTAAAATATATCTCATTCTTTCAGATTCTCAACGTACAGATGGAAACAGGGACGGATTAGGTCGGGTACCTAGAGGCTAGACCGTATTGTCGTGGTTAGTACGTTAATGTTATGTCTAAACTTTGGTTTAGCGAGCCAACGTGTTGTTAAAATATTTGACTTTGATTTGACATGATAATATTTTACTTCGCATTCCCCAGCCTTAATCCGTCCCTGAGAAAAGCCGCTACATTAATATTACATAAAATATTCAAGTTTAACAATATAATGTTAAAATTATCTAATAAAATATGTATCTCTTTGTACACGACGATAATATAGCGGCGCAGCCCTTATACACAGGCGGGGGCCGGGGCGATACACTACCTGTCTACAACACATAAACGTCGTATTGAAAATTACAGACCAAAAATACAAATCGAATGAAAAACAGAATATTCCCGTGAATATGGAGCTCCTACTACGGAGCTGAGTTAATAGTTCTGGAAAACTTTAAGTCGATCCGCCGTGATCCGCCTACATTTTAAACAAAAGGTTTTTTGTTGCAAAAAAAAAAAACTCTGTGCGGCGGCGCGGCCAAGTGTTGGAGGCGGCCATTTTGTTTTTAGCGAAACGTTAACAATAGTTTCACTCGTCAAACAGGTTGGAGAATATTACCTTTATAGATTTGACTTTAAACAATAATGCTTACATTTTTGTTTTTAAGTTTATTCGTTTTGACTTATTATAGTTAAAATTAATTACAGAATGACTGTGTTTCATGTGTTCATGAAAATATTAACGGCACATACAATTTTAATATTCGTTTATCATTCAATATTGTTATTATCATTTCATAAATTAAATATTATTAATTAAGGAATTGAAATTACAAAGAGTGGCAGCAAAGTGCAAACTACAGTCAATTTGTAAAATAAAACTTAAGTAACGGTTTTTTGATAACATTTCATAGTATTGCAAAATATAAAATTGAAAAATATGTAAACACAAGTTATTAGGTGATGTAAGAACCCCATATTCACATAGTATTGTTATATACCTACAATACACATGTATACAATTGTATATCTAGTGACATAATCCCCGCGATTCATTTAGCGTTAAAAAACGTTAAAAAACGATCAAAACGCTAGTGAACGATCAAAACGCTTTTGATAGTTTTTAACGCTAAATGGAACGCGGGGTCCTATTACACAGAATATAATACATAATAATATTATAATTTATATTTTAAGTACAGTGCTTGTATGTTCACCTGTCTACGCTTACAGTAACATAATATATTTTCGTCGGTTATAACATAATTTAAGGCCAAATTCAAATTATCAGCTACAATATTCACTTTGCGGGCTGAACACAAGTTATTTTGCAGTGCCCAAAAGCTTTTGGATGTAATGTCCGGGACACACGAGGCTAGTTTTTCAAGCCAGCCAGCCAGACAAAACTATCTTCATTAAATGAAGATAGTAATTTTGTCTACACGAGGCCAGAAGTACTAGCTTGCTAGCTTACTAACACTAGCTTGCTATCCTGGCTTGAAAAACTAGCCTTGTGTGTCCCGGGCATTACGTCTAGTTAAAACCATTTTAGAATACATATTCTGTTAGGAAAGATTCACAATTTCCATGCTATAGTGCACTGCAAAATATCGTGTTTTCTAAGCTAGCCAAAGCTTTGTATGTCACTGAACATTAAAATATGTTGTAAATTTTTATTGCAAAATACAAAAATACAAAATGTATAATACAAAAAGCGGTCTATATAATTAAAATATTTCATTTGCTTAGTTAGACGCTACGTTCGATCGGCTTCTCCTCGCAACGACGAGTCAGCTGACTCAAAACTTCAACTCGGTAAAAACAAAACGCACAATAATAATAGGATGTAAAACTTTGAACCATTGATGACGTGAAGTGCCCCCCCGCCCGAGGCAGGGCAGTGGCGAATCCGACGTGAGGCTCCCTCGTGAGTTTACCCCGAAATAGTGACCCCCCTCCCCAAATTTTAGTGCTCCTTCCAAATCTAGACCTATATTTAGTGGAACTTAATCCTAACTAGCGACTCCGTTGAGGCTGGGCTGCGATTTTCGTGTAATTTCGACGACGAACCTTATGGCCAATGATTTAAAGAAACTATTGTGCGAAAATATACTTGTGCTACGAGTACGTATAAACAACTATAAATACATGATGAATAATAATAATAATAGGAAGCATACGACATGAGCGCCATGTTATAACGCGGTAAGCGAAATGATATTGTGATTATTCCGTGTGACGTAACATTACGACTACTAAAGTGAGCCCTAAAATAAACCTACAATGTATTAACATAAATCGACGCTACCGACTAAAATTAGAACTACGAAAAATAAAAACTACAAAGCAACTTAGTCAAAATAACTCGTTGGTACTGCCTACTGGGTTACATGTTCGGCCATAACGTTCAAAAATACGAATTTTACAATAAATACTGAGATTTTCGAACCTACCCGATCAATTATCCCCTTACATATTGTCTGTCAGTTTCGAGTACACAAGCTGTAGTCTAACTTTGGTGTTCTGAATCTATCGATACCAAGCAAAAGCCTGTCTAAAATACGCCTTACGTAGGCCCCGTACACACTAGCGACTTAATATCTGCATTCTAGCTACAATTTTGCCAGATCGCCAGCAAAATTAGTGTGCTGAGGTCACTATCAGGCATTTTAAATTACGTCTTTTAACTTTATTTTAAACTAATAAAAACTGGTTATGTGAGGCTAACGCAACATCGGAGCCCCGATTCTCGCACCTCGAATATCAGTTTCATTGTCTCATTTAAAATGTGTAGCGCAATACCTGAATCGTGATTCGAGAGTAAGGCTCCCGTGGCGCCGTCTACTGTCGATATGTAATGATGACTACTATAAAACCACTAAATACACAAATATTGCGGGAAGGCATATTCTGGTTACGTGAATATTTAATACAATTATGTATATAAAATCAATATTTTCGTCATCCCCAAATTACAGTTTACATTAATTACCCACTGAGTACTTTCGTCGCTGGTATTTCGTTTGGATTTGCAGATGTTGCATACCGCATCTCTTTCTAGTTCGTGCTATCTCGCTCGACCGGCCGGAGCTAGAGTAGAGCTATACTCGAGATACACAGACTATCGAGCGATTCAGGAGGCCTACCAAGAAACCGTTTTGAGACTCAAACAATCGAACGAGAATGCCGCGTCGTGCTCTAACAACGCCATTTCACGTTTGTGAGTAGGACTCGGCATTCTCGTACGATTGTTTGAGTCTCAAAACTGTTTCGTGTTAGGCCTCCTGAATCGTATATCAATTGACGTAGCGTTGAAATTCACTGGGCAGTGGGCGCTAATGTAATCGTTGTGTATTGTTAGGTATCACTATTTTGCCGCAACCGAGACGAGTAGCGGGGCGCACAATAAAATGTACAATCATTGTATACATTAAAAAAAACCCTTAACAACTATTGTTAATTATACATCTACCATATTTTTTCACAATTTTATCAATAAAATTATAGTAATACTTACGATGACTCAGGACTATATTATAATTCACATTAGCAACTAATTCTTACGGACTAATTTAGAACATGCGCAAAAATGCTTGAACTTTTTACTGCGTATTGTTAAAATGGCAATTACCTCAGGATAAAATTGCCACAATCAACATTTCAGAGTCAACATTTCATTACTACGGCTTGGGATCAAACTTTCAATATTTCTGCTCAAACTCGTGTGTTACCTTTCAAGCATTTTGCCCTCGTCCTAAATTAATTCCAGTTATTTCAAACCATACGTTTCATGTCAAATTAATATTAAAATTCAAAAACGTTGTTGCGTAGAACATTGTGCAAATAATTAAAATAAACAATGACTACTAATTATTACTTAAATTAATTATCAACATAGATATTAAATGAAACAGATCTCAAATATGGGACGGGAGGCGAGACGGGACTCCTAAAGTTCGGGGCATAATAACTCTAATATTATATATTGTGTAATATGTTCTAAGCCTCAGGTATCCCACCTCGCCGCAGGTCCCTCGTCAACACACAACGTCGGGTCGGGTATATGGAAGGCATATATTATATTACAATGTAACATTAAATACGACGCTACCGTATATTTTAGAATATGACTGGCATATAAATGTCAACAGCATAAGATTTCGTCAACGAATTGACCCTAAGACACTTTACATCCCCATTACTCAGATCGTTATAATATTATAGACGTGACGACAAACAACTAGGTAATACGTAGCTAAATGTGTTCTAAACTTGACTCGGAGTCGTTCTCCACTCGAGCACTCGCTCGTGACTGGAATACGCTTTTTACAGATTTTAAACGTCACTCATGACTGTACACATTAGGACATTATACTTATGTAACTGTCCCAAGCAAATAGTACTTGGTGCATATAAATTGACAATATTACGACTGAGAATGTTCGACTAGCGGTTTCCAGTCGCGAGTGTATGTCGTGCCTGGTACGTTAATACTGTAAAACGTATTGATTTCATGTAAACTATCTAATATAGAGAAGAATACTCACACTGTTGTCCTGCTGTTCGGTTGATAAGTGTCATCTAAAAGTGGCAGTATGTTTGGGACTATAGTGAGTCACTGGGTAGTCGAGCCAAAACTAGCAGTACTCAAAATAGGAGTACGGATAAAAAAAAATATTCGAATAAAATCTGCCACTTTACGATTACAGTATGTATGGCAACACTGGCCAACTTCGCCGACCAGTAGGGACGCGATGTCCCGCCTCAACCAACAAACGGGACAAAATAATATTATATGCAACGTCGGCCACTAGCTCTTAAAAGCATAACAACTGGTGAAATATACAACGGTCAAACGACCACAGCTTCGGGGTTGCCACCTTCAAAATATGTTATGCGCGAATGAATATTTGTTAGTATTAAGTGCACACATTTGTAAAATCGATTTCCATATCACATGTCTGTCTTTTCATTTGATCAATTCGCATCAACACGACACGCATCAGTGCTGGAGAAAATAAATTTTACAATAATCTATGTACCGAAGACGAGCTGCTATCAAAATCACGTTTAGGAGCAAACTACGTTTAGCCTAATTCGACATCTGATTCTAAAACTGACCACAGACAAATGACAATAAATTTGACAGATGACAGTAAAAGTTTTGACAGCCGTATACGGCAGTGTTGCACCATTATAAAATTTATTTTCGTCCAACCGGCGCAGTGTAGGGCGGCCCCGTGATTTAGTATCTGAGGTATCACTGCGACTGGGGGTCGCACTGCAGCAGCCGCACTATGGAGGGGTCGCTCTTAGCGCCCTCTATGAACTCCTCGAGGGAGAGTTTCCCGTCCTTGTTGCGGTCCATCTGCCGGAATATCTTGTCCGTCCGCTTCTCGGGGGTCGATTCGTCTTCGGGCATCTTCATCACGGAACCCACCATTTTGTATATGGCCTGAAATGTGACAGTGTCTAATGAAGTAAAGGAATGGAGAAAGAAGTTGTTAAATGCGTTTAAATGTTAATACAAATTTAAAGAATTAAAAGACAATAATTTAAGCTTGGCCAGGCCTGTCCCACTCGCGCGTATAGGTATCGAACTGTAAGTACCCCTCCAGGTGGGCAGATCACTAGGGAGTAGGGACTCACAAGCGAGCGGTGACGCACGCGCAAGATTTTTTCGCCACTAAATATCTACGTACTGATTTAACCGCTATGACTGAATCATTATTAATCTGATAAATATGAACTATTGAAAAAAGGTCAAAGAAATATTTCATTAAGGTAATTTAAGACTTTAAAATACAAAAAAAGATAAAAAAATACACAAACATAGCAAATAAACCAATTTTTTACAAACTACATACTACACAGAAATAAACACGTAAAAATTCCTGACCAGCTCCTGCACTATATTCGAATATAAAACTATTATAAAATATAGTTTAGGTTACTAAAACTTGATTATTACTATAAAAAAAAGTTTGCTGTTAGTAGTTATAGTAATTAAAAGAAGATTATTTTTATTTTCTAAAAGGTGACAATCTTGATTTCGTCAGAAAGGGTACCTCTAAGTGTCTAAACACACTAGGCTGAATTACGCCGGCGTAAATTCCGCCGCGTTTCAAATTCATACAAAATACGGGCGGAGCGCGAGAGACGACACACTTTTCCGTCGCGTATTTGTATGCGTTTGACATTTGCGGCGGAATTTACGCCGGCGTAATTCAGCCTAGTGTGTTTAGACACTAACGCGATAGAAAGAGAGCGCGCGTGTAGGTGAATATAATTTTAGGCTCCTAGCAATGCGCGGATGGAATTTGAACTTAATAGTATCGTAGCATGAGTCGTTATTTCATTAAACGGGTTTCGCATGAGGGAATTCTGTTGGTACTACTAATATATGTTTATTCTGTGGCTTGGCTTTGATAGTCACATATTAAGTAGTTTAAGCCATTTTTGCTATAAATTAAAGTATATCTTTAAATATCATAGAAATAAAACATTTGTTTTTTATCCTTGTGTATTTTTAGAAACGTCGTACAGTAAAATTGGTGTTTGTCAACGTAAGTAAATAGTTTTGTGTGCAAGCTTACCTGTTTTGAAAAACCTTATTGAAAGTTTCAAGCATTCTGAAAACTTATCACAACTACGTATATAGTTATAGTTGAGGATTCTGAGTGTAGATGGCGCTTACAGAGAATTTTTACCGATAAGTACATGCTACATGTAATTTTTATTTTGACCATAGACAAATTAAATTACTAATTTTGACATTTTACCTTTTTGTAAAATTATGAAATTTAGGTATTGGACCACATAAATTTTTTGAACATTCCAATTTTTAGTTAAAGCTAATGGTGAAAGTGTGGCACCATCCTGATTTTGACATTATTTTGCTGAAACAATGGATTTACCACGATCAACAAGAACTAAAGTTATCGCCAGCAATTTTACTACACTACAGTATGACTAGGTATTAAACATAATATAAATTAAATCCAAAGACCTAATATTATGTCGTTTACCTTATCCATCTAAATCATAAATTATAACTTTCAATTACATATATTATAACTTATTACATATGTAGTTACATTTACTATTTTAAATAGCATGCAAAATAATAAAACATTGGGTCTTTAGATCGGTTGACTTATTACAAGGGTATTGTAATAAAACACAAGGGTGACCGACGCGTTTCTATGATTCGGCGGATTATAGCTCGACGTCGAGAAGATTACGAGTCGATCACGCTCATTGTCACACGATAAACACGCAGCATCGCAAGTTTGCATACAACGGAGCGCCATAAATCGGTATTTAAAGCCGTCTATCTTACAAACAGAATTTGAATTGCTTACTTCTGAAATGTACTATCAGAGAAGTTGATTCCTAGGCAGATGGCGGACCTAACTAATATGGTCGCGTTAAGTCAAACTCATCTGACCGATCACAGCTAACATTGAATTGACATAAGCCGACCAAACGACGTAGGTCCGTCAATTGCCTAGGAATCAATTTCCTCGATGGTACATTTAATTATATGTTAAGACACGAAGGAAAATCAAAGCCTGAGCTACGATCGCTCCCTCGATTCATACCGTCCGTCATGTCTACACCGATCACGCCAATAGCGAGCAGGCGAAGACGACCACGTTCACCCCCTTACACTATTACACGCAAGGCTACGTATTCTACAAATATTTCTATCCGTTCTACCGTCCTACAACGTTGCGACTCGTCTCAGCAAACTTTTGATGCGGCCACAACGTTGCGACTCGTCTCAGCAAACTTTTGATGCGGCCAGTGGCGTAACTATAGGGTGGCAGGGCTGGCAAAATGCCCCGGGCCCCCGACCCAAAAGGGTCCCGGCCGAGGAGGCCGTGAGGCAGATATGTTTTATACTTACATTGTTTTATTACGTGGGTAACACTGAAAGTTTTAGAATTAGTAACTAGTCAAGTTCAAAAAATATTACGTGAACATTTAGAGCGCTTACAGACGAACGGCACATGTCGGCGGCAGACGACGGCACGTGTCGGCGGCAGTCGACGGCAGTTGGCGGCACGTGTCGGCGGCAGTCGGCGGCAGTTGACGGCAGCCGTCGACAGTTTATCACGCTTGCAGTTGTGACGTAGCGCGTAAAGGTAAGCGTCCACAGGTCGGTATCGTACGCAACGGACGTTTTTTTTTACAGTACGTCCACTGTATCGGCAGCGTACGGATTACGGACTGGCCAGTATGTTTATCTTCAAATTAGTCCAAACAAAGTTCCTAAATCAAAATTTCTGCTTTCGATTTTTCCATCCACACCCCCCTTTTGAGCATTAATTTACTAGGCCAATCGGTAATCCGTACGTTGCTGATTCAGCTGATGTAATGTGAAAAATTTATCCGTTTGATGCGAGACGTCCGTTGCGTACGATACCGACCTGTGGACGCTTACCTTTAGGCGGTACGTCACAACTGGGGCCCTACCACCAACTCTACTAAGCGACACCGTTTGACAGATAAGAATTTATTACTTTAACTAGCGATCAAGTCAAGTTCGATCGTAGCGATCTTAAAAAAGTTGATATTTCACAGCGGATTTAACATTATTTTGCATATTTTACTGTTTTTTAGTAAAATTATATTTAAAAAGTGAGTACGGTAATGTAATCTTACAACAAAGTGTTCTGGAAACATGTTAGTTTTAGGAAAGGTCGTGGTAGGCCCCTGCAAGCGTCATAAACTGTCAACGGCTGCCGTCGGCTGCCGTCGACTGCCGCTGACTGCCGCCGACACGTGCTGTCATCTGCCGTCGACTGCCGCCGACACGTGCCGCCGACACGTGCCTTTCGTCTGTAAGAAGCCTTAGGCGTCAGGAAGCTTTGTACCAGATGCATTTCCCAAACTTCAATCGACGATCAGAAACGCCTTCGCATGGACTGGTGTCGCCAAATGTTAGATAAGTTCAACGGCAGTGACTCAAATGTTGTATTTGACAACCTCACAGGTGATGAAAGCTGGATATATTGCTACGAACCCGAAACCTAAAGACAATCAGCTCAAGGGGTGTTTCCTTTTGAGGTTTGGCCAACTAAGGTAAAGAAAGGAAGAAGTCAAGGCAAAAAGATGATTGCCTCATTCTTTGGTCGGAAATTTAATTTTGCGACAGTTGTGCCAGAAGATGAAAGGACAGTTACTGCAGAATGGTATGTCAATCGCTGTTTGCCTGTCGTCTTGGAAAAATTTCGACAGCAGCGCCTTCGAAGCAGGACACTCCTTCACCACAACAATGCTTCAGCGCACTCCGCAAGATGGACTGTTGAAAATTTAACTATGGCAGGTGTCGAGATATTGAGTCATACGCCATATAGTCCTGCCCTAGCGCCCTGCGACTTTAATTAATTCCCAAGAAATAAAGATAAAATTCGAGGTATTGGCTTTACGAGCCCTGAAGATGCGATGAAAGCGTACGAAAATACCACAGAAGAGACCCCTAAGGAAGACTGGGCCCACTGCTTTTCTCGGTGGTTCCATCGAATGCGGCGATGTGTAGTGAGGAACGGAGATTACTTCTAAAAACAATAAAAGTATTGGCAACTTTCTACATTAAGCCGGTTTTTATTTTCTAAACATTTTCAGTGTTACCTAGGTATTAACGTGGCGATGTACTGATAGGACCACATCAATAATTTGCCACGGGCCCCGGATGTTATAGTTACGCCCCTCCCCCCCCCCCCCCCCCCGACCCCCTCGGGAACACATACCGTGACAATCTCGAGCATCTCCTGGCGGGAGATGTAGCCGTTGCCATCGAGGTCGTACATGGAGAAGGCCCACTTGAGTTTCTGCTCGAGTTTGCCGCGCGACGTGACGCTCAGCGCGCACAGGAACTCCCGGAAGTCGATGGTGCCGTCGCCGTTCGCGTCGAAAGTGCGGAACACGTGCTCCGCGAACTGGCGAGACATACATATACAGGCCAAATTATTTTAGGGCTTAGGTATCATTATGAGAGTCCATTTTTTTTACAATAACATAAATAGATCCCACATAAAATCTTTGCAGAACCGTCACTTCGCAGCGAAGGGTAGAGCGGAAAATTTGGCCGGAAGGTTTAAATTATTGCACCCTGTATTTTATTATCTACTGAAAAATTTGATTTGAATCTATTATAATGTTAAAAGTTGCTATCATAGCGGAGCGAGGTATGCATTTAATTTGTGATTGTTCAAGCAAAAATTTTCATTTGGTGTTTTTCGACAACACTAGAAGTGAGACCGCACCGAACGACACTACGCGGCAGCGACGCGACGCGACACTTAAAGTTCCATAGACGTGCCGTTTGTTTAAGGTCAGTTCAATGAAACGTGAAGTGTCGCGCCGCTACAGCGTAGTGACACTTTAGTGAGGTCTCGCCTTAACGAGTAAGGCCCGTATTATTACATTGCTGTTACCGCGGCTCAAGAATGATTTTGAGTATGATGATGCTGATATAAATGCCACGTTTAAGTCTGTAAAGCTGTGAGTACTTAGGTCTTAGACCGGTATAAATAGTCAGTACTCAAGATGCATCTCGGTCTCAAGACACGGTTCAGGCTCTGTGATTGGTTGGCTGTCAAAATTTGGACCAATCATAGAGCCGAACAGCGTCTTGAGACCGAGATGCATCTTGAGTACTGACTATTTATACCGGCCTTAGAGTGTGCCTGGTTAGTTCCCGAACCGGTGGTAGGCACCATGTAGGACATTCTGAAAATATTTATTTTAATTCTATTCAGAAATAAAACAATTTTGATTTTTGATTTTTTTGTCACTCGACAGACTTCAACGTGGTACATTGACCTACTTTAGTTTAGCGACCCGACTTTAGCGTATAGTAGTGATCGTAATTACCTTACTGGCGTCGCCGTACGGGAAGAAGTTGCCGTATATCTTCTTGAACTCCTCCACGGAGAGGTGTCCGCTGGGACAATCCTTGAGGAACCCCTTGTACCACTCCTGGATTTCCGCATCTGGAATTCGTTATTGCACTATTAGTAGAGTACGAAAATATACTCTTAGGGCCGGTTTCATCATTTCCTGTTAAGTGCCGGATCCACAACTTAGCCTGACAGATAGAGCATACTCTATTCTCCATAGAGAATCTCTCAAATAAGTTGTGAATAGCCTATCCGGCACATTATCAGGAAGTGGTGAAACAGGCCCTTAGTGTAAGAAAATATATTATTATCATTTCAAACATAAAAATGTCACGTTTCATACTAAGCTGTGGAGCGCCACCTAGCGAAATTCTCAATAAAGTGGCGCTAAATCACTACAATGAAAACAGAAAAGTGTTCGATTACCTGAAAACTCCGTGTTCTGCTTGAGGTCCTCCAGAACCTCTGGCTTCAGTTTGCTGTTTTGTTTACCCATTGTCGCAACTCTTGTCACACTCTCGAATATCAATATATTATACCTTTATCTCCTCTAGTCGATCGAGATTATTTCCCTAAAATCAAAACGACGGTGTACATACAACGAAAACGGAAAATCATAATACAATACGATAAATACGTGATCTTACTCAATTTTGAATTTAGCGGTGGCTTAAACGGGTCAAATGATCGAACACCGAGCGAATTATTTTTTATAATCTGTATATTATACATGAATAGGCAAAATGTGTATCATTAAAAATATGTATTCTTAGAGTTACAACAGAGAGAGTACGGATAGTGGTTCTATCGAGTGCCCATCTATACTACCGACACGACGTACACAGTACTAGAGACAACCGAACAGGGAGATTCTCAATTTTACAGTTCTGTCAAGACAAAATTACATACGGATCAACATAAATTCGAGTTTAGTACATTTTTATCGCGTAAATTATAAAAAAAACAAAACTTTCAACTCCTAATTACAATTATAATAATTAATATTATGGAAATTAAATTAAAAAAACTGACCAGAAATAGTACTACTAGCGACATCTGTAGTAATATAATGTAACTGTAAGGTTACCTCAATAAACCTTTACTAGATGCCGCTAATTGACAATTTCTAGGCAGTTTCTTTACATTTTCCATTAAAAAAATTACTTGTTAGGAAATAATGAGATACTTAAAATCAATTAAAAAAACTACAAATGTAATAACGCATCCACATTGGAGCGATGTTAAAATAATATTAGTTTACAATTTTGTTCGTAACGCTCACATTGATAAATACAATACTTTTAATCGTTTTCTTTTACAATACATATTATTTAGGTACTAAATACCATTGATTTTATAAATCACAATTTAGTATACATATAGTTTACTTAATCATTAAATATAATACATTTTAGATTGCTTTTTATTAAATAAATAATATTCATACATATAACGTAATATGTATTCGGGTTAGTAGGTATAGAAATATGACGTAGTAGGTGAAAACAATAATTGACATTTTAGCAATATACTTTTATTTGGTGACACTGCACTGCTGAGTTTTTAATAACGAATAGAGAGCAAAAATGGCACAATTTCAAATTTTATTGGAGAGGCAATTTATAATACTTTCCACTAATGTTTATAAAGTTGTTGTAATTACATTATGGGGAACGAAACTGAAACAGTCGTATTTAGTGACGCCAATTATAAATATAAGTAATATGTTGTAGCCATGACTATTATAACATAATCAATCTACTTTAATTGCCTTCTCTCAAATAAAGTACCAACGTACGTAGGTATATCTTAGAGTTACGAGTTACTTTTTATAAAAGGTAATCCATTTTCTAATTTACTAGCAGTCGGGTTTATTTTGCGAAATACAATATTTTTAATGTCTGTGAATATTTACTGAGTCACGCCCACGATGTAAGAAATATAAAATATGATTGACTTTCTTTTGATATCAATAACAGATTAATTCGTTTATAACATTAATTACCAACCAAAATAAAATGATCAAGTTTTATTACGGCGACCACTGCGTTTAAAAGTGAAAAAAAAAAAATTAAAGTTATTTTTTTATCACCAAGAATGTAGTAGAAACGATGTCTTTTACTATGACAAGGTCCCCATGCGTTAGTGTGGTCACAGTATTATGAATGAGGCATGACAGTTCCTAATGGAGAAACGAAGTCCTAGGGGATGATTCTCGCAACTGAAATGTTCAAAATTCAGTTACGATTCAATCTTAGCCACTAGCATAGACATTAGGCATAGAAATGCGTGTGCTATAAACCTGGCACTGAACCGACATTTGAACATTATCGTTGCGAGAAGGTCCCCCGACCGTGAGCCATGATATGTGACACACCCTGACTATCATAACGAGATGATTTGTTCCCTTCTCTGGTCGAGCCTAATGGAGTTTTAATATCCTAGGATCCCCTTCGAAACCTGGCCGCAGAGACCGTCGGTAAATTTTAATTAAATATTATATAGCCTCAAACAACGCCCGCAAAATTCCTTACATAATTCCGGCGCAAAAATACAAGCGACGCGCCATCTTATGAAAGCTTCTCTTTAGTTATAATGTCATTTTAACGCCTCTACATTTAGTTTTTAGTTTATTAAAATCAGAAATATTAATAAATGAAATCGAATGAACTACTAACTTAAATTGTGACTAGTTACTTTATAAGAAATGTCTTCTGCTTCTTAACTGTATTAACTAAGTTTTCGATACCTACACAGCGGAGACTATCGACAACAATAAAATTAACAATAGCTTACGTAACAAGACTATATCAACACAAATTTACAAATACATCGTAGACACAAACATATCTTTAATTTGTAGAGTTACATCATAAAATCTCTTAAACTGTGCAGATATTTGACTTAGTGCCAATTTCACCGACGACTGTTAAAGTTAATTATTAGTTAATAATATATTATTATATTGTCTCTTTCGTTGAGAGAACATGTTAAATATTATTTTGACCAACGGTCAACGCTAACAAGCGTTTATGAAATTGGAACTTAGTTTCAAGAACCGTGATTGAATGACATAAAATTACTGCATTCAATAAATGAATGTGTACATTCTAATACAAGAGTAAATCGATAAACGATTCTTTTGCAAGACTTTAGAATAGAGTTGTAGAGGTATTTTGTGCTTATGGCGACAAGAGAGTGAAAAAATAACGAAAACTATCCCAAAGACATTAGAGTCTAACAGTTAGACAAACAGCACGCCCGCGCTAATTCACAAGAATACATTTAAATTAATATAATTACATGGAATGTTTACAAAATACTTCGAGTAAAATCTATTTTTCTTGTGCGTTAAAGTCAACTTTGAATCGAAAATGACAAAATAAAAGTATCGGCAGCTATTAAAATAGCGTGCCTCGTATCAAAAGGTTGTGCGTTCTAAGCTCGTAGGGTACATACGAAAAATAATCAAAAAAATATTATCGACACTGACTTGCGACCGAGCACAAAATATGGGTACTATTACAAATAAATAAACGAGTGTACGACCTTAACTGCTAACAAATATACAATCTAAAAGATATGGGACTGAGACACACTAACTTATCACTAAATATAAATTTGGAAAGTTCGTGCAGCTTCGCCATAAATGCAAATACTATAAATAAGCGAATCGGCACAATAAAAGAGCTCAAATGCGAGAACGAGGAAGCTATTTACACAGTACTAGAAGGCACAGTATAGTGGGGAAATATAAAACATGATGTGGAAACCGAACCGGGCACGGTGGTGGAGAACACCGACCACCACACCACATGGAGGAGGGAGTCGGGGCCGGGGTCGGGGCAGACGTATGGACATAACGCGGCGGACGAGGGAAGCGGACACACGAGGGGAGCGAGCCGAGTCTCCTAGCTACGAAGAGTTAACACCGAGATTGATCACGACACCGATATCGATATTCAATGACAATTTATGCTATTAATAAAAATGTAATGAATTTAAATAGTCTTACGTACTTTCATTCGATTGGCGGGCGCGGCGAGACCGTCGGCCGTCGCGATCGAGAACGCGGCCGTTCGAACGACGATCTCGCGGAATCCGTTCGAATACTTACACCTAGTTATAATTTAATGGTAAATCAATATTGACTTTGTCTTGTGCATCGAGTCGATTAAAAATTCAATCGAATTGGGATGGTGCGATTTCGTCAGGTCATCTTAGGGAGCGATCGTCTAAAACTTATGGTTCGGACACGATACTTAATCGTTAAGGACGATTCGACAGCGGAATACGAAACGGAATTCGGTTTTCATCATCGAGGGGGAGTGGGGACCGGGGACGCGGTCTGTAGAGCGGCTGGAACGTTCCACGGTAGTATCGGACGCGATGCTCTCGAACGAGATCGGTACTCCGAACCGGCCGGGTTATTTCGATCGATGTTTACGAACGTACAGTTCGCAGTTCACGAGGCGTATGCGTAAACTCAGCGTGAGTTATCACACCGTTAAATAAACCGCGGCGCGTCTATCTCCGATAATGCTATCATCGGCCCACGGAAATATCTCCCGGGGCGCCAGCCCCTCCACAGCCAATACGACACGAAATATAAAACGCTGGAGCGAAATCGGTCGAGTTGAAAAAACGCCGGCCGGTTCGAGCCGATTATTTCGTCATTATGTAATGGAGGTAGCGAAAAGTAGGTCGTCCAAAAAATTCCAAATTGACACTTCACGGTGTAGGGGAGATGCGCCGTCGGGTCGTCGTGAGGTATATAAAACGTATAAGGAGGATGCGACGATGAGTGTAGGGAGGGATTTAGGGGGCGAGCATTTTGGAGAGTTCCTCGTCCTGAAGGCAGCCCTTGAGAAATTCCTCCTGAGTCAGCTGACCGTCGTTGTTTTCATCCATTTTCGCAAAAATATTTTTGGCGCGCTCCTCGGCCGAGTCGGCCGGCCGGTTGCTCGAGCATGCACCGAGCATGTCATAAATTGCCTGAAATCATATTTTATACTCCGTTAGGTTACATAGGATGAACTTAATCTTTTAACTGGAAGAGGTAACTTTCTCGACAGGATTCTATTTTATATTTAATACTAATCTTATAAAGAAGCATCGATACAATTAGCGAATGAAATTATATCATTCGGAAATAATAATATAATCCTCGTTATAGAGCCCATACGAAGACAAAAGGCATAAATTATCTATAATCTTTATTATAAACGATGCATTCATAATGTATTTATTTTGATTTAATAACTTCCCTTTATTATAAGTTTTATACAGTTTTCATTTCAGTATGCTCTGTATCTGTCGTGGAAATGCCAGAAACCTGATATTATTATATTAAATTTCTAGCATTTCCACGTCTCATGCCAAAAGATTAGCCCAGATTATTCCATTCCACGTTTCCCCTGTCACTTTTTTAAGCAACGAAATTAAGTCACCGAGCTGGACAAAAACGAATGTTTGCCGAACGTCGAAATATTCGGTAGTAGTTTTTGAAGTACATAATATTATTACAAACCTGCACAATTTTGGTCATCTCTTGTATGTCGATCACGCCGTTCCCGTCGACGTCGTACATGCGGAAAGCCCACTTGAGCTTCTCCTCGGGGGTGCCGCTGGACGTCACATGGATCGCCTGTAGGAACTCCTACAACAAACGCCATCGTCAAACATCCGCCGAGCGATGCGACAGCGGGACGAGCTCGCGCGCGGCACACGACTATGGCCTTAACTAGCTGTGTCAACTCGCTCGATCGCCACTGATCCACAATTCGCATCGCGAGCCAGCACGTTAATCGCACAGAATTCGCATGGAAAATTCGCATAGCACATTCCGATATAGTTCGGACCCACCGTTACCTTGAAATCGATGTAGCCGTTTTTGTCCATGTCGAATGTACGGAACACGTGGTCGCAGAACTCGACGGCGTTGCCCGACGGGAAGAACATCTTGTACATGTCCACGAACTTAGCCGGCGTCAGCCTGCCGTTGGGGCAGTCTTGCTGCAAGCGGATTACTCGGTATTAGATACGAAACACGCCGTAATGGAAATAAATCGCGTAATCCGGAGATTTCATCGGCGAATTTAATTTTGCGCCCGACGTTACGGGAAGTCGCTTACAAAATTTTGGTAACGTTAAAATCTGTATTTATTAGTTATTACACTTCATCTGACGATATATACCGTCCGTAAACCTCACGTTCCGCCACATTTTATTTTCATTACGGCTAGGGTCGGACACATTTTTATTAGCAGATTAGATTGGAATCTTTTGGGATCTTCGATTTCACCGTGTGATTTTAATCTACTGTGAAAAGGGTTAGCAGTTAGACAGACTCTCTTCGAAAAATAATGTAGCTGTAATTTTATACCGACAGATTTGAAGACTTTCTTAACTTTCTTATTGTTTTACATTCGGGTAGTCGGGTAGTTCTGGTATAGACCTGCGGGACTAGCTTGTTTTGAGGTGTTAAGTTTCAAAAATTTTTGCACATGGATGGAGTGATGTCTTATTAGGTTATTTTTAAATTTTGTGCCATTTCTGATAAAAGCTTTTTGAGAAAATCAAAATTTAGTAGTCGATTTTTTAAAATTTGTATAAAACTAGCTAGCAAAAACTTAACTTAAAAATAATAATAGCATCATATCTAGATTAGTCTTCAGATTGTAGGTACCTAATTTGAACCATTTTAGCCCATTGCAACCCGAAATATTGCCAGTTATTTAAAACACTATCTAAAAAAAATTAGAGTTTCTGAAATCACAATAATTGGGCTCATTGGCTATTAACATGTATAAAAATCAATTTCGCTTTACTTGATCGTCAATGCCTCTTAAAATCGGGGCTGAAAAGGAACTGAATTTTGAAATGTGGTTTGCATAGACCTTTTAATAATAATTGTAAATATGTAAACTCTAAAAACTTTAATTACTTTTTGTAGCTTTTACGGGATATTGAAAGCAAAAATATTTTTTTCATCCATTCATTCTTCAAAACCCGTGGATGAAAATGACATTAACAACAAAACTTTAGCAGTAGCAGACATCAACAAACTAAACCATATTTTACCGTTTTTACAAACTCTAATATTTTTTCGACGCAATTAGGCGACGTTTCTAATATTTGCTAATTACTGGGAAACCCGTGGATGAATCTGACACAAAACGTGTCTGCACTTCAGTTAGGTACTGCCCTAGCAATATCCCAAAAGCCAAATTTTAAACTTTAATATTTTTTTCGGCCTATAGCGACCAAAAATCTAAATCCCTAAATATCTCTGGAAGCTGTCGTCCAAAATGACACAAAATCATTTTTTAGGTTTACCTAGTGGTCCCAAAACTATACGCAAAAAATTAGAAACTTTAGAATTTTTGAAACCAAAAAACCTAGTCTTATCGGTCTAGTATATCGGGTCTAGAAAAGATATGAAAATGGACTCGTCCCCACAAAATCTATATAACAAATGATCAATTATTATTGAAACTTTAAAGCTCCCAAAGCCTCCAAAAAGACATACACTCGAAGAGCTAAAGTCTTGCGAAGGAGAAACTATTTTCGAAGCTTTCAGTGACTTCTTTGAATGCATTCCGAGCTACATTCAGAGTCTCCGAGCTGAATGACATTAGTGAATGACTATAGTGCCGCCGCGCGCCGCAGACTTATTGCGGCGATGGATATTCTGTCCATTGTTACGCCCATGCCAATACGTCACATGAAATATGCAAAAATTCAAATAACATTCTGCAGCGACCGTAATTTTACATTCCATCAAATATTTTTCAGAGCAATCGTCTATTCCAAATTTTATTCCCACGGAAAACGACGAACGTTAGACGAATCGTTAGATATAAGACGCAAAGAATTTCTTCTCCGAGGGTGCGTGAATATTTAAAATGAAATTACTGTCTATCTGCCGAGCCGTCATTGTATTAGGGAAATTCCCGAGTTCAGTAACACATTTACGGGACAAAGTATTCGGTCGAATGTGTGTCGCAACCGCGCTCTAATATCGTTCCGTGCCACCTGAAAATTACCATCCCGACAGCCTTTCATTCGAGGAATTGCGATTGACACAAAATGTATACTTTGATGTTTCATTTACCTCACTCCACCGGTTTCCTGTTTCCATTAGCTCGCCTGCAGCCAACGCATGCAATCAATTTTCTGTACCCACTACATTAACCGACATATTTTATTCGAACACGAGGACTACATTAAACTTAATTCGAGCTAACTGCTCCGTTAATTTAGGAGCTTTCAACTCGAAGAAGCCGTCACCTTCGAATTTCTGAATTTCATATCCTCAAATAACTTATAGCAATCTTTAAAACTATTTGATTATAATATTTTATGGTCATATTTTTGTACCTTAAATCCCTTGTACCATTCCTTGATGGTGGTCTCGTCGTAGGAGGTGTGAGTCTTGAGGAAGTCCATGTCCTCTTTGGTGAGTTTGTCTTTGCTGACGAAGCAACCCATCTTGGCGACTGTAACAAGAGAAAACACACGTTACATACACAGAGAGAGATCGCTTCTGATGTTTAAACTAATTTTGCGTAGCATATTGGTATCTTTTACAAATACGTTACGGTTGTATTTAACGCAACTGAAATCTGAATATACCCTCATGGTCAGCGCTCAACGCGCGTTTTGATAATGCGAATTTGTCACAATGACGGTTACCAACAATAAATAGCAAGCCAAAACTACAGGATAATATAAATAAAGTAATTATATTTAAAAATAATTCAATTATAATCAAAACATTGTAGGGACCTTTGAGCCTACAAAAGTTTTTCTACCGATTCGATGATCGATCGTACCATTCGCATAGACCGTTGCAATTTTGCACGGCTAAGTAAATCTCAACTCGATCACTCAGGCGGCGGTCGGAGTACACACGGTACGTTAATATTGGATGTTAACAAGTTAATCCGCGTCGATATCATCAATACGGCTCACTTCACCCTCCGTGCATGGGATTATCGCTTCATGAATATGAATGTAAGAATTAACACCCTTACTAATTAAACACTTACACCGTATATTATAGACCGTACTAATGTTATACAATATTTTGTCGGTGTTTGATATTTTACAAAACTCTTTTAAAATGTGTAATAATATGACTTTTACACTTTGAGACAAAATATTTTCACAGGTCAGATTTTAAACTATGAGCTAGCACCATTTGACACTATCACACTAGTCATTGTGATACGAGTAAGTCTCCTTCTTACACTCATTGCATAGATAGATAGACTCATAATTTCAATATCCTCGTAATTACTCTACGATCATTGCAAGAGGTTACATAGGCTGCTATTTATGTATCCGGAACTGGCCACTTACAAGAACAATATTTAAAAAGTAATTACAACATTTGAAAATAGAACTCTTTGGTTGAAGAATACATTTTGTTTCATGTGACTGTCAATTATTTTTCCATTGTGGCGTCATTTTGAAAATTGCGTGTCTTCATTTGCCATGGATTTAACGCGTGAACATTTTCGTGCAATGATTTACTACGATTTTCGGCGTGGGCTAAATCAACAACAGTGCTTTATTCAACTCACCGCAACTTTTGGAGATGAAGTACCATCAAAAACCACTGTTTATCACTGGTACAGTGAGTTTAATCGTGGGCGGTCTATGCTCACGGATGAAAATAAAGAAGGTCGCCCAAAAACAGCTGTTGTCCCACAAAATATAGATGCTGTGCGGGAACTAATAATGCGTGATCGTCATGTTACATATCGCGAGATAGAGGCGTCCTTAGGCATAAGTATGACGAGCATACATAAGATATTACACGAACATTTGGCTGTAAAAAAATATATTCGCGTTGGATTCCGCACAACTTGACAATCGATCAAAAACGGGCTCGTGTCGATTGGTGCAAAAAAATGATAAAAAAATACAACCGTGGTACGTCAAAAGCCGTTTGTAATATCTACACAGGTAATGAATCTTGGATCTATGCATATGACCCCGAAACTAAACAACAGTCAACGGTGTGGGTGTTCCAAGATGAGCCGAAACCAACAAAAGTTACTCGTGCAAAAAGTACTTTGAAGCAAATGGTCGCCTGTTTTTTTGGAATTAATGGACATGTGGCTACAGTGCCATTAGAGAATCGTAAAACGGTTAATTCTGAATGGTATACGACCATTTGTTTACCAGAAGTCTTTGAAGAAATAAGAAAGGACAACCGACAACGCAGAATCATATTACATCAAGACAATGCTAGCTGTCACACCTCAGCTGAAACAACTCAGTTTTTGGAGGGTCAAAAGATCGAATTGACTGGTCATCCGCCGTACAGCCCTGATTTGGCACCTAACGATTTCTTTTTATTTCCATACGCGAAGAACAAATTACGTGGTCAACGTTTTTCGAGCCGCGAAGAGGCTGTTGATGTGTTCAAAATGCACGTTTTGGAGATACCTCAATCAGAATGGAAAAAGTGCTATGAAAATTGGTTCCAGCGTATGCAAAAGTGTGTCGATCATCGCGGCGAATATTTTGAAAAGCAATAAAACCATATTAAATGATATATGTTTGTTTCTTTTTTTAATTCCGGATACATAAATAGCAGCCCTCGTATAATTTATTATAACGGGTGTATTAATTCCAAAATTAAATTAATATCAGATGAAACTGGGAGGCTATTAAATATTAACAGGCCAAACAATTATTATAATTAAAACAGCCTATACTTTGTGAGCATAAAATATTCAGTGTTTAATTAAACATACAATAGACATAACGGATAGTTATTTTCGCTGTTAAAATTGGTTTTCGGGTAACTGTTATGGAATCAATAAAATTTATCGATGAATGTCATCTCAGGCAAAACCTTCAGTATATAACATAACACATTACAGTGCATGTAATTTGATTTAGGTCCTACACACGTCGAAATACATAGAAAGTAGAAACATTATCATACCTAAAACATAAACAATGTGAAATAAAATTAAGCTCGAAAGCGCTTCACAGAACAAAGTAGGTCAAAAAAAGTGCGTCATGTTTAGTAATTATTTTATCTTTGCGTCACCGAATCGAGTCTCGGGGGTTTAGCGGGGAGTGTTGTTACACCCGTGTCATTTTTCACAAGCTTAACAGTAGTGTAGTGTGTAATAAATAACTAATAATGGATAGGTGCCTCCTACTACTCGTTATCAGTCAACAAATATTCACGTTTTCGTGTTTTTCAGGGTTTTAAAACAATATCTGCGTCATGTGCAGTTACGGCTGAATGCTGATAGGCCTGAGAAACTTAAAAACTTGATTCTACACACTGTTTTGCCACTACTAATCACTAGTTTAATTATTATGATTGTGTATAATATTAATTGGTTTTATATACCGTACAATGATATTTCTATGTAGATGACCGGTGAACTTCGTATCATTTTATTTATTTAATGGCCAAGTACACTTTTCTCCTAATCACCTTTCTTGGACTTCCACGAATAGTTCAAGACTAAAATTAGTTAAATCGTTTCAGCCGTTCTCGAGTTTTAGCGAGGCTAACGAAATTTAAAAAAATATTAAGATAATGTTTATAATATTTTATGTTGGGTCTGATTGAAGCCCCAATTATTCCAGGAAATCCTCTTAGCAGCTCGATCTGGTGGCATCTCAACTTTAATTAGTGCACGTACGATACTATTGCAACACCCCCCCTCGCCCCCCACCAGTTGTTTCCACACAACTGATAAGAGCCGTGGAACTGTGCGATGTAATGAGAGCATTGCGTGCCTTCGGGCGAAGCACTCGAGGAACACGAGTTAGTGAGTTTGGTACATATAATAGTACTTATACGAGTCACGTACCTAGCTACAGACAATTTTCATACAAAATAACCCAAATACTTTTAGAAAACCTCCTGCTACCGATTTAGACGAATGAAAATAAAGGTAATCAATCACATAATAACAGATACCTATGTTGAAATGGTCAGGAAGCACTAACCTAAAGTATAAGTCATAAATCAATACTTACTCCTAGTGGAATCAGTATTCTGAGAAACTGTATATAAATATTCAAAGTTACATAAAACAACAGTACCTAATACTAATAACTATCTTTAGCTTAGCGTTCACATTTAATCTTGGTACGGGGAGAAATAATGTTTTTATTTCCGACGCGTACTACTAATTACAGGGTGCTGAAACATTTAGTAGGCACGGCCGTGAAAATAGGAAAATTGCTATTACATTTCTTCGTTCATTTCCTTTTTTGTGATATTTATGGCTGGGAAATGACGAGGTCATTTACTGCACATCACCCAAAACACTAGAAAAATATAAAAAAAACGGTTGTCTGTAAACTGGGTTTACTGACGATAGTTGAACGTGACAACGTGCCTCTTTGTCGCTCGTTCCGCGCTCTCGCTTGCACTTCAAGCCTTAAATGGAACGCCTCAGAACGAGGTAACGCCGCATGAGTCATGTTTTTTCGTGCGTGCAGCCGGCTCCATCGAATTATAAGACGTCACGTCAAAACTCATTTCCCCGACTGTACATTTCTGCTTAGCACAATTTTCCCCGACTGTACATTTCTGTTAAACAACTCATTTCCCCGACTGTACATTTCTGCTATACAACTCATTTCCCCGACTGTACATTTCTGCTTAGCACAATTTTCCCCGACTGTACATTTCTGCTAAACAACTCATTTCCCCGACTGTACAATTCTGCTTAGCACAATTTTCCCCGACTGTACATTTCTGCTAAACAACTCATTTCCCCGACTGTACATTTCTGCTTAGCACAATTTTCCCCGACTGTACATTTCTGCTAAACAACTCATTTCCCCGACTGTACATTTCTGCTTAGCACAATTTTCCCCGACTGTACATTTCTGCTAAACAACTCATTTCCCCGACTGTATATTTCTGCTAAACAACTCATTTCCCCGACTGTACATTTCTGCTTAGCACAATTTTCCCCGACTGTACATTTCTGCTAAACAACTCATTTCCCCGACTGTACATTTCTGCTAAACAACTCATTTCCCCGACTGTACATTTCTGCTAAACAACTCATTTCCCCGACTGTACACAGATGGTTTGACCGAAAGATGACCAAATGACGATTTGATGAATGATTCGAGATCTCTATGAAACGAAATCCCGCTGCCAAAACAAACTACTCGATACATATTCATACTGCCGCACTCCTTCACTGGCACAAAAATACTGCATTGATTACCCTCCCGTCCCAGCTCGACCCCGGCGTCGATAAATATTAACCTATATCTAATTTACTTCCACTTACGGAATATCGATTTTGTCTTTCTGTCCAATATATCAGGATGCTAAATAAACTTGGCACATTTAAGTTTCGCCAATTACACCCCTCGAGCGCTCGTACCTGTAAATCTGCCGAAATTTCGGGTCTGCTACGTTAATTTTTAGGGCTAAGCAAGCAAGTTGTAAACCATAATAGAAGGGAAGGGTTACAATGTGCATTTACCTACCGACGAACCTGTCGTATGTTTCGATTTCATTACTTTAGGAACAGGGTCCAAATTCAATTATCACAGGGCATTTACAGCTGTTTCGTATGACTCGTGAATTCTGAGTCGCGGAGAGAGGATCCAGCCGAATTCCACTCTACCCATTCGCAGCCAATCGCAGGTACCAGCGAGATACACAATTGTTTAATTAGTGTGGTCAAACTTCCACTTCATTTGGAAGCCGCTAAAAGTAGTTTAGTTGTGAATTCGTAATGAAGGCCCAGAAGCCCTGAAAACATTCCAACTTTTATTAAGTCGAACAAAAAACTTACGCAAACTTGTAAATGAGAGACTTATTTTAATGGAAATTTGATATCTCTGCAAAATCTTCGTAATGACAAAAAGCGATGTAGCATAGATTATGTTTAATTAATTGTAGCTAAGCTGGCTGGGCAAACATAGCAGGGCCTGAAACAAAGACCCAGACACCGGACATCCGAACGTCCGGATTCCGGACTGATTGCCGTGTCGAGCACTGACTGCACTCAAACGCAACGCAAAGTGCAAACATCATTGTCCGTCAACTGAACCAATATTAACTAAACTCAGTTGGAGTGACAAATCACTTGATCAGGGGAAATTAATATGTAGAACCGAATATCAGAAAGAGTAAGCCTTGTGTTAATAAAAAAAATTTCAACGCACCACATGCAGGTTGAAGACCTTTCACACTCTATCGTGTGAAGTATTTTTGTTACAAATTTCAGGTGGATCATATTAATAGAAACGAACGTGACAAAAGAATATTAGGTAAACATGATACGATGAAAGTTGGAGCAAATAAGGGCCGATGAAATACAACGTCCCTCGCAAACGGCTGGGTGTGTGAATGTCACGGACGCACACCGGTGGGTGCCGATAAGACCCCCCGGGACTCTCGTCATAGATAAGCCCCCGTGAGTCGTGACCCCCTCGTCCGGCTAGCCCCGCTAATTTCCAATAGGGAGCGATAAGCAGCGGTTAGCCATCGGCGTGCATAAGGTTTTGACACTGGTAATGCAGCGATATCGGTTCAGTAGTTTTGGTGTGAAAGCAAAACAGACAGACAAACGGACAAAAATAGATATTTTCGCATAAATTATAATAATAGTGTGGATATAATTTCTAAACTATTAGTATAATTACGTTGTTATGAAGAAATAAAAAACGCCATCTGTTGTCACGCGTTGGAACTACAATGAAAGTTTATTTCATCGATGTTTCCATGGAAATATACCAAAATTTACCATACAACATAATATTTTGCACTAAACTAAAATAAATAAAAACGCCATCTATTGTTACGTATTATATACGCGCCGGTGCTCGCCTCAGCTACTGCGGCAGGAGTTCGCCTATAATATAGCATGTCTGTGTGCGTGTGGGAACTGTTCACGGACACAAAAATCTTTACGCACACATGACCCCAGAGCCTGCCGCACGAGATCTGCTTGCCTTAACCTTGAGTCATGTGGTTCGCGCGTGTACCTAACTTAATGTTTAATTTCTCGCAAATTGATTGTTGCTATTTTATAAATGTAGGCCTTTTAAATGCGTTCATTTTTTCTATTATATTTTTTACTATTAATATGTAATAATTAACGTCATAAGTCATCTAAAACGTACGAAAGTTAAATTAAAATATATGTGTATGGCAAGTCATGCATTAGGTAGGCACTGCATATTTGCCTTCATGGTATGCACGCCCATGCGGTTAGCAGGTTAGGTTCTGGCACGTGGATCGGTCGTGAATCGGGGACTAAATCTAGGCACTGGGTGCGACTGAAATCTAAAATAGCCTTCCATTTTTGGCGCGCGGTTCAAAAAATAAAAATACTTATTATATCCAATATAGTCTACGAAATTGAACGTTCAGTTCCAATCTTCTTTTACCGAAAGATCATATAGTTGAGTATATTTTGGAATCACTAATCTAATAGAAAATGCATGAGGTAAAAATCAAGTTATACCGTTCGCATACTTCGTATAATTTTATCCTTCAGCAGCATAAAATTGTTTTAACGGCAGTGTCCCCAACCAATTGAAATAACCAAAGGTCTCCCACACGCTCTCACTGAGGTATCAATATGACAGGGCGTGATAGATGAGCTGGACCGGTATTACTCACAATTATTGACACAGTGTCGATATTACTATTATTGATACAATTAGTAAATGAGGCGTTTAATTAATGGACTATCTGTGACGATCGCATTCCTGAGTTAAGCCGCGGTAATGCCGCATTATATCTGTATTTTGGAACTGGTCAGATACAATATGTTAGTTAGGTGCCTCCTATACATATAATAATATATTAACCGTACCTCACTTTAGCGCTGCTTGTCTTGTAGTACTCGATAGAAACATTATTTTTATACTAATTATTCTCCCAAGACATTTCAACCTTGTCACAAAAGGTGGTAAGTATGAAAGATCTCGCTTCATTCAGAAGAACAATTCAAATGGTGATCATAATTCATAAGCTACAATATACACAAACGAATAAGTAGATCGAGCCCGTTCGACGCTTAATATGCGATATTTAATCAGTAATCACGAACGAAAACAGGGTGGGCCTCGCGATAATTTAATGAGGTTTTGCTTCAGGTTGTTCAGGAAATCCAATTTCCCCGGGCCGGCCTGCACCTGTCAAAAACATAACGACATCATACGCATCGATTTACCAAAAAATATCTAACGCGACGAGCGCTGAAAGCCTCTTGTTTCGTTTGACGCGTCCTACACAATTGCATTATTTTAGGGTGTTCCATGATTTTTTTTGAAAAATATCAATAATAATGTAAAATAAACTTAGTTTTTAATATACGTAGCATAAACTGCTAAATTTTAAACGATGCTGTTGAAAGCTGTAACAATTTTTTTGAATAGAAGTTCCGAAATATAAAAGGACTTAAAAACTCATGATTCAATTTCGATAAAATAACTTTCCATTACAATATTTTCAAATAAACTGCATGTTTTATTTCCCAATTTATAAAATCTTCCATGAATTTTCCGTTTCAATAAGTTTATTGGCGAATGTGATATTTTTGTTACAACCTGATATGAAAATCGAGTTTTTTTCCGAGAAAATAGGATTATGCCCGTTCTGAGATTATGCCAATGATGTGTGCTAGCAATCAATATTTCGACACTTATCTATTACTTTCTGATATCGAGAGACAATCAGAAATATTTAAACATGAATATTGAATAATCATGATTCATGACTACAATAGAAATAAATCGCTCACAAATATTTTGATATCGAAATCTAAATACACACGTGTATGAGATACAGCGGAGCCACGTAGCTCCGTTTCTTTGCGGCGCGTTTTATGACGCAGTGTTTTCACGGACAGGAGATGAAGTTGATGATTCGCCCGCCGCGTCGGTTGCACTATCACCGTCTTCTACAGCGTTCACGTCCGTCAAGGCAACGCAACTAACTACATATTATGTGGCATTGAAACGTTATTACGTTCCGATGCCGATGTGAGCAACTTAAGCTCGCTCTTAAGAAACTCTCGACTCTGCGTTGCGACGTCGCATCTTAAGAGGCCGGGTACACTTGGAATTTCTCATACATACGTAATTCCAAAATCATTTTCTTGTACGAAAATATTTAACATGTTTGAGTTGTTTTTCAGTTTAAAATAGTAATTACCTAGGTTCCTGCACAAAAATTTACTTCACAAAATTTTTTTTTTTTTGCTTTAAAATTTTTTTTAGTAAATTTACTACTAAATATTTAAACACTAAAAAATAGAGAAAAACACTAAAAAATATATATATAAATAGTTAATTTACTACAAAATCTTTAAACTCTAAAAAATATTTTTTAGTATTTAAATATTTTGTAGTAAATTTACTATTTATTTATATATTTTTTAGTGTTTTACTCTATTTTTTAGTGTTTAAATATTAAGTACTAAATTTACTAAAAAAAATTAAAAACATTTTTTTTTAATGTTTAAATATTTTGAAGTAAATTTTTGTGCAGGAACCTAGATAATTACTATTTTAAACTGAAAAACAACTCAAACATTTTAAATATTTTCGTATGAGAAAATGATTTATATGTATGAGAATTTCGAGGGTACCCGGCCCCTTAAAAACTATATTGCTGTGCAATGCTCGTTTTTGCTATACGACTCCGCAACGCAGTGTTGTGTCCTGGCCCTTATCGGAATAGTTAAGGTAGGATGCGTCACGACGACGATGAATAATACACGTGGGCCGAAACGAGCCCGGCAACAAGACCGACCGGCCGATGGGACCTCGAGAACGAACTGCTCTATTCATAAGCAGGTTATGATGTGCATTTCACATGAATACATGAAATATACAACAGATACGAGACGGTTCACTGTACCTATTTGACTTTGTAATGCATTCTCGAATCACACGAAAACACTATGTTTCTAGCAACGGAAATTTTCTAAGTTGTTTTTAATAACATTTTAACACTAGCGAGAAATTAATTATTATCTACCACAAATTAAGAAATCATTTCGGATACAATTATAAAAATAAAATTACGTCATATTTTACCAACAAACAAATTGTAGTGACATAATTATTAAGTCGAATCAGTCAGCGTAAAGCCGACGTAATGAATTAATATCTATATTAATAATTTCGTGCAGGGGTACGGTAGACTCGATCGAAACCTTATGTGAATAATAGAAAATAAAAAAATATTGATTTCGAGTCGACACCTTAAATCCGCAAAATTCGGATTTTGGAGTATTTCGTTAAATTCTAATGGCACTGACGTAGGCACTGACAAACAAACTTCACGCGCCATCTTGCTGTAAACTGACACATGCCATTGCTCATTTTCTACCTGCTAGCAGTCATGGCGCACCATAGCGCACGCTTTTTTGGTAGCTTTTGTTTGTTATCACTTATCAGTTATCAGTGAAACAAAGAGATACAGAATATTCTGAGGTACTCACCTACCAGTGCCAATGTAGAGAAATCAGAAAAAGACTGAATGCAAGAGAAATTAACCTTAGTTAATGTTGATTTGAATTATACTTCTTTAGGCGCGTTATGAAAAAATGATGAGAGTGAAATTTTAAGATGCGCGCGCACCTGTGACACAAAATTAACAGTATGAAGCCGTCTGCTTAACCGCTCATTAAGTCTCGAAAAAAAAGCTACCAACAAAATAGGAATTGAACCTCGATATTAGTCGCGCATGTTGGTACGCTCATCACCTCTGATCACTGTTTTCATATTTATAATATTTATCAACATGTCTCTAGTTTATACATTCACAACACGTGTTTGAGTTTCATACAAGTGCGAATTATATATGTGCTAATAAATTATATTCAGTAGTGATTTAAATTGAATATTTTGATTGATATTACTTACTATTTGTGAATATTAGTGAAAAAAATTGTGCTTATATACTTTTTATATATAATGAACTAAGCCAGGGGTCACCAAATGGCGGAAAGCGATCCGCATCCGGATCGCCGACCCATTGTGTGCGGACCAAGCATTTTCGAAGATGAACTTCGTTTAAATAAATTTCGGTCTCGACTTAACTGATGGTCATCTCCAGGATTTTATGTCAATAGCTTCAAGCTTGCACGAATATTTCACTCCAAGCTTCAGATAGATAATAATTAGGGCCTACAAAAATAAAAAATAAAGACACTTTTCTCATTGATAAATAAGCCTTTGTAAATTCCGTAACTATCCTGACTTAATATTTTTTTTTAATTCATGAAGCCCCAAGCGGCCACATCCGGCCGCGATAACAATGAAAAAGCTATTGTCTCGTTTTGCCACGATGGGTTAATGTGTGGACCGCGAAGGTTTTTGCATTTCTCTAATATGGACCCCGAGCGAAACTAATTGGTGACCCCTGAACTAAGCTATACGTACTTATCTATGTCTTGCTTACCTTTAACATTTCTTGAGAAAAGATGACTACACAAAATATATTTACCTACATTTTGTACCTAGATGTGTATTGTGTATTGAGTTACAAGTTTACCCGAGCGAAGCCGGGTTTTTATCTAGTTGCATATAAACGTGCACGTTAATTTTTAATGAAGTCGAAGGTAGGGGATTTCAATTCGTCATTATGGTCGCGTAATTAAGGTCAAACGTTTAGCCAATTAAAAATAGACATTTACGGACGTAAAATTTTGTTGTAAGTGACTCTATCGCACCAACTTGCAATCGATCCGTTAGAATAAGCGAGCAATTAATAGAGATCGATACAGTATAAACTGGATGAAGCGATAACTGTCGAGGGATGATCGTCGGCGGTGAATCCGATACAATTTCGTCTAAGTGGAGTTAACTAACCACCGCGGCTCGGATGTCGGGTACGAAGTTAGCACAAACTTAGCCGAGCGGTTCCTACGTATACTGCCATGCCACACTACAAATTATCGTATACGGTATCTTCATATTACACACCCCGAATAGGGCATACTCACACCAGCGATCAGCATTTAACTTAGGCCCGTATTTTTGGTCAGTACTTAAGATGCGACCCGGTCTCAAGGCGCGGTTCGGCTCTGTGATTGGTCCAAATTTTGACAGCCAACCAATTACAGAGCCTGAACCGTGTCTTGAGACCGAGATGCATCTTGAGTACTGACCAAAAATACGGGCCTTAGACTGCTGAAAAATCCAGTATCACGATGCACGTCTGGTATGGGTATTGCAAGTGTTTTGCTTCAGGAATACCACTAAGAATGATACGTCATGGCTCGGTAGGGAGCTAAACCATAATAGGCCTGGAGATAGTGACACAAAATTCTTGGTGATTTGTGCCAGTATGGCGGTTTTACAGGAGTATAATTACGTAAAGGCCAAAAGGAAAATGATGGTCATAGCGCTCGCACTGGCAGCCCAAACGCGTGGGCGTTAATCGAACGTGTCGGATAAATAACGAGTGTCGAACGATTTGTTCCACAAAAATGCTTGTATTTTCAGATAGTCGAAAAAAAATAAGTAGGCGAAAGCGTAATGCCATACTTGTTGGGGCTGTAACGCCATACCGACGCGAATACGTTAATTTTAATAAGAAAATTGAACCATTTGTACCAGGCTAATTTTTGCATAGCTAATCATCGTCGAGTAGCCATTCACGAAAATCACCTTGCCATACTTTTCCGACAGCTCCCAATGGCCGCCATGCAAAGGTGTAAGTTTTTTTTTCGCCAAACGATTTGTACCACCCTGAAACTTTTTTTAACAGTTCCCTGTATGATCATAAATAGGAGTCTGATAATGCCATACCTGTGGGAGGAAGCGAATGTGAATAATATTTTTTCAAAATCCTAAGATTTCATACGTAATTCAAACGGTTTTTCAAGTATGGCGCCACTTTTTCCGTCTACTACAAGTATGGCAAATATAATAATGGTCACATTGTATCGTATAATTTCCAAAAATCCAAATGCCATACTGGTACAAATCGTCCAATTTTTATCACTTTTTTGCTCAAGTCCGATAGTCATCCCGCCCCATGGTTACAATCTGTAATATTTTTTTTTGGTGCAATTGCCAAATGACGAGAATGCAATAATGCCATGATGTAAAAATGATTTTACGTATTTTTAGTCGTATTTTTAAAACGTGTCAAATAAATTAGTATTTCAAGTATGGCAGCACTTTTTCGCCCTACTAGAAGTATGGGAAAAATAATAACGGTCATATTTTGTCAAATATTTTCCAAAAATTTAAATGCCATACTGGTACAAATCGTTTGGCGAAAAAAAGTTTGTCAGCTCCGACGCACGACTGGAGTTTACTCCTTAAGTACGAGTATCTAATCATACGCAAAAAGAGTTTATTCAACTGAAAAAAGATTAATATCATATGAAAGGGTAAATTCACAAATTAATGAAAAAAAAATCCGAAAGGCCAGGATCGTATAGAGGGGAAAAATCCAGGAAGAACAAGCCGAAGAACCCCATATCCAGGACAAACAGTTGCCTAGTTGTAAGCACTCAAACTTTGACATTGACAGCTCGGCAACTGTCAAACATCGAACAAAAGCGGCCATAACTCCGCTTCCAATAGGCCTAGAGGAACGGGGTTTCTTCTAACATCAAAGGAAACACCTTGGCTACCCCCTCCCTGAATTTGAACTAAATCAGAGACATCAATTTTTTTTTCTCAATTCTAAGGCCAGAATCGAATAGAGGAGAAAAATCCAGGAAGATCAAGCCGAAGAAACCCATATCCAGGACAAATTGTTGCCGAGTTACAAGCATTCAAACTTTGACATTGACAGCTCGGCAACTGTCAAACGTCGAACAAAAGCGGCCATAACTCAGCTTCCAATAGGCCTAGAGGAACGAGGTTTCTTCTAACATCAAAGGCAACACCTCGGCTACCCCCTCCCTGAATTTGAACTAAATCAGAGACATCAATTTTTTTTTTCTCAATTCTAAGGCCAGAATCAAATAGAGGAGAAAAATCCAGGAAGATCAAGCCGAAGAAAACCATATCCAGGACAAATTGTTGCCGAGTTACAAGCATTCAAACTTTGACATTGACAGCTCGGCAACTATCAAACGCCGAACAAAAGCGGCCATAACTCGGCTTCCAATAGGCCTAGAGGAACGGGGTTTCTTCTAACATCAAAGGCAACACCTCAGCTACCCCCTCCCTGAATTTGAACTAAATCAGAGACTTCAATTTTTTTTCTCAATTCTAAGGCCAGAATCAAATAGAGGAGAAAAATCCAGGAAGATCAAGCCGAAGAAACCCATATCCAGGACAAATAGTTGCCGAGTTACAAGCATTCAAACTTTGACATTGACAGCTCGGCAACTGTCAAACGTCTTACTAAAGTAGCCATAACTCCGCTCCCAATAGGCCTAGAGGAACGGGGTTTCTTCTAACATCAAAGGCAACACCTCGGCTACCCCCTCCCCGAATTTGAACTAATCTACTACTCTAGTACTTTTTTATCTGAATAATGTGTACATTCTATATGTATACCTAATATTTACCCGGGAATACCCACTCTTTAAACTTTAAAGGATTGTGCATTCAAATCTTGTTAAAACAAATTAGAAAGTTGTGCACTAAAGGTGCGCACCAAAAACGTGACACGATTTTTCGTTACTTGTTAGTAGGTTTAACCCCTCGGATTTTTCTCATACCGGGCGCCTTATATATGAAAATCGATTCTTAAGGAGTAAACTCCAAAAAACTTACACCTTTGCAGTGGTATGGCGGCCATTGGGAGCTGTCGGAAAAGTATGGCAAGGTGATTTTCGTGAATGGCTACTCGACGATGATTAGCTATGCAAAAATTATCCTGGTACAAATGGTTCAATTTTTTTATTAAAATTAACGTATTCGCGTCGGTATGGCGGGCTGTAAGCCGCACCCGACAAGTATGGCATTACGCTTTCGCCTACTTATTTTTTTTTCGACTATCTGAAAATACAAGCATTTTTGTGGAACAAATCGTTCGACACTCGTTATTTATTTGTCCGACACGTTCGATTAACACCCACGCGATTGGGCTGCCAGTGCGAGCGCTATGACCATCATTTTCCTTTTTGCCTTTACGTAATTATACCCCTGTAAAACCGCCATACTGGCACAAATCACCTAGAATTTTGTGTCAGTATCTCCAGGCCTATAAAGCTAATGTTCTTTATTTAACGCTCATAACACCATCAGAAATCTGATTTTAAGCTTGCTCACCTAGAATGTTTAAAATTCATTTAAATCTACTTAAAAACGAATTCAATTTGAAAATGATCAGCAACCTCTGTTCGAACACATTCCAAAGTCAATATATTCCAATTCCTGCAGCGGACAATTCTGTCGGAAACTACGTCGTGAATTTATTTACGGCAAAGCATACATTTAAGGGTTCCAAGCCAATGCAAACACGGAGCTTTGTCTCATAACATGTATTGAATATGCGGAGCGGCTTACCGACATTCCCTGACGAAAATCCCACCCGGCTCTAAACTTTCATATTTGTACCGAACTCATTTCATTATGTATGCTTAAGAGGTTTATTTTTAGAAGGCAACCTACTGATTTATTAATACGGATATAAAATATGTTAACTTTATGTTATGTTTAGGTTCACGGATTTTGAAATTGTTTTAAATTCTTTGCAATAGTAGAATAGTGTGATTCGTAGCTGGTGATCAAAATTGTGCTGCGACGGATGTGGGATACATTATAACTTAGTCCACCTTTAAATAATATCTCCTGGTGACTCTACCGAATTGAAATCTAGTAAGAGACTCTGGAGTCTGGAGTCCTATAATACTAATACCTTACAGAACATTAGGGTGAGGTTTATTGTTATTGTTGAGTCAGATCGGCAGGAGGCAGCAAAAGTTAGGGTGAAAGTGTTAAGCGACATGTAAATTCCCAAACAAACCCGCATTAATCGGGCTTAGTTGAACTTAAGCCCACAGTCTGATCCTGTTATTATAAAACTACGAGCGACATCATTCACTTCCCGTTTGTGAAAAAAATTCGATAAAATAATATAAGAGATAAACTATTGCTGTCGTTTAAGGAGTAAGGACTTGTGCACACCGCACACGTATTGATCTTGTGCACAAACGAATGGTAAGGTCGGCCTGCGATCAGCATGAACGGATTCTATCGACCTCTCCGTATCAAGGACCAATATTTTTCAGAGATCCACTAAATAGTACATAATGTAGAGTGTGATAGGCGGTAACCGACCCATCGATTACAAAAATATTTCGATGTTATGATGTAAGGGCCCCAGGGGCATGCCTAAGCTGTGTACAGTAAAAAAAGTAGAAACATTCAACAAATTTAATGAGATGATGGAATGAATAAGTTTATCGCAGATGAGCAATTCAAAGAACTTACACGTTCCACCATTTAATAAGTCGAATGGAAGCCTTGCCTCGCTTAGGTTTAAAGGGAAAATTGTGTCAATGAAATAAAACTACTTTTTATGGATCATAGCGCAGTTTACTCGTTGTTTATATTCTGAGCGTACTTTAATACATTATAGAGCCTCGGTGGAGACCGCGGCTGAATATTATTATCTTTATTATTTTTATAGAGTAGGTTCGAGGGCGTAAAACACTATCACCACAGATTACGCTGCGACACAAGATAACCATCGCACATTCCGCACTACAACAACTCATAATATTATACCATTTGAAACACCACGGCACCGCCGGGCTTGCCTTGGAAGTGAAAGCATCGTTCTTGCTTTGTCGAATTAATAAATTAGAAAAAAAATCGTAACTATATTTTATGCTCGCTTTTAAATTATTAACGAACTCTATCATAATTTGATTTACCTAAAAAAAATTTTTTGCCCTAGTGTGGAGTTCCACGCTAGTTGATTGAAAATATTTCAAATTTATGTTAACTAAGCATGAATTTAGCGAAGTTCGTAAACTTTTCTTGTTATAACTTATGAAATTTTCTGTGCACATAAAATTGAAGACTCTTGAAGCGATTGACGGCTCGAAATAGTTATTCTGTACTCATACATATTTATGTCATACCGAGCTGAGTTTTATGATAAACTTCGTTCATATTTTCATAATACGTAGTAGCTACATAAAACATAATTTATAAGTAACTAGCTGTTTCCCGCGACTTCGTCCGCGTTAACATAGTATAATAACAAAGATTGATAGTTTTCCCCTTTTTGTGGTTCCTTATACAAAGGGTAAAAACGGGACCCTATTTAAGCAAACGTCAAACGCAAACGTCAAAAAACTTTCATGTTTCTAACTCAAGAAATGACGGACTTTCATTGAAACTTTCTACCCCAATTTCACCCCCTTGGGGGGTAGAATTACCAGAAACGCTTAAATACGTATCCATTCATTTTTAATCAGTAGCACAAAAATAAAGTTTCATGTTTCTAACTCAAGAAATGACGGACTTTCATTCAAACTTTCAACCCCTATTTCACCCCCTTGGGGGTAGAATTTCCAAAAACACTTAAATACCTATCCATTCATTTTTAATCAGCAGTCCAAAAATAAACTTTCATGTTCCTAACTTAAGAAATGACGGACTTTCATTTAAACTTTCAACCCCTATTTCACCCCCTTGGGGGTAGAATTTCCAAAAACGCTTAAACACGTATCCAATCATTTTTAATCAGTAGCCCAATCATAAAATTTCAAGTTTCTAACTTAAGAAATAACGGACTTTCATTCAAACTTTCAACCCCAATTTCACCCCCTTGGGGATAGAATTTCCAAAAACGCTTAAATACGTATCCATTCATTTTTAATCAGTAACCGAAAAATAAAGTTTCATGTTTCTAACTCAAGAAATGACGGACTTTCCTTCAAACTTTCAACCCCTATTACACCCCCTTCGGGGTAAAATTTTCAAAATTCCTTCCTTAGTCGGTGTCTACTTAATAAAACAACCCTACTCACCAAATTTCGTGGCTGTAACTTTTACAGTTTTTGCTCAGCGATGATGAATCAGTCAGTCAGTCAGTCAGTCAGGACATGTAATTTTATAAGTATAGATATTTCTAACAATATAAAACAAAAGAGAGTACATAATTTAAGCTTGTAATTTGTGATCGGTTATTGAATGATTTTAAATTAAACTCACAGACTCAATCACGTTACAAGTATTTCGAAAACTAAATGTCCTACTATCAATTAGAAAATCACATCGTGTCCTCACCCACTCGTACATGTATTCGTTTATCGCAAAACTAAAGGTCCATACATCCCTTCTGTGATCGATGAGTGCGGGCGCCGGGCGCCGGGCGGGATCCAACAGGCGGGGTCGCATGTGTCGCGAAGTCAACCGCGTGTTATACCCGCGTCCCGCATACTACGAGTATAATCATAATTCATAAGTAAACACGACCCTCACATTGTCGCACAATTTTTACTTCCTTTGTAAAATTGTACATTATATCGAAGTAAGTCACCAGAAAATTAAACTATTTTTACCGTTGTATTTTTGCAAGAGACACTATAATATAGAATCTATATTATAGACTTAATAGAGATTCAACATGCAGTTACTTAATGCTAATTGCTTAATTGCTAAGGTATAATGATTACAATTATTAACAAACGAAATTTAATACGTAACATAAAGTGTAAAAAATTACAAATGACGGTCAAGTTTAATTTCAATTTCTTTGCAAACATGGCAGCTTTAGCATTATATAAAACAGTCACGTTTGTTTTGGAGCCTTAGTTTCTCGTAAAAATGAAAACGTTTCGCTGTAAAGTTTTATTCCACATACGAAGGCGTTGAATAATAATTAATATACGTTTCATGCTTTCCACGTAAAGAATTTTCTAACGTAACTTATTTTACTTTTTTGAAGCCAATGGTTAAATTCAGCTTAACCTAGCAGAGGCAATGAAATGTAAATTAAAGCTGTTTCATTATCAATCCTATATTAACGTTGACAGCTGATTGTGGTATTGTGTATTAGCACATTCCGTTTCTTTGTCCCGCAATACCGCTCGTCGGTCAATTCGGCGGTCACTGATGGCGTGGAATGAATGTTAATTGTGGGAATTGTACGTGCTATGTCATATCACTACTTCTAGACAGGTGCACGTCGTGCTCGTTGCACTATGGCGTAGACAAGATATACTGGCGTAAAGGACTCGCCACCGCTACATAACAGTCGCCACTGTTGCGAGTGCGCAATGCATCAGTTTAGTCGGTCGCAGCTACTCGAATAGTAGCTCGAAGTGTAGGGGCGACCGGTCGCGGTCGTCGGCGACGTGTTTGCGCGAGACTTTGCTAATCTAGGCGGCGCCGGCCAATATTCATGAGTCCAACTCGTCCTCAAACTGAGCCCAGCTCCGGCTTTCGTGCGCGTCGAGAATACCAATTTCCTTTATCCCACCGGCTCATCAATTTGCAGATTTCGACGTCGCATCACCTTCGTTCGATATTCCAGTTATACACGGGGGCATTTCATGAAACAATGCGCTCGTATTTTTATGTGTCGCGAAAACGACAGTCGGAGTCATTAAAACTAACATACAGTAATTAAATTCAACACCTTTTAGTCGAAAGCGGCGTTATTGTTCCGTAACATCGTTTGGAGGGTCGCCCATCAGATAGAGCGGTGTGAGGTGGTTCTCTCGTCATTTTTCATACAGTTTGCGCGCACTACGTTCGCCGTAATGCGTTTCAGCGAGCCGGGGAAATTTGTCGCAGGCGGAGAGATAACAATAACGTCCACGGTAAAACAGTTGTACGACTCACAGCCGTAACACGGTTACAGACTTGGCGACAATTCGTACACCAGCGCCGACCGTTTTAACGATCGCAAACCGCCGCGCTCTTGACACTATTCACTTAGTCAATGTACAACTTGAAATTCGTAAGATTAATTATGTACATAGAACGAACGTGCAGAATGAATTATGCCACAGAAGTGGAGCTCGCTTTTGGCTCTGAATGGTAAGCTCCAACATCGTAATTGGCGCCTCGCAAGTCGCACAATGACATCGTCAAGGTAAAACCAGTAAAGTATAATATTAACTTAATATAATATTATTAAGGAAGGGAGTTGGTCTACGATTGAGGTCTAGATTTAGCTGGGACCTACGACTCACCTTGTTCTTTGATAATACCTACTTATAATTATAGCCCCCGCATCTATCGTTGCTCAAGCACATGCTAGGTATATTTAAATAATTCTTGAACACATTAATCGCACTTTCTATCGACAATCAAGTTACCGCGACGTTTACAGTCGCATTGGAAACCTTAACGTGTATTATCTAGCGCTAATCGTGGTTAACCAGCGTCCATCGGTCACAATCGGGAAAATCAGTGTGGCCGCAGGGTGACAAAATTTTCCAATGGAAATGTAACGTTCTGCCGTTAGCAGGATGTAATTTCAACACACAGTTTTACCGGGGGGTTAATTTGAATCATTGCCCATGGTTGAGCTCGAACACGACTGTATTCACTTGTATTTGTGGATATTGCAGTTCACAGTTACAAGCCTGATAGCCGCACGGAATTTCCGGATATCAGACCAAGTTCCGTTTATTGCTCTAGGTACGAGTACCTTCTACCGGTTCGTACATATACTATATACGTTTATGTTATGCGAAAAATTAATGTGCATAATATCCAAGTTATACAAAAATGTAACACAATAATTAACACTACATACAACAGACGAAAAAAAATTCATAAAGTATTCAAAAATTAACAAAGTACTTCAACAGTTAATGTCAAAGAAGTCAGGACACAGCTAAGTGTGACTCTATTTTTACGTAGATATAAAATCGGATAATGCTAATGAAGCCGGGAATGGATCATGAAGTGTTCCAATTCCTTTTTAATTAAAAAATCCAATCACACATAAATGGTTTTCTCGGGTAAGGCGTAAATTTTTACAGTGCATTAACCAGGTACAAACTCTATCATTTTTATAGTAAGTATTTGTTTGCGTGTTTTGACTGGCTTGGTTTGGCCTTTTACTCGAGGAGTGAAGAAAACAGCTGGATCGACTTCTTGCGTATATTATTCCAAATTTTTACAATTGTTCTTAGCGAATTTTTAGCGAAAATGTTAAGGGGTTACAATGCGTATTTTAAGATGGAGAATGCAAAGTGAACCTAGGTGCGTATGAGGGGTAACACGACTGCGTATCACGTCATCGGCGGCCAATCGCTGCAATTATCGCGTGATGGGTGACCAATGGGCTGATGCAGGCATGATACGTCAGCTAGGAGCAGGATAGCAGATATATCCTATCTTGTGCGTGAACAGTATTAAAAGAAACAAAAATGCTTTCCTGGCTAAATTGGTCTCATCTCCCAAATGTGTTGGGACACTGGTGGCTTGTTTTTCAAATTCAAACTTTATTTGCATCCATGTATATTGTACATTGTACATAATATTAAAAGGCGTTTGCAAAAATATAATTGCTTATTAATTACACAGGTCAACAAAATGAACAAAAGTGTTTGGTGGCGAGATGATTTTAGTGGTTTTGTATATCACGGTTTTGTGAACGAGAGCCTTTAAATACTATTCACGTGGAAATATAAAAACCGTGTGCTTAATTCTCGAAAGTTGTTTTTTAACAATGCGGTAAACAAACTTTTTCTTCCGCTTTCAGTTCGAGTCTCGACTTAAAAGTTGCGACATTAAAATGAATTTCAACAATAAATGTATTCCGTGCAGCGTTTCTTGAGTCGCCGCGCTCAGTAATCGCGTTACATCGTCCTGACACCATTCAAAACAACATTCTTTACAATTTCTATGTGAAATTCTTCAGACTGTTTGGAAAATATTGTAAGCTGTTTGAAGTTTCAAAACGAGAGGGGAGTACGTGAGTGGGCATAATATTTGTAAGCGGCTCATAATATGTCCGCAGTCTCCTAGACGACCACTCACGCACACACACCACTTAGGTCTTAGAGCTTTGTCGTATACAGCGTGTTAGTGTAAATACCGTTATCCTTGAAACCATCAAATGAGCCCGTCAAAATGAACAACTTTTTCTATGAGAACAATGCTGGGAACTAAAAAATGGTTTCAAGAATAGGTATTTACACTAACATAATTATTGTATGTGCAGACAAACTTTACAAAGTGTCCCTAGGATCCTCACAATGTTACCAAAATGCAAAAAAGTATAATATTATGTAAGTATAATTTTGTAAAATTCTCATGTCACAGTGTTTGTGCGCGATCTCCTCCAAAACGGCTCAAACGATTTTAATGAAATTTCGTACGTACATTCGTTAGGTTAGGCCTGACAATAGGTTTTTATCTACTTTTTACATTGACACTAGAAATAATTTATATGGCAAAACAACGTTGCCGGGTCAGCTAGTATTGTTATAAACTTATTTTCAATAACCTACAATTTTACTACCTACACAATATTTTTTACAAATAGTGGCTTTCCTACATATCCAAAATACCACAACTAAGTTCGGCGCATCTTCTAAAAACCGTTCGGATTCACTGGCGATTGGCCGTGTGCCATAACTCAACGTTTGGTGTAGGTAACGCCCGACTTGAATTACACTTCGCTGATTCTTACTTTAAACTTGTGTTCCAGTACTGAGGAGAAAATAGGCAAAAATAAAATTCAGTATGATACAAAACATCATCATAAAATGTACGCACGAAAAAACAGGCGGTTCGTGTTATACACCGTCTTATACAGCTTATATATCAGGTCGAGCGTAAGGCAGGTAAGCAACATTAACCGTGACCTAGCTTTTAATTGACTCGGTCTAGCCTAGGGCTCAACCTAATGCCTAACTAATCCTTGTAACGCAATCGACGTTTGAGGTACACGCCGTTGCAAACAGTATTTTAAATTTATGTTTAACTTACGCTAAGGTGTCAATATTTAACGAAATAACGCTTAACATTTTTTAACTAAACCAAATACTAATAAAAACTGTAGGTAGTCATTGCAAAAAACTCACAGCTCAATTTTTGATTCATACTTATACATATTCACACGGCATACGGCATACCGTACATTTCCCGAAGAATAAATTGCCAATATCTGTTGTCTAATTTTTAATCTATATTTTTATTTTAAATACGAATCTTATTATTATACTTCTCAAGCTCAAATGCGCATTAGCGAAATTCCGTTTAGTTCTTCATACAAATTAATTATTCGTGCACTCTAAAATAATATTTAAGTAGCAGTCAAGCAAATCCGTTGAAAAGTTGTATACAGGGAGAGAGCGATAAACACTCCAAATTTCGATTTACTAGGAAATAGAATGTGAAATTCAAAGTGAATTTCCACCGACAAAAGTGTGTCTCGGAGGACCGGCTAAACGCAGTTATCACCGGCCGCTCTCGTCCGACTATTTTCATATTTTATTCACCAATCATGTCTACAGTCTACGTAGTCAATTTGTTGCGACTCACTGGAAGACTTTTAACATTTGTAGTAATGGAAATATTTAAACCTAAGAAAATGTTTAGTGGAGTGGAAGTTACTGGAGGCTATCAGCACTCGTTTCACTCGATCACATGTAAATATAAAGCTACAGCGCTCCTCCTCTCCCCCGCAATAAGCGATGATGATAGTTCAAGGGCCGAATTTCAACGTGTTCGTTTGCACCGTGTCTTACATAATATGTTGTATACAGGTATAACTTATTGGAGTTTACTCCTTAAGAATCGATTTTCATATATAAGGCGCCCGGTATGAGAAAAATCGGAGGGGTAAAACCTACTAACAAGTAACGAAAAATCGTGTCACGTTTTTGGTGCGCACCTTTGGTGCGCAACTTTCTAATTTGGCTGTGAGTGTATTAAGACCATAAAGGTAATATACCTATCTGAATACTATATTATATTATTATATAATTATATTATTATATAATTATATATTTTTTTGAGTTTTATATTATTATATAATATTATATTCCGATAGGTATATTAACTTTATGATTAAGACGTACATATGGTATGCTGTATAGGCGACTATACCTATATACTATATGTTATTGGGCTTGTTTGTTTCTATCAGTGTCGATGTATTTATATTGCTATTTTTGTTATAAATATCAATAATTAATATTGTTATAGTGAAGTTATAATTTTTATCATTATACTGGCTAAAGTGAACTAAAAGTATTTTGAAATAACTTTGGCAGAAAGGGGTGTAGATAATATTGCCGGAACATCTGATTTCATATGATATTAATCTTTTTTCAGTTGAATAAACTCTTTTTGCGTATGGTTAGATACTCGTACTTAAGGAGTAAATTCCAGTCGTGCGTCGGAGCTGACACACCTTTTTTTACGATACACATACACCACAATTGCAGTGTGGAGTGTTAGGAAGGCTTCCATTAGCGGCGGTGTGATCGCTCACAAGAGCGGCCGCGACGCAATTGAGTATTTCAAAAAAAAAATAATATTGATTTTTTAATGTATTATAAAACCTTATTATTAATAATATTGATATTTAATGCAAATACCTTAAAAAAATGTTTTTTCAATTAATTATAAGCAATTCAAAATTCATGAAATTTAAATAAAGTCACGTGACGTATAAACGCGCCATGATTGAGATGTGACGTTAAAATGTTAAATACATTTCAATAGTATACGGCAATATTACCCTTATTTCGTTAATAATTAAGGTCAAAATTGTTTGCGCTAACTATAATATTATGCCCTGTACGTAGCTAAAGTTTTGTGGTGACTGGTGAAGATTAACATAATGACGTCACACGCGCTCGTACCGGAGTGTCGGCGTGTCTTCGGTATTTACTATTTTTATTTTGAAATAACTTTTGAATTATTGCGAAAAACAAAAGAACAAAATTTGTTTGTTATAAAACTTAAATATGATCTTTCCATTTATCAAAAAAAAATTGTTGAAATACTCAATTACAGAATCGTGTATAATATCCCCGCTATCAGCACGCGACCCCGCACAAACCGACGAACACACATTTTGCATTACTGTTCTTTCAAAAATGTTAGTTGCGAATTACAAAACGTATTTTTAAATGAAGTTCGAAATTCGAATAAAAATCCATGGGAGTTGCCTTGCCTTAAGGTATCGAAAGAGACATGTCGCTTAGCGATGCACTTGACCTAAATTGATATTGCAGCTGTTGTCGAAAATATCAAACGGTACCCAACTCACGTTAACTTAGTGCTCGTTGGCTGTGACAAACACATTAGGTACACTTCGCGTTTCAAGCTTGATTGTGAATTGTGATATATTTCATTAAAATGGAAAATTAAAATGGCGTTGATTAAAATGTCCATTTTTTATCAATAGGCTATTTGAAATCAACATATTTGAGTCTGAAAAAAAAAACAGGTCAGCAGTTGAACATGGCTACCGCCGCGTGGTATCGGACGGGGCGCGATAAACACTCCAAATAATAATTATTAATTATACAAAACGAACGAATATTTGCTTCATTAAAATACTCTTGATTTAAAAAAATACGTAGGTAATAGGTATTGATGTCCACACTTATATAGAACTGGATTCGTTAACTGAAAATGAAATTTTTAATTCATTTGTTTGTAATTACATAAACAAATTTCAATTCATAGCATTTAGCCAAAAGTTGCTACTGACATGGGCGTAGCCACACTGGGGCAAGCTCCCCAGCTTGCCCCAGTGTGGCTACGCTACGGCTCCGACCTATAAGGTGCCAAACTAAACAAAAACTGTTGTTTAGTTAGGCACCTTATAGGTCAGAGCCAGGGTGTTTCCAATTTTTTTTCAAAAGAACTGGGGGGGTTAGGGTTAGGGTTAGGGTTAGGTTGACTCAGCCCCACCCTGAGCGCAAGGCTGGCTACGCCCAGTGTGTTAAAATTAATATGAATCGCGCACATATCGCATTAGAACCCTGTAATTACAGTTTGAATGTCTGGTGATAATTAAAAAAAAGACGGGTTGCACGCCTGGAGTGCCGGCAGAAGTGAAAACTTGATTATTAACATTGTGCATTTTTTAACTCATTTTTTATGAAAATCAATTATTAAAAAATCGATTTTTTTAATTAATCGAAACCCTTACAATCGATTAAATTTTTAACCAATTTTTTATGAAAATCGATTTTTAAAAAATCGATTTTTTTTAATTAATCGAAACCCTTACAAATTTTTTTAACCCATTTTTTATGAAAATCGATTTTTAAAAAATCGATCGAAACCCTTACATTCGATTTAAAAAAAAAACGTCAATCGAAAAAAAAACAATCGATTGTTCGATTAATCAATTTCGATGTTACAATACTACTCTCCAACCGTCTCACGGTTTTTCCAAGGTTTTCGATCAGCACGAGAATCTGATGCGAGTTTCACAGTTTTTAGCCATCCCACAAAGTGCTCAACGCCGCTAAAGAAGTTTTCACTTCAATAAATAAAAACTGAATACAGGTTGTAAATGATTCTTCACTGCTAATGTGCACGATTTTGACAGTAGAACGACAGAAAACACCCCAAACGAAATCGAAATAATAATGACAACAATAATGTGGATTTACGATTTGGAATTCCGTGAGACAAACAAAAAAAGTTTCAATTTGACAGCAAAATTTCCATTAACAAAATGTTAATTGTAATTTAAATTTATAGAATGCATGACAATTTAAACTTCATAGATATGACGAAACGACGTCCGTCGTGACAGCTAGTATTTAATTTTTTTTTACTGCATCATTACTCATTAGTTTATTACAAGTCTTATAAGTTTTAAGTTGTAAGTTGTAACCGAGGTTCAAACAGTGCAAAGCAAACAATATTGTGACTCAGAATAAACCCTTAATAATAATTAAAAACAAATATGTATTCGTTACAAGCCCCTACTTGTAACAATATACAAGTAGAGCTGCAAACTATAATGTAAACACTAAACGACGGTACGAGGTCTCACCTCGACAACTACACATATTAATATAACGTAGTAATAATGTCATTAGTCATTATATATATTTCGATCATGAGTCAGGACACGTTCCAATCTCGGTGAGACTTTCAATATTACCGGCTACGGTAAAATCTTATATAGCTCCCCATTGTCTACTTTAAATAAATAAAATAGTCTTTATTTTCTACTACAGTTACTCTACATACTACTCTACATAATTGTTCATAATAATTTATAATACTTAAATCAGTACAAATCAAACAAAATCGATAGAAAAACGTACATGTAACTTTATGAAATATTAGATAAAACCACTAGGAGCCTTTCAAATGAATTTAAAATTCTAACGGTAAATGAAGAATAATGTTATATTCATGTAACTTTTTAATTTCAAAATACGCGCTCCCGCAAACACATCATTTAGTGTTCTGGATTTTCATTCGCTTTCTAGACTTCACTATTTTGCGGCGGTACTGGCGTTTTCAATAGAGCTTATCAATATAGAGGAATTTTCTATTTGCATAAGGGTTTAGAGTCGGCTCGCTCAGGTGAGCGGAGCTGGCGTTTCAATACGTGAGTGTTTTATAGGCATCGGCGCAGCTGCCCGCAATCCTACAATAAGTACGACATAAGACGCTTATTTAATTTACGACCAGCCCTCGAATGAAAAGGACAACCCGTGATACACATAAAACGCGTCGTAAGCGTGAAAAAAGCGAGTCACGGAAAGCGTCCTTTTGGAAATATCTCGCGAGCTCTTAGCGACATTACCTTTGTCCCGAACATGCCACACGTTACACCCTCGCTTTATACTTACTTCTATTTTTTGTGTTCCATGATGAATTAGCTTCGCTCGAGCATTTTTCTTTTTTAATTAATTTTTCACGCTGCTGCGAAAATGAGTTACATTCAGCTTACTATGATTCAGCTCTACTTTGTTGCATGTACGCATTGTGTCACACGGAAAAAAATTAGATTGTACACATTATTCGTGTTAAAGTTCAGGTGTAATTCAGTGTCATTACGGCTGTAACGGCTTAGAAGACGGTTCGCAGCAAATAGCAGGCCGAGTAGGTACGTCGTGAGCAATTTCACTCGCCATTTCAATGGATGTCGGAAATGCGAATGCGACTTTATGTCCGATTACTTTCTCAGATCCATCAAACTTATGGCCACAAACGCGGCGGCGAGTCGATCGCGCCGCAATTGTGGCAGTGAGATCACACTGTTTGTTGACTTTGGTTGTCGAGGCTACAATTGTAATATCCGCACCCCGAAAAACTTTAGTTTTTAGTTACATAATAATATCTATCTCAAATGTTACTATAGGGCATTATCGTATAGGGATATAATATTATGTATGGTACTAATAAAAGAAAATCTACTTATGCCTCGATTTACGTTAAAATATTGGTAATGTTCCTAGGAAGGCCGGTGGTTCCTTATAAGGCCCAACCAAAGATTTGATAGTTGGCCTTGCTAGGGAACATAAACTTTACAAGGAACATCTAAACATCATTAACATATAAACAGTTATTTTTAGTTATAAATGCGTACCGTAACAATTAAAATAATGTTGTTTTTTATAACATCTCCAGCCTTATAAAGAATGGGCCCATAAGAAGGCCATTTTAGATTAAAAAATTTTTTGATTGTATTATAAAACGCATTGCTCCTATTTTTAAAGAATTTCCATTTATATATTCTTAGTTATAAGATGATGTTCAAGCAATGTTCGTTATAGTTTTTTTAGATGATATAAATATATTGAGCATTTAATGTGTTGCTTAATTGAAAGAAATTATAATGTCGTTTTAGTAAAAACAAATAAATAAATAATTGTAACTCTATTTTCAAGTTGAACGACTGATATATAACATTGGCCTTGTTTGGAGCTGTGTTCCTTGCAAGGCCATTTGGAAGAGCTTAGCAAAACTTAAGTTTATTGAATGGCTATTGAAGCTAGGTTAAAAAGAGATTTATAATATGATATCTTATGAAACAGAGTATTACCTGATAATAATTTGTTTTCTTAATTTATTTAATTGATAAACGAATAACAAGCATTTTCCCGTTAGATTGGCCTTACATGGCTCAGGGTCAAATTCATCAACTTTGTAATAAAAGTATAAAGATAGATATGATTTTCAATTTCATCAAGAAGAAATTTCAATTCGAAATAGGAATTCCACAAATTCATTACCTTTGTAATATAAGTATAAAGATATATATTATGATTTTCCCAAACTATAATATGATAAACCCGCTTTTTATAAGGAATGGTTAGTCGTGAGAAAAGTGTTTTGTTGTTTTTGTATAGGGAATTCTATGATCTACATTCTAAAATCTTGTCCTACCTGTTTTAATGATAAAATGTACCGTTTGAAAAAAAAACGTGAAAAACCTCATATCTTTGACCCTGATTAATTTTTTTAACACAAGGAGGATCGCCGGGGACTTTTGAGGTTTTATTTATAATGGTGTATGAAACGTCTCTGCCAATTCATCGGCTCTATGCGAATTATTCCGAGGTTACCGAGGTCCGAGGCTACGATTTTTGCGTCTAATTAGACCGGATCGGAATATACATAACTAACTCTGTCTACTGTGATAATAATTTGCCGCGATGCGCACGAAACAGATATTAGGTGTCGGAACTCGGAGAGCAAAATACCTGACACTGCCTCAAATGGATGTGCGATTTAATGCCTTATCAACTATCTCCCAGACTCCCGCATAATGAACAATAAGTATATTGATTAAAGAAAGGCAAGTTCGCGAAAATACGACCATTCTAAAAGCGTTCATCTGTTACCAAATAATATTACGGCACACGGCACAATCGCTCTGATATTTAAATTCGAATTACTTTTTCCCCGTCCACGTTACACAGGGACAATACAGTGTAAATGGTATAAATTAAAATGACCACAAAGGCACCCCGGTGAAATGTACATTTTTTCATTTGCGGCCTTCCGTGAGCGAGCTTTGTTCTAAAATCTTATATGGGATTTACACGAATGACTGAAGCCGAATTTTGGCGTTTAGCTAAAATAAAACCGACCGTGCTTTTAAATTCTTCATTATGTAGGAATAGAACCTGAGAACCGTGTACGTCAATGTGAAAGAGAATTGGAAATGTCAGTTGTTCGATTAGAGCGCTTACAGACGAACGGCACGTGTCGGCGGTACGCGTCGGCGGCAGTCGACGGCAGACGACGGCACGTGTCGGCGGCAGTCGACGGCAGTCGGCGGCACGTGTCGGCGGCAGTCGGCGGCAGTTAACGGCAGCCGTCGACAGTTTATAACGCTTGCAGTTGTGACGTAACGCGTAAAGGTAAGCGTCCACAGGTCGGTATAGTACGCAACGGACGTTTCGCATCAGACGGATATATTTTTACAGTACGTCTCACTGTATCGGCAGCGTACGGATTACCGACTAGCTAGTATGTTTATCTTCAAATTAGTCCAAGCAAAGTTCCTAAGTCAAAATTTCTGCTTTCGACTTTTCAATCCATACCCCCCTTTTGAGCATTCATTTACTAGGCTAAACAGTAATCCGTACACTGCCGATTCAGCGGACGTACTGTGAAAAAAATATCCGTTTGATGCGAGATGTCCGTTGCGTACGATACCGACCTGTGGACGCTTACCTTGCGGGGGTACGTCACAACTGGGGGCCTACCACCACCTCTACTAACCGACATCGTTTGACAGATAAGAATTTATTACTTTAATGTCAATTAGCTAGCGATCTTAAAAAGTTGATATTTCACAGTGGATTTAACATTGTTTTGCATTTTTTACTGTTTTTTTAGTAAAATTATATTTATAAGGTTATTTCTATTTTCTTAGGATTTTCGACGATTACGTAGTAAATAATAACACAATTGGGTTTCTGGAAAAAACAAAGTTTTTATTTTAATCAAAATATGTGGATCCACATAACATAAAGCTTTAATTATTACATTTAAATTTTAGCAAAATCTTACCTGGAAAAAACAAAGAAACGACATTTAGTGTTATTAAATTAACAATCAATGATAATACTTTCTAGTTTTTAGTCCATTCGGCCATCTTTTCTTTTCATAGATTACAAGTCGTAGAGCAGAAGTCTCTGTCAAACAATCATCCAAACGGCGACAAAATGCAAATAAAGAAAAATACATTTTTCTTTACATATTTAAAAAGTGAGTACGGTAATGTTGTGATCTTACAACAAAGTGTTCTGGAAACATGATAGTTTTAGGAAAGGTCGTGGTAGGCCCCCTGCAAGCGTCATAACTGTCAAAGGCTGCCGTCGGCTGCCGTCGACTGCCGCCGACTGCCGCCAACACGTGCCGTCGTCTGCCGTCGACTGCCGCCGACACGTGCCGCCGACTGCCGTCGACTGCCGCCGACACGTGCCGCCGACACGTGCCGTTCGTCTGTAAGAAGCCTAAGTAGCATTGACAACTTGAAAGTTGAACAATTGACATTGCAAATACGGCCTACGGGCTACGACTGCTCAATCGACAAAGAAAAACATTGCAAGGAAATTGGCAATGTTTTAAGAAAAAAGAATCTGGTCTACCAGGGTTTTGCAGACGCTGGCCGGTGTCTGCGAAACCCGGGTAGATCAGAACCTTTTCCTCATTTATACTTAGAAGAAAAGTCTTCTAAGAGTAAATAAGCTATTTAAAAGACGCTTAAAAATTTAAAGCCTAAACACTCAAATAAGGAAAAGTGACTACTATGCGAAATAAGGTTTAAGACAATTTATTAAGTTCAAATGTTTCGCGATACCTTGACACAACAAATACCAAATATATTTCAACAATCGTCGGCCACCAGATTACATGGCGACTGGTCACCATTGATTGATCGCTGCGCCAAAACCTTATATAACATACGAACTTAAATCTCCATCTACTTATATCACTCAGTATCGAGTTGTAGATAAAATATATTAAAATGTATTACTAGCATACGCAAAAGTTGCATATTCTGGTTGAAAGTAACGTTAACATTAAATCAGTTGCTATTTCGCATGTGAGTTAATAAACTAAGAAGCAGGAGGAAAAGCCTTGATTAGCCCTTAGCGAACACTATAAGGCACAAAGTCTCAAGATAGGATTGTCCGTAACTCGAGGACATAACGAGGGTCCACCGACCGGACTAACAAGGCGGCGTGAACAAAAGAATTTTGGACGTGCTATGAACGCTCCCGGTGATATCTTGATTCATTTTTGGCAGGACCGGAGACGGTGGAAATGCAGTTTTTTCACGCAATTCTCAGAATCGATCACGCTGTGGCACTCAAACTGGAGTGCCAATTAATCCGTCCGGTTGAAAAATGTGGAACTACCCCCGAATGAACTTAAAAAATGGCGGACCATTTTATTGTTTTGTTCACCCGCCAGTTGCGACGAAGCATCGTCGACTGGCCGGTCGGTCGTTTTGACGCCCAAAATAATAAACTATGTGCAGTTTAATTTGCGAATGCGGCGGAGAGCACTCAGTCAAATCGAACGGTGACAGATATATCAATTCCATTAAAATCTATTTCCAGTAGCTGTCAACCTAATAGATCGGCTAGCTTTTGCGATCGTCGTTTATCTGGCAGTCTACGCGGTTTTTCTTTCGTTACGGCTCTAGAGAAACAGCAGCGCGAAGCGAGGGCCTTCAAAACTCAAGAGCTGAATGTTTCGAGTAAAAAGAAAATAAAGCAACGCACTCGGGCATGTATACATTAGTCTAAAAGCTTACTTAAACCGAGTCGGGCTCTACACACTCCGAGTTCTAGTCATAAAAGAGTTTGAGACGTAATTTCGTGTGGTAGGTATCGAGCGCGTCACAGATATGACCTTGTTTCTCGGCGGTCTCATTTCCTTCAGCGAGAGTGAAGTCTAAGATACCGGATCTACGTAAAGGGAAGAGCTCGACACAGCTACACGCACGATTCGAGGTCTTGACTTTACTCCTTTCATTTTATTACCCGAATACCAAAGATAATATTATAAAAAGATAGGTATCTTAAAGTAAATCACAAAAATATTTTAAATCAGGTTCACACAACCTACAGACAAATGAAACAGTTTTGTTGGACATTGTTGGCTTATTAGGCAGTCCTTGACACAATTTTATTACTAGCTTGTGGACAAACAAATGAACATATTAATTAGCGTGTTATGAAAATTAATTAATACATTTTGATTGCCCTGTGTAATCGCTTAAGCATTTATGTGACAACGCGTAATCCGAGTGATTTCATTTAATTTAATGCAAAAGGAAAATCCACCATTGAAATACCAATCCTTTTATTTACAGGCGGACAACGTACTAGGCGTTCATAGTGATTTTACCTCTGTCAGGAGTCGGGACCTCTACCGCGAACTACTCTCTACTACTCACTGTTAGAGAAACTGCGGGGTCAGACGATGTGTATTGGCATTTCTCCCACGTCCACTATGTGTAGGCACGTTTGTGACGTCGATTGCCATTTAGCTGGCGGGGCAAGTGGAGATAGGGCAAAAGTAACACCATTACACGACGCAGCGCCGCCCCCGGGAAAACTGAGGGCATCCGTAACGGCTACAACGTGATGGAATAATCGGACATTCCTCCACACCATCGAGATAGGTATATAAAGTCGAAAGACCAAAATCCATATCAATATTACCCAGTAGCTCAATAAAAAATGTTTTTCTCTACTTTTTCAGAAACTTGCGTTGCGTGCTGTCAATAAAACTACCGTTAATGTTGAAGAAAAACAACGCCTTAAAATAAGTAACAAAAAATTTAATTTTACTTTCATAAATATAATCCCAAAATATAAAGCATTTATAATATTTAGGACCTAATACGGAAAACTCAGAGCTGCTAAGTTTCTATTTTGTTTTAAAGTTTTTCTGAATCTCCGACCAGGTTCTAAAGAGCTTCACGGATCGCGACCCTAAGCCCGCCGGTCTGCACTTACAACCAACCTGATAACTAATTTGTTTTACTTTCCATTCATATTTCTGAAGATTTTAAGCTATTTCATAGCTTTAATTCGGGAAAAAACCTAACACAACTCCAACCGACACGGTGTATGTGTGCTTGCGACTAGACGTATGCGAATTATAATTGCAAATATACAATGCAATAGCTTTGCCGCGGCAGTCCCCGAGTGCCACACGTATTTTGTTTTATGTCAGATATAAAGTCTTTATATTATTTCTAATATTTTTAATGTAAAGTAAACGTAGGCGTACTAGCTAGTTTATGCAGTCAATTCTTGGGATACCGAACTCGAAAGTCCAAAAAATATACTTACTTGACTTAAATTACCTTATGAAATATATTTCATTGGTATAGTAAAGTTGTATGTGTATATAGCAGACGACCTCTGTGGCTCAGTGGTAAGCGCGTTGGACGCTCAAGCCGGGGGTCGCGGGTTCGAATCCCGCCGACGGAACAAAAAGTTTTCAATGTTCCCGGGTACGGATGTGTATTAAATATGTGTATGATATAATAAAAATCTTAAATATATGTATAGTATAAAAGTATTAAATATATTTCCGTTGTCTGTAACACAAGTCCTTTAGGTACTTAGCACGGGGCCAGACTGACGTGGTGTGAAACGTCCATAGATATTATTATATTATTATTATTGTATAGCAGGTCTGGGTACTCGATCCATTAGGACATAAAGTTTTAATGCCCTCTTTGTCACTGACTCGGGAGTCGGGATGTATGATATTATGTCCAACTTCACATTTCGCTTCATCCTACTGAAACCGACGACTAAATAGTTTAGCCGGTAAGCTTTTTAAAAATTTAAAACGCTTCAGCATGTGAAGATGAGGGAATTGTGAAATAATTTATGTCACTTATTTACTGCATTGAAATTGCAAACGGATAACGATGCAAGTATTTGAAGAAGACAATAATATCTCGGGCATTTTAGTCGAATGTAATAAGGCACACAAACGATAAGTAAGCCATAACGGCCAGCAGGATTAAGCACGGAAATTTAATAAAAGCCTTCGAAATGCTCATTACCTACAAACGCTCCACTCCAGACGAGAACTCACATACAGAGCTCAGATTTTTTACCTCGTGTAAACACCATTATACAGATTGAAACGGCTATTTTAACTACATACTATTTGATATCGTGTTTATTCTACGTTATTTAGTATCATTTTGTGTGCAATATGAGTTTGAAATTAATTTCTCTATAGCAATATCCAGTGGGAACAAACCTGCGGCAAAGTCCTGATAATCATTAATCTAAAAACGTTTTGAAACATATTATAATAACGGTATTTAATCGGAAACGGTAATAATAATCTACCGCCATAAACACTGTCAAGTTAACTAATCAACACGGATCAACAGCGCGTAGTGGACGAACAATGTATTCTTACACTCAATAATTAACCGCTACCCCATGCGTGTAAGTGAATATAAACAAAACAACATCGCGTGCTCGGTTACCTCGGTTATCCAATTATTCCGAATATTTCGCGCTCATCACTCGCCCGCTGCGAAATTCGGTGAAAACGAGGTGAAGGGTGAAACCGGGACGAAGCGGGCCCGAAACGAGCATTTGCACCACTACACTAGTAACATTAAGCATTAATTAATATTTATTTAGGACCTCTGCAAAGGAAATTGCCGCCCGAATATCTCTTCATTAAACGGATTAGGTATTGTCAATAGAGTTTATAATAATGACACACACAGATATTATAATAATGATAAATGTAAAATAATTTTATCTACAGTGTGTATGCACATTTTAAATTAGGCCTAGATAGCCAATGTGGAATAAAATCATGCAGAATAAACACTTCGCATCCAGTTGAGTAACTCAATTAGAAGCGTCAGCGTGCAATATCTGGGATCAAACAGGGCCGATACTTATAGACAGTAGCATCCGATCCAATTTCGCTTGAGCCAATTTAAATTTTACTCAATTTGTGACACAATATAATCCATTCACATTGCTACCGGCCAAACGAATAATGTTAAAACATTGGACACAAAATCAAATATGTTTTACTGACAGGGTGAATATAAAAATGTATTAGTACGGGAGCCCTAGAACAGATTTTTCTTTGGTTACTATCAAGCTAATTTTTTGTGAGTAGCTTCATTTTGATGAGACGAACAACATTTTTATTTGCGAAAAATCTCGATACTTGTTAACTACTTGAATAACAACATTTTAACTAACAACAAGTAACAGAGATAGAAAGGATTTCATACTTTGAATTGATGGTCCTAAAATATGGTTTGTTGGACAATAGGGGTACAGTCGCCATATATCGTCCCCTTTTTTTTAAAACGTTCTACAAAAATAAAATAAAATACTAAAGTTATAAATCAAACATCAAACTTTAGCTTCACTATTGCTTTATTCTTAAAAACAATCAAAAATGCGTTAACGTTTTCAGGAAAAGTTTAAAAGTAAATTTAACAAAAATACTCATATTTTCAAAATTTATTTTTGGGCTCCTAATTCCGTCCCTTTAATATAAATATATTAAAGGGATAAATATAATATATTTTATTTTTAGTATTTGTTGTTGTAGCGGCAACAGAATATATTTACACAATTCCTGAAAATTTCAGAAGTCTAGCCACATCGGTTCTTGAGATAGAGCCTGGAGATAGACAGACAGACGGACAGACAACGAAGTTTCAGTAATATACCATTTTTACCCTTTGGGTACGGAACCCTAAAAAAACATATTTTTCTACAGTTTCAAGCAAAAAGAAGTGATATGAACATTCGAGATCCAGTCACTGTTTGAGATCCTATAATACCGTCTTGGGGACGATATAAGGATCATGTAAGGGGACGATATTAGGAAATTTTAATATTTTTTTGGTTCATCTATTTAAACAAAAAACTTGTTATAATCTCAAAATTTTACTCGATTAACATCTGAGGTAATAATAATAAGTATTACAAACAAATTGTATCATTAAGTCAGGCATCTCAATATTTTATGGTATCCAAGAATATTTCAATGAAAAACTGACTTTGAAAACTTTTTTGATTTTCCAATTCCTGCCGGTACGAACGGCGTGATGCCCTCACTTCTTCACAATGGCCGACTGATGCAACTAGCTTCTAGTTCGTGCCACTAATGATAGATGGAAGTTTTTAAATAAGTAGATATCGAAGGGGACGGAATTAGGTTTGGGGTAATAATAATTAATAACCTATCGATATACAAAAAATTAAAATCCCATCTCAAACGAACGAAAGCACATAGAGTAGCTTCAGTGCACCCTGACGCGATTTGAAAGAGATTCAAACGATATATTTGAAAGAAATAATTGAGCTGGGTACCCAAATGGCTCGCCCTTGTGTACACTTTAAATACGCCGTATGCTATCCACACTTACGTGACGTAGGTACGTCTACATAATTAAATGTAAGAGGATTAAATTAAATCATGTATTCAAATCAAGCCAAAGCTTAGCTTCGTTCATTTCAATAGAGTCCGCCCATGTTTCACAAAAGCGAACCTACTACACACAATTGTTAATAACGTTGAGTTTGCTAACTTTACAAGAACAATAAACAATATAATATTTTGGTTTAGTAACAGCATTTTTGAAAGTAAATATGGTTTTTGTTGAGATTGGTTGAAAATTATAATTTCTAGAAGCTTACAAAATATTATTACCTAACGTTAGATAATATGACCCAGAAAAAATATATTTGCCAGCCAGCACTTCAAAACTACTATATTAATATGTCAGAGATAAAATAAAGAAAGATAGATACAATGTTACCTGAATAACAGATCCAAGTCTATCTAGATCGAGATCGAAATCAAATATTCTCAAGATCACACTTGGCGAGACGAGCGAGATTATTTATACAGCACATCAAATATCATCTTCGGAGAATAACGTTGCGACGTGTTTTAGCAGTAGCAGCATTTTATTTGGGAGCGAGCGATTACACGTTTAAAATCCAAAGGACAAACATAAAGATACTAGAAGTGGAAACACGCCACTTGAGGATCAAAAAACAATAAATCTAATTTAAAACCTCGAAGACTAATACACTTATAATAAAATGCCACTCAGGAGTCTTGAGAATAAACAGGTGAGCAATAAAGATGAGGAGAGATTTTACGAGAGCGCTGGAGGAGCTCGCAACTACCTAGTGTTAATTAATTGCTCCAACCACTCTAACCACTAACCTAAACCAGCGCCCACCTCCGACCACAACACTGCGAACATTTTGTATCGGACACGCTTCATTTGCTGCACATTGTACTTTCCATCAACGACCATGTTCGACACCTGATAACAATGACAAATATAAATCTAGAAAATGAAACATTTTCTAGATTTACATTTGTTTGTTTGTTTATATAATGCCGCGAGGCTTCTAGTATTTCCTGTCTTTCACTCGTTTACTTACTGATTATAATGTATAGTAGCCAGTAGGCACTTAGTTTTTGGCTATACCTATTCGTTTTTTTTTTTTTTGTAGAAACTGATGACTAAACTATGAATGAAAAATGACGATACCATAAAACCATTTAAAATAGGCTTGCACTCTTGGTAAATTGTAATCCTTATAATATAGCCTTTGAAGTATTACCTACAGGCATTGAGATGTATGTACCTCACTGCCTGCTGCAGGTCATTAATTTGCTTTACGTCGTAACCGGAAGCTGGATGCCGGAAGAGCTAAACTCGCTTAGCCAAATATATGACGCAGTTATTCATATTGAATTCCATGTGTGGGAACAGATGATAAAACCGAAAATAAATCACCCTTTGTTGTTGTTTTGCACAGCGCCACAGTTCGGGTTAAGGTAACATGTGTTTTCCAACTTCGTTGATATGAACATTATGAATATTATGGCAATATCGATGAACTTTTATGCATCCATTTTGTATCTGATCAATAGTTTATTAATTATAAAGCGAAAAATCATACAAGCTTTTTAAAAATTCATAATGAAATAATAAACTGTAGCGACAGATTCGAAGCCGGCTCAAACACAAAGATACTCGAAGGCACTCGGAAATAAAACGGGCACTCGACACATCCGAAGCTTCTCGAAAGAAATGTAGGCCGTTCAGAGTTAATTCACCTCGGTGTTTATACGAGGATGACCCTTCTGTCGTCAGCATAAAGATCCGAGTAGAGATAATATAGATTAGAACGGTTCGTCGAGCATAGAGCGTCTGAACTCTGAAGTCTAGTCACAAGAGTCTGTCTCTATGTGGGCATTGACGTGTGTCTCCGGTATTGAAAGTTTGTCGTGAAATGTGGACGAGAGATAAACAACACTTCCTAGCTCCCTGTATTCCTTAATAAGTGCGTAAACTTTCACAAAATCGATGTATTATTTTGGGGAAACTAAATAAATTTTCATATTTTTTTGTGCGGAATAGACTTTATAAGTGAGTATCATAAAGAGTCTTAAATAAATCCCTAGTAAATAATACACCGGTACAATGCACCGGGTTGTACCTGGTTTGAATTTAGCGAGGTATCGTTGAATACAAACTACAAGGGAGCCGAGACGCTCAGGAAACGTTGGCTCCGTTAAAGAACATTTCCCGTCGCGTCGCTTCACAACTTGGATATCCAAGGACCGCTTGTTCTCTTAGCTGCGCGTATTTATATTTTAAAGTGTGTTTTCTATTAGTTTTTAAATTGGTTTCTGAAAGATCGATATTATAGTCAGTTAGTAATGGACCACAAATGGTCTCTACTTTTGGGAAATGGGCATGCTAGTAGCATGCCCAATGCCCATTGCCCAAAAGTAAACTCGCTTCGGTGGGTAGATTAGACTACAATCTACATACAACAAATCTAGCCAAACGCATTTGGGCAATAAAACAAAACAATTTATTTTAGTGCTTAATAAAAACCTAGTTGATCATTACAGAAACGAAGGCATTAACCCATTAACGATTCATTCACCTTTTGGAAAGTACACAAGAACCCAAAGTGGCGTTAATGACACAAGTTTGAGCTTAAATTAAACAACACAAAATAATCTAAAACACTTAAAACTTTTAACTAGTTAAGTGTTAACTAGTTTGGTCTAACATTAAATTCTCTTCGGTTCGAGCATTAAATATGCAAAGTAAGGGCCACGTTTAATAAAACAATTTACTTCAACTACAGCAAAACTAGTTTAATCACAAACGCAAATTCCTCCGAACATTTTGAGCATATATTCGGTACGGAGTTAGTTATATTTGCACATAGAATAACACAAAAAGGAAATTAATTATTTGTTCTTATTTAACGAAACCGATTTAAGCCTAAATCTTAATCAAAGCATTCGCTCGTTTGGTCTAAACGGAGATTTAAAGGTATAGGTAGATATTGAACCTTCTTCTTCTTCCTTTCATCATAGCGGCCTTAACAAATTGCCAACGCAGGATGGCTACTGCAAACTGCTATTTGTCATAAAGAGCCAACTGCAGGACTGAGGTCTAAGGGCCGATTCACACCGGAATGGCAGAGGCGAGGCGGGCAGTTTCAGTGTCATATGATTTTAAACTTTATCTTCATTATTGTAATACATAGTATCGCTTGAGAAATCGACGCCGCCGGCGGCCGCAAGAGGCCACGAGCGGGCGGCCGTAGACTTCTCAAGCGATACTATGTATTACAATAATGAAGATAAAGTTTAAAATTATATGACACTGAAACTGCTCGCCTTGCCTCTGCCATTCCGGTGTGAATCCGCCCTAAGGTGTGTGTCCATTAGTTTTTCTTTTGTTATTAATTAACATTATTGTTAGTAGTTAATATGATAAATTCTTTGTATGCTCGTTATTGTTTTGTTTTTTCTTATTTTTGTTTTTTGTTTATTTTAATTTTATTAGAGTATAGTATAGACTTTACGAGTACGCCTTATTTTGTGGTGAAGTCACTCATTGGCCCTGGCAGAATACCAGTGCAGCGAGCTAGCTTGCTGCGTATAGCTGAGCCTGGGCCAATTTTGACGTCACACAATGTATGTATTGTAGTTGTAGAAATTAAAGCTAAGCACTTTCGTATTATTGTTTGCTTTACATGTGTTGTGTGGTGTCAAAATAAAAATATTCTTATTCTTATTCTATTCTTATTCTTAATCCTCTTAGCTTTGAGAAGAAACTCATCCATCCAATGTGATAATCATGTTAATGGTAATTCTGGTGATAATAATAATTATTATTAGAGGCACAATAAAAGCAACGTTAAATTAATTGACTATGATAAATTCATAGTCAATTAATAATATAAGCATCACGAAGCTAAAGTTTTCCCTGCAATAAATGCCGCTGCGGTTATGAATAAAGTGATAATGAGAGTATCAATTAGAGGGAGCAACAAATAGTTGAGAAGTCGCACGCCAGTGCTCCTCGAATCCTCGTGATAAATGTTTTCCTTTGACTTTTCACGTTGTATCTAAAACTTTGTCGTTGAAGGGTCTTCGCCGAGTTTGAAAACTTCTATTTGTTTCATAAATTTTCAAAACAAATTCTTTTTGAAACGAGCGCTATGTAGGGTTTGGAGAATGTAATATGTTTTGAAACAATGAGTTTAATATCAGTGTAGTATAATAAACAATCAGCTTCCTACCACCTATGTACTGAAAATTATTTCTATACGTTTTTAAAAGCAAGTTCTTTGTTAGTCTCGTTTGGCCAAGAACAAAATCTACGCTATTGTGGAACACACTAATATCAGTTATAAGTTTAGATATGGAATGTGCAGCCAAACTCAAGCCAAAGAAAATAAGTATGTCAGTTAAAAAGCACTCAGATTATGATAAAATAATGATAAAGCCGAGGTTTATGTGACACTTTAAGCCCAAAAGTCAAAGCTAAGCACAGGGTTGTCTTACAGAGATCAGTCTAGGGAAAACATCTTAGCGCGGGACCGTCTTTCATATCGACGCTATAACTACGCTAAGCGGATTTAAACTGGGTTCAGAACTTGCAGCACCGAGCTGAGACCTTGGATTTGAAATCGATATGTATTTCAAACTGAGAGCTATTTGGTGTAGGGGCATTATTATAGACAAAACAACAGAAAACAGTAGGATGAGCTTCAGACGAAGCAATTAGCACTGTAGCTAATTAACGTAGTTTTTTTATTTCACTTTGATGACGTAATATAAATATAATTTTCTAACCATCAACTTTATTGCGAGATAAATATTTTAATTTGGTTATGTGCATAAAAGAAAATGTGAATAGATACTATACGAATATAAGAAAACTACAACTATATACAATGACGTGGTGTTAAGTGTCCCTATATAATTTATTTATTTATTTATTATGGAAAATCAACAGCTTTTAAGTACAATACAATAGAACCGATATTATATAAAAAGAAAGCCAATGACATAGTTTGCAACCTCACAGTGTACACACAACATTACTCATACACACTATAATATACTTATTCTAATTTTATATATTTTATCCTTAACATACTAGTTAATTGTTATTAATCGTTGTTATGTAGTTACTCAATACTTACATGTTACCAATTTAAAGTTTAAAGTTTGAAAATTAAATAAAAATTGTGTGATATAGAAATCCTATCAGTCACCCACTAAAAAACCTCTTATTGTAATCTGATCGAAATTTAGTACTTTTGGTAGTATAGGGATCTAAATTAAGTTCTTTGCAAAGATAATTGAAGGATCTGCTTGCTCGCACCAGGAATGAGTTACCTCTATAGTTAGTGCTGTAGGTTTCACAAGTAAGTGGAGGATTGTATCTTCTTGATCTGGAAGGTACAGTAAAATTTATTTTTTGGAGAAGGTCTGGACAGTCAACCTCATTATTAATTATTTTTAGTATAAAAGTGCAGTCCGAGATTTGTCTTCGTTTAAATAGTGGCAAAATGTGAAATTGTCTGCAAAGGGCAAGGTAGTTGTCTGAGTTGTAGACAATTTTGAGGCGGTAACATAAGAATCTCAAGAATCGTTTTTGAATTTTTTCGATTCTATCAACGTACTTGTTGCACGGATTCCACACTTGTGAGCAGTAATCTAAATGACTTCTAACGAGGGTACAGCAAAGTATTTTTAAAGTTTTTGCTAATTTGAAGGAAGTACTTACCCTCATGATGAAGCCTAGGGCTTTTGAGGCCTTCGCGATAATTTTATCTATATGTTCATCAAACATTAGTTTTTCATCGTGGTAGACACCAAGGTCACGCACGACATGACATCTTGGTATTACATGACCTTTTAGAAGATATGTAGCAAGGACTGGGTTCCTTTTCCTGGAAAATGTAGTAATGGAACATTTAGAGGGGTTCAGGTCTAAATTATTGGCAACACAGTAGGAATCTAGTCGTATCAGGTCAGCTTTGAGTTTCTCAGTATCGGCGAGCGATGAGATTGGCAGAAAAATTTTCATGTCATCGGCAAAATATAGATATCGGGAGTAGTGAAAGCATGAATCAATATCATTGATAAAAATAATGAACAGGAGGGGTCTCAGTAGTGATCCCTGGGGAACACCACTAGGGATGGGAACCCAACAGGAAACGTAATTATTAATGACTACTGCTTGCGACCGATTTTCCAGGTATGAGCAGAACCAACGGAAAAGATTATCTCTTATGCCAATGTTGTGAAGCTTGCTTTTAAGTATGGTGTGATCTATACGGTCAAAACATTTGGAATAGTCAGTGTATATAACGTCAGTTTGATTGTTATTACTATCCATTTCATTAGTCAGGTATTCGTTAAGGAGAATAAGGTTTGTATGTGTAGACCGTCCTTTTAAGAATCCATGTTGCGAGTTGCTGAAAGAAGTTTTTAAGGCAGACGAGACGTTCGAATATTTTGGCAATAACACAAAGCTTAGAGATAGGTCGATAATTGGTAACTTGTGAAATATCGCCTTTTTTATGTATGGGTGTTATGAAGGCCGACTTCCAGAGTTTAGGCACCGTACATGAATCAAGTGACTTTTTAAAAAGCAGGAAAACCGGAATAGCTATAGTTTGATAACATCGGATTAAACATTTTGGGTGTAAATAGTCATTTCCAGCTGATTTATTCGGGTCTAAGGTTTTTAGATAAGATTTCACTGATTCTAACTTAATTTCAATAGAATTTAGGAATGTTATTGAGTCACATGACGTGTTATCGTTAAAGGGGTGAGCGGGAGGTTGAGTAACATTATCTTGGCTAGAGTTGCTTGATGGGCATAGAAAAGACTCATGAAAGTAGTTAGAAAAGGCGTTGCAGATTGATTCCCCAGATGAGATAGTGGCACCATTATATTATATATAAGGTTACTCGGTAGAAAATTTGTTTTAGACCGATGCTTTACAAAACTCCAAAACTTCTTTGGATTTTGAGCGATGGATGATTCTGTCTCAGATAAATAATTGGAATAGCACTCCGACTCCACCTTTTTTACGCGATCACGCAACAGCTTGAAAGTAATTTGATCACTAATTCTACCATATTTTTTAAACTTTTTATGATACTTGTGTTTTTCTTTTATAAGGTGTTTAAGAGCATAATTGTACCAGATAGGATACTCACTGGGTTTAATTTGTTTTGAAGGTACATATTTTCTATGTAAGTTAGAGATAAAGTTGTAGAAAAAGTCCACGGAATCATCTAAAGATCTGTTTTCAAATTCTCTGTACTAGTCCATTTTAGAGATGTTGTCGTTGATAACACTGAAATCATAACGATTATAGTTATAGCAGTTAAATCGAGCTGGACTTAAAAAAGAGGAATTTGTTGGGACAAGTAATTCTATTGTAAGCGCCGGGTGATAGGAGTCGATAGGGACCAAGGGATCTAAGCATTCGCATACAGATACTTTTTGATTACATAGAACAAGGTCCAAGATTTTATTTTGAAAATTTGAGACACCGTTAAATTGATTTAATGAAAGAACATTGAGCTCATCGGTCAGTAAGTATTTTTGGGACATAATACCCTTCAGACGCATTGAACTCCCAACTAATTCCGCTTAGATTAAAATCACCTACAATCAAATACTTGTCGTCTGGGTATTTTAAGTTTATGTCGCTTACATTATTCAAAAAATTCGTTAGTTGATTAGAGAATGTATTAGTGAAACCAAGACTGCAAAGATACAAGACGCAAACATTTAGTTTCAGCGGTTTCGGATTATGCTGATTAGGTATGCAGATTGTCAGCCAGAGATCCTCGGCCGAGGATTGAAACATCGGTTGAATAGTAGCAGATAGATGTCTACTAGCGGCGATCAGTACACCGTCCCCCCTAGTTTGTCCAGTTAATTTATAATAATTGCAGTCGCGACGATAAACAATGTACCTAGTACTAAATAGCTCAGAATTTAGGTAGTCTTCGGTTAACCAGGTTTCCGTCAAGATAATTAAGTCATAGGAACTCAGGCTTACCTGTCGGTAAAAGTCTCCTGACTTCGTTCGGAGCCCACGAACATTTTGATAGTATATTGTAATTGAGTTATTATCACTTGTATCCACGATAAACAAACACAGTACCTAGAACTTATAAAGAATATTAATATCGTATGACAGTACACTAGAATATCATCTGTAGTTTAGTGATCAGCATAAAACTCATTCACACACTCAAACATTCTGAAAACAGAATCAAGTAAGTCGAATCGTCGACAAATATCGATAAAATATAATAATAGATGCGATTGTAATAGGTGGGTTGATTTAAATAATATTAGGTGCATTGATGGTATGATACGTGAGTGAGTATATTATTATATTAAGAAATTACAATAATATAATGAATGGAAGTATCAAAATGAAGCTGAATCGTGTTCGAGTCTCAAAAATATATTAATTTGCAGTGCCAATAAAATATTAGTAGGTAACATTATTTTAGTCACATCTGAATTGATACGAATCGTCGAAATGGAGACGTAACATTCGGATTGTCAATGTAGTCCAAGAATTTCGACCTCGGCGCAACAGATTCGCAGATCGTGAGTATAATAGGAAAATCTTGACCTACAGCCCGTTAGAGCTGACCTCCTCGAGTATGAAAGCCAGTTTACGTTTGTTCTGGCGTCGTGTGTCGTGTATTAACCGTATTACGCCTTTTATAACTTAACTAGCTTTTGCCTGCGGCTTCGCCAGCGTAAACACAACAGTGTAGTACTTTTGGGGATAAAAGGGAGGCTTTAGCCTAAACTACAACGACAAACGCAATCAGCACAGCTCTTCTAGGATAACGTAATATTACATTTACATGGGCCAAAAGAAACGAGACTTAGAAATCAAAATGTTGCCTTGAAATAGCTCCCCGAAATATGGCCGTTAAAAACCTCAACAGGTTTTCGGTCATACGTTTATTTTATTTCGTTTTTACATCGATTCGAGGTCAGATAGATGTCGCACGAGATCGGTGAGGTGGCAGACCCCAGAGCGGGTCACATTATACAAATTTCTACAAGGGTCATTACTCATTAGCAATCTCATTATATTCGCCGATGAACGATACCGACACATAGCGATCATTGCGGTAACGAATGTGTTCGGGATAAATACGATTGATTCCACTCGAGTTGAGCTCTCGATATTTCTTTGTAACATCTTCACTAATAATAAATTATATTCTCCTAGCACGATCGTTTCTCCTTCAACTATTTCTTATAAAGAATACACTACTTGTGTTCTAAGCTTCTTATTTTATACTTTCATAGTTCTTGTATTAAGTTTTTTTTTTCATTTTCCTAACAACTAAGTCCAGAACATAGCTAGTCAATACCAGAAAAAAAAATACATCAAACATGAGCGGTAAAGAGTACAGCTAAATATTGCGTTCCAAGTTTAAGCTTGTAAGTTATAATTTATAGTGAGACTCATTAGGTTTGCGTGCCTCGGCCTATAAATCCTTCCGTCTCAAATCTAAATTAAAATGAGATTTTACAGGGATTAAATATTTTAATGTTAATAAAAGGCCATTGTTTCATTTAATCTAACAAAACATGCCACAAATCCGCAGGGGCTAATGTAGCTCAAGTTGATGTTGATATTCTTGACAATTTTTATTTGGGCCCTTGCTGACAAATAATAAATAATAATACGTCTAATGACCGCTCTTCACGCGAGACCATGAGTGGATACTTTGATTGATAAACGTATAATATTACCTTTCTATAAATTTACTGTCGCATATATCGGTCATACCTACATCATAAGCCAACATAGACAGGCCACTAAAGAATATTAATATATTTCTGAGTACCACCGAAATCGCCATAAAATTATCTCCGAAACGTTAGAACTATATTTTATCAATCTGTATTAATGAAATTAATTATAATTATAATTAATTTCATGGTACAATTTTCTAAGGCCACCAAGCTGTTATCGGGTAGGTCATGCTAATACACCGACTGCAATACATTAATTTTCCCATAACCATTGCAAACTAAAGGTCAGCAGTTTCGTGACATACGATTACTATTGAAATGAAAAAAGAAGGTTCCACTGGCGAGATCGATAGCTAAAATTCACGTTTAAGTTGAATTCTTCACGATATAATAATATGTCGATATGATAGGTCACACGAATTGATTTAACGGGCGTCCCGAACTGTTTTATATTCCTCCTGCTCCCGAACACACCTCTTTATTTTCAATTCTATTAAAATATACTTGACACAGCGGGGGCGATTGATCAGATCTATATAAAGTAGTTCGAGAGAGCTGGGGAGTTTTCATAAGCGACTCATTTATTTGCCGCCAATATAAGACGATTAAAATAGATACGAAGTCACGATTTTCGAATATAATGTAGGAAACTAGGACATAATATATCAATTCCTATCTGTAAGATATCTGTAAGAACGGGTTGCAAGTTTTTGGCATGGAGCTCCACGGAATAGAAGCTAATAGCACAGCCAGAGAATTCAGTTTGGCAGATGAAGCTATGTATCGTAATAAGTTGGCAGCGCGTACATTACTTAAGCTCATCCGATTATATGAAATGGATTGGGAGATCGCGCGATCCGGATCGTTTCGCTATTCAGGTATTCATGAATCAGCCGACATTAGCCTGCTACGCATACGCATACGCGCAGTTGAAAATTAATATTAATTTATGGGGTATCTCCGTTAACCGTAAACTTAAATAAAAGGTGGCAAGACATTTAATATGGAAGAGGATTGACACCATGGTCACACAGGCAATCTGCGTTAGAGAACAATATACGACTCAGACACGAAAAAGTGAAATACTTCTTTGGATAGTGATTTCGGGCTCAAAATTTTTAAAGAATATATTAAAATCACCCTGGTAAATACAACTTTTAATAATTGGGGACCTAAGCACGCGGCGCTCTATATAGCCGTTAACCCTGATCGCATGAAACTTCGTACTCAGACGGGGCATGGCAATTAAAGCTTTCGCCAACTAGCGTTCTGCTTACTTTGTCATTATCGGATTAGATCGTTACAAACTTGAGCGGAGGGTTGTTCGGGGATCGGGAACAACCGCGGTTTATCGACCGTCACATTGTCTTGAATCTCAACCAATTTGTAGTAAAACCTTATTTCCATACCATATTTATAATTATGATAACAATACGTATACTTTTTATACGTGATGAATTAAGACAGTGATCATAAAAACTACGCTAAAAATATATATTTTTTTAATTTCAAAATATGTGTTCATCATGTACATAGGCTGTTATTTATGTATCCGGAACTGGCCACTTACAAGAACAATATTTAAAAAGTAATTACAACATTTGAAAATAGAACTCTTTGGTTGAAGAATACATTTTGTTTCATGTGACTGTCAATTATTTTTCCATTGTGGCGTCATTTTGAAAATTGCGTGTCTTCATTTGCCATGGATTTAACGCGTGAACATTTTCGTGCAATGATTTACTACGATTTTCGGCGTGGGCTAAACCAACAACAGTGCTTTATTCAACTCACCGCAACTTTTAAAGATGAAGCACCATCAAAAACCACTGTTTATCACTGGTACAGTGAGTTTAATCGTGGGCGGTCTATGCTCACGGATGAAAATAAAGAAGGTCGCCCAAAAACAGCTGTTGTCCCACAAAATATAGATGCTGTGCGGGAACTAATAATGCGTGATCGTCATGTTACATATCGCGAGATAGAGGCGTCCTTAGGCATAAGTATGACGAGCATACATAAGATATTACACGAACATTTGGCTGTAAAAAAATATGTTCGCGTTGGATTCCGCACAACTTGACAATCGATCAAAAACGGGCTCGTGTCGATTGGTGCAAAAAAATGATAAAAAAATACAACCGTGGTACGTCAAAAGCCGTTTATAATATCTACACAGGTGATGAATCTTGGATCTATGCATATGACCCCGAAACTAAACAACAGTCAACGGTGTGGGTGTTCCAAGATGAGCCGAAACCAACAAAAGTTACTCGTGCAAAAAGTACTTTGAAGCAAATGGTCGCCTGTTTTTTTGGAATTAATGGACATGTGGCTACAGTGCCATTAGAGAATCGTAAAACGGTTAATTCTGAATGGTATACGACCATTTGTTTACCAGAAGTCTTTGAAGAAATAAGAAAGGACAACCGACAACGCAGAATCATATTACATCACGACAATGCTAGCTGTCACACCTCAGCTGAAACAACTCAGTTTTTGGAGGGTCAAAAGATCGAATTGACTGGTCATCCGCCGTACAGCCCTGATTTGGCACCTAACGATTTCTTTTTATTTCCATACGCGAAGAACAAATTACGTGGTCAACGTTTTTCGAGCCGCGAAGAGGCTGTTGATGCGTTCAAAATGCACGTTTTGGAGATGCCTCAATCAGAATGGAAAAAGTGCTATGAAAATTGGTTCCAGCGTATGCAAAAATGTGTCGATCATCGCGGCGAATATTTTGAAAAGCAATAAAACCATATTAAATGATATATGTTTGTTTCTTTTTTTAATTCCGGATACATAAATAGCAGCCCTCGTAGTATGAAAAGTAGCAGGTCACTGTACCCACATTGTGTATAGAAACTGTCAATAACCTTTCAATGATAAAACATCCATTACTGCGGTTATTAATACACAAAGCGAATCCACAACGACTGTTTATATTCACAAAGGCTCCTCAATTTATTTATTTACACTAAATACATACCCATTAGTAATTTCACTGCGTTGCACTTTATTATTGTATTATGAATTGACGTCATACTCGTAAGCCATTTTTAAACTGTTTATGGTCGGAGCGCACGAAACACTTACATGTAACTTAACAATGTATACTTTACGTCAGCCGGTGAGTAAGCGACTGCTCAATAATATAACTTCGACCGCCGAGGTTCCTACTGCTGGAGGGAGGTTTTATTTCAATAAGGGAATGGGATGACTGGAACATTAAAACATTTATTATAGGGAAACATGGTCGCTTGCCTGACAAAGATTCTTGTCGCACCTTACGGGTTGTCCAGTGTCCACATCTCCACGTAACGACATTTATGTGACGTTACATTTATGTGACAATAGATAGCAAAACTAGCCATAGAAAATCTACCCCTGCATCTCCCACACGGCCTATCCATATCTCCAGGCCACGTCACGACGTCGTCAACGTGGAACGGTGCGGTAACGTGGCACGGTACGTTGACGTGATATGAAAATTTACGTCAACGTAACGTGAAAATGCACGTCACGGTGTAACAAGGCCCCTCAAATAAGTTCAAGCAATTGCAGTCACGTCGCTGTAATTACTTTCTTTGATATATTTTATCAAAAACAAAAAAAAACTTGCAAACATCGGCTTAATCGTTTTGAAATAATAAAATCGTTGAAAATTCGAGCCGTATCGAATCGTAATACGAATCGCTAAAGTCAGGTTTGTTTGTTGAGGTTTCACATAGTCGACAAAACCGAAATACCGCTCGTTTTTCAACTCCCGTGTACATTGTACAACATCGGTGAAATGTTTAGCAACTTGGTTACATTTCCAATTGTTCGGTGTCCGCGGTCAGTTCGGTCAGGTTCACATCAGGCTGCTGCCAGAACGATGGGATGGAAAACAGGGAACGAACTTTGTACCCGTTTAGTCCATCATACGGGTTAGGGCCGGGACACAAAAACACGATACGACGTCGTACGTCGTATCGTGTTACACGATCATCCCGTCGTTCTGACCAGAGTGAGAACTGAAATGACGTGAAAACACGCGCCTTCGTCTTACCATCACGCCTCGGAGGTAACACGACCAATAATTTCAGACGCACGTCACTTGCCAAACATTCAATTTCCACATGTTATACAATATACACATACAATATACGTCAGTCGAGAGATTTGCGCCGTCTAATTCCATGTGTGATTAATTACGCGTTTGATGTGAGGCGACGCGTTTTCAATCAGCAAGAAGCCGAGTCGAGTTCAGACAGAGTACAGATGTATTCCGCACGTAAGAGTTATCGATCGCATACAAAGTTACGCCTAGTTCCCTCGGCGTCGTAAAACGTGGCGAAATTACAAGGCCAGCCTCCACGTCCCCGTTATGAAGACCTCCGCAATTATATAAGCACGTATACACTATACACTTACTATTCGTCACGTCTAGCTCGGGACTCCATTTACACCAATAAAGGCTTCAGTTGGCACTTAAGTCTCGAGCACCGCAGCTTGAACGTCAAATATCTCGAAAGTAGGAAAGAAACGTTTCAAAGTCGTGCTGCCATACTTTGAAGCCGATATAGCCGAAGGTATAGCTGCTGCTGAATAAGCTGAGCAGAAAAATTTACGCAAAGCTTAGATTTTTTTAAAGCAAGGATTTAGTCTTTCAACTGTTAAGACTTAAGAGTATCAGTATAACACTCGACAGTCAGTAAGTACTAAAATCGGCGGATGGGTCATAATATTTTGCTTCGTGTGAGACGTGAGTTCATGAAAATATAAACTCACACGTAAAAAGCACATAGTGATTAGCAGAGACGAGTCTATTGTTTAATTAGAGACATTAGGTGTTGAAAGTTTAATGTGTTTTTCACGTGACCCATATAATTAAAGCGGTTAATGGTCGCAAATGGTTCAAATTAACCATCAAACATTTAATACAATTACCTTTACACTTTGAAACCTTCTCAAGGACGTTTCTTGAATGTAAATTCTTTTGTTTTTTGCTAGCAGCAGAAACGTAATATAATTAAAAAGAACTAGTTGTAACGAAGAAATTATTAAAATACTACAGTGGTTTCACTGTGCGTTTGCAAATCTTGATCCATTTGTAAAGAGGTCGAAGAACTTCAAAAACATAGAGGCTAGCAAATTTTGGCGTTAGATACTAATAAAAAATGACAAGATTATTCAGGAAAAATTGAAGCGCTTTAGGCCGTCCCAAGCGATTTATAAGACTTTATCATATAATATGTAATAGATGTGGGTGAAGTGATATGACTACTTCAGTACTTTGACTCACGCAAAGACGGCAGAAAATGAATTTCTGAGAGAATATACTAAGGGCCTGTTTCACCACTTCCTGATAAGTACCGGATAGGCTATCCACCACTTAAATTGACAGATAGAGTATGGAGAATCTGTCAAAAAAGTTGTGGATAGCCTATCCAGCACTTTATCAGGAAGTGGTGAAACAGGCCCTAAAGATTGAAATCTTCATCTAATGAACGATATTATTTTTGACAATATTTCTTCTGGGTGATCAAATTATTTTTATCCTGACTCCGGATGTCGGAACATGGTTGAAGTAAAAGGTACAAAAGCAAAAATACGTTAATTGCAGTAAATATTTTGAAAGTCTTCTAGCTGTAAAAGATAAAACTGTTGATCGATCAATGAACAATGGCACGTCTTGGTTCTATCAGCAGGTTGGAGTCATTAGCAGGCACAGGAGTCGACGTTTTGACAGCAGACAGTAAATGCTTAATTCGCTGTTCATTTCGAGTTAATACACTTTCCATAATATTCGATTATAATAATTATGACGTTTATTAAACCTTACAAATTAATGATTTAACAGAATTTTTTCAGCTATAGAGATAAGTTTTGCAAGCAAACAGTTTTTGTTGAAAGAATTTTTAATCGGTAGTCGCTACAGTATTTTGATTTTTGTAGCATGGAACGAAAAATGAAAAAAAAATCTATTCAGTATTTACTGAACAGAATACACGAATCTCTGGCAGGCGCATATAACGCTGCGGCAAATTTTTCTCGTTGGAATCAATTTTATTATAAAATGGAATTACTCGGAGCGTTATAAATAGGTACATTAGAATTCTATCATTGAACGAGGGTACGATCCCAGAATTACAATAAAACACAAAAGGGTAGGCAGCATCATTACACGATGGAAACGTTTCTTTTTATTTTACTGCCATCAATTTCCAACACATACCTTTTACGCACGTACAATCCTACCCACATTCAGAAGAAACACGAGTCGGATTGGAAAGGGTAAATTAGACATTAGAATCTTTAATACGATTAAGATTATGGTTATGATTACAATAATGGAAATGACGATGACAGCCTTGGACAATAACGTGAAATGATTTTATGGATCAAATGTCTTCTAATATGTAACAAAATATAATATAACATCGCAAAATACTCTATTTAACAAGCAAACTCCCCACACGCAGGTGAACTTGCAATTAGAGGTATAAATATGTAAATAGTGTTTTCAGCTTCGTACTGTGGCAAAACGTAATGTCGGCAATTAAGAGTCGTGTGAATAGCTGTTATTTGGCAAATCATCGCCCACTTGCATATTCAAACATGTATTTAAAAGTACACCTAGTCTGTATTCAAGTGGACTAACTATCCGAAGGTCCAAAGTAGCGTTAGAAGCTTCCGCAATCCTGAAAAAATGCAATAAAACAAGCCAGGAAAACAAAATAAATAGAGACCGAGCCGAGTCGTTCGTTTAAAAAATGAATCAATACATTATGAGGAGACCCCGCTGACCTTTCAGTTTTACTACCCGGAGATTTCCCTGGGAATGTTAATGCGTTAGCGCTCGTAAAACGGAACCAATCTTCCAAAGCATAAATTAAGCTTTCACTCCTATACACCTAGCAGTTAATCTGTAGTGCGGGAAGCTATATAATTCAAATAAAAGAAGCCATATTCTAGGAGCGACGTAATTTTTGGGAGGGCACCGTCGATCCCATTATATTTTCCTGAAAATCAAATTCGGCCGAACCGAAGCGGGACGAAGCGGCGCGGGATAATCCCCGGGCGTAAATTTAGAAAGGTTAGGTGAGAGTAGACACATTGTTACGATATTTGACGCGAAATATCCCGCTGTTTCACTGTTGCGTCTGAACGTTTGCATATATTTATGTCGCAGGGAAAAGAGGATATCAGGGATTTCACGATATACATAGGGATATCACGAACTCCCGGTAGATGCCGAATACTCTTGTTTGTTACGTCTTCTTACTAAAAATATCTGGTGATATGTCATTTCACTAAACTAAATCTAGTGAAATGTCAGAAACGCGGATCCCGCCGAATAAAAATCGAGCCACTCATTTCTCTCGCTCGCTCTAGTTCCCACACGTGACACGGGCACTAGTGGAAGTGAAACAAATGCGTCGCTCGAGCTGGCGCGGCTCGTCTAGCTTGGAGACAGACAGACAGACTTACACCCGGTTTCTGAAAGGTCTGTCAAATCACTGATCAACTAACACTGCTGTTAATTTAGCATGGATGTCAAATCAATTTGAGTTTCTGATACATTGATCAGCCGAAAATTAACTAATCTATGATCATTTTTAATTTGACTAGCGATTTGTTATTTTTCGTTCATTACTTCACTATTAACTATCAAAAATGCCAATGAAATGTCAAAAAAAGGAATTGCAGACTGTCATTGATATCAAAAATGTTCTGGGAATTTCAAATCTGATGTTTTCTGAAACATTGATCAGACGAAAATTAACTAATCTGTGATCATTTTGATTTGACATGCGATTTGTTTATTTTCGTTCATTTGTCAGAATTTTGATTTTCAATTTTTCAGACGTTATCGATTCCTAAATTCTTCTTCATTATAGAAATGAAATTGATTATAATATACATTTTTTGAAAATAAAACGAGTATTCAAATAAAACAGTTTATTTGCATTATCGAAGTATTATTAAAACTTCATAATAAATGTGTTAACAAACCTTATAGTAACGTAGGTTCAAAGAGAAAATGTAGATTTACATAAAAAATCAATTGAATTCATAAGTTAATTCACCCACAATTACCGATTAGTTGACACATCTTTTGACAAACGTTTAATCTATGATCACGGCTTGACAAGCGTTTCAGAAACCCAAAATGGCGGTTGACATATGATTCTCGAGTCAAATTGAACAGCCGTGTCAACTGACGCGCTGATCAAATTAAACTAACTAATCATGCTTCTAGCAACCCAATTGGTACTTGACAAGAGATTTAACAGGCGATTAGTTAATTTTAGTGTTGATCAGCCTTTCAGAAACCGGGTGTAACCTTTGGGTACGGAACCGTAAAAACTAGGATAATCGAAGAGCTGGAGTACCTGTAGTATAGTCTGTTCACTAGGAAATGTCCAGATTCCACTCGAGAAAGGATAATGTTTTGCTATTGTTTGTTGAATTGCCGATAGTAAAACCAGTTTGCCGCCGACCACGTGCATCTGCAATACTCGGAACGACTGACCTTGATCCTTTTTATATGCATTTTCTACCTACGAGCGCTTCAACAAAAGTTAAACCTTTTCTAGTCAGTAATATTTGTTATACCTTACGAGTAAGTCGAGTGTTAGAAATCAATCCTTTTTAGTATAAATAAATAAATAAAAATAAAATATATTTATTTCAGGCACACGGCCCATAAAAAATATTAGTAAATGTGTTAGTAACAATCAATGACTTAACCTATATTAGTGTTGTTAGTATTTAATAGAAGGTAGGTATATGTTTAAGTTATTTTATGCCCAGTGCTACTTCAACCCAGTGCCTTTGAATAGGGCAATCTGGTCTGCAGGCAATCGCTTTTAGAATGCTGTTCCGAGAACCGCGAACACGTTGCAGCAGTGAGACGGCTTTTTTGCGCATGATAGCGTGAAAGCCATCCGTACGGGCCTCGGCAAACATTCCTGACGCACTACAGCGCCACGGTAGTCGCAACAGCATCCTAAAAGCGTTGTTATACTGTACGCGCAGAACGTTGTAGGCTCGACTCGTGTATGTCACCCACAGGCCGCTCGTATAAAAAGACTGACAGAACGCCTTAAATAGAGTTATTTTGACGTCTGCAGTGGAGCGAGCAAACCTGCGGGCGAGCATATTGCTTCTCACCGCCAACGCTCTGCGCTCCCGCTCTATGTCAGAATCATCCCGTAGGTCACTTGTCACAACATGACCGAGATACTTAAAGCTATCGACGACTTTAAGAGCCACCCCATTGAGATAGACTGGAGGCGCACGCCGGGGCTGTTGTTTTGGGGCCTTGAATATGAGTATTTCACTCTTATTTGAGTTATATTTGAGGCCGTGCGCCTCCGCGTATCTCTCACACATCGACAAGAGCTCTCTAAGTCCGCTTATCGAGGGACTGAGCAGAACCATGTCGTCCGCGTAGCTTATGTTGTTGACACACACTCCGTCTATGTGGCAGCCGACATGAGTGCTGCTCAGTTCCTCGATAAGTCGATTTACATAAAGGTTGAACAGTAAGGGGGAGCTCAACCCCCCCTGCCTCAAGCCACAGTCCATTCTGTACTCATCCGACAGAGTACAGACCCATCTCACTCGGTTTGTCTGGTAAGCATACCAGTATTTGAAGAGGGCGGTGTACTGGCCAGGCACACCCGAGCTCCTCAGCTTGTTCCACAGGATATCATAGGCAACCAGGTCAAAAGCCCTCGACAAGTCGAGGAAGCACGCGTATACCGGCGTCCTCCTTGCGGTGTAATACTTGACAGTATGTTTAAGGCAAAGAATGGCACTCTCAGTCGATACTCCTGCCCTAAAGCCGAACTGAGCATCGCTGACTTCGATATACTCCGTAAGAAAGCCATTTAACACACTGTCAAGTATCTTCGCCGCGGTAGTAGCGAGAGAGATGGGCCGGTAGTTATTCATATCGGATGTGTCGCCTGTTTTATTCTTCACTACAGGTACCACCAGCGTACGCATAAGTGGTTCAGGCAAGTAGGTGTGGCCTATGCATAGAGTGAAGAACAGTGACAAAACTCGCGGCAAATGAACTCCCGCATATTTAAAATGTTCAATACTGAGACCATCATGTCCCGGGGATTTTCCTCGTTGCATTTTGGAGATTATTCTGGACACTAATTTTGCTGGTATTTTAGTGTTCCGATTACTCATCATGGTCTCAGTATCGTTCATTCCCGGACAGGACGAAGTCAGGGGCGAGCGCACAGTGAAATGCACCCTGAAAGCGTCCGCTACCTGCTTGTGGTCAGTAACACCGCCAACGCACACGGGGAGGCTGGGCTTAGTATTCATTTTATTTGTCGTTTTCCAGAAGTTCTTAAAGTCTTTACTATGGTGATTAGTAGCGAGGATATTCATTTTAATTTGTTCCTGCCTGTTCTGACACCACCTCAATTTGGCCTTGAAACGTCTTCTAGCCTCAACCATCTCGCTATGAACACTGCCACTTGAGGGTCGACCGGCTAATACCCATAATTGAAACTTAAGCCGAGCCTCACCGTGCAGGCCGGCGACGTACCTATTCCATCCAGTTATATAGCCACCTCTTCGCTTACATATTTTATTTGTATGCGTGAGTGTAGCCGCGCGCGACAATGTGGCAATAATATTACTATACATTTCATCAAGAGCCGAGCGATGTTCTATGCAGGTACAAAACCGGTCACAGCACTCGCTCAGCTGCTGAGGAATGTCTACCAATCTCAAAACTGAGTTACAGATGTTTTGGTAGTCACTAATCTGCTGCGCCGACCTCTCACCCCATACAACATAGTTATTCACCTTGTTATATAACTCATTACATACACTTTTAGATTTTATTTTATGTAAGTCACATTCTACTACTAGAGGAAAGTGATCGGACCAATACACGTCATACAAAACACTCACGCTCATTATGGACAAACGCGCTGATTCTGTTACGATACAGTGGTCCAGCCACCTGTTACAGCCGTGTGATTCACTTGTAAAAGTGTAAGTAGTCCTATCACACATATTCATGTCTACACATAACCAGTTCTGATCTAAGCAAAAATGTATCATTTCATTATGAAATAGTTCATTTGGATGAGCATTAAAATCGCCTATAATGTAAAAAGCCTCAATTCCATTATTTTCCTCCATCTCTATTATCGATCGAATATCACTGAGACATGACGTAAACTCCGGAAGATTGTCAATCGAGTTCGTGGGCATGTAGACGCTAAATATGACTATAGATCTACTACTTACAGTTATGTTGATCGCACACACTCGCACGTTATTACACTCAATAGGCACTACCGAGTCGAAAACACTCTTACGCCACAGCAGGGCCACGCCACCGTGCGGCCTGCCGCTCAGCAGACCCGCTCCCGTGTCCACGGCCGACGTCCCGGTGCACCCGAAGTCGTCGTCAATAGCACTCAGCAGCGGCAGATCGTGCGGCAGCAGCCAGGTTTCTTGGAGGGCGACCACGTCCGCCAGCTGACACAATGACCGCACACCATCCATCGATCTCTTCAGTGATTTACAATTATAGCTTATGACCTTACTTAGACTGCCCATTTTGGTCAATATTCTCTTCAATATTCTTCCTACTACTCATAGGAAACTGCACAAATCTCCTAAATGACACTCCAGACGGCCATAATTTATCATTTAGAAATGTATCAATTTTATATTTTGTCACGAACACTTTATAGGCATTATAATCTTTTTCATGTTTCATTATAATTTTGGAGAGTGTAACTCGCTCCTGTGTCTTTTCGTATATATAACTTATAATATCCTGCTCGGATACATCCTTATGTACATTAGATATGTAAAGAGGTACTTTCGTATCAGCCGCTCTAAACTGAAAATTATTTGCCTCCATATCAACTAATGCACTACCTTTCTGACTTATGAACTTCGACTTACGATTATTTCGTTTCCGCTTCTGTACTAAGGTCCAATTTTCGTCGGTATTAATCTGATTTTTAGAGCTATTATTTCTCTGAATTACCTCCGAGAATGACATAGGTTTGTCAGCTGATCGTACCGTTTGTTTACATGCCATCGGCGCGTGCGCTGGCTCGCGCTGCCGCTCGCCTGCACTCGTTATCTCGTTCATAATAACAATATCAATGTTATCAGCTGTAGGTTCGCTCGCCGGGATCGGTGACGATACAGGTGGCGGCCGCTGCAGGTGTGAACGGGATGGCGAATTCGTTGCATCGCGCTCGATGACGTCGTCGTTATCGATGCTTAATGTAGGTAGTGCCATCGGTCCGCTGTCGAAATGTTTAAAAGTACCTCTTTTGTGCATGTTAACATTCCTTTCTTGAAATTCAAAGGACGCGTTTTTCGAATATTTATTAATTCGATCATTAAGTTCACTCTTAGTGGCATATTCGTGACGAAAATCTTGAACGTTTTTCTCAAGTAGAACTATCCTCTTTAGCAACGCCGTAACGTCTATGTGATCAAACGTTACGGGAGGCAATTTTTCTAACTTCCTGGCCACAAAGATAGGAATCTCTTCGGGGTCTGTCTCCTTAAGTAGACATATGATGTCTTCCAGATCTCGAAGGGTTTTTCCTTCTCGTTTTCGTGTTGTTGGTCGCTTGCTTAGCGATTCAAACAATAACGACTTCGCTGTTTTTATATCCACCGTACTGAACGCACTTTCGCAAATTTGTACTAGGCTTTGTTCGTCCATAACATTTATTTTATTTTGTATAAATGCTAACACCTCACAGATCACAATATTGCATGTAGCACATTTAACAGTTTTAGAAACGTTATCCATTTTGTTCGCACGGGTGCAAGACCTGCATGCGCACGCGTACGCGGTTCACACCTGTATAATAAGCGAAGTTTTATTAAAAAAAGTGTAGTGTTAAAATGTTCAGACCGTGCGAAAGCGAATCGGCTGGTGATATAAATGAAACCTCAGATTTATTTGACAAACATTTAAGTGTCGATTCAAACATTATTATTTTTAATGTGTATAAAATTCTTTTCTCCGATTTTTCAATTCTTCAGAATTTACATGATAATTTCATCAAGTATCAACACTGCTGGATTGCTCTAACTCTTAAGTGGCGGCAAAGTGGTTTTACTATCGGCAATTCAACAAACAATAACAAAACATTATCCTTTCTCGAGTGGAATCTGGACATTTCCTAGTGAACAGACTATACCTGTGCCTGTACAAGAGCCTAACCAAACTAAAGATCGACATGCCACCTTTACAAAAAATATTCAACTTGGTCGGCCGCTTCATTTGACGTCAAAAATCAAAGGTCTGAAGTATCTGATGAAGAACCCTCAGCTGGTTTCAACTGTATGATTCAGATTTCAGAAATATGGTGATGCCCCCTCAGATCTGCTATAGTTGCATTATACGTGTGATAATAATAATAATAACTCCCACTCTGGTTTTGGTGACGGTGGCCGGTTTCATTGAAACCAGGCCAAGAGCAATTTTATAGTGCCCAAGTGTGTGCGCAGTACACAAGAGCAATATCTTTATTCCTTTACTCGCATAACCCGGTGGGACGGAAGACTGACACGACCGGCGAGAGATCAGGCCCAGGACCGACTTTTTACATGCCCATCCGACGCATGGATCATCTAACATCTTACTTGTCAGATTCAGATGTTAGATGATCCTATCAAAGTACCCGTGTGTATACTAGAGCAAGCGAGAGAAATGCGTGGCTTGACTTTTATTCGGCGGTGTCCGCTTTTCTGACGTTTCACTCGATTCAGTTTAGTGAAATGACATATCACTAGATATTTTTAGTAAGAAGACGTAACAAACAAGAATATTCGGCATCTACCGGGAGTTCGTGATATCCCTAGGGGATATCGTGAAATCCCTGATATCCTCTTTTCCCTGCGACATTTATATACTGATTACCGACCCTCCCGCGGGACTCGCGAGTCACGACCGAAGCGTTAACCGCGAGACCAATGGCTCTGCTCGAAATACATTAGGTATATTTTTTCCATAACTTAGGTAATAAGTAAGAATCAGTTATCTTTTGATTACTTAGTACAAGTTTTTACATATAATATCACAAAAACAAGCCTGCTTTACTAATTCTTCTTATTGGTAGTGAGTTAATCACCGGTAGGTCGTTACGTCAGAATGTTCCAAAAAAAAGACGGGTTGCACTCCGGGAGTGCCGGCAGAAGCGAAAACTTGATTATTGACGTTGTGCATTTTTAACCCATTTTTTATGAAAATCGATTTTTAAAAAATCGTTTTTTTTTAATTAATCGAAACCCTTACAATTCAAGTTCGAGTTTTCGAGTTTTCGAGTTTTCGAGTTCGAGTTCGAGTTCGGGTTCGAGTTCGGGTTCGAGTTCGAGTTCGACACAAAACACTACTCTCCAACCGTCTTACGGTTTTCGAGTTTTCGAGTTCGAGTTCGAGTTCGACACAAAACACTACTCTCCAACCGTCTTACGGTTTTTCTATGGTTTTCCGATAAACACGAAAATCTGACGCGAGTTTCACAGTTTTTACCCATGCCACAAAAGTGCTCAACGCCGCTAAAGAAGTTTTCACTTCAAAAATACCATACTGAAATATGCGTGTTAAAATATATTATGTAAGTATAGAATTTTATGGCATCACAAATAGATGTGAGTGATAGAATCAGCATGGATACGTATGCTCTATTTTTCGATGCGGAGAACGTCGTCCATATGTGTATTACATAGGCTGCTATTTATGTATCCGGAACTGGCCACTTACAAGAACAATATTTAAAAAGTAATTACAACATTTGAAAATAGAACTCTTTGGTTGAAGAATACATTTCGTTTCATGTGACTGTCAATTATTTTTCCATTGTGGCCTCATTTTGAAAATTGCGTGTCTTCATTTGCCATGGATTTAACGCGTGAACATTTTCGTGCAATGATTTACTACGATTTTCGGCGTGGGCTAAATCAACAACAGTGCTTTATTCAACTCACCGCAACTTTTGGAGATGAAGCACCATCAAAAACCACTGTTTATCACTGGTACAGTGAGTTTAATCGTGGGCGGTCTATGCTCACGGATGAAAATAAAGAAGGTCGCCCAAAAACAGCTGTTGTCCCACAAAATATAGATGCTGTGCGGGAACTAATAATGCGTGATCGTCATGTTACATATCGCGAGATAGAGGCGTCCTTAGGCATAAGTATGACGAGCATACATAAGATATTACACGAACATTTGGCTGTAAAAAAAATATGTTCGCGTTGGATTCCGCACAACTTGACAATCGATCAAAAACGGGCTCGTGTCGATTGGTGCAAAAAAATGATAAAAAAATACAACCGTGGTACGTCAAAAGCCGTTTATAATATCTACACAGGTGATGAATCTTGGATCTATGCATATGACCCCGAAACTAAACAACAGTCAACGGTGTGGGTGTTCCAAGATGAGCCGAAACCAACAAAAGTTACTCGTGCAAAAAGTACTTTGAAGCAAATGGTCGCCTGTTTTTTTGGAATTAATGGACATGTGGCTACAGTGCCATTAGAGAATCGTAAAACGGTTAATTCTGAATGGTATACGACCATTTGTTTACCAGAAGTCTTTGAAGAAATAAGAAAGGACAACCGACAACTCAGAATCATATTACATCACGACAATGCTAGCTGTCACACCTCAGCTGAAACAACTCAGTTTTTGGAGGGTCAAAAGATCGAATTGACTGGTCATCCGCCGTACAGCCCTGATTTGGCACCTAACGATTTCTTTTTATTTCCATACGCGAAGAACAAATTACGTGGTCAACGTTTTTCGAGCCGCGAAGAGGCTGTTGATGCGTTCAAAATGCACGTTTTGAAGATACCTCAATCAGAATGGAAAAAGTGCTATGAAAATTGGTTCCAGCGTATGCAAAAGTGTGTCGATCATCGCGGCGAATATTTTGAAAAGCAATAAAACCATATTAAATGATATATGTTTGTTTCTTTTTTTAATTCCGGATACATAAATAGCAGCCCTCGTATGTAAGATGGCTGGAATAGGCGATAATCTAGAATCAAGTTGGTCATTTTCTACCTCTATGACGTTGTTGTTCAAGCTCAATACTACGAAAGAATTTGGGAGGTATACCGCTTTAGTAATGTTGACTCTAGGATTATCTTTATTTGTCACTGGCCATAATTTCGTTTCGTGTTGACGTGGCATGAGTGACGCATGGATGTTCCTTGTTCATACTTCATAGGAATTATTTTCATATCAAAAATAATAAAGTTCTGTAACTCGCCTCGTCGCTTGGACCATAGTCATAAGACCCATTCTCCACGGGCGACGGAAACTAGCAAATTAGAAAATTAATTATTCAATTAATGCACGTACTTATACGATATGGTCATTGCATGGTCATCTAAAATCACATGAATATCAAATCCCTTTTAATGAATTAATTTTGTCACCTAGATCATAGCCATAGTATTAGACCGAGACACGCGTGCAGACATAACTAATCGTATTAAAACATCCACGAGGACCAACATGAACTTTATTTTTCACTTCGAGTTGAAAGGAAAATAATAATTTAAATGACGGAAACTGACTATAATTAAATGTACATAATATACTAGAATATATTATGTAAATGTGTTTTCAGTGTAATTAGTGAAACATACGTGTCTTTAATGCTGAAATAATAATTTGCAATCGCTCGCGGAAATATCGGAATATCGGCTGGCGATTCGCAGTGAAAATAATTGGACGGGATTTCGATCGTCGCGGGATTTTCACTAATTTGAAGCGGGGTATTCTGTTGCTTTTGTGAAACTGACATATTCATTATCAAATCTCTACATTTTATTTTACTATGTATTTGTCGGTGGTTATATTTTGTATAAAATAATTCATTATAAGCAATCGTATTGGCATCGTATGTATTGTAGACATAATATTATCTTAATAATATGCTTAAGATACCCAACTAACAAAAATTGTTCTTGTAGTGGCTTATATAGCCAAAAATAATATTCTTATAGGAGTCGTATTATCGCTAATAAGGGTGTATTTGGGCACAATTTATAAGGATAATAACCTTATACCCTCCTTATAGTTGCTTTATTGTCCGCTTTTTTCCTTATACGTGTTATATAATGACCAAGAACAAGGTACTTCAACTTATAAGAAACATATAGAAAGCGTTAATACGGGCGATCACCCTTATACGTGTTATATTATTGTCCGCTACAAGGGAGTTAAATTCCGTTTGCCCTTTTTGCCGTCATAAGTGATTTACATTTTCGCAACAGCTTGGAGAAGAAATAGTAACGTCAGCCATTTTACTGTCAAGTAAACGATAAGTCATTATTTTATGTACAGTTTATTTTACTGATTTAGTGCACGTTTATAGTGAAAAGTGTATGGGAATTAAAATGCATGATAAAATGTGATACGCTGTGTGTTTTGGTATCAACTCGCCCTTGAATTTAAGCTGTTTTTTGTGCTAAAAACGTCATTAATTATTGAGTCAAGTCATATACAGTGCTTTTAAAAGAACAACAGGAATCACACATCGTCTATAAGGAGTCTATGAGAGTAAAGACTTAATAAAGGCATCAATTGTTTCTTATGATATCGCCATTTTACATATCGTTAGGGTTCCTTTCACACTAACAAAATCGCACCTAGCTAGTGTTATTCCCGTATATTATATATAAAAATGTTTTTTTTCCACTGTAGTTGGGTTGGCCGAAAGATACCTCTTTTTATGGATACTTTAGCTCACTTTTGCGCACTAGTTTTGATTTTGAAATATTATTAAAAATACGTGATTATCAAATTAATTGTTTTATTTTTTACTTTTCGTCTGTAACCATCGCTCCTTTTCAACTTCTTCCACAGTTTTGAATCCCTTTTTAGGGTTCCGTACCCAAAGGGTAAAACAGGACCCTATTACTAAGACTTCGTTATCTGTCCGCCTGTCTGTCTATCTGTCTGTCTCCAGGCTGTATTTCAAGAACCGCAATAGCTACAATTTTGAAATTTGTCGGGATTGTATGCATTTATTGCCACTATAACAACAAATACATAAAATAAAATAAAATTAATACATATGATATCTAAGGGGGCTCCTATACAGCAAACATGTTTTTTTCGCTTTTATTGCTTGTCAATAATGGTAACAGGTAGGCACCTGAAATTTACACAAAGGCCTAAAAACTTAAAAAAAAATTTGGCCTTTTTTTGTTCTATGAAAGTACGGAACCCTTCGTGCACAGGTCCGACTCGCACTTGGCCGATCATTCCGCTCCGCAAGAAATTCACACAATCTGTTGTACGTTTAGAATGGCGAATTTAGTTATGTAAAGCATTTTAATGTAACCTTAAAGAGAATAATATCTTTATAATCACTGTTTAAGGGAATGTGGATTGCTTTCATCCTTGTTAAGGTCATATAAAATGTTAGCATTCGTTTGTTGGATAGATGTCTTATTATATGCCCCTATAAGTTAAAAGCATTATTAGTTACCTTGTGCATTACTTTTATAAGAATAATTGACCATATTAAAAGCTTTATATATATATATATATATATATATATATATATATATATATATATATATATATATATATATATATATATATATATATATATATATGAATATTATAATTTTTACTTTTTTATTAAACTTTGAATATTATAAGGCTAAAAAGCAATGTAAATAGCCACTATAAGATGAACATATTTCGAAGCCTTATAGTTGCCGTATAAATTAGAGTTATTAACGTTTACCCAACCAAATTATAAGAATAAAGGTAATATTAGCCAAATCTCCTAATAGTGTGCCATTATAAGTAACATTGGCATAATGAATGCTCTTTTATAACAAGTATAAGAGTTTAGACCTTATTGAGTTAATTTTATAAGGTTAGTTTGTTTATTGGGTAAGTACCTCCATATCGGCAGGAATAAGGTAGACTTGCTGCTGATGCTAGACTTTATCCTAAGAAATATAATATAAAGTCGTGACGACATACTTATGTAGAGAGAACATTTTCTTTGTGGATGATAATTGTAGTTAGGGAGGCGAGGTAGCTAAATGGCGTAATTCAACGGCGCCGTCGAGACCTATCAAAATCGAAAGATAAAATAATTTCGAAAAGAAAAGCTCGTATGGTAAAAACCATTTTAGCGGTGGGTTTAGCGTGTACGGTTTTTCAAAAATGTAAAAAAAAACTGTTACTTGGGCATTCTCGAGCGCGTCAGATATTCATACTACGTATGCCCCAAGAGCCTCTGATAACATCGGTATACTAATCTGCCGGTTTGCGTGGTGGGGATAGGCATATAAAGTAGTCAAAAATGCAAAAAAAAAAAAAAATTACTCGAGCGCATCAGATTTTCGGTAGGGGTGTTAAGTAGGCCCCAAGGAAGCTCCCTTTAAAAAAACTGACGATTTCGGCGTGACGATAAGTTACGATGAATTTTTGAAAATGCAAAAAAAAAGTTTTTTTGAAATACTCGAGCGCGTCAGATTTTCATAGGGGAGGTTTACCTCGGTATCCTGAAAGCATATTTTCTTAATCTGACAAAAATGTTGGTGGGTTCTCTTAAGCTGACCGGAAAGGTTTTTTGGTTTCTTTTTTGTCTCTTTTAATGTCGCGAAATAAAGGAAAAATATTCGTAGGACGGCATATTTCCGCGAAGCGCTCAGTCTGTATTACATGTTTATGGCAAATTCCTCTTTTTTGCTTCAATTCTTCACTTCGTTTTGCTTACGGTACGTCCAAAAAACAATTTGAGGATCAACAGGCTATTGAATAATATACATACATGAAACTGTACATGTTAATAATACTTTTGTATACAGATACGCGTAACTTTTTCCGAGTCCACGAAAATTGTCGAGAAGCTTTAGAAAAAAAAAATTTGTGATATAACAAAAGTCACATAATTTAATCATCGTTATTTCATATCAATTTTTTTTAAAACCCTCAGTTTTCGAGATATACTCAAAAAACCGGAAGTTTGAGTTTTTATGATGCTTCAAGTCAAAAAGTTTTAACTTTGGACAAAAGTGTAAAGAGACCTTTTTTGTGTAAAATAAAATTACCTTTTTTGTTTATTTAAACTTTTTTTTTGTAAAATGTATCGTTCGCGACTTATATGCCGCAACGCGTTTTTCGGAAGACGAAATGGATCCTCCACACTTCCGGTCATGAGGAAACCGGCAGATTTTGTATTTTTAGTAAGTTTTAGATTATATTCTTCAAAATAAAAATAAAAAAAATCGCGCGAGGATGCCGGATTAACGTTTTTTTTACAAGTTTGCGACCCTATAACTCGGCGGCGTCAAGGACTTATCGTCAGATTAGTTAAATTTAGTCTTAAAACACTAAAATCAACCCCCAATATCTTAATCTGACGCGCTCGAGTATTTCAGACTATCGATTTTTTTTTTACTAATCTGATCGTCTATCCTAGGCGCGCGTCACTACATATAGAGCTAAATACTTTACAAGGTTGTTCTATTAGGTCCAAGGTATCTCTCATATATTAAACTGCCACGCTCGAGCATTACCAAAAATTCCCCTATTCGCCTCCCTAACTATTGATAAGACAAGGGAGATGCGAACTGACAACGCTCGACTAAATATTTAAATAACGCTCACATTTCACAAATTAAGGTAAGTAAATAAATAAAGGTCGCTCCTCAAATTAAGGAGCCTTAAATCAAAGGTTCCGCGCAATCTCTATTATTTTATGGGAATTTTATGGTAACAGGAATATCTTCGAAGACGTCGTACGTGTCGCGTTGGCTTTAGAAATTTTGATAGAGCGAAATAGTTTTGTACGCTACTCTATCACCCGCTACAACAGAGAGCCTCTTTTTTTACGAATATGAGAGTTCAGGTAACTTTTACAAAAGCGCACCGCGGGAATCCAACAAAAAATGTTGCCAGCATAAAATATTTTACAATGCATCGGGAAAATCTTTCGCTCATTTGTTCTTTATAAGATTGTGTATCGCTTACGGGAAATACTCGTTGTTTTGCTAAACTACGTTGTATTCTCTTACACTTTATTTCAAGGAGCGCCGTTATAATATAGCCCGTAAAGAATTTTCGTAAAAAGAGTCATGCGATTTATTTAGCTAATTTTTTAATTTTCTTAAGAATACCTTACTATCTATACTCACTACTGATAATGTTAAACCGTTGATGTGGTTAAGCCGTAGTCACGCGGGGGTCTCAGAGAAACGCAACCAACCAGGTAGATTTTCTCCCCAGAAAACAGTCAGACAAAATAGTTTCCGTGTTTTTGATCCAGCTGAATGAAATATTTAATACTGTCTGAGACCACTCGGATATTCGTAATTATATTTCACATTCATTATTTTAACAGATTTAAAATGCTATTTAAATGTTGATGAGTCCTACCTGCGGCTTATGTAAAGTCTAGTGTTACGTTAATATACAATATACAATACATAATATTTCACTGCATAACATCTAGATTCTAGATTTCGAAGGAGTATTTTACCTTCATCTATATACATTATCTATATATATTATAAAACAAAGTCACTTTTTTTCCCTCATGTCCCTTTGTTCCCTTTAATACATATTATAAAACAAAGTTGCTTTTTTCCCCTCATGTCCCTCTGTTCCCTTTAATCTTTAAAACTACGCAACAGATTATGATGATTCTTTCAGTGTTAGATAGCCCATTTATCGAGGAAGGTTATAGGCTATATTTTATCACGCTAAGACTAATACGAGCGAAGAAATTGAGGAAAATGTGGAAGAAACAGGGAAAATTATTTGAACGGGCTAACTTGAACGCGCTAATCTCAGGAACTACTGGTCCGATTTGAAAAATTATTTCAGTATCACTGCCCATTTATTGAGGAAGGCTATAGGCTATATTTTATCACGCTAAGACTAATAGGAGAATGTGGAAAAAACGGGGGAAATTATTTGAAAAGGCTTATCTCGCGAACTACTGGAGCAATTTTTATGTTATTTGGCACAGATAAGAAGTAGACCACGTAAAGGATCATAGGCTATCGATTTTAATCATTTTTTTAGTGGCTATATATTTTATACCCGTACGCCGAGGCGGATCGCTAGTTCAATATAAACGAAAAGCCTTGCGATGCTTTCTGGATCTCTCTTACAAGCATGATTGTGTTTGCTTCGATAAAGATGAAATGAAACAGAACTTCAGTTCTGAATCAGTAATTAATCAAATAAATATCGAGTCCGAGAGATCCGACGGCGCGACGAAAGACGCAGCGAAGGCAAATCGAATATCTTAAGATATTTATACAATAGACGACGGGGAGGCATCGCGAAGGAGGCCACATTGTAGTAAGATTTTTATCGGACATTCTATACCTGTTTGCAGAAATAATTAGAGTATCAAGCAGCGAGTGCTGAAAATATCAAAAGACCCATTTCCAAAAAAACTGTATACGAGTACAACAAAGACAGAATTTTAAAAATTCGGGCGCTAGACGGCGTAGTAACCGTCGCATGTAAAAAAATATACCTATGCTACGAAATTCGTAGCATAGGTATATTTTTTGTTGGGGGTTGTGTATTCGTAGTACGAATACACAACCCCCTTCTTATTTTAAACACAGTTTAATATTGGTAATGCAACCAAACTCTACCCTTTATAATATCAAATATCAAATACGGTTTAACGTCGTTGCCTTCTTATATTACGCTCGAGGTAAAGAGTCCTTAGCGCACACTACACTGAAACCGCGCACTAGTTTACGATATACCGTTCCCCGTAGAGCCGCAGCCTGGATTGTGCTAAAGAGGGGAGTAACGCAACATAATGGGTATTGTGGGCTACCCCGTTTCCCTTGTCAGTCGTGAGTCGTCTAAGAGTTGTCGGAAACGCACGACTCGACAGTCGACACACTGTGCCGTCGCTAACGTATCCGGTGTGACACATTTCGATCCCTATTACCATAGCAATAGCAGTAAGGTTTACCGGATCTGTCGCTACGGTACACGCGATTACATCGCCAACACTACTGACTAATCGTAATCAAAGATAAAGTTAATTGGTTAATTTTTTTATGGAATTTATATCTACTTTTGAGTGTCTCATATCAAACTATACCAATGAGTAACATAATATATACGCAAGTTAAACGGACTTATAACTTCATTCGCTGAATGAACTTTCATTGACTTCACTAATTATGAGTTTAATTTTAATTTCACAAATCATAATCATTATCCATACTAATATTATAAATGCGAAAGTGTGTCTGTCTGTCTGTCTGTCTGTCTGTTACCTCTTCACGCCCAAACCGCTGAACCGATTTTGCTGAAATTTGGCATGGATATACTTTGAGTTCCGGGAAAGGACATATGCCCCGGAAAAATGTACGGTTCTAGCGCGATAAACGAGTTTTGGCGCAACGGAGTTGCGGGGGTCATCTAGTAATAACCAATGGTAAATTAAAATCAAATAGAGTGTAACAAAATACTCAATTAAAACAAAATGAAACACAACGAATACGAACGCGGGCAATACGCGGCCGACCAATTAATTCCCGCTGTAACAAACTACAAATTATACTTACTGATGAAAATTCGATTCACCATTAATTAATTATTACGTACGTATAAAGACTTTTATATCTGTAAATGTGTATTATAGTAAATTCGCGGTTACATTACCTCTTACACGAGTCAAAACCTCGCCCACCATCAGGGTCACACAGCAACGAGATGTTACGACGCTAAAATATCGGTTGAAGGAGGTAAAAGTCATGTTAACCATTTATGTCGGTTGAAATACAAGTGAAAATAGCAACATACTCGTAACAACGTAATACCTCCCGAGACTCGTGTGTTCCTGGTACTCGGCGACTTCCCGGCCACCTGAAACAAAGTGAGCTGCGAGTGCCGCGACCGCTAATCGGATACAGACATATAAAGAGATTTTTCTTTTGCTCCCGCCGCGCGCCTACCCCGCTAAGCGCTGACATTCTCCAGCTAAGTTCACAGGAATAACGACGCGGGACAAATATTTCTAGAATATTCCGAGTATTCAATTTTTTTGACGTTATTGCAGGCTGGAGCACTCTATTTTAATGTTTATCTAAATATTGGGGTTTATTTCTCGTACGCATAAAAAAACTTGTCAATTTCATATCAAAAATTTTTATTATCTAATTTCACTAGAAGTTTTTGCAAATCGTCTTAAATCCTAGCTTCTTCCCAGGTCGAAACGTTCAATCGCAAGTGTAGTGTGAAGCCATATAGTTGTTGTTCATCAAAGAGCGATATTCAGATCAACACAGTTAAACCTTTTCGGGAACTACTCTACATACGTACTCTAAGTAAATCAGGTAATTGGTTAGATGCTAATACTTACCTACTGTTCATCTGAACTTGGACTGTGTGTAGCCTCCCACTACGCAAATACGAATTTTGAGACTAGAATTCTCGGTATTAAAATAAAACCCACCTTTAACAGGTTCTTATTAGAAATTGATTCGTAGGCAAATGGCGGACCTATGTCATTTAGTCGGTTACGCCAAGTCGCTAAGTCACAACTTGTAAAGTGGGTTTACATAACCCGACCAAATTAAATAGATCCAACATTTGCATTTGAATAAAATTCTCTGAAAGTACGTTCGATTTCTCTGTTACTTATTATTTTAAACCTACAAGTGTTTCATAACTTGTATTTGTATAGGATTTGTATAGAATCAAATTCAAATAATTATTTGTTTGAATTAAATTCTATACAATTCCAACCGATAAAGTGTTATGATTATTCATAACGCTTTATCGACCGACTGTTTATTATTCGAAAGCTAAATATATTAATCAAAATACGTGTAGGTAATAAAAACTTAAATAAAACATCCAACGTCTACGGAGTGCGGAAGGTGTAAAAATTTAACATCGCAACGAGAATCCTGTACGATTCACGTCAACGTCACGTCATGGTCACGTCAACTTCTGTTCGAGTCACGTCACGTCAAGTTCCGTGCCGCCATTTTGATTCATTTCCTAAAAGCTTTCACGCGGGTCAATAAAGTTTTATTTTAGTAAACCACCAACTAATAGCTTTGCAATATGCAAAAAATGTAATCGTAATCCCGAACCGAGCGCACGAGTAAACAGCGGGTTTCTTAACTGTGTGTACTTTGTTCAGTTTCATTATGATCTAAAAGTGAACAAAGCTTATAACTTACTAGCGACCCGCCCCGGCGTTTCACGGGTATAAAATATATAGCCACTGAAAAATGATTAAAATTGATAGCCTATGATACTTGTGAAGCCACCAGGCTATCTAACACTGAAAGAAACATCAAAATCCGTTGCGTAGTTAAGGGACATGAGAGAAAAAAAACCGACTTTGTTTTATAATATGTATAGATAAGTGAAAGTATCATAATCTTCTTCTTCCTAGTCGTATCCTCATGGCCGAGGGTCGTGACCACCAAAATTAGCTTTCTGGGATAGGGCTCTCCATTTGTCTCTGTTTTTGGCCTGATGAAAGTGAAAGTATTATAATACTACTAATTTATATCACGCGGAAAATGTTAGTAAATTGATATTATGTCAAAAACTTCATTAAATTGAAGTGATCATCAGATGTCTCTGATTGTGGCCGTTATTCAACTCGAACTAAAATCGAAATGAATTCAAACGTTGTTTTTATGTTGAAACATTGATTCGATTGTTATAATGGGTGACCCCCCCCCCCCCATCCTATGTGGGAAGTGGGGGTGGGTGAGGAGCCGCGAACCGCGGAACCGCGCTATTTGCACAGCAACGCAATTAAACATCGTACGTAATTAATTATGTACGATCATTAACTGATCGCCGGTACCGGATTAACCAATACCGAAACATTCCTCGCGTCGACCCGCCCCATCCAATAACAATTTGCCAATCAATTAACGAAAAACGAAAACTTAACCAAATATTATACATATTTAAAAAAATAACCTTAAAAAATCACAGTTTTACTTTTACACTAGTTCGTATATATAAACATATCAAATTTTAGTGCTAACGCAATAAAACTCCAATATAAGAGATAACCTAAGTAACTGAAGACAAAATTACTCTTCATTATATTGACTCGAGCATCATCAATCAAAATAATCATTACACCGAATAATGTGCGTAGCAGCTCTACGGAACCGCGTAGAGGCGCTACGAACCACAATGCTACGAACTGTAACTGCGTAGACCCTCTACGGCTTTAAACAAAGACATTGAATGTTATAGCGTCCGTAAGTAGCTTTTAAGCTCAAACTTTTTTTTAAGTATTATAAATTGCAATCCATTACAAATAATCGAAAACAATCGGTAAAAGGAAACGAGGGCGCAGCCCGCATTAAACACAGCTCAAATAAAAGGTTCCTACAGATTGCACTCGTCATAATATAATGAATGTGGCTCTCGGCTCGAATATTAACGCTCCAACCGGGATTTTATTGAAACGGGGCGAAAGACGCAGCACAAATTCGCGCCTCATCCGATTCCCTCCGCGACAAATCTGGGGGTAATCCCCAGTAACATCGGTTAATCATTTTAAAATCCCCGTTAAAACGACGGATCGCTTTCATTGGATATCCCATAACAAAGAATCTTTGAATTTGAAGGAGCCCTCACAAAAGCTGTTATAATTAATGCCCCTCTCCACCCCCTCCACCTCGCTAACCGCATCCCTTATTAATTTTAACCGTTCCATCCACGTGCATCGCGTGAATGATTGTTGTACATTTATAAGAGACTGTATTAGATCGGGCTGTGAGGGATGCGCTGTAATTTTTAGGGTATTTATCAACGGGAATAAGCGAAAAATTGTAATGAAAGTTTTTAAGTTGATCACGAAAAGTCCGAAATGCAATTTCAGTTAACTACGAGCTAAGACTTAAAACTTAAATTATGAGTTTTTTTAAGCACAATATATTGAGAAATAAAACTCTAATTGAAACTATTTAGTTGAAAGTGTGTCTCCTGAGAAATCGAGCTCGAGACATTTTATAGGTCGGATAATGAAATACATCAAAGTATGATTACTTCGGGGAGGCGCTGCGATCGGATCGCGATACACTCTTAAACTCTTAAAAAACGTTCTCCAGGCGCTGGAAGGACCGCCGACTCGGGGGACTAAAGTTTGTTTTGATTTATCGATCCCACTTATTGCGAAATAAAAGTAATGGTTTGAAATTTCGTACCACCGTTGTCGGTTGTCACATTATTGAAACTCGATTAAAACTGAGTAGACGGTACGGAGCAAACTGCGCAGTGCGCACGTGATAATAATATTTTTTGTTTCGCGATACACATTACCACACCACCGGCTTTCCCCCATTCAATTAGCTGTTGTAAAGCGACAGATACAAATTTAATATGTAGCGGACTTGGAGGAGGATTTACCGCGGCGTGCTCCCCAATCCCCTCCCCACACACCTCTCCCCCCTCGCCGGGGGCAAACATGAAGATATTGCGAAGACACACGCCCACCACCAATTACCCAAATAAATCATCCTTAATCGCACTAACACAGATGCGATCGATCGTTAAACGTCGGTCACGTCCGGTGTAAACGATGATTAATTAACGACCCGTCAAATTTTACTTCCACCGACATCATTATAAACTCTGCAACTGACAGCATACAGGATAATCGACTTTTTCTATCGAGGGAATTTGCTTAAACGTTTAAGAGAGACTAAATATAGACGAAAAGAAAAGGAGAGAACATCAAAATGCGCAACATTGCGGACGCCCTCTGTCGTAACTTCTCATATTTCGAAATCCTCACCCTCGAATGGTTATTTAAACTAAGCATAACTTTACATTCAAACATGAACTAGGTCTTCCACTTCCATTGTAACACAAACACAAGCTAACTCTACTATCACAAGTTCGAATTCAAAGCATCGTTCCGGCGACGTATTAATTACAGAGTGTGACAAAGTTGGCCGCTGCCACGTGTTTTAACCTTATTCCGATGAATATTGAGGTTGAGCGTACACGGGTTACTGGCGATCGGATCGAGTCTATAGACAAAAGATAGAAAAGTTAGCCGCAAGGTGTCACGGATGTCATGCGAGGAGCAGCTGCGGTTGCTGTTTCAGAAAAGGCTATTGGGGGAATTCAACCGGTGAATAATTCTGTTGCAGCTGTCAACTCGAATTGCCCAGCCAACTCGCCAAGTCCCCGTCATCATGCATGTTATATAATATTCTGATAATCAGATGCTAGTCCGGAATATTATGTACGATCTTTGTACTCTTCTGTATTAATGTAATGAGATGAATGCGACATGTCGGTGTCGCGATCGCGAGTAGCGAATTTGCGTCGAGCTTTAGGGCGTGAATCAAAACTCCGACGTCGTTAATGAGGGCAATAAATCGTCTACCTGATTACAGTACTAACAAAGCCTTTTAACCTTCGCACCCCTCACCCCCACACCCGGGCGGTGATCTAATGGATCGTATCCATTAAAATATGCCTGTCATAAAAATTAAGCTTCTGTCCTTTGAAGGCTGAAGTGACTATTATAGTACAATTACTACCATCATTTCACCCTATATTCTGACACAATAGTAACACACTCTTCGTAGTGAGCCTCACCCAGACGTCACGGAGTTTTTCGTTGACACGACCGATACGCAGTTTGATAGATAATATTATAATATGGTATATTAGGTGTTAGGTACCCTTATTTTACTACCATTGTTATGCTTATGGAAAAATATTCAAAAATATCGCTTAAGACAAGTGAAACATGACAAAGTTTGACCAATAAAAGAAAACGTATATTTCGTGACGACTCTAGTCTATTTCAATATTTTCCTGTGATATGTTTAGTATCGGCTTTCGACAGCGGGGCTGCGGTTAACACGGCGATAAGATCGAGCGATAACATATCACCTATACATATCACCATTGATCATTGACACTTTACGATACCGCCCAATAACCACATCGACTTACTCGAACAATTTATTCGATTCCATACAACGGGACAGAGTATATTAAACTTAATCACTTGCAAGAACTTAAGTTTCGCCTGCTTTCAGCATAACTGATAAAACTTCATAAAATAACTTGGCTCATTGCATTGCAGACTGAAGTTCAACAAACTCCGCGAGACTGAGTGAGTGACCGTTTGTTCTTCTTAAATAATTAATTAGTAAACTGCTTATACTGCGCTGGCAGCTTGAAGTTTTTAGCTTAGCTTCAAAATTAATAGGTACCACCTAATAAAGTTGCATCCAAAAACCGACGTAAGCTAGTAGGAGAATTTTCAGTGCGCTCGATTAATAATTATATGTCGGAGCATACAGTTTACTGACCATATTTAGAAATATATAAAATATGTCAAAAATGGCGTTCTCCAGTTTAAACTTCCTGTATCAAGCTCAAAAAGGAATCAGTCAGCAGTCGATGATGACGACGATCACTAACTCTAAAATCCTGTAGTACAATCAATTAAGTTGCCATTAATTCTGCTCTAACAAATAGACAACACGAATACTGTACTAAATATTGGAATATTGACTTGAATTTAGTCTTTGTATCCGGCTTTGCGATGAGTATCGGCTTCTCTCGGCCCAGATACTGGCGGATAACGTTGAAATATAATTAACATTTTAACCTAAAACGAATTTACTAATCCCTTTTTAAACATTGGCTACTAAAAATATGACTAGGTTGCTGAGCCCCAAAGGTAATATATTGAAGATTGAGCTTCCAGACGTTATTACTATGTCTCGACATGCGATAATACTAAATCTGTTAGAAAACGACATTTAGGTGTCCAGATTTTTTTTATAATATATAATATATATCATAGGTCCAGAAAGTATTAAACCTCGCTTAAAAAAAATCGATTAATTTTCTTACTTGCTACTAATATGCCTAAGTTAATAAAATTGACATATAGAATCGCACCCGTCTATAGCATTGGAGGAACAACGGATCGATAGAATTTTAGTGATCCGCGTCGGCCGGAACGGCTCGTCATAATAAATTTACCATGAGAAGCTAGACGAATGTCTGATCGAACGGAACTATATTTTGCTCATAATATGATCAACATAGACTGTTTCTTTTTCCGACTAAGGCGCGAGCCCTTATGTTCGGTACGTCAAATTGTCTCAAAGATGTTATGTTAATAATAAATGCTAAACAATATTATTGTTTAGCATTTATATAACTTTCACAATTCAACCTCCTTTTAAATTGGGTAAAATATTTCTCCACCGAACAAGCCGCGGGTTGATTTTCACAAACACTACCTCTATAAACTTGACAGTAAATCCACTAGAGATCTAAGTTTGTAGTCGCCGTCGTACGATAAAACAAAAGTTGTTTATCGAGTGCCAACAAATATGAAAATCACAGAGTTCTAAAGGGGTTTAGTTCGAATATGCAAAGTTTAGACACAAGTTTTCATGTTTGTAATCGATCTTATTTGTACAGAAAGAAGCAAACTTCGTTAAAATCAGTTATAATATGGCCCTATAATATGAAAGTCCCTGTGTAAACCTGAAATGTAATATGATAGATAGCATTTTTCACAGTCGACTAGCTACAAAGTTGTGCGAGCCTAGTCATTCTATAGGGCCGCTTTACGCCGACCTCGATGCCGCTATAATGGCACGTTTAAAACCCAGGGACCCTATTGTATTGAAGGGCTTGTGCCCTAGATACGACTTCAAAAATCAGCGAATTTCATCATCGGAGCGGGAGCCAAACTGGGTCAGGGGTGGCACCTACACACATCCCTAAAATGGGGTAACATCTGTCCTAATATTGTAATTATACAGCGTTAGAGTTTGTTTGATCGAACTCGCTAATCACTAAAAATATGTTTTTGTGAGATTGTGCGAAAAGCTGCTAGTTGTAAGATCGAGTGTATCGAATTTTATTGTGTCATATATTATACGAACGGCAGTTACAACTTTTACTGTTCCCTCCATTGGGTGTTAGAATTTTTGACACCGGTGTCACTACAGACGAAATATTTTATGAAAACCGACTAGGCGATTCGCGAGACACGTATTAATCGGTGGAAAAACCGCTAGCTGTAACTTGCTCTCGGCGAAAATTTTAACGATTCTGGATGTAATTAACAAACTTGTCAGGGTCAGCTACCATGCACTGCAACATTTTTAGAAGGAGCAGCCAATGATCATTTAAATGAGATGCACTTGAGAACAAATAAAATTATAAAACAAATGTTTAGACACACTCCCATTGTGTGCACTCAAAGGAAGGTTAGTTATATTAAAACGAAGACCATTAAAGAGCGTTCGATAATAATAGTAAAATTATTTGTTTAGTCGGTGCACATATCGGAGTAATAAAAACGACACCCCGGGCGCAATCCGCATTCATATCACCTCCCACTTCCCAGCGATGCGAGCTGCAGGATTTTAATGCCACAACAAACGTCGTAGTAAAATAAAATATAAAATCATACGAGAGAGGTATTTTCTGCGTTCCATTTCAAAGGCTTCTTGTCTAAGAATAAAACTTGCATGCAAAGCTGTATCGAAAAAAGTTTGTATGCGAAGAAAACTTTCGCTTCGTATACAGTATAAAGTTTTGCCTTGACAATGCATTGAGGTAAGGTACAAATTACAATCGGCTTTTGCTCGTGACTGTCTCGAAAAGGAACACAAAAGTAATTCGAATCATCAACATCACATTCTCCTCGACATCACATTTCCTCAAAATATGTGTAATAAGCTGTATAGATTATGGTCCATCGGCCTACTGCAAGCTGGGTACTAATGATCACACGAAAAAGTGTATCTACGATAGGGTTAGAAAGTTATTTCTTATCGAGCCGGCTACGGGCTCCTGACCTAGATCGTAGAAAATATTCAGGGTCGGGACGGACAATGTGGGCCTCGATTAATATCGGCAAGGGCCGGCGGGACGTAAGCCTGACTGGGCTTTACGGGCTTCTTTAATCGGCAAATGAGCCTGCATCAATGTCACGCCACAAGATATTACCTCCACCACGATATTTTAGTGTTATCTACAGTTTTCCAAAAAAAGTGTGTGAAGCCTCTTTAAACTGTACTCCTCTATTGATTATTTTCTGATTACTGTTATTAAATATGAATATTTTTTCACACATTTTACACCCTACTAAAATAAAATTTACAGTTCAAAGCAGGTGCACATTTTGTCACTAATGAAGTCGTGAAATAGAAAAAGATTAAAACGTATAAACGAGTAACGTGCCTCATTACTAGATTCAGCCGTTCCCGTGTTCGCTACTGTCGTGTGTGTGTTGAACGACAACAATAATATTATCGTGTATGTGTCCAACAACAAAAAACAATGTGCGCTGTCATGGCGTGACAACAAAAGGCTGTATGCTCATGACAGTTGCACGGGACGCTCGCACGTCCCCACCTGTTACTACTAATGTTTTTAAAAGCTAGCCACTGCGTTACGTTGAGCCGGATAATCCGTTGAATTACTACGTTACTACATATTTACATACGTGATACGGTTCAATTCTTTAAAACTTGAACTGAGAAAAAAAATTGAGTTCTTACAATAATTTTTATTATTTTGAAAAGATTATTAGTTGGAACAGTACTGACAGATTTTTTTCTGGATCCGGAAAATATAGTAAAACGAGCACGCCCTAATATCCATTATCCCTGTAGCACAGTGCAAGTAGACAACAGATTGTCATCGACCAATAAATCACACCTTCCACTAAAACAATTTCCCAACTAAAAATTTCACTTTAGAAACGCTATATTAAAACCACCACAGTTAAAAATAGCAACATAACTATTTCTGTGCCACCTTTATGTATATAAACGATATTCAATATTTCGTATGATAATGAATCTCAGAATTATTTTCAAAATACTTGAAACGTAAAAATTATAACTATGATACAAGATAAGAAAATAAAATAACAAAACAATCACAGAGCGCAAAATTTATGAATTTCTATTTTTGTATCAAGTCTTTATTAAATACAATTATTCGGTACAATTTAAGCGTATAAATAGAAACAAAGCTATCCGTCGGAGTTGTGGTAATGACAGTTACACTATAAACAGATGTTTTATCTAAGACACTTGCCATAGTCTCTGAACAATGACGCTGTATTAATAGATAGTAGATACGTAGATATAGACGGACAAAGAGATATGGAAAAGAGGATGTAATAATGAAGTCGCGAACTGTCGATGTAGCTGCAATATTATTTGATCGTACTGTACAGCTGCTGGCCGCTTCGAGTTGCGACGAGAGCCGCCGCGTCGGAAAATTCGCAACCTGCCTCACAGTGTCACCGCACGCGCATGCCAAGTGCCGGATAGCCTATCCGGCACATCATCAGGAAGTGGTGAAACAGGCCCTAGGATTCAATTTCACTACGACCGGTATTATTATTATTTTTTTTATTTTTATTTAAGGTTCACAAAACCTGCCAGACACTATACATATAACATAAAAGGGGAATGAATTTAATACATAGCATTAGTGTTTGGCCCTCTCGATGTGAACACTATTATGTACACACACATGTATTAATAATCGGCCAAGTGCCAGTCGGACTCGCGCACGAAGGGTTCCGTACCATTATAGAGCAAAATTAGGCCAAAAATTGTGTTTTTTGTATGGGAGCCCCCCTTAATTTTTCATTTTATTTAAATATTATTATTAAATATTAAAGTACACATATAATTAAGGATTTTGTGAAAAAGTTAAGTACCTACCTGTTGCCATTATTGATATAGAGCAAAAAAGGCCAAAAAAATCACGTTTGTTGTATGGGAGCCCCCCTTAAATATTAATTTTATTTTGTTTTTAGTATTTTTTGTTATAGCGGCAACAGATATACACATTCTGTGAAAATTTCAACTCTCTAACTATTACCGTTCTCGAGTTACAGCCTGGTGACAGACAGACGGACAGACGGACGGACAACGAAGTCTTAGTAATAGGGTCCCGTTTTTACCCTTTGGGTACGGAACCCTAAAAATTAACAATAGGTAGGTACATTTTAACAGTCATTCACAAAAATATAAATGCTAGTTAACATTAATATTTGTTAGTTACAGATTTTTGAAGTAATGATGATTTCAAAGAGTGAATGGTTGCATTAAATATATCTATTTCGTTACAGATGTTATTGTAGGTAGAACACATACGGTACAACGGTGCATGTTGACTATAGTTAGTTCGAGGGCAAGGTAAGTTAAAAGTTTTACTGTTATGTATGCGGCTACCTGACCGTGGCACAGCCACATACAATTTTTCCACTAGACCAGGGGTATCTGAGACTCCGTTTATTAATTTCGACAGGTACACAATGTCAGCACTGTTGCGTCTACTTTCGAGTGAAATGAGTTTAAAATATTCGAGCCTACTATCATATCATGTTAGTTCACGACCTAGGTTGTGTGTGTACGAAAGATGGTACAGAAACTGTTTCTGGACTTTCTCAATTCGCGAAATGTGTACTCCATAGTATGGGTTCCAAATTTGAGAACAGTATTCAAGAATAGATCTTACATAGCAGTTGAAAAGGAGGATAGGAATTTCATGATCATTGAAGAATTTAGTTTGGCGTATTACGAATCCTGCCAGTCGTGTTCCTTTGTTTACTATGTTGTTAATATGTTCCCGAAAGTCAAATTTAGTATCCACCACTACACCCAAATCCCGAATGCTCGAGACTTCTGTAATAGGAGAATTTTTTATGAAGTAAGTAGCATGTAAGCGATTATGTTTGCGAGTAAATTTAATATGAAAACATTTGGCTATATTAACAGTCATGCCATTTGCAGAGCACCAATTGTTTATTGCGTTAATATCCATTTGAAGGAGTCTGATATCACGATAGTCTTTAATTATGCGGTATATTTTAAGATCGTCGGCTAACATTTGGTACCTAGATGTAATAGTGGAGCAAAGGTCATTTACGAAAATAAGGAAGAAGAGGGGCCCTAGATGTGAGCCCTGGGGCACTCCGGTTGTCACTTTTATTGGTTCAGACTTGTATCCTCTGACTTTAACCAACTGGGACCTATTCATAAGGTAAGACTCGCACCATCTGAGTAGGTTTCCACAGATTCCGGCATGAGCTAGCTTATTTAGGAGAATCCTGTGATCAACTACATCGAAGGCCTTTGAGAAATCCGTATAGATAGCGTGTACTTCACTTTTATTTTCCATTGCTTCATAGATGTTACATAATCTAAAAGGTTTGAAGTTGTTGACCTTCCTGGTAGGAATCCGTGCTGATTTGAGTCAAAAAAGGACTTAAAGTGATAAAAAAATCCTGTTGTAGATTAATTTCTCAAAGACTGATAGACTGATATTCCCCATGGCTGATAAAATTGAAACTGGCCTGTAGTTAGTGACATCACTCTGATCCCCTTTTTTGTGTATTGGAGTGATATAGGCTAGTTTCCACCTTGAAAGAAAACTTCCGGTCAATAAGGACTTATTTTAAATGCGGTAGAGTGGTTCTGAAATCTGTTCCGAGCAACGCTGCAGAAATATTGGCGGGATAGAATCTGGACCTGGTCCTATATTGGTATTAATTGTTTTAAGGGAAGTGAGAATATCCGATTTTGGAATGAAACATGATCCAAGAGATTGTGAGTTGCCATAAACTTTATCTGTTATTATATTATGATTAGATAACTGTTTATTTGTAGGGAAAACCGATTGAAAATACTCCGCAAAAAGATAGGTTATATTTTGGGTTCTTAAAATAATAAAAAAATAAAATATCTTTTTATTCAAAATGGGTATCATGATACTCTTTTTGAAAGTCGAACGAAGAAACTACGTTGCCTACCACCGGTTCGGGAACAACCCCACCGAGAAGAACCGGCGTAAGAAACTCGCACGGGGCCATCTTTTACTAAAAGAATGGAAAATTACAATGTTATGGCTTACAGCTATGTAACAAAAATAAAAGTAACCTGGAGCCACCCTATTCCCAAGGTGTGCTGTCCTCGATGAAATCATTGACTTTATAATACGCTTTAGCACACAAACGTTCTTTAACTGATTTTTTAAATTTGTTTAAAGGTAAATTTTGAACATTTTCTGGGATTTTATTGTATAGGCGTATACATAGGCCTTTAAAGGATTTGCTTACTTTGGCTAGTCTGAACATTGGTATTGCCAACTTGTTCTTATTTCTAGTATTTACATTATGATTATCACTTTTCTTTTTGAAAATATTTATGTTCTTTCTAACATATAAGAGATTTTCAAAAATTTATTGAGATGCGACGGTCAGAATTCTTATTTCTTTAAATTTTTGTCTTAGAGATTCAAAAGACGACATCTTATAAATAGAACGAATAGCTCGCTTCTGCAGCACAAATATTGTATTAATGTCCGCCGCGTTTCCCCACAAGAGGATGCCGTAAGACATTATGCTATGAAAGTAGCTAAAATAAACTAGTCGCGCGGTTTCTACATCAGTGATTTCACGAATTTTTTTAACAGCATATGCTGCAGAACTAAGCTTATCTGCCAGTTTTGCTATATGTGGACCCCATTGTAACAGAGAATCCAGCGTTATGCTTAGGAATACAGTGGTGTCTACTAAATTCATTTTCTCATCATTTAATAGTACATTGGTTTGTACTTGCCTAACATTTGGCAAGATAAATTTTATACATTTTGTTTTATTAGAGTTCAAAAGTAAATTATTAGCATTAAACCAATGTACTATTTTTGAGAGAGCACTATTTACCTCGTCATAATTAAATTGTCGCCTCTTCACATTAAAAATTTGTGAAGTGTCATCAGCAAAAAGTACTATCTCATGCTTATCTTTAACAAGATAAGGTAAATCATTTATATAGATGAGAAAAAGAAAAGGGCCTAAAATGGACCCTTGTGGCACACCTAGTTTTATTTTGGTTCCATTAGACCTTATGGAGTTAACTTCCACCCTCTGCGTTCTATTTGTAAGGTAAGATTTTAGAAGTTTAAGTGCCGTGCCCCTTATACCATAATGGTGTAGTTTTCTTATTAGAGTATCATACTCCACACAGTCAAATGCTTTAGAGAGATCGCAGAAAATACCAAGTGCATCCTGCGGCCCCTCCCAAGCTTCAAAAATACTACACAGAAGACTAATGCCTGCATCTGTTGTAGACCGACCTTTAGTAAAACCAAATTGATTATTATGTAATAAATTATTTGAGTTAAAGTGAGCAAGTAATTGATTTAAAATTATTTTTTCAAAGATTTTACTTAAAGTCGGCAATATGGATATTGGTCTATAGTTGGCTGGGTCTGATTTCTTCCCAGCTTTAAATAGAGGCATCACCTTGCTGTGCTTCATTAAGTCTGGGAACACACCACTTTTACTACAATTATTAAAAACTAAAGCTAGGTAAGGGGCAATGATGTCAATTACTGATTTTATAATTTTTGTGGACATACCCCAGAGATCAGTGGTACTTTTAATATTAATTGATTTGAAAGTCTTGATAATATCTCTGGAGTCAATATCTTTAAAAATAAAATTGACATCACATTTCTTGACATGTTCTCTAAGTATTTTTTCGGCAACTGTGGGTGATGAATTTAAGTTCTTTGTAGTTGAGATTGGAATGTCTGCAAAAAAATTCTCAAAGACTGTCGTAACCTCAAGATCAGAATTGATTTTTTTATCATTAATTAAAAGTTCAAATTTAGATTTACGACTGGTGACTTTTCCAGTCTCATCCGCAATTATTTTCCAGGTGGTTTTCACTTTATTTTTAGAGTCTCTAATTTTCTCTTTAATGTGAAGTGCCTTCGCTGCTTGACAGGCCTTTTTAAAAGTTTTCGAGTGTTTCTTGACGTACAATTTAAAAGCTTCACTCCGGTTTATAGTTTTCTCGTTATACAAATCATATAATTTTTGTCTACTCACAATAATACCTGTAGTTGCCCATTTTTTGAAATTATTTCTTTTATTATTCAAGCTGACCGTTTTAGAAGTAAATACAGCGTTATATTGCTGTTTTACTCTATTGAATATATTGTTAAACGCTTTATCTGGATCATTTGATACATTCAAGTTCTCAAAACTTGATAATAATTTACTTCTAAACTTCTCAATACGTTTTGTATTTATAGGTATATATTCAATTTTTTCTTTAAAATTATTATCACAATTTATATTAAATGAAGCTAACTGTCCACAGTGATCAGAGCTTAATACATTAATTATTTCCTTTCTATAGGGAGTTATGTTGGTGAAAATATTATCTATGCAAGTCGCAGTTGTATCACAAATCCTTGTCGGCTCGTTGAATAAATTAATAAGGTTATACGATTTGAACAATGATGTGAATCTAACAGTGGTGGAGTTTAAGTCTAATAAATTAATATTGAAATCACCACATACTACGAGGGCTGCTATTTATGTATCCGGAATTAAAAAAGAAACAAACATATATCATTTAATATGGTTTTATTGCTTTTCAAAATATTCGCCGCGATGATCGACACACTTTTGCATACGCTGGAACCAATTTTCATAGCACTTTTTCCATTCTGATTGAGGTATCTCCAAAACGTGCATTTTGAACGCATCAACAGCCTCTTCGCGGCTCGAAAAACGTTGACCACGTAATTTGTTCTTCGCGTATGGAAATAAAAAGAAATCGTTAGGTGCCAAATCAGGGCTTTTGGCCCTCAAAATTATCTTTTGACCCTCCAAAAACTGAGTTGTTTCAGCTGAGGTGTGACAGCTAGCATTGTCGTGATGTAATATGATTCTGCGTTGTCGGTTGTCCTTTCTTATTTCTTCAAAGACTTCTGGTAAACAAATGGTCGTATACCATTCAGAATTAACCGTTTTACGATTCTCTAATGGCACTGTAGCCACATGTCCATTAATTCCAAAAAAACAGGCGACCATTTGCTTCAAAGTACTTTTTGCACGAGTAACTTTTGTTGGTTTCGGCTCATCTTGGAACACCCACACCGTTGACTGTTGTTTAGTTTCGGGGTCATATGCATAGATCCAAGATTCATCACCTGTGTAGATATTATAAACGGCTTTTGACGTACCACGGTTGTATTTTTTTATCATTTTTTTGCACCAATCGACACGAGCCCGTTTTTGATCGATTGTCAAGTTGTGCGGAATCCAACGCGAACATATTTTTTTTACAGCCAAATGTTCGTGTAATATCTTATGTATGCTCGTCATACTTATGCCTAAGGACGCCTCTATCTCGCGATATGTAACATGACGATCACGCATTATTAGTTCCCGCACAGCATCTATATTTTGTGGGACAACAGCTGTTTTTGGGCGACCTTCTTTATTTTCATCCGTGAACATAGACCGCCCACGATTAAACTCACTGTACCAGTGATAAACAGTGGTTTTTGATGGTGCTTCATCTCCAAAAGTTGCGGTGAGTTGAATAAAGCACTGTTGTTGATTTAGCCCACGCCGAAAATCGTAGTAAATCATTGCACGAAAATGTTCACGCGTTAAATCCATGGCAAATGAAGACACGCAATTTTCAAAATGACGCCACAATGGAAAAATAATTGACAGTCACATGAAACAAAATGTATTCTTCAACCAAAGAGTTCTATTTTCAAATGTTGTAATTACTTTTTAAATATTGTTCTTGTAAGTGGCCAGTTCCGGATACATAAATAGCAGCCCTCGTATAATCTTTTTGTTAGATGCACACACTTTTGTTAACACTTGCTCCATTATTTGTTCAAAAGAATCATATAAGCCGGATGGAGGTCTGTATACGCTTACAATAATAAGGTGGCTCAGCTCGATACAGGCTAACTCAGCAATTCGTTCAGTTGACAGTCTAACAATATCCTTACGTTCTTTAAATTTAAGTTTTTTCTTAATCAATATTAAGGAGCCACCTCTAATAGCATTCTCTCGACTGAACGAACTTGCTAGTTGGTGATCAGAATAATTAAATATCAATTCATAATTTTTTAACCAATGTTCTGATACACACAAAATGTCAATGTTACATTCATTTAAAAATAACTCAATTTCTAATTCTTTTCCTATTTTTCCCTGTAAGTTCTGATGCACCAAGTTTATACCAAAATTACAATTTTGTCTAGAAATCTTACTGGGTTGTTGGTGGTAGGCATTAGTATTATTATTTTTGTTTAATAATATACTGCTAGAGTGTACCTCTGTTGTACTAGAATCTAATTTAAATTATTTGGAACATATTCCAAGCTCTCAGTTACATATTGATTAGAATAAGAACACTGCTCAATAAAAGCAGTGGTCGGCTTAGCCAATTTTTTGGCTTGTCTTAAAACTATAAAGTTGTATAGCCATTTAACTAAATGTCGAGTTAAAAAATTAGATAAGAAATACTTATCATATGTCAAATTATTTAATCTAGAATTGAAAATATTATTAATGTCCACCACATCTATCTGTGGTAAGGTATTACTTAATACTAAGCAATTTCGATTTGTTGCACTACATAGTAGGCTGTTCAGCTTAAACCTAATATAATTTTCCTTTCTCTCGTGTGGCAATTTCTTAATGTAAGGAAAGGTAAACAAAATAAGTCGACTAACGTTTTCTTTTCTACTTAATGTATCAATATAATCAGTCATTTGTTTTTTGTTTATCTTTCCCCTTCTCCCGACTAAGATAACTATGGTTGTGTTGGGACAGCAAGCAGAATTTATTGCCCGGCTAATTACTTGTTCAAATGATGCCCCGGGCAAACAAGTACTAATTACTTGCTGACACACACTTAATTTGTTCATAAGTACACTAACGCTATGTCCTATTTCATCACAGTATATATTAACTGGGGCATCTGTCCTATTATGATTATATTTTAAGGGTTCAGTATGAGCCTTATCTCAACAAGTAACTGAAATGTCAAGATCATGCTGTGAATGATTTACATTTCTGAGACACTGACAGTTATTGAGCAAAGAGTTTACTCGTTCCTCATTGTAGCGTCCCATTTCTATTAAACCATCCATAGCCGATATATGACAGACAATTTCTTTTTGCGCTAATTCATATTTAATTTTTATTTGTGTTAGGGCGCTATGTAGTTCTGTAATTTGAGACTGAAGGCTACATACATCAGCCTCGTAGCTAAGCCTAGTATGTTCCAACTCTTCACAGCAGCTCAATAATTGATCTTTAACTATTTGTTTATTTTTTGATAAATTTTTAAGCTGCTTCACAATTTTTCGGTTTTTTTGTAGCAATTCTTCAGTTTTTCTAATACATTTTTTAACTTTAACATATTTTTTTATCTTCCTTTTACTGTTCATAGTGTGACAAGCCGTTATTGTGTCATGACCAGTCAAGTCAATGGTAGTTATGTTATTTTTTGAAAGGTCCTTTACACTTCCCAAAAGTTCATCATATAAACTTTGTGTTTTTTCAATTTTTTTTTAATTTAGTTCACACTCTAGGGACTTAATATACTCCTGAGGATCCTGAAGCTTCTTTTTAATATTACAAGTGTCCTCTAGGCATTGTTCTTATTCCACTCTGCAATTGTCAAAACTGTCCACAACACTTTGTAGTTCAATGTTACGCTCACAGGTAAGTTCATATAGTTGACTTAATTTGTTAAGTTCTAATTTTAAATCAGCATTTTTTTGCAAAATTAAAAGCATTTCCTGTTCATTCTCATCGCGTTCAGTAAGTAGCCGTTGACATTGCACCTTTGAGTCCTTTAGCTCCTGGAGAGCAACTCGGAGTTGTTCTTTTGTCCGGCGGGCTACATTTGAACGTGTCATCATTTTGCTAATTTATTTGTTCCTGATATCTGAAACTGAAAACAGATATTATTTAACGGGGTGAAAAATGTAAAGTAAAAGCTCACCTTCTGCACAATTGAAACTAGTCAGCCCCAAATTTTGTTTCAGTTGTACAGTATGTACACAGGAAACGGTTGAAATTAATGTAGCAAAATTAAGAGATGAAAAGAAAGTTATGTAAAATGAGAGAAAAGGATCAGGAAAGACAGAATAGACAGATTAAAGTAGTGACTGAAATTTGTGTATACTGTACTGAAATATTATGTAAAACAAAAATATATTTTAATTGAACTAATTTGAGAATGACAGAGTATGTTAGTTATATAAGTATACTCTTTTAATATACTGTATTGTAATTTGTAAGTGTTTCAGAGTATGTTAGTGTTGTTTTTTTTATCATCTACTTTGCTTTAACATCAGTTAAACCAAGAGAGTGATGATGAAAAGATTGGTAATTACTAATTTGTTTTAGTTACTTACATAGACTATATATAAAATTTGTTGTGAGAGCAGTCAAATATAATAGTAGCTAACACGGATTATAGTATATGAGTCGGCTAGTGTATGTCCATCATCTTTTTAGCTTTCACAAACGTTAAGCCAAGAGAGAACTAACAAAGCCAAAGTGTAAACCTTGTTTTTAAGTGACTCAGGGTAAGTTTTGTTAAGTGTTAGGTGTCAATATCATATAATATTGAGCAGAAGGTGAATTAGTATGTGAATAAAACACTATACTCCCCGGGTTTTTTGCAGAATATCAGGAACAAAATTCATCCACTTTGATTTCGTAAAGTTCGTTAGCTTGCCGTCAGCTGTCACTTTAGAACTTCTTGGAAGTCCACATTAAAGTTCATTATCTAATAAAATTATTATTTTTTCTTGAAGTTTACACACTAAGCATTAGTTTTACAAACAATTTTAACACAAATTACATAATTAAATTACAATTTTTTAATCGGGAGATACAATTTGGCGTATTGTCACAAATGTTGCCACACCTTCCTTTCTTCCTTTTGCTTCCTTTGTTCCTTGAGCTGATTTATTATTGAAGTACATTTCGTCTGGAATCTCGGAACTATTCGACCTCACTGATTTAACAAATGACCAAAAATATTGTGGGTTTTTTTAAATTATTATTTTAGATTCAGACTTAAACTTATTAATACATTCTTGTAACAAGGTTTAAGATTTGTGACGTAACGCATCGTAGACCAGAAAATCTCTTGGATTTGAATGTTTTTTAAACTTTTTTGCATCCTGTTTTTTTCATGTAGTGTTTTTATTAAGGTTCTGCTAAACCAAAAGGGATATTTACATCTATCACTAAGGGATCTGGGGGTATTTTGTGTTATAATTTCATCCAGTAAGGCATAGTATATATCGACGGTTTCGTCGACAGTTTGATCTGCGATAAAATGTTCGTCCCAATATTTTATCGCTTCTAACTCTTCTTTTATTTTTCCATAATCTGCCTTAGAAAAGTTTAGTGATGAAGACTTCTTTGTTTTCGGTGTTTTATGAGTATGTAGTTTAAGGTGTATATTTAATGCCGAATGATGAACGTCCTCACTAACAAGCGGTGTGCTGCACTTGGATACTGTAAGTAACTTGTTACAATTAGTTAAAACCAGGTCCAATATGCGCCCATTTTGATTTTTAATGGAATTGACGTTATAGAGGTCATTGAGAGATAGAGCATCTGTAAATATATTTACTAAATTATTTGAGCAATCTACTGGGACCAGGGAATTTGCATCAGTATCATGTCGAAATTGTAAATTGGGTAAATTATAGTCACCAACAAAAAGCAGAATTAAATTTTTTGGTGTTTTATGTTGAATAATATTTGTCATATGATTAACGAGGTCTTCAAGACGGTTATGTGTAACCGGTGGGGGAAAATAAGATGTAAGTAAAAGTGAGATGGTAGAATTACCCTGTTTTAGTTTTACGACTATACAAAGGTCTTCGTATGCAGATTCCTCGTTATGAAGATTTTATTTTTCTAACAGGCTCAAGTTTCTTAGATACCGCTATTAAAACACCGCCTCCTTCATCTTTTAAAGAAGAGGAAGAACTTCGGTCGCGCCTAAAAATCGTGTATCTGGTATCCAATACTTCATGGTCATAAATAGAGTCATCTAACCAGGTCTCGCTGAGGAGAACCACATCATAACTGTAAAGAAGCGCGTTGTACCGTATGGTTTCTGTTTTGGTCCGGAGACCCCTAACATTTTGATAAAAGATATTTAAGGTATTAAGTCTATTTGTAACATTATGTAATGAGCTCATGAAGGACATAGTGGTAAAATAGAAAAAAAGTATATCTAAAAAGAATTAATAAGTAAAACAAAATTCAATATTGTCCTTTACAAAGACTTAAGAAATTCCGGATCCTTAATTAATATGTTTTTAGCGTTAATATCTCTTTTAATGAATATTCGCCCGTTACGAACCCACACAAATTGGAAACCCTTACTTATATAATACTTTTTGTCTATAATTAATACTTTTTGTCATCTAAGAAAAGGCAGAATATTTCGATAAGCTGACTGGCGTCGGTGACTATCCTAGTTTCAAAGCAAGGCGAAAATGTTTAAATGGCAGAATTTCAAGAATTTTGAGAATCAATTTCGGAGCATAATAAAATGAAATCATTGTACTGAAGTCGATTCGATACACAAAGTTTAGATTACCGGTGTAAATACTTCTCCACAATGAATTTACAAAAAGAGGGCGCTAATACAGAGTGCAAGTTAATTAAATCAGCAGGAAACAACTCATAACTATAGTTATAGTTGAACTGACTAATCCTTTGATAAACTTCGCGGTTTCTGGAACGTTCCTCAAACCGTTCAAACTAAAAACTACTAGTATTTGTTCAATCTTAACTACTGTCTCCTTGTTAGGAAGTTTTACGATAAATCATTACGAAGGTTTAATAATTATAATAATAAAACAGTTTGTAATAGTTTTCTATCTTCACCTAATTCGAGAGAGGCACGAATTCTACTAGACATATATTTTGATTTTATTGTAAGTAGTATTTAAGTATCTTATGTTGTGATTTTATATTTTGTTTCATAGGGGTGGCATAGTCGGTCACCGACAAAACCCCTTTAATAAATAGATTAAAAAGAGAATAAATATAATAAAACGTTTTAAATTTGTTTTGGCAATTGCACCACATGATTAATAATTAGAAGTATACATTTCAAAATGAACACTGGAAAGTGGAAGATTCGGCACGAATGAGATAAACTGACCAAAACTTGTGTATTCCCTGTGTTACGCATAAATTAAACAGAAGGATTTAAAAACTGCAATCTGATCTAACGAACACTGGGTCGGATCTGAGACCCGTGGAGTCAGGAGTTTTTGTGCTATCCAGCGAGACAATCCTTTGTTGTATTTCTAATTACATGTTGTTAAATCGCTGTTCATGTTCAATTAATTGTTCCATTGATCGATAAATATAGTGTGTGAACCAGTTCCGACGGCCTTGGGTTTACGTATAAACATGATTTAATTATTATGCCATAAGAGTTAGCATATTAATTAATTAGGTAAAAGTTACCATTTTCTTGTTTCATTGGTTTTTTACTAAAATTACAAAGTAAATTAAGATAAAAACAAAAGGCTACAAAACAAAATATGTGTCCATCTGTGAAAAATCTAATCTAATGTGTCTAAAAATCAAGAAAATCGTGTGACGTGCTTTATGGAAGTTCCCTAGTGAGGCTGCCCTCTTCGCGTACGCAAGATATCGCATGCACGATAAGTCGATATCTAACAGAAAAAAATTCTAACAAAATGAAAATCGAAGGATCCAGGACTGGGCCCCAGAACGCAATCAACAAAAGGCGAAAGCGAGAGATTTCCCCTTAAGTGAGAGTGCTCGGGAAATTCCTATTGTAGATATTGCACTCGCTACTCTAATTATATTACCGTCCCGCTCGCCATTCTGTTTATTTCAAAAAAGCTTCTGTGATGCTTTGAACTTCACTTACAGACCTACGTACTGGCAACGGGTTTAAAATTTTTACATTGAATATAATACTCGTACGTAATGTTCCCCCGGGCACAGTCTTACATTTGAAATCAATGTTCGTATCTTTTAATCTTATATTATGATTCATCCGCACAGAAATTATAATATAAATTGCAGTACGTCGCTGCATCAGAGATTCAACGCGCTCGACTCCCGCATCGACATTTGGACCGAGTTCGGTGCGGCGTCGTTAAACTCTATGCAAATTTCATCAAGTGTAGGGACTTACATTTAAATATCCCAACCGAATTATTCAAAATGAAGATTCAAATGTGCTCGAAGTACGTTTCATTTGCTACTTCGGATAAGCTCGTCTTCGAAATTGTTATGAGGTGTACCCACTTAAACCATGCCCTCCTTCCAGCCGTGGGATACGGGCACTCTGTTTGAACACCGCGTCCTCACGGCGCAGCAATTTAAAAGACTAATGATAACTTTTAGCTACAATTAAGTAGGTATATTGAATAAATGTGTATTATTTTTATTGAAAATGCGATTCAACCATTTAATATAGCAATAATGTATATATGAATGTTATTTAGCACATTTTTTACTTAAGACCCATCACACAGTTTTGTTATGTAGGACTGGAGGCATATTCTATCTAGTTTCTAGTCTTTAGCAGTAAATGGTGCTATAGTGACTTAGGCATATATTTTCAATTATCTACAATTAACAATGTTAGACTGGATGTACACCGTGCTGTGTGCAGTGTACACAGTGATTATTTATTTTGTTCTAATCAAATATTTGTATTGCCTGCCACTCACGATCGAGCATTACTATTCAGCATCAAACAATTGGATCAGAAAGACGTAACATTTCATAGGCTTTGCATCATGACTAGGTACTGATCTTTCATTGAATCCGGATGGCTGAACCCTATATCTTTTTCTTTCTTTTCTTTCTGTATATTTACATTTCTAATAGATATAGAAATATAGATATAGATATATCATGTATTGTCAAGATAATGATAATTGATAATGCTCTGCAACTTCTGCGAGCCGATTTTATTGAACCGTTGAGCATATGAGTTCCAGTGAATCGTAAAACGAGATAATATCGTCGTTAAAAATCCACTATAAAGATTCATTAGCTCTAGCACCTATTTTTTTTTTATGTTCTCTAATACCCTTTTTACTCTTTTTGTACTGTAATTAAATAAAAATATCAGTTTAAAATTTTAATATTCAATTTTTGAGACCAGTAACAGAAATAAAAATTGTAACGACCAAAAATTTAGCTCCAATTATAGGTGTTGTTAAAAATGAAAATATTTTGTTTTGGCAAAGCGAGAGAGACGCCACTGTCTTAACTGAGATTTTAGATAGGCTCTACTCTACCACATCAAAAGATATCAAAAATTATAAACGTGTGATTTTATTTACCAAATACTTAGACAGCCGCGGCATCATTTGTCACTACTCATTACCTATATATATCTAGTATATAAAAGCATTTGTATTTCGGCTTCGTCGAAACCTGTGTACGTATTCAGGTCAATATCCATATTTAGGTAAAGGGACTATCAATCAATATAAAGATTTGAATCATAGCGTCCACTCTGCTCGATGAACGCTGTATCGGTCGATTCAAGTGGCGTACCCTACATTTCCGTGGAAAACCATTTCAGAAAAATGTTGTTTTCCAATATAAAGCCCAGCGGGTTCATGTACTTTTTGAATGGAAGAAAAGGTTAATACTCAATATTGTTCGGCCCACTAAATGATATTCGTTTTCGAGATATTTTTCATAATATAATATTAATACGCGAGCGAAAAACTTAGGATCCCTTCTGACGAAAAGTGAGGAAACGTAGGTGATTGAAATTTAGCACATTTATATGGTGAAGGAGTGCATCGAGCTGATATTATTTTGAAATTATGCTTTTATCACACATTTTTTTAACAAATAAAACATTACACACACTACAACACACACACTAGGAGATTTTGATTTACAAGCCTATAACCCACGAATTGTACTCTTTTATTTATGGTTGAAGTCTGTTTTTTTTTCTTCTTTTTTGGCAACTTGACACAAAGGATGTGTATGTTGTGCCACAGACAAGGTAAAAAGGTAAGGAATATGGCGGGAAAACCATATTCCTCCTATTATAATTTTCATCATCGTTTTCATGTATCGTCAGGTCTTAAGTCTAGTCAAAGTCTAAGTAAAAGTCAATACAGTCAAGGAGTCAAGTCGGTCGATTCAGTAAAGTGGTAGACGCTTTACTGAAACTTTCGATGGAGTTTTGGAGGGAACACAAAATAGCATGTTTCTGGATATTACATCACTTTCCTACACTTGTGCATGAACACGAATATCTAATGGTTAATATTCTACCAATATTACACACTAAAAACCCAGTTAACACAATTTTAGGAAAATAATATAAAAACACGACAGCACCCTTTTACATTCCCGGCAAAACTCTGAAGTCTGTTGTCAAATTGAAAATAGATTTAGTTTTTTTTTCATTAAATCAAAATATACAGACAAATAACTGTTAGATAATTATTACGCCGTCAGTCTGTCAACATTTGACTTTATTAATCTGAGACTGTCGCGGTCGCAGGATTATGTCAAAAAAATAATAAAGTCAATATTTTGACAATAGAATATCAATAGAAAAGCGTTGAAATTTGAAACTTATACTTAATTTAATTTTTTATTTGAGGTCGAATTTTGACCATTGGGCGATCTCTAGTATCTCTAGTAGTTATTTTTTATATTTATTCCAAGATGATTATTTAGGACGTCATAATAAATGTTAATAGAATTATTATGAAGTCATGTAAAAAGTTTATCATGAAGTTATTAAGTAAAAACTTTTAAGGGTCAATTTTTAGTCAAAACTATGTTATACATACGAAATTATAGTTGGGGAGGGAAGAGGGAATTTCGGGAGTAGCTCGAGAGTGTCAGATTAAGCTTGTATAGGCTTCCAACATGTCTTTTTTTTATAAAATAAGGGGGAAAACGAGCAAACGGGTCACCTGATGGAAAGCAACTACCGTCGCCCATGGACACTCGCAACATCAGAAGAGCTGCAGGTGCGTTGCCGGCCTTTTAAGAGGGAATACGCTCTCTTCTTTTTTTTTTTATAAACCAAAATAATATAAAAGATACATTTTAATATACAGCAACAAAAAACCCTGACAGGTTTATCTTGTTGCTGGTTCACGCTCCTTATATAAAACAAAATAAAAGCTACAAAATTACTACTACGATTTTAAAGTAATAAACATACAAACCTACATTTTACAGTTTGTCAAGAAAGAGTAGACATAAGTACACAATTTTCTAAACGAAATCACTGATCACGCTCAAAAGTTCCACCTTGCACATTTTTATCTCGATTTAGTAAGGTTTCATATTTTTTATGTGATTTCAAAATTGTGTCACTACAGCTATTTATAATATTTTAATAGATAATTAACACAATACCTACCAGCCGAGCGCTCGGTGCGTACGACAGCGGAAGGTCTTGAAGGTTTGCAGGTCGTATAGGTCCGGAAAAACTGCTGGTGACAGTTCGTTCCAGAGTTTTACAGTGCGCGGCAGAAAGTTACGCGAAAAATGCACCGTGGAAGACTGCCACTCATCAAGGTGATGAGGATTGTATATTTTTCACGTGGGACGATGGCGAAAAGTTGCAGGTGGTATGATTCCGAACAATTCCTCAGAGCACTCCCCGTGATACAACCGATAGAGGATGCAGAGTGAAGCTACATCTCGGCGTAATTCCAAGGGGTCCAAGCTGTTTGAAACACTATGGCAGTCAACAATTCGAGCGGCCCTTCGTTGGATACGATCCAGAGGGAGCAGTTGGTATTTTGGCGCTCGTGCCCAGAGATGAGAACAATATTCCATATGAGGCCGAAACTGCGCCTTGTAAAGTTGTAGTCGTTGGTCCGGACTGAAGTACTGTCTCGCTCTGTTAAGAACACCAAGCTTCTTCGAGGCTAACTTGGCCTTACCCTCTAGATGATATCGGAACTGGACTTCGCTCGATATGTTAACGCCAAGTATTTCAATGCTAGAGGAGATGGTTAAAGATGTGCCCTCAAAACGAGGATATACGACCATAGGCGACTTTTCAGCGGTGAACGCGCAGACTTGTGTCTTGGCGGGGTTGAATTGGACTAAGTTACGTCTGCCCCAATCAGAGACTTTCTCCAATGAATTCTCTATTTTAGACACAAGTTCGTTTCGACTCTCAATGACATTTATCCGAGAAATATTGAGGGAGCCGGTATATACAGCATCACCTGTACTATCATCCGCATAGCAATGAATGCCGTTGGTCTTTAACATGTCATTGATATGCAGTCTAGTTATAATGGTACAGAAATCAGATTATTAACGTGGTGGGTTAATTTTTTTTTTAAATATTTAAATGTCACCGGATCTGTCAGATTAATATAGAGGATGTTTAGTATACCCCAAAGAAGCTTCCGTATAAAGCACTGACGAATCAAAGGTTAGGTAAGCTTGTAGGGACATTTCAAAATATAAAAAAATAAAGCTTCATATTTTCCTAACTAAGCTTCGCAGATATTTTATTTTGCACTAAACTACATGATTTATGTAGTCCTTGTTATCTAAAATATATTTATAAGTTATAACTGACCTAAATAAGCAATTTTCTGGATATATTTTCTTTTTCAAAACTTTAAAATGGCTGCAGTTTCTTAACCCACCGCTAAAATAAAAAACGCTCTTATTCTTTTTTTATCAGTTTTACCTAATGTAAAAAACCTACTAGGTCTCCATGACGCTCGAGTGACTACACAAATAATACCCTCTTCTCCCCTACTATTAGGTAAACTTCAGCCTAAAACTCATCATTTGTTTGAAAAGTAGTAATACAATAATCAAGTATTAACAATGAGTAAAAGTCCATCTCGATTCTTCTTACATTAGAGTAGGTACACCCAGGTGACGTCGAGGTGACTCGGCGGACAGAAACACTGGATCAGTATACTTAACTAAAAATCCATATTCGCAGCAAATTGTCGCTTTAAATAATAATAATCGAATCGAACAATATTCTCAATCGTTTTCGATGTAATAAAAGCGCAAGTGGATTTTATTCGTCCAATAAACGAGGCCCGCTCGGCATCGGACATGAGTGGTCGTTATAGCGTACCTGCTTTTATTCTTTTACTTTCCAATCGGCGCCGGTTAACTTTTTACTCAACTTCGGAGGGATTTTAATAAAAGGCAATAAAACAATATATCGCGGGGCGGAGTGCGAGCCCCGGCACTCGCTTCTCTCCCCGATATTACCGACTATTGTCCCTCGGAATTATATTCGTCGTACACGAGGCACAGTGTACCCGGCGAGACGCAAGATTTGTAGACACGATATTGAGAAAATGGGGTGAAATTTTCGGCGATCCGGTCATACCTCAGCTCGACAAAAGAAATTAAGTCATGCGCACTGAAAAAAGTCGTATATAATATATATGTTTATGATAATATCTTTCGTCCGCTTGGAATTACTGTACATTATATGATTATACATCGCTCATACTCAGTACTCGAGCGCGGGTCGTACGCGGGCATAATCTATCGTGGCATAACTTCGCCATCGGCCGGATCCACAAATATCCAAACGATCGCCCGCGGTTTACGATTTTACAATCTAACTTTAGAAATATAAACCAGATGGCTCACTAGTACTCACCGAACGCACTAGAATATTTTGCAAGTTCGCTTTATATTATTATAGAAATGATTAACAAATTGCGCGAGAACAGTCGAAAGCGCACAGAAACGGTACAAATGAACACAAAAATGCAATGCATTCGCTCACATAGCACGGGGACGAGAGTATCGCAAGTAGTGTGGCGCGCGTCACTTACCGAAGTCGGAGCGGTGCGGCGCGGGCGAGAGACGCGTGCGAGCTACGCGAGGTCCGGAGTGCACTTGCAGTCGGTGCGTGTGCCGCGTTATCAATGCTCAGCGCACATGATACGCGCGATTACGCGAGGCCGGCGCAGGCGGGCACAGGCGGGCGCAGGCAGTGGGCTACGCGACTGTAGTGGCGAGTGGCGACTCGTGCCGCGACCGCTCAGATCGATACCGACTCTGTCGCGCGCTCCCTCTCGACTGCGACCGACGTGCGAAGCGACTCGGCTTCCACCTGCGACGCCGGCGACTCTTCCGCGGACCTCTGCGGACGCCCAGACCCCCCCGGCGCTTCGCCGCCTCCCGAATATCGTTCCTAATCGTGCCGGACGAAAAATCGCACCGAGATGGCGGCGGGCATGCGCGATGCCGGGGTCCGGGGCGAGGGGAGGGGCGGGGAGCGATCGGCAGCGACGGAGGGCGGGGTAAGGCAAGAGGCCCGCGCCAGGAGCGAGCGGCCGCCGTACGCGCGACCTCGCCGCTGCCGCCCGCCGCACGCAACACATCGATCATAAACACGCATAGCGACCTCAACATTTCCTTACGAACCTCCGTAACCCACTTCCAATATCGATTTCGTTTCGCTCCCCGAAAACATTCGTTGACGAGGGACTACCGCGACGTCCCCCGACTAGCAGACGCACTGACTAAATTAATTAACTTATCACGACCTGAAACTTGCAATTTAATGCGTAACTAATTAAGGAGTGTCAGTAATAAATCATTCGGAGGCGTCGACGCGATTACTCAATACTTCAACTCAGAATTTAAGGTGAGAGTGGAAGAACACAAAAATTGACATTTTATAACGTACGGACAATTACTTATTTTTCCTCTTATAAAATTTGAACAAACCCTGTAACTTATCTAACTTACTTCATTACCTGGCTAATATATCTGGCCACACATAAAATCCACAGTTTTTTATTTCAAATCATTTTTCCGGCCCTAAAGCCTCAATTTCTGCAAATGAAGGCAATACAAAATTGCTGTTTGTTGCTTACCTAGTTCTTCCACTCACGTCTTCAATACTACTACTTACACTCGACACTCGTAGTGTATGTAGCTAATATTGTAGAAATATGTAATAATCATTAGAGAGCAAATTGTGTGCTAACGGCATCCATTTATAATATATATTCTATTGAATAACAAAACAAAGTTATTAAGGAATCCTGTAAAAACTCTTGTGTTTGAATCAAATCAAACAAGGGTGTCGACAAAGAAAACAAAATTCCTTATCACAATTATCATAATAAAATTACTAAATAAGAAGTATTATTAAATTGGTTAAATTTAAATATTATGATTAAAATACACGAGCGCTAAATTGGCTAAATAGAGGTAAAGAAATGTAGTAATATAGGATTTAAATTTAAAATATAAACCCACGTCTTCATAACATCGCAGTGAAACTTTCGCCAAATGCAGTCTTCGTTAAATGCAGTCTACGGAGATAGAAACACTTTTTTTTCGCCGAAAAACGTTTTCGCTAAATTTCATAAGAAGCTAGTTAAATTTAACTCGAAACATGATAAGCTTAGAAGCTAATAATAACAATCAGTCAAGTCAGACAAAATGCCAGTTCTTAGGAAACTACAATAGTAGCAGGCAATAGCTTGGCAGTAATTGACACTATATAGTCTGAAAACATTCACACAATACGAAATATGAAACAAAATATTTAAGCTATAAGGTTTGTGCAAATCAAACCATCCGTGTAATCGATTGATAGCTCCATTTTAGCTTTATAAAAGGTAATAATATTACTGTCACTTTTATTCGCTCTTTTTATTGCGACTCGCACGTGACTGGGTGGGTGGCGTGGGTCAAGGATGACTTAAGATTAGTGATCGATATGATCAAGATGTCGGGGGTCGATTGACGCGAATAGACACACGGCCGCTTTGAACACGACGAGCGCGAAAATAGAAATAGAAGTGAAAAAAAAAACAAGCAAAGCAGCAAAAGAGTAGAGACTGATAAATTAGATTCTCGACTTAAGTAATTACTCCAGCATCAAAACAGAAATGCTAAATACTAACTACACAGAATGAAACTACTGGCGGAAGAAAATAGAGCTATTCTGAAAGAAAATAGTTTATTTTTAATATCTTGCGACTAGACTTACAAAAAATTACAATTTCTGTTCGATTGGTTCATTTTTAATACGTAGCTCTCTCGCCGTAGAAAATAATGTCAACCGAGAGGAAATAAAGAGAATTAATAATGACTCTTTTTAAGTCTTCGGAAGCTCGAGTACTTCTGGGATTCTTTTTTGAACAACGTAAAATTTTGGTCCGTCGAAAGTTTTACAATAGCAATTGCGGTGATGAATGTAAAAACGAACATTGATATGAAACAATTGTACAACATCAAAGACTCGTTCCACCCAATAACGAACATTCATTGAATAAAGCAAATTAATGTGAAAAGAGCTAATTTTATTCCTCCAATAGAATAAGCCACAGCAAAACATAAAGTTCGAAGTCACATGGTTATCCATATTGACGCCTCAAAATACTTTGCATTGTTTGTTCGGGATACATGAAAAGTAGTAAAAATACTAATTACAATGCTTGAAAAATGCCAAGTAACTAGATAGCGAGAGTAAGGCGTCTAAGCTTGAGTCGGGAGGGAGACAACTACTTAGCTGAACCCCCCGTAATTATTATTACTCGATATTAAATTATTATTGTAGAAGGTTTTTGCATAAGAAAGAAATCAAGAGTTCAAAAAGAGAAAATAATTTACGTAGCTAACAACATCATCATAAAAATATATGTATTTGGTACACAAGTAGCCTAGTAAATTAATTTCGAGCGGAGAAAGAGATTAATGTCCGTCTGTTTGTATTTGTTTTGTCCATCTTGGAACTTAATTGTTCCGTTAACAATTAAGTTGCGTGCCTTTGTTCCAGCTCGACTAAATTACTTTCCATGACAGGTTAAACATGTTTAAATGAACGTTGTTATCGAGCTTCACGGTGCGACAGGTCGATGTCAGCATTCCCGGGTGGGCGGGTGGATTATTACAGTACCGGGATTAGGTGCGCTCCTGCGTAATGCACGAGACAATAGTAGTTAGGATTTACTCGTGCGCCTTAAGGCCGTCCCCCGAGCAAACGACCTTGGCCATACATTTGCCGCGTTGCCGAGATCGCGCCAAAACCCTATTATTTTTACTTATCTTAGTTCAAAATTGTCCTAAAAAAAATTAAAACGGAGAAAATGTAGTTTATGATATTGTCGATCTATTGGCGTGAGTTTCAAATAAAAGTAATTTGTCAATCCTAAGGAGATGCTGAATGTATGCTTGAATTTTAATAAATTGGTATTACTTTGGAAGCTGATATCATGAGTATAATAAACAAAATAGAAAATTTAAAACGGGGAAAGGAATGTTGATAAACTTAAGATTATTGCTGTATTTTTATTATAACTTTGTAGCTTTCAGATTATGAGTTTATAAGGCTTTAAATACGGTAAATTACGGAATCTCCGTAGGGAATGCCCTTAATTATACTCCGACAGCGGTAACCGCTCATGTAAATACTAACCCACCAAAAACATGAAATGTAAGAAGGCAGCCAAGTCTTCAACTTATTTTGTAATTTTAAATCAACTTTATTTTATAATAATAATAGCAACTTGTCAATGAGCACAAGACAAAAAATTATAACACAGCATATTTCTAGGAGTTGCTAGTCTATACTAATATTATAAAAAGGTAAACTTTGTTTGTTTGTTTGTTTAATTGTAATGAATAGGCTCAAAAACTACTGGACCGATTTTAAAAATTCTTTCACCATTCGAAAGCTACATTATTCACGAGTAACATAGGCTACTTTTTATTTTGGAAAATATAGGGTTCCGTAAGATATTTGGGTTTTTCTGACACAAGGTGAAAAAAATCAACCAGAAAAGTTGCTTATATTGCGTACGCTGCCTAAACTATAAAAGATAGAACCATACAATGTTCTAAGTAAATGTAGAACTTATAAGTATCTACAAAAATGTCCGCGACACACTATACCTATCTATATCAAGTGAGGCACAACAACCATTTTTTTATTTAAGATTCTTGATTTTTTTTTGGACGACATTTAAACGCATTTATTTTACTCATGCTAATAATCCTTATCAAAATAAATTATTTCATCACTAAGTACAGTTTGTGTAGAAAATATTTGGTGTGTAAATGATTAAAATTGGACGTTTGGTTTAGAAGTTATGGCGAAATTAAAAATTGCGATTTACGCCCGTTTCGAAGTGGGCAAGGCGGGGGTGCGCAGTAGCGAAGATTATGACCGGCCCTGCAGCTGGTGAATACCAAGAATATCAACGATCCCTACTGATTTGCCTATAGGCTATAGTCTATACCCTGCAAAAGGCTCCAATTAGGAAATTACCGCCAAATTACCTCCAATGAGGAAGGTACCGCCGCAAAAGCTACGTCTCACAGGAGTGAGACGTAGCTTTTGCGGCGGTACCGACCAATGCGGGCCACGGGTAGTAATAATGAATATAAATCGAAACTGCTGAATCAATTTTAATCATTTCTTCAGTGGCTATATATTTTATACCCGTGCGAAGCCGGGGCGGGTCGCTAGTTACACATAACTAGGTACCGCAAGCTTAAAGTGTTTTTTTAAGTATGTATCGGCGCATGCCGTTGATGTTACCTCATGACGTGCGTATTCCCACCTACAAATTTTTTTTGCCCCTTTTTGCTCTATATTCATATCTGTCAGTCAGTGAGTGACAAAATGTATAACTTTGATCATCCGTAACTAGTAAACTATTTATAAAAATGTCATGTCATTTGGAGGTTAAGCTAGTTTTAATACTTGCTTCTTGTCACCTATAACCAGAATCCTTCTCTCCTTTGATAACATCGAAAATATGGGGGTGTGAAATAGCCCCGTAACGCTTCAGGAAAAGTACGTTGTGGTTGTGTCTGGTACGGCCGTGCCTTTGCTTTAGACTTTTCTGCAGTCTCGCCACAAGGTTAACTTTAGCTCCTTTGTGGTGAGAGTACCGACGAATCTTCTGTCGACTTTCGAGGCGCCGGAGTTCTGGCCGATGGATGTAGTCTATCGGAGGTTCCGGGGGAGACTCCGAAACGAAGCGAGTCACGTCGCCGGAAAGACATGACAGTGTTAGTTTTTTTAGTATATATATAAAAAAAATGTATGTTAGTTTTAAGGTATTTATTATATAATTAATATGTATGTTAGATTTAAGGTATCTGTTATATGGGCCGTTGATGCCCGAAATAAATGATTTGATTTGATTTTCTATAGTCAAATACGTCGATACCATGTGTCGATGATTTTAAGCATGTCGCAAGCGCTTTAAAGCAGATGATGTTTTAGGACTTAGGTATAGCTCTTTACAAAAATATTTTCATGAAATTATTGTATTTAGAAATGTTATGTATCGTCTGTCCCTCGATTGGGACGACCTCTATAAATCGTGTCCATGGTTTGCGGCGATAGGAGACTTTCCAATAAATAATTTTCCTAACCCGCTTAATCAGTCCTCTGATAAGCCTGTCAGTAACAATTATCGCCAAAATTAATTTCAAAGTAAGTCACTAATATTCCGTAATAAAAGCCAAAGATTATAAATGGGCCCAGTCACAAAAGCTGTCGAGATTGTCAAGTTAATACGAAACAGACACGAGCAAAGAAAACGGCAGAGCATTTTATATGATATTGATGATATAGCCCCATTACATGCACTCAACAATATCGCTAACTCCTTTGTGCGCCTCCTTTGCATAACACGTCAGTAATCGTTTTATGCTAGGAGACTTTCAAATGAAGCACTACAGCTGACATTTTTGGTCTGAAGTTCTTTTACAGGCTCCTTAGTCCTTACAGACGACCGGCTCTTGTAAACTGCCGTCGAGAAATAGTGCCGTTCGTCTGTAGCGCTCTTATGGAATTATTAGTCCTAATTTTTTTAAAAGATCTTTCAACACTTTGAAACCTCCGGCCTCCCGTTAGATAAGATATTTTTTTTTTATTTAGACAATTTGGGACCGTCTACGGGCTGTTCGCCCATATCCTATATGTATAGAGTTTTTTCTAACCCTCTTCAGTAGATGTTAGTGTTACTTTTGACTTGGTCTGACTATTAAGCACCTTTTGTACACTGGAATCTAAAAACCTTTCCAGAAAATTATATAAAATAGCTAGGTACAGCATGTGCACTGTGCAGTTGATCATCCAAATTCCAAGGGTATATTATATTTAATATTAATTAGGTATGGTAGCTCTTGCACAGTCCATCTCACACACGTTCATCTCTCGTTATTAAAAAAATATCGCGATTGCCAATACTTCTACATTTTATTTTAACTACAGAAATGCGAATAGTTTAAAATAATATTATAACAAAAACTTGCTCCACATTGTGAAATAAAATCTGGTATATTATATAAGAAAACGGGGACGCGTTGTTTATATCACAATAATAATGAACATTTCTTTTACTGGATTTGTTATTATTTTGTGTTTATAAGTTACACAATACCGTTTGTAATATAGATGTATATTTTGTCAACGTTCAACGAAGAATGAAAGTAAACTATCGTTGCCATCACTTTGTCAAAACAAAGACTCGCGTAGAAACAATATCAACGGACCTTGTTTTTAGAATGGGAGGATATTTTCTGATTATGTTTGTGTTTGTTTTGACTTTGGCAGGTATCTCGCAACGATCAACATCACCATCACCCCGCCGAGCCTCGCTAGTGGCTAGGAACTGTAGCTTTCATCGTACTTTAATACGATCTTCTCGATCGTCGTAGCCCCATTCGCTTGTTCAGGTTGAAACTTGAAGTTCGCTGAAGTACAAAGTACGACCCCGACGGTATTTGACTAGGGAACGCTGTTAAGACGCTAATAGCGTCTGCGATATTTTGCGATATTTGGATGCTGGGCAATAAAAGAAAAATGTGAGGAAGCAAGCTGGTCATCCCCAGGTTGAGTGATCATTCTTCCGGCTAAGCCAACTATGCTAGCCGCGAATGCTGTATAGTCCTGTACAACCAGACGCACAATTCAAATATGTTGTGTAGTTCCAACCACCACAATATTTAAAAAGTCAGTTTGTTCCTAATACGAGCGAGGTTCGAGAAAAATGTAAATAATATATTTGAAATGCCGGACCGAATATTATAACATTTATTATTATATAATATTATTGCGTGCGCTACGATAGGAAGCCTTTCAAACAGCTTGATACATAACAGTTATTAATTATTATATATAGTCGATTTGAATGCATGCATTATTATGTAGCATCTGTGGGTAAAGAGCGGCCCCTGGCTCACATAACGTTAGTATATGAACGAATGAACATTGAACACGGGCGCATCGACCAATTTCCTAAACGTGTTATGGCCTGGACTTAATTATTGCACTTAATTTTGTCCAAATTCCGTTCAATTTAAACATAATTTTGCGTCAATTTATCGAAGCGACGCGTGGGCGGGGCGATTGACTAAGAGCTTTTATTCGATACAATTTTACTCTCAAAGCGAATCCATTTTTAGATCATTCGCAAACTTGCAATAAAATAATATTTTGCGCTAGGAAAATATTGAATAAAACTCAGATTCGTTATATATAAGCAAATAACGGTAACTTGCAGTTTTTAAGGAGGAGGTCGATATTTATAATGCAACTTAATACAATACCAGTATAACTTAATAAAAAATACGAAGGAAGACTTTACGAATAATTTAGTATTCTAACGTGACTTTTTAACACAAAGAACATAATAGCCTGAATCCTAGACGCAAGTTATCATCCGCAAACAAAATGTGCAAATATTTTCTTAGTTCGTTCGCTACATTTTTCCACACTTTTAACACGTCACATCATATCTGGGAGATACATCGGTGGCGCGATCCGTACATCACCTATATGGTGATGCGGTAGATCGGCATGCATAGCTCACGCTTCACTCACCTCGCACGGAAATCGGGTTGCCATTTTAATAGAACGCGTACTTTACTACTTACGTCAATTCCAGAAGGCTTAAACTCAGTTTTTCTCTTATGTGATTTAGGTGACACTATTTTAGGAACCCGACAAACAATAACTGACCAGCGAAATTGTAATAACCTAAATGAGAACCGTTTAGCGGTTGCTTCTGGAAATATGAAAAGGGGGGACACTGGATTCGAACGACCTTTTCCACTTTAAAACTTCATATTTCACAAATGGAACCCTAAATCGGAAAATGATCTATGAATATTCGTAATTTCTTTTAAAAACCTATCCCACGGCACCCCACCCGGTGGGGTGGCCGCGAAAAAAAAACCATCCCGCTTCATGTGTAGGGGAGGTATGTACTTAACTTAAAAAATTAAAGATTTTATATACATGTCGGCATCAATAATATAATATTTGTATGAGCATTCATGCCGAATTACATCTTTGTAGGTCTTATAGTCTCTGAGAAAAACCGCGGAAAGACAGACAAAGAGACAGACGGACGGACAGGCCGAAACTATAGGGGTTTCTTGTTGACTACGGAACCCTTAAAAAGGCTTCATACCTATATGTCGGAATTATTCCGGCGAGATTAAAGCACGGGTGCCTCCGAAGGCCCAGGCGTCCATCTAAAAAATTCATATTGAAAATTTTATATACCCTAGTTTTATAGGCTGCACCGGCATTGTTAGTTTGAGCGTAGGGATATATGCCTTGTTTTGAAGGAAATAGAGTCTAAAACTGAAACAGTGAGTCCACCTTCCACCGTAAAAACTCACACTCAAAATCTATGGAAGATTTACGAACGCGCTTACAAACGCGGCGACAAAGAACACTCGCTGTGAACGAAATTACGCTGGTAAAGGCGGTTCATTTCGGCGGAGAACAGAACACAGCAGCGCCATGCTTTCGACTATTTAGTCGCAGATGATCATCGCAGACGAGTGTGATCGCACCAAACACTTGTGTGGTGCGACCACACTCGCGATGCTCTCCGAGTTGCTGGCACAACGGAAAGGGGTAATTTACGTCTCTCAGACATGAGAAACGCGACTAGATAAGGATAAATGACGTTCTATGGTTAAAAAATAAAATTATATAATAATTATTGCAGTAATTCTATACCTTTCAACCTCCTAAGATAGTATGTCGATGTCTTTGACGCTTAATTATTAATGTTGTACGACTTTGCATTTCTCCGATTATTAGCGAGGAACCACTCGAAATGGACCGAGCATTGTTTGCAAATGGACTCGGACTGATCAAATCATTCCATTGACTTTTGCTCTAATTCTAATTGTGGTTGTTTGTCAATTGCTCGAATTATTAAAAAACAATGTTTTTGAGCTTCAAACAAACATTATTCAACACTTAAAATGATTGAGAAGTTTAGACATCTCATTGGTAGCTCGTAATTATTTTATCGTAGCTGAATTTAGAAGTTATCTTAAAATTTTTAACGTAAATCATCGGTGAGAGCACACTCATTCGGGAAAACTATCGCCATACATTAAAATTTGGTCCACTTCAAACTGTTGGCACGTAGAGATCCAATTCACCTTGGCTTATTTTGTAGTTTATATTGATACTAGCTATATGACCGAGCTTCGCTCGGTATTCAAAAAATTAAAAAAACACACATAAAATGACATTGTATGAAAATGATTCCTAGCTAGATCGATTTATCGCCCCCGAAAACCCCTATATACAATATATATAGATATATAGATTCCAATTATATATATATATATATATATATATATATATATATATATATATATATATATATATATATATATATATATATATATATATATATATATATATATAATTGGAATCTCGGAATCGGCTGCAACGATTTTCATATATATATATATATATATATATATATATATATATAATTGCTCGTTTAAAGATATAAGGTATTGTTTGTAAACAAAAACATCTCTTTTTGGTACCTCTACAATATTATTTGGCTTGGTAAATTAAATATTTCTTAACCGTAAGACGACACAAGACTCTTGCTTACGAGTTTCATGTCAAGATGAATAGATAGAAGGCTACAGAGAAAAATGTAGAAGAAGAAAGTGGACTACAAAATGCAGTTGGAGGCATGTCGCACCAAGTTTAACATTTCATAAATCATAAAATATACCTCCGACTGCATTTTGTAGTCCACTTTCTTCTTCTACATTTTTCTATGTAGCCTTCTATTCATCTTGACATGAAACTCGTAAGCAAGAGTCGTATCAATTAAAACATGGATTAGACGCCTCCGGCAGAATTAGGTCTTGTTTCGGTCTTTCTAGTTAAAATTGTTTTGCAGTCGAGTTTTTTGATTTTTGAATTAATATATTTTATTGGCGACTTTTTAGTTTGTAGTCATCTAATCATTTCGACAATCAATCTAAGGGTTTTTTTAAATAATTATTATCTATCGTTTCATTTAATATTAAAACTGCAAGTTATATACATATTTAGAATCAGTGTTTAAAATCCTTCATTTTGATACCACACTCGATATGGTTGGTAGAATTTTTTTTAACCTCACATCATGTCGTCAAAAATCTACCATTTTGTTTTTTTTAATGTCACCTATCTAAGAACACTTGGGCTGTTAAGACAAATCTAACGATACCTCAAATGTGAAAATCCGCTTAGCGGTTCGGACATGACAACGGTTCCATATTTTGTGAAATATGAAGTTTTAAAGTGGAAAATATCGTTTGAGTCCAGTGTGCCCCCCCTCCCCCTTTTCACATTTCCAGAATCAACCGTTTGGCAAGTAATAACTGTACATTCATAGACCACACAAAAATTATCAAAAACTAGCGGTTCGCTAGTTTTTGATAATTTTTGTGGCCCGTGTGACTCGTGGCCCGAGTCCGACACGCACTTGGCCGGTTTTGTCTATAGCGTAGTCTTATATTGGCTATATTCCATCAAAGGTCGAATTAGTTGCAACTTAATACACTGCGCGTGAAAACATCACGGCTATAAAATTACCGAGTTAGTAACAAATTCATTCTGCGTGAAATAAAAAACAAAATGAAATTATAATGATAGTAAAAGGTACACTGAAAGTATCGAGTAATTTGTAAAAAGATTTCAAACGAAACAAATATATTAAAACAACAATATGACGTAATGAAATTATGCAATTCATGAGCGACAGAGGGCTACAATATTTTTGGCGATTGTTTAATAATTGTGCACAACTAGTTATCCTGTCATGTTGCCTTTTTAGCAGGACTTCAAACCCCCATACAAATCTTAAAAAGACGAAATGTGGTGGGAGAAATTTTCGAGATTATAACAAGAGTTTCACGGGCGCTTAGTATGTGGAATGTGGATAATAATAATTAAGTAGTCGTCTATTATTATTGGATTAATACTAGGATGCGAGCGCCACGGCCCACGTCGCATCGGCAGACACTAAGTTATTAAATGATGCGGCGTCCCGTCGCGAGACGTTGTCGACGACGCTTAATGCTACGACACCGTCCAAGGAAGAAAATTGTATAAAATACGAGGACTCGCTGCATTAGCTGCGACAAAAACCGATAAGCTGATTAATAGACGTGATGCAAAGTAATAAATAAAAAATTGATTAACGTGTAGCACTACAATAACAAAAAAATGTTGTGAAAAGCCTTCGCCGGATTAAAGAAACAAGCTATTTTAATGAAGTGTCAATATTGCTAACAGACCTACTTGAGGCATTGGGCATGCTTTCTTTACGAAATAATAGGGGAGTAGACGGAACTCATTAAAGTTTAAAAGCGAGCTGTTCAAGCGCTTTATTTAGAAAACTAAGTTTGCTCTCGAAAGTCTCAGTTCTAACTGAAATTGATGCTTATTAGCCATGGAAAGTAGCAATGGAAGTCGAAACAAAGTTACAAGAATACCAATCACAATCAGAAAATTTGTTCAACATAATATGTATATTATAGTATATACAGGGTGCAATTAAACCTTCCTGCCAAATTGTTATATATTGATCCTTGTTAAAAATAAAAATACACGTATTTTTTCTTTTAAAGTCACTCAGTACTAAAATGTTGAGAAATAGCTTCCGAAAGTTATCCTAAAAAACACTACAATTAATGGACACAATGCGTCGGCCGCGCGTGACGTGCCCCCGCGCGCGCGTCTCATCCCGCGTCACCCCCTCTCATTCCCCCGCGCCGCGAGTGACCATTCTGCAACGATTTTAAATGGGATAAAACATGTCATTGAAAAAAAAATAACACCCATTTTTTTTTTGTTAAATGGACTCTCCTAATGATACCTAAGCCCTGGGAAAAATTTGGCAGGAAGGTTTAATTGCACCCTGTATACACATACATTTCCTCTAATTTGGATATAATGAAAATTAGAAACGCCGATAAACGGTTATACTTTGTTGTAATTTTAAGGTTTTTTCTCTGGTTTTTTTTTTTTGTTTTTTGTAGAGTGGCAAGATGTACGGTTCAGTGTGTCGTTGAATAAAAATTAAATGAAGCATTCACATCAAAATAAAGGCAGCATCAATTACTGAGCATAATTTTAATTCCCATCATCACTATCAGCATCAGTACCAGGAACAACCAGCATCTATCAACTCTTCCAAAGGGATGCACCCCTATAACAGTGTTTTTCAAGCGAAGCTTGAGGCCAATTGAAAAACAATACTTACAGAAAAAAAAGATGATAATATATTAAGTAGGAGAATTTTAACAAAAATATATAATATTCATAAACATACAATATACATACATAGTAAAAAAGGATAGGGTGGGGTCGCGAAATATTTTTTCATACAAGAGGGGTCGAACTTTAAAAAAGGTTAAAAACACTGGGCTATCATAAAAGTATCTACATTTAAATTAAGTACATAATATCTTCTAAGACTTGTGAAGCTAACTGCAAGAAACCAGTAGGCGGACCAATAGAGACAGCTTAAAGAGAAACTTTGAAATAGAAGATAACGACCGTTTAACATTATCCCGGTCCCGTAAGCCAATCCAACGTTGGATTGGAATAATGTAAACCCGCTCTAAAGTTTAAGAACAAAACGTGTAACATGCAAATTTTAGTAAAAATAATACAAAATTGATCTTCTTCACGTACGTATTTGGGAGAGTGGACACGTAGGTATATTACCCGGAACGCGATAGAACATAATCTGATCCTATTCAATATTTACTTTAGCAGTCGATATTGAAGCTATAAAAGCTGTAGCTGGCAGCTATTTCTACGAAGCTGTAAGTGTGACCATACGCTGTGGCTGCGGCAGCTAGCCGATCTCGGGCCGTGTGATTAAATTATATTCATATAAAACGTAAATTAATGGACTGTTCATTCTTAATAATTCATACATTAATAGACTAATGTTTATTGCTTACAAAACTAATGCACTTTTCTTAGTGAATTTATGATTTTTAATAATTATTAGCATTATAATTTTTAAAGTAAAGTGACTTACCTGAACATCTTTTCAGCTTCGAGGTACAGATGCATAGTAATATCTGAAAAGAGACGCATACATTAAGAATAATAAATAACACATAAAATAAACATATCTCAGTAGCAAAAAGTTCAAGTCTTTGCGTTTTACAATAACTATCAGGCTGTTTACAAATATTTTTTTTAAGATAATGATAAAGAATGTAAGCAACGTAGCTATCGTATATTGTTTGGTTGTTTGTTTAGTAAATTTCTCAAGTTGTTTCTTACCTTCGAGCATGCAAAACGCTTACTCGAAACTACGTAATTTCCCCAAAAGCCAAACAAACAGACGTAGATGGTGGCATACAATTCAAATTGAATTCGAGACAAACAAACATAGACTGTGTGACTCGCGAACTATAAGTATGCATATGACAAAGTTTCTCATTAATTATTTTCGAAGAGTCGGAAACACAAAGTCGGCCATCTAGAACTTTCACGAATTCAATTATAATGGATGGCATGAGCTGTCTTATGTCTAGTTAGATTTACTTGAAACTTACGATTATGACGTCTACGTCATTTTCTAAAATACTTTGTAAAGAAAAATTGTTTTTGGCAACGCAAAGAAAGAGCAGCGGACAATTAAAGGCCTTCGACTATTCAATAAGGTTCCCGGATCGATGGCCACGAGAAACACAATAAACATACTCTTGTACCGAGACTTCGTTTTAATCCGGATCAAATCGTTGCAGAAAGTCAATCGTCGTTGTTGTATCTATAGGTACTTATTATAAAACAAAGTCGCTTTTTTCCCTTGTGTCCCTTTTCAGTGTTAGATAGCCCATTTATCGAGGAAGGCTATAGGCTATATTTTATCACGCTAAGACTAATAGGAGCGAAGAAATAGAGGAAAATGTGGAAAAAACGGGGAAAATATTTGAAAGGGCTAACTTGAACGCGCTAATCTCAGGAACTACTGGTCCGATTTGAAAAATTATTTCAGTGTTAGATAGCCCATTTATTGAGAAAGGCTAAAGGCTATATTTTATCACGCTAAGACTAATAGGAGAATGTGGAAAAAACGGGGGAAATTATTTGAAAGGGCTTATCTCGCGAACTACTGGAGCAATTTTTATGTTATTTGGCACAGATAAGAAGTAGACCACGTGAAGGATCATAGGCTATCGATTTTAATCATTTTTTCAGTGGCTATATATTTTATACCCGTGCGACGCCGGGGCGGGTCGCTAGTAGTCAATAAAATAAGGTAGTATATACACTTAGTTAGAGTTCGATAGCCCAAACAGTAAAATATAACGAAATGGAAAGCCGAACACAATCCGACTGTCAATTAGAAAAGCATAGCAAGTGAATAACGAAACGTTACGTTGAATGGGCGGAAAACAAACCAATCTAGAAAATCGGTTTTAATGGAGTAACAAAAACCGCTGAATGACATAATGTAATTAGTTACATTTGTGATTTGGCATTTCCGGAAAGGCCATAAACCCAAATGATGAGACGTAGTAAGTAGGTGAGATGCTAATCACATGAATATTTCCTTCAGGATAGCGGGGAGGACTACATACCCTAATCGTCATATAGCGGATCTTACCCGCATTCGGCAATGGAAGAGGCCAGTGATATCAAATTGATGTATTGTCGCACACCGCTCGGATTTAATTTCAGATAGAGCGGGAACTGAACAAAATAGTTTAAGCTCAATAAGTTTAGTACCTACGAATATTACTTTCCGATTCTGCACCATGAAGTTTTTCAAAAGTATTCATAGGTATTCATACATTCTAGTCCAGCATAGTTGAAATGTCTAGGACCTGCGAGAGCTAACGGGGTATAGTAAACAGAATGCAAATGTAGTTAATTATTTACTTTATAAGGAACGGTAGTAAAACGGTTCGTCGCTGCGAGGGCTGTAAAGTGTTTTACGACCCGCCGGACTGAATCAATATCGGCTCCTGCCACATTGTCGCTACTTATTTACATTCAATGTACCGGCACACGCCACACTAACGACCACTATCTTTCTTTGACACCTCATTTATAATTTTTATCATTATTGAGATAGACTTTTTTTACGTACCGATTTTTTTCCATAGAAGCTTTACCTTCGCCTAATCTCTATAGTCTATGCGATAAGCTTTCTTCCAGGTCTGTATCGAATATTTCAATCTCGACCCTGGATACATAGTCGTTTAATATCATTACTTTCAGCCGATCAATACAGGTGTCATTCATAAAGGGAACATAATATTATTGAGGTGACCTGTAAGTAGATACTAATTGTTGTCTGCTAATATAGGCCTATTAAACTAAATATTACGTTACAATATGTTATTCTGGTTTACAAAGAAAATGAAAGGAACTGTAGAAGATGTATTATTGTTGGAGCCATTATATTTAAAGCGGTCACCTTATGTCCATCAAACGTCTTTTGTAAGTGATAAGAAAACCATTTTGAATTAGTTTGAGAAACACATCTCAAACGCCCCCGTAGGGTGTCAAACTCTCGCACATCCGGCTAACGGACTGACCAATTTCAATTGTTTTGCTTCGAAAATTTCCTTCAATTAAAAAATAGTGAGTAGAGCTTATATCGTAGTTTGTATTAAGTACACAATATAATATTTACTATTTAGCAATATTATGCAAATTATATAACGCTAAACGCTGTCTGTAACCATCGATTTACTCAATCAAACTACGATTAGTGTTATTAAAGTCTTAAGAATAAATGAGGCGAAATTGTGGCGCATTTCTTTGTTATTTTTTTTGAAGTTGGGTAATAAACAAAAGGCCGGTCCCAGGGATCTTATAATGGATGCAAACAATGATTGTGGAGCTTCGCTTTGTTCTATAATGTCAAGGGTATAATGTCATAGATCATTATTAAGCACTGCAATTATTAATGGATATTGATCATGCACACTCGACTGCAGCATTTACTTGAAAATTATGTGAACTAACCGCGTGTTGCAACTACCTTAAGGCTGTCTACACACGGTCTACGTTTTTGAAGTAAGAGACTTAACATTTCAATAGTACGTCCTATACATGGTGCGGAGATGTGGCTGCAAACAACGTTCCACGTTATTTATACAGTCTAAACACCTACTTATTACCTATAGGTAGATATAAGCTGTCTTCGTTAAGGGATTTCTATTGATCGATTCGCTTTGAACTGTGAACAGGCACTTGCATCAAGTGACATCCCTTTGTCAAGCCCTCTGAATGCCATCTGTTACAATAGTACCTTTAAGGTACCTACCTACATTTAAGGCGAATGACTGTTTCACCAATTATGAATAGTTTAATAGGATATGGCGGGGCTTCCAGGTTCTGGTTTACAATGTGACAGTGATTGTGCATCGAATCTTATAAGCCGATAGGACTAGTCTGTTTTGAGGTGAGATATTAGACGACACATCACACCTCTATAGCTCTATAACCACCGACCAATAATTTATTTTTTGTAGATTTTTTTGGTTGTTGGCGCCCGTCATATTATAATAGCAATATTTCATTTCGTTGTTTTATTGCGCCGAAGATCGACGATATATTCTGGTCCTCTAGAGTTAAAAACCGAACTGTCTAACAAGACACTTCGAGGAACCAGCATAGTTATTTTCGCCTGTGCCTCGATATGTAGACATCTAAATTCTAAAAAACCTTATCGTGAAATAGTTCCAACTTTTAGTTAGTTCGGACGTGGCGAAGTTGCTACAAAAAGTGATTTCTCTGAATAGCTAGCGTGAGGGAGCGACTGCGACCAAAATTAGCGGAACTTCTGCTTCAAATGAAATAACTTTCCGACACTTGGACTGGACGAACTAACAACTTTTAACGATATGATATTTCTATGTTAAGTTATTAAGATTTAGTATTTAAACAATTTTAGTGCCGCGTAGTTCCCAACTCAGAACTCTTATAGGACGGACGGACGATGGTCACATTTAGGGATTGCTGAGATTTGTAAATTCTTATAAACTGCAAGCAAACACCTAGCCTTTTTAACGTAAAGTCGAATATGCAGCTAGTATACATTGTAGAAAGAACTGTATTATACAGTACAGTTCCCTTTCCAGCTTAAGTAAAAATAAACGTGAAGCAATGCCTGTAAAGTTTATGTACACACAACATCACTACGAACTTGTACTGCGTTTGTCGCTGCAACAATTGTACAAGACTTTTGCATTTCACTTCGACAATTCTTCACCTAAAGGACTTTAGCTTTTAAAGTCCTTGCAATTTTATGGCAAATGAAAAAGACAATAAATAACGTTGATATCTACAGCGTTACGTTACACGTGGTTTTGTACATCAGTATGCTTAGAATTCTTAATTTATGACTGGAGAATTTTAGTAACAAAATATGTCCCAGTTTAAAAGCTCAAAATAAAATACCTATTAATGCTCGAAATAGTCGCACAGAATGTAAAATATTTGTTATAAAATAGAGTTTTAAATCTTAAAAGTAAAGCTTTTAACTTTTGAAAGTAGCCAGCGCTTATATAACAAACATTTAGTTACTGCAACCAAACTACAGCTCTACATTAAAATATATTTTTTTACTTTACTAAACAAGCAAGTTGCGTACACACAACAACAGATGGAATATTAGCTCGAGCTTTACAAACTGTTAGGGCCAACCCACATGTACCACAACCACACGACAACCGCAACCACACGACAAACACACGACGTGGTCGGGCGTATATGTCGTATCGTAAATGAACTGGACCATTCACACGTACCACATTTTGCAGTCGTTGTCGACCACTTGTAAAATACCGACCACATCGCAACCACGTCGCAACCACGTCGCAACCACATCGCAACCACAACGTTGCGTCGATGCAACGAGAAAGAAAAAATTCCACGCCTCGTTTAAATTTAGAAATTTAAACGAGGCGTGGAAATAATATAGTCCGGGAGCCTAGAACAATTTTTATTTGATTACCATCAAGCTAATTTTTTGTGAGTAGCTTCATTTTGATAAAACGAACAACATTTTTATTTGCGAAAAATCTCGAATCTGGTAGCTATCATCAGTCAAGGTTTTTTATATGTAGATATTGTGTTTTCATAATTCATTAAAGCTGTAGCAAAAGTTGGTACTGAGTAACGGGTACGCCATCTAGTACGAAACGTTACTCACGAATGCGTTTCGTTACTCGCATTTTTCGTTGCCGTATATTTTTTAATTTAATGTTTTTTTTGTAATTTAATAATTATATTATTATTATTATGTTTTTTTAGGGTACCGTACCCAAAGGGTAAAAACGGGACTCTATTACTAAGACTTCGATGTTTGTCCGTCTGTCTGTCCGTCTGTCAGTCTGTCTCCAGGCTGTATCGCAAGAACCGCTATAGCTAGACTTCTGAAATTTTCACAGATTGTGTATATCTGTTGCCGCTAAAACAACAAATACTAAAAACAATATAAAATTATTATTTAAGGGGTTCCCATACATCAAACGACATTTTTTGGCCTTTATGGCTCATAATCCATAATGGCAATATGTAGACACTTGAAATTTTCACAAAATCCTCAATAGGGGTGTAGACAGTAAACGAAATATAATACAAATTGTTTTTTTGAGAGTTTGTATTATAGAATTACCGAAAATGACATATTTTTACTCATAAACTTTATAACATTTTTTTTATTTATTAAAAAGTAAATATTTAATCCGTAATATCACGTGATCGCAAACAGCCATTACAGGATGTGACGTCATGATCTCCAAAACATTGTGTGTGACAGTGACATTTCGATGTCAAACTCATACAAAGATTTTTGTTGTATGGAGGACCGTGACGTCATAGCGACGCCATGATGAACTTTAGCTTTTAGCGGAAAATTTTAAAACGAAATTTAATGAGTGGTTTTTTAATTGAAATAAGAGTGTATTTATTTTTGACGTGATAACGTCTTATAATTCGATATGGGGTGCGCGCCCGAAAAACATGACAGTTCATGCGGCATTGCCTCGCTGACAGCTGCTCTGAGGCGTTCCATTTATCCTCTCAGCAACCGTACTCAACCCACCTGGGCCGCGCTCTTTGTTTCGATTATATTACGTATTTAGATGACTTAGAGAATACTTTTGTATGAAGAAGTTTGACCTTTGATACATTGACCACACTCTGAATGAAAAATAAATAAACAATCTGTGAGCTATTAGTATTATTTCGGCTATTTAAAATTGTGCTCTATTTCCTACGTGTCAAGGTATGACTTGTGCTTTGTTCGAAGATTTTACTGGATTTCGTCTTTGTTCGAATGTATGTAGCGTTTTGTATTGCGAATAGTTTATTTTACTCATTATAAATATTTTTAGACAATCATTTGAAAGAAATACATCGAAATAACTTTAGGTTACAGTCGAAAAAGTTTGTTTCTATTTATAGAGATTCGGAAGCGAGGGTTAAGGGGTTAAGGATAGTTGAACGTGACAACGTCATACGTTGTCACGTTCAACTATCGTCAGTAAACCGACTTTACAGACAACCGATTTTTTTTTTATATATATTTTTAGCTCAAACAAAATATGTACATCTGTAAAATTAATATATTTCCCAAATATAGTCTACACCACTATTATATGTAAGTATACTTACTTTAATATTTGATAATCAATGATATATTATATAAAAAACTCAAAGCAGATATGTTACTACCGCGCGCGTTGTGAAGCTTCAAATACGACCCAATTGGGTCGTCTTTTATTTAGGACTCTGTCTCTTTTATGTAAATGGCATTTCGTATCTTTTGTTTCACTTATCTGTCAAATTTGTCAAGTTGTTCGGAAGAGATTTAAACCGGAAAATAGTATGAATCGTCTATTTCAACGATTACGCTGACATCGCCGTCGTCTTCTTCTTATCAATAATACCTATAGCAAGGATAGCAACTACTGTACTACTGTACTACTACTGTTTTACATAAAACTTAACATAAAACAGGTGATCGACGGGCGAGTAATTTAATATTATTTTTTATTTCTACGTTCTTAATGGACCAAGAGCCCGCGAGTGCCAGACCATCCTTCGTTTCGTAAAGCTGAAAGTTTACCTGTTTGTGACCTTTACACAGGTATAGGTCTACCAGAATCTGATGGCAATTTTTGACAGCAAATTTTCAAAAAATATCCTAAATCATTGGATAAATTTTTATATTTGCATGTATATTACACAGATTAGCTGCTAAAAGAAAAGGATCAAAATGTTTTATTTCAATTACCCCGGTATTGCTAGAGGCTAGAGTAAATTTATTTTCTCACTTTTTGCCATCAGATTCTGGTACACCTATAAGAACGACCAGCAACTATGGATTTCGGTCGCCGTTACTTTAGGAGGCATCCAGTTCTGAAGGTCTACCTGACCTTCGAGAAGGAGTAAAGATTAATTTCATAGCTTATATTCTTCGAGATAAGTGGAAGAATCTCGTATTCCAGTGCCGAACATTTTTGACAGCTACTACCCACCCTTAAACTTTCTTAATTAGACTTTGAGGGTGTCTAGCAGTGGGAAGCAACTGTCGTACCTACACTGCGAATCGAGGCGGTAGCGATCATCGACCCCTTCACAAAACTTGTCACAATAATATGACATCGTTTTCTATACAATGTGTCCCAACACCGGTGTCTATAATATTATATTTTGCATACTGGATAAGAACTGAGTATGCAGTAAATATCTTTGAACTTAAAAGAAGTTGGAGATTTTTTCGGACACTAGTTTTCAATTTTGACATCTGAATATGTGATTCACTTCAAGCTACATGAACGGGATGTATTGAGCACACCAGCTTTCGTCAGGTCGAAAATTCGGTTGCACTGAAAATTCGGTTTCGATTGAAAATTCGGTTTCGGTCGGACACTAATTTTCAATTTCGACATCTCCATATTATGTGATTCACTACAAGCTACATAAACGGGATGTATTGAGCACACCAGCTTTCGTCAGGGCGAAAATTCGGTTTCACTGAAAATTCGGTTTCGGTCGGACACTAATTGTTTACAATTTCGACATATGCATATGTTATTCACTACAAGCTTCATAAACGGGATATATTGGGCACACCAGCTTTTGTCAAGTCGAAAATTCGGTTTCACTGAAAATTCGGTTTCACTGAAAATTCGGTTTCGGTTGAAAATTCGGTTTCGGTCGGACACTAGTTTTCAATTTAGACATCTGCATATGTGATTCACTAAAATCTACATAAACGGGATGTATTGAGCACACCAGCTTTCGGCAGGTTGAAAATTCGGTTTCACTGAAAATTCGGTTTCGGTTGAAAAATCGGTTTCGGTCGGGCACTAGTTTTAAATTTCGACATCTGTATAATATGTGATTCACTACAAGCTTTATAAACGGGAGGTATTGAGCACACCAGCTTTCGTCAGGTCGAAAATTCGGTTTCATTGAAAATTCGGTTTTCGGTTGAAAATTCGGTTTCGGTCGGACACTAGCTTTCAATTTCGATATCTGCATAATATGTGATTCACTACAAGCTATATAAACGGGAGGTATTGAGCACACCAGCTTTCGTCAGGTCAAAAATTCGGTTTCATTGAAAATTCAGTTTTCGGTTGAAAATTCGGTTTCGGTCGGACACTAGCTTTCAATTCCGATATCTGCATAATATGTGATTCACTACAAGCTACATAAACGGGATGTATTGAGCACACCAGCTTTCATCAGGTCGAAATTTCGACATCTGCATATTATGTGATTCACTACAAGCTACATAAACGGGGTTTTATTGAGCACACCAGCTTTCGTGAGGTCGAAAATTCGGCGTCTCTGAAAATACGGTTTCGGTCGGAAATATTTTAACTTGTTTTCGCCGCTTATCGCCAGCACTTTATGAGCACTTAATTCCTAGTATGTATCGTTTATGATTGTGGATTTCGTCAAACTACTCAAATCAAGAGGAGCATCTCGCTGTTACCGTGAAGTGAGCAAGTATACGGTATACAAAAATAAAAAATGTATATTTAAATGTTTTTTCCACGTTTATCGCTAGCTCTTAATGAGCACTTATGAAGGTTTTTGGTTATGTAGTATGTACACTGCTAGCTTCACGTGAAGGTAGCAGTATTAGCATTTATTACGAATTTTGAGGAGCACTAAATTCGCGGTTTATGCACCAAAATAGCACTCAATTAGCACTTAATTAATAACGCAATCCCGAGTTATTTCGCTAATTTTGTCATGCTAGCTTCACATACGTATTTTTATTAGAAGAGCCAGCAAGATTTATAATATTTAGTATGTGCCTGTATAAGATTTTTTGTTAAAGTAATTAACAGAATACGGTGTGAGTTTTTTCCTTATCGCTCCTAGACTAGTAAGGTCAATGACCACTGGTGCCATCTTAATTAATTTTGACTAAAGTCGTCAGATAAATTGGTGGAACCATAATATTTTCCTTTAACCCTCCGTGAACGAGGTGGGGTATGACATACCCCAGCGCTAAAAAAATTGATAGCATTTTTAAACGAAAAAAGTATGCGAGTTGGTTTCCTCGATAGCTGCAAATAAGACGTTGCAGCTTTAATTTCTACCAAGTATTCAATCCTGTGTATATCACCAATTCTGTTACATGTGCTTAAAGTGCGTCTGGGTATCACATACCCCACCTAGTACAGCACGTAGCTAAAAAAGTAAGTGTAACTTCTTTTGTTTTTATTTATTTATATGTTTAAATTGGTGTTTAACTTGATGAAAAATTATTTTCTGGTATAAGTTTTGCTAAAAATGTCTCGGTTATCGAAAATAAAATATTTTACGAGCACTGACTGAAGAAGATGATTATTGTGACGCTGAGCTAATGAATACCGAATAAGAATCGGCTGGTAAATAAAATCAAATCAGTGATACCGGATATGACCTATACTAATATAAAAGAATACTGGGCTCATTGGCAAAAAATATAATATGTCCATATTATGTATTTTACATACTAATTTTTGTGTGTAAATAACTGTCAATATTACGGAAACTCAAATGACCAAGATCTATTTCATATTGTTTATTTTAAATTGATATTATAAATAGGTTAAAACTAGATGTACTACTGTCTTAGAAATTGAGAAGAATTTGATTGTAATAGGTGCCATTTGATTTTTGTACTAAAGAAAAGATTTCATAGTTTATAGTTTGAAGAAAAAGTCAAGTTTTTGAACTTTTGCTTATAAAATGTATTTTATAATGTAAAATTGCATTTATTTTACTTAAACTAATTCATTATTAGATATTTAAATATATTACTTGTTATTTTATAGTCACAAGGAACAATTTTTCGGATTTAACTGCATTTTATTGTTGGGGTATGTCACACCCCACCTAGTACAGCATGGTGAGATTAGTCACCTAGTACACGGAGGGTTAACACTTATATTTGTTACCTACTTTAGCTTCTGAAGTTTTGGCTTTCAGAATAATCCGTACAAAAGCCAGTAAAGTACATTCTTGTCTTCTTTTTGGGCAAAACGTAAAAGGTCTTTTGAGAGCGGAATTTTTCACGTCAAACGATTTCGGCGCGACGCGAGTGTGGGCTGCGACAATATTTCATTCAGGGCGCGACGGGCGAGGCACCGCTCGCTACAAGCGTTTATTTACGAAATGCAACTTTTCCACTAACAATTTAATATCGCTCTTAAAAGGATACACCAATGGCTAAAGAAATGAAAAACAAGTACTTATAAAATCTATTGCTGTCTCCTTAACCTCAATCCTCCCCAGCAGAGCGCGATGGAGACAACTGCAGCTTGAAATTCTGAACAGAAAATCAACGATTCGTTGTCGCCTGATTTCTTCTCCAAAACTTAACCGATTTAAGTACTTTTTTCATTAAAAATTAAAGCAAGGCTTGAGCTGTGTTCCTGTTTTTTTGTATAATCTAGGCAAATTATTTTTCTGGATGTTTGAACACAGCGGAAAATCTGACCATTTTTAGGGTTCTGTACCCAAAGGGTAAAAACGGGACCCTATTACTAAGACTTCGTTGTCTGTCCATCTGTATGTCTGTCTGCTCCAGGCTGTACCTTAAGAACCGCTATAGCTAGTCTTCTGAAATTTTCACAGATTGTGTATATCTGTTGCTTCTATAAGAACAAATACTGAAAATAAAATATTTTAGGGGGCTCCCATAGAAGAAACGTGATTTTTTGCCCTTTTTGCTCGTAATCAATAATGGTAACAGCTAGGCACTTGAAATTTTCATAAAACCCTTAATTATATTTGTACTTTCTTAATTAATAAATAATAAAATTAAAATAAAGTAAATATTTAATGATCCCATACAAAAACACCATTTTTTGTCTACTTTCGCTCTATACCGGTACGGAACCCTTCGTGCGCGAGTCCGACTAAAACTAATAACTAATAATATGCCCCTCTACACATCCGTGACAATATGCAACATCTGTATGTCGATCTCGGTGGACGACGTGGGGAAGCCACATAAAAAATATGCAAAGCATATTCCTGGTGAACTCGCTGGCTCATTTGTAAGAATAATAAAATTAACCGTAGCTCGAGTTGTAATTTGCTGTATTGCACCTCGTAGGTGTTTGCCAACTTTAATAAAATTAAATCCACCAGAAAATGTATGTTTCTTCGGATTTTAAAGTTCAATCTGTGTTAGAGCAACCGAGAAACAAATGCGATAACTTTGTAGCATAAACCCGAGAGAATCCATTCTTGTACCTACGTCCAGAATATACGGTCACTAGATAGGGTCACTAAACTGAATACGAGTATTAAATGTCAAATTTTTTGCTCGCTTTGAGTGTTGGACCTGTGTTCTATGTATGTATTTGTTTGATTTAGCATACTGAGTACTGACATTACGACATTACATGGGTGGATCAACCTGTCCTTCACAATAAGAATTCACTGGTCACAAAAAAAACTTGAGAGGTGTCAAGGGACACCCGAATGGAACGGAGTTATTTCTGATGTTAAAAAAATCTGTACATAATACATATACTCAAAAAAAAATTAAAAAAAAAAGCCATCTATTCACGCCCAGGAATACTAAAGGTACAATTCCGTGCATTCCGACAATAGTCATTGTATGAAAATGTATGGCACCGCTTCCGAGGCCCGCGACAGACGCGCGCGGCCGACGACTGTCGTAAGCCGCGCGCGTCTGTCGTAGCCCGTAGGCCCCGCACGACCGTGTCAAAGTTATATATATGACACGGCCGCGCGCGGCTTACGACAGTCGTCGGCCGCGCGCGTCTGTCGCGGGCCTCGGAAGCGGTGCCATACATTTTCATACAATGACTATTGTCGGGATGCACGGAATTGTACCTTAACAACGCGTCGCTGTTTATTCTCAAAAAACGCCATGTAGTTGACGCACAGGAATACTATCAACGCCCTCTGCCGCTACCCTGCAGGTACTAATAAAAAAACGCCATCTATTGACGCCCAGGAATACTAACAACGCGTCGCTGTTTATTCTCAAAAAAACGCCATCTAGTTGACGCACAGGAATACTATCAACGCGCAACGCCCTCTGCCCCTACTGGTACTGATACTGATAGAAAAGTGTCGTTACAATTTTTTCGGTCTAGCCCCCTTTCGCAACGCGCGGAAAGGAACTCCGTTCCAACAAACTGGTGTTATTTGTATATCAGAACCACTGCCGTCATATTAACGTACGGATTACTGGACATTTTCGTTTGAAAAATAACATTATAATAAGTAATAACTTACATGATTATTAGGACGAAAACTTTTATGTTGTCCTTTTGACAGACCCCTGTATTGAATATTATTGATATTATGACTAAAAGTTACAAAGTAAAGACTGTTTATCAAATTCAGATCACGTGTAATTTGTGTATAAATATTTAATTACTACGAATACTACTAATTTCTGTTTTATTGTGATAATTTGACTTCACTTAATCCCTACCAAAAATACGATGGTCTGCTGATTACGAATCCCGAAATACCAGTAAGTGCGACAGACACAGCCTATAAAACAGCTCAACCAGTAGGAAAATAATGTTAAGTAAAAAGAATATGCTTGATTTTTTTCGAAAACAAAAACTTGACAGCGTGCAAAATAAGTTTTGATTCACCCATTTGCTATGTAATATACAAATATAATTTCATTTGTGTCCTGCCTATCTACACCAAACATTTGATCCATCTCCTTGTTCTTCTGATACAATATGAAATTAGTGTTTTGCGTGGATGCATGAAATTGAATGATACGTTCAGTGTTTATTAGTATAAAAATAACTAAGAGATATCGCTTTATTGAAATGTATACATAGTCTGGGCCCTGGGGATACCGAGCTTCACTTGGAGTTTTAGTTTTTAGGTTTCCTGCCACCAAACCCATTTTGCATATACTTGCAGGCCGCAGACATTGCGAGAAAAGTATTGTATTATACAATTTTACGTGTTTACGCATCCCCGGGGCCTGGGGAGGACCACCGAGGTATGTGGGACTCCCCGGGGCGGACGGAAGACGCACCCGGGACTACCCACTAAAACCCCAACGGTGTTCCTGCTTCTGAAGGTGGGACTACGGGAAACGCGTGATACACGACCGCAGCCCCACCACATACAATTTTACATGTTTGCCTCGTTAAATATGATTCCAGGTTGAGTGTAATATGACGATAATGAATTTCGGAATAAGTTATATGAGTGAATACGTTACGGCGCCCCATTTGCATTATTTAGTGGACTGTGGATCCCGGCCATTCCATGAATTCCAAATTAAGCGCATATTTATTTTCAAACAATGCACAATTGCCATTCCAGATGCTTTAAAATCTAGACGCGAATTGACAAAAACTACCAGTCGTAAATATAGCCTCTACTTATTCTTTATTCCGTCCTATTTACCGAGGTAAGTAACGTTGCAATTTGCAAGTAAATTAGTAGCGTTACCCAAGCAGCATCACAAGCTGTATAACAGCTGTATTAAAGGTCGTTTATACTCTTAATGCTGTATTTCCAGGCTGCATAAAGGCTGTATAAGCGCTTATACAGCCCTTATACCCCTGAAATGGGCACAAATTATACAGCGTTTTGCGTTATATTGGCTGTACAGTAGCTGTATAAGCAAAAATAGACTGTATAATAGCTGTTTCTCGGCTGTACTATGGTGTACGAAGAAACCAATACACTCCAATTATTCCATTGTAACTCACTTGTTCAGCTTTACGCTGTAAAAAGTCTGTTGAACAGAGTAACAAAAGAATTAAAACGAAACAGAAGATATATTTTAATGATGGCGTTTATAATAACTGTTGATTGAAGTAACATATTATAAACGCTGTGTTTAAGGAGATTCGATGGGGGCAGGATACAGTGCATTATCGTGCAAAAAAAAATTATTGTGGTTATATATATGTTTTGTGATAAAAAATAAACGCGCCAGCAAAATAATCAAGGAAGAGATATTAAATAAGGTTACTAAATATGGTTTTTATAGGTTCGAAATTAAAAAGTTTGAATTAATGGACGTAGAGCCTCGTTGGTGCATAGAAGGTTGTTGGACAAACTAAAAATATTGATAAATATAATAACATTAGTCTAATTTTTATGTACTCATGTTCGTAATCTTCGATTTGTAATTGATAAAATGGCGACAATTTGCTAAGCAGCCTAAATTCTATTTTGATGGTCTTATAGCATTAATAGCTGTACTATGTAGGTAATGGATATAGTATTCAGCTTTAAGCGGTTGATGGGCTGTATAAAGGAATAAATTTACTATTATTGCTGTTTATTACTGTCAAAGAGAGAAATTATACAGCTTTAGTCTGTAAAAGGGTGTACAATTACACCATAAAAAGAAGCTGTAGAAGAGAGTTTGGCTACTCCATAATACAGCAATAACATTTGAGGACCACCATAATACAGCTCTAAGCTGTATTAAGTGACGGTATGCATAATACAGCTATTGTACAGCTTTAATACTAAAATTCGGATCAAAGCGTTACAGGAAACTTAAAGCTGTACATGACAGTTTCGATACACTGATTTAGAACTTTAAGCGTACTTTGACTTCTTAACACAGACTTAATACAGCTAGAGCTGAATAAATACTCCTAAACCGACATTATAGCACTACAATATCTCTTCAACGCTCTTATACAGCTCTAAAACAGCGTTAAGTGCTATATTGGCTGCTTTTTAGATGTTCATTACGCTTGGTTGCTGCTTGGGTATACACGAGCGGGCAGATCTCAAACTCTCCTCCGCTATACTATCGTCGATCCTCCGAAATCGCCCGCCCGTGGAAATCATCGTACACGAATTACGGTGAATTAACAATTTACCAGGAGATTTGGGCACATTGCCACACTGCTCAAAATGACGCGCGTTGGTGATAAGCTGGTGATAAGTGTTAAATTGACACTTTAAAAGGTGGCAGCGGTAGTTCTAATGTCGGTTACCATGAAAATATATTTGTAGGCTATCCTATAAAGATGTTATTAAATTGTTATGAAAAACATTTTGCATGCTAGGCTAGAGCTCTGCTCAAAGTGACCTTGCGGCCACACCATGTAAAGGTCGAATAATATTAAAGTGTGTTTAATGTGTCGGGGTTAACTTGGGAAGGATTAAACATAAACGTCTATGCAATAAACAATATTCAAAATGGTGGCCAACATGCGATGTTGTATGTAAGTATGTTGTTCGACGATTGTGTATCGACGCGGGCGGCGCGCGACACTAACTCAGCTACGAGGGTTTACAAATTACGGTTTTGATTGAGTAACGGGTACTAACTACTATAGACCGGCCGGAATTGGAGCCATAGAAGTAAAAAAAAATCGGCCAAGTGCGTTTTTTTACCATTTGGTACGGAACCCTATAAATGGTTTTCAGGTTGTGTTAACCCTCCGTGCACCACGTGAATAAAAGTTAGACCGTGCACCACGTGGGGTTTGTCAAACCCCAAGACTTATCTGGGCATGGAATGCGTAATTTGTATTTATTTGTTCATTTTGTTTCAAATAACTATTTTTTGTCTATTTAATTGTTATATAAAACGATAGTTACTGAGATAACTCCCATTTTTAATCCTTTACACCCAAAAATGAAAATTTAGAAATCTTTTACCACGTAAAACATATACATCTTTTTTGGTGAGTTCCCACAGTTGAAAAGTTACTTTTTACTTCCCGTACTTCTTTAAAATGTTAAAACTAACATATAAGGAAGTCAAATTTAATAATATTAACTTATTATAATCAGTCTACACGACATTCAGGCAAGTTGAAATCAGTACATTTTTTACAATGAAAGTGGACACGGTATGTGTAAGCAAATAGGTCTATTATTGTGCTCACAACCATATTTGAGTATTCAATTTATCTTCCTGATACAATCTGAACACTTCTTTATTGATCTTGATAATTTTTTTGGTGGTCCAGGGGCTGCTTTGCCAAAAAATTCGTGAAACCGCTTATAAGAACCTCTCAGTATCCATGGTTTATGTCTTTGTGATTTTTAAAATCTTCTTCTATGAAAGTCATACTTAATTTGTTCATAAACCTGTCCACGAATGCTTGTTATATCGAAATGAATTGAAATTTGCGAGAAAAATAGATTTTTTCACATTTCACAATACTCTGTCTATACAACTTTTTAACGACGTCCTGAACTACGTGGGATTTGTGGGACTCCAGCACACTTTGGGCACGTCTGTTCGTTGCACCGGTGAGGAAAATTCTCAACTAACGCCGCCAAACGGTAAGGCAATGTCTTAACTCCAGCTACATAAAGTGTCCAAAAAATCACACGAATATTTAAAAAGTTATGAAATTTTTTGTACGTCTGGGGTTTGTCAGACCCCACGTGGTGCACGGAGGGTTAAGGATAGGAAGAAGTTGAGTTGTGTTGATTTGCTTACCAGTGACTTTGCCCACATCTCGCTTACCACCAAGTACAGTCGGTATTTTTCGGTCTTCTGAATAAGAACAAACAAGGTAACGAGCCGGTATGACTCGTGCTAAGGGTATTTCAGTCAGTGCTATTATACGTGCGGTATATAATATGTCGCAGCCATCTGATTAAAATAGCCGTTCAATATATATATATATAAGATTATATAAGATATGTCGCAGCCATCTGATTAAAATAGCCGTTCAATCAAACAGCTAGCCCTTTGACTGAACAATAGCCGGTGTTTTGCGATTGTATTAAGATATTTTTCGTAAATATACGTTACAAGTGTTATTAAAGTGACAGAAATTAAAGGGGCACATACGAGTGAATCAAATCAGGCGGGTGGTGCGAGACGAGGCGGGAGGTGCGAGGAGAGGGGAACGGAGCGGGCTGGCCCTCCCTTCACTTCGCTTCATCGCTTAGATCGGGACGGACGTTTAAATTTGATTGTTAACGATTCGTAATAAATTATTTGCTGTAGATTCGGACTTGTATTTTTTGATTTAGGCATAATCCCTTAGATCAGAAGTGGGATTTTAGGCGCGCTATTTCGTTCGCCATCTTGTTTTAAAGTTTCTTAGTGTAAAAGTGATCGTTATTTTCTTTAAAACAACTTATTTGTTTTTGCTATTACCGTTAAAATTTGAACGTGCGTTGTTATTTAGTAACGGTTGTGTGTTTTTTTTCTTGTAGTCGAAATAAGTTGATCGATAGTTTAAAGTTGTAGATTTAAACAAATCGATTTAAATTTCGTAAATCGAAACAAATTAATTTAAAATTCCGTAAATCGCAAATAGGTAGATTTTTACATTTAATTCGAAATCTTTTTAATATGTCGGGTCGTGATTCTCGTTCTAAAAGTCGTGATAATCGTCGTAGGTGATTCTGGAAGGGCTAGTTCTAGGCAACGTGACCGTTTTGACGACTCCTATAGTTCGTCTCGACATCGTTATAATTCTCGTTTGCGTGATTGCTCAAGCGCCTCCCGTGATTCCCAGCGTGACCCATTAACGATTATTATGAAAAGGTTAGACGCATTAGAAGAGCGGATTCCTACACGGAAAGCATCGTCTAGTGCCGCACTTAGTTATACGCCTCCGTTAGCGCCAGCGGCAGCGGCGTCGGCGCCGATACAGGTCGAAACAGTTAATAACGGCGGTACGGGAAATAGTTCTGTCGATAGACCGGCCGAAGGTAGCAATAGTACGGACACTGCGGATAGAATTGTCAGTGCACTTTCATCGTTAGTAGAAGTGAAATCTAGACATTACTTTATATCTAATTTTGATCCAAAGGTGCACGATTTTGATCAGTGGTGTGCTGAAGTTGATCGCGGGCGCGAATTAAATAATTGGGATGATGGGGAATGCTTAGGACGTGTAGGTAGTTGCTTACGTGGGGACGCTAGAACTTGGCTCAATGAGTGGGTCACTACTGACCGCACGTGGTCAAATTTTAAAAGCGATTTTCGTTCATTGTGTCCGCGTGAACTTGACGTTGCGTCCATATTATATGACGTTATGAGTACTAGCTCGAATAAGTTTGCCACTTACGGAGAATATGCAAGGAAATCCCTTTTAAGGCTAAACATCGTTAGAGGGCTTTCGGATGAGCTCAAAGTCGCAATTATTGTTCGTGGTATTACGGATCCCCAAGTAAAAGCGGCTGCTACTAATGCTAAACTACGTTCAAACGATCTGGTAGAATTCTTGTCGGTATACGTTAAGCCCAAAAATATATTATTTGCTACTAACAATTCTTCACGTTCGTCGGCTAGTATTCCATCGAGACCAGGCAAACGCGAGGCTGTTAAATATGACCACTTGACTTGTTTTACATGTGGAGCTGTTGGTCACAAGCAAATAAATTGTCCTAAAAGGCCTAAGCTTGAATCAAATTTGCAAGACGTTAATTTTAAAAAGTCGCAGTCGCAGTCAAAAGTAATCAGCCGATAAAAACGTGTTCATTTTGTAAAAAGAATGGGCATCTTGTTGAATCTTGTTTTGCAAAAGAGAGATTAGAATCTAAATCCAAAAATATACCTAAAAACGTAAATTTTTGCTCGGAGACGATACCAAAAGAAATAACGTAATTCCTGCCGTTATTCAAAAACTACCCGTAGATGTTTTGATAGATTCTGGCTCCGATATTTCACTTATTGCTGAAAACGTTTTGAAGCATTTTACTTTTGATAAATTTCCTACATATCGACGAATGCGTGGTATTGGAAGTCAAGATTTAGAGTCCACATCTTACATAAATACAATTATTGAGTTTCCGAGATTATCTATTTGTCCTAAAAGGCCTAAGCTTGAATCAAATTTGCAAGACGTTAATTTTAAAAAGTCGCAGTCGCAGTCAGTCAAAAGTAATCAGCCGATAAAAACGTGTTCATTTTGTAAAAAGAATGGGCATCTTGTTGAATCTTGTTTTGCAAAAGAGAGATTAGAATCTAAATCCAAAAATATACCTAAAAACGTAAATTTTTGCTCGGAGACGATACCAAAAGAAATAACGTAATTCCTGCCGTTATTCAAAAACCACCCGTAGATGTTTTGATAGATTCTGGCTCCAATATTTCACTTATTGCTGAAAACGTTTTGAAGCATTTTACTTTTGATAAATTTCCTACATATCGACGAATGCGTGGTATTGGAAGTCAAGATTTAGAGTCCACATCTTACATAAATACAATTATTGAGTTTCCGGAATTATCTTTAGAAGTTGATTTATATGTAGTGCCGTCTGATTGTATGCAGGCTCCAATTTTAATCGGTACTGATGTTTTAAATCGTAGCGGTGTTACTTATATTCGTACGAAAAATAGCCAGCGGTTAGTAAGAGTTGATACTGTAACTGTAAATACTATAGAAGTTGATAAGATTAAAACACCTCTAATAGGTAAAGAGCGCGATCAGTTATTTGAAATAATTAAAGAATTTTCTGACATATTAATAGTAGGAACAGCGACTTCTACTGTAAATGCCGGGTTCATGGAAATTAGGCTTAGTAGCGATGCACCAATACATTATCGACCATATAAACTATCGGTTGATGAAAAACACCGAGTTCGCAACATAATTAAAGTATTATCCCGTATTATTCCCTTATCCTTTTAGATAAGGGAATAATACGGGAGTCCCAATCGGATTACGCGAGCCCTATTATCCTCGTCAAGAAAAAAAATGGCGATGACAGGATGTGCGTAGACTATAGGGCTCTAAATGCTGTCACTATTAAAGAACGGTTTCCGCTGCCACTGATCGATGATCATATCGATAAATTAGGCCGTTTTAATTACTTCTCTAGCCTCGATATGGCTACGGGATTGCATCAAGTGCCAATGAAAGATGATGATTCTATAAAGAAAACGGCTTTCGTAACACCTGAAGGGCATTACGAATACTTAAAAATGCCATATGGGCTTGCTAATGCTCCAATTGCGTACCAAAGAATCATATTTAAAACGCTTAAGCACTTGATAGAAGCCGGTAAAGTTCTGTCATATATTGATGACGTTTTGATTATGTCCAAAACAGTGCAGGAGGGATTTGACACGTTACGTGAAGTATTGAAAACGCTAAAAAATGCAGGTTTTTCTGTTAATTTAAAGAAATGCACATTTTTAGATACAGAGCTCGAGTATTTAGGTAGACTGATTGGTTATGGTCAGGTTCGGCCGAGCCCTAGTAAAACGGACGCGTTGATAAAATCGCCAAAGCCCACTAACGTTAGGGAAGTGCGTCAATTTTTGGGTCTAGCGGGCTATTTTCGCCGATACATAGCAGGCTTTGCTTCTAAAACAGCTCCTCTTACAAAATTATTTAAAAAAGGGTCAGTCTTTTATATGGACCACAGAACAGGACACTGCTCGCGATTACATCATCAAGTGTCTTACTGAAGAGCCAGTTTTAGCAATTTTTGATTCTGCACGTCCTACAGAGCTCCACACTGATGCCAGTGCAATAGGATATGGAGCAATATTATTACAGGATCATAATGGGCGGAAACGTGTTGTCGCTTATTTCAGTAAATCCACTCAAGGTGCAGAATCTCGCTATCACAGTTACGAACTGGAAACTCTTGCGATAGTTCGTGCTTTACAGCATTTCAGGCATTATTTGATAGGCATTAAATTTAAAATTGTAACCGACTGTAATTCGTTAAAATTAACTGAACGTAAAAAGGACCTTATACCGCGAGTCGCACGATGGTGGGTTTACCTACAAGATTTTCAATTCACATTAGAATATAGAAAGGGGTGTTTTATGCAACATGCCGACTTTTTGAGCCGTCAGCCTGCTGATGTTCTTCATATTCAAAATCCACAGAATTGGGCAAAAAGTGCTCAAACGGCCGACACAGAGACCCAGAACTTTATGCAAAAATTAAACGAAGGTCAGTTAGATGCTACTAGATTCGTTATTAAAAATGAGTTGTTGTACTATAAGTTTTCACCGACCGGCGAAGAATCGCGTTTTCTTTGTTTCGTGCCCAAAGGCCATAAGGCTCAGTCTCTTAAGAGTTTTTCATGATGATCACGATCACATCGGCATTGACAAGACTACCGATTTAATACTCCGTCATTTTTGGTTCCCGGGTTTGAGAGGATTTGTAAAAAAATACATAGTACACTGCATAGTTTGTTTGGCTCATAAAAATGCCTCGAGCTCCCAGTCTCCCAATTGAGTCATGGACTAAGCCTGACGTTCCATTTGCTGTAGTTCATGTTGACGTTTTAGGCCCGTTAACTGAGTCAAACGGTTTCAAATACATCCTCATAGTTGTAGACTCATTTTCAAAATACTGCTTGCTTTATGCCATGTATAGACAAGACACAGAGGAATTGAAACGAGTATTTTCTAACGCAATTTCATTGTTTGGCACACCTTCTACCATAGTCTACGATCGAGGCAGAATGTTTGAAAGTATGTCGTTTCAAAACTGGATTTCTGAGTTGGGCTGTTCGATTCACTATGTAACGCCAGAAATGCACCGAGAAAATGGTCAAGTTCAAAGGTATTGTAGGACGGTTCTCAACATGCTGCGCGTAGAACCACAAAGGTGCCAACTGGTGTGAAGCATTGTGGAAGGTTCAACTCACTCTTAATATTACTAAGCAGGCCACGACGCAATCATCTTCACTTCAAATATTAACTGGCATTGACGGGACGACACCAGTTTTAAGAGCCTTAGTAAGAGATGTTGCTTTAAGTAATAGTAATCCTAATCGTGAAGGCTTAATGACGCTGAGAAGACAAAGAACTTCAGAGCTTCTTGCTGCTAATCAACAGCGTCAGGATGCTTATGTAAATAAAGGACGTCGCCAACCTCGTAATTTTGCTGTTGGTAGTTCTGTTTTTGTAATTAAGGGATCACAGAGCAAGGGCAAATTGGATTCCGGCATGCGAGGTCCTTACAAGATCTTGCGTGAGCTTCCCCACCACCGATATGAACTGGAGCTGATGGCTGGCTCATATGGGAAGAAAACTCAGACCGCTGCAGAGCATATGGTGCAGTGGCGCGGCGAGTGGACACCAGATGTGTGTGAAGCCTTTTTCGCGAGTGGTGAGTGCTGTGCCCCGACCAGTGGCAACCTCTGTACCATGCCCCGACCAGTGGCAACCTCTGTACCATGCCCCGACCAGTGGCAAACTCTATACCCTGCCCCGACCAGTGGCAACCTCTATACCCTGCCCCGACCAGTGGCAATCTCTGTACCATGCCCCGACCAGTGGCAACCTTGTGCTGTGCCCCGACCAGCGGCAATTCCTTCTAAAATCCTGCAGTTATCTCATTAGTGAGTGTGGAGTTGGAGATGCCATTGTTGATGGATGAGGTCCGGAACTTGTTCATCACAATTGACATATTCTTCACTGCTATAAGCGCCTGTTTTGACTCTATCGTTCAGTATCGTCGATTTTGTCAATGTAGGCAGCCTCTTTGCTAATACACAAATGAACTAATGATCATTTTGCTCATCAACTATTTTGTGTTTTAGGTGATGACGAGGACACTGATGTAACTAGTAATGCCGAGGACCAGGACCTAGGGACGAGGAAAGATCAGGCTGACGGGGACGTTCAGCCGTCAGGAACGGCCGTCTTACAATAACAAGTCGTTCGGCGCGCCGAAGCGAAAACCGGTGCGTCAGGCGGGTGGTGCGAGACAAGGCGGGAGGTGCGAGGAGAGGGGAACGGAGCGGGCTGGCCCTCCCTTCACTTCGCTTCATCGCTTAGATCGGGACGGACGTTTAAATTTGATTGTTAACGATTCGTAATAAATTATTTGCTGTAGATTCGGACTTGTATTTTTTTGATTTAGTCATAATCCCTTAGAATATATATAATTGGAATCTCGGAATCGGCTCCAACGATTTTCATGAAATTTAGTATATAGGGGGTTTCGGGGGCGATAAATCGATCTAGCTAGGAATCATTTTCATAAAATGTCATTTTATGTGTGTTTTTTTAATTTTTTGAATACCGAGCAAAGCTCGGTCATAATATAGCTAGTACTTCATTTAAACGACCTATGAAAAAGTAGCGCAGTGTTAGTCACTGTATTTCCCGGCGTCGGCGATGGTCCCGTACCGCTCTAATCACTTCCCCCATAATGGACCCACTATAAAATACTACTCGTCAACCTAATACGACTTTAATGAAAGGTGGGGGACCAATCGTTCACTTTTTATGAGCCGCTATAAATGGCTTTCATTAAACAAATATTGAACATTGAAAAATATGGACATTGGACGAGTTAGGGAAAATAATCTTTTATGAGAATAATTATTATTTCAAATAGATTTTTAACGCTAAAGGCACCTACAGAGTGCTTTGGAAGTGATTTTATCATCAAGGATAATTATTATTGCAATCAATTGTGTAGTATGTTCTATGTACTGTACTGCGTACTGTCTTTGCATTGTAAGCCTAGCACAGCAATGAGTGACAGCACGCAACGCTAAATGATAATAATAGGACATCCCTCAATACGTCCTATGATCTAGGTGTCCTTTGATTACCTAGAATTAGCAATTACTGAAATAGATGCAGGATCTATACAAAGGGTGATTTCCATTTGAAACGGTAAGCGCACATTAATATACCAATCAATATTAATACTACCCTACTGATTAACAGAATGACCATCAGAAGATTGGCGAATTGGAATTTCTCGTGTATTTTCCAGTCAGGTGCACAATGTCAGTAACATTTCGCATATAATGAAAACCCGACGAGAGGAGAATTTATTTCGTCGAGTATTATGCAATTTATAATAACAATTTCAACGTAAATTCGTGCCTTCATAAAGGCCAGTTAAATACTTTTTATTCAATCGGTGCAAACGAACATTAGCTTTTATTTTACAAACAGGGCAATCGCACTTTTTTAATTTATTGTAATTTGTATACAGTACGAGTATGTATTCAAAACATTTGGGTACTATTCAAGCATGTGGGCATTGTATTTCATATTTACAATTATTTGTCTGTAGATATATATAGTGATTTCGCTACTAAGCCGCCTTTTTATGTGAAAGCTTCATATGAGAATAAAGAGAATCTTGCGGTCGAACAGATAACTCATTTGGAAAACGATATTTCATTAAAATATTCCCACTCGAAAGATACCTACTTTAACCCATCAATCCCCAAGTGGCAACCAGCTGTCGCATAACAATTGAAAATCTGTGTCTGCGATTCCCACGATCGAGGTATTTATCGGGGTACGCATGGATTGATAACTATCTCAAAGGACAATATGTTTGCCTAGGGGCGATTCCATTATCGCGGGTGCAACAGTATGACACACTTAAAGCTTCCTACAGGCAAAATGAAGCATATTCATTAATAAAATATCCCTTGAAGGGATACATTTTAACTAGTTTAACAATGATTTATAAATAAAAACCTTCATCAAATGTATGAAGGGCCACAAACAGGTCTGAAGTGCCATCGCCGGTGCAACCAATTTGACCCTCTATTAAGAACTGTGATGAGTTCATATGTGAGTACTGGTTATTGCGAAACTTTTACAAAATAACTTGCCTTTATTTCAAAATAGCATAAAACAAAGAAACTATGTAACTAGATAAAAGTAATTATAGTAATAAGTACTAGAAATTATTATCCATTTCTACGATCGCCGGTGCAACATCAAAATTCTCAAATCTCTTAAAGGTGAATTAAATCGTAATTCTCTAACAAATTTTAAAATTTTCGATATGGAATATATAATTATACTAGTAAGTTTGTAATAAAACTGCACCAAATTGTAGTTTTTTTTTAATTTTCAATTGTTTATTGGCCTGACAAAATTAATCGTCTAAATCACTAAAAACGATTGAATAGTGTGATTTTTCAAAAGATTTCGACGTATTGCTGTATAACTATACTACAACTAAACATTAATTTGAAATATATGCAATTTTAATTTAAAAATATGGAAAAAGACATCGCATCCCTTGGATTATATTGCTTAAAAACGCTCTAAATTATTCGAATTCCATTTTTTACCGATAAAAGTTGTTTTGTTAGTAAATACACATCTTCTTACGTATATTCCAAATGAAAAATGTAACTAATGCCACATTTTAAAAATTCTCGTTAAGATCCGTCTGTAGCGGAATAGCCCCTAGCTTTTCCCACTTTAATTGTTAACCGGCGCGTCCACTACAAGTTACCTCTACTACGAGTGGAGCTAGTAAGACAATCTGGTACCAGGATCTTCAGCTATCCATATTTTATATTATGAGCTGCCCTGTATTTATAACTATATATATAGGTTTTTTTTTTGCCGGGAATGTAAAAGGGTGCTGTTGTGTTTTTATATTATTTTCCTAAAATTGTGTTAACTGGGTTTTTAGTGTGTAATATTGGTAGAATATTAACCATTAGATATTCGTGTTCATGCACAAGTGTAGGAAAGTGATGTAATATCCAGAAACGTGCTATTTTGTGTTCCCTCCAAAACTCCATCAAAAGTTTCAGTAAAGCGTCTACCACTTTACTGAATCGACCGACTTGACTCCTTGACTGTATTGACTTTTACTTAGACTTTGACTAGACTTTAGACCTGACGATACATGAAAACGATGATGAAAATTATAATAGGAGGAATATGGTTTTCCCGCCATATTCCTTACCTTTTTACCTTGTCTGTGGCACAACATACACATCCTTTGTGTCAAGTTGCCAAAAAAGAAGAAAAAGAAAGAAAGAACTATATATATAGATATAGACTACGTTATAAATTTAATAAATATACATTTTCTACGGCCATCTAGTAAACACACCAACTTACCATCCTTTTCTTATTTCCCGGTTTTTGCTTCTACAAGTGTCATAAAACATTAGCGTAATGGTGAGAAACAGCGCCGAACTCCTCCCCATTAAACTGAGTTCTAATGGATGACGATGCTCAATGTTAGTTCCTACGTGACTCGCAAAAACTGCCCGTCGATTTGCACAACATTATACATGTTATTATACGAAGGTAGGAAGTGATATGAAGTATGATAGTAGTTCATTTTTCACGGCGGCGACCCAAAAATATGAAGGGACCAAAGCTGAAAAATTGCCAACACTTTGAATCAATAACACCTGCTTTATACCGCCTCAGTGAAAAAACCACCGCACCGAGCACGGATCGATGCAGACATTATTCAGGTATTATTAATAAAATTCAAACACGCAATTCTAATGTAAATGTATGTTAAAATATATGACGGCCTTTACGTCTACCAAAATAAAAGCCGTTTACACGGGTCGCAGTACCCTAATCGTTATAAAAATTATTATTATCACACCCTCATAGTCCGTAAAAGTTTTAAACATAAAAAACTTATCTAACCGATATAAAAATTTTTCTTGAGACCATAGAATACTTGAACTTCATATTCTCAGCTTTGTCAGTGCATTGTGTAAGTGAGAGTCATTAATTTTCCTGCTATATACAGCAGTGGCGGGGCAAGACCAAAATTTTATGTGGGCAAGATATATCTTGCGAGGCCCCCTGATGGATGATGCTAAAGAACGGGTTTGTTAAGAGAAACAATTTTTGATACCCAAAGTTTTATTTATAATTTTTTTTAATTTTGAGTATCTTGTCTCGTAAAACCTTTAAAAAAACCTCGTGGTCCAAGGGGTGCGGAGCCCCTTAGACCGCGAGGCCGTGGGCGGTCGCCCACACCGCCCACGCCTTGCGCCGCCTCTGATATACAATACACCTATAATAATAAATGGATTCAGTGTTTCTCGGAGCTAAGCCGACGTGGAACTAAGGCTTTAAACCGCCTTACAGGTGGACTTTGAGAGATCCCTTCTTGGTGCTCATATAATTTATAGCGGGAATGTCCGAGGGCAGTTTTTCAGGCTTTCGTCCGCGGGTGTTATTTGTGCGTGGATGTATCACTTTCATTATCACTGACCACTTAAGCCTTTTGGGCTCAGGCCCACATTCTACAAAAGCACATTATTTTTAGGCGTTTATCAAAATTGAATGTCTTTTGCATACGGAGATAACATCATTTTTGAAATTCTATTACCGATCATCATGTTAGCAATGGGGTAGAGTGGGTACTATAGTATTGCTCTACCTTTTTTACTTTTTAATCCTAAAAATTTTGCTAGTTTATCCACTACGTAATTTTACATAAAACGGCTAAAGTAGTAGCAGCTCAAAATGGTGGAGTATCATTATATACCTCTGTGTTATCTTCATGCGGGTCGCCACTTGTTCACTATCCGATTACCTGTATTGGCAAACTGTCTAGCCTTATTTTCTAGGTAGATTAAAACAAATACATGAGATATGATTCTACTATTCCAATTTTACAATAATAATTTAATTTCGACATAGTCTTAAAACAGTAAGTATCAAATTTGCAAAAAATTGTGAGATTGTGCCAATCTCACCCTTTTTTCTACCGAAAAGGGTAGATAAAGCAGAATGAGTGTGTAAAGGTGCAACATAGCACAATAATGGGTCATGCTCATGAGAAACACAAAGTCCGTTTACTGAAGATTGAAAGTTAATTTTTTTAAATAATATCTATGGACGCTTCACACCACGTCAGTCTGGCCCCGTGGTAAGTACCTGAAGGACTTGTGTTACGGGTACTAGACACCGGAATAATATATTTAATACTTTTATACTATAGGTACATATGTATATTTAAGATTTTTATTATATTATGATACACATATTTAATACACATCTATGACCCAGGAACTTTGAAAACTTTTTTTTCCGTCGGCGGGATTCGAACACGCGACCCCCGACTTGAGCTACCAACAGTTCACCAACTGAACCACAGAGGTCGTTAAACACATCAAAGCATCACTGCACACTTGTACACCGCAATGCTAGTTGATATTAAAATAATTTAATTACAGCAGGATTCAGGAAGCGCATATAACAGCTAACTTAAATTAACTGAACTAATAAATTTGTAGAGACGCCAAGCCTCATTTTAGGTGCATTTTATCGGAGCTTTGACGATATACAAACAACAAGTCACAAAAGTTACAACTTACATCTAAAGCGGACAAGCGCGCGCCCACTTTAACTAAGGGTCTACACAGACGAACTGCATTTCAACTGCAATCCAACTGCAAATTGCAGTTGGATTGCAGTTTGAATGCAGTTGACACGACTGCAATACGACTGCAATAGAACTGCAAGCCAAACGCGCAGTCGCATTGCAGTTCAGTTGCAGTCGGCGTGCAGTCGTGTAAACTGTTTGGTTTGCAGTTCTATTGCAGTCGTATTGCAGTCGTGTCAACTGCATTCAAACTGCAATCCAACTGCAATTTGCAGTTGGATTGCAGTTGAAATGCAGTCCGTCTGTCTAGACCCTAAGCTATGGTTTTTCTTTTCACTTACAATTTAAGCTTTAATATAGGTTGTACTGAATAATATTCCATTATAATTTATAAGTAGTTTGTTGCAAACGGTTAATTTGCTAATCTGAACGATTGCAGCGTCGATTGGATAGTAATCATCTGTAATCAAATAATAATTGGCAGCCAGCCACATCTATTTAATTCAAAACGATTGAATGACAAATCATTGCATAGGCCACACGGCACACCCTTAGAACTCAAAAAATAAAATTCGCAAGCGTTATCATTACAGAGGAAGGTTTTTGTCAAATAGGGGATTAATTTTGTTAGTACTACTCATTTCTCTATTAATCTAAGCCACGGGTAGCAAGCTATACTGTTCTCGGCGAAACATGGCGGTAGCGGTCATTGACTCCTTGTCAAAAACTTGTCATTTTCTATACAAAGCCGCGATTGACAACACCTGACACTTCATTGTCAATCGCGGTTTATATAAAAAATGACAAGTTTTTGACAGGGAGTCAATGACCGCTACCGCCATGTTTCGCTGAGTACAGTATAGTTAGTATTAAAAGCTAGGCATTAAGCCTGCATTTGCACTTTGCGCATAAAGTGTAATAATGAAAAAAGGCCATAATATTATATCTATCTGTATTATTTTTACAAATTTTTTCAACCTGCCGCTTTGAATTGTCAGTGAATGGTCAGTGAGATCAGCGTTTAGGCGTAGCGATATATGACGTCATCTCTTTCATTGACACTGCCTATATTTAATCGCGGCATGTATTCCTGAGGGACAGCCAGCGATGGCCATCAGTCAGCAGACATTCTGGCCTCACCATCTATTATATAAAAAAGTCAATCGATCCTATTGTATTTTACTGGTAACGAGTCGTTACCAGTAAAATACAATAGGATCGATTTGTTTTATTTCTAATAGTCGTTACTTACGACTATTAGAAATAAAACAAAAGATGTTTTATCTCGGCAAGGAAGTTTTAGCAGGATATAATATGCGTAGAGACGTTTTAGTACACCTAAATACGGGCATACTGAGAAAATGGAATGCAAAATACATACTCCAGTAGACAAAATAAACGTTTAGAATTCAATCGGGAGGGAACCTGAATTTGGTATGAAAATGAAAGGTGCGGGGCGGTCAGCCCACCTGCTTGTTTACCGGTGCACCGTGCAACTGAAACGCTGTGGAGTTTGCAATTATCCTGTTTCGATATCTACGCCAAAAGGTTTATACTCACCAAAGTGAAATCTCAACAGGTAGCTTTTGAACCATTCGAAACTATGAAAGGGAATTCGCCTCAATCCTCGCAGAGGCTCGGGGCGATTCTACAAACAAATAACATGGATTTACAAAACCTCTAAACTTTAAAATATCAACTGTATGTATTTAGATGCACTAAAACTAAAATAACTACCACTAAAACAGATGCAAATAATTCAGTAACCACTAACCATGTACACTGCCAGTACAATGATCACATTAGCGGTAAGCGGCGTCAATACGCGGTAATAATTATGACGCGAATATGCAGTCAAGATGAATGTCTCATTTTGGCGAGAGCGGGCTGTTTTTTTCTTTAGCAAAACGACGCAATATAAAATAATAAATACTATCGTTATTTTCACTATTGTAGTTCGAAAACAAGTAGGTAACTACTCAGATGCATTTCTTATGCTGGCTTCTCACTGCACGTATCCGATTGAAGTCGGTAACTTTGACTTCGACTCCGACTTCAATCGGATCGGACGCACCTGTTCGAGCACTGCCGCGCTACCTCGAGCCACCCCCTTCACACGGCGCGTGGCTCGAGCTGGCGCGGGCTCGTGATATTACGCGACGTGAGAAACCAGCATTACTTAGATGTTAAATTACTTAAGACATCTAGGCTGACTATTTTATTAGACCGTGATTGTCGAGAAAATCACGCATGATGCTTTCAAGTAAGTAAGTACTTAAAACCCTATATTTTTTTCTTTAAAAAAAGTGTTGTATCTGACTCTTTATATTTGCCTTTCAATTTATACCCGTTTTAACGAACATTAAAGTTTTGAGTCGCCGGTTTGCCATCATCAATCTTTCGTGCTCAAAAACAAACCGTATATTGTAACTGTTTGAAATGTTTCGAGGAAACTCTTTTATAAAATATTTTTCGGCGAATTTTAAAATGAATATTTTCTAAACGCTAAAAATTGCCTTTTGTTTTTTTTTTTTGGATTCGGTGAATTTATTTTAAAATTCATTATCAAATTCTACAATTGTTCATATTACATTTTGATGAGTCGATGTTCAGTTTTAGCCGCTGAAGTTATTAGATAACAGAAGAGCAGAGTTATAGCACAGAATCTATACTTAATATTATAAATGCGAAAGTATCTCTGTCCGTCTTTTTTTTTTAAGTAATAAGGGGGCAAACGAGCAAACGGGTCACCTGATGGAAAGCAACTTCCGTCGCCCATGGACACTCGCAGCATCAGAAGAGCTGCAGGTGCGTTGCCGGCCTTTTAAGAGGGAATAGGGTAATAGGGGAGGGTAGGGATGGGAAGGGAAGGGAATAGGGGAGGGTAGGGAAGGGAATAGGGTAGGGGATTGGGCCTCCGGTAAACTCACTCACTCGACGAAACACAGTGCAAGCGCTGTTTCACGCCGGTTTTCTGTGAGAACGTGGTATTTCTCCGGTCGAGCCGGCTCATTCGTGCCGAAGCATGGCTCTCCCACGTATGTCTGTCTGTCTCGCTTTCACGCCAAAACTACCGAACCGATTGTAATGAAATTTTGTACACAGATAGTCTAAAGCCTGAGAAAGGACATAGGCTACTTTTTTACTGGAAAAAAAGGTTGTAAGGGGGTGAAAATGCGTAAATTTGTTCAAATTAAGTTAGTTCCAAAAATACATAATAGATGGCGCCGTGCCGTCTCCTACATCGCGCTGACGCTTACTCAAACGTCTTTCTATAAGAGGTGGTATCATCATTTTTTCGATTGTTATTTCTTTTTTACGTTATTAAATAACTCATTACTTTATCTATGCAGGGGACGTAACCTTAAACCTATCAATGATAAATAGATTATGGGTAAAGTTGTGTAATTGGGGGGCTAAATATACTTTAAAATTTGGCATAAATAAAGTTTAATTTTAAAAAATGAAATAAGTTATGTGCACACTGCACAGATGTTTTTGGGTGTTTTAATTTAAGGAGTACCAGGGTTTCTTTTAAAAAAGCTTTTGACACCAATTTTGTTGACATCGCGCGCTATAAACTGAAGTCCACGCGGACGAAGTCGCGGGCAACAGCTAGTACATAATATTAGGGAATGTTATGTAATAAATAATTATGTAACACTGTTGGTACCAGTTAAGAGGCGTCAAATTAAAGATTTTTTTTACATATATAATAAAATAGAGGTCGTGGCTCGGTCGTTCGCAATATGTAACCCTCTTTAGGCTTCCTATGTCTGCAGACTGTAGGGGCAGTAGGTAGTTTATCCAGAAAGGTAAGGCGTGGACGCAGGTAGGTTGTGGTCGCTTGATTACAGAAACACTTCAGTAGCAGTGTACCCGTGGCGGTGAACACGGAACGGTGAAGGATAATAGAATATTCCAGCATTTGTGATCATCAGCATCGACCACTTCAAGCTCCATATTTTGTGTTCAAAATTACTACTTTACATTAAGCACTCTGATATAATAATATCCTGGGAAACCCTTGTTTTTAAGATCATCATTTCTTATACCACCGATCCATGGTAGACCGGTTTCTCTCGCACGCTCAAAATATCGTACTCATGTCTAGAATCGAATGAAGATCACAAGTACGAGAATAGGGTACTGGGAACGTAAAGTCATCACATCAAATTACTGTTATTTGGTAGATCTCACGAGCTCAATCATCTGAGCTACCTACAATTGGGTCTCGGAGACACCTCAACCAAAGCGACCTACCACGCTATCAACTCTAGTTCGTATAACCACCTTTAAACTGTGTAGGTGTAACTAATAGGTAACTGCAAGTGTATAGGGTGTTTGTCGTTTTTGTAATGCTGATGGCATAAACTAATTTTAGCTTAGGTAGGCGCTTGTATTCGTAGGCTGTATTTGTTATCCCCGGAGGCTTTGTATACGCACTATAGCGCCCGAAATTATCTCTCGCAAAACTAACACAGCCAACATAAAATCAACGAGAAAATTAATTCTAAACAGGAGGTAACATTATATTATATATGCGTCCATCTTAAAGTTGCGTGAACATCAACTACTCGTAGGTGTTGTTTAAGCTGTATATCTCGGAGCAGCTGCTGTTCTCAAGAAAAGACGACTTCAGATTAAAAATAGTGCGATATCAAATATATAAAAGCAAAAGTAGGAAGGTGAATCATATACAATGTACTTTTTTATGGTACTTTATTGTCGGATTCTTATGGATGCTTTATCCATAAGAATCCCAAGTAATCCAAAAATGTGATATAAGTGCAAAATCAAGTATTGGAATGGTAACCACTAACCGCAAAATGTGTAATACTTAGAATACTCCCACCGTCCGTTACGGACAACGAGTACGCAATTAATATGTCAAAAGCTATCCAGAGTCCAGACCGTAGATCTGTTGGCACCATTAGGAACGGGGAGCCAACCAGCTAACATTTTTCACCACACAAATAACCATGTTTGCCAATCCGAGATACTGTGCTAGCGAAAATCAATGAAGCTATCTATGAATGTTTCTACTTTATCTACTAGATTAGATGACGAAATTAGTTTATCTTGCGGGAACCTTACATTTTTTCGAGATGAAAAGCATCCTATCACCTATGTCCTTTTCCGGGACACCAAGTATTTGTTATTTTTAAATTTAATCAAAATCTGTTCAACGGTTTAAACGTGAAGAGGTAAGAGAGATAGACAGACAGAGAACGACTGACACACTTTCTCATTTTAAATAATATTAGTATGGATATTCCCGTGACCGACATGGTGGTCACTAAAATAGTAGCTAGTGCCAAGTTCATTTCAATCAGTCACGTAACGAGACTAGAGACTAGAAGACTAAGTCAGTTTGTACCCTAAATCCTGTTTCAATTGCTAAGTACATACATGTAAAGAAAAATGTATTTTTCTATATTTGCATTTTGCCGCTATTTAGATGATTATTTGACAGATCCTTCTGCTCTACAACTTTTAAGTAATCTATGAAAAGAAAAGATGGCCGAATGGACTAAAAACTAGAAAGTATTATCATTGATTTCGGCGATTGTTAATTTAATAACACTAAATGTCGTTTCTTTGTTTTTTCCAGGTAAGATTTTGTTATAATTTAAATGTAATAATTAAAGCTTTATGTTATGTGGATCCACATATTTTGATTAAAATAAAAACTTTGTTTTTTTCAGAAACCCAATTGTGTTATTATTTACTACGTAATCGTCGAAAATCCCAAGAAGTAACTTTAATATTAGTTTAAGATATACTAAATCTATTTTAGCAACATGTAAGGACTCCAGCATCATTACTCTACAGAGAGAGTGCATTTAAGTTGTGACAGTTTCCAAGCGGTAGAAACATTACCTGTTTCACTAGGAACTGGGTAATATATCGCGAAGTTTTTGCTTGCGCTAAATGTCGTTCGCAAAAGTTGGTATCCCACGTTGTCATATCTGCTGTATATTTTGTTCCAATTATCATATCTGACAGAGATAGCAACTTTTTTAGCGGGCAACGGGCCACCACACACCAGTCTCTAGTCTCTACGCATTTCCACTACAGAAAATAGACCATGTAAATGAAAGCACTTCGAGAAGATTTATCGTCTCCGAAGATGTTTGTTTAGGCCTACCAAGTATACATTTTAAGATTCAATATGTAGCGATATCTATTAGACTCTTAAGGGCGTTCCCTACGGAGATTCCGTAATTTACCCTATTTAGAGCCTTATAAACTCATAATTTGAAAGCTACAAAGTTATAATAAAAATACAGCAATAATCTTCAGTGTATTTTTTTTAATACTTTTATTGTAGTGTTTATATTATTTGTATTTATAAAATATTAATAAGTATTGTATTATTATTATAGCTGTTTATATATTTTTATTTTATCTATTGAACAAATTATTAAAACTTCGTCATGAATAACAGTTCGGACACATCCTCAGACGGCTTTTTTACTGCGTCTTCACTTTGTAGTAATGAGAGTTTCTCAAGCGATTCATTTACCCCACTAAGAGATACCATTTTAAATAATTTTTTAACCGTCAAAAATTGTTTCAATGCTGTACATATTAATGCGCAGAGTATTCCGGCCCATTACTCAGATATGCTGACTTCCTTTGATCAAGTTGATGTTGACGCCATCTTAGTGTCGGAGACGTGGCTTAAACCATGCTTGCCATCAACCTGACAGTCTGCCAGGTTATAAATTAATTCGTAACGATCGCGTCGGAAGGGGCGGGGGTGGGGTTGCGATCTACTTATGTTCTGACATTCCTTTTACAGTTATCAGCTCGTCAGCCCAGCCTCCGCCACCGGACGCACTGGAATATTTAGTTGTAGAGGTTGAAATATCCTTCAGCACTAAAATATTTTTGGGCGTATTCAACTGTTCATCGTTGCATCACAACTACTTTGCATCCTTTGAGAATATACTTCAATCATACAAACCCGATTACATAAATACAATTATAATGGGTGACCTAAATACTTATATGGGTGGTTCTACAAAAATTGGGTAACTTTTAGGGATATTTTGTTAACTATAGTTTTTATGGTAAATTTAGACATGTTTGGGTTTATAAGATGGGTAATATAATGAATATATTGTTGCAAATCGGGACAGTCATTTTTAGAGTAGTTTTTAAAATATTTAGATTTTTCTGAATTTGACTGCCAGAGGACTGACGAGGGTGACACAGTACTGATATATAATGCAAACAATATTAGAAATATATGACATTTGTGGCATTTATTAAACGCTTATAAACTATAATTATATCACTTTAATTATTTTAATGTATCAAGTACATAGTAAGTTAAATATCTAAAAGTTAAAGTTAATAATATAAGTTAAATATAGTTTATAAGAATTTTGACAATTGTAATAAACATTTTTTTTTACTTTTAAGTACTTTTACTTAACAGTATACATTTATAATTAATATCAACAAACAACAGAATTAAAGTTTTCGTTTTTTGTCCATCTGTCCGTCAGTACGTCCATCTGTCTATCTATTTGTCTGTCACCAGGCTGTATCTCAAGAACAGCGATGGCTAGATAGTTTTTATTTTCACAAATGATGTATGTGTTGCAGCTATAACGAAATTACAAAAATAAAAACAAAATAAATATTTAAGAGGGCTCCCATACAAGAAACATTATTTTTTGTGCCCTTTTTTGCTCAATGTCAATAATGCAACCAGGTAATTTTAAATACTCTAGAAACGCTCAATTTTGTTCTTACTTTAATAACAAACAATAAAATTATAAGAAAATAAATATTTAAGGGGTCTCCTATACAACGAATATACTTTTTTGTCCTTTTAACTCAATGTCAATATGGCACCAGGTGGGCAATTGAAATGTTCACAAAATTCTATTTTTTTCTTCTTCTTCTTTCATAGTAGATAATAAAATAAAAATAACGATCGAAATAATTCAAATTATAAAGGACGATCGTCAAGTTAGCGGGCAGTTATAGGAATTCTGTTTTTTAAAGGGTTTTTTTTTATATTAAAGTGGTAAAAAGTAATTCCAACATTGTATAGACGACTTTCTCAACAGTACATTATATTTTTTTCATACCGTTAAGACGTCAATACAATCCATAAACAGGTGATATTATAAACCTTTTACAGCAAAAATCACAAAACTGTCGCGGGTTTGAGTTGGATTATTTAAAGATACTTAAAAAAATAAAAAATCTAGCTGCAACATTAGATTATAATTGAAATGATCTTACATGTTGTGCATTAAAACTTATAGAAATACTGTATTTTAACTGTTAAATTACGTCTGTCAAATGAGCGAAATCGGCAAAATTTCGTATACGGACTCTTAAAGCGAGCTCCCATACGAAAATAGCCATTTTATGGCACGAGGGCTTCGTGCTGGAGTCTGACTCGCACTTGACCAATTTTTTCAAGTTAACCGTTAGCTTTTTAGGTTTCTTTAACATTTTTTCTTTGTCCTTTCTCCTTTTCTTAAGTACATTTTGTAATCTTTGTTTTTCTTTGCTAATTCAGCTTATTTGAGCTTCAGCTTCAGCTTCTCTTTTCTTATTTAATATATTATTCTTCGGTCGAATTTGTCTTTTGTGGTAGGCGCCATTATGTTTTACACAAAAATAAATAAACAAATGGTTAACACACCTTAATTGTTGTGATAAAAGTGATGTTAAAGAAAAAAACATCAGTACTCCGGCAGCATGTCAGTCCGTTGACACGATTTCAGGCAAAGGACGGACGCCAAAGGACTGATGATTTCGACATAAATTTAAGTTTATAGTTAAAGTTAATGTTTCTTTTCGTATTTTCTAATATCAATATATTAAATTTTTACTAATCATAGTAAACAGAATAGAAATCAAAATAAAATTAAGATTTATAAGGAATTAACGACTTACCCACGGTACTGAGTTTTTGACTGGCCCTGCGCAAGATTATGTCATATCCGACGAGCTAGCACTCATACTGTAAAAGTGGCAAAGAAAAGCTGCAGTTCTTAGCTGACGATATTACCATTTACCAACTAAACATAATTAATAGGTATTTGACCATGTATACGTGTTTTTTGGTGAAAATTTTCGCGTTTGAAAGTTACACACAGGACTGACGAATGAAACCTATGACAAAGTTTCCTTTCTTTTTTAAATACATTGTAAATATTTTTACATTATGAAAGTCCTGACATTCATTATTACGTACATTAAAGATTGTAATTATATATCGAGTTTTCTAAAATTCATCGTAAAATCTGATGTACCATCTTGATATGAACGTTTTTGGGTTTGTGACAGGCCAAAGAACTGACGTTTTGAGCATACTCTTTCAATTTTATACAATTTCTAATTAAATTACGTATCTGAAATTGAGTGACCAATTAAAGGAGATTACATACTTTTAAAATTAAGTATAAAATCTTTAAAATATAATGTGATTTGATATATATTGACTGGTGTAGTACTTTTCCAACGGAATTTTTCCTCCTTGCATGTTGATAGTTTGTGGGAAGACACTCTCAACATAGATTGGTCAGCACTTTACGCATCAGAATCGGCTGATACCAAGGTAGAGATGTTTAATAGCCTACTAAGATCGTTGCATGACAAACACGCTCCTATAAAACGAGTTAGGATTAAACATCTCCCGGTTCCATGGTTGACAGGGTCTCAACGCCATACACGCTGCTAATGGCCGATTTACACGGGTGACTAACGGGGCGATTTTAGTCACCCGGCAAGTCACCAGTCGAGTCGCCTGTCCAAGTCGAATCGCCACCCCATTTACACGGGTGACTAACGGGTCGATTTTAGTCACCCGGCAAGTCACCAGTCGAATCGCCTGTCCAAGTCGAAATCGCCTGTGACTAGTTTATAATTATCGACACAATATGTCAAGTATATTGGCGAGTCAGTGCACTCGGCCAAGCACTCGGTATGTTTATCATCGACACCTACCGAGTAGAATAGCGTAACAGTACACTCGGTCAAGCACTCGGTATGTTTATCATGGACACCTACCGAGTAGAGTGGCGAGACAGTACACTCGGTCAAGCAATCGGTGTGTTTATTAACGACACCTACCGAGTAGAGTGGCGAGACAGTACACTCGGCCAAGCACTCCTACCGAGAAGAGAAGCGACTCGACACCTATCGAGTATATTGGCCGAATCGCCTGTCCAAGTCGAAATCGCCTGTGACTAGTTTATAATTATCGACACAATATGTCAAGTATATTGGCGAGACAGTGCACTCGGCCAAGCACTCGGTATGTTTATCATCGACACCTACCGAGTAGAATAGCGAGACAGTACACTCGGCCAAGCACTCGGTATGTTTATTATAGACACCTACCGAGTAAAATAGCGTAACAGTACACTCGGTCAAGCACTCGGTATGTTTATCATGGACACCTACCGAGTAGAGTGGCGAGACAGTACACTCGGTCAAGCAATCGGTGTGTTTATTATCGACACCTACCGAGTAGAGTGGCGAGACAGTACACTCGGCCAAGCACTCGGTATGTTTATCATCGACACAATATTATGTCTAGTATATTGGCGAGTCAGTGCACTCGGCCAAGCACTCGGTATGTTTATCATCGACACCTACCGAGTAGAGTGGCGAGACAGTACACTCGGTCAAGCACTCCTACCGAGAAGAGAAGCGACTCGACACCTATCGAGTATATTGGCGAGTCAGTGCAAGAGTGGCGAGACAGTACACTCGGTCAAGCACTCAGTATGTTTATCATCGACACCCACCGAGTAGAATAGCGAGACAGTACACTCGGTCAAGCACTCGGTATGTTTATTATCGACGCCTACCGAGTAAAATAGCGTGACAGTACACTCGACCAAACACTCGGTATGTTTATTATCGACACCTATCGAGTATATTGGCGAGTCAGTGCAAGAGTGGCGAGACAGTACACTCGGTCAAGCACTCGGTATGTTTATCATTGACACCTACCGAGTAGAGTGGTGAGACAGTTCACTCGGCCAAGCACTCAATATGTTTATTATCGACACCTATCGAGTATATTGGTGAGTCAGTGCAAGAGTGGCGACACAGTACACTCGGTCAAGCACTCGGTATGTTTATCATCGACACCTACCGAGTAGTGGCGAGACAGTACACTCGGCCAAGCACTCGATATGTTTATCATCGACACCTACCGAGTAGAGTGGCGAGACAGTACACTCGGCCAAGCACTCGGTATGTTTACTATCGACACCTACCGAGTAGAATAGCGAGACAGTACACTCGGCCAAGCACTCGGTATGTTTATTATCGACACCTAAGGAGTAGAATAGCGAGACAGTACACTCGGTTCAGCACTCGGTATGTTTATTATCGACACCTACCGAGTAGAGTGGCGAGACAGTACACTCGGCCAAGCACTCGGTATGTTTATTATCGACACCTATCGAGTATATTGGCGAGTCAGTGTAAGAGTGGCGACACAGTTCGCTCGGTCAAGCACTCGGTATGTTTATCATCGACACCTGCCGAGTAGAGTGGCGAGACAGTACACTCGGCCAAGCACTCGGTATGTTTATCATCGACACCTACCGAGTAGAGTGGCGAGACAGTACACTCGGCCAAGCACTCGGTATGTTTATCATCGACACAATATGTCTAGTATAATGGCGAGTCAGTGCACTCGGCCAAGTACTCGGTATGTTTATTATCGACACAATATGTCTAGTATATTGGCGAGTCAGTGCACTCGGTCAAGCACTCGATATGTTTATCATCGACACCCACCGAGTAGAATAGCGAGACAGTACACTCGGTCAAGCACTCGGTATGCTTATTATCGACACCTACCGAGTAGAGTGGCGAGACAATACACTCGGCCAAGCACTCGGTATGTTTACCATCGACACAATATGTCTAGTATATTGGCGAGTCAGTGCACTCGGCCAAGCACTCGGTATGTTTATCATCGACACCTACCGAGTAGAGTGGCGAGACAGTACACTCGGCCAAGCACTCGGTATGTTTATTATCGAAACCTACCGAGTAGAATAGCGGGACAGTACACTCGGCCAAGCACTCGTGCGACAAATTCTGCGTGAAAATGTTGCGTCTGCGCTCGCCACAGTAGTATTCGAAGCAAGCGATCGCTTGCGACTGAGCGTTTACACGGTCGATTTTAGTCACCAGCCGCATCATGCGGCCATTGGCCGCACGACTTTGGGGCTTGCGACTTTAGCCGCATGCGGCGTAGTCGACTTGCCATTTACACGGTCGATTTTCGAACGGGTGACTAAAATCGTGCGGCTTTAGTCACTCGTGTAAATCGGCCATAAAGCAAAATACAAAAAAGCTAATACCATTGAGCATCGCGATAAGTATATTAAACTGCGAAACAAGTGCAACACTATGTGTCGCGATGCTCAGCGTCGACATAATATGTAACATTCATCCATCGAGAATGGCGACCCCGCGAAAACGTGGAAGTTTCTAAAGTCCCTGGGTATTGGCAAAAATAACAACTCAGATAACTCTTCAAATATTGATGTTAACTTAATTAATAGACACTTCTCTTGTACTTCTAAATTAGACCCAGATGTTAAATTGCAAACCTTAAACAAAATTTCCCTCATGCAGATTTCCAACTCTGAGCAGTTCCACTTTGTCTCATTTACAGAGTACGAAGTTAAGAGACACGTCATGGCGATAACTTCGAGTTCAGTTGGTGATGATGGTATCAGTCGCAGAATGATCATCCCAATCCTAGACATCATTTCACCCGTCCTCTTGCATATTTTCAATTATTGTATATCAACTTGTTCTTTTCCTGATACTTGGAAATCTGCCCACATTATCCCCTTACCAAAATCCTCTCGTCCTAAAGCTGTCACTGATTTCCGTCCAATATCCATCCTTCCTTTCCTATCCAAAGTTCTGGAGCGACTCTTACATCACCAACTTACAAAACATGTTATCGATAACCACCTCCTTAGCGCCTACCAGTCTGGATTTCGTAAAGGTCATAGTACCACTGCGGCCCTGGTTAAGGTGGCAGATGACATTCGAGCTGGTATGGATAATAAGATGCTTACCATTCTAACTTTACTTGATTTTAGTAACGCATTCAACTCTATCGACCATGATGTACTTATTGCTTTGTTAGCGACTCTTAACTTTTCTCCCTCTGTAATCCAATTACTCCGGAGTTACCTTGGGGGTCGCCGGCAGAGACTTTAAAAAATTTTGGAATTCTTTTCAGACTGGACCAACACTACTGCCGGTGTTCCCCAGGGTGGCGTCCTGTCCCCATTACTCTTTGCGCTTTTCATTAATTTTATTACATTGTTTATTTTTGCCCACTTCCATTTGTACGCAGATGACCTGCGAATATATACCCAGTCAACTCTTGATGCGTTACCTGCAGCCGTGGATGTTATTAACAGAGACTTATCAATTATATCTAACTGGAGCAGAGAACATGGACTTCTGATTAACCCTGATAAGTCTCAGTTAATAATACTTGGCAGTCCAGGGCTCGTATCGAGAATTGACTGGGCGACTCTTCCCTCGGTATCTATTAACGGTGTAACTATACCATATAGTAAGGTTGTGAAGAATCTCGGCGTTCACTTTGATGAGCATCTGTCCTGGTCACATCAACTGAAGGAGATTAGTAGGAAGGTGTACTCAACGTGGAATTCCCTAAAGCGACTTTGGTATTTACTGCCAGTATCTACTAAAGTAGCCTTAGCAGAATCACTATTTCTGTCCCTCCTCGACTACGCAGATGCCTGCTTCATCAACTTGACCGAAGACCAACTAACAAACTTGAGCGCCTTCAGAATATGTCAATCAGGTTCGTTTTTGGCTTGCGGAAGTTCGATCGCATATCTCAGTTCCGCAATAAACTAAAATGGTTACCAATCCGCCTTCGACGTAATGCCCGTGCACTTTCCTTCATTTATACCATCCTATTTGATCCTAACAGCCCTAAATACCTGAAGGACATCTTTAACTTCCGTCGCCCCGACAGACAGGAGCTACGTTCATCCAAAATCTCCTTCTATATCCCTATCCACTACACAAAATATTTCCATTCCTCTTACTCCGTACAGTCCGTTCTACTCTGGAACTCTCTCCCTACCAGTGTGAGACTCTCTAAAACTTTAAATACATTTAAGTCCTCCCTTAAGGATTACTACCTCAATATGTGTTCGTAGTATGGCATGAGTCATGACATTAATTTATTTGGTACCGTTTTCATACGTTACTATATTGTATATTATATTATATTATTATTATATAGAATATATATTGTTAATAAAATATTTATTTTATTGTATTTTGTATGTAGTATTGCGTAATATGTATTATGTGTGTATTTATTTCATAGAATAGTATTTATATTATGTAATGTATAATGTATTAATGTTAAGTCTTTAAGCTTTACTTTTAATTGTAATTAGATAATAGATATTATACTTTAAGCACAACGCCCTTTCTCCAGCAACTTTTTGTTTCCTTTCCTTCCAAAGGTTGTCTGGAAGAAATTGCTATTTAGTAATAAGACCGCCTTTGTGTACTCGCCATTTTTATGTGTTTTTGTCGTATGTTTGTTGTTACTATAACTGTGTGCACAATAAAGTATATTCATTCATTCATTCATATATCAACATTCGTTTCCACATTTTAAATGTTCTATTTTTGTTTATTATACTCATGATATCAGCTTCCAAAATTAAACCAATTTATTAAAATTCAAGCATACATTCAACATCGCCTTAGTATTTACCAATTACTTTTATTTGAAACACACGCCAATAGATCGACAATATCGTAAACTACATATTCCACGTTTTAATTTTTTTTAGGTCACTTTTGAAGTAAGATAAGTAAAAAAATAGGGTTTTGGTGCGATCTCGGCAACGCGGCAAATGTATGGCCAAGGTTTGCTCGGGGGACGGCCTTAAACCCTTCAGTCGAGTTAAAGTATAAGTACAGGTATAAATAAATACAGGTTAAAGTAAGTATGGGTCAATACCCATCAAACATTTTTGGTTTTAGTTACCCAATGGTAACTAAAACCACAAATGTTTGATTATTTAATTGCTCTTAATTATTTCATTGCTCTTGATATAAGGTCACTTATATCAAGAGCAATTAAATAATTAAGTATGTTATTCGGCTGGTGCCTGCTGAAGTAATGAAGTTCTCAGACTCTGAAGCCTACACAATAAATCGAAAACGATGTGTCTAGTCGTCCGATTACCGGATGAATTAAAAAAAAATCGTCCTGTAGCTTCTAGTCGTCCGGTAAGCGGATGAATTATTATTTTTTTTAATTCATCCGGTAATCGGACGACTAAGATTTTATTTTATTCATCCGATTACCGGACGACTAGCAACAGCCAATCGAAAAAGGCACAACAAGGACCGATGTGCCAACTCTACCGACGATATTTTAGTGACGATTAACAATTTTGTGCAAAATGTAGCCTAGCGACATCTGTAGTTATGAACCTACAACTGATTACAACCAGGGTAACATCCTGACTCAGAAAGTGTCCCTGTCACAAAATGTAGGTATTTATTCCAGTTCAAAATATTAGTTGTTCAGACATTTGCAATTTAAATATATATTTTCCGATAGATTTTAGTATCCTGTATACCTTTAATAAGTACTAATAATTGATAATGATCCTAAATGAATACGTTTTTCCTATATTTGTTGATTGTTTCTTTTACCAAAAGGCGCGATGAAATACCAAAACGGATTTCATCGCACCATCTATCTCTAGTGCATAGAAACATGCGCACATCATAGTGCAACTGATATCGAAGAGATGGCGCTAGCAGCAAGGAAAATTTGCGTAGTCGACCCCTATAGTATAAAACTATTTTAAAACTTTAAACTACACCCTTTTTTAAATGCGTCATTAAATTTGAGGCCAAACACTAACATTGCAACTAGCTGCCGTGTTTGGGGTGTACATTGTTTCCCTGTGGTTTAAATACAACGATCGCATGTCAGCCGGTCGTAAAGCACAAAATGTGAAAATTGCACCTCACATAAAAAATAACAATTATACGATCACTATCTATAATTTTCTCTTTAAAAATGCTTGATAAAGTTTAAAATGTTTCCCTTTCATGATATTATAGGAACATAGTTTGTTCATTTTAAACTAACAACCTTTGACTCGGCTTAAGGTTAAGGTACATAATATAATTTATAAAAAAGCATTTGTGCAAAAACTAGGAAGGCGCAAATCGCAATATTATGCATGCTTATGCAAAATTTTTAGGGTAAGATCGCAAAACGTTTGTGGAAATAAAGATATGATTTTCCTCTAATTATTCAGTGGAAGGACCTCAAAATGTGTTCGGTAGGTCAAAATCCTGAAACAAGATATCAAGGAACAAGCTTTAATATTTTTGTACTTTCCATAAATTCTCACAAAAACAAAATAATAAGCGCAGCATCACCATGAAAATTTTAAAATGTAAACGCAAAAAACAATCTCGAGAACCGTTTTAGATGATTTCGACCTAATTAACAGGAAGGTTGCGCTTTAAAAAATTTACAAATTAAAAGCGTATTAATTTTTAAGGGACATGCTACGGGACATGTCTCAAACTCAAACCTTTTGAATGAACCTATTTCTTACGAGCGAACCAAGTAGGTAACGTAGACTAACTCCGCGCTGGGGTAGGTATGAGGATTCAAGCGAGTTTCACTAGAGGGCGCTAGTCATATCAAAAACAAGGCTGTGAGATAATTTCTTTACAATTCGCTTAGAGCTGAAATAACCCATTTTTATGCAAGCAATTTTTAAGACGGACAATAATTTTATATTTTATGCTATTAATATTATAATTATCATATTACGGACTCATTATGAACAGTAACTATTAAAATGATTAAGACGGTAGTATCAGAATAAAATACAATATGTAATATCAAAAGCGACAGGACGCTATAAGTTGTTGAAGGTAAGAACTTAATAAGTTAATAACCAATCTTCATACAGACTCATTTATTTTGCCTTTTGGTATAAACCATATCGACGGTTAAAAGGAAATAGGGTATAAGCGCCAAAAAGTGAAATGTTCAGGAGAGTCGTTTAAAGTTTTGAGTTTAAGAAAAACTGACGTATCTCTGTTATATTTTATTGACGTATCGTGATAATTTAAACAGTTATAATATGATAAAAAAATGGGCCTCTTACCGGTATTGTTAGTTTTAATGATTTGGTGCTATTTAAAGTATTTTTGTCGCTTATAACAATTACTTTAAAATTTTGAATGAGGTAATGTGCATAAGAGACAAATGACAAAAAAAAATTAGAGGATAAGAAGCCTAAACAACATTCTGATTTCTTACATCGCAAAGTAAAAAGGTATACGAGACTAGACGAGTCAGTAAGTTTTATAGGAAAAGAAGGATAAGGTACTTTTTACAGTGGTCGTAAATTAGTTAATAGCAGTTAATAGAACACAAGTAACAGTAGACTTTCACAAAAACTAGAATTATAAGACTTAAGTGACACACATGTGACACACAATGTCGTTTGTAAGTGAAGGAAAAGAAGAGTAATCAACATCTGGCGACTGGTATTGCGTGAGTCTATGGAAATATGGTTGAAAAAGGTTGTAGGGTATAGACGACAGAGTAATATGAAAATAAATTTTGGATATATAGGGTACAAGCGCCAAAGCTATGATCAATTACGAAATGGAAGAAGAAAAAAAATCGTCCTGTAGCTTCTAGTCGTCCGGTAAGCGGATGAATAATTTTTTTTTTAATTCATCCGGTAATCGGACGACTAAGATTTTATTTTATTCATCCGATTACCGGACGACTAGCAACAGCCAATCGAAAAAGGCACAACAAGGACCGATGTGCCAACTCTACCGACGATATTTTAGTGACGATTAACAATTTTGTGCAAAATGTAGCCTAGCGACATCTGTAGTTATGAACCTACAACTGATTACAACCAGGGTAACATCCTGACTCAGAAAGTGTCCCTGTCACAAAATGTAGGTATTTATTCCAGTTCAAAATACTAGTTGTTCAGACATTTGCAATTTAAATATATATTTTCCGATAGATTTTAGTATCCTGTATACCTTTAATAAGTACTAATAATTGATAATGATCCTAAATGAATACGTTTTTCCTATATTTGTTGATTGTTTCTTTTACCAAAAGGCGCGATGAAATACCAAAACGGATTTCATCGCACCATCTATCTCTAGTGCATAGAAACATGCGCACATCATAGTGCAACTGATATCGAAGAGATGGCGCTAGCAGCAAGGAAAATTTGCGTAGTCGACCCCTATAGTATAAAACTATTTTAAAACTTTAAACTACACCCTTTTTTAAATGCGTCATTAAATTTGAGGCCAAACACTAACATTGCAACTAGCTGCCGTGTTTGGGGTGTACATTGTTTCCCTGTGGTTTAAATACAACGATCGCATGTCAGCCGGTCGTAAAGCACAAAATGTGAAAATTGCACCTCACATAAAAAATAACAATTATACGATCACTATCTATAATTTTCTCTTTAAAAATGCTTGATAAAGTTTAAAATGTTTCCCTTTCATGATATTATAGGAACATAGTTTGTTCATTTTAAACTAACAACCTTTGACTCGGCTTAAGGTTAAGATACATAATATAATTTATAAAAAAGCATTTGTGCGAAAACTAGGAAGGCGCAAATCGCAATATTATGCATGCTTATGCAAAATTTTTAGGGTAAGATCGCAAAACGTTTGTGGAAATAAAGATATGACTTTCCACGAATCATTCAGTGGAAGGACCTCAAAATGTGTTCGGTAGGTCAAAATCCTGAAACAAGATATCAAGGAACAAGCTTTAATATTTTTGTACTTTCCATAAATTCTCACAAAAACAAAATAAGAAGCGCAGCATCACCATGAAAATTTTAAAATGTAAACGCAAAAAACAATCTCGAGAACCGTTTTAGATGATTTCGACCTAATTAACAGGAAGGTTGCGCTTTAAAAAATTTACAAATTAAAAGCGTATTAATTTTTAAGGGACATGCTACGGGACATGTCTCAAACTCAAACCTTTTGAATGAACCTATTTCTTACGAGCGAACCAAGTAGGTAACGTAGACTAACTCCGCGCTGGGGTAGGTATGAGGATTCAAGCGAGTTTCACTAGAGGGCGCTAGTCATATCAAAAACAAGGCTGTGAGATAATTTCTTTACAATTCGCTTAGAGCTGAAATAACCCATTTTTATGCAAGCAATTTTTAAGACGGACAATAATTTTATATTTAATGCTATTAATATTATAATTATCATATTACGGACTCATTATGAACAGTAACTATTAAAATGATTAAGACGGTAGTATCAGAATAAAATACAATATGTAATATCAAAAGCGACAGGACGCTATAAGTTGTTGAAGGTAAGAACTTAATAAGTTAATAACCAATCTTCATACAGACTCATTTATTTTGCCTTTTGGTATAAACCATATCGACGGTTAAAAGGAAATAGGGTATAAGCGCCAAAAAGTGAAATGTTCAGGAGAGTCGTTTAAAGTTTTGAGTTTAAGAAAAACTGACGTATCTCTGTTATATTTTATTGACGTATCGTGATAATTTAAACAGTTATAATATGATAAAAAAATGGGCCTCTTACCGGTATTGTTAGTTTTAATGATTTGGTGCTATTTGAAGTATTTTTGTCGCTTATAACAATTACTTTAAAATTTTGAATGAGGTAATGTGCATAAGAGACAAATGATAAAAAAAATATTAGAGGATAAGAAGCCTAAACAACATTCTGATTTCTTACATCGCAAAGTAAAAAGGTATACGAGACTAGACGAGTCAGTAAGTTTTATAGGAAAAGAAGGATAAGGTACTTTTTACAGTGGTCGTTTATTAGTTAATAGCAGTTAATAGAACACAAGTAACAGTAGACTTTCACAAAAACTAGAATTATAAGACTTAAGTAACACACATGTGACACACAATGTCGTTTGTAAGTGAAGGAAAAGAAGAGTAATCAACATCTGGCGACTGGTATTGCGTGAGTCTATGGAAATATGGTTGAAAAAGGTTGTAGGGTATAGACGACAGAGTAATAATATGAAAATAAATTTTGGATATATAGGGTACAAGCGCCAAAGCTATGATCAATTACGAAATGGAAGAAGAAAAAAAATCGTCCTGTAGCTTCTAGTCGTCCGGTAAGCGGATGAATTATTTTTTTTTAATTCATCCGGTAATCGGACGACTAAGATTTTATTTTATTCATCCGATTACCGGACGACTAGCAACAGCCAATCGAAAAAGGCACAACAAGGACCGATGTGCCAACTCTACCGACGATATTTTTGTGACGATTAACAATTTTGTTCAAAATGTAGCCTAGCGACATCTGTAGTTATGAACCTACAACTGATTACAACCAGGGTAACATCCTGACTCAGAAAGTGTCCCTGTCACAAAATGTAGGTATTTATTCCAGTTCAAAATACTAGTTGTTCAGACATTTGCAATTTAAATATATATTTTCCGATAGATTTTAGTATCCTGTATACCTTTAATAAGTTCTAATAATTGATAATGATCCTAAATGAATACGTTTTTCCTATATTTGTTGATTGTTTCTTTTACCAAAAGGCGCGATGAAATACCAAAACGGATTTCATCGCACCATCTATCTCTAGTGCATAGAAACATGCGCACATCATAGTGCAACTGATATCGAAGAGATGGCGCTAGCAGCAAGGAAAATTTGCGTAGTCGACCCCTATAGTATAAAACTATTTTAAAACTTTAAACTACACCCTTTTTTAAATGCGTCATTAAATTTGAGGCCAAACACTAACATTGCAACTAGCTGCCGTGTTTGGGGTGTACATTGTTTCCCTGTGGTTTAAATACAACGATCACATGTCAGCCGGTCGTAAAGCACAAAATGTGAAAATTGCACCTCACATAAAAAATAACAATTATACGATCACTATCTATAATTTTCTCTTTAAAACTGCTTGATAAAGTTTAAAATGTTTCCCTTTCATGATATTATAGGAACATAGTTTGTTTGTTCATTTTAAACTAACAACCTTTGACTCGGCTTAAGGTTAAGATACATAATATAATTTATAAAAAAGCATTTGTGCAAAAACTAGGAAGGCGCAAATCGCAATATTATGCATGCTTATGCAAAATTTTTAGGGTAAGATCGCAAAACGTTTGTGGAAATAAAGATATGATTTTCCTCGAATTATTTAGTGGAAGGACCTCAAAATGTGTTCGGTAGGTCAAAATCCTGAAACAAGATATCAAGGAACAAGCTTTAATATTTTTGTACTTTCCATAAATTCTCACAAAAATAAAATAATAAGCGCAGCATCGCCATGAAAATTTTAAAATGTAAACGCAAAAAACAATCTCGAGAACCGTTTTAGATGATTTCGACCTAATTAACAGGAAGGTTGCGCTTTAAAAAATTTACAAATTAAAAGCGTATTAATTTTTAAGGGACATGCTACGGGACATGTCTCAAACTCAAACCTTTTGAATGAACCTATTTCTTACGAGCGAACCAAGTAGGTAACGTAGACTAACTCCGCGCTGGGGTAGGTATGAGGATTCAAGCGAGTTTCACTAGAGGGCGCTAGTCATACCAAAAACAAGGCTGTGAGATAATTTCTTTACAATTCGCTTAGAGCTGAAATAACCCATTTTTATGCAAGCAATTTTTAAGACGGACAATAATTTTATATTTTATGCTATTAATATTATAATTATCATATTACGGACTCATTATGAACAGTAACTATTAAAATGATTAAGACGGTAGCATCAGAATAAAATACAATATGTAATATCAAAAGCGACAGGACGCTATAAGTTGTTGAAGGTAAGAACTTAATAAGTTAATAACCAATCTTCATACAGACTCATTTATTTTGCCTTTTGGTATAAACCATATCGACGGTTAAAAGGAAATAGGGTATAAGCGCCAAAAAGTGAAATGTTCAGGAGAGTCGTTTAAAGTTTTGAGTTTAAGAAAAACTGACGTATCTCTGTTATATTTTATTGACGTATCGTGATAATTTAAACAGTTATAATATGATAAAAAAAATGGGCCTCTTACCGGTATTGTTAGTTTTAATGATTTGGTGCTATTTAAAGTATTTTTGTCGCTTATAACAATTACTTTAAAATTTTGAATGAGGTAATGTGCATAAGAGACAAATGACAAAAAAAATATTAGAGGATAAGAAGCCTAAACAACATTCTCATTTCTTACATCGCAAAGTAAAAAGGTATATTAGACTAGACGAGTCAGTAAGTTTTATAGGAAAAGAAGGATAAGGTACTTTTTACAGTGGTCGTTTATTAGTTAATAGCAGTTAATAGAACACAAGTAACAGTAGTCTTTCACAAAAACTAGAATTATAAGACTTAAGTGACACACATGTGACACACAATGTCGTTTGTAAGTGAAGGAAAAGAAGAGTAATCAACATCTGGCGACTGGTATTGCGTGAGTCTATGGAAATATGGTTGAAAGAGGTTGTAGGGTATAGACGACAGAGTAATATGAAAATAAATTTTGGATATATAGGGTACAAGCGCCAAAGCTATGATCAATTACGAAATGGAAGAAGGCTATAAACGACGTTTGTAATTTTTGAGAGAATTGCTTAAAAGATATAAGCAGCCGAAAGCTGTAGACAAATATTTTTTGCAGGGGTACAAGCACCTTTACAGACAAACTGACCTGAATTTTTGTCGGTTACAAAAAATACTACTAGGAAATTTCTTTTTTTTTGGTAGGGCATAAACGCCAAAAAACTCATCGTAGAGCTATGAGAGTCAGCGCATTCGAAAGAGCGGGAAATTTTAAGTAAGATGGCTTTTGAAACTCATTTTTGACAAAATCCCGATGTGTCCCGACAATGTCCCGACTTGGCATAAAAAAAATCTGGCAACGCTGATTGCAACATAGTCTACAATCTACATCATCATGATTGATACTTTTCATAGACTTTTCACCGAGATGGATGTCTTTGATCACTATTCTGCTGCTTTTTAACTAATTTGGAACCTTTTTGACCGACTTCCAAAAAGGAGGAGGTAATATGTTCGGCTGTATGTATCTTTTTTTTTTGTATGTTCCATGATTACTCAGCCGTTTGTGGTCCGATTTTCAAAATTCTTTTTGTGTTGTATAGGGTTTAACTCGAATTTGGTACCATGTTCACAAAAGTGGTGATCTGATGATGGGATCCTTGAGGAATCGAGGGGACTTCTTGAAATTTGTATGGAAACATATAGTGATTTCGATTTTTTCTGAAGCATTCGAGGTAAATGCTACCTAAAAGTAAGACTTCGCACCAGGTTATACCCTGGATCCGAAGGTACCGAACAGAACTTTTGAATGCTTATAGGTACAGGTTCGGGGATTTCGGCGTTGTTTAAACAACTGAAAGCATAAGCTAATACATCAATTTGATTTATCATCATCATCACAACCATCATTATACCATGGGTCATCACACTATGACCCAATTATTGGTACTTTTCGTGATATTTTGCATCGAAGCAGACGTTTTTGATAATGATTTCGCTGTTTGTGGACCGATTGTCAAAATTCTCGTGTTGTTGTATAGGATATAATCTTAATTTTGTATAACAATTACGAAAGTGGTGAGCTGATGATGGGATCTATGAGCAATCGAGGAAAATCCTTGAATTTTATCAAAACACTCATAGTGGTTAAAATGTTGTTTCTAGTAAGTTAAACATATGTTACGAATAAGAGAAATTTTATACGAAGGTGTCTCTTGGTCCAAAGGCACTGAACAGAACTCCTGAATCTTTAAAGATAAAAGTATAGAAATTGCAGCATCGCTTAGATAACTGCAAGCATTTACCACAATTTCGCTTACAGTGACATAATGTGAATAGTTAACATTCGTATTGGTTATTTACGCATAAAGCCTAATTTTGTAGATACTTAACTAAAAAGAGTAAAATTATTATTTTTAACAAAAAATTAAAACCGACTTTCAAGGTAAAAACAATAGTAATATGAACTAAAAAGTATTAAATAACTCTTACCCTTTAATAGTGCCTTTTTCAGAATTCGTCTAAATCTCAACTATTTCTGTACTGTATACTAAAATCTTCATTACTTTGAAGTCGGTACCAGTCCCAAAAGTTTCAGATAATCTGACATTACTGAACTCACGATTAAATTAGGCGGTACCGACTTCAAAATAATGAAGATTGTAGTATACAGTACAGAAATAGTTGAGATTTAGACGAATTCTGAAAAAGGCACTATTAAAGGGTAAGAGTTATTTAATACTTTTTAGTTCATATTACTATTGTTTTTACCCTGGAAGTCGGTTTTAATTTTTTGTTAAAAATAATAATTTAGTGTTCCGTATCCAAAGGGTAAAAACGGGACCCTATTACTAAGACTTCGTTGTCTGTCCGTCTGTCTGTCTCCAAGCTGAATCTCAAGTACCGCTATAGCTAGACTGCTGAAATTTTCACAGATTGTGTATTTCCGTTGCCGCTATAATAACAAATAAAATAAATTTTTAATTTTCACAAAATTTTCAACTACCTGGACATAGTTAAAATATTATTAATAAAAAAATTAGTTTTTAATGGGGGGCTCCCATACAAAAACACATTTTTTCCTACTTTCGCTCTATAACGGTTTGAGTTTTATGACTTTTTATGAGGTGTTTCCTGAAACGGAAGTCATTGAACAGAACTTTTGAGTTATTCAAGACGAGAAGATTTCAGCATTTATTAAGAAACCGTAAGCATACAAAAAACACATTTTTTGGCCTATTTTTGAGTGATTCTTCAAAAATTATTCTCCGCGTAACTTTCGTGGGCTCACTCATTTATGAGTAACCTACCAAACCAATACCGTTTTAGGGCTCTTAAGTATAAGCAACATTTACAAGTTTGCTCTTTCAACTTTCAAGTAAAGAACTAGAAGGAGCATGGCATGGGATTTTTAAAATATTTTATTTATCTTTTTGAATCAACCTATCGGAGTTTCTAAAGCGCGACACACTCTACATCTGGAACGAGTTGTAGGCGTCATTCAAACTATATTATAGCACTACGCTTAGTTGGAAGCCCCAGTATCCCTTTGATACTCCCACAATTTAACCAACCCGTCTCTTGCACGTGCAAAATCCATACTCGCGCAATAGGTAGATATTTTGGCAAATATCGAAGTTTACCTATCGGTGCAGCGTAGGTGTTTAAAACCGACGGCGAAACCCTCGGTAGTGTAAACTCCGATTACTCCCAAATACCGGGATGCACGTGTCGAACATGATACGCTTTATTATTTGGAATTTACAACGTAATATGTATTGAGGTAGCAGCGAGCGGGAAAATAATCTACTTTATAATGTTACTGGGAGCGGCTGAGCATGTAACCGGCTTAAATGATCTTTTAAATCACTTTGCTGGTGAATTAATCCAACCAAAACACTAGCACATGACCGCCACAGCTTGAAAGCAACAAAACACCCATTTCAAAAAAGGGCTCTAATGCCCGGTTTCTGAGGAATTTTTAACGGCCGTTTATCTATTCAATAGCGCTATTGGTTCGATAAACTAAGAAAGTGCGTTTCTGAACATCGCAATGTAAGATAAAGTCCGTTTATACTAAGGTTAACTTAACTGACCAACGTGTGCCGTTTATCGATTTTATAACTTTATTTGACGCTTTGCTTCAAGCAAATTACATAAACTTTTAGGCTTTAGCTTGTTATTATTAAATTGTCAGTGAAAGCTTAGTATTAAAATTAACGTGATGAATACGAGCAGCCCATCAGAGTCTTATTTGGAAGTATTGGAGTTTATTTCTAATATTTGAGTACCTACTTACGAGGGCTGCTATTTATGTATCCGGAATTAAAAAAAGAAACAAACATATATCATTCAATATGGTTTTATTGCTTTTCAAAATATTCGCCGCGATGATCGACACACTTTTGCATACGCTGGAACCAATTTTCATAGCACTTTTTCCATTCTGATTGAGGTATCTCCAAAACGTGCATTTTGAACGCATCAACAGCCTCTTCGCGGCTCGAAAAACGTTGACCACGTAATTTGTTCTTCGCGTATGGAAATAAAAAGAAATCGTTAGGTGCCAAATCAGGGCTGTACGGCGGATGACCAGTCAATTCGATCTTTTGACCCTCCAAAAACTGAGTTGTTTCAGCTGAGGTGTGACAGCTAGCATTGTCGTGATGTAATATGATTCTGCGTTGTCGGTTGTCCTTTCTTATTTCTTCAAAGACTTCTGGTAAACAAATGGTCGTATACCATTCAGAATTAACCGTTTTACGATTCTCTAATGGCACTGTAGCCACATGTCCATTAATTCCAAAAAAACAGGCGACCATTTGCTTCAAAGTACTTTTTGCACGAGTAACTTTTGTTGGTTTCGGCTCATCTTGGAACACCCATACCGTTGACTGTTGTTTAGTTTCGGGGTCATATGCATAGATCCAAGATTCATCACCTGTGTAGATATTATAAACGGCTTTTGACGTACCACGGTTGTATTTTTTTATCATTTTTTTGCACCAATCGACACGAGCCCGTTTTTGATCGATTGTCAAGTTGTGCGGAATCCAACGCGAACATATTTTTTTTACAGCCAAATGTTCGTGTAATATCTTATGTATGCTCGTCATACTTATGCCTAAGGACGCCTCTATCTCGCGATATGTAACATGACGATCACGCATTATTAGTTCCCGCACAGCATCTATATTTTGTGGGACAACAGCTGTTTTTGGGCGACCTTCTTTATTTTCATCCGTGAGCATAGACCGCCCACGATTAAACTCACTGTACCAGTGATAAACAGTGGTTTTTGATGGTGCTTCATCTCCAAAAGTTGCGGTGAGTTGAATAAAGCACTGTTGTTGATTTAGCCCACGCCGAAAATCGTAGTAAATCATTGCACGAAAATGTTCACGCGTTAAATCCATGGCAAATGAAGACACGCAATTTTCAAAATGACGCCACAATGGAAAAATAATTGACAGTCACATGAAACAAAATGTATTCTTCAACCAAAGAGTTCTATTTTCAAATGTTGTAATTACTTTTTAAATATTGTTCTTATAAGTGGCCAGTTCCGGATACATAAATAGCAGCCCTCGTACCTAGAAACTTACGGCCGTTTTCAATAACGTACGGTCTATCTACAGATAAAAATTATTAAATTCGATAGTGCAATTTTGGCTGACGCGATTCGGGTGCCAAGGAACGTGAGATATCAAAACCCAAAAAAGTGCATTGTTTGGCCCAAACAAAGCAACAAGTGTTACAACAAAATAAAAGAGCAGGTAGTCTTGTCTCTACAAACATGAAACAGCTGATGTTGATTTGGTTCTCCGTTAGTATAATTATTATATTATGTATTGTGTTCTGTAATGTGGACTGTGGTTGTATTAAAATTACATAGTAGGTAAATGATTTGCAAATTGCATTTTTATTCAGTGTGCATCTCATGAAAATCGGTTCAAAGGTTTTATAAGAAAAGATAAAGCACAAACGATAGTTATGAACATGGCAATGGAATGGAAACTAGACGAAACTTTTTTGAACATCAATGAGTTTGACGTTTATTAAAAAAAAATTACTACGATCGTTCATTCATCCGCTGATAAATAGCGAATTTTAATAATTTATAACTAAAACAATGCTTATTTACTTATTTACTCTTGAATAAAATATTCGTATTATTCGCTTATTCGTAAATATTCGTATTCGTTAGTAAAACTAGTAATAATCCTGAATTAAAAATAGCGAATTTTATAAGACCCATCTAACGACAGATTGTGGAACTGCTTATCTGATGCTTTATAGTTATTGAACGGTTCATTGCGTACTCAGAAACCCAGTGACAGTTAACCGACGTTTATCTTATAGATAACTTTATTGTATCAATAGCTAATGAGAGTATAACTGGGAACTTCAGAAACCGGGCATAAGTAATTAAGATACCGTTTAGTTAAGCTGTTATAGTGGAAGACTCGCCTCCGAAGATATGCCTGCAGAATCTCCAATCTTCTCATTATTTTATAGTTTGAGATAATATTATGCAAATAGGACTTATTAGGAAATAAGAAATTGCAAGTTAATAATTCAAAACATTGATTTTGATGGTGAGTCCGGAGTGTCATTATAGTAACATTAAGAATTTAAGAGACGTCATTAGCAATTGTATGCGGTCATGCGGCGTGAGAGTAATGCGGACAATAGGTATTTATATCTGTTACGGAAGCGGCGTCTACGCAGGGTTTCCAGCATGACGTATTTTTCCAGACGACGCGGAGCAAAAAAAAATCCCACGTGGTCTAATTTCCAGGATTTTCCGCAATGTAATTTTTTTCATTGCATCCTAGCATGCGAATTTGCATCTAAAACTACGATACGAAGATTCTATTTCCTAAGTCCAAAGTTTCCTGATCCGGGAAAAAGATATTTTTTACAAAAACAAACACAATAATATATTGCCGTGTTTATGACCGGGCTTTTTTGTTGGACCTAGGCGAAAGATTTTCGCGAGCCGGCAACACTGATGAGCGATGACAATAGTCCGACGCTAGGAATAGAGCTGTGCCGTGGGCGCTCGACGCGGTACGCGCCCCCAGCTGATAACACCTCATCTTTATATTTATAGTTCGCGTCACGACCGCGTCAGTCGACCCAAACGAGTGAGATGAAGATGAGAGCTGAAAAGGGCAAAAGTCAGACTTATTCCTCATGTCTCCTCCAGCCTCCAGCCTAGGCGACCCAAGCGGACCCTTCGCCACGGTGCCCCCATCACACACGGAACCGAAATTTGCTGTCACAATTAAAACATTATCGCACATTACCTACAAGTGACCGCAGGGGTAAATTAGAGTCATCGACGAAAGCAGCCCTGCACGACCCGCTGTCAGCACACTATTCTCGGAGCTCACGAGCGGAGTAATTACACTTCTTCACAATCCTACTCATCCTGACTTTCTGAGATCTTACGAAAAGCTTTTCGTTTTTGGTTACTGCTGTCGACCCTGGCTTACAGAAGAAACTTGGTGGGAATGATTGATGAGCCAGTATCCGTTTAAAAAATACTTCTTCACACCTACGCCTACCTTAAAAACCCCTTTAAATAAATGAGGTCTGAGTTCTTAGTGTATTAGTAACCTGAGGCGCTAATATGGTCCGGCTGGATGAACTTTACACTAAATTAATGTACGTTATGTAATACCTGTGCGAGGCATACGCTGTAATTTGCCTTTAGCCGACAACAAAGGGAAAATGTTATTAGAGTAAGTCAATTTACTATGCATTTTAATTCAAAATAGTAGACCCACACAACGGGAAAACGTGATTATCGCTTGTTTCGTTGCTTCTGTAAATTTATACTTTTATTATGTCTTTTGTTCACCGCATACGAGTAAAACATTCGGAAAAGCTAAACAAAAACTCGCTCGGTATTCTTTTTTAAACTACTTTCAAAAACGATTATTAAGAAAACTAAAGTGAACAAAGTGCGAGTCGGACTCGCGCACGAAGGGTTTCGTACAATTATAGAGCAAAAATAGGCCAAAAATTGTGATTTTTGTCTGGGATCAAATTTTTATTTTAATTTATTATTATCAATAATAATTATTATTAAAGAACACATATTATAATTGAGGATTTTGTGAAAATTGCAAGTGTATCCATCTTGCCAATATTGATGTCGAGCAAAAAAGGCCAAAAATTTCTTGTATTGGAGCCCCCCTTTACTATTATTTTATTTTCATTTTAGTATTTGTTGTTATAGCGGCAACAGAAATACACAATCTGTGAAAATTTCAAAAGTCTAGCTATAGCGGTTCTTGAGATACAGCCTGGAGACAAACAGACGAAATCTAAGTAATAGGGTCCCGTTTTTACCCTTCGGGAACGGAACCCTAAAAATGTAAACCCCTTTCAGATAATATTTCTTTAGAGTAACGTAGTTACAGGGGCTGCAACAAAGTTTTACAGTCGGGTAAAGTCGGGTCGGAAAAAAGTTTGTGAACTTGCGCGCGTCCTCGTCGGTACTGGGAATGAATATTTTCAGACTGAATGAACAAAGTGTTCGCTTGCAATCGCGTAATGTTTGCAAATTTCAAATCATAAAAAGGTGAGTAATACAACAATATAATCTAAATATCTAGCTTTGATAAGATCCAAAATAAAGGAGGGGTAAAATAGTCGCTTCGATAATACATGTATGAAACGGGCGTTTACTCAAGACTTGGCTGGGCACTGCCGTGACCCCAGACTATGGTATTTAAATAGTATTTTACTGGATAGATGCTGGCAATCGCAGAAAATAATATATAAAGTGTTATTAGCTCGGTCAACAAAGTATTTGTAGAGTGCGTGAGCGGGAACCTAAGCGATTTCTACTGGAACTTATTCAGGGTGGTTAAGGACAAAACATACTAAAAGTCCTGACGTCTAGGAGGTGAGCCGGCGGGAGGGAGGGGCGACAAAGGTCTAAATGTTTGGTTTTTCGTCAATAACTAAAAAACTATGCGTTGTAGCAAAAAATATTCTATAATGACATTAAAGCTTATTAAATTCTCTATAAATTAGATTCTATACAGTTTTTCCAAATTCTCATCCGTTTTCGAACTACACGCTCAGGAAAAGTAAAAATTAAAAAAAGCTTTATTTTAAATATGTAGGTATTCCTTTCTAATTCTGTTTGCAGCGACAAAATATTGTTCTTAGTAAAGCCTCAGATGCTGGTAAGTCGTCTATTGTTCTTGGCGTCAAGATATTACCTTCATTTTTCCACCCTCACTCTTGTGGGGTCAGCTCATTCCCGATGATTCCTGATGTTTTTATACAAATAACTAAGCTGGCAAACAAGATTATGGTCTACCTGATGTAAAATGGTTGCCATAATGCCTATGCGACGTCTGCAGCACCAGGGGTGCTACAGGTGCGTTGCCACTTTAAGGGATGTGATGAGAGGATGGGTGAGGGGATGAGGGGATGAGAGATGTAGGATTCGGTGAGTGAGGCCCACTCACTCACTGAACAAAGCACAGAAGCGATAAAGCTATTATTCAAACAGAAATAGAAAGGAATATTTAAAAATAAAGCTTTTTTGAATTTTCACTTTTCCTGAGCGTGTAGTTCCAAAACGGATGAGAATTTGGAAAAACTTTATAGAATCTAATTTATAGAGAATTTAATAAGCTTTAATGTCATCATAGAATATTTTTTTGCTACAACGCATAGTTTTTTAGTTATTGACGAAAATTAGACCTTTGTCGCCCTTCCCCCCCCCCCCCCCCCCCCCCCCGCTCCCGCCGGCTCACCTCCTAGACGTCAGGACTTTTAGTATGTTTTGTCCCTAACCACCCTGAATAAGTTCCAGCAGAAATCGCTTAGGTTCAAGCTCACGCACTCTATACCCTCTTTTGAGTCATTCGTTAACCGGACTATATCGCATTGTTTATTTTTGTTGTGTTAAAAAAAACCGGAAAAGCTTGAAAAACCCGGTTTTCAATTAACACAAACCCGAAAACCAGGGTTTTGAAAATTGGGTCCGGGTTTTGATGCCCTACTTGAAAAATTATGACTTTATTTTACCCACATCGTTCGTCGCACCAGAATATTAAACGCTACGCATTGTAATTTAGTGGGGCCACACCACAGCCCTGTGAACATAAAGTTTTGACACGAGTTATTAACTCGGTGCAAATCGGTTCTCGGAGTTATTTAGTTAAACGCCAATTACCTGCAGCCAGCTATTGACTATTGATAAATAGACGATGTAAAGCGTCCACTAATTAGCAAAATGGTATTTCCATTCGCTGGCAAGTTAATTTCCGTCGTTTTGAATCGAACTCTAGGAAAATGAATTTCCACGAGCGCCTTTTAAACGTTCGACTATTTTCATGATAGCAATGTTAATACTATTAACGGGTACCGACTAAATATAATGATTTTCTTTGAAGTAATAAAAAGCGACGTTGCATTCCTAATACCTTCCTTTCATGAATTAATTAGCAAATATGATGTGATGTGGGCTGCAAGTCTGCACCGTGCTGCGTGCACGAAAGCACATTAGTTTTATTAAAAATCTTATTTTTATTCAATAAAAGTTTTTAAACCACCTATTTTTTATTATTCGTAGCCACCAGGACATTATGCTAATAATAATATACCTACAATTTAGGTTTGGTTATATATTATCTTACAATGCTATATCCGACTATCCCGACATCTGTATATTCTCTGATAAGCTCAGATAAAGTGTAAAATTTACAACTAAAAAAATTAACATCTCGAAATTTATTAATAAAAAAACAAAAAGTGACTTATCACAATTTGTATTTTACTTTTTAGAATGACAAACGTTAGACCTTAAAATAAGTATACGTAATAATGATAATGAATCTTAGGTTTAGCCACTATGAGCCCTGTCATCCACGCAAACGCCACAGAAAGAAATGCCATGTTCAGGGCAGATGAAATTTTTGGATCTTGAGAGATATGGGTAGTACTCTTGTCGTTTATAATAGCGGGAAATATTATCTGGCATTGCTTGCGAAAACTAGATTTATCATTATCATTTATCACCATATTCACTACATTTCATCTCGTATAATTTTTGTCGCATACGCACGCTGTACTTCACCTGTCATTAGAACTCATTTTATCTGTAAACAAATTTTATGTACAAATTAAAAATGTCACAAATGCTGTTCTGTTGGTGAGTCTATAAAATAAATAAATAAATAAATTATGCCATAATTTATTAAGAACATTTTAGGGATAATGCTCTATTGCTTTAAAAGTTTAGGTGATATTGGTGACTTCGCTTGATGACACGAAATGATTTGTAACTGATGTTCAAATTTTATTTTTCCTGAACATCCAAAATAAGCATATTATGCCCTATTAAATATCCATGCGCCTCACGCCAACTTAAACTTAAAAAGGCGCGTGGTAGATAATAATCTCAGAATACAATAATTATCTACCACGTTAGTAGTTAAGAAGTCACAGTTACAATTTAAAGATTGACTAATAATGTAAACATTAGCCAATGATGTTAAAATGTAACAAAAACTCTTGTATTTTATATACCACTAGCGCCATATCTTGATTCTTGTATCTGTTTAATATTATATCTGTTTAATATTATAATCTGTAATTGTAATTGTGCAGATGTCACTTGTCAGTTTGACATTAATAAATATCTGTCTGTTGAAATGCATTACTCTTGGTGTTGCCAACTAACCAGGTATGCCATTAGGATTTACCTGCACGCGTGATTTCTGACATTGTCTTCTTAATGTAACTACTCTAGGTTGTAAACTACAAACCCTGTCTAGGTTATTAGGTCAAGCATGTCGCATGATCTGTTAGCTAGTTGGGCCCGGGAGTAGCGCCGCCTACCAGGGGCGGAGCAGAGCCGAGGAGGTGTAACGAAACTCCGAATTCCGAGAACTACACGGGGGCGAAAAAATTCCCGGATCATAATAGCATCCCACTCGTTTGCAATACATTAATTTACAACGATTATAGGTATATAATCTATATACCTAAAATCAAAATATATTATAGGTATAGGCATATTATTATATTTACATTATATGCAGTAGATACCTAGAAAAATTATTCTGTTTTATCACAATTCACAATAGCTCTGTTAATTTTTTTATTTATCGGGTTCTTTCAAAAAAAATTCAATTAAAAATTATTTTCAAGAGCTATAAGATCGTTTTGCAAAAGTATTTTTAAAGTCCTTATTTTTTAAAAGAAAAGGGTTAAAAGTAGAGATGTGCCGACTAGTCGGTAAAGCCGACTATCCGGCCACTTTTGCAATCGGCGACTAGTCGGCGGATAGTCAGCAAAAAGCGCCGACTATCCGGCTTATTACTTTTTTTAATTTTTGCTATAATAATTATTGAAATTACATTAAAGAAAAATTTTATTATTTATAATGTGTTCATATAACAGTTCATAAGTCTTACACATTTGAAAATTAGATGAATTAGTGTTTCAGAAATTACTTGCTAGTAAAGAAATATTTTTTAAATATATTAAAAAAAGTTACGCACCTACGCAAAGTTAACATAACACGATCCGACACCTTCGAAGGCGGAGTGTGTGAATTACCCGCGAATCAGCAGTAAAAAAAGTGTTACAGAAGCTTCCGAAACCACGATCGGCTTGGCCGACTAGTCGACCGATTAGTCGGCTTCTTTGCAGCCGACTAATCGGCTAGTCGGCTAGTCGGCCAAAGTCATGATCGGCACATATCTAGTTAAAAGGTCTCGGGTACATGGTTCTCGCAGTAAAAGTTAAGCTCTAAACGTCCTCTATCTTGGTTATATTTTCAGCCTTTAATAATACTGAATAATAATAATAATAGAATTTGAAAAATCTCTATCTCAAAAACTACTAAGCCGATTTTGATGAAACTTGCAGCATTCCCGAAGTTGTAAAGTAGTACTTACAACAAAAGAAGAATTACTTAATCGGACTTGTAGTTCCGGAGATATGCGAACACAAACATAAAAACATACAATACATACATACAATATACATACATTTTTGAATTTTGGCACACTTGTTCAGACGCTTATAAACTAACACATATGAAAACTGGTCAGTCCTGAAAATATTACATAGATACGTGTCAAATTAATAACCTACTTTTTTGAATTCGGTTAAAAAACGTAGAAGTTTAAATTGCCGCGACTTTTTAAGCAGAAAAAAATCTTGCGGGATTAATTTTCGCTCGTTAAGAGGGCGACTTACCCAAAAAATCAATCGTCCATCTCTCTTCATACTCACGCCAATATTTCATATGCCAGTGGTGAAAAAGGACGACGCGGATTCATCGCCATATTAGTTTTTTCTCAATAACTCGATAAATATACATCATTTTAAAAATCCGCTAGGTCGGTTTCTCAATGATAGAATTTTACACAATGTGTTAAAATATTAACTTAGTTCAAAGCACGGTTATGGCAATAAATGAAAAATTCATGAAAATTAGATGCATCTTTGTGACTTTTTTCTATCGAGAAATTTTTATGATATCGTGTTTTTTCTCAGATCGAATTCTTGGAAATATAATGTAGTATCTAATTTTAGAAAATGAAACAAATCGAGGTTTATTTTCAAGTATAAAAATGAATTATAAAATCGAAAATTTTGGGTTAGTTGCCACCTTAAAGTACCTAATCATATCCCCATGGTCAACTCTGTCTGCACCTAATTTTTTAAAATCGGTTGGTAAGAGATGTGTTTGTAGCTCTTTCATAAAGAGCTTTAAATATGTGAGTGGTTGACCAGAAAGGGACCTGAAGGTAAATAATTTGATTTTGAGTAAAACGCGTTTAAAGTTTCGTGTTTCGACTCGTGCGCGGTTCACAAAAAAATTCTTTAAAAAAACTACGGCACCTAAAAATATTCTGGTTAGACCAAAAGAAAGCTAAAAGACCACGGATTAAAAAAATAAACAAATAAAAGAAGGTAAATAATCTGATTTTGAGTAAATCGCGTTTGAAGTTTCGTATAGAAACAAGTTACGACTCGTGCGCTATTGACAAAAAAAAATATTTAAAAAAAAACTACCACACCTAAAAATATTCTGGTTAGACCAAAACAAAGCTAAAAGACCACGGATTAAAAAAATAAACAAATAAAAGAAGGTAAATAATCTGATTTTGAGTAAATCGCGTTTGAAGTTTCGTATAGAAACAAGTTACGACTCGTGCGCTATTGACAAAAAAAAAATATTTAAAAAAAAAACTACCACACCTAAAAATATTCTGGTTAGACCAAAACAAAGCTAAAAGACCACGCATTAAAAAATAAAAAAAATAAAAAAAAAACCGTTTCCAATCCTTCAGGTCCCTTTTTGGTCAACCACTCACATATTGTATAAAGACTTTTAAATATAGAATATATTTATTTATTTTATATATTTTATTTTAATGATCAAAACACATTACAATCGAAATGAAATAACATTATAAATACAGTTTATGACCTGCCCCCCTACCATGACATCTTATAGCAGTATTACTTTAATATTACTTTCAGATTTCGCACAAACAAAAAACATAGCTATGTTTATATAAATAGAGATCATGTTTGTTTATGCGAAATTCAAAAGTAATATTAAAGTAATACTGCTATAAGAGCTCATGGTAAGGCCCCTGGATTGTAAAGTACGTACAAGTTACGACTCGTGCGCTATTGACAAAAAAAAATATAAAAAAAAAACTACCACACCTAAAAATATTCTGGTTAGACCAAAACAAAGCTAAAAGACCACGCATTAAAAAAATAAAAAAAACCGTTTCCAATCCTTCAGGTCCCTTTTTGGTCAACCACTCACATATTGTATAAAGACTTTTAAATATAGAATATATTTATTTATTTTATATATTTTATTTTAATGATCAAAACACATTACAATCGAAATGAAATAACATTATAAATATAGTTTATGACCTGCCCCCCTACCATGACATCTTATAGCAGTATTACTTTAATATTACTTTCAGATTTCGCACAAACAAAAAACATAGCTATGTTTATATAAATAGAGATCATGTTTATTTATGCGAAATTCAAAAGTAATATTAAAGTAATACTGCTATAAGAGCTCATGGTAAGGCCCCTGGATTGTAAAGTAACATATTATTACGTGCACACTATTAAAAATACATAGCAAACTATAACATTAGCTCAGTAACTAATACAATTAGTAAATTATGTATTAAGAAAGGTGAACAATAAAAATAAATTATTTGGAAAATTCTAAGGTGATATGGATGATGTCTTTAACATACTTTATATAAACGATTGAAGCTTATCAAAAATGTGCAAATTTTTAGTTTGTTTTGAATAATTATTGTATTGACGAGCCATGTGTGTTAAAGGGTTAAAATAGGATATATTATTTTTGTAAACTTGCAAGGCTAACAGGTTAATGTTATCTGTTCTACGAGCACTAAATTTAATATTGAAGCTGATATGCGAGAGTTTAGATGAGATGATCAAAGAAGATGCGCCTATTCTCAAGTCTGTATTTTGAGATTAATTAGCCTATCGTGATAATTTAAATTAGAACGTCGTGGGCTATATCGGTAAAAAAGAAACTTGACAAATTTCCTTTGTACACGCTCAATGTCCTCTACGTGGACTTTATAATTTGGAGACCATACGGGGCTCCCATACTCTAAGATAGTCCTCACGAGAGTAGAGAATAGATAATTAATATAAGAGTACTGTTAGGTTTTTTTAAATCTTTAGTTGTCCTTAAGACAAATCTTTGAATCTGATTTGCTTTAAAAATTGTGTTCATAATGAACACGAAAGGAAAGTTTCTCGTCAAAAAGGACAGTAATAGCATTGAAACTTATAATTAAATTTAAGGTCGAATTTCGACCATTGGGCGATCTCTAGTTATAAGTACATAAAAAGATGTATGAAATAAAGGCAAGTAATCTTGTAAACGTTTCACAATTAACAGTATTCACATACGAACTCGTCCGAGTTATGGGAGGACCGATTTGGTTGTACCCGCGATGACACCTAAAACTTATTTGTGGCTCTTCGTACATTTAAATAATATGGGTTTCATCATTAAACTGTTTAAAATGTATCCATTCAAAGGATAATAATTTATTATTACATATGTTTTATTTCGCCTGTAGGAAGCTTTAAATAAGCGATACTGGAATCGTCTTACATTTAAGACTGTCCTGCAGAATATCTAAATATTTTTTTAGGAATGTATTGCGATTGCGAGCTGCATATTCGCCTATGATTGCACATGATAGTTGACAGTAATGTACAACTAACTGAATCAACTTTAACGTAGCCGGTTAACCCGGCGACTGCCAGGTTGGGTCATAATGACCCGTGATGTTTTCAGATACGTGTATTTTAAGAAAATAATAGTGTAACGTTGCCACACTTCTCAGTAGCTGCAGTTAAAGCCCTGCCCCCCTTGTTTCTTATGTCAGCTAAGATGGTGTGCGTCTGGACTGGATGATAAACGTGGTCAAACATACAAAAGGGTAAATATGACCCAACTATGCATTCCATGATGCCATTTCGTGCCAGTAACGTTGAGTTAATTATTTGATTATTTCGTTTATTTATTTGTACTGACAGGTGACAAAATGTATATTACTTTATATATTACACTAGCTGTCCCGGCAAACGTTGCTTTGCCATATATTATGTATTTGCCATATTATTTTATTGAAGTGACTAAATATGTATGTTACCATGGCAACGTCGATCGCTATCCCGTCGCACAAACAATGGTCGCCGTCAGTCTCAGGTTGTAATAATTTACTATTATTTATTCAACAAATGCACCTATCAATATATAAAGTACCCAGTAGCCGTTACTTACTCAATACAGTCGAAAAGTATCGACATCTGTTGAAATCTTTTGGAGTTAACAGATAATTGTGACTGTCAATTAATTATAGACAAATAATTTGCAATAAAATAAAATTGCGACTATAATTAAAGATCTAAGCTATCCTATCTCTCAAGTTGGAAAAAAGCACACATTAAAAAAAACATTAAAATCAGTTAAGTAGCTTAGGAATCCATCGCGGACAAACATCGTGACAGGAGATTTATACTATATTAGATTATTTTTGCGTTTGATCTTATAAATAACCACTTGGGGGCTCGTACATGGATGTAGTCCATGTAATAAGAGTATGTGCAAAGGAATAACGTAGTTTATAGGAAAAACACCAGAATAGCTTCCTGTCAAAGTTTCTAGTTTTCGTAAGCGATGCCAGATAATATTTACCGCTATAAAAGACAAGAATACTGCCCATACCTCTCAAGATCCAAAAATTTTATCTGCCCTGAACATGGCATTTGTTTCTGTGGCGTTTGCGTGGATGACAGGGCTCATAGTGGCTAAACCTAAGATTCTTTATCAGTTTTACGTATACTTATTTTAAGGGGCCGGGTACCCTTGGAATTTCTCATACAAACGTAATTCCAAAATCATTTTCTCATACGAAAATATTTAACATGTTTGAGTTATTTTTTAGTTTAAGATAGTAATTACCTAGGTTCCTACACAAAAATTTACTTCAAAATATTTAAACAAAAATTTGTTTTTTTTGTTTTAAATTTTTTTTTAGTAAATTTACTACTAAATATTTAAACACTAAAAAATAGAGTTAAACACTAAAACATATATAAATAAATAGTAAATTTACTACAAAATATTTAAATACTAAAAAATATTTTTTAGAGTTTAAATATTTTGTAGTAAATTTACTATTTATTTATATATTTTTTTGTGTTTTACTCTATTTTTTAGTGTTTAAATATTTAGTAGTAAATTTACTAAAAAAAATTTAAAACAAAAAAAAAATTTTTTTGTTTAAATATTTTGAAGTAAATTTTTGTGTAGGAACCTAGGTAATTACTATCTTAAACTGAAAAATAACTCAAACATGTTAAATATTTTCGTATGAGAAAATGATTTTGGAATTACGTTTGTATGAGAAATTCCAAGGGTACCCGGCCTCTTAAGGTCTAACGTTTGTCATTCTAAAAAGTAAAATACAAAGTGTGGCTTAGTCACTTTTTGTTTATTTATTAATAAATTTCGAGATGTTCATTTTTTTAGTTGTTAATTTTACACTGTTTTTTAAATAGGAAAAAACGATCATTATATTACTTATTTTTTTGTGTATCTTCAAAATATTATAAACTAAGTACTATTCTTTAAGTTAAATATAAATTTGCTTTAAATATCGTTGAAATAGTAAAAATTAACAACGATTTCAAATCCGGGTAATTATGACCCACCATGCAGTTGTCGTTCCTATTTTCTACCAGGCAGACGCCGGGTTAAAAAGAAATAAAAAGTAACTAATTGGCTCAAGATAATGAGATTATTACTCGCCGTAAATGAAGATGTTTTTCTGATACCATTTTTCTTTAACAATTTACGAGCGCGTGTAACATAAAATAAAGAGAAAAAATATACACCAAGAAATAATAAATAGGTACCTACTTAGAGATAATGACTAATAAGGTCAACCTATATAATCACAGCTTGGGTCTTTCGCTGGTTCACACCACAGATTTTTGAACCGCGGTTCGAAACAGCGAAGAATTGTTTTTGAATTGCCCGATTCACACCGCGGTTCGAAACAGAGAAGACCTTTTTTGAATTAGTAGATCCGAACCGCAGTGTAGATATATTTCTTTTATTACATATTCCTTTGAGTACAGTTAAGCTCAACATAATTAAGAAATCAAAAATATTAATTTTAAGTCTTAAGACCAAACTAAAGTAAAAATATGCAAGATGGGCGCAAATCTACGCGCAAATGGAGTTTTTTTACTCCTTTTGATTGTTTTACTACTTTGGTTTTTTTTTGGAGTTTACTCCTTAAGAATCGATTTTCATATATAAGGCGCCCGGTATGAGAAAAATCCGAGGGGTAAAACCTACTAACAAGTAACGAAAATGTGTCACGTTTTTGGTGCGCACCTTTAGTGCGCAACTTTCTAATTTGGCTGTGAGTGTATTAAGACCATAAAGGTAATATACCTATCGGAATATAATATTATATAAAATAATATAATAATATAATTATATAATAATATAATATAATTATATTAATAATATAATAATATAATATAATTATATTATATTATTAAATAATTATATTATTTTACATAATATTATATTCCGATAGGTATATTAACTTTATGATTAAGACGTACATATGGTATGCTGTATAGGCGACTATACCTATATACTATATGTTATTGGGCTTGTTTGTTTCTATCAGTGTCGATGTATTTATATTGCTATTTTTGTTATAAATATCAATAATTAATATTGTTATTGTGAAGTTATAATTTTTATCATTATACTGGCTAAAGTGAACTAAAAGTATTTTGAAATAACTATGGCAGAAAGGGGTGTAGATAATATTGCCGGAACATCTGATTTCATATGATATTAATCTTTTTTCAGTTGAATAAACTCTTTTTGCGTATGGTTAGATACTCGTACTTAAGGAGTAAACACCAGTCGTGCGTCGGAGCTGACACACTTTTTAATTCTTTTTGATTAAGTAAGTATTTTAATTTTTCGGCTACGATTTTATACAATTATGTAGTTTTAAGATTTTTTTTTAATTACATTAGATATTATTCTTATAGATTTGTTATTTTTTTTTACTGGGATTTTATAGAATTACTGGTAATTGTAACTTGGACGTTACCATGGTAACGTCACTGGCCACGTCGCGATGGCTTCCCGGTGAAGTATAAGCACATAATGACGGACCGGCGACAGCGGACAGCCACCGGCTATATATTGATATTTACTTGTCTATTTATTATTGATATTCACTTGTCTATTTCCTTTTTGAACAAGGCGTAAAATGCAAGTGCATTGTTTGGGGCTCTTACGTTTCATAGATTCGAGTGTTTTCGTGATTACGACAATTAGCGAAGATTTGCATGCGCGTTATTAATTTAACCTAATTAATATTTTTGATTATTTTAAATTTTATGACTGTGATTTTATGCAATTATAATATAGTGTTAGGTTCATTTTAAAGTTAGCGATTGCCTGTTCGTGGGCTGTGATTTACGATTTGAAACCACTTTTCTAAACGTCTGTACAAATAAGTAAATAATATGAGACTAAAAATGTTTGTTACAATGATTATTGGCATAAATTCGTGGTTCGAATCCACCCATACCAAAAAATAATTAATTAGTGGTTTCACACCACTCCAATCACCGCGGTATGAATCGGGAATTCAAAATATTTCAAAAACAGTTCTTCGCTGTTTCGAACCGCGGTTCCAAAATCTGTGGTGTGAACCAGCGAAAAACCCCACAGGCCACAGCTTCAATAAATTTTAGAAACTATATTTATTTTAATATTTTGCTAAGTAAATTATGCTAAGTAAATAATATGAGACTAAAAATGTTTGTTACAATAATTATTGGCATAAATTCGTGGTTCGAATCCACCCATACAAAAAAATAATTAATTAGTGGTTTCACACCACTCCAATCACCGCGGTATGAATCGGGAATTCAAAATATTTCAAAAACAGTTCTTCGCTGTTTCGAACCGCGGTTCCTAAATCTGTGGTGTGAACCAGCGAAAGACCCCACAGCTTCAATAAATTTTAGAAACAATATTTATTATAATATTTTGCTAGCTGCCCCGGCAAGCGTTGTTTTGCCATATAAAGTATTTCGCCTATATTATTTTATTGAAGTGATATGCTCATTGGTCATTGCTCGCTAAGATTCACGAATGTCGGTCGAGCCTTTTCAGGGGAGTTCATTCTCGCACACCGTGACACGAATTTTTAGATAGATGTAATTAGCAAGCAAGCAGGTACGCATTCAGTCTAGACCAAAAAACTACTAGGTAGGTAAACTACTTGAAATACACGTCATATTTAGTCATTAACAGATTACTAGCTGACCCGGCAAACATTGTTTTGCCATATAAATTATTTCTAGTTGTAATGTAGTTCTTTATTTGTAAAGAACATTTATGGTACAGGTTACCCAGAACATTTTTTTTATTACTATCAAGCAAATTTTTCGTAAGTAGCTTCATTCTGATACGACGAACAACAATTTTCTCTGAGAAAAATGTCGAAACTGGTAGCTAACAAAGATAGAAAGGATTTAATATTTCGATTTGATGGTCCTAAAATATGGATTGTTCGATTTGTAGGACAATGTTTCTTTTAAATTGTATTACTATTAACCTACCAATATACAAAAAAATCAGCTGGTTAGGGTCCCGTAGTCAAAGAGGACTTGTTGATTACAGAGCCCTAAAACGGAACACCTTGTAAAAGTGCAGTAACGGGCGCCAGAATCATTCGACACCTAGATCGGTACTGTATATTAATTATTGTAAACAAGGGATCGTCATCATCATCAACCTATTGCCGTCCACTGCCGAACACTCATACCCAATGAGCGCCAACTACCCTGATCTAGGGGCAGCCCTAATCCATTCGCCACCCGCCACCTTCAAATCGTCGGTCAACGCTACGTATGCCCGATTGCGGTCTAAAAACAAGGGATACTCGATAAGACAATAACGCTGACGGCCATTAGTCTACCGATGTATGCACTCGCTGGACTGCGTTGCACTATATCTAATAAGTAATAACATTATGCCCGGGTTACACGGTGCGAGCTGGCCTAGTCAGTTGTTGAGGTGCAGCTACTTGCACTGTGTGACCATATCATACGAGTCACTTTCACGTGCGAGTGGGTCAGTTGCTCGCGCGTGGCAGTAACTAAAACATTAATTCATGTTTTCACTCGCCACTCGCCCTCTCCCACCACAGATACAACTCGATTAGGCGAATTCACCGGGGCAGTACAATACAGTGTGTACATGTCTACTGCGACATCAGCAGCCAGCATGGTGTGATCCAGGGAGGCGAGTCGAGCTGCTCTCGTGCGAGTACACAGGCACCGTGTAACCTTTCCTTTAGTCTGAGTGCTGATGAATGTGGGCCGAGTAAGCCGATTAGTATATAAGCAATACCTACGACCTATCTACACTTAGCCTCCGCTTGGACTGTGTGCAGATGATAAATTCCTTCGGGGATTAGCAATTCCCACTCCATAAATTACTAGAGCATTTCAAACAGCTATATCGCTGGAGGAACCCCCGGGCGTTTCAGATTTGATTGTTTGAGGATTACGACTTACGAGGTCCGCCTAAACAAGTAGCCTTCCTGTCTTCTAATAAGGTTTCTGAAGGTTTCTGGATGGTACGAATATTTCAATATTCGTACCACCCAGAAACCTTCAGTCTTCACTCTTCAACTCTTGCGTCGGACTCTACCATAGATGATAGCAACGACGGTCGTTATTAACCACGCGGAGGAACTGTTTTGTCGCGGTAATTAAAAGTTGTTTATAACACATTCACATTATTTTTTTTATTTATTTTTTTTTATCTATGGACGCTTCACACCACGTCAGTCTGGCCCCGTGCTAAGTACCTGAAGGACTTGTGTTACGGGTACCAGACAACGGAAATATATTTAATACTTTTATACTATACATATATTTTAGATTTTTATTATATAATACACATATTTAATACACATCCATGACCCAGGAACATTGAAAAACTTTTTGTTCCGTCGGGGCATTCGAACCCGCGACCCCCGGCTTGAGCTGCCACACACTCTACCCATTGAGCCACAGATGTCTTTATTAATTTATACTCAACTAGATGTTCCGCGCGGCTTCGCCCGCGTAATTTAGGAACTTCACGGAAACCGTACATTTTGACGTGATAACGTCTTATAATTCGATATGGGGTGCGCGCCCGAAAAACATGACAGTTCATGCGGCGTTGCCTCGCTGACAGCTGCTCTGAGGCGTTCCATTTATCCTCTCAGCAACCGTACTCAACCCACCTGGGCCGCGCTCTTTGTTTTGATTATATTACGTATTTCGATGACTTAGAGAATACTTTTGTATGAAGAAGTTTGGTTAGTTATGACCTTTGATACATTGACCACACTCTGAATGAAAAATAAATAAACAATCTGTGAGCTATTAGTATTATTTCGGCTATTTAAAATTGTGCTCTATTTCCTACGTGTCAAGGTATGACTTGTGCTTTGTTCGAAGATTTTACTGGATTTCGTCTTTGTTCGAATGTATGTATCGTTTTGTATTGCGAATAGTTTATTTTACTCATTATAAATATTTTTAAGACAATCATTTGAAAGAAATACATCGAAATAACTTAAGGTTACAGTCGAAAAAGTTTGTTTCTATTTATAGAGATTCGGAAGCGAGGGTTAAGGGGTTAAGGATAGTTGAACATGACAACGTCATACAGTCGCTTGCCTCTCTAACTGACGTAACTGACATTGAGCAAAATGTTCAGGGCAAGCTTTATTCGGTTTATGGTTACCTAAAATCGGAGGCAGCTCAACGTTTATCAGCGTAAGCAAAATAAAAATCTGCCTGTACATTGATCTTATAGAGTACTTCGCGTGGGTATAAATTTTATTTAAATATTATTATTATTATTTAAATAATACATTTTCAAAGCAGATACGTCTCTTTGAGAGAACTTTGTTTTCGATTTGGACGGTATTTGTTGTAACTTACGTCGGGCAATTTGTACTATAAATCATGTAATAAAATTCAGGGTACAGAAATAATCAGTTATAATCAAATTACAAGTTACAAATTACAAACACGTAACCATTAGGTATACTGATAGTTTAAAAAAATAACAAATTGTAACTAAAATTTAAAATCTTTGTGTTTTTTTTAACAAGAGTTTGTAACTTAAGCTTAAATAACAATTTTTTCTATAACGTCATTGTTTAAAATTCAAACATAATCAACATCTGTTTAATTAGATAACTAACAGTTTCATAAAACACTATCTTTGAGATCACATCTTAGTTACGTACTTAACCTTATTCGGAATAACCGGTACGATACGCCATGCATAAACTGCATTGATCCTTTTTGGGATGATGAAAACTCAGATTTTTAGCCTTAAACACTCTGCGGTAGGTTGCAAAACAGGATTTTATTGCATCGTTCTCTAAAGTAGCCAAAAACATATCATACATCTTACGTATAGTAGGAGGACGCAATTTTATTTTTGGAATATGTTGGGGGGGTAAATAGAAACTTAACCTCAAGTTTGTGGGGTCGCCACCCTTGTCTCCCGGCCCGGCCGCCATCTTGAAAAAAGGTCTATACGTTTTACAAAAAATTTATGAGGACATAATTTGTTGCAAATTATTTTGCCTGCAAATATGTTCATATAACTTTTTACCCTGAATTAAAAATTTAAAAAGTTATGAGCAAAAAAGTGAGAAATTTTTTGAAAAGGTTTATTATCACTCCTTAACTTTGTTTAATACATTTTACAAAAAAAAATACCTTAGACCAACCTTGTAGATGATCTTTTGAGAAAGAGATACCCCGATCCCATGAAATTAATTTTCTGCAGATACAAAGGAAACTGTGGAACCGTGTGTGGCTGCAGAAAAGCAGGCCTGAAATGATTTAAATAGTATAGTAGGTATGTGTAGACTAATATAGTAGGCATACTATAATATAGTTGCAAATATTTTTGTAGTGTAGTAGGCATACTGTAGACTGTGGCTGCAGCAAAGTAGGCCTGAAATGCTTTACAGAATAGTAGGCATACTGTAGAGCATCTTATGCCTGCTTTTCTGCAGCCACACATGCTTTCACAGTTTGCTTTGCATCTGCAGAAAATTAATTTCATGTGATCGGGGGGAATCGGGGGATCTTTTTCTCAAAAGATCATCTACAAGGTTGGTCTTGGGTAATTTTATTGTAAAATGTATAAAATAAAGATATAGAGCAATAATAAACCTTTTAAAAAATATATAACATTTTTGATTATAACTTTTAAATTCTTTAATTTAGGGTAAAAAATTATATGAACATATTAGTAGGCAAAATAGTTTGCAACAAATTATGTTTTTAAAATTTTTTGTAAGACTTATAGTTTCCAAAATAACACGAAAATAGTGTTGTCATCCCTTTTTTCAAGATGGCGGCCGGGGGACAAGAGTGGTGACCCCACAAACTTGAGGTTAAGCTTCTATTGACCCCCCCAATATAATATTACAAAAATAAAATTGCGTCCTCTAATAAATGCAATATTCGGTCCTAAAATTGTAATATTTCAATGTACTAGTATGTCACTTACGCTGCCAATAGATCTTGCAAGTATTGCAAACAAAATCTTACTAAACGCCGTAAGTGACATAAATCTTTTAGTGAGCTCTATAATTCAAGAAAGTGTAGATACGCCTGCCCCAACCTTTGTGATATCTCAGAACTGGTAAAACATACAGATACGTAGATTAGACAGATCGATTCGTCTTGCAAAATTGATTAAGATGGTGTAGATAACTCAGTTTCGAAAAAAATGTCAGATACGTCAGTTAGGCAAGCGACGATACGTTGTCACGTTCAACTATCGTCAGTAAACCGACTTTACAGACAACCGATTTTTTCTAAAAAAATAGCCTATGTCCCTTTACGTGGTCTATTCTTCATGTGTGCCAAATAACATAAAAATTGCTTCAGTAGTTCTTAAGATAATAAGCAATTTCAAATAATTTTCTCAGTTTTTTCCACTTTTTCCTGTGTTTCTTAACTCCAGTTGATTTTAGTTTAATAATATAATATAGCCTATAGCCTTCCTCGATAAATGGGCTATCTAACACTGAAAGAATTTTCCAAATCGGACCAGTAGTTCCTGAGATTAGCGCGTTCAAACAAACAAACTCTTCAGTTTTATAATATTAGTATAGATAATAATATCATGTGTTATAACAGGCTCCTTACGCTTCTTAGGTTGTTATCATTATGAATTCGCAGTATTCGGTAGAGCGATATACAAATAACAGGTAACGAGGACCTTCACAGGACACCCGATAATGATCCTCAATGTGCAACGCGCCATACGATCTGTCGCTGTATGCACTCGTGCGTCACTACTCAATATCCCTAAACTTACATCTCAGCGACGTCAGCTCGGCACGGTCGAACAAATGAAAAATATCCATAGCCGAACATAGAACTTCAAGAACAGAGCGCGTTCTCTCCTAAAAAGACTGGCAACGCACTTGCAACTCTTCTGTTGTTGCGAGTATCCGAGTGAATGCGCGACGGTAGTTGCTTTTCAGCTAAATAAATAAATAAAATCAGGCGACTCATTTGCTCGTTTACCCCCTAATTGTATAAAAAAAACGAACAACCCAACCTGGTAAACACCATTGCATGGTGTAGTCGGTAGTCGTGTGCGTACAAGACAAAAAAAACGAGGAATACGGCTTTTGCTGAACCAAAGATTTCCTTTGGTAGGATTGATCTTTATTTGGTTTGGTTTGGTTTACGATGTGGAGCCACCTGAATATTTCATGCAGGTGGGGGAGGGGGTTTTTTTTTAGCTTTAACAAGGTATGAGGTCAATAACTGCGTGGGATTTAGGTATATAGTCGAGTTTGGTATCATTTTCGATTGAATAGAATGTTTAAATGCCAATTTTGGAATAATATTTACATAAAAGATAGTAAAAATAAAATAAAATAAAAACTTTAGAATATATGATTTTCAACCAACGAAAACGCTGTTGACAGGGCTTAATTAATAATATAAGGAGGCTGATAGCCGCATTTTTCTGCATGCCAAAGACATGGTGATGAATGGAGCATTAAACATATTAATTAATACTAGACGTTCAGCGCGGCTTCGTCCGCGTAAATCTGAAATTTCACGGAAACCGTATATTTTTATACGGTAAAATATACGGTTATTATATTTTACCGTAATAACGCGACCCATTACGTAATAACCCATGTCTCACGTAGTCTACTATATATTCGTGTCAAATAACATAAAAATTGCTCCAGCAGTCTGTGAGATATTAGCCCTTTCAAATAATTTTCCCCGTTTTTTTACATTTTCCTCTGTATCTTTACTCCTACTAGTCTTATCGTGATAAAATATAGGCTATAGCCTTTCTCGATAAATAGGCTATCAAACACTGAAAGATTCTTTCAAATCGGATGAGTAACTCCTGGGATTAGCGCGTTCAAACAAACAAACTCTTCAGCTTTATAATATTACTAGACGTTCCGCGCTGCTTCGCCCGCGTAAATTAAATATTTCAGACAAATAAGCCCACAATAAATAGCATATGATCCTTCACACGTTCCTACTTTTTATCTGTGCCAAATAACAGAAAAGTTCGTGAAATAAGCCCTTTCAAATAATTTCCCCCGTTTTTTCCACATTCTCCTATTAGTCTTAGCGTAATAATATATAGCCTATAGCCTTCCTTGATAAATGGGCTATCTAACACTGAAAGAATTTTTCAAATCGGACCAATAAGTACTGACTCATACTAATATAAGCGTGTTTAAATAATGCTTCTTCTTCTTCTTCTTTTTACATTGTTTAACATCTTTATCGTGCAAATATGAGTCCTAAAATGAATTAAGCATTCTTAAGTCATCCGAATATGGTACCGAAATTGGAATAGTACCATAATTAATGTATCTATACAGATTGAGACTCTATTTTGTTCCAGAGCAGAAGCAGCTAAAATTTTAAAAAAATTAACATCAAAAATCGCGGTGGCTCCACATCTTAAATCCATCATTGGGCCATAAGGACCAATCCTACCAAAGGAAATCTTTGGTTCAGCAATAGCCGTATAATTTACCGTACACACGCAACTATAGTGATGAAGAATACGACAATTCCTTGCCATCTGTATTATGTTTATTTCTTTAAAAAAGATAATCAATTTAAAAATAAGCCATGTAACAAGTTTCCGAATCCAAGCTACTGAGACGCCACTTCAGTCATCAATAATAATCCAACAAATCATCGAACTACTAAACGTTAAAAAATTTCCACGGCTCTGCTTAACTAAATCGTCGCAAATGCTACTCGTATTACCCGGTTCATGGCTTTATTTCTCGTGCATGTTACATACGCTCTGTTGGGCTGGTGGTTAACTGATCATTTGAAATAAGAACGGCAATTGAGTATCGAATAGAGAGAACGGATACGGTTACTTATTTAAGCAGTACGTTAACTACATTGATATCATACGTAGGCCTGGAGATAGTGACACAAAGTTCTTGGTCATTTGTACCAGTATGGCGGTTTTACAGGGGTATATAAAATAAAAATATAAAATAATATAAAAGGAAAATGATGGTCATAGCGCTCGCACTGGCAGCCCAAACGCGTGGGCGTTAATCGAACGTGTCGGATAAATAACGAGTGTCGAACGATTTGTTCCACAAAAATGCTTGTATTTTCAGATAGTCGAAAAAAAAATAAGTAGGCGAAAACGTAATGCCATACTTGTCGGGTGCGGCTTACAGCCCGCCATACCGACGCGAATACGTTAATTTTAATAAAAAAATTGAACCATTTGTACCAGGCTAATTTTTGCATAGCTAATCATCGTCGACCATTCACGAAAATCAACTTGCCATACTTTTCCGACAGCTCCCAATGGCCGGGATACCACTGCAAAGGTGTAAGTTTTTTTTTTCGCCAAACGATTGGTACCACCCTGAAACTTTTTTTTAACAGTTCCCTGTATGATCATAAATAGGAGTCTGATAATTCCATACCTGTGGGAGGCGGCGAATATGAACAATATTATTTCAAAATCCTAAGATTTTATTCGTAATTTCAAACGGTTTTTCAAGTATGGCGCCACTTTTTCTCTCTACTACAAGTATGGCAAATATAATAATGGTCACATTGTATCGTATAATTTCCAAAAATCCAAATGCCATACTAGTACAAATCGTCCAATTTTTATCACTTTTTTTGCTCAAGTTCGATAGTCATCCCGGCCCATGGTTACAATCTGTAATATTTTTTTTTTTGGTACAATTGTCAAATGACGAGTATACAATGATGCCATGATGTAAAAAATGATTTTACGTATTTTATAGTCGTATTTTTAAAACGTGTCAAATAATTAAGTATTTCAAGTATGGCAGCACTTTTTCCCCCTACTAGAAGTATGAGAAAAATAATAACGGTCATATTTTGTCAAATACTTTCCAAAAATTTAAATACCGTACTGGTACAAATCTTTTGGCGAAAAAAAAATTTTTACACCTTTGCAGTGGTATGACGGCCATTGGGAGCTGTCGGAAAAGTATGGCAAGGTGATTTTCGTGAATGGCTATTCGACGATGATTAGCTATGCAAAAATTAGCCTGGTACAAATGGTTCAATTTTTTATTAAAATTAACGTATTCGCGTCGGTATGGCGGGCTGTAAGCCGCACCCGACACGTATGGCATTACGCTTTCGCCTACTTATTTTTTTTTTCGACTATCTGAAAATACAAGCATTTTTGGGGAACAAATCGTTCGACACTCGTTTTTTATCCGACACGTTCGATTAACGCCCACGCGTTTGGGCTGCCAGTGCGAGCGCTATCTATGACCATCATTTTCCTTTTTGCCTTTACGTAATTATACCCCTGTAAAACCGCCATACTGGCACAAATCACCAAGAATTTTGTGTCAGTATCTCCAGGCCTAACGCTCAGTGCGCACTATCCGTATTTACTAAATTCTTGCGGATTTTTCACGATGCTACGCGAACGCTATACCTACCATATTATTCCATACAGAGCAACAATATGCTGACTAGTTCTTTACGGTGCAATTGTGATGCAAGGGCTGTTATAAGAACCTCAGTAATGCCGAAAACTATTTTGCGAATATTATCAAACAAAAATCGAACAAAATACACACGAGCTGTGCAGTAAGTAATATTGTCAGATGACAGCATAGTTTACACCGTCGGATGTACAGAACAGTTACGAAAAAATATATTCGCACAGCACAACGGAAAACACGGGGAACATTTCGTAATTTTATTAATACGTTCAGAATCGGAATAAATATTGCGTAAAGTGGAGCTATTGACTCGTTGAGCAACCGTTCAGTCGACCCGCTGGAGCGGTGATCGAATACCAATACATAAATCGTTACATCTTAATATACAAAAATACTAGCGGCCCGGTACGTGCTTCGCTACGTATAAAGTGAAATCTATACTTATTATAAAACAAAGTCGCTTTTTTTTCCCTCATGTCCCTTTGTTCCCTTTAATCTTTAAAACTACGCAACGGATTTTGATGATTCTTTCAGTGTTAGATAGCCCATTTATCGAGGAAGGTTATAGGCTATATTTTATCACGCTAAGATTAACAAAAGCGAAGAAATAGAGGAAAATGTGGAAAAAACGGGGAAAATTATTTGAAAGGGCTAACTTGAACGCGCTAATCTCAGGAACTACTGGTCCGATTTGAAAAATTCTCTCAGTGTTAGATAGCCCATTTATTGAGGAAGGCTATAGGCTATATTTATCACGCTAAGACTACTAGGAGAATGTGGAAAAAACGGGGGAAATTATTTGAAAGGGTTTATCTCGCGAACTACTGGAGCAATTTTATGTTATTTGGCACAGATAAGAAGTAGAACCACATGAAGGATCGTGATAGGCTATCGATTTTAATCATTTTTTCAGTGGCTATATATTTGATACCCGTGCGACGCCGGGGCGGGTCGCTAGTAATGTATATTAGTGATCGAAGGAAATAATACAAAAATCAGTTAGAACATCGATTAATTTCTTAAAAAAATATATTATTTACGAGGGCTGCTATTTATGTATCCGGAATTAAAAAAAGAAACAAACATATATCATTTAATATGGTTTTATTGCTTTTCAAAATATTCGCCGCGATGATCGACACACTTTTGCATACGCTGGAACCAATTTTCATAGCACTTTTTCCATTCTGATTGAGGTATCTCCAAAACGTGCATTTTGAACGCATCAACAGCCTCTTCGCGGCTCGAAAAACGTTGACCACGTAATTTGTTCTTCGCGTATGGAAATAAAAAGAAATCGTTAGGTGCCAAATCAGGGCTGTACGGCGGATGACCAGTCAATTCGATCTTTTGACCCTCCAAAAACTGAGTTGTTTCAGCTGAGGTGTGACAGCTAGCATTGTCGTGATGTAATATGATTCTGCGTTGTCGGTTGTCCTTTCTTATTTGTTCAAAGACTTCTGGTAAACAAATGGTCGTATACCATTCAGAATTAACCGTTTTACGATTCTCTAATGGCACTGTAGCCACATGTCCATTAATTCCAAAAAAACAGGCGACCATTTGCTTCAAAGTACTTTTTGCACGAGTAACAAAAGTTACTCGGTTTCGGCTCATCTTGGAACACCCACACCGTTGACTGTTGTTTAGTTTCGGGGTCATATGCATAGATCCAAGATGCATCACCTGTGTAGATATTATAAACGGCTTTTGACGTACCACGGTTGTATTTTTTTATTATTTTTTTGCACCAATTGACACGAGCCCGTTTTTGATCGATTGTCAAGTTGTGCGGAATCCAACGCGAACATATTTTTTTTACAGCCAAATGTTCGTGTAATATCTTATGTATGCTCGTCATACTTATGCCTAAGGACGCCTCTATCTCGCGATATGTAACATGACGATCACGCATTATTAGTTCCCGCACAGCATCTATATTTTGTGGGACAACAGCTGTTTTTGGGCGACCTTCTTTATTTTCATCCGTGAGCATAGACCGCCCACGATTAAACTCACTGTACGAGTGATAAACAGTGGTTTTTGATGGTGCTTCATCTCCAAAAGTTGCGGTGAGTTGAATAAAGCACTGTTGTTGATTTAGCCCACGCCGAAAATCGTAGTAAATCATTGCACGAAAATGTTCACGCGTTAAATCCATGGCAAATGAAGACACGCAATTTTCAAAATGACGCCACAATGGAAAAATAATTGACAGTCACATGAAACAAAATGTATTCTTCAACCAAAGAGTTCTATTTTCAAATGTTGTAATTACTTTTTAAATATTGTTCTTGTAAGTGGCCAGTTCCGGATACATAAATAGCAGCCTATGTACAACAGTCGTGATTTTTTTGGCCTTTTTTGCTCGATATCAATATTGGCGACCAGTAGGCACGTTGATATTTTCGCAAAGGCCTTGATTATATTTACTTCAATAATTAATAATAAAATTAAAAAAAATAATTAAAGGGGGCTCCCAAGTCCCAACCCATACAAAAACACAATTTTAGGTCTAATTTTGCTCTATAAACGGTTAGGAACCCTCCATACGACTCACACTTGGCCGATTATTTTGTTAATAATATGCTTACATTTTTTGTCAATCGTTGTGATTTATTTGGACAGAAATATTGCATTGATTTGCTCACAAGGATTTGGCGATAATTTACTATATTTGGTGATCATTTACTATATTTGGCGGTCATTTACTATATTTGGTGATCATTTACTTAATTTGGTGATCATTTACTATATTTGGTGGTCATTTACTATATTTAGTGATCATTTACTATATTTGGTGTTCGAATAAAATTTGAAGTGTTTTCATGACTAAAATAGCTGGTAGTATTGCAATTTTAGACTTTATTTTTTTGGTGTTCAATACCTTTTTTTGGTAAACAAGTTTAGGGTATCAGTGCATTTTTTGGTGGTCATTATATTTGTTCCCAAAGATCAGCCTATGCTTAGTTGGCTCTCGACTTTTCATTAGTAATTTCAATTCAAGAACCATTCTCATATCAAGTTAAGATATGATGATCATGTACCTAACTTCTAATAATTTAGGTTTGAAAAAGTTTTTTCGAAAAAAATAAAACGTTTACAAAAAGTTTTGAAAAATGTTTGCAAGAGTCTTGCTTTTTGCAAGACCAAGACCAAGACTAGGCGTGCAAGACCACGACCAAGACCAAGACCAGACAGATTTAAGCAAGACCAAGACCAAGACTGCACAACCAAGACCAAGACTGGTCGAGTCTTGGTCTTGGTCTTGCTTTGCTCATCACTACATACCATACATTTTTATATGTAGGAAACCGGAGCGGCACAAAAAATTGCCACTTCTTAATATATAAAAATAAGTGGCAATTTTCGTTGTCACTTTATAACTCAAGAACGGGCTCACCTATCCAAACCAAATTTTCAGGGTTTGTTCGGACTATTCAGTAGATGGTTTATGTGAAGTTTGCACAAAATCGGTCAAGTGGTTCTTCATTTATCACATTTTTGTGACAAATGAATTCAATAAATGGTTAGATTTTTTAGACGGGGAAATTTTTTTTGTTTTGTTGTATAGGGTATGATCGTGGATTGGTACCATGTTCATAAAAGTGGTGATCTCATGATGGGATCCAGGAGTAATCGAGGGAACTCCTCAAAATTTAAATGGAAACATATGCCGATTTTGCTTTTGTATGAAGTATTCCAGGCATATGTTACCAAAAGTAAGATTTTGCACCATGATATACCATGATTCGAAGGTACTGAACAGAACTCCGAACCCCTTATAGACACAAGTTTGGGGGTTGGGGCGCTGCTTTAAGAACTGAAAGCATAATAAGCTACTATGCAAATTACATTCATCATCATCATCATCACCATCATCATCACTACCACATCAGGGTCACCAATGTCACGTGACTGTGTGTGTTACGTTCTAGAGTTAACGTTGAATTAACCCATATAGACCCGCCGTGCCCAAACGAGGACACTTTTAAAATTATTTAAATTTTTTGCCATTCAAGTTTATACTTATTTTTATTGTGTGTGTCAATTTGCTAAAAGTGTATTTTCTTATTCTTAGTAGGTACAAATAATATACATATAGTTCACAGTGTTTAATAGTGATTTTTTTAAAGCTGTTTCTAACATCCGGAAGGACGCCAAGTTAGTATTTTTTATTTTTAAGTTTTTCTTTTAGGCATATATATTTTTTTTACTTGAAAGAGCTCATTACACTATAACCTATAAAAAATTTACATATTAGTGTGAAAAGCTTTTTTTAGAAAAGCATTTATAAGATTAGGAGTAGTTTTATACAAGTGTCCCTATTTGGGGCCAATGGGCACATTGGATGTAAATTATTCCAAGTTTTGTCCACCCATCAATTTCGTATTATCAATGAACTGAAGGGTATTCTATAGCTATGATAAATACTATGGACTTCAGGAAGTTGCCATGATTGATGATGACAGCAGAAACATAATATATTTAGTCGTATTTACTTCGCAACCATGTGTCTCTTTACCAGTTTTTCATTACTCCAAGAGGAAGCTGGCTATTGTGCAACTGATACTGTTGGCCAAGGCAGTACAGAGAAGTGTCCTCTCGTATCCGTCAAGGATATGAAAAAAAGAAAATGATGAGTTTGACTACCGTTTCGACCAACTAAATCAGAATTTGTTATATATCGGCTGGATTGTAATGTTTATGCGATTGAGGCAAGCCATTACATCATTTTTCTTCTGGGAAAAGTAAACAGATGTATTACTGTTGAAAGAATGTGGACGTTAGCTTCCAAAATTTTATCAAAGCTGTAACAAGGATATGCATGGGGTCAAGTCAACTGGTCAATCGATTTTCTCGCACTGTTATACGAAACAAAATTGGTGGTAACTGGTAGGTACTGTTCACCCACATGTTGGATGTAGCAGTGGCAAACGCATGGCGGCTGCACCATCAAAGTAATAAACACAAAAATTGAATCAGCTCCAATTTCGTCGGCATTTGGTCGCCATTACTTGAGGCATACAAGCGGTAGAATCCTGCAACCAGCAAAACACATCGGCTGTACTGCCAAAACTGCAGCATGAAGGGTCACTTTCTCGAAAAACTGTCCCAACAATTGCGTTGTTCTGGTGGGCTAGCATTACGTCATGAAAAAAGCCAAAGGCAATTTGAGAAATGTGTCAAAACACGGTACATTCATAAAGAATGTATCGAAAATTTTCACACCGCTTGATCCCATTGGCCCCATTTGAGGACGGCAATTTTTTTTATATAAAAAATCAAAAAAAAATTAGGTTTTTTTGTGTTTTCCTATTAATTCTATTGGTTTCTATAAATTAATGAAGAAATTTCATATTTTCCACGGCCCAGTTTCATTTGGGTCTAAATGGGTTAATTGTTATGTTCAATTATATATTAGTGAGTCGCTTCGATGCGCTTTGACTTACGAGTAGTATAAATTGTTAGTGATGCGGTTACTAAGCGGTGTTAGTGAAGTCAGCTGAAATTATGAGAGTTGAAGGTGTATCCTGGATCCAAAGTCACTAAGCAGATCACATAAGTCTGAACAGAAAGCCTTATGTAACTATCTTAAAAGAGTGAAATTATTATTTTTTTCAAGTGGATTGTCCCATGTTTAAATAACAATCTTAATCATAATGATAGTTTTAAAAATTCTTAACCAACAACCTAAAATTGCATACATGTTACAGATTCGGGGCCAGATTTATCATCAACTGGTTCGTTATTGCCGTAACCCGACGCTGATCATCAATTTTTGCAAATTTATTTTATTGATGATGAAAATCGTGAATTGGATGAACGTTGTGCAATTATTTCTAATACAAGACGAGAAATTATTCGAGAGTTACAATGGTTTTTCCATCAGCATAATTGCCATGCGGCATGCCACATGATACGGTGCGGCGGGGGCGCGGCACCTGACCTGTGCCGCTCCGGTTTCCTACATATAAAAATGTATGGTATGGCATACGGCGCCGTCCGGTGCGCTCCGAGTTCCGACGCTCTGACACCGGAATCGAGACAAGGCGGGGAGGGGTGTATGTATTGGTGGAGCTCGAGTCCTTCGCTGCTACAGTACTGCAAAACGTTGTGGCGCCGCACTCACCGTGTGGCCGGTAGTCCGGCGAGATGGCCTCCGGTGCGGCGCCGCACCGCGTCGTGTGGCATGGGCCATGGCTGTCACGCATTAGTTCAATTGTTTTAAATTGCTCTCGATCGTATGCCACCTGATAATCACAATTAATTTTTGTGGTGTGAATTTGCAAGAATCATGTTTTTCACATGGCCAACTTTATGTTGCCTGTTCCAGAGTGGGTACCCCCAGCCGTTTGGGGGTACCCGCTCTGGAACGTAAGTGGAAGTGGAAAGTAATTCGCACTCAAAATGAATAAACAAAAAATATTGTTTATCCAAATGTTTTGGATTAAGTTTTTAAATAGCTAGCAATTAAGTAATATACTTTTTATGAAATTAATCGATGTTCTAACTGATTTTTGCATTATTTCCATCGATCACTAATATACATTATTTCACTTTATACGTAGCGAAGCACGTACCGGGTCGCTAGTATTTATTATAACCGCTGTTCCTTCGGTGACACGTCACTCCTTTTACATACGAGGTGCTTCGATTGTTTGATTGAACACTGTTAACTTGATCGTAACGTAAACAACTTGAGTAAATTAACGTGACAACGGTTTATAAATAATGTGGGATTGTCAAGTGAAATGCTACGAAAAATTTCTAAGGATGCCCGGAGGAGTGGTTAGTTAGTAAATAGTTTCACATATAGTTTTAAACGATTTTGACTTTCCAAAAAGGAGAAAAATTTCTATGATCGGCTGAATGTAGGTACTTTTTCTTATAGATTTTTTTTTATAGAATGTGGGCCAGCGGTGACGCAAGAGAGAGACAGATGGAAGTTTTTGGGGGAGGCCTTTGCCCAGCAGTGGGACAGTTTAGGCTTGTAATAACAGTAATGGGGGCATTATATAGTTCAGCAATAATGTAATTTTCGCACATTGTGCATTGTAAGTTGTAACATCGTATCTTATACAGGCAAATTACATATCAATTTTCAGCAAATATTTCCCACATACTTTTATTTTATTTTAAATTGCATAGGAAACTCAAAGCTAGGGTCAAATTACAGTTTTTCATAGTTTTAGTATTAAGTGGACAATCAAGTGTAGTTTCTAATTAATAAAATTTTTTTAGCAAAACATGTAAAACAGCTATTATTTATTTTCTTTTGTTAATTGTTAAACGAACTTAGGGTAAATATTCCGTATCGCGCCACCAGCGATTTTGAGGCCGTTTTTTTTTAGTCGCGTTATAATCTGTAAACATCAGAACTAGTATTGTTATGATGGCGCATGACTGTTTCTGGCTAAAAAAAAATAATTTTGAGGCCGTTTTTTTTTACAGTCGCGTTATAATCTGTAAACATCAGAACTAGTATTGTTATGATGGCGCATGACTGTTTCTGGCTAAAAAAAAATAATTTTGAGGCCGTTTTTTTTTTACAGTCGCGTTATAATCTGTAAACATCAGAACTAGTATTGTTATGATGGCGCATGACTGTTTCTGGCTAAAAAAAAAATAATTTTGAGGCCGTTTTTTTTCACAGTCACGTTATAATCTGTAAACATCAGAACTAGTATTGTTATGATGGCGCATGACTATTTCTGGCAAAAGGAAGTCGACGGAGCCCCGCTACGCGGGGCTCCTATTTCTGGGTGTTGTGGTCTACGTTTCAACCTAACCTAACCTACTTTTGGACTTTCTGGATTGTGTTTGTTTGGTCATAGGGGGTTGTATTTGCGACGGGGGGGGACGGGGGGGCGCAGCCCCCCCTAAAGGGGGGCTCGGGGGGCGCAGCCCCCGCCAAAACAAAAACAAACACAATCCAAAAAGTCCAAAAGTAGGTTAGGTTAGGTTGGAACGTAGACCACAACACCCAGAAATAGTTTAAATTACAAAATAAGTTGAAGGCTTGGCTTGAATGTGATCTGAAAACTTTTTACGACAGAAGTATTGAATAGCTATGCAATATTTTGCTTGGCTCTTTTACATTTCATGTTTTGGTGGGATTTCATTTCTTTTTTGAAGGAATTTTTTGCTTTTCTTTTCAGGTCACGTTATAACTTTTCTGTACTTAGCTTAGCACCCATTCCTATCTCCTTTATATTTTTTCTTTGAGGCTTCGTTAGTTCCATAGGTGGACAACGTAACGTAAATACTTCTGAGTTCTGAGTCGATTATTATATTCATTATTCGTATTATATAATTGACTCTTAAGCTAATACTTGAAGGTGGTCATTTTTAGCATTACCGTTGAATACATAGCAGCACTGTAAGCGTCTCGACGTTCCTCGCAGGAAAGAAGCACACCTTATTTCATGTGATAACTTAAAACTCCCATATTATATCGAGCAAGTAAGGAGTGTATAATATTATCTGAGTAGTGATTAGTGATTACATTTATATTTAAATCGAATTTAATTATTGTTTCATTATTAACGTTGTTAATATTATTTTTTATTTCATTAATACCATTTCATTAAGTTCATAACTAACTTAAAGCCTTTTGTACGTCAAACAAATATGCAGTCGAAACTCATACTTTTCTTGCAAAGTTATAAACATAATAATCTTTTATTTTATTTAATAAAGTATTATATTATTATTATATTATTTTTCAATTTCAGTTTTTAGGTTGCCCTGCCCAAACGATGAAAACGGGACCCTATTATTAATAAGTCTTCGCTGTCTGTCTAGTCCGTCGTCCATCAGTATCACGTATGTCACCAGGCTGGATCTCATATGAACATAGAGTTGCCAACACTTTATAACAACGTATCCTACTATATTTTTGATAACTATACTTACTTTTACATACAAATAAAGTATGCAAAAATACTTTATTTTCAACCTTTACTGTGATACGTAAAACAAAATACTCATAATGGGTACTTAACTATTTACAATTGCTGAACGAACTGTTTAAAACGGATAATGGAAACGATTTAAACCTAATTAGTAATTACTAAACGAAATGTCAGATATCAGTTGTGACATGTCACAGATGTCACTCACTATCTGTCACTATCGACGAAATTGTTCAAAACTGGTCCCTTGTTTCTGTTTATAAGCGAAGAATGCATTTTAAAATAAATATTAAAACATAATGACGAGTAATTCATACAGCGACACACCAGTGACACCTATAAAAGCTGAAATAACCAAAGTTTTACAAAACACTTTTTCCTTTATTTTTTATTTAGTTTATTACGTTTTTTTTTCTCAAAAAAGTTGGCAGCCCTACTGTGGCAGTTGCTCATGGATGACTACAGAGTAAACTTGTTTAAAATATTTCTTTTAGAAACTTCTGTTTCCGGTGTTGTAGAAGTAAGTTTGTTATAGTACGAGATACGACTGCAGAACTATGCAGGTATCGAGTACACGCTTAAAACCACATTTTTACTAATATTTATGAGTAGGAGACATATTTCTACTGGGGTGCCAGTCCAAATGTAGCCGCAACTATTTTTAAAAATTTTAAAAAAAATTGAGTTTGCGGGATAAAATGTTTTCATCAGGTATTGAAAGCAAACATGGTTCATTTTACGGCAGTGAGTATAGAGATTTAGAAAAATCCGGTGTGCCACTGGGCACCCGGCCGCAACTCTATTGTAACCAGGAGTGAACAGGTACGATTCCGATACATTTTTGCATCCATAACGTATATTGATCTTTTATATATCAAATGGAAGCTTATTTTCCTCTTATTATTACAATATAGGTGTGCCTAATTAAATCTGGCCGCAAATAAGGGGTGCCGGCTATCAAAGATGGCAAACTATCGAAGGTTGAGGGAAAGGGAGATAGCGCGTAACATTACGGGTCTAACGAGGATAATGATTGTACATAATGTTAGTGTACTTAACCATCGGTTCAAACAATAGTAATAATCGGCCAAGTGCGAGTCGGACTCGCGCACGAAGGGTTCCGTACTATTATAGAGCAAAATTAGGCCAAAATTTGTGTGTTTATATGGGGGCCGCCCTTATATTTTAATTTTATTATTAGTAATTAAATTGCACATTTAATTGAAGATTTCGAAAAATGTAAAAGTGCCTATCTGTAGTGTCGACATAGAGCAAAAAAGGCAATTTTATTAGAGTGTGGCGGTACCCACAATTCGCCTAACAATCCTGCATCGCGCTATCGAAGTTTTCTGAGCGCGTAGGTATATAATATACGACAGCTGAAATGACGTCAGTGGGCTTCGGCCTGACCGAGCATGCTATCTCTCTCGGTCGGAAGATCTTCCTTTTCGGCCGCCACTAACAACGTTAAATTGGTGACCACCGACAAGAACATGCATCCTTCATCATGGACATCAATCATCGTCAACACTCCCCGCCCCTCCGCACCACGTCAGCAGACATCAAGCATAACCGGGTCGCCTCGACCATAAGCCGCGTTGGGCGTCCGCGCCGGTCGAACCCGTGTCTGGCTTGAACGGGGCAGCCATAGGCTACAACGACCGGTCAGCAAGCAGAGCACGGAGTCCCTCTCCTGGTCATTGCACGCGTAGCTTCAGCCCACACCTGACAACACAAGCGCATCGAAGGTCTTCGGCGGGGAGTGGTGTGGAAGATCTTCCTTTGGCCACTACGCTTATTCCCACAAGTGTACCTGCATGTTAGGAGCAGAGGGTGTTATTAGTTAGTATTTCTGTGCGTCAATTAGATGGCGTTTTTTTAATTAAACAGCGACGCGTTGTTGGTATTCACGCGTCAAAAGATGGAGTTTACAGTTTTTTTTTGGGTTTAAATTTAAAAGAAATAACTTCGTTCCATTCGGGTGTCCCTTGACACCTCTCAAGTTTTTTAATTGAATTTACGATAAAATCTTTTTATTAGGGTTCCGTACCCAAAGGGTAAAAACGGGAGCCTATTACTGAGAGAGCCGGTTATTCTCGCCGGGTTGTAGACCATTGTAGACCAACTGCAACGGTAGGCAACAGGCGGGCCGCGTAACCGCGAAAGGTCGAATCTCGGACCGTGAAACATTGTAATGCATTTTATACCCAGTATCAATTAATACATAGATAAGGTATTCGTTATACCTTTATTTAATTAAAATAATATTTTCAAGCTACATAGGACAAGTGTTTTTTCTGGATCTCGTTAAAAAATTTCCACAGCATCCGGACTGAACCTAAAATTACTTGCCGACCCCTGATGTAGACGTTCAGAATATATTTGCAAAAATTTATTCTGAATAAAAAAAATGAGTTTGAGTTTTGGGACTTCGTTGTCTGTCCGTCTGTCTGTCTATCTTCTGTCTGTCTGTTTGTCTGTCTGTCTGGCTGTCTGTCTGTCTGTCTCCAGGCTGTATCTCAAAAACCGTTACAGCTTGACTTCTGAAATTTTCACAGATTGTGTATAATCCCAAGTAACAAAAATTGATAATAATAATAATAATAAACATATAGGAATGGAAGGAAGGAAGGAAAGGAGGAAAGGCGATCACCCTTATACGTGTTATATTATTGTCCGATACAAGGTAGTTAAACTCCGTTTGCCCTTTTTGCCGTCATAAGTGATTTACATTTTCGCAACAGCTTGGAGAAGAAATAGTAACGTCAGCCATTTTACTGTCAAGTAAACGATAAGTCATTATTTTATGTATAGTTCATTTACCTGATTTAGTGCTCGTTTATAGTGAAAAGTGTATGGGAATTAAAATGCATGATAAAATGTGATACGCTGTGTGTTTTGGTATCAACTCGCCCTTGAATTTAAGCTGTTTTTGTGCTAAAAACGTCATTAATTATTTAGTCAAGTTATATACAGTGATTTTAAAAGAGCAACAGGATTCACACATCGTCTATAAGGAGTCTATGAGAGTAAAGACTTTATAACGGCATCAATTGTTTCTTATGATATCGCCATTTTACATATCGTTAGGGTTCCTTTCACACTAACAAAATCGAACCTAGCCAGTGTTATTCCCGTTTATTATATATAAAAATTATTTTTTTTTCCACTGTAGTTGGGTTGGCCGAAAGAGACCTCTTTATAAGGATACTTTAGCTCACCTTTGCGCAGACCTCTTTATAAGGATACTTTAGCTCACTTTTGCGCACTAATTTTAAGTTTGAAATATTATTAAAAATACGTGATTATCAAATTAATTATTTTATTTTTTACTTTCCTTCTGTAACCATCGCTCCTTTTCAACTTCTTCCACAGTTTTGAATCCCTTTTTAGGGTTCCGTACCCAAAGGGTAAAACGGGACCCTATTACTAAGTCTTCGTTATCTGTCCGCCTGTCTATCTGTATGTCTCCAGGCTGTATTTCAAGAACCGCAATAGCTACAATTTTGAAATTTGTCGGGATTGTATGCATTTATTGCTACTATAACAACAAATACATAAAACAAAATAAAATTAATACATATGATATCTAAGGGGGCTCCTATACAGCAAACATGTTTTTTTTCGCTTTTATTGCTTGTCAATAATGGTAACAGGTAGGCACCTGAAATTTACACAAAGGCCAAATTTACAATTTACACAAATTTACATAAACTTTTTAAAAATTTGGCCTTTTTTGTTTTATGAAAGTACGGAACCCTTCGTGCACAGGTCCGACTCGCACTTGGCCGATCATTCCGCTCCGCAAGAAATTCACACAATCTGTTGTACGTTTAAAATGGCAAATTTAGTTATGTAAAGCATTTTAATGTAACCTTAAAGAGAATAATATCTTTATAATCACTGTTTAAGGGAATGTGGATTGCTTTCATCCTTGTTAAGGTCATATAAAATGTTAGCATTCGTTTGTTCGATAGATGTCTTATTAAATGCCCCTATAAGTTAAAAGCACTATTAGTTACCTTGTGCATTACTTTTATAAGAATAATTGACCATATTAAAAGCTTTTATATGTCTTTGAATATTATAAGGCTTAAAAGCAATGTAAATAGCCAGTATAAGATGAACATATTTCGAAGCCTTATAGTTCCCGTATAAATTAGAGTTATTGACGTTTACCCAACCAAATTATAAGAATAAAGGTAATATTAGCCAAATCTCCTAATAGTGTGCCATTATAAGTAACATTGGCATAATGAATGCTCTTTTATAACAAGTATAAGACTTTAGACCTTATTGAGTTAATTTTATAAGGTTAGTTTGTTTGTTGAGATATCTGTTGCCGCTATAACAACAAAATACTAAGAGATTTTTTGGCCTTTTTCGCTTGATGTCGGAAATGGATAGGCACTTTAAAATTTCATGAAATCTTCAATTAAATGTGCAATTTAATTACTAATAATAAAATTAAAGTAAAATTTTAAAAAAGGGCGGCCCCCATACAAAAGCACAAATTAATATAAAAAATACGAGTCCGACTCGCACTTGGCCGATTATTACTATTGTTTGAACCGATGGTTAAGTACACTAACATGATGTACAATCACTATCCTCGTTAGACCCGTAATGTTACGCGCTAGCTCCCTTTCCCTCAACCTTCGATAGTTTGCCATCTTTGACAGCCGGCACCCCTTATTTGCGGCCAGATTTAATTAGACACACCTATATTATAATAATAAAAGGAAAATAAGCTTCCATATGATATATAAAAGATCAATATACGTTATGGATGCAAAAATATATCGGAATCGTACCTGTTCACGCCTGGTTACAATAGAGTTGCGGCCGGGTGCCCAATGGCACACCGGATTTTTCTAAATCTCTACACTCATTGCCGTGAAATGAACCATGTTTGCTTTCAATACCTGATGAAAACATTTTATCCCGCAAACTCTTTTTTTTTTTTAATTTTTTAAAAATAGTTGCGGCCACATTTGGACTGGCACCCCAGTAGAAATATGTTCTCCTTATCATAAGTATTTGTAAAAATGTGGTTTTAAGCGTGTACTCGATACCTGCACAATTCTGCAGTGGGATCTTAGACTATTATAGTTAGTAAACTCCGGCGAAGTTAATAATTAATTTAAGTGAATATCTCCTTTTTTAGTAGCCCATGGAGTTAATCCGAAAAAAAGGATATAATATTCACTTAAAGGCAAATTAAAACGCAGCGTGTACAATGAATAGTTCAGATCAAGCCCAGTTATCAGATCGCGATGCTTCAACATCCCTAAAGCTATAGACCAGTGTTTTTCAACCTGTGGGTCGCGACCACCTTCTGCGTGGTCGCCAGAAGTTGACAGAACTATTTCAGTTTAAAACAATAAAGTTTAAAAATATTAAATTACATTACGTAGGAGAGTTTTAACAGAAGGATATATTCACACACGATAAAAAAGTAAACGGGGGTTGCGAAATAGTTTTTCATACCAAGGGAGTGGCATAATCAAAAAGGTTGAAAAACACTGCTTTAGACCACTCAATAATACCTACGCCCGAAACGAGCTACATTTTATAGCATTTGACGCTAATGTCTCCCGGTTAGAGGCATTACAGGCGGCCGAGGCGATAACAGATGCACCCGCACGTCATCCAATATTGTTTTTCCAAATGTCCCTATGCACGGTCACGATCCGTGTAAAAGGGCGCCCGTTTACATCGAGCTATCGACTAGCTCTCTATTATCGGCTCAAACATCGTTATCAGATTTTACAGTTTTGTAGATAAACACCCCCATATTATAAGTGGCGAGACGAGTCCGCGATAGTGAAAATATCAAAGAGACAAATGAACTGAAACTCGTAAGGACTAGGTATTTCTAGTAACTTAACCTATAAGTCTACCTCAGAATACTGAATTCGTGCCAGCAATTAAAAATATTTTGTAACAAACGAGCTCCCGCCAGCATTATTATATTATACCTAGGTATCATTTTTGGGGTCGCGTTCATCGCCGCATCGTTCGCATCGCGTTTAGCCAGTGTCGGCAAATATCATATTATTTTAAAACAATAAAAGAAAATATCTTAAGGGGCCGGGTCCCATCGAAATTCTCATACATACGTATTACGTAATACCAAAATCATTTTCTCATACGAAAATATTTAACATGTTTGAGTTAAATATTTCAGGTTAAAATAGTAATCAGACTAATTACCTAGGTTCCTGCACAAAAATTTACTACAAAATATTTAAACACTAAAAAATATAGTAAACCACTATAAATATATAAATAAATAGTAAATTTACTACAAAATATTTTAACTCTAAAAATATTTTTAGTAAGTATTCAAATATTTGGTAGTAAATTTTTGTGCAGGAACCTAGGTAATTACTATTTTAAGCTGAAAAATAACTCAAACATGTTAAATATTTTCGTATGAGAATTTCGATGGGACCCGGCCTCTTAAATACAATAACCTCCGTGACACAGGTCAACGGTCGACCTCATACCGATGCCGTGCGATAGAATTACGACTTACGGTTGAGATCTCGACTGAGAGGATGAGCCTTGAAATAAATATTGCGGCGGAAGAAAATTACCTTGACCAAATGCGACTTGCGCGGCCTTTGAGACTTAGCTCTCCCTCGCTTTTGCTAAACGTACCTGAAAAAAATAAATTTGTTATTTCTCTTTGTGACTTTATATTATGTAAAATTTATGTTACAACACAATTATTCACTATCTGTTCTGTTATAAAAATAAACTTTGAAACTTTTGTAATGGAATATATTTTATGTTCGTATTTTTATTTAATTATTAATATTAGTTAATCTTCTCCCTGGGTTTGTTAATCTCTAGCGCTGATGATATTATGTCACTCAATTTAAAACGGCCATGTTGGAAACAAAAAATATATCTAAATATAGATTTAAAGTTATACGTGCCTTGTTGTTTGTCGTTAAGGTGACTTAGCGTTAAAGTAAGAAACCGTGTTGGATATGTTTTAAATTGCCCTCTATGAGAGGCCGGCCCGGCCTCTCATAGAAAACAAGCAATGGAACAGCAAAAAATGGAAAGGGCGTAAGCGACAAAATGGTTTTTGTCGCATAATTTAAAAACCATAAATACATTTCATATAAGCTATGCACAAATTAAAGTGCATGCTTGAACCAATTTATGTACAAATTTTGGAACCTTAAATCACTCTCCTCTGTTGGAAAAATAGGAATCCCTTTTTTTACAGAGGTATTTTCGATTGATTATTCTGTGCTGTAAAAGTCCAATCGTGTTATGCTATGGGCAATTCAAAGACAAAGACATGATGAATACTGACAATGAATTTCAATTTCTTAGCTTTAGTCATTGCTGAGAAAAATCGGCATCGCTACAGCCAAATTATCAAGGCGTCGCCTTAAGTCAACAACCTGGACGCAAATCGCGTCAATCATCGTTACTGTGGCCGCGCTCTAATGTTGTTAGCGTCGCATTGCCGAGAGCCTCTCGCCGAGGAAATATAATTAATTCTAATTACTGAGGCTTAATATCTTAAAATAATTTGTATAACGTCGGTAAATTCCGTTTCAGCTCGAGAACCACTTCGTTTCTAGGCCAGCCTTCTCGCAAGCCCACACGAAAATACGCGCAAATAAATAAAATCAAACATTTTTTTAAATAGTCTATATCATAATTATATATTTTCCTTTGTCCTGAATGACATGCAAGAACGTACATCCTAAACCACTGATCGAATAGACATGTTTAGGGGGAGGTTTCTCCGTATCACGTAAGCGTGCTATAAGTGATTTTTTGAAATTCGTCCTCCAAGGAGGTGAAAAGAGGGGCTAAAGTTACTACATACTATGGGACAACACGATTCCTTAGTCCGATCTCGTCTAAAAGGAGAAGGGTCATTTTTGTATGAAATGAAGCTTCAGCACATCAAGCTGATATGTGTGGAATTGTGGATGTGCTACAGCCTACAATCAAGCTGTAGCACATCCAAACAATATATCAAATGACAGGGCTTTAAGGTTGAGGCCAAACGAGCGTAATTTTGTGAGTTGTGAGTCGCAGAATTTCGGTCGCGTAAATATCTTTTCATACAAATCATGACTCACAAAATTACGCTCGTGTGAATCAAACAGGACTTTTGTATGAAACTGAAAGCAGCAGAATTTCTGCCAGCCGAAATTCTGCGACTCACAACTCACAAATTACGGTCGTTTGGCTTCACTCTAAAAGTTGAACACATTTTTATTGTGTGGCGAAAAATTTCTAAGCCATGGGAGAAAAAAGTTGACAAGGGTAGAAGGTAAAAAAATGTAAAAAAGATACCTTGTATTATTGCATCAATGTATAGTGTTGCTAATAAGGAATTACTTCTGAAAAGTTATCGTACATGGCAAACTTAAGGAAAGGGATTATTTTGTTAATTTTTATCTCATCGTAACAAAAGTAAAGAAAATGCGCGTTGAATAATAATAATATTATAAATGCAGCGCGGTGGACGCAGCAGCATTGCCAGACGTCCCGATTTTGGCGCGACGTCCCGATTTTTTCATCAAAATTAATGTTCCGCGCGGGACAGGCTCAGTCCCGCTTTTCGGGGAAAGCCCGAACGTGCGTGCGGCGGGGTGGATTTTCTTTGGCTACTTTCGCTATCTATTGTCACGTAAACGTTATTTTAACGCAAATAAAAAGATAAAAATTCAAAAAACTTTTGATTTTATACCTTTTTTTACTTTGTCCCGCTTTTGACTGAAGAATCCCGCTTTTTCACTCAAAAAGTTATAAAGTCCCGACTTGGCACAATAAAAACTGGCAATGCTGACGCTAACACAGTAAAATAAGAAGAAATAGCTCACTCTGTGCCTTGGGCGATTTGAGCTAAACAAATATAAACATTAGACTTTTAAAAGATGTTGGGGTCCAAAGGGAAGTTTTGTAGAGTTCCAAAAGAGTATGTTGTTAGAGCACCTTTATTATGTAAGTTCACAAATGGTAGCGTGTTAACACAAGTTCGCGTTGCTAAGTGCACTGTTATACAGGAATATAATAAAATAATTTGACACCACAATGACGACACGGCGCGTCAACGTATTAAGTTAGGTATAATATTGTACAAACCGTACATCTTGACAACCCAAAAACAAGAAAAAAAAATCAATTAACAATAAATGAAATAGTTCATAAGCTTAAGTATAAATGTAAAGAAATATAAAAGTTAAAAATATAAAGGTAAAAGTAAAAATAAGTATAAAATGACATTTCACAACGAAATTACTTAAAATTGAAATTAATCAAAATTAAAGGCAAAGTTGGTTCTACTGGTGTTTGCGCTTCGTGGTGGCTTCGGTGGTGGCACGACTTGGGCTTGCAAACCATCATCTCGACGGTTGTGACGCCGGTGAAATGTTTGAAGTTCGATATCTTCAGTGGGTGCAAGTGGATGGCTCTTTTTTTTCTTTAGACAGTGGGTATATTTCCTCACAACCCACACAAGGCCAATAACAAGCGCCGCTACCAATAATAAGTATGTAATGACTAATGACATACTGGTGTATATCATGCGCTGATATGATAGGCGACGGAAAGTGTTTTTCCCGCTCCTTTTGCTCGGCAATCTCTTGAGCGATTATTTTTGTTTCACGTTCTGTAGACTGGAACAGATTCGGAGTGTAGTCGTATGTTAAATTCACTATTTTGTTTACTGAATTGTCCAGCGCTGTACTTGCAACTTCATAATCTAACTTCAAACGGCTGTTGTAACGATTATGCGCATATATTGTTAAGTCATTCGACTGAAGTACACATCCTTGTGGCAGCGATACTATTCCCGATGACGTCATAGTATGTGAGGTCACGTCACTGTCACATATGGTTCGTAAAGTGCACGTATCGCAGCATATGACGAGCCACTTGTTCAACGAACGCAACTCGAGCCACGCGTCCTTGCATGACGCGCTTTCGACGTCACAGGGCTCGAGGTTTTGATGTGACAGTAATTTCGCTTCGCATGGAGCTCCGTTGCTATGCAAGTCAAAAATAGGTTTATTTGTTTTGCATATAATTGTATCTGATCTTTTTTGGAGACACCTCTTAAGATTTTAATTAATTAATTAATTTAATTAATTAATTAATTTTAATTAATTAATTAATTTAATTAATTAATTAATTTTAATTAATTAATTAATTAAATTAATTAATTAATTAATTAATTAATTACTCTTAATTCTTCTAGCGAAATGTATATATTTTTCTCTAAGTTCACTGCGATGTATTTCGATGAAATTCGTACATATGCGTAGTTTTCATTGTTTTTCACAGGCAATGGTATCGTCCTGTATAAGTTAAAATCTTCATTTGACACCAGCGGTATATGCATTTCGAAAAGAAAGTAGTTTTCGGTGACTCGCGCCTTCACATATATTAACGTGTAGAGATCCTTTATATCTTCTTTGTAGTTTTCTACAGGTAAAGATAAGTGTCTTTCGGAATTCTCCCGGATATTTCGTTCAATTGCTGTATAAGATGAGCCGGCGATATCAGGTGCACATCTATATGTCCTTGGTAGACGTTTGTAAGCGAATTGAACAACATGTTTTGAAAAGTCTTTAAGCTGTTGATGAGAAGATATACAGTCAGTGATGCCGAGTTCAAATAGGTAGTAGCGGAGATAATCTGCATTTCAGTTCTAATTGTTGCCATGTTTATGTTAGTTTGGTTGACAAAGCGGTCCATCATATCGAATTGCCGTTGAATGTTATCTTCACTTTTCTTCAGTACTTTATTTTCTAATTCCACGATACTAGTTTGGTTTTTTACTAGCTCAAGTAAATAGTCCTCGTTACTCTGAATTCTTTCTATGTCATTTTCATATTTTTCAGCAAAACGTTGGCCCAATATTCCAAACAAGCTATTGGCTACGTAGCCCACTCCGTCCACCAAACCGCGTTTCTTTCTGTTAGTCAAATGTTTGTGCGGATTTATCAAAATCGAGTAGTAATGACCGAGCAGTTCCATCTCGTGGCTTAATTGTTCTACGGTAGTTCTGCAGTTTTGTATGTTCACACTGTGACACAAATCTTTCACGGTATTAAAATAGTTTTCGACCCGACGAGTTCCTTCCCAGTACGTTGTTACGATGTAATACATAATTAAAGTCCATTCATTGTGTTCCATCTGCATTTTTCCGATTGCATCATAATAGATAGGGCGCTCATGTTCTAATATTGTAATTTGAGCTCTTGACCCATATGATCCAGATATAAATGTAAACATTGTCAGAATCGTAAGTAAAAAACTCGATAATTTGTTTCGGCCTTTTCTGTTTTTGTTTTCAAAATTTGACTTTTGTTCCTCCTCAGTTGTGTCATCAGTGAGATCTCCTTCTTGGTTTTCGATTTCAGAGCCCAACGGTAAAGGTGATAGTTTTGTTACAGGACGTTTGATTACCCCTGTTCGAGTCTTGATGGTCATAACTCGGACATATCCGTCAGCGCCTGGATGAGTTTCGAGCACCCGCCCCAGGGCCCATTTTCCAGGAGGTAAGTTGTTGTCCTTGACCAGTACAATATCGCCGATTTGCTCCGAGTTTGCAGTTGTGTTAGGTATTCGTTGGACCAATTTTTCCAGTATTGTTGAAACATTTGTTCTACAAGTTGCCATCGACGATGTACGCCAATGTGAACATCAGTGTAATCCGATAATGGTAACGTCATTATTGCGCCGCCAGTGATGAAATGGCCCGGTGTTAAACAGTTATAAAATTCTTCCGGGTCTTCAGTAAGAGGGCACAAGGGCCTCGAGTTCAAGCAGGCTTCTATTTTTGTCAGTAGCGTTGACATCTCCTCGTAGGTGAGTTTCTGGTCACTTAGCACTCGTCGTAAATGTCGTTTCATGGATTTGACGGCGGCTTCCCACAAACCGTCCGCCGTCGGCCAGGCAGGGGCGTTAAAATGCCACTCGACTTCCAGTTTGGCTAATTCATCAAAAAATTCGGGTGTCATGATCTCTTTGAAATTTATGAATTCCTGACGTAGCACCTTTGCAGCGCCGATGAAGTTAGTTCCACAATCTGAGTACATATGTTTAGGGGTGCTACGCCTTGAACATAGTCGTTGAAAAGCTGCTATGAATGTTTCAGTGCCGAGATCGGAAACGAGTTCAATATGTACGGCTTTGGTAGCCATACATATGAATATTGCAATATATCCCTTAGAAGTTTTAACGCCTCTGCCTTTGTTTATTTTCAGTTCGATGTAACCAGAGTAGTCAACCCCTGTAAATGTAAGGGGTCGACATGGGGTTACTCTCTGTTGCGGAAGATTACTCATCAGTTGATGGTTGTCGGTTTGTGTAAAACGGTGGCAGCGCACACATTTTCGAAGTTGAGTTTTGACAGCCCTGTTGCCGCCGACGATCCAATATTGCTGTCGTATGTGAGTTAGCGTCAGCCGAGCTCCACCATGCAGTGTAATTAAATGGGAATATTTAATCAACAGTTGCGTTAATTGACTTTTATGTGGTAGGATAATTGGGTTTTTCATTTCCACAGAAAAGTTTGAGTTTTGGAGGCGGCCGCCCACGCGAATTATCTTATCTTCGTCTAGGTACGGGTTCAGCTTCATAATTGCGCTCCTTTTCGACACATTTTCGTTTCTCAAAAGTTGTTTATATTCTTGATTGAAGTTTATCTGTTGTATGTGTTTCATAATAATTTTTCTTGCTACAGTTAGTTCAGTAGTAGTCAGGAACGGGGAATCAGATTTCTTTTTATCGCTCATATTTGTTATGCAACGTAATATCCAAGCAGTAACTCGGAAAAGTTTTGTTAATGAACTGCATTTATTTATCAAGGTTGTTATCCAATTATCATCATCCTGATTTGACGAAGTCTCTTGATTTTCTTTTTCTTTGCAGCCGATGTTTGTATAGTATGTTTTGTAGTTTGCAGTCTCATCAGCTGTTTCAATTTTCTTCAAAAATGCAGGGCCTTCAAACCATAGGTCAAAGGTCATTAGTTTGGTAGGTAGCATGCCTCTGCTTGCACTGTCAGCTGGGTTAATCTCTGACTTAATGTAACGCCATTGAGTGGTAGGTATAATGCGTTTTATTTTTGTCACTTGATTAGATATGTAGGCCTCTCTTTTAATAGTGTCCCCTTGGAGCCACGCGAGAACTACTTGCGAGTCACACCATGCTTGAATTTTCAGATTGTATTCCGATAAAGCTTTTTGAGTTTTTTTCCATAAGTTTAGCCAACAGTAAGGCACCACACAGTTCAAGTCTCGGCAGGGTGGTTTTTTGTGCTATAGGAGCCACCCGTGTACGAGATACAAGTAGCGTAATTACCGGAGCTCCGTCGGAATTTATCACGCGACTGTAAATATCACAAGCGTAAGCTTTCTCGGTTGCATCACAGAAACCCAGTAATTCTATATCTTGTTTTGTTTCGCCAATCCATCTTTTCAGAGTTATGTTGTGAAGGACTGGCAATTCTATTTTCAGTTTTTGCCATTCTTTCTCAATATTTTGGGGAATTTCATCGTCCCAATTAATGTTTAGAGTCCAAACCCTTTGAAATAGTAATTTTGCAGTTATAGTCACCGGAGACAGCCATCCCAACGGATCATAAAACTTCGAAATTTCGGACAGTAATAGTCGTTTTGTTAATTGTGTTGTACTTTGTGTTACAGGCCATTTCAGGTGAAAGGTGTCGCTGCTGGTGTTCCAGGTAAGTCCCAACGTTTTTGATGTTTCATCAGGTTTGATGTCGAAGCTGCTTGTTGTTGAAATCTGCTCTTTAGGTAAGTCTTCTAATAAAGTCGGATAGTTGCTGGACCATTTTCGTAAATTCATCCCCGCACCCTTTAGCAAATCGATTAGGGACCGCTGTAACTCCTTGGCGGTTTCGAATGACCGTTCGCCACTCACAAGGTCATCTACGAAGAAGTGGTTTTCCAGGACCTCTGCAGCTGCAGCGGGGAACTTATGACCATCATCCATGGCGAGTTGTTTGAGTGTACGTAAGGCTAGCCAAGGAGCTGGTTTGGTACCGTAAGTTACCGTACAAAGTTTATATTCTTGGAGAGGCTGTTCTGGTGAATCTCGCCAGATAATTTTTTGCAGGTGTTGCTGATCTTCATTTATCCACACACATCGATACATTTTTTCGATGTCAGCAGTGAAGGCATATTTGTATGTTCTCCACTTCAAAATAAGCGACTGAATATCTTTTTGAAGGTTTGGGCCCTTTACCAAAAGGCTGTTCAAACTGTGACCGCTCGATGTTTTTTGAGATGCATTGAAGACTACTCTCAATTTGGTCGTTGTAGAGCTTTCTTTCAGAACGCCGTGATGTGGTAAGTAACAGTCGGCGGGTGTTATATGAGACGAAAGTTTCATATGTCCCAGGTCCGCATATTCTTTGATAAATTCTTTGTACATAGTTGAAAGTTTTTTATTTTTAGCGAGCCTTTTTTCCAGTTGTAAAAATTGTGAGACCGCGATGGGTCTCGACGAACCTAATTTTTCTTCAAGGTCAGGGCGGAGTGGCATCTTCACAATATATTTTCTGTCGGCAGCTCGTTGTACTGTTTTCGAATAAAATTGTTCACATTGATCGTCCTTAAAAATAGAATTATGTATCTCTTCGCTTTCCCAGTATTTTGTTAATTCATCAAAATTCACCAAGGTCACGTGGCAATTAAAAGTTTTCATTTTCCCACATAGGATCCATCCTAGATGTGTCTGTTGTGCCACAGGGGATTGACAGCTTCCTTTTAAAACTCCATCCAGTATAATGTTTGTCCCCAAACCCCAAACCCAAAAGTAAGTCGATGGGGCGCGAAATGTTGAAGTCAGGATCAGCCAGCTTTAAATTTTCCAGGCGAGGCCAGTTCGATTTTTCGAAGGTAGCATTCGGTAAGTTATTTGTAAGTTTTTTCATTATAAGTGCTTATACTTCGAAGTCGTATTCAGAGTGTATTGATTTACAGGATAAGTTTAGTTGACCCCTGCAATCACCAGATACTGAACCAACTCCCGAGATGGTAGCGGCGAACCTCTTCCTCGGCAGGCGTAATATCTGAGCAGCATTTTCTGTTATTAAGTTTACTTGCGAGCCCTGATCCAAGAGGGCCCTAAGTTTTACATAAGTGCCATCATAGGCCTTTATTTTCAGTATAGTTGTAGTTAGTAAAATTTCAGTTTTATCCGATGATAAGTGATTCGAAGCTTGTTGCTGAGAAGAGGACGCTTGTTGTCCAAGGTTATTTTTACCATTCGCTGGAATTACCCAGTTCACGTTGTGTAACATAGTATGATGTTTCATGTTACACTCCTTACATGTTTTCGCTGATTTACATTCTTCGTTATTGTGGCTATAGAGACAATTTTTGCAGAGTTTCAACTTCGCGACGGTGTGGTTCCTCTGGGCAATATCCATGTTAATAAATTTAGCACATTGCATTAAAACATGATTTCCATTACAGTTCGGGCATTTTCCATAAGTAGCGTGATAGTTATAAGTTTTCTTAAAATCATATGTAAATTTTTTTACAGGTTGTTTGTTGTTAGCAGGTTTCCAATGAGATGTTTTTTCGGAAGTGATATTTTTTCCAGATTTTGTCGACTTTGGTCATATGCCATAAACTTGCACTCCAAAAAATATAAAAAATCTTGCAAATTTTGTAATTCTCTGTGATCCCGGATTTCGTTCATATAATCATTTAAAGTTGTTGAATCTAATTTTGGTAACATTAGATGCACGATCATTGGATCCCACGTTGCCGTATCCAGCCCGATGTTAGCTATGCCGTTCATGCATTCCTTAATAGCGTCATGCATTTTCTTGAGATTGTTGGCGTCAGGTTGCTGTATAACAGGAAGACTCATAATTGTATTGAAAAACGATGAAAATTGCAGGCGGCGATTATCATACCGTTGCACTAAAATATCCCAGCAGGAGTTGTAGTTTTCAGCACAGACGGATAAATGCTGTACCAGACTTTCTGCTTCCCCCTTCAATTTAGTTTTCAGATGTTTCATTTTTTGTGCTTTATTAATTGTTGGATTGTTATGAATTGTTTCGAGAAACAGATCCTTAAAAGATATCCACTTACTGTAGTTTCCGTAAAAATCAGGTATTTCCATTTTCGGTGCCGACTGCTGATAGTGAGCATTCCAAGTCCAAATTTTAGATTGAAGTTGTTTTCGCAAGTCATCATATTTTTTTTCAATATCTGAGTACACCTGGTAGTAGTGATCGTTAGACCCCTTCAGCTGAAAGTCAATTTCCCAGTGCAGTTTGTCGATAGACTCCCACTTCGATTTCAAAATGTTCAAATTATCTTCCATCTCCCATTTTTCACTAACTCTAGTGATGTCGATTTTAGCCATTACACGATAAATCGCATTAAAATTGCATTCTTTCTATTTAAAAGTTGTTGCAATTCTTCAGATTTTCCGTCCTCGCAGCCTTGAGCGTAGTCAACAGAAATATCACTCAAATCAAAATTCACACTCTGTTTTTGCTGTTGCAAATATTTAAGTCTGTTATTTATGTCTGTTTTTGTAGCTAGATACATTTCTTTAGTTTTGTTGTACACGTCTTCAGAGAAATAATTTATATTTTTGTCTTCCAGTTCCAGTATTAACAAGGCATTTCTCGCCTCGAAGTCTCTCCACTGTTCTTCCAGAGATGACAAACGTATGTTGAGGTACTCTTCAGTTTTTCGAGACGAAGAATCTTCGCGGTAGTTTGCACACAAAGACTTGATATTCTCGAAACAAGTTGATTGAAGTTCAAGTTTATCCATGTTGATGTTAAGAAATAATGTGATAGCTCACCAAACTTGGCACGTAGTTGACGGTGACAAGTACAGCTAGGCGTAGTTAACGACACGAAGATCCAATTTCGATGAATTGGTCGTATCCAAATCTCGCTATGAATATGCACTCTTACCCAGTGTGTGCGTCCTTGTCTCAATGCAGCTGGGGATTCTCGCTTGTGAGAGGCCAGCCGCACCGATTCGCCACTGTCGTAAGAAATACACAAAAACACGCGAGAATAACCTCGAAGGACCAAAAAAGATGTTGGGGTCCAAGGGGAAGTTTTGTAGAGTTCCAAAAGAGTATGTTGTTTGAGCACCTTTATTATGTAAGTTCACAGATGGTAGCGTGTTAACAAGTTCGCGTTGCTAAGTGCATTGTTATACAGGAATATAATAAAATAATTTGACACCACAATGACGACACGGCGCGTCAACGTATTAAGTTAGGTATAATATTGTACAAACCGTACAAAAGCCCTAATTAAAAAGTGTAATTAAAAGTCCCTAGAAGCATACGGTTTGAGGCTTTCAATTTTTCAGTTTTCAAAATTAATACCAAATAATTGAGGCTTTTAATTTTTCAGTTTTCAAAATTAATACCAATTTTACGAACGCTTGTTACTAACATTATGATTTAAATACACGTTAGATCCTACGACTAAAATAAGCGTGTACCTTGTGAAAAAGAGAGAATCGGCCAAAGGCTTATACACTATGGTCGACGTCGATCGAGTACACTGGAGACAGATGCCCAATCATAGTTGCAATCGTGGTTATCTATCGCCGCCCAACGTAAACAATAGCCTTTGCAATCATAAATAATTGTATAAATTAAATTATAATAATATAATTATAATCCCGTTCGCGTTTTGTGCACTAATGCAATTGAGTGGATCGATTGAGGGCATATTCTGTAATAATAAGTGTAATGCACGCCCGAGGCTGATGGCACGTGTTCAGCTTAATGGCTATCACATCCAAAAAGTTCTTTTTTCACTCTACTGACTACTCTGATTCAACTATTAAGCTAGAAACAAATTACGGACACATCCATAAGTCGCGGCTGATGGATGCGGCTTAACAATATGCACGGTTCATCCGCGGACGTCAAAGACCTAACCTATATGTCAATGGCAGACGTCTGCGGATGCAAAAACATCCGGCCAGCCAGATTCTGTTAGGACGTCCAAACGCTCAAGGTCGCATCCGCGACTTATGTCAGACAATGTTCACAGTTTGGTGTATTTTTCATTAATCAGATAGAAACAAGCCGTATCCGATGAAAAAGTCCGAGGACGTTCGTCCGATAATTTGTTCCCAGCTTTACAATGCAGCGTCGTTCCGCATTCGACTCCGTTTCCTGTCAAACTACAAATTGGCATTCTGATGATGTCAAACCCACGACATTGACAGTTCACAAGACTGGATATCATGTTATAATGCTGTTCTTAAGTACCTAAATAATTATGGTTATACTTTGCTAGAGATAAATAAAAATGACTTATTTTTATATAAAAATGACTTATTTTTATTTATCTCTAGCAAAGTATAACCATAATTATTTAGGTACTTAAGAACAGCATTATAACATGATATCCAGTCTTGTGAACTGTCAATGTCGTGGGTTTGACATCATCAGAATGCCAATTTGTAGTTTGACAGGAAACGGAGTCGAATGCGGAACGATGTTGCATTGTAAAGCTGGGAACAAATTATCGGACGAACGTCCTCGGACTTTTTCATCGGATACGGCTTGTTTCTATCTGATTAATGAAAAATACACCAAACTGTGAACATTGTCTGACATAAGTCGCGGATGCGACCTTGAGCGTTCGGACGTCCTAACAGGATCTGGCTGGCCGGATGTTTTTGCATCCGCAGACGTCTGCCATTGACATATAGGTTAGGTCTTTGACGTCCGCGGATGAACCGTGCATATTGTTAAGCCGCATCCATCAGCCGCGACTTATGGATGTGTCCGTAATTTGTTTCTAGCTTAATAGTTGAATCAGAGTAGTCAGTAGAGTGAAAAAAGAACTTTTTGGATGTGATAGCCATTAAGCTGAACACGTGCCATCAGCCTCGGGCGTGCATTACACTTATTATTACAGAATATGCCCTCAATCGATCCACTCAATTGCATTAGTGCACAAAACGCGAACGGGATTATAATTATATTATTATAATTTAATTTATACAATTATTTATGATTGCAAAGGCTATTGTTTACGTTGGGCGGCGATAGATAACCACGATTGCAACTATGATTGGGCATCTGTCTCCAGTGTACTCGATCGACGTCGACCATAGTGTATAAGCCTTTGGCCGATTCTCTCTTTTTCACAAGGTACACGCTTATTTTAGTCGTAGGATCTAACGTGTATTTAAATCATAATGTTAGTAACAAGCGTTCGTAAAATTGGTATTAATTTTGAAAACTGAAAAATTAAAAGACTCAATTATTTGGTATTGATTTTGAAAACTGAAAAATTGAAAGCCTCAAACCGTATGCTTCTAGGGACTTTTAATTACACTTTTTAATTAGGGCTTTTGTACGGTTTGTACAATATTATACCTAACTTAATACGTTGACGCGCCGTGTCGTCATTGTGGTGTCAAATTATTTTATTATATTCCTGTATAACAGTGCACTTAGCAACGCGAACTTGTTAACACGCTACCATTTGTGAACTTACATAATAAAGGTGCTCAAACAACATACTCTTTTGGAACTCTACAAAACTTCCCCTTGGACCCCAACATCTTTTTTGGTCCTTCGAGGTTATTCTCGCGTGTTTTTGTGTATTTCTTACGACAGTGGCGAATCGGTGCGGCTGGCCTCTCACAAGCGAGAATCCCCAGCTGCATTGAGACAAGGACGCACACACTGGGTAAGAGTGCATATTCATAGCGAGATTTGGATACGACCAATTCAACGAAATTGGTTCTTCAGAATACGTATTGTGCGGTCCACGTCTAGATCAGTAGACAGTAGTGAAGAATGTAGCAGTTTTAAAAGGCATGGTGACGACTTACAGTGTTGCTATATCGTATTTCCACGTCACGTCAATTTTTTCCAGATTTTCAGCTCAGATTCACCGCAACAAAGTTAGAGGAATCAGCACGTATAAGAATTTAAGTAGGCGTTTAACCTCCAAAGAAATCATTGGTTTAGCAAGCATCCTCAAAAATAAGAGATTCAGGCACGTTGCCTTTCCGACTAAGGCTGCGTTCCACTAGAGATGTGTTGCGAGAAATGTGTTTTTAAGATCCAATAGCATCGCCGCGCTGAGCGATGTCATGGCAAGCTCACGTCTATGAAGCGATTCTATTGGTTCTCAAAAACACATTCCTCGCAACACATCTCTGGTGGAAACGCAGCCTTACTTGGGTTAACATCAAGGTCAGTGATGTCTACTACGTCGTAATATAGTCCTGTATACAACATGACATTAACAAAACGGTACTAGGGTGCAGCATCATAGCATCATTAATCACAATGGCGATATTCGAAATAAAAAGTCGCATATGGACGTTAGCTCTTTTGAGGGGCGCAAAACGTCAATAACACACATTTTTAAGGGTTCCGTACCCACACGTTAAAAACGGGACCGTATTACTGAGTTTTCGATGTCATATCCGTCTGTCTGTCTGTCTCTAGGCTGTTTCTCAAGAAATAATGCAGCTAGACGTCTGAAATTTTCACAGATTGTCTACTTTTATGCCGTTATAACAACAAATACTAAAAACAAAATAAAGTTTATATTTTGCTCTATAACGGTACGGAACCCTTCGTGCGCAAGTCCGGCTCGTACTTGGCCGATTTTATTTTATTTCTAACTTCCTCATCGTAGTTAGCGATGACATAGATTGGGAAGGATGGCATCTCTACGAACTGAATACCGTGTGACACATAAAGCTCTATCTAAAATGCGCTGTGACATTTAATTTGTTGCTTACAGCACGACTACGATTCGATCTGAAATCACACGATAACGGGGATCTAGATCGTAGCCACTGCAAATTTATGCACGCCTACATGCGCCACTACATGCACAGAATTCATAAAGAGGAGTTAATGCAGAATATAAGTCTAGTGTTACGTAACAATAGTGTTGGTCAAAACCCAGTCCAATTGAAACCAAACAAACTTTTTGTAGCTTTAATTTTAATTTAGATGGAATCTTCTTATCGGTAGCTTGTAAGCATTGATGGTTGCTTGCAAACGTGATTGGTCAAAGACAAGCAGACGTACTGAATAATCTCGTTTCCTACCAAATGTAGTTTATTTTATGAGAACTTGCGCTAAAATTATAAAGTTTATGATTACACTCGTTGTAGCTCTAATTTATTTGGGCTACCTGTTAACATTTATTTTACTCATAGGTTTAAGTTTCGTTTGAAACGGCTCTCGAATCCCAGTGATCTCTACACCGGCGCTATTTACTACAAATACACGTTTATATCAAAGACCTAGAGAATATTATTCCTAAATTCAACAAAATCTATGATTTATCAAAGTCATTAAGAACTATTTAAGGGCTTTAGTTGAAACTATTATATTAGTAAATAAAGGACGAAATTCGATATGTTGGAAAAATTTATCGTTGGCTACTTTTGAAACCTGTATCTGTATCAGGCATTCAATCACAATCTCTTTTAAGATTTATTTATTGTAATACTGTAATAAAAATGAAACAGGCATAGAGGTGGAGGGTGGTGGTGGCACAAACGAGTACCTCAAATTTAATTAGTTAAAAGCCTGTAACAGGCGCTGATTTTGTACTAGTTAATCCTTTGTTGTCGATAATCCTGAAACACGTGCAATGGCTTTACCGAGTGGTCACTAAGCTGCGTTACAAACTACGAGGCTAGTCACGAAGGTTCATACAATTTTTGACATTTCACACGAAGTTCTGGAAGTCTTCAGTAATCAGTAATCAGTTCTTTATTTGCAGTAAAAGTGGTGGTTATACAAGATGTTTACAATATTATAGTAAAGTTCTGACACTTTTAGCTATACAATAGCATGCAAATATTATATCTAGTAAATTTTAATTATATGTCACACAGTCTATATATTAGAATAAAATATTAAGAAAAGCTAGTTCATTATTAGTTACATTAATCACATCATAAGAATTATTATAACAAACAATATAGTCAATATAAAATGCATTATCATTTATCTTATTTGTATTTTTTAATAATTAGTCAAGTAAATTTACGGGTTATGGTTATGGGTTACAATATTATTATAGAATATGTCAATTTCTTATTCAACACTGTTTTAATACATAATATAAATAATTTCAGGTTTGTAGAAGTTCATTTGTAGAATAAAATGTTTTAGATTTAAGCCACTTTATTAGTTCTTTTTTAAATTTAATATAAGGTAGCTCTTTAATTTTTTTCGGTATGGCATTGTATACTTTGATGCACATAGGTTAGGGTTATAGGTTATTCGTGGTAAAGTGACGAGTACCAATCTATCAGCATTTCTATTGCTTCGTGTGTATATTTCATGTGCTTCTGTAAATTGTCCATAATTCTGCTTTACAAAATTGGCTAGCTCAAATATGTATAGGCTAGGCAATGTCATAAATCCCAATCTTTTAAATAGTGGTCTACATGATTCATAGGAGGGTCTACCGCAAATGGCTCTTACACATTTCTTTTGTACTATGAATACCTTATTAATTTCTGTCGAGTTTCCCCAGAGCATTAGACCGTATCTGAGAACAGATGCTACGTAAGCATGGTACATCGCGAGAACTGTAGGTAGTGCACATATTTGTCTCAATCTGTAAAGAGCATAAACAAATCGGTTCAGCTTAGAGCATATATGCTCTATATACGACTTCCAATTTAGATTTTGGTCAATATAGACTCCTAAAAATTTTGTTGCATTTACCTTTTTTTATTGGTTGGTTATTGTACATAATATTATAAGCTGTTGTTTCATATACACGAGTCTTAAATTCGATATAATTAGTTTCAGTAAGATTAACATTAAGATTATTATTTTGCATCCAAAGAATATTTTTTTTAATTGTTTCATTTAATTTAAGGTCAATATTTATATAATTATTAAGATTCATGATCACTGATATGTCATCAACGAATAGTGTGAAATTATCGTCCGTCACGACAGGAAGATCATTAATAAAGATTAAAAATAGTAATGGGCCTAAAACACTCCCCTGGGGTACCCCACATTTGATTACTCTAGATTTGGACTTATGCACCAATTGTACATTGAAATTATTTATTGAAGTTATTTCAACGAATTGAGTTATCTGATAGAGGTAAGATCTAATCCAATCTAGAGCTGGACCCCTGATTCCCAAGTTTTCAAGTTTCTGCAGCAATAGCTCATGTGAAACAAAATCAAACGTCAAAAAATATGCCATATGTAGGTTTTTTTTTCATTTAAATTTTTGGCTACGGTATGAACAAGATTAGAAGCTGCTAAAATAGTGTTTTTCTTAGTCTGATACCCATATTGTTCTTCTTTCAGTATTTTGTATTTGTTTATAAAAGTAGTGATTCTTTTGTGCATACATTTTTCGAAAACTTTTGATATAACAGGTATAAGTGTTATAGGTCTGTAATTTTCTATTAATTTTTTATTCCCTTTTTTAAAAATCGGTTTTACTAATGATATTTTAAATATATTTGGATATTGTCCTGTTTCAAACGATAAGTTTATGAGGTGAGTGAGTATTGGCGTTAGTACTTTTTTACAATATTTAAGGACTTTTGTTGAGATACCGTCATATCCTTCTGAATTTGTGTTTCTTAATGACTGTATGATTTTGTTTATTTCAGTCAAATCACAAGGTGTCAAGAAAATACTACTGAAAACGTTTGTTTTATTTGTATTGATGTTATTTACCTTGTCATTATTAGCACTTGTCAAATTTATAAAATAGTTGTTAAATTCATTTGCAATGTCAAAAGGCTTAGTAATTAATTCATTATTTTCATTATATATTTCTGTTATAAAGTCATTACTGTGCGTTTTATTATTAATTTCATTATTTATTATTTTCCATGTTGCTCTACATTTATTTTTTGCCTGGTTTAAATATTTATCATGGTATATTTTTTGAGACAGATATAGACTAGTACGCAATACCTTTGAATAAGATTTAAATTTATTTTTATTTTCGTTTGTTTTATTTTTGTAATATTTAAGACGTAGGGACCTTTTTATTTTACAGCTTATTCGTATACCTTTACTTATCCATTTCTGCTTTGTAAGATTATTTTTTATTTTTATTTTTTTAAAGGGGAAACATAGTTTATAGAAAAGAGTAAACTCATCATAGAAGGATTGCATTGCCATATTAATGTTCCCTTCGTTGTAAACGTCATTAAAAGATAGCTTGTCTAGGCAATTACGAAATTTATTCATATTTTCTAAGCTATAATCTCTTTTGTAAATGTAGTATGTCGCTGGTGTTTGTGGTTTACTATTTACAGGTATGTTCAGGATTTGTGAGGTATTATGGTCAGATAGTCCAAGTTCAATTAGAGAACTCGATGCATTATGTATATTACTTAAGATATGATCAGTACATGATTTTTGCCTTGTTGGCTCATTTATATGGACGGTTAGATTAAAGTTTTGTGTAGTTGCAATAAATTTTTTTGCCGTTGAATTACCCTTTAGGGTATCTATATTTAGGTCTCCAGCGATAATTAACTTTTTCTTTGAATTATTTAGAAGGTCAAAGAGTATTATGTCAAGTTTTTGCAAGAATAGATTTACGTCAGAATTTGGTGTCCTATATAAACAAATAACGGTTATATTACACTGTGGTATTTCCACTCCACAACATTCGAAAGTGTTGTCCACTGCATATTTCCCTTTTATAATTGGCAAATCGTTATATGAAATATTATCACCCAAGTATATACATACACCACCTCTATTTTTATTATTACTCCTACAGTAAAAGGAAGCAATTTTGTATCCCTTAATTCTTACATTTTGCATATTTCCTGAGCACAAGAAAGTTTTAGTAAAGCATAATATGTCTGGCTTTTGAGCTCCAGAATATAGTTCAGTAATTGTTACATTTATTAAATCTTGTTTTGAAAATAAGCCGGCAATATTTTGGTGCAATAATTGAATATATTGAGGAGTTTCATGTGTTATACATTTGTTAGCATTATTAACTATTTCGTTCGGTAAGTCTACAAATTTGTCAGTTTGAAATGAGAAAAAACTGTTTTGCAGTCTGAGGTTTGCTAACGACAGGGAAATAATAAGGCATTGTTCCTTTTTTAGGTTTCAAATCCTGAACCTCTAATGAATCATGTAGCTTATTATACTTACTATTAATGTTGTAATATGTTGAATAATTTTTCCATACATACTCGTATAGCTTTTTGCTTTTACAAAAATATTCATTGTCATAATCATATTTATCTATAGCATAATTTATATATTTACAGTTGACATACAAAATTGACGTTTTATTATAATGTTTTAGTGTAGGCTCGTTTTTTCGAAAATCTATATAAATACTAGATGAAAAATAATTGCAAAGACATTTTAGCATACTGTTCAGTTTGTTTTCGTTTAGCATTTTATTATGGTCTACCCTTAACACAAACACGGGACAAGGTAGGATTTTTAAAGCCGCACTAAGTTCTGATGATACTTCTGTAGGGTTTCTGTCGTGTTCGCCCACTGATAGAATAATCCGATCTTTTGTAGAATATTCAAATGTTTTACACGTTTTTAGGATTTCTTTTGTTGTTGCACCTGGTTTAATGAATGACATAACCCTGTACTTATCATATTGGGAATTTTGTCTTGATTTATTTAGTTTTTCTGCTAGATTTATACACTGTTCACCGCCTATTATGTATATAGTTTTTTTATTGTTTTCATGTTTTTCTGGCTTTGCTGTTGATAGCTCTATTATCTTTGAACACGGTTCAGTGTTTTCCAGGTCATCATTATTTCCCGACAATTGCTGATATTGAGTTGGCTTTAATAGGTGGTTATCGAGTGAGAAATCTGTCGAAATCAGAGAGGAAGAATGAACTTCTTTACATTTTTCTGCAGATAATAGTTCTTCGTCTAAATATGTGTGCTAGTTATGTTTCCAGTATTACAATTAAATGAAGTATTATTCTCTTTATTCAGATTCCTGTAATTGTCCTGTATTGATCGCCGTTTCTTTTTTCTCGCCGAGTTGATTTTTTTCTTCTCACAGCTACGTGGGTTTGTGCAAATACCTTTAAGAGCATTTATATGCTGGCTCTGACGAGAGATTATGCGTTTTAGATCAATATTCTCAAGCAAGATGTTGTCAAGTTCCTCTCTAGTGCTTTCCAGTTGTAGTTTTAATTCATAAATTTCTGTTTTTAATTCTTCATAATCAATATTTATTCCGGTAGATAGGTCTAAACTTTTATGAATTTCAGGTTCCGGTGAGTTTAAGGAAGAATTATTTAGTATTTCTGAATCCATGGACCTTGATATATATTGGTTTTTCTTCCTGAAGGTAATATTAGTTGATTCAAAAGACATATTTAATTTTTTCGTCGCAACCTGCCTCATTAGGTTTCTCCGTTGATCACTGCTTATACTTTAGGCGTGGAGAGACCGAAGGATAATTTCGCGGCGGCGGCTCACGTCCTAGTGGCTAAGCGGTCCGGCAGAGCGGTACGAAACTCCGATGCACCCGGGTTCAAACTTCTCGTGATTTGTGCCACAGCTGTTCGAAAATATTAGACCGGTTATATCAAAACTAAAATAAGTTGCCTATCAAGGCCGATAAGAACAAGAAAAAAATTCCTCATGAATACTTTCGTCACTAGCTATTAAATCGGATGGAGACGGTGTGGACGCAAAGTTATTAAGGTACAATAATTGGGATTACAGAGTATTTGCTGGGCTTGCCGTCCAGCAAGTTGAATTAGACTCAGACTTTAGACACAGATAAATGTAATTACAATATTTTAATTTCCGACTAGTGCATAGTGCATAGTGCATACTGCATAATGGGTCATTAGGGCACGTTCCGAGGATCGGGCACGAATTTCGTTGACGACCACATCATATTGTTTGTTTGGACAGCGAAATTTTGCGGCCGCGGATTATTGAATGGCTTAACTACTCAAGGTCGACGCGATAATCCGTAAAAGCCTTCGCGCTGCAATATGAAACCAGATATTTCATTGGCACCTTAGTAACGAAGGAAAGTCGTAATAGGATATAAAATTTCAAAGTGGCGATAGGCCATAGATCTATGGCCTAGTCGGCCGCAAGTTTACTTAGTGTCCATGATTCATTTCTTCAAAGGGAAATTCGAAAAAAATTAAGTACCTAATTTTATTACATAATTATAATGAGAATCGAGTACATAGTAGGTACTCTCCTTAAGTATTGAACATGTCTCACCAGTCATGTTGTATAGCTCATAGCACAAGAATATCTCGCACCATACATTGTTATATGGACACGTTCACACTTCACACTGTATTGTACTTATAAATTATAGCAATGTATGGTGCGCGTTATGAGCTATATAATATTATACTATATGCTATTATATTATAGCGTAGTCTGAAACCATTTATTATAGATTTACTATAGATGGTCCAATGTCAAGATTTAATAGTTAAATCGGTATAGTTCTGATCTTGGGTTAATTAATGATTATTATTATTAATATCTAGGATTCCATGAATTACCTTGTTACTACAATCATTTCTAAAGATCATAAACAAAACGTCTGTACTTCATCAATCATTAAAACTGTAAATATATTACGAATGTCAATATATATTAATTCATTAATCAGTAGCAAAGACATTAGTGAACTAGCAACATTATTTTTGGCTGAGATGCAACGAGTTATGAAGTGGTTATCACATCAGATTAAGATTTATTAAACAGGTATTTTGGCTTATATTATGGCTAACGGTTCTCAGTAGCCTTGCCATAATACTTATTTAATCTCTCAAACCCCAAGAGGTCGCATGCGACAGCGATAACAATAGATTCCAAGAATCCGCAATCGAGGTATTAAATAAAATCCTTTTTATCAAAAATATTTTATTCATTTTATGTATTGCACGAACTGAAAACTGCAATATCTAAAGCACAAAACTATGAGGAAATTGGCTTTCGCCGCCGGAAGGGATCGCCTTCACCTATATTTTGTCTCTCTCATTATGCATTCCCCGCACTTATAACTTATCAACAAGTCTGTTAATAAAATAATTATGATATCAGGATTCAGGGGTACACTTGGGCAAAGCTGCTGTCATAGGATCTACAAAAATTTATTACCCAAAAGGAAAGAGAAATAATAATAAAAATCATGTTGAGCAATTCAAGCGAAGCACTTTTACTACAAACTTAGGAGCTGTTAACAAGGTTTTAATATTCAAGTTATGATGACACAATAGACATAACTACCAGTAGTTCGACTGCAAAGAAACGGACAGGTTTCAATATCTGTCAAATTCGTCGGGTTTCACTAGGATTATGAATGATTATGAATGATGATATAATTTATTTTTAAATATTTAAAATAAAGATTTCAAAATTGAATTCTGACAATTTTAATCGCATGTGCCAAAATACAAACAACAATACGACCAAAGAGGAACACGTCCAGCAAATATGTCATCGTTTTAAATTCGTAGGTAACAAGTCAACAACCCAGCGACGATTTTCGTCATAATACGTCAAATTTAAAAATTTCAACATCAGTTCTAAGTCGACATACTCTATAATTCTGTCTACTCTGATGATGATATGGCATTATTGTCATTTCTCGCAGTGTTGCTCAAGTCTGAAACTTTCCCGCTTTGTCACACTTCGTCATAAAGTTTTCGACGTTAGACGACGTTATACACTATACATGTGAATATGACGCCACGTTGAAAGTGAAGCCTGGAGTCATATTAATTGTATCTACATGGACATCATGTTCAGATTTTTATGTTCCTCTCAGTGAACTTTAAACTACTGCTATTTTCAACATTTATATATTATTGTTTTAATGTGAAAAAAAATCACCTTATACGACTACTATACGTACTTATAGAAAAAGTTTTACACTATTTGCACTATTTGCATTCGTAATTAGTTTTCGATACGAGCCGGTGTAAAATGTGTTTGGAAAGCTTTTTCGAATTTCATCATAGAGAACTACCAACTACCACCAATTTTCCGCGGCGAACGGAATATCAGCGACAGAACTAATTACCTACTTCTGTCGCCACGTGTTATCTGCGCGGTTATACTAGTCAAAACAAAATAATGGCCACTCGTCTTTTTTGTCGTTGGAAGCGATTACTCTCTTTTATTGCATTGTTAAGTGGCTGACGCTTTATGTTGGTGTTAGCACATCTGATAACAAAGATTTTTTTAAGTATTGCACTTGTATATTTTTTAAGTGGATAGTATTGGACACTTTATTGTTACCACATGACTCTACCTGATTTTAAGACAGATTCAAAACTCATTTAAAATAAAGATTTCGTCAGGAGCAGTTAAAGTTTTGTTTAGCTAGTGCCTTAATTAACATTATAAGGATATTATGCCGAGGATTCGACGAAATATGGATTTATCAACCGTATCTAGGGTCGTAACATTACTGCAAGAAGGCCATTCACAGCGTTCTGTGGCGATGACGCTCGGTTTTTCTCGGCGAGCGATTTAGAATGCTTGAATTTGATTTTAAGAGATTGGGGCACTAACCAGAAGACCGGGATCTGGTAGAGCACGAGCAACCACCGCACAGGAGTACCGCTACGTGCGCTTGACGGCACGTAGAGAGCGCGCCGTCACAGCCCGCTCTTTACAAAACCGTCTGCAGCAGGCGAGGGGAACCAACGGCAGTGATCAAACGATTAGAAATTGGTTGCACGACGACCAGCAGTTTTTCAGAAGACGATTACTGCGGATCTCTTAACGAGTACTCATCGGGCAAACTGATTATCGTTCGCCAGGCAATATTTCGTATGGAATATGAGTGATTGGACTTGTGCTCACACTCCTGTGCTATATGAGATACAGCACCAAACCAAATATTGACTCAGGTTTGAAGGGGAGAAATATTCCAAAAGCGAAATAAAACTTTTACGTGATACAGGTTCAATCACGTTTGGAAAGATTAGAGAATACCTGTTAGTTAACGTACAAACGATGGTATAGACGAGCAGAGTGCCCTCGTTCTGAGAGTGCGGGATGGATCAAAAATTAATAATAAGTATAGAGTTTTTAAGGCCAACTTGTCCAGGACCCAGCTTACCGTGTGAAAATCTGTCTTACTAATCATACTAATCATTATATCATAAAAGGCATAAAAGACTTATTTAAAATTATCGCTGGGTTAGGAAGTTTCCAAAAATCTTTACTACCAAGCAAATGTCAACGAGTTGGTTACTAATAGTTTTGCCGGTTATTAATATTGGAAAACCATCACAAGGTACAATCTATAAGTAGCGCAAAACACACAAGTAATAGTTACTAAGTTTTTCAATTGCAAAGCGACTTAATTGCTCTTGATCTATCACATTAATAACTCACCGGCCAAACGGCCGTCGTCGTAGGTATCACCATTAATTAATCGCTACAAACTAAGTATTTAACTGTTTTCCTACAATTATAACTACTTCGTTTCCTATTTCCTGCGTTATTAGTAGTAGTAGTTAATAATTACTGGTGACAATGATACAGACATTAGCTACTAGTGTCGTACTAAACAAAGAAAGTCATATTAGAGAAAATTGCACTCGAGTAAATGTCCTCACTTTCATCTTTAAGCTATTTCCTAATGGCGACACTTATGAGCTGATAGATTCATGAAGTGCATCACCCATGAAGCTTATATTAAGAAGTTTTTTGAAGTGTGAGTCTCATGAAGATGTAACTTCGACGTCGCTCGTCGTTCGAATACTTCCAATCAAAAGTTTTCCTTTACTAGCTTTACACCATCCAGGCGCCGACTGCACTCGAGGTCGAGTCATACTGGACATAACATCGCCCTTTAAGTAAGCGACAAATGTTTCGAAACAAATTAGACAAATCGTCGAGTTAAACTCGAGCACCCAATGCACACGTTGCCATATTTTATATTTTAATGAGAATAGATGCAAGCTGCGCTTCAAGAGCCACATTTTACTTTGTTGCGATTAAGTACAACTGCACGTTGTACATTAACTTTTACACGAATAAATTAATCGAAAGGAGGTTCAGCACGACATGACATGTCGGCGGGCTGGCGCGGGTGGGCGCTGATAGCGTGCGGCGAAGGTCAAGGTTATTGCATCGTCAGCACGGATTCCAGTTACTCCATTACCCGCCTCGTGTAGTAAAAGGAATATATCGAGTTAACAAGGCGCCAAAGACACTGAGCCTACGCTCTTTGATCGGATACAACAGGTCACAAAGGACAGACGAGATAGACCATAACGGGATTAAACTAACCTTCATATTATTGAGTTCCATTTTCTAGACACGTTTTGTCAGGTGATGTTTTTAAAGTATGACAAAGGAAATTAAAATATTAAGTAGCTAATCATGTTATAAATTATTATGTTTTAAATATCTAGTGGAGTGCCTAGAGCGTAAAAATTATTTCGAAGAAAATCTGTATTTTATATGTCGCAGGGAAAAGAGGATATCAGGGATTTCACGATATCCCTAGGGATATCACGAACTCCCGGTAGATGCCGAATATTCTTGTTTGTTACGTCTTCTTACTAAAAATATCTAGTGATATGTCATTTCACTAAACTGAATCGAGTGAAACGTCAGAAAAGCGGACACCGCCGAATAAAAGTCAAGCCACGCATTTCTCTCGCTTGCTCTAGTATACACACGGGTACTTTGATAGGATCATCTAACATCTGAATCTGACAAGTAAGATGTTAGATGATCCATGCGTCGGATGGGCATGTAAAAAGTCGGTCCTGGGCCTGATCTCTCGCCGGTCGTGCCAGTCTTCCGTCCCACCGGGTTATGCGAGTAAAAGAATATAGAGATTGCTATTGTGTACTCCGCACACACTTGGGCACTATAAAATTACTCTTGGCCTGGTTTCAATGAAACCGGCCATCGTCGCCAAAACCAGAGTGGGAGTTATTATTATTATTATCACACGTGTAATGCAACTATAGCAGGTCTGAGGGGGCATCACCATATCTCTGAATCATACAGTTGAAACCAGCTGCGGGCTCTTCATCAGATACTTCAGACCTTTGATTTTTGACGTCAAATGAAGCGGCCGACCAAGTTGAATATTTTTTGTAAAGGTGGCATGTCGATCTCTAGTTTGGTTAGGCTCTTGTACAGGCACAGGTACTACAGGTACTCCAGCTCTTCGATTATCCTAGTTTTTACGGTTCAGTACCCAATGGGTTAGTCTGTCTGTCTGTCTCCAGGCTACACGAGCCGCGCCAGCTCGAGCGACGCATTTGTTTCACTCCCACTAGTGCCCGTGTCACGTGTGGGAACTAGAGCGAGCGAGAGAAATGAGTGACTCGATTTTTATTCGGCGGTATCCGCGTTTCTGACATTTCACTAGATTTAGTTTAGCGAAATGACATATCACTAGATATTTTTAGTAAGAAAACGTAATAAACAAGAATATTCGGCATCTACCGGGAGTTCGTGATATCCCTAGGGATATCGTGAAATCCCTGATATCCGCTTTTTCCTGCGACATATATATTCTTTTGGTTAGGTTTTAACACAGTAAAATTATTTTTTTTTTCATTGAGTACATTTGCTAAAACATACTTAAAGGAAAAAAATGCAAATTAGGTTAAGAACTGATATTTTTTGTATTCAGGTAATAGCATTTTCCAAACATAGGTCGTAGCATGCGTTTTTAGTATGTACGTCATACGTGAGATATTAATATGTAGCACCCAATTTTTTTTTCTGGCTTTAATTAGGAGGTTTATATATATTTCAAAGGCTAGAAAAAGCCTTTCATTTGTCGATGCTTCTAACGTTTTAGCTCTTACTTAAATAAATTCTCAACAAATGTAGAAAAACAATTTTGGTCTATTTTACACATTTTCTGGAGATATTAAAACGTTTTAAAGTACTTAAAACTCATCATTTCTCTAAAAATTAAATACGCATAATAAGTACGTGTAACATACTTTTAAAAAAGAAAGTTTGCTTTGCTAAGCTAAATAAAACTATAAGATTTTCGCAAATATTATAGTTTTTTTATAGATTAACGCTCGTCGTAACAAAGATAAAAGGATATAAAGGATTTCAGGGTCGTAAAAAAAGTATGTTACACGTACTTGTTACGTGCGTGTGTACAATTATATTGTGCGTATTTATTTTTTTAGAGAAATTATGAGTTTTAAGTACTTTCAACAATTACATGTGATCTGAGACATTTCTTATTTTCCTGCCCTAGGTGCGTAATGTACTATTTCTTGACTGGTTTTATGGTTTTATATGGTAAAATATTAATTTTCTCACCTCCGGGCGGAAAGCGTCAATTTTCTTCCCGCTGCTTGTTGACGCTTTCCGCCCGGAGGTGACAAAAATAGTATACACATTACACACCATGGGCACTGGGCAGTAAATAAGAAAGCCTCAGATCACAATATGTACAATTTAATTAAGTAACTAAAAAAATAAAAGCACAAAAAAATTTTTGGTAAACTTTTCAAGTTATAAAAGAAAATGACACCTCAAAAACAAAAATCCATTCACTATTACAATTTTCGGAGGTTACACCCCTGGCGACTCCGCTAATCATAATATTTGATATTTCAAATGTGCAATATGCTTTAAAAAATCGTGTACACGTTTAAATCTAAATGCATCTGAATTGTCTTGTTTGCATCATAATATAAGTTCGTCGAAGCTATGGGATGGGGTGGGGGGATGTTTGTAATATAATAATAAAATAAATAAAATAATGTTACGCAGTAAGTAGCCTGCGTCACAAAGTCCTGGAAACGTGCCGATACCGCTGACAGGGGCATAAGCGAAGGAGAATCCATTTAATGAACGTTACATATCCATTTTCCGTTGAAATAGTGCGCCCTTTTGATTAAGTCCAGGCAAAACTAGGTACGGACATTTCGTTGAAACACGGAGATTCAACAACATTTTGTACATTTTTCGAGCAAACGCAAAATGTATTTGGGGCGAGAGCATTTGTTTTACTACTGGTTGTTGGAAATGCGGATACGCATTGCGGGTTCACTGGTCGTTCCCGTGACGCGTACATTTTACTACTCGCTCGGGCGGGAGCATATAAAGGATGCTCCTGCAGTAAAAATATTTGCAAAACTAGATTTGCAGCAGCGTGCCAACTGCAAGTATTGCGATTTCCCTCCCTTCCATATCGCTGAATAGGAGGTAATAATGTCATAGGAAATTGTAGTACAGGAATCGAAGTCAGAGCTCTGCGTTCGTTATTTTATTTTGAAAGGGATATGAAATCCTTCGCACCATTCAAGCGCACGAAGAGTCCCGTACCGTTTATAGAGCAAAAATAGTTCAAAATTGTGTTTTTTGTACGGAAACCGCCCTTGAATATTAATTTTATTTTAATTTTATTATTAATTATTAAAGTAAACATAATATAATTGACGATTTTTTGAGCATCTCAAGTACATACTTAACTATCTAAGGCACTATAGGCTATAGCCATTATTGATATCAAGCAAAAAAGGCCAAAAAAATCATATGGGAGCCCCAGCATCAGAAATCATAGCGGCAATAGAAATACACAATCTGTAAAAATTTCGGAATTCTAGCTATAGCGGTTTTTGAGATATACAGCCTGGAAACAGACAGACGGACAGACAACGAAGTTTTGGTAATAGGATCCCGTTTTTAGGGTTCTGTACTTCTGTAGGTACCCAAAGGGTAAAAACGGGACCCTATTACTAAGACTTCGATGTCTCTCAGTCTGTCTGTCTGTCTGTATATCTTTCTGTTTGTCCTCAGGCTGTATCTCAAGAACGGTTGTAGCTAGACATCTGAAATTTTCACAGATTGTGTATTACTGTTGCCGCTATAACAACAAATACTAAAAACAAAATAAATTGAATATTTAAGGGGGGCTCCCATTCAACAAATGTGATTTTTTGCTATTTTTTGCTCAATATCAACAACAGAAATACATAGGCACTTGAAATATTCACGAAATACTCAGTTTTATTCGTACTTTAATAATTTATAATAAAATTTAAATAAATGAAATAATTAAGGCGGGCTCCCATACAAAAAACACAATTTTCAGCCTATTTTTGCTCTATTGTGGTACGGAAGCCCTTCGTGAGCGAGTCCAACTCGCACTTGGCCGATTTTTACCCTTTGGTACGAAACCGAAAAACCAGATTTCATAAAGGACATTTTTACATGATAGATTCCAACAATTTGCAAAGCTTTGTAAGGCACAATACATTAGCATAATTGTAAATCCTGTAACGATCGATAAAATCCCGTCTTTTGAGTTTTGGCTTAGCAGTCGCTTTGTGTCATTAGTGGCGTATGCATTACGCATATTGCCGCGATAAGCCCGATACTACAATGGGACTCGGCGCAGATAATATTGGCTTAGTGAGTAATGGGTGGTAATCGATATTGTTGAGGCAGATATTTTATATGGACAGGTGTGCGGGCGCTGGAACCTCGCCAGCCGAACGTGACTCGCGTGTGACGCTTATTTTTAACGTAACAGAAAAGGTGCCGCGCGTGCTCGATGTACTTTAGATTTGGCAAATGTATTTACCGAGATGGCTGATTTATATCGCCTCTGACAGCTGACCGTATTCGCGACCATGTTAGGTATCATCTCACTACCGTTGTCTCACTGAGCAAGTGAATTATTGTACAGCAGGGCAATCGCGCTAAATTTATTCAACTGAACCGCAAGTGAAACTCGGACGTTGATCGACTTTTGGAACGATTCGGTATCGCGCTAACGTTTTGACAGCTAGTTGAGACGTTACTGAACCTCAGCCCAAGCGCAAACGCTGTCAAAACAAAAAGTTGATACAATGCAACTTCTACTCGCACGTTTCTGAAACGTTTCTTATTTTGGTATGTTAAATTGACAAAAATCGATGGAAAAATATAACATAGGCTATATATATAATTAGTATAATATAATTATAGCTTATGTTATTTAAGCTTATGTTTCACTTCAAAGCTGTAAAATAAGACTACGGACTATGTTTTGTTATTTGAGTTTGTTAAAAAGTGAATTGAATTTTGACATTATTCTTTACGTAAATGTTTTCTGCGCCACAACAAACTTTTGTCACAACTCACAAGTCACTATTCAACACTTATATGGCGTATGTAAAATATAGTAAAACAATATTATGAATTCAACTACGTAAATTAAAAACTCCAAGTAATAATCATTCTCATCATTGATCATAACTGCCAAGTACCAAAACAACTTCACTCGTGTCATATTCATCCATATTATGTAAATAAACAATTTGTCAATTGACCAAATACTTAACTCATCGGAAAAAAATTGTTCATATTTAAGCTAATCAAAATTAAATCAGAAGGGCGCTGATTGATCCGCTGCATTGTCTGTCTAAAGGTCAAACGTTGCGCTTCGTTCGAGTTCCATCTAAGGTTGAGTTACGGTTGGAACAATAGCACGATTCTGAAATTTGCTGAGACGCAGCGGAACCGAACCGTAACTGAACCAAAACCAAAGCAGATGTGAACCTGAATTGAAACGTTTAAAAATAACGCGATTGCCCTGCAGTTAGCGTTACTTATTGGAGTCATTTACTGAGAGGTTTTTGTTTGGAATTGACATGGCACAAATTTGGAAATTGGGGAATATAATTAATTACTCAGAGTAACACATACAATTAAGGAAATGTTATGCATTCTCCATTATTCGAGGGCATGCTTTTCACTTCAGCCATACCCTCCGATATTAGAATATGCCATGGCAACGTCTGCGTTGCTGATGGCTGATTCGGACGTATGCACGCTGAATGATGCATAATGAACACTGATGCGGCCACTGTAGTTTCCAGATGGCTTTTTGACTGGTGGAAACTACATTAGGCTCAGCTCTATACTGTGATTTAAGGCTTGTAATAAACGAGTTGCTTTAAACTGGACAAGAAAGAACAACGTTTCTACAGTATAAAATTATCTGTGATAAGTTTTTTACACGTCTATAGCCCAATGCAATGGCTACTTGCAATGAAAAAAATTGGCACTATTTTCAAAGATCACAGACATCTTGATACATTGTTTTCTAATGTGAACGTTTAATTTTCCATCATCATTTTCCTGACTTTTCGGCACTTTAAATATTTTTTGTTCCACTTCTAAAATTTATACTGGCAGTACATTTGTTACGTCCTTTACGTATTTTTTTAAAGAATGTTCAAGCTTTTGTTTCTAGATATTCTGGTGATGTTGTTATATTTCTTCTTTAGTGGGTTACATTTTCTTGTAGTCGATTTTGATTTTCAACATAATATTATTTGATTGCCAGGATGGCCAGGATTTTCAAGGACACATTACATAAAAATGTAATGTGTCCTTGAAAATCCTGGCCATATAATTATAGGTATTTACACTGACAGCGTAGTCACTACTACACCAAGTAGTCTCGCACAACTGCAGTTGTGCGAGAACTGCGCAATTATGACGTTGTCAAATTTTTATAGGGCATGAAGAGCGTTAGACTTCAATTGTTTACATCTATTTCGCAACAAGTTACAAGTGGGAACATAACTGCAGATAATGATGAAAACAATAGTATTTACTACTTTACGTCCATTTTAGTGCACTTACAAGCAATATTCATTTTAGTGCACTTACTATTTAAAGCAGTACGCTATCACGGAACTCTGAATTATGTTTTCTTAACCCTCTGTTAAATTTGCTGTAAAACAGCCCCGGTAGGATATAGGGACGTCCCTGTTTTTAATACAGGATACAAGAGCGAGCACGCAACAGGATGTACATAATATTATGTATTGAGTGCGAACACAATGCAATGTTCTCCCATTGCATTGTGTTGTGCAAACCAACTGTTTGTGGAAAACGTCTGAGTATAAGTACGGCGAGCTTCACGGCGAAACATCTTATATATAAAATTCTCGTGTCACAATGTTAGTCCACGAACTCCTCCGAAACGGCTTTACTGATTTTTACCAAATTTTATATGCATATTCAGTAGGTCTGAGAATCGGCTACTGGGTACTTTATATATTGTTTTGTACATTTGTTGAATAAATAATAGTAAATTATTACAACTCGAGACTGATGGCGACCGTTGTTTGTGCGACGGGATAGCGATAGACGTTGCTATGGTAACATACTTATTTAGTCACTTCAAAAAAATTATGTCCCGGCAAAGCAACGTTTCCCGGGACAAGTAGTGTTTTTATAAATACGTCTTTGTAAAGCGTGCTCAAAGACAGGGCCAATGTGGATTATAAAATATCTAATGCAGCTATGGGTTCGGGATTAACATCACCATATTATCGTACATTGTCCTGGATGCATTACTATTATATTTTGTAAGAGAGTAACGAAGACATTAGTTTGGAGTGAAGTACATAAGTAAAGAAAGCTGATAATTAATTTGTTAAGCGTCAGTCTCGGAAGTCTGCCAAAAGCAACTACATATATGCATCGCTGATAGTATTATACATCAAGCAAAGGGTTGCTATGAAACACAATCTGCTTTCCACGTGATTGTAAACTACAAAGGGCCGTATAACGTAACAACATACAAAACTAACGCAATTAGCGTGTAAAACATATTTTATCCATTTTGTTTCAGCGGTCAATATGATTTTTTGGTTAAAATTATACAGTCTATTAGTTCCCTTGAGTCATGTGATAAATTCAGTATCTTTTTGAACCATTCAGTTTTTTAAGGGTTCCGTACCCAAAGGGTAAAAACGGGACCTTATTACTAAGACTTCTATGTCTGTCCGTCTGTCTGTCTGTTTTTCTATCTATCTCCAGGCCTTATAATATCTCAAGAACCGCTATAGCTAGACTTCTGAAGTTTTCACAAATTGTGTATTTCTGTTGCCGCTATAACATATTATAATGAAACTGTAGAAATGAAAATTCTGTACATGTCGAATTTTCATTATCTGATACGTTCAGTATATTGATGAAAACTTTTCAAATGTTAAAACGATAATTTTAAGCTTCTTGAACACCTACTTAATTAGAGTGTAATCGCTTAAAGTGGCATCTTAAAACAACAAGACGTGACCTTGAAACATCAGAGGGAAATCTCCAGTATTCTTCATAGGAATAATTAAGACAAGAGTTCGATTTGAAAAATGGCCAAATCTAAAGGATGAAACAAGTTGAGATTTGCCTCATTTGACATGCACGTTCATCATTCAGAACTACAGCACAGAATATAATATAATTACTACAGTGCAGTGTAGAGACTAGCGACCGCGATAAATCGAGGGGGTAGACATCCGACTGGCCCGTGAGAATCGTAATAATTTTTGATACGCATACGGCATAACGCATGTGATTGGCTGATGTCATAGTCGGGCACGTACGTGTCATGACATCACAGTCGCGGTTATTTTTACAATGACCGGGATGGGAGGGGGCGGGAGTGCGGGACGTTTAAAATCATTTAAGTGCCTAGGACCAACATTGCTGAAGTGACTACATAGCTAGACGAACAGCTCCCAGACAGAAATTATTTAACGTTATAAAATATTGTGTAACACGATAACATTTTATAACATCGTGTAACATACGCTACAACATGTCAAAAAATAAAAGTGTATTTTGTTATAAATTGTTAAAAAATGTTATACGAAAATGTCTCCTAACGTTATATAACTTCTGTCTGGGAGCACCTACAGACTGTTAGTCCAGCACGAATCGGCGCACGAGTACCGAAAACTATTCCACCTCAATTTTTTTATACGATCCTCTTCAAATTGCCCTCTCTCCAAAATCCTTAATTACACTTGTACTTTAATAATTAATAATAAAATTAAAATAAAGTAAATGTTTAATGTCCCATACAAAAAACTTGTCTACTTTTGGTAAGATAAAAAAAAAGATATAAAAAATGAAATCTTTTTAAATCTCTATTAACGATATTATTAAATAATGTATAGAGAATTAAAAAATATATATTATTTAGATATTATTATTTTTTTAAATATATTTTTCATGGGTCGAAATTACCCAAATTTAAGATTTTTCGAACCTTCAAAAATTCATATCTTTAAAAATATTAACTTTATTGTGAAAAGTCATAGGACCTTTTTATTGGTATTTCAATAAAGAATATAAAAAAAATTGTCCGGTTGAAAAATAACAATTCCTGGCAATTGTTTAAACAATATGGCACCGGGTTGCACCATGGCAACATGCATTTATATCATCAGGAGGGCAATTTGAAGAGGATCGCATAAAAAAATTGAGGTGGAATAGTTTTCGGTACTCGTGTACTCGTGCGCCGATTGGTGCTGGACTTTGTGGGGTAATTTATAATATAACTAGCGACCCCATTGAAAAAATTATTAAAATCAATAGCCTATGATCTACTTCTTATCTGTGCCAAATAACATAAAAATTGCTCCAGTAGTTCGCGAGATAATTTTGCCCCGTTTCAAATAATTTCCAACGTTTTATCCACATACTATTATATATTATATATATTTATTATTATTATTATTATACTCCTATTAGTCTTAGCGTAATAAAATATAGCCTATAGCCTTCCTCAATAAATGGGCTATCTAACACTGAAATAATTTTTCAAATCGAACCAGTCGTTCCTGAGATTAGCGCGTTCAAGTTAGCCCTTTCAAATAATTTTCCCCGTTTTTTCCACATTTTCCTCTATTTCTTCGCTCCTATTAGTCTTAGTGTAATAAAATATAGCCTATAGCCTTCCTCGATAAATGGGATATTTAACACTGAAAGAATTTTTCAAATCGGACCAGTAGTTCCTGAGATTAGCACGTTCAAATAAGCCTTTTCATATAATTTCCCCCGTTTTTTCCACATCTTCCTCTATTTCCACGCTCTTATTAGTCTTAGCGTGATAAAATATAGCCTATTACCTTCCTCGATAAATGGGCTATCTAACACTGAAAGAATCATTAAAATCCGTTGCGTAGTTTTAAAGATTAAAGGGAACAAAGGGACATGAGGGAAAAAAGCGACTTTGTTTTATAATAAGTATAGATTTATCCTCTCATCTGTCAAGAACTGACAAATTTGACAGTTCGTTTTTCGAAAATTTTTCAATTTCCAATTAATCTCATTAAACTGATCAAATTATATAAAGAAATTACCATGAAAGCTATATATAATTTTTATATAATTAGAAATTTTAATAAATAAGCTATTCGTCGCGAATAACACAAAGTTTTATGTTTGAAACAAAATACCAAATCGGTGGTCTGCAAAGTAGAAGAAGAACTAGAAGAACTTTTGAATTGTTAGGGTAAGGCGCCCATTTTGGGCGCTTGACAGATGAGCTAATATTATATGACTGGCTTATTTTTGTTAGCTTAATGAAAATAATATACATAGTAGGAGAATTATAGGCGAACAATTTATTATTATGTAAGCAGGGGAAAAAATTAACTAAATAATACTCGTACGTAGTAACTAATGCGTATTGCGTAGTAACTAATACGTAGACAATGGCATAAAAATTATACTTATGTATAACGCCACGCTACGCCTAGAATAAAAACAAAATATTCTCCGTCAGACATCAGACTTAAGTATGTTGCTAAGTTAACAAGTTTGCGTTAAATTAAATCGGCAGGCAGTTGAAAAGTATTGCCGTTCCATTGCGGGCACCGTCGTCCCTCAGTATCCGATAAAAGCTTTAGAACGGGAGTATAATATTTTCAATCACTTCATATCGATTTGATTGTCGGACATTTGATCATTTTATATTTCAAAGTTATCGTGCAAACTGCGATTTGCGAATAAAATATTTAAGTTAGAATTCAGATATTATGATAAGTTAATTTGATAAATAATAAAAATTATCTTAGATATCATATTATCATGAATTAAAATTACTATTGATTTGATATTTATATCTCGAGAGTGGAGACATAATTTCCAATGAACTTATTAATTATTATTATTATTGAGGATTTCCTTAAAATTGGTAATCTAGTAGAGTAGGTACAGCTCTCTCGACCTGTTAAAAGTGCTCGGCAATCATCATCAAATTTTTCACTCATCGTCTGTAATGCTATGTACTGACTTACGGTTTTGCTCGATAGTTTTACTCCAAATCGAATAATAATTACTGTGTGGACCGCAAAACTCACAACTGACAGCTCGAAGGCACGCATTGTGCCAGCTCGAAGGCTCGCATCGAGCCGGCTTGACGGAATGAAATATATCGATTTAGAGTAAAACTATCGAGCAATGCTGAATGTGTGGACGAAAGCCCGAGCCGCGGGTTTTGCTCGATGTTATTGCTCGATCGAGCAAAACCGTATGTGAGTACTTAGAATAAGCCATACAAATAGACTGTCGAGCACTCGAGGTGGCAAATGCTTAACTTTACTAACATGAAAATTGATTGATTTGAAAACGATAAAGCTGATCAGAGTTACGAGTTTACGACTCACTGCACTGAGTCTATTAAGCGCTATCGTGTAAGAACTGAGTGGAGAATATTTGCTTGTACCTACTCGCAAACAGTTTAAATGGGATAAAATCTCTTCGCCGGGAGCTGGGAGCGTGTACAATACCCGTTGTAACACCCAAACAACACCCAAAGCCCGCTGTACACAGTGCATTATTAACTAATGCACTGTGTACAATGGGCTTTGGGTAAATCGTGGAATAGAACAGTTTTAGCGGCTTAGCAGTGGTCAGCGTTGCACAACTTTGTGAAAAAGCGGCATAGGAACAGCCCAATGATAAAATTTCCGTGCTCCTAAATATCCCTATCCTCAAATGTTTTTTCTTTTAGATATCCCTATGTTTAAAATATCTATTCCTAAATAGACTTAATTTCAAATACATCTACTCCTTGATATTTATTGTTATCAAACAATTCCACTCTGGATATTACTATTTTCAAATGTATTTACTTTGATATGTATACACTCCAAAACATTTCTATTCCTAAATACTGCAACTCCTTAAAATTTGTATTGTAATTATTTGTACTGCGATTATAGGCCAGTCATTAAAGCCAAAACCCGAAAGAAATTAGTAACTTGATGAAATTTTAGGGGGTTGTTAAAGAAGGTAAAATAACTTACCGTGTGATTTTGCAGCGTTCTGGGGTGTACGGAAAGGGTTGAAAAGGGGTGAAAAAGGTTTTTTGTTAATAACATTGCGTAAAAAATTAGTAACACGCTGCAAATTTGGAATTAGGTTGTTCTTACCGTTTTGTAACGTGTATTAAATTTGCAGCGTTTTGCAACATACGGAACATTGTTTATTATTAAAAAACAATAAAATTTGTTAATAACAGGGGTAAAAAAATTAGAAACATGCTGCAAAATTGGAATTAGGTTTTTCTTACCGTTTTCTAACGTGTATTAAATTTGCAGCGTTTTGCAACATACGGAACATTGTTTATTATTATAAAACAATAAAATTTGTTAATATCAGGGGTAAAAAAAGTAGTTACTCGGTGTAAATTTAGAATTAAGTTGTTCTTACCGTTTTGTAAAGTGTATTAATTTTGCAGCGTTTTGCGACATACGGAACATTGTTTATTACTATATGAACAAATATTTCATTTAGTATTGATAACGGTAAAAACAACTTAATTATAAATTTGCAGCGTGTTACTACATTTTTTACCCTTGTTAGTAACAAATTTCATTGTTTTTGGCTTTAATGACTGGCCTATTAAATCTACTCCGAAATAGATTTATTCTAGAAAAAAACTTTCTTCTAAGAAATTTCTACTCTTGTGTTTGGTGGTGGTGGTGTTGTCTTACCAATTACAGAATGTTACCCACCAAACACAAGAGTAGAAATTTCTTAGAAGAAAGTTTTTTTCTAGAATAAATCTATTTCGGAGTAGATTTAATCGCAGTACAAATAATTACAATACAAATTTTTAGGAGTTGCAGTATTTAGGAGTACAAATATATATATGTAATAAAAAGTAATATCCAGAGTGGAATTGTTTGATAACAATAAATATCAAGGAGTAGATGTATTTGAAATTAAGTCTATTTAGGAATAGATATTTTAAACATAGGGATATCTAAAAGAAAAAACATTTGAGGATAGGGATATTTAGGAGCACGGAAATTTTATCATTGGGCTGTTCCTATGCCGAAAAAGCCTTTTACGGAAACCGGATGTTAGCTTTCCTTTTTACGAGACACCAGAATTGAATAAGCTCCATACACGTACTTCGGTTCTTTTCGGCGGGTTGGGGGTGAAGTTGTGCTGATATTTTTTCTTGACAATCCGAAAAAAAATTAAGTACTGTTTAAATCGAAAACGTAGTACATTACGCACCTAGGGCAGGAAAATAAGAAATGTCTCAGATTACATGTAATTGTTGGCCGAGGCGAAGCCTAAGTCAACAAACATGTGATCTGAGGCTTTCTTATTTACTGCCCATGGTGCGTATACTATTTATCTCATCGACGGAGGCGGAAAACGGCAACATCGGTAAGCGCAGCGGGAAGAAAGTTGACGTTTTCCGCCCGGAGGTGAGAAAAAATATTTCCTTATATTTTAGGATATTTATATCGTACTTATTGATGATTTTATGTCAGTTTGTATCTTATCTTATACTAGCGACCCGCCCCGGCGTCGCACGGGTATAAAATATATTATAGCCACTGAAAAAATTATTAAAATCGATAACCTATCACGATCCTTCATGTGGTCTACTTCTTATCTGTGCCAAATAACATAAAAATTAGTTACTAGTTCGCGAGATAAACCCTTTCAAATAATTTCCCCCGTTTTTTTCCACATTCTCCTATTAGTCGTAGCGTGATAAAATATAGCCTACAGCTTTCGTCAATAAATGGGATATCTAACACTGAAAGAATTTTTCAAATCGGACCGGTAGTTCCTGAGATTAGCGCGTTCAAGTTAGCCCTTTCAAATAATTTTCCCCGTTTTTTTTTCACATTTTCCTCTATTTTTTCGCTTCTATTAATCTTAGCGTGATAAAATCTAGCCTATAACCTTCCTCGATAAATGGGCTATCTAACACTGAAAGAATCATCAAAATCCGTTGCGTAGTTTTAAAGATTAAAGGGAACAAAGGGACATGAGGGAAAAAAGCGACTTTGTTTTATAATAAGTATAGATCTTTAAACGAGCAATTCTTGTATATAATATATATATATATATATATATATATATATATATATATATATATATATATATATATATATATATATATATATATATATATATATATATATATATATATATATATATATATGTATATATATAATTGGAATCTCGGAATCGGCTCCAACGATTTTCATGAAATTTAGTATATAGGGGGTTTCGGGGGCGATAAATCGATCTAGCTAGGAATCATTTTTAGAAAATGTCATTTTATTCGAGTTTTTTGAATACCGAGCGAAGCTCGGTCAAAATATAGCTAGTTATATCTTTAAACGAGCAATTCTTGTATATATATAATTGGAATCTCGGAATCGGCTCCAACGTTTTTTATGAAATTTAGTACGTAGGGTTTCAGGGGCGATAAGTCGATCTAGCTAGGAATCATTTTTAGAAAATGTCATGTTATTCGTGTTTTATCGAATACCGAGCAAAGCTTGGTAAATAGCTAGTTACTTGCCGGCAAAGTTCTAAATCCTTTATGCGGTCATAACAGAAGACTAAGCTGAATGTATCCCTAAACTGTGCAATTATCTCTGCCTGCGATGTATTCAGTCGAGATTAGATTTCAATCGCAGCTCTCTCGCTGTTGGATTAGCAATTACATCCCTGTCAAAACATCGATCCCAATCGAAAGGAGAGATTGGCAAGCACTTGCATGGCGCATAACATAATAGCTAACTTTATTCGCATTTCATATGGAAAAATTTGCTTCCATCATTTTGACGTTTCAACAGTTAAAAACAGGTAAAAACAGTTTAAAATGTTAAAATTTCGACGCATATATTTTTTTATGACTACATTCAAATGAAGACGAAAATCCGAGCTAGTTGGGAGTTCAAAATATTAGGGCCCACATCCAACACCATAATTTTTCATGCAACTAGTCTGTAATGAATTATTTACGAATACTTATCTAGTACCACAATCAATACGTCGCCGGTAATCTATACCAATATTATATAAAGCGGAAGAGTTTGTTTGTTTGAACGCGCTAATCTCAGGAACTACTGGTCCAATTTGAAAAATTCTTTCAGTGTTAGATAGGCCACTTATCGAGGAAGGCTTTAGGCTATATTTTATCACGCTAAGACTAATAGGAGCGAAGAAATAGAGGAAAACGTTGAAAAAACGGGGGAAATTATTTGAAAGGGCTTATTTGAACGCGCTAATCTCAGAAACTGCTGGTCCTGTTTGAAAAATTCTTTCAGTGTTAGAAATATTTTATCGAGGAAGGCTATAATAGGCTATATTTTATCACGCTAAGACTAATAGGAGCGAAAATATAGAGGAAAATGGGGAAAAAACGGGGGAAATTATTTGAAAGTATCACGAACTACTGGAGCAATTTTTATGTTATTTGACACAGATAAGAAGTAGATCACGTGAAGGATCATAGGCTATTTTTTGTGGACTAATTCGTCTGTGAAATATCTGATTTACGCGGGCGAAGCCGCGCGGAACGTCTAGTTAGTAATATTTATCATTCTAGGGATGGCACGATAACGGACAGATAGAGCAAACACAGTGCTTAGTATTTAATAAATCACTCGGTTCAAAGGAAACGCTCGCTAAGCCGAACACGTTAAACATTCACATCACTCTTAAAACCGATGTTTCCGAAATAGCTCATTGAAACTATAATGAGTATCACTGGAAAACTCAACGATAAACTATATTTAGGGACGTCATCACTTATACAGAACCCCTTACCTGTAAATAAAAATATCTACGTTATCGACATTAGATGTTTGTGATTCGTCCAAAAACTTTGTAATTAGTTCGGAATCTACTTAATTCAACAAGTTTTACGGTGGTCTGGATCGACGCAAATTGATGTTAACTTATCATAGAGTTTTCTTTTTAATGTAGTCACTCAATCGATATTTGACTGCAGTAATAGTCAATAGATATATTATACATTTTTTTATATCACCCGTATTAAATTATTTTTGGAGCGATTTGTTGCTTGAGATAAAAATATTGTATTATATTTTTTAAATCCGTCCCGGAAAATGCGTTTTTTAGTCACGTGACTAAAAACGCTGTGATTTCTATGATGACGTAGATTCCGCCTAAGATCGTACCGCTCCTTGGTGTTCGTTACTGTTTCTGGAGATTTTGAAGTGTTTTATCGCTCAGGATTGCTCAGGATACATATTATGTATATGGATACCAATTTTGAGAAAGTTGACAGCGGAAACCTACCAACAGTTTTGAAGGAATTTTTATAATGTTTGTACATTGAGGCACTGCACACCATTTATAGGAACAAATTTTTATAATTTTCACGGATATTATGACGTAGCACAAGATAAATAAAGCCAAAAGAAATCAAAACTATTAGAAATACCAACTAGCCTGAGAAAATTAAGAAATTCAAACCGAATAATTCGTGTAGTTTTGAAATTTGGTACAGTTGTTCCTAAAGGTGTCCAGATGAATATGCTAAAAGCCCCCGAGGGTGGGACCAGAGGTGGGGGAGGGGGGTAAAGGTCTCTTTTTCTAGGTTTTTGCTTGTAACTCGAAAAGTATTTATAATATCTCTTTAGTGAGTTCTACATTAATTATCTACATTAAATTTCCTATAGATTACGTCCAAATATTTTTACTGTACGATCATTACTTTTGAAAATACAGAGTATTAAAAGGGTACGCTCGCACTATTTTTCCATACAAACGTATTCCCCAATTTACTCCCTGGACAATGCGTTAAGACAAATGATTTCTATACAATATTATGATCTGTTAAGGCCATGTTCGATTTTTTCTAAATTTACTAATAAATAAAAAATATAACCCTTAGAAATTGCAAAAAAATAATGCCCCGTACCCCGCCAATCGACCGACCATAAAATAAATTTGAAAGATGTTTACGATAAAATAAAAACGTAGTGGTATAGACTCATTCTTCCTGTAGATATTTGAAAAGAATAAATTGAGATAGGATCAACTTTGAAGGAGGAATCACGGGAATACGTTACCTCGATTTACTGTATCTAGAGACAGATACAGTAAATCGGCGTAACGTAGTCCCCTGATTCCTCCTTCAAAATAGAGTCTATCTAATTTTATTAATTTTTTAATATTTTCAGGAAGAGTGGGTATTTTAATATATTTTTTAACAAAATATCCACAATATATACAGAAATAAACATTTTTAGGGTTCCTTTAGTATAAATAAATATCTTAAGGTAGTTTTCAGAACTTTGTCAAATAGCCTATTCACAACAACGATAGCTTCATCCTTCAAAAATTTTAAACTCGAGGAGACAGTATTGTGTACGTGTGTGTATATGGAATATCTGTATCGAAAGGACCAGTCTTATATTTAAAAAAGTGGAATTTCCTTAACATTTATTATCCATACTTCCATATACTTTGAGTCCCGGGAAAGGACGATAAATTTTATCCCGAAAAAATGTACGATTCACGCGCAATAAACTAATTTTGGCGCAACGGAGTTGCGGGCGTCATCTAGTTACTATATAATAAGCACAAGCTGGAAATACCGGTGATCAGACTTAGTAAAGTATTTTTATATCAGACTTACGGCCGTTCCCAATATTCGATCTATCTCTGGTTTATATATGGTTTATATCTGGTTTATATACATACTAGGTATAGAAAAAGCTCTCTATCTTTAATTTTTCTGTCCCAATATGTCTATCCAACTTAGGCAATCCTATCCGCGGTGCCCATGTATCGATGGGAGGGCCAACAGCTTACTAGAGTTAGATATTTATATGAAACTGACAGTTGACGCGTCCCAATAACAATATTATCTGTCACGGCCGTTCCCAATATTCGATTTATGGCTAAAGACAGACAGCTATCCTCGACCCATGATAAGCATCTATCTGTCTTTTGAAGCTGTCCCAATATTACAAATACGTGTTTGCTGTCTTCAGTTGACAGTAGATAAGCCGCCTGTCCGAACCCTCCCTGCGTTTCAAAGTACGCCGTAGCACAAGCAGTTCCAGTGAAGTCAAAATGTAAATTTTCTTCTGGATTAATTAGAGAATATTAAATAACTGTTAAATAACATTTAACTATATTAAGAGGCTACACTACAGAGCGGGGGCGTAAATAAAACACACGAGAGTCGAGGAGAACATTGCTCCCGAAACGCACCTCGCTTACCTAGCTCGGGCGAATGCCAATATAGTAAGCCGCTCCGATTCGCATGTTTTCTGTCTCACTTTTGCTATCGGAGACGGCTATTTTTCCCCTATTTTCCCCATTTTCCGTGAGCCAGGTAATTAAAACGCGTTTCGGGAGATTATTTATTCATCGTTCCACAATATGTACCTTAATCTAAGTATCACCACTTATATTTTAACGTAATTATAGCTAAGTAAACATAAAAGTTAATAGAATTTGCACATTTTTACACACAATTTTCTTAATATTTTCCAAACTACATATGTTACACAACTAATTTTTCCTGTATTTATTAGATAACTTATTAACTTATTAAATTAACTATATTTTACCTCTTAGGGAGCCACAGATTTAACGTAATTCACTTTTTAAAGTATATTTGTAAAAACACTGATTTGCACTGAGTCTATTTCTCACATTTCACTTTAATTAGTTTATATGCACTCACTATACGTTTTTCGGGAGCGAGGCCGCTGTCCTCAACACATAGCTTACAATCAGAGTGGTCCGAATGGAAATCAAGTTTTTTACAAACCTATGCCATTAAAGGTTGGTCAACAAGCAAGTATGCATTGTCTTTTAAGTATCAATCAGGCTCTTTGTTGGACTATGCTGTAAGAAAAGAAAAACTATTGCTAGAAGTAAGAAAAACAATTGATGAAGGGACATTAATTGATATAATAGCTGCGGGCTTGCCAGACTTAATAACAGACAGAATTAACAAGGAGGAGGTTGTGTACGTTAAAGATTTATTCAATGAACTGAGAAATTTAGAGCATCTAGTTTTAAAAAGAAGAATTTTCAAAAAGAGAGAAGATACTAAACCAAATATAATAAAAGAAAAGTGTAGCATTTGTGAAAAATTAAAAAAAGGTGTACGTTACCACTCGGAAGATTTATGTTGGTTTAATCCTAAGATAAATAATGAAAAGGATAAAAAGCAAATAAAACTCATCAATAATTCAGAGCTGGAATGTGAACTACAGTGTGAAGATCAAAAAAACTAACTGTGCCGCCATTAATTAAAGTAAAATTAGTTCTTAATAACAATATTGAGATATTTGGAATCTACGACTCTGGTTCTAATGTATCATTGATCAATTCAAGGTTATTGAGGATAAATAATAAAGATCCTAACTGTACCATTGGTACATTATCGTTGAAGGAGTAAATTAAACACAGAATACTGTATCACTGAACGCTCTAGTCTCGGCGGTGGCTCGGTAAGAAGTGGACGACAGCTCTGACAGTCTGGCGGCCATATTCTCCAAGCAACCACTCATAGGTAGTGCGGCCATCTTTATATATCAATATACTACACTAACTTTAGTAACAATGCTAATTTGAAAACAATTAATGGCGTTAAAAAAGCAAACGGCATAATCAAAGTTAATATAAACATTTTTGATATGGAAAAGGAAATGAATGTTTTTGTGGTGGACAAAAGGAATTTTGACTATGACTTTTTAATAGGACTAGACTGCATAAACAAATTTTACTTGTGTCAAGATGAAAATTTGAAAGTACATCAGAAACTGCCTGGTTCTAAAATTTAACAGTTTTTTGAAGAAAAAAATAATTCAAACATAATAAACTTTAATGAACACTTATGTGAAGAAAACTTTCAAATTTACATAAATCATCTAGATTTCAAGGATCAAGCACAGATTGAGGAGTTCATATCAAAATATAAATCTGTTTTTGCAAAAGATAAATATGACATAGGGAGAGTAACGGGTTATGAGGCACACATCGATTTACAAGTGGAAAAATATTGCAGTAAAAGACCATATCGTTGGACTATTCAAGATAAGAAGGAAATAGAAAAACAGGTTGCAAAGTTATTGGAAAAAAATATAATCGAGGAATCATATAGCCCTTTTTCAGCACCTGTTACACTCGCTTACAAAAGAGATGAAAATAAAAAGTCCAGATTATGCATAGATTTCCGAGAACTTAATAAGATAGTTGTTCCGCAATCGCAACCATTCCCTCTTATTGAAGACCTTATAGTGAAAACAAGAGACTGCAAATTTTTCTCTAAGCTAGATTTGAACTCCGCTTTCTGGTCCATACCATTGCGTGTTACTGACAGATACAAAACTGCATTCGTTACACAGGCAGGCCACTACCAATGGACCTGTTTGCCGTTCGGTCTAAAGACAGCACCGGCCATTTTTCAAAGAATAATGTGTAACATTATACGAAAAAATAAGCTAGGAGAATTTGCAGTAAGTTTTATAGACGACTTATTAGTATTTGCAAAAACATTTTAAAACCATATAAGACACCTAAAACAATTATTTGAAGCCATAAAAAATGAAGGCCTGAAACTCAAATTTTCTAAATGTATGTTTGCAGCACAATTAGTCAAATACTTGGGTCATATAATACAAAGTAACTCAGTCAGACCGCTGAAGGATAATTTGATATCAATACAAAATTTCCCAATTCCAAAAACACAGAAACAGATAAGGCAATTTTTAGGGAAAATAAACTTTTACCATAGCCTAGGATCCCTTCATAGAAGGACCTTCACCGAGCTGTTTACTGGATGAAAAGTATTTTATATTCAATTTCGTATAACTTTTTTTTTAACATTTCGCTGGTTTGGTTAATAGACAAATTCTATACCAATCGAAAGTATGGAGCCCGTAGAGTATGAAAACGTAAGGTTGTCTATTTTTTTCCTGTCACAACTCTTGGGTAGGCTCACTAGGCAGGTAAATCAATACTAGTACCGGTCTGGTTAATGCTTAATGCATATTCTATGGGCTTCATACTTTCGATTGGTATGGAATTTGTCTAATAACCAAACCAGAAAAATGTAAAAAAAAATTTTTTTATTTGTTTTTTTTTATTTTTTTATTCTGGACAGAAATTTTTTAGGCAACCCACTTGCAATTAATTTGTTGACATACGTAATTGAATATAAAATACTTTTCATCCAGTAAACAGCTCGGTGAAGATCCTTCTATGAAGGGATCCTAGGCTACCATAAGTATGTGCCAAATATAGCAATAAAACTAGAGCCTTTGCATAATCTTTTAAGAAAAGGACAAATATTTAACTGGACTGAAAAATGTCAACAGTCATTCGATGAAATGAAACAAATTTTATGTTTTCAACCAATATTAACAATCTTTGATCCTAATCTCCCTATTCACATATATACAGATGCCAGTATACAGGGACAGGGAGCAGTCTTGAAGCAGCCACAAGACAATAATGAAGAAAAACCTATTGCATACTTCTATAAAAGGTAAATGAAGTTCAAAAAAGGAAGAAAGCAATATATCTGGAATGCCTGGCGATTAAGGAAAGTGTTAAGTATTGGCAGCATTTATTGATAGGTAGAAAATTTACTGTATTTACTGACCACAAACCGTTAGAAACTATGAACATTAAATCAAGGACAGATGGGTGAACTTACATTCTATCTATCACAATATGATTTCCAAATTAAGTACTCGCCCGGTAGATATAACATTGAAGCTGATTGTCTGAGTAGAAACCCTGTCCTTGGACCAAATGAAAATCAATATGAACAATTAAAAATAGTAAACACAATAAAACTACAAGAAATCTTAGAAGATCAAGAAAAAAATGAAAATATACAGTGCAAGAAAGATAAATTAATATCAAAAGACAACATATATTATAAGAAAGTAAAGAACAAAGACAAAATAATTTTATCTGAAAAATTTAGCATACAATTCATAAATAAAATACATAAAGACATGGGTCACTTAGGAATTAGGCAGATGCAAAGTATGATTGGTTCATTGTATACAGCGGAGAACATCACAAAGAACATAAAAAGAATTTGTGAAAATTGCTTAGTGTGTTAAAATTTAGTTTGTTGTTATTTTTAGCAATATTCCGCGAAATAAACTTCCACCTTTAAGTAAATGAGTGAGTGTACGCATAGGCATGCGTACAGCACCTCCCTCCTCCCACACTGCCTATGCGTACACTCGCATGCAAGAACTTGCAAACACCACCACTACACAAGCAATAATGTTTGTTGCTTCGCGGAATATTGCTAAAAATAACAACAAACTAAATTTGAAGCTATGGATTTCCGCAAAGTAACGCCTGATTCCATTAACTATGCTTAGTGTGTAAAAAAAAACAAATCAAGAGGACAGAACAAATAAGGATTAATGTCACATTTGGGACCTGCCACAAAACCGTTTCAAATATGTTATAATAAAATTCATCGGTTACACGCGCAAAACGTAAATAGGTCAGTGGGTGGTGTTAAAGTCGAGGGTCGACGATTAAAGAAAGTCGACCTTATTGATACACATCAAGCTAAAAAACTAACAACGGCCGAGGCCTTGACCGAACCATTTCTCCGTGGAAGCCACCATTTAGTCACCCGCTGAATTATATTACAGAGCAAAGAGGAGTCAGATGGGGCTGATAACGCGCCGGAAACAACAAACAACTCAATCAAACGGATGTGTTGAAGCCCTATTATGCAAAACTAGACAAAACATACTTGAACAACAAAATACTAATTAATTCCGAACAAACTGCTGTACACGAACATTATGCGATTGTATTCGTAATTTTTAAGCTTACCACTAATATTTTTACAATTTCACAACGTTTTGTGTTCCCTTCGTGCTTTAATCGTTTTAGAAAAGTTATTGTTTCAATAACTATCTACAGTTCGACAAGGCTTTAAATGAATATACATATGTCAATGATGTCAATCGGCGCTGCTGGTAAAGGAGAACTGTCAAAAATTACGTTTTTGTATGATAGAAGCGTTAGTTCCTTTTCTCACCACGTTCATAAACAGCCTTGTCGAACTGTACTATTATATTGAACACTATTCGTCCAAATAGAGTTCGATTGGACGTCTCATTACAGCGTGACAAGTTACAACTTACACCCCACTCGGTGCGTTTCTTTTATTGATCCTTACGCCAAACGTGCTTATATTGAGGTTGATAAAGACCAAAGATAACATTTTAATCTACGAATAATAAAGTAAAAACCTATCAAGCCCCATAAGAGCACCGGCAGAGTAGACAGAATGACCGGTGATCGCGACAACAATAGAATAACATAAGATCTCCAAGAATCGGCGATCGAAGGATTAAAGAATGCAATTGAAGACATGGGAGAGCTTAAAACTATTAAAAACATACTTCAACAAAGAGAAATTAAAAATGTATCCGAGCAGCGAGCTTTTAAATTCTGTAACACAGATTCATTGCAAAAAATATAGAACTGCATGTATTTTTCCTTTTGAATGCCCTGTAAATTAACATGTTTCACGCAAAAGCGAGCATTCGATATATAATTTAACAAATTTTATATAATTTTTTACCAAGCAAAGGACAATACGCTCAGTACTTTTCTTAGGGTTAAGCATGCATGTTACGTCCGCGTCGTAAACGCGAGAAGTTTTCACAGAAACTAAACAATGTATCATCAGAGCCTCGATGGTCGTCTGTGCAAAAGCAACAAAATAGTTACAGTTTTTCTGTAACTTGTAGTGTCTGTTTGATGATAATATTGTGACATATTATTAAATAATTTGCTTTAACTTCATATCTTTATGCAAACAAGCAAAACTTCTAATAAGTTTAGCACTCGGAAAGCCTGCTGCGAATTGCGATGCTTCGCGGCGCCAACGAAAAGCAATGACATCATAATTTATACAAATTAGATGAGGATATTTTTATATTCATACGTAGTTCATAGATTATTTTTCCGAGAATTGATTGGTTTTACTTTCATCGTTTTCTATTAAGATTCAATGTTCTATTATATATAGAGATAACATTGAATCTTAACAACATATTTCTGTTAAACAACATACATATTTCTTAAACAAATTTCTGTTACAACTTTATTGAGGCTACTCTCACGTCTGCAGCTATGAGGTTTATTAGTCTGAAAGAGCCCAGAATCCCGGAAGTAGAGACAGGTTACATGAGACACTGTTCGCCAGTATTATGTCATATTTTAACAGCGTTTTGATTATATTAAATTGCCATGTTTATTTCATTGCTATCCTACTTTAACAAACTTTATGAAGAGATGTATTTCAGGAAGCTATAGAAGTAGCTTTCGCATATTAGGTTTCGCTAATCTGAAAATAATTTTATTTGAAAAATAAATGTCCTTTGGAACCCGTACATTCAATATTAGCCGTATAGATTTCCTAAAAGATGTAATGTAGCAATATATTTCTTAGCAGTCGAGTAAAAAGGAACTCATAAAGTAAGTACGACATACTAAACGGATCTCACTTTCTATACCGCAGTAAATGAGCTCTTTATAAGGAGGCAATACTTTCTACACAACTAGCCAGGCAAGTGGCACTTGTACAAAACACAGTTTTAAACTATCATTCAGACATACATTTGGCGTTAGAAAAAATATGAGTAACAGTTTAATTTAACTTTGACACTTTGCACGGGAATAAAAATACTCGCATTTTGCGGATATCTATTAGTTCGGTCACATAACTGCCTGGCGCCTTTCATACAGGCTCCACCATTCCACAAAATTTTAACAAGGAATCATTTGGGCTCGTTTGTTCGATCCGCCTTCTGCCGGAACGGACGAGCCAGTAATATGTAACAGTACAATAATTCGGTAGACGCTATATAAAATGTACGTTTTTGTGCGATTTACTGCCAAGCGCCTGTATGGGATTCTCCTAGTTGCAGAGTTATGTTTGCTCTCTTAGATTTTCGCAAATAAAAGTTCTACAAGGTTAACAGAACCTAAGTTCGATGTTTGTGTAACATGACACAGATCATGCAGAAAACAAGATTTTCAGTACTATTATTGATTCTCAGAGGTCATCTCCGACATTACGAATTTCGCATGGGCTTCCTGTTGCCAAGATGGCGAACACTGATATACTGTAAGATTAATAATAAAATGTAGCAGATGAAAATGAAGTTGGTTGGGCGTAAAAATAACTAGATTTATCGATAAGACAAGGTCGTTTTCTCTGGATGGATTTAAGACAAACACCTCAAGTTCATTTCCTTTATGCTCCTTAATTGGGATGATGACAAGGTCAAAGATTAGCGAATTTTGTTAACCTTTAACTATGGACGCGCGGTCTCACAGACCGCTCGCACCCTGCTAGAATCGCATCTACCCTACTTTCCCTTAAGCTTCACACTTGCGGCGCTCAGTAGCTTCAGTTTTAGTTGCAAAACGAATTCTGAAGCAAAAAAATTAGACGCCGATTGTAAGTTAGCATAGTTATTTCGTTTCGAACTTCGAGCGCGGTCTGTGAGACCGCATGTCCATGCTTCCCAATTCCCATACAAAGAATATTGTTTGTGTTTTCGATAGTGCTCAATCAATGTCTGAATAAAATGTCTTGAAATAACTTCCACTTACTTTTTTTAACGAAATACTTCGTTATTATACATAAAAAACTTGGAATCGGTCAAACAATAAACATATTGCACTGAAAAGTTCTGAAAAGGAAAAAAAATGAGTCTAGGAGAGGTAATATTTAGGAAATCAAATTTTTTCAGGAAAAAATCGGTTGGATCGGTCTAGATAACAAAAATAACGACTAACCACAATTTTTTAAATTATATTTAAGCTATAATTATGTTTGTGGTGGCCTTAACCATGTGAAATGACTGTCAATAATTTTGTCCATGTTTGACCTAAGTATGTCAAAATTTTTATGTTATATGCTCAGGAGTTTAAATTTCAATGTTTATATTTGGTGTGGCTTATATTAATAGATTATTGAGACAAAAAGTTTAAAAACTTATGTTTCTTTTATAAAAATTTCATTTTTTCGTAACAGGTGAATAAAAGTCTTAAAATCGTCTTTTTTTGCTTTACATGCTTAATTTTACAATATAATTTATAATTTTGGATATTTAACCCATACATTCCCTAAATCAATTGTGTGTTAAGTAATTTGAGCGAAAATAATACAAAAAAACTTTTAATTATTTAAAAAACAGATGAAAATATGCGCGGTCTGTCAGACCCCATGTCCATAAGTATGTTACAACTTTTAGATGTCCATAGTTAAAGGTTAATAAAATAAAGGAATAACGGTAAAAAATAAGTGTTTCCAAAATTTCAGCTTGATAGCATTTGTATTTTTTTTCGTTATGCGCCTTCAAAGTTGGATTTTAAAGTCGAATTTTTTTTCAATTAAATTTCTTAATATTTGTATACCATTCGATAACTTATGTAATTTAAGCAACTTTTATTATGAAACCACTTTCATAAACGCAATAATTAATATAGCTATCGAACAAAGTTCTCCCTCGATGCCTACAAGTAACTCTAAGCACAGAATATTATATATTAGTTGTACCAAAAGAATTCCCACTGGCGAAACCCGTTTAAAGAATTAACGACTCATGCCACGATACTATAAAGTTCAAATTCCGACCGCGCAGTGCTAGGTGCCTACAATTATATTTGCCTACATCTCCGCTCTCTTTCTATGGCATAACTCGTACCTTTTCTTAAGAAATCAGGGTTGTCTGTTTTTAAAAATAATATTATAATCTTTATATTTAATTAACTACATTTTATTTAACTCGAAATAATCTAAGATAATATTATGTCTTAGTACTATGTAGATTTAACTATCATAAATTCGCGTGTAACTAGTTACGCGTACTTAGATTCGATAGGTACCGTATCTTAATTGAAGAGGTGAGTGGAAGAATGAGTTAAGTAACGTTTTTGAAAATTTACGTTTTTTTGCATAAATGTAGCTTTTAGGACTTGGAAAATGATTTGCAACAAAAAAATTTGAATTTTACGTATACTTACAAAGTTAGCCAGATGATGAAGCAGGTAAGTTACAAGGTTCGTCCAAATGACTATGCAAGAAGCGGGTAACAGCAATTATATTATGTGTTGTATTACGGGAGATCGCTTGAATATTTTACTTTTTTAAGCAATATGTCGACTTTTTTTTTATTCTATTGGTCCAAGGTGGTCAAAGGCATAGGATATTATATAGAACTAGCTTTTTCCCGCGGCTTCGCTCGCGTTAAAATGTATTATTAATATTATTATATACAAACTTTGATCCCGTATTTTAACCCCTTGGAGGTAGAATTGATAAAAAATCTTTCTTAGCGGATGCCTACGTCATAACATCTACCTGCATGCCAAATTTCAGCCCGATCCGTCCAGTGGTTTGGGCTGTGCGTTGATAGATCACCATGTCAGTCAGTCACCTTTGAGTTTTATATATATTTATAGATAGATGTACACATTATTCAGATAAAAAAGTACTTACTAAGTACAACTGTATTTTTTTAACAAGATTTGAATGCACAATCCTTTAAAGTTTAAAGAGTGGGTATTCCCGGGTAAATTTTAGGTATACATATAGAATGTACACATTATTCAGATAAAAAAGTAGTAGAGTAGTTGATTAGTTCAAATTCGGGGAGGGGGTAGCCGAGGTGTTGCCTTTGATTTTAGAAGAAACCCCGTTCCTCTAGGCCTATTGGGAGCGGAGTTATGGCTACTTTAGAAAGATGTTTGACAGTTGCCGAGCTGTCAATGTCAAAGTTTGAATGCTTGTAACTCGGCAACTATTTGTCCTGGATATGGGTTTCTTCGGCTTGATCTTCCTGGACTTTTCTCCTCTATTCGATTCTGGCCTTAGAATTGAGAAAAAAATATTGATGTCTCTGATTTTGTTCAAATTCAGGGAGGGGGTAGCCGAGGTGTTGGTGTGTTGTGTTATAAGAAACCCCGTTCCTCTAGGCCTATTGGAAGCGGAGTTATGGCCGCTTTTGTTCGACGTTTGACAGTTGCCGAGCTGTCAATGTCAAAGTTTGAGTGCTTATAACTTGGCAACTGTTTGTCCTGGATATGGGGTACTTCGGCTTGTTCTTCCTGAATTTTTCCCCTCTATACGATCCTGGCCTCAAAATTGAGATTTTTTTTCGTAAAATTCCTTAAATGGGCCCTCACTCAGGGGGTCCAGGACCAGGGTTATGAGCCGTGGGGTTTTCTTCCAGGGGGGGGGAAGGCAAGTTTCACGAGAGTGATGTTGGTGAAGTCTTGAAAGTTTGCTTGCCCGAAGGTACTTGTGCGGTACCCTCGCTGTTCTCCTGAATATGAAAATAGTTGTCGCCCTCATTACCTTATTACTCGGTAATAGTTTGTATACTCATCAAAATTTAAAAAAAAACTCCTTAACTATATCATCCTCATAAATTTTTTTTGACATAATTAGATGTCTTCCACTATACTTACAATACTTTTAATAGTAATGTAATGGACAAATTTTACATTACTCATTCTTTGCATTTAATGGACAATGAAGGTCCGATAATGGCTCATTACTTAGTCAATGTAAGATACTCCATTACTATTTTTTTTTTGTAATGAGTAATGTGAATATTCACATTACTAATTACTTTTTTTAATGTGTAATGGAGGACCACACATTACACATTAATCGTTTACTGAGTAATGGATACCAAATAAATTTCCAAAGTATAATCCAAATTTCTTTTTGGCCTGTCTGTTTGGCCGTGAGTTTCTTGTCTTTTCAATTGAGTTTTGTTTCATCTCAATAAAAAAAAGTGATTTATGTTTATTGTTTACTTCATGCATGACAGTCTTTACAGATTTTGTCTATACTAATATTATAAAGAGGTAAACTTTGTTTGTTTGTTTGTTTAGTTGTAAAAAATCTTGATTTTTTTTTGGACTACATTTAAACGCATTTATTTTACTCATGCTATTAATCTTTATCAAAATGAATTATTTCATCACTAAGTACAGTTTATGTAGATAATATTTGGTCTTTAAATGATTAAAATTGGACGTTTGGTTTAGAAGTTCTGGCGAAATTAAAAATTGCGATTTGCGCCCGTTTTGAAGTAGGCGCTACCAAGGCGGGGGTGCGCAGTAGCGAAGATTATGACCGGCCCTGCAGCTGGTGAATTGGCTCATATACCAAGAATACCAATGATCCCTACTGATTTGCCTATACCCTTCAAAAGGCTCCAATTTCCTGTAAAAAATTATTTAGCACTAACGATAAATATTATGTAAATCCCAGGGCCAAACATTCAAATTAGTAGGAATAGATTTACGAAAAGAATGTTTTGCTCTATCACGAGTCGGGGCTCCCGACCATCAGTATATTTTGTTACCTGAAAATAACTTAACGTCAATTAATGTTGTTTATAGAAAAGCTCTACAATAATCGCTTTAGTTATCTATCCTAAAACAACGGGTTGCACTCCGGGACTACCGTCAAACTTCACCTACAGGTAGGCGAAAGATAGTCAGAGGTGAAAACTTATTATTAAGTAATAACATTTAAATATTCTCATCATTAACAACTTTAACATCCACAGAAAGACAATCTGTGCAGTCTGCGGAAAATGACTGCGTCGTCGATGTTTCTATGAATTGATCTGGGAATCATTTTGCTGGCCGTGTCTTTCCTGGGTAGGCTTTTTGCAGCGGTAACCGACATCCACGCGGGCGGGGCCGCGGGCGACCGCTATCTATACATATGTATAGTAAAACTGTAGAAATGAAAATTCTAAGATATTCAAAAAATAATAAGCGAGGGGTGTCACTACATCGCTATAGAAGCCAAAAATGTAGTTAGTTTTTTGTCTGTCTGTCTGTCTGTATGTTTGTTCCACCATCACACGAAAACTACTGATCCGATTTGAATACGGTTTTCGCAGATATATTTGCCTTTTTCCAACTTAACATCTGGTGTATAAAATTTTTTTCCCCCACACCTCTAAAGGGACGAAAGAGGGGGTCAGATTTTGTATAAGACTTTTGCTTTAACACGAAAACTACTGATCCGATTTGCATACGGTTTTCACAGATATATTTGTCTTCTTCCGAGTCAATATCTGGTGACTAAAAATCCCCCCCCCCCCCCCCCCCCCCCCTCTAAGTGAACCAAAGAGGGGGTCAGATTTTGTATCAAACTTTTTTCTTTAATGGACTTACTTTGACATATTATTAACTGTTTTTTCCAACTTAACATCTGGTGTATACAATTTTTCGCCCCACCCCTCTTAGGGGACAAAAGAGGGGGTAAGAATTTGTATCAACAACGTTTGCCGGGACAGCTAGTTGCATATAAAAGTGTGGAACCGAATAACTTCACATTTTTCTTAATTTATCCTAGAATGGAGATTTTTTTATATATTTTTAACATAATATTAAAAACGGAAGATATTTACACCTCCTGATACAATTAACAAAAGCCTTTACTTGATTTGTGATGAGAAATCATAAAAAGTTTTTTCAAAACTTTGAACGCGATTTACTCGAAATTCGAAATGTGTTACTTGTTCGATTCTTCCACCCATGTCTTTAATTATTGAAACCGGTCTTATATTACCTACTTAAAGTGTTTGTATAACTTAGTTATTTTTGTAAACAAATGAGGTTTCGAATAGTACGCATCACGAAATATAATAGCAAAGACGCGACACCAACCAACGATGCTTACTATTAGTAATAACTAATACCTAACCTTATTAATTAATGTGCTTTTTTGACAATGTAATACCTTCATTAATTTTACGTCTACGAAGGTAACCCAACTAATATATTCTACTTCAACTAGTATTAAAAACTATTTAAATCATAAGTAATCGTAATTTGACTCTATAATAAATTGTACAAAATTTAAATCTATAATAAATAATAATAAAACAATTTAAAAAAGTTATTTACTCTCATCGTCCTTAGGGAGCTTAAAGAAAGTTAAATTTGGTTCACATTCCGTGTTAAGAGTTAAGACAGTTAAACACCGCGCAATATTTCTTTGCCCTTTTATTATTGTCCATTGTGATCAAATTAATTTATCAATTCTGTGACAGTGAATGAATAAGTACGCAGGTAGGCATGCAACGATCAACTAAAAAACTCGTGCGCGCGCGTCACCGCTCGCCTGTGAGTCCCTACTGAAGTGCCCCCCTAGAGGGGTACTTACAGTTCGATGCCTACAGGCGCGAGTGGGACAGGCCTGCTCTAAGGTGACGTCATAATCGAGTCGCATTTTGTATGGAGCGTTTCGGGCAGGTCTATTTTATGAGATTTTTAAATTGTCATAACTTGGTGAATTTTTAACCTACAGGAGTCATTCTTTCACCGATGTTTCTAGTTTTGACAGGTCTTTCAATTACCAATAAGAAAAAAAAATTGTCATCATGCCCATTCTAAGCGTGATCTTTTAAAAAGTTCAGCAGTTCCAAAACAAGACGACCCTTAGTTCGAATACGCTGACATTTACTCATGTACTCAAAAGAGAAGGAGAAAGGACAGTCAACACGCAGGTTTCGATTATCAATACTATTTTCGTCAAGACTATAGCAGCTATCAGTAAAGCTATCAGTCTTCTCCGATTCGGATGATGTAAGCGTAGGCGATGTCGGAATTTGGACGCCATGTTTAAATTACATCGACTTATCACAACATGTCAACTGTAATCTAAGCTGCGTAGCATCAGAAGTGGGATTTGACGAGAACCTCAACAATTCGTGGCTGTGTAGGTTCAAGATTGATTGACTGAAGGAATACAATATCACTAACGATAAAAGTTAGCAACTGTTTATGATTTGAAGAAGTTTAATATAATAGCTACTGGCTACTAATATTAAAAATGCCAAAATGTGTCTTAGATATTGATTGTGATAACTGATTTGATATTTTAATTCCCAGGAAACGATGTAACTAATAAGTAATAATATACATATAATTATAGTTTTTATGACAGAAAATTTTACTGTTCCAGCGCACAGTGTACTAAGCAGTCGGAGATTCAGGATTCAGGTCGGAGTTTTCTTCCGTTTTGTATGATCTTTAAAGTGTTGAATGCATGTAAAAATCCGCGTGTCACTTCACTATATTAGTTAGACGTTCCAACATTCACTAAGCTCTAGCTTATTACTTATTAGACATAATTAACCCGTTTATTCCCGTGGTGCTTCCCTTTTAGTTCTTTGGCTTTCGTTCTTTGCAACTTTGTGCTGCCTCCCGCTTTGTGTGCGGAGATAATATAATTTACTTTCCACTTCTAGTACTTCTTAATTTCTCGCGGTAATACTATAGTCCCACGGTCGCTTTTTTCATTCGGAAAAGTCAATATGTATCATTTATGCTACAAAAATTATTTCCTCCTTAGTTTTTTTTCTAGAAAGCCGTTTAAAAGTGGCACCCGGAAATAACTTCAAATTAAAGGTTTACGTACTGTCTACGCTCACAAATATTACACTTTTTTATTACCTAGTATTAAGTATCACTCATCATCGTCATCATCATCATCATAATTATTATTCATTTGATATCATCTGTGCAAGCAGTGCCTAAGCCTTCTTATAGACATGAAGAGTGTCCTAATGGTAATCCTCAAGGTATGTTGAAGTTTATGAAGTAAGTATAGCCTAAAGTCTAAACCAAGGGTTCCCAAAGTGTGCGCCGCGGCGGCGCGTGGAAAGGCAAGAGGGGCGCCGTGAGTCGATCCTCCATCATTATCCGGAACCAGAAAAAATATAAAATAAAATAACAATTTTTATTATGTAAGTCTAGATGATCAAATATTTGTCAACTATCGTTTACCTGCTCAACATAACGATAATCATTAAAGGTGTTTATTTATCTACATATATAAAACTCAAAAGTGACTGACTGACATGGTGATCTATCAACGCACAGCCCAAACCACTAGACGGATCGGGCTGAAATTTTGCATGCAGGTAGATGTTATGACGTAGGCATCCGCTAAGAAAGGATTTTGATAAATTCCAACCCCAAGGGGTTAAAATAGGGGATGAAAGTTTGTATATAATAATACTTCTTAACGCGAGCGAAGCCGCGGGCAAAAGCTCGTGTTACATATTTTTCTAGTAGCATAGGGCGCCGTAACAAAATATATATTGGGAACCCCAGCGGGGCTAAACTGGTCACATTTAGCAATAATTCCTCTCAATCAATTCAGCAAATGAATTGTCAAAACTGTCAAACTGACGAATGTCAAATTACTAGTACGAACTACGAATTACTAGATACTATGTATTGCAAGCAGAGTGACCATTTTGAGATTTTTAATAAAATGAATCATATATTATGATTTATATTATGACTAGATGATGCCCGCAACTCCGTTGCGCCAAAACTCGTTTACCGCGCGGGGACCGTATATTTTTGCGGAACAAAAAGTATTCTATGTCCTTTCCCAGGACCCAAAGTATCTCTATGCCAATTTTCAGCAAAATCGGTTCAGCGGTTTGGGCGTGAAGAGGTAACAGACAGACAGACAGACAGACACACTTTCGGATTTATAATACAATATTAGTATAATAATAATAATAAAATAAGTTTATTTCTCCCACAACAAGTACACAGAAAAAATGAAAACAGAATACAAAAATATGACAAACATTTTAGACTTGCAGTGTGGGAGACAGGAGCCCAAACTAGGTTACCCTGTGCCTTGGGACTCCTGGCTCCCCCTCTCCAGTTACTCTATAAGATCAACCTCCTTTTCCGTGGTGGAGAAAAGTACAAGTGAATCACAGCAGGATTTTATTGGATTATCATTTACCGCAATTGTTGATAATGTAGTATGGATTCTCCAAAGGAACCATTTAATAGCCTCGCTGCCGCTGGTCTAAGCCAAGAGATGAATTATTATTACAGAATTTTACAATTTTTAGGGTTCCGTACCCAAAGGGTAAAAACGGGACCCTATTACTGAGACTTAGATGTCTGTCCGTCTGTCTGTCCGTCTGTCTCCAGGCTGTAACTCAAGAACGGAAATAGCTAGAGAGTTGAAATTTTCACAGATTATGTATTTCTGTTGCCGCTATAACAACAAATACTAAAAACAAAATAAATTAAATATTTAAGGGGGGCCTATACGTAAACAAAATTACGTTTGTTGTATGGGGCCCATACAACAAACGTAATATTTCAAACATTTTTTGCTCGATATCAACGATGACAACAAGTAGGCACTTAAAATTTTCACAAAAGCCTTAATTATGTGTGTACTTTAATAATTAAAAATAATATTTAAATAAAATGATAATTTAAGGGGGGCTCCCATACAAAAAACGCAATTTTTGGCCTATTTTTGCTCTATAATGGTACGGAACCCTTCATGCGCGAGTTCGACTGGCACTTGGTCGATTATTATTTGATACTTACTAATAAATAATAATATTTATTTTGATATTTACTGATTAATCAGTACAATACTCAGGTACTCAAAAATTCGCAATTTAATTGTGAATTAACTATTGCATATAATATGTAAGTACTGTATAATTATATAGTTTGGCCATGGAGTAAATAGTTTGGCTCAATAGATTAAATATAAAGTTTTTACCAATCTTAACAATACACAGCTGAGACAAGACAAAAGGGTGTACATAGTTTATTTTAATCTAAATTAAAAATAAATATATACTCAACTAAATTACTGTGCTTGTATTGTATGGTTATTATGTGACATATTTAAAATATACCGCTTGGGAACGAAAGCGTTATAGCTGCCATACTTGATACTGAGCTTTGTTTCATCAACAATAAAAAATAAATACAAAACTCAAGCTTGCTTTGCTTTGAACATGTAAACAAATTATTTATGAATTTGATAATTCGCTTAATTATTTTATATTAATAATTTATAATATAATTACTTATATAATATATATTTTTTTATTTTACTTTTTATTAGAGGAAATTTATCTTAATCAACTTAGAGCAGAGAAGCACAACTTTATATTCCCTTAACGTTAATCAAAATTCCCTGCTCCAATATGAAATACAACAGGTACATTTATTAATCCTTCGATCGGGGATTCTAGGAAATGCTATTGTATTCTTTTGTTGTCGCAATCACTGGTGCTCGCTTGATGGGTTAATATTAATAATTAATATGATGATCACTTTGATGATGACAATCATGATGATGATATAATTCATATTAAGTACGAGCTTTTGCCTGCGGCTTCGCTCGCGTTAAGAAGTATTATTATATACAAACTTTCATCCCCTATTTTAACCCCTTGGGGTTGGAATTTATCAAAATCCTTTCTTAGCGGATGTCTACGTCGTTACATCTACCTGCATGCCAAATTTCAGCCCAATCCGTCCAGTGGTTTGGGCTGTGCGTTGATAGATCACCATGTCAGTCAGTCACCTTTAAGTTTTATATATACATATAGATATATGTCAATATGAGTAATAATTGACAAAATATATAACCCCGCATTCTTGGCTTGTAAATCCAAAAAGAAAAGTACTGAGTATGCTGAATATAATATCATGTCATAAAATATTAAATAATGATCATAGAGTACTCTCACACAGCCGGTTTAATTAAAGTGGCATATTATATTTTTATTTATATTTTCAAATTTATTGCAGGAAGGCAATGACCACATAATTCACTTGACTACATACCCGGATTCTGTTTTATTGGAATTTACATTCAAACATTGTATATCAAATTCAAATGTATGGAGCCGACATACATTATTAATGTTCTTTTTTCGGTTTTGCAAATTCTTGATGCAATTTCATGCTAGGAAATTAGGTTTACAAATGTGTATTGACAAAATATGCACTATGGGTGAGAGCTATACCTTCGCTATAGCATTTTCATCATTTATGATTTAATATTATCTATTAAAATACAATTATATGTACTGTCTTTGTAAGTATTTTGTAGTGTGCTATGTAATAGATTTAAGATAAACTCACCTGAATCTGTTGTATTCTGCATGACCACTGTCTTCACTTCCATGATACCAAGTTTGATATATTATAGTCCAAGTGTTCCGCACACACAAGTCCAAAACCACAATTCGAGTCCTAATATCTACTTAAAATAACTGAACACTTACAAAGTTTTATAAACCTACTGCTATAAAACCTAGGAACATATTTTTCTAAATACAACAATAGCAAAACAAAATTCACAAATATAATTACAATTATCATTTATCATTATGTATTATTCAAATTAATTTTGTCTTGACATAACCGTTTTAGCATAATAAACACATAACAAAAAAATTTGGGAACGCGATGACAAAATATTTATAAAACAATGGGCAATTTATTATAACAAAAATAAAACCTATTAGACTAACGTGACTTCATAATTTTATTTAAAATCGTAGTAATACTTAATACATACATTTCGCCAAATTTATATTTCACCACCTATCTTTTCTAATTCACTTTATTTGATCAGAATAGTCTTAGCCTGTGAGCATGACTTTTTAAAAATTATTTAGAATTGACAATTAGAACATTAACTTCTACTGCATTTTGTAGCAACGAACGCCATATTTGCGAAGTTCAGACTCTGGGTTGCCACGTTATAAATTACGGCCTAGAAAAGGCAAATTTTACGTTTTCAACTGCTAAGTAATAAGTGCCAACTAGCAGTCAACATTAATTTTAAAACTATTACCTATTATTTAAAATGTATATTGATTGAATAATATTTAATTATAATGTACACATTGTACCATTTGCATTATCAAAAATATAATAAATTAATTATAAACAAGCTGTATTCAGAATATTCAAATAAAATAAATCTAAATATATATAACTCAAAGGTGACTGACTGACTAACTGACTGACATAGTGATCTATCAACGCACAGCCCAAACCACTAGAAGAATCGGGTTGAAATTTGGCATATCTATAGGCACAGAATCTAATATATTAGTAGTACCAAATATAGGTAGATGTTATGACGTAAGCATCCGCTAAGAAAGGATTTTGATCAATTCTACCCCCAAGGAGATAAAATAGGGAATGAAAGTTTGTAAAATATATCTTCTTAGATTTTCGACTGATTGAACTGAAACTAAAGATTGGAGCTACTATGATGAAGACGTTTGCTTAAATAGGATCCCACCAAAAACATAAATGTAAAAAAATGGGGAGCCAAGTTCCATACAAATATTATTCTTGTCTATGGACTTCTCCGTAAAAATGATGAAGATCAAAATGAGTGCCAAGTTATATAAATAAGAAAAGAAAATATAAATAATATATTGTATGTATAGGAACCAAATAACATTATGAACAAATATTAGAGTATATTTCTTTGCTTTATTCAATATCTATAACAATTGCTGTTATTTTAATAATGTGAGATCTTAAAGTTGATTAGATCTAACTTGGCCAGTTTTCATTACATCAGTCATTTCATAAAGTTATTGAACATTTTAATTCTGATGAAAACTAGCAAAGTCAAATCTAATCTAGCTTAAGATCTCATATTATTTAAATAACACCAATTGTTATAGATATTCAATAAAGCAAAGAAATAGACTCTATTATTTGTTCATAATGTTATTTGGATCCTATACAATATACATACATATTTATATTTTCCATGGAACTTGGCACTCATTTAGATCTCTCATTTCCATCCTTTTTACGGTGAAGTCCATAGACAAGAATAATGTTTGTATGGAACTTGGCTCTCCATCTTTTTACATTTATATTTTTGGTGGGATATCATTACTTTTTGTAAAGAAAACTTTCCAAGCAAGGATAGACACCTTAATCTTCCCAGTTCAAACATACATAATATTCGACTATATTCAATCGCAAGTCGCAACCTTAAGGTTGTAGCAGTACCTACAAAGTACCTACACGTTCGTTCGTCGATTGAAACAATGAAAACAACACGCTCCGAAAGGAGCGCCCACCGTCTTTGTATACGTTCGTCATGGAAGATTGAAACATAGAAGAAAATCGTTCTGCCAAGAACGTACGTTCGGAATAACGAGAGAAACAACAAGTGTAACAAGAACATACCTGCAGGTACTAATAAAAACTGCATTTTAAAAAGATAAAACTGACTTCAAAATTGTACGTAAGTTATTGAGAATTAAAACTCCCTATCTCCAAAACTACTGAACTGATTTTGATAAAACTTGCACTATTCCCTAAGTTAAACAATACCTAGTACAACAAAAATAGAATTACTGAAATCGGAACGGTAGTTCCAGAGATATGAGAACACAAACATAAAAACATACATACATACATATTACATATATAAATAAATACATACATACATACACTTTTGAAATTTGGCACATTGGTTCTGACGCTGATATAGGCTAACATATGCAAAAATTAGGCAGTTCTGAAAATATTACATACAGATGTGTCGAATTGATAACCTTTTTTTGAAGTTGGTTAAAAAACTTGTCAACTTACAAATTTTTCAGTCTAGCCCTAGCCCAAGGCGCAACGCGCGATAAGGAACTATGTTCCTATTTTAAATAGTTAATGGAATCAGGCATTACTTTGCGGAAATCCATAGCTTAAAATTTAGTTTGTTATTATTTTTAGCAATATTCCGCGAAATAAACTTCCACCTTTAAGTAAATGAGTGAGTGTACGCATAGGCATGCGTACAGCACCTCCCTCCTCCCACACTGCCTATGCGTACACTCGCATGCAAGAACTTGCAAACACCACCACCACACAAGCAATAATGTTGGCAAATCCGTGCAAGGCCCCTCACCACCATGCAGGTTGAAAACCTCGAGGTTTGGTTTTCAACCTGCATGGTGGTGAGGGGCCTTGCACGGATTTGCCAACATTATTGCTTGTGTGGTGGTGGTGTTTGCAAGTTCTTGCATGCGAGTGTACGCATAGGCAGTGTGGGAGGAGGGAGGTGCTGTACGCATGCCTATGCGTACACTCACTCATTTACTTAAAGGTGGAAGTTTATTTCGCGGAATATTGCTAAAAATAATAACAAACTAAATTTTGAACTATGTTCCAAAAATTACCTTAGACCAACCTTGTAGATAATCTTTTGAGAAAAAGATCCCACGATCTCATAAAGTTAATTTTCTGCAGATATGCAAAAAAAAACTGTGGAAACATGTGTGGCTGCAGAAAAGCAGGCCTGAAATGCTCTACAGTATGCCTACTATAATTCTGTAGAGTATTTCAGTACTGCTTTTCTGTAGCCACAGTCTACAGTATGCCTATTACACTACATATTAATATACCTACTATAATAATATAGTATGCCTATTATTACTATTCTACTATGCCTACTATACTGTAAAGCATTTCAGGCCTGCTTTTCTGCAGCCACACATGACACATGCTTCCACAGTTTCCTTTGTATCTGCAGAAAATTCATTTCCTGAAATCCGGGGGGAATGGGGGATTTTTTCTACAAGGTTGCCGGTTGGTATGAGGTATTTTTTTTGTAAAATGTTATAAACATGGTGAAAGAGCATTAATAAGAAAACTTAAATATATCTGAATTTTTGCTTATAACTTTTTAAATTTTTAATTTAGGGTGAAAAGTTATATAAACATATTTGTAAATTGTAGGCAAAATAATTTGCAACGAATTATGATTCTAAAATTTTTTTAAGACGTATTAGATTTTGAGATATCATGAAAATAGTATTGTCACCCCTTTTTTCAAGATGGCGGCCGGGGGACAAAGGTGACCCCACAAACTTGAGTTTAAGCTTCTATTAACCCCCGCCAACATATCGCGAAAATAAAATTGCGTCCTCTAATAAGTGTAAAGCTCATGAAATACTTAACTTTTCAATGGACTATAATATTTACTGTAAACAAAGGCTATAGTCTATCTATACGATAAACCGTGAAAATAATTATATTATGTAATTTTTATGACAGTGTATCGTAATTATTTATTTAAAAATACCGTAACTAAAGAATAACACCAACTTAATATTATTATCCTCTATACCAGCGGTCGGCAACCTTTTGGCAGGCAAGGGCTACAAGGTGGCAAAACAAACTAAAGGCGGGCCGCAGACCTTATACTCGACTAGCTGTTGCCCGCGACGTCGTACGCGTTAACATAGTATAATAACAAAGATGGATAGCTTTCCCCTTTTTGTGGTTCCTTATACAAAGGGTAAAAACGGAACCCTATTTAAGCAAACGTCAAACGCAAACGTCAAAAAACTTTCATGTTTCTAACTCAAGAAATGATGGACTTACATTTGAATCTTTCTACCCCAATTTCACCCCCTTGGGGGTAGAATTACCAGAAACGCTTAAATACGTATCCATTCATTTTTAATCAGTAGCACAAAAATAAAGTTTCATGTTTCTAACTCAAGAAATGACGGACTTTCATTCAAACTTTCAACTCCAATTTCACCCCCTTGGGGGTAGAATTTCCAAAAACGCTTAAATACCTATCCATTCATTTTTAATCAGCAGTCCAAAAATAAACTTTCATGTTCCTAACTTGAGAAATGACGGACTTTCATTTAAACTTTCAACCCCTATTTCACCCCCTTGGAGGTAAAATTTCCAAAAACGCTTAAGCACGTATTCAATCATTTTTAATCAGTAGCCCAAACCTAAAATTTCAAGTTTCTAACTTAAGAAATAACGGAATTTCATTCAAACTTTCAACTCCAATTTCACCCCTTTGGGGGTAGAATTACCAGAAACGCTTAAATACGTATCCATTCATTTTTAATCAGTAACCCAAAAATAAAGTTTCATGTTTCTAACTCCAGAAATGACAGACTTTCATTCAAACTTTCAACCCTGATTTCACCCCCTTTGGGATAGAATTTCCAAAAACGCTTAAACAACTATCCATTCATTTTAATCAGCAGTCCAAAAATAAACTTTCATGTTCCTAACTTAAGAAATGACGGACTTTCATTTAAACTTTCAACCCCTATTTCACCCCCTTGGGGGTAGAATTTCCAAAAACGCTTAAGCACGTATCCAATCATTTTTAATCAGTAGCCCAAACATAAAATTTCAAGTTTCTAACTTAAGAAATAACGGAATTTCATTCAAACTTTCAACCCCAATTTCACCCCCTTAGGGGAAGAATTTCTAAAAACGCTTAAATACGTATCCATTCATTTTTAATCAGTAACACAAAAATAAAGTTTCATGTTTCTAACTCAAGAAATGACGGACTTTCCTTCAAACTTTCAACCCCGATTTCACCCCCTCTGGGGTAGAATTTCCAAAAACGCTTTAATACGTATCCATTCATTTTTAATCAGTAACCCAAAAATAAAGTTTCATGTCTCTAACTCAAGAAATGACGGACTTTCATTCAAACTTTCAACCCTGATTTCACCCCCTTGGGGATAGAATTTCCAAAAACGCTTAAACAACTATCCATTCATTTTAATCAGCAGTCCAAAAATAAACTTTCATGTTCCTAACTTAAGAAATGACGGACTTTCATTTAAACTTTATACCCCTATTTCACCCCCTTGGGGGTATAATTTCCAAAAACGCTTAAGCACGTTATCCAATCATTTTTAATCAGTAGCCCAAACATAAAATTTCAAGTTTCTAACTTAAGAAATAACGGAATTTCATTCAAACTTTCAACCCCGATTTCACCCCCTTGGGGGTAGAATTTCCAAAAACGCTAAAATACGTATCCATTCATTTTTAATCAGTAACCCAAAAATATAGTTTCATGTTTCTAACTCAAGAAATGACGGACTTTCATTCAAACTTTCAACCCCTATTTCACCCCCTTCGGGGTAAAATTTTCGAAATTCCTTCCTTAGTGGGTGTCTACTTAATAAAACAACCCTACTCACCAAATTTCGTGGCTGTAACTTTAACAGTTTTTGCTCAGCGATGATGAATCAGTCAGTCAGTCAGTCAGTCAGTCAGGACATGTAATTTTATAAGTATAGATTAGTCTATGACCCTAGAAGCTCAATATACCTACACAATTTAATCAAAGGAAATAAGTTTTTAAAATGGCACAAACAGCTACGTTCTTAAATGGCGATAACTAGGTAGGTACTGGCAGTATTAGAAAACATTGTTTTTGATATTATACATAACTTATTCACAAAACATTCACGGGCCGCAAGTAAGACGTTCGCGGGCGGGGTATACATAGTTACTTAGGTCTAGGTATTTTTAAGTAACTTGAAGAACATAATATTACGTAATAATATTAACTTTATGCTTGAAGAAACAGTACCAATAGGTTTTGTTGAATTTTCATCGTTTAAATTTTGCCGCGCTGAATAAAAAGTGGTTTCAAGTACAAATCAAAACATTTGAAATATATTTTATGCCGGCTTAGAGCTGCCTACGAACGAATAGACCTGGATCCCAAAAGGATAAGACATAACTTACTTTCTGATGGATGAAACCATAGGGTCTTGGTAGTGCCTCGTGTACTTAGAATACCTGCGAATTTGTGTAGCTCTAAGTGTGACACCTGGTCAGGCACCAGGTACCAAAGTGGACAAAAAATTAGTCTTACTTTACTTATTTTCTGATGGCTAATATTTATATATAATTTGTAGATTATTGTTCTGAACTAGTATCATGTAGTGTAAGACACTTTTCAATGACCAAAAACTATTATCAGACGTTTTGAAAATAACTTTGTTGCTTTTTTTTTCAAAGGCCTTAAATTTTATTTTTAAATTAATTTAGCACCTTAGAAAACAATACGATATTGCAAGAATTTATTTTCTACTAGCTGTTGCCCGCGACTTTGTCCGTGTCAGCATACTGCATAGTATAATAACAAAGATGGATAATTTTCCCCTCTTTCCTTACCCAAAGGGTAAAAACGGGACCCGATAACAAAGATATTTTAGTCTGTCCGTCTGTCTGTCTGTCCATATCCAGACTGTACCTCCCTTTTGTAACATGTAGTGAATATTATTAAAGTATGGATACAATTGAGTATTTTTTGGTCATATACCTAGCCAAGTACCTACCTGTTAGACCCAGATCCCAGAGCGATAAGAGTAAGAGTTAAGACATAACTTACTATCACAATATGGATGAAACCTTAAGTTCTCAGTACTTCCTTATGTACTTAGAATACCTTCGAATTTGTGAAGCTCTACCCATAGCTATACTCACTCTCACTCACTCACTCATAATGTGTAAAAATGTCTGTCTGTCTGTCTGTCTGTCTGTAACCTCTTCACGCCCAAACCGCTTAACCGATGTTGCTGAAATTTGGTATAGATATACTTTGAGCCCTGGGGTTAAAGTATACTTATCCGTTTTTAGCTTGATAATTTGGCTGTAGGCTGTAGCGATATCGATTTTTCTCAGCAATGACTAAAGCTAAGAAATTAAAGTTCATTGTCAGTATTCATCATGTCTTTCTTTGTCTTTGAATTGCCCATAGCATAACACGATTGGTCAACTTTTATAACACAGAATAATCAATCAAAAAGACCTCTGTAAAAAAAGGGATTCCTATTTTGTGAACAGAGGAGAGTGATTTAAGCTTCCAAAATTTTTACATATTACATTGGTTCAAGCATACACTTTAATTTGCCCATAACTTATATGAAATGTATTTACCTATAGTTTCTAAATGACGCGACAAAAACCATTTTGTCCCTTACGCACTTTCCATTTTTTGCTGTTCCATTGCTTGTTTACTATGAGAGACCGGCCCGGCCGCAATACAAAACAAGCAATCTAAAACGTATCCAACACGGTTTTTAGGGTTCCGTACCCAAAGGGTAAAAACGGGACCCTTTTACTGAGACTTCGATGTCTGTCCGTCTGTCCGTCTGTCCGTCTGTTTGTCCGTCTGTCTCCAGGCTGTAACTCAAGAACGGTAATAGCTAGAGAGTTGAAATTTTCACAGATTATGTATTTCTGTTGCCGCTATAACAACAAATACTAAAAATAAAATAAATTAAATATTTAAGGGGGCTCCCATACAACAAACGTAATTTTTCAAACATTATTTGCTCGGTATCAACGATGACAACAAGTAGGCACTTGAAATTTTCACAAAAGCCTTAATTATATGTGTACTTTAATAATTAAAAATAATATTTAAATAAAATAATAATTTAAGAGGGGCTCCCATACAAAAAACGCAATTTTTGGCCTAATTTTGCTCTATAACGGTACGGAACCCTTCGTGCGCGAGTCCGACTCGCACTTGGCCGATTATTTACTTTAACGCGGTGTTACCTTAGCTGATGACGACAAGGATGATGACTGAAACAGGCAGTGTCGTGTTTGGAAGAACGATGAAAATTACAATGATTTTGTTGATGATTACAATGAATAAATAACAGACAAATTCTTGCAGTTAATTATTATAATCATCTATACATATAATAAAACTGTAGAAATGAAGATTCTGTACATTAAAGATATTCAAAAAATAATAACCGGAGGGTTTCACAACATCACTATAGAAGCCAAAAATGTGGTCAGTTTTTTTGTCTGTCTGTCTGTCTGTATGTTTGTTCCACTATCACACGAAAACTACTGATCCGATTTGAATGCGGTTTTCGCAGATATATTTGTCTTCTTCCAACTTAACATCTGGTGTATAAAAAAAATTCTCCCTACCCCTCTAAAGGGACGAAAGCGGGGGTCAGATTTTGTATAAGACTTTTGCTTTAACACGAAAAGAATGCAGTTTTCACAGATATATTTGTCTTCTTCCAACGTAATATCTGGTGTATAAATTTTTCCCCCCACCCCTCTAAAGGGACGAAAGAGGGGGTCAGATTTTATATAAGACTTTTGCTTTAACACGAAAACTACTGATCCGATTTGCATACGGTTTTCGCAGATATATTTGTCTTCTTCCAACTTAACATCTGGTGTATAAAAAAAATTCTCCCTACCCCTCTAAAGGGACTAAAGCGGGGGTCAGATTTTGTATAAGACTTTTGCTTTAACACGAAAAGAATGCAGTTTTCACAGATATATTTGTCTTCTTCCAACGTAATATCTGGTGTATAAATTTTTCCCCCCACCCCTCTAAAGGGACGAAAGAGGGGGTCAGATTTTATATAAGACTTTTGCTTTAACACGAAAACTACTGATCCGATTTGCATACGGTTTTCGCAGATATATTTGCCTTCTTCCAGCTCAACATCTGGTGTATAAAAATCACCCCCCCCAACCCCCCTAAGGGCACCAAAAAGGGGGTCAGATTTTGTATCAAACTTTTTTCTTTAATGGACTTACTTCATATTATTAACTGTTTTTCCAACTTAACATCTGGTGTATAAAATCCCCCCCCCCACCCCTCTTAGGGGACAAAAGAGGGGGTGAGATTTTGTGTCAACTGATGAAGTAGAAATACTTTAAATGGAAAAACAACATTGCCGGGACAGCTAGTAGTAAAATATATTCTTTTATCTGATATCTTTTCTACAAAAAATAAAATAAAATAAAATGCCTTATAAAACGAAATAGCTCCAAATAGCTTTACTTTTATATAAATTTACTTCAATATTTATTAATTACGAGATAACACCCGCAACTTCGTTTCGCAAAATTCCGTGATAAAAAGTATCATATTTCCTAAAAAGTAAAGTATATATCCGTACCCAGCAAAATTGGTTAAGCGGTTTGTGCGTGAAGAGGTTACAGACTGACAGACAGACATTTTTACACATTATGAGTGAGTGAGTGAGAGTGAGTATAGCTCCACGTAGAGCTTCACAAAATCGAAGGTATTCTAAGTACATAAGGAAGTACTGAAAACCTAAGGTTTCATCCATATTGTGATAGTAAGTTATGGCTTAACTCTTACTCTTATCGCTCTGGGATCTGGGTCTAACAGGAAGGCACTTGACTAGGTATATGAATAAAAAATACTCAATTGTATCCATACTTTAATAATATTCACTACATGTTACAAAGGGGAGGTACAGTCTGGATATGGACAGACAGACAGACGGACAAGCTGAAATATCTTTGCTATCGGGTCCCGTTTTTACCCTTCGGGTAAGGAAAGACGGGAAAATTATCCATCTTTGTTATTATACTATGCAGTATGCTGACACGGACAAAGTCGCGGGCAACATCTAGTAAAAAATAAATTCTTGCAATATCGTATTGTTTTCTAAGGTGTTATATTAATTTATAAAATAAAAATTAACGCCTTTGAAAAAAAAAATAGCAACAAAGTTATTTTCAAAACGTCTGATAATAGTTTTTGGTCATTGAAAAGTGTCTTACAGTACATGATACTAGTTCAGAACAATAATCTACAAATTATATATAAATATTAGCCATCAGAAAATAAGTAAAGTAAGACTCATTTTTAGTCAACTTTGTTACCTGGTACCTGACCAGGTGTCACACTTAGAGCTACACAAATTCGCAGGTATTCTAAGTACACGAGGCACTACCAAGAACCTATGGTTTCATCCATCAGAAAGTAAGTTATGTCTTATCCTTTTGGGATCCAGATCTAAAATAATAAATAGTATTTTATTATTGGCGAGGTGAGGGCAAGACGTGTGTATATATGTATGTCACCGTAAGATTGTAAACACCGCGAGATTGTAATATATGACGAAGTGATGGATTGTAAACAAACAGTTTTCCGGTGATTTTAAATTAATTATTTCGTATTTAAAATAACTTCAATTGCCTGAATATTTGATGTATAACATTGAATAAAATTTAGATATATTTAAAGTGCTGTTTGAATGTTAGGTTATTAAAATTAACCTAATTTTTAATTCAACTGCACTTTAAATATATATAAATTTTATTTTATGTTATACATCTCATACCATTGGGCATTGAAGTTCTTTTTAATACGAAATAATTTAATTTAAAATCACCGGAAAACTGTTTGTTTACAATCCATCACTTCGTCATATATTACAATCTCGCGGTGTTTACAATCTTACGGTGACATATATATCGTTTGTTTTAGGGCTGTTTTCGTATATTTCTTTGCTTCAATATCAAAACTTTCATTTTAAAAAACTGACATAGACAAGTTTGAAGTTTTCTTCTTCTCCTTCGCTTTAGTGGCTGTTTTTATAATGTCGGCGAAGTTCTTGTCCTAATTTTTAATTACTTTTAAAACTTTTCACGCAAAATATGTATCAAAAATATTGTACATATTATATGTAGTCCACAATTCTGACGTTAAGATCATGTAATGTTATGACCCAGTCCTGCTTCAAAAATGGGTTAGTTAAATTCCAAAAAAGTTTTGTGCTAAGTTGCATTAGGAATGTGCTTCGCTTACATTTTTATTTTGTTCCGCAGAAACCAAACTCAACGATCAAGAATCTCTTCGAGAGTTCCTAGAGGAAGCAGAATTAATGCATTATTTCGAATTATTCAGGTGACAAGTTACTTTTATTGTTGTTATTGTGAGCTACCTACTTAGTTTGCGTGGAGTTTTGTTTACTTTCAAAGTTTTAGAAAACTCACACGCCTGTCTAGAAATACCGGCCTATGGCTTTTATTTTGTGTTTTTTGCTATTAGCGATGGTGCTGCTTAGCGATTATTATATTTGGTCATGAAGAGTGTCAACTTCAAGTTATTGAAAACTTTTAAACTTTTATTTTGCCTTTAAGTAAACTTTTTACATTTTTCACTTTCTATCTAAGAAATGATTTGATTAAATTTTAAGTAGTTTCTGTATACATAATGTAAACATTCTGCTTAGCAATTATATAAGAGATAAATACATATTCTTTACTGTGCACACTTATTTAACAATTTAAAATTATGAAGGTAACTAGTTTGGGTAATATAAATTTTTTATAAGATGTATCATTGACCATGGTATTGAGTAGGTTTATTTAAGAACATTTATTTTATTATCAGACACACTGGTTTAGGCTGGCTTCACAGCTATCGGGCACACTCGTACAGGCTGGAAATACAGATGCACAGAGTGGGAGCATATATGAGATGCTAGAACATCGTTTCACAGCGACGCAGAGCTGGTTGCCTGCGGACCAATCTAATATTATTGATAATACGGAATTTTTATGGTGAATTTGATATTATTGACCACTTTGGTCTGGAAACGAAAACCAAAAATATTTTTTAATCATTTCCAAATAGGATGTGCTGAAATTGACTGGAAGTTTACTAACTTCCAGTACCATACATACACTTATATCATGATATATTTTTTTCTATATATGCACATGACATTGACATGCTATTTAAATTAGTTGTGTGTAAACCTGTCCACTGCAGTAGTCAGCGACAATATAATACAGGTAATATTTTTACCAATTATTTTAAATATTAAGAATACAGTAGAGCCTCGTAATCCGGAGAGGCAAAAACAAGACCCTTTCCGAATTATCGAGGCATCCGGATTATAGTAGGTATGCAATATATTTTAATGTTAAATAAAACACATGTTTAACCCTAGTTTCTTTAACCAATTTTTAAATTATAGCATAAAGACAAAATATACATGTTCATAATAATTACAACCATGTAAGAAATCAGTAAGTTAAAATAAAACATTAGTTAATTCTTTTTTTTTAAAGTCTGATTAGTGATTACAGACTTGACTTAAAGAGTATTAACTATTAACTCTTCTGTTTATGATTTTAGCACTTTATTTCAAAAGCTCGGTATGTAAGTTGACGGAGAAACATAACTTCGTGGCTATCAAATTCGTTATCTTCAGTCTTTAGCCCATTTTAAAGCAAAATTTAAAGCTCCGGCAGGCCAGATTACAGCGATCACTGAACAAGCGAGAGTCCGGATTACCGAGGCCCTACTGTACTTATAATTAGGCAGTGAAACTGTTTACGACAGTGATGGTGTCTTCCAGCCAAGCTAAGAATTTGTATAATAAATCAAATTATTCTTTTGGTGTACTAATAATAATAGCTTTTGAATTATTGTTATGGATTTTATTATGTTAAAATCATTGCTATAAAATACTAATAATATTTATGTTGCTTAGCAAAAGACAATAATATTGAACTTGATTATTAATATTATTTTTATAGTTGATATAATTTTCATTTGTTGCTGAGCAATGAGCATGTTTTTTTGTGTGATAGATTTTTTACAAATCTTATGTTATATGTATGTATATTATGTTACGCTCAAAGACCGAAAACGCTCATTGAGCGGAAAAATAGCTCACATCGCGTTGTGATCACAGTAAAACAACAGCCACAACGCGAAATTCGTCTATGGGCAAATTAAAGTGTATGTTTGAACCAATTTATGTACAAATTTTGGAAGCTTAAATCACTCCCTGTTGGCAAAATAGAAATCCCTTTTTTAACCGACTTCCAAAAAGGAGGAGGTTATATGTTCGGCTGTGGATATTTTTTTTTTGTATGTTCAACGATTACTCTGCCGTTTGTGAACCGATTTTCAAAATTTTACCATTAGTTGTTTTGTTATATTAGGTTTCACTCCAATATTCACAAAAGTGGTGATCTGATGATGGGATCCATGAGTAATCGAGGGAACTCCTCAAAATTGATATGGAAACATATGGTGATTTTGGTTTTATGAGAAGCATCCTAAGCATATGCTACCAAATGGCAAGATTTTGCACCAAGGTAACTATGGTTTCGAAGATACTAAGAGAACTCCGGATTCCTTATAGATACAAGTTTGGGGGTTTAGGCGCTGTTTTAAGAACTGAAAGCATATGCTACTATGCAAATTATATTCATCATCATCATCATCATCATAATACCGCATTAGGGTCACCAATGTCACATGGTTGTTTAGTGCAGTATATGGATACAATATGCCCCCACAACACCACAATTATATCATAATGTTATGTCCATATTATTTTGGTACTTTTCATAGCGATTTTAATAAAAATATAATGTTTCAAAATAAATGGTTCAAGTTCTAAGAGGTTGAATTTGTTAAGTTCTAAATTCTAAATTGAACATAACAAATTCAACCTCCAGAGCGTAAGGCACACATTTGCTGGGTGTGATTCGGCTCATCCTTCGATCGCGGATTCTTGGAAATCTATTGTTCTGACTTCTGGCGGCCACATGTGGCCGCTTGGGAGTTGAAGCGTTAAATTGTTAAATTATCTATCTACCTGATAATTATTATTTGTGAGTATGACTCTTAACAAATTGTAATAAGATACGTAGAATATACGTGATAGTTTACTAGGTAACTAAAAAGAGTGAAATTATTATTTTTAACAAAAAATTAGAAACCGACTTCCAAGGTAAAAACAATAATAACATCCTTTTATTATGAACTAAAGAGTATTAAACAATTTTTCCTATCTAATAGTGCCGAATTCGGCTAAACCTCAACTATTTCTGTAAGTACTCAATCTTCATAATTTTGAAGTCGGTGCCAGTTCCAAAAGTTTCAAATATTCTGTCAGAGAACTGAAGATTCAGCTATATCTGGTACCGACTTCAAAATGATGAAGATTGAGTACAGAAATAGTTGAGGTTTAGCCGAATTCGGAAAAAGGCACTATTAGATAGGAAAAATTATTTAATACTTTTTAGTTCATAATAAAAGGATGTTATTATTGTTTTTACCTTGGAAGTCGGTTTCTAATTTTTTGTTAATTTACAGAGGTCTTTTTGATTAATTATTCTGTGTTATAAAAGTTGACCAATCGTGTTATGTAATAGGTAATTCAAAGACAAGGCATGATGAATACTGACAATGAACTTTAATTTCCTTAAGGGAGATCGCAGTAGACAGACTATCCGTGACGCACTTTTTATTCTGTGGAAATAGAACCTATGCAATTATATGCAGTAACGCACATGACGCGCAATAAGTCCGACGCACAAAAAATTCCTATAATTCTGGCGGACCGCATCGCGCCGCTTCGCGCGGCGCCGCACAAAAAGTGTGCGAAAAAAATAGAACGTTTGCTTCAACACGCGCTAACGCAGACGGCGCATACTTTTAGTCTACAACCTGCATTTGTCGTGACGTAACGTACGCGATCTATTTAATTAACATGGCGCCAGATATCGATTTAACGATGTTAACTCATGAAATACAAAACAGACTTTTATGTGGGCAAGATATATCTTGCGAGGCCCCCTAAAATATATTATGTGAGCCCTCCCCCCCCCCCCCCATTGGATGACGCTATAGAACGGCTTTATTGAGAGAAATAATTTTTTGATAAGTATTTAAAGTTTTATTTATAAAACTTTTTATTTATGAATATTTGAGTATCACGTACAATACAACTCGTAAAACCTTTAAAAAAACCTAGTGGTCCAAGGGGCGCGAGGCCCCTAGGACCGCGAGGCCGTGGGCGGTCGCCCACACCGCCCACGCCTTGCACCGCCTCTGACCGCTAAGGCAGAATAATGCAGAATTGAATGTTTAATATGGAACTGTCCCTTCAATAATCTGTCCGAAATTATAGGATGTACTCAAAATTTTCTATTTTTTCTTATTTTTCTGTACTTCAAGTACAAAATAATACTTCGCGATCTTTGCACGATTTCCATAGCGTCTACGTCCCTACAGTTCAGCGGACAGAATGATCGAAGATGTGCGTCGTGTGCGTTAAGTCTGTGAAAAATCCGCGAACGACATTTGTGCGCCTTTTGTGCGCCGCAGACTCGATCACACAAAAAGTGTGACGTGTGCGATCTCCCTAATTGTTTTGAAAAAATTGACAATTATGTTGTTGTGAAAAAATATTTGCTCAGAAGCATTTATTTATAACTTATTATTAATGTTTTACATGCTCACCTTATAGCTTTACATGTATAATGTTTTTGCGAAATGTTTTATGCATGGTGTATAAAAAGTGATAATACTTTAGCGTGTGTAAGATCACTGAAAAGTAGCATCGTTGAAGATGAGTAACTTTTTTTTAAATTTTTTGTATGGATTAAGTTTATGATGTTGTGACTTGTGACATTTTCTCACACAAACATAGCTAAGTCAAAAGTAAATTATATTTTAGTAGTGTTAAAGTTCATTAAGTAATTTTCGTAGCTTATTTTGCAGCTTGCGGTTAATTCCCGATATTGTGAAAAATATCCTATTATATCTTCTTATATATAAAAATGGATTTTCAAATGTGTTAGTCGCGCTAAAACTCGAAAACGGCTGAACGGATTGAGCTGATTTTAGTCTTAAAATATTCGTAGAAGTCCAGGGAAGGTTTTAAAGTGACACGAAGTTCACCGGGATAGCTAGTATCTCCTAAATAATATTATATTTAAATGTTACAATATTATTTTTTAATTACCATGCTGGAGTTGTATTTAAAATATTGTTCGGTTTAACAATTGCAAAATGGCTTTACGAAATGGGTAAAAAGGCAACACACAAATAATTTGAATAAGAAAATATAAATATTACCGTGTTTGAGCTGTTGTGCTAACTTTCTCATAAAAATACCTATAAATCCTTCAAGCCCCATAAGAGCACCGGTGATCGCGACAACAATAGAATAACAATAGATTTCCAAGGATCCGCGATCGAAGGATCATATAGGCAGATGGTGGACCTACGTCATTCGGTCGGGAAATGTAAATTTAATGGATATATGTATTGTTATTATTAAATTAATTATTTCGCTTATTGTTTCAGGGACATATTGAAAGTGGGCAAACCATCTCAATTGAGGTACGTGGCCTTAGAGGACCTGGCACAGATTGGCCTCTCGAAACCCGAACAGAGGAGATACAAGAAGATTTACTCGAAGCATTACCCGAACACTTACATTGCGAGGCTGAAGAAGTTGCTACATGTCCATAAGAAAAATGAGGAGGTAAGGAAAGTATCAGATTCAAATGCTATTAGGACTTTTTAGAATTAAGTGGAATGTAGAGCTATTAGCAATGCCGCCGTTTGTGCACGTGCCTCGTGGTGACGAATCAAAACACTGTCGCATATCCCAGCTCCAAAAGGTCGCATAATATGACTATAAAATTTAAACAGGCACCTTCTATGAAAGTATATGATAGCAGCCTAGTTTATTTTTGCGTCTATTAATAATATCTATGGACGCTCCACGTCTGTCTGGCCCCGTGCTAAGTACCTGAAGGACTTGTGTTACGGTGTGTACTTGTGTTAAGTAAGGTACCAGACAACGTAAATATTATATTTAATACTTTTATACTATATGTACCATCGAGGAAATTGATTCCTAGGCAGTTGACAGACCAACGTCATTTGGTCGGATCATATCAATTCAATGATAATTGTGATCTGTCGGCTGGGTTTGATGTAACGCGACCAAACTACGTAGGTCCCCCATCTGCATAGGAATCAACTTCTCTGATAGTACATATTATTATATTTAAGATTTTTATTACACATCTATAACCCAGGAACTTTGAAAACTGTTTGTTTCGTCGGCGGGATTCGAACTCGCGACCCCCGGCTTGAGCTACCAACGCGCTCATCCACTGTACCACAGCCCACAGATGACGTCAAAAAAAGAGGTCTCGTAACTCGTAAGTCCTCATGACATCCAAAACTTCTGAAATCTTGAATCCCAAAACATAAATTTACCCGATTCCGTTAGAATCTAGATGACAGTAGCTATGAAAGACTCACAAACATCCATCCATCCTCACAGACATTTGCGTTTAAATAAATGAACGACAGCTTATTACGACAAGTCGCTGGCAATCTTTTCGCGCCCCTGGCACCTCTTACTCAAAAGGTCCCAGGGAAATCCTATTTGTAAAGGGAGATCGCAGACGGCACACTTTTTGTGTGATCGAGTCTGCGGCGCACATACAGTTTGCATGCAGACTGTATGTGCGCCGCAGACTCGATCACACAAAAAGTGTGCCGTCTGCGATCTCCCAAATAATTATCCAATGTTGCGTAAAAAAGTCAACGAAAAACTTTAAAGTTGAAGACCTTAAAATTTTCCGAGGAAAAAATCGCTCGTCTGCTATAACCTCTTTTATGAACATTCATAATAGTACGGCATCCTTTGTTTTGTAACGCCGACGCCCTATAACTACTGCAGTATGAAGTTTCTCGTTCGTAATTAAAATATCAGAATAACGGTAAAACGGAATATTTATTTTTCAACTACGAATAATAAAGTAGTTTTTCAACTAAAATCTGTGCATGCGCGTAAATATAAGCCTGTTCCAATGACAACGGACAAAGGCATTGTATGAAACATAATAATATTGATGCTTCGGTATTGGCCATAATCGAACGTCATTAATTACACAACAAAATATGTGCGATTCGCCAGTTACCTGCCTACTTGTTATAACAAAAACGTGGTCATATACTATTCAGCCTACTAACCTAAACACATTCGCTTCTTCATTAGTTTTGATACTGAATTTAGATATCAAAAATGTATGAGTTTTGGTAACTACGCAGTGAGCTGTTTTGCTAAGCACTCTGATTATCTGATATCTACGAGGGCTGCTATTTATGTATCCGGAATAAAAAAAAGAAACAAACATATATCATTTAATATGGTTTCATTGCTTTTCAAAATATTCGCCGCGATGATCGACACACTTTTGCATACGCTGGAACCAATTTTCATAGCACTTTTTCCATTCTGATTGAGGTATCTCCAAAACGTGCATTTTGAACGCATCAATAGCCTCTTCGCGGCTCGAAAAACGTTGACCACGTAATTTGTTCTTCGCGTATGGAAATAAAAAGAAATCGTTAGGTGCCAAATCAGGGTTGTACGGCGGATGACCAGTCAATTCGATCTTTTGACCCTCCAAAAACTGAGTTGTTTCAGCTGAGGTGTGACAGCTAGCATTGTCGTGATGTAATATGATTCTGCGTTGTCGGTTGTCCTTTCTTATTTCTTCAAAGACTTCTGGCAAACAAATGGTCGTATACCATTCAGAATTAACCGTTTTACGATTCTCTAATGGCACTGTAGCCACATGTCCATTAATTCCAAAAAAACAGGCGACCATTTGCTTCAAAGTACTTTTTGCACGAGTAACTTTTGTTGGTTTCGGCTCATCTTGGAACACCCACACCGTTGACTGTTGTTTAGTTTCGGGGTCATATGCATAGATCCAAGATTCATCACCTGTGTAGATATTATAAACGGCTTTTGACGTACCACGGTTGTATTTTTTTTTTCATTTTTTTGCACCAATCGACACGAGCCCGTTTTTGATCGATTGTCAAGTTGTGCGGAATCCAACGCGAACATATTTTTTTTACAGCCAAATGTTCGTGTAATATCTTATGTATGCTCGTCATACTTATGCCTAAGGACGCCTCTATCTCGCGATATGTAACATGACGATCACGCATTATTAGTTCCCGCACAGCATCTATATTTTGTGGGACAACAGCTGTTTTGGGCGACCTTCTTTATTTTCATCCGTGAGCATAGACCGCCCACGATTAAACTCACTGTACCAGTGATAAACAGTGGTTTTTGATGGTGCTTCATCTCCAAAAGTTGCGGTGAGTTGAATAAAGCACTGTTGTTGATTTAGCCCACGCCGAAAATCGTAGTAAATCATTGCACGAAAATGTTCACGCGTTAAATCCATGGCAAATGAAGACACGCAATTTTCAAAATGACGCCACAATGGAAAAATAATTGACAGTCACATGAAACAAAATGTATTCTTCAACCAAAGAGTTCTATTTTCAAATGTTGTAATTACTTTTTAAATATTGTTCTTGTAAGTGGCCAGTTCCGGATACATAAATAGCAGCCTATGTATTATATCGCAGTCATCGTTAGGGAGATCGCAGACGACAGACTTTGTGCGATCAAAGTCTGCGGCTTACATACATTCCGCATGGCGCGCGCCATCAGATTGTATCGAAGCCGCAGACTTTGATCGCACAAAGTCTGTCGTCTGCGATCTCCCTTACACTCTCCAGAGTCCAGACGATCCGAGACTGGAGAGGTGGAGCTCGAGTCCGTCGCTGCTACGGTACTGTAAAACATTGCGGCGCCGCACTCATCGTGTGGCCGGTAGTCCGGCGAGATGACCTGCGGTGCGGCGCCGCACTGCGTCGTGTGGCATGGCTCTTAGGGCCAGGCCACAACCAGCCATCATGCCATGCCAGCGCATCGTCGCGGAGTAATGCAGTGGCATTACTCCGCGACGATGCGCTGGAACACCTAGCGCATCGTGGCCTACCCGGGACTCGATGTCATGGGCGACGGCAGCCCCATGCCGACGCCCCGAGTTCCCTGCTAAGGCGGGATGTCGTGACCATGTCTGGCCCTTGGTCTCCGCCTCGGCCTTCTCCGAGGACCGAGCGCCTCCGCCTCTCGCCTGCGCTCCGCCTCCTCTTTCGACGACATTTATACCACTTCGGCGAATGTCTCGCTTGGCTGGCTCATTTTACTATATTGTTGCTTTAATAATATCTTCACATTACCTTTGCCGAGTAAATGTGAAAAATTTAAAGTCTCTTAAGCCAATACGTGACATTCGCACTGGTCGCTCACTAGATAGGGTTATAAACATATTCCCAGCGTGCATTACATGGCGTGTAAACTGTAAAGTAATAAATAATAGTTACCCGACGCCGGGTGTTTCATACGCCGGCTCGTTTATTAATTAGCTGTTATCTGTATATTATTTCAACACTGGCCCAGGTTACCGCTAAATTGAAATCTGGATTAGTTGGAAGATTTTGCAGCTATACAACAGCCGCATCGTTGACGCTTCGTCATCCGACCGGTAGCCACAGAATATATATTAGTAGTACCAACGGTAGCTCAGAATTTTAGACAAATCATGGATGGGATATAGCTCCAGTGCATAATATAACCACAGATTACTATAATATAGAGTCATGAACGTAGAAAAAAGGCGGACGGAGTCTTATTATACACAGAACTGTGTCACGGTATAGCAATATTGCTATTCGTTTCACTACTGTAGGGATATCCCTACAGTAGTGAAACGAATGTACTTGCGCAGAGCAACGGAGGGGTACCCGCGGCGAAGCGGGCGGCGCGGGCCCGCGTATACAAACTCGCGGAGTTTGTGTACCTGCCCGCGCAGGGGTGACGTTGGCGCGTTGTCTACGAATTTTGTGTTGTAAATATTGTAAAACGATAACTTATCTTATAAACAATATAATAAGTGTTCAGACTTCAGTGTACGGATGTAAATCTGATTCAAAAAACAAAAAGGATTTAAATTTTCATAAATATCGGTTCACAGTTCACACTAATATTGTGTTGGTCTTGGCAGTTGGCGGCATTTATTTGCATCTCTGTTTTATTGTAACTTACGTTGTAAAAAGTGTAACTTGGAGAGAAACAATATATGTAGAATAAATTAAAAATCTGTCAAATACCCTGTTACACACTAATTAGTACCTACCTAGCTAGGTACACAGGGCCACACATCAAGTGTAACATGTTGACCTTTGGACCGCCCTTACCGCGCACGTAATAAGAGCGAGTTTTGAAGCGCTTCTGTTACACCTGATGTGTGGCGGGTAGCCTACCGTACCTACCAATTATGTGATTAATAATTATTGGATATTTAGAATTTTAATTTTAGAATGCGTCTTCATTATTTTAATCCTTCGATCGTGGATTCTTGGAAATCTATTGTTATTCTATTGTGTCTCGCTCACCGGTGAGCTTATGGGTCTCGATGGGTGAATTAAATTTTTAAATAGAGAACTAAATCATCTAAAAATAAAGTTTCACGTAAATATCTGGCAGTATGACATATGTAAATATAACTCGCTGATTAAATAGATTATATGATAAAATTGATAATGATAACATTACAAGCACAATATTTTATTTTTATTTTATTTCCCGTTTCGTAGCAACCCTGGCATATCTACTCGGTACCTACACCGGTGTCGGCATCGTGCGACATCAAAGGCGTTTCGTTACTGTAGGGATATTCAATATTGCTATACTGTGACTGTGTCTTCAGAGTCGGCCACGCACACATTCTTACGCCTGTCAAATGGTATGGACTAGCGTAATAATAGCGTCAGCTGGCCGACTGAAGGACACAGTTTTGTGTATGGTGGGACTCCGTCCGCCTTTTTTTATACGTCCATGTATAGAGTATAATATAAATAGTGACGGATATATGGATATAACGTACGAGTTCATCGGAGGCTCGGCTCGGCTTGGCAAAATTAATAGACTTCAACCTACACTTCAACGTAATATTGTGAAACTCGATGCTCACAATTTCGCTCTGCTTCGCAACTCCAATATATGTTTCCCGCGACTCAAAATCTCTCCATACCAAACGACCGACTCGATTCGACTTAAACTTGAATAGGTAACAGACATATTTAACATTATTTTCGCATTTATAATAAATATTTGGCGACCTCTGTGGTTCAGTTAGTACTTGGTGGGCTGTTGGTAGCTCAAGCCGGGGGTCGCGGGTTCGAATCCCGCCGACAGAACAAAAAGTTTTCAAAGCTCCTGGGTCATGGATGTGTATTAAATATGTGTACTGTGTATCATATAATAAAAATCTTAAATATATATGTATAGTATAAGAGTCTTAAATATATTTCCGTTGTCTGGTACCCGTAACACAAGTCCTTCAGGTACTTACCACGGGGCCAGACTGACGTGGTGTGAAGCGTCCATAGATATTATTATTATTATGTTTGTGTAAGGTATTCCTTGCTCGCGGGCAACTAAATCCCGGACCTTTGGAAGGCATGCGTGGGGCCGAAGCCAACACGTAGAGGCCCGTTACACAGTTTTATTCCAAATGTTATGTGACGCTTGCCGGCGACTCTCTCTGTCCGCACTAGAAGTACGACCAAGAAGAGCCAGCGGCCAGTGTAGGACTATTACAGGGAATGGATATTAGATCATTTCTAACCGGGCTATGGGGGTGAGGTGCTAGTGGACTGGGTAACTGGGACTATGGAAGGACTATGGCGTCTGCCGATACAACGTGGAAACATGTGTCATAAAGTTGGCAGACGGTGATTCGCAACTTCAACTCTTTGAATGGGCCCCTCAAAATGGTCGCACGCACGTGCACCGGGGCGGCAACATTGACAGAGCGGCTTGAGGTAGTAGAGGTGTCGCTGGACTTTAAACGCCGATCATTTGCACCCTCTGAGGGTGCAAATGATCGGCGTTTAAAGTCCAGCACGTCGCCCACTCGCCACTTACGCTTCACATCCTCCCTCCGAGCCGAAGCTCTTGCGACTCCACTCTGACCGGCCGATTAAGGCAAGGCAGAGGTAGGGCCTGATTCTCCGTCAGTGTTCACTCTGGCCGGCCGGTGAAGGCAAGCCGGAGATGGAGAACAGGGGCTTCCCTGGGAGCACTCGGGTACGTGGGGTCGCTACTCCCCAACAGCTCGCCACATGCTGCCCTGAGGGCTTATTATTATTATTATTATTGTGAGAGTGTTGTTTACAATCAGTTAGTACGTGGGTGGGGGTGGGCAGACACGAGCCGCCTCCCGCCCTCCGATCTCTCGAGCTGATCGCTCCCTTATCACTTATCAGTTCAATCGCTCTCTTGTCAGCTATCAGTCGTCTGAAAGCGAGGCTCGGACGCGCTTGAAAATTCCCACAAAAATTCCCATTGAGTGAAAATTATATTATGACTAGCTGTCCCTGCAAACGTTGCTTTGCCATAATAATATAAAGTATTTCGAGCATATTGTGACTAAATAAGTATGTTACCATGGTAACGTCCCGTCCCGTCCCGTCGCACAAACAATGGTCGCCGTCAGTCTCGAGTTGTAATAATTTACTATTATTTATTCAACAAATGCACTTCTAAATATAAAAAGTACCCAGTAGCCGATTCTCAGACCCACTGAATATGCATATAAAATTTGGTTAAAATCAGTAAAGCCGTTTCGGAGGAGTACGCGGCCTAACATTGTGACACGAGAATTTTATATACAGGGTGTAACAAAAATAAGTGATAATACTTTAGGGTGTGTACGTGTTCCTTGTAGAGAGTTCACTGTGAAAGTAGCAGCGCTCAAAGACTAAATTTTTTTTTCACTTTTGTACGGGGAAACTCGTGGCGCTCGGGCCCTTGTCCTTACAAAAGTGAAAAAAAAATCGTCTTTCAGCGCTACTACTTTCACAGTGAACTCTCTACAAGGAACACGTACACACCCTAAAGTATTATCACTTATTTTTGTTACACACTGTATAAAAAGATGTACTTAAATCCAAATGCGATGGACGCTCGGAACTCTTGTAGCGCTGTCGCTATTGAAACTATTAATTGAGACCGTTCAAGACTTTGTGCCGTCGGAAATAAAGTGTGACATAAAAGTCTTGACTGTTTACCCGGTGATACCTCACCTACACTTTGTGACGGTTATAAACTTGTTGCGTTTGAACTGAACTGAACTGAACTACGGTGTCGAATTCGCTCTCGTGCGAAGTAAACTTTTGACGAAACTTCGGTGTAAACTTTACGAACTTAACTTTAACAAATATTCGCAGATACATACCTTAACGAACATTCGCAGAACTTTTATTTTAACGAAAGGTCGAACTTGAACGAAAACTTACAGTGTTTTAACGAACGATCGCAGATACACAGCTACGGGCGAGATATCGTCGTGTCCAATGATGAGCCGGAGTTGAAGTTATCGAAGCACATAATATCCATAGAGGATATCACCATTAACAAGGAGCTTGGTATGGGACAGTTCGGCGTCGTCCAACAGGGTACTTGGTCTACAGGACGACAAAGGGTTCGTATAAACATTTTTTTTATAAAATTAGGGTACAAACGATCAAACCTTTATGGAAAGCAACTACCGTCGCCCATGGACACTCGCAACATTAGAAGAGTTGCAAGTGCGTTGCCGGCCTTAGGAGAGAATATTGCCACATATTGCTCTCTTCTTCAAGGTTTGCAAATTGTCGCCAGCATTATTTCCGGACGATTACGATCTCGTAATGGTCCGGAAACACTGCTGGCGACAGTTCATTCCAGTGTTAAATTTTATAATTTAAACTATATTATACTTTTCTTTTCATTTTAATCCAAGTGTAAACAAAGATTAATTAATCTGTTACTTTGACTATTTTTAATCTCGGAAGAAGTTTGACGAGACTGTCTGTCATCGTAGCAATCTCACGAGTCACACGACCGGGCGATTTTGATTAGTTTTTACTTTGTTTTGAAAGCTGTTATGATCGTAAGTGTTCTTATTTTTTATAGTTTATACTTTTGTTCTACTTAATTTTTTAAGTGAAAACTTCTTTAGCGGCGTTGAGCACTTTTGTGGGATGGGTAAAAACTGTGAAACTCGCGTCAGATTCTCGTGCTGATCGAAAAACCTTGGAAAAACCGTAAGACGGTTGGAGAGTAGTGTTTTGTGTCGAACTCGAACTCGAACTCGAATTGATCGTAAGGGTTTCGATTAATTAAAAAAATCGTTTTTTTTTAAATCGATTTTCATAAAAAATGGGTTAAAAATTTAATCGATTGTAAGGGTTTCGATTAATTAAAAAAATCGATTTTTTTAATGATCGATATTCATAAAAAATGGATTAAAAAATGCACAACATTAATAATCAAGTTTTCACTTCTGCCGGCACTCCCGGAGTGCAACCCGTATTTTTTTTAAGCTTTAAGTAGATTTAAAAATTTAAACTAAAAAGAAATAAAACGAGTTTGTAGCCCGCAACGTTTGATCAAAAATTGCGCGTAAATCCGATAAAAACTATCCTGTATTCTTTCCGACGGTCCAAAGTGTACCAAATTTCCATTTTCGCATTTATAATGTTGTTATGGATATTGCATAATATCATGGGGCCAATTTGAGCTAATCTGGGATAATGTTAATCATTGTTCTCAAGTTTTTTCGTTCGTTAGTACCAAAAAATTAACAGATAAATAATAAGACATAAAAAAGGAATAAAAGATGACTACTACGTAACAAGTTGGTTGGTAAGTATAAAATATTTTTTAACAAATCTTGGAAAGGCTAATGAATTTCATTGTTTGTACAGTCGACATTATTTTCGTAAAAGTTGCTGGGTTTCATAGAACAATTACACAACCGCACCAACACGTAACTTCCTCGTGTTAGTAATTTAGCGAACTTAAAAATTGACAAGCTCACGTAATAGATACCTATAGAGTCTGGCTTCAGGATTAACAATATTAAAAAAGTAATTAAATTGCGCTTATGTGAAGCTTAAACTGAGCTGCGTCATTACGACATCATGTGTCCTTTTATTTCTATTTTATGGCTCGATTTTAAATATGCGCCCGCGAGAATGAGCTGTTTGGCCGCTACAACGCGAGATCACTAGCTATTGTATGCAAAATTGCAAATACTCATTACTCCTAATCGACTGTGCCGCTATTTAAATAAATCGTTACATACTATAATCGCTTCTGTTCTCGCGGTGTAGCGGCCAAACAGCTCGTTCTCGCGGGTGCATGTTTAAATAGAGCCTGAGTGCTCGGGTGAAATCATATTAAATTATTTTAACCAGTGAGAAAAAAATTACAATTTTATAGCAGACTAAATAATACAATTAAAATATATAAAATTCGCGGTTTGATAATATTTTGCGTATTTTCTCTCTGAAACCCACTTGTAATCTTTTTTAGGGTTCCGTACCCAAAGGTTTACCCGGGACGGGACCCTATGACTAAGACTCCGATGTCTGTCTGTTCGTCTGTCTTTCCGTCTGTCTGTCTCCAGGCTGTATCTCAAGAACGGCGATAGCTAGAGAGTTCTAATTTTCAGAGATTATGTATTTCTTTTGCCGCTATAACAACAAATACGAGAAACAAAATAAATCAAATATTTAAGGGGGGCTCTCATACAACATACGTGATTTTTTTGGCCTTTTTTGCTTTATATCAATAACGGCTACACGTAGGCACTTAATATATTCACAATATAATACTCAATAGTATTTGTTCTTTAATAATTAATAACAAAATTTAAATAAAATAAGTATTTAAGGGGGGCTCCCTGTATTTTTTGTCTATTTTTGCTCTTAGATGGTACGGAACACTTAGTGCGCGAGTCCGACTCGCACTTGGCCGATTATTTCTTCTCCAAAACCTCTAAAATACCAGGTAAATACATATAAATATTTTGACTCATCTTAATTAGCCCTTTTAAATACGCCATTTTTGCAGTAAATATTATATGAACATCATTTTCACACGCTCCCAATTTCCTCTGAGGGTTTCCATTCAAGTCTGACGACTTTCTACGAGTCGCGACATGGGACACACTAACACCAGCGGGGCTAAAATGGTCGCATAGCAATTGGGATGATGACAAGGTCAAAGATTAGCGAATTTTGTTAATAAAATAAAGAAATAACGGTAAAAAATAAGTGTTTCCAAAATTTCAGCTTGATAGCATTTTTATTTTTTTTGTTATGCGGCTTCGAAGTTGGATTTTCAAGTCGATTTTTTTTTCAATTAAATTTTTAAATATTTGTATACCATTCGATAACTTATGTAATTTAAAGCAACTTTTGTTATGAAACCACTTTCATAAACGCAATAATTAATATAGCTATCGAACAAAGTTCTCCCGCGATGCCTACAAGTAACTCTAAGGTGACGTCATAATCGAGTCGCATTTTGTATGGAGCGTTTCGGGCAGGTCTATTTTATGAGATTTTTAAATTGTCATAACTTGGTGAATTTTTAAGCTATCGGAGTCATTCTTTCACCGATGTTTCTAGTTTTGACAGGTCTTTCAATTACCAATAAGAAAAAAAAAATGTCATCATGCCCATTCCTCTCAATCAATTCACAAAATGAATTGTCAAAACTGTCAAACTTACGAATGTCAAATTTAGACCAATTGAATTGGTCTAAATTCGTACTAATTTGACATTCCTGACATTGACCAATTCAATTGGTCTAAATTCGTACTAATTTGACAATTGATTGAGAGGAATTGCTATGCGACCATTTTAGCCCCGCTGTTGATGTTCTCTGGTCTCTACACATTAACTTATACAGACCTTACATACCATACATAGGCTGCTATTTATGTATCCGGAACTGGCCACTTACAAGAACAATATTTAAAAAGTAATTACAACATTTGAAAATAGAACTCTTTGGTTGAAGAATACATTTTGTTTCATGTGACTGTCAATTATTTTTCCATTGTGGCGTCATTTTGAAAATTGCGTGTCTTCATTTGCCATGGATTTAACGCGTGAACATTTTCGTGCAATGATTTACTACGATTTTCGGCGTGGGCTAAATCAACAACAGTGCTTTATTCAACTCACCGCAACTTTTGGAGATGAAGCACCATCAAAAACCACTGTTTATCACTGGTACAGTGAGTTTAATCGTGGGCGGTCTATGCTCACGGATGAAAATAAAGAAGGTCGCCCAAAAACAGCTGTTGTCCCACAAAATATAGATGCTGTGCGGGAACTAATAATGCGTGATCGTCATGTTACATATCGCGAGATAGAGGCGTCCTTAGGCATAAGTATGACGAGCATACATAAGATATTACCCGAACATTTGGCTGCAAAAAAAATATGTTCGCGTTGGATTCCGCACAACTTGACAATCGATCAAAAACGGGCTCGTGTCGATTGGTGCAAAAAATGATAAAAAAATACAACCGTGGTACGTCAAAAGCCGTTTATAATATCTACACAGGTGATGAATCTTGGATCTATGCATATGACCCCGAAACTAAACAACAGTCAACGGTGTGGGTGTTTCAAGATGAGCCGAAACCAACAAAAGTTACTCGTGCAAAAAGTACTTTGAAGCAAATGGTCGCCTGTTTTTTTGGAATTAATGGACATGTGGCTACAGTGCCATTAGAGAATCGTAAAACGGTTAATTCTGAATGGTATACGACCATTTGTTTACCAGAAGTCTTTGAAGAAATAAGAAAGGACAACCGACAACGCAGAATCATATTACATCACGACAATGGTAGCTGTCACACCTCAGCTGAAACAACTCAGTTTTTGGAGGGTCAAAAGATCGAATTGACTGGTCATCCGCCGTACAGCCCTGATTTGGCACCTAACGATTTCTTTTTATTTCCATACGCGAAGAACAAATACGTGGTCAACGTTTTTCGAGCCGCGAAGAGGCTGTTGATGCGTTCAAAATGCACGTTTTGGAGATACCTCAATCAGAATGGAAAAAGTGCTATGAAAATCGGTTCCAGCGTATGCAAAAGTGTGTCGATCATCGCGGCGAATATTTTGAAAAGCAATAAAACCATATTAAATGATATATGTTTGTTTCTTTTTTTAATTCCGGATACATAAATAGCAGCCCTCGTACAGTTTAATATTATGACGACAATCAGTCGTAGTTTCTTTATAAAAATAATGAACTATAGTGCGACCAGTTTAAGCGCGACCTTCGTAGCACACTAAATGTATGCTACGAGTATGCTACGAGAGTCACGCTTTAAGTGGTCAGAGCATAGCTAATAGATCTCCCGAAGTAAGCGACCGTCACCCGTGAAATCGCAAATGCGTTGTAATTAAAATATATTATAGTTTTTTTTAGTAAATTTAAAATTGACACCGAAATAATGGTGTCGTAGTTTCCCAAATCAATCTTTCGTAGGGTTAAATATTTTAGTGTGGAAAATGTATCCGATTTTGTTAAAGTTTTCTGTGTCCTTTCGACCTGTAGTCACTGAAAAATCTGACAGTTAGAACTTCTTTGTCTCTATTCTCTTTTCCTTTTACTGCAAGTTACAGATACAAAATGTTAAAAAACCTATACCGACAATATATAAAACCTCACAACATAACTTTACGAAAATTATATGAAATTGGTTGAAATCCTAGTTTTTTCAGTTCAGCATAATTATTGACACGTGATTTTAGTTCATAATTATTTAAAACTCTCTTGATTATAATTCTCACAATGAATTTGTTGTAAAATGATATTCGGGTGCTCTAAGTCTACGTAGGGACAACATTAAAGCTTACAACTAATAGTTTAGAAGCTAGGTAGGTATGTACGGCAAAGTAACGCTTAACAAGTTGTATGTAATGCGTGGGTGATACGCGTGGTTGCGAATGCACCCACGCCCTGGCGAAGGGCGGTGCATAGGGCGCGGTATGCGCCAGCGCGCAGCCTAGCCGTTATCCTGACCTTCCTGCCCAGTCCCTTTCCCGCCCTCTCGCAGTGCACCAGCCTCGGTGCATTCGAATATCGAACACGCGCTCGACAACCGAACGCAGTCCGCGACGCGTAATATATCTCGCCTCGTTTCGGTCCCTATTTAGAAGTTCGGGATATAGGTAAGTTTTAGTGTCTACGTTTTTTTAAATTACTCTCTGTTGCCTTTTTTTAAATTTTAAGTAACATTCAGTTCTTTTTTTCTAAGTTTTCAGCCGTAGACGGCTTTTATTTTTTAGTTTAATTGCTGCACTCTGAGACAAACAATAATTAGTTAACTGTAATTAAATGAATATTTTGACATAAGCCCCACACATTATCTGTCAAAATATTCGTTAAATTCAAGTTTAATCGTAGTTAAATGTCTCTGAGTGCGACAGTAAGTGTACTTTTTAAGTTGAGCTCTGCGGGCGTAAACTTTTCGAGTTGTGTTTAAAAGTTAAGTGATTTTGAATCCGATCTGGTATTTAAGACTGGAATGAAAAATTTGAACTTTAAAGGCTGTTTTTATGTTTCATACTAAAAAAAAAAAAAACTTAGAAGTAACTATTTGATTTTTAAGATTATTTAGTGGCTGTGCGACTATTTTTTACTGACTACAACATAGTTTTTATTATTCGTAGCTACAACAAAACAAAAAAGAAAATAAAATTCTAACAGTCTTTGTATGTACCGACATAATATGTATTATATATTATATTGTATGTATGTGTCTAAGTTTGTTTTACAGAAGCACCTAAACTTCTCATCCGGTTTAATCGAAGTGTCTTTAAATTAATAAAATAATAATTTATTTACTTAATTACTAACTTTTGACTTGATGACAGTTTTCTGTAACTTTATGCGATTTTATGGTGCTATGGCAATACATATAATAAGTACCTACGCATGCCGAAATTATTTAAACGCAATGCATCCGCGCTACATGTCTAAAGTAGATAAAAATAATCCCTTTTGAGTAATAAACAAATATTTTGTCCAGTAAAAACACCAAATTATTACCATTTTATAATTTCTCTTGACTACAGAAAATCCAATATTGGAATTATTAGTATTTTCAAAAGCTTTTCATATTTCCCCAGATACATTCCCTTAATTAAAAAACGTAGGTATTAATAGAAATGTAGCTGTAATGAGTTAGAACGACTGGTCGGCTTGTCTGCTCACAACTCATCGCGGTTCAATCATTTCGGCTTGCTAAAATCAATCACTTGATAATGCTTAGCATTGATAATTATAATAGTAATTATTATTATCATAAGTTAGACGTTCTTGGTCACAAATGCATTGTAAAAATTTAAATCTTAAAATGTACTTACACATTAAAATGTACTCAAATTAATGTTCAACTTTAAGTCGAAGAAGTCTTTGTGCAAAACTACATTAAGGCTAGCAAAGAAACGCTCGCTTCGTTTTAAGTATAAAATCTCTAATAGAATGATACTGATTATAAAATAAAAATGCAAACAAGTACCTATTAACCGAAAGTAATATAAGAATTTAAATATTAAAAATTATATATTGTAAAAATTTTACTTAGTAATCGGTACTTTTTACCGTCGGTTCTTTACGATACAAATTCGGATTTATGATACAAAATGTAGGTGGTCGAACATCTTTGTAACTACATATCCATACTAATATTATAAATGCGAAAGTATCTCTGTCTGTCTGTCTGTCTGTCTGTCTATCTGTCTATCTGTCTGTCTGTCTGTCTGTCTGTCTGTCTGTCTGTCTGTCTGTCTGTCTGTCTGTCTGTCTGTCTGTCTGTCTGTCTGTCTGTCTGTCTGTCTGTCTGTCTGTCTGTCTGTCTGTCTGTCTGTCTGTCTGTCTGTCTGTCTGTCTGTCTGTCTGTCTGTCTGTCTGTCTGTCTGTCTGTCTGTCTGTCTGTCTGTCTGTCTGTCTGTCTGTCTGTCCGTCCGTCCGTCCGTCTGTCTGTCTGTCTCCCTTTCACGCCAAAACTACTGAACCGATTGCAATGAAATTTTGTACACAGATGTTCTAGAGCCTGAGAAAGGACATAGGCTACATTTTGATGAGGGAAAATATCTTATTTCCATGAAAATATCGATGAAAATTAATTCGCATTGTAGTTCTTATACGTGACAGCAGATGTCGTTTTTATTGCCGATGGCTCCGTAGCTCGGTTGGTTAAGCGCGTGGGCCGCGCTCATCCCGGGGGTCCTGGGTTCGAGTCCCGCCGACGGAACAAAAAGTTTTCAATGTTCCTGGGTCTTGGATGTGTATTAAATATTATTTATTACTAGCTGTCCCGGCAAACGTTGTTTTGCCATATAAATAACTTTTGGTATGAAAAATAGATGTTGGCCGATTCTCAGACCTACTCAATATGCTCACAAAATTTCATGAGAATCGCAGTCAAGCCGTTTCGGAGGAGTACGGGAACGAACATTGTGACACGAGAATTTTATATATAAGATGTATCATAATAATATTTCAAAAATCTTAAATATATTTTATGTATAAATATTATAAAAGTATTAAAATGTACCTATATATTATTTCCGTTGTCTGGCACAGGTGTAAGCTGTTTTTAACTGTCCTGTAGGCACTTAGCACGGAGCCAGACTGACGTGGTGTGAAGTGTCCATAAATATTATTATTATTATTCATTCGTAATATTTAAACATTCTTATACCTATCCGACATCCGTATTAAACAATGTTTAATACGGATAAGTATGATAATTTTTATGCAATTTTAATTTATGCTAAATGTAAGACGTTCAATATATTATAATATAATACATTTAATAAAAAATAAAAGTACATAAAAATAGTAATAAGTAATTGTTACAAACATGATTACCAGTGCAGAGCTATCCCGATTCTCACCAAATAAAAATAATATCGGCAGTCAATAGGGAATTATTTTAGTTCGATAGGGTCTCTATTATTTTAGTTTTATTATATGACAACAGATGGCGCTATTTGGACATATATTAAGTTAATTTTAAAATTAGAATATTTTATTTTGGACATTTTATCACGGCATTCCCACGGAAACGGGAACCACCGTACGCTATAAACTAAAGTCCACGCGGACGTAGTCGCGAACAACAGCTATATAAAGTTTAAAAAGTCTAAAAATTAAAGTTAATTAGTACTTAAATAAATGAGCCAAAAAAGAATCTGACGGATAGCTCATAAATGACTAAAAAGTTACGTATTGTCAGAGACCAGACTCCATGGTATTGTATAGAAAACTTATCAGTCTTGAATCTACTGTCAAATTAAGTTAGTTCCAAAAATTCGTAACAGATGTCGCTAACATCGCGTCTACATCGCGCTATCGCTTGTTCTTATGTGTTTCTATAAGAGGTGGTAACTACTCAGTACTTTATCTATGCAGTGACGTAACCTTAAACCTATCAATGATAAATTATAGTTTATGGGTAAAGTTGTGTAATGGGGGGGGCTAAAATATAAGCTTTAAAATTTGTCATAAATAAAGTTTAATTTAAAATAATGAAATATTATGTGCACACTGCACAGCTGTTTTTGGGTATTTTGATTTATTTTAAAAAGCTTTTGACATCAATTTTGTTGACAACGCGCGCTATAAACATGAAGTCCACGCGGACGAAGTCGCGGGCAACAGCTAGTATAGTATAATACTATGTAGTAAAATACAAGGAGCTTCTGTCACTATCTATAATTATCTATATATATAAAAATGGATTTTCAATTGTGTTAGTAACGCTAAAACTCGAAAATGGCCAAACGGATTGGGCTGATTTTAGTCTTAAAATATTCGTAGAAGTCCAGGGAAGGTTTTAAAGTGACACGAATTTCACCGGGATAGCTAGTAATATTATATTATGCTTAGATAATATTAAAACAACGCGATTTATTTTGTTGCTATTTGAAAGAAATAGTAAACTCGTATCTATACATATTATAAATTAAAGTCGCTTTTTTTCCCTCTGTCCCTTTGTTCCCTTTAATCTTTAAAACTACACAACGGATTTCGATGATTCTTTCAGTGTTAGATAGCCCATTTATCGAGGAAGGCTATATACTATATTTTATCACGCTAAGACTAATAGGGGCGAAGAAATAGAGGAAAATGTGAAAAAAACGGGGAAAATTATTTGAAAGGGCTAACTTGAACGCGCTAATCTCAAGAACTACTGGTCCTTTTTGAAAAATTCTTGGTGGTAGATAGCCCATTTATTGAGGAAAGCTATAGGCTATATTTTTATCACGCTAAGACTAATAGGAGAGTGTGGAAAAAACGGGGGAAATTATTTGAAAGGGCTTATCTCGCTTATTTTTATGTTATTTGGCACAAATAAGAAGTAGACCAAGTGAAGGAACATAGGCTATCGATTTTAATATTTTTTTCAGTGGCTATATGTTTTATACCCGTGCGACGCCGGGGCGGGTCGCTAGTATTCTATACTCGAGGAAGGTTAATATGTATAATACCTATAGTTCACATGTTATACATATATACAATGGCAAAACAATATTTATTTTTAACCGACTTCAAAAAAGGAGGTGATCAATTCCACGCGTATGTATATTTCCAGAATTGCCATTTTTGTATATATTATCTTCTTCCTTCCTAGTCGTATCCTCATGGCTGAGGGTCGTGACTACCAAAATTAGCTTTCTGGGATAGGGCTGTCCACTCTGCCTCTTTTCCCCTCTAATTGCCCAGCTAGTATGAGACTCAAGATTATTAGGCTCCCGGCGGGCAATGTGGCCAAAAAAGGCGAGTGATCGTTGTAGACAAAGCGTGGACAGGCGGGTGGTAATTTTGAGTTGCTGAAGTATAGACGTGTTTGTCCGGTGTGCGGTCCAAGGGATGCCGAGCATTTTGCGCCAGCACCACATTTCAAAAGCTTCGATCTTATATATTATCTACTTAAGTTTATATCAGCGTCTGAACAAATGTGCCCAAAAGTGCATGTATGTATGTATGTATGTATGTATGTATGTATGTATGTATGTATGTATGTATAAAGTACATGTATGTTTTTATGTTTGTGTTCACATATCTCTGGAACTACAAGTCCGATTTAAATGATTCTTTTTTTGTTGTACTAGGTATTGTTCAACATAGTTTTTTTTTATTAAATAAGGGGGCAAACGAGCAAACGGGTCACCTGATGGTAAGCAACTACCGTCGCCCATGGACACTCGCAACATCAGAAGAGCTGCAGGTGCGTTGCCGGCCTTTTAAGAGGGAATACGCTCTTTTCTTGAAGGTTTGCAGGTCGTATAGGTCCGGAAATACTGCTGGTGACAGTTCGTTCCAGAGTTTTACAGTGCGCGGCAGAAAGTTACGCGAAAAACGCACCGTGGAAGACTGCCACTCATCAAGGTGATGAGGATGGTATGTTTTTTGCGTGGGACGATGGCGAAAAGTTGCAGGTGGTATGATTCCGAACAATTCATCAGAGCACTCCCCGTGATACAACCGATAGAGGATGCAGAGTGAAGCTACATCTCGGCGTAATTAAAAAGGGGTCCAAGCTGTTTGAAACACTATGGCAGTCAACAATTCGAGCGGCCCTTCGTTGGATACGATCCAGAGGGAGCAGTTGGTATTTAGGCGCCCCTGCCCAGAGATGAGAACAATATTCCATATGAGGCCGAACCTGCGCTTTGTAGAGTTGTAGGCGTTGGTCCGGACTTAAGTACTGTCTTGCTCTGTTAAGAACACCAAGCTTCTTCGAGGCTAATTTGGCCTTACCCTCTAGAGTCTAGATGATATCGGAACTGGACTTCGCTCGATATGTTGACGCCAAGTATCGCCAAGTATGCTAGGGGAGATGGTTAAAGATGTGCCCTCGAAACGAGGATATACGACCATTGGTGACTTTTTAGTGGTGAACGCGCAGACTTGTGTCTTGGCGGGGTTGAATTGGACCAAGTTACGTCTACCCCATTCAGAGACCTTCTCCAATGAATTCTCCACCTTAGACACAAGTTCGTTTCGACTCTCAGTGACATTTTGCCGCGAAATATTGGGGGAGCCGGTATATACAGCATCACCTGTACTATCATCCGCATAGCAATGAATGCCGCGTACACGACGTGTACACGTTTCATCAAAATCGGTTTAGTAGTTTTTGAGATAGGAAATTTTAATCCTTAATTTAACGTACAATTTTGAAGCCGGTTTTATCCTTTTCAAATAAGTACTGTTATATTTTATTTAGAAAACAAACAATTACATTATAAAAGTAGTTTGCCAGCGTGATGGGGACATTTGAGCACGGTACGCTGCGGGGTGGTCTATTTGATTGAGTTTATTTTTTTATTTTTTATTATTACATTATTATTTACCTGTATATATATTGTTATTGTTAATTTTGTATTTTAAATTATGTACCTAATTTAATTAATTGTAGTATTTATACCATAGTAAATTTGGAAAAGATACCTACTTACATGAATGTATAAATGTTAGTGTATTGATTAACATGTTAATTTATGGACTATACTATACGTAATATGTATAATACAGATTAATTATTTTAGTATTAACTTGCTAATAATTATCAAATCTAAATTATATATTTTATATAGATTATGTACTTAATATTACAGTAAACTTATACCGGGGTAATTGAAATAAAACATTTTGATCCTTTTCTTATAGCAGCTAATCTGTGTATTAAACATGCAAAGTAGTGTACATAATAATATTTATAATTTTATTATATTATTATATTATAAGATTCTAGTAAACATTTTATATTATAAAGCTTGTTCAATGTTTGCCGGTTCAGTTCGTTTATTCTATAAGCTGAACAAATAACATGGCCTTTTAATTCATGAAGCCCCAAGCGGCCACATCCAGCCGCGATAACAATGAAAAAGCTATTGTGTCTCGTTTTGCCACGACTGATGGGTTAATCTAAAATATATAATGAATGCAGTATATTAATGATGAAATGAGCAATCGTAACATTTAGCGGTTTGTCAAAGCACACGCAGTAATGCAGTTATGACGACTATGCGATCCCTTTGATGCCGATCAATTACCTGTTAATGCGTAAAGCATTGCGATAAACATTCAAACTTACAGAATAATTAACTAAACGTTTTTCGAGGAAATCTGTAGGACGATTACGTATTTTGCGACGGCTGTGCCACCGGTGTTTGAAAGCAGATAATATTGCAAATTTATAAAATTTTTGGATTTTTTGGTTATGTTTCCTGTGATAGCTATGCAACAGTAATCGCATAGCTGTCACAAGATACGTAATCGCCCTGCGAATGTCTAGAATCAAGATGTTCTCGTGGCTTCGGCACGATCGGCGCGGTTTGAGTACCGCCGATTTTTCGGGCCCATCGAGTCCTACATATCTGCGGTCTAAGTCTCCGATCCCCGCGGAACGCGGAAAGGCATTTCTTGCCAAAAAAGAAGTCACCCGCAATTTCTAGCACGAAGAATCGTTTTTCGGGAACCGTACATGCTTTTATAATCTTCCTATCCTATTGTTTAACTTCTTATCTTCATAACCATCTAAATTGTTTCAGCGGTCATCAGTCATAAATCATAATACTCTTATGGATTAAGAGTTTATCATTTGTGGATTCAGAGATCAGAATAAACGAAAATTATATAACACTAATCTGTTTGAACTGCTTATTTACCCCATTAGGCGCCCATAAGCTTTAGCACGTATACTCTAGTTCACAAGTGCCATTTTCCGCAAAACCTGATCTCCACCACTGAAAATTATGATTTTGGGCTCATTCGATTCGAAATACCATCTTGATTCTAGAACATTCTATCAAAATTCCAAGAGGGGTCGAAAAAAATGTAAAAGTTAAAAACAACAAAGCAAAATAAAAGTTTGGTTTTTTAATATTTCAAAAACTATTTGAGATAATCAAAATTTAAAAAAAGATCCTTAAAGAGCAGGAAATTTCCTAAAAAAGTCCTCCTCCCGGAACTGTACCAACAACCCTTATAATTTTAATTGTGCGGCGAAAATAGCGGTAAACGCGTAGTTCCGGTTTCGCGTGCATCGCCTCAATCTGCCACGTGATCTTAAAATATATATATATATATATATATATATATATATATATATATATATATATTTTAACTGATTAAATATTAACATCATGCATATGCTTTTGTTAATTTTTTAATTTTCACCATTTTAATGTTAACATAAAAACGCTGATTATTTCAAAACAACAAATCTAGATTTTTTAAAAATTCTATTGAGCTAATCTACAGAGGTCTTAAAAGAGATCCCCGTTTGAAAAATTGAAAAATTTTGATTTTTCACTTTTTTATTAATCAATCAAAGGCATTCAAAAAATTTTCATGAAAATAAAGCCATTACGATATTTTTTCTCTCCAATTCTTGTTTATATGTTGTTTTGTTATTTTTAAAAGATATAATAACAATTTTTTAAAAGATATAAAAACAGACAGTTATTTTACCATGAACGCTAAACGCTATACAAAAGGTTGAAATTAGGTTGTTTTCCAGAATAGTAGGTAAATATCTCGGCGATTCCGCGCCGTTTGTATGGCAGTGAGACAGGCCTGCTAAGACTTATAATATGTATGTCCGTCTGTCTGCCTTCAGGCTGTAACTTAAGAACCGCTATAGCTAAGCTTCTGAAATTTTTACAGATTGTGTATATCTGTTGCCGCTATAACAACAAATACTAAAAATGACATAAATTAAATATTTAAGGGGGGCTCCCATACAATAAACGTGATTTTTTTGCCATTTTTTGCTCGATATCAATAATGGCAACAGGAAGGCATATGAAATGTTCACAAAATACTCAGTTGTATTCATACTTAAAAAATTAATAATAAAAATTAAATAAAATAAATAATTAAGGGGGGCTCCCATACAAAAAAACAATTTTTGACTATTTTTGCTCTATATTGGTACGGAACCCTTCGTGCACGAGTCCAACTCGCACCTGGCCGATTATTTTATTTATATAACTAATATAATTTAAATAATAAATTTTATTGATAAAAATCCTAATGGCTTTATTTTCAAGAAAAATTCTTGTATGCCTTTGATTTTTGAAATATTAAAAAAAAACCAAAACCCTTTTTTTTAGGGTTCCGTACCCAAAGGGTAAAAACGGAGACCCCTATTACTGAGACTTCGATATCTGTACGTCTGTCCATCTGTCTGTCTCCAGGCTGTATCTCGAGAACTGCTATAGCTAGACTTCTGAAATTTTCACAGATAGTGTATTTCTGTTGCTGCTATAACAACAAATACTAAAAACAAAAAAAAATATATTTAAGGGGGGCTCCGATACAACAAACGTGATTTTTTTTGGATTTTTTTGCTCGATATCAATAATGGCAACAGGTAGGGACATGAAATTTTCTAAGTCCTTAATTATATAATATGTATTTTAATAAATAATAATAGTATTAAAATAAAATAAAAATTTAAGGGGGGCTCCCATACAAAAAACACAATTTTTGACCAAATTTTGCTCTATAACGGCACGGAACCCTTCGTGCGCGAGTCCGACTCGCACTTGGCCGATTTTTTACTTATTCATAACTTTTGCATTTTTTTCGGCCCCTCTTGGAATTTTGATAGAGTGTTCTAGATGGTATTCCGAATCGAATGAGCCCAAAATCATAATTTTCGTTGGTGGAGATCAGGTTTGAGGAAAACGGCACTTGTGAACCAGACTAGTATGCCTTAAAGAAAATTGACGTAGAAAGCGCTCCCAATTTTGCTGCTCATGGGTATCGAAGGGCCACAGATATGACCTAAAGCCCTGAAACTTGGTACCCGTCTGTCCATCGTCATCATCATCAGCCTACAGGTGTCTGCTTATCATCCGGCATGGGCCGGATGATAAGCAGATGACCGAATATCTCCAGAACATGACGTGAGTCCTACGAAACTATTTTCCTGTTTAAAGCTAACTTGAAAAGCTATGAATAACACTTTCCACGGAACAAATCTATTAGGATTAATTTTCTATTTTTATAATCTATTTTCCAACATTTTTAGGATTGGAGAGCCGGATATATAAATGTTACTTTAATAAGTAAATAATAAAAATAAAAAAAAACTTATATGTAGCTAAGCTTTATACTTAGTTTTAAATACAAAGTCGCTAATCAAAAAAGCTTTACCCTCTAAGTAGTTTCTAAGAAACATGCGTTGAAATCGTTTGTACGAAGGCTGCTATTTATGTATCCGGAATTAAAAAAAGAAACAAACATATATCATTTAATATGGTTTTATTGCTTTTCAAAATATTCGCCGCGATGATCGACACACTTTTGCATACGCTGGAACCAATTTTCATAGCACTTTTTCCATTCTGATTGAGGTATCTCCAAAACGTGCATTTTGAACGCATCAACAGCCTCTTCGCGGCTCGAAAAACGTTGACCACGTAATTTGTTCTTCGCGTATGGAAATAAAAAGAAATCGTTAGGTGCCAAATCAGGGCTGTACGGCGGATGACCAGTCAATTCGATCTTTTGACCCTCCAAAAACTGAGTTGTTTCAGCTGAGGTGTGACAGCTAGTATTGTCGTGATGTAATATGATTCTGCGTTGTCGGTTGTCCTTTCTTATTTCTTCAAAGACTTCTGGTAAACAAATGGTCGTATACCATTCAGAATTAACCGTTTTACGATTCTCTAATGGCACTGTAGCCACATGTCCATTAATTCCAAAAAAACAGGCGACCATTTGCTTCAAAGTACTTTTTGCACGAGTAACTTTTGTTGGTTTCGGCTCATCTTGGAACACCCACACCGTTGACTGTTGTTTAGTTTCGGGGTCATATGCATAGATCCAAGATTCATCACCTGTGTAGATATTATGAACGGCTTTTGACGTACCACGGTTGTATTTTTTTATCATTTTTTTGCACCAATCGACACGAGCCCGTTTTTGATCGATTGTCAAGTTGTGCGGAATCCAACGCGAACATATTTTTTTTACAGCCAAATGTTCGTGTAATATCTTATGTATGCTCGTCATACTTATGCCTAAGGACGCCTCTATCTCGCGATATGTAACATGACGATCACGCATTATTAGTTCCCGCACAGCATCTATATTTTGTGGAACAACAGCTGTTTTTGGGCGACCTTCTTTATTTTCATCCGTGAGCATAGACCGCCCACGATTAAACTCACTGTACCAGTGATAAACAGTGGTTTTTGATGGTGCTTCATCTCCAAAAGTTGCGGTGAGTTGAATAAAGCACTGTTGTTGATTTAGCCCACGCCGAAAATCGTAGTAAATCATTGCACGAAAATGTTCACGCGTTAAATCCATGGCAAATGAGGACACGCAATTTTCAAAATGACGCCACAATGGAAAAATAATTGACAGTCACATGAAACAAAATGTATTCTTCAACCAAAGAGTTCTATTTTCAAATGTTGTAATTACTTTTTAAATATTGTTCTTGTAAGTGGCCAGTTCCGGATACATAAATAGCAGCCTATGTACTAAGCATACATAGGCTGCTATTTATGTATCCGGAACCACTGTTTATCACTGGTACAGTGAGTTTAATCGTGGGCGGTCTATGCTCACGGATGAAAATAAAGAAGGTCGCCCAAAAACAGCTGTTGTCCCACAAAATATAGATGCTGTGCGGGAACTAATAATGCGTGATCGTCATGTTACATATCGCGAGATAGAGGCGTCCTTAGGCATAAGTATGACGAGCATACATAAGATATTACACGAACATTTGGCTGTAAAAAATATGTTCGCGTTGGATTCCGCACAACTTGACAATCGATCAAAAACGGGCTCGTGTCGATTGGTGCAAAAAAATGATAAAAAAATACAACCGTGGTACGTCAAAAGCCGTTTATAATATCTACACAAGTGATGAATCTTGGATCTATGCATATGACCCCGAAACTAAACAACAGTCAACGGTGTGGGTGTTCATAGATGAGCCGAAACCAACAAAAGTTACTCGTGCAAAAAGTACTTTGAAGCAAATGGTCGCCTGTTTTTTTGGAATTAATGGACATGTGGCTACAGTGCCATTAGATAATCGTAAAACGGTTAATTCTGAATGGTATACGACCATTTGTTTACCAGAAGTCTTTGAAGAAATAAGAAAGGACAACCGACAACGCAGAATCATATTACATCACGACAATGCTAGCTGTCACATCTCAGCTGAAACAACTCAGTTTTTGGAGGGTCAAAAAATCGAATTGACTGGTCATCCGCCGTACAGCCCTGATTTGGCACCTAACGATTTCTTTTTATTTCCATACGCGAAGAACAAATTACGTGGTCAACGTTTTTCGAGCCGCGAAGAGGCTGTTGATGCGTTCAAAATGCACGTTTTGGAGATACCTCAATCAGAATGGAAAAAGTGCTATGAAAATTGGTTCCAGCGTATGCAAAAGTGTGTCGATCATCGCGGCGAATATTTTGAAAAGCAATAAACCATATTAAATGATATATGTTTGTTTCTTTTTTTAATTCCGGATACATAAATAGCAGCCCTCGTATCGCCCGTGCGTGTTATTGAAGGGATTCTCAATAAACAATATTTTGCTGCATTCAAAAGTAGATTTTATAAAAGTAAATAGCCGGTGGGAGACATTACGTTGACTTAAATAAAATACATTAGAAGATTTTCATAATATGTCGTCGGAATACTACGCACGCACACATTAGGTATGGCCGGTTTACATTATTCCACTACTATTGGAATAATGTCAACGAGCACTGAAATGCAATTTTGCAAAAAATAAACGCTTTTGGATAATTTAAAAGCAGTATCTCATTGTAGAATTTAATACAAGTATTACTCTGTCTTGCATAAGTTTGATTTAAAGAACACTGAGTAACTACGCAGTAAGTACGAGCATGTATATTTGAATACAGGTCGGGGTTCGGGGTTGCAGTTAAAGTGCGGCTGCTGCAGTGATGTAACATGGACGTTAAACGTTGCACGTGTCAGTGTCGATATCCTCCTACTTGGCGTCTGTCAATTCGCCCGGGACTCGCCCGGGATTCGCCCGAGACTCGCCCGGGACTCGCCCGGGACGAGAGTTTATCGCTTCCTCATCGATCGTTTACATACATATATAAGCTTTTACATTTAAACTTATGACGCTATAGTTTATATAAGAAATGACAAATATGATAGGAAAGGTTTGTTTGTTAGTTAGCGATTGCGGAGTAGACGCCGAAACTACTGGTCCGATTTTGGCACAGCTGATATAGAGTGAAACACGGGCTAGGACGTGGGCTTTTTATCTCAAGACAATGTACAGTTCCTGGTTCCTGCAGCTTTTAAAAATAAATTTACTGCACTAATGTGGGAAAAATCTTGAATAATAACATAGGTCGACAAAAAACTATCTTTTTTCTTGTGCCTGTTACTTAATGGCTATTATCGAATTGTTTGCATTGAAAATTAATAAAATAAAGATTTTGTCAAGCCTATGAAATAATTTTATAGTTCCTATTCAATACTAGAAAATAAATAGGAGCGCCACATATCTATACTGGAGCACACAGCAAGCTGTATTTTATTATTTTGATACATAACTGAAAGAAGAAAATTCAGGTTTACTTCAAAATTTGAAAGTTCAAAAGCTCTCTGTTTCTATAAAAGCAAACTTTTTGAGTTAAAATCACTGATTCTATAATTAGGTGTAATACACCCAAATAGGGTGCACAGAACTCAGGCACAAAAATCGTGTCGAATAGAATGTATAGTTTATTCTCAGCAAGCTCATTTAATCATCATTAAATGAGCTTGCTGAGATAATGATCAAAAGTATCCTACGTCCTTTCCTGGGATTTAAAGTATCTCCATATCAAATTTCAGCAAAATCGGTCCAGTAGTTTGGGCGTGAGGAGGTAACAGACATACAGACAGACACACTTTCGCATTTATAATATTAGAATAGATTATTATCCTACAAACTGAACGTGTATGCAAAAATGTTAGCTCAATTGGGTAAAAAAAAAGGTTTAAAACCCTACATTTCATTATAAGCCATATTCAATTTCAACACGAATTTCCACCAAGAACCTAAAATCAATTACATAATATATAATATTCAATTTAACTAAAAGGTTTTAATAGCTCTGTACTGCATTGTGCTGTAGCTGTGTACTGCATTGTGTTTTTGACGTGACAACGTCTTATAATTCGATGCAGCCGGCTGCACGCACGAAAAAACATGACTCATGCGGCATTACCTCGCTCTGAGGCGTTCCATTTAAGGCTTACGTTGAAAATTAACCAAATACACAATTTTTAAAAAATGAAGTTTGCTTTGCTAAGCTAAATACAACTATAAGATTTTTGCAAAGTTTTTAGAGATTAACGCTCGTCGTTACCAAGATAAAAGGGTTTGGGTGGATTTAAGGGTTGTAACAAAAAGTGTGTTAAACTTACTTGCTGTACGTGTTTAATTTTTAGAGAAATGATAATTTTAAGTACTTAAAGACGTTTAAATATCTCCAAAAATGTGTAAAATAGACCGAAAATATTTTTCTATATTTGTTGAGAATTTATTTAAATGAGAGTCTTTGAAATATATTTAAACTTCCTACTTAAAGCCAGAAAAAAAATTGGGTGCTACAAATCTCACGTACATACTAAAGACGTATGCTACGACCTATGTTTCGAAAATGCTTACCTGAATACAAAAAATATCAGTTATTAACCTAATTTGTATTTTTTTCCTTTAAGTATGTCTTAGCAAATATAATTAATGAAAAAAAAATTAACAAAAAATCAATTTTATTCTGTAAAAACCTAACCAAAAGAAATAAAATACAGATTTTCTTCGAAATATCCGTGAAAAGTTTGTGCTACATTTTCAGAAAATTTGATAAAGTAAGAGCTAAAAAGTTATACACATTAAGAAATAGAAGGCTTTGTTAAGCCTAAAAATAATTTTAAACTTCCTATTTAAAACCAAAGAAAAATAAGAACGCCATTTACCTGGCGAGGCACACAACAAGCACATTTGGAGGTATGCTTATCTACATACAAAATTATTAATTTTAAATCTAAATTATATATTTTTTCAACTTATTTTCTTTCTTTGGAATATAAGCACCGATACTAATCAAAAAAAAAAAAAATATATTTTATTATTTTGCTATATATTTAAAAGAACTTTATATGCAAATTTTCTTCAAAATTTTACAGTTTATGAGTTCACTTGAAGTGGAAGAGAATAATTTAAAAATCAAAAGCACAACTTTTCAAAAGGTAAACTTTACTATTTATGTTATCAGCAACACGTTCCTTTTTTTCTTTTCAATTTTCATCCACTATTGCAAAAATCGGAGGTTTGCACGATTTTTACGCTCTGGGAACTCCACTAGAATAAGTTGGTAAGACACAAGGTCTGTTCAAATTATAAGGAAAAAATGAGTATTTGTTCAGTTAGTAACCCCACTTCATCCGCTCATGTCTTCAATTGTTAGCCGTTAGGTACTGTCTGATATTGAAAATGTTAAGTTACATACACTACAATACAAATAATATCAAATAAATTATCTTTTATCAAAATCTGAGCACACACTGAAAACGTTAAACCTCTTGAGTTTTCCATAAAATCTATAGTCTATACTCGTATTTCATCGAAGCAATTATTCCTCTTCGAGCAAATCTTTCTTAAGCCTATTAATATCGTCGTATTGACATTGACATATTTCGCACTTTTTAGGGTTCCGTAGTCAACAAGGAACCTTTATAGTTTCGGTCTGCCGTCTGTCCGTCTGTTAGTCCGCGGTTTTGCTCAGAGATAGGACCTATAAAGCTGTAATTTGGCATGAATGCACATATTAATGATGGTACTGACAAAATGATAAGTACATAAAATATTTAAAAAATCAATCAAGGGGGGATTGATTTTTTTTTTCGCGTCCACCCCATCGTGAGGGGTGTCGTTAGATATGTTTTTAAAATTATTATGAGTACTTATTTTCCGATTTAGGGATCCATTTGTGAAATATGAAGTTTTTAAACGGTTGTTTCTGGAAATGTGAAAAAAATCACCGCAGTAGGAAATATGCTGAAATTAAAAGGAAAACTATCACGGCTAAGAAGACTTAAAAAGCTATTGAGTAATAGTCGATCAACTAAAAAAATATATTCGGCGAGGTATAAAGGAACTTTTCGTTCAAATTCCTTTGATGGGAACTGAGATGATGTTGTTAGTAGTGTAAAACACGGTAGGTATAGGTAAATGTACATTCATTGACCATACAAAAATTATCAAAAACTAGCGGTACTACGGAACTCTATATTGCGCGTGGCCCGACACGCACTTGGCTGGTTTTTTTATTTAATTATCCGATGGTTTCGAGCGCATCTTAGTGTCGCCGCACACGGGCCACACGCGACAGCCACAAACGCCGTTTTAACCCATATAGACCCGCCGTGCCCAAACGAGGACACTTTTGAAATTACTAATTTTTTTGTCATTCAAGTTTTGACTTATTTTTATTGTAAGTGTCAATTTGCTAAAAGTGTATTTTCTTATTCTTAGAAGGTACAAATAATATAAATATAGTTCACAGTGTTTTATAGTGATTTTTCTGAAGCTGTTTGAAACATCCGAAATGACACGAAGTTAGTATTTTTTATTTTTAAGTTTTTCTTTTAGGAATATATATTTTTTTACTTGAAATAACTCATTACACTATAACCTATAAAAAAATGAACATATATTAGTGTGAAAAGCTTTAGTCTTTATAATATTAGGAGTAGTTTTATACAAGTGTCCCTATTTGGGGCCAATGGGCACATTGGATCTAATTTATTCCAATTTTTGTCCACCGATCAATTTCGTATAGTCAATGAACTAAAGGATATTCAAAAGCCATGATAAATACTATGGACTTCAGGAAGTTGCCATGATTGAAAATGACAGTGGAAATATATAATATTTAGTCGTATTTCCTTCGCAGCCATGTGTCTCTTTACCAGTTTTTCATTACTCCATGGGGAAGATGGAGAGGGCCAAGGCAATACAGAGAAGTGTCCTCTCGTATTCGTCAAGGATATGAAAAAAAAGAAAACGACGAGTTTGACTCCCGTTTCGACCAACTAAATTAGAATTTGCTTTACATCGACTGGATTATAATGTCTATGCGATCGGGGCTAGCCATTACAGCGTTTTTCTTCAGGGAAAAGTAAACAGATGTATTACTGTTGAAGTAATATGGACGGTAGCTTCCTACATTTTTATCAAAGCTATAACAAGGATATGCGTGGGGTCAAGTCAACTGGTCAATCGATTTTCTAGCACTGTTATACGAAATGAAAATTGGTAGTAATTGGTAGGTACTGTTTACGCACATGCTGGATGTCGCAGTGGCAAACGTATGGCGGCTGCATCATCAAAGTAATGAAAACAAGGATTGAATCAGATCGTATTTCGGCGGCATTTGGTCGTCAATTATACTTGAGACATACAAGCGGCAGAATGCTGCAACCAGCAACACATATCTGTACAGCCAAACCTGCAGCATGAAGGGTCACTTTCCCAAAAAACTGTCCCAAAAATTGCGTTATTCTGGTGGGCTAGCATTACGTCATGAAAAAGGTCAAAGGCAATTTGAGAAATATGTGAAAACACGGTAGATTCATAAATAATGTATCGAAAATTTTCACACCGCTTGATCCCATTGGCCCCATTTGAGGACGGCAATTTTTTTATATTAAAATAAAAAAATAATAAGTTTTTTTTTTGTGTTTTCCTAATAATTTTATTTGTTTTTATAAATTAATAAAGAAATTTCGTATTTTCCACGGCTCAGTTTAATTTGGGTCTAAATGGGTTAAGCTAGTCTATTGGTCGTAAAGTGAATCATTGTAGCGTGTGGCGGCCACCGGCGTCAAAAAATGTATGAAAACTACAGGAAATATGCCGGTAGCGGCGTTTTGTGGTTGTGGCCGATGGCACGTGTGCGGGAGCCCAAGTTGCGAGGATTGCGTCGACACTCGACTGCTTAAATTGTATGCAATATTGTGTATTATTTATTTTATTCTTTATGTACATTTTTTAAAACTAACTTAATATACACAATACATTAATAGAATACAAAGGTGTGCTTATCTCTAGAAGAGATCTCTGCCAGCAGACCTACCACAAGACATTGAGAAATGTAGAGACGTTACAAATAGTATACACAAGAGAATAATTAAAACTTAATGAAACTAAACATGCACTAAAAAAAAGTTACTTACATAAAATAGCATCATACATACACTTAATATTTATAAAGATATTATATCTATTGATATATAATAATATAATATAAAAATGTATATGTATAACAGCTGTAAAGAACTGTAATTCAAAATGTTATTATTCACTAATATTTTTTGTGCCGGTTCATACTTATTTTGCGACGGTTTATGGCTTTGTTGGATGTTTGGAAATATTCCATACCGTTCAAAATTCTGCCTATGAGATAATTCTTTTGTCATATTTTTTCAATACTCAAACAAATATGAATCCCTATTGAACAAAAAAAAAATTGCACCAACCTTTTTTCAGAACGAAGTTCGGTTACATTTTGCTTCCCAACTTCCGGCGTCGGGCAGCTCACTGCGTTCAATATATTCAATTTATATTTTGTGTACCATCACTTCCGAATTCCGATGAACTGTACACTATTTAAAGAGCTGATGCCACTTTTAATTAAGTAATATTTTTTTAAAATATAAACTTCTTTTGTCATAGAGCATTGTTTCTGTCGCGTTTTGTGTCTGAACTTTGCGATTGTTTTATTTTTTCTAGAGCCTTGGCATATAGTATGCATTGCGTACCTATCCTATGTTAATCACTTCTAATAAAATGCGAACGCTGCAAAATTACCATTGGTTTAATAATATTTGCGAACGCCTTTATTTTGTACATAAATTAGCCTCGTTGGAGGACAATTAAAAATATATTCTTACGTCTCATAATTTAAGTTCGCAGTATCGAATGAATGTGTGTTTAACCTGCCAGAAATGTGAAATGCGGATTGTGGGTGTCAAAACGATACCGAGAATAACACGGCGCTTCGATTTCAGATACAGGTAGCGATAAAATGTCTGGGCCACGAGCGGATGACGTCCAACTCGACGGAGTTCCTCAAGGAAGCTGCGGTGATGCACAGTGTTGAGCACGACAATATTGTGCGGCTGTACGGCGTTGTGCTGCATCTGGACTCGCTCATGCTGGTAAGTCTTCTGGTGAAGACCTGGTGGTGGGATGGCTGGTTGTTTTTTTTTTAAATAAGGGGGCAAACGAGCAAACGGGTCACCTGATGGTAAGCAACTACCGTCGCCCATGTACACTCGCAACATCAGAAGAGCTGCAGGTGCGTTGCCGGCCTTTTAAGAGGGAATACGCTCTTTTCTTGAAGGTTTGTAGGTCGTATAGGTCCGGAAATACTGCTGGTGACAGTTCGTTCCAGAGTTTTACAGTGCGCGGCAGAAAGTTACGCGAAAAACGCACCGTGGAAGACTGCCACTCATCAAGGTGATGAGGATGGTATGTTTTTCGCGTGGGACGATGGCGAAAAGTTGCAGGTGGTATGATTCCGAACAATTCATCAGAGCACTCCCCGTGATACAACCGATAGAGGATGCAGAGTGAAGCTACATCTCGGCGTAATTAAAAAGGGGTCCAAGCTGTTTGAAACACTATGGCAGTCAACAATTCGAGCGGCCCTTCGTTGGATACGATCCAGAGGGAGCAGTTGGTATTTTGGCGCCCCTACCCAGAGATGAGAACAATATTCCATATGAGGCCGAACCTGCGCTTTGTAGAGTTGTAGGCGTTGGTCCGGACTGAAGTACTGTCTTGCTCTGTTAAGAATACCAAGCTTCTTCGAGGCTAATTTGGCCTTACCCTCTAGAGTCTAGATGATATCGGAACTGGACTTCGCTCGATATGTTGACGCCAAGTATCGCCAAGTATGCTAGGGGAGATGGTTAAAGATGTGCCCTCGAAACGAGGATATACGACCATTAGTGACTTTTTAGTGGTGAACGCGCAGACTTGTGTCTTGGCGGGGTTGAATTGGACCAAGTTACGTCTACCCCATTCAGAGACCTTCTCCAATGAATTCTCCACCTTAGTTCGTTTCGACTCTCAGTGACATTTTGCCGAGAAATATTGGGGGAGCCGGTATATACAGCAGAATCTGTACAATCATCCACATAGCAATGAATGCCGTTGGTCTGCAACATGTCATTGATATGCAATATGAATAGAGTAGGCGATAGCACACAGCCCTGAGGGACACCAGCATCAACAGACTGAGTTTCCGAGCATTCGCCGTCAACTACGACCTTTATGCTTCTGTCTGCTAAGAAACCAGTGACCCACTTACATAATTTCTCGGGCAGCCCATATGATGGAAGCTTTGATAGCAGCATACTTCATCTGGAGTCTGCTGGTGAGTTTGGTGTCTACTGGCGGGAGGCGATATTGCTATGCGCACGAATATTTTGCGACTCTGGCACGGCGGCATCTTATATCTGGACCATAAAGGTAATATATCTATCGGAATAGAGAAACAATCCCGAGCTGTCAAGCTTAACCAAAATTTGATTTACATCTGTGTATACAATTATGTTTACGTGTGCGTGTCAGTGATGTACAAACATCTTGTAATTCGACAAAATATCGATTATGGAATAATAATTGTAAGATTGTAAACATAATAAAATGGGATAAAATAAAACTGCATAGATATATAATAAAATTGTAATTTTGAAGTAAAATGTGACTTTTCTTCAAAATGCTTGCTGCATAATTAAGTATGCATGATTTTTTCTTCGGAGTCCTGTTTGGACGGTTAATTATTTTAAGCCATGAATTTCTGGTATCCAGGTCAGCAGGAAATCTGAAAAAATTGGCCAAATGTAAGTCGGACTCGCGCATGAAGGGTGACCGGTTTCAACCGGGCATTTTCTAAAACCCGGTACGATACGACACGACATGTTATGACACGATTCGACACGACAGGTTACGTCACGTGACATCAGTACACGACACGACACGACTTCACTAGACACTATTAATTTTCAATTCACTCTCAATGAGCCCTTTTATTTGATGTCCATCTTGCAGAAGTGCTTTCAACTATTCCCCTATCTTGGATAAGCAGTCATATTGGATGTAGAATGACATTACATCTGTGGAAATTTCAGAAGTCTATTGCTATAGTGGTTCTTGTTATACAGCCTGAAGACAGACAGACGGACGGACGGATGGACAGACGGACAGGCAACGAAGTCTTAGTAGTAGAGCGGGCTGCGGGACCCCACTACTACTGGACTTTTTACCCTTTGGGTGCGGAACCTTAAAAACGATAAATTATGTATGATAATATATTAATATACTTAAACTAATTATAAACTACGGATGAGTATGTTATCATTTCAACATTCCTAGATAATTAGTATACTTAACTAAAAAATATTTTCATATCGATACAACTTATCGATAACTTGATGCAGCCCTAGTGTAAAATAGATGAAAATTATTTACACACAACATCCTTAAATTGTGCACCATGGCTAGTCAAGTTATGTTTTTCATATAATGAACCATTTAAAGAAGTGAATTATCATAACCAATACCAATAACTCGTAAGGAATTGGCAAAAATAAACTTAAAACTAGGTCCTGTCGATGTAGAATAATTCACCTGTGAAATGAATATTTGTCCGGGTTTTTTCGATGTGTGGATCCAGAATCATTCCACAAACATTTAACCATGTTTCTAGAGCAGTATTTCTAAAAATTATTCATTATTTAACTTAAAATCACAATTTTTCTGAGAGCCCAAATTGACAACGATCGGCCCAGGGTCAGACAGACTGTCAAACAGATGAAAAAAAAGCTATGCAACCTCAAATCACGCTTCTCTTTCTATCACGCAGTGTTACTGATAGTGACATCTCGCTTGCTCAGGCCTTTGTTTCTCTATTCCGATAGGTATATTAACTTTATGATCTGGACGCGCTTATTCTCGTAAGACGACTCCTGATGATGCATTCGAGCTTGGTACCTCTGGTAGCGCATGACAGGTGGGAGGCGCAAGGCCCGAGCACGGTCTAAGTAGTATTTCTTGACTTTTTGTGCATGCGGGCCTAGCGGTGAGAGGTGTTGGGCACGAGAATATTATGGTGTACGGCGTCGTCTTGCATGTAAAATACTCAGGTCTTGGTAACGCATGCGAGCCAGGTGAAGGGATGTTTTTTTTTTTAATGAAGGAAGGATGGAGCTGTGTTCAAGGCTAAACCAATTGTATAGGAGTTCGTGCATGGCTGGGCGATTTGAAGGGGGAAAGCATTATTAAACCATGAAAGAGTCTATTAACGATTATTCCGGGTATTTTTAATATTCGATGTAACTGTCCTGTATTTTTTTTATGCCGCGTTAGACAATGGTTTTCAGAGACAATGCATAAGCGTAGTTTTTTTTCAAGATCATAATTTTTTAAGACGAAAATATAACGCCTCTTAATAACCCATTAATTGGTTAATTTTTTATCAATGTCATATTAAAGATTCTCCATCAAAGAGTTCCCTCAGAAGAATCCTTGAAGGTACGAGGGCGGGATGAGAAGTAACTAGCCTTTGCTATTTAAAATGTTAAAATTAAAAAAAAAAGTATGTCCATTTTTTGTGTGCACCTGTGTTTTTTAAATTTGAATTTGGTGGCGTGAAAATTTTATTGATTTTTTATCATTTGAAAAAAAAATCGTCAACTGTTTTGAATATGGATAAAATTGAACAAAGACCGGTGATAAAGTTTCCTCATATGAAGGGGATAAAGGGGAAAGATATCTATGATAATTAAAAAATGTTTTGGGTGAATCTGCTTCTTCTTACGCCACAGTAAAAAACTGGGTAGCTGAGTTTAAACGCCGTCGTATATGTGTCAAAGATGAAGCCCCCCTGGACGTCCAAAAAGCGTCACAACTCCGGAAATGGTCGTGAAAGTACATGTTATGGTTTTAGCAGACCGACGATTGAAGTTATCTGAAATAGCAGACACTATAGGTATCTCAAAAGGACGGATACAGCATATCCAAAGTGAGGAATTAAATATTATGAAAAAGTTACCGGCCCGTTGAGTGCCGCGATTGCTTACGCACGATCAAAAAAGAATTAAAGAAAATCAATGATTTAAAGTATGATTTGCTGCCCCACCCATATTATTCGCCTGATCTAGCGCCATCAGACTTCTATTTATTCCCTAAGCTCAAAACTTTTTTGGCTGGACAGAAATTTGCCACAAATGATGATGTCATAGCACTCATAGCCGCTGTAGAGGAGTATTTTGAAGGCCTTGAAAAAAATCATTTTATAGAAGGCATTACTGCTTTAGAATTAAGATATAGGTCTACCAGAATCTGATGGCAATTTTTGACAGCAGATTTTTAAAAAATATCCTTGATCATTGGATTTATTTTTATATTTGCATGTTTAACACACAGAATCAGACCCTATTTAGAAAAAAAGGATCAATATGTTATATTCCAATTACCCCGGTATAGCTAGAGTCAATTTAATTTCTCACTTTTTGCCATCAGATTCTGGTAGACCTAAAAGTAAGTGTATAGAGGTTCACAGAGACTATATCGAAAAATAAAATTAATTTTATCACGGAAAGTGAAGTGTAGAAGTATTAGGCTAGTTACTTATCATCCCGCCCTCGTATCTTATAATACATTGAAGTGTAAAATGTTCTCAGAACAGACTTCTCTTGAGTTTCGAATGCTTCTGTATTAAGAGCGAGCAATATGCTTTTATTGTTATAAGTCTGAGATTCGCTGTCGTTGAATTTACCAGCGGGTTTCTCCACAAATTTTACTGTGTCGTCTGTTGCGATAAGTTGAAGTTACTAATCAGCGCATTAACCGAAGCCGAATTTTTGCAATTTAATTGGGTAAGACTTATTATGACGTTCAGTCAGTGTGGACTAGTGGCAGATCTGAGATATATTTACACATTCAAGTCGTGATGGTTCGTAAATACGGATTACTGCTGTTTAAGTATTTTTTATGAACAAGGCAAAAAAAAAATGAATTATTTGAAGGTTATCGATTAGATGTAATAATGTTGTTAAATAAGCAAGTTTAAAGTATATAATATTCGCATTATACAGGACATAGGACATGGGCGTACCCCGGTATTCAGCTCAACCCCCCCCCCCCCCCCGCTGAAATTGTGACTAAATTTACTTTTATCAATCTGACTTAAGTGGTTAAAGTTATGGTTATAGTTAAATATGGCGTCCTTTAACTTTAACCTTAACTTTGACCGGAGAAATTCACAAATGCTTGTTGCGTTTCTTTTTTATTGAAGCTACAGGTAACGGGATTGAGGGTATAAAAAATTGAATTATCCGTAAAAATCGTTAGGAAAAATAGAACACTGTAAAACATAATAAATTTTCACGAAAAAATTAGATATACGTAATGAGCGGTTATGGTTAAATATGGCGTCCTTGGACGCCATGTTTAACTTTTTAAATCTTTTCAAATCTTGTCAAATCTTTGATTTGACATTTTGCACTGTAGTTATAGACTATAGTAAAAGTTACAGTTATAGTTAAAGTAACTTGATGAAACCCAACCTAAAATAACATTCATATCAGCGCGCCTTGTACAGTGGCGGTTACTTACGACGCTCGCCGCGTCCTTCATAGGGCGAAATAGGAGAAAATTATACATTTTATTTTATTAATGACCGAATCATTTTATGGTGATATTTAAGATTTTTTTACAGAATTATCATGCCATTTTTCAATATTCTGTTCGGTTATTTTGTTACTTTGTTCCTTTTTGAGTCTACATTAATTTTGGTGTAAGAGAATTTCACATAATTTCTTCAGACTGGAAGCTTAAAATTCAGTCTTTTCGAACTGGCCTGGCCTTAAAAGATATTTTGTTTCCAACACTTCATTTTACGCAGAGTAGATAACATGTTTTGAATTCCCATATTCCAGGAAAATTGACGTTTATTTTAGCTTCCGGGGGGGGGGGGGGGGGGGAGGGCATTTAATTGAGTCGATGAATACATAGAATATCGGTTTTTGTCCTTCGAATACTTTCTTACATCCACGCGTGGAAACATTGCTATTGTGCCAGTACCTAGTACCTACTAGTTTCATGATATTAAGTCGTCTGAATAACCATACAGTTCTTACTATTTAGATTTTAGAGCTTCGCAATCGCGTCGGCCGTAACTCGGCGCACAGTGCTCCGAAATCGCTAAATAGTGGACATTCGCAAAAAAGTTCGATTTTGGTGTGGAAAAAAATACCATCCGATAGATTTTAATAGGAGTAACAATAAATCCTTATTAAGTTTTTTGTAAAAATGTATATTTAAGGTGAAAAAAAATAATTACGAAAATGTTGTATGGGAAAGAATCTATAAATAGATTTTTTGCAAAAACTACTAAGTCATTCTGGTTCATCTTTGAAACAAGTAAAGTTCCAGGGGTATTTAAGGTTTCGAAAAAAAATTACGAAAATTTACGTGCAGCCTTTGGCAGTAGAGGGGTTCAAAATTTTGAAATAATTTTACTAACTTTTTAGGTGTGGAAAAAATACTATTCGATAAATTTCCTAAAAAGTAATAATAAATCCTTTATATGTTTTGTACAAAACTTAATTTTAAAGGCGAAAAAAAATAATTACGAAAATTGTATGGGTATAATCTATACTAATATTATAAAGAGGTAAACTTTGTTTGTTTGTTTAATTGTAATGAATAGGCTCAAAACTACTGGACCGATTTTAAAAATTCTTTCACCATTCGAAAGCTACATTATTTACGAGTAACATAGGCTACTTTTTATTTTGGAAAATATAGGGTTCCGTAAGATATTTGGGTTTTTCTGACACAAGGTGAAAAAAATCAACCAGAAAAGTTACTTATTTTGCGTACGCTGCCTAAACTATAAAAGATAGAACCATACAATGTTCTAAGTAAATGTAGATCTTATAAATATCTACAAAAATGTCCGCGACACACTATACCTATATGTGGCAAGTGAGGCACAACAACCATTTTTTATTTAAAAATCTTGATTTTTTTTGGACTACATTTAAACGCATTTATTTTACTCATGCTGATAATCCTTATCAAAATAAATTATTTCATCACTAAGTACAGTTTGTGTAGATAATATTTGGTGTTTGAATGATTAAAATTGGACGTTTAGTTTAGAAGTTATGGCGAAATTAAAAATTGCGTTACGCCCGTTTCGAAGTGGGCGCTACCAAGGCGGGGGTGCGCAGTAGCGAAAATTATGACCGGTCCTGCAGCTGATGAATTAGCTCATATACGCGTTGCATATACCAAGAATACCAATGATCCCTACATAACAGCTGATTTGCCTATACCCTGCAAAAGGCTCCAATTCCCTGTGAGACGTAGCTTTTGCGGCGGTACCGACTAATGCGGGCCACAGGTAGTAATAATGAATACAAGTCAAAACTGCTGAATCGATTTTAATCATTTTTTCTGTAGATTATTTGTATTGTATTTTTATTTGTAGATATTTTTTATACCCGTGCGAAGCCGGGGCGGGTCGCTAGTATAAAGCGAGTCCTTAAAAAGCAACAATACTTATATTTACAAACATGGATAGCAAAAACAAAATTTAACTAAAATTAACTACGTACTGACTAAACTATTGTAATTATAATAAAATAAAAATTGTTACACACACTAATAACTCAAACAATTTCAAATGAAACTTATAAATAAACAATAATAAATAATAATCAATTAAACCAACGCGCTTTACAAACATAGTGGATCTCCAATGCTATCATCGCCTTGTGATGACACAACTTCACTTTCTTCGTAATCTTTTGATAAAAGAGGTCTTTCAAGCAACAGGTCGACTATGTCTGGATGAAATTCTTGATGTTTATTTTTCGACGACAACTTTGGACGAATGTGAGACACATATGGATCAGAGCTTATTAAGAAGTTGTGCAACAAATCTTCATTAGTTTCTGCTCGACTCGTCTTTCTAGTATGCATCTCTCTAGTATTTCTAAATTCTTTATTCCTTGCCTCTGAAGCTTCTTCACTCAAATAGCCAATTCGAATAAAGCCAAAATGCTTACAAATATCAGCAGCATGTATAAGGAGTTTGTGAACACTGGCAGGCATGTAGTACCACGGATAAAGCTTTACATACAGCTCTTAACACACACAGCTCTTCGCTACACGTTCGTCCAAAGTTGTCTTAAAATAAACACCAAGAATTTCATCCAGACACAGTCGACCTGTTGCTTGAAAGATCTCTTTTATCAGAAGATGACGAAGAAAGTGAACTTGTGTCATTACAAGGCGATGATAGCATTGGAGATCCACTATGTTTATAAAGCGCGTTGGTTTAATTGATTATTATTTATTATTGTTTATTTATAAGTTTCATTTGAAATTGTTCGAGTTATTAGTGTATGTAACAATTTTTATTTTATTATAATTACGATAGTATAGTCAGTAAGTTGTTGATTTTAGTTTAATTTTGTTTTTGCTATCCATGTTTGTAAATACATATAAGTATTGTTGCTTTTTAAGGACTCGTTTTATATAATATATTATACCCATACAATTTTCGTAATTATTTTTTTTCGCCTTAAAATTAATTTTTGTACAAAACTTATAAAGGATTTATTGTTACTCTTTAGGAAATCTATCGAATAGTATTTTTTTCCACACCTAAAAAGTAAGTAAAATTATTTCAAAATTTTGAACCCCTCGACTGCAAAAGGCTGCACGTAAATTTTCGTATTTTTTCTTCTGAACCTTATATACTACTAGAACTTTACTTGTTTCAAAAATGAACCAGAATGACTTAGTAGTTTTTGTAAAAAATCTATTTATTTAGATTCTTTCCCATATAACATTTTAGTAATTATTTTTTTTTCACCTAAAAATACATTTTTATAAAAAACTTAGTAAGGATTTATTGTTACTCTTTAGGAAATCTTTCGAATAGTATTTTTTTCCACACCTAAAAAGTTAGTAAAATTATTTAAAAATTTTGAACCCCTCTACTGCAAAAGGCTGCACGTAAATTTTCGTAATTTTTTTTCTAAACCTTAAATACCCCTAGAACTTTACTTGTTTCAAAGATGAACCAGAATGACTTAGTAGTTTTTGCAAAAAATCTATTTATAGATTCTTTCCCATACAACATTTCAGTAATTTTTTTTTTTCACCTAAAAAAATACATTTTTATAAAAAAAACTTAGAAAGGATTTGTTGTTACTCTTTAGGAAATCTTTCGAATAGTATTTTTTCCACACCTAAAAAGTTAGTAAAATTATTTAAAAATTTTGAATCCCTCTACTGCAAAAGGCTGCACGTAAAATTTCGTAATTTTTTTCTAAACCTTAAATACCCCTAGAACTTTACTTGTTTCAAAGATGAACCAGAATGACTTAGTAGTTTTTGCAAAAAAAACTATTTATAGATTCTTTCCCATACAACATTTTTGTAATTATTTTTTTTCACCTTAAATATACATTTTTATAAAAAACTTAAGAAGGATTTATTGTTACTCCTCTTAAAATCTATCGAATGGTATTTTTTCCACACCAAAATCGAACTCTTTTGCGAATGTCCACTATTTAGCGATTTCGGACCACCGTGCGGCGATGTGACGAGGCTCTAAGATCTGTAATGGAGGCTCCGGTGATCACAGAAATTCAATATCGTGGGAGGTACCGACAGTATTCTGAGAAGCACTATAAAGCTGATGAAACTTAAATGCTCTTTTCTCAGATTTTCTATGCTATAGCACGACTAGTATGAAAAAATGAGTCGACGGTTTGATTAGAAATGGAAATTATGTCTATTTTAATATGTCCACAAATTAATCTGTCCGGTCACCGGTTGCTGGCTTTATTCCTATATTGTAACGACTAACGAGTAATTAAAATACACAACGAGCGACAGACGCAGAACCGCCGCGCCGCGGCGTGATTTAAAAAAGTTTTATATAAAATTATAAATACATTTTTATTTATTTTTATATTAATTATCAGACATATCGGTTGGGATGACGTAAAAACATAAATTTTAATTTTGCGGTGGGTCAAAGTAATGCAATGTTGGCGTTTTGGCTGCATGTAAACAAAACTAGGGAATATTGTACATATTTTATATGCTATGTAACATAATATTGTGTGATATAATATAATGTGTTAGCCGCCGAATGAGTATGCGCAATAGCAAAACAATACCTTATGTACTCTTGATGATGGAAAGTGAAATGTGAATAAATGCAGCGAACTGCATAGGGCTCACCGCTAACGGTGCGTCCACATTTGTATCATTTGCGCGATCAGATCTCCGATCAGATCTCCGTGCGATCATCGCGCCGTATCAAGTATGGACGCCTATTAGATCATTCTGCCGATCATGCGAACTTATTTAATACGACATGTATCAGATACGCGGTTAATAGCGATCGGGGCGTATCATGATACGCGTATCATTTTGACACGCTTCGATGATACGCGACAGAGATCTGATCGGGGATCTGATCGCGCAAATGATACAAATGTGGACGCACCCTAAGGCTTCGTCCACATTTGTATCATTTGCGCGATCAGATCTCCGATCAGATCTCCGTCGCGTAGCATCGAAGTGATCATGATCGCTAGTACTCCCCGATCGTATCAAATACTCATATACGGTGTCATTATACGGCTATGTCACGTGATCGAGGCGGTTTTCCCCCGGTCATCAAAATAAATACGAGGATCGGCGAGATGATACGTGATCAAGATACGACGCGATGACAAAAATAGGCGTCCACACTATGATACACATACTTGATACGGCGCGATGATCGCGACGGAGATCTGATCGCGCAAATTATACAAATGTGGACGAGCCTTTAGCGGCGGACTGTCAGTTTGGTCTGAAGTTCTGAACTTGGCTTAACTCTGTTATAAGGGCCGGGACACAAAAACACGGCACGGCGCCGTACGGCGTTTCTACGTGCCGTAGAAACTCATCTTGAATTTCTACGTGAGTTTCTACGGCATGACGTCGTACGACGCCGTACGGCGCCGTGCCGTGTTTTTGTGTCCCGGCCCTAAGTTATAAAAAAACTGTTAAGCGAATGGATGACTTGTACTACCACCATGCACCGTCCAAAAAATCGCGACATGGCTTGCGTTACCATTAGAGCAACTAGAAAGTTATTTTCGAGTTTACTTTGCTCAATCAATCATGCGATTGCAGGCTGACCCGTTGATTGTCCGATGGGACGATCACAACAAAGGAACTGAGAATGCTTTTGTGTATTGCACATATTTTTGGGCACCATAAATTACTCCTGCGCGATGGACACCTAAATCGGTGTGGGAGCTATAAGTAGCTATAAGGGTCAAGTCAGACCGCAACGCGACGAGGCATAAATTTGTATGGATTTGACAGATTTCAATTGCACGAGATGTCTTGCGAATCTGTCAAATCCATATAAATTTAGAAATGCATCTACGCGTCGCGTTGCGGTCTGAATCAACCCTAAGTAGTAATATAGCTAAGCTGAGCTTCTCTTTGCCTGTAATTTTTAATTAACTTATATTTATCTTTACAATCCTGTACGCCCGGAAAAGCTAGCAAAAATAAAAGAAGCTAATGGCAAAAAGGAGTAAAAATGGGAACTAACTCGGCGGCGGTAAATGGAAAAGGAACTTTTTTAAACCAGTTAATTTACTGGCGCTGAAGGCAACATTTAATTAACTTCTTTGAATTGGAAAGTGATTTCTGTAACTGAGACCTTGTAAAATTGTGTAATAATACTATAATTATGGGCACTGTAAGTGGTGACTGGTGATGTATCAGTTAGGGTTGTTTATGGTTATTAACCTCCGACAAAAAAGAGAGGTGTTATAATTAATATCAATATCTAAATACATAATATGGATATATATATATATATATATATATATATATATATATATATATATATATATATATATATATATATATATATATATATATTCCAATACAGTGCTGTCTTTTTATCGCGAAAAACGTGTACCATTTTATAAATAAGTCAAGTAAAATATGGGACATTGATGTAGTCACTACTTTAAACGTACAAGTTTTGCGTAAAATTACAAAGTGGCGAGTTTTTTGGTAAGGCGATGCCTTCGCAGCTTCGCTATGCCACGCTCGCAGACGCAGACGAAACACGTTTGCATGTTGCATGTGCTACGGCTCGTGAGCTATATTTTTGGTAAATATTTTGTTCGATATGTTTTGATTTTTTTTTATGTTAAACCTCACATTATTTCATAAAAAAAGAAGATTTTTAAGAGTTACTTTTGTAGCCTCTCTATATTTTTTTACGATTGCCCATGATCAACGTCGGTGGTTCATACTATAGGCATGAACGTAGAAAAAAAGGCGGACGGAGTCTTGTTATATACAAAACTGTGTCTTCACTTTTCTTCGGAGTCGGCCACGCACACATTCTGACGCCTGTCAAATAGTATGGACTAGCGCAAGAATGTGTGCGTGCGGACCTTGTACATACAGCCAGCTGGCCGACTCTGAACGACACAGTTTTGTGTATGGTGGGACTCCGTCCGCCTTTGTTTATACGTCCATGACTATAGGTATACAGAACTTGAAAATTTCAAATGTTTCCTCATCATTGCTCAACTTAGAGAGTGCTCAATTGATTTAATATAAGCAGTATAATACCATTGTTGACGACGACCCAGATAATATTACAATAAACAACCGATAAGGGCAAATTAGTATTTGTTTACGGTAAAATTCTTTTAGAATTTTCTGTTACGTGCACAAAGTCGGAGACTCAATGATATTTCTAGAGCATTTCGTTAGAAGTCGCAATCGTAGGGGGGTACGCAGGTGGGAAATTGCATGGAAAACATAGGAAAGTTTGAATTGAAAGTTACGCGCAGCGTTAGGGCAATCGTATTTCTCTGAAGCACCAAAGCTAAGCAAAGAGTTTTCCTAACGAACGTGTCCTTTGACCTGACATTTTCTACACCTGACATTGCCATATTACCAATTTAACTTTCATTGTGACTTAGAGCGAGGACACATTGCTGCGTTGCGGCGATGCGCGATGTGTCAACTCATCTCGACATTCGAGTCATGAGAATAGACCCCTTCCTCTTATTCAATCTTCATCTCCTATCCATCGTTCTGTCAAAACACCGCGATTTGGCTACACATGGACCGTATCATAAAAAATGTATGTGAAACCACCGCAATGCATTACGCAATGATATGATGTAGCCTGGATCTTAATTGATTATTATTTCCTAAGACTCTCATAGATCCAATTGTCGGTTTTGTGTAACGTTTGTTCGGGTGAGGGCTGAGGTTTAACTTATACACATACGTTAGTGGCGTTCCATCCATCATTGTCCTTCAAATCGTTTAATCGTTAAAATGTTGCGTATGCGATGCGATGAAGGTGCATTAAGCGTTGGCAATGTTTTCGTGCACGCGTAAAAAAGACAATTAGTGAAGGGATATGCGATATATCTTTATACATATTAGATAAATTGTTATGCTAGAACTTGCCTCTGAAGAAGAGCCAGCTCTCGCTACTGTGGTAAAGCATCTTCAAAATCTCTGATATCAACCCTATGCTCCGTATTCGTTCATTCTATTTACATAGTATACGCTCTGGCGAGGACTTTACAATCAGAAAAGCGCGAAGCTTTTTCAAATGAAAGTTGTCATTGAAATACTTTTGCAGAGATCGGTATCGTGGTACATGTTTGTGGAAAATTTGTATACTTGGTTCAAACACTACAGTCTTCGTTTGTCAAATTATTGTGTATATTTATAATTTGTTATAAGACAAGCTTACATTGTAATAATAAACCATTATTTACTTATTTAATTAGGTAGAGTAAGCTACATGCAGCACTGTTTGTCGAATTGCAATTTAGTGCTGGTCAGGTTCTTTATAAAAAACAGAAAATAAAATTACATTAGTTACAAGTTTACAACTGAATTCATGATGCATATTTTGTACTTTGTCATTTTATGTAGTTTTTAATAACTTCTTTGTGAGATCTTACATCGTCAAATTAGCCTGTGTTTCTGTCCGTTCCTCTCAAAGGTAGACCTTCCCATAAAAAGAGGAGGGACATTACAATAATATTGGTACATCCCAATTTTGATCAACAGCCAAGTTGTATACTTAGACCACTTCATTTAATTATTTCTTTCCTCAGGTAACGGAGCTGGCACCCCTGCGTTCTTTACTCGAGTGTCTACGCGAGGTGACCCTCCGAAGCAACTTCCCGGTCTCGACTCTGTGTGACTTCGCCTCGCAGATCTGCAATGGAATGTCTTACCTGGAGCAGAAGCGGTTGATACACAGGTGAGGCTCACACACACAGGACATACGAGTCTTCCGTTTTTATTACCACAATAGGAGTGATTTACATTGGAATAACGGGCGTCAGATGTTACATGTTTTTTTTCTTTTTTTTCTGCGGGGCTAGCCTTTTATGAGGTGTTAATTTTCAAAAATTCGAAAGTTTCAATATTTTTGCTTACAATAGAGTGATGCCTAATTAGATTATTTTTAATAGATTTTTAACTTTGAAATCAAAATATTGTAGTCGATTTCTTAAATCTCTATGTAAGTATAAAAATCAATGCCACTTTTAGTTGTTACTTTGTAACTCAAGAACGGGCTCACTCATAGGCCTGGAGATACTGACACAAAATTCTTGGTCATTTGTACCAGTATGGCGGTTTTACAGGGGTATAATTACGTAAAGGCAAAAAGGGAAATGATGGTCATAGCGCTCGCACTGGCAGCCCAAACGCGTGGGCGTTAATCGAACGTGTCGGATAAATGACGAGTGTCTAACGATTTGTTCCACAAAAATGCTTGTATTTTCAGATAGTCGAAAAAAAATAAGTAGGCGAAAGCGTAATGCCATACTTGTCGGGTGCGGCTTACAGCCCGCCATGCCGACGCGAATACGTTAATTTTAATAAAAAAATTGAACCATTTGTACCAGGCTAATTTTTGCATAGCTAATCATCGTCGAGTAGCCATTCACGAAAATCACCGTGCCATACTTTTCCGACAGGTCCCAATGGGCGCCATACCACTGCAAAGGTGTTATTTTTTTTCTTTTCGCCAAACGATTTGTACCACCCTGAAACTTTTTTTAACAGTTCCCTGTATGATCATAAATAGGAGTCTGATAATGTCATACCTGTGGGAGGCAGCGAACGTGAACAATATTATTTCAAAATCCTAAGATTTATTCGTAATTTCAAACGGTTTTTCAAGTATGGCGCCACTTTTTCCTTCTACTACAAGTATGGCAAATATAATAATGGTCACATTGTATCGTATAATTTCCAAAAATCCAAATGCCATACTGGTACAAATCGTCCAATTTTTATCACTTTTTTGCTCAGTCCGATAGTCATCCCGCCCCATGGTTACAATCTGTAATAATTTTTTTTGGTACAATTGCCAAATGACGAGAATACAATGATGCCATGATGTAAAAAATGATTTTACGTATTTTATAGTCGTATTTTTAAAACGTGTTAAATAAATAAGTATTTCAAGTATGGCAGCACTTTTTCCCCCTACTAGAAGTATGGGAAAAATAATAACGGTCATATTTTGTCAAGTACTTTCCAAAAATTTAAATGCTATACTGGCACAAATCGTTTGGCGAAAAAAAAAATCTTACACCTTTGCAGTGGTATGGCGGCCATTGGGACCTGTCGGAAAAGTATGGCAAGGTGATTTTCGTGAATGGCTACTCGACGATGATTAGCTATGCAAAAATTAGCCTGGTACAAATGGTTCAATTTTTTTATTAAAATTAACGTATCCGCGTCGGTATGGCGGGCTGTAAGCCGCACCCGACAAGTATTGCATTACGCTTTAACCTACTTATTTTTTTTCGACTATCTGAAAATACAAGCATTTTTGTGGAAGAAATCGTTAGACACCCGTTATTTATCCGACACGTTCGATTAACGCCCACGCGTTTGGGCTGCCAGTGCGAGCGCTATGACCATCATTTTCCTTTTTGCCTATACGTAATCATACCCCTGTAAAACCGCCATACTGGTACAAATCACCAAGAATTTTGTGTCAGTATCTCCAGGCCTATCATACGAACCAAATTTATCACATTTTTAGTAATAAATGGTTCCAATAAACGGCAAAATTGTGCTATCAAATTGAAACTTTATTCAGTGTTGACAGAACAAGCAAGTTCCAAATTCCAATTAAGATTTTTTATTATTTCACTTTTCACGTAGCGAAGCACGTACCGGGCCGCTTGTTTGGTATAAAACTAGATGACAAAAATGAAACTTTAAAATAACAATGGCATCATATCTGGAAAAGTTTCCACTTTCCGGTTTGTGGGTAGCTTTATAGTTCATAGGATATTTACATGAGAAGTATTGGTGAAATTAGTATAAGAGCCCGAGTAAAAAATAAAATGGCTACCATTTCGCAACCGTGCGAAATGGCAGCCATTTTATTTAAAATGCCATATTTCATAACATTAAAAGATCGGAAACTGGTGTCGGGACACATTGTATACATAATATACTCTCAGTTTACCAGCGGCGTGCATAAGATTTTGACACTGGTAATGCAGCGATATCGGTAGTTTTGGTGTGAAAGCAAAACAGACAGACAAACGGACAGAAAGAGATATTTTCGCATAAATTATAATAATAGTGTGGATATAAATTAAAAACTATGTTTTCTAAACTATTAGTATAATTACGTTGTTATGAAGAAATAAAAAAACGCCATCTGTTGTCACCCGTTGGAACTACAATGAGAGTTTATTTCATCGATGTTTCCATGGAAATATACCAAAATTTACCATACAACATAATATTGTGCGCTAAGCTAAAATAAATAAAAACGCCATCTATTGTTACGTATTATATACGCGCCGGTGCTCGCCTCAGCTACTGCGGCAGGAGTTCGCCTATAATATAGCATGTCTGTGTGCGTGTGCGAACTGTTCACGGACACAAAAATCTTTACGCACACATGACCCCAGAGCCTGCCGCACGAGATCTGCTTGCCTTGACCTTGAGTCATGCGGTTCGCGCGTGTACCTAACTTAATGTTTAATTTCTCGCAAATTGATTGTTGCTATTTTATAAATGTAGGCGTTTTAAATGCGTTCATTTTTTCTATTATATTTTTTACTATTAATATTTAAAAATTAACGTCATGAGTCATCTGAAACGTACGAAAGTTAAATTAAAATATATGTGTATGGCAAGTCATGCATTGTGTAGGCACTGCATTTTTGCCTTCATGGTATGCACGCACATGCAGTTTACTGATGGCAAAAAGTTTAAGCTTAAATTAAATTTACTATAAATTCGCAAACACAAAACAATATAGTGTGTGGGACTGTGGATACACTCGCACAGCTGAGGCGAATTACGCTAGAAATAAATCAGTTTTCACCTGCGCACTTCACACCAATGTCCCAACGCATTCAAAATGTCATTTTTTTCTAATTTTGTAATAATTACTCTCGTCTGAACATAGTATACCCTAAATATCAGATATTTGACGCAGTTCGAGCCATTCAATAAAATATTGTTCATATGATCCATTGCATTTTTAACTCCTTAAAGGGGTGACACACGTACGAACTTAAAGTACGCGGGTTTTAAGTTCGCCAACTTACTCGACTCGCGTCGGTGACACACGAGAATCGCTCACACTGGATCACCATGCCCCCAGGCTCGCGGCTCGCGGCTCGCGGCTCTTTGCTGACACACAGGCGATTAAGAGCGAGCTGTAAAATTTTGCTGTGTTTTCTAATAAGTATTATTCACTTTACTCTATATCACTTATTCAGTTACTATCATTAAATAACTTGCACTACCACAATCATACACTTTGTAAAATCATAGCTAAAGGAAATATTAGTATTGTATTTAGTTTTTAAGTAATCATCAAAAAACTGTTTTGGGACTTACGACCTTTACTTTCGTGCTATAATGCGGGAACACTTGTTACGCGATATTGTTCACTACTAGCTGCGGCTTAAAGTACAATTCATGCGGGCACGATTCATGGAATCATTATATCACGATTGGAGGATAGCGGGGTAAGTAGGCGGGGCTAGCGTGTTTTGATATTTTTTGGCAGCCCGGTCTTAAGATCGTCGAGCCATAAGTCCGCGTACTTACTCGCGTGTCTGTCACCCCTTTAACCGATGTTATGTCATGCCGCGGCCGCTTGGCATTCCCTTAGATTTTCACTCAAGTAGATGATTAACAAATAACAATAACAATATTTTCACTCAAAAAAGTAATTTTTTATATGGTCATAACTTTTTATTGACAGCTTACTTTATTTTTTGTCATACTAGTGGAGTTCCCAGAGCGTAAAAATCGTGCAAACCTCCGATTTTCGCAATAGTGGATGAAAATTGAAAAGAAAAAAAGGAATGTGTAGCTGATAACATAAATAATAAAATTTACCTATTGAAAAGTTGTGCTTTTGATTTTTAAATTATTCTCTTCCACTTCAAGTAAACTCATAAGCTGTAAAATTTTGAAGAAAATTTGCATGTTTCTTTCTTTTAAATATATAGCAAAATAATAAAATATATTATTATTTTTTTGATTTGTATCGTTGCTTATATTCCAAAGAAAGGAAATAAGTTGAAAAAATATATAATTTAGATTTAAAATTAATATTTTTGTATGTTGATGAGCATACCTCCAAATGTGCTTGTTGTGTGCCTCGCCAGGTAAATGCCGTTCCTATTTTTCTTTGGTTTTAAATAGGAAGTTTAAAATTATTTTTTAGGCTTAACAAAGCCTTCTATTTCTTAATGTGTATAACTTTTTAGCTCTTACTTTATTAAATTTTCTGAAAATGTAGCACAATTTTTTCACGGATATTTCGAAGAAAATATGTATTTTATTTCTTTTGGTTAGGTTTTTACAGAATAAAATTGATTTTTTTTTCATTAATTATATTTGCTAAAACATACTTAAAGGAAAAAAATACAAATTAGGTTAAGAACTGATATTTTTTGTATTCAGGTAAGCATTTTCCAAACATAGATCGCAGCATGCGTCTTTAGTATGTACGTGAGATTTGTAGCACCCAATTTTTTTTCTGTCTTTAAGTAGGAAGTTTAAATATATTTCAAAGACTAGAAAAAGTCTTTCGTTTGTCGATGCATTTAATGTTTTAGCTCTCACTTAAATAAATTCTCAACAAATATAGAAAAATATTTTCGGTCTATTTTACACATTTTTGGAGATATTTAAACGTTTTTAAGTACTTAAAAGTTATCATTTCTCTAAAAATTAAATACGCACAAGTAAGTTTAACACACTTTTCGTTACAACCCTTGAATCTACCCAAACCCTTTTATCTTGGTTACGACGAGCGTTAATCTCTAAAAACTTTGCAAAAACCTTATAGCAAAATGGCTAATATCGGCGGGTCATCGACCTTACGTGTAGTTAAATGTGCGAGTTGCAATATTGTAATTAATGAAGTCTTGTCGTTTATTCAAAATAAATGTGATGTTATGGATGAGGAGAGTATTATACGACTGTGTACAACGGCTTTTAATTCGGAAGATATAAATCTAGCCAAAAACCTTATTTTTGGCTCTGTCAAGACTTCGAAAAGAAAGATTACGCGCAAAAGGGATGGAAAAATGCATCGTGAACTCGAAGATATTATTGCTCTCATTAAACAAACAGACCCTGAGGAAATACCGATTTTTGTGTCCCGTGACTTACAAAAGCTACCCCCAGTGACTTTTGACCATATCGACGTTACGAGATTATTGAAAGACCTAATTATTCTACAAAATGAGTTACATGAAATGAAAAGTTAATACGTATGCGAAGATAAATTCCGACAGTTACAGAGTGAAGTAATAAACTTAAAGCAGGCATCGTTAGTGAACAATTTTGAGTGCTATAACAATAATCTAATTAATAAAGTAAGGGGAGTATCAAACAAGATGCCGAGTTTAAACTGTGATAGTGGTCCTATAAGAATTGTTGAAATAAATCGGAAAGTTATTAATTCTAAGGATTTTGAATTACCAACGACCTTGGATGACAACGACTATTCGCAAATAGTTGCGCATGAGCAGGCAGGTGCATCCCGCTCGCACCTACCGCAAGTCATATCACCTGTCTTACTTGCATCCCCATCATGACGTCGCGAGAATACACGTGGAGGCTGAAACTCCGGTTTCGACAGCTGAAACCGCGGTATCGTCGGGGGCCTCACAGCTGAATGTCTGGACTGATAAAACCGGTTCCGTCGTGAAGCGAAAATCAAACGTATTGCGCAGAGAATTGAGCACACATTCGCCGGGAGTTGAACGCAATATTACTATGGCTGAAATGGCAAGTCGAGGAGAATGGAAGGATTATGAGAAGAAAGATGAATGGGTATAGAAATCGTTTTGCTGGCGAAAAGGGCACCTGTACGGAGTCAGAAAAATTTAGAGCCGCTGATATTTTAGTGCCGTTGTTTATAAACAACGTACATAAAGAGACCAGGGAGGAAGACATTATTACATACATAGAAAATAAAACAAAGATTAAGGTCTCACTTTTTAAGATAAAGATAAAACAGCCCAGAGAGTATAATTCTTATAAAGTTTTGGTGCCTAAACATAAGCTTAATGTGTTTATGGAGTCGAACATATGGCCCGACGGAATATCTTTTCGCAGATTTATTGAATTCCGAAATAGGAAAGTTGAAGATGAGGTAAAAAAATCTTGATATTATGGATAGTAAGAACACTTCATTAATAACTTTTAACTGCAAAAATATTAAAAGATCCTTGAATTGTGTATCAATTATAAATCAGACAGTGGATATTATTGCGTTACAAGAAACCTGGCTGCTGCCTCAGGAAATATCGGAACTGAGTCGAGTTAATGCACAGTTTAGCTACTATGGAAAATCAGCTGTTGACACATCGCAAGGCATATTGCGAGGGCAACCGTACGGCGGAGTGGCTCTGCTGTGGAATAAAAAGAAGTTTAGTTGTGTATCTATGATAAAATGTGAAAGTGATAGAATCGCGGCAATTAAAATAACTACTGCAGACCGGGAATTTCTTGTATTTAGTGTGTACATGCCAACGGACTGTTCGGACAATTTATTAGAATATGTTCAGTGTCTTAGTGAGATTGTAGCAATCATCGAACAATGTGACGTTGAATTAGCTTATATCTTAGGGGACTTTAATGCACATCCTGGAGAGAACTTTGGAACTGAACTATTAAATTTTTGTAATGAGCAAAAACGGTGTTGCATTGATATTAGTATGCTTGAAAAAGACACGTTCACTTTCGTTAGTGAGGCACACGGCAGTCGGAGATGGTTGGATCACTGCGTAATCACCGAATCTGCGCGACGGTCAGTAGTCTCAATACAGGTACGTTATGATATTTATTGGTCAGATCATTATCCTTTAGAAATACAGTGTAACATAAACACAGTAGGGCCGACACTTCGGCTGCCGTGTGCGTCAAATAATAAAATTGTTTGGGGCAATAGAAACGAAAGTCAAATAGTGTTGTACACTAAATTATGCAATGAAAAGCTGAGAGAAATTGATTTTCCTTGTAAATTAAGCTCATGCTGTGATGCACCATGTGATATAAAAGGCGAGGAACATTTAGCTATAATTGATAATTTATATTCTAAAATTATAAGTACTCTGCAAGATGCTGCTATTTATAGTTATAGAGGTAAAGAGGGTAATAGGAGGAAAAGACGTCATATTATGGGGTGGAACAAATATGTCAGAAACGCTCACCGTGACGCCAGACAAAAATTTTTGAACTGGGTTCGTTGTGGTCGACCGCGGGTTGGTAATGTTTATGCTGATATGTGCGAGTCTAGATCTTTGTTTAAAACAAAATTAAAGCACTGTTAGAATAATCGAGAACTGATTAAAATAAAGAACATAGTAGACAAACACAAGACTAAAGATTTTCGCGGATTTTGGCAGGAAACGAAAAAGATAAGTCCTAAACCTAATGTCCCGGTGAGTGTCGATGGTGTCAGTGAACCTAAAGATATAGCTAATATGTTTAGGGCTCACTTTTTTGTTAATAGCGTATCTCAGCAATCTAAGGGAGTGAATCATGCTGAGGCTGTTATCGCTGGCAATTATGAGCGAATCACTGGTAAAGATGTTTTATCAGTCATTAAACGAATGACCAGAGGGAAATCGCCAGGCCATGACAGCCTCAGTATTGAGCATTTCCTTCATGCGGGCCCACATTTACCTAGGCTTTTAGGACTGTTATTTACAATCTGTAAAAGACATTCCTACCTGCCTATAGATCTAATGAGAACTGTTGTGGTACCTGTTATTAAAAATAAAACTGGAGATATATCAGAGAAGGCCAGTTATCGGCCAATATCACTTGCCACAGTCACGGCTAAGGTGCTTGATGGTTTGCTTGAGAGACAACTTAAAAAAATACTTAACTTACATGACGCGCAGTTTGGTTTTAGGCCGAAATTATCCACTGAGTGCGCGATTTTGTCTCTCAAGCATATCATCAAGTACTATACGGACCGCAAAACATGTGTTTATGGGGCTTTTCTTGACTTGTCCAAGGCATTTGATCTGGTAAGATACAATGTTCTGTGGTCTAAGATGGTAAAGTATGGCGTGCCACCTGATACAATAAAGTTATTTAAATATTGGTACGAACACCAGATAAACCAGGTCAGATGGCTTGGACAGTTGTCAGATGAGTATAGGCTGGAGTGTGGAGTTAGGCAAGGTGGATTGTCGTCGCCTACTCTATTTAACCTATATGTCAATGAATTGATTGATGAACTTAGCAACACTCAGGTTGGATGCTCACTTGATGGTAATTTTGTTAACAGCATTAGTTACGCGGATGACATGGTGTTGCTGAGTCCATCAATCTCAGCACTACGGAGACTGATTGGTGTCTGTGAGACATATGCAGAGTCACACGGCCTTGTCTACAACGTCCAGAAAAGTAATCTCGTGATTTTTAAAGAAAGGGGACGTAATGTAGACTCAGTACCGACTGTGACGCTAAATGTGATGGCTCTTACGAGAGTATCGACTTTCAAATACCTTGGTCACATTGTGACTGAGGATTTGAAAGGCGATAGTGATATGGAGAGAGAGCGGAGGGCGATGGCAGTCCGATGTAATATGTTGGCCCGCAGATTTGCACGGTGTAGTGCAGAAGTTAAAATAACTCTTTTTAAAGCTTTTTGCCAAAGTATGTACACGTGCAATCTGTGGGTCAACTACACACAGCGGGCTTACAACGCTCTCCGAATTCAATATAATAACGCACTGAGAGTGATGCTGGGGCTGCCACGATTCTGCAGCGCATCAAACATGTTCGCACAAGCGCATGCTGATGGCTTCCAGGCCGTTATACGAAAGCGGGTTGCCTCATTGATGAGCCGAGTTCGTGACAGCACCAACAACATTCTTAGTATAATTAGTGACAAATTTGATTGTCCCGTTATGCGACATTGGGTACATATACATGTACACGTACCTAGTGCAGCAAACAGGCTACACAGATATTTAAATTAAAGGAATTGCATTATTATGTCTACTAACATAGTTTCTAAGTATATATTGTAAATTACTCACAAATTACCGTAAGGACGTAGTCTGAAATAAATGATTTATTATTATTATTATAGTTGTATTTAGCTTAGCAAAGCAAACTTTCTTTTTTAAAAATTGTGTATTTGGTTAATTTTCAACATACCTAAACAATCGGATAAGAGTCATTAAATAACAGGAACAAGAAAAAAATTTTTTCCTGGTCCAGTTTTATATGGTGAAATATTAATTTTTAATTAAGTAACAAAAAAATTAAAAGCACAAAAAATTTTGGTAAACTTTGCAAGTTATAGTGTAAAAAAGAAAATGACACCTCAAAAACAAAAATCCATTCACTATTACAATTTTCGGAGGTTAAAACCTCTGGCGACTGCACTAAAATACAGAATAACGATCACTGACCTTATTCCTCGAAATGTTTTTGTAATGGGCACAATAAAAAAAAAAAATGACAATCCCCATTCATAAAATTGGTGAAAGTGTAATGTAAACCTGTAAAAATCGGTGTATTTTTCTAAATTATTAACTGCATCGTCATATGTGAATACATTTTCACAAGCAATCATAGAAAAAAGACGCGGGAAATTGAGCGCAGGGGTGTTGCTTCTTCACGACAACGCACCAGTTCACACTGCGCGAGTTGCCAAGGCTGCTGTGCGACAATGTGGGTTCGAAGAATTCAACCATCCTCCCTACAGTCCAGACCTGGCCCCTAGCAATTATTTTTTATTTCCAAATTTAAAAAAAGATATTCGTAGAAAGCGTTTTTCCGACGACGAAGAGCTCAAGGCGCATATTTCGGACAAGTATAAGAATCATTTATTTTAGATGATATCCAAAAGTTAATTTATAGAACTAATAAGGGTATTGAGGTTCTGGGTGACTACAGAGGAAAATAAAATTATTTTAGAATTTTCCGCCTTCTCCTTCATACCCTTACCGAGAATACATTGAACGCCCCTCGTAGGAATCAAATTATCTAAATCTGTTTTGTAGTTTTTGTGTACAAAAGTGATGTAAATTTTGCATATAATACACATTTTGACACTATATTTTATCTTTACACCTACGAATAATAAAAAACTAAGGAAGAGTAACTCCGTCAAAAAACATGCTCCAAAATACTTGTCAAAAAAGTGTACCTTAGGTTCACTTTTCATACATTTGCAATATTTAGGTGACCTTGAGCGGTACAAAGGCTGACGTTACATGACAGTTCGAATGGAACCAAATTTAAAACTGTATTAGTATGGGAGTTACGTTTCCTGGTTTTATTATTCGTAGCTTTACACGAATACCTATTTTAGTCGTAGGTTTTATTTAAATGTTAATTTCTTTCAGCAGTATGACTTAATGTTCATTGGACGCAGTAGGCTAGTCGTTTGACATTTGCGTTGTTAGCAAACAATAATTTAAGTCCTGGATTCGTCTCGCGCCCGATAGGACGATGTTTTTTAACCGACTTCTTTCTTCTCGTTTATATTTTTAGTTACTGTTCAATATAATTGAGGCACGTCTACATAGTCCGAGTGGCCTCGTGCTGCGATTTTCTCGCAAACTACCCCTTTCCTCTTATGACAGTTTTAATTTTATGTAATTTTCGTATTATTACAGTGCTTAATTCGTGGATCTCTTTAAGGTAATCAGTAGCATGAGTTGTGTAAATGTTGTGGTTATCCTGTCCTCTGTAGCTTTCAATAGATCGATTTACGAGTTTTCAGTTTTGTTGCAAAACTACAACATAAACCGTAGTTTCCTTTAGTTTATATTAAATTTAAGTTACTTACATTTTATGGAAGTAACTACTTACAATAGGAGTTTCAAAACAACTTTTACATGTAAGTATTAAGAAAGAAAAGGTCTGTGAATGACTATTTTTTGCATAAATATTAGTCAGATGATGAGGTAGGTGAGTTACAAGGTTTGGTCAAATTAAAAGGGAAAAATGTGTAATTGTCCTTAAGTTATAAAATGTTAGTTATAATATCTGGTTCATCCACTCAGGTCTTCAATTAGATGTAATGCACTTTAAAAGCGTCGATGAGCGGATGAAACCGCATAATAGAATTTATAATTGCTTTTAGGTCTGTATTAATATTTGATATAGCTAATCTACTCCACTAGAACCAGATAATATTATGTTGTCATATTACGTGATAATTATTAATTATTTACTTAAAGGGGATATAGGTGATTTTTTTTCTTTCGTTTTGCATCACTCCAAGTGATGCAGATGGGCAAAAGAATGTATTTAATAGTTATATAATTTAAGAGTAACATTGTCCTACAAATAGAACAATACATATTTTGGGACCATCAAGATTTTTCGCAGATAAAAATGTTGTTTGTCTTATCAAAATGAAGCTAGGTTTTTGTACATACAAAAATTTTGCTTGATAGTAATAAAAAAAATGTTCTAGGGCTCCCTGACTATATTTGAAACCTGCAATAATAATAATTAATACTTTTAAGCTAATTTGGTTTTGTCCAGAAAGTTTTCGAGTGTGTAATAACTGCAAGTCTTCAAACGTCTAATGCCATCTAGTGTCAAGTTAATGAAACACACCCTAGTCTTCCTACAATAATTAAAATAAATAATAATAAATTTTTCTATTCTCCGTTTCATTTTGATATAAATATCAAACAACTGATTTTAACTACCAAATAAATGAACTATTTAATTTCTTAATTGCGTAGTTAATAAGCAGTTTTTTAAATTGGTAGCATTATAATCCCTTAAGTTTCTTATCAATGATGAGAAATGAAACGGAAATGAATTGAAACGGAGTATCTAAGAGAAAATATTTTGGTTGTAAATCAGAACCTACGTTAAACCCCCAGTTCTCCGCACACAAGAGTTACGACTACAGGAAATCCTATTAGTGCCTTTCCCAGTATTTTATTATTATATTATATAGTATTTTCAAACGAAAGTCTAAGGTGCCTATCGCTTCAACTCCCAAGCGGCCTGATCAGGCCGCGATAATTATTGAATAGCTGTTGTGTCTGGTTTTCCCACGATCGAGGTAATAGGATGACCGCCAACGACGTCCTATATATTCAGCAGGAGTCTAATGTAAAGTATATTTTCAGAGACCTAGCAGCTCGTAATATACTCGTGTTCAGCAAGAACAAAGTGAAGATCTCCGACTTCGGCCTCTCCCGTGCGCTCGGCGCCGGCAAAGACTACTACCAGACAAACTACAACGTCAATCTCAAGTTGCCAGTCGCGTGGTAAGTGCTCACCGAGTAGTACTCATAGATTACTTTCAGCTGTCTATCAAATTTGTAACGGCCTGTCCACATCTCCACGTCACGACGTCGTCAACTTGGCACGGTAAATTGGCGTGACGTGAAAATTTGAAAATGCACGTCACGGTGTAGCAACTTCTTACGTCTTCTTTTTCTTAAATCTCTCTCTCCGTCTTCTTAACAATAGCAGGAGCAGAATACGTATTGTGCGGTCCATATCGTTTGACGACGTGACGTGGAGATGTGGACAGGCCGTAAGGCAGACGGCGGATCTACGTAATTTGGTCTGGTAGTAATCGTTAAGCCCAGCCTAAAGATCACGAGTCACGACTGCCTTTGTAAATACGAGTAAGTATTATGATTTATGACAAAATTCGACCAAACAACGTAAGTCTGCCCGCGCCATCCTCATCATCGTTTCTCTGATACATGGTACATTTTATTTTTATTTAATCTGACTTTTTTCTCTATTGATTAATGTATTTTCGGTATACTCATTAAAGTTGTTATTATTTGCAAGCCTGAATGACATCATCAAGAATATTATTCTCGTTATCAAAACTTGTAATCTGCTAATTACTAGCTCTATCTGTTACTCAATCTGCTCACTATAAGATTCCAAATTTCGTCAACAGATGACGTTTTTTGTAGGAATGACAAAAGTTTTTGCCAGTTTTGTGACGTTTTTGTCTATCTTGTAGATTGACAAGAACCAAGCGGAAAAATGTAATAATTAGGTGCTAACAAACGCAACGCATATCATAATATTGTCCTGTTGCAATCACTTTTTAAGGCCCAATTCTTGTAGGTACCTACCTCAAATCTCCGGTTAGTTAACGTGTTGGCTCATTGATACATGTCGCCTTTAGAATCTTAATTTGAAGTAGATGTAATAATCCTTCAGCGCATTGCCTCACGATTTCCGGTCGACTCGGGTTCGGGTACTTTCAACGTTATGCATTGACTAAACACCGCGCGGTGAGTATTTATCCGAATCCTGATTGAAACGGGAATTGCGAATCAGTGCGTTGAAGTCTATTTTTGATAATCGGCACCCGTTTGAGTTTTACATACCAGACTGACATACTTACCAAACTGAGAATTTACATACCAGAATTGGGCTTTCGGGAAGCTTTCGCTTTACGATCGAGTCCCAGTTTCCTCGCATTAAAAACCAGCTAACATTATAGGTGTGCGCCCGAATGCATACTGTACCTTCGTTTCACGTCAGCGAGTGATGTGTGGGCTTACGGAGTGTGTCTCTGGGAGATGTTCACCTACGGCTTTCAGCCCTGGGTGGCCTTCTCCGGACAACAGATACTCGAAGCCATCGATGCGCCCAAATACCAGGTTTGTGGTCTTGAGGAGCCGGTACAAAGGGGCGTGTAAACTAAGGGCCTGTTTCACCACTTTCTGATAAAGTGCCGAATAGGCTATTCACAACTTTTTTGACAGATCCCCTATACTTCATCTGTCAAGTTAAGTGGTGAATAGCCTATTCGGCACTTATCAGGAAGTGATGAAACAGGCCCTAAATAAAATTTGTAGGAGTAAAAGATACAAGATAACAAGGGATGTTATTGTAATAGTAAAGTAATCACCAGTCCTTCATTTACAGCTTTTTTACTAAGTTTGTCTGTTATGTTTCTTGAGTTATTCATTCTATTTTTTCCACATTTTACATTTTGTATGTTTATGTTAAATGTTTTCATTAGACTTAATAATACCATTAATTCGCTTTAGCTTCTTCATAATACGAGCATTCATATCAATATGTGTTTTATATGACAGCGGTTAGAGCGGCCTGAATGTTGTCCGGACGCGTACTACGACTTGATGCTAGAGTGCTGGGCGCATAACCCGGCTGATCGACCTAGATTCAAGGACATCGCATCCAGACTAGAAACCATGGAACCTGAAAGGGTGAGCTGTTCATCTTTGTTCACTGATATATAATATACTAGCGACCCGCCCCGGCTTCGCACGGGTATAAAATATATAGCCACTGAAGAAATGATTAAAATTGATTGATTCAGCAGTTTTATATTCATTTAATACTACCCGTGCCCTGCATTGGTCGGTACCGCCGCAAAAGCTACGTCTCACAGGAAATTGGAGCCTTTTGCAGGGTATAGGAAAATCAGTAGGGATCATTGGTATTCTCGGTATATGAACTAATTCACCAGCTGCAGGGCCGGTAATAATCTTCGTTACTGCGCACCCCCGCCTTGGTAAGTTGGTAGCGCCCACTTCGAAACGGGCATAAATCGCAATTTTTAATTTCACCATAACTTCTAAACCAAACGTCCAATTTTAATCATTCAAACACCAAATATTATCAACATAAACTGTACTTAGTGATGAAATAATTAATTTTAATAAGGATTATCAGCATGAGTAAAATAAATGCGTTTAAATGTAGTCCAAAAAAATCAAGATTTTTAAATAAAAAAATGGGTGCTGTGCCTCATTTGACATAGATAGGTATAGTGTGTTGCAGACATTTTCGTAGATATTTATAAGATCTACATTTACTTACAACATTGTATGGTTCTATCTTTTATAGTTTAGGCAGCGTACGCAAAATAAGTAACTTTTCTGGTTGATTTTTTTCACCTTGTGTCAGAAAAACCCAAATATCTTACGGAACCCTATATTTTCTACAATAAAAAGTAGCCTATGTTACTCGTAAATAAAGTAGCTTTCGAATGGTGAAAGAATTTTTAAAATCGGTCCAGTAGTTTTTGAGCCTATTCATTACAATTAAACAAACAAACAAAGTTTACCTCTTTATAATATTAGTATAGATACAGTAGACCCCCATTAACCAGACCAAACGTTTTGCATGGCCGTGTTGGACTATCGAATAGAGTACCTCCTGCCCAGATTTTTTCACATTACAAATTAAAAGGTTTTATCTGAAATACAAAATAACATTTTCCTAACGCTAGGAAAATCATTTGTAGTTAATTATGTACTCGTATACATACTCATAGTACCGAGCTGAAACTTGAAAGTAGCCTCGACTACAAAGCTTTTACGAGGGCTGTTTGAAAAGTTCTCGGCCTTACTTACATACTTCTGCGTGACTTACAAGCGTATAAATTATACCATGTATAGGACCATTCTTAACTAGCTTAAAAAGCACACCTTTTGTAATATAATGAATGGCTTCGTTAGAAAACATTCTTTTGACCAAGCATCTGCGCCAGTTCAACATCAATTAGAAGACGCGCATATTGGTTTGAACGAAAATTGGTTTGAACGAGATCTAGTTAGTAGTTTTTTTATACGTCATAAATGGTGAACCTTAACTTAACTTTCATTAAATCAACTGAAATATAAAAAAAATAAAAAATCTTTTAAGTTCATAGAAATAAACCTTATTGCTGCTGCGGAACCCTCCATGGGCGAATCCAACTCGCACTTGGCTGGTTTTTATTTAGTTAAGGAGTGAAGTCTACTAAATTACTATTATATATCCTAATAATACGGGAGCTCGCGACTTTCGAAAAAAAAAAGAATTATAGGTCAGCTGATTTTGTGATGTCGTCCTTCTTGCTCTTAGAGTCTGGGCGGTCTGGCTGCCGATGCGCATCCTACTTGTCCAGGTGATAATCTCGCCTAGATGAGCTAAGCGAAGCACAAGGGCACTACCTACCTTTTCTTGAAGTGTTTCGTCGTTTTTTTGAACCCTCATAGAGTTGGTTTTCAATGTACAAGTATGTAGTTCATGTTCTCAGGATATGTCAATAGTAGAATAATTAAACATACAAAGTCTCAAGTGAATTATAGATTTAATAATTTAGAAAAATACCCCGTTTTTGACAGGTTTACATTAACCGAGGTTTACATTAGACTTTCACCAATTTTATGAATTAGGACATACATAAGAGTTTACACGGGACTGTAGATAGTAACTATAAAACCTTTAAATGTAAAGGTTCTTGTAAGTATTTAAATAATACTTACAAGAACCATTTAAAAAAAAGAACTGAAAACAAATCAAAATAATTTCTTGTAAAATTTTGTCGAGACGACCACATATTTAAGGTTTACCTACCCTGTAAAAAAGAATGATATCTCATGTAGAGCCAACTGCCAAGCTTCTGAATCTACACGGCCTAAATCTTCTGACCCTAACTTAAACAAACTCTACATATCAGTAAATATATATGGCTCGGCTGTTTCGTTACTAATTTCTAATCAGAAACTAAATATTCGCATCACCTCTGCGATGGTAGCGAAACGGCTAAGCCTTACATACCTATTTATTGTTTTTTTCCTTACATACATATTTATGTAGAATTTGTTAAGTTAGGTTTAGTAGATTTAGGCTGCGTTTACACTGAAGCGGAGCGGAGCTTAGCGGTGCCGAATTGACCAATCACCATGCTCGAAATCTTCGCTCCGCTTCGCTGTCATTCCGCTGGAATAGCACGATTGGTCAATTCGGGCACCGCTTAAAGCTCCGCTCCGCTTCAGTGGAAACGCAGCCTCAGGCCGTGTAGATTCAGAAGCTTGGCTCTACATGAGATATAATGCCTTTTTTACAGGGTAAACCTTATGTGGTCGTCTCGGCAACATTTTACTAGACATGTTTTTGTGGGATCCTGGATTTTAAAATCATTTTATAATGTCTGTCATTTTAATGTTAAGTGATTTAAAGTAGTCGCGAATTATTATGTATTTTTTGTTTGTTTACCTAATCATCTGTGTTATAAAAATTTCAAAATGATTGATTTCCGTTTGTAAAATTAAAAGTAACAAAATATACAAAGACAAAAGTATGAAGTTACAAGCTTGTAATAATAATTTATAAGAAACTAGCGACCCGCCCCGGCGTCGCACGGGTGTAAAATATATAGCCACTGAAAAAATGATTAAAACCGATAGATTAAGATCTATGATCCTTCACGTGGTCTACTTCTTATCTGTGCATTTGTAGTATATTTGAAGCCTGGGAGGAGTCGCGAGATGCCTTAGGTGTATTTTGCGACCTGTCTAAGGCATTCGATTGTGTTGATCATGCTACATTGATCAGGAAATTGCACCACTATGGCATAAGGGACTCGGCACTCAACCTTTTGACATCATATTTAAGGAACAGGACTCAAAGGGTCGATGTCAATAGTAAAAGGTCCACTGGGACCAAAATAGAATTAGGTGTCCCACAGGGATCCATTTTGGGTCCGTTTCTTTTTCTCATCTATATAAATGACTTACCTTATCTAGTTAAGGATAATGATAACGAAATAGTACTTTTTGCTGATGACACTTCACTTATTTTTAAAGTGAAGCGACAACAGTCGAATTATGACGAGGTAAATTGTGCTCTCTCAAAAATAGTTAATTGGTTTAATGTTAATAACTTACTTTTAAATTCTAATAAAACAAAATGTTTAAGATTTACCTTGCCGAATGTTAAGCAAGTGCAAACCAATTTACTATTAAATGATGAGAAAATGAATCTTGTTGACATTACTGTGTTTTTAGGAGTAACACTAGATTATAAACTGCAGTGGGGTCCTCATATTGCCAAACTGGCCGACAAGCTCAGTTCCGCAGCATATGCAGTCAGAAAAATTACAGAAATTTGTGATGAAGACACGGCGAAATTAGTTTATTATAGTTATTTTCATAGTAGAATGTCTTATGGCATTCTATTATGGGGAAGTGCTGCTGATATTAACACAATATTTGTGCTGCAGAAGCGAGCTATTCGATCTATTTATAAAGTGTCATCATTTGAATCTCTCAGAGAAAAGTTTAAAGAAATAAGAATTCTGACCGTAATATCTCAACACATTTTGGATAATGTGTTATACGTGAGAAAAAATGTAAATAATTTTAAAACGAAAAGTGACATTCACTGCAGGAACACTAGGAATAAGCACAAGCTAGATATACCTATAACCAGGCTGAGCAAAGTAAGAAAATCTTTCAAAGGTCAATGTATACGCCTATTCAATAAAATCCCAGAAAACGTTCAAAATCTTTCAATCAATAAATTTAAAAAAGTTGTTAAAGAACGTTTGTGTGCTAAGGCTTATTATAAGGTAACTGATTTTCTCAATGATAGTACACCTTGGGAAAAATTAGCTGACAGACCATAGGTCACTTCTATATAAATGTACCACATTTTCACTTACTTTACTTACATACTTAGTGTAAATTAGCTTAAGCTACCTTTGTTATTTTCCACCTTTTTGGTAAAAGGTGGACCCGCGCGAGTTTCTTACGCCGGTTCTTCTCGCCGGGTTAGTTCCCGAACCGGTGGTAGGCCTCATGTAGACACGACGTTCTAAAAGTGTTAACTTTGTTAACCTATTTGGAAATAAAATATTTTGATTTGTGCCAAATAACATAAAAATTGCTCCAGTAGTTCGCGAGATAAGCCCTTTCAAATAATTTCCTCCGTTTTTTCCACATTCTCCTATTAGTCTTAGCGTGATAAAATATAGCCTATAGCCTTCTTCAATAAATGGGTTATCTAACACTGAAATAATTTTTCAAATCGGACCAGTAGTTCCTGAGATTAGCGCGCTTAAGTTAGCCCTTTCAAATACTTTTCCCCGTTTTTTCCACATTTTCCTCTTTTCTTTCGGTCGTCTTTTCAATCGGTCGCACGGGTATAAAATATATAGCCACTGAAAAAATGATTAAAATCGATAGCCTATGATCCTTCACGTGGTCTACTTCTTATCTGTGCCAAATAACATGAAAATTGCTCCAGTAGTTCGCGAGATAAGCCCTTTTAAATAATTTCCCCCGTTTTTTCCACATTCTCCTATTAGTCTTAGCGTGATAAAATATAGCCTATAGCCTTCCTCAGTAAATGTGCTATCTAACACTGAAATAATTTTTCAAATCGGACCAGTAGTACCTGAGATTAGCGCGTTCAAGTTAGCCCTTTCAAATAATTTTCCCCGTTTTTCCCCACATGTTCCTCTATTTCTTAGCTCCTATTGGTCTGTGTCGCGATCTTAGCTCCTATTAGTCGGAAGCGATAAAACTCCTCGTTCTCCGACATTCTCGTCCGGTAAACGTTTGTTGTCGGAATTATCTCCTTCCTCCTTGTCACCTGTGGAGAAGCGTCACCAACCCACTAGGGACGAGCCTCTGCTTATCCCCCGTTACGTCATTATTAGACACAAGCCGCGCATTCGACGATGCTTGCAATTATTACGAGCTCGTCTGCGAAGCTAGCTCGTACTTAGCCAAAATAAACGAGTTCGCAAACGACACCGTGTCTCGCCGTAATAATTTTGCCAACAAGTCCGAGATTATGAGTATGACTCAAAAAATAACTACGATCGTCTCACTTCTCGCCATAAAGAACTCCTCCTTGGAAACCAAGGTCGCTAATATGGAACGCGAATTGTTAGCTGCCAAAACTAATCCTGTCGTACAAACAGTTGCCGCCGCGCCTTCTACCTCCTACTCGGACGCGCTTAAACTAAGACTTGCGAAGTCAGTGCCGCCAGTCGAGACCCGAAAACCGCTTCCCTGCGTTATTGCCTATCCGACACAAGAAAAATCGGGGGAATTAAAATCATCGTCGGAGACAAAACAAGCTCTGATGAAAGTCATCAACCCGGCCGACGGTTTTCAATTTCACGGCGTCAAAAAAACAGCTAATTCGGGTGTGATCTTGCGACTAACTAGCGAGTCGCAAGTTAATAAACTTAAATCCGTAGAAGCGCTTAAATCGGCCAGTCTGCGACTCGAGTCGCCTAAAGGACGTAACCCACGTATTCTCATAAAAGATGTACCGCAACATATGACGGATGATAATTTCCTTCTCGCACTTTTTAATCAAAATATTAATGGCGAAATGAATATGTCTCAAGAACAATTTTTGCGTTCAACAAAAATAGTAAGACGTCGTAATTTAAATAAAGATTACAACAACAGGAAATGGATAGGTATCGAATTAGACCCCGCTGGGCGTAAACACCTGATCAATTCAAAAGAAAAACTGTTTATCGATTGGGCGATGTGTCGCTTCGTGGACGACGTTGAGCTGGTCCGCTGCGGCAACTGCCAACAGTTTGGGCTAAATTCTGTCGCGATCCTAATCCTTGCTGCTATCACTGTGCCGAAAAACACAGCTCGTTGTCGTGCCCCAACAAAGATAAAGAAAATTTTAAGCCAGTTTGTGGTAGTTGCCAACGTTATAAAAAACCTTCCGACCACCCCACGGGCTCCCCAGACTGTCCAACATATAAAAGCAAAATGGAGCAACTTATTTTAACTACTAGGTATGGATAGTTTAAATATAGGACAGTTAAACCTCCATAATAACAAGCACGCGACTTTAGAATTAGAAAAGTTAGTTTCTGACCACAATTTAGACTTAGTACTTGTTCAAGAACAATATCAACTCGCGTCGTTTCGGTCGAAAATGATACAAATTAATAACTTAGCTCGCGCGGGTATATACACACCTCAGTCTAGATTTTCAGTCACGGCCTTAACTAACCTTTCGACGTCGCATTGTGCGGTAGCCGAGGTATCGTGTCCTCAGTTTAGACTATACGTTGTAAGCTGCTACTTCCAGTACGCGGATACCGTAGGCCCACATTTACATCAACTCCGCCGCGTATGACAATCTCTCGCGGGTGATAAAATTATTATTGGCGCCGACGTCAATGCATCCTTGCCCTTATGGCACGGCCAGCTTAGGTACACTGACCGCGACCGTCGTACCGCTGTAGAAGACTTTATTGCGGAGTTTAACCTCCAAATTCACAACACCCCCGATGCACCACCTACCTATAGTAGCCCAACGGGTGAATCGTCGATTGACGTCACGCTCTCCAGCGCGTACGTCCAGATTAGGCATTGGCGTGTCCTTCCTGATGCGTCATGTAGTGATCACCGCTTATTGGTGTACGAGTTTTCTCGTGCGGTCCCGAGTGATACCGTAGTCAATTCTAATGACTATAAATACAACGTAAAGAACGGCGATTGGAATTTATTCCGATTTAAACGTCGATGAGTGCGCGGAAATTATGACAAACACATTTGTTGACTGTGCCGATGTAGCCTTGGGCCGTAGACCTCTTAAAAAAGATCACAACTGTAAATGGTGGAACAGTAACCTTCTTAATCTTCGTCGGGAATTTAGAAGGGCCAGGCGCAAAATCAATAATCTTCGTAAATCTGGCCACGATCGTTCGGATGATAATTACATAATTAGTTTGAATAACCTACGCATTTCAAGGTCACGCTATCGCGCCGCCGTTACGTTAGCGAAAAATAATATGTTGAAGAATGCCGCGAATAGACTGGATAAAGAGGGCCCCTGGTCCTCTTTATACCACGAGCTTAAACCCGGTAGTAGTAATGAGCCAAGCTTTTTCTCAAATATTAAAATTAACAACTCTTACACTTGTAGTTTAGACGAAACGGCGAAGGCATATCTAAACGTTCTCATCCCAGACGACGAGCCCTCCTTGGATGATGAACACCACCGCGACATTAGGAGTAGAATGCTAGACCCCATTCATACACCGGCCTCAGATTTACCAACTTCGGAGGAGTTTAGTAAAATAGTAAACCTTTTGCCTATAAAAAAATCTGCGGGCGAGGATAAAATATCGAATATTATGATAAAACAAGCGTGCTTAGCGGCCAGGTCATCGATTCTACATGTTTACAACAGATGTATCGCAGAAGGTATATTTCCAAAAATTTGGCGCACCGGTTGCTTAAAATTAATACCTAAAGCGGGAAACACGACGACCCAAAATCTTACCGTCCGATAACGTTACTGCCTTGCTTAGGTAAATTACTAGAACGTCTCATCGTACCTCGCCTGCTACCCGGTGGCCCTAAATTTCATAGTCATCAGTTCGGTTTCACCGCCGGGAAATCGACTGTTGACGCGGCTATGGAAGTTAGAAAAATAGTAAATCTTTCGGAATCTAAATACGTGGTCGCCATTTCATTAGATATCTCCGGCACGTTCGATCATGCTTGGTGGCCGATGTTATTATTAAAACTAAAAAATCGAGGTTGCTACTCTAATATTTATGCCATAATACGTTCTTATTTTTTTAACGGTCAAACTAAACTTCGACTTGGCCATTGTGCACACGCCAAAGATTTAACATGCGGCTGCCCTCAGGGCTCTGTTATCTCGCCAAAACTATGGAATTTCGGATTTGATGATTTATTAAGTCTTCCCCTACCACCGCTGTGCGTACTAGTTGGCTACGCCGATGACGGTTTTCTCATCGTTCATGCAAATTCACGTTCCGAAATTGAATCTAAAGCCAATGATAGTCTTAATTTAATATCGAGCTGGGGTAATTGTAATCGCCTGAAATTCGCCGCGCATAAAACTTACCAAATTCTTTTAAAAGGGTCCCTTATATCTTCCCCTAGCATTAAACTTGACAATATTAACGTTAAACGCAAACAGTCACTCTGTTATCTTGGTTTTTACTTGGAAAATAAATTAACATTTTTAGAACATATAATTCAAACCGGTGAGAAAGCGAAGCGCAATTTTTACTCCTTTACCAAAATATCTACGTCGACATGGGGCCTCTCCTTCAAAACCCAAAAATTAATTTACACTGCTACTTACCTAGGCAGCATTTGCTACGGGGCCCCCGTGTGGGCCGACAGAGCAACAATCGGCGCGGCTCGTCGCAAGTTGCTACAAAGCCAACGTCTTGCTCTTATATTCTTATGCAAAGCTTACAGGACCACAAGCACCGAAGCCTTACCTGTGTTAGCCGGAGTTTTACCCGTTGACCTTGAGATTCAGCGTCGTGCGACAATGTACTATCATAAAAAAAACATTGACAACCCGTTCTTTTTAAGCGCTCGCGATAAAATTAAAATAGCAAGATTGTTTGAACCTTTAGAAAACTCTGTGCAAAGCCTAATCTCCGAATGGCAGTCACGATGGGACTGTTCCACCAAAGGGCGACACCTTTATAATTTTTTCCCTAATATTCGTGAACGGCTATCCAAATATTGGATGGATATTGATCACTGCGTTTCTCAATTCCTGACCGGTCATGGAAATTTTAAGGCCAAACTTTACGGATTTAAACTAGTAGCATCACCCATGTGCGAGTGCTCGACCGAAGGCAACATGTTTGAACAAACCGCGCATCATGTTCTCTGGGAGTGCAGTCTCTGGCAGGACGAAAGAACTACTATGCTAAACAACCTATTCTGTACATCTGGAGTCGCATACTACGGTGATCTCGTGGACAGCGCTAGGAACTTCCGTGCCTTCAAGCGTTTTTGCCACAATTATTATTGGCAACAGTCAAACACAATAAACTCCAATTTTAACTTAGCTTTAGCTTAGGAGTCACAATTATTAACCTTATTTCCGTGGTGCTCCCCCTTAAGTTCTTTGACTTTCGGTCATTGCAACTTTGTGCTGTCTCCCGCTTTTATGGGGAGGGAAATTGGAATCTTCCTACTCCTCCTATTTTCTTCTGATTAATTTTGTTGCGGGTCCCAAGATAGTATTAGCATGTCCCTCGGGCTCCCTGAGATCATATCAAAGGGTTTTCGTGGTTGGATGCCGCTGTCGATCCTGGCGACACAGGAGATACAGTGGTGGGAATGTGTGGTGGGCCAAAGCCCGTTTAAAAAAAGCTCCTATTAGTCTTAGCGTGATAAATGGGCTATCTAACATTGAAAGAATCATCAAAATCCGTTGCGTAGTTTTAAAGATTAAAGGGAACAAAGGGACATGAGGGAAAAAAAAGCGACTTTGTTTTATAATATTAAACGAGATAAGCCCTTTCAAATAATTTCCCCCGTTTTTTCCACATTCTCCTATTAGTCTTAACGTGATAAAATATAGCCTATAGCCCTCCTCAATAAATCTAACACTGAAAGAATTTTTCAAATCGGACCAGTAGTTCCTGAGATTAGCGCGTTCAATCAATCAATCAATAATATTAAACGAGATAAGCCCTTTCAAATAATTTTCCCCGTTTTTTCCACATTTTCCTCTATTTCTTCGCTCCTATTAGTCTTAGCGTGATATAATATACCTAGCCTATAGCCTTCCTCGATAAATGGGCTATCTAACACTGAAAGAATCATCAAAATCCGTTGCGTAGTTTTAAAGATTAAAGGGAACAAAGGGACATGAGGATAAAAAAGCGACTTTGTTTTATAATATGTATACAGGGTGTAACAAAAATAAGTGATAATACTTTAGGGTGTGTACGTGTTCCTTGTAGGGAGTTCACTGTGAAAGTAGCAGCGCTGAAAGACCAAAATTTCTTTTCACTTTTTTATGGGGAAACTCGTGACGCTCGGGCCCTTGCCCATACAAAAGTGAAAAAAAATGTTGGTCTTTCAGCGCTGCTACTTTCACAGTAAACTCTCTACAAGGAACACGTACACACCCTAAATTATTATCACTTTTTTTTGTTACACACTGTAGATATGTTTAGTAAAAATCCTCCGAAAATTAAATTATCATATGAATATTTTTTTCCTTGTTGACCCGTTGTCAGGGGCAACTATTCAATATTTTCTCGATTTATTTCTCGCGATCATATTATTATGTAATAAATCCATTCTCACTGTATTTCCATATTAGCTAGTTCCTCTTAAATACGTCCAGCTTCTGAAGGATCATGAAAAAATACTGAAATTCTTGATTTACATATTTATTTTCCACATTAATATTCAGAGCTCTTTCTCGCTACAAAAACATATTATTATTCTTTTGTGACATCCCTTGTCATATGTCATTAATACATTAAACACACCTTGCAAGGCTTTCTGTGAAAATAAATGGAACTTGGCTTGTCTTGTCTAGATAAATGCGTAAAATAAATTTCACTATCGAAAAGTTTAGACTTTATTTTCAGTATGATAATATATAAGAAGGTGGTAATGTGGCCCCCCACTTTGTTTATCAAGCTTTATTAAAAAAATACAGGAGTCAGAAACCTAAAAAATACATTATGAGACTTCTCATTCATTTGTTTAAACATGTCTTATTAGGGAATAAATAAAACTCGTACAGGATTATCTAAAAAAATATTTATTCTTGACTAATCACATTTGGTGTCTTGAGATCAAGTGATGGTAATGTGGCCCCCTGGGGGGTCACATTAAATCTATTGCAGAAGTAAAACTTACCGGCAAAAATCACAAATGTAATAGCCACCTTCAGAACCTATACAGGTTACATAAGCCCATAAGTCACAACTTTGACACTGCACCCATGGCTTTCCAGCTCTGTCATTGGAACAAATTGTGTCGCAGAACATACATGGCACGTCCGCGTTTTCAGGAACCATATTTGTATACGAGTCGTCATAATCGGTATTTACGGCGTCTTCGTCACTTTCAGAGCTACTGCTGGATATTGTAGTGTCTCTCTGGCGTCAAACGGCATTCCTACCAGCGCCTTCTCCATAGTGGTTATGTCTTCCACGTCATAAAACTCTCTTATATATAATGTGACCCCCGGGGCCACATCACGACCAATGTGAGGGGGCCAAATTACAAGTGTTGCTAACATTTAAACAAACGTTCAAAAAATATTTATTAAGTGTCTAATTTTATATTTACCTTTTAAATTCCGTAGGAGAAGAGTTTGATGTATCCGTTGTTCGAACCCAAAAGCCAAATATTTCTATTTTTGAACAACTATCGAAACAAAATCATACACACTTAAAAGTTTCGCCGGTCGCAAGTTTGAACTCGATCAAATGACAATCGAATGTGACAGCCTCTGTTGGATTTGTACGGCACTAAATTAGCAGCAAGCCGCGAGCATCCCGTTGCACCAAAATTATATAAGATAGCGTTATTAAAACATTAAAATATTGAAGGGGGTCAATATATATGCAGGGGCCACATTACCACCTTTTCCCAATATTACTTTCATTACATAATATTATTAAAATATGGATTGTTCTATTTGTAAGATAATGTTACTCTATAACTATTAACCTACCAATATACATAAAATCAGCTGGTTAGGGTTCAGTTTTAGGGTTGTGTAGTCAACCAAGTCTTGTTGATTACAGAACCCTAAAACTGAACCCTAACCAGCTGATTTTTTGTATATTGGTAGGTTCAGTGGAGTCGCCAGAGGTTTAAACCTCCGAAAATTGTAATAGTGAATGGATTTTTGTCTTTTTTACACTATAACTTGCAAAGTTTACTAATTTTTGAAACGGTCTAGGTCCTTATCGCGCGTTGCGAAAGGAGGCTAGACCGAAAAAATTGTAACGACACTTTTTTTAGTACTTACCTGCATGTTAGGGGCAGAGGGCGTTGCGCGTTGATAGTATTCCTGTACGTCAACTAGATGGCGTTTTTGTGAGAATAAACAGAGACGCGTTGTTAGTATTCCTGGGCGTCAATAGATGGCGTTTTTTTTAATAATTTCTTGAGTATATTATGTATTATGTACAGATTTTTTGAACATAAGAAATAACTCCGTTCCATTCAGGTGTCCCTTGACACCTCTCAAGTTTTTTTTTATAAGTACTTAATTAAAATTTAATATTTCACAATATGAAACCAGTCAACAAAAACATTTTTTTCTTGTTTCTGTTAAGTATTTAATGACTCTTATCCGATTGTTTACATTGAAAATTAACCAAAAACACAATTTTTAAAAAAGAAAGTTTGCTTTGCCAACCTAAATAAAACTATAAGACGCAGGTACTTATTGTGAGTATTTAATTTTTAGAGAAATTATGAGTTTTAAGAACTTTAAAACGTTTTAATATCTCCAAAAATGTGTAAAATAGAACAAATTTCTTTTTCTACATTTGTTGAGAACTTATTTAAGTAAGAGCTTAAACGCTAAATGCATCGACAAACGAAAGGCTATTGCTAGCTTTTGAAATATATTTAAGCTTCCTAATGAAAGCCAGAAAAAAATTTGGGTGCTACATATCTCACGTACTTACATACTAAAGACGCAGGCTGCGAGTTGCGACCTATGTTTGGATAATGCTTACCAGAATACAAAAAATATCAGTTCTTAAACTAATTTCCATTTTTTTCCTTTAAGTAACGACCCTGAGCCATGTAAGGCCATGTTCCTTTGAAGGCTAACTATCAAAAAGTCGCAGTTATCGTCATGTAAAGACATTTTCCTTCTACTACACACTTAGATCCATCAAACTTATGGCCACAAACGCGGCGGCGAGTCGATCGCGCCGCTATTGTGGCAGTGAGATCTCACTGTTTGTAGACTTTGGTTGTCGAGGCTACAATTGTAATTTCCGCTCCCTGAAAAACTTTAGTTTTTAGTTACCTAACCTATATCTATTTCAAATTTTATTACAGGGCATTATCGTAAAGGGATATATGTATGGTACTAATAAAAGAAAATCTACTTATGCTACGATTTACGTTAAAATATTGGTAATGTTCCTAGGAAGGCCGGTGGTTCCTTATAAGGCCCAACCAAAGATTTGATAGTTGGCCTTGCTAGGGAACATAAACTTTACAAGGAACATCTTAACATCATTTACATATTTAAAACAGTTATTTTTAGTTATAAATGCGTACCGTAACAATTAAAATAATGTTGTTTTTTATAACATCTTTACTTATTAGAATTATTGAACTTATAACGGGCCCATAAGAAGGCCATTTTAGATTAAAACATTTTTTGCTCGTATTATAAAACGCATTTAATGTGTTGCTTAAATGAAAGAAATTATAATGTCGTTTTAGTAAAAGCAAATAAATAAATAATTGTGACTCTATTTTCAAGTTAAACGACTGATGTATAATATTGGCCTTGTTTGGAGCTGTGTTCCTTGCAAGGCCATTTGGAAGAGCCTTAACAAAACTTAAGTTTATTGAATGGCTATTGAAGCTAGGTAAAAAAGAGATTTATAATATGATACCTAATGAAACAGAGCATTACTTGATAATTTGTTTTCTTAATTTATTTAGTTTATAAACGAATAACAAGCATTTTCCCGTTAGATTGGCCTTACATGGCTCAGGGTCCTTATGTTTTATAGTACGGGAGCCCTAGAACAAGTAGTTTCATTTTGATAAGACAAAACTACTCACAAAAAATTAGCTTGATAGTAATAAAAAAAAATTTGTTCTAAGGGTCCCTGACTATCTAAGTTAGATAGTTTAGAAGTTATAACAATTTTCTTATGAAGTATTGGTCAGATTACTATGAGAGCTAGAAAAAAAAACAAGAGTTAAGTACAGAAAAAAAATAACGGCAATTTGTCGACAAAATATGCTAGGGCACATGATGTAGGCATCATCATAACCTTATAGACTCGGACACCGGTGTCGGGACACATTGTATATAACAAATTATCTCACCTAAGACTAGGCACATCCACAGAGCTCTAAGAAAAAAAAGTTGACTTAACTGTTTCTAATTATCTAGTTTTGTTGTCAGGTAATTGCTATAACCGACTACAAGAAGCCAGAAGAAGGTCGTCGGCCAGGCTTCCTCGAGTTTAAAGACGGACAGATCCTCACTGTTATTGGCAAAGAGTGAGTACCAATCTTATATCTTTAAACGAGCAATTCTTGTATATATGCCGCAGTCATCTGGTTTAATCTGCGATTCGATCGAATGACTAGCGCATTCATTGAATGACACCATTCAATTGAATGACTAAAGGACAACTCGTCAAGACGTTGACTGTTACGTTTAACGTCTTGACTAAAAGTCATATAGCGAAGTCGTTAAATGGGATGCTATATATTTTTCAAGTAGCCGTTGACGGGGTAGTACTACCTATAGGTAAATCCACGCATTCATATTATTATTTTATTAGTTATTACATATTATAAATAAAGCACTTTAATGTAAAAGTAATCGATAAAATATCAACACAGTGCTATCAGCTGTGCGAGCTGTTTGAGGCCATATTTGTTTTAGTAACGCCGCAGTAGGAAGAAAATGAAATACGTTTAATTACCTGACTGATTTCACGTCCGCTATCTTCAAAACGTTATGCTACAAATCGCTAACTAGTTAAACGTTGAGGGACGATCGTTCAATCGACGTTCGACATGGTTCGGCCGAGTCATTCAATTGAACGTCGTCGATTCGGGGGCGATAAATCGATCAAGCTAGGAATCATTTTTAGAAAATGTCATTTTATTCGTGTTTTATCGAATACCGAGCAAAGCTCGGTCAAATAGCTAGTTATTATTATTAGGCCTGCCGCATACATACGTTTTTCGTATCCACCGATTCCATGCATTCGGAAATACGGAAATATGTAATAGCGAAAACGAACGTGTGCGTTAGTTGTATTTTCTACTGAAAATATATATTATAGGTAAACTACCGCACGCGTAAAACCAATTCCGCACGTACGTTTCGAGTGCAAGCCGGCGCGTTCGCGCGTGAAAAAAAACGAACATTTGCGCTAGTCTCACGGAATTCCAAATACGGAAAACGAATACGGAAAACGTGCGTTTGTGGCCAGCCTTATTATGACATACGAGGTGAAACCGTACTACGCCGCAGCGGAGCGGAATGGGACGCAAACGCACGCAGTGGAGAATGAAGGTACAAATTGGAACCGAGCGACACGCGACAACTGCAGACGACGTGTCGTCGCGACGCTCTGGTTTCTATGTATTTCTACCCTCCGCAGCTAGCGACACGAAGCGACTAGCGAGCGACACTTATTCATAGAAATACATAGAAACTAGTAGTGTCGCGACGACACGTCGTCTGCTGCCGCTTCATGTTGCCGGCTTCCAACTTGTACCTTGAGATGTGAAAAAAAAAAGATGTTAAGTTTCGCGTCGCACAACTAGGCCTGTTTTCACTTGATAAGTGATTACTGATAATTGCAGGTGATTAGAGATTAAGTGTGGACAGCGACTGATTAGTACAAGTCCTTTCTGCATTAATCACTTGCACTTGCACTAATGAAAGAGTTCATACAGGCCCTTAGTGTAGTACTAATGGTAAACTTAGAGGGGCAAGTTCTTAATGTTATTCGTTAGTCCTCTTTTTAGGGTTCCGTACCCAAAGGGTAAAAACGGGACCCTATTACTGAGACTTCGATGTCTGTCCGTCTGTCTGTCTGTCTCCAGGCTGTAACTCAAGAACCGCTATAGCTAGACTTCTGAAATTTTCACAGATGTTTCTGGTGCCGCTATAACCACAAATACTAAAAACAAAATAAAGTTAATATTTAAGGGGGGCTCCCATACAACAAACGTTATTTTTTTGGTCTTTTTGGCTCGTAGTCCATAATGGCAACTTATAGACACTTGAAATTTACACAAAATACTCAGTTGTATTTGTACTTTAATAAATAATAATAAAATTTAAATAAAATAAATAATTAAAGGAGTTCCCATACAAAAAAACACATGTTTTACCTATTTTTGCTCTATAATGGTACAGAACCCTTCGTGCGCGAGTCCAACTCGCACTTGGCCGATTTTATTTCTTACATCGTCGGTGATGTAGACATGGTCCATGTAAAAATAATTGGCGAGGTTATAAAACCATTTTACATTTTCTCTGTATAGTGTGCACAATAAAGAATATTTCATTCATTATGAACAAAAACGAGACCTTATTACTAAGACTTCGATGTCTGTCTGTCCGTCTGTCTGTCCGTCTGTCCGTCTGTCCGTCTGTCCGTCCGTCTGTCTATCTCCAGGCTGTAACTCAAGAACCTTAATAGCTAGAGAGATGACATTTTCACAGATTATGTATTTCTGTTGCCGCTATAACAGCAAATACCAAAAACAAAATAAATTAAATATTTAAGGGGGGCTCCCATACAACAAACGTGATTTTTTGCCATTTTTTGCTCGATATAAATGATGGCAATAGATAGGCACCGGAAATATTCACAAAATACTCAATTGTATTTATATTTTAATAATTAATAATAAAATTTAAATAAAATGAATAATTAAGGCGGGCTCCCATACAAAAACACATTTTTTCCTAGATATTTTTATTCTATGTTACGGAACCCTTCGTGCGCGAGTTTAACTCGCACTTGGCCGATTATTGAAATCTCATAATATTTTCTACTTTTCTGCAAAACAGAACCAAGTACCTGTACTGAAGCGAAACGAGTGGCAACTGGGTTCTTTAGTTTACTGGGCTTTTTTTAATACCCGTTCCTGATTGAAAACATCCGGTTTTCCGTACATAAAAAGTGTGTATTTTTAGGCAATTCACAAAATCGGCGATGTGGTACGGTTCGGGCCATGGCGGGTCGAGCGGTTTGTTTGACCCCGCACTTACTAAACCATATTTAGGACATGAGGTAAGAATTTAAAATATATATTGATCTAAATTATTGATTTTACATAAATTTATTGACTAGCTGCTGCCCCAACTGGTCTACGATGATACTTATTATCGGCAGAAGAGAAAACGGGCTTAAGAAACTCAGTTAGGGACTCTTACCTAAAAGATGGAAAATTAATGGGAATAATATGGGAATATGATGAAATTAGATGTCAATTCTTGCGTTAACACTACTCACATTATACGTGACCGTCTACTGTTTATTATGTAAGTGTCTATTGCTTCGCAAAGTTGAGCGAGTCTTTTCCCAGACGCATTAGGATTTACCCACATACATACATATACACTTGGTCATAGTTTGTATTTAGGATAAAAGTGTATACATGGGTGGTGATAAAGAAATTTTCACGCAGCACTCCCCAAGGCTATCCCCGAATCGTGGTTGTCTACGTGCGTCATTAAGGCCATCCCCCGAGCAAGCGACCTTGACCATACATTTGCCGTGTCGCCGAGATCGCACCAAAACCCTATTTTTTTTACTTATCTTAGTTCAAAATTGACCTAAAAAAATTTAAAACGTGGAATATGTAGTTTATGATATTGTCGATCTATTGGCGTGTGTTTCAAATAACAGCAATTTGTAAATACTAAGGAGATGCTGAATGTATGCTTGAATTTTGATTAATCGGTTTTACTTTGGAAGCTGATACGAGTATCATTAGTATAATAAACAAAAATAGAAAATTTAAAACGTGGAAAGGAATGTTGATATACTGAAGATTATTGCTGTATTTTTATTATAACTCTGTAGCTTTCAAATTATGAGTTTATAAGGCTCTAAATACGGTAAATTACGAATTCTCCGTAGGGAAGGTCCTTTATGCGATCGGACGCCAACCGGCAGACCAAGCGCATAGACCGCAGCATGATATCCGGCCCGGAGCCCGACGTGCGTCACACCGGACACGTTGGACTCGACGGCGCGTACTTCGGGAACGTGCCTCTCCTGGAGTCTCCACTGTCGGTAAGTGTTCCCTCTGTAGTTTATCATGTATGGACTAGAGTCTTTTGTGCCTGTGAGTATTAAGCTAGAAACAAATTATCGGACGCGTCCATAAGTCGCGGCTGATGGATGCGGCTTAACAATGTGCACGGTTCATCCGCGGACGTCAAAGACCTAACCTATATGTCAATGGCAGACGTCCGCGGATGCAAAAACATCCGGCCAGCCAGATTCTATTCGGACGTCCGAACGCTCAAGGTCGCGTCCGCGACTTTTGTCAGACAATGTGCACAGTTTAGTGTATTTTGTATTGATCAGATAGAAACAAGTCGCATCCGATGAAAACGTCCGCGGATGTTCGTCCGATGATTTGTTCCCAGCTTTACGTGCCTGTGCGAGAGTCCGCTCTGTGAGTATGGGTGTTTTCACACTGCGACGGTAACGACACGAAACGATACCACAGAATAGATAAGGGCCACCGCACATCTATCTATACTTATTATAAAACAAAGTCGCTTTTTTTCCCTCATGTCCCTTTGTTCCCTTTAATCTTTAAAACTACGCAACGGATTTTGATGATTCTTTCAGTGTTAGCCCATTTATCGAGGATGGCTGTAGGCTATATTTTATCACGCTAAGACTAATAGGAGCGAAGAAATAGAGTAAAATGTGGAAAAAACGGGGAAAATTATTTGAAAGGGTTAACTTGAACGCGCTAATCTCAGGAACTACTGGTCCGATTTGAAAATTTCTTTCAGTGTTAGATAGCCCATTTATTGAGGAAGGCTGTAGGCTATATTTTATCACGCTAAGACTAATAGGAGAATGTGGAAAAACGGAGGAAATTATTTGAAAGGGCTTATCTCGCGAACTGCTGGAGCATTTTTTATGTTATTACTTATTTGGCACAGATAAGAAGTAGACCACGTGAAGGATTATAGGCTATCGATTTTAATCATTTTTTTCAGTGGCTATATTTTTTATACCCGTGCGACGCCGGGGCGGGTCGCTAGTATAATAAATTTCAAGTTGGCCGACTATCGTACAAACTAAATTGCGTAGTGTCACAATTTAATTGGACAACTTCATCGTGTACGCTGCCAGCCACAGACTTTTAGATTTAGTTGGTAACGGTGTTGCTAGCCTAGCGACGTGCGTGTTAAAATGCGTAAAAAGCACGCTTTTATTGTGGCTCTAATAAAACAAAGGCGAAAAGAAAGGAGAATATTTTGGGTGCATTCAATATTATTAAGTGACAGAATATTAGAATTAGTACGATAGTCAGTTTGTACGATAGTCGGCCAACTTGAAATTGTATAATATGTGCGGTGGCCCTCTATTCTGTGGTATCGTGTCGTGTAGTTATCGTGCAGTGTGCAAACGCCCTATGTCGGTTACATGCGTGCTGAAGGTTATACCGCAGTATTCTTTATGGCGGTGACTACACGCATACGCTTACACCTAGTACTCTATCTAGGTTCCTGTCTTAAGTTAGAAGTGATCAGATGACGTCATGCATCAGCGAAAGGAGTTTTACATCCGTGCTGTTCGATAGATAGATAATAACGTAAACGAGTCATCGCTTAGCGGCACAAATTGTGGACTTTCAATTTAAAACTTCGATACTTCAGTTCGGCTGTCGAGCTTTCTTTTTTGTATTGAAACGGAAATGAGATGATCGTCAGACCAACCGACATTGGCGGTCCGAGAATTTAGCTCCAGGTCCATAAAGTTTTCGAGGTTTACAAAAATTCTCTACTGCTCGTTTGTTCGCAGTGTTCTCGAGTATGGTTCTGAAATTTGAAATCCCCAATATAGCATCCACATCCTTTACACCTAGGACGTCAGATAGCGGACATCTCGATATTACTCAAAATTGCGCAATATACAATAGACTCCCCTCAGGAGAGGCGAGTAGGAACTTCCAAAAATTAAGGCCGCATACAACGAGGATTACTGAAATTTCATGTTTTTATTTTCACTAGAACTTTGACCAGAGGGCAGTTCCATGTAAAAGTCTACCATAAACTAAGAAAATAAATACCTGATTTTGGTATTAAAAATACTTAATTATAGTCACAACATTATGGTACTATTAAGATTTTATAGAAGCAACAATTTCTAAGCAATACTTTTCTAGCAAAACTGCCATTTATGAGATGTGTTTTTGTGTGATGAAGTTCTGACTTAGTTTTCACGTCATATATTTTAAATTCTTGTCATATTTTGTTACACACTGATTGTTCAAACAATTAAATACCGACATATCTTTTGAGATTCGAGAAAATTCATTTTTATAAAGATATAATAGGCTTGTAAGATCACAGTGTCGAGTTGTAGTGTCGGTCACATAAAAAACATTACTTTACTCTTTAACTACAGTAAAATTCCTTTTACATCAAAAAAATTAGAAACTTTCCTACGTGACAGCTTTACTCAAATGATGGCGGCATTAAAAATTTGTCATCTTTTTTTATAACCCCTAAACTCTTAAAAACATTTTTGTAGTGTCAGTCACATTATAGAGTCGATTACCCCCAAAAGTAGCGTTTTGTTTGTTATTTTTGCTGATAGATGGCGAAAATAGCTATAGAAAGCAGAGAGAGGAGCAGAAAGCTAAATTATTATTTTAAGAACCTACTAGACCACCTCAAAGTCAAATAAAATCTAGAATTTAGCGATGTCTGGAAATGGGAAGCAAATCTGGCAGTAGAAGATGAGATTCTTTCAGATATCGCAAGAAAATAAGATAAAATTATTGCGCTTTATACTTTATTGAAGGTAAGGTAGACCTGCACAACTAGAAACCTTCTAAAGCAATAGCGACCGAAACTCCATAGTGCTTACCTCTATAGGGCTCATATAAAGGAAAATTTTTAGCTTAAACAAACGACAAATGTCTGCCTATCGCTGGCTCTTGGGTAATTATGTTAATTGTTTTTGAGAAGATTTCGTTTTGAGTTATTTTTTGACAAACTATTAGTGATTTCGTTTTTGTGATGTTTAAGTTCAAAAAAAGCATTTTAATGAATTAATTTATTACTGATTTGCTTTTATATAATTCTAGAGTTAGTATTGTACGTGCTGAGATAAATAAATTTTTAAGTTTCATGTAAAACTACTGACTTTTACCTGGGCAAAGTGAGTGTAGTCGGTCACGTTTTCGGCTGTAGTGTCGGTCACAATTTCTTTTGCTAATAAATATCTTTTTAAATAACTTACAGGTTATAGGTAACAATTTTGTAATAGTTCGTTTCATGCACTTTCGGTGAAAATAGTAAGTAGAGTTATTTAGCACACAGAGAGGAAGATTATTGGTTTTTACAAACACTCTCAGAAACGACTTCCTTTTGCATGTAGTGTCAGTCACGTTTATGTTTGACTAAATAATCCTATTTGAAAACAACAGTGATCACCATTTTTCTATAGAAGTTAACTTGTTTAATCTGCTACAAAGCCATCTTAAAATTGATATTAACAACATAATAGTAACCATAATATAGTACAAAATAAAATGCAAGTCGTAACAAATGTAGAGTCAGTCACATATTGAATTGGCCCAGAAGTAATTATAAGCATTGAAACATTTATTGTAGGTTTGTTACGTTCCTTGCCAAGGTCCCAGTCAGCTTAGAATTTTGATTTAAATCCATTTACCATGAAAAAAGAGTAATAAAGAATGATACTTTCAAAGTTTTATTTCGTCTAGAATTCAGTGAAAGTAAATGTAGGAAAAAATATTTTTACACAAAAATGTTTCAATTATGATTGAGAAGGTTAGGGTCAGCTTAGTTTTTGATAAATAGTAACAGTAATAAAAATAAATCGTTCTGATCACAAATTCGAACGATTTGTTGATTTGCAATAGCAATTTGCTTTTAAATATTTGCCACAACAATTCCACAGGCGTTTTGATGGATAATAATAATTGAATGACATCAGTCAAATCTGTCTTTCAGAGACTGATTACCTATTATAGAAAACCTAGAGTATGTTCACAAATATATCCCAGTATACTGGCCAGAGCTCCATAGGCCTAGAATCGCTGTGGTCCCATACAGTTGATTCGTTTCGAAATATTTGCCAGTGCATTGTCGAATATATTGTGTTTGTTGTGATGTGATTATTATACGTCACACTTGTCTTGCTAGTGGAATACCAGTACAGTGTCGTAAGATGACGTCTTGATCACTGGTCAGTAAACTGGGTTTTATTTCGGAACATAGGCAATATGTTTGATTTACAAATATTACAATATTGTTTTGTAACCTAATTATTTGGTGAGAGACTACCTTATTAGGTATCTTATTGATATATATTTAATAATTTACATTCGCCAAACGATCATTTATACGTTTTTGGTAGGTTTGAAAGTCATAAATGCAAATATTACAGCTAAGTCGGATAATAATGTACAGAGTGCCTCAACAAAGAGACAGACATTTAAACAGATGTCTCAAAACATTGTAAAATGATAATAAGTACTTATATTAAACAAGAATTTTATTGAACATGTCCAATCCATAGCAATGGAAAGATATAACATCTTAGAGTAAAATCGTAAATCTGCACAAGAAATCGTTAAAAATAATATTATCAAGCGGATAGATCCATATTCATAGTGACACCATGATTTTAGTATGATATGATATTATGTTAAACTATAATTTTATCGAACATTATATCCATTCTTTACACAAAAAATAATGTTGATCGAAAGTAAATACCCTTAAAACCTTATTTGATTTTATCAAAAATATAATATTTTGTGAATAAAAACCACGACGACACTTAAAAGTAGAGAGCAAAGAAATTATATTTTATGCAATTTTTATTTTTTTGCTCACGACAATCTGGTGCAATTCTTTCAAGTTCTTCATTAAATGAGGGATGTTTGAAGCTATATAGCCGTAGGGTCTTTCGTGTCAAATGTCGTGTCAGTCATGCCTGTCTGCTATATAACTCTCATATTATTATTATGTCTATTATGACAGCTATATCGTGACATGTGGAAGCTATTTCGTGACATATGAAAGCTGTTTGACACAACAATTGACAAGATAGACCCTACGGCTATATAGCGCCAAACATCCCACATTGTAGTTTTCATCATTAATTAATATCAATGTGATTGCGGCAGTTAGTGTAAAATAGTTGGTAGCGTTATATGTTGGCTTTTTAATAGCTTACAATTAGCCTAAACAATTGTTAACATTAGAGCCACTTTTATGCTTTTAATTAAATAAAGGAATAAAATTGGCCAAGTGCGAGTCGGACTCGCGCGCGTAGGGTTCCGTTATCCGTAGTAAGGGTACCTATAGAGCAAAAAAAGGCCAAAAAAAAATTGTTTTTGTATGAGATCCTACTTCGATCATTTATTATTACTAATTTTGTTATGAACTAGTTGATGGCCGCTATTTCGTTGGAAATTCTTCAAAAATCGTTCATCGCGTGGGAATCGTATTTTTTTTCAGGATAAAAAGTATCTTCGATCCTTTCTTCTCCAAATTTTATAAAAAATGGTTTAGTGGTTTAAGGATGAAAAGGTGACAGACAGACTATTCTAATTTTAGTATAGATTATTATTAAAGTTTAAATATAATGATTCTGAATTCTTAAAATTTTGTTTCTATTTGTTGTTATGGTGAATACAAAAATACAATATAATTTCAGAAAGTTTCAGCTCTCTAGCTACCGCGTTACTTGATATACAGCCTGGAGACAGACAGACGGATAGACAGCAAAGCTAAGACTTCCCGGACCAAGGGTCTCTTTTGGGAACAGATTCCTAAAAACGACAAAGAAAATATGAATATGATCCTCATAACTATAATGAATATAATCTACCATTCATTAAAAACTTGTCCAGCAGGTCAAAAACGTTACCTACCTCTATTGAAAGTAGAATTATCGTTTTTGAACTTGTGGAGGTTGCTATATATAAATATAGATTCCAGGTGATGCTGCAGCGTCAGGTACAACTGATCGTCATGGGTCTACATTAGTGGTTCCCAACCTGTGGGTAATTACCCCCGCGGGGGTAAAATAGCTATTCTAAAGTGGTAACAGAGGTGGTACCTAAAATAGATGAATTGGCAGAAAAAATTATAAACTCTGTACGTTTTCGAGAAAAACAGTTACAGAATACCCTATCATTGCAGACAGAGATCTGAAAATGTTGGTACCGTTAGGTAAGGTATTGCAAATAACCACCAACAACAAAAAATATTTGAACCCTCATTCTTATTGAGGTCATAAAATAACATCCATATCTACCAGCAGTGAGCAATCTGACGATGATGAATTATTATTGCACTTTTGAATCTACTTTACAGAATTTTAAATCTATGTACTTCGGTTTAATACTTTGGGGTATGTAACTGTATGTGTCCCTTAATATGAGTAATACTTAATTTTGTTAAACATTGTATAATCAATTATATCATGTATTTTTATGAGGAAATACTTTTTTTTCATATTCGTAAGTACAGAACAAACATATTAAATTATTACAGAATTTTATTATAACACAAAATTAATTACATATTCCGTTTATTAGGTTGTGAACATGGCCTCTCTGTTAATCATTACTCTGTATGTCGAGATTACCACGTGATCACATTATTTCTGAAAATATTAAAATCGACGACGGCTTGATATGTAAATATGTACCTTTCGAGCGCCATCTATTGAGCTAGTTTGTCTCAAATTTTAAAATGTCAGTGGCCTATAATCCCGCCTTAACATCAAAGTTCCCGGTCGATCTTCCAGAATGTCTCATAAAATCCCTTTCATATTCCTTTTTCCCACAAAAATTATTTAAAAAATACTTTCTTTATAAGATCTTGTAAACATCTTTGACGATTTGCACAAACGTTTCGATTTAGACATAATATATTATACTCACTCAACGGTTCCTGGCACAAAAAGACTTATATCTAGGCATCGCTTTGACGGTGTTATCTGACTGTCGTTTTATAATAAATATATAATCTCTTATAACTGAACAATGATAATACAAATGTTTGTACCTTTTCATAAGCTACTTTTTTTTCTTTTTAGGGTTCCGTACCCAAAGGACAAAAATGGAACCCTATTACTAAAACTTCGTTGTCTGTCCGTCCGTCCGTCTGTCTGTCTGTCTGTCTGTCTGTCTGTCTGTCTGTCTGTCTGTCTGTCTGTCTGTCTGTCTGTCTGTCTGTCTGTCTGTCTGTCTGTCTGTCTGTCTGTCTGTCTGTCTGTCTGTCTGTCTGTCTGTCTGTCTGTCTGTCTGTCTGTCTGTCTGTCTGTCTGTCTGTCTGTCTGTCTGTCTGTCTGTCTGTCTGTCTGTCTGTCTGTCTGTCTGTCTGTCTGTCTGTCTGTCTGTCTGTCTGTCTGTCTGTCTGTCTGTCTGTCTGTCTGTCTGTCTGTCTGTCTGTCTGTCTGTCTGTCTGTCTGTCTGTCTGTCTGTCTGTCTGTCTGTCTGTCTGTCTGTCTGTCTGTCTGTCTGTCTGTCTGTCTGTCTGTCTGTCTGTCTGTCTGTCTGTCTGTCTGTCTGTCTGTCTGTCTGTCTGTCTGTCTGTCTGTCTGTCTGTCTGTCTGTCTGTCTGTCTGTCTGTCTGTCTGTCTGTCTGTCTGTCTGTCTGTCTGTCTGTCTGTCTGTCTGTCTGTCTGTCTGTCTGTCTGTCTGTCTGTCTGTCTGTCTGTCTGTCTGTCTGTCTGTCTGTCTGTCTGTCTGTCTGTCTGTCTGTCTGTCTGTCTGTCTGTCTGTCTGTCTGTCTGTCTGTCTGTCTGTCTGTCTGTCTGTCTGTCTGTCTGTCTGTCTGTCTGTCTGTCTGTCTGTCTGTCTGTCTGTCTGTCTGTCTGTCTGTCTGTCTGTCTGTCTGTCTGTCTGTCTGTCTGTCTGTCTGTCTGTCTGTCTGTCTGTCTGTCTGTCTGTCTGTCTGTCTGTCTGTCTGTCTGTCTCTCTCCAGGCTGTAACTCAAGAAGCGCTATAGCTAGACTTCTGAAATTTTCACAGATTGTGTATATCTGTTGCCACTTGCCGCTATAACAACAAATACTAAAAACAAAATAAATTAAATAATAAAGTGGGCTTACACTACTTACACGCTATTACCATACAACAAACCTGAGTTTTTTTGCTATTTTTTTATCTATGTCAATAATGACAGCAGATATTTATACTTTTAATAAATAATAGTAAAATTAAAATAAACTTAATAATTATTAAGGGGCGCTCCCACACAAAAAACGCATTTTTTTGTTATATTTCTATACAATGGTACGGAACCCGTCGTCCGCGAGCCTAACTCTCGTACTTGTACGATTTTTTTTGTATTTAAGTAAGTTTTTTTAAGCTTTAGTAATTAAGTAGTCTGGATATTAATGGGTGTTAAGAGGCCGGGTACACTTGGAATTTCTCATACATACGTAATTCCAAAATCATTTTCTCATACGAAAATATTTAACATGTTTGAGTTGTTTTTCAGTTTAAAATAGTAATTACCTAGGTTCCTGCACAAAAATTTACTTCAAAATATTTAAACACAAAAATTTTTTTTTGCTTTAAATTTTTTTTTAGTAAATTTACTACTAAATATTTAAACACTAAAAAATAGAGTAAAACACTAAAAAATATATAAATAAATAGTTAATTTACTACAAAATATTTAAACTCTAAAAAATATTCTTTAGTATTTAAATATTTTGTAGTAAATTTACTATTTATTTATATATTTTTTAGTGTTTTACTCTATTTTTAGTGTTTAAATATTAAGCACTAAATTTACTAAAAAAAATTAAAAACAATTTTTTTTTAATGTTTAAATATTTTGAAGTTAATTTTTGTGCAGGAACCTAGATAATTACTATTTTAAACTGAAAAACAACTCAAACATGTTAAATATTTTCGTATGAGAAAATGATTTTGGAATTACGTATGTATGAGAATTTCGAGGGTACCCGGCCCCTTAAGATTTTTTTATAGCCTTCTATCGTGTAACTGAACACTGTATGCTTTCCGAATAAAATAAAATAAATAAAGGTCAGCCTCGAAACCCCTCCGCACAAATCTCAAGCCTCATCTCCCCCTAGCCGCTGCCACGTCCGACAACAACATACCGCGTGGACGACGCAGAACCGTTGCTACCGCAGTCGCCAACCCACGTCGCTGGGTCTGCTACACCGTACCCGCTGCTCAGCCCATCGCGAGATGACGCCGGCGATACTATTACACGTGAGTTTGTTTATCTTCGTTGAGGACTCCGTTCTAGGGAATGTTATTATTCGACAAATTTACTATTCGAATAATTCGAATATTTCACAAAAATATATAAAATATTCGAATAATTCGATAATTTTGAAAAATGCTGAAAACTCTGAATAAAAGTAACACGAAGCTTCGTACAACCTTTTTTGTTAATAGTATGAAGTAAATAATTCTTATTTTTACTTTTATCAACATAACTATTTACTCTTAGTAAATGACATAGTTAATGTTCATTGTTATTTGTTACGCACTTTAAAAATGTATTAACAGCTGGACAATAAAGGAAAGGCTGTAAAGTGTAAACCGTTTTCGATCGTTACACCTTTTACTTTTCTCATGTGATAATGCTTAGTCTTACTAGGCAGCAGTGTAGATTAAATAATATTATTATATTAGACGTTATGATATCTGTTCCTTAATACTAAGCCAGCTCACCGTTCTTTTTGATAACTGTTTCAATAATCATTCGAGGACTGCCGCGGTAAAGCTATCGAATAGCATTTTTTTCAACTTATCGAATCATAGATCAAGTTCTAACCACGTATCGCGAGCTCCAAGCCAGAAGAGGGTATAAAAAGTTATTTTTTTTCTTGTTATTAGAAAATAGGTCTCTACAACTGAAAATTTGCACGTATCTATGAAAGTACTACGTACTACGTGAAATGATCTTTTGTATTTTAAGTATTCCAAAACTATTATAACATATATTCATATGTTAGACTAAAACATATTTGTATATTATATCATTTAAGATGTAGAATATTCATAAATAATATTATTTTTCTAATATAAACTTAATAATAAAATTAATAAACTTAATCGAGAGAACTGGAAGACTTTGGGGGAGGCCTTTGCCCAGCAGTGGGACAGCATAGGCTCTTAAAAAAAAAACTTAATAATGTTCTTAATCCATATTAACTTTATGTGTTAATAGTATTTTAAAGAAAAACAAAAAATATTCTTAGTATTCGAATTATTCGAAAAATAACTATGCGAATATTCGAATAATAAAATCGGCGAATATTCGAATAACATACCCTACTCCGTCCACAGAGGCGACCGGGTCGACCTCATAACACTTCAAAATTTTAACAATATGGTTTACTCGCGGGTTGATTTTCGATGGTCATCGAGCATAGAGAAGCCACGTCGCTCGTTGTATCGCGGCTACGGAACAGAAACATCGTAACATCTGCATCGATACAACATCTTGCGCGTGCTTCACAAATATTCAAGCTCTGCTGTGCTGTTGCACCCGATTCGCACGTTGATTGATTTATTGTACAGTCGACGGCATCTCGGCTCTACCGACTTTTGAAACTTAATACTTATCAATAAGGCTGGAAGAAGCGTACGATACGTACGTCTTTACAGGGTGTACAACCCTGAGATCCCTGAGACAATTGACAAACTTTCATGTAACTGTACCGTAATAAATAAATAAATAAATTGGTGTAATACCAACAGTAGACATGATGAAGCAGCATATCCCCACCAAAAACTAACAAAAACTTTTACGAAAAATACTGACGTAAAAACCATTTTCAGAGACCGAGACTCTGAAGACTAAAGTTCTGATGAAGGCGCTCAAGAGTGTGTCCGAGCCGACAACCAGCAAGAGTCTCTTCAACAAGGTGATTTCACAATTTGTGTTTAAACTAGATGTCGATTTGTAACTTTAAGTATAATTTTCGGAGTTAAGTTTGCTTCCTGAATTATACTTTCGTGATTTTTGTTAAACTTCTCCCGCTCCCTTCAAGTCGATCCCAAAGATATTAATGGAGGATCCCAGTATTTTCCATTATATTTATTCACAGATATTGTATTTGTTCAGGTGAAGTACGCGACTCTGGGCCGCTCGGCCAAGAACGACGCGGCTGCTGCCAAGCCGGCCGACGAGCACGAGTACCACGAAATATCAGACACTGACACTGTAAGTGAATACTCATTACTTTATAACAGCTTTGTGGGCGCTGAAGGTCTAAAGGGGGGCGGTGTGGGACCCAAAAAAAATGGGGGCGTTGTGTAGAGGCTTGGGGGGTAATTTGTTATTTCTTGTAATTGGGGGGGTAATTGAAACAATGGGGGCGCTAAAACATTATTTGCTCTCAAAGTGGGCAGTAGACAAAATAAGTTTAGGAACCCATGCTTTATAAATTTACTAGCGACCCGCCCCGGCGTCGCACGGGTATAAAATATATAGCGACTGAAAAAATGATTAAAATCGATAGCCTATGATCCTTCACGTGGTCTACTTATTATATGTGCCGAATAACATAAATATTGCTCCAGTAGTTCGCGAGATAAGCCCTTTCAAATAATTTCCCCCGTTTTTTCCACATTCTCCTATTAGTCTTAGCGTGATAAATATAGCCTATAGCCTTCCTCAATAAATGGGCTATCTAACACTGAAAGAATTTTTCAAATCGGACCAGTAGTTCCTGAGATTATCGCGTTCAAGTTAGCCCTTTCAAATAATTTTCCCCGTTTTTTCCACATTTTCCTCTATTTCTTCGCTCCTATTAGTCTTAGCGTGATAAAATATAGCCTATAACCTTCCTCGATAAATGGGCTATCTAACACTGAAAGAATCATCAAAATCCGTTGCGTAGTTTTAAAGATTAAAGGGAACAAAGGGACATGAGGGAAAAAAAGCGACTTTGTTTTATAATAAGTATAGATAATCATTAACCAATATCATCATTATCACCGTCTTTTTTATCATCAACTCCAACTGCATCAAACTCGTCGGTCGAGATGACAAATGGATGTCTTTTCATTCATTTCTTTTATTTAATGTATGAGATTCGACAAAAAGTTTTATTACAATTTATAAAACTTAACTTTTTATCCAACTTTCAATTACTTTGATTTTAGGCAAAGTTTTGTCGACTCTGGTTCAAACGTCGTTGTACTAATTCCTGGGATCCTTAAAAGATGGCGTTAGTTTCGTATTTATACAGGGAAAAAAAGTATTTTTTTAAGAAAAATTTCCTACAAATCACTATTGAGGTTCAATGAATTGTATGAATTTTTTGACGTCATGTGAATTCAAATGCAATAATTATATAATACGTGATTCCTGATTTCAATGCCAAGCTAGGTAAGATGCTGTCATACTAATTCACGTAATTTTCGAAAGATGGTGCTAGTTCGATTCCAGCACAGAGTACTATAATACATTCCAGTTTGTAGCAATTTTTTTTTTCATAGAATTCGTTACAATTTGTTGTACATTGTGTATTTTGAAACTGACCCGCTCATAACCAAGAGCAACTGAAGAAACTTGTTAAAGCAAAGTGTCTTAATTTAGTATGACAACATCTTGTTGTCAATGTACTAATTCACGTAATTTTCAAAAGATGGTGCTAGTTCGATTCCAGTTTGTAGCACAAATTTTTTTTCATACAATTCGCTACAATTTGTTGTACAATATGTATTTTGAAACCAGTCCGTTTATAACCAAGACCAACTGAAGCAACTTGTAACAGCAAAATGTCTCGATGACATCACAATAATATGCTCATTTTGGGTCTTTTAAAATTCAAATCCAGAGTACGTTTACTTCAGAAATAAAACAGCCGGATTGAAGGAACAAAATGATTTCTTTTCAGTCTTTTTGTCCTTATTTTTGACCATATATGCTGATACTACGAGCTGGGAATATTCTCAAAGTTGTTGTTAATATTTTTAATCCTTGTTAGTTTGCATAGCCGCCTCGCGTTTGACCTTAACCGATAGGTGGGGTAGCTGTGATCTCGAGTCCCGATCGATGGAGCTCCCGGCTCTGTCGAGATGCTGCGCATGTCATTCTGGACGTAGGGGTGTGAAACTTAGGGGATAGAAATTTTCTTTGTCACCTACTGGTTCAAAGGTACAACGATTTCCTAGCTCCTTCAAAAGATGGCGCTTTTCTTAACCATTTGAAGAAGTTTGGTTATAATATTTCCTTTTAATATAATGAAAATAATAAAAAATTTAGATTAACGTGTACTCGGTTCTTTGGTACTTTGGTTTCGATTCAATGCAGCTAGTCTTGAGCTTATTTGCATATGTGTTTTTACTGGTTCCTTATCGTGCTCCGATTGCTCCACAAATAACTTTGAAATTTTCAAAGATGGGGCTAATCTTGAAAATCGACACAGCACATGTACCTAAATCATATTTATTAGTTTATGTCCAAGCTAAAGAAAATAGGACCAAAACAGATCAGTGCTAGATTATGATGACTTTAAATCCTAAATTTTTCCTCCAGTTCATTCGTTTTACACGTGCTTTACTTATGACCTTTTATGATGGGTGGGGGTGGGGGTGGGGTGAACCTGACCTTGGGTTGGACCGATCGATGGAGCTGCGAGCTCAGTGCGCATGTCACAAGTTGCCAGCTACTAGGGATGTGAAATTGCAGAAACGTGATAAAGTGATTCGACACTAACCCCAGCTTGGTGATAATTACGTTGTCACGTCTTGCCATAATAATGCCCGAGATTAGCGAAAGATGTCGCTGATTTTGCTATATATGCCAGATTTAAACAGAAAATTTTGGTACTTAAAATATTTTTCCATCCATCCATCCGTTGCCATCAATAAAGCTGGATGTTCTGAGTAGGCAACCTATCACCACCTTTTTGACTTCGTCTAATGGTGAAAACGTCACCTCATAATTTCTTTCAAATACCAAAAGATGGCGTAATACACGTTAAAAAACTTTAGCTGGTGCATAATTATTGTCTTGACGACTAGTTTAGAAATATACTCGTCATTACATGATTTTTGAGCCTTTGTTTATTGAGCAATTTTCATAGGATTCGACCTTAACCGGTAGTTATGTTTTACCTTAACCTTGGGACACGACACGATCGATAGAGCCGGGAAACTCTGCGCATGTCAGTCCTTGCTATCGAAGTAACATTGAACTTGGACAGGGTCTTGCTTCAAAATCTGCTTCTTGGAGATTCTGTTATTCTAATTTCAAAAATTTCCAAAAGATAGCGCAACATTTTGTATATATACGACATTAGAATAACGTTTCATTTGAAATCACAAAAATATAAAAGGTGAAACAAAACTAAGTGATAATATTTTAGGGTGTGTATGGGTCCCCTTTATTGAGTAGGTACAATGTGAAAGTAGCAGCGCTTAAGGGGATTACAGAAGCTAGATCACCGCCCTGGTAGAAAAATCTGTTTTTTCATGCAGAACTAAGAATGTTGAGATGCAAATTGTTTAAAAAATATATTTTTTATAAGACTTTAACAAATAGGTATTATTAGTATTTTTAAGTTTTAATAAAAATGATATCCGTTAAAAATTACACTGAACCCTCTTTTCAAGTATTTAAAGCAATTATCTCAGATAGTACTATGTGATCAATTACTTTCATAATATTTTGTTTCCGTAAAAGTAGGTAACTATTCATTATTCTAAGCGTTATTACTTATTAGTAATATTAAAATTAATAATATATACTATTTTCCAAGACCATAATTCATATAATATTTAAATATAAGTAATATTTTCCAAGACTACGCTAGATTTACTTTTATTTATTCTAATTTTTGTAGCCTCTGTAAAAATCTTTAAGGGTATTTTTTAACTTTTGTATGAGCAAATACCTGACGCTGGGGGCCATACAAATCATAAAAAATATGTGCTCTTTCAGCGCTGCTACTTTCACAGTGAACACTTAGATGTAAGGGACACATACAAATACTAAAATATTATCACTTACTTTTGTGCGAGTTTCTTACGCCGGTTCTTCTCGCCGGGCTATGTCCGAACCGGTGGTAGGCATCACTTCAAAAAGTGTATTTATAATACCTATTTGGAATAAAAATATTTTTTAATATAATTTTATTTTGACATCCTGTAGAGTACTCATACACAGAAATTCTTCTATTATTAACCTCTTCTTTTATACTCTAACCGAGGACTGAAACTACTAAGTACTAAGCAATATTGTTGAATATATAAAGGGCTCTTTTAATTTTGTATCAAAAGAGTATTTAATTTTGCAACTCCTTAGGAAATTAATTTTCTCTCATTTATTATTTTAAATACTGTTACTTAGCTTCGATCGAATATTTCTGTTGCTTAAGTTTTAACATTGACCTTCGGACTCGATCGATAGAGCGCCGTGAGCCGTCCCTCGCATGCGCTAGATATTGCGCATCGAAGCGGCGCGCGACGCTCTCCTGCGGCAAAAGTCAATATTACTTCCACAAAGCTGTAGAGCGCTCCCACTGTTTCACCTGAGCCCTGCTGTTTCTGTTCGTGGTATACCACATAGATGGCTCTTATAGACTGAGAACATTTAAAAGTGCAGTTTTGAAAGAAAATTGTAAGTATTTGTTTGTTCCCTGCACTTTTTAACATTGTTTTATAAAATTATTCAAAATTCATGTTTAATGTGATAACTGATAAAATATTTCGAAATAGATGACACCCGCAATTTATCGCGCGGGCACCGTACATTTCTCCGAGATAAATAGTATTCTATGTCCTCTCCCGGGTCTCAAAGTATCTCCATGCCAAACAGCAAAATCGGTTCAGTGGTTTGGGCGTGAACTTTCGCATATAATATTAGTATGGACATATTTTTCTAGTTAAGTAAGTAAAATCTACACTGTCTCAAATCTAGTAAAGTATAAGTTTTAGTTTGTTTTTTTTTTGTATATCTTTTATCTTTAAACGAGCAATTCTTGTATATATATTGTCACCATTGGAATCTCGGAATCGGCTCCAACGATTTTCATGAAATTTAGTATATGTATCACCTATACATATACTAAATTTCATGAAAATTTAGTATATGTATAGAAAAAAGTTTCGGGGGCGATTTGTTTGATTGATCTAGCTAGGAATCATTTTTAGAAAATGTAATTTTATTCGTGTTTTATCGAGCAAAGCTCGGTCAATTAGCTATATATATGTGATTAAATTAGTATCATACATATTGAAAAAACGTCAGTGCTAAATTCAAAATGAATTCCCTATTACAACGCCATCTTGTGTTAATCCAGCGGATATTTAAATTCATTAATTTATATTATATTATGTTACATATTAAATTAATACCCTTATTTAAGTTTTAATGGAAAAATCACCAAGGGCCTGTTTCACCACCTCCTGATAAAGTGCCGGATAGGCTATCCACAACTTTTTTGACAGATTCTCCATATTCTATTTATTATGTTAAGTGGTGAATAGCCTATCCAGCACTTATCAGGAAGTGGTGAAAGAGGCCCTAAAAGTTTTTTAATCTACTTTTTCCAGGAAAGCATTGCCGCTGAAATGGCTCGCCCCGGAAGCAGTCCTGATAGCCCTGGACCGAGTGTAAGTACTGCTAGATAATTATTTTAAATTCTGTCGTACAAATTAAGTCTATCGAAAAGCAACTTTGAGCTAAGAAGTTTTTTTTAACCGACTTCAAGAAAGGAGGTTATCAATTCGATATTTCCAAAACTGCCCAGTTTTCGTATACCTACTTATATTATGTTAGTCTATACTCTATATCGGCTTCAGAACTGATGTGCCAAATTTAAAAAGTGTATGTATGTTTGTGTTCGCATATCTCCGGAAGTACAAGTCCGATTTAGGAGATTATTTTTTGTTGTGCTAGGGAATACTGCAAGTTTCATCAAAAATGGGTTCAGTAGTTTTTGAGATACGGAATTTTAATTATTCTTAATTACGTAAAATTTTGAAGTAGGTTTTATCTTTTTACAATTTACTGTTATTAAAAAAACGTTATAATTTAGTTTGCAAACGCCCTTTTAGATGGCGTTATTTAAATTCCGTAGCTAAAACATTACTACTATAGGGCCGATTCACACCGGATCGGTAGCGGCCGGTAGCGGCCGGCAGCGGCCGGCAGCGGTCGGCAGAGGTGCGATCGGCAGCGGCCAGCAGCGGCGCGAAGAGCACTTTTAGTGTGAAATAATTTTAAACTTTATTTACATACTTATAACTACTAGTATCGCTTGAAAACTTCTAAAAGGGCTCGAGGCGCCGCAGGCGGCCGTCGGGCCGCCGACGGCCGCCTGCGGCGCCGCGCGCTTTTAGAAGTCGCTTTTAGAAGCCGCGCCCTTTTAGAAGTTTTCAAGCGATACTAGTAGTTATAAGTATGTAAATAAAGTTTAAAATTATTTCACACTAAAAGTGCTCTTCGCGCCTCTGCCGGCTGCTGCCGATCCGGTGTGAATCGGCCCATAGTCCGCGCGGAACTAGTTGGCCGCGCCTTAGGTAGGAACGGGGGTGAGGTGAGGTGTGGAGGTGAGGGTTGCTTGTTGCTCGCAATGCACATGAGATTAGATAGTGACGACCAATCTCGCGATAATGTGAACAATAATATTATTTAATTATTGGAAAGAACAAATTAAAGACATTAGACAATTGATCAGTTTTATATTCTAAACCCGCTCTCCCCAACCCGCGGCCCGCGGGCCGCATGCGGCCCGCCGGGACTTTATTTGTGGCCCGCGTGATGTTAAACAATTTTGAAATTCACGCCCACCGGCAAAATTACGTAAAGTCTAAATATCATTAATAATATTAGTAAATATAAAATTAAATCTTTATTTTTTTTAACCCTAAAAAATCTTTGTTGCGGCCCGCGAGTCGCGACACCAAGACCAAAACATGTTTGTGGCGAACTTGAAAAAAAGGTTGGGGACCACTGTTCCAAACTATTGACATCGGCTTTCCGTTTTTTAAAAAACGTATGCATTTTAAATATTATTTCCTTAGATTGTCTTTTTATCGGCGGACTCATCTTGCTATTGCAATCTCTTGTGCGAAGCGCCCCTGCCTCTCCGTCCCACCGCTCACATACCTCAGGCGCGGCCAACTAGTTCCGCGCGGACCATAAGCCATGAATCTATCCTTATATTGTGTTATACTTACAGATTATTTCCGATGATTTTGGACTGGCTGTGATTCAGCAAATCAACAATATGTTGAGCAGCGCCGATTTAGAGAACAATGAAGCGGCAAAGAAGCACAAGAAAGAAGATAATAAGGAAGAAAAGCGTGAAGAAAAAGTAAGAACAGTTCCTTATTACTATGTATTTATGTGGAGATTTTATATTCACAGACCGAAAGCGGTCAGTTAGCGGAAAAATAGCTCACAACGCGTCGTGGTCACAGTGAAACAGCCACGATGCGAAATTCGGGCTCTGGCTATAATGAAAACGACCACAACGCGTTCTGGCTCATTGAGCGTTTTCGGTCTTTTAGCGTAAAATGGATAAATCTTGAATTTAAATTATAAATTTGAATTATGTGGTCTGGAATTAATCAATTTTTTTGTCTTGTACAGAAACTCGAGGAAGCAGAGGCTAAGGCGAGGTACTGTATATTTTAATCTGTTTCACAATACAATATGACTAGTTATTTTCGTGGTTCGGGCGCTTAGTTTTTTTATAATTTATAATCGTTTTCCGCGCTCATGTTGCGGCGAATTATTGATTTAACGACTTTTGTTCGAAGGAGGGCGGAGTAGTTTGTCATAGGTATACGAAATTTTTCAGCGAATATACTAAAATATTGTATCCTTATACAGTTGCAGCGATGACACATGCACCATGAAGCCAATGTCTTCTCACGATCTGAAGACCCTCGATACAGCGTGCGCCATGGCCAACGAGTTAACCTCCAAGTAAAGTTCTCCTCTACTCATGTAGATGGCGCGTTTGTCATAAAATTTCAAAACAAACATGTTATAACAGATGGCTCTATGGTATAGTGTTTAAATAATCGGCCAAGTGCGAGTCGAACTCGCGCACGAAGGGTTCCGTACCGTTATAGAGCAAAAATAGGCCAAAAATTGTGTTTTTTGTATAGGAGCCCCCCTTAATATTTTATTTTATTTGAATATTGCTATTAATTATTAAAGTACAATTATAAATTTAAGGCCTTCGTGAAAGTTTCAAGTGCCTACCTCTTATCATTATTGATTACGAGCAAAAAAGGCGAAAAAAATCACGTTTGTTGTATGGGAGCCCCCCTTAAATATTAATTTTTTATTTTAGTATTTGTTGTTACAGCGGCACCGAAAATACACAATCTGTGAAAATTTCAGAACTCTAGCTATAGCGGTTCTTGAGATACAGCCTGGAGACAAACAGACTTACAGACAGACGGACAGACAGACATCGAAGTCTCATGAATAGGGTCCCGTTTTTACCCTTTGGGTACGGAACCTTAAAAATCAATTTGGTTTATTACTTGGCACCTCCAACTTGCGTCGAAATTCGTTAGTCGCGCGAGAACTGTATATTTTCCGCAACAAATCGTATGTCTCTTCCCGCCTCTCAAAGTATCTCTAACTTTAATCTAAATCGGTTCAGCCGTTTAAGTGTGACTATACAAAACTACTCAATATCAGAAATGTGTAAATGTCTAAACACACTATGCCGAATTTCAGCGGCGGAAATTCCGCATGATTACGTCAACAATGTCAAACGCATACAATATAACGCGACGGAATTTCGGCATGGTGTGTCATCGGTAATTTAAAATACATTGCAGGCGGAATCATGCCGAACTTCCGCCGTGGAACTTCGGCATGGTGTGTTTAGACACTTAGTGTGTCTGTCTAGACACTTAGTGTGTCTAGACAGACACACTAAGTGACTATCATTTCTGATATTGAGTAGTTTTGTAGTAAGAATTTAGTCATTTTTGCATTTGTAGATCGATGAACTGCATGGAGGCTCAATCTCCCGGGCCGGCAAGCGACAGGCGGTTCCCGTTCAAGCGAGCTCTGTCCTCGCTGCAGAACTTCGCTCACCATGATAATTACAAGGAGAGTTATATGAGTGAGTTGGCTTTGTTAACTATTTATATATGTTTTTTATACTCATTTACTGGCTACTGTTTACTTAATTTACTTTTATACTGATTGTAAATATGCTATGTATGCGAAATTGCTATGCGAATGCATATAAAGTGCTGAGATATAATATATACCCTCTTACTAACAAAAGTATCTAAGGGCGAAATATTGTATAGCTTATTCATTGCGAGCGTTTTTAATTGATAAGTTTTTTTTTTTATGTAACGACGCGGTGCGTTCTAATATCTAATGCGAGATCTAATGCGTAAGACGGCCAGGGACATATTTATAGCAAAATATAATTTGAAAGATGATACGAGTACATATCCATTTAGGTCAAATAATGTTAATGCTTAAATAATAAATAAATAACAAACTCTTCATTCAAACAAACAAAACAAGTCAATTTACACAAGTTACAAAAACAGAAATAGTTTGAATTGGCGGCCTTACTGCTGGAAGCGGTCTTTTCCAGGCAACCATACTTAGTATAATAATTTGTAGAGTAAAATATGCAATCTTATTTTTAATTTAACAAATTAAGTGTACGCAAGTGGCGCCCTCTTTAAAATATATACCATTATGTTCTTCCATGTTATTTCAATTGATTGATAAATGCAACTTTTTGTGTATAGAATGACTCATGGGGTTCTTGACGTGCTGTAAGTTTACAAAAAATCATCACCTCGATGTTTCGACTATCATCTTTCATCATCCCTGATCATCATCAGCCATGCCATTACAGCATTACATCAGTTTTTGTCGTTGCTCGCCATAGCGAGTGGTTGTTGAAATCTAAAATTTGTATCGAAACAGCGCCTCTAGTGGCGCTAAATCGTAACAAATTCGATGAAATCATGGTATGGCGAGTAGCAACAACTCGCACAAATTATGTTTCTTTTACAATTTTTGATAATATTTTCATGTTATGTAAATGCTGACATAACATGAAAATATATATAGACATAACATGAAACACGAAAAAAAAAAAAACATTTTGTAAGAACTATTATTCATTTTACATAAGCAACAATGTATCGTTTATTTTAAGTATTAAAAATTTCTGGACAACAAATACGTCTACGCTATACATTTTTCACAATTAACGGTTTCCTCAAATTATACGTTTAAATGACACTGTGGTCTGTGTGTAATTTCTCTGTATTTAGTTATTTATTGAGGACGCTTTTTCATCTTTGTTTCTGAATCATATCTTTTTTATTAAAAATACAAGTATCATTAATAAGCTAGTCATTACATGCAGTGAAATCACCATGCTCATGTCTCATGCAGATGGCGTTGTAGACAATTTCACTGAGTTGTGAATATTCACATTTCAGGGCGGCCGGAGCGACGAAATTTCAGCGACGAAGCGAGGAGCGTTCCAGATATACAGGTAATCATAATATTATGTATGTTTAATTTACGAGTGAAAGAGATAAATAAGTAATTAAATAAATCGCGTGATGGTAAGCAAGAAGTAAGAACTAAGTACCCTCATGTCACTTGGCATTTGGCATCTAATGCTAGAGAGCGGTTGACAGATCTAGCTGTCTCACTCGGAAATCAGTTATGTTACATATTATTATCTCGCTCTATAATTTTTTGCTATTTGTTCGGCGTCATTGTGGTAAAAGTTGCAATCTCTAATGCAAGTTCTGCTTATAAACATAATCCTTACTATCGATAGATGGCGCATATTTCGTCTTACATGTCAAAATCCTACTTCGTCTTCATTTCAACACGTAAAGTCTCCGTATATAACGGATTAAAAACTGCAATGTGCAATGCAAGTTCTATAAACAATAATGCAAGTGCTACTTAGTATCGATAGATGGCGCTTTACCCTCTTTAATTGAAAACCCGACTTCGTCTTCATTCCGACACTTTCACAGACAAAAAATACTCATAGCATGAGAGTGTTATCAGTGATCAGTGATCACACAAAAACTGTCTTACAGGCTACGCTAACAGAGGAGAGTCGCCGCGCGTACGAGAGTCTGATAGAGCAGCCACCGCCGCTGATGACGCTGACCGTGGAGCCCGCCATGAGCCAGGCCAGGATGAACCTCCTCCGCCTGTACACGCCGGAGCCCTGCCAGACCGCCTGCCAGGTTAGTTCACTGTTACAAATGTTCTTTTTAATTCATCGTCAAAGTTCGCTTGTGTACCTTTATTAGATAAGAGTTAACTCTATGTTTCTATGAGAAACGCCTCAACATCATGAATTTGCTTGTATAAAATAATAAAAAATAGTACCTGTCAGCGCTGCTACTTTCTCAGTGAACACAATAAAAGGGACACATACACCGTACACACCCTAAAATTTAATCACTTCCATTTCGCAACGGAGCGGTCCGCATAAAACAGACGCAAGTCCGCTGCGCCCCTACAAAGTGTGCGTTATTCTTAATATTATGTATTATGCACCTTTAATCCTTCAAGCCCACTGACCTCCATTATACAAGTACGCTGGACAGCCCATTATACCCAGCTGTTTTTTGTGCCTATTTGAAGCGGAATCAGCGCCCCCAAAATCGGGGGAAGAGAACTAAATCTGACGTAACTTGCAAATGGCCGCTCAATCGCTATTGGTTGTAGAAACCAAAGAGAATATAATCACTACGGTGATAGAAACTAGTATTAGTTCCAAGTACTCCCACTATTGCTATTAGCGCCAATATGGCGACTTAAACGTCATGTTTACGTCAGATTTAGTTCTCTTCCCCCTATTTTGGGGGCGCTGATTCCGCTTCAAATAGGCACAAAAACAGCTGCCATTTCAAAGGGTATCATTGGTCCAGCGTACTTGCATAATGGAGGTCAGTGTTCAAGCCCTATAAGGACACTGGTGACCGCGACAACAATAGAATACAATAGCATTTCCAAGAATCGCCGATCGAATGATTAATGGTGTGTAATATACAGTATTGGTAAAAATGTAAGCTGTTAAAGTAGGCAAGTATTATATTATAGTAAAATGTATTTATTTGTTATGATATCAGGGATGCAACCACATATCGTGCAGTCTGTCGCAGTCGAAGACCCTGCCGAGACCGGTCACGATGCCGCAGCCCGCGCCGCGCCCGCCCAACGACTTCAGGTCGCTGCCGAAGCCGATTATGAAGAATTTGAAGCCCAGGTCAATATATTGTAATTATTATATATTTTTTTATAAAATAAGGGGGCAAACGGGTCACCTGATGAAAAGCAACTACACTGCTATGGACACTCTCAACATTTAAAGAGTTGCAGGTGCGTTGCCGGCCTTTTAAAAGGGTATACGCTCTCTTCTTGAAGGTTTGTAGGTCGTGTCGGTCCGGAAATATATATCAAAATAAACTTAGAAAAGGCTTCGTAACAACTGCGAGGATTTTTTTAGATATTTTGCCGCAGATACAGAGAAGATGACAAAACATTAGGTGGTTCATTTCCCATACAAAAAAGACGGGTTGCACTCCGGGAGTGCCGGCAGAAGTGAAAACTTGATTATCAACGTTGTGCATTTTTTTACCCATTTTTTTATGAAAATCGATTTTTAAAAAAAACTTTTTTTTAATTAATCGAAACCCTTACAATTCGAGTTCGAGTTTTCGAGTTCGAGTTTTCGAGTTCGAGTTTTCGAGTTTACGAGTTTTCGAGTTTTCGAGTTCGAGTTCGAGTTCGACACAAAACACTACTCTCCAACCGTCTTACGGTTTTCGAGTTTTCGAGTTCGAGTTCGACACAAAACACTACTCTCCAACCGTCTTACGGTTTTCGAGTTTTCGAGTTCGAGTTCGACACAAAACACTACTCTCCAACCGTCTTACGGTTTTCTATGGTTTTTCGATCAACACGAAAATCTGACGCGAGTTTCACAGTTTTTACCCATCCCACAAAAGTGCTCAACGCCGCTAAAGAAGTTTGCACTTCAAAAACAATCGACATTAATTAGCTAATTTCATACTATTACTACATAAATTTATATGCACATCTATTTATTTTGCAATACCATTCCCGCGAAATATATTTAAAATACTTTATTTCACACAGAAGTCACATTATTATTGATTTTTTTTATAAAAAGTATTGCAAAATAAATAGATGTGCATATAAATTTATGTAGTAATAGCAGGCCTGTCCCACTCGCGCGAATAGGCATCGAACTGTAAGTACCACCCGCGGGTGGCAAATCAGTAGGGAACTCAGATATCAGAAACAAGAGATGGGCCGCCGAGCGCATTTTGGTTGAGTCCTGATGTAAGCGACACATACATTGACACCTGAATAATTACACAACAAATCCCTGCCGCTCACACATTCAAGGCGATGCTCTCATTGCTGCGCACACATTACTATCTACTGTGTAAGTACGCGCCTCGTCCAGAAAACACATTCAACAAATTTCACACCTACACTAGTGATTGACTGTCGATAAATTACTATCGAGTAGTTACGTTGTTGCATATTATGGCGAACAATTTTAGCTTTAGTAGCAGGCCCCAGCACAATTTTAAACAAGTTTTTTATTTAGATTCATCTTCTCTATAATTTAATCTTGCAAACTTAAAATCTACCCTACTTTTTAACGTGTAAGTTGCCTCACAGTCACAGTGTAATGCCTTTGCATTACACTGTGACTGTGAGGCAACTTACACTAGGTCAAAAATGAAAGATAATTTCGATTTTTCTTCGAGAGATAAAAATAATATAAATTCGTAGCGGAGTCTAAAGGTGGCTTTCGGATATTTGCCGCGAGCGACCGCGACCGACAAAAATTCAAACAAAATGCCACTTTATGACAAAGGCTTCAAAGGCTTCATTTTAGTCTACACCATAGTTTCTCAACCTTATTTTGCTCACCGCCCACTTTCAGAATATGTTTTTTTCTAGAGCCATCTTAATTTTAATTACCATCTGTCGCGAATTTAATCCATCAGTCGTGGCAAAACGAGACACAATAGCTTTTTCATTGTTATCGCGGCCGGATGTGGCCGCTTGGGGCTTCATGAATTAAAGCAGCTATTGGCACGATTATATTTAAACGTAAGATATTATATTATAGTCGTAAGATAAGAATATGACCCCTATCCTATTACTGAGTTGAAAATGAAGAACGAAAGAAGAATGTTTCAATGGGAGCAATTAAAACGCATGCTTAGTTATATTGAGCAATATTTTGCATAATATATATAATAATACGTGCACACGTGATAAAAATGATTACAATACCTACAATAACGAAAATTAAACGATATTAATTTTTATTTTAATTTAGTACGTGATTAGCGTATATTTTTTTGCCTTTTTAGACTATAATTTTTAATCTACCCACGCCCTCAATCTGCGCCATCTCAATGCCCCCTAATTTTCTCTGGATCTTCTACAGCCTCCCCCCCCCCCCCCGAAAGTCTCAAACACCAACAAGGGGGCGTTATCGCCCACGTTGAGAACCTATGGTCTACACTCTAGGCCACTAGCTTACGCCGCCGCCGGCGGCAGTATGGGTCGCCACACAAATGTCAGTAGAAAATGATACCTATAGCTTAAGTCATAAAGTAGCATTTTATTTGAATTTTTATCGGTCGCGGTCGCTCGCGGCAAAGATCCGAAAGCCACCTTTGAATAAATTCGTACGGTATGGAAATAAAAAACTATGATAATTGGTAAGTACTATAATTTATTAAAATATTAGCTGTCCCGGCAAACGTTGTTTTGCCATATAAAATATTTCGCCCACATTATTTTTATTTATTGTAGTGACTAAATAAGTACGGGATAGCGATGGATGTTGCCACGGTGCCATCACCATGGCAACGTCCATTGCTATCCCGTCGCTCAAATAATGGTCGCTGTCAGTCTCGAGTTGTAATAATTTACTATTATTTATTCAACAAATGCACTTTTCAAAATAAAAAGTAACCAGTAGCCGGTTCTCAGACCCACTGAATATGCATATAAAATTTGGTAAAAATCAGTAAAAATTATTAATATTAATGCTACACATTTTTATAATAGGTATCTTATATATAAAATTCTCGTGTAACAATGTTAGTTAGCGTATTCCTCCGAAACGGCTTTACTGATTTTTACCAAATTTGATAATATGTATAATGTATATTCAGTAGGTCTGAGAATCTGCTACTGGGTACTTTTTATATTGATAAGTGCATTTGTTGAATAAATAATAGTAAATTATTACAACTCGAGACTGACGGCGACGGTGAGGCGAATTTACACACATCCATTCGCACATCTACCTACATTCATTATGGTACTTTGATGTAGCAACTTACACAAAAATAATAATAATAAAAAAATAAGGTAATAAAGTAATTCCTTAGATTGTTTTACATATTTATAAATATTTATTTAACTATCAAGATAATCTACCTAATATTAGTTATTAGTTTATTACTCATTCTAATCGCGGCAACGTGACGTATCGACAACAAGAAATGACAGGTACATCACTATCTCACGGCGCGTATCAGCGGCCGTGCACGGGAAGCGACCGATTCAATATGCACAATTTTTATTACTCGCTCAGACTGTTTTCAACACCTGGCACGCTACACTTAGGGAGCAATGTAATGTGTTCAATCGTTAGGTTACATATTTCTCTCAGTACCCGACTGGAAATTTTTAGTGCAATTATTTTAACGAAAAAAATGAGATTTTGGTAGAAAATACTGAAAATACAAAATTGTTTTTGTACTTACCTATGAAAAGTGACTCCTTCAAGTTTATGGTCACTTCGATTCTTGCACACAAACAACGAACAGTTAGAAATTAAAAAAAAACACTCCCGTAGTACGCGCTTAGACAATCACGTCCCGACTAATTGTGTTTTCGTGAAGTTTACCCGTTAAGCCACTCTTGTTGTTTTAATATCTCTATGGTAGGGAATCACAAGCGAGCGGTGACGCACGCGCACGAGTTGTTCGTTGCATACCTGCGTATTGCGTAACTTATTCGATCGCTATCACAGAATTGATATTAATCTCACAATGGACGATAAAAAGAAAAGGGCAAAGGGCCCACTCGCCACTTACGCTTCACATCCTCCCTCCGAGGATGTCCACTCCACTCTGACCGGCCGGTTAAGGCAAGGCAGAGATAGGGCCTGATTCATTATTATTATTATTATACCCATCCCATTCTATGGATCCTGTCATCAGGTCACCACTTTTGTGAACACGGTACCAGATTCAAGTTATACCCTATAAAACAAAAAAATAATGTTGAAATTCGAACCACAAACGGCTGAGTTATCAATTATCATTGAGCATACAAAAAAAAAAAACAACCGAACGTAATAATATAACCTCCTCTTTTTTTCGATGTTGATTAATAAAAGTTGGGTTTACTAAAATTTACTAAAATTTGCTCGATAGAACTAAATAAGTATGTGTGTTTACTTTTTATTTGTTGGCTCCTGGACTATTTGTTCGCGTCTTTGCTATTATATTACGTGTGAACGCCTCCGTGGTCTAGTGGTATAGAGCGCGGCTCTTGACTCGGAGGTCGTGGGTTCGATTCCCGCGTTGGAAACAGGTTATTTCCAAGTTTGGTTAGGACAATTCAGGCTGATCACCTGATCGTCTGACAAGTAAGATGATCCATGCGTCGGATGGGTATGTAAAAAGTCAGTCCTGCGCCTGATCTCTCGCCAGTCGTGTCGGTCTTCCGTCCCACTGGGTTATGAGAGTAAAGGAATAGAGAGTGCTCTTGTGTACTGCGCACAGACTTGGGCACTAAAACATTACTCCTGCGTAGCTGGCCTGGTTTCAATGAAACCGGCCACCGTCACCGAAACCGGTGTGGGAGCTATTGTTATTATTATTATAACAATAGCTCCGACACCGACCGGCCGGTGCAAGTGACGTATGATCAAAACGGGTAAACTTCACGACAACACAATTAGTCGGGACGTGATTGTCTAAGCGCGTACTACGGGAGTGTTTTTTTTTTTAATTCCTAACTGTTCGTTGGTTGTGTGCAAGAATCGAAGTGACCATAAACTTGAAGGAGTCACTTTTCATAGGTAAGTACAAAAACAATTTTGTATTTTCAGTATTTTCTACCAAAATCTCATTTTTTTCGTTAAAATAATTGCACTAAAAAAATTCCAGTCGGGTACTGAGAGAAATATGTAACCTAACGATTGAACGCATTACATTGCTCGCTAAGTGTAGCGTGCCAGGTGTTGAAAACAGTCTGAGCGAGTAATAAAAATTGCGCATATTGAATCGGTCGCTTCCCCTGCACGGCCGCTGATACGCGCCGTGAGATAGGGATGTACCTGTCATTTCTTGTTGTCGATACGTCACGTTGCCGCGATTAGAATGAGTAATAAACTAATAACTAATATTAGGTAGATTATCTTGATAGTTAAATAAATATTTATAAATATGTAAAACAACTTTATTACCTTCTCTTTTTATTATTATTATTTTTGTGTAGCAACTATCAAAGTACCATAATGAATGTAGGTAGATGTGCGAATGGATGTGTGTAAATTCGCCTCACCGTCGCCGTCAGTCTCGAGTTGTAATAATTTACTATTATTTATTCAACAAATGCACCTATCAATTTAAAAAGTACCCAGTAGCCGATTCTCAGACCTACTGAATATACATTATACATATTATCAAATTTGGTAAAAATCAGTAAAGCCGTTTCGGAGGAATACGTAATAACGTGATGCGTACTATTCGAAACCTCATTTGTTTACAAAAATAACTAAGCTATACAAACACTTTAAGTAGGTAATATATAAGACCGGTTTCAATAATTAAGATACGGTACCTATCGAATCTAAGTACGCGTAACTAGTTACACGCGAATTTGATAATTAAATCTACATAATACTAAGACATAATATCTTAGATTATTTCGAGTTAAATAAAATGTAGTTAATTAAATAATATAAAGATTATAATATTACTTATTTTTAAAAAGAGACAACCCTGATTTCTTCAGAAAAGGTGCGAGTTATGCGATAGAAAGAGAGCGGAGATGTAGGCAAATATAATAATTGTAGGCACCTAGCACTGCGCGGTCGAAATTTGAACTTTATAGTATCGTAGCAATTAGCATGAGTCGTTAATTCTTTAAACGGGTTTCGTTAGTGGGAATTCTGTTAGTACAACTAATATATATTCTGTGGTAATAGTATGAAATTAGCTAATTAATGTCGATTGTTTTTTTGTATGGGAAACGAACCGCCTTAAGAGCGGGCTGTGCAATTTTGCTGTGTTTTCTAATAAGTATTACAATCCCGGAAGACGATTGACTCAAATGAAATTGAGATTTATTTAATCATTGTATATTTATCTCATATTTAGCTAACGGAAAACACGATTCACTTATTTTGACTCGATAGTTTTATTTTTCGAAATTATGAATATTTTTGGGCATTTCAACAAAATATATCTGTTACACTTATTGACTTACTATCAATTAAATAACTTGCACTACTACAATCACACACTTTGTAAAATAATAGCTAAAGAAAATATTAGTATTGTATTTAGTTTTTAAGTACTTAATCATCAAAAAACAGTTTTGGGACTTACGACCTTTAGTTTCGTGCTATAATGCGGGAACCGTTGTTAAGCGATATTGTTTACTATTAGCTGCAGCCTAAAGCACATTTCCCGGGAGCACGATTCATGGAATTATTGTATCACGATTGGAGGATAGCGTTGTGTGTAATCGGAGCTAGCGTTTTCACAGTAGGCTCTTAAAGTTCCATCGAGATTTACTGTCAACAAAGATTGCATGAACTGCAAAATACTTTATAATTATTTTGCAGTTCATGCAAATAAACAAACAATATATGACTTTCCTTATTTTTATATAGTTATTTAAAAAAAAAAACTTATAAATTGAAATATTAATTTCAGACTACCGACCCCTTCCAGCAGTGTCGATGACGATCAAGATGTAAGTTTTATTTATCTTCTATAATATATTGTCTATGTAAGGGCCCTTCCACACGACATTTTTTTACGCTCGTTTGTATCGATACAAACGCAAATCTTCTAAAGAACATAATATCTGCATTCGTAACTCAATTCATAATTTTTTGTGGGTTAGTAAACGAATGCTTAACAGGGTCCAGTTATGATATAAGCCTCTCGTTTCAGTCATCACTAGCGGTGCCGAATCGCAGCAGCAAGCCGCAGCTGGTCGACCGGCCACGCCACGTGCGCCGTTACCCGCTGCGCGACACGCCGGCCGACATCGTCCCGCCGCCCGTCAACATCTACCAGAATACGCGACCCGAGCTCGAGCCGGTACACAGTGAGTATAGCGGGTGTGATACCAGACTAAACAGAACTATACGTCTACCAGGATCTGATGGCAAAAAGTGAGAAAAGAAATTGACTCAAGCAATAGTCAATACCGGGATAATTAGTACAAGACCCATTTGCACAAAAGTCTTCAAATAACGATTTTCGTTCAACTCATCTCCGCCATACGAATTATTGGTGTGTACTTATTAGGCATATTTTCCTGAACACGAAAAGTGCGGTAGTCACTTCCTAAGTGTGTGGAGGGGGTAGCTGTGACGTCACAAAGATGACCGCCGGACCTATTCTATTCTGCAGATTATTTAATATCTACTGAACCGATTTACTTAAATAGGGTGTCAAACGAAAGGTTAATAAATAAGCATCATTTTATTTCTTAGGGCTATCAATATGAATTAAGTGCCAAGGGAAATATTTCGGAAAAACATAATTTCAAAAAAATATTTTTTCTTTCTTATGTGTATAACTTGGTAACCGTTAGGGTAATGGAAGTACAGGTTATTATAAAATATTTGGCTTCTTTTATCAGCTTTCTAACGAACTTTAAATCATTACAATAAAGCTATAAACAACGGAACTGCAGCCGCTTGAAAGAGCCTCGGTAGCGCTGAACCCATAGCGGTAGCCAAGCTACTAGGCTGATTTTCTATAGAATGATAATAGAATTTTGAGTAAAAAGCATGAACGTTAGTAATAAAAATATATAAAAGTAAGCTGGTGCTTATTCATAGGTTGTATTTACAGTTTTTTTTAATGTGATCAACATAATAATAGGTTATAGGTAGGTATGTGTTGCACTAAGTTTACTGATAAAATTATTAAAAATATTTAAACATTTTTTTTATTTTATTAATGACCTTAACCTGGTCTGTATCTTCTAAATAATTACACTGGGAACAAAAGTCTTTATAAGGGCCATTACATTTGTAACCGACATGACATAATATCCAATTATCCACAACGGGATGAACGGCAACAAAAAGCTTGTTGATTGACATGATATTATAAGTTCGAGATCTTTCAATGAGATTTATTTTACGGATGAAATATCTGGCAATCAATAAAAGATTGGTATCCTCGATCTTTTAGCCACAGCCTATGGGTCCAGGAAGCGTGGGCCTTGCTACTTGAGCGTTTAGTTCGATCTTAGCGCATGCTGTCGAAAGGCTTGTCGTGTCGGCGATAACTTATAAAGTTGTGTCAAGTTTTAGAGCTTGAAAAACAATTTATTTTGATAGGAAATCGGAGAAGCTTTCTTAAAGTATTAGACGGAGTGTCTGGCAGTGGGAAGCACCTGTCAAAAATTTCCAGCACTGGAAGACGAGATTCCTCCACTTACCGCGAAGAATATAAACTAAAAAATTGAGCTTTACTCTTTCTCGAAGGTCAGGTAGCCCTTCAGAACTGGAAACCTCATTAAGGAACCGCGACCGAAACTCCATAGCTGCTGGTCGTTTTTACCTCTTTAAAGGTAAACTTTCAGCTTTTCACAAACATATAAACTTTCAGCTTTTCTAAAAGGAGGAAAGTCTGGCCGTCGCAGGCTCTTGGTCCAAAAGTGTTTCTGATTTCTGAATGTCATTAGTTGCTCAAAAGAAATTACAGCATACATTACATTTAAACATCAAAACTTCACAAAAAACAGAAACTTTTAACTTCAGGTGGATATTCGGACGAATAACATGATAAGTAGTTCTAATATACAAAGAAACTTGGATCATTTGAGAAGTACTGAAGAAGAAGCTGATACGGTCCGTTTCATACTACATGTGATTGATTGTAAATATTTATTCGGGCTTTTTACGGTTAATAGTAAATTGTCGCGACACTGTAGTGCACTCGTTATGCACTTCTCTGAGAAACTACCAAGTGTTACGACTACTACTGTCGCCTACGACTGTCGGCGGTCACGCGCGTCTATCGCGGGCCGCGCGCGGCCGTGTTGAAGTTATAGTTGGGGAGGGGAAGAGGGGATTTCGGGAGTAGCTCGCGCGTGTCAGATTAAGCTTGCATAGGCTTCCGACATGTGTCTAGTTATCATGGTATAGAAATCAGATTTCTCACGTGGTGGGTAAAAAAATATTTTTTTAAAATATCGAAATGTCGTCGGATCTGTCAGATTAAGATAGGGGATGTTTAGTATACCCTAAAGAAGCTTCCATATAGAGCACTGACGATTCAAAGGTTACGTAAGCCTGTAGGGACATTTTAAAATAATAAAAAATAAAGCTTCATATTTTCTTACTAAGCTTCGCAGATATTTTATTTCGCTCTAAACTAAATGATTTAGTCCTTTTTGTCTAAAATATATTTATAATTTACCTAGATAAGCAATTTTCTGAATATATTTTCTTTTTTAAAACTTTAAAATGGCTGCAGTTTCTGAACCCACCGCTAAGATAAAAAAACGCTCTTATTATTTTTTATCAGCTTTACCTAATGTACAAAACCTCCATAACGCTCGAGTGACTACAAAAATAGCACCCTCCCCTCCTCTACTATTATATTATATAACATGATAAATGATAATAATATTTTGTGAACTCAAAAAAATTAATTTGGTTTTCGTGGTTCCTATATTGTAGATTGTGCGGAGATAAAATGTTTTATACTTGCAAATTATAAATAAACAAGTAATATTTTTTTTGCTCATTCGGCTTTACCTCTGTATCTAGATACCCAAACTAAACGCCATCTTGTAAAATAGCACTCGATACATTTGTTTCGTAGCCACAATCCTGTCAAAGTCAGTCATAAAACAATGTCGGATAATACTTCTGCACTACTTCTTCATTTTACTAGTATACACTACTGGTTAACTCCCGAAATTTCGTTGCGCTGAAAGTCTTTTATCGTGGGCAACCGTACATTTTTCCGCTACAAAGCTATCATAATATTATGTCCTGTAAAATTATATTTATACCTATTCGATTCAGCGTGAAGTGGTAATAGACGGACGCACTTTCGCATTTATATTATCATTAGATGACCCACAACTTGCGCCAAGATTCAGCGTGAAGTGGTAATAGACGGACGCACTTTCGCATTTATATTATCACTAGATGACCCACAACTTGCGCCAAGATTCAGCGTGAAGTGGTAATAGACGGACGCACTTTCGCATTTATATTATCACTAGATGACCCACAACTTGCGCCAAGATTCAGCGTGAAGTGGTAATAGACGGACGCACTTTCGCATTTATATTATCACTAGATGACCCACAACTTGCGCCAAGATTCAGCGTGAAGTGGTAATAGACGGACGCACTTTCGCATTTATATTATCACTAGATGACCCACAACTTGCGCCAAGATTCAGCGTGAAGTGGTAATAGACGGACGCACTTTCGCATTTATATTATCACTAGATGACCCACAACTTGCGCCAAGATTCAGCGTGAAGTGGTAATAGACGGACGCACTTTCGCATTTATATTATCACTAGATGACCCACAACTTGCGCCAAGATTCAGCGTGAAGTGGTAATAGACGGACGCACTTTCGCATTTATATTATCACTAGATGACCCACAACTTGCGCCAAGATTCAGCGTGAAGTGGTAATAGACGGACGCACTTTCGCATTTATATTATCACTAGATGACCCACAACTTGCGCCAAGATTCAGCGTGAAGTGGTAATAGACGGACGCACTTTCGCATTTATATTATCACTAGATGACCCACAACTTGCGCCAAGATTCAGCGTGAAGTGGTAATAGACGGACGCACTTTCGCATTTATATTATCACTAGATGACCCACAACTTGCGCCAAGATTCAGCGTGAAGTGGTAATAGACGGACGCACTTTCGCATTTATATTATCACTAGATGACCCACAACTTGCGCCAAGATTCAGCGTGAAGTGGTAATAGACGGACGCACTTTCGCATTTATATTATCACTAGATGACCCACAACTTGCGCCAAGATTCAGCGTGAAGTGGTAATAGACGGACGCACTTTCGCATTTATATTATCACTAGATGACCCACAACTTGCGCCAAGATTCAGCGTGAAGTGGTAATAGACGGACGCACTTTCGCATTTATATTATCACTAGATGACCCACAACTTGCGCCAAGATTCAGCGTGAAGTGGTAATAGACGGACGCACTTTCGCATTTATATTATCACTAGATGACCCACAACTTGCGCCAAGATCAGCGTGAAGTGGTAATAGACGGACGCACTTTCGCATTTATATTATTACTAGATGACCCACAACTTGCGCCAAGATTCAGCGTGAAGTGGTAATAGACGGACGCACTTTCGCATTTATATTATCACTAGATGACCCACAACTTGCGCCAAGATCAGCGTGAAGTGGTAATAGACGGACGCACTTTCGCATTTATATTATTACTAGATGACCCACAACTTGCGCCAAGATTCAGCGTGAAGTGGTAATAGACGGACGCACTTTCGCATTTATATTATCACTAGATGACCCACAACTTGCGCCAAGATCAGCGTGAAGTGGTAATAGACGGACGCACTTTCGCATTTATATTATTACTAGATGACCCACAACTTGCGCCAAGATTCGTTTGTCGCTCGGGAACCGAACATTTTTTCGAAATGAAAAGTATCCTATTTTCCCGGGACTCAACTTTTATCTCCATGCCTCAGCAAAATCGATCAGCGGTTTGGACGTGAAGAGTAACAGACAAACAGACACACTTTCCAATTTATAATATTAGTATGGAAGTATGGATTGGTAAGGATATACTATAGTCTATAACCATGACCGCATTGTTAATTTCCAGTAATCCAGGTAGACGAGATCATACCTTACCCGTTCAACGCGGACGGCACGCTGCTCGACGGCTACAACCCGTTCGTCCACTACCGCAGCCGATACGACAGACTCGAAGATGGCGAACGAATCTTCGAGGAGGTGGAGCTGAGGAAGACCAGCGGTGAGTGACTCACACCTGAATAGAACTCTAAATAATCGGCCAAGTGTTCGGACTCGCGCACGAAACGTTCCGTACTATTATAGAGCTAAATTAGGCCAAAAATTGTGTTTTTTGTATTAAATCTTTATTTTATTTTAATATTATTATTAATTATTAATGTACACATATAAACTAAGGTTAAGTAAGTTGCCATTATTGATTACGAGCAAAAAATACTAAAAAAATGTTATAGCGACAACAAATACATTCTGTGAAAATTATAGCGGTTATAAATGTAAATAAACTATAGCGGTTCTTAATGAGATACAGCCTGGAGACAGACTGACGGACAGACAGACATCGAAGTCTTAGTAATATCAGAGACGTAATATGGTCCCGTTTTTACCCTTTAAAGTACCCAGGGTTGTTTTAACCCTGAAAAGAACAAGAAAATAAGACTGTAGCGCTTATTGTATTCGAAAAACTTGCAGCTTATCAAAAGTTACTGTAAGAGTGAGGTGATCAGGGTAAGTCCGGATAATTCAACGTATCACAAAATTAGTCAGTGTTTTTTTTTGCCTGGCGCTACGGGCATATATGCCATACTGCACTGGAACCGCAAACTGTAGTACCGTACCGTAACTGTAGTTTGATTTAGCGTTAACTTTAATTATCCGGAAGTTAATCAGAGTAAGTTCGGATACAGGGTAAGGCGCTTTAAAATTGGCTTGATGTTATCTAAAATCATATTGTATACAATAATATGATTTTAGAGAAGCCAACATAGGCGTACCGAGGGGGGGGGGGGGAGCAGGGGGGGGGGGGGCAGCGGCCTCCCTGGAAGGTAAAATAAACGTCAATTTTCCTAAAATGAAGTGTTGGAAACAAAATATCTTTTAAGGCCGGGCCAGTACCAAAAGACTGATTTTTAAGCTTCCAGTCTGAAGAAATTATGTAGAATTCTCTTACACCAAAATTAATGTAGACTCAAAAAGAAACAAAGTAAAAAATAACCGAACATAATATTGAAAAATGGCATGGTAATTCTGTAAAAAAATCTTGAATATCACCATAACAACACACTTCAAATTCGAACATCTCGTAATTTTCAATGACAATGACAATATGTTTTTTTTACAAAAAGGGTAGGTTTTTGATAGTGCTAAGGAAATAGCCGAATAGTTTTTTAATAAATGATTCGGTCATTAATAAAATAAAATGTATAACTTTCTCCTATTTCGCCCTATCAAGGCCGCCGTAACCGCACTGCACAAGGCGCGCTGATATTAATGTTATTTTAATGTCCTTTACGTCGATATTCGCACTGACATACATCGATCTGCTAATGTTAGGGACAGCCTTGCCTTAAGTCAAATTTTGATGATTTTTTTACCAGACCGACCATCTTGGTTCCTATACCTGTACCTAGGATTTCAGCGAGGGGGGAGGGGGTTTTTTTCATTTCAGTTCATGCTGCCCCCCCTGGCTGAAATCCTGGGTACGCCCATGGAAGCCAATTTCAAAGTTTTCACAAGTAGTAAGTGTAAAGTGAAGTAAAACATACATTTTACTTGTGTAGTTGTGATTCTAGCGACTCGACCACGAAAATTAACGTACAACGTTAATTAGTAATTACCAATAAGAACTTGACATAATATTATTATAATTATTTTATTAACTTGCTTTCCTAGAATTTCACAGATTTGTTCAAATACTTTAGCGCCAATCTTTCATTTCGTATTCAGACAATGTCACATGGAGTGAAATAAAAAGTATTGGCTTTATTGTCCTTTCCTAGGATAATGGCTTTTAAAGAATTGGCACGGTGTGATGACTGCTCTGCCGCTTAGGAATATTACTATAGAACGTAATTTCATTGAAATTAAATATATTGCGTGCTCAGTTTATCATTTTATTACTCGGCCCCTCAAATTAACACGACAACGACCATAATGCTCATTCTTTCTGTTTCACGCACACAAATTAAAAGATTACATAGGTAAGTTATTTGTAAGGGTCGGTGTCGGTTGGAAAGGCAGCCTCAATGTGAAAGTTAATGAATAAAGTACTGGATAGATTTTAATGTTTGTTATAGTAGTTTCAACTTTAGAACACACGGGCTATTTTTAACCGACTTCCAAAAAGGAGGAGGTTATATGTTCGTCTGTATTTTTTTTTTTTATGTTCAACCATAACTTCGCCGTTTGTAGACCGATTTTCATGATTCTTTTGTTGTTGTACAGGGTTGAATCCGAATTTGGTACCATGTTCACAAAAGTGGTGATCTGATGATGATCGGATCCATGAGGAATCGAGGGGACTCCTTGAAATTTGTATGGAAACATATAGTGATTTCAATTTTTTCTGAAGCATTAGAGGTATATACTACAAAAAAAGTAAGACTGCACCAGGTTATACCCTGGATCCGAAGGTACCGAACAGAACTTTTGAATCCTTATAGATACAGGTTCGGGGATTTCGGCGTTGTTTAAACAACTGAAAGTATAAGCCAATATATCAATTTGATTAATCATCATCATCACAACTATAATTATGCCATGCATCATCACATTATGACCTAATAATTGGTACTTTTCGTGATATTTTGCATCGAAGCAGATGTTTTTGATGATTATTTCGCTGTTTGTGGACCGATTTTCAAAATTCTTGTTTTGTTGTATAGGATATAATCTTAACTTTGTATACCAATTACGAAAGTGGTGAATTGATGATGAAATCTATGAGTAATATAACTCCTGAACCTTTAAAGATAAAAGTTTGGAAATTGCACAATCGCTTAGATAACTGCAAGCATTTACCACAATTTAGCTTACAGTAATATAATTATGGATAGTTAATATTCGTAGTGGCTATCTACGCATAAAGCCTTGTCTTGTAGATAACAAAAAAGAGTAAAATTATTATTTTTTAACAAAAAATTTAACCCGACTTCCAATGTAAAAACAATATTCTTAAAATGATCTAAAAAGTATGAAATAATTATTATTCTTCATTAGTGCCTTTTTCAAAATTCGACTAAATCTCAACGACTTCTGTACTTACTCAATTTTCATTCTTTTGAAGTCGGTACTGGCTAAGTTCTATGTCAAGTATCTCAGTTCTGGGCTGGTACCGACTTCAAACGAATGAAAATTGAGTACAGAATTCGTTGAGATTTAGTCGAATTTTGAAAAAGGCACTAATGAAGAATAAGAATTATTTCATACTTTTTAGATCATTTTAAGAATATTGTTTTTACATTGGAAGTCGGGTTCAATTTTTTGTTAAAAAATAATAATATCAATGATAATTATATATAATTTCCAGAGCACGTATCAGTCGAAGATCTACTGGAGTTCGCAGATCACAAGCCGACTTCGCAGGAGCGCGGAGTCGAGTCCGACGAAGTCAGGATCATGTGCAAGGTCCTCAATAATCAGGTACGGGGGCACAATTCTCGGAACTCGAATCACGAAGTGCGGAGAACACACAAGTTGAAATTATTTTATAAATCATTTCTTTTAAGCGTAGAAAAATATTATAATCATATTTGTTTTAATTATTATAACAATCGATTTAGAAGATTTTGATGAATAGTTAATGGAATCAAGCGTTACTTTGCGGAAATCCATAGCTTAAAATTGAATTTGTTATTATTTTTAGCAATATTCCGCGAAATAAACTTCCACCTTTAAGTAAATGAGTGAGTGTACGCATAGGCATGCGTACAGCACCTCCCTCCTCCCACACTGCCTATGCGTACACTCGCATACAAGAACTCACAAACACCACCACCACACAAGCAATAGTGTTGGCAAATCCGTGCAAGGCCCCTCACCACATTAATACATCTAGGCCCTAAACAAAGATGACAAATGACTGTAATAATGTCGTGTCCCACCTCCGCCGCTAGATTGCAACAGTTATTTTCTTTATTTAGAGGCCTTACATCGTAATGACGCATGTTCTTATTTTTTTTTATTTGTCAAACAGTTTCCATTTTAGTAACTAGATGGCGTATGGGTAGACAACTATCGGTAATACCATCATTAATTGCTACAAAACTAGGCAAAAGAATGTAAAACTTGATACATTTAAATTTGAAAAAGACGCAATAATATTCCAATGAATAGGATAATAAAGTTATTGTAACGGACACACAGAGCCATCTAGCGTCGAACCAGCAAAACGTATCTAGGGGACACACAACACATAAATCCCCTACTCGAAACTAGATGGCGCAAGGTGGTACATACAAATCTTTGCTGCCCGCAGAAGAAGACCCAGATGGCAAGGATGGAAAGGATCGAGGAACAGATAGAGGAGCTGAGGAAGCAAGCAGTTTCGTCCCCTGCCCAGGATAATGGGAAACGAATAGAATCCAGGACTAGGTGGCGAGTATTGGACAATGTGGAGAGAGCCCCGATAACTGTTACCTCCCAGGCACGGAGCGGAAAAACAAAAACAAATACTTTGGGGCTCTTGGATAATGATGCTATGAGGAAGGCTCAAGAAAGAGATGACGACCTTCGGCATATCATCACATGGAAGAAACGCGGTGACGTAAAACCAATCTGGAGTGAGGTTGCACCCACTGGCGCTGTCACTAAGGCGTACTGGGAGCAATGGGACAGTCTGATACTTCAAAACGGAATACTCTACCGGAAATGGGCTAACGGTAGGGAGTTATATTTTCAGATAATTGTCCCAAGGGCGAGAGTACCAGATGTTCTCCGCGCGATACATGAGGGCGTATCAGGGAGTCATCTAGGTGTCAAGAGGATGCTAAGGAAAGTGCGAGAAAGATTCTTCTGGTTGCATTGGCGTGATGATGTGCAGGATTGGTGCCACGAATGTACTACTTGCGCTGATGTGAAGGGACCGCAGAGCAGGAGTCGTAGAAACAACGTGGCGCGTTACCAGGGCATTAACAAGGATGCTCGGGACGAGCATCTCTAAGAGGGGAGTAGTGTTACGGACACACAGAGCCATCTAGCGTCGAACCAGCAAAACTTATCTAGGGGACACACAACACATAAATCCCCTACTCGAAACTAGATGGCGCTAGGTGGTACATGCTCGAGCCTCCTAGAAAGTTCCCACACTTGTTTACTTGTTTACGTGAATCGGGCAAGGAACTTTCTGGAATTCGTCGGCGGGATATAAATAGCCGCAGGTAGACGGCCCGGCAGTTCAGTTCGATACGAGCGATCTTCAAGGCGACTTCGAAGTGAAAACAAGTGATCAATAGTGAGTGAACCAGTGAACCTACGACTCGGCTACGACCTAGGACAGTGATAGTGCTCAGTGATTTGGATCTAGTGCTTAGTGTTTGGACTTAGTGATTTGTGTGAGCTAGTGTTTGTGCATAAAGTCTTCAAGTGAGTCAGCAGGTCTTTCTCTCCAAATACTTAAACCCTAGCACGTAACATTATTATAACGATGTTTTAGTTAAAACTCACGGAAGAAATAGCCCTATTTACCGTTATTCACACCAATTAATGTGAGAGGAATTATACATTTTGGTTTTGACAATATCTTACCTGCATTTGTGCACGATAACGGATATTTAATGGCTAATATTTTACTAATAATGAACATCAAAAACCCAAATAACATAATTTGGGAAAAAATAATAAAAACCACACCAACAATAAAAAGGAGAAGAAGTGTTAAAGTAACATGCCCGCTATGGAGGGTAGATAGTTCTCCTCCATCTACACTCCATAATGCCCGCCAAAACTCTTTCAGTAATTGTCAGTTTTCAGTTTGACAATTAGTATTATATTACAATACCCGGCAATAAATATTGCACATCGACCTTTGGGGTTTCATAGAGCGTTATCTTTGTACTTTGTAGCACACACCTATTTGACATTATGTCAGTCGTTGTTCAAATTCAATAGAGTGCTGTCGCGTCCAGTTCAAAATAAATATCTAGAGTTGTTAACACCCCTAAATTTGCTACAGCTGTAATTTTCCAAAAGAATTAAAAATATACGTGAACATAATTTGAACACGCTTTTTTATTTTATTTTACCCGAACCTAAAGCCATAACTTATAGAAAATTTGGTGTATTTTATACAAAGAATAATAAAATTGTCAAAAGAAGCAAACCATAATTGTTTTAACAGCTCCTAATATATACCCGACTTTTTGTATTTCGTGCGTAAGAGATAACGCTCTACAAAACCGAAATTAGCCGACTGTCACTTTCCAAAGGTCGATGGTGCAATATTTATCGCCGGGTACTGTATGTCAGCGTCTTCCTCAACTGATACCACTTACCAGTATACTGGTCTAATTGCTTAGGCCAATGATCGCTTAGGCGTGTGCTCTTCGTGAAATTTAAACTAGAGAAACGAATCAAAAACATACTTAATATTATATGGAAATGTATAAATACATACAGTTTTATTTATTTCATTTTATTTTAAAGGAAAACTTACAGCTAGTACAAAGGTAGAATTAAAAAGTAACAATACTTGATTCCAATTAAAAGTTTTTGCGACTAGGTAAGGGAAAAGCACTAATGGCAGACACTATAAGGAAACAAGAAACATTTGAATGTTATAAAATAAAACATTTATGAAATTAATAAAGGATTGATAACTTCTTCCATGTCTTCAGTAACTCTTACAAAATAAAACTATTATAATTATTCTCTGACAAATCAATTAAAAAGTATATTATTGGTCTTATTGTAAACTTTGTCATAAGAGCTAATAGATGACATCACAAAAAACGAGCATCACTAATTGTAGACACCAATATGAACTAATAGTTGACATAGAACATTATATTACATTTTACATTTTTCCTAATATTAGGTCTTTATTTGCAATTTTTCAAAAGATTTCATTTACTTCATCATAGTAACTACATGCATCAGAAATATTATCCACGTTGTCTCCAGATTCTATCCATTCTTCTTCCATGCTAAAACTATATTTCCTTTTATTTTTATTTTTCATATTTTTTTCCTTTGATTTGATTCGATGCCTCCGGCAGAATTAGGTCTTGTTTCGTTCTTTTTAGTTATCATTTTTTGCAGTCGGGTTTTTTGATTTTAAATTAGGTAATTCATATTTTTTTCCTAGAAAATTTATTTTCAGTCTTTAGTCTCTATGCTTCTCTTGCCTCTTCTTTTTTCTTCTTTTTTTCTCAGCTCTCCTTTTTCTTCTTTTTACTGCTAAAAAACTAAAGCAATCGATTTTTATCAGTACAAGGTCTAAAATTAGACACCATGTCCATTTTTAGGTACAGTAGTTCTAAGTTGTTAGTTTGTTAATAGAATTATATTTTCAGAGAATAGTGATGATATTTGCAGTAGAATAAACTACAAAAGAACTTAAGTATGTATTGCAAAACTAAAAGATGAGATCTATAACGTTGTCTGTTAGGTTTTTTACATTTTCAAGAACTAATAATAGACACCCTTTATATTGTTAAGGGAAAATTTATAAAAAATCATAAATAAACATTAATTAGTGTACAAATTACAAAAAATCTAATAAATGTATTCAAAACTTACGTGCAAAATTTCGCCTTCCTTAACCTATTTGCTAAGAAATTGCCGAGCGCGTGTTGACGCGGTCACATTATTTACGAAAACTGATCCCATTTTAAAATTTTGTTCCTGAAGGCGTCCCGAATATATTTTTTCACATCAACAGATAGCTTGAGAAGCTTATAAAATGTACAGTGTTGAGAAATAATTAGAGTAACTCCTACAGTAATTCTTATTTTTATGGTATTTTTGTTGTAAGTTTCATCTATTAGTTCCGTGTCTAGCATTAGGTCTTTTCCCTTATTTGTTTAAATTGTTTATATTGTAGTCAGTGATACCAACCTGCAGATCATTTCAGATCGGTGGGGAACCAACAGACAATCAGGAAGTTTCTCTCGTCGCGCCATCTGATGCGGACTCTAAAAAGTAAACAACCAATTCGTAAGATTAAGTCGGCCTCAGTGCAACAACAGTTACCAAAAAATTCCGTGCCACACAAAACCGCGTCTCAAAAACACCTTCCCATACATTACAGGTGTCACCCGAGCAATGTCTGGAGGCTCTCAAATCCTGCGGCTGGAACATACACTCCGCCATCAAGCTGTCACATGTCAAGATGGAAATCTCCGGCAAAGCTGAGGCCACCGACCAACAATGTCTCGAGATGCTCGAGCAAGCGGCCGGCGACTCTGCCAAAGCCGCTGCACTCATCATCGAGAACTGTAAATAAAATACAAGCCAATCAAAGTGGATCTGCCACTTTGATTGGCGAAAACTCTTGTAAATGTTCAGACGCTGGATCATTGATATTTATAGCTCTGGCTAATGTCGGAACTATAATTGTAGTCATATATATATTATTTTTTTTGTAGCTTGAAAAGCTATTCAGTTTTAAGAATATTGAAGCTATGTTTTGCTTAGTATGTGTAATGTATATAGCTCAGGAAGCTAAGGCAAAGAAAAATCTTTATTTAACACAGCTAATTGAACTATACTTATACTATTGACTCAATATTTTGTATACAGACCGACGTATTAGTTTAGTTTAAAATCTTGAAATATTCAATTATTAGCTCAGGAAGCTATTACTTATTTTGAGTGTGTTTAAACATTTAACCTAGCTTATTGTGTCTCAAATGTTTCGAGATATTTTTGTACATAGCACGATTATCTTCTATTTACTATAAAATGCTGAGATATAACTGATATTATGTTAGTATTAAATTATTGTGCCAATTTAACATGGCTTTTGGAACTACAGTGTATATTTAACTGTGTGGTGTATGGAGTCGGTTTGTCAACTATAACAAAGCCGACTTTTTGAGTAATTATTGATATTATCACTACATTGTGATACGACGACACGGCAAAACTGTAGCCGTTTGTACTTGGAATCTGATATCGAAAAAAAATCATGCTTATTGTTTAAATTTCGATTGTTTGTTATGAGTCAAGACTGATGAATGGAATGAGGAACTGTGATGTATGTGTTGGAAATGAATCTAGTTTTCTATAATATATAATATTAAATCGATGTCAATGTGCTAAGCCTTGCCCGGGTAGAGGAGGGTACGTAGAACACTTCTAAATTCGTCAATAAGATAGTTTTCAGTCCCTCAGATAGTGGACACTGAAATCGTGTAAACGATTCCAGTCGCGTCTGAAGACGGATGATCATGAACGTCAACGATGGCATACAGGATTTCCGTTTGACGAGGATTTGGAAACTTCAAACGTCAAAGTCGCGCTATGCATTGACCAAAAACTTAAGGGTAAGTTTCCGATTGTAAGCCGAACGGGAATTGTGAATAGCTTCGATGGTCGTTTGTAACACTTAGATATAAACTCATGTGTGATGTGTATGCATGACGAAACTACATTTTCAACTGTTGTATGTATGTCGTATAATCTGTGATCACTGATCACCATGCATTATATATCAAACATCCTAACTTCTGAAGAACCCGGCGACATCTATTTTGGTATGTAATTATTTATATAGTCATTCTTAGAACATTTATAAATAATTATGTATTTATGCATTTTAAAACTCGAGGTACAATCATTAATGTAGAAATAAATGTTTTAATCATCTAATAGAAGTTTGTGCAACAATCTTAGTGACGAACCAAAATAAATTCATCCCTCCAGATTTACAAGTGAAATGTTATTTACAAAATAACATATTTTCGTAATGTTTAATATAATGTTTGCTAGAGCCTACAGGAATGTATGTTTTGATACGTATGAGTGTTTAATGTTCATATTATTGTACATTTTCATGTACATCATATAATATTTTAGTGATTTAAATGTTTACGCATGAAAACAAAAAAAAGCAAAAAAAAATATTGAGTGTTAATCGTAGCGAAGATGTATTGTCTATGTATATCTCTATACACTCTATTTCTGATCGTATTTATGAAAACTCTTTTGATAAACTTCGGATTTTCCAAAAGTTTTATAAAAGTTTGAAAAAGTAATGTTTTGAAACAGAGTGATATTATGACGTGGATAGGACTTTTATTTTCGATTCAGGAAAACTTATTTAATTATTTAGTACAGATGTACAGTTAACATATCATCTAATTACTATCCATGAACTGTCGTTGTTAAAACAATCTTACGTAAACTCCATATTTTATAAAACATCATTTCGTATAAACTTTGAAAAGTGGTTTAATAGAGTAAGGCTTGGAAATTTGGTCGTAATTACAATTATTGTAATGTTCTTAGAATAGATTTATAATTTATATTATATTGAATCTTACATGTGCCAGAATTGGCTTTTTTCACCTCCTTAACGAGGGAGGCTTAACATACAATTATTGTTCTGTAGGTTTTTCTTGAATCTATTTGGGGTACTGTGTAGGTCTGTTGACAATATTACTTTGGCTTTAACTTCGTCGTTCTAATTTTGAACGTTCTATGTAGTTTATGTAGTATGTGTGTCTATGTAGTTTAGTGTTGTTACTGTCAGGCTGCTACGATATTGAACCTGTCCCAGACACTAAAGTATTCGAAGAGTAGTTTCTTTACTCGGAGAATACAAAGACCTCATTTTTTTTTGAGCTGGTACTTCAAAAGTGCTATGTTCTTTCTTGGAGATTTGTATTCTCGTGTTCCACTAACTTTACACTTTACCTAGGTTTACTTTTTGTACCTAACTATTTAAGAACCTTATTATTTGTACAGAAATGTGATTATTTGTACTTAATATTCTTTCTCTCCCGAGTAGTGTTATTTCGAAAAACTGACCAAATTCGTCCCTATACAGGTATCTACATATTTATACTGTTGTTTTGTATGCTATAATATTATACATCTCTTAAACGTAGGGTCGAATCACCGAAAGTGACGCGGCACGGCGCCTTCAACTTCAACATAATATAATATAATTATGTATAATATGTAACCTAGTTTTATTCAAAATTTTACACACACAACAGAAGTTTTCATTGAAAGCACCACAATGTTGTGAAGCCAGATATTCTTACAATCGAACGTGAATCTTTTTGTTTAGTAAATAACGTTCAATTTTTAATAACTATTGAAAGTGCCGCGCTGCGTGTCGTATCGGTGTGACGTCGTAAGAGTATTGCCGATGTGCTTAATCTCAGCTAAATGTACTTAGATATAAGAATACTGCAAGTTAACACTAACATGCATATATTTTCTTCAATCAAACTGTTATCGCGTACTTAATAAGTACCTGGAAGATCGAGCTGTGCTCGGAAATTTCAAATTAGCCGAAACCATTGAAACCAGAACCATATTCGTTGAAGTAATTTATAAAAAGTTTTTGTTATAATATTATTTAAATACTCATGCCATATTAAACATAGGTAAGCCGTAATACAAGCGTTGTTTTAATCAGACTAGCTAGAAGTGTGTACTTAACTAAATAGACGATAGCAGTATGATGATGATTGAAAGTCCTCGATGGATCTTTTATGATTCTCATTTTTGACATTTTCAATTCCATAGAATAGGTAGATTTGCCATAATACAACACCGCTACAAGAATTAATGTTGTCTACGATATTGTAATGTCTACACTTACAGACTTACAAGACTTTTGGCGCGTGGCGTATAAGGACTAAGACCGTCATAGTATTGTAAAGACGACAGACAGACAGCTGCTGTTTCCCAGTCAGACTGTCCCGTCGATGTCAGCCGAGTATCATTTCATCATGTCATGTACCCTGACATTGGGATACCATAATATTCATAGAAAAGAAAAAGAACGCTGGCGTTAATTTGATTACATACTTGTATCTATGACAAGAAGGAATGCTCGCTAACTCACACGCTCGATATTTGTCGACGATACTAATTGATACATGAATAAATACCTTGAATTTTTCGATTTATTGAAATCCGGCAATCCGTACCACGATACGCCACGGCATAACACTACACTTGATAAAATATATCTTGATTCCAGATTACGATCCGAATATCGACCGTGTAGTCTATGCCACAGCGTGCCAAGAACATTCTTGTAAGTCCACTTTATTTGGCAAATCTGCATTAGGTTAATTTAATTATAATCCATACTTGTTGCCATGTTATTTGTAGTTATAGAGTAGAGATGTTCAAGATACATTATATGCCCCCCGCTAAATAACTTTACCGCACTTTTTAGTTCGGAGCCCCAAAAACAAACCCGATTTAAACATAAAATGCCGAGGACTTCCGAGTGCGGTTTGGTTGTTTAGCCATATGGGAAGTAAATGTTATAAATGTTTAAATATATAATTATTAAATCTCTCAATGTGAAATTCGTCTTTTATTTTGAATGTCCTTTAAGCATTAGCCACAGTAATATTATACCTAAAGGCAAATTTTGTGAGCGTGTATGTTTTTTACTCAACGTCTAAACGATTGGAGCGATTTTAATAAAATTTGGCAGAGAGTTAGCTAACACTCTAGAATATAGATAAACGAATTCACTTTGTTTACTGCGGTTAAATTTCACAAATTATTTTACCTAATAAACTGCGGCCCGGGGGCCGGAGCACATCTAGAGTATCTCTTAATAAAATAGAATAATAATTAATAATGTTATTATAGCAGTTGCATAAGAACATTACGGTTTTACGTAGCTTTGAAATTTGACACCAATTTTGTTTATAATATAAGCATGGACGCATAAAAAAAGGCGGACGTAGTCCCACCATACACAAAACTGTGTCGTTCAGAGTCGGCCAGCTGGCTGTATGTACACGGTCCGCACGCACACATTCTTGCGCTAGTCCATACCATTTGACAGGCGTCAGAACGTGTGCGTGGCCGACTCCGAAGAAAAGTGAAGACACAGTTTTGTATATGACAAGACTCCGTTCGCCTTTTTTTCTACGTTCATGAATATAAGATGAATTTTGAGGAAACTGTGGGAATAAGCGTGGTGGCCACAAAGGAAGATCTTCCGACCGAGCGAGGTGGTATGCTTGGTCAGGCCGAAGCCGGCGTGATACATTTCAGCTGTCGTATATATACCGCCGCGCTCAGAAAACTTCGATAGCGCGATGCAGGAATGTTAGGCGAATTGTGGGTACCGCCACATCACTCCCCCCCGAAGACCGGAGGTCGAATCTTGAAGCCTTGTCGCTTGAGTCGCCAGTGCCAGTGAGAGTCCCAGTGAGTCGGAACTGTTGCAGTGCTGTAACTGTAAGCTGCTGCACGGGATCCAGTGAGTCGGATAAGCTGCCGTGCGGGGCCGATGCTACGTGCTGACCAGGAGAGATGTGCTCTGCTTGCTGACCGGTCGGTGTAGTGAGAAAGCTCGATGATGCCGATGCGGAGTCGCCCAGGCCGCGGTACATTGCGGCTAGTGGACGAGGTATCCGATGAGGCGATGCTGGCTGGTGCGGTGCGGAGGGGCGGGGAGCGATGATGATGAAGGAAGCGTGTTCTGTCGAGGGTCACCAGTGTGGGAATAAGCGTGGTGGCCACAAAGGAAGATCTTCCGACCGAGCGAGGTGGTATGCTTGGTCAGGCCGAAGCCCGCGTGATACATTTCAGCTGTCGTATATATACCGCCGCGCTCAGAAAACTTCGATAGCGCGATGCAGGAATGTTAGGCAAATTGTGGGTACCGCCACAAAACTTTACAGGTTACTTTTTATCCCGGCACTCCCACGGAATCGGAAACCACCGCGCGCTGTAAAGTGAAGTCCGCGCGTACGGAGTCGCGGCGAACAGCTGGATACAGTTATTGTATATTTTGAATAGGTCAGAAACATAAAGTTAATATAGGTACCTAGTGGAAATTGGAATAGGGAAACAATGACCTGAGCAAATAAATAAATGACAGAAGAACCAATTTTTTTCACCTGTTTGACGTCCAGTCAGTACGTCTTATCGGCACGTTGACAATTTAATCTCCCAGAAAGATGTTTGTGAGTCATGTAAACAAATTATTACACACAGACGTATGTTGCACTATTCCTTTGAGTTGAGAATAAAGGGTTACTATAAGCTAGAAACAAATTATCGGACGAGTCCATAAGTCGCGGCTGATCGATGCGGCTTAACAATGTGTACGGTTCATCCGCGGACGTCAAAGGTCTAACCTATATGTCAATGGCAGACGTCCGCGGGTGCAAAAAACATCCGGCCAGCCAGATTCTGTTCGGACGTCCGAACGCTCAAGGTCGCGTCCGCGATTTACCTATGTCAGACAATGTGCAAAGTTTAGTGTATTTTGTATTAATCAGATAGAAACGAGCCGCATTCGATGAAAACGTCCGCGGAAGTTCGTCCGATAATTTGTTCCCAGCTTATAGCTCTATTCCGCTAGGCATATTAACTTTATGGTCAGAAATTAACTTTTCTGCCTATCTAAACATCTGCATGTGCTTTTCTAACTGAAGCAGCATTTCGAGGCAGCGATGGCCGATGTCTGTGTGCTGCTCTTGCTAATAACTCTCTGGAATTCCTATACTTACTTAATATGCTAATATGGTAATAATTAATCATTGTATTAAACGATTAAACAGTGTTTCTGTAGGAAAATAGAAATGAATCTCTTATAAGTTATATAGCTCCATACGGAACACAATTCCGAATAATTTGTAGAGTACCAATATAACTGAAAAAATCCGGAAGTTTTATTCCAATGTGAGCTACCTCGGAATCGTCTGTCTGGCGTTTACTATGAAAACAAATAGCGGATTGACCCAATGCGCGAGTATGGCTTCATCTCATTACTCCCAAACCGAGCCCCCAATCCCAGTGCACGGTACCGTGGCCCGCGAGTATTGTGCAACGCGGTACTATCACCATAGATCCCACTAAATACCACGGCGCAGCTTATACTGGTTATGTTAAAGCGTAGCTGTTTGCAGTTTGCTTATCCATCTTAGCGATACTATAAGTGTTTAATAGACATCGAGACAAGAAGCGTATTACCCAAAAGAGTTTGGGTAGTTTTAGGGCTATTACGCAGATGACGTGACATTGTCGATGACTTTCTTAGCTCATCTTATGCTCCGTACTCACATACGGTTTTGCTCGACAGTTTTACTCCAAATCGAGTAATAACCACTGTGTGGACCGCAAAACTGACGGCTCGAAGGCTCGCTTCGAGCCGGGCCCGATAGAATTAAATATGTCAAATATGTCATTTCCTTCGACTTGGAGTAAAACTGTCGAGCAAAACCGTATGTGAGTAGGAGCATTATAGCTTAATTTTAACGATTCTTTATATTATTTTACTAGCAACCCGCCCCGGCGTCGCACGGGTATAAAATGTATAGCAACTGAAAAAATGATTAAAATCGATAGCCTATGATCCTTCACGTGGTCTACTTCTTATCTGTGCCAAATAACATGAAAATTGCTCCAGTAGTTCGCGAGATAAGCCCTTTCAAATAATTTCCCCCGTTTTTTCCACATTCTCCTATTAGCCAGCGTTATTAAATATTATAGCCTATAGCCTTCCTCAATAAATGGGCTATCTAACACTGAAAGAATTTTTCAAATCGGACCAGCAGTTTCTGAGATTAGCGCGTTCAAGTTAGCCCTTTCAAATAATTTTCCCCGTTTTTTTCCACATTTTCCTCTATTTCTTCGCTCCTATTAGTCATAACGTGATAAAATATAGCATATAACCTTCCTCGATAAATGGGCTATCTAACACTGAAAGAATCATCAAAATCCGTTGCGTAGTTTTAAAGATTGAAGGGAACAAAGGGACATGAGGGAAAAAAAGCGACTTTGTTTTATAATAAGTATAGATTTCATTATTTAAATAAGTGATTTCACGAAAATAACGCATCACTACTGCAATGATGACACTCACGAGTTACGACTGACTACTTAAAATAATTGATATTACAAAAATACATTTGCTCCATATAAATCCAACCTGGGTTATATCACTTTGTAGCTAACTAGGTACGTTAGAATGTCTAAAAAAAAATCAAATATTTTTTCATAGAGTCAAACAAAAATTTTAGTGAATCAGCCAGACCTGGGATTAAAAGCAAACAATATGCCAACAGGTCAACAAAATGCACTCTCGAGCCGGTCCTCTGTGGAGAACTATAACCAACAACTGCCAAATCAAACAATCCCTTAATAACCGGGATTGCAACAAACGAATACTTTTGTATTTACTTTTGAACATATTTTATTCGTCGTTTTGTCTGCTGATGGCTGGTTCAAACTGAAGCTGAAAAATGTTTTAACAATCAACAACTTTTTTATGAAATGAGATAAAAAAGTAATTCAAAGAATGAGTGTAAAACTACTGTCTCATTTAATAATGTATTATTATGGCAATTGTCAGCCTCAGTTCCGATTACTTCCCACGCGCCAAAACAGCCTTGTAAGTTTGTAACACTCGGCGCTGGCTCGCCAGTCGCCAGTTCCTTTGCTTGAACTTACCTTCCGCGTGTCTAGATGTGCTTTAATACATACATAATATGATTTGACATGAAAATATAAAAGCTACATAATGATTTACAAAGTGTTATAGCCTCATTACACCCTACTCCAGGTGTGGGAGCCCCCCGTGTGTGTTCACTATATTTACATATTTATCAAGGGAAAGCGGAATTAAATATCTATTTTACGACCCAAAATAAACACTGTTTATTTTGGGTTGTTTATTAAACAGTAGATTATGTATGTAGTTATGTTATGTAGTATAACTTGATGAGAATTTTAGCTCGGTACTCGTATATACTAAGAATTATAATGATTACTACATAAACTAGTCGAATTTCGCCCATTTGGTATTTTGATCTTACTTTCAACTGTATGCGCTTCATTTAAAGTCAAAACCTTAGAATCTTAAAAGTCTGGTTTAACTTACCTACTTATTTATCTTTCAAATCCTAGCATTTTTGACTGGCTAACATTAACCAATTACAATTTACAACGTACCTGTAACTATACGTGTATTTTCTTTTATTTCGACTTAGGTTTTGTATCTTCTAGTAGGTATAGGTAGGTACTTAATTCACTAAGCTCCCCCTCCCCCTAATTTTAATAATTACTCAACCCAGACAGGCACAAGCTAGCCTCTCTGGTACTTCAACCAATATCAATATAGCTTTGTCCACACTGCTTTTTTTGTTCTTCAAGGACATGTGTTTAAGCGCAGTCAACAGCGAACGTGAGGCATGCCCGCAACGCATGCCCTCTGACCGTATCCAAAACTTTCGCTTGATAATGTTGGCGTTGCGTTCGTTGACGCATTCAATTATTGAATGCGCCAATACGAAAGTTGAATGAAAGAAGATGATGAAAATTGAAGATGAAAGTGCACAGTATGGACATAGCTATTGATTAAAATATTTCTGATTTAAATGAAAAACACAATACTACTGATACTCAGGTCGAAATACACTCCTCAATCCGAGAACGCGCTTTCAAAAACGGATTTCAAACTCCTGAAAGCTTATACATAAAAATGACTCAAAGTTTGTTAGTGTGTCATAGTTTCGCCTAATTAGAGTTAATAGCTATGTAGGTCGCGCCCTCTCGCCCCCCCCCCCCCCCCCCTCCCCCGCGTCCCCCGCACATGTCGTTATAAAGTGGGACGAAGTAAAACAGCCGCATTATCATATTCTCGTGTGGTATTTTAATCGTCGATGTGTTGTGAATAGACTAGTATCGTTATGTCATGTATTCATCATCGTCAGCACAACACTCTTCTAAACTATGTTTAATCTATATACCTATTGTACAATCGTGAAGCGTTTATAATCTGTTGCTTAAATAAAATAATCGGCTAAGTGCGAGTCGGATTCGCGCACGAAGGGTTCCGTACCGTTATAGAGCAAAAAATTGTGTTTTTTGTATGGGAGCCCCCCTTAAATTTTTGATTTATTTAAATATTAATATTAATTATTAAAGTACACATATAACTAAGGCTTTTGTGAAAATTTCAAGTGTCTACTTGTTGTCATCATTGATACTGAGCAAAAAATGTTTGAAAAATCACGTTTGTTGTATGGGAGCCCCCCTTAAATATTTAATTTATTTTGTTTTTAGGATTTGTTGTTATACCGGCAACAGAAATACATAATCTGTAAAAATTTCAACTCTTTAGCTATTACCGTTCTTGAGTTACAGCCTGGAGACAGACGGACAGACATCGAAGTCTCAGAAATAGGGTCCCGTTTTTACCCTTTGGGTACGGAACCCTAAAAAGGTGTTTCTGTTACATGAATTAAAATACTTTTATTTGATAATTTTTATTTTTATTATCATCCTAGGCTACAGCTGGCCTTGCTTAGCAGGATGCTTCTTTGACTTCCCAGTCACAGTCCACAGAGATGATAACTTCTACATTATTCTTCTATATTTAAAGTATTTAAGATCTATCATCATATATTGTTAATTGGCAAGAAACTATACACTTAGCTCTATCGTATCTAACAACTTTATTTTTGTAGAGTTTATAATATCATAAAGCGGTTTAAGGTCTTACTGCAGCGTGTTAATAATTGCTGGCTTACTGATGAAAAATTAATTCATATTAGAACTTATAAAAATCTAGATTATTGTTTAAGCACCTAAGCCATAAAATTCCTAATATATTTTCCTAATAGAATTTTATATTCCTAATTTGGAAAATTGGTCGAAACGAGATGAGGCTTTTCAACTAATTAAAGCTTTAGCAGTGTATGTTTGTAAGTTTTTAATTTCTTGAGTCTTGACTCGTCTCGTAGTTCGGACCGTAGCCTGTCGCGCTATATCCACGAGACGAGGTAAGCTATATCTATATAACGACGTCGATGCAAGTGTATTATCTAAATAAGTAGGTTCGGAGCGGGCATGCGCAAGTTTTCGGCCTAGTTCTATCGCGGGGCCGGCGCGCGAGTGTGAGTGCTGTCAGCTGTGTGTGTGTGTGTGTGTGTGTAGCGACCTACATACGGGCTGTTTATATTGACGCTAAAAATGACGATCAAGACACGGCTATAATTATCATGAATGCCGGTTCATATGCAGGAAGAAAGGCACAGTTCACATTCAGGTCAATCCCACTTGGGAAATTCAAAAAGTCTTGAAATTTCCCTGCAAGTTTTCAATAGCATAAAGAGTTTTGTAAGATTTTTAGGTACCATGTAGCTACGAGTATTTATTTTTGCAGACATCTAGTTACTTACTAGTTTATTATAATCATTACAGAATAATAACAGGAAATATCCTTTTGGCTACTTGCTATCATTATAATTTTGGGATTGTCCTTGCATTTTTGGGAAATCCTTAAATAATTTCTCAGGTTAATGATTACTGAACTTTAATTAAATCAGATTAAATGAAGATTTTGACATAAACTCAAGTTTTCTGTTGAACTTTTAATTAAATAAAATGGCTATAGGCTAATATGGAGATTTTAGAATGTTAAGAATGTAGAGTCAGATGCTTAACTCTATTTAATCTGAATTACCTACTATGTATTACTATTTGATAGTTCGAGCTATATTTATTATTGCATCTTCGCATTATACATGAACTATGAAGTGTACCTACAATAATAATAATTGTCAAACTGTCTGTCCGTGAGTCGCTTCATTGAGAGGATGCTGGAGTTAATCTGCCCAGTGACTGAAAGATGACATTATTGCTAACGTATATTGACACAGCGGGGATTCCCACCGGATTTTGAATGGATCGTCGTAACTGCTTCGTACGTCGAAGCAGTTTAATCAAATTCAGCACTTATGTCCGGTTTACGTGATTCCAGTCCAGATATCCAGTCACTGGAATGAATGATGTAAACGGCAGAATACGATTCAGTTCATTCTAGTGCACACCAGTGGCCGCTTACAATATTCCAGTAGGAATCCAGCGTCTGATTGGTGTAATGTAAACCGACCATTACAGTGATAGTGTATACTGTATATTATTTCACGTTGATCCAGTGATGGTGCACGCTACTGTAAAGTAAATAAGACGTAGGTATTTATTGACTGGGAGTTAGACTCATCAAACTAACAAGTATATTGAATACTATTCACAAGATAGGTATTCGTTACATTGCATTCAATAAATTATTAGTTTCTCTATCAATACAAATCAAGAAGCAATTTAATTTAAAATAGGTTATTTAACTTCGATGGTAATTGGCCTAATGTAGTCGCTTCAATATTGTAATGAAGCCTCTTTCTAACAAACGAAAGCTATAATATATACATACATCTATCTGTTTGTCTGTCTGTCCATGGCATTATCCCCAACGTAAGGTCGAATTCACGTCATGCCTTTTTTCTGTTTAAAGTTTACAAAATAGATAGTTACGAAATGTAATTGCATTTTGGATACCAAATCGTTATTTTTAATTAATCCGAATTCTATAAAGATGTGTAATCGCTAAAATAACCGATATTACGAAACGAGCACACCTGATGATAGACAATAGAGCTGTCCATAGACAAGCCAAGCTTTTCACTACACTTGCATGTGTAAATTCTCTATTGTTGGGATAGACGCGCTAATCGCTATGTACTTAATCCTTCGATCGGGGATTGGAAATGCTATTGTATTCTATTGTTGTCGCGATCACCGGTGCTCGTACGGGGCTTGATGGTTAAAGTTACGATCTATAAAGTGTAAAGTTATGTAACATGTACTTAGCATAACTGACAGACGTTGTCCTACTTATTTCTTAATCTGGCTGATTTGTGAATCCAAGCAATCAAGGGAACCACCAAAACGCATACAAAAAATTATTTAAATCGGTCCAGTCGTGTAGGAGTTTTATAATGACTTGCACAAATGCACACGTACAGTAAAATTATACAAAGTGTAGCAAAAATTAATAATAATATTATGTACTTTAGGGTGTGTACGTGTTCCTTGTAGAGAGTTTACTGTGAAAGTAGCAACGCTGAAAGACCAAATTTTTTTTCACTTTTGTATGGACAGCTTTTGTTATGTTGTACCTATAGGTATAAAAGGTGTAACAAAACTAAGGGTTTTGTTACACTTTTTTTTACGGTGTGTATGTGTCCCTCATAATGAGTATACTGTGAAAGCAACCGCGGTGAAAGAGTAATTTTTTTTTGTAATTTGTATGGGCAAGCGTCCCCGCGTCATGAATTTTTCCATACAAAAGTGAAAAAAAGTTGCTCTTTCAGTGCTGCTACTTTCACAGCGAACTATATATAGGGGAACCATACACAACCTTAAGTATTAATTAATTAACGCTTAGTTTTGTTACACCATGTAATCTCAGGTATCTGTATAAAGGTAATATAAAAATGTTACTGCATAATTATTATCTTCTTCTATACTTTAAATAATATTATAAAGCGGAAGAGTTTTTTGTTTGTTTGTTTGAACGCGCTAATCTCAGGAACTACTAGTCCGATTTGAAAAATACTGTCTTTTGTGTTAGATAGTCCATTTATCGAGGAAGGCTATAGGCTATATTTTATCACACTAAGACTAATAGGAGCGAAGAAATAGAGAAAAATATGGAATAAACCGGGGAAATTATTTGAAAGGGCTTATCTCGCGAACTAGTGGAGCAATTTTTATGTTGTTGGCACAGAGGTCTCTGGCACAGATAAGAAGTAGACCACGTGAAGGATCATAGGCGACTTTTTGTGGCCTAATTTGTCTGTGAAATATCTAGTTTACGCGGGCGGAACGTCTAATAAAATATACGCGTCACAGCTAGCAGCTAGTACTAGGTGTGACGTATTCTCGTAGCTCAGTAGGTATGGCGTCAAATTATATTTGGGTCAGGGATCCAGGTCACGCCACACCGCGCCGCCCGTCAGATGCATCGCCTTAAATAGGTTAACTTGCCTCGAGATATTCCCTTTGTCTCGAAAAATGTTACACTTCCGTGCCCTACATTCAATTGTGTGATTGTTGTATGAACACAAAATCACATTTTTTTATTTTCGTCTATTGTCTATTAAGATATTGCTTAATATATATTTAAGCACTTATCTGCCAACTGACTTATCGTAAATCCTCAAATTATGATAAAGCTGGGTTAGCAGCACAATCAATGAGAAATTACCTAAATAATGTAATTTCAAATTTGTATAATATGCAAAATGCAAATGCATAAACTCCGATGTCTAGTTATATTTAAGTAATCAGGCACTGACATAGTATGTACTACGTAGTAATTACTACCTCAGTGTAATCAGGTGTTTTATTTGCTCCTTTTCTACAATGTAAGTAATTAAAATGATTCCAAAATATCAAATATCTCTATCAAAATAAAATAATAATGACCCAATTCGCAGAATCGCAACGATAGCTGTGGTGGTATTCTCAAAACTGTTATCAGTAGACTAGGACCTTATCAGATTAGGTTACCTACATCATTTCCTGTGTTAGTTAACTCAATACAAAGTTGCTGTACTGTATCTAGTATTCATTATTTTATTTTGTAGTAAAGAAATATTTTAATTAGCTTAATTAAAAGGTTATCGCAAAAAACTATTTTGTCGAGATAAAAAATGCCGATGTCCTTCCTTATGCCTATAGCTAATAATTATATAACTGTGTGTGAGTATATTCGGTGCCTACTCAACACATAATAATAAGTTTTCTCGTAACTATAATAATAATCGAAGTGTAAATTTTCATAATATTTATATGAGTCGACTTTGACCAATATTTAGACTTCATGGGCATACCATAAAGTTGCAAAACTCAAAATTCTCAAACTCAACATTTTTTATTCAGAATAAATTTTTGCAAATATTTTCTGAAAGTCTACATGATGCCTACCACCGGTTCAGGAACTAACCCGGCGAGAAGAACCGGCGTAAGAAACTCGCACGGGGCCCACTTTATTTACCAAAACAAGTGAGAAAAAATTAAACTTTTAAAATAAAGTTTACAATGCTGTAAGTTAAAATTATACAATGTATAGTACAGTGCAAATTGTAAAATGTATTACTTAAAAGCACTATTTAAAAGTGTATTATTGAAGTAAACCTTTATCATAATTTAAAAAATCTACGAGTAGTAGGTAGTAAACTTTGACTTATAAAAATATCATTGACCCAAAAAATGATCAGATATCAAAGTTGCCGCCGAAGAATTAAAAAAATGTGCCATTTAAAAGTATGTCTCCACAACAAACATGAATAAAGCAACCAGCAACTCGAATTGAAAGTATGAAAGGAATCCCTATGTTCGTCTGTTTGTCTGGATACCCCCTAGGTCCAAACAATTAAAGCTACCTGTTTTAGCAACACCTTGGGGTTTGCACAATACCTTCGGCCCGCATTGTGTCACACCCCTGTGAACTGCCTGCAAGTCTGTCTAGATGCAGCGGATAACACCGTGAGTCGTGACAAATAAAAGTGCAATTACTTTCATTATTATTCTCTTTGACGAATTGTTCTGTAAGAATAAACCAAAAATTAAATATCGTTCGATCGAGGTAAAGAATGCTATTAAAGTGATTATGTCTTTATGTTGCCTTTTCAGTTTTAATTTCTATTGCTGTAAAGTGCGCGGTTGCTACGGCAAAGCTACAAACTACAAAGTTGCGGGTAACATCAATTATTAAGGCGGACGTATTGATTTTAAGTCAGTCTCAATTGCTGCCGGGCCTAGTTTCGCATTCTGAATTATAAATTGATCTCCAAGGCACTTATTGTATAAATTATACCTTCGTGGCTCGCATCAACGAATCGATCGACTAATTGTATCAATTTTATATAAACCGCTGACTTAACTAAACGAAGAGGCCCGCGGCGAGAGCTAACATTGGTGGAATGGCACGATTATACGAATTTTGTATTTGACTGATTGATAAACATTGTGATCGTCTGATGTTATTAAAAAGACAAAAAAGTTCACTTTTCACAAATCACAAAAGATTACAAATAAGGATCAAAAAGTAGACTTGGGCTTAAAAAATCTAACGTACTTAGTAGACACCTTGATTTAGTTAAACTATTGGTTATTAGTTATGCAAATTTTACGATACTCATCATATTATTTTTGTCTCCTTCAGCAAAAACTAAAAAAAATGCTGTTTATTTCACATATACCTACAATTGTTTAATTTTCACCACCACAATGTTACATTTTTTTTGTAAATATCATGTGAGCATAATATTTTAAGTTATAAGTATAGGATAATAATATTATGTCGTCCCTCAAGAATATATAAAAAATCAAGAGTTAAAGTGGATGTTTAACACAAGATATAGCGAGTGAAATATACGACAAAATGGGTCACTGGGACGACCAGAACTAATTTCAGCCGAGTGAGCACCGCTGTCGAGGTGTATACACCTATACAGGGGTATGTATAGTGCCTGCTCGATCTTAGCTGTGGTAAGTGATGCAGAAAATCTCATTACTAAATACCACATCTTGGTCGAGAATATGTAAGGTGGAGTTTGAGGATGGAGGATCAGAAATGTATCAATAATGAAGAGTATCTACCTATATAATGTGGTAGAGTAGGCGTGGTATTGTGAAGTAGAGTAGGAGTGGAAAAGTATTTAAGCAGGTGGATCATCTTCTTGGAGTATTATTATTTTTATTTTATGATACGATCTAGATATAAGCGCGAGTCTAGAAAAAAAAGCATAATAATATTATTATCATAATATTTTCTCCATTACGAGTAATTCGCCCATGCCCCATAGTGCACTGTGCAGGCTGTTCGAAGTTGGGGGACTTTGTACCAAACTCTATAAAAATAAATATTACAAAAAAAGTTTGGGGGACAGATAATATGTATTTTAGAAAATCTTTGTAAATTATTTATGTAAGGATTTTACATTTAGCATTTTTGTATTACTACCTATGATTAATGTCTCGTTGTTTAAACTATTCGATCATTAGTCATTACTCATTACATTATTGTATTAAAAGTACATAATTCCTATTTTTATCCAAATAAGCTGTACCATCTCTTAACAAATGGAACTTGACTACACTATTTGAGGTTTTCACGGTGACGTCTCATCTGAATTTTCCATTCCTCAAATCGTTCGCGGCAGAAATCTCAGATCATATTTTTAGCTCACATGTCAAAGAGATAAGTGTGTTAACGGACAAAGGGCCCCGGCTCACATAGAGCCTGTATATAGGTCAACGGGGCGACCCCCCGAGACCCCCCGCGACCCCCCGGGGGTGGGGGTCACGCAGGGTGCCCTACTTCCTCCATTTAACCGATGCTAGGCCGCAGTAAATAAAATATTTGTCATTCTCGAATCTATTCCATCTCGCTGGCTCCGTATACCTCAAAAACTCATTCGATACTGTGATGTAAGCAGTAACGTCATGTCTATGACACGTATTGGCCTAAATAACTTTTTTTTCTATTTCATACTCAAGATTACCTATAGCAAAAACGCTCTGGAAACCACAAGCCAGTCAAACTACACCTTGCCGTGTAGTGTCACTTTAAATACTACGCCCTCACTTTATTTTGTTTCATTAAAAGTACTGTTTTCACTTTTTTAACCGACTTCCAAAAAGGAGGAGGCTATATGTTCGGCTGTGGATTTTTTAATTTTTTTTTATTTGTATATGTTCAACGATTACTCCGCCGTTTGTGAACCGATTTTCAAATTTTTTCTTTTGTTGTATAGGGTTCAACTCCAATTTGGTACCATGTTCACAAAAGTGGTGACCTGATGATGGGATCCATGAGTAATTCGAGGGAACTCCTCAAAGTTTATATGGAAACATATAGTGATTTTGGTTTTATGTGAAGGATCCTAGGCATATGCTACCAAAAAATAAGATTTTACACCAAGGCATGCTATGGTTCCGAAGATACTAAGAGAACTCCGGATTCCTTTTTCGGTTCGGGACTTTCGGCGATCTTTTAAGAATTGAAAGCATATGCTACTATGCAAATTACATTCATCATCATCATCATAATTATCACTACCATCACACGATGCATCGTTATGAGTTATGACCCTATTATTGGTACTTTTCATAGTCTTTTCGATCGAGACTCGAGTTTGTCGAGTGATTTTGAAAATTGTATTAATGGTGTTACAAAGTAAATGATTTAAACTTGGTGTTGTGGTTACCAAGTTGGTAATTTGATCATGGGATCTATGAGGTATGTAGGAAACTCCTTGATTGGGACAAAATATATAGTTCTATTATTGTAGCTTAAAGTAGTTAAAGCATAATATTTTATTATGTTGAGCTGATGAGTTTACATGCTTGCTGCTGCTTGCATGCTGTTTTATAATACAACGAAAGTCACTGAACCAGAACTCTAGAGCCTTCAGAGATAGGCGTTTGAACATTTCAGCATTGCTTGATGAACTCTAAGCATGTACAGGGGTATATGCTTGGAGTTCTTTAAGAAATTCTAAAGTGGTAGTGAACTCAGATAATAAGTTTTTATACGAAAGTTTGGGGGTTTCATCGTTGTTCAAGAACTGAAAGTATGCTACTATGCAAATTCTATTCATGATAATTCAGTTATAATATTATAGTAAATAAGTAATAAATAACGACGTGATATAGTAGCTATTTCATGACAGTTGAGTGCGTATTAGATTAACAGGTCTGTATATTTAAAGTAGGGTATGGCTCATGGCTTTCGAGACATAGCATAAAACTTTTTTGAAAACTGCCTGAGTATAGTAGTTGTGATAGTTTCATACCTAAATCCTATATAATATCTACAACTGACAGCTTATATGTTTACCGGTAAATAACTAAAAAGAGTGAAATTATTATTTTTAACAAAAAATTAAAACCGACTTCCAAGGTAAAAACAATAAGTAATAATATGAACTAAAAAGTATTAAATAATTCTTAATTACTCTTTAATAGTGCCTCTTTCAGAATTCGTCTAAATCTCAACTACTTCTGTACATACTTCATTACTTTGAAGTCGGTACCAATCCCAAAAGTTTCATATATTCTGACATTGACTGATTAACTCACGATTAAATTAGCTGGTACCACCGACTACAAAATAATGAAGACTATAGTATGTACAGAAGTAGTTGAGATTTAGACGAATTCTAAAAGAGGCACTATTAAAGAGTAAGAATTATTTAATACTTTTTAGTTCATATTATTACTTATTGTTTTTACCTTGGAAGTCGGTTTTAATTTTTTGTTATTATTCATACCCCCCCCCCCCCCCCCACAAAAAGAGGGGTGTTATAAGTTTGACGTGTCTGTCTGTTTGTCTGTCTGTCTGTGTGTGTGACTGTCCGTGGCATCGTAGCATCCAAACGGCTGGACCGATTTCGATTATTTTGTTGGAAAGCTGACATTGTCGAGAGTGTTCTTACGTATATTTCATCATCATCAGTCTACTCAGTGCAGAAAATTTTGGTTTTATCTACTTCAGATTTATGAATCGGGTTCTTTTATTTCTTTATTTAACATTATTTTGTCGGATTATTTCTATTCATTTTAATAGTTAGGGAAGTATATTGAGTTATAACCTTTACCTTTTAGTATTTATTACGAAAAATGCAAAAGCGTGGGTGGTCTTACTCATCTCAAAATTTTCCTTATATAAATTTTCCTAATACATATAAACATTTGTACTTAACATAATATTATACATGTTATTTTTACATGAAATATAATATCAGTGGTGACCTACCTCCATTATCTTCAATAATAATCAGACAGTATTTCGGCCCATCCTACTCTATCTGTGTTCCTAACGAGATAAAACCGAGATAGTGTAGATAAGATTACAATAGTCGCTATTTTATGTTCTTTAAATATCTATCAAGTACTTAGTCTACAGTCTACATGGATGCTTCTCTTATTGTAATTTACAATTATTCTTATAAGACGACGACTACAAGAACTTTTTTATACCGTTACAAAATTAGGACTCTACTAGCTATTGCCCGCAACTTCGTCTGCGTGAATGTATGTTATTATAATCGAGATTTAGAAAATTGAACACCCATCTACAACTTTTTTATTTGGATCTATATTACACACGAAATTTACATCAAAGACCCAGGAAACTTGAATCACAGATAGGTACTTATCGTTTTGAAAAATCCTTTCTTCGAAGACCGCTTGGCGTGGACAGGGGATGGGGGCCACAGGACAGGGGAGTTCCTTTCCCCTGTCATGTGGCCCCCATATTGTGACGGACATAGAGGATAGATTACAGAAGACATGTTTTAATGTAGGATATCTATCCCTCTTTAACCTACCTCTTACTCTCAGATTCCTAACCAACAATAATTATAAAACCAGAACAAATTATTAATGCTTGAAGTCGTTTACTTACTTACCCAAAGGGTAATTTCTTTATGGGCGTTGGCCCACCGGCTACCACAATTTCCCACCTCTGTATCTCCTGTGTCACCAGGATCGACAGCGATATCCAACCACGAAACCCCTTTGATAATATTATGATCTCAAGGAGCCCGAGGGACATGCTCAAACTGGTTTGGGACCCGCAACGAAATTAATCAGAAGAAAATAGAAGTATGAAGAATTGTAATTCCCCTTTCTCTTCAAAGCGGAGACAGCAAAAAGTTGCAGTGACCAAATGTCAAATAACTTAGGGGAAGAACCACGAAAATAAACTATACTTAATAATAATAATTGTGACTGCTAAGCTATAGCTAAATTATACTTGGAATTTGTTGTGTTAAAGTTAGACTGTTGCCAATAATACTTAATTGTGACAAACGCACGGAAGTTTCTATAGCGCTGTCCACAATATTACCGTAGCATCAGATTTACACTGTAGGTTGTCTAGCATTGCAGTTCTTTCGTCTTGGCAGAAAAAACTCTCCCAGAGAACATGATGAGTGGTTTATTTAAATTTTAAACATACTGCCTTCGGTCAGGAACATATTCTACCTATGTGCTCGACCGATGCTAGTAAGTTAGATCCCCAAAGTTTGAATTTAAAATTTCAATGGTAACAAATTACGACGAACGAATACGTAGTGGTCAATACCCATCCAGGGTTTGGATAATTGTTTACGAATATGTATTAGGGAAAAGTTTTAAAGATCGACCTTTGCTAGAATAGGTAATCTCTTTGGTTGTCGTTGTAAATTTCGAGGAGTTCCTTCAATTCCATTACTCATAGTTCCCATTATCACACTTTCTGAAATTCGAGGAGTTTCTTCAATACCTCACGGATCCCATTATGAAATTTCCACTTTCGCAACCATAGCATCAAATATAAATTATAGCCCTTAAATTAATAAAATAATAATTTTACAAAGAAATCGCACAGAGACGGCCAAATAATTGTTGATCCTTTTAATGCAAAAAAAAAAACAAAAAAAAAAAACAATAAAAGCATTATAATGTGGTTATGGATGGTGTAATGGTGGTGGTAATCATGATGATTAATATAATTGATAAAGTGGCATGTGCTTCCAGTATTTTAAACAACGCTGAACCCCCTACATAATATCTTCTTATAAGGAATCAGGAGTTCCGTTCAGTAACGGAACCTTCGGAAGCCCTATACCCTGGAATATGCCTTGGTGCAAATCTTCCTTTTTGGTGGCAATGTTATGGTAATTTTACTTAAAAAAAGTGAAAATTACTGTTATGTTTTTAATGTAAAGGAGTTCCGTCGATACCTCCCGATCCCGAGAAAATCATTATCAAGTCACCGTTTTTGTAAGCATGGTATCAAATTCGGGTTAACAATCTATACAACAAAAAAAGAATTTTGAAAATCTGACCACAAACAGACAAGTAAACATTAACTCCTCCTTTTTTGGAAGTTGGTTAAAAAGTATCTGAGATGTTGACCAGGCATGTAAGGTATCGCCATACCAAATTTCATTGAAATCGGTCCAGTGGATTCAGAGATTAGCCTGTACAAACAGACAAACAGACAGAGAAACAAAAATTTCTAAAACAGTTAAAATGTGTTCTACTACTCTTTTAACGTGCCTCTGACTCGTTTTTTCAAGTTTATTTTCAATGTACAAAAATTTTACCTCTACGATTTTATTATAAGTACTTATACTATATAGATATTGTTCAGATATTTTTATTACAATGTAGTTAGTTCGCAAGTTGCAACGCATAACTATCTTAATAGAAAGTTTAACTACTTTTATTTCTTTAGGGATGGTCTAGTGGCCTTTAGGGAATAGGGATGACGACAAGGTCAAAGATTAACTTATTTTTTAAAACAAAATAAAGACACAACAATAAAAAATAAGTATTCCTAAATTTTCAGCTTCATAACTTAATATGCATTTCTTTTTGTTATGACCCTTCAAAGTTGGATAGTCAAGTCGATATTTTTTAATAAAATTTCTTAATTCTTGTATACCATTCGATAAGTTATGCAATTTATAACAATTTTTCTTATGAAACCACTTTCGTAAACGCTATATTTAACATAGCTATCGAAAAATCTTCTCGCGATGCGTACAATCTAGCTATGCGTGACGCCATAGTTAGCTAACATTTTGTTTGGAGCGTTTTTGGAAGGTCTATTTTATGTGAGCTTTGAATTGTGATATTTCAGAGAGTTTTTAAGCTATCAGAGTAATTTTTTCATCAATGTTTCTATTTTTGAATGGTCCTTTACTTACCAACCAGAAACAAAAATTGTCGTCACGCCTATTCCCTAGCTATTGTAGTACTTATAGTAAAACAGGTAGGGATTTAGATGACGATGGGATAGATAGGCCACAGTCAATTGGTTGAATCTGCTTTTTATTTGAATAACTAGCGAATTCATTGCATTGAAAGTTAAAACCAATATTTTAATTAAATGACTAATGGCCAACTAGTCAAGTCTTTAACTGTGAATTAAATATGGTTTCATTCAATAAATTCGCTGGTCACTAGTCATTTAATCAGATAGCAGGTTCAACCAGATGGCTGCAGCGACAACCATATTATGATAAACGGTAGCATAAAATAGTATTACAGGCTATAGAGTAAAGGGCAGGCTTCGGGTTTCCTTGCAAAAAGTACAAGCCATCGCCATGGTCCGTAAAAACCTACCGTAATATGATTTCTAAGCAAGAAAGCGACCTCTCCTACCTCTACTTTCATTAATCCCACAGACAATAAAAACAAAAGTGGTGTGTTATTATGCAAACGACGGTTTTCACTTGGAAGGTTCGGTCGCTAACTCAAAACTGACTAAAAAACGAGAGCGCGAGAAAGCTGGAGTCGGAATTCGGAATACGAAATAAAAACTTTCGCTTTCAACCGCCAAACAATGTAACTAACATTACCGAGTGCTGCAACCTTTACAATGTGAGAGGTCTGTGCCAGAGGCATACATTCTATATTCACTAGCTTTAAAACGCGGCGTCGTCCGCGTTGTATCTTTCGGCATTAAAAGCCCTTGTGTATTGGCTACTCCTGCTACTGCCATGCAAAATCCTATAAAATAAAAACTCATACAGTAGCATTTAAACGAGGTATATCTTATTAGTTATTACAAACATAACGTAGATAATTTAATTTATTTATTTATGAACTTTCAACTTTCACATACTTATTTCATAATTATTAGGAATAGTAGGTAGTGACGTATGGCATCGACGTACTCTACAAAACTTCTCTAAAATTACATGAAACTAAGGACACTAAAATCTTATTTTTTTTAATTATAATTAGAATTAAAGGATAAACCCAATTGAAAACTTCTGGAACTGTTGGACATCACTCTAACTGTTAACAAGTAGTTCAATATCTTGAAAGTTGTCATACCGTATCGCTGCATTGTCTGAACAACTTGCAAGTTGCAACTTTGTGAGTTGTGTTGTGACACAGCCCCGGGAAACGAAGCGACATTTGCAGATGCGACAAAATATTTCAAAAAGCCTTCAAGACACGAGCCTGAGTCAAAATTCTCTTTTAAAAATATATCGTTTAGTCTCATTTTCTTTATATAATAATAGCTCCCACACCGGTTTCGGTGACGGTGGCCGGTTTCATTGAAACCAGGCCAGCTACGCAGGAGTAATTTTGTAGTGCCCAAGTGTGGGCGCAGTACACAAGAGCACTCTCTATTCCTTTACTCTCATAACCCAGTGGGACGGACGACCGACACGACTGGCGAGAGATCAGGCGCAGGACCGACTTTTTACATGCCCATCCGACGCATGGATCACCTTACTTGTCAGACAATCAGGTGATCAGCCTGCATTGTACTAACCAAACTTGGAAATAACATGTTTCCAACGCGGGAATCGAACCCACGACCTCCGAGTCAAGAGCCGCGCTCTACACCACTAGACCACGGAGGCGTTTGTCATTTTCTTTGTCGTATTTGTGAATTCAAGAAAATAATGTATCAATAACCAAACGAGTGTCCCGCAGTGGGCTGTGTCATGTGTGGCATATTATGTGTTTCAGGTGAAAACTAATAAGTGTCAGCTGTTGGCAGAGTAGAAGCCGTACGCCGGCTTCCAGGAATTCCAAGTATCTCGTTTGCCTTGGCAGTTGGCGTTAGATGGCCCAACCTGGCTCTAACTCTGCTGCTACACCAACTCTATCTCCTTAATATATAGCTAGGTCGCTCCGTTTCTAATACATAAACTATTGTTTATTATAAAATAAACGAGCCCTGAATAATAATTATAAAAAAACCTTAAGATTAATCTACGCCAAAGTGAATGGATTGTAGCGAAAGAGCTTAGACACATAATATTATAATTTTGAAACTAAGGATAGAGCTAGGTCTTGAAAAGTGTATATCAGCTTGACTTAGATATAATATTAACGTATTATTTTGATAATATTTTAGTCGTTCTTGTCATAGCACAAATTTATATTTTTTATTGCTTCGATAAAAACTTTAAAGTACAAATTAATATTATTATGACCAACTGTTTTAGACAGTCGGTTAAAAACTAATATTTTCTAAATTCATGTTAAATTAAAGATAATTTGAAGCTCGGGAGCTGCCAAATGGTCGAGTGAAGTAGCCATTAGCAGACGTTAACTTCTAAAAGCTGTGTAAGTAGCCACTCACGAGTTGAAACCTATTTTCAGATACATTTAGAATTTACCTTAAAAATAACAAAATGTTGGAAAAGGTAAAAGTAGGTCCCGGCGAATCAAAAATGTATGATTGCGTTGGGTTGTGTAATGGGGGCCATATTGTTGTTTTTTTTTTGTGTATTTTTGCGTATTTCAGAACCAACCATGAATATCCAACACAATATACTCAGGAATAATTCCTGGGGCATTATACCTGAATAAATTCCTAATTATTGGGCTTGAGTTTTTAACAACATTTTTACATAATATTATTTGTTTATTCGACCACAATCCAGCTAAAAATAGTTCACGTGTTGCGTATTGCCTATTAGTGTGCTTTTTGAAGATTCAACCACTTTTGAGGATCAAAAGTCGTTGATAGAATGGGTATAACCTAAAAATAATTTAACTTAATTTAATAGTAGAGTCGCATACACCTGCATCATAAATCATATTAAAAATTCACTTGGCAACAGGATAAATTGATTGATCACAAGAGTGCTCATTGTATCACGTAGCTTAATAATAATTCTGAAACCAAACTGACACTACTATTAAGCCATTGTAATGCATTTATTAAGGAGCATTATAGTAGACTTCATTTAATCACATGCCATGCAGCTTATTAAGTTAAAACATAAAATTGTATAGCACTAGATGTTACCCGTTACATCGTTTAGCGGATACCGTACATTTACCTATGTGATTAATGATTATATCCCATGAACTTTCCCAAACTCAAAGTATTTCCATACAAAATTTCATGAAAATTTGTATAGAGATTACCTATGAAGCCCCATAAGAGCACCGGTGATCGCGACAACAATAGAATAACAATAGATTTCCAAGAATCCGCGATCGAAGGTTATGTATAAATACTAGACAGAAATAAACATACTGACATAATATGCACGCTTTCGCTTTTAAGTATAATATTTTTATTGTACTTAAAAGCGTTTTTAATGAAACACATTATTGTTAGTCGCTAATTTTTGAAAATAAATTATTCCTTGCATAGAGACTTTTGGAAAGCTTTTCAGCGACATTTAACGATCCGTTGCACTTTCAACCGTATAACCTTCACAACAGAGTTTAAATCCGTAAACCGCGCATACCGTACAGTCTGAAAATTTAATTTGGCTCGTCTTCCTGGTGCCTGCCATCAGGTGACACTGACGACTCGTTTGCTAAGCCGCGATATTCGTCGGTCGGATTTCCTCGCGACTCGTGAGTGACGTTCACCTCGCGGAGTGCAGAAAATGCATTGTGAAATATCGGATATAATTTACAGAAGTTCAAACTGAGAGGCACACAACTTTTCCCTTTCCTATTCAAATGCCTAAAAGCTTCCCTCTGAAGACAGAAGACGACAAGACTTTGCGACTGTAGTAGATACGCAAACTTCGATTTCTTACTAAAAAGTTAAGGCGTAAAAAGTTTAAACATTTAATAAAAATTTTCATAGCACATTTTTATTAAACCAAACCAGAATTCTAACACGCAAAGACGTATTCTCAACATTTTGCCACGTTTTTCTATGAAAATCATAATTCAAAGTAAGCATGCTTCACAGCGGCTGGCTTCAATGGAAAAACGTTTCCATTAGTCAGCGACAAAGACGCTTACAGCGGGCTCAGAGCGGTTTGTAGAAATTTACCTTTAATTTTAAACGATAAAGTGTAGACTTTACGTTCCCGTGTAAGGGTCAGCTCGCACAGAGCCAAGACGGGACGCGCGGCTGTGTTTTAAAGTTTCTTCTTTTGTTTAATATTAATAAAGTAATTCATAGGGTCATATCGAAACTCCACAAATGAGAATTCGCTTGTCGCCAGTATTTATGTATTACTAATTTGAGCAACTGTTTAATTTCCCGACTAGCATTTGGTCGGTTACTAAAATAAAAAATCAAAATTCAAAAGCCGTGGTAGCAGCCCGTACTACTCTCTTCTTGTAAATGAATAATCTGGGAGCACGGTAGTGCACCCGCCGAGACGAGCCAAGCGAAGCGCAAGGGCACTCCGCACTACCTACCTTTTCCCTAAGTGTTTCGCCGTTTTTTTGAACCTTCATAGAATTGGTTTCCGTTGTAGCAGATAGTTCATATTTGCAAGATATGATGTCATCAATATATCATCAGAGTTATTAAGCATATAAAGTCTTAATTGAATAGCTCTTATACTTTAGGTTTTATTGGTATCTAAAATTATACACCGATTTCGTCACTGACACACTGATGATCATCAAAATGTTTGGCTACTTCCTGAAGTGCTAGAAAGCTGAAAGGTATGTAGGTAATCTAAGTTTAGTATACAAGCAACAAAAAAAAATCATAAACTTGTCATTTTCGTCCCCCATCCCCTAAAATGGGGAGGGGTGGAAGTCTGACATATAACTCCAACAAGAATTTGTTGGAGTTATGGGTCGATAGAGTTAGGCCGCGTCGATTCAGAAGCTTGGCTCTACATTAGATCTGATGTATTTTTCACAGGGCAAACCTTTTGTGGTCGTCGAGGTAACATTTTACATGAAATGTTTTTGGTGGGATATTTATTTCCAATAATAATAAGAAAAAACAAAGTACAATATTCAAGACTTTAATAATTACTATAGTTATCTTAAATGAGATTTTATGCATAACGAGTTGCTTATTTTTAGAGCGTGTGAAGTTGAAGTTCAGTTGTGAATACCTGCGTTCCATCTCGTCATGGTGTGACCTGACTCTAAGCAGCGACTCATATGCTTCTATAATTCAAGGAAAACTCACAACGCTAGGTCTGACTTTTCCAAGAAAATTTAGATTTACGTTTGCTTTAAGCTTTACGTTAATCTTTTTCACATCAACGTTTCGAATTCCTTTGTTTCGTTTAGCTTTGTGTATTTTTGCGATTTTTTAAATCTACTGAATTCAAGTAAGATGCATAACATTTAGCTCTCAGTCGGCAAAGACTATAGTACCCCATGATACTAGCACCCGCGCTTTGAAGGAACTTAAATTACAAATGCTTACAAATTTTCCAAGAAAATTCAACAGCTGTATATGGTTTATTTATTTATTTATTTATTTAACTCAGGCATCTTGGCCCATATTATAAATACCTTATAGACTAGCATACATACAATTATACTAAACACTAACACTAAGCACTAAACACGTATTGTCTGCGACGTGGGGCGCGACGTGTTTGGAAGTCGTCCTCGGAACCTCCTATAGACGACTCCAATCGGCCAAAACTCCTCCTTCTCGAAGGTCGGTAGATGGTGCGTCGGGACTCTCACCACAAAGGAGCTAAAATTCACTTTGTGGTGGGACTCCAAGCGCTCGACCCTCAGGATGAAGTGGGTCTTGCTCCTGATGTAGTCCACGACCTGCTCGACCGTCGTGGACCAGTGCAGCCACTGGTCTTACTTTTGTATGTGTGGTTATTACTATTGTATGTATTACGTTTTCTGAAATCTTGCTTTTTAATATTATTTTCATAACTTTAAGCATAAAACTACTCATCTTAGTAGATATTAAGTTACTGGCACTGCTAATGCTAAGTACCCATACTTGTATTATTAGCAAGAAATAGAGTAAATGATAGTAGAACTTCGAAATATAATTGACTTTATTTTTAAGGAATAAAATACATTGTAATAATTGTTGTGAAATTACTGGGAGGATTATAAGTACTTCAACTATAGCTTCCGTCACAATTTTTTCAAAGCATTGTGGACTCTATGTTCAAACCAACCCTTGAACATAGAGTCCACAATCGTGAACACCGTTGACTTGCGTCGTTTCACTTCTGCGGGCAAGTTGGACGGGGAGAGGTAGAGCGAACTGCGGAACACTGCGTCGAGGGACTCAGTGCGCCAGCGTACTGCCTCCGGAGACGAGATATATATCATCACCGCCCCCGTAGCCTGACAGACCCTGCCAGGCCCTGCCAGGCGCTGACGGGCCCTGCCAGACGCTGCCAGCCACTGCCATACTCCCAGGAGTGCCAGGTAAGTGCCTTTGCGCGCGAAACGCTTGCGAACACGTTATGACCACGTGATTATTGTTTTGTATTGAGTATTGACAGCACATTTTGTTAGTTTCTGTTGATTTTTTGTGGTTATATTACGTACAAATAAAAACTATTTAATTAGATGTCATGGGTAACATCTTATTTGGTATAATAATATTGCGATGTTTTGATTTAAATTTTTAATAATTTTCATTGTTATTTCGTTGTTTGGTCATTGTTATTTTCTTTTAAACTTTTTCATTGTTCAATCGAAATATCGAATAATTGGCTGGTTATTGTTTAACAGTGTTACAAAATTTTATCTATACGTATGTTTTGTTTAACAGTTTTATTTTTCTGAACTCTACATTTTTTGGTGATAAAAATATTTATTTTCTATTATGATCTACTTGCCTTTTATCATAATATGTAGGTAGGTATAGCTCCATTTTAAATGCTTTGTAAACAAATGAACATAATATTATTAGAAAAGTTCAAATAAGAAAATTAAATTATTTTGTTGTTCATCAGATTTGAAAGGTTTTTTTTTTATTTTATTTACAGTTAAAAAGTTGATGTTTAAAAGTAGATAAATTCATACAATTAATAACAATAATCACTCTGAAAATAAGTTTGCCTAGAGCTGTGTTTAGGACGCTTGACGATGATGATGATTAAAACATAGTTACGTAAAGCACACAGCTTATCAGCATGTACAATGACGTTATTCATTGATAAGCATTACCACGTTCGATTCTTGCGTAAATTATTATAATCGTGTTTTACAGAACTCTATCAAAGTATTGTTCAATACTTTTAAATGTTTCCTCTATGTACTATAATTATTATTGTATAGTTATAGTGTACGAATAGTAGAAATTCATGAGTATGAATCATTTTGATGAATTTTACTATTGTTATTTGTTTTCGATGAAAAATAGCATTAAATGTTATAAAAATGGCGACTCCGTTGTATCATCATCGCCAAAAAGAGGAAAACTAAAATAATAATTACTGTCGTCATTTGGGTATAATATTATATTCGTAAAGTTTCCACTAAACTCCTTTGTTTGCGCTCAGTTTCATGCTAATACCACAAGTTCATCGTTGTACTCATCTTCGCTCTACCTAGAGATGACGGAATAAAAAATTACATAATATCCGTTTCGCAACATGATTCACGCTGCAACACAACTATTTATAATTTACCTACTCGACGACTCTACAGCGCGGAGTCAGTAGAAACCGTACAGTACAAAGAAACAATGGATTTCATGTTTAGGATGTAGAGTTTGCAGGTCATCTTTTACGTTTTGAATATATATTTTTAAATATTTTAAGTATTTGTGAATTCTTGAATGAATCGTAAATATTTGTTCGAGTATACCTATACTTTGTATAGGAGGTACCTATACAAAGTCACTACAAAACTAGGTCAGCTCTGATAAAATACCGAAAAATACAAAATAACGCCGAGATCGCATTAGAGGATTTGAAAGTTTCGTTAAGAAAGAGAAAGCGTTCCCACCAAATATTTTTAGGTGAGTGCTTCCGCGAGAGGTCGATTTGGGCAATAGTCGGCCAGCTCGAGCTGAGCCCCGCGTCCCCGTCGCGTGTCGGGGTGGCCTAGCAGCCCGGCGCGATGACGGGTCTCGCCGGCTGGTCTCTAGCCGCGTCTGCGCAGTAACGGTGCCCTAGTTATTTCGGGTGTCCTAGATACGGAGGTCGGTTTTCATCATCATAAGGCCTCGCGGGCGAGCTAGCCGCGCCGCTCACTCGCTCCCCCAACTCGCACTGTAACGGTTACGCGGTGAGTCGCTCTCCTTACTCCATTGTCATTTTCGAGTTCGTGTGTTTTGTTTTGAAGTTTTACAAGTTTTGTAACAAAGTTTTAAATGTTAAATTGTAAACTAAAAAGTTGTTATTTTCAGTTTATTTTTGTTTGAAAGTTTTTTTCTATAGTTTTGTATTTACTTATTATTTTACTTTACATGTTAGTTTACGTTCTGGGCTCCGCGTTACACGATTCTAATGTAGAGTATTAGAGTCTATACTCTATTAGTCGCATAGACGAATGTGTGAACCGTACGTTAGAGAAGGGGAGGCGCAAAGTAAGCCAAGGCCGCAGGGAGGGGAGCGGGCTTACACGTGTGACCTACATTGCGGCCGAGCGCGCCCGACTCTAGCCGACCTCACCCGAGCGCTCCGACCCGCTCTATGATCAATAAGGATCGTCGTAATTCGTAGTTCTCGTCGAAGACCTGCGCTGACGCCGGGTCCAGGTATCGAGGTCCCACCAGCACGTGGGACGAGCACGTGTGCGGTCACCGACCCCTTAGGTCTCGAAGCCGAATTTCTAGATGCACTAGGGTAGCGTTTTCTCGCGGCGGAACTAGATGGTGCTAGTTGTCTCGACACGGAACGGAGTGCATCGATCGCGATTACATCATCACTTGCGTCCTTTCTCTGCGCGCGCAGCTCCCCCCTCACCCTCTGCCCCACGCGCCGCCCCGCCCCGCCCCCCGCTCGCCGCGCCCCCCTCGCCCCCCCTCGCCCGCGCGCACTACGGCATCGCGACCGCTAACGTGCTGCCACTCGCTCTCGGACCGTCCCGCGGAATAGTCGCTCTCCTCCAACTCTACCTCGCTCAGTGGAAGTTAACTTTGTTACAAGTTACAACACAACTTTGTTACTCCTCTGTCGTATCGTGCTAGTAGGAAAATCGTAGTGATAAATAAACAGTGCAGCCGGGAATCGAGTATTTTTGTGATCGTTTTCGATTTAATTTTTTGTAACTTTTAAAATAGTAATCGGAGTTGGAATATTCTAATCGGACGCACTTCAGACGTCAGTCACATTTCCCTCGCACTCGACCACGAGACTCGGGCTCGGCGCGAACGCGTTTTCATTTTACTTTCAGCGAAACGAAGAAAGAAGACCGGAAGACTCGAATGTCAGTCGTGTAGGGGGGAGTAATCGACTCGACTTTTTTATCAGTCAGTCTTTTTCTCTCTCCTATATGGCGGGCATGAACTCGGCGGCAGCGAGCGGCCTCATCGGCGGAGGTGGTACATCATGTCCGCAGTGACGTTGGGGATTGCGCAAGCTGTTTTGTAATTCGGCTGCGGAATTCCTAAATTTTCTGCTATGACATGGCGGCAAGTGATGCTGAGAGCTGCGGACGGTCGGCGGGCTGACGAAACCTCCGCGCCGGGAATTGGGCAATCCGCTAGCGGATACCCCCCCCGCCGCCCTCTCCGGCGCCCGCTCGCCTAAATTCGACTCTCGCGCACGACCGCGGCCCGAACAATTACAGTATTAATTTCCGACTGTTCACCGTTATGTCCGCTGCTGCGATTGTATGCTATGCGATTTGAAATATACTGATGTTGCGTTGTGATTATTTAACTCCTTCCGTGCGAGCACGTGGTCCAGTAAATAGCTGGAGTATGTATGGCGCACCCCCGACCCGCCCCTCGCGCGCCGACCAATGGCGTCGCGCGTCTTGCCCTTGAAAACCGACCTACGATGATTCCTGGTCCTTTACAAAAAAAAAAGCTGAGCGAGACCCTCATAATTAATATTTCCGCTGTTGCTACGGGCTCGGGGGTCCGTGATAAGGTTAAAATTGCTGTGCCACCAAATGGCGAATGTTTTCGGCTTACTAACCATTTGTACAACCCATGTCGTATTTCAATGGCAATTTTTATTAACGGTAAAAATTATTAACTACTTACTTTTGAATATTGATATTGCATGGAGGTTTTAACAATTTTCACCCCCTTGTCTCTATAATACACCTTTCTTTCCCTATCTATCTTAGCCCATGCATTTTATTAACTTTAAATTTAAAGCGAAGTTATGTATTATAATGATATAGAAAATAGATATTAATTAAATAATTAAATAAAAACCCCAAGCAATAGTAATAACTATTGCTTGGGGTTTTTTTTTTGCACAATTTTTCGTAAAGTTTATTGTCCAGGAAGCTTTAACATCCCTCCATACATTTTTGTTTCTATAACGAATTGTAAAAAATAGACTGACCTATCCCACATTTCTTCTTGACTAATACCTAAACGACTATCTCACTCACAGTTCACTGACCATGACTCATGAATGTTTAACAAAAATATAGAAACTTAGTTAAAGTAAGTATTAAATTGTTTTGGAAGAATACCAGTTAGCCTCCAACTTTAAGTCACATATACGCATTTTTTACCTTAACATTATTTTTTAACGTTAAAAAATATCACAATATTATGTTATTTAAATAAAAAGAATATTTAAATAACATAAATAATAAATTAATTAAATACAAACTACTCTAATATCTTACACTTATTATTTTCTTATTAGAAAAAAGTAGAGTATGACGTAATAAATTCGAAATAATGCTAATGAAGTATTATGAAGTTGTTAGAAACTGACTAAATGAAGTTAAAATTTTAATTCTAATTTTATCAATTTAAATTAAATCAAGGATTATTGATAACTATGCCTCAGGAAATATATCCAAAAAGTTCTACTTAAGTATAAGAGTTATAGAAAACATTTCTAATTTTTAACCGACTTCAAAAAAAGAGTTTAGGTATCAATTCGACCCGTAAATATAATGAGTAAATAGTATTTAATTATTTTATAAATGCCCAAATAAAATTCCTAGGACTTTCACTTGCATAGCTGTTTTTGAATTATCTCGAAAAGAAAATCCCAATCCCGCGAAAATTACGAGTAGTTATTAAAATATTCCAAAATAGTTTTATTTTTATTTTAGGTGGATGTGGTACTCGTTTTCTGCGTTTTTAGCGCTCTTTTAAAGTGACATGCACTTGAAGCATTGACTTAGTTTATTCAGAAAAAAATAAAACTGAAAATCGATTTTCTTTGTTTGTATGGCCCCCATAATAGTGAGGGCCCTAGAACAAATTTTTTTGTGATTACTAACAAGCTAATTTTTTGTGAGTAAGCTACATTTTGATAAGACAAACAATGTTTTTATTTTCGAAAAATCTCGAAAGTGGTAGCTAACAGAGATAGAAAGGATTTCATACTTTGACTTGATGGTCCAAAAATATGGATTGTTTTATTTGTAGGACAAGGTTACTCTTAAATTATATAACTATTAGCCTACCAATATACAAAGAATCAGCTGGTTAGGGTTCCGTTTTAGGGTACAGTAGTCAGCCAAGTTTGTTGATTACAGAACCCTAATACGGAACCCTAACCAGCTGATTTTTTGTACATTGGTAGGTTAATATGTAGTTATATTATTTAAGAATAATCTTGTCCTACAAATAAAAGAATCCATATTGTAGGACCATCAAGTCAAAGTATGAAATCCTTTCTATCTCTGTTAGCTACCACTTTCGAGATTTTTGGAAAATAAAAATGTTGTTTGTCTTATCAAAATGTAGCTACTCACAAAAAATTTGCTTGTGAGTAATCACAAGAAAAATTGTTCTAGGGCTCCCGTACAGTCATATTCGACTGAAAAAGACTTCATAATCTTTTTATATGTCCTACAAAATATAATATTTGTAGTTAAGTAGGTGGGTAATCTTTCGAATAATCAATAAAAAGACGGTGCCCGATTTTTGGGTCGAAAGAAACACTGGAGTAACAAAATATAATATTTTTAATTATTTCTATAATAATATTAATAATAATAATATTCTTTATTTGTATAAATATGGTACCATAAGGTGTTTATTCTAACAGTGTTTCACATATTTTGTCAATCAATAGATAGGCATTATTAATAAGAGGTAAATTTAGCGACACAGAAACGAAATTTAACGCTGAGTAATAAAAATAACCAAATCATTCTTTTTAATACAAACAATCGACACCATATCGACACCGACGTAATTTTAAAAACATCTTTCAAGCTTACCCGAGAAGCAATAATACATTTTCAGCAGGGTATTAATAAAACAAACTTTAAGTGATAAAAATAATAAACAACCTTAATCTGAAACATCCAGCTTAAAATGGGAAAAGCGCGCTTTAGCTTGTTGGCGGGCTCGGAAAATTTCTCGTGAAATTCAAACGTAATTTAATTTAGCTCTACTTGTTCAAATATTTTCGTTCCGCACAGTGTAGAGTTCAAGTTATAATACTAATGTTACATACAAATCTTGTAAATAATATTGCCGTTTAATTTACCGTTTCAACAAAATTTAACCCGACAATCTGTCACTACTTATTATACTCACCACAGCTTACACTATCATATTGCATGATATTTAAGTTTGCAGCATTAAAGCTTCTCATAATACATTAAGCTTCAGCTTTGTTTACATTAAGGTGTTCCCTCAGCGGGAGCATTCGCGTGTAATGTATTATACATTCGACTTTGAGCATTCCATAGCAAGTTGACTTCACTGTCACGTAGCATTGATATGTTACAAGTTGTATCAATATAATATTACACAAGATGCGCATTGTATTGCTCGGTTCTCCCCTCTCACTGATGTAATGCTCGACTCTGTAACGTTACATTACAAGCGAATGCTCCTGTTGAGGGACCGACCGATATATTTACATCAAAATTATTGAAAATGTTATAGTACCAATAAGAAGTTGATTTACGAAAATTTTATATCTAATCGTTAGCCGACAGCCGTGCTTCAACTCGAATTGATCGGCTTGACTAGTGTTCGCTGGATGGAGATACACGTAAATGGTTGCTCTGAATTCCGACCAATACCGAACAATACTGGTTACATTTTAATTAATAATCTGTCAGAAGACTTGGCCAGCCAGCTGATTAAAATATTCACCAATTGACTTGGGCCTTACCATATATTTTTATCATAGACCTTTAATTTATAGAACTGTTCCATGTACCTACAGCACGTAAAATTGTATCAAATATTTAACATCACTTGGTTTGGACCAAACTAATAACACTTAAATTTCACATAAGTGTTATTGAGTATTCGAATAGAAGTGCAAGAATGCTGAGATGGTATCTCGATAATCGAAAAATACAATTGGAGACAAACTGGTATTTTTCGACTTTGCTGCTCTAGAATATTATGATAGCCCTCGAAAATAAAAGGGGACAAGCTATTGCATATCATTCATCAACTTATACACGTACACAAATTGTAGTAGGGGGGGTGAGGTTTTTTTTGTTACGGAATTTCTTAATGATCTTAATGATTCGGTGACTCGTTTGCCCCTAATTTTATAAAAAAATATTAAAAAATGTAAGATTTAACCTTAGTGTATAGTAATGATAGTAGTTGGTTGTATCTTAAAAAATGTATATTGTATATCTTATAACCGACTGCCGACTCGGCGCCTGTTCTAGGAACCACTTCGAGGGATCATTTTACTGTAGAGACCGACATAGCAACGTAAGCCCTCGTTATAAGACAACAGCTACTCGTGAAAATAATATTATATTAATGCTACTGGTTATTTTATAATCACCCGAGGAGCTAGAGAGCATCTTGAGACCATCCAGTATCTACTATATTATATAAATACTAGCTGTCCCGGCAAACGTTGCTTTGCCATAAATCATAATATTATAAAGTATTTCGCCCATATTATTTTATTGAAGTGACTAAATAAGTATGTCACCATGGCAACGTCGATCGCTATCCCGTCACACGAACAATGGTCGCCGTCAGTCTCAGGTTGTAATAATTTACTATTATTTATTCAACAAATGCACTTATCAATATATAAAGTACCCAGTAGCCGATTCTCAGACCTACTGAATATGCATATAAAATTTGGTAAAAATCAGTAAAGCCGTTTCGGAGGAGTTCGTGGACTAACATTGTGACACGAGAATTTTATATATAAGATAAGATTTATATAAAGGGCGTTAATAAAATGTCTAAAAAGTTTTTGGCGATATTTTGACCCATAATATACATCCCGAGATTCGCTACCTAAAAGCGTCACTTCACGTTGACCATGTTGGGTAACTATAATGATTGTAAAATGGTTAATGTTATGATAATAATTAAATATAGGTTGCACAATCGATTATGTCAAACATGGACGACTATCATACCCCTATAATGTTTATCATGGCTATAAGATTACATACTCGTATAATAACTGATGATATTATAATGTCTCACGAACTTTATGAAAGAACATTACTTAAAACTCAGGTGGTAAGAAACGTTTAGCAATAGGAAAAATTTAAGGAACATAGGAGTAGGGTACTTTTGGTCACATAATATATGCTTTTGGAGGCGGATGCAATGTAAGTAATTTCGTCGTACGCAGGTGGAGAAATTTTGCCAGCTGAGTTTTAACAACCGATAAAGATACATAAAATGTACATTAGCCTAGTTTGGAGCACCTGGCTAGGGTTATAGGCGACCTAGAGTGGGGTTAGGAACTAATATTTAGGACATCCGACATGACAGCTGTTTTTTGGTATAATTTCCCACCTGGCCCGCTGGTAAGCTGCAAAAATCATTAAAATATTGATTGAACATTGGCGTCGCTTAGCTTCGCGCTAGCGATAGAACCGATCATTATTGAATATTTAAAATTCAATACATCGGGAAGGAAAATGTAAAGTTGGAACACTTAAATAGGTATTATTTATTAAATATTTAAGTAGCTACACTAGCTAGTGTTGTTACTATCGATCGTTTAATTGGTGGTTCCGGTCGTTATTGTGTGTTGTGAATACTCACAGAAGTCACAGAGTGTAAGACTGGTTTCACAGATGTAGGGTGGCTCGGACAGGAGTCAGGAGTCAGGATCAAAGCGGGTCGCACAAGGGAACTTACTATAATATGTAATAATAATTCATCAGACATGAGATCATGCGTCACAGAATAAGCCATGAAGAATTTAAGATAAAGTATAATCACAGAATACATAATTAGTACCTTATGGTATAATAGTATATTCGGCGTGAATGAATGAATGAATGAAATGAAAACACATTATTGCACCAAAACAAACATGACTTACAAAACTTAGTTACTAAGAGTAAAAGTACAAAAGGCAGCCTTATCGCTACAAGTGATTTCTTCCAGACAACGTGTAAGGGTCAATTCAGACCGCAACGCGACGCGTAGATGCATTTCTTAATTAGTATGTATTTACTCTTCTTACCCACAATTTGCCATTTGACAGATTCGCAAGACGTGTCACGCAATTGAAATCTGACAAATCCATACAAAAGGTCGCGTCGCGCCTCGCCTCGCCACGTCACGTTGCGGTAAAAGTGATGGGTGGTAAAAAGTGAAGTTAACTCATAATAATACTACAACATTATGTATATGGTTTTTATAATAATAATAAATAAAGCCTGGTTTAATCTACAGTGGTCAGTGTTCAAAATATTAGCTGTTGAATTAATTGAAAACACTAATTTGACTACCTAATTCAATTTAAACACGAATATATCCAAATTGCATTCCTGAAATTCTCGCCAATATAGATAATCCTAAAATAATTAGATGATTCCAGGTAAAAGCTCATCTAATTTCCAGTAGATCGGAGCAAACGAGCCACATGCATGCGTCTGATCGGTTCGGCGCGCGACTGTAACGTATAAGTTTAGTTTAGATTGCCTTTCAGTGACACCCAATCAGTGTTCACATAAAACAAATAAATTACTTAAGGAAGTCCCTGTAAATGTAACTTAAAGAATTAATAATATCAAGGTGTATAATATTTTGATCAAATTTTCATTGTTTAAATAATAAACTACAACCTGGATACAATTGTGTAGGTTTAAATATGAAGGTGAAGTCAGGCTTTCGCTAGCAAAGTCGAGTAGCCCGTATGCAAGCACTTACATTGTTCCTGGAAAAGTGTTTTTTCAGAACACTTTGAATCAGGTACAAACGTACATAACCCTCCCGGCAGTCGGGTAAAAAGGGATGTACCCTGAAGCTATTTTTGTTCGATTGTTACCTATATCACTCGCTAATTAAATTCCAATTAGTTCGTGTTTTTTTTTAATAATAATAATAAAATAATAAAATCCTTTATTAGAAGTATTCAAAAAAACTTATTCTAATAACACGCCAAACCACATAGCGGTATGTCGGCGGGCTTCACGCTCTTTACTTTAATAATTCTATATAATAGGTATAATATATAATTCTAAGTATATATAACTAGTATTGAAATGTGACAGCTAAGTAAGTACCTATTGATTTATTATTTGAAATTAGCTGCAAATAATAATGGCGCTTATTAAATATTTGCCCTAATTAAATTAAAGATCTAATGAAAGATTGTCAGAATAATAATTAAAATTGATAGTAGGCGTTGCATCGCCTCGGAAAGCTGTTTTTATTGTTTATGCAAAGTATTTCATAGCCAATCCAGGGTTCTCACAATGCGCGTTAGCAAAGCGCGCGCTTCAAAACGCCCATTGTGTACCTGCTCTTAAATTAAGTCAAAAAAATTATAGTCATACATCATGGGAGTACCCAAAGAGTCTATGTTGCGAGTTTGCATGTTTTTACGATATTTTTACGTGATAGCCCTGCGGAGAGTCACATTATTTTCTGACAAAAATGTCTTCATCAGCAGATCTTATACGTACCAACTACACTGCAGAAGATCGTTAATTGGGATATTGATCTTGGAGCCTTTTTAAAATATCAGAGTCATTATTTCACTGATGTTTTTATTTTTAAAAGAATAAGAAAAAAATAGACAACTAGCCTATTGCTTTACCACACACGACACACCTATTTTCTTTTGTAATTAAAATCGGAATCTATTGCTTTCTGATTTTGATTCTCTATGATCAGATGGATTAATCGTATCTGACGAATAATCCTCTAATTCGGTATCCGACATGCGGCATTCATGACGGGAAAGTTCGTGAGGCAGACAGCCTGTGGACAAATGTGAGTCCACACTCCACAGTACCATTGTCAAAGTTGTGCAGCTGGCTCAAACTGACAGAGAGGAGGTTATTACGTGTGGAAAGTGGTGACAAACTCGAAACATCCACGGTGGGGGAACAGGATCCAGCCTGTTACCAACGAAATGTACCTTAGAAGTTAGACACCCGAGCGCTTAGTTAATTTATAAATTCGCTAGTTTTATAACGAAGTTTGATGTCCAAATGTATGCGATTTTACATAACGCATTCGCGCCAGCGATGCGTTATGTCTAACGGCTAACCCTTTTGATGAAATTTTGTATACTGTGAGAATATTTTTTATATGCCGATTTTAATCCGAAAAAGTACAGTTTTCACGCGATAAAATATCCCGTGTGCAATATTTTATAACTCATTTTAAAATATTCCATTCATTTTTATCTGCTATTTATTCTAATGGATATCAATGTCTAATGTATACGTAATGCCGATTTTAATCCGAAAAAGTACAGTTTTCACGCGATAAAATATCTCGTGTGCAATATTTTATAACTCATTTTAAAATATTCCATTCATTTTTATCTGCTATTTATTCTAATGGATATTAATCTCTAATGTATACGTAATGCCGATTTTAATCCGAAAAAGTACAGTTTTCACGCGATAAAATATCTCGTGTGCAATATTTTATAACTCATTTTAAAATAAGCCATTCATTTTTATCTGCTATTTATTCTAATGGATATCAATCTCTAATGTATACGTAATGCCGATTTTAATCCGAAAAAGTACAGTTTTCACGCGATAAAATATCCCGTGTGCAATATTTTATAACTCATTTTAAAATATTCCATTCATTTTTATCTGCTATTTATTCTAATGGATATCAATGTCTAATGTATACGTAATGCCGATTTTAATCCGAAAAAGTACAGTTTTCACGCGATAAAATATCCCGTGTGCAATATTTTATAACTCATTTTAAAATATTCCATTCATTTTTATCTGCTATTTATTCTAATGGATATCAATCTCTAATGTATACGTAATGCCGATTTTAATCCGAAAAAGTACAGTTTTCACGCGATAAAATATCTCGTGTGCAATATTTTATAACTCATTTTAAAATATTCCATTCATTTTTATCTGCTATTTATTCTAATGGATATCAATCTCTAATGTATACGTAATGCCGATTTTAATCCGAAAAAGTACAGTTTTCACGCGATAAAATATCTCGTGTGCAATATTTTATAACTCATTTTAAAATATTCCATTCATTTTTATCTGCTATTTATTCTAATGGATATTAATCTCTAATGTATACGTAATGCCGATTTTAATCCGAAAAAGTACAGTTTTCACGCGATAAAATATCCCGTGTGCAATATTTTATAACTCATTTTAAAATATTCCATTCATTTTTATCTGCTATTTATTCTAATGGATATCAATGTCTAATGTATACGTAATGGGTGCACTACAGTTGGAGGTTGCGGCCGAGTGGAAGAACTGATGCTGCCCCAAACTCACAGGAAAATGAATAATCGAAATGCAAACCTCCACCAGCCTCCATTCGTGTGAAATTCAAGTATAATATGACTTTATTAATGGAATAAAAGTTCAATTTCATCGAGTGGAGAGTAAACGATTTTTATATAAGGGGGCGTCCACAAATTACGTGAGGTGTTTAGGGGGGGGAGGGGGTCGAGTCAAATCTCATCTAATCTCACGTTGGGGAGAGGGAGGGGGGGGGGGTCTCGGCAAATCTCACGTAATTTTTTTCTCAACAAAATAATACTATTTTGGTCCATTTCATCTAGGTTGTACCTCTATGGTTGTACGTATGCTTAAGGCCGTCCCCCGAGCAAACGATCTTGGCCATACATTTGCCGCGTTGCCGAGATCGCGCCAAAATCCTATTTTTTTTACTTATCTTAGTTCAAAATTATCCTAAAAAAATTGAAACGGGGAATATTATGTAGTTTATGATATTGTCGATCTATTGGCGTGAGTTTCAAATAAAAGTAATTTGTAAATCCTAAGGAGATGCTGAATGTATGCTTGAATTTTAATAAATTGGTTTTACTTTGGAAGCTGATATCATGAGTATAATAAACAAAAATAGAAAATTTAAAACGGGGAAAGGAATGTTGATATACTGAAGATTATTACTGTATTTTTAATATAATTTTGTAGCTTACAAATTATGAGTTTATAAGGCTTTAAATACCGTAAATTACGGAATCTCCGTAAGGAATGCCCTTAAGATTTAATCGTTACACGATTAAGATCATTCACAAATTCGTTCGACAGAAAATCTACTGACTGTCAAACCAAACCCACATTTTGTAAAATCTCACGTGAGATTTGGGACGGGGGAGGGTTGAATAAAATCTCACGAAATCTCACCAGGGGGGAGGGGGGGTCAAAAAATTAAAAAAAAACACCTCACGTAATTTGTGGACGCCCCCCTAAATAAAGCGTTCATCGGGTAGTTTTATTAACACTCGTTTTAAATAGGAGATCGGGAATTGATTTAGGGTCAGTTCACACAGATAAGGGCACCGCAGGCTTGCAGCTATGTAATTTAGTATTATAATTACATATTATAATAGCGGCAAAAAAACTAAATATCAATCGTCCATGTTTATGGTGCTAGTTGACTAGTTGTCTTTCTTTTCTATAGAGACTAATTAAAAAAGGGATCTAAATAATTCTCTCACTCTACATTCTTATTCATTTTCTACTAAGTTTTTCAGTACAAAATTTGGGCCACAAGTATAATGCGTGAACATACATTATAATTTATACCGCGACGTGAGGTGGTGTGAGGGTATTACCTAATATAGAAAATATTTACCAAAACAAACATACATGACAGGTCCTCCGCATACCAGAGAATATAGAGCACGGACTGTACAGAAAGGCCACAAACGAACAATATAATATTAACATCACTTTGTACCTTTGTACACGCCCACAACTCTGTTGAGCCAAAATTCGCGGCAACCGTACAGTTTTCCGGTGTCCAGCATTAAACATGTGAACTAGGTCGCGTGCACGATCAGCTCATTCCTACACTACATAATTTAACCTACTCTAAATAAAATGATGAATAGCATATTTTGTACATATTATGTGTGTTGTGTTAAGGAAATTTGTATAATATTAGTGTGTGTGAAGGTGAACAAGTATATATTGTGAGAATTGATAATAATTTAAATCAGATATCACCTTCTTGTTGTGTCTCATTCATCTCCCATTTCCCCCCCTTAAACACTCGTCCAGGGCAACTCTCTGGAAGTATTCCTACCGATTTCCAAATCCAAACCGACAACCTCTCACTGTGGCCAAGACACCTTTAGCCTAACCACAGTCACCTGAGCCTGGGTGATTGACAGTGAGAAAAACATTTATTTCCTTTCAACTTATCTATATCTATACATATTATAAAACAAAGTCGCTTTTTTCCCTCATGTCCCTTTGTTCCCTTTAATCTTTAAAACTACGCAACGGATTGTGATGATTATTTCAGTGTTAGATAGCCCATTTATCGAGGATGGTTATAGGCTATATTTTATCACGTTAAGACTAATAGTAGCGAAGAAATAGAGGAAAATGTGGAAAAAACGGGGAAAATTATTTGAAAGGGCTAACTTAAACGCGCTAATCTCAGGAACAACTAGTTCGATTTGAAAAATTCTTTCAGTGTTAGATAGCCCATTTATTGAGGAACGCTATAGGCTATATTTTATCACGCTATGACTAATAGGAGAATGTGGAAAAAACGGGGGAAATTATTTGAAAGGGCTTATCTCGCGAACTACTGGAGCAATTTTTATGTTATTTGGCACAGATAAGAAGTAGACTACGTGAAGGATCATAGGCTATCGATTTTAATCATTTTTTCAGTGGTTATAATATATTCGCTAGTATTTATATATTACAAACCTATGCAGTAGGGCATTAGGGTGGTAGGCGTTAGGAATCCTAGTGCTAGGGTACAGCTCTCCCAAATAGTAACGTAAAACCTTATCCTGGGTTTTACACCCGGGATAAAAAGTGTCCTATGTCCTTTCTAAGGACTCAAAGTATCAAACTTCAGCCATACCAAATTTCAGCAAAATCAGTTCAGCGGTTTGAGCGTGAAGAAGTAGCAGACAGACGGATAGACACACTTTCGCGTTTATAATATTATGAGTTTGGATCTCTTCTTATTTTTTTTTTCAGAATCACTAGAGAAACACTACTATGCAAAATTTTTTTTTAAATCCGGTCAGTAGTTTTGCGTGCAAAACATTCAACAACCTGTAACTTGAGTACCACTCAAGGACTCACTCGACTAATAAGACTCGATCGGTACAAAGGGTACCGAGTAGGAAGTGGAGCACCACTTTCTTCTGTACTTACTATAATTATTTAAAACTCTTTGTAGCTCGTACAAAATAACCTCTCTGTATTCACACCACATCTATGTGTAATATCCGATGTCGCTTACAAGCTCGTCGTTATAACATTCAGGTCATTTATATTACTACTGGCTTCCCACGGGCTCACACGGGTTATGAATGCATGAAATACCTGAACTTTTCTCATAATAAAATAGGTCAAAATAGTTAACATTAAGGGGGCGACTAACCCAAAATATTGATTTTATAATTCATTTTTATACTTGAAAATAAGCCCCGAATTATTTAATTTTCTTAAATTAGATACTATATTATATTTTCGAGAATTCAATCTGAGCAAAAACACGATATCTTAAAATTTTCTCCATACAAAAAAATCACAAACTTGTTACTTGCATCTAATTTTCACGAATTTTTCAATTCTTGCCATAACCGTGCATTGAACTTAGTTAATATTTTAACACATTGTATAAAATTCTATCATTGAGAAACCGACCTAGCAGATTTTTAAAATGTTGTATATTTATCGAGTTATTGAGATAAAACTAATTTGACGATGAATCCGCGTCGTCCTTGTTCACCTGTCATATGAAAGACGGGCGTGAGTGTGAAGAGAGAAGAACGATGTTTGATTTTTTTGGGTTAGTCGCCCTCTTAACACATGATTTAGTTATCAAAGAGCAAAAACTATATTATTGCAAAAATAAACTTTTATTTTTAAAACTTGAAAAGTGTTAAAATTAACATTTTTCCAATCTACCTGAATAGAACTATAAAAATCCTAAAATATTCGAGGTAGGTGGTGTAACGAAGTGATGATAGTTAATATTTCTCGGTTATAAGAACTGAAAAGGAAACCACTTCTAACTTATGAACTGATGCGTATGGTAATAATTTGACTTTGGGCTGAGTGGTTCATTTCTTAAGAGTTGTTGATTCACATTAATACAATGATAGCACTAACATAAGCATGTTTCAATACAGTCCAGCATCCAGTAGCTGGCGCCGGCTATTGCACCAATGTAAACCAACACTAATACACTTGCACAGAGGTTTACAAACACATTTGTTAGGCCATGTTGCTCCGTTGCGGTGCGTCGTAGTATGTACCATTGAGGAAATTAATTTCTAGGCAGTTGACAGACCATCGTCATTTGGTCGCATCATGTCAATTTAATATTAATAATATTGTGAAATTTTATGATCTGTCGGCTGGATTTGACGTAACGCGACCAAACTACGTATAGTTAGGGTTAGGGAGCTGGTGAGCATTTAGGTATATGATTTGCACAAGTTTCACATCGAGGTAGATTGCAGTTTACGTCATTACGAATTGATTTGATCCAGTCAATTAAGGTCCTACGTCGCTGCGTTTTCGCGTTACAGCCGATTGAAGTTGCTTAAAAAGGGGGATATTAAATCATTTGCACATGTATTCTGGGGTTCATGGTCACAAACAGCTTGGAAACGAAGAAAATCGAAGAGGCAGACATTCAGGGCTCTGCATTATTGTGGGGCGGAGTTGTAAAAATGTTTAAAAAAAAAGCTCTAATCTAATCTAATTACTTATAATTTGCACATTGCGCCCATTCGATTCATTATGACTCCGTGGATATGAAAAAACATTTGGCAGACATTTTGCTCACTGATTTTAAATGTATAACTGTTTGAAATTCACGGAATCAAGGGGAAGCGGGTATTGCATGGGATTATTGTCATTATTTGTAGTCTATTGTTATTATTTAGTTTGATATTATTCGCTGAAGTCGCGGCGGTTCAACTTCTTCTGAAGCTGAAATCTATGGAATCACATTATTTTATACACCATATACATTCAAGTACACAATACGGAAAAGGTCGGAACTGAGTTAGGTATACCGTTCTCACACATATCTCCAAGTAAAAGCGAGACACTACGAAAGGAAATGTGGAGAAATTTCATACCTGCGGAGACGTAGTTAACAGCTACCTGTTAGCCGAATATTTCTGACGCGTGTTTAAAATTGAATTTTGTACTTCTAGCTTGGCGCGAGCGTCAGGTTGAAAAAAAAAATTCAAATTGATTTGAATTTTGATATATCAGATAATTTGAAATATCAGAGGCCTGAACGTCTGCCTCATCGAGTTTCTTGGTTTTCATGATAAATTCAAACATAAATCCATAGAGGCAGACATGTGCGCATAATATAGCACTTTTTTTTTTATTTTTTACATTTTTGAAACGATGTCAATAGCGAACGCAGAGGCAACATGCTGGCAGACTATTTTTCCGTGGTCCTTCTCATTGTTATTATTCGAACAATTTCAATCTGCCAAGTGTGCACTTCATATAGAGTTTTTTAAATCATAAAAGAAAACTTAAAAAAATTGAAAACTACAAACGTCAGAGCCCTGGATGTCTGTCTACGAATTTTTGTGTTTACAGGATGACTATGATCATCAGCCCCACAGGCAGACATGTGCATATAATATCACCCACCTTTTTTTTCAACATTTTTGAAACGCTGTAAATTGACAACGCAGCGCCACCATGGTGGCAGACGAGGTTCTTGTTGTTTCTTAGGGTATAATTATCCCTATTAATAACGTCTGCCATGTGTGCTGATCATATAGAAATTTTGCTCGCCAGCTCCCTAACTAGTAGGTCCACCATCTGTCTAGGAATCAACTCCCCTGATAGTACTATCGTACGTTACGTTCCTTACGTCAACGTACTTTATTAATTATACGTTCAGTGAAATTAATTAATTCATTCAGGGATTACGGCGGTGCCGTCACCGACGGCCAACAACATTACGTAGCTCGTAGTCACGTGTTGTTGGGTTGTGTCAAGTTCAGTCGACAGATTACGACATTTTTGTTTGTTGAACTTTTTTGTTTCTTTAGGTTTTACAAGTTTCCTATTAATTTTAATGTCGTATAACTACGGGAGTAATGTCATACTTAAAAAAATTAACAAAACGAACTACAGGCATTCCAATATTCAATGCCACCGAAATAAAACCGTTATAGACTATATAGTACTTAAGTTCCCTGGGATATTTTCATTTGCTTACTATCGAGGTAATTTTCCGCGAGTAGTTTAATTTTGATAAGACGCCCAACAATTTCCTGTGCAAAAAATCTCGAAAGTGGCTAGCAGAGGTAGAAAGGATAAAAGATTTCGATTTGAAGACCCTACAAATATTTATTACTAGATGATGCCCGCAACTCCGTTGCGCCAAAACTCGTTTATCGCGTGGGAACCGTACATTTTCCGGGATAAAAAGTATCCTATGTCCTTTCCCGGGACCCAAAGTATCTCCATACCAAATTTAAGCCAAATCGGTTCAGAGGTTCGGGCGTGAAGAGGTAACAGACAGACAGACAGACAGACAGACAGACAGACAGACAGACACACTTTCGCATTTATAATATTAAGTATATAAGTATATGGATGGACTAACAGGTTGGTTTTATGCTGCAGTGTCACCGTCTTGTATTATAACTCTATAGACGTACGCCGATGCAATGCAGATGTTGCATATTATACACGCACCGTAGCATTATGGCCTCACTATTAGGACAGGCTCAGGTAGCTCGAGGGCCGGACGTCCTGAAATAGGAGGCCTAGGGCTAGCGGATAGCGAGAATACATCATATCATCTCACACACTGACGAGGACTTCTCACTTCTGCATCATAAATAGATATTATGGAATGTAACTTTAAGGATAATAATAAATACAAGACGTGAGTGGAAGATTAAGATAAATTACAAATAACGTGAAAAAACTTTTGGTTTTTTTGCTTCAATGGAGGCTTTATGGCCGGAAAAATTATTTGAAATAGAAAAACTGTGGAATAAACGTGTAGCCAGATATATTAGCTAGGTTATGAAGTAGACTAGTTAGAAGTTTTATGAGAGAAAATGAGTTATTGTCCGTGTGTTATGAAACGTTACTTATTCGATTCTTTCACACACGAAGCGCAGCAGCTACATTTCTCCTTATGAAAAAAGAGTATTTTTTTCCCGCTTTCAACCTTAGAAAATATTTCATTAGAAATGAAAAAAAAAATAATAATAATAATAATAAAAAATAAAAATATAAAAAAAAATAATAAATGAAAAAAAAGTAATGTTAGTGCATTTTAATTCAAAGAAATTACATACGATATCCTCATTATTATCGATAGATATTGTATATGTATCAAATAAATATTGGTCAATGTTCGCAGACAAAAGTCTACTTCTACTAAATAAGACGTATCTTAGGTAGACTTTTCTATTTTCATATTTAAAATAGTAAGTACGTTACTAACCAGGACGTATTCGGTAATCACTGAGTAGTCTATTTTGGGGCACATTCATACTTAATTGATGACTTTTCCTGAATTTAGATTGGTTACTACACTATTTCCTGAGACCGTTAAGCCTTAAAGTCTCCCGCAAACGATCAAACATCAAACACGTCAAGCACGTCAAACACGTAGTTTGTATGTATTTGATATGTTTGACGTGTTTGATGTTTGATCGTTTGCGGGAGACTTAAGACCGTTAAAGTCTCCCGCAAACGATCAAACATCAAACCGTCAAACACGTCAAAACACGTAGTAAATCCAATTTTTCTTCAAACGCGTCAAGCACGTCAAACACGTAGTTTATATGGTGTTTGACGTGTTTGATGTTTGATCGTTTGCGGGGCACTTAAGACTGTAATACCAATAATTATTACATTTTTAGCTCTATGCTCATTTTCCTGACGATAAGAAATGTTTAACACCTTTTTTCAGGAGATCAAAATAAATGGATGAAAGTGATAAAGGTGCGGCTAGAATCAGACGTGCGTTTTCCCGAGAGTGTCAAGAATCTAGACGCACCCTTATTATATGTCTGTTGCACAACGCGGTGGTTGCTACATAGTAGAAATCGCAGCGTCTTTTGCGGTGTGACTTAACCCTTATAGAACCTAGGTACTTAACAATGTACCTATGTAATGAACTAATGACAATTTCGAGTCAGTCATAAATTCCGTTAACTATGAAGTATGCTGTTTATTGTTACAGGAAATAAAAGATAAACAAATACTTTGTATAATATAATGAGCGTGGCAAAACGCACCACCCCGGCAAGTATGTTTCCATACTGCTGAGTGTGGATAAGCGTTGGATTGGGTTACAATTCAAAGCTTTGCCACACACCCTATACTCCTTAATTAAAACTATTTTGTACTAAATGTAAAAAAAAAGTGAGGACGACTAATTATAATAATAGTGCTACTATTTAAAATATTAAAAAACTTATAAGAAAAAACTATGGGACAACACAATGGCATATATCAAGCTTCTATTTGAATCAAAAATAGTAATTAATATTATTTTTAACAAAAAATTAAAACCGACTTCCAGGGTAAAAACAATTACACATTATAATTACTTACCAAAAAAGTATGAAATAATTCTTACTGTTTAATAGTGCCTTATTGCAGAATTCTCCTAAACCTCTACCATTTCTGTACACAATCTTCATTGTTTTGAAGTAGGTACCAGCTAAGAATGGTGAGTTCTTTGACAAAATATTTTTAATTTTTAAGACTGGTACCGACTTCAAAATTATGAAGATTGTGTACAGAAATAGTAGAGGTTTAGGAGAATTCTGCAATAACGCACTATTAAACAGTAAGAATTATTTCATACTTTTTTGTTAATAAATTTGTATCTATAAGGAATCCGGAGTTCTTTTAGCACCTTCAGAATCGAGGTATATCTTAGTACAAAATTTTGCTTTTTGGTAGCATATGCTTAGGCTACTTCTCATAAAACCGAAATCACCATATCTTTCCATATACATTTTGAGGAGTTCCCTCGATTTCTTATGGATCTCATCATCAGGTCGAAATAATAAAAGAATTTTCAAAATAGCTTAATTTACCACAGAATAATGTTTAAAGACATCCGTGATCCGTTTTGATCTAAAAATACTATTAAAAATACCAATAATAGGCTCATAATGGGTGTCTGGTGGAATGGTGGTGATGATGATGATGATGATTAATGTAATGAACTTAGTAGTATATGCTTTCAGTTCTTAAAACAACACCGAAACCCCCAAACATGTATCTATAAGGAGTAAGGAGTTCTGTTCACCACCTTCGAACCATAGTATAATTATTATCCTGGTGAAAATCTTGCTTTTTGGTAACATATGCCTGGAATACTTCATATGAAACCAAAAAAAACATATTATGCTTACATTTAAATTTTGAGGAGTCCCCTCGATTACTCATGGATCCCATAATCAGGTCACCACTTTTGTGAACATGGTACTAAATTGGAGTGAAACCTAATACAACAAACAAAAATTTTGAAAATCGGTTCACAAACGGCGGAGTAATCCTTGAACATACATAAAAAAAATCCACAGCCGAACGTACCTCCTCGTTTTTGGAAGTCGGTTAAAAATGGAGTATAACAGAGGTCACAATACAAGGATCTCTCTTGGATAAAAAAGGTGGTAACATCATACAATTAAAAAAAGAAGGTTTTGGAAGGGGGAAGTCACGATCTTCTGATAGATTGACCAGAGGAGGAGGATGGAAGAGAACATACCATAACTTTAAGCGAACTATTCCGCGGTAGAGGTTTTTTTCAACGAAGGATACAATTGACGTACACTGCTCTACTTATTAGTAGTTTAGTTTTACAAAGAACCAAACGACATATTTTTTAAGAACCCAAGTATAGGTCTACCAGAATCTGATGGCAATTTTTGACGGCAGATTTTAAAAAAATATCCTTGATCATTGGATTTATTTTTATATTTGCATGTTTAACACACAGAATCAGCCCCTATTTAGAAAAAAGGATCAAAATGTTTTATTCCAATTACCCCGGTATAGCTACTTATTAGTAGTTTAGTTTTACAAAGAACCAAACGACATATTTTTTAAGAACCTAAGTATAGGTCTACCAGAATCTGATAGCAATTTTTGACAGCAGATTTTAAAAAAATATCCTTGATCATTGGATTTATTTTTATATTTGCATGTTTAACACACAGAATTAGCCCCTATTTAGAAAAAAAGGATCAAAATGTTTTATTCCAATTACCCCGGCATAGCTAGAGTCAATTTAATTTCTCACTTTTTGCCATCAGATTCTGGTAGACCTATAACACTCCTTGTCTTACGGCCTATCTTAGAACGTTTGTGAAGGGTATGATAATGTCAAGTTGTGATTTGGTTATGTTTGAGTTTCGACCTACATTTGACAACTTTCAATGTAAAGTTATGCAAGCGTTTGAATTTTGATAGGCGAAAAGGTGGGAGGCCTACAATAAGGCTTACGTGATTCGAGACAAAATTTTGGTGCTAAACACTGACATAGTATGTACTACGTACGTAGTACTTACTACTTCAGTGGTGCTAAACAATAAAATGTGCTCCTAATATTTTGAAAGTAATAGATGATGTATATATTTAGACTAGTTGACGCCCGCAACTTCGTTGTGCCAAAATTCGTTTATCGCGTGGGAACGGATAAAAAGTATCATATGTCCTTTCTCAAAAGTTGGGACTCAAAGTATATTATTTCAAACATCGTAATCGCTAAAACGGTTTAAGTATATTAAAAAGGTAACGAAAAGTCAGACGTAATATTATTTTATGAGAAAGTGTACGTGTACACTTTCTCATAATAGCCCGGTCTAATTAGACGCAAAAAAATCGTAATCTCGGAATAATTCGCATAGAGCTGAAAATCGGAAGAGACGTTAAATACACCATTACAAATAAAACCTCATAAGTCCCCGGCAATCCTCCTTGTGCAAAAAATTTTATTCAAGGTCAAAGGTATGAAAATGAGGTTTTCCTGTTTTTTTTTCCAAACTGTACATTTTATCACAAAAATAGGTAGGGCAAGAGTGTAGAGCATAGAATTCTCTACAAAAAATATTCAGACACTTTTTTCATGCGACTCAATATTCCTTATAAATTGGTGGGCTTAAAGTTTGGGAAAATCGTATCTATTACTTATATTATAAAGCTAAAGAATTTGTGGAGCTACTGCTTTGAATTGAAAAATTTGTTTTTTGTTGGATAGTCTTATTTAACGAGGAAGACTTGAGCTATAAACATCACGTTGGCACCAATAAGAGCAAAGAAACAGAGGGAAATGGGGGAAAACGGGGAAAATTATTTGATAGAGCTTAACTCACAAACGGCTGAAGCATTTTTTATGTTATTTGGCACAGATATAAAGTAGACTACGAGGAAGGACATAGGCTATTTTGTTTCTCGGGAAAATGTACGGTTTCCGTGAAATACATAATTAACAGGGCGGAGCTTCCGAGGAATTTCTTGTACTCGTACTACAGCAAACGAGGGTTGTTCACAGCCAAACATACTTCTGTGTGACTTATTACCGTTACCAAATCTAAACTTTTCGAGTCGCGAAAAGCAACAGTACGCTTGCAAGTCACTCACAAGTATGTCAGGCCGAGAACATTTAAATTTTTTCAAACAACCCTAGTATGTAGTCCTAGATGTTAAGCGTGGCTCCGCCCGGCCGCGTTAATTATAAATTTCACGCAAGCCGTTAATTTTCCTCAAAAACAAAATAGCCTATATCCCTCCACGTGGCCTATTCTATATCTGTGCCAAATAACATAAACATTGCTTCAGCCGTTTGTGAGATGAGCTCCTTCAAATAATTTTCCCCGTTCTTCCCCATTTTCCTCTGTTTCTTTGCTCCTATTGGTGGCAACGTCATGTTATATAGCTCAAGTCTTCCTCGATAAATAAGACTATCCAACAAAAAACGAATTCTTCAATTCAAAGCAGTAGTTACAAAAATTCTTTAGCTTTATAATATACTAGCGACCCGCCCCGGCGTCGCACGGGTATTAAATATATAGCCACTGAAAAAATTAATTAAATCGATAGCCTATCACGATCCTTCATGTGGTCTACTTCTTATCTGTGCCAAATAACATAAAAATTGCTCCAGTAGTTCGCGAGATAAACCCTTTCAAATAATTTCCCCCGTTTTTTCCACATTCTCCTATTAGCGTAATAAAATATAGCCTATAGCCTTCCTTAATAAATGGGCCATCTAACACTGAAAGAATTTTTCAAATCGGACCATTAGTTCCTGAGATTAGCGCGTTCAAGTTAGCCCTTTCAAATAATTTTCCCCGTTTTTTCCACATTTTCCTCTATTTCTTCGCTTCTATTAATCTTAGCGTGATAAAATATAGCCTAAAACCTTCCTCGATAAATGGATAGCCCATTTATCGAGGAACTAACTAACTAACACAGAAAGAATCATCAAAATTCGTTGCGTAGTTTTAAAGATTAAAGGGAACAAAGGGACATGAGGGAAAAAAAGGCGACTTTGTTTTATAATAAGTATAGAAGCATTTATATGATATGTATCAGGAATGGTAAGTCGTATGAAAAAAGTGTCTGAATATTTTTTATAGAGAATTCTATTATCTGCACTCTTGCCCTACCTATTTTTGTGATAAAATTTACAGTTTGGAAAAAAAAACAGGAAAACCTCATTTTCATACCTTTGACCTTGAATAAAATTTTTTGCACAAGGAGGATTGCCGGGGACTTATGAGGTTTTATTTGTAATGGTGTATTTAACGTCTCTTCCGATTTTCAGCTCTATGCGAATTATACCGAGGTCGAATGTTTAATTTTCCCGGAGTATAAAATAATATTGAAGTTTATTTAAAACCTATATTTTAAGGCAGCGGTCGGCAACACGCGGCCCGCGGGCCGCATGTGGCCCGCGAACGTCTTACTTGCGGCCCGTGAATGTTTTGTGAATAAGTTATGTGTATCAAAAACAATGTTTTCTAATACTGCCAGTAGTTATCGCCACTTAAGTACGTATCTGTTTGTGCCATCTATACTTATAAAATTACATGTCCTGACTGACTGACTGACTGATTGACTGACTGACTGACTGACTGACTGACTGACTGATTGATTCATCATCGCTGAGCAAAAACTGTTAAAGTAACAGCCACGAAATTTGGTGAGTAGGGTTGTTTTATTAAGTAGACACCCACTAAGGAAGGAATTTTGAAAATTTTACCCCGAAGGGGGTGAAATAGGGGTTGAAAGTTTGAATGAAAGTCCGTCATTTCTTGAGTTAGAAACATGAAATTTTGTTTTTGGGTTACTGATTAAAATTAATGGATATGTATTTAAACGTTTTTGGAAATTCTACCCCCAAGGGGGTGAAATCGGGGTTGAAAGTTTGAATGAAAGTCCGTTATTTCTTAAGTTAGAAACTTGAAATTTTACGTTTGGGCTACTGATTAAAAATGATTGGATACGTGTTTAAGCGTTTTTGGAAATTCTACCCCCAAGGGGGTGAAATAGGGGTTGAAAATTTAAATGAAAGTCCGTCATTTCTTAAGTTATAAACATGAAAGTTTATTTTTGGACTGCTGATTAAAAATGAATGGATAGGTATTTAAGTGTTTTTTTAAATTCTACCCCCAAGGGGTTGAAATTAGGGTTGAAAGTTTGAATGAAAGTCCGTCATTTCTTGAGTTAGAAACATGAAAGTTTATTGACGTTTGCGTTTGACGTTTGTTTAAATAGGGTCCCGTTTTTACCCTTTGTATAAGGACCACAAAAAGGGGAAAACTATCCATCTTTGTTATTTTACTATGTTAACGCGGACGAAGTCGCGGGCAACAGCTAGTTTTTAATAAAAACTTATTTCCTTTCAATATTTGTAGGTATATTGAGCTTCAAGGGTTAATACGAGTATGAGGTCTGCGGCCCGCCTTTAGTTTATTTTGCCACCTTGTGGCCCTTGCCTGCCAAACGGTTGCCGACCGCTGTTTTCTATACTTATAAAATTACATGTCCTGACTGACTGACTGACTCACGGATTCATCATCGCTGAGCAAAAACTGTTAAAGTTACAGCCACGAAATTTGGTAAGTAGGGTTGTTTTATTAAGTAGACACCCACTAAGGAAGGAATTTAAAAAATTTAACCCGAAGGGGGTGAAATAGGGGTTGAAAGTTTGAATGAAAGTCCGTCATTTCTTGAGTTAGAAACATGAAACTTTATTTTTGGTTACTGATAAAAAATGAATGAATACATATTTAAGCGTTTTTGGAAATTCTACCCCCAAGGGGGTGAAATTGGGGTTGAAAGTTTGAATGAAAGTCCGTTATTTCTTAAGTTAGAAACTTGAAATTTTATGTTTGGGCTACTGATTTAAAATGATTGGATATGTGCTTAAGCGTTTTTGGAAATTCTACCCCCAAGGGGGTGAAATGGGGTTTGAAAGTTTAAATGAAAGTCCGTCATTTCTAAAGTTAGAAACATGAAAGTTTATTTTTGGACTGCTGATTAAAAATGAATGGATAGGTATTTAAGCGTTTTTAGAAATTCTACCCCCGAGAGGCTGAAATAGGGGTTGAAAGTTTGAATGAAAGTCTGTCATTTCTTGAGTTAGAAACATGAAACTTTATTTTTGTGTTACTGATTAAAAATGAATGGATACGTCTTTAAACGTTTCTGGCAATTCTACCCCCAAGGGGGTGAAATTGGGTTAGAAAGTTTCAATGAAAGTCCGCCATTTCTTGAGTTAGAAACATGAAAGTTTATTGACGTTTGCGTTTGACGTTTGCTTAAATAGGGTCCCGTTTTTACCCTTTGTATAAGGAACCACAAAAAGGGGAAAACTATCCATCTTTGTTATTATACTATGTTAACGCGGACGAAGTCACGGGCAACAGCTAGTAAGGTATAAAAATACACACTATAGTCCGCGCGGAACTAGTTGGCCGCGCCTGTGGTATGTGAGCGGTGGGACGGAGAGGCAGGGGCGCTTCGCATAAGAGATTGCAATAGCAAGATGAGTCCGCCGATAAAAAGACAATCAAAGGAAATAATATCTAAAGTGCATACATTTTTTAAAAAACGGAAAGCCGATGTCAATAGCTTAGAACAGTGGTCCCCAACCTTTTTTTCATGCAGGTCACAAACATGTTTTGGTCTTGGTGTCGGTCGCGACTCGCGGGCCGCAACAAAATTTTTTTAGGGTTAAAAAATAACATTCTTCAAAATTAAAGATTTCATATTATATTTAATAATATTATTAATGATATTTAGACTTTACGTTATTTTGCCGGTGGGCGTGAATTTCAAAATTGTTTAACATCACGCGGGCCACACATAAAGTCCCGGCGGGCCGCATGCGGCCCGCGGGCCGCGGGTTGGGGATAGCGGGTTTAGAATATAAAACTGATCAATTGTCTAATGTCTTTAATTTATTCTTTCCAATAATTAAAAAATATTATTGTTCACGATATCGCGAGATTGGTCGTCACTGTCTAATCTCATGTGCATTGCGAGCAGCAAGCAACCCGCCCCCTCACCCCCGTCGGCGCGGCCAACTAGTTCCGCGCGGACTAAAATAGTATTCAGAATGTATGAATATTGATACTGTATACACTGTACAGTATACGGTTTACTCAGTAAATAGACGTATTGCCGTAAGCTAACGTCATTTGCCTGAAATTGGCACAAGTACCGCCTCTACGTAGCTGCTGGGCTCTGGCTGAAAATTGTGTTTGTACAGACTGAAATAAAACCGTTTATTGGGAAAATACACTTTATCAGGTCACCGTTTTCGAAATTCTTAGCTTTAATCGAATTTAATTAAGAGGAAAGTTGTATTATTTCGATAAGTTTTGAAGTGAGTATGTGGTATGATACATTTTGATATTATATTTTTCTCAAATTTCAATATTATATTTATTTATCGCTGCAAAATGTACGGTATCTGATTAAATTTTCTTAGACTAAAGTTAATACTTAGCATTATAATTTTATAAGTGATGTTGTAGATTGAAATGATGTGAAAGAAAATGCACAAGCTAACATTGTATTATTACTTTTTAGGGAAGATACAATTTCTATACTAATTAATGAAATATTAGCAGCTGCATACTATGTATTGCATAATATAAACCGGTTATGTATGTATAATATTATGGACATATTATATAATAATGGACAGTTCCACTTCCGGCGTAAAAACCTAATTAGCTTCATTATGGGGACATTATGGAGATTGGTAAAATTTCATACAAAATGTCACTCACAAAATCTATCCATACTAATTCCAGTCGGTGTGCTTGTCTGTCTTTCTGTTTTTCATTATCTCTGTTTTTCAGTCTGTCAACCTGTTTTGACATGACATTAAATTCCAGAGGCCGTAGCCAAAGTACCTTTCGTCAAAAACGATGACAAAATTCGTTATCAAAATGTATGGGATTTGACATTAGTCTTCGCAAGCGAAATGTCATTTAGCGATGACTTAAGTACCTCGCAAACGATCAAATTGTTTGTCAAATTTTACGTGTTTGTCAAACAGTTTGATAGTATACAGCTTTGTTTGCAGCGTTTGTCAAACAAACTACGTGTTTGACCTGTTCGAAGGCATAGCTTTTGACAAACGTGTTTGAACGTGTTCCGCTGTATTTGCCAAACAAGATCTCATGATCTCAAACCGATTCTAGCTCTAATTGTTTGACAAACTTGTTTGATGCACGTTTGTTCGTCTGCGCTGCTGTTTGATGAAAACGTAAATTACATCAAACATGTTTGTCAAACAAATTTGATCGTTTGTGGGGTACATTATATCAAACCGCATACATTTTGATAACGAATTTCGTAGTCGTTTTTAACGAAAGATATTTTGTCTAGGCCTCTAGGGCCTCTGAATAATTGATTTTGTTTCCATAAAAGGACATGAGATGGTTTTAAAAGCCATGAAAATCTACATTTACTTTACTGTACTACGTACGTCAATTTCGCATTCCTTAGATATTAAAATGGCCCCAAAAACCCTAAGATGGGCCCATTTAACCAAGTTCTTCACTAGATACGCTATTATAATTATTTATCGTGTATTTGAATGTAAATATAAAATATGTCAGTTGAATTTAAAACTGCAACACAATAATAGCATTTTCACGTATCGAGCTTTCAGTGAAAATGAATTTATATAAAGCTTTCCCACAAAAAGGGAAATGTTTCATCTGTCAGCGCCAAAAAAGCCAGGGGCGGATTTACGTCTGCTGCCCCAGGGCGTCGAGGGCGACTGGCGACTAAAGCCCTCTTGACTGTCAATATTTTAACTGTCACGAATGTATTTTAATTGGGAGTACTTTTGAGTATCGTTTAAAGTAGTGTAATCCTCTTTATTGCTATAATAATTGTATGGTCCAAGCTACGAGGCGAGTCGTAAAACGAAATTACTTCATCAGTTTCAAAGAAAAAAGAGAAAATAAATTATTGTTACTGTGCTCTTAATATCGAATAATATTTCGGAGTCTTATTGTAATTTTTAATTACTATGACCAAGCCTTAAAAAGGAATTTGGCATTATTCTATGACACAATAGACATAACTACCAGTAGTTCGACTGCAAAGAGACGGACAGGTTTCAATATCTGTCAAATTCGTCGGGTTTCACTAGTATTATGAACGGAATGTGCCTCGCGCTGGCTGATATAATTTATTTTTAAATATTTAAAATAAAGATTTCAAAATTGGATTCTGACAATTTTAATCGCATGTGCCAAAACACAAACAACAATACGACCAACGGAACACGTCCAGCGAATATGTCATAGTTTTAAATTCGTAGGTAACAAGTTAACAACCCTAGCGACGATTTTCGTCATAATACGTCAAATTTAAAAATTTCAACATCAGTTCTAAGTCGGCATACTCTATAATTCTGTCTACTCTGTCTATGTCTTGACGGCAAAGTCACCTGTTTTAGATTTCTATGGAGATATTTGGTTTGGAAAGTTACTACTGTTTGTCAGTAGTTTTGTCACGGAAAAATTGACGAACGCACGAACGATTTTCGATGCAATCTTCTGGGAAACATACAATTAATACATAGAATCTCAAAAAATATATCTCAAATCAAACGCTATTTAAGGAAATATAAATTCCTCAGGATTCAACTATTGGCTCGGAGCAGGTTTAAAAAAACCGTTACATAATATAGATCACGTTCGACTGGTTTGATGCTGTGTGAGCACACGTTTATTTCCGTGCTATTTACATCCAGTCTGCGCATCGTTATTGTACTGTTAGATCGTTCGCAAACGAGCCACCGACGACAGCGATCGGTCGCCGCTACACAATTTTTGTCGCCATAAAGATTAAGCCAGAGTCGGTTAAATCTACTGAAAATATGAGAATTCTCTCCCAAACGTTGTAGGCTGTAGCTCATTTACTCAACCCAGATCTTGAGAAGCTTCTATCACTCTAAGGACCTATAGAAAAGTCATATTATAATATGAAAGCCACTAAAATAAATTAGCGTACCTACATAAACGTTGCTTTCATATTTTGTTATATTCTAAAGAAGCTTTGAAAGGGGCATAATTTGAGAGCTCGTTAATGTTTTCAAGTGATACCTTAATAGATTCCACTTTGAGGCACTCGAGAGTTGCCTAAACCACTGATTTGTTGCGTTATATCATGAGGTTTTTTGCAATACCAGAAGGAAGTGATCATTATATAAAAACGTGTACCGACCGGTCCGACCAGTAGGGCTGCTTAGAAAGACAGGTGTGGCTAGGATCTGACTCGAAAATTTATCAAGAAACCTAACGTGAAATGCGAAGAGATGCCACGGCCACATAAAGAACCGGCGGTTAATAGAAGAGTGAGTTAGTAGAAGCTGTGGGTTGTTGATTATTATTTATTATACTAATAATTGCAACAAATATACACTTGTATAATTTCTACAAAGGAATTAATTGGACATAAAGGCAGCTATCTTGAACATAAAGAAAGTACAAAACACGGGATGTATAAAAGGAATGAAATAAGAGAGTGAGTGAGATTACCGGAGGCCAGAAGTTGGAAGTTATTCATTATTTAAATAAACTTATTATCAGTACTTATAGTACTTAGTAGTCATGATTACTTTAGTAGTCATAGGTAATTAACAAAATGAGAAGTTTTCCAGGGATAAAATAAGCACTATTTTCTCTTCCAAAAGCTCCTGCAGACGATGCCTAGAAAGTTGCTCTCTCAAAGTTTATAATGTTCATTTTCTGGTCAATTTCATCAAAAACTTCTCTTGAATATCCAACGTCAAGATTGTTCTAGAGACTGGCGTTAAAGTTAGCAAACTTCACAACGGTAAACTTGATGGATCGTCAAAAACTTTATAGAATAAAGCCAGCGTACTTCCACAGTTGGCATAAACTTTTATTGATTGTGAATTTAAACATAAAAAGTCACTGATCAGTGGCCATGATCATAAATAGTTCATTGCATTATATAATGTGTAGTCTATTTGCATCTCTGTAACCCCAACAAATTTGACACTCATTTTGGTCTCAGGAAAAAAATACATGTGGCTTTGATTATATACTACGTGTCAGGGACTGCCGCGGTAAAACTATTGCATAGCATTATTTATCAACTCATGCAATTATAATTCGCATTCGTAGTCGCACGCACGAAAACACCGTGCCGTCTGCCGAACTGAAACAATATTAGACGATGCACTCCTCCTTTTTGAAATTCGGTTATAAATAGTAAATACGTAGTTAGTTTATTAAAAGGAAGTATGATAACATGTAGAGATTAAATACTCTTTATAATATATTATATTACTTTATAAGTTATAGAGGTACGATACTTCGTAGTCTATAACTTAAGTAATCCATACCCAGTACCCATACCAAATTAAGTTTCGGTTCAGTCTAATATAGTTAGTGATCATGAACAAACTCGTCTGTGTGTTCCCAGAATTCCTAATTTAGCGAGCGAATTTGGCCGCACGTTGAGGCACGTCACAAGTAGTCAACTGACTTGGCGGGCGCTTCGCAACGATTAGTCGCAATTTATACATTCCGCAGACAAATTCTATGGAAATTCGGGGTTTTGGGGATACAGAATTTGGGGTTTAAGGATATATAGTATGATTATCTGTGTACACGCTCAGTCGGATCGGTTGATCACTTTGAAGGCTAGCTGTCCATTTTCAAAATAGTTTGTAATGGGTTTGGCGAAGGACATAAGATAATTTTTATTACGGCAGGTATTCGCAGCAACGCTTAGCCATTTCTTATCAGTACACTATGACAGTGTTGGCATGTGCTTTTATTTGTGTATTGAATTTTTAGGGCTTTTGTAGAGATCCACTCTCAAAAGCTACAAAGATAACCTACTTCGAAGATCTCAATTGTATCTTAAGTGACTGTTTTTAATTACTTGTTTATTTGTTATGTTTAGACATTACACAAGGAAAATTAAAATATTAGATTCGTTATCGTAAGAGTGACATTGGGCATATCTTCTATACATAATATAAAACAAAGTCGCTTTTTTCCCTCATGCCCCTTTGTTCCCTTAATCTTTAAAACGACGCAACGGATTTTGAAGATTCTTTCAGTGTTAGATAGCCTATTTATCGAGGAAGGCTATAGGCTATATTTTATTACGCTTAGACTAATAGGAGCGAAGAAATAGAGGAAAATGTGGAAAAAACGGGGAAAATATTTGAAAGGGCTAACTTGAACGCGCTAATCTCAGGAACTACTGGTTCGATTTGAAAAACTATTTCAGTGTTAGATAGCCCATTTATTGAGGAAGGCTATAAGCTATATTTTATCACGCTAAGACTAATAGGAAAATGTGAAAAAATGGGGGAAATTATTTAAAGGGCTTATCTCGCGAACTACTGGAGCAATTTTTATGTTATTTGGCACAGATAAGAAGTAGACACGTGAAGGATCATAGGCTATAGATTTTAATCATTTTTTCAGTGGCTTTATATTTTATATATTTTTATTATTTCAGTTATTTTCATAGTAGAATGTCGTATGGCATCCTCTTATGGGGAAACGCTGCCGACATTAATACGATTTTTGTGCTGCAGAAGCGAGCTATACGTTCAATTTATAAAATGTCAGCTTTTGAATCTCTGAGAGAAAAGTTTAAAGAAATTGGTATTCTAACTGTTGCTTCTCAATACATTTTGGATAATGTATTATATATTAGAAAGAATCTTAGTAAATTTACAACCAAAAGTGACAGTCACGGAAGAAACACTAGAAATAAGTACAAACTAGAAATACCGGTGATCAGACTTAGTAACGTTAGTAAATCTTTAAAAGATCAATGTGTACGCCTTTAAAATAAAATCCCAGAAAACGTTCAAAATCTTTCCATTAATAAATTTAAAAAAGTAGTCCAAGAACTTTTGTGTGCCAAAGCCTATTTAAGGTCAATGATTTCATAAACGACGGCACATCTTGGGAGTAGGATGGCTGCTTGCAAGGCTACTTCTACATTATTTTATGACTTACAATTATGTATGTATGTTGACATTGTATAATTTTAAGTTACAGCATTGTAAACTTTATTTTAAAAGATAATTTTTTTTCTCACTATTTTGGTAAATAAAGTGGGCCCTGTGCGAGTTTCTTACGCCGGTTCTTCTCGCCGGGTTAGTTCCTGAACCGGTGGTAGGCATCATGTAGACTTTCAGAAAATATTTGCAAAAATTTATTCTGAATAAAAAATTTTGAGTTTGCGTTTGAGTTTGAGTTATACCCGTGCGACGCCGGGGCGGGTCGCTAGTTTTCTATATAAGGATCATTTTATAACGTAATAATGGAGAAGGTAGTGAAATATTTTAATGAAAGTCTGAAGGGCATTCTCACGGCGTGCCTCGCGCCGTACCGTCCTCGCTCCTCAACTCTCGACTCATTTCTCAAGATCCTCACTTTATACTCTCAGCTCATCCTCTTCAACATCATTCAATTATTTAGATACAATTATGTAGTTTCTCTTTCTTAAAAATTATTATTATTGTTCAGTCAAATTAGGTTTAACAACTAATAAGACTTAGTATAAGTATTATTATAATATATTATATAGTTATAAAGAAATACATTTTTTTGTTTTTTATGTGTTTTTAAAAGTAATTAAGTGCAAGGACATAATTGCTTGTGTTATTGAAGTGATTCTTCACACTGACGATAATATCCACCAATTAAACCGAAAATTAAACGTTTAAACTTTAAACATCATCTTTTTAAGTCGGATAAAAATATTATGCTGAAAGTTTAAAGAGTTATCACTTATCAGTAAGCTAGCCAGGAAAAGGCCTTAAAGAAACTAAGCTGGCCTTATTGAAAGAAACTAGTAGGTGGGACGCTACCAACTTACAGAAATATTGGGTCTGCTTACTCTAGTCAAGTCTAGCGTGTCTGACAGACAGATGAAAAATAAAATTCAATCGTTTCCGTACCAAGATTTAGAATTTATTGTTGAAAGGCTTTATCTTTCAACAGTAAACTGTACATTTTGGTAGTCGATATAAAGTCATCGACCATCATCTATAGCCGAATTAGGACCACAGACCTAAGTTACTGGAAAAAAAATCCGCTATTTTTAGAAACCCGTCCAGCGAGTCTGCCTTGTCTGGGATAGCTGCCGAATAGCATTTGGAGGTGAAACACGAGGGAGGGAGAGGTAAATATGTGGTCCATGGGGTAGGAGAGGGATGGGTGTATGGCGAATTCTTGCATGTCAATACAAAGCACGTGGCGTCCTACCGCCGAAATTGAACAGTTAGCCAAATTGACCGCCGTGTTTTGTACTGGCCCGCAGAAGAATGTATGGCTGATTCGGTGTCATGAGAATACCGAGTTTGACTAAGGAGGAGGAGGATATTAGACTGGTGGAAATTTTTTCTTGATATTGAGAAACAAAGTCTAAACTACGATCATTTTATAAAATTTTAGAATTGGTTTGAAAATATAAATTACTAGCGACCCGCCCCGGCGTCGCACGGGTACAAAATATATCGCCACTGTATCGCATAATCGTCGATTAAAATCGATAGCCTATGATCCTTCACGTGGTCTACTTCTTATCTGTGCCAAATAACATAAAAATTGCTCCAGTAGTTTGCGAGATAAGCCCTTTCATATAATTTCCCTCGTTTTTTCCACATTCTCTTATTAGTCTTAGCGTGATAAAATATAGCCTATAGCCTTTCTCAATAAATGGGCTATCTAACACTGAAATAATTTTTCAAATCAGACCAGTATAGTTCCTGAGATTAGCGTGTTCAAGTTAGCCCTTTCAAATAATTTTCCCCGTTTTTTCCACATTTTCCTCTATTTCTTCGCTCCTATTAATCTTAGCGTGATAAAATATAGCCTATAGCCTTCCTCGATAAATGGGTTATCTAACACTGAAAGAATCATCAAAATCCGTTGCGTAGTTTTAAAGATTAAAGAGAACAAAGGGACATGAGGGAAAAAAGCGACTTTGTTTTATAATAAGTATAGAATACAAAATTAGGTGTAAGTTGTAACTTTAAACTCAATATGGAAATAATATAATGTTACATGATTAAAGGAGAAGGTAGAATGAAGTAATTTTTACACGCTTCGAGTATATGTGTTATTATTTATTTAATTATTTATTTATTTATTTATTTCGATTCACCAACAGAATATCATCTCACGCATTAAATAAAATACAAACAATAGTAGCTTATAGGTTAAATGACTTCCAATGACAGGTGAAATACAGCATGTAATGGCGATAAAGAAATTAGTGATGAAAATGAGATGAGATGAAATGAGGTGAGAAACGATTGTTACATAACAATTTGTTCCATTTATACTAACATAAATATAATGCTTATAAACAAGGATGGTTTTGTTTAACTTTTGTTAATAGGTCGTCATGACGTGACGACTAATCATAGGCGCTTCAAGTCTTAAAAACAGTTATAAGGCTGCATCCCCATCAGACACGGCACGGCGCCGTCACCGTGTTACGGCACGACGCCGCCACCGCGACACGGTACGGCGCCGAACCGTACCACGGTGCCGCAAACGGTGCACCGCGCGCCCCTATTCTGGGTGAAACTTCCGAAAAAAATTGTGTCCAAATTTAAACAAGGCACTTGATTGGAACATATAAAATCGGCCAAGTGCGAGTTAAGCTCGCGCACGAAGGGTTCCGTACCATTATTATAGAGAAAAATAACCAAAAAATTATGTTTTTTGTATGGGAGCCCCCTTAATTATCAAGTTTATTTTAATTTTACCATCAATTTTTAAAGTATAAATACAATTGAGTATTTTGTGAACATTTCAAGTGCCTATCTGTTGTAATTATTTGTATAGAGCAAAAAATTGCATCAGCAGCAGCATCAGCAACAATCAGTTTATGTTTCTTTTTCAATCTTCGTCTTAGTAACAACAAGAGGATAATCCATCGCGATCCATATGCAGACAAGCACTTTCTACTGTAGGAAACGAACAGATTATTTGTATGGGGACCCCGGAATAATTCCTCAGTCGATGAAACTTTGCTGGGTTATAGAATAGTATGAGCCAATACTATCATATAAAAATCCAAAAAAAAAAAAAACATTAGGAAGTCAGTTATTTATACCTAAAAGTACAAATCTGTGTATATATCGAACGCCATAATTTCTCAGTCTTAATTTATTTTACCAAATAATTTATTTATACAAGTATGTGATACTTTTTAAAAATCCATAACTTTTTTCAAATATAAGTATTGCTTTTGTATGATAATTCTTTTTTCTAATCTCATTTTCCCAGCAAAATTTCTCAGTATTATTTTTTTTCGCATATGACTTAAGAATGTCATTTGGCGTCATGAGTAAGAAAATCCAAAAAAAAAAAACCATGCCAATAAAAAAATTTTAAAAATCTATAAAAAAACTTAATATGCAAAATTTCTCAGCATTATTTCTTTTCAAAACTATGTTATGTAGTCAAATATACACACAATACAAAATATCCAAAAGAAATACCATCCAGAACACCGAAATTTTAGAAGCGTAGCTATGTATCTATCCCGTGTTTACGCAATAATGTACCGTCTTGCTTTACTAGTTAGGTGCAGATTAGCGTCATCGTGCATATAGTACGACCTTGACCGCGTGACCCGTACGGTCTAGGGACCTCGCGGGTCGGTGTGTGATTCTTTACATTTTACTTTTCTTTGTGGGTACGTAGACAACACAAAACTAATTGAGATAGATAATACATTTTTATCTTCGCTAAAAATTAAAAGTTATAGGTACTTACGCGTAAGTATTTACCTACATAACATAATATTATGTAGAATAATAAATAATTAATAAAACTTATTTACCTCAGTGATAATAAGCAATTATTTTTATTATTAATTATGTTTACGAATTGTACAGTTGCTTGAAAAACACTACAAAATATAAACTATCGGCTATGGCAGGCTCGGATTAAGTCTGAGTTATTATTTATTATTATTATTTTTATAATTATTAATAATAATAATAAATTTATTATTATAATTATTAATTGTTAAGTACATTATTTATTTATAAAAATATAAAATGAAATATTTGGTGGATTTGTTACATTAGGAAATCAAGTATTTTTATTTAGGACGTATTAAGGCCGTCCCCTGAGCAAACGACCTTGACCATGGCATACATTTGTCGCGTTGCCGAGATCGCACCAAAACCCTATTTTTTACTTATCTTATTTCAATATTGACCTAAAAAAATTCTAATATGTAATTAGTGACATTGTCAATCTATTGGCGAGTGTTTTAAAATAAACTTAATTTGTAAATACTTGGGAGAAGCTGAATGTATGTTTGAATTTTAAGTATGAATTGGTATTACTTTGGAAGCTGATATAGCAATGATGACGATGAACAAAAATAGGAAATAAATAACAGTAAAAAGAAAGGTTATAACTATACTGAAGATTATTGCTGTATATTTATTATAATTTTGTAGCTTTCAAATTATTAATTTAACCATCCTTTTCTCAAAGCAATTCAGACTCTTTTTGACCCCCTGAAACTTCGTTGTGGATAAAACAATAAGCTTGAATTTTCAGTTGCTAAGCAAGCGTTATCCAACACGGAATAATTAAGTATTTAAAAATATTTCATTCAATTTGAACCAGTAGGTTAAAATTGAATGAAATTTACTGAAACTTTATTTTGAAATTTACAGATTTTTTTTTATTGAAACTGAAAATAATAAGGTTTTTACGGATGGTAAATTATTTCCTTTTGCCTGTTCATGACTAACCAAGATGGGGAATTATTTCCCTTTACCCGATTACGAAAGAAATGTATAAATAAATATACTAGTTAGTTGATCTGACTCTACTTTTGAATTTATTTTCCTCGATTAATGTCCACAAAATTGTTTAAGTTAAAACGAGCTTATGTATGTATGTATATATGCGAATAAAGCATCCAATAAATAATAAAATACCTAATCTTTTGGAGGTGTTTTAAAAAAAAAACATTAATCAGACAAATGAAACTATTTGAAACACTCCTGCGGACATAATGCCACTTTGCATTTTTTTAAAGGCATTATCTAAAACAATTGATAGTAAAAATTTAAAATAAACTAAAATAATTGACAAATCTTAAAAGTTGACAAAAATAAATCCCCATTTTTTTTATATATAGTGACGCTAAATGGAGTTGCTAATGGACAATGAGAACTATTTCCCCACTTGCAAGTATGTATTTCAAATGAATCAAAACCACATAAACGCTACGTTTTTGCACTGAAAATCATAACAAAGCTACAAAGAATATAATAAATAAGTACATAACAAATCAAATATCTACTTATAAGAATCTTTTTTGAAGAAACTTTGCAGATTTATGCATCCACTATGTGAAAATTGCGCAATTTTTTCAAAACTGACATTTATTTGATTCTTACATTGACACTAGACACTTGAAAGGGCTGGGTTGCTAGTAAGATAATGTTGTACTTATCTTAGATTCTATTTATGAAAAGAAAAAAACCATAAAAGGTTGCCATTTCAAAGATATTCGGAATTTTAGATAGATTGAGAAATGAGAGGGTGGGAAAATACTTCCCTGTACCCGATTAAGGGTTAAGAACTGAAACTTGTTAAACGTTCTTAATTTTGTCACTTACTCACAGTCTGACTGACTGACTGATTTCTGTCCAGTTTTCGAGATACACTTAACATCGTGACTAAATTTGTAATCCCATACAAATGTAGATTATAAAGTTACATATTTTGCAGATTATGATTAAGAATTATTGTACCCGTATCATCGATATCTCCGGTATATCATCGGTAGACAGATATCTAGCTGTTAGTGGTTTGGGTCTTAATCACGAGAAAGCCTAAATATTTCATAATAATTTCTGTCCAGTTTTCTAGATACACTAACTTCGTGAATAACTTTGTGATCCCATATAAATGTATAGGATTACAAAGTTACATTTGCAGTTTATGAATCATTGTTGATTGTACCCGTACCATCGATATCTCGGGTATATCATCGGTAGATAGATATCTAGTTAGTGCTTAGTGTCTTATGAGCGGGCTGTGCAATTTTGCTGTGTTTTCTAATAAGTATTACGATCTCGGAAGACGATTGACTCAAATGAAATTGAGATTTATTTAATTATTGTATATTTATCTGATATTTAGCTAACGGAAAACACGATTCACTTATTTTGACTCGATACTCGATAATTTTATTTTTCGAAATTATTAATCTTTTTGGGCTTTTCAACAAATATCTGTTACACTTATTGAGTTGCACTACTTGCACTACTACAATCACACACTTTATAAAATAATGGATAAAGGAAATATTAGTATTGTATTTAATTTTTAAATAATCATCATAATCGAGTTTTGGGACATACGACCTTTACTTTCGTGCTATAATTCGGGAACCGTTGTTACGCGATATTGTTCACTAATAGCCGCAGCGCAAAGCACAATTCTCGGGGGCACGATTCTATTATTTATATACAGATAAACTTACATATAACGAGCGCGATAAATAAAAGATATTAAATTACTAGTCTAATGACGTCACATCCAAATCAGAAGTACCGCAAAAACGTTTTCGTCAGTACAAATTAAAAAATATAAAATCATATTTTCAAATCGACTTTATCAATCATAATCTTTTATTTGATGATAAGGGTGTAATACGGTTTCCTAGGCCAAGTTCTACTAGAAATATGCATTTGTGCAATGAAATTAAATATAGGTCAAGTAGCCTATTGCGATATGCAACGGATATAGTCCCGAAATTATTTAAATATAGATATAGTAAGAAAAATTATAAAAAAATATATTAATAAATAAATATATTTTGAAAAATAATACCAAGAAAGAACTGGTTAAGTTTTTGCACGCAGGTCTTATTGACAAGAAGGTAGTTAGATATAAGTCCAGTTTGACCTACATGGGAGAGGTATCTGCACGCTTATCCAAAATAATGAAAAACAACGATATGCATGTCGCATTCAGGACAAATAATACTTTAAAACATAATTTGTGTCACAATAAAGACCGGATTGATAAAAAATATCAGCCTGGTGATATAAGATGATGATGATGATGATGTTATTTGCTTTAAGTAATTAAAATTTTCGTAGATTTCCCTTTTTTAACATATTTTATGATTAGTATTAATTTATTAATTATTGTTAACAAAAATTTATTAATATATTGCCTAAAATTTTAAATAATTTTACTGATATGGCCCATTTGATCTTGTTTTGAAATTGTGTTTGTATTTTCTAATTTTATTTTATTTATACTGCTCTTAGTTAAGATTTAAATGTATTCTCGTAGTTTTAAATTATTTATTATTATGAAATTTCTAGCTTGCTATTACTGTTATAATTAACTTGCATGTAATTTTAATTTTATTTAATTCACAATCATATTTTATCGATTTAATTGTGTTTTGCTAAGAAATCAATTTTTATCAGTATAAAAATTGATTATAGCTCTACAGATACAGTTATCTGTAGAGCTATAATCGTGAATGCTGTGTCGCCTGTTAAGGTGCATGCATCGGTACAGATTACTATTATTGTGTTTAACAAGGTTTTAATGTATGTACTGTTTGGTGTCCTTAATTTAAGTAAATAAATAAATATAGGATCGATTATCCTAAAATATGCGATAGTGTATACGTTGGTCAAACTGAACGCAGCTTTGAGACTCTTTTAAAGAAAATATTATCGCGGCTTATAGAAATGGTCATCCTGACAATACTTAGTCACATTTTGATAAATCATAAACATCTTTTAGATAATAATCATACAGTGCCCAACATTATGTCAAGTATTTTGCCGCGACTTCAGACCGCGGTAAATTACGAAATTTTCCCCCTGCGAAAATTTCGTAATTTACCGTTTTTAGAGCCTTATTATTAACTCATAATTTGAAAGCTACAAAATTATTATAAAAATACAGCAATAATCTTCAGTACCTATATGAACGTTCCTTTCATAGTTATTAATTTCCTATTTTTGGTTTTTATACTCATTATATCAGCTTTCAAAGTAATACCAATTTATTTAAATTCAAGCATACATTCAGAGTCTCTCTAGTATTTACATAATATTACGATTATTTGAAACACACGTCAATAGATAGACAATTTCATTAGGTACATATTTGACGTTTGAATTTTTTTTAGGTCAATTTGGAACTAAGACATGTAAAAAAATCTCGGCACCGCGGCAAATGTATGGTCAAGGTCGTTTGCTCAGGGGATGGCCTTAAGTGTAAAATTAAGGTTTTTAGATTTAGGGCTGTAAGGTTAGAAACTTGGTTCTACATGAGATTACTACCTTTTGACACCACGAACTATAATATTATGTACTCGTTTTGGCAACATTTTGACATGAAAATGTTTGTGGTAAGGTCTAGTTTTTTTCTTTTTCAAATATTATGATTTGATAATATTTTCATTTATGTATGCTTTTCTGCAAGAGACGTGTACGAGTTACTCTTCTTTTTCAAGTATAAGCTCTATTAATACGTCGTTTCATTTTATGCTGCACTTTTTTATGTTTTCCACTCCTTTTTAGGGTTCCGTACCCAAAGGGTAAAAACTGCCCGTCTGTCTGTCTCCAGGCTCTATAACAGCAAATACTAATTTAAGCAAAATATTTAAGGGGGCTCCCATACAAGAAACGTGATTTTTTTGTTGTAAGATTCAATAATGGCAAAATCCTAAATTATATTTGTACTTTAAAATTAAGTTATAATAAAATTAAAATAAAATAAATATGTAAGGAATCTCATACAAAAAACACATTATTTGCCTACTTTCGCTCTATAACGGTACAGGACCCTACGTGCGCAAGTCCGACTCGCACTTGGCCGATTTATTTTTCTTTACTGTCACTTTCTAAGCCATTGAGGCTTTTGTTGCACATAATACAACGTTCCATAACGAGCAACAACCAACGTGTGTTAGTGTCAAACAAACAACCGCAGCGAAAAAATAACCTAAATCTATTACAACAACAATTTACTATATTAGCCACGAATGAATAGTACGCGGGGTGGCGGGCGGCGCGGCGGGCGGCGTGTACCTCCCGCCCGCGCCCTGCGCATACACCTCGCTCGCTCCCGATTGCTATATTCAAATCTGTCTATGTAAAATGTTTTTAGTTTTTAATACGCTTGATGATTTTTTTGGATATTTTTCTAGTTGAAAAGAAAGTTGACAGTGTACTTAAATCAATAAATAAAACAGATAAAGAAATTTTGCCCTGCTAGTAAAAAGGCAATTTTTAAAAATAGTAGAAATACATGGTTTATGTTTTGGATTTTCATTTTGTGGCTATAAAACTTCAATTTAGTGTCATTCCCGTAAAAAAGTTCAACAGAGCAATTTTGGCGTCCAAGCCACGCCAAAAAAACATATTTTATTAAATTTTGGTGTTTCTGCTGGGACAATTTTTTGGATATTTCATACATTGTTTCTATACGTTTTTGCATTTTTGCGAGCATTTTTGCTACAAAAGATATTAATTAATTACGAATTTAGGTAAAAATACCTAACTTCTATTATTATTATTTTTTGGATATTTATACAAAACTTTTATTTCATTGATACTTTACCATGCTATAAAGTTTTTTCTGACTGAGGAATTACTCCGAGGTTCACTTGGTTCGTTTCCTACACTATTCGTTCGAGCGCAAATATCGACTGAATAGGGACATGGGTCAGCGCACCGTACGCGGCACCGTGACACGGTGCGGCACCGTACCGTATCACGGTGGCGGCGTCGTGCCGTAACACGGTGGCGGCGCCGCGCCGTGTCTGATGGGGACGCGGCCTAAGTTACAAATAATAATATTTTTATATTAATTATTTAATTTCATCACAAAAAAAATTTAATATACTTTTTATTGCTTATATTATTGAGTGACCGTATTACATTTAAAAATATTAAGATACTTAGGTGTTTGTTACGTGTTATTGTTACATAGAGTTTGTTTTAATTTACGTTTAAATGAATTTAGCTTCTCAGAAAATATACAAATGTCAGGGTAATTAGATATAGCGTTGTAGGATCTACACGATCTTCTGAGCGGTGCATGGTGACCTAGATTGGTTCTGGCAAATTTAACATTAAAAGGCTTATAATTATTTTTTCTAGGTAATTTGGCAGGAATATTTATAGGAATTTTGTTTAAAAGTCTATCATTATTCATTATCAATAACACCGCTCAGAATCTTGTGTAGAAAAATAATTTCCAAGTATTTTCGACGATCAAGAAGCGAATCCAGATTAAAATATTATTAACTTATTAATTAGCACGACTAATAAAAAACTGTACCTACTCCGTCTAGAGTTTTCATTAAGACCCGCTCAGGCAAGGATAATAAAGGCTGTATGAATATTGTACATCCATTTAGATTACGTTGTTTATTTCAAAATTCTTGGTTAAATTTTATTTTTAGAAGCTTAATGAGATTTTCTGTCATAGTAAGTGTCTAAACACACTATAGGCCGAAGTTACGCGGCGTAAATTCCGCATGATTACGTCCGCAATGTCAAACGCATACAAAATACGGACGGAATGCGACGGAATAGTGTGTCATCATTCGGTAATTTAAAATACATTGCAGGCGGATTCATGCGGATTTTACGCCGCGTAACTTCGGCCTAGTGTGTTTAGACACTAAGTCGGAAACAGCCACATTATAGCCTCACAAGTATTTGTATATATTTGAGTGATATGAGTCAAAGTACGCTACTGTACGGTCAGTAGTCGTAGTAGAACTCCGAACCACGTACGTAACATAACGCGAGGTAGCGAAGTTTGATGCTTATACATATTGTGTCAAGCAAACCGCGCTACCGAGCGAATATAAAGACGTGAACTGTGAACCCTCTATAAATGGAAGCCACTCGCTGTCTTAATTTGTATTTAGAATTTTGCCTTTAATTCAGGTAGCTTATTTCATCGCACTCCGAGACGAATATTAATTACATAACTGTAATTAAATAAAGAATTTGACAATAAGCTCCTTACATTATCTCGAATATTAAATTAATAATGTCTCTGAGCCGCAAGAAATAAGTAGACTACGAAATAATGAAAGTTACCATTGATCTGAAATAGCCTCAAGTATTTTACGATATCTTGGCGGTACACATCTCTTTATTTAGTCCCAGGGCTGTCGCCACCTGTCGCGAGTCACGTCGCCGAGTCACCGCGATGCCAAAACTGAGACTTTCACCGCAGCCCGTGAAAAAATGTTACCTTTCTAACCGCGGCCATGTCAACTCGATTTCTAATGACATGGGCTTCGGACGATAGGGCTATCGCAAGACATTTGAGGTTTCTCAGGTTCGTCATCGATGCAAAGGAGGCAAAGTTTAAAATGCGCTGATCCTCTTTGTAGCAATTTTTGAGTTATTAATTATTATTAATGATTTTTCCAGGCAATTTTTTTGGATGTCACTCTAGGTAACACATGGATGCAACATGTCAGTGTCATAGTTACGTTACGGTGCCTTTAATGTCTGACCTAACACAGTAGATACTTACTATGAACAATGTTTTCCCGATGTTACCTACGTAGATTAATGGATAGATCTTTTCGTTAAAGCAAATTATACAAATCCTCTTGGATTATAATTTATACGTAAAGTCGCGTCTATTTTAAAGGCGCGCCCTGACCTATAATAATGTCACGCTAACTAGCGACTATGACCGAATTTATTGTTATCGGCTCCATTTGCTAGCGTTAGATAACACGAAAATACACCAGACTATTATAATGAGATAAAATCGAAAATGTGTTACTACGCGCTAAATTATTTTGATACAAATTACATAAGTGAACGACGCGATGTAGAGACCAAAGTACTGCCAATCTTTTTTTGCCATCAAAATAAAATTATCATAATATTTTATAGATCAGATAGTAAACTGTATAATAATTGTTATCGTCTCATGATCGAGATTAGAACCGTAGGTACTTTTTCATTATATATCAATAATATTTGGATTTATCAATTCATTTAAAGTAGCTTTTCGATGCCCATTTTTAGGATTGTGCCAACCCTGTGACTTTTCACGTCATATTTCTGAACAAGATTTGTCCAAAATATTATGTCAGATTGTAGCAAACATGGCCGCGATCTGACTTTGTGAAATACTATGTTGCGACTTGCGTATATAATATAATATATTATTATGTCATAATATTATGTTGTATTGATTTAACGCTGAGCGTGGTCTGGTATAGAATATGCTTTTACTTTTGAAGTTTTTACCTTCACATATATTTTAAGTCCATCAAAACAGTGTGCTATAATGATGCTGTAAGCTGTTTCATAATAGTTTAGTACTTATATTATACTAAATGACTATATATGACGAAAATACAGAAAAGTTTACCTGCCGCAGTTCAATGACAATATAATAAAGGCTTTTTTAATTTGGTCAAGAACAGACACATAATAAAACTTTGAATTCGAGTCGAACCAAAATACATCTTCTAAAATCTAAAGTATTAGTATTAGGTATATTATATGCAGATTATATGAGTATGACCTATGACCTAACCCTTCTCCAGCGTATTAAACCGTCGTCTCCTCGGTAACAGGTTAGCCGCAAGGTGTTTGCACGTAACATGTTTATTTAGCTCGTCAGCTCGGGATTACCAGGGTTAAGCTAGTTTAACCCTCCGCTGCTTTAGCTTATTGAAGTCCGAGAATATTCTCGGAAATATCTAGAGTGTTCTAGCTATCCAGTATATATTTTGATATTAGATATTCCTGTAAGGCATTCTACCCGCTCTTGCGAGAAAATTTAACTGCGAGTCTTAAAATCCTACGCAAAAAGGCTATGACACATTATATAAAAGAGCAAAGAACGGAAAAATTAAAGCCCCCGAGATTCATTTACTTCAGTTTGGTCGTCGAACTTCGGAATTGACTTGGAAAATGCGTATAATATACGTCTAATCTTTTCAATAGAAAATTCTATTTTAGTATCAATTTTCTAAAAGATAGCCCCGTGCGAGTTTCTAACGCCGCGCTAGGTCTCAAAGCGGTGGGTATGCAAGGACTAAATCAGAAGTAAAACAATTTTTCGTATTCATTGTCACAAAACAACACTTAATAATTGCTCTATGGTACTAACCATAGAGGAATTACGAGATTGATTACTTAATTGGGACATGGCAGTACATAGGTACTGCCATGTCCCATGGCGGTATATAGATACCGCCATGCATATGACGCCTTACTGCATACGTGGGCTTCGTAATGAGTAATAACTAATAGGTAACTAATGCCAAAATCTTTCCCGCCGCCCTCTCCTCAGCCCCCAATTCTTCGGAGCTCGCGTGCGATGCTAATGAAGTGTAAAACCCTTGTTGAGTTTCCGTTACAGCTCTCTGCATTCACAAAGGCAGTTTCGGCTTATTGATTGGGAATTAAAGATTCAAGTCCCGACGCATCATTTGTATTCGCGACGAAACTGTGTGTATCATCGTCAGGACGATGCCGGCTGTTGCTACTTGCTACTTGGGTTGCACATGCTATAACCGGCGTGCTAGTGCTCCACTATTTGGTCGTTTTATGGATATGACGATGTACGAAGAACGATGGTCAAAATGAAAAATAAAATGGGTATGGTAACCCATATTTTTTTTAAGGGGACCTTTTATTTATATGGATGGTGAAAAGGCTTAATTACTATCTACCGGTATGGGGAGGGTGTGAAGGCGTTACAATGCGAAAGGAAATCAGAAAGGCAAAAAGAAATGGGACAAAATGTTATAAAGTACCGCCATTACGCGGCTAATTTTCCGACTTTTCGCTTATTGCATAATTTAAATATGTAATTTAAAAATGTGTATATTTCTTAGGGCCTGTTTCACCACTTCCTGATGATAAGTGCCTAGGCTATTCACCACTTAACTTGACAGATGAAGTCCTGTGAAACAAGTTGTGAATAGCCTATTCGGCACTTTATCAGAAAGTTCGATTTTCATAGCAAAAATAATATAATTTCCATTTTAGCTGTTTCATAAGAATCGTAAGCTCATCTTGCGTCTGATCGCCGGAATTTCCACAAAGGAGGGAACAGAAACGAGCGTTGATTTCCCCAGCCCACTCGAGCGCGGTGTCGGAGCAAAAAGCCAACGACTTTAAGCCACTAATTATTCTATTCACAGGGACCTAGACTTGGCATTGTCTTTCACGGTATCTGCCACTGTCAGCCTCTGGCACGGGTCTTTTGGAAGGAAAATGCCGTTTCATAAAATTGGTGGTAAGCCGTAATGTGGATTATAGAGAGTTCATCAAAAGTGTATTACCGATTCTAAATAATTTTAATTATTTTGTTACCTAGTAATGTAGAGCTTGTTTTAAAGTTGTTGATCATACATTTAAAACTATTACCAACTATTTAGTAATCAGTGCTATTACCTTTGTGAACGTACAAAATTATGTTATTTACTTCTATGATCAAATATTATAATAGATCTAACAGCCTTGTAAGCACTCATCTCTGTCCCACCCACATTGGTGACAATCGATGACTGTGATGGAAGGAAAATAACTCACGTATCTAGAAACCAGCTAAGGACGAGTCGGGCTCGAATAGATCCGTACAATAATAAACTTGTTATAAAATTTTTACATTTTATAGTCCCTTTAAAAAAATTAAAGTTTTATGTTAGGTTTGTCTTAATGAAAAACGGAAATTAAAAAAGTGAAGTCTTAACAATATCACATTATCCTACTAATATTGTTTTGTGAAAGTCCGTTTGTTTGTTATCTTTTCCCCGGGAAAGGACTGTATAGGAATTTTGGCGCAAAAAAGTTGCGGGCGTCATCTAGTAAACGCACGAATTTGCTTGTGTAATTTCAAATAACCTTATGTATGCCTTATGTTGAAGGAAAACAATGGATATATCAAATACCTTAGAACGGTGGTTCTCAACCGGTGGTCTGCGGACCACTGGTGGTCCCTGGATGCATTTCAAGTGGTCCGCGAAGCCATCCTAATAATATGTAAGAATTCAGAAGTTAGTAAAGAGTATGGACTATGCAGTCACAAAAATCACGTTTAATTAAAATCTGTAACTTTTAGATTTTTGCCAAATAAGAAAAATGAGTGCTAATTATAAAGTTGTGCTTGTTCTCTTTATCAAACAACCATTTAGTTTAGGTAAACTAACTGGGTGGTCCCCGGCTAGACAAACATTTGGTAAAATGGTCCCTCATGACTATAAGGTTAAGAACCACTGCCTTAGAATATTAATACGTCACAGCTCCCAGACCCCTCTGTTTTGATCGATTTTGATTTCAAGACGGACCGACTACTTACTTTACCTATATCCTGGTAAATTATTTTTACCATTGCATAGGGAACTCCAACTTATTATGAAAATGTAACACAATCCTGAAACGTGTTCGCCATTAGGCAGTCAGTTGACCTGACAGCTCTGTTGTTACATCCCTTTGTGGTGAAACTACGCGTGTATAAAATACTTTTCATGACCTCTCATCCCTTTGGAACCACAAACAAGTACTGTTTATCAGCTATACTAATATTATAAAGCGGAAAAGTTTGTATGTTTGTTTGTTTGAACGCGCTAATCTCAGGAACTACTGGTCCGATTTGAAAAATTCGTACAGTGTTTCTAGTAATATAAATGGGTTATTGAGGAAGGCTATAAGCTATATTATATGACGCTAAACGAAGTCCGAGCGAAGAAACAGAGAAAATGTGGAAAAAACGGGGGAAATTATTTGAAAGGGCTTATCTCACGAAATACTGGAGCAATTTTTTTGTTATTTGGCACACATAAGAAGTAGACCACGTGAAGGATCATAGGCAATTTTTTGTGGACTAATTTGTCTGTAAAACATCTAATTTACGCGGGCGAAGCCGCGCGGAACGTTTACTCATGAATAAATACGTAGGTACATAATAATCCTTGATGTTACCGCATTTTCGTTGGGCCAAAACACTTTTATCGACGGACCGTCCATTTTTCCGAGACATGAAATAATATCTCAATGGATCATTCTATTCTACAGCGAAAAATCTGTTACTTGACAAAAAAGTACTTTTAAAAATCTTGTATCAATAAATTTATGAGTGTAAATAATAGTAACCGGTGTAAACTATAACATAATAACACTTTTAAGTATATAAATTAGCATTTTCCTAGTAACTTGATAGCTCAAAGTACCCAAATGCCACGCCTGTTATCTGTTACTTTCACACCTTAGCACTTTAGGGCAACTTAAAAAAATACTTCTAAGAAACAATATCTTAGTGTTATAGTTAAAATAGTATTGAAATATAGTTGGCTTTATGATTTAATGAGCATTTTCTTCTTCTGAAGTACAGGCACTTTTTTATTCTTGATTCTACTCCTGTTACCAAAATTTCCATCATTTCTGTTATCAATTGTTATTTGTAAAAAAAATATAGCGACACTTTTAATTTCAAATAAATTTTGCACGTAAGCAGCACTTCTCCACTTGTAGTTTATACATTAGTAACAAAGAGTTTGTTCGTGATTTATCCATTGGTTGAGATCGCTCGTCACTTCTGCTAAGTCTGTAAAAAGTTAATTACTTTGTTAATTATTGTAAAAATCCTTTGTTGACATGTATTCTTAGTCCTTTTATTGTAAAACATAAATAAAATTTGACCATTTAAAAATAAAATAAAGATTATTTGAGTTTTATCATTTCTGTTATCATCACTTCTGTTGACTAGGTGATAACAGAAGTGATTTTTGATCACAGAAATGACGTTTTTCTTATTAAATTATAGTAAAGTTAATACTTTTTGTTATTTATTCTGTACAAAACTTGTTAATTTTATTATTTACAACATTTTTGTCAAGTTTTTTTTAATTAAAAGAAAAAACAGGAATAATCATTTTGATAACAGAAGTTATCATTTCAATATTCTTGCAGTGTTTTATTAAACTTATAATCAAATTCATAACTTCTTTTATTTTTTTTATAGATAGAAAAGATAAAAAAAGACAGAAAAGTGACTCAAAAATGTTATGTAGGCCATTAATAAACGACACCGATCCTAGAGCAAATAAAATACTGTGATTCCTCAGACGAGACAAATTTTGTGATCATTGTTTTTTTCTTAAAGCGTTGTAAAATGACGTATATTTCTTTAAACATTTTTCGGAATTTTCTAATGTTGCATAGTTATAGATTTTTAAAAAATATTTTAAAGATACCCATTTTGTTGTGCTAGATATTATGTTTAATGAAGACCGTATTTTTTTACAGTTTTTAACAAAATCTTAATTTAGATCAAAATAAATAATGGTTAAAAATGAAATAAATTAAATAAATCAAATTCATTATAATATTTAGTAAATAAAAATAACCAATCGTATTAATAACAGAAGTGGTGCATCACTTCTGTTATCATAACGATATAAGAAATTTTCTCTTAAAATCTTAGAGCTTTACCAAATCTGTTTTTTACTATCGCTAATATACATTACAGGTTTTAAATGTGCATCAGAATTTAATCATTATAAATGTTGACAATTACGATTTATTTTAATGTTCATCACTCCTGACGTTAGTCACAGCGTCATTTCTGTTATCAAGTAAAAATTTAAATTCTTGATTTTTTAAATAATTATGGGCAAACGATCTCTGAAACTATTCTTAATAGTTTTATTACATTATAATTATAAGTTTTAAATACTAAAAATGTTAAATTTTACCAAATTCTTTTGATTTATTTTTTTTTGGCTCAAAACTAGAATGGTCCCAATACGTCATATCAATATTTTATTAAAATCTCGAAAAAGCTCCGCGGCTTATGCGTGAAGAGGTATACAGAGTACTTTCGCATTTATAGTGGGAATTAAAAGCTTTTTACTTAAGCTGAGGATGTACTATCACAGAAGTTGATTCCTATGCAGATGGGGGACCTACGTAGTTTGGGCGCATTACGTCAAACCCAGCCGACAGATCACAAAATTAACATTGAATTGACATGATCGACCAAATGACGTTGGTCTCTCAAATGCATAGGAATCAACTTCCTCGATGGTACATACAGATTTGATAATATAATTCATTAATTTCAGACTCGCCGTACCACTGACATTTTTTAATAACTCTGCGTACTCAACAGCCCATTGGTGCCAAAGCATAGGCACGTAGCATAGGCCATAATAAAGCGGAGTAATAATAATATGATGACAACATTTTTCGTGCTAGTCACTTAGGTCATCACCGTTGACGCAACATGACTAACCTTAGACAACGTAAAAACAACAGTTTCCTGCTAGTCTAGTTGAAGGATTTATACGCCGACTAGGATGTTTTGGCGTGTGATATTTTTGAAAACAAAATAGTTTCTAGTTATCAGCCATGCTATTGTACCATCGGAGAAATTGATTCTTAGGCTGATGAGTAATTTGGTTACGTCAAGCTCAGCCGGCATAATATTACGATTAGCATCGACTTAATACAACTCGACTAAATTACGTAGGCCCGCCATATCAATGTATCTGATAGCACTTGTTTGAAATGAGAGGAGTATGAAATAAATGTTCTCGAGTAATATTTTATAATATGTCAGCATTAGTTCGATGTTTTGTCCTTTTCTATAGACTAAGCCTTGAGATGAGACGTGCTTGTAGCGGAACGTGCGTCACTAAAAAAATTGGTGATTTGAATGTTTTAAAAGTTTAATAATATGCTTACATCATAATTTTTCTCATTAACTAATTAACAGTAAATAAAACTATCATAGTGCAGTCCTGGATATAGGTCAAGTTAGGTAATAACTAGATACTGGGGTAAGTACTTTTCATAAAAGGTTATAAAGCCAACCATAATGATATAATAAATTATAGGATCGGTAATTTCAAGCTGTCGACTTTAAAATATCCCCAATTTTCTCGAATACAATTCTCGAAAGTATTCGCACAATGAAAATAAAAAATATTTCAATACAAGAACGACGTGGCCATGGTTTTTAATGTTTATGGATCGGTCCTCAATTTTCGATGGCGACGACTGTTTCGATTGTTTTCGATTTCGAAACTCAATATAAAATTTTTTTGTTACTTAAATTTTTTGTCTTAAAATATTTTAATTGAAATAATTTTGAAATATAATACATTTAATTATTTCTATTGATAATAATAATAGTATGCTACTGCTGCTGTTGAGATGAAATTAATTACAAAAGGGGAAAACAATAAGACAAAAATGCTCAGACTATTTTCCTGTGACATTTTTCATAGAAAATGATATTATTATCATTAACATTGAACAGCAGCCGCGTGTGATATTATATCGAGTTTGTCGAGCGGAGGAATTTTCCAACATCAACGTCACCTGTTAATGCGTTGCCTGGCGACTGATACTATTACTGTCAAGACTCTAGCTATAGCCCAGTAGGGTTAGTTCAGCCTTGTATGGGAACCTGAAATTAATTATAGTCAGAAATTTTTTTGCACCTGTGTATAGGTGGGGTCATGAATAGCTTAAGTTCAAAAACTCGACCAGCCACGACGCGTGCGTTAGCCGCCATATTGGTTTGAAAATCAAATCTTTTTTTAGACATATCTTCTTTATTTTATATTTTTTTACTAAAATGATTAGAACTAAATTTGTTGTGAATTTAATTTTCTACATTTTTAGTTCTTATAATTTTCATTGTAAGATCAATATTTAGGGAGATAAATGCAAAAAACAAGTCAAAGTATAATTTCGCTTGTATGTCATTTATTATCGAATTTAGCGAAAATAATTGTAGAAACAAAGTTGTTGGTGATAGATCATTAAATTTCCTACAAATTTTATCCTAATGATTTTTTTAAGAAATCAATATTCAAGCTCCTACACATATGGTTAATGTACCGGGACCCAAGCGACTGGTTAAAATTGAATATTTCTGATCATTAATTAGACCTTTTCACAATTAGGGCACAACCTACACCTGAATAATTATTAAAAAATAGCCAAGTGCAAGTCGGACTCGCTCATGAGGTTTCATCAAAGATAGATAAAAATTTGTGCTTTTCGTATGGGAGCCCCCCTAAATATTTATTTTATTTTAATTTTATTATTAATTATTAAAGTACAAATACAATTAAATATTTTTATTTAACTGTCTAAGTGCTGCTATTTTTGATAAAGAACAAAAAAGGCCACTAAAATCCTGTTTGTTATATGGGAGCCCTATCGAATAATAAATATAATATGTTTTTTAGTATTTGTTGTTATAGAGGGTAACAAAATACATAATATCTGAAAATTTCAAGTCTCTACCTATCACCGTTCTTGAAGCCTGGAGACAGACAGACGGACAGACAGCGAAGTCTTAATTTTAATTGTGGTTAATGTAAAAGAGCTACAAGTTTATTTCTGTTTTTTTTTTTTGTATTTGACAATAATCGCGATACAGGTCGAACAGGTCGAAATTATACTTTGACTTGCTTTTTGCAGTTATTTCCTTAAATATTGATTTTAGAATAAAAAGTATAAGGACAAAAATTGTAGAAAATCAAATTTCCGACAAATTTGATCCTTATCATTAGCTTAAAAAAATAAAAAATAAAGGAGTTATAGCTAAAAAAAGATTGGACCTTCAAACCTATATGGCGGCTAACGCACACGTCGTGGCTGGTCGAGTTTTTGAATTTAAGCTATTTGTGACCTCCTCTAAACACTGGTGCAAAAAAATTTCTGACTTTAATTAATAAAAAAAAAATCTAATCCTACTGGTCTACTATGTAGTCATTAGAATAATTAACAATACTTAATTATATTATCTACTTGTTATCGTCGTCTAGATACTGATTGCTCGTTCGAGTCTACGTACATCAAGACAAAGCTTGGTCGCCATTTCTTGTTATTGAGACTCTACATGAGAAGAAGATATTGTGACGATGAAAATATTGGTGTCCCAAAAATAATTACTAATCCTTACTGATATTATAAATGGGAAAGTGTATCTGTTTGTCTGTTTCCTTTTTACGCTTAAATAGCTAAACCATTGTAGATAAAATATGCTATGGAAAATACTTTGGGAGACGGGAAAGGACACAGCATAGTTTTTGTTTCCGAAAAATGTACGGTTCCCACACGATAAACGAATTTTGGCGCAACGAAGTTGCGGGCGACATTTTGAATTTTATAATTATTATGATCTGAGTATAGACATATATATTATTAAGAAAGATATTTTAACATATTAAAGTGGATATATTCGGGTACGGTAAATGCCCAACGCATTTTCAAATTCAATAACACAAAAGGCGGTCCAAAAATCCAACTTTCGAGTGTACTAATCCACGGATCTGTATTGGTAGAGGCCATCCGGGGTACGGGGGGGGAGGGGTGGGGGGGGGGGTAAGGAGGAGGGCAAGGGGGAGAGGGGGAGGGTTGTTCAGTTTTAGGTCGAATGAATCGATTCACGGGGACCGGAGGCCTGCGGGCCACGAACGTTCATTACGTGAATTAATAATTATAATCCTACCCGACACACATTTTCGTTCTAAGGTATTTTATTGTAGACCCGGTCTTATTACAGCAGGAGTAAAATTGTTTTAAGGACTGAAATTTAAATTTCATGATAATTTGCTAAGTGCAGACTTCAAGATCGATTGTACGGGGAATTATTTAACGACAATTAATATCTTCCGTTCCTTAACTTTAGATATATCTGTATATTATAGCATATTACCATAGAGTAATTAAATATACATATTACTGTATTTCTACTATATTTTGTTATTTATATCGCAATAGCCACATATTATCCTAGTAACACAAACCGCATGGCTACCGCATCGCTTGTTGCTACGCAAACTTATCCTGCTCGCTGAAGACCAGTCCTGCTCTTTTGGACCCGTCGGTTTTGTCTAACTCTTTGTATATTAATAAACTACTACTTTTTAGGGTATACCACAGAAAAAATACAGTAAATAGTACGTAAGTTTAAATACTATGAGATATAATATAATTTTTGAATGTTTGATGATTAATTGATGTTTAAAAAGCGACTAGTTCTTTGTACGGGACTTTTATTACTTATTATTAGAGTTATATTGTATTACGTGGGGAAAAAGCGTAATGAATTAAGTTACTAATAATAATTATTATTATTCGTAGTAGTGTATGTCTACTCTCTAGTCTCTAACTCAATATAATATCTCTATCTCCAATCTCCATTTTCCACAATGCGTTAGCAAATTAATATACTTACATTGAAAACTCGCAGAAAACTATAATTTTTGTGTGGGAGCCCCCATTAATTTTTTGTTTTATTTTAATATTATTATTAAATATTAAAGTAAACATATAACTAAGGATTTTGTGACAAAGTTAAGTACCTACCTGGTGCCATTATTGAAATAGAGCAAAAAAGGCCAAAAAATCACGTTTATTGTATGGGAGCCCCCCTTAACTATTAATTTTATTTTGTTTTTAGTATTTGTTGTAATAACGGCAACAGATATACACAATCTGTGAAAATTTCAACTCTCTAGCTATTACCGTTCTCGAGTTACAGCCTGGTGACAGACAGACGGACAGACGGACAGACAACGAAGTCTTAGTAATAGGGTCCCGTTTGTACCCTTTGGGTACGGAACCCTAAAAAATAACTATAGAATATACTCTTAAAGACAAGTCCTTAAAGTTATTTAACCAGACCTGAGACCACCTTAATATTTTTTCGATATTTCGTTAGAAAACTGCCGAGACCCACCGGCGAGCGCCATATAAAGAATAGGGAGTATAATAGAGCGTCGCTTATCGCCTCTTGCGCCGAAAATCAGCGGTGTCAACGACCCCGGCTGCCCCACTTACTGCGATATTTCGGTAGAAACGTCTCCCCACTATGCGTTACGACATTTTTTACTTTTCTATTCTGCTTCGATGACGTCAGCTTGGCCGATTCGCTCACTCGATTGATATTTTGAGGTAAATGACGTCATTGACATTTATCTGTGGATCAGTCTTTTACCTCATTTACAAAAGCCACGCATAAAATATTCTTGAAACAAAGCCTATAGAGTTAAGAGTATCTCTATAATACTATCAACTATGCCATCGTCAATGTTAGATGGCCTCTCGGTATAAAATCGTTACGCAATAATTATTGTTATCGCACGCTAAAATAAGAAGTATTACGTTCCATGCAAAACTTAAAACGCTACTCTCTGTAATATGAATGACTGTTTGTAGAAGTCTCAGAAATGTGTTTATGAAACTTTAGGCGTCACCCAAATAAGTTTTTCGTCGGTTTCCGACAATTTATTTATAGTCCGAATTCAGGCTTCAGCTGCTAAAATTGGGTCGGAAAATTAATTATATTTTGCAGTATCTTCGCTAATGGATGATGTAATTCCTCTCCGTACACTAACTGATTATTCAGTGTAACTAGGTGAATCTAGATTACGACTAGCCTAGAATTATAATCTATAGTCCATATTTTTTGGTAACTACTAGTCCTCAATACCTTTGTACTTGATTTGCAATGCCATCTACCGGCTAGATCCTGTAACTTTTGACCATATAATTTTCCCTGTTACAAGAATGCCCTTGTGAGTTGAACTGGTGAAAATGACACAAAACTTTTCCACTTGCTTGCTTTTTAGGAATTTTATGGCAAAATTAAAATCTGGACTGATCTAAAGCATAAAAATACGTCTCTCTATTACGTATTATTTTATTAACATTATCCATTATGCATCCCCGGCAGTGCTGGGGAGGACAACCGGGGTATGTGGGACCACAGATTAGTTATATGTACCTAGTGTGGGACTCGCTGCGACCGATGAGATGGTAAGTGACCGCAGCTCTACCCACTAAAACCCGACCGTGTTCCTTTCTGCGCCGCTACTGACAGATACACGGGAAATGTGGGGCCACCGCAGTTTTATCAGCGGGCGTCTGCCTGGTCGTCGGCAAACACGTCAGACACCGACTCAGGCCGAACAGAGACCCTAGGCAGCTCTAGCAAGGCCTAGCTTGGTAGAGCTGCCCATACTAGTTAATATCAGGAATGCAAAAGTGCGTTTGTCTGTCTGCCTGTCTGTTACCTCTTCATGCCCAAACCGCTCAACCGATTTTGTTGAAATTTGGTATGGAGATACTTCGAGTTCCGGGAAAGGACATAATATCATGCTTTTCATCGCGAAAAAATGTACGGTTCCGATAAACGAATTTTGGCACAACGGAGTCGCGGGCGTTATCTAGTAAATATTACATTTCCGCAGCCGGCAGCATATATAATATTTTATTCAATGTTGGATGTCATTGTCTGCCATGTGACTTTTCCAATGTGTCAGATAAAGACATGCACACTTTGTACCTATATTAGCTGTGTAATTAGTTTATTAGTAAGGGGTTCTATTGATGTTGCGTTTAATTGTAAAACCAAAAGCAACGTTCTTAAAAATTTGACAAAGTACAGTCAGGGACGTTTATTCACAGGCAGATAGCGGTCCTACGACTACTACGTAATTTGCTAGCCGACAACTCACGACCAACATTGAATTGAGTTGAACCGACCAAATAACGTAGGTCTGTGTGGCCTAGGAATCAATTTCTCTGATGGTACCATCGAGGAAATTGATTCCTAGGCAGTTGACAGACTAAGCGGGGAGTGGAGCACCATGGGGTTTTAGTGGGTAGTTCCTCGGAGAGTCCCACATACCCCGGCCGATGTCCCCAAAAGCCGGGGATGCGCAAATCATTTCCCCATGTAAAAAAAGGCAGTTGACAGACCAACGTCATTTTGTGATCTGTCAGCTGGGTTTGACGTATCGTGACCAAATTACGTAGGTCCCCATCTGCCTAGGAATTAACTTCTCTGATAGTACTCATCATCTTTCGCACCTTAACACTTAACTCTTGTCGTATGTGGGTTTTACTAATATATTTTGTAAAATAATTGGTGTATAATATGGATTGTGTGTAAATATAAATCTAATTATAATATCCACAAGTCGCTCTGTCGCCAGTCTTGGCTATTCTCCAGCTTATATTTAAATGCAACTGACTTCACAGTGTCGAAACATGGAACTACATTCTAAACTATTTGATAAGTTTGTGTTTTGGATTGTTGTTGAGTGAAGGAGGACACTGGACATGGAGATCATGGTAATTGGTATCATAGCGGCCGTCGTGGCTACCCACCAGTATTATAGCCACGATGGATAATGCCAGTTTATACATTTTAATTTATATTATCAATAATATTGTGTTGTAACCTATGATATAATATTATAAAAAAAAGGTAGATATCGCACTAGCGCGTAGAATCTGGGGGAGGCAAATGAACCTAATTAGTGTCTTTACGAATTAGTTGCATGTTGGCAGCGAGCGAGTGACGACGAGTGACGTTTTTGGTTAAAAATGCCAAATCGTGTTTAGAAAATGCAAAAATTTATAAAAAAATAAAGGTAAAAAAGGATGAAAAAGTTCCGTACCACACGGAATTACATGAAAACATCTAGTAATTTACAAAATAAGTGAATATTTTCCTAAATTTTTGAAAAATTGTATAATACTTTATTTTATACTGAAAAAGGATAGAGAATACGGACGACAACTGTAGCGAGATAAGGACAGATAGTCGCGTGCCATAGAATAATCAATCGAAGTATTCAGAAGCGATTACGTAGGCATCAACACGTAGGCATAAACTAATAATTGCATAATATTGTAAACATGTTTTCGTTTTAATATTTTTTAATTTCAAACATGCGAGCGCCTTTTTAACTTTCTAGCCTTAGCCAAATATGTACTAATTTTATAAATTAAAAAAATGGATAAGCCGTGTAGTACGCCACGTGCCGCTCGGTTTTCGGGGCCTGTCCATAATATACATAAATCTATACAATAATAGGTATATAGCCACGCGCCGCGCCAGTCATAAGCCGTCTTAAACCACCTGAAACGTAATTTGAATATTATTTGGATATGAGTGTTTGCTTCTTTTACATTATAACAGAAGTATGCCTTTATAAATAAGTAGCCATGTAAAAATTACTGGCTAAAAGCTGTGCTTTGTGAGGACTCGCGTCGTTTTTCTGTGTGGTGTTAATCTATAAGGCAGTTTTTTTTTATATTTAGTAACCAAACCTTGAATGACCGATGATAACACATCTACATAACATTTGTTGAGAAATTCAACATTTTAGTACTGAGTGATTATAAAAAAAAATACGTGTATTTTTATTTTTAACAAGGATCATCATATCAAAATTTGGCAGGAAGGTTTTATTGCACCCTGTATAGTGGAGTTCCCAGAGCGTAAAAATCGTGCAAACCTCCGATTTTTGCAATAGTGGATGAAATTTGAAAAGAAAAAAAGGAATGTATAGCTGATAACATAAATAATAAAGTTTACCTATTGAAAAGTTGTGCTTTTGATTTTTAAATTATTCTCTTCCACTTCAAGTAAACTCTTACACTGTAAAATTTTGAAGAAAATTTGCATATTTCTTTCTTTTAAATATATTGCAAAATAATAAAATATATTTTTTTTTTATTTGTATCGTTGCTTATATTCCAAAGAAAGAAAATAAGTTGAAAAAATATATAATTTAGACTTAAAATTAATATTTTTGTATGTAGATGAGCATACCTCCAAATGTGCTTGTTGTGTGCCTCGCCAGGTAAATAGCGTTCCTATTTTTCTTTTGTTTTAAATAGGAAGTTTAAAATATTTTTTTTGGCTTAACAAAGCCTTCTATTTCTTAATGTGTATAACTTTTTAGCTCTTATTTTATTAAATTTTCTGAAAATGTAGCACAAACTTTTCACGGATATTTCGAAGAAAATCTGTATTTTATTTATTTTGGATAGGTTTTTACAGAATAAAATTGATTTTTGTTTTCATAAATTATATTTGCTAAAACATACTTAAAGGAAAAAAATGCAAATTAGGTTAAGAACTGATATTTTTTGTATTCAGGTAAGCATTTTCCAAACATAGGTCGCAGCATGCGTCTTTAGCATGTACGTGAGATTTGTAGCACCCAATTTTTTTTCTGGCTTGAAGTAGGAAGTTTAAATATATTTCAAAGACTAGAAAAAGTCTTTAATTTGTTGATGCATTTAATGTTTTACCTCTCACTTAAATAAATTCTCAACAAATATAGAAAAATATTTTCGGTCTATTTTACACATTTTTGGAGATATTTAAAGGTTTTTAAGTACTTAAAATTATCATTTCTCTAAAAATTAAATACGCACAACAAGTAAGTTTAACACACTTTTCGTTACAACCCTTAAATCCACCCAAACCCTTTTATCTTGGTTACGACGAGCGTTAATCTCTAAAAACTTTGCAAAAACCTTATAGTTGTATTTAGCTTAGCAAAGCAAACTTTCTTTTTTAAAAATTGTGTATTTGGTTAATTTTCAACGCAAACAATCGGATAAGAGTCATTAAATAACAGGAACAAGAAATTTTTTTTTTTCTGGACCGGTTTTATATGGTGAAATATTAATTTTTAAATAAGTAACTAAAAAATTAAAAGCACAAAAAAATTTTTTGGTAAACTTTGTAAGTTATAGTGCAAAAAAGAATATGACACCTAAAAACAAAAATCCTTTCACTATTACAATTTTCGGAGGTTAAAACCTCTGGCGCCTGCACTAGTACATAAAATATGAAAATTACTATAATCCTTCAGGCCCCGCGCGAGAGCACCGGTGACCGCGAGAACAAAAGAATACAATGGGAATTCCTAGAACCTCCGATCGAAGGATTAATATGTTAAAACACAAATCATTAGGCGTAATAGTTTTTTCGTAAAGTTATATCCAAGTATATCCAAGTATAGTATATCCAACAACTTGAGCACTGTACCAGTGCTCAAGTTGTTGGATATACTAGGGCTCGCTTCGCTCGCACTGATGATTTGCAGGTTTCCGAGTGAAGAGCTCATCCATACTAATATTATAAATGCGAAAGTGTGTCTGTCTGTCTGTCTGTCTGTCTGTTACCTCTTAATACGTGGGAGAGCCATGCTTCGGCACGAATGGGCCGGCTCGACCGGAGAAACATTCTCACAGAAAACCGGCGTGAAACTGCGCTTGCGCTGTGTTTCGCCGAGTGAGTGAGTTTACCGGAGGCCCAATCCCCGTTTGCTCGTTTGCCCCCTCATTTCATAAAAAAAAATATAAAAAAAATGCCCCAACCGTAGAACCGATTTTGCTGAAATTTGGTATGGTTAATACTTTGAGTCCCGGGAAAGGACATAGGATACTTTTTATCCCAAAAAAATGTACGGTTCCCGCGCGATAAACGAGTTTGGGCGCAACGGAGTTGCGGGCGTCATCTAGTAAGCCATAAGTAGGTTTTTTTTTTTATTTAATAAGGGGGCAAACGAGCAAACGGGTCACCTGATGGTAAGCAACTACCGTCGCCCATGGACACTCGCAATATCAGAAGAGCTGTAGGTGCGTTGCCGGCCTTTTAAGAGGGAATACGCTCTTTTCTTGAAGGTTTGCAGGTCGTATAGGTCCGGAAATGCTGCTGGTGACAGTTCGTTCCAGAGTTTTACAGTGCGCGGAAGAAAGTTACGCGAAAAACGCACTGTGGAAGACTGCCACTCATCAAGGTGATGAGGATTGTATGTTTTTCGCGTGGGACGATGGCGAAAAGTTGCAGGTGGTATGATTCCGAACAATTCCTCAGAGCACTCCCCGTTATACAACCGATAGAGGATGCAGAGTGAAGCTACATCTCGGCGTAATTCCAAGGGGTCCAAGCTGTTTGAAACACTATGGCAGTCAACAATTCGAGCGGCCCTTCGTTGGATACGATCCAGAGGGAGCAGTTGGTATTTTGGCGCCCCTGCCCAGAGATGAGAACAATATTCCATATGAGGCCGAACCTGCGCCTTGTAGAGTTGTAGGCGTTGGTCCGGACTGAAGTACTGTCTCGCTCTGTTAAGAACACCAAGCTTCTTCGAGGCTCATTTGGCCTTACCCTCTAGATGATATCGGAACTGGACTTCGCTCGATATGTTGACGCCAAGTATCTCAATGCTAGGGGAGATGGTTAAAGATGTGCCCTCGAAACGAGGATATACGACCATTGGTGACTTTTTAGTGGTGAACGCGCAGACTTGTGTCTTGGCGAGGTTGAATTGGACCAAGTTACGTCTACTCCATTCAGAGACCTTCTCCAATGAATTTTCCACCTTAGACACAAGTTCGTTTCGACTCTCAGTGACATTTTGCCGAGAAATATTGGGGGAGCCGGTATATACAGCATCACCTGTACTATCATCCGCATAGCAATGAACGCCGCTGGTCTGCAACATGTCATTGATATGCAGTATGAATAGAGTAGGCGATAGCACACAGCCCTGAGGGACACCAGCATCGACAGACTGAGTTTCCGAGCATTCGCCGTCAACTACGACCTTTATGCTTCTGTCTGCTAAGAAACCAGTGACCCACTTACATAATTTCTCGGGCAGCCCGTATGATGGAAGCTTCGATAGCAGCGCTTTATGCCAAACCCGATCAAAGGCCTTCGCAATGTCCAAACTAACAGCCAATGCCTCTCCCTTCGACTCAATTGCCTGAGCCCAACGATGAGTCAGGTACGCCAAGAGATCACCAGCCGAGCGACCCTTACGGAACCCGTATTGTTTGTCGCTTAGTAATACCTGGCCGTCGAAGTATCGAAGAAGCTGGCTATTGATAATGGAGTCCATTATCTTCGAGAAGAGAGAGGTTATAGCGATTGGTCTGTAGTTGGAAGGATTTGAGCGATCACCTTTTTTGGGGATCGGGTGCACTAAGGCTGTCTTCCAGGAAGCCGGGACGATACCAGTGGAATAAGAGAGCCGAAAAAGACGCGTCAAGACCGGAGCCAACTCTGGAGCACACTTTTTTCAACACAATAGGCGGAATTCCGTTAGGCCCACTCGACTTTTGGATATCAAGGGAACGGAGGGCTTTTCGCACTGAGCGCTGATGAAACCGAATATCCGACATGATGCTCGTGCATCGCGGTATGGTCGGCGGTTTCTGCCCCCCGTCATCCAGGGTCGAGTTTGACGCAAAGAGCTTGCCCAGAAGATCGGCTTTGTCTTTTGCGTCCTGGGCCAACGATCCATTTCCTACGTGTAGGGATGGTAGGGTTGGCTTGCAGAAATTTCCTTCAATAGCTTTGGCCAGAGACCAGAATCAGTTCCCGAGGGGAGGCGCTCAAGTCTCTTGCCAATTCTATTGACGTGCTGTTGCTTTGCCCGAGTAATCTCTTTCTTGAGGGACCTAGAGGCAAGGTTGTACTTCTTTTTATATGTGCTGGTATTTAAATCCCGAGCAGACACTGCGTTGGCCCAGGATTGGTAAGCCTCCTGCTTCCGGCGAGAAGCTTTTTTGGGAGATGAACCAAACCAGGGACGAAATCTGCCGCCAGTTGACACTACAGAGGACGGAATGAAAAGTTCCATCCCCTGCGTCACCACATCGGCAACAGAGTTGGCAGTGTTGTCGGGATCATCCGGCGAGAAGCACACGTGCCCCCAAAGATAGGATGCAAAAAACAACCGCATCCCATCCCAGTCTGCTGACTTGTAGTGCCACACGCGACGGTATTTAACAGCACGCTGTCTTAACACCTTCGTAAGTGGCACAGAACTCCTAACAAGGCAATGATCCGATGAACCAAGTGGTGCGGTTACGGATACTTGGTAGCCGTCAGGATTTGAAGTTAGCAGGAGGTCCAACAAGGAAGGATTCTGACCATCCACATCTGGGATTCGCGTAGGCGTAGTAACCAGTTGTGTCAAGTCGTTCGCAAGGGCAAAGTTGCAGACAGATCTCCCCGCATGATCAGTTTTACTGGAATAAAGCCAGTCGGCGTGGTGGGCATTAAAGTCGCCAAGTATTATGATCTCTGCGGATGGGATCTGCTGCTGCACAAAAAAAAGGTCGACAAAGTACGGGCAGAAAGGGGTGAGCATAACTGGATGCCTACAAAAAGTAGGTGTCCAAAAAACTTTGCGAACGTTTAAAATGTGAAACCTGTCGTTCATGTTTGTTCACCGACGAAAAATTGTGGTTTCACAAACTGGTCACTTTGAAAGATATGCCCAAGTTTATGTTTCGCTTCACCCAATGTTTGTTTAGTTTCCTATTTAGTTTTATATTTAAAAAAAAAGGCATGCAGTAGCAGTATGTTACGAGTCTAGCCCGGACATACATACAGACAAACAGACAAAAATTCTAAAAACTATCAATATATTTGGGTTCGATATCGATTGCTGATCACGGTCCAGGTATTATTTTAAAAAAATTCAATGTACACTTCTTACGATTTTATTACATATAATATATGTATAGATTAATAAAAAATAGTCTAACAAACAATAAGTTTTATTCAATGTCTCTTCTGTTCAACAATAGCATTTAAATCTCTTGATCTTTGTCGCGCATGCGTGCCGATGCGCCTGTCAAGTGCAACTCAAAACCATCTCAAAACATATAGCTATCCTTTTCTATATCATTCGTTACGTATTATCTGTCGCATTCATTGTTGTAACCTAGGTAACCTATATAAATATGACAGAGGTAAGTACGTATATGTCGTTTAGGAACAAAATCTGAGGACCAATTTGTATGAACATACGCCATCTTTGGTTGTAACAGGAAACACATTCGTAATCGCTTGGCTGACGTAGAGAAATATCATAAGATTTATAAGACTCTTAAAACTAAAATGTTTGTTCATTTTCCCAGGCTGGTTCATATAGTTAACTAACAAAAGAAAATGCTTTAGTAAGTTTTTTAAACTTTACCTTCCAAAAATGTTTCCTTAGAGCAATGGTTCCCAACCTTTTTAGAGCTGTTACCCCTATAGTCTGTTAGAGAAACTGATTTTACCCCCCCCCCCCCCCCCCCCCAAATTAAAAACAACTTTGTAAATTTGTATTGGTACATTCGCAAGTTTTTTGTTTTTGAATATACTTAGGTTCAGACTTCAGTTTCACTTAACGCGCATCTCATATTATCATGCTCCACGTTCAGACGGTTTCTTGCCTTTTTTTAAATGTTACCATAGTTGAGGGGCCACTCTCGCATTTAAATGTGGTAGCTAACGGTACCAACATTTTCAGATCTCTGTCTGCAATGATAGGGTATTCTGTAGCTGTTTTTCTCCAAAACGTACAGTTTATAATTTTTTTCTGCCAATTCATTTATTTTAGATACCACCTCTGTTACCCTTGAGAATAGCTAATAGGGTAAAAACCCCCGCGGGGGTAATTACCCCCAGGTTGGGAACCACTGCCTTAAAGGTAAATCCTATAGGAATACCTATGAAAGTATGGATTTGGGTCACGGTCATCTAATTGCAAGATGAATAGAACAGCTATTAGATTTTTATAATAAAACTTTCCCATACTCTATTCTCTCAAAATATATGGCTATCAAAAACAGCGACTCGTAACAAACAGACATACATAATATTAGTGAAGATGTGGCCACACAAAAACTATGCCAGCATACAACTAAAAATAGCATTGAACAGTTTAAAGCAATATTTAATTGTTAGAACGCGGTTCGCCCTTGACCAATATACGCTGCGACTACTCTATGTACTTATCAGTTAGCTAGCCGCGATGAAAATTGTACTTTATAGCTACAACACAAGGTCGATATTACCTTGAGTGATGGTTTATGGACTTCAGCCTTCACTCATAGACCACTTACGTTTCGTTGTATAGATTAATTAGGGTTATTTTATTTGATGGCTCCAACCACTAATGTTTTAAACAGTGAAAATTCACTATGATCCAAACTATCAGATGAGCCATAAATTTTCTTCCGATATTTAAATAATGTAATTTGGGACCTGTTTCGTGGTTTCAGTCAAAGGCCATTATAACCAATAGGCTTAAAGACTAAACTCCTGTGGTGTTGCTAATCTTTGGAAAACATTGTCAATTACAAATCAATACGAAGCTACCCGCTTGAAATTCCGTTAAGAAAATTCTCGTGGTCAGGTCAGCAGTCAGCAATATTATGTATTTTGTACTATTAGTAGCACAATATTGATTTTGAAGTAAGCGTCAAACTCGGTTCAGTTATTCAGTAGGTAGCTACTTTCGAATGCAAGCAAATCTTTCCGCTTATTGTTACTTAAACATAATAAAATCAATACTAAGTTCTCTATCCGGTCAAGGTTGTATAATATGGGACTGTCACAGTTCAAATATCACGCAGTAGAGTAACTCAGTCATTTCTATAAAATCAGGGTCACAGAACAGGAGCGTAACATAACACTTGACGGTTTTGATACCCTGCTGGAGGTATTGGTCAATGGTCAAAAGCGACGTTACAGGGTCGACATCCGATAAAGACATACGTCTCATTCTGGTAAAGTCGGTTAAAATCGGCAGCATGTGATGCATCAAATCAGGGTTTCCCAAACTTTCCGTCCACGAACCCCTGTTAAAATTTCCAGGTGACAGCGAACCCCTTATTAACTAATGAAACACATAAAGTGTTAAAAGAGTACCGCGCGTGCCTTCCAGTTATCAAACCACCATTACGTAAATCTTGTCGTGAACCCCCTGCCCCCTGTCCCCTAGGAGTTCGCGTACCCCACTTTGAGAAACCCTGCATCAAATCAACCAAACTTGAGCCAACAGATTTGTGAGTTATGACAAACCAAAATGAGGGAGTTACAGGGCGCCACGGTTATAAATCTTGCCCAGGGCCCTACAAATAATAAAAACTAAGAAAACGTAACTCCCATACTATTACCGTTTTAAATTTGGTTCCTTTCGAACTGTCATACAACGTCAGCCTGATACCGCTGAAGGCCACCTAAATATTGCAAATGTATTGAAAATGTGCACCTAGGTAGCAGGTACACATTCTTGACAAGTATTGTAGAACATGTTTTTTGACGGAGTTACTTTTCCTTAGTTTTTATTATTCGTAGCCCTTAAAATGCTAAAGGCGGCACCGGAGATGATCTACTGTATGTAGTTATGGTACTATCATAGGTACAGTAGGCGTGTCATCTTTCGTAAGGTTTTAGTGACATATTGCCCAACGAGTGCTGTGACACAGATAACGCGACTTTCAGCAATACAGATGAAAAGGTCTAAACAATTTGCTATTCAAGTTATACTCGTTGACGTAAAGTACAAGGCGAGTAAAGTAGCTTTAGGTTTGAGGGTCTAGCGTAAAGTGAGCCCTTTTTCCCTGCCTGTCTGTTCATTTTCCTTTCATAAATCGATTTGATAGTCACGGGAAATAATTTTCTTGAAAAGACGTAGAGTGGTTTCTCTATCATAAAAATGATCTCAATCATTTCTCCGCGGGAAAGAAATACTTTTCAGTATAGACTGCAGCTGCAAAACTTTTGTAAAACGGACCATATTTAGAGGTACACACCAGCCTTAAAATAATGATCATAATCAATTAGATTAACGACAAAAGGACAATGAAAACATGCTACCTGTCGACTTTGAACTACTATTTAACGTAAAAGGTATCTGTATCTTCAAAGTAATAAGTAATACTCCTTCTGTCGCAGTCGGATAAAGGAGCCGTACTAGTATTGAATCGATTTATTGAACACAAAGACTAGTTATTATCGCTTAACAAAGAAACAAGTTTCATGCGACAACTTACACTGTGAACTCGAAGCACATGATATTAGATAGAATTATAAATAAAATAAAAAAAATAGGACGTTCCCACAAAATAATTTTTTTTATAATAAAAATGAGCGAAAAGTTACTTATAAAAGTTTATAAGTAACTTATAAGTAAGTTTATAAGTAAGTTTATAAGTCTATAAGTATGGAGCAAGCCTCTGCGCGCTGAGGGAGAGAGATGGTGGCATTCGACCGATCGCTGTCGGCTCAACATACCGGCGCCTCACTGCCAAGATAGCCAGCAGGTCCATTAAATCCCTGTCATCATATTTCCAACCCAAGCAACTTGGTTTTGCCTGCAAAGGTGGCTGTGAGGCAGCCGTTCACTCTTTTCGCACTCATGTTCAAAATTCCAAAAACAGTATATACCTAAAGGTGGATGTTAGAAACGCTTTCAATTCTGTAGACAGGGTCGCCATGTTGACACAGATAAAAACCAAAGCGCCCACCATTTTGCCCTTCATGTTACAGTGCTACCGAGAACCCACTAAACTCATTTACCAGAACCATTTAATCCAGTCTGAAGTTGGCTGTCAACAGGGCGACCCTCTAGGTCCAGCAATTTTCAGTCTAGTTATTCACCCGGTCATCGAACTCCTAAATTTCAAATTCAACGTGTGGTAACTAGATGACGGGACCCTTGCCAGCGACGCATCTACAGTTCTTTCGGATTTTTAGACCCTGATTCGCGAATTCAAAATTATAGGCCTAGATCTGAACCTGGGGAAGTGTGAGCTTTTTGTCCCCGATGATTGTGAGGATAGAGATGAGATAATATCCAGTTTCAAGGCCGTCGCCCCAGAATTATCAGTGATTAAGAAGAGTTCACTTTTTCTCTTGGGTTCACCTGTTCTAGCCGATTCTTTTCCAGACTATATAAATGAAAAAGCACGAAATTTTAGTGAAAGTTTAGATCGTCTTCTCCAAATTAACAGTCACATGGCATTTACTCTAATAATAATAATAATATCTATGGACGCTTCACACCACGTCAGTCTGGCCCCGTGGTAAGTACCTGAAGGACTTGTGTTACGGGTACCATAGACAACGGAAATATATTTAATACTTTTTATACTATACATATATTTAAGATTTTTATTATATGATACACATATTTAATACACATTCATGACCCAGGAACGTTGAAAAACTTTTTGTTCCGTTGGCGGGATTTCAACCCGCGACCCCCGGCTTGAGCTACCGACATGCTCACCACTGAGCCACAGAGGTCGTCAAAACTCTGATTCGATATTGTTTATTCGTTCCTAAATTTACGTATGTTTTGCGGTGTTGTCAGCTCTGGAAGTTCCCAGAACTTCTCCATAGTTTAGATGACACCCTAAAACATACGATTTCCACAATTTTAAACATAAAATTTGACGAACATTCCTGGACCCAAGCTACATTACCAGTAAGGTTCGGTGGCCTGGGAATACGAAAAACATCAGACACAGCTTTACCGGCGTTCTTGTCCTCGGTCCACGCAAATCGCGCAGTAATAACCAAAATTTTAGAGCCCTCTTCTTGCCCACTCGTCATTCCCTTTGCGGACGAGGCCAAGGACGCCTGGGACATTGCTAGTGCCGGCAGCGAGGTCCCCAAGAACACATCCTCCCAAAGGCTCTGGGACGAGCCCATCTGCGAACTGGTGCGTAATAAACTGTTTAACACGTCTACCAGCGCCGTAGAACGGGCTCGACTTTTGGCCGTGGAGAGGTGGGAGTCGGGAGCTTGGCTGCAGACACTACCATCTAAAAACACAGGAACATTGCTGGACCGTAATACATTCCGTCTAGCCACTGCCCTGCGTCTTGGTGCCCCCCATGTCGTCCCCCATCAGTGTGTTTGCGGCGCGCACGTAGACAGCTACGGTCACCACGGGCTGTGCTGCTCGCGAAGTGCTGGACGCTTTTCGCGGCATCACAGCCTGAATGACCTCATTCGCCGGGCTCTTGTCACTGCCGGCGTGCCAGCGATACTGGAGCCCTCCGGTTTGGCGCGTGGCGATGGCAAGAGACCCGATGGAATGACCCTGGTCCCCTGGAATGTGGGACGGGCCCTTGTGTGGGACGCTACTTGTGTCGACACACTCGTATCGTCCCATATTCAGGGCACCTCGAGTTGTGCGGGCGCAGCCGCAAATCAAGCAGAGAACCTCAAGCGGCGCAAGTATGAGAACCTCAGCGGAGATCTCATATTTGAACCGTTTGGAGTGGAAACTCTAGGCGCATGGGGTCTGGGGGCACATAAGCTTTTTAGAGGAATTTCTAAGAAGCTTGTTGAAGCTACCCGAGACCCCAGAGCTGAGAGCTACCTGGCACAGCGGATAGCAATTGCCATCCAACGTGGCAATGCTGTCAGCTTGCTGGGCACTCTGCCAGATGGGGACGACTTGGGCAAGTTTTTCTTTTTATAGTTTTATATTTAAAATTTGTATATATCTGTATATTTTAGATTGTATTTTTAGTGCATAGAAAACGGTGTATCAATTTTCTTTTCGATGAAATAAGAAAAACCAATTATACAAAATTACAGATTTTAAAATTTATTCCAAATATAATTTTTCTTTTATTTTGGTCCACAATAAACCACAATAATTTATTATTGCAATTTTTTTTCTAATTTACATTCGTACAAGAACATAACCCTAAATACTCAGAGATCAGTTAAGTTTGTAGAAGGAATTTGAAAGGTTTACTTAACCAACAGCTGCTATCTTAGTCTAAAGTTTTAATTCAATAATGAAAAGTTATTTGAATACTTAATACTTTAATCGTAATGGATATTCCACTGTATACGAAAATGAAATTTTATTTTGTGAATAATTAATGAATATTCATTGAATTCTTTAAATTAAAAATTGAAAACTAGACGTTCCGCGTGGTTTCGCTCGTGTAAATTAGATATTTTACAGACAAATAAGTCCACAAAAAGTAGCCTATGATCCTTCACGTGATCTACTTCTTATCTGTGCCAAATAAAAGAAAAATTGCTCGTGTAGTTCGTGAGATAAGCCCTTTCAAATAATTTCCCCCGTTTTTTCCACAATTCCCTCTTTTTCCTCACTTTTATTAGTCTAAGCGTAATAAAATATAGCCTATAGCCTTCCTAGATAAATGGGCTATCTAACACTGAAAGAATTTTTCAAATCAGACCAGTAGCTCCTGAGATTAGCACTTTCTAATAAGCCCTTTTAAATAATTCCGCCCCGTTTTTTTCCACATTTTCATCTATTTCTAGTAGTTCCTGAGATTAGCGCGTTCAAACAAACAAGCTTTTCCGCTTTATAATATTAGTATACTTAGATTGGTTTTAATCTAAAGGCAAGAATCTAATGTTTTATATAAATAAAAACATTTTTTTACAGTATTATTACAAATATTTTCCATATTACAGAATTAAACCTTTAAAAACATGGGGAATATGTTATGTTTAAACATTATATATGATATATTTATAAATTCCCCGTTCTTCGATTTAGAATCGACCACTAAACAAGTAGACAAAAATGAGCCTAAGTTCGTAGTTGTAGTGGTGTAACTTGTTAGAGCAATGCACATAACCTTGTCATCTCGCCTACAACGCTCAATGTTACAATTACATAACTACAAAGTGTACATTCCTCGTTTGGAAAAAATATTATGTTATGGAAATGGAAAAACCCACTGAAAAGTAAAGAAAGCCTTAAAATCTGCTTCTTTCGTAAACTCTAGAGGTTGCCTGTACCTACACACGAACATTTAATTATTAATAGATATCCAGTGTGTAACAAAACTAAGTGGTAATACTTTAGGGTGTATACGTGTTCCTTGTAGAGAGTTCACTGTGAAAGTAGCAGCGCTGAAAGGCCAAATTATTTTTTTCACTCTTGTATGGGCAAGGGCCTGAACGTCACGAGTTTCCCACTTAGTAATATCTATAGTATTATCACGTTTTGTTCACCCTGTCTATCCCTTGTCCATTACCGGGACTTAGAAATTTTCCATTACCAAATTTCAAAAATAGACAAACAAACAGACAAGTTATTTGTTCAAGACCTAGTGAGTCGTGGCCAGGTAGTGGCAAACTCTGATAAAAACAAAATTGTGAAGCATTGTATACTCATTGAACAAAAAGATAATGCAACGTATAAAGAAATAATTGATTCTTATGCACATGGCGCACCTACTTCATTTGGTCGCGTTATTTCAATTCAATGTCAGTCGTGATCTTCTAGATTTGACATAATGCGACCAAATTACGTAGGTCATCCTCCATCACTTTACGATAGTACATTGTACAGTCCGTCCAGAAATTGTTCCCTCTGGCAACTACTGAATAATTAGGGTTTCTCTAGGGTTTGGGAAACCCTTAAACTACAAAAAAAATGCTTTGTCAGTGCTGTTACTTTCACTGTGAACTCAAATTAAGGGACAATACATACCCTAAAGTGTTATCACTTTGTTTTGTAATACCCAGTATAAGAAAGGAGCATAATATTTTAACACAGGACTATTATTCGGATCGGCTGTAAAATATTTGTTGGTTCTTGGCGGACGGTGGCACAATAGAGGCGACGTTAGCAACTACTGGCTTATCACCAGCCTTGACACACATACAGACGCTATTGCCAAAAACACCACGATAAACGTTAGCGACGCAAGTTATAGCAATGGATAAACGGGTAGATTTAATGTATTCGGTCAAAGATAACTGATTAGCTTGAATTGTAGAGAGGAAAGTTTTTTTACCTGTGGCTCTTTATATGCCAATCTTAGAATTATTATCATTTTTATGAGAATAGGACGAAATCCCTACGCAGTTCTAATCCTGGGCAAAGATCTCCCACAAAAAATTCACTTGTAGCCTGCTTGCAGCTCTACCGTAAGCCAAATCTGGCTTGTATGAAAAAAAAGAGTAGTCTTATTGTGAAAGTTTTTGGATAGTATGCATATCGATATTTTTGGATAGCATCGGTGTAGGTACTGACCTACACCGATGGTAATATGATAACCGATGGATAACGTGGCTTTGTTCTCATTCAATCTAGTCCATTTCGAATAGGAATAAAGCTTTATTGTTGCATCAAAATAGAAAAAATTGGGGTACAGTACAGTCCTATAGCTATTGAACATAACGTGCAGATGGTAATTAATATCAACCTGAGTAGTCCTTTACAAGCAATTATTCTAGTACAATAGGAATAGGCTGCATTGTCTCCCGTTGATTAATCAAGACTCAACACTTGCTAATTACGCAGAACAATCGAACATGCTAGTGCGATCCATCTCACTACGTGTACCCCTAATTGATTAACTATAATAGTGATATTAGCTGCAGAAGGGACAGGTCCTGTTATACGTTAAGGAGTCTTCAAAGTCAGTGCCCTATTGGGGCCAACGTAATAGCGATACTTGATAAGTCCGCGTGTGCAAGACAGAATAAATTGATATTGTTTTTACTAACTGATTGCTCGTTTTGATATTTCTAGTTACACAGCAGCCTAGCAGCAGCAGTAAATACATGCCCACTGGTACTGATGACAGTGCCGGACATAGACATATTGAATTTACGAGCATTGGTCAATTGGATCTCTACAACAGTTTACTGTCCTAGAAATTATATGAATAAATAATGTTGCTAAGATGAAAAGGAACTTCTCAAAGCGCTTACGCTTTGAGAAGTTCCTTTTACGATACTATGACTTATCACAGTCGATTTAAGCTTTAAGAAAGTCTTTTTCAAGTTTACAACAAGCTTACGAGTTACGACAGTAGAGCCGCCAAGCCTCATCCTTGCTTTAACTATTAATATCATTAGATACAGGCAATACAGTATATTGTGCTGACGATAAGCTAACTCGCCTATTGTGCGTCTATTAAAAGGCTTTGTCTATTTCAGGCCATTAAACATACCTTTTGAACATTAAAGTATTTATTATTTACAATTTATACTCTCTATGTATACAAAGTGTAAGTTTTTCATCCAATTCAAGTCAGAAACCAAGATGGTATTCGCATGAATTATTTACTTTATACATATTTATTCGCCGTTGAATATTAAATTAATTTATCAAACTACGCTTCTTCGCGAATGATTGGTAGATTGTACGTAGCTTACGGTCGGACTCGTGCACGATGGGTTCCGTACCGTTATCTAGGAGCAAAGATAGACCAAAAATTGTGTTTTTGTATGGGAGCCCAATCAAAATATTTATTTTATTTTATTTTTAGTGCTTTTTGCTATAGCGGCAACAGAAATACACAAGTCTAGCTATAACGTTTCTTGACATACATCCTGGAGATAGATAGACAGCGAAGTCTTAGTAATAGGGCCCCATTTTTACCCTTTGGGTACGGCACCCTTATTAGGTTCATTTATCTATCAAACAAAAGAGCAATTTGAATGTCTCGCTACAAATCTACAACAGAACCAGCTTGCTCTTGTTAACCCTATCAGTGGAAGTTTTAGAGGTGAATAATTTTGGGAAATTTGCGGTAAAAATATTATCTCATTGAATGTAAATTTCGAAAACAACGAAAAAGTATGTCGGGATTTGGAACTGGTAAAATTATATATGTAACAGCAGTTATTCCTTTGTGGAAAAGCGTCATAATATTATATTAGTAGTGGTATTATAGTAATTATTAGAAGTGCCGATCGTCATGTTAAAGATATCTTGTGATAAACGCCAGTCATTTACATTGTGTCACCGATAACAGTACTATTATTTATTGCTAATTGATGTTACACTGGGCCAAAAGGCAATACAGGCCGCGCAAAACTTTATAACCACTCGAGCATACTATATGCGCCAATAGCACGTCACCATCTGATCACCGATCGACCAATAGCGTGTTCCGATGCATGCGCACCCGCCCCGCTCACTCCTCGCCCCACCAAAGAGATCCAAAAATCGAACGCTGCGCCTTCCCCTTTCATTTTTACCGAGCAATTTAAAGTAAGTTTTGTGCGATCTATACCTTCTTTTCAATTTCAGTGTGATGACTGAAGGGACAAAACAATAGTTACCTCTGGGTATCTTCAGTTTTAACTGCTTTACCTTACTGCATCTGCCATGGCGTGTATTGTGGTCATAGCGTCACATAATATAATAGGAGATATAAAATGCGTTTCCCGTGAGAATCACAATGGCGAGGTAGATTACGTTCTGCACCCGGTAATAACCTCCTTAGCGGCTAGGAATAAGATCGAAATTCGCACTCAATCAAAACGCATACTCCAGATGCATCGTCGAATATATCCTCTAGCGTTTATGTAGTTACGGCGAGGCTGGAAAATGACACAGTTTGCGCTATGTATTCAATTTGTCCCACATCCGACCAGGGATACGAAACACCGGGCGATTCTCGACCTTACCACACTAGGATACTAGACAAATTCCCGTGCGAGTGCTCCAGCTATAGTTAGCAGGTTTAAAATAGGTTAAACAGTAAATTGCGTTTGATTGAAACGCTCCAGATTTCGCTCTGTCCGTCACATTGTCAATTCTGTGCCCATCTACCGCTCCGAATACATCTATTACACCGAAATCCGAATACATATCATCGAACGGTCTAGCGCATCGGCTCGGAAAAATATCGGAAATTCCCCGCATTCCTCGGCATTTTCCATCCCACAGTTAAAATTAGTACTTATTTAATTACGAGCATAATTATAGGCTCGGCTGAGCAGCGAAAATAGGAGATGAGCGCGGTATTTATAGCTTATCCGTCACTAAGATCCAATTTAAATATTTATAACGTAAACGCCTTAATTATGAATTATACTATCAGAGAAGTTGATTCCTAGGTAGATTGCGGACCTAAGTAATTTGGTCGCGTTAAGTCAAATCCATCCGACCGATCACAGCTAACATTGAATTGACATAAGCCAACCTAGGAATCAATTTCCTCGATAGTACATTCCCCAGTCAATTTTAGTTGAACTTTTATATCACTAGTGCTCTACTTTGGATCCGCGCATTTCAGTGGACAAAGACTTGCATCGGTTGTAGAGTCCAGTCCAAAACGCTTTTTATTGGCGACGAAATCCGTCACTTTGTTGCATATTCGCCTGAGCATTCTCTTTGTTTCCCGACGACCGAGCGTGACTTTTGTGGATATAATGCCAGCTGTAGTCGGTGCGCAAAATGGACACACTAAAATGCTATTTCCGAGGCAGCGTTAAGGCATATGGGAATGGCCATTGAAAATTTAATATCCTGGATGTCGACGGCTGAAATTATTTAGAGGACGGTGAATGATACCGGAATATTTGCAAATGAACTGAAACGCAAATTGCTACAGCATCGGTTTGCTGAAAGTCCACCGAAGCGCCGTTGATTATTAATATTATTAGTTTGTGCACATTCGCAGCGACACCGTGTTTTACATAAATATCTACATTATCACATTAACACATAGGTAAGCATGCGACGCATCATAAAATGCATAGAAATTATACAATGATCATTCTATTCTGCGGATAGATATTTGGTTGTGCACTTAATTTATCATAACATAATAAATATGATATATTTTTTTGTTAATCAATTGATAATTATAAAGCTTTCAAATGATGTTCTGGGCTTGTGTTGTGTGTGATCTCCACTATTGGTACGTAGCTCAGTTTGGGAGATTCCGTTCATCGACCGTTGGACGAGCTCTTGGCAGAATATAGCAATTTACCACTGCTGGAAGAAGACGGAGAAGACACGACTCTTGACACTTGACAGATGTCAAGAACTTTCGAGTTCTCTTTTTGCCGATTTGCCGCGAACCGCGCATACGAGAAAATTCTGTCTTTATAATTTTCCTAGAAGAGGCTAATTTTCCAGCTGGAATTTCAAGTGTTTTTGTTTTTTTCCCTTTTAACATTAAACACTGTGAACTTTTGTGTGGTCGGCCGACCAAAAGTACTTATATCAAGTATCGTTCCGGAGCGGTACACGTGCCTTCCTCGAGACGAGACTACGGCTACAAACTACGGAGCTCTACTGTCTACTTAAGACGAGTCACCGCAATATTTTCCCGGGCTTATTTGAGAGCCGCTCCATAAATAACTAATAATACGCTCACTTTGGAAGTTCGAATTAAGAACTTCGTATTATCTCCGCTGGCAATAGCTATTTACACGCTATTGCCATTCCAATATTCATGAGAATTTTTAGTGTTTTAACAAATTAATGAACCAACCGCTGATCAATCTTCCAGCTTTTACAGACGCGATGTATGTGAAAAAAATTTAACTCTCTAGCTATTACCGTTCTCGAGTTACAGCCTGGTGACAGACAGATGGACAGACGGACAGACAACGAAGTTTTAGTAATAGGGTCCCGTTTTTACCCTTTGGGTACGGAACCCTAAAAAACGCAACATAAACTACATAAGTGTAGGAACACTATACAGTAATTCCAAGTATGAAGGTTTTTCACAAAACTATATGAGTGTTACGAGGCTGCTATTTATGTATCCGGAATTAAAAAAAGAAACAAACATATATTATTTAATATGGTTTTATTGCTTTTCAAAATATTCGCCGCGATGATCGACACACTTTTGCATACACTGGAACCAATTTTCATAGCACTTTTTCCATTCTGATTGAGGTATCTCCAAAACGTGCATTTTGAACGCATCAACAGCCTCTTCGCGGCTCGAAAAACGTTGACCACGTAATTTGTTCTTCGCGTATGGAAATAAAAAGAAATCGTTAGGTGCCAAATCAGGGCTGTACGACGGATGACCAGTCAATTCGATCTTTTGACCCTCCAAAAACTGAGTTGTTTCAGCTGAGGTGTGACAGCTAGCATTGTCGTGATGTAATATGATTCTGCGTTGTCGGTTGTCCTTTCTTATTTCTTCAAAGACTTCTGGTAAACAAATGGTCGTATACCATTCAGAATTAACCGTTTTACGATTCTCTAATGGCACTGTAGCCACATGTCCATTAATTCCAAAAAAACAGGCGACCATTTGCTTCAAAGTACTTTTTGCACGAGTAACTTTTGTTGGTTTCGGCTCATCTTGGAACACCCACACCGTTGACTGTTGTTTAGTTTCGGGGTCATATGCATAGATCCAAGATTCATCACCTGTGTAGATATTATAAACGGCTTTTGACGTACCATGGTTGTATTTTTTTATCATTTTTTTGCACCAATCGACACGAGCCCGTTTTTGATCGATTGTCAAGTTGTGCGGAATCCAACGCGAACATTTTTTTTTACAGCCAAATGTTCGTGTAATATCTTATGTATGCTCGTCATACTTATGCCTAAGGACGCCTCTATCTCGCGATATGTAACATGACGATCACGCATTATTAGTTCCCGCACAGCATCTATATTTTGTGGGACAACAGCTGTTTTTGGGCGACCTTCTTTATTTTCATCCGTGAGCATAGACCACCCACGATTAAACTCACTGTACCAGTGATAAACAGTGGTTTTTGATGGTGCTTCATCTCCAAAAGATGCGGTGAGTTGAATAAAGCACTGTTGTTGATTTAGCCCACGCCGAAAATCGTAGTAAATCATTGCACGAAAATGTTCACGCGTTAAATCCATGGCAAATGAAGACACGCAATTTTCAAAATGACGCCACAATGGAAAAATAATTGACAGTCACTTGAAACAAAATATATTCTTCAACCAAAGAGTTCTATTTTCAAATGTTGTAATTACTTTTTAAATATTGTTCTTGTAAGTGGCCAGTTCCGGATACATAAATAGCAGCCTATGTAGTTGGTTGGTAGTAGGTACACATCATTTGAATGAAATTGAACATTTGGGATTCAGACTACCTGCAGGTATCGTTGCCTGCAGGGTATTTGCTTAGCCACTATCACAGAAGGCATTCTACATGAAAGAACTGAGAACGAATTGTAAGTAGAAATCACGTACGTAAATCTTTTCAGTTTGCATATTGAATGAACTCACTAAATGCAGACAAAGAATTTTCAGGTCAAGATTGGTTCAAAACATTATTGTTTAGCAGGATTATGGCGTTTATGCAATTTTGGCTCAACCTTACTTTGCCACATTTATTTAGATCCGGGCAAGGACATAATATATAATATTACAAACATAATATTATCAAGATGTGCGAATAAAGAAATTTCAGTGCAAATAATTGTGGGCATCATATAATATTATAATTTAAGTCTTAATAAGGAAGAAAATAACGTTGCATAAAAGTAACAAGGACATATATTTTATCAACACTGCATACTCGACGCACTTGTTACTAATTATCAGCTAGCAATTGTAGGAAATAGATAAATTGTCCTTTGATCTCATAAAAATGCGATAAAGCGCAATAAAACTAGATTTTCCTGGGTTTTCCTGTTGGTGGGCAATAAAAAGTAATTATAACCTATAGTTAGTTCATTGTAAATTTTATGTAGCAGAGAAAATGAAGTAACACAAAAGATTTCAAGGCATCCAAGTGTTAGATAATATCGCGTGGGAACCGCACATTTTTCCGGAATAAAAAAGTATACAGAGATATTATGATACTGAGAACTCAAGCTTACTTACTCTCTATACCAAATTTAATCAAAATCGGTTCAGTGGTTTAAGCGTGAAGGGGTAATTGACCGACGCACTTTATCATAGTATGGACATTGGGCTGGTGGAATCTATATGAGACTGAAAGTTTGGTTGTTAGTAAAATAAACAAACAATATAGTGAGGGAGCCCTAGAACAAATTTTTTTGTGATTAATTTACAAGCTAAAATGTTGTTCGTCTTATCAAAACGTCTGGATCAAAGCAGTATCAATGCTTGATTAGAATAGCAGAATGGCTACTGATATTGCAATGATGAATTATATTGTCGTTTGAGTCCTCAATACTCAATCCCATTATACCGAGCATTCAGCAAATTGGTTCACTCCAGGTAAATTAACCACAACAGCTACAGTTCTACTTTGATGACATAAATTGAGTGTCTGCATATTCTTAATCCTACTAAATTATGCAATATTACTGCAGCCTGCTTTGCCTATTAAAATGCAAACAAAAATCTCAATAGCAGAGGGTGCTACTAGCGCATACAGTAAATAATCCGACCAAAATCTGACACGCTGCACGTGTCATATCAGAATATTGACAGAAACGTTGGCAAATGTCACACAAAAGTTTTTGTTAACTGTCTATGCTGGTGCTGCTGTCTAGCGTGATAAAACAGTGCAGTAATATTTCCTATTCTCAAACAAGTCAAACAAACTAAACGTTGGTTTGATTGCTTCAGCCCATTTGACTGGATCGACCGAGGTACTTTTCAAGACTTTTTCTATGGCCTCTATTCGTCAAGTAAGCATTGACATTCTACGTAATCGCCGATTGAAAAGAATTGTATGAAAATTATAATGGCGCCCGTAGGCCTCAAATATTTCTTTGTTAACGTTACAAATACGTAGCTATCAATTGTTCCTTATTAGCACTTAGGTTCTAAGCATTTCTTATCATAACAGAGACAGTGATAGACATCAAAGTAATAAGTAGATAATAGCTGAACAGTGCGGCGATAGTTCCAGAACACACACACACACACAAACACAGACACGTGACATCAGCCTTACGTCACCGCATAGTACACACATGTGCCCGTAATGTAGGTATAATTGTACACAGGGTTACAGTTAGGGCTGCCAAGATCTTAGAAAATAGGATGCAAATCTTATTAGATTTTAACGCAAATAATAATACATACTTTAAAACAAAGGTAGATCTGGCCGTGGGCCGTGGCCGCATCATATTATGAGTATCAACATTCGAATATCTATGCAACTACCTAGCATACAATCACAGTCTGGACTCTAGTTAATATGACTTATGAGCAGCCCCGGATTTATAAATAGGCCGTTATAGAGGGCGGCAGCGTCCATAGAGGCACACCAGGGGTGGCGGCGGAAATAAAGTGGCCTACTCTCGTAAAAAATATTAATTCCGCATATGAGTATAAATTTCGCATTATTACATAATATTAATTATTGTATATTGTCAGATTTGTCAGCAGCTCCACCGCTCCTCTAACGAACGCCATCTTATTAAGACTAGAGATACATGTTTTACTCTCACTCTCAATGCCTTTTTAACCGACTTCCAAAAAGGAGAAGGTTATATGTTCCGCTGTGGATTTTTTTTTATCAACTCTTGTCGATGTCATTTAAGTGTTATTTTGTATGTGACCGACACAATAGGCTACTTGACCTATATTCAATTTCATTGAACAAATGCATATTTCTAGTAGGACTTGGCCTAGGAAACCATATTTCACCCTTATCATCAAATAAAAGCTTATGATTGATAAATAAAGTCGATTTGAAAATATGATTTTATGAAAATAGGATTTGTACTGACGAAAACGCTTTTGCGGTACTTCCGATTTGGATGTGACGTCATCCTCATAGTAATTTAATATTTTTTATTTATCGCGCTCGTTATATGTAAGTTTATTTGTACATAAATAATAAGAATAAGCCTAGAAAGATTTGTAAAACATATTTTATTGAATAATTCGCTTAAAACATCAGTTTTATATATTATCTCCACTTATTGTAGACGGGAAATGAAATGGCCAAAACTTTTCTCCAAAAGTTTTCAACATTACAAATAATTTCTAATTTCTTATTTAATTCTTTTATAATTTTTGGGCACTTTTAGACTCGTACATTTAGCACATAAAAAAATGTTCAATAAAGAGAGTTTAAAATACAAAGCGTATGACGTCACACTATGGCGGACAGCGTTTTCGGCGTCATTTAAGAGGCGAATTTTTCAATAAACATTTTTATGGATTTCTACTGTGTAAAATATTAAAATATTAGTTTTTTTGGTGAAAATGAATGATTAACAAGCGATTAGCATGAAGAAAAAAAGTAGGTCAAGTAGCCTATTATAGCTGGTGGAATTTTGAGTTACTCTACATCTACCGTACCGTACCGTTCATAATGTCATAAAGGAATCTTGTAGGTCTGTTGACTTATACAATGTCTACGTTTCTAATAATTTAATATTATAGTTTATTTTTCATTTATAATGTAATAGATATTATATTATAATTTATGTCTTATGTTTGCTTTTCATCTATTATCTATTATTTATTCTAGGTTTGTGTCAACCCTATCGTATTAATTATGGTGACCATGCCTCTCGCAGCGCCAAGGTCTCCCCGACTTCCTCATTCATGCTATCCGACTCATTTCAATTGCTTATTCAATACTGTTTTTTATCGATAACCAACATTTACTGTTAGTGTTATTGTGACATAAGTAACGCAATTCTTCGTTGTGCTTCGGCACCAACTGCTCGGCCGATAGAGATGACAGAGGAATCTCAAAGGAACATCATGTCTAAATTGTCATCTCGAAGTCACAAAATGCAACTTACGACCTCCGAGCAAAGTGTTAAGCTCTAAAAACAGGGCATTTGCATCCGTTGTGGACGGTTTATACAGTATTTTCAAAGCGAAGTAATCATTGTCCAAACAGTGTAGGGCCAGGGATATGATTTTGAAGGTCCGTATGGTTGCCTAAGCACAATTATTATATACGGCTTTCTCCCAACATAGCCGGCCTAGTCCAGAGGAATGAGCAAGTCAATACGTCTGGGACCAACCGTGTGCTGATTTCCTCGCGATGTTTTCCTTCACCGTACGAGCGTCCGAATTATGTACTTGAGATCTGAAAATGTCTCATTGGTATACGCCTCCACACGGGATCGAATCTGCACCCTCTGAGAGTGAGAACCAAAGGTCTACCCACTAAGCCACGGACGCTCTTAACTAAGCTCTAAACCACTTTGGAAAATCTTTGGTGTCTTCTCATTCCTAAACATAATAATATTATAAGTATTACATAATTTATGAGTCCTGTAATATTGCGAATGTAATGTAAGTTCTAAATAATTATTCCTGCTTGGGCTACTGTAATAATTACCTGTTCGTGATATTGCAATGTCAATATAGTCAGTAATTGACTCTGTTTGTCGAGTAATGATCGTAATATTATATTGGGATATTGATTACTAGTACTAATAAATCTCAAGCTACAGTTTGCAAAAATTAAATAGCTACTGCCTACAACTAATTCAAACAATTGCATAATTTCAGCTTATTCCAATAGACTTCCAAAACCATTGTGCGAAAAACTAGATAAAAAAGTTCATCCGCTTTGGGACGATGCCACAGACTCATATTATAAATACTAATGTTACCAGCTGTTGCCCTCGACTTCGTCCGCGTTAGCATAGTAAATCACGTCTTAAGCATTATTTTTCAAAAATATTACAATTTTCTTATATGTATACTGTATAGTATTGTATAGATAGATGACTTAGTTTGTTCCTAAAAGGGAGCACTACAACGCACAGTTTTAGCGATATGAGCAAAAACCAAAAATATTGAAACTTAAGCCCCTCCCCCCACCCTAGGTGTTATCGTTTTAATATTATATAGCCTTTGTGATGACCCGACCTCTAAGTAATATTCGTACAAAATTTGAAGTAAATTCATCGAGTACTTTCTGAGTTTATCCCGGACATACATACAGACAAGCAGACAAAAATTCTACAAACTATATTTTTCGCTTCCATGTCGATCGTAGATCACGTCCCAAGTATTATTTTTCAAAAATATTCAATGTACAGAATTGGCTTTCCTACGATTTTATTATACTTATAAAATTAAATAATAAGTATGTATAAGTAGACATAAAATGTATAGGTCTGTTTATTATCTAGTAGCATACATATAAAAATGTATATATATCCTTTCAAGTAGAATATATATAATTTCCACACGTTTGTATTTCAATTTTCCATGAGTTTAAGCATGAACCACTGTAGCCTTAACAATGTCTCCAGCATATCAAAGTTGTACTCAGTTTCACAACTAAGTACCCAACTGTTAGGGAACGTACCGAACTACGTGACATGAGGGTAGTACTAGGCTTCACCCAAGCAAGGAGGGGTAGGTTTCAGTCCAGTAGCACCTAGTAGGTACTACGCCGTAGTCAATATCTAAGATTTTTTTTAGATATCGAAATATTTATCACATGAGTTAAAAGTGGTGTTAGCTGACTCTAGCTCCCCTCTTTTATGCAGCGTCATAACTATTTTCTACCCAAAAAGTGGTTAGGTAGTTTGGGTACATTCCCTAAATAACTGCTAACTGTTAGTTAGTCGTCCGTACAGAGCTCCATTGTGAAGTTCCCTCATCACCCCTACTCGTTAAAACTTTTCACGAATTTCAACATGAGAACCTCCGGAGCTAGTTCAAAAACTTTCCTTCAAAAATACATAGTTTTTCGTACGTTTAGCTTTTACTAGCGAATGTCCTAGAATTAATTATTACTAGATGTTGTCCTCAACTTTGTTGGAGTTTCGTTTAACGCGCGAGAACGTACATTTACCGGAAAAGTTTTGTGCTTTCCCGAGAATCGAATATGAGAAAGTTCACTAAAATCAGTAAAGATAATCGCGTTCTCTATTACGGTACTAAAGATCTAAGAAACGATTGTGGATTAATTATTGATGAACGCACTTACAACTTATCTGGTATTACTAGCAGCTCTATTCCAATTCTCTTTTGGCTATAACCTGAAAGGTATAGAATATAGAATAAGCATTTGTCTCGCTTAGAGCGCCAGCAATTGCACCAATTCTATTAAATAAAGGCCTGAAACTAGTTTGTAGTAGCCAAACTGTTTTGAAATTGCATTTAATGGTATTCAGAGCAGGTTCAATTTCAGCACAAGTGGTAAATAAATCACATTATTTCAGTTCCATTTTAAAAGTGTAGTAAAACCCTCTTGGAGTGAGAGCATTCGTGGCAGTGGCTGGAAATTGGAAATGAAAATCATCGCGCGGTACATTGCGAGCTCCGAGGCCCGCCAAACTACACAATATTTTGACCGGTCGTACGAGGCGTAGTTTGAAAATACGCTTCCTTACTATAATTGTTATTTATTATGTACTTGCCTAACAAAACTAAGTCTTACTGCGAGGTTTGTGTGATATAGTTTTGATCACTTTTTTGTTTCACAGCTCTGTCTTCACTTTTGTATTCTCTTGAGGTTGTGAAATTAAACGACCGTCTTCGTTTGTAGATCAATTTTTCCGTTTCTTTAATAGAGTAAACAGTAGATACCTCGCGTACTTACGCCTTTTCCTTGTAAGGTTATTTAGTATTTACTCAAATGGCCATGGTAGATTAACAAATATAATTATAATATTACTAGCGACTCGCTCCGGCTTCGCACGGCTATAAAATATATTATAGCCTATGTCACTCACTGAAAAAATTATTAAAATCGATTCAGTAGTTTTGATTTATATTAATTTCTACCCGTGGCCCGCATTGGCTGGCACCGCCGCAAGCTACTAGTAGGATCTTCGAAAATATTCATTTAAATCATGTTATGCTGTAAAGGGCCATATAAGTAGATCTATATTAACAAAAAATCAAAACCGATTTCCAGGGTAAAAACAATAATAATTATTAAGTATAGTTAATGAACAAAAAAGTATGAAATAATTCTTACTCTTAATAGTGCCTTATGCAGAATTCTCCTAAACCTCTACTATTTCTGTATACAATCTTCATTATTTTGAAGTCGATACCAGCTAAGAATGGTGAGTTCTTAGACAAAATATTTTTAATTTTAAAGACTGGTACCGACTTCAAAATTATGAAGATTGTGTACAGAAATACTTAGTAGAGGTTTAGGAGAATTCTGGATAAGGCACTAATAAGAGTAAGAATTATTTCATACTTTTTTGTTCATTATACTTAATAATTATTATTGTTTTTTACTCTGGAAGTCGGTTTTAATTTTTTGTTAAAAATAATAATTTTACTCTTTTTAGTAATTTAAGTGATTTATAAAGTTGTCTGTAAGATATACTAATGTGTTCTACTAAAGTTAATATACCTAGCGCCCTATCGGAATAGAGAATTGCATAAGCAATTCCAAGAATATACTCGTATCACTGCAAGCTATTGGCGTTAATCAAGCAATGATAAAATTGAAAATGATAAAAAAGCCTATCTCTAAAGGCTCTAAAGTTCTGTTCAGTTACTTTCTTTCTATCACAACACTCCTGGATAGTCATCAGCTCACTATAATGTTAATATAATATTATGCTTAAGCTACTTAGAACTACGATAATATAACTATTTATTGTGGCCCAATAAATTTTAAGGAGTTTCCTACATACGGACATACCTATTACTCATGATCAAATTGCTAACTTGGTAACCTGATCACCAATTTTGAATCGTTAACTTTGATATAACAATATAATTTTTGAAATTGTTCGACAAATTAAGAGTTATGATTTAATGATTCATGGTGTGGTGACTGGTGGTAGTGGTGATAATGATGATAAATTTAACTTGTATTGTAGCATATGCTTTGAGTTCTTAAACCAAAGCCGAAACCCCCAACCTTGTATCTATAAGGAATCCGGAGTTCTCTTAGCACCTTCGGAACCAAGGTATATGTAAAATTTTGCTTTTTGGTAGCATAATATGCTTAGGATACTTCTCATAAAATCGAAATCACCATATGTTTCCATATAAATTTTGAGGAGTTCTCTCGATCACTCATGGATCTCATCATCAGGTCGAAATAATAAAATAATTTTCAAAATAGCTTAATTTTCTACAGAATAATGTTTAAAGACAGATACATTTTTCATAGTATTTTTAGATCCGTTTTGATCTAAAAATACTATGAAAAATACCTACCAATCATTATAGGGTCATAATGTGAAGGTGTATGGTGGAATAGTGGGTATGATGATGATGATGATTATTGTAATTAGCTTAGTAGTATATGCTTTCAGTTCTTAAAACAACGCCGAAACCTCCAAACATGTATCTATAAGGAGTAAGGAGTTCTGTTCACCACCTTCGAACCATGGTGCAAAATCTTACTTTTTGGTAACATATGCTTGGAATATTTCATATGAAACCAAAAAAACCGTATGTTTCCATTTGAATTTTGAGGAGTTCCCTCGATTACTCATGAATCCCATCATCAAGTCACCACTTTTGTGAACATGAATACCAAATTGGAGTGAAACCTAATACAACAAAACAAAAATTTTGAAAATCGGTTCACAAACGGCGGAGTAATCGTTGAATATACATAAATAAAAAATATATCCACAGCCGAACGTATAACCTCCTCGTTTTTGGAAGTCGGTTAATAAAATCAACAATCTGTTCGAAAATTATAGCTATTGTTTGTAAATTGTAGTAAAAGTAAATGAAAAAAAAAAGTTAGTGTGGGATATCCAGAGATAGACACATTCGCGAATTTTTCTGTAGACCTTTTCAATGTGTACAATACTTAGTACATTATTTTGATAAATCTCGTAGGGTTCAGCCTGAGTTTTCAATGTAAGCGGAAAAAAATGTAGTTATTTACGACATCTAGAAACCTCAAAAATAACAGTATTCTCCACTATTTAATGAAATATGTTATATCTTATATAAAATTCTCGTGTCACAATGTTAGTCCACGAACTCCTTTGAAACGGCTTTACTGATTTTTACCAAATTTTATATGCATATTCAGCAGGTCTGAATCGGCTACTGGGTACTTTATATATTGATAAGTGCATATTTTGTTGACTAAATAATAGTAAATTATTACAACCTGAGACTGACGGCGACCATTGTTTGTGCGACGAGATAGCGATCGACGTTGCCATGGCGACATACTTATTTAGTCACTTCAATAAAATAAAACGGGCGATATACTTTATCGTCGGTAAACGTTTGCCGGGACAGCTAGTTATACTTATAAACTTTATTCACTCTATCTATTAAAGAAAACCGCATCAAAATCCGTGGCGTAGTTTTAAAGATTAAAGGGAACAAGTCCCTTTGTTCCCTTTAATCTTTAAAACTACGCCACGGATTTATCAAAATAATGTACTTTGAGGACAGAAAAAGCGACTTTGTTTTATACTATGTAGTGGTGTAGTTGAAAAACCTATTCTTTAAACCTAAAAAGAAAACACTTCACGAAAGCATGTAGTATTAAAAATTTCGTTCGTTCAAAATCTGGAACTTCTTTGGTTACGACTTGCGAGCCAAATTTCAAAATGATCGTAAATATTGTTGTTTCATTTTATAATGGCTGTTTGAATATTAAGCACAGCTTAGTCCATATTTCTATAGTTTTAACGTAAACACGCAATGTATGTTAGTATACAGTTTCAGCGCGATGCTCTCACCCTGTCCCTCTCATCTTGTCTCGGATCGATGACCTAATTCGGTGATGCGACACTGTAGGTACGTGCCGGATGACGATCGAATCATTTGGTAATGACTTAAGCCCTAACATCGTTAGTGTATTGATTTGAGGTTATCGTATAGTAGAAGCTTGGTAGTTCGCACTCGAGCTCCGAAGACTCGGGGGCTGGTGAGCCACAAAATTCTCTGCGGTTCGAAAAGTCAACCCCTAACATTTTTAAGTCTTCGAAGACCATACGCAAGTATGAGATGTTTGGGTTAGGTTAGGTTGTAAATATTTTTGTATCAAAATTTTATGGTGGCATAATACATAGGATTTTAAGCTATCGCATAGCTTTAGGGTCAATTCAGACTGCAACGCGACGCGCAGATGCAATATCTGAATTTGTATGGATTTGACACAATTTCAGTTGCGTGAGACATCATGCAATATCTGTCAAATCCATACATAGAAATGCATATAAGCGTCGCGTTGCGGTCTGAATTGACCCTCAGTCGCGGCCTTGGAGCGCAGCGACCGAATCAAGAAATTCCGTAACGAAAATAAACCTAACCTAACACTCGTCAGTTCGGCAGACTTCGACACGGTGCTTGTGTGCATGCGACTACATATCATACATGTAACATTTAATTAGTTTAGCAATTTCATCAACAGAGCGCTAGTTATTCATCGATGGTAACATATACGTTATATCGAAATAGAGGAAGTCCCTTTTGGTATGACTTACGAGAATTCACTAATTATCCATAAAAGTAGCCGTATCAAAGCACTTTTAATTAGTTTCGATAATATTATAATCCTGCCTGCTGACGCTAAAGTGGTAAAGCGTAGTATTGAAAAGGAAAAATTATGAAATGAGTACAAAATGGCGCGCTCATTTTACGCAAAATTCAAAAGGCACTTCTTTGCGGCTTTTTATTAATTTAATGATGAACATAAATGTACGGCATGAGGAACGGCCGGCCATATTGGTTCTCCAATAACCACTCGATTGGGTATTGGAAGCTACGCTTTTGTGTGCGATAGTTTTCAGTAATAACTGCTGCGGCTAGTTCTATAGATGTAGGACTTGGCCTGAATGTTCTATTCAGGCCAGCAATATTAGATACGGTATTGAATATAACGTTTATAGGCTTAAGTCTAATAACGTACATGTTTATTACTGTCAGCAACTGATCAAGAGTTCTGACCGCCCTAGGCTAATTATGAGGACGCGCCCCCGCTAGGTGTGTTACGGACGGCCTAAAAAGTAGTAACTGAGTAGAGTTGTAGTGTGAAAATTTTAATATGGTTTATACTACCTATAAAAGTTTTCAGATCAATCTGCAAGCGAATGATGTATTCATCATTTCTTTGTCTTTGAATTACCCATAGCATAACACGATTGGTCAACTTTTATAACACAGAATAATCAATCAAAAAGACCTCCGTAAAAGGGAAAGGGATTCCTATTTTTAACCCCCGACAAAAAGAGGGGTGTTATAAGTTTGACGTGTCTGTCTGTCTGTCTGTCTGTCTGTCTGTTTGTCTGTCTGTGTGTGTATCTGTCCGTGGCATCGTAGCATCCAAACGGGTGGACCGATTTTGATCTAGTTTTTTTTTGTTTGAATGCTGACATGATCGAGAGTGTTTTTAGCTATAGTTCATCATCATCAGCTTGCTCAGTGCTGGAAAATCGCGGTTTATCTGGTTCGTGAAAGGCCGTTAGCAACTTGCAGTCGTTTGATGAGTTTTACATTTTGCATTGTGGTACGTGACACTTATACCTAAATATATACACATTAATGGAAAGTTAACCTAGTGCTGCAGCTTCACCTGGTAATCAATAGGATACCCAACTCCTCACCAACTTAGAGCAGAGGTTTCGCTTCTCGACTTTACGTCATACAAAGTTAAAATTTTTGGACCCTCCCTTATGTCACGTTTTTTGGAATAAGTACCTTTAACTTTGATGTTTATGGGAATCGCTCTATTTCAATGTTGATGTTTTTTTCATTAAAGTTCATTTGGCTAGGCAACTTGTATAATATTTTACTAATTTCGAGAGCAAAGTTTAAAATAAAAAGGTAAGTAGATACTTATATTGCTTGCGGTTACGAGTTACGACGCATTTCAAAATAATAATTATATATTTTGGATTTCGATCTTTACCGGTTGTTCTTACCGGGTTAGTTTCCGAACCGGTAGGCATCATTTTAAAAAAGTAAATGGAGAATTCTTATTTTGAATTTTGACTTTTAAAATTAGTTTCTTAATTGAATTAAAAACTACCCAGACCGTGTCTAGTTGTCCACTCAGTATCTACTTGTCAGTAGGCTTCCTCTAACCGAGGTGACCATCCAACGATCCGGGGGTTTTGTTTCCCTTCGCAGTGCCGCGTCTTGGCTCTTGGCCTATCTATGGAAAGTGGGACACCAGCGGTCGCCATAGCAACGACGCGTATTGATCTTACTTACACCTACTTTTTCTACAATTCGTCTCACACGTGTTTTTCTTAGCGATTGTGGAGGCCTCAAGTTTTGACGGAAAAAGTTCACTCGTGACAAAGTAATCGGAGATAGTAGTTATAGCATTAATACTAGGCTAGGTAGTTCTGTTTCGGTACTTAGCAGTGCCCAATATAATTATTATATTATTTTTTTATGAGTTTGGGTTGGTACAACTAATATATATTCTGTGGTTTGGGCGACTTTATTTCTGCCGCTCCATGTACGAAATCTTCTAACTAATATTGCTTATATTTTATAGGCTTTCTAGCTACCATAGCTATATGACTATATAATTATATACCTAGTCACAACAAGAAAATGTATGCGTCCAGCAATAGAATATTCGAATAATAAAATCGTCGAATATTCGAATAACATACCCTAACTATATGCCAAATAACATAATAAAATCGGTCAAGTGCGAGTCCGACTCGCGCATGAAGGGTTCCGTACCGTTAAAGGGCAAAAATATCCCAAAAATTTAATATTTTGTGAAAATTTCAAGGCCAAATAAATCACGTTTGTTGTATGGGAGCCCCCTAAAATATTATTTATTTTATTTTATTTTTAGTATTTCTTGTTAAGGCGTATATGAAAATTTCAGAAGTGTAGCTATAGCCACAGTATACCTAATAAAATAGTAAATCGTAGTAAAGTCTTCAGCTTTATCAAATTCTTCAGCTTTATAATTTAAGTATAGTTAGATAATATTATACGTTTTGCATATTTGGGAAAGGGTTAACAATATGATATCATAAAGGATTAATTTTAATTTTTAACAAGTATGGCAACAGCGTTCTTTGTGTTTGTACTTTCTAGCACCGGCTCACAAGCAGTACACCATGGCCTGGTCCATGGCCAATCAAACATCTTAACGGCACAGTATAAACGAAATACAGTAAGCCATAATTTATACGACCCCCAATTCAAGTGTATACTATATACAGCCTAATGCTAAGTACTCACATACGGTTTTGCTCGATAGTTTTACTCGAAATCGAGCAAAAACCACCGTGTGGACCGCAAAACTCACAGCTCGAAGGCTCGCATCGAGCCAGTTTGAAGGCTCGAATCGAGCCGGCTTGACAAATTTTTTGACACTAGTTTTTATTATTCGTAGCTAATTTCCTTCGAACTGGAGTAAAACTATCGAGCAATGCTGAACGTGTGGACGAAAGCCCGAGCCGTGGGTTTTACTCTACGTGATTGCTCGATCGAGCAAAACCGTATGTGAGTACTTACACTTACTGCGTGATTGCAGTATCCCGATTACAATATTATGACGTAATGATTATTATTAATTACTATTTTAATGCCACAATAATGCATTTAATATAATACTTTTGTCACGAAAATCATAATTTCTACGTAAAACCAAGTAATATTCTGTAGTTTGATAGAAAACGGAGTAAATCGATCAAGGAACGAAGTTGCTTTAATGTAAAATTATATTATAGGTATAAATTATTGTAGAATAGGTGCACAGTGTAAATTATTATAAGCGCGATTTTTTTCATATATAAATTTATCGCGAAATTTTTATTGCATTGAGTCCGGGTACTCTCATAAGATTCAATGTGTGTTGCGACAAAATCCACACGATTAAAATTCGCAATACGGATGTATAGTCCCTTATAATAGTCGTGTGCATACAAGACAAAAAACAGAGGAATACGGCTTTTGCTGAACCAAAAATTTCGTTTGGTAGGATTGATCTTTATATCCCTAAGATGGGTTTACGATGTGGAGCCACCTGAATATTTCATGCAGGTGGGGGAGGGGGTTTTTTTTAGCTTTAACAAGGTTTGAGGTCAATAACTGCGTGGGATTTAGGTATATAGTCGAGTTTGGTATCATTTTCGATTGAATCTAATGTTTAAATGCCAATTTTGGAATAATATTTAGATAAAAGATAGTAAAAATAAAATAAAATAAAAAATTTAGAAAATATGATTTTCAACCAACGAAAAGGCTGTTGACAGGGCTTAATTAATATAAGGAGGCTTTTATTAATTAAGCCCTCTGAGGAGGCTTTGCATGCCAAAGACATGATGACGAATGGAGCAATAAACATATTAATAATACTAGATGTTCCGCGCGGCTTCGTCCGCGTAAATCTGAAATTTCACGGAAAATATATTTTTCACAAATTAGTAACCCATGTCTCACGTAGTCTACTATATATTCGTCTCAAATAACATAAAAATTGCTCCAGTAGTCTGTGAGATATTAGCCCTTTCAAATAATTTTCCCCATTTCTTTACATTTTAATCTGTATATTTACTCTTATTGGTCTTAGCGTGATAAAATATAGCTTATAGCCTTTCTAGATATATAGGCTATCAAACACTGAAAGATTTTTTCAAATCGGGCCAGTAGTTCTTGAGATTAGCGCGTTCAAACAAACAAACTAACCAACAAACTCTTCAGCTTTATTTTCACATTTTCCTCTGTATCTTTGCTCCTATTGGTCTTAGCGTGATTAAATATAGGCTATATAGCCTTTCTCGATAAATAGGCTATCAAACACTGAAAGATTCATTCAAATAGGATGAGTAGCTCCTGAGATTAGCGCGTCCAAACAAACAAACTCTTCAGCTTTATAATATTACTAGACGTTCCGCGCTGCTTCGCCCGCGTAAATTAAATATTTCACAGACAAATTAGTCTACAATAAATAACCTGTGATCCTTCACACTGCCTAATACCCTAAGTACCATTAATAATAAAGTAAATAGATCTATATTAACATCTACCTTTCCCTCTATATGGAAGACAGCTCTGATAAAGCCAATCCCGAAGAAACCTAACCCTACCTCCCCTTGTGACCTCCGCCCTATTAGTATCTTGCCCTGTATCTCAAAAATTGTTGAGAAAGCTGTCTACAACCAGGTTGTTAACTATCTTGAGACCAATAAAATTCTTCCTAAGTATCAATCTGGTTTTAGACGTAAGCACAGCACAAATACTGCTCTACTTGACGTTATTGACAATGTTATCTCTGCTCAAGATCAGGGCATGGGGACTATCCTAGTACTCCTGGATTATTCCAGGGCATTTGACACTGTTAACACACCACTTCTTCTTTCTAAACTATCATATTATGGTTTCGAACCATCCGTAGTCCAATGGTTCCGTAGTTATCTAACTGGGAGGTCACAAAAGGTGGAAGTTACAGCTAGTGATGGTACTAGGACATTCTCTGATTGCGCGGAAGTACACAAAGGTGTACCTCAGGGATCTATTCTGGGCCCTCTACTATTCTTACTCTTTAGTGCAGACATGTCTCACAAGGTGGTTCACTGTAAACACCATATGTACGCTGATGACACACAAATTTATCTAAGTTTTGATCCACAAGATACAAGAGTAGCTGTTAATAGGATCAATGATGATTTAGAAAGTATATCAGAGTGGTCTAAGTCTTGTGGGCTGGTCCTAAATCCAACTAAAACTAAATTCATGATTTTAGGCTCCAAGAAGCAGGTTGCTGATATCTTGGATAAACAACCTTTTGTTTCAATAAACGAACAGCAAATTGAACGCGTAAATGTTGCTCGTAATTTAGGAGTCATAATGGATTCACAACTTAAGTTCGAACAACACATTTTGGATGTTGTCAGCACATGTTTCTTCCGTCTTAAAAGTCTTTACAGATACAGACCATATCTCAGTGAGGACATACGGATCAGACTTTGTGAGACACTTGTACTTTCGAAGTTAAACTATGCTGACACTGCTATAGGAGTAAACTTACTTGCCAGAACAGAGAAGCTTGTACAGAGAGTTCAAAATGCTTGTGTCCGTTTCTGTTTTACAGTCCCTCCACGTGCCCATGTAACACCCTACATCAATAATGCAAACCTCCTGAAGATGAAAGAGCGTAGGAAATTGCATTTTGCCTCACTGCTTTTTGACATTATACTAACCCGAATGCCTTCTTACTTATATGAAAAATTATCTTGGGCTAGTGATGTGAGTATGCGTACCAGAGCCTCCCAGTATCAGATCATAACACCGCAGCATAGAACAGCAGCATTCCGTGGATCGTTTAGATATGCAGCCTCCCGCTGTTGGAATAACCTCCCACCTCCTCTCCGGGCGCTGAAATCAAAAGCTTCGTTTAGCCACCATTATAAAATTCACTTGCTTACTTCACAAAAACAAGTAAATACAATACCTGAAACTTATGCACCACGATCTGCATTGTTTAGTTATCCAACGGCGGGGCGATTTTTCTAGTCTTCGTTTGTGTATGGTTTGTTCTGTATGCATTAGGTACCTATTTAAGATTTTGTCTGTTATTTTATTTTTAATATGCTCTTTTCCACAAAATATTTGTATCCATTCTTTATAGTTTGTGTTTGTATCCTCAGTTTGTATCTGTTTAGTGTTTGTAAATATTAGACGCCATATAGATCTTCTTCTTCTTCTTTCATCATGGCGGACTTAAAATATTGCCAATTGACTGAATAATAATTATAATGAGCCAAGTGCCAACAGGACTGAGCTGTTGTGTGTTTTTTCAAAGACCTTATATATTTTTCTTTTTTAGTTGTTTTTTTTTTTGTTGTATTTACTATTAGTGTTTTTGCTTTTTTGTTTAAATTATTGTTACCTTTTATTGTAAGTTATAATTATAAGAGAATAGTATAGTTTTTCCCCCTTATTTGGTAGTGATGTCACTCATTGGCCCTTGCAGAATACCAGTGCAGCGAGCTTAATGCCTGCTGCGTATAGCTGAGCTTGGGCCAATTTTGACATCACACAATATTATGTATGTGTGTTCTACATATTGTGTTGTGTGGTGTCAAAATAAACTTGTTCTTATTCTTATTCTTATTCTTCACGTTCCTACTTTTTATCTGTGCCAAATAACAGAAAAGTTCGTGAAATAAGCCCTTTCAAATAATTTCCCCGTTTTTTCCACATTTTCCTCTATTTCTTCGCTTATTTTAGTGTTAGCGTAATAAAATATAGCCTTTAGCCTTCCTTGATAAATGGACTATCTAACACTAAAAGAATTTTTCAAATCGGACCAGTAATTACTGACTCATACTAAGATTAACGCGTTTAAATAATGGTTCTTCTTCTTCTTCTTTTTACGTTGTTTAACATCTTTATCGTGCAAATATGAGTCCTAAAATGAATTAAGCATTCTTAAGTCATCCGAATATGGTACCGAACTTGGAATAGTACCATAATTAATGCCTCTATACAGATTGAGACTCTATTTTTATCCAGAGCAGAAGCTGCTAAAATTAAAAAAAAATTACATCAAAAATCGCGGTGGCTCCACATCTTAAATCCATCATTGGGCCATAAGGACCAATCATACCAAAGGAAATCTTTGGTTCAGCAATAGCCATATAATTTACCGTACACACGCAACTATTAGACTTTACATATAAAAATTAAAGAAAAATTAAACCATCTTTTGGAAATGGTCTGCCAAACGACTCCTGATATTCGGCACAAGGTAGCCCGTAGCAAGCGGCTGAAAAAACTTGCTTAGCTTCCTTGCTGGTTGGTAGAAACTAGAATTATTGTCATAAGTGAATTATAATTATTATAGTTAGGTCAATTCAGGGTCAATTAAAGGTATGTTAGGTATGTGCCTTTTAATCCACCTGACTCGAAATAGTTCTTGAGCGGGCTTAGACAATTCACGTGCCACCGCACGCAGAGTTACACGTAATATGAATTACGCTTCTTTATAATCCCGCCAGTCCACCGGGATACCGCTAAATCGACCGAGATCAGTCCCGCAAAATGGATGCGGGACCCCGGTATTGAATTCCCTAGTCTAAGTACACTATACAAGTATACAGGATATCTCGAAGTAGCAAAACAATGCGTAACGTCGCACGTTCGTTAAACTGACTTCCTTTAAGTCATGAGTCACTCGTGACTCGTGAGTAAGCTTGATTTTAAGAACGTGGCTGAGTTACCTTATTATTGAATGATGTTTGCAAGCAACACGATAAATCACAGCACACGTCTTGTCTCTGTGTTGAGCGAGCCTAATTTTAAGGACACGCCCGAGTAGCTCTACTGAATGACACCTAAACTGTGGTAACGGTGTAGTGATAGCCGTGGATCGCGCTTGACAGCTGATTTATAATGTTCCTTTCACAGCCGTCGCGTTCTAATGGCGGGAAGGTCGGGCTAGCACATCTGATGTACCGTCGAATAAATTGATTCATAGGCAGTTGATGGACCTACGTCGTTTGGTCGGGTTATGTCAATTCACCTGTCGGCTGGGTCTGACTGCTAACGCGAACAAATGACGTAGGTCTGCCATCTGCCTTAATATGATGAATCAATATCGTCAATGGTTTTTTTTAAGAAGGTAGGTCACTGTAGTCCTGACGTCACTGCGACCCATGAGGATCTATTGTGACTCCTCGTCAATGGTACCTAGAATCTAGATTCTAGAATCTAGATCATAGATGCAGGTGGGAATGTGTGCGACGTCAGATTCGACGGCAAGCGTATTATATTAAAGCGGACAAGGTGCCGCTCGATCTATCAAGATATAAATTAAGGAATTTACAAAAATCCCCAAATATTTTCAGTAATGAGCGAGTTGATGTTGATGAATTATGGCTAAGAACATACGAAATCATGACGTCAGCTTTCAAAGAAAAACTAGATCAAAATCTGTCCACCCGTTAAAGTTTGTATGTTACGATACCACAAACAGATAGTGAGACACGTCGAACTTATAACAAGTCTCTTTTTAACCGACTTCCAAAAAGGAGGAGGTTATATTATGTTCGTCTGTATTATATATTTTTTTGTTCAACCATAACTTCGCCGTTTGTGGACCGATTTTCATGATGCTTTTGTTGTTGTACAGGGTTGAATCCGAGTTTGGTACCATGTTCACAAAAGTGGTGATCTGATAGTGGGATCCATGAGGAATCGAGGGGACTCCTTGAAATTTGTATGGAAAAATATAGTGTTTTCGATTTTTTTAAGCGTTCGAGGTAAATGCTACTAAAAAGTAAGACTTCGCACCAGGTTATACCCTGGATCCAAAGGTACCGAACAGAACTTTTGAATCCTTATAGATACAGGTTCGGGGATTTCGGCGTTGTTTAAACAACTGAAAGCATAAGCCAACACATCAATTTGATTGATCATCATCATCACAATCATAATTATACAATGGGTCATCACGTCGTTATGACCCAATATTTATTGGTACTTTTCGTGATATTTTGCTTCAAAGCATGTGTTTTTGATGATTGTTTCGCTGTTTTGTTGTATTGGATTTATATCCTTTATAGATAGGATATTATAAAATATAAATCCCATACAACAAAACAGCGAAATAATCATCCAAAACGCCTGCTTTGATGCAAAATGTCACGAAAAGTACCAATAATTGGGTAAAGATTATTCTTAATTTTTAGGGTTCCGTACCCAAAGGGTAAAAACGGGACCCTATTACTGGGACTTCGATGTCTGTCCGTATGTCTGTCTCCAGGCTGTATCTCAAAAACGGCTATAGCAGTATATAGACTTCTGAAATTTTCACAGATTGTGTATCTCTGTTGCCGCTATAACAACAAATAGTAAAAACAAAACAAAATTAATGATTAAGGGGGGCTCCCATACTACAAACGTGATTTTTTTGGCCTTTTTTTCTCGATTTCAATAATGGTAACTATTAGACACTTGAAATTTTCACAAAATCCTTGACTGTATGTGTTCTTTAATAAATAATAATAATATTAAAATAAAATAAAAAATTGAAGGGGGCTCCCATACAAAAAACACGATTTTTTGCCTATTTTTGCTCTTTATGGGTACGGAACCCTTCGTGCGCGAGTCCGACTCGCACTTGGCCGATTTTTTTTAATCCCTGCTAGCAACCCCTTCCCACCACCCGATTGATTTAAAAGAAAATTTAGGTGCACAGGCAGTACAGAGCAACTGTTTGGAAAAAAAATCTAAAGTCGCTGAACCTTGGCTGAACCTACATTTTTTATCCATTCCGTACCCAAACCGTTGTCTGTCCGTCTGTCTGTCTGTCCGTCTGTCTGTCTCCAGGCTGTATCTCAAGAACCGCTATAGCTAGACTTCTGAAATTTTTACAGGCTGTGTATATCTCTTGCCGCTATAACAACAAATACAGAAAACAAAATAAAAATAATATTTAAGGGGGGCTCCCATACAACAAACGTAATTTTTTTGGCCTTTTTTGCTCGATATCAATAAAGACAACAGGTAGACAGTTGAAATTTTAACAGGTTCGTCGAATATGTATGCACTTTAATTATTAATAATAAAATTAAAATTTAAGTGGGGCTCCCATACAAAAAACACAATTTTTGCCTATTTTTCTCTATAACGGTACGGATCCCTTCGTGCGCGAGTCCGACTCGCACTTGGCCGATTTTTTCCCCACCCCACTGCATCCACTCCACCGCCCACGGCCTGCCAGCACGCAGATTATCAGAAAAGGTTGTTCAGGGAAGTAGCTGACGGAGTTTTAATACAGCTGAAGGCACATGACCGATTTGGTCGTCAGCTCTGTCGAATGTTAGTGCGACGGGATAGCGATGGACGTTGCCGTGGTGACATACTTAATATTTAGCCACTTCAATAAAATAATATAAAAGGTTGTCTGGCAGAAACTGCTGCAAGCAGTAAGGCCGCCTATTTGTACAAAGTTTTCTTATATTGTGTTTTTATTTTTATGTTTAGTTTTAAGTTGTACAAATAAAGAATTTTCTATCTATCTATCTAATATGGGCGAAATACTATGGCAAAACAACATTTGCCGGGACAGGTAGTTTTCATACGCTCTTGACTTTCAAGAATTATACCTATCAACTACATAATATTTTATAAATAACTAGCTGTTGCCCGCGACTTCGTCCGCGTAGACTTCAGCTTACACAGACAGACAGACAGACAGAGAGACAGACAGACAGACAGAGATACTTTCGCATTTATAATATTAGTACTTATAGATTAATATAGATATCATACATAGTAGTATAGATAACATACATACAATTACATACATACACTTTCGAAATTTGGCACATTTGTGATATTGTTGCGTGCTAGGGTTCGAGGATTCGGAGAGAAAGACCTGGTGACTCTCTTGAAGACTTTATTCACAAACACTAGCTCACACAAATCACAAAGTCCAAACACTAAGCACTAGATCCAAATCACTGAACACTATCACTGTCTTAGGTCGTAGCCGAGTCGTAGGTTCACTATCACAATCACTCACTATTGATCACGTGTTTTCACTTCGAAGTCGCCTTGAAGATCGCTTGTCTCGAACTGAACCCCGGGCCGTCCACCTGCGCCTATTTATATGGGATAGTCGAATTCTAGAAAGTTCCTTGCTCGATTCACGTAAACAAGTTAACACGTAAACAAGTAAGTAAACAAGGGTCGGAACTTTCTAAGAGGATCGAGCATGTACCACCTAGCGCCATCTAGTTTCGAGGAGGGGATTTATGTGTAGTGTGTCCCCTAGTTTTGCCGGTTCGACGCTAGATGGCTCTGTGTGTCCGTATCCGTAACACTACTCCCCTCTTAGAGATGCTCATCCCGAGCATCATTATTACTGCCATGGTAATGCGCCAGACGGTCTATGTGTACAACTTTGAATGTGCCTCTTGGTGGCTTTTGAATCCTGTAAGTCACATCATTCAATCGGGTAACCGCTTTATATGGGCCGTCCCACTTGGTCTGAAACTTTGGAGATTTCCCTTTTCGGCGAGTTGGGTTATGCAGCCATACCAATTACCCTTCTTCGAAGCCGCTCGTGTTCGATTTCCGGTCGTATCTGGTCTTCATGTTCTCACTTGACTGTAACCCATTCTCCCGAACCATGGCGTGTATATAGCGCATCTTTTCCTTTAAATCGCAGACATAGTCTTGTACGGTCTTCGGTTCCTCCGGTGACCCTCCTGTCAAGAGGTCTACTGGTACTCGCAGTTCTCTACCGTAATTGACATACGCCGGGGTAGCTTTTATGCTCTCATGCTCGGCGGTACGGTACGACAGAAGGAAGAGCGGTATATACTTGTCCCAATCCTTTTGTTTGTCATCTACCAGTTTCGCCAAATGCCTCTCAAGGGTCTGGTTAAATCTTTCAACCATTCCATCAGACTGTGGATAGTACGCGGTGTTCCTCGTTTTATGCATTCCCAAAATTCTGCACACTTCCTGGAAGACCTGCGATTGGAAATTCCTGCCCTGATCGGAATGGATTTCTAGAGGCACACCAAAGCGAGATATCACTTCTTCGACTAGTTTAGAAGCAACTGTTGTAGCTTCCTGGTTTGGTATGGCGAACACTTCGGGCCATTTGGTGAAGTAATCCATGACAACCATAAAATACTTGTTTCCCGATTCCGTTACAGGAAATGGCCCAGCTACGTCAACTGCAATTCGTTCCCACGGTGCGCCAACGTTATACAAGCGCAGGTTCCCATGGCTCCTTGTCTGTGGTCCCTTCACTGCAGCGCAAGTAGTACATTTGCGGCACCAATCCTGCACATCATCTCGACAATGCAACCAGTAGAATCGTTCTCGCACTTTTGTTAACGTCCTCTTGACACCTAGATGACCTCCTGATACGCCATCGTGTATTTCACGGAGAACATCTGATACTCTCGTCCTTGGGACAACTATCTGAAGATGGAACTCTCTGCCGTTAGTCTTCTCCCATTTCCGGTAAAGTATTCCATTTTGAAGTATCAGACTGTCCCATTGCGCCCAGTACGCCTTAGTGACAGTGCCAGTGGGTGCAACCTCACTCCAGATTGGTTTTACGTCACCGCGTTTCTTCCATGTGATGATGTGCCGAAGGTCGTCATCTCTTTCTTGAGCCTCCCTCATAGCATCATTCTCCCAGAAACCCAAGGGACTTGTTCTCGTTAACTTTAATGTTATTTCATTAGATTCCTGCTTAACACAATGTTTGCAGTCTTCTGAACACAGCCTTCGTGAAAGTGCGTCGGCATTCCCATGCGCCTTTCCGCTGCGGTGTTCCGTCTTGAAGTCATACTCCTGGAGTTGTTCAATCCATCGAGCTACTTGGCCGTCTGGGTTCTTGAATTGCAGTAGCCACTTCAAGGCTGCGTGATCAGTTCGCAGTAAAAACTGTCTGCCGATGAGATATTTGCTGAAATGTTGTAGCGTCTTTACAACAGCCAAAAGTTCTCTTCTTGTCACAGAGTAGTTTCTCTCTGGCTTAGATAAAGATTTGCTGAAATATGCAATTACAACTTCTCTTTCACCCTATTTTTGAGATAACACCCCACCAATGGCCGTGTTGCTTGCGTCCGTGTCGACTATAAACTGACCTTCAGGTTGTGGATACCCCAGGATTGGTGTTTCACACAGATGTTTCTTCAGTTTCTGAAAAAAATCTTCAGAAGTCTCGTCCCATATAAACTGTCGTTTATCTTCTGTCAGCCGATGTAATGGCTTGGCTATCTCCGAGAATCCCTTAACAAAACGCCTGTAGTAGGAGCATAGGCCGAGAAATGCCCGCACTTCGGTTTTGTTCTTAGGGGTTGGCCAATTTTGAACTGCTTCTAGTTTCTCCGGGTCCGTCTGGATTCCATCACTGGAGATAACATGGTCGAGATAATTGACCTTACTCCTGAATAAACGACACTTTTTCGGATTCAACTTTAACTTGGCCCCCTCTATTTTGGCGAAAACTCGTTCTAAGTTTCGCAAATGGTCCTCGAAGTCGCGGCCAACAATGATGACGTCGTCCAAGTAGACTAAGCAAGCCTCTCCAACTAAGCCTGCCAGTACATACTCCATGAGTCGCTCAAATGTGGCAGGTGCGTTACACAATCCAAAGGGCATGACGTTAAACTGCCATAAACCTTTACCGGTGGAGAAAGCTGTCTTCTCCTTGTCTTTTGGATGGCTTTCCACCTGCCAGTATCCAGATTTCAGGTCCAGGTTCGAGAACCATTTCATGCCACTCAAGGTATCCAGAGTGTCGTTGATTCGAGGTAATGGTCCTTCTTAGTGACATCATTGAGACGCCTGTAGTCCACACAAAATCTTGTGCTGCCATCTTTCTTCTTCACTAACACAACAGGTGAGCACCACGGACTTGCAGACGGTTCAATAATCTTATGCCTTCTCATGTCCTCAAAAAGGCCTTCAACTTCTTTTTCCTTTGCAATAGGTATCCGTCTTGCTCGTTGACGAATTGGGTTCTCGCTTTCGGTATCTATCTGTGCTGAACCATCGACGTTCTTCCAAGGTCGCCTTCCTGACTGGAGAAGATATTCGCGTGGCGTTGTAAAAACTTCTTAGCTTTCGTGCTCTGCGAATAAGTCAGATTACTCTTGCAGTCATCGAGTAGTTCAGTCACTATTCCATAGTTGCTGGTGTTTGCTGAGTCTGAGCCTGTGATCGAACTACACTTTCTCATCCAGACAACTTCCTCGCACTTTTCAATGACGTCACCTTTGTTCAAGCAGATCTCGCGATCACCAAGATTCATAACCCTGACCACAGCGTTACTGCTTCCACTAACAAGGGTTCTCGCCGTCATCAGTTTTTGCGCTGATGTTTTGGTAGGTGCGTCTTAGATCAACACGCATCTGTTTAACTTCTTCTTTCGAGCTGGCGGTAGTTTCACCAGCACTCTAGCTTCCGCTCGTCCAGGTATAATGACTTCCTTTACACATGCGACTTTCCCGCAGGCGCCTCCAAGGATGAAAATTTCTTCTTCACCACACTTGAAAACTCCGTCAGCGACATTAATTCTGCAGTTGTGCTTCTTCATGAAATCCAAACCCAAGATGCAATCATCCACAATCTCAGCCACGATAACGTCATGAGGGTACGAGGACCCTACATTCATCGTAACTGACATTTCTCCCAGGACGGGTATTGGCTGACCGGAGGCAGTAAGAAGCCGACAGTTAATTCTCCTCTTGTGCCTCCTTGCAGCTTTTACCAAATTTGGGTTCACTATTGTTCTAGAGGCTCCTGTGTCTAGAGGCGCCCGTGTGCAACGCACACCCTGCACCTAAGGGAAAGACGCCCCTGACATCACCAGCCAGCCGTTTAGGCCCGATTTTGCTGAAATTTGGCAAGAGATACTTTGAGTCCCTGTAGTATATTGATAAATAAAGATGGCCGCACTACTTATATTTGTTGCCACGCAATTATACATGATATAAGTACAGAAATAAACCACAAACTAAGATTCCTAAGATTCTTATTGTTCATAGGAAACACATACTATTTTTCTGTGTATCAGGAAAATATAGTAATGATTATGGAAAAAGAAATGACAAAACCTGAATATTAATGTAGTAATTACAAAGTGGGTACTTACCTGATAACTAACTGGTGTTGATGAGCATAATTTTCTCATCACACGACACTCATTGTCTGAGTCTATATTAAATTAACACTTTCACAAGCGCCAAATTCACAGGGATTTAAATAATATAGGTACGGTCTTATAAATATAAATTGGTTCGCAAACGTAACACCATAATCAAGGTTGATGGTAGATGGACGCGGCGACATCCTTTAAATTCTAACGTAGGCGCTACCGCGTGTGTATCGCTCAGTGTTGCAATTGTCGCACCCTTAAGTATATTAAAATTAATGAATTTTAATTATTAAAATATTATTGCATAATCCTAAGGAATTTAATCTGCTCAAGTTAGTAAAGGGGCATATAAACTTTGTAATGAAATTATCTTGTCATATTATTATTGTAAAATTAATAATTTTACTCTTCTTTACCAAATGTCTCGCCATAATAGGAGAACTCATAGTTCGTATGTATTATTGCGTGGTAACAAAGTAAAAATAAAATTGCTTCCTATCGAAAATGAGAAGTTTAGAGGTAATTTGGTGAAAACCAGATGGTACCTACAAATGCCTAATTTATAATATAATTATGATATTTATATGATTATGAAAGGCAGTTTGGGTAAAAGTCCCAACGGTAAATACCCACAAATGGCCGATTATTATAACAGGTAGTTCGGCGAAAGCCAAACGGTACCTACAAATGCTTAATTACTATAAAAGGCAGTTTTGTCAAAGTCCAAACGGTAAATACAAATTGCCCATTATTATAAGATGTAGTTGGTTAAAATAAAGATACCTACAAATGCTTAGAGGTCGTTTGGATAGACAAACGGTACCTGCTGATTATAAAATGAGGTTCAGTTAAAATAAAGATACCAAAAATGTTTAGAGGTCGTTGGATAACAAACGGTACCTGCTGATTAAAGACGTAGTTGGGTAAAATAAAGATACCTACAAATGGTTAGAAACTTTAAAAGTAAAAGTAAATTAAAATGAAGTTTGGTTAAAATTCAAACGGGTACCGTTACTAATAGTTGAAAAGATTGGTCGGTTATAATCTATATCTATACTAATATTATAAAGAGGTAAACTTTGTTTGTTTGTTTGTTTAATTGTAATGAATAGGCTCAAAAACTACTGGACCGATTTTAAAAATTCTTTCACCATTCGAAAGCTACATTATTTACGAGTAACATAGGCTACTTTTTATTTTGGAAAATATAGGGTTCCGTAAGATATTTGGGTTTATATGACACAAGGTGAAAAAAATCAACCAGAAAAGTTACTTATTTTGCGTACGCTGCCTAAACTATAAAAGATAGAACCATACAATGTTCTAAGTAAATGTAGATCTTATAAATATCTACAAAAATGTCCGCGACACACTATACCCATCTATGGCAAGTGAGGCACAACAACCATTTTTTTATTTAAAAATCTTGATTTTTTTTTTGACTACATTTAAACGCATTTATTTTACTCATGCTGATAATCCTTATCAAAATAAATTATTTCATCACTAAGTACAATTTGTGTAGACAATATTTGGTGTTTGAATGATTAAAATTGGACGTTTAGCTTAGAAGTTATGGCGAAATTAAAAATTGCGTTACGCCCGTTTCGAAGTGGGCGCTACCAAGGCGGGGGTGCGCAGTAGCGAAGATTATGACCGGTCCTGCAGCTGGTGAATTAGCTCATATACCCGTTGCATATACCAAGAATACCAATGATCCCTACATAACAGCTGATTTGCATATACCCTGCAAAAGGCTCCAATTCCCTGTGAGACGTAGCTTTTGCGGCGGTACCGACTAATGCGGGCCACGGGTAGTAATAATGAAAATGATTTTAATCATTTTTTCTGTAGATATATATTTTATACCCGTGCAAAGCCGGGACGGGTCGCTAGTTCCAATATATAAAGTCTACACTAGTAAAATAAAACGAGGGCTGAAATCGTATGTCACTGCTGCTACTCGTGAGACCCTCGAAAAGTAAATGGGCAAAAAGAGGCCTATTGTAATTGACCTGGCATAGCAGTAGATGGCAAAGTTTGAGTGCTGTAGGCTGTAGGGCAATTAAATAAATTTTACTTTTATCCTAAAAAGCCGTGTGATTCAGAATAATCTATTGAATAAAAACAGGAAAAATACTCTTGGCAACTATGTTACTTTTAATAAAATTATTTCAGAAGCCAATAGTTTAGAAACAATAAATTGCCAGCTTTAAAAAGTTAGCTCCCAAAGAACGTTCAACGGGAGACGGTTAACAAATTATTGTTACCACAAAACTAACATTCATCCAATATGTTTGAACTTTGAAATATGAATGTATCGGCTATTTCTGCATTGTCAACCAGTAAACATGGTTATTGATACCGGCATCAAGAATAATAATATTATGATAAAAAATTAAGACTTCTGAATTAGTAGAAAAAGTTTTACCAAATTATTAGTAGTTCTACCAAATTGTATAAGCTCCTATGAAGCTGTTAACCCTAATATTTGTTTTGATGATATTTAGTAATTTCGAACTACCGACATTAAGACACCTAAATAATGAATTATTTTAGAATCGGTTGTGCATTTCGTTAATAATAATACCATAATATTGAAGTGGAAAAAGTGCATAGAAAATGGTGTTTCATTATGTTGTGTTTTCATTAATAATAAAACTCGTGAATGAACCAGAAGATCTTCAACACAACAGGTTAGAATTTAGATTGTTCAATTTAAAAGTTATTGCAAATGTTATTGGAGCATAATTATATATGACGTACAATGTATATTGTATTATCTATGATTGAAGCTACCAATTTAGGTGCCTAACTATAAAGTCCAATAGTATCCGTTTAAAAACCAAGTTGCAAATCCGGACAAAAGGTCAATGGCCTATATTATGCCCATAGTAGTTTTAAACAATTGAAAATGTGTCTGAAAGCGACATTGTTAAAAAAAACCGGTACAAAATTTACTTGGCCAGGATATTCCAATAAAAATAGAAGTGTTGAGATTAGAATTCCATGAAAAATAAATACGAAGGTAATTTTCCTAAAATTATAAATGTTCAAATTCATATTATCTCGATTGATATAAGCATTAAACCGGTCTCTCGAACGTGTTACAAAGTCCTCTTAATGATTAAATAAATGAGTCAATAGAATTGGATGTTATTGAGGTAGGATTTCTCCCTTAGTTTCGGCACTCAAGGGGGAATTCGAATCTGTGTAGATATAAGGCTAATCGAGCCAACATCAGAGAAAACACCCGTTACCAATTATAGAAAAACTTCTTCTAAAATTAATAAGTGCAAGAAGTTTCTCGAAACTTGACCAAAAAATAGTTTTACTTAAATTGTGAATAAATTAATTAAAAATCAAAAAACCCGACTGCAAAAAATGTTACCTAAAAAGAACGAAACAAGACCTAATTCTGCCGCAGGCATCGAATCCATGTTTTAATTAATACGACTCTTGCTTACGAGTTTCATGCCAGGATAAATAGAAGGTTACATAGCAAAATGTAGAAGAAGAAAGTGGATAATAAAATGCAGTCGGAGGCATGTCGCACCAAGTTTAACATTAATTCATAAATCATAAAATATTATGCCTCCGACTGCATTTTATTAGTCACCTATCTAAGAACACTCGGGCTATTAAGACGAATCTAACGATACCTCAAATGTGAAAATCCGTTTAGCCGTTCTGAAGATGCGAGGTAATAAAGAATATTACATACATAGAAGATACGCGCTAAACACATAACCCTCCAGGCAGTCGGGTAAAAAGAGTGAGCAATGAGTGAGAAAAAATAATGTTGTTGATATGAAGGTCTTATCAACAGCTACTTAAACTTTAACATTCCACTATAACAATGGAGTGTTATAAAATTAAATTCACCTAAAATATTAAATTACAGCTTTTATATTTTGTAATCAAGGTTACATATTTTTGGTACAACTTCCAAAAGTCTATGGCAAGATTGTTATTCACGTTGTGACAGAGTAGTTATTTTAGTAACTATATTGTTATTTTTGGATGCAATGAGGCTGAACATGACCTCTAATGGATCCAAAATCTTAAAAATTATATATAACTCGATAACGGCTAAACCGATTTGGCTAATTTAGTCTCAAAATATTCCTGGAAGTCCAGGGAAGGTTTATAAGTGACAAGAAGTTAACCGGGACATCTAAGTTCCGAGTATAGAATTTCTTGAATATAATTTAGCACATGAAGACCTTTGGATAAATATAAAAACTTGAGAGGTGTCAAAGGACACCCAAATGAAACGAAGTTATTTCTTATGTTCAAAAAACCTGTAAACATATACACAAAATATATATATATATACAAAAAAAAAAATAACATCAATAAACGCCCTCTGCCCCTACCATGCAGGTACTAATAAAAAGTGTCGAGGTCAAATATCGTTCTGTCTAGCCTCCTTTACGCCGAAAGCGCGATAAAGAACTTCATTTCAATATAAGAATTTTCGATAAATATATTAATAAAACTACAAGGAAATTTTGGGAGTTTTTAACGTTTGAAGAGCTTAAGAGTTTTTGGGACTGGTGAACTATGTAGGTGAATGAATCACTAGCTTAGCAACATGGATTGAATTGATAAAGCTAAAGCCCAGTAAAACTTCATGTATATATTAGCTCGTCTGTCAAGCGCCCAAAATCGTCGGGCGTCTTACTCTGGAACTATTCAAAAGTAGCTATTTCTACTTTGACCACCAATTTAGTATTTTGTTTCAAATATAAAACTGTGTGTTTGCGCCACTAATGGCTTATTTAAAGAAAATTCTAATTATATGAAAGTTGTATATGGCTTTCATGGTAGTTTGTTTAGATAATAATATATTCAGTTTAATGAGAGTAATTATTGAAAATTGAAAAATTTCGAAAATGATTTGACAGCTGTTCGTGATAGATGAACGGATATACACATAACATGCTTTTGGCGTAAAGATTAAGCCGACGCATAGTGGCTTAATACGTGCTGGTATTCAAAATAAGAAATTACTTAAACTATAGATGCCACTTAAGTGGCAGACACACTAAAAGAAATGTTTTCTATAATTAAGGATACCAGTAAGTATAACAGCTGGCAATGGTCCGAAATCTATAAGTGTTTATGGTTTGTAAATTTTTGTAAAGATTTTAGTATTCAGTTATTCCATAGTATAACCTTGTGGGCCTCAACAAAATGGCAAGGTTGAAATACAAAATCGTCAAATTTAAAAACTTTGTATCAGTCAAACTGAGAAATTTTATTGGCAAAATGGTTTGTTAAAATAGTGCACCTCTTTTAGTTACACGAAAGTCTCCAGCAGAATTGTTTTACAGGGGTCAGCTGTTTAGAGATAAATTGTCATCAATATAATATATATAATAATTGATATTAAAGAACTTGCTGAAATGGACTCTGAAATAAAAGATAAGTACATTATTAAATAAGACAGGAATTGATGGTTTAGAAGCTGTTAACTTGTAATTGATTGCAAATTGCAATGCATATTTTGAGTTTTGATATTTTAGCTCATATAATTTAATTTGTATACGCCTATACAATAAAATCTCAGAAAACGTTTGTGTGCTAAGGCTTATTATAAGGTAACTAATTTTCTCAATGATAGCACATCATGGGAACAATAAGCTGACAAACCATAGGCCGCTTATAAATAAATGTACCACATTTTTACATACTTAAGTATAATTTAGCTTAAGTTAATTATTGTAATTTTCTACCTTTTTGGTAAAAGGTGGCCCCGTGCGAGTTTCTTACGCCGGTTCTTCTCGCCGGGTTAGTTTCCGAACCGGTGGTAGGCCTCACGTAGACAACGTTCTAAAAATGTAAAAAAAATACTTTTTGTAAAAGGTAGATGTAGTATATTGATAAATAAAGATGGCCGCACTACCTATGAGTGGTTGCTTGGAGAATATGGCCGCCAGACTGTCAGAGCTGTCGTCCACTTCTTACCGAGCCACCGCCGAGACTAGAGCGTTCAGTGATACAGTATTCTGTGTTTAATTTACTCCTTCAACGATAATGTACCAATGGTACAGTCCCGAAGACCAACTTTGGATACATTTTGTCCCGGAAAAATGTACGGTTACTGCACAATATACTTTTATGATTTTCGCCTAAACTTTTCAGTCTATCTTGATCAAATTTGGTATGGAGATACTTTGAGTCTCGGGAAAGGACAACCTGGGATACTTTTTATCCCGGAAAATGTACCTATGGTTCCCGCACATGGTTCCCGCACAATAAACTTTTATGATTTTCGCCTAAACTAGGTACCTATATTTTAATTTAATTTGATGGGCATGGAGATAAGTACTAATTTTAATCTATTTTTTTCTTATTTATACCAATTCGAATTAAATAATCATCGTTTAGACAGGACAACGTCTGTCGGGTCAGCTAGTATTATAATATTTTGATTAAGTATAATAATATTATGATACCTAGTGCAGTCGCCAGAGGTTTTAACCTCCGAAAATTGTAATAGTGAATGGATTTTTGTTTTTGAGGTGTCATTTTCTTTTTTACACTATAACTTGCAAAGTTTACCAAAATTTTTTTTGTGCTTTTAATGTTTTAGTTACTTAATTAAACATTAATATTTCACCATATAAAACCGGTCCAGAAAAAAAAATCTTGTTCCTGTTATTTAATGACTCTTATCCGATTGTTTACGTTGAAAATTAACCAAATACACAATTCTTAAAAAAGAAAGTTTGCTTTGCTAAGCTAAATACAACTATAAGGTTTTTGCAAAGTTTTTAGAGATTAAAGCTCGTCGTAACCAAGATAAAAGGGTTTGGGTGGATTTAAGGGTTGTAACGAAAAGTGTGTTAAACTTACTTGTTGTGCGTATTTAATTTTTAGAGAAATAATAACTTTTAAGTACTTAAAAACGTTTAAATAACTCCAAAAATGTGTAAAATAGACCGAAAATATTTTTCTATGTTTGTTGAGAACTTATTTAAGTGAGAGCTAAAACATTAAATGCATCGACAAATTAAAGACTTTTCCTAGTCTTTGAAATATATTTAAAGTTCCTACTTAAAGCCAGAAAAAAAATTGGATGCTACAAATCTCACGTACATACTAAAGACTCATGCTGCGACCTATGCTTGGAAAATGCTTACCTGAATACAAAAAATATCAGTTCTTAACCTAATTTGTATTTTTTTTCTTTAAGTATGTTTCAGCAAATATAATTAATGAAAAAAAATACTATAAAATCAATTTTGTTCTGTAAAAACCCAACCAAAAGAAATATAAAATAAATTAATTAAAAATCAAAAAACCCGACTGCAAAAAATGTTAACTAAAAAGAACGAAACAAGACCTAATTCTGCCGGAGGCATCGAATCCATGTTTTAATTGATACGACTCTTGCTTACGATTTTCATGCCAGGATAAATAGAAGGTTACATAGAAAAATTTAGAAGAAGAAAGTGGATAATAAAATGCCGTCGGAGGCATAATATTTTATGATTTATGAATTAATGTTAAACTTGGTGCGACATGCCTCCGACTGCATTTTATTATCCACTTTCTTCTTCTACATTTTTCTATGTAACCTTCTATTTATCCTGGCATGAAAATCGTAAGCAAGAGTCGTATCAATTAAAACATGGATTCGATGCCTCCGGCAGAATTAGGTCTTGTTTCGTTCTTTATATTTAGTTAACATTTTTTGCAGTCGGGTTTTTTGATTTTTAATTAATTTATTTTATTTGCGACTTTTTAGTTGTAGTCATCTAACCATTTCGACAATCAATCTAATAAAAAATTGAAAAACTACCGTGCTGATATAACCATATATCGTAGGTTCACTTAGAAAAGTGTACCTACAATACGTTATAATAGGTACATAGGTTTGGTACTGTTTTAATGTATGTTTCTAGTTTTAAGTACCAAAAAGTCATTGTTTTTTTAGGGTTCCGTAGTCAACAAGGAACCCTTATAGTTTCGGTCTGTCCGTCCGTCTGTCTGTCTATCTGTCCGTGGTTTTGCTCAGAGACTATAGGACCTACAAAGCTGTAATTTGGCATGAATGCACATATTAATAATGGCAACAAAATGGTACATAAAATCTTTAAAAAATATTTTTTTATGGTACCTTCCATACACATCAAGCGGGGATGAAAATTTTTTTTCGCGTCCACCCCATCGTGTGGGATGTCTATGGATAGGTTTTGTAAAACTATTATGAGCATTTATAGATCATTTTCCGATTTAGGGATCCGTTTGTGAAATATTAAGTTTTAAAGTGGAAAAAATCGTTAGAGTACTGTTCCCCCCCCCCCCTTCTACCAGCTAAATGGTTGCTTCTGGAAATGTGAAAAAATTCACGGGAGTAGGAAATATGCTGAATTTAAAAGGAAAACTATCACGGCTAAGAAGACTTTATAAGTTATTGAGTAATAGTCGATCAACTAAAAAAAATGTATTCGGCGAAGTATAAAGGAACTTAATTTCGTTCAAATTACTTTGAAAGTAACTGAGATGATGTTGTTAGTACTGTAAAACACGTTATAAATGTACATTCATTGACCACACAAAAATTAAAAAAAAACCTAGCGGTATTACGGAACCCTATATTGCGCGTGACCCAACACGCACTTGGCCGGTTTTTTTTAATACTTTGTCATTGAATTTTCATCTTGTTTCAGTAATGTCAGTTAATTTTTATTTAATACATATTGGATTTATCCATGCAGGCGGATTTTGGTTTTTTCTTATTTTATTACTAGCGGTCGGCCGCGGCTCCGCCCGCGTGGATGTCGCCTGTCGGTGAGCTCTGCAAAAAGCATACCCAGGAAAGACTCGGTCAGCAAAATGATTCCCAGGTCAATTCACAGACTCCGACACTAACATCGACGACGCAGTCATTATACGCAGGCTGCACCCTGCACAGATTGTCTTCCTCCCGCACGCGCACCCGCCTTGGTGCGGGTTTAACTATCATAATATTTTAATTTCGCCATAATTTCAAAACCAAATGTTCAATTTTATTCATTCAAAGACCAAATATTAAGTACATAAACTGTACTTAGTAATGGAATAATTTATTTTGATAAGCATTAAAAGAATGAGTAAAATAAACGCGTTTAAATGTAGTCCAAAAAAAAATCTCAAGATTTTTAAATAAAAAAATGGTTATTGTGCCTCACTCGACATAGATAGGTATAGTGTGTCGCGGACTTTTTTGTAGATATTTGTAAGTTCTACAATTACTTAGAATTTTATGGTTTTATCTTTTATAGTTTAGGCAGCGTACGTAAAATAAGTAACTTTTCTGGTTGATTTTTTACACCTTGCGTCCGAAGAACCCAAATATCTTACGGTACCCTATTTTTTTCCAAAATACAATTCAGCCTATGTTCAGCAAAAATAATGTAGAATGCCAATGGTAAAATAATTTTTCAAATCGGTCCAGTAGTTTCGGAGCCAAACAAACAAAAAATCAAATCTTTCCTCTTTATAATATTAGTGTAGATTTATTGTTCTATTTAATATTAAAACTGCAAGTTATATACATATTAAGAATCAGTGTTTAAAATCCTTTATTTTGATACGCCACTCGATATGCTTGGTAGAATTTTTATTTTTTTTACCTCACAATATGGCGTCAAACATCTACCATTTTGTTTTTTTTTTAATGTCACCTATCTAAGAACACTCGGGCTATTAAGACAAATCTAACGATACCTCAAATGTGAAAATCCGTTTAGCCGTTCTGAAGATGCGAGGTAATAAAGAATATTACATACATAGAAGATACGCGCTAAACACATAACCCTCCCGGCAGTCGGGTAAAAATACAGATTTTCTTCGAAATATCCGTGAAAAGTTTGTGGTACATTTTCAGAAAATTTAATAAAGTAAGAGCTAAAAAGTTATACACATTAAGAAATAGAAGGCTTTCTTAAGCCTAAAAAATAATTTTAAACTTCCTATTTAAAACCAAAGAAAAATAGGAACGCCATTTACCTGGCGAGGCACACAACAAGCACATTTAGAGGTATGCTCATCTACATACAAAAATATTAATTTTAAATCTAAATTATATATTTTTTCAACTTATTTACTTTCTTTGGAATATAAGCAACGATACAAATCAAAAAAATAATAATATATTTTATTATTTTGCTATATATTTAAAAGAAAGAAATATGCAAATTTTCTTCAAAATTTTACAGTTTATGAGTTTACTTGAAGTGGAAAAGAATAATTTAAAAATCAAAAGCACAACTTTTCAGTAGGTAAACTTTATTATTTATGTTATCAGCTACACATTCCTTTTTTTTCTTTTCAATTTTCATCCACTATTGCAAAAATCGGAGGTTTGCACGATTTTCACGCTCTGGGAACTCCACTAACCGTTATATTATTTTTTTAAACTCAAGAAAAGATATAATAAATATCTACTAAGATACTACTTGCGCCATCTAGCAGTGGCTCAAAGAATTGCCTGAAGCACAAGTAAACACAGTAGTTTATACCTCTACCAATAGATGGCGCTTTTAATTTTAAAACTACTAATTATTATTTTAATTAATTACTAGCTAAATGACCGAGCTTCGCTCGGTATTCAAAAAACTCAAAAAACACATAAAATGACATTTTATGAAAATGATTCCTAGCTAGATCGATTTATCACCCCCGAAACATACTAAATTTCATGAAAATCGTTGGAGCCGATTCCGAGATTTCAATTATATATATACAAGAATTGCTCGTTTAAAGATATAAGATTAGCAAGTAAACATTAATTAACGATGTTAACGATTGTTACGACTTACGATGTGACAATTATGACATTTTCTTTTGCGAAAGCGTAAACCAAAAAACGGCAACATAAAATAAATATACCGTACATACCTAGAGTGTAACAAAACTAAGTGCAATTATAATACTTTAGGGTGTGTAGGTATGTGTTCCTTTTAGACTATTTAGAGAGTTTATTGTGAAAATAGCAGCACTGAAAGACCAAAATTTTTTAAACTTTTCTATGGGCAACGGCCCGAGCGCTACGAGTTTCCCCAAGTAAAATATCTTTGAGTTTCCCCATACAAAAGTGAAATGTTTTTTTGTCTTTCAGCACTGCCTCTTTGTGTGTGAGCTCTCTACAAGAAACACGTTCACACCCTAAAGTATTACCACTTAGTTTTGTTACATCCTGTAGGTATACACAACGCTCGCTTTATATTCAGATAATTGTATTAATTATTATTATTTTAAACAGGGCAAAACAAATAAAAAAATAAAGAAACACAATAATATATTTTATATTGATACATATTTTTATGTGAGTATCATAATTTAGGTATTTATCCTAAAAAATTACAAATTTCAAACGACTAGTGATTGGACAGTATACAGTGCCGTAAACAGCCTTTTTTGCGCCCTGTGCGATCTTCTACTGCACTGCACCCTTGTTTTTAACCGACTTCCAAAAAGGAAGTGTTCGGCTGTGGAATGTGGATATTTTTTTTACTTTATTGGGAAACATCTCTGGGGCGCAGCGGGAACTTATCGGCAAACGAAAAAATAAGAATCCTGTCTACATCCTGTGCCTGGGCACCGCCCTATTTACGGCACTGACAGTATATGATTGGACAGTACCACTTACCAGTCATTGGACAAAGCAAAAAAAATATTTAATAAGTATGCTTAAAAAACTGCCTGTTTTAAAGTAATAGAACACCTGATTTTAAAGAAAAACAGGTACCTAAGTAGTTTTTAAAGTAACTTTAATAAATATGTATAGTAATACCATAATACTTTTTGTGATCTGTCCAATCACTAGTCATGTATATTTGAATGATGGAAAACACTATGGAAAGGCGTACATTACTAAGAAATGAGAACTAAATTCTAAATTCCCTTATTGTTACCATAGAGAAATGTATACCTATGTAATTTGTCCATGTTGTTACTTATTAATAATAATATTATAAAAGTTACATTAATAAATTCTATTTCCCAAATCCACGAACAAATATCTATTACTAATATATAATTATAATAAATAATATTATTTCAGTCCGTTTAAACAATTAAAGGATCATATTATATTCAAAAATTTTTGGTTCAGAAAGACATAATATTTTTACAAAACTAGTAATACTATATAATATTGATAAATTATATAATATATTTTGAGCACTTAATTATATCGCAAAATCATCAGTAGAGGCTTGTAACAGTATATAATTGATTTTTGCAATGTCAGGACTTTCGTGTTGTTCAAATACATCCACTAGAACCCTTATTTTAGTACTTATAGTTATATAAATAAGATCTAGGATTCTCTGGATGAATGGATTACGAACTTTGGCTTGTGCCTCTTGTGTAGCAGCATCTAACAGAACATTTAATACTGATGTATATAAAATTGATTGCCTGGTCGCAGGTTTGCAGATCGATAGATGATCCAGAGGAAGCTGATAGTAGACTCCTCGGCCCAGGTCAGCCGAGTGTGGTTCAACAAAGTGAATGGGAACCTTGAAGGCGGTGACTAAAGTTGGCAAAGTCTCCGCAAAACTGATTGTCTCCCACTGTAATTTATTGGCTATTTTAATAAATGAGTTGTGCATTTCCAGCAACATAGGAGAGTTTTCTCGCAGCTGTTTAACATCCTTCGACGGCCAGAGTATGGCAGATGCTGCCCGAGGCATGGAAGCGAGGGAGCTTCCTTTGTGTGGAGTGCTGTAGAATACAATGGCTTTTGTTTTTTCACATAGAGGCTTATAGGGTGAATCGCCGGTCTCTGCTATATCTGTTAGAATCTTTTTAACTATCAAACCACCCATGGAATGAGCTAACCAAATTATATTATGTTTACCGACATCAGCATCATACAGTTTGTCCGACAGCTCCTGGGCTCGGGCCGTGATCTCCGCATTTTGCAGTGGACATCGCTCCAGCCAGTCTGACAATGTACTCCAATAGTTGACGCCAACTACTCTAATATTATCACAGTCTTTTGGCAACCAGTCCTTTGGCCAGCACTGGGTATAATGAACTCTATCTTGCTTCTCCTGCTGTAAAGCGATCCGCTTTTGTTTAGCTGTGTACTTTTCATTTACTACTTCTCTTTTCGCTGCAATTGGAAGATCTTCTAGTACCACCTCGACAGTGGATAGCAAAGTCTCCTCCTCTGATTCGATGATATTATGAATAACTTGCTGCATATCTGGATCGAGATATTGATCAACTTCTAAACTTTCCTTGTTCAATTCGCTGTCAATATCTGAGATAGCAGCATCTCTGAAACCCACCGGTTCACGGCAGCTCTTGTCCCTTTGTCTCCAAGTCACGAAGACACCTCCTCGGAGGCCATGGACGAGCAGTGTGTCACAAGTGTGGGCTACTCTAGTTCGGTAGATCGGATGAAGGAGGTAGAGGCCAGGTCTGTAACAAAACTCCCCAGAAAGGTTCACCAAGCAAACAGCAGCAGAACTAGATAAACGAATATCACTCGCTCGTAGAAGTCTGGAAAGTTCACCGATAAGGCCATTTTGAAAAAAGTCTGTCAAAAGTTCACTGTGCACGCTCAGTACTGTGAGGAGACGTAGCACTGCCAGATCTATGTCCATGTCATTTCTATATCGCAGAAGTGCTTCAGCCAGTTTTGGCAGAATTCCTAATTTTATTAATAATTGAGCTGATGAGTCCTCTGCATAAGTTTTATTGTTGAACAGGGACACATGATGATATAATGCGTCTAGACATAGCAGGCAGAGATCTTTCTCGCTGATGCTGTCTGGTTTAGCCGGAGTGCTGTCCACCTCCATCACATGATCTAGCATATTCACAAAGTACTTGTTGAGGAAGTAATGTATGCAGCCATGTGGATTAATTTTCTGAACCGCTGCAATCATATCCCTGAGTTTGAACGACAGAAGGTCAGATGTTGAGGCCGCTCTGCGCACATGTATGGGAGGTGGCAGGAAATACCTGAAAATGGTTTAGATAAATAGTTGAATAACACGTGAGAGTACACCAATACTTTAGAGGTTGGAAATGTTATATCTTACAAACAGTCGGTGTTGGAAAAATGACAATAGATGCTTTAAAATGTAAGTAATCTAGTAAAGAAATATACTTTTCATAAGCACTATTTATAAAGAAGCTGCAAAACTTATCTCTGTCTGGCTTTAATTAGACATAGGTGGCTACATTTAGAATAATTGAGATCATAATGAAAAAGAGTATTTAAATATTATTTTACACATACTGAATTTGTTTACATGTAGATCATAACATACTCAATGTGAACTGAGAATGAAGTTTAATCTTTCGATCACCAATTCCAGGAAATCTTTTGTTGTCGTGGCCCATATGGGCCTTACGGGGCTTGAGGGAATAATATCAATTCAAACTCTTAAATAGTTGTAGATTATCATACTAAGAGTAACCAAGAGGTTTTACAATTAATCTACAATAGTCTGTGTCCTTATAAGAGTTCATATTTTTTCTTAAGTTAACAGGATACAGTGCGAGCATTTTTCACATAGCTCCTAGAGTAGAAAGATCAATGACCGTTGGTGCCACCTTAAATTATTTTGATTATTGTACCAAGTTATGTAAGATGAAAATCTAGTTACCGTAAGTCAGCTCCGCGCGTTCTTGCTAGGAGTACAGCGGTGTTTTTATCTAATGCTTGGGCCAGCTTCAAGCAATCCCACACTTTGTTATTCTTGAAGGCAGCCAACTGCTCTATGGCTATGGACCGCTGTTCTTTAGTACCATGACGACATAGCCACAAGAGTTTCCAAGCCAATGAATACTTTAAGCTTTTCCATATACGGGCAAGTCCTACTGTCTGTTTTTCTTGTTTATTGTGCTCTGCTTTTATAGTTGCATCAAAGGAGGGATCATCTATATAGATGTACTCAGGAGCAAACTTCTTTTCAGCATCCAAAACATTAGAATTTATAATTCTATCGATACTTGCGTATGTTTGTTTCAAATGGTAAGCAACAAGTAACACACCGCCTCCACATATTGAAACCGCTTTGAGAATCTTTAGTGCTGGCTTTAGTCTCTCTCGCAAGCTCATTTATGCTAGGAATGTTTAGTTTTTGGACCGAAATTTTACAATAATATTACCAAATGGTTTGTTTTGATCACAAATTGCAATGATCGCGGATCCAGGACAAACAATAAGCAAATTGCAATGTCAAAATACTTTTTTTTTTTTGCTTCTTTTTTGGCAACTTGACACAAAGGATGTGTATGTTGTGCCACAGACAAGGTAAAAAGGTAAGGAATATGGCGGGAAAACCATATTCCTCCTATTATAATTTTCATCATCGTTTTCATGTATCGTTAAAGTCTAAGTAAAAGTCAATACAGTCACAGGAGTCAAGTCGGTCGATTCAGTAAAGTGGTAGACGCTTTACTGAAACTTTCGATGGAGTTTTGGAGGGAACACAAAATAGCAAGTTTCTGGATATTACATCACTTTCCTACACTTGTGCATGAACACGAATATCTAATGGTTAATATTCTATCAATATTACACATTAAAAACCCAGTTAACACAATTTTAGGAAAATAATACAAAATCACAACAGCACTCTTTCACATGCCCGCCAAAACTCCGTCAAAATACTTACGTCAAAATGTGTATTTTGACAAATGACAACTGAGTTTTGGCGGGCATGTGAAAGAGTGCTGTTGTGTTTTTGTATTATTTTCCTAGAATTGTGTTAGCTGGGTTTTTAATGTGTAATATTGGTAGAATATTAACCATTAGATATTCGTGTTCATGCACAAGTGTAGGAAAGTGATGTAATATCCAGAAACGTGCTATTTTGTGTTCCCTCCAAAATTCCATCGAAAGTTTCAGTAAAGCGTCTACCACTTTACTGAATCGACCGACTTGACTCCTGTGACTATACAGTCACAGGAGTCAAGTCGGTCGGTCGAAAGTCAATACTGACTTTTACTTAGACTTTGACTAGACTTTAGACCTGACGATACATGAAAACGATGATGAAAATTATAATAGGAGGAATATGGTTTTCCCGCCATATTCCTTACCTTTTTACCTTGTCTGTGGCACAACATACACATCCTTTGTGTCAAGTTGCCAAAAAAGAAGAAAAAAAAAATAAATAATGACAACTGACATCAGCTGTCTGTTGACATTATTATTTTTTTGAATTAACGGCTAAACGGTTAAATAAATCTAAGCCAGTGTCAAGTAAAAAAAGAGGTAGAACCAAATTATCATTGCCAACACAAACTCAGTAGAGTCATGTGAGTCAAGTGTGCGCATTTAAACTTTGATGCTTTAAAAAACTCAAATATTATTAGTACAATGAAACAAAACTGTGTTCATTTGTAAGACTGTTTATTTGTCACCAACTTAAATAGGTGAATAAAATCTCACAAAATCTCACCAAGGGGGGAGGGGAGGTCAAAAAATTAAAAAAATGGGTGCGTGTACTTATGTACGCGCGTGAGAAGTTATACTTCTTTGGCATCATTAAATAGCAAATATTAAAAATTAATATTATAATTTGATGTTCAATTTTAATTTTTATCACAAACTTTTTATTAAATGTTTTATTAAATTTATTTCTTTATTTTGTGAATATTAAATAACCAATAATAAGTATTTAACATTAATAATTAAATAATATTTAGTGTTAATTATATTAAATAAAAGTATTTTAATTTATATCAATAAATAATACATACGGATAGTGTTAACCTCAATTATATTGGAGCACTTGAAAAAGTATATAAGCACAATTTTTTTCACTAATATTCACAAATAGTAAGTAATATCAATCAAAATATTCAATTTAAATCATTACTGAATATAATTTATTAGCACATATATAATTCGCACTTGTATGAAACTCAAACACGTGTTGTGAATGTATAAACTAGAGACATGTTGATAAATATTATAAATATGAAAACAGTGATCAGAGGTGACGAGCGTACCAACATGCGCGACTAATATCGAGGTTCAATTCCTATTTTGTTGGTAGCTTTTTTTTCGAGACTTAATGAGCGGTTAAGCAGACGGCTTCATACTGTTAATTTTGTGTCACAGGTGCGCGCGCATCTTAAAATTTCACTCTCATCATTTTTTCATAACGCGCCTAAAGAAGTATAACTTCAAAAAACACCTCACGTAATTTGTGGACGCCCCCTAATCCTTCAATTTGCGCACTTTTACCCCAGTATCGGGTTATGTGTACGCAGCACTTTGGGTAAGTGTACGCAACAACAAAATATATATATTTTAGAACGTAAAGAATATTCTTTTATAATTTTAATTTGTAACTACTTATAGTTACTTAAAGTAATCAACAAAATCGACTTTAATCAAAATATGATTATAGTTACTTAAAGTAATCAACAAAATCGACTTTAATCAAAATATGAGAACAATAATTTTCACTTACAAATATTTAGTTACTTCGTCATACATGTATACATAAATTGTAATACAAAAAACAAGTGCCGTGTGCGAAGCTGGTGCACTGTTTTTGCCACCAGACTTCACAAAGGCTTCCTTCAATCCAATCTTCAGTCGGTGGTTCAGAATACTGTTCGCCACATAAGGGAAAAGGCTTCTGCGCACACTTAACCCAAAGCATAGGAACAGGGTTATAAGAATGTCGTTAATTCCTGCATCATCAGAATATCCTAAACACTGGTAAATAACAAACTTGATATTATGTTGCACTCGATATCAAAAAGCTTATTTAGAAAAAAAAAATACATGACTTCAAAAGATTACGCATCAAAATTTACAGAATATCGTAAATATTTGAGCAAAATCTTCATTTATCTGTCAATCCAAAGTGGCGCGCGCGCAGCCGCTTGGACACGAGCGCATCGCAGGGCGTCCTTATGGGTTATCGAAGAGGGGGGTTGCCGTTCCTTAGCGTCATAATATATTTTTCGAGATATTTACAATGCGCACACTTAGACGCTGCGCACACTTGACCCACATGACCATATTATTATCGTAAGCGGGCCCCTAGGTGATCAATTTTATTGTGCAATATGAAATATTACGCTACAATTTTATGCTATTTTATTTGACAATAATTAGTTTGAAGGCGCGCGATTTTCAATATTATGAACCCTAGACGGTCAATAATATTACGCAGTACGTGATATAAAATTGATTGATTGATGTTTAGTCGAAGTTGAATACTTACAGCAACAAGCGGAGGAGGAGGCATCGGTGGGTTTTAGTGGGTAAACCCGGGTGCTCTTCCTTACCGCAGCACCTGGGGAGTCCCACATATCCCGGCGGCCTTTCCCCTGGACTGTGGGGAATGCGCATTTCCCATCGTCAAAAAAAAAAAAAGTACATATTAATACTTTTCACGTTACATAAAACCGTTCAGCAGCCCCAGGTCAAAATCGCTCTCGCTCAGTAAAGACATCGCGTGGAATCAGTAACGGATTAACTCTTAATCAAATAAATTTAAGCAATTACCTAGGCCCTAAGGCCTAGGGCATCATTTTTGAAGGGCACCAGAAGAGTAAAGAAAGGTGACATACGGGTAGGGGGCCACATCCCACAGGCCACAGGCAAAGATGGTGGCATCGTGGAATAACTACCTACATAGTTAATATTTATATTAAATAAGTAGTACTTACCTGAGTAATTTTGAAGTGAAAACTTCTTTAGCGGCGTTGAGCACTTGTGGAATGGGTAAAAACTGGGAAACTCGCGATAGATTTTCGTGTTGATCGAAAAACCATACAAAATGCGTAAGACGGTTGGAGAGTAGTGTTTTGTGTCGAACTCGAACTCGAACTCGAACTCAATTTGAAACTTGATCGAAACTTGATCGAAACTTGATCGAAACCTTGATCGAAACTTGATCGAAACTTGACCGAAACTTGATCGAAACTTGATCGAAACTTGATCGAAACTTGATCGAAACTTGATCGAAACTTGATCGAAACTTGATCGAAACTTGATCGAAACTTGATCGAAACTTGATCGAAACTTGATCGAAACTTGATCGAAACTTGATCGAAACTTGATCGAAACTTGATCGAAACTTGATCGAAACTTGATCGAAACTTGATCGAAACTTGATCGAAACTTGATCGAAACTTGATCGAAACTTGATCGAAACTTGATCGAAACTTGATCGAAACTTGATCGAAACTTGATCGAAACTTGATCGAAACTTGATCGAAACTTGATCGAAACTTGATCGAAACTTGATCGAAACTTGATCGAAACTTGATCGAAACTTGATCGAAACTTGATCGAAACTTGATCGAAACTTGATCGAAACTTGATCGAAACTTGATCGAAACTTGATCGAAACTTGATCGAAACTTGATCGAAACTTGATCGAAACTTGATCGAAACTTGATCGAAACTTGATCGAAACTTGATCGAAACTTGATCGAAACTTGATCGAAACTTGATCGAAACTTGATCGAAACTTGATCGAAACTTGATCGAAACTTGATCGAAACTTGATCGAAACTTGATCGAAACTTGATCGAAACTTGATCGAAACTTGATCGAAACTTGATCGAAACTTGATCGAAACTTGATCGAAACTTGATCGAAACTTGATCGAAACTTGATCGAAACTTGATCGAAACTTGATCGAAACTTGATCGAAACTTGATCGAAACTTGATCGAAACTTGATCGAAACTTGATCGAAACTTGATCGAAACTTGATCGAAACTTGATCGAAACTTGATCGAAACTTGATCGAAACTTGATCGAAACTTGATCGAAACTTGATCGAAACTTGATCGAAACTTGATCGAAACTTGATCGAAACCTTGATCGAAACTTGATCGAAACCTTGATCGAAACTTGATCGAAACTTAATCGAAATTTGATCGAAACTTGATCGAAACTTGATCGAAACTTTATCGAAACCTTGATCGAAACCTGATCGAAACTTGATCGAAACTTGATCGAAACCTTGATCGAAACCTTGATCGAAACTTGATCGAAACTTGATCGAAACTTGATCGAAACTTGATCGAAACTTGATCGAAATTTGATCGAAACCTTGATCGAAACTTGATCGAAACTTGATCGAAACTTGATCGAAACTTGATCGAAACTTGATCGAAACTTGATCGAAACTTGATCGAAACTTGATCGAAACTTGATCGAAACTTGATTGAAACCTTGATCGAAACCTTGATCGAAACTTGATCGAAACTTGATCGAAACCTTGATCGAAACCTTGATCGAAACTTGATCGAAACTTGATCGAAACTTGTTCAAAACTTGATCGAAACTTGATCGAAACTTGATCGAAACTTGATCGAAACCTTGATCGAAACCTTGATCGAAACCTTGATCGAAACAACTTGATTGACGATTTTTTTTAAATCGATTTCCATAAAAAATGGGTTAAAAAAAATGCACAACGTTAATAATCAAGTTTTCACTTCTGCCGGCACTCCCGGAGTGCAACCAGTTTTTTTTTTATAAAAATTGAGATGCTGCAAACATCATACAGTAGGTATCACACGTCAAAACGTGTGAATGAATGATTGAATTTTGCAGTAAAGAACTGGAACCAACAAGAAATTAAGCTGCATTAAATTACCTGGAAACGGAGTCCTACAACTGACATAATATTTCTCGTAGTATCTATACATATTATAAAACAAAGTCGCTTTTTTTCCCTCATGTCCCTTTGTTCCCTCTGATCTTTAAAACTACGCAACGGATTTTGATGATTCTTTCAGTGTTAGATAGCAGATTTATCGAGGAAGGCTATAGGCTATATTTTATCACGCTAAGACTAATAGGAGCTAAGAAATAGAGGAAAATGTGGAAAAAACGGGGAAAATTATTTGAAAGGGCTAACTTAAACGCGCTAATCTCAGGAACTACTGGTCCGATTTGAAAAATTATTTCAGTGTTAGATAACCCATTTATTGAAGAAGGCTATAGGCTATATTTTATCATGCTAAGACTAATAGAAGAATGTGGAAAAAACGGAGGAAATTATTTGAAAGAAAAAATATCTCGCGAACTACTGGAGCAATTTTTATGTTATTTGGTACAGATTAGATGTAGACCACGTGAAGGATAATAGGCTATCGATTTTAATCATTTTTTCAGTGGCTATATATTTTATACCCGTGCGACGCCGGGGCGGGTCGCTAGTGCTGTATAAAGTCCAATAATGTCATGAGGCAGCCACAAAAGGTCGTCATTTCAGTGCAGTTTGCTTGACCGACACAGTATATTGTAGTATCCACAATGCGCTATTCAATTCACACAAAGAAATCATGGTCTGAGTGATTAAGCCACTACTATTGATTCGTACTTCATTAATTAATGCATAGTGATAATATTATGTATAATATTATTTTGGGTCTAAATTGAAATAAAAATGAATCCCACACGGGTTTCGGTGACGGTGGCTAGTTTTATTGAAACCACCTTTACTACACAAGAGTGAATAACTGCCGTGCTAGAGCACTCTCTTTGCTTTCTCAACCTAGTGGGTAGAAGCGTAGCGTGCCTCAGCGGGGCCCCGTATAAAAATTGTTTGGCTCTATTAATTATTACTGTGTTATGCTCCACAGCTCCATACCGATCGACCCCATCTTAGTATGAACAAAAAAGCTTGACCGAATTAACGTGCCCGTGCGCCGTAGGTTAGGTAAAGCCAAGTAAAAAAAAAAATCGGTTGTCTGTAAAGTCGGTTTACTGACGATAGTTGAACGTGACAACGTCATAGCCTTTTACCCCTCAGTTCCGGGAAAAATCTATGCAAAAAAGTTGGCAGGTCTATGTGCAAAAAAAATGGCGCCCGGCTTACCCTCTTTGTAAAATTAATGTAATATCCTTTTACATACAATCCATATTTTATGTTTGTGTGAACTACATTATAATACATGTTAAATTTTCTATCTATCAAGCCATCATAATATAGTATTTAGTCCGATGTGATATTAGTTTCTCAATTATAAACTTTCGAAACTATAATTAGTGACTTGTTCAGAAGAAATAAACGAATACTTTATTCTTCATATATTAAGTCATACCTTGACACGTAGGAAATAGAGCACAATTTTGATTTATTTTTCATTTAGAGTGTGGTCAATGTAACAAAGGTCATAACTAACCAAACTTCTTCATACAAAAGTATTCTCTAAGTCATCGAAATACGTAATATAATCGAAACAAAGAGCGCGGCCCAGGTGGGCCTTACGGTTGTTGAGAGACTTGAGAGTGTAAATGGAACGCCTCAGAGCTGTCAGCGAGGTAACGCCGCATGAACTGTCATGTTTTTCGGGCGCGCACCCCATATCGAATTATAAGACGTTATCACGTCAAAAAGTGGCTGTGACATACGGACGAACAGACAGACAGACATGACGAATCTATATGGGTTCCGTGCTTTGCCATTTGGCTACGGAACCCTAAAAACACGTGTAGTTCTGTGCGTGCGTCGTATTTTTTAACCGACTACCAAAAAAAGGAGGAGGTTATATGTTCGGCTGTGGATTTTTTAAATTTTTTTATTTGTGTATGTTCAACGATTACTCTGCCGTTTGAGAACCGATTCTCAAATTTTTTCTTTTGTTGTATAGGGTTCAACTCCAATTTGGTACCATGTTCACAAAAGTGGTGACCTGATGATGGGATCCATGAGTAATCGAGGGAACTCCTCAAAATTTATATGGAAACATATAGTGATTTTGGTTTTATGTGAAGGATCCTAGGCATATGCTACCAAAAAGTAAGATTTTACACCAAGGCATGCTATGGTTCCGAAGATACTAAGAGAACTCCGGATTCCTTATAGATACAAGTTCGGGACTTTCGGCGATGTTTTAAGAACTGAAAGCATATGCTACTATGCAAATTACATTCATCATCATCATCATCATCATCATAATTATCAGTACCATCACACGATGCATCGTTATGAGTTACGACCCTATTATTGGTACTTTTCTTCATAGTCTTTTCGTTCAAGACTCGAGTTTGTCGAGTGATTTTGAAAATTGTATTAATGTTGTTACAAAGTAAATGATTTAAACTTGTTGTAGTGGTTACCAAGTTGGTAATTTGATCTAGGAAACTCCTTGATTGGGACAAAATATATAGTTATACTAGCTGTCCCGACAAACGTTTCTTTGCCATATAAAGTATTTCGCCCATATTATTTGATTGAAGTGACTAAATAAGTATGTCGCCATGGCAACGTCGATCGCTATCTCGTCGCACAAACAATGGTCGCAGTCAGTCTCAGGTTGTAATAATTTACTATTATTTATTCAACAAATGCACTTATCAATATATAAAGTACCCAGTAGCCGATTCTCAGACCTACTGAATATGCATATAAAATTTGGTAAAAATCAGTAAAGCCGTTTCGGAGGAGTTCGTGGACTAACATTGTGACACGAGAATTTTATATATAAGATTATTGTAGCTTAAAGTGGTTAAAGCATAATATTTTATTACGTTGAGCTGATTAGTTTACATGCGGAAGTTTTATAATACAACGAAAGTCACTGAACCAGAACTCTAGAGCCTTCAGAGATAGGCGTTTGAACATTTCAGCATCGCTTGATGAACTCTAAGCATATACAGGGGTATATGCTTGGAGTTCTTTAAGAAATTCTAAAGTGGTAGTGAACTCATATAGTTAATAAGTTTTTATATAAAAGTTTGGGGGTTTCATCGTTGTTTTAAGAACTGAAAGTATGCTACTATGCAAATTCTATTCATGATAATTCAATAATAATATTATAGTAAATAAGTAATAAATAACGACGTGTTATAGTAGCCATTTCATGACAGTTGAGTGCGTATTAGATTAACAGGTCTGTATATTTAAAGTAGGGTATGGCTCATGGCTTTTGAGACATAGCATAAAACTTTTTTGAAAACTGCCTGAGTATAGAAGTTGTGATAGTTTCATACCTAAATCCTATATAATATCTACAACTGACAGCTTATATGTTTACCGGTAAATAACTAAAAAGATTGAAATTATTATTTTTAACAAAAAATTAAAACCGACTTCCAAGGTAAAAACAATAAGTAATAATATGAACTAAAAAGTATTAAATAATTCTTACTCTTTAATAGTGCCTCTTTCAGAATTCGTCTAAATCTCAACTACTTCTGTACATACTTTAAAGCTTCATTACTTTGAAGTCGGTACCAGTCCCAAAAGTTTCATATATTCTGACATTGACTGATTAACTCACGATTAAATTAGCTGGTACCGACTTCAAAATAATGAAGCTATAGTATGTACAGATGTAGTTGAGATTTAGACGAATTCTGAAAGAGGCACTATTAAAGAGTAAGAATTATTTAATACTTTTTAGTTCATATTATTACTTATTGTTTTTACCTTGGAAGTCGGTTTTAATTTTTTGTTATTATCAACTCATGCAACTATTATAATTCGCATAATATGTCTAGTCGCACGCACACAAACACCGTGGGCCGCACCTAGCTCTGTAGCGGTCGGAGTGTTAGGTTTTAACTTTTACCGTTACGGACTTTCTGATTAGGTCGCCGCGCTCAATGCCCGCGTTAATAATGGCGATAATGGTTATGCAATAACTTAAAACACTTAGCTATTCTGCGTTATGGTCCTTTTGTATTTAAAATGAAATAGAACGATAAAAATCCATCTATCGAATACTGCACATGTAAGGTTGTCAGTTAGCGGATTTTAACACGTCAATATTAATAACGCTCTCGTCAAGGCAATTTCGGAAGCAATTGGTTAAAAGTGACGGTTTATATAGCACAGAAGAGGTTGGGACAGAAGGCAAGTTTCTTTTCGCAGCACTTGACTGAATTCGTTTCTTGTGCTTGGACGGTTTTAAAATCATGGAAGCGAAAACAATGCGGTTGAAGTGGTCAACCGAGGCTTACGATACTCCTTTTTTAAAAAAAATATTTTAATTAAAATCTATATTATTATCAGTTATCACATTTTAGATTTTTAAAAATCAGAATTGTACCATCGATGAAATTAATTCTTATGGAGATAGCGGACCAGTAGGTCCGCTATAATTATTAACATCGATTAACATATTGAGTGGTTGATGTAGTAACATCGATTGGATAAATTCAGTAAGTCGTGATCTGTCGACTGTGTTTGACATACGCCATCTGCCTATGAATCAGCTTCTCTGATAGTACTTAAATCCGATTTGTTCTCGTATTGTTTATAATATATCTACAAAATATTATACATTTCTAGCATAACGACAAATAGTAGAAGCCTTGCTCAGAGTTCACAAAACAAAAATTGCATAAAAGTGATTTTTTTTACCTAGGGAACGAAAAGTGAAAGTAGAGTTTCGTTAAAAATCTAAAAACTGCGGCACTCCGAGACCAATATTAATTACTGAGCTGTAATTCAATGAAGATTTTAAAATATTTGTCAAACTCTTCATTAGTCCTTCAAGCCTCATAAGAGCACCGGTGATCGCGACTGGCGACAACAAAATAATACAATAGCATTTCCAAGAATCTGCGATCGAAGGATTAAATTGAAGTATAATAATATATTGTTTACGCGGTCGAATTCGGTCGCTTGGGAGTTCTAACTTCGAGCATTGAAATATTATGTCTCTGAGTGTGGCAGTAAAAATACCATAATAGCATTGCACGCAGTCATTTTAACGATAGTGGACGCTGCATTGCTATGCTCTTCTTCTGACATCATTTATTCTGTGTTTACAGGTGAGGGGAGGATGGGCACTGGTGGACGTTAAATAAAACAGTTACGGCGGAAAGTTGGCGCGGCCACCCTCAGGGGAATGTAACACTATTAGCGGCCGACACGTTATGAAATATTACAATTTATGGATAAGTTAGTTATCGTTAAGCTGGTTATAAATATTTCGGCTAGGTTTTACTCATAGACTAAAAGCCTGATTAGTGATTACACCTACCGAGGAGAATAGCGAGGCAGTACTGTCGACCGAGTGCTCGGCCGAGGGCACTGTCTTAATGCCACTGTAATCGGTAGGTGTCCACTATCCACTGGAATAAACAGACAGTCTCACGCAAATGAGAAGTAAACACGGACAGGAAAGTGTGAGTGAGATAAAACGAGAGTGCTCCAAGTGATTGTTAGGGTTCCGTACCCAAAGGGTAAAAACGGGACCCTATTACTAAGACTTCGTTGTCTGTCCGTCCGTCTGTCTGTCTCCAGGCTGTAAACGCAAGAACCGCTATAGCTAGACTTCTGAAATTTTCACAGATTGTGTATAACTGTTGCTGCTATAACAACAAATACTAAAAATAAAATAAAGTAAATAAATGTTAAAATATAATGTTAAAATATAAAAAAAAATAGTAAAATAAAGTAAATATTTATTCCCATACAAGAAACATGATTTTTTGGCCTGTTTTGCTCGTAATCAACTGTAGTAACAGCTAGGCACGTGAAATTTTCGCAAAATCCCTAATTATATTTGAACTTTAATAATTAATAATAAAATGAAAATAAAGTAAATATTTAAGGGGGGCTCCCATACAAAAAACACAATTTTTTGTCTACTTTCGCTCTATACCGGTACGAAACCCTCCGTGCGCGAGTCCGACTCGCACTTGGCCGATTATTTTTAAATGTACGAGTAGAAGTCTGATTGGTGCGAACCTAATATCAGTTTAATTTTAGTCTCAATGGGCGTTTCCACACTGCGACAATAACGACACGACACGATACCACAGAATAGATAAGGGCCACCGCACATACGAGGGCTGCTATTTATGTATCCGGAATTAAAAAAAGAAACAAACATATATCATTTAATATGGTTTTATTGCTTTTCAAAATATTCGCCGCGATGATCGACACACTTTTGCATACGCTGGAACCAATTTTCATAGCACTTTTTCCATTCTGATTGAGGTATCTCCAAAACGTGCATTTTGAACGCATCAACAGCCTCTTCGCGGCTCGAAAAACGTTGACCACGTAATTTGTTCTTCGCGTAAGGAAATAAAAAGAAATCGTTAGGTGCCAAATCAGGGCTGTACGGCGGATGACCAGTCAATTCGATCTTTTGACCCTCCAAAAACTGAGTTGTTTCAGCTGAGGTGTGACAGCTAGCATTGTCGTGATGTAATATGATTCTGCGTTGTCGGTTGTCCTTTCTTATTTCTTCAAAGACTTCTGGTAAACAAATGGTCGTATACCATTCAGAATTAACCGTTTTACGATTCTCTAATGGCACTGTAGCCACATGTCCATTAATTCCAAAAAAACAGGCGACCATTTGCTTCAAAGTACTTTTTGCACGAGTAACTTTTGTTGGTTTCGGCTCATCTTGGAACACCCACACCGTTGACTGTTGTTTAGTTTCGGGGTCATATGCATAGATCCAAGATTCATCACCTGTGTAGATATTATAAATGGCTTTTGACGTACCACTGTTATATTTTTTTATCATTTTTTTGCACCAATCGACACGAGCCCGTTTTTGATCGATTGTCAAGTTGTGCGGAATCCAACGCGAACATATTTTTTTTACAGCCAAATGTTCGTGTAATATCTTATGTATGCTCGTCATACTTATGCCTAAGGATCTATCTCGCGATATGTAACATGATGATCACGCATTATTAGTTCCCGCACAGCATCTATATTTTGTGGGACAACAGCTGTTTTTGGGCGACCTTCTTTATTTTCATCCGTGATCATAGACCGCCCACGATTAAACTCACTGTACCAGTGATAAACAGTGATTTTTGATGGTGCTTCATCTCCAAAAGTTGCGGTGAGTTGAATAAAGCACTGTTGTTGATTTAGCCCACGCCGAAAATCGTAGTAAATCATTGCACGAAAATGTTCACGCGTTAAATCCATGGCAAATGAAGACACGCAATTTTCAAAATGACGCCACAATGGAAAAATAATTGACAGTCACATGAAACAAAATGTATTCTTCAACCAAAGAGTTCTATTTTCAAATGTTGTAATTACTTTTTAAATATTGTTCTTGTAAGTGGCCAGTTCCGGATACATAAATAGCAGCCCTCGTATACAATTTCAAGTTGGCCGACTATCGTACAAACTAAATTGCGTAGTGTCACAATTTAATTGGACAACTTCATCGTGTACGCTGCCAGCCGCAGACTTTTAGATTTGGTAACGGTGTTGCTAGCCTAGCGACGTGCGTGTTAAAATGCGTAAAAAGCACGCTTTTATTGTGGCACTAATAAAACGAAGGCGAAAAGAAAGGAGAATATTTTGGGTGCATTCAATACTACAAAAGTGACACTACGCAGTTTAGTTTGTACGATAGTCGGCCAACTTGAAATTGTATAATATGTGCGGTGGCCCTCTATTCTGTGGTGTCGTGTCGTGCCGTTATCGTGCAGTGTGCAAACGCCCATTCTCTTTCTAGCGTTTGTTCAAATTCCCATAGACGGACCGCGTCTTGCAGTCGAAACCAAAAAGCATGGCCGCACGTGATATATCAAGCATAATATAAGTAATTAATAATCACACAAGAGGACTTGAGTAGACCGTAAGACAGATTTCAACATTTTTCGGTGAATTCTTAGTGAATAAAATAACTTAAAGTGATTCCATCAATATAAGCTGTTAAACGACGTGTTTTTTTTACAAGTTTTTTCGTATTAATAAGACAACTGCTCCTCTTAAAAGGCCGGCAACGCACCTGCAGCTCTTCTGATGTTGCGAGTGTCCATGGGCGATGGTAGTTGCTTTCCATCAGGCGACCCGTGACCCGAAAAAAATCATGACTGGATGAGAGATGAAGTAGGTAGGTAACTAAAATTTTACAACATGACAGCAACTAATTTTTTTCCTTTTACTTAATTTGTTTAATGAAGTAGGTAAGTTACAAACCTTGTAACTTACCAACTTCATCATCTAGCTAATATATCTAGCCGAATCCAATTTTTTTTTATCAAAATAATTTCCTTGACCCTAAAGCCTCCATATTTTATGCAAAAAAGACTGTTTTCAAATTGTTAGTTGTACCCACTTGATCCACTTATGTCTTAAATTTCAAGCGTGAAGACTGAAGAAATATTATATAGGTACCAAACAGACGGACTGACAGCCTGTTTCACAATTTACAATACCTATTAGAATAGACTGTATAATAATACTACTTTTGCCCGCGACTTCGTCCGCGTGGACTTTCATAGTTGTTCCCGTACATCGGTTGAATAGTATAATGCACAAATCATAAAAAGTATATTGTGTGGGAACCGTACATTTTTCCGGAACAAAATGTATCCTATTTTCTTTTTTGGGACTCAAAATATCTCTATACCCAGCATAATCGTTCCAGCCGTTTACGCGTGATGTCGTGACCACGTGAAATATGGATTCATTTATATATCTTCTTATATATAAAATTCTCGTGTCACAATGTTAGTCCGCGAACTCCTCCGAAACGGCTTTACAGATTTTTACCAAATTTTATATGCATATTCAGTAGGTCTGAGAATCGGCTACTGGGTACTTTGTATATTGATAAGTGCATTTGTTGAATAAAAAATAGTAAATTATTACAACCTGAGACTGACGGCGACCATTGTTTGTGATCGACGTTGCCATGGCGACATACTTATTTAGTCACTTCAATAAAATAATATTGGGCGAAATACTTTATATGTATTATGGCAAAGCAACGTTTGCCGGGACAGCTAGTAAATATATTATATAGATATTCACTTACGATACAATATCAGACGCAATTTAGATGTAAACAATTCAGCATTTCCCTGGAATCGGGCGGATCACATCGCAATTAAATATAATAGCGTGTCCAATAACAATTTTATACATTTTGAAATCTATTGTACTCGATGTCGCCGTCTGTTTGTCAGTTACCTCTTCCCGCTATAACCACGGAACGAATTTATATTAAATTACTGTAGGAATGGATTTTTTGGAATTTTCACACTAGAATCAGCCTTGAAAAAGCGCATAAGATAATAATTATTTTTATGAGCTTTACTGAACTCTTATTTAAATGATTTAAACTGAAATTTATTTTATTGAGTTGCGTTAGTTTAATTGCATTTCATAACTAAACTTTGTCGTCAATTTAACTAAGTACCCAGGAGTGGTGCTAGTCCGATGCAGTCGAAATCAATACACTTAAATATTTAAGTTGACTTGGATCTTGCTCTGTTCAGGCTCATGTGTGTTTAATGTATACAAAGGTCAGTCAATAGATAGTACATACATACGATATACATAGTACATAAGCGTCGAACATGTAATAATTATTGTAATGGTGCAATAGAGGCCATATTTCGTTTATGCATAATATATTTTTTAACTGAAACAATTTGTAGTTTTAAAAACGTTAAATGAAATTATTTTTGCGTGGATATTTTATAATTTTATTTTAAAACAATAATTTATGCGTATTTATTATATTTTTTATTTAAAAAGATGGACTTAATGGATGGACCCTACCTTTTAATACCAGTCAACAGTCAACTTAAAAATTATAAGTGTGAGTGAAGTAACACTTTTGAAAATAAAATTTTGTATCAATTATGTTATTACTAAATAATTCTTCATCTTTTTTGTAAACCTGTGATTACATTGCTGTAAAATGTGTGTATGTGAGTACGTTGCACAATTAATAGACATTGATTGCCAAAAGTTGGTCGTGTTTGGAATTTCCGTTTCCAGTGTAGTTAGCAAGCATACGTTAGCCCACTTAAAGTTACCTTACAACAACTAGATGTCGCCCGCAACTTTGTTAACGCTCAAAATGAAGTGCACATTTTTTCATGCTTAAACTATTCCTGTGGGAGTCCTTTGCCCAGCAGAGGGATAGTATAGGCTCGTTTCTAGTTCACGTACTATTCTAGGTTTTACGTTTTAAGCGTAAAGGGGTAACATACATGCATATGTTTGCGTTTGTAGTATTACCACGATACCGCATTAAGGCATCTTAAAATGTGTCAATCTTAAATTCTTCGTACCATCTTACCATGTACGAGTAAGTAGGTAATATTATAATATTCATGTTCTGATTGTAATTCAGCGACAGTATATTCGAAAGTGTAAACTGTAAGTTAAATACGAGAATTGGGGCTCTAATCCTAAAAGCCGATAACGATTGGAACTTGAAAGCGATCGACCGAAATTGAGCTTAATTTCGTAGCGGACTCGTAGCGGCGCTACGAAATCCTGCGCTACGAAAGCTACGCGGTCTACGAATTGCTACGACGTAGACACTCTACATGAAATATGACTAGCTGGACCAGCAAACATTGTTTTGCCATACTACATGACATGTATGATGTAAATATATTAAAAACGTATATTTCGGCTAGTACTAACGTAGATGTTGGCTGATTGCCAAACCGACCAATCACACATAATTTTAATCAAAATCCGTCGAACTGGAGTTAGTTTATATATATATATATATATATATATATATATATATATATATATATATATATATATATATATATATATATATATATATATATATATATATAAATTTCGTATTTATAATATTATATTATAATATTATATCGTATTTATAATATTATATAATATATTTATAATATTAGAATAGACTGTGAAGACAACAGCTGGTGTGCTAAGCGATAAGTGGCTAGTAACGACTCTTAAACGGCTATTAAAGTGCTAAGCTATAGGTTACGACGCTATCCAGTAAATTCTCCATGGTTATACATAACGTGACCATTAATTATTTTTTTGTCAGAGCGGGACAAATTAAGAATATGTAATATGTATATGTAATTCATGTGTGCTAATCTCAGGAACTACTGGTCCAATAACCGATTTGAAAAATTCCTTCAGTGTTAGATAGCTCACTTATCGAGGAAGGCTATAGGCTCTATTTTATCACGCCAATACAAATAGGAGCGAAGAAACAGAGGAAAATGTGGATAAAACCGGAAAAAATATTTGAAAAAAAATGTCTCACGAACTACTGCGGCAATTTCTATGTTATTTAACACAGATAAAAAGAACCACAGACTACGTGAAGGATTATAGGCTATTTTGTGGGCTAATTTGTCGGTGGAATTTTTAATTTACGCGGGCGAAGCTGCGCGGAACGTCTAGTTTGATATCGAGCAAAATATGGCAGAAGACGTTTGTTGTCTGTATGCGTTACTTCCAGGCATTGCACCACGGAGCTCTTATTAGTAGCTCCGTGCATTGCACAGGCATTTCAAACATAAAAATAATTTTAAATCATTGTCGTTTGGTCTGTTTGCTAAAGCGGAACAATTTCGGCCTCACGGGGGACAGCGGGACTGTCCCGCCCAAAGCGGGACGTATGGTCACCTTAGTTATACACCACTCATTTTTCACCACTTGATAAAGTGCCGGATAGGCTATCCACAACTTATTTGACAGATTTTTCATACTCTATCTGTCAAGTTAAGTAGTGGATAGCATATTCGGCACTTATCAGGAAGTGGTGAAACAGGCCCTTAATCTAGTGATTAATAGTGGTATAAATCATTGGAGAGTATTTGTGAAAAAAATATAAGCTAGTGCTTATCTTTTTCTCACAAAGACGCATAACGTGTTAAAAATAGAACCACAAGTAGTGTGAGTTTATCAGGCGATCTGTATGCTCGTTATCTTTAATAAATCACGTCGTCATATAAAAAAGGTTTACATCTTATACAATAATTGGAATAATATTTACTACAGATAGTCGCTGTGAACTTTCATCAACACAAACTTATCATTTTCGTAAATTATTTCATTATTTTAATGAAAACTATAATTGTAAGATATCTCGTGTTATTGATTAAAAGATTACTCAAATGAAGTTTATTTTTCTCGTGCAGGGGTAAAGCAAACGGGTAAACAGAACACCTGATGGCGATTAGTTTTCTCCCGACCTCTCCACTTGATCCACTGTAATTTGTTAAAGAGGGAAAATACTTTTAGTACGGCTTAGTTTTTTCCTACTGAAAGCTTACAGTATCTCACGGAAACTTTTGAACTTTTGGAAGTAAAAAAAACAGGCCCAAAAATCACGTTTGTTGCATGGGAGGCCCCCTTAACTCGTTTATCGCGCGGGGACCGTACATTTTTCCTGGACAAAAAGTATTCTATGTCCTTTCCCGGGACTAAAAGTATCTCCAAATGTCAGCAAAATCGGTTCAGCGGTTTGGGCGCGAAGAGGTAACAGACAGACAGACAGACACACTTTCAATTTTATAATATTAGTATGGATATCATTGTGATAACTCGACTCACTCTGTTTTTAATCCAGTTCAGTAAAAAGTTATGTTATTAATAATTTTAATGATGGCTTGCGATTACCATAATAATTATTATATTATGATATTATCTAAGTTTTCACAGGAAATAATCTGTATTTTCAAAAAGATTTAAAAAATGCAGCCTTGATGAGTGACAGTCTTCCACCGTGCGTTTTTCCCGTAACTTTAGAATGTTACGCAAAACTGTGGAATTAAACGTCACCAGCAGTATTTCCGGACCAGTACGGGCTACGTACATCGGATCGTCATGTGGTTAACCGCAATATTCAGTGGCTATGAAATAGTATAATAGTACGTCTTCCATGTTACATGCTGAAATAAAACTCTACAGTGATTTTTTTACACTCGGTATAATACTATGGAATTGTGGAGACAAGATTTTACTGTCCTCCATTGCAATAATTATGTACCAGCTAGCGTTTTTACGCTAACTAGTGCTTAATAATTGCAATGACTTTAGTCTCGTGGCTGGCGCAGTAAAGATCCGCTGGTAAATTACGCCTTAATCATGCTAAGATCTGTGCTATGTACAGGTTGCTTAGTGGAACCAATAAAGGCAGAGAATGCATCTCTTCGTATAATAATCGTTATTGATGGAAAATATTGTAATTGCAGTTAATTAACACATGCTTTTAGAGTTGATCCATGAATGTAGCGAATGGCTTTTACGACCAAAGTTGACACTTGAGATGACAGTCGAGTTGCAATAAGAATTGATTGCGTTAACTTATAGTAGTAGAGGAGGGGAGGGTGCTATTTATGTAGTCACTCGAGCGTCATGGAGACCTAGTAGGTTTTGTACATTAGGTAAAGCTGATAAAAAAATAATATGAGCGTTTTTTTATTTTAGCGGTGGGTTCAGAAACTGCAGCCATTTTAAAGTTTTGAAAAAGAAAATATATTCAGAAAATTGCTTATTTAGGTAAATTATAAGTATATTTTAGACAACAAGGAATAAATTATTTAGTTTAGAGCAAACTAAATAAAATATCTGTGAAGCTTAGTTAAGAAAATATGAAGCTTTATTTTTTTTATATTTTAAAATGTCCCTACAGGCTTACCTAACCTTGGATTCGTCAGTGCTATATACGGAAGCTTCTTTGGGGTATACTAAACATCCCCTATCTTAATCTGACAGATCCGACGAAATTTCAATATTAAAAAAAAAAATTAACCCACCACGTGAGATATCTGATTTTTATACCATGATAACTAGACACATGTCGGAAGCCTATGCAAGCTTAATCGGACACGCTCGAGCTACTCCCGAAATCCCCTCTTCTCCTCCCCAACTATAGTAAAAGGGCTCATCCGAAAAACTACCTATCTACCTGACGACGTATAGCCACGAATGTGTCAAGCGAGACGATGATAAAATTGTGGCAAAATGGGTTACTTTCGTGACCATCATAATAAAATAAAATAAAAATTGATTTATTTCTGAATAGATTTGTAAAAAATACTTTCAGAAAATACTTCCCGGCGAGAAGAACCGGCGTAAGAAACTCGTACGGGGTCGCATCGAATATTCAGCTAGGAGTAGTTTTGATGGCGTTACTAAAATTATTTTCGAGTTTTGAGGTATTAGGTTATGGTTTCACAAAGCAACTACATCATTTGACGTTGTTGTATTTCGAAATATAGGCTTGCAAAGATCGTTTTCATTATCTCCATTATTATGAAAAGTTTGACATCTTAAAGCAATGTTCCGATGTACCGCGTAATCCCATTTCTGATATCGGATCGTCGAGCGGTATTTGCAACTGATTCAATGGCTTTGAAATAATATTAAGTTCATTCTCTTTCCATGAGTGATGCCAATAGCTTTCTATTGGGTCACCTATTAGCTCGTAAGGCTCCTAATTTTATTTAAATAAAAACATAATATTAAAATTTATAATGTTTTAGAACTGTTAGATTGGCTAGTCTTATTTTAATCCCTTAATCGAAAATATCGTTTGGAAAACAAATATCTGTTCCATTTCATTTCCATTCACATTCAACTCTGTACAAATCTAACAAGTTAAAATTAGAGTAGGCAAAAGGTACTGTTCTGATGAATGCGGCAAGCGACCACTGACAAAATCTACTTTTTTTGATCTATTGTACGCGCGGAACTAGTTGGCCGCGCCGGTATGTGAGCGGTGGGACGGAGTGGCGGGGGCGCTTGATTTTGACAGTTCTGGCTAGTTTAGAAAAAACTCAGAAGAGATTGCAATAAGAAGATGAGTCCGCCTATAAAAAGATAATCTAAGAAAATAATATTCAAAGTGCATACGTTTTTAGAAACGGAAAGCCGATGTCAATAGTTTAGCTATAATATAAAATGATCAATTGTCTTTAATTTATTATTTTCAATACTTGAATAATTATTGTTCACGATATCTCGAGATTGGTGGTCACTGTCTAATCTCATGTACATTGCGAGCAGCAAGCAACCCGCTCCCTCACCCCTGTCCCTACCTACGGCCAACTAGTTCCGTGCGCACTTTAGGCAATACCTACGTTTCATTTTCTACAGACATTGGTCTAGCGACCCAAGTGCTTTGAAGTGCAAAGAGCTAAATGAAACCTATAGCCTAGCCCATGAAGTGGCAGCTTATTGAAAAAAATTCGATCGCGGTCACTTTCGGCAAAGATCGGAAAGACACCTTTACAATTCTAACGATAGAGGCTTAAATGATTCATACATAGGTCTTTAACTCTATTTTTAATATAACATGCTTTAACTAAAATACATATTCATTTCAAAGCTAATTCAATTCCTATTTCCGAACACGTGGTATTTTTCAAATGTGTGCCCCGATTTCCCTCTTATTACGTAAAGGGAAGATAATTAGTCCTTTGGTTTTTTCTAATTAAGGCTGTGCTTAATATTATAATAACAATTAAAAATAATAACTTTTAAAAATACTCGTTTTGAAGGCACCACTCCCCCAGAATTGTGATACTTGGTGTAAAGTCCAGTTCCGACGTCATATCTAGAGGGTAAGGCCAAGTTAACCCCGAAAAACCTTGGTGTTCTTAACAGAGCGAGATAGTATTTCAGACCGATCTAACGCCTACTAGCTCAAAAGGCGCAGGTTCGGCCTCACGTGGAATACTGTTGGCAGTGAACAGGGGCACCAAAATACCAACTACTCCCTCTGGATCGCATCCATCGAAGGGACGCTCGGTTGTTAACTGCCATAGTATTTCAAACAAGCTGGACTCTTTGGAATTACGCTGAGATGTGGCTTCACAAAAAAAAAAGATATCAACTTATGCAGTTATAATTCGCATACGTCACGCACACAAACAGCGTACTGAATTCTGCCGAACTGAAACGACGTTAGACGATACACGCCGCCGCCGCACCACTGTGCCGGTCGGAGTGCTGAGTGTTAGGTTTATTTTCGTTACGGAATTTCTTGATTCGGTGGCTGCACTCAAAGCTCGCGATAAAAGCTATGCAATAGCTTAATAATAAATAATATTGTACAATGTACATACTCTCTATCAAAATTTTGGCAAAATATACTGGATTTTTTCCACATTTTTCAATGATGGTAGTTAGTATCGCCATATATTTAAATGCGAATCGCCGTAAGTCGTAAGGGTCTTACCTAAATCTTCTTTTGATGTAGACGTGCCTTCATTATATAATATATAATGTACGTTAACCCTACCACGGTATATTCGGGAGCTCGTCCGAAACTCAAGGTTTAATAATGTACTTTGAAAAAAAAAACCACGAGGTTAGTCACTTGACAAGTTCACATTAAAATTTAATGTCAAAAAGAAGTGTGAAATTTGGTGTCAAGTCGTGTTTTGGACTATAGCATAGAAAACATTTTACATTGCCCCGTGTATTATTTACCTCTATGTTTTACATCTTGCTGAAAACTAAATTGAAATCGGTGTTATTCATTACATCCATTGCGATTCGATAGCCACTATCAGATAGTGGAAGCGCCGTTCATTGTGTTGCAAAATAAATTGTATTTCAAGATACCTGTACCTGAGATCTGATAAATGTATTCATAGGCTCGGGCTCGCTCGGGCTACCTAATTCGGTTGAGCTGTGTCAAACCTAGCTGAAGGATTACGACTAGCATTGACTTGACCTTTTCGCTTCCTACGAACCAATTTCTCTGATGGTACAACATTTCATAACTGATGGTTGAATTGTAAAATTGTAACATCGTTTTAAATTTTGAGCGACCATCAAATTCTAAGCAACAGAGTCTCGTTTTTATCGTTTGTGAAAAGAGAAAATTTAATGAGAATGAATATTTAAATTAAGTAAATAAATCTTAATTAATATTTCAAAGCTAATTTGATTTGAGTGCAGAATTAAGGTGACATAAATAAAGTATAATTATTTAATAGACATACAGTATATTATTCAGATTTAAATAAAAATTCATTTCATCATCGCGACGTTACACTACATCCTGAAAATTTTCCGAACCGCGACATTGGTTTACTGGTATTTAGTTGCACAATTTAGTAAGTAAAAATGTTCGGCCGCATTTTGGCAATGCGCGGGGGTGAGGGGTACTAGGGTAACAGAGGGTGCGAGGGGTCGATACGCCAGTGCCGCGACGGACGCGGAGGGCGCACGTCCTCTTGATTCTCACTCTCACACGCGACCAGCGAAACTACCAAGTAAGTGCAGCCTCTTATGTTTTTATGTACACCTGGTATTTTTTTTTGTTTCATTAAACTTTGTTCTAAAGTTTAACCTAAAACGTTAAATTATTTACGTCGTTTATGCCCCAATTTTGATTTATGTTTATTGGGTTCAATTTGACAAACCGACGTGTTGGCCTCGAGTTTTTGAACTGTATGGTTGATGAGCTTTTACAACTTTTTAAAAAATAATTCACAACTATCATGAAACAATTAATGCCTAGACACATCGAAAGCCTATTCGTGATATTTCAATCGAGCTTTTAAAAGCTTTGAAGGGTTTAGCGGGCAATTGTTAGTATAAATAGTGAAAGTGGCACAACAAATAGTGGGCTAACGCCTCGCGTTTGTTTTTTTTTACGTTTAGTTTTCCTGGCGATTATGAAAGGTTTTGGTTTCGTGTCGCGAAGTTTCGTTGGCGCGGAGCCACGGCGGTAATTAGGATTTTTCAGGTGATCCAAATTGCGTTTTCATGATTTTTTAATGGAAATTGTTTGCTATTATTTAGCAGATTCGTTTTATACTCGGAGATAATCGTTTTGTAATTATACGTTTCATTTGTATAAAGTATTAAATTTGTTGGTTTTTTGTGATTTCGTAAGCGTTACATATGAGGAATGAGGATATTAAATTATTATGGCCTTCCTGTATACATAGGTTCTACACGTGATAGAGTTGCTATGGTAGCGAATGCGCAGGAGTTGTCGGAATCAAGTCCAAATATTATTGAGATTGACTATAATATTTTTATACGTCATATTTTAAATGGTATTTTAATTACGGAGTATTTTAAACACGGCTTAAAAGTTAATACTATTTTGTAAATATTACCGAAGCTCAATATAATATAGAAATATGTTATATAAAACACTTTTAACAAATAATATTTTAATTTGTTAAAATGCCTACATTTTAAGTATATTTTCACTGATAAGAAAATACAATAAGCTCTTAATGAAAAATATATTAATACAAAAAAGAAAAAATATACAGAATAAAATGTACAGAAATGTGAATCAGAGGATGCTTGAATAAATAAATATGAAGGTTTATTATAATGGAGGCCGGATCGGAGGGGCTTATACAAACCCCAATCTTGGTCGGTTTAAAAATTTCAATTTTTATCAAAACCGAGCTTTCTATTAGAATACAAGTATTTTTGTTAGACACAGTTTATCTTTCCGTTTCTTCGGTTTTATATTTCCCAGTTGGTCGCTATTTTGTAATAAATCTGCTGAGGCATTAAATAATGTATGCACTTTACAACATGCGCTTGGAACCTTTTAGTATATAGAATAATTTTATGAAGATTTATTATGAAGCCGCAACGTCGGGATTAAAGAAAGAAAATAATTCACAGGGAATATTTCTCATAGGTCGAAGCAGAGGGCGATACCAGCAACTGTAAATAATCCGACCAAAATCCGATATGTTGCACACATCATATACTCATATCAGAATATTGATAGAAACGTCAAACGTCGAACAAAACTTTTAGCTTTAAACTGTCTATGCTGGTGCTTCTAGTGCGAAAACATTGCAGTAATATATTACTATCGTAGTATATACCACGAGATGAGTCACTTAGTTACACACAAATAGCGTTTCAAATGAAGTTTTGTACTAATAATTGAAAAGAAAATAAAGTAAATTGTTAAAATCCCTTGTTACTTGTAAAATAAATGTACAGTAATATTCTCGACACGAAAGTATTTATTTAAATGGGGTCGACAGCAATTTGGCCTTTTTCTAACCGTTAGTACACAACAAATACAAAACGTAAACATAAAATATTAACTAGGTAGCGTCGTTTCCCTCCTAAAGACAGTTTATTATACATTTTGTCTAAGATTTATTTAGTAAAAAAAATATTGTATTTAAATGTTATTATTGTAAAACACTTCTTCATAATCCATAAAAATAAAATACTTTATAATAATAAAATTAGGTTTGCTGACTTCCCTATTGATTTCAAGCAGACGCCTGCAATGGGGATTGTCCATTTTTTTTTAATTTTGCTCATTACAAAAACATTTCGAGGAATAAGGTCAGTGATCGTTTTTCTGTATATAAACGAAAAAAATACCCATTAGTTACTTATATTTTTGAACAAATATGTTTAACCTTAGTTTGACCTTCAATGGCGTTAAATTGGCAATAAATTCGACCAACATTACGTTTCGAACTTTTGGTAAGCTTCTCGTATCAGCTTTCACATAATGAGAACTTGCATTTGACGAACCAGCCATTATAAATAAGATTGAAAGGAAAAAAAAACATACTGCAGAGGTCAATTCGCCGCCGATGATGACGTCAGAGCGAAATTTCAAAAATTTATTGAGAAAAAAATAGCCAATGAATTTCAAAATTATTTAATTCATATTCTTAAAATACCCTATTTTAACGAAAAAAAAATATAAAAAGTACATGTGATTTTTTTTTGGACAATGCCCATTCCGTTGCGCCAAAATTCACTTTTATTTAATAAGTTTAACACAGCCTACTAGGGAACCATACTTTTTTTCGAGATATAAAGTATTTTCACATATTTATAATATTAATAACTAGCTGTTGCCCGCGACTTCGTACGCGTTAACATAGTATAATAACGAAGATGGATAGTTTTCCCCTTTTTGTGGTTCCTTATACAAAGAGTTAAAACGGGACCCTATTTAAGCAAACGTCAAACGCAAACGTCAGTAAACTTTCATGTTTCTAACTCAAGAAATGACGGACTCTCATTCAAACTTTCAACCCCAATTTCACCCCCTTGGGGGTAGAATTTCCAAAAATGCTTAAACACGTATCGAATCATTTTTAATCAGTAGCCCAAACATAAAATTTCATGTTTCTAACTCAAGAAATAACGGACTTTCATTGAAACTTTCAACCCCTATTTCACCCCCTTGGGGGTAGAATTTCCAAAAACGCTTAAATACCTACCCATTCATTTTTAATCAGCAGTCCAAAAATAAACTTTCATGTTTCTAACTTAAGAAATGATGGACTTTCATTTAAACTTTCAACCCCTATCTCACCCCATTGGGGGTAGAATTTCCAAAAATGCTTAAACACGTATCAAATCATTTTTAATCAGTAGCCGAAACATAAAATTTCATGTTTGTAACTCAAGAAATAACGGACTTTCATTGAGACTTTCAACCCCTATTTCACCCCCTTGGGGGTAGAATTTCCAAAAACGCTTAAATATGTATCCATTCATTTTTAATAAGTAACCCAAAAATAAAGTTTCATGTTTCTAACTCAAGAAATGACGGACTTTCATTCAAACTTTCAACCCCTATTTCACCCCCTTCGGGGTAAAATTTTCGAAATTCCTTCCTTAATGGGTGTCTACTTAATAAAACAATCCTACTCACCAAATTTTGTGGCTGTAACTTTAACAGTTTTTGCTCAGCGATGATGAATCAGTCAGTCAGTCAGTCAGTCAGTCAGGACATGTAATTTTATAAGTATAGATAAATAAATATTCTTTATTGTGCACAAATGTAATTATAATTAAAAAAAAACAAAAACATAAAACACAAGTATTACACAATAGCGGCCTTATTACTAATTAAGTAATTTCTTCCAGGCAACCACAGGTAGAGGAAACATATTTATAAGAAATTAGGTGAATGTGGCATAAACAAATAAATAAATAAATAATTATTTAATGCATATTCATGATACATATAATATTATTATAATAAATACACAGATAAATACATATTATCTACCTAGTCTAAAATACATAGACATTACATACAACACACACATAAAATAATTATGTACATATACATACAAACATAAATATTATTTCAAAAGGATGGAACATATTTTATAATATTTATGTGGCGTTATCAATAGCCGAATTATATAATAATAATATTGATTGAAAAATAAATTTAATTGCAATCAAAATACTGTCAATGTAACGTTCTCGGATAGTATTTCATTCTATTAATTATTAATTCTAAGAACTCGGTTCCATTTCTTTGCCTCCACTATTGAGGATGGAAGATTTCTCGCTTGCAATCAGCCGATCAAAATAGTCCCTGATAAATGATAATATAAGAACTTCATTATATAGAAGTTACCAGGAGCATTAGTAATCATTGTAGCTCACGGTATCTAAAGTCTTTCATACTCTACTATTTTTCTCAGAGAATTTTGCTTTTCATTCCCTCGTAACATTATCTTTAAGTTTCATTACAAAAGTTAGCATCACAGCTCTGAACAAGGTTAAAATATAAATTGGTGAATTAGTAGTTTTGTTAAATTATAAATTGTATTTTTTAACACTCGGTATTTTTTGTGCCTATTAATAAAATGAATGCGCGCCATAAACGGACTAGCTGCTATTTCGGTTACAGGCTTTCAACAATAACAACGTTACTTCATGCGGGTTTTCTGTGAGGCCCCATAATTTCCTTTTTAAAAGCTATTGCATAGCTTTTATGGCAGGCTTTGAGCGCGGCGACCAATTAAAAAATTGCGTAAAGAAAAAACCTAACACACCCGCTGTGCCGGGCGGTGCAACGTTGTCAGACTTCGGCACAGTGTTTGTGTGCGTATGGCTAGATGTATGCTAATTTTAATTGCATAAATTGATTATGATTATGATTAAAATTATGTTTTTTTTTGTTACTTTTGTGGTCTAAATACCGTATTTACCTATCTGTTACCTCTTCACTTTTTAAAAACCACTAAACTGATTAGACAGATTATTATTAATAACTACTAAAATTAAATGCATTACATCTAATATATCCATATGGACAGACAACGAAATATGGATATAATACATCTAATACGGGATTCTACGGGATATATTATAGAGAAAAGAAATAAAAGTTTTTATGTTTTAAAAATGGACGATATTTTACGCCCGTTAAACGAATTTCATCAAATATATTTTCACTAATGTTGTATTCCCTCAGTTAAAGCTGGGGCTAAATTAGTTTGTTACACACAAATATGTTTAAATATCAGCAATCTAGACAACACATTCGGTACAGTTGATATTAAGCGCGGCTTAGCACCGTATTAGGTTTTATCGCTAGAAGATATTAGACACATAATAATAGTAATATACAGTATTGTTATACCGGTTGGTGCAGACGGACCACAAAAAATATAACAAAGAACAAAAAAAAATTTTTGTAGGTATAGTCTAGACATTAGAAACGTTCATAATGCAATAAATAAGCTGAAAGTTGAAACACAAATTATTAAAGATTAATTTAGAGAAAAGAAAATTAACGTAGTTCCAAATGCACAACAAATAAATTGCATTTACTGGTACTCGTATAATATTGCGACGAGGCGCAACGAAACAGGTCTCATTTTTAGGGTTCCGTACCCAAAGGGTAAAAACGGGACCCTATTTAACTGAGACTTCGATGTCTGACCATGTGTCTGTCTGTCTCCAGGTTGTATCTCAAGAACCCCGATGGCTAGACTTCTGAATTTTTTTACAGATTATGTTTTCTGTTGCCGCTATAACAAAAAATACTAAAAATAAAATGAATATTTTTAAGGGGGCGCCCATACAACTAACGTGATTTTTTGTGCCCTTTTTTGCTCCATAATATCAATAATGGCGTCAGTTCGGCACTCGAAATTTTCACAAAACCCTCAATATTTGTACTTTATTATTATTGAATAATAAAATAAAATATATATCAAAGTGGGGCTCCCATACAAAAAACACAATATTTTCCTATTTTCGTTCTATAATGATACGGAACCCTTCGTGCGCGAGTCCGACTCGCACTTGGCCGATTATTATGAACACGATGTGTATGAAAAATGTGGCTCGTGGCCCGTGGGGCCGGTCGTAATGTGCGCCTACCTTAAATGTCTATCCAAGTACTATTATTTAAAGCTCAAAGGAGGGCCAAACGGGTCAATGTTATCGATGTCTTTTTATGAGTTCAATAAATCCTAAATAAGAGCCACAGAATACAAAGAGACAGAACGCCCAACCTCACTTCAGTGACTACGCCAATAGCGACTAGGTTTTTTAACTTTTTTGTTACCGTAATAATAATAATATACCTATACCTCGTCTATAAGGAAGTAACGGTATTGAATACGTACGAATTTTTCCAACACTTTTCTGAACCTTCGCTTTCACTTCGCTTCGCTGTCTCTATACATACTGTATTATCTATGGTTGCTTCTACGGAAGGGACAACGAATAGCTATGTCCACATTATGCAATTTCATCTTCAATTTTCGTCATCTTCTTTTTATTCAACTTTCGTTTGGCATATTCAATAATTGAATGCGTCAAAATCCAGCCGCGTTGAAAGAAAAGTGTCATAGCGAGCGCTACGATTTAAACGCGCGTCACGGGCATGCCTCACGTTCGCTGTTGACTGCGCTATAATGCATGCCCTTGATGAACAAAAAAAGGCCCAGTGTGGACAAAGCTTATTTTATGCATTTGAGGTTGTTGATTGGCTTTGACGTTAGCCAATCCCTAGTAAGTAGTCTAAGCATTACAAATCTCAGAAATCGGGCGTTATTCAATCGTTCTTTGTGCGTTATTGTACTGTATAAGAAGCTTTTCCTCGCGTTGTCCACTTTTAAGCTTACACTCTGTTTGTGATTGTTCTATGTACCAATGTCGTGCGAAGGTCGCGTAGGCAGGAAACACCATTCACGAAATAACAGCTAGTAGCTAGAGCTACTCATTATGTATGAAAGACAGGTAAACGAGCGAAATAAGAAATTGTTTGATGGGAAAAAATAATTATTGTCCAATGGCAGTAATAAATGATTTAATTACTAATTAGGCAGTTTATTCACGATATGTGAAAATTTAGAAACTTTAGAATTTTCTGTATCTTTGTTTTTCGGTATCTTCATCTTCTTTCGGTATCAATTAACTGTCGCATAGTTTGACGATTTTTAAGGCCAATATTCCTGAGTATTATAATGTTATTTCAGTAACCTAGGGCGATTACTTCTTTGTGATCAATAGGAAACCCTCTTAAAATTTAAAATATATGTAGCAACACGAAATAATTTTTGACTCTCAAACATAGAAACAAGCTAAGAGACAGCGATAGTACTTAAGAGGGAACGCGGGTACAGTAGAATTTAAGCGAAGAAACTATTGTCATCACGCTTCACCCTGCACCGGCATGTGTATTGTGATAGAGACAGATGTAGTAAATCGAGATTACGTATTCCTCTGATTCCTCGTTCAAAATAGAGCCTATCTAATTATTTTTTTTTTTAATATCTTCAGGGAGAGTGAGTCTATGCCTCTACGTTTTTGTTTTATCTTAAAGATCTTTCAAAATTGTTTTATGGTCGGTAGATTGGCGGGGTACGCTAAATTTACTTTTTGAGATTTTTGAAGGGTCATATTTTTTTATATACTAGTAAATTTTGAAAAAATTGAACGTAGAGGCATAGCTTTAACAGATCCCAATATGGCATAAAAATCATTTGTCTAGACGCATTGTCCTGGGAGTAAATTGGGGAATACGTTTGTATGGAAAAACAGTGTTAGCGTATCCTCTTAAAGCCAATAATAATTAAAATTTAAGTAGCCGAACATAAATCCTTTTCCATATTTGGAAGTCGGTTAAAATGAGATTTTAATATTATGTTGCTGCCCCAAGAGATACAGGAAACAATAAAATAGCAATGAGCGTTCAAAATACTGTTTGACGGCGCAAATTGGAAACTCAGCTCATCGGAAATTCCTAAAGCTTCGCTGGTACATTACACTTTATGTTGGATCTTTTGGAATTATTTTTTCAATGCATTTAAAATACAAGCAGGAGCATAGGTAATTTACGTTTAAATTTCGATGTTTTTTTACACGAAGAGTAAAACTTGCAACCTTTCTTTAAGATCGTAAATTGGAAGAGTAAGAGAAGATTAAAGAGATCCTTGTTAAAGAACAGACAAAACAAGTTGCCCAGCTCGTAACGTCACTTTAAACACAGCATAATAAATGAAAAAGCCCACACCTGTAGCCGAAAGGAAAGTGTAACATTCAACAGGAGTTAAGTTTGGCACCGAGCCCACTAGTGAAATGACCTCTCAGACACAGACTATTAAACAGATGAACAATGTAGGGAGCTTTCGACTTGATTGCATTACTGCAAGCATACGTATATTCATATATTATCTATACTTCTATACTAATATTATAAATGCGAAAGGGCGTCTTTCTGTACGTCTAATGTCTGTCTGTCTAATTACCTCTTCACGCCCAAACCGCTGTACCGATTTGGATGAAATTTGGTATGGAGATAATTTTAGTCCCGGGAAATGTATGTCCTTCCGATACTTTTCATCCCGGTTAATCTATGTACGCGGTTTCCGTGCGATAAACGAATTTTGGCGCAACAAAGGTGCTTGCGTCATCTGGTACAAAATATTTCTCTATCGTATTTGAGGCACAAGTTTCATGGAAATGATGGGAAAAAGATGTTAAAGTCACAGACCACGTACCCGGCTCGAAAATTCGGAGGTTAGAATTGGGTGACGAACGAAAGGAAACTCTTGAGGAGGAAAGAAGGGAGAGAAGAATCATGGCATGGCTTAGAATATAAAAAAATCGGCCAAGTGCGAGTCGGACTCGCTCACGAAGGGTTCCGTACCACTACAGAGCAAAAATAGGCTAAAAATTGTATTTTTTGTATGGGAGCCCCCCTTTATTATTAAATTTATTTAAATTCTATTATTAATTATTAAAGTATTATTAATTATTAAATACAATTAAGTATTTTGTGAACATTGCAATTGCCTATGTGTTGTCGTTATTGATTAAGAGCAAAAAATAGCAAAAAAATCACGTTTGTTGTATGGAAGCACCCCTTAAATATTTAATTTATTTTGTTTTTAGTATTTGTTATTATAGCGGCAACAGATATACACGATCTGTGAAAATTTCAGAAGCCTAGCTATAGCGGTTCTTGAGTTACAGCCTGGTGACAGACAGACGGACAGACGGACAGACATCGAAGTCTTAGAATAGGGTCCCGTTTTTACCCTTTGAACCCTAAAAACAAGGCCTTTGCATCCGTTGTAAATGATTTATACGGTACTAGCGACCCGCCCCGGCGTCGCACGGGTATAAAATATATAGCCACTGAAAAAATGATTAAAATCGATAGCCTATGATCCTTCACGTGGTCTACTTCTTACCTGTGCCAAATAACATAAAAATTGCTCCAGTAGTTCGCGAGATAAGCCCTTTCAAATAATTTCCCCCGTTTTTCCACATTCTCCTATTAGTCTTAGCGTGATAAAATATAGCCTATAGCCTTCTTCAATAAATGGGCTATCTAACACTGAAAGAATTTTTCAAATCGGACCAGTAGTTCCTGAGATTAGCGCGTTCAAGTTAGCCCTTTCAAATAATTTTCCCCGTTTTTTCCACATTTTCCTCTATTTCTTCGCTCCTATTAGTCTTAGCGTGATATAATATAGCCTATAGCCTTCCTCGATAAATGGGCTATCTAACACTGAAAGAATTATCAAAATCCGTTGCGTAGTTTTAAAGATTAAAGGGAACAAAGGGACATGAGGGAAAAAAAGCGACTTTGTTTTATAATAAGTATAGATATAGATTTTCAGAGCGAAGTAACCACGCTGTCCACGCCTCAAATACTGTAGTGCCTGGGACAAGATTTTAAATGTCCGTATGGTTGCCCAAACGCGGCATTCTAGCAACGTATTCGGCCTAGTCCAGAGGAAAGAACTAGTCAATACGTCTGGGACCAACTACGTGCGGATTTCCTCACGATATTTTCCTTCACCGTATGAGTGTCCGTATTATGTACTTGAGATCAGAAAATGTCTAATTGGTACACGCCTCCACCCTGGTTCGAACCTGCACCCTCTAGGAGTGCGAACCAAAGGTCTACCCATTAGGCCATGGATGCTCTTTTTTTAAGAAGATAAAGTATTACATAATATACTCCTCTCATTTCTACCGACTAGCGACTGACAAAAATGTTTGCCTATGACAGCTGTTTGTTTTCACTTCTACAGTCTATCGGAAGCCCGTTGTTTTTCCCAATACACATTGTTAAATATGTCGCTGGCAGAAAGAGTCCGTGTTATGGATGTACAAGTGTCGTCATATCATGTTACGGTGCGTCCACATTTGTATCATTTGCGCGATCAGATCTCCGATCAGATCTCCGTCGCGTTTCATCGAAGCGTGTCAAAATTATACGCGTATCATGATACGCCCCGATCGCTATCAACCACGTATCTAATACGTGTCGTATCAAATACGTACATGGCAGAATGATCTAATAGGCGTCCACACTATGATACGCATATTTGATACGGCGCGATGATCGCGACGGAGATCTGATCGGAGATCTGATCGCGCAAATGATACAAATGTGGACGAGCCTTTACATGTTTTACAATACGGAGTACAAAATGGCTTTTGCGCGGAGATGGGTATAATAATTCTTGGCACTTAGCCAGCTAGCATGTTTAGGTATTAGAAAAGTCGGACCGAGAGTTTTGAGCCTATAATGTAAACAAAAATCGATCTGAAGATCTAATAACATAAAAAAAAACCTTTGATAGATTAAATAATTAACAAAAAAAAATACAAACGATTGTTAAAACTATAATCATCTTAAATTATGTAAGCTACAGCTGAGGTTTTCACACCATTATTTTATTTGGAAATCTTACTGCTAACAACCATTATTTATTCATTTACACGTTATAAGTTAAAAACTACGTTAGTGAAAAAACATCCTAAAATAATGTTTACCTCAAATCACAAGACTTATAAACAAATAATTCCATTTAAACTCAACGTCAATAAAAGGACGACTGCATACATAGAATACAGTTAAATCGACTGCATTAAGCAAATAAACTGGAAACCAGCAATCAGGGCAAAGTTTCTCAAGGCTCGATTTCAAATTGAAATATGTCTCCTCGGAACTTCGACAAAGAATATTCTACTTTCTAGACCAAAGAATTCTAGATTCTATACGACAAATTGGTTTACAAATACTTTTTAACAGTATACAAGTTTTGAATACATTATTACTTCTAACACTTAGGACTTACAAAAAGTTCGTAGGAACTAGCTCTACGAAAACTATTATCGGCTATACGAAAATTCTGGAAAACTTTGAAGTGTCATCTTTAAGCTAGTTCACCTTGAAAAGATGTACAGAAACTTTAGGATATTTTAAAAAGGGATTTCTAGACTATGATATTAATAACAAAATGTTATAATGTGATTTTGAGACTAAGATTCAATTACAATCTTATCAAAATGAGTATAGGCCGAGGCGTATTTGCGGCAAAGAAGCAAACGGAATTTTCGTTGGTCGGGTAATACCTGGTTTAATATCTCTGTGGGTAATACAGGTCATCAGAGTATATGTAGGTCAAATATTTAGATTTTAGAGATATAACGGATTTAAATTTATACCGGAGTTGATGGTGACCGTCATTATTTTATTTGTGCCTTCGATCGCGCTTATAATAATATTATGCGGTAGTACAATATTCAAAACAAGATGATTTCCCCTACTTTGTACGCAAAGTAAAATTCTGCGGGAACTGTACAATTAGTGACATCACAACATGCCAAACATTGAAACAGTAGTTTATAGTCTAGTAGGTGATGCAAGGCACTGCACGAAACTAAAGTCAGAAATTGTGGATTCCTATAAGTTATATGCCTAATGGGAGTATAGGCAGTCGAGTAAACAGAGCTAACTTAGTTCTGTCTACTCTTGTATAGGCTTCTGTAACCTGTACCTACAATACATTTTCGCAATTTGCTATCTTGTAGTTTTCTTGAATCTTTTCATCAATTGGATCTGTTTATGGTGGTTTTCTTTGCGCACACGCATGCGATGAGGATCGTCGCCGGCGCATCGGATGCAACTCCTCTGAAACCTCACGCTCTGACTTTGCTGCTTCTTTTTGCAACATGGCGGCCCAGACATCCTCAGTTCATGCTGTGGTACAGCGGCACCTACAAATAAAATAGAACTGTCTTTAATCTTTTATAATTATTAATAGGTCTTCTTTACCTTCAAACTAAATTATTTTGTGAAACACCAAAAACATGTTAATTTTATGTTTATGCAAGCTGAATGATAATATTGCAAATTATTCACAAAAAGAGCAATGCATTTTAATAAGGTCCATGTAAAGTATTATCTGGGTCACGCTCTGCAGTCTAGATAAACTAGGTTCAGAAGGAATAATTTATAATAATTGCATGTACAAGACTGCTCGTTATAAAATACATTAAGCTTCACAATATTGTGTTTAAAGCGGGCTGTATACGTTTATTTTTGCTTTCCCCGAGAAGGACGCAACGATTAAATACTTCTGCAGGCATGTCATGGTCACCATAGAAGCGGTTTCTTGCTACGGAAGAATAGACAAAGTGACTATCAGTATGTTCATTCTTTCCCATTTCTAATGTTGTTATTCTAAGCCTGCTGATGCGGTTCGGTTCAAAATACAGGCTCCTTGTCTTCACTATCAGTTTCACAGGATAGGAACCGCATTTTCGGTGACGGAAATCAAAAGTAAAGGCAAGGAAAACGCTCATTGGCACGCTCTAGAACCATAACGGCTTGTCAGATTTACTAGTTTTAGGGTCAATTCAGACCGCAAAGCGACGCGACGAGGCAAAGCGAGGCGCGGCGCGGCATAAAGTATGGATTTGACAGATTTCAATTGCGCGAGGCCACTGCCAATCTGTCAATTCAGTAGGTACAAACTAAGCGACCTTAAATAAATGGAAAAAAAAAGAATGCATCTACGCGTTGCGTTGCGGTCTAAATTAAAAATTAACCCAGATGTACGAGTATCGTTTCTTTACAATATTATAGTCTTGATAGGGATACCGTGCAACAACAAAATAGCAAACAATGTAATTTTTTTTACTTTCCAACAAAATTAATTTATTCAAAGAACCATACCTACATGATTTATTGAAGAGGGCAATTTGGTAGTGAATTATAGATTTGGCACGCAGTCAAAGCTAAGGGAAAAGACCTAATAGCAGACACTTTAAGGAAACATGAAACATTTGAGTGTTATAAAATATATATTTATGAAAATAAAGGATTGATAACTTCTTCCATGTCTTCAGTAATTCTTACAAAATAAAACTATTATAATTATTCTCTGACAAATCAATTAAAAAATATATTATTGGTCTTTTTGTAAACTTAGTCATAAGTACTAATAGATGACATCACAAAAAACGAACATCACTAATAGTAGACACCAATATGAACTAATAGTTGACATAGAACATTACATTACATTTTACATTTTTCCTATTATTAGGTCTTTATTTGCCATTTTTCAAAAGATTTCATTTACTTAATCATAGTAACTACTTACATGCATCAGAAATATTATCCACGTTGTCTCCAGATTCTATTCATTCTTCTTCCTTGCTGAAACTATCTTTCCTTTTATTTTTATTTTTCATATTTTTTTCCTAGCAAATTTATTTTCAGTCTTTAGTCTCCATGCTTCTTTTGCCTCTTCTTTTTTCTTCTTTCATAGTCAGCTCTCCTTTTCTTCTTTTTACTGCTAAAAAACTAAAGCAATCGATTTTTAGATCAGTACAAGGTCTAATATTAGACACCATGTCCATTTTTAGGTGCAGTAGTTCTTAGTTCTTAGATTGTTAATATAATTATATTTTCAGAGAATAGTGATGATTTTTGCAGTAGAATAAAGTACAAAATAACTTTAGTATGTATTGCAAAACTCAAAGATGAGATCCATGTCATCTATAAGGTTTTTTTCCATTTTCAAGAACTAAGTAGACACCCTTTATATTGTTAGGGAAAATGGATAAAAAATCTTAAATAAACATTAATTAGTGTATACAACATGACCATTAATCCAATGAAATCAATATAAATTACAAAAAATCAAATAAATGTATTCAAAACTTACGTGCAAAATTTCGCCTTCCTTAACCTATTTGCTAAGAAATTGCCGAGCGCGTGTTGACGCGGTCATATTATTTACGAAAACTGATCCCATTTTAAAATTTTGTTCCCGAAGGCGTCCCTAATATATTTTTTCATATCAAAAGTTAGCTTAAGAAGCTTATAAAATTTACAGTGGTGAGAAATAATTAGAATAATTCTTATTTTTATGGTATTTTTGTCATAAGTGTCATCTATTAGTTCAGTGTCTAGCATTAGGTCTTTTACCTTATTTCATTGACAAAGGAGAAAAATGGAATTGCGTTCTGATGATTAATTTAATTTACCAAAAAAATAAACAGTGCCTTATTAATATACGGTACCTACTAACAAAAACGTTTACAAATTGAATATACCGTAAGTCGTATGTATGACGGGGGCGATACCGGTCCGTCCACGTCGTGTCCCTGGGCACCTCCCCCGTGCCATCGTGAGCTTTTTCACGGTGACACGGGAGGGGTGGCTGAACACCGTTATTTGTCCGTGGGAGAGCCATGCTTCGGCACGAATGGGCCGGCTCGACCGGAGAAATACCACGGCCTCACAGAAAACCGGCGTGAAACAGCGCTTGCGCTGTGTTTCGCCGAGTGAGTGAGTTTACCGGAGGCCCAATCCCCTACCCCCCTAGAAATGCCGCAGTTGAAAAGCAATTTGTTACCCCAAGAGGGTACCAACTGCGTTGGAGAATCCCTCTCTGGACGTCCATGCTCAGGAACCCCTGGAACTGAGCGTGGACTCCAGGCTGCCCCTCGTATTCTGGGGAGGGCAAAACTGCGCTCCAATCTGCTCGGGGCAAGAGCAAACACACAAAGGCACCCCCCTCGATTTTAAACATGGACTTTTGTAATATCAGGGGATTACACTCCAACCTTAATGCCGTCCATTACCACCTAGAGACGGCAAAGCCGGCTTTGCTCTTTTTAACCGAGACGCAGATATCATCTCCGAGTGACACATCATACCTTTCCCACCATGGGTATTATCTCGAGCACTCCTTTTTACCCAAAGCTGGAGTGTGTGTGTATCTAAGAGATGATATCAGCTCTCGCCGCCTCAGCAATCTTGAGGTCATGGACATGTCCACCTTATGGCTCCGCATAGATTGCGACGACCACGTGACCATTGTGACCCCGAGACGGACCGACTCTTGGAGCACCTGCAAGCTGCTTCTGATTTTGTGCAGCAGCAGATACCATCCGCAGAGATCATAATACTTGGCGACTTTAATTCCCACCACGCCGACTGGCTCAATTCCAGTAAAACTGATCATGCGGGGAGATCTGTCTGCAACTTTGCCCTTGCGAACGACTTGACACAACTGGTTACTACGCCTACGCGAATCCCAGATGTGGATGGTCAAAATCCTTCCTTGTTGGACCTCCTGCTGACTTCAAATTCTGACGGTTACCAAATATCCGTAACCGCACCACTTGGTTCATCGGATCATTGCCTTGTTAGGAGTTCTGTGCCACTTACGACGGTGTTGAGACAGCGTGCTGTTAAATACCGTCGTGTGTGGCACTACAAGTCAGCGGACTGGGATGGGATGCGGTGGTTTTTTGCATCCTATCCTTAGGGGCACGTGTGCTTCTCGCCGGATGATCCCGACAACACTGCCAACTCTGTTGCCGATGTGGTGATGCAGGGGATGGAACTTTTCATTCCGTCCTCTGTAGTGCCAACTGGCGGCAGATTTCGTCCCTGGTTTGGTTCATCCCCCAAAAAAGCTTCTCGCCGGAAGCAGGAGGCTTACCAATCCTGGGCCAACGCAGTGTCTGCTCGGGATTTAAATACCAGCACGTATAAAAAGGAGTACAACCTTGCCTCTAGGTTCCTCAAGAAAGAGATTACTCGGGCAAAGCAACAGCACGTCAATAGAATTGGCAAGAGACTTGAGCGCCTCCCCTCGGGAACCCGTGCATTCTGGTCTCTGGCCAAAACTATTGAAGGAAATTTCTGCAAGCCAACCCTACCATCCCTATACGTAGGAAATGGATCATTGGCCCAGGACGCAAAAGACAAAGCCGATCTTCTGGGCAAGCTCTTTGCGTCAAACTCGACCCTGGATGACGGGGGGCAGAAACCGCCGACCATACCGCGATGCACGAGCATTATGTCGGATATTCGGTTTCATCAGCGCTCAGTGCGAAAAGCCCTCCGTTCCCTTGATATCCAAAAGTCGAGTGGGCCTGACGGAATCCCGCCTATTGTGTCGAAAAAGTTGGCTCCGGTCTTGACGCGTCTTTTTTGGCTCTCTTATTCCACTGGCATTATCCTGGCTTCCTGGAAGACAGCCTTGGTGCACCCGATCCCCAAAAAAGGTGATCGCTCAAATCCTTAAAATTACGGACCAATCGCTATAGCCTCTCTCTTCTCGACGATAATGGAATCCATTATCAATAGCCAGCTTCTTCGATACTTGGACGGCCAGGGATTACTAAGCGACAAACAATACGGGTTCCGTAAGGGTCGCTCGGCTGGTGATCTCTTGGTGTACCTGACTCATCGTTGGGCTCAGGCAATTGAGTCGAAGGGAGAGGCATTGGCTGTTAGTTTGGACATTACGAAGGCCTTTGATCGGGTTTGGCATAAAGCGCTGCTATCAAAGCTTCCATCATACGGGCTGCCCGAGAAATTATGTAAATGGGTCTCTAGTTTCTTAGCAGAAAGGTCGTAGTTGACGACGAATGCTCGGAAACTCAGTCTGTTGGTGCTGGTGTCCCTCAGGGCTGTGTGCTATCGCCTACTTTATTCATACTGCATATCAATGACATGTTACAGACCAACGGCATTCATTGCTATGCGGATGATAGTACAGGTGATGCTGTATATACCGGCTCCCCCAATATTTCTCGGCAAAATGTCACTGAGAGTCGAAACGAACTTGTGTCTAAGGTGGAGAATTCATTGGAGAAGGTCTCTAAATGGGGTAGACGTAATTTGGTCCAATTCAACCCCGCCAAGACACAAGTCTGTGCGTTCACCACTAAAAAGTCACCAATGGTCGTATATCCTCGTTTCGAGGGCACATCCTTAACCATCTCCCCTAGCATTGAGATACTTGGCGACAACATATCGAGCGAAGTCCAGTTCCGATATCATCTAGAGGGTAAGGCCAAATTAGCCTCAAAGAAACTTGGTGTTCTTAACAGAGCGAGACAGTACTTCAGTCCAGACCAACGCTTACAACTCTACAAGGCGCAGGTTCGGCCTCATATGGAATATTCTTCTCATCTCTGGGCAGGGGCGCCTAAATACCAACTGCTCCCTCTGGATCGTATCCAACGAAGGGCCGCTCGAATTGTTGACTGCCATAGTGTTTCAAACAGCTTGGACCCCTTGGAATTACGCCTAGATGTAGCTTCACTCTGCATCCTCTATCGGCTGTATCACGGGGAGTGCTCTGAGGAATTGTTCAGAATCATACCACCGGCAACTTTTCGCCATCGTCCCACGCGAAAAACATACCATCCTCATCACCTTGATGAGTGGCAGTCTTCCACAGTGCGTTTTTCGCGTAACTTTCTGCCGCGCACTGTAAAACTCTGGAACGAACTGTCACCAGCAGTATTTCCGGACCTATACGACCTGCAAACCTTCAAGAAAAGAGCGTATTCCCTCTTAAAAGGCCGGCAACGCACCTGCAGCTCTTCTGATGTTGTGAGTGTCCATGGGCGACGGTAGTTGCTTACCATCAGGTGACCCGTTTGCTCGTTTGCCCCCTTATTTAATTTAAAAAAAAATGTATGACATTGTTTTATTTGTGGCGAGAGAGCAATGAACTGTTTTTTTTTTAATATCTCTCTCCCTTCTGTTCTCCCTCGATCGTGGAAAAAACGAGACACAATTATTATATACTAGCTGTTGCCCGCGACTTCGTCCGCGTGGACTTCAGTTTATAACGCGCGATGTCAACAAAATTGGTGTCAAAAGCTTTTATAAAAACACCCTGGTACCCCTATCAAAACACCCAAAACAGCTGTGCAGTGTGCACATAATGTTTCATTTTTTTTAATTAATTTTTTTTATGCCAAATTTTAAAGCTTTAGCCCCCCAATTACACGACTTTACCCATAAACTATTTATCATTGATAGGTTTAAGGTTACGTCACTGCATAGATAAAGTACTGAGTTATTTAATAACGTAAAAAAGAAATAACAATCGAAAAAATCGAAACTCGAACGTAAAATGATACTTACCACCTCTTATAGAAAAACGTTTGAGCAAGCGTCAGCGCGATGTAGGACTTAGGAGACGCACGGCGCCATCTATTATGAATTTTTGGAACTAACTTAATTGGAACAAATTTACGCATTTTCACCACCTTACAACCCCTTTGTCCAGTTAAAAAGTAGCCTATGTCCTTTCTCAGGCTTTAAACTATCTGTGTACAAAATTTCATTACAATCGGTTCAGTAGTTTTGGCGTGAAAGCGAGACAGACAGACAGACAGAGATACTTTCGCATTTATAATATTAGTATAGAAGTATAGATTTGTATTGTTATCGCGTTCGCATGCGACTGCTTGGGGCTTGAAGCATTAGACTAGAAGGGAGAGAGATCGGAGATAATCTTTAATTTGATAAGTATAAGACTTTAGGCTATTTTCAAGTTAAGTGAAACCTGTATGGCACTGTCACATTTGATACCTTTGTTCTTTTTATACCAAAATTTGGTTAGGATGTGCCAAAATAACTATTACAGTTAACAATAACAACAACATAAATTATTGTTACGTGCTAGGGTTCGAGGACTCGGAGAGAAAGACCTGGTGACTCTCTTGAAGACTTTATTCACTAGCTCACACAAATCACTAAGTCCAAACACTAAGCACTAGATCCAAATCACTGAGCACTATCACTGTCCTAGATCGTAGCCGAGTTGTAGGTTTACTGGTTCACTCACTATTGATCACTTGTTTTCACTCCGAAGTCGCCTTGACGATCGTTCGAACTGAATTGAATTGCCGGCTTGTTTACCTGCGGCCTTTTATATGGCCCGCGACGCTTTCTGGAACGTTCCATTCTGGATTGTTTACGTAAACACGTAATTCACGTAAACAAGGTTTGGACTTTTCTAGAAGGTACGCGCAGGTAAACAACTACACTTAGCGCCATCTAGTATTAAGTAGGGGATTTATGTTGTCTGTGTTCTCCTGATCAGTTTCGCTGGTTTGACGCTAGATGGCACTACGTGTCCGTATCCGTAACACTACTCCCCTCTTAGAGATGCTCGTCCCGAGCATCATTGTTACTGCCATGATAACGCGCCAAACGGTCTATGTGTACAACTTTGAATGTGCCTCTTGGTGGCTTTTGAATCCTGTAAGTCACATCATTCAATCGGGTAACCACTTTATATGGGCCGTCCCACTTGGTCTGCAATTTTGGAGATTTCCCTTTTCGGCGAGTTGGGTTATGCAGCCATACCAGTTACCCTTCTTCGAAGCCGCTCGTGTTCGATTTCCGGTCGTATCTGGTCTTCATGTTCTCACTTGACTGTAACCCATTCTCCCGAACCATGGCGTGTATATAGCGCATCTTTTCCTTTAAATCGCAGACATAGTCTTGTACGGTCTTCGGTTCCTCCGGTGACCCTCCTGTCAGGAGGTCTACTGGTACTCGCAGTTCTCTACCGTAATTGACATACGCCGGGGTAGCTTTTATGCTCTCATGCTCGGCGGTACGGTACGACAGAAGGAAGAACGGTATATACTTGTCCCAATCCTTTTGTTTGTCATTTTAAAGATGAATGTTATTTATCTATACTTATTACAAAACAAAGTCACTTTTTTTTCCCTTATGTCCCTTTATTCCCTTTAATCTTTAAAACTACGCAACGGATTTTGATGATTCTTTCAGTGTTAGATAGCCCATTTATCGAGGACGGCTATAGGATATATTTTATCACGCAAGTACTAATAGGAGCGAAGAAATAGAGGAAAATGTGGAAAAAACGGGGAAAATTATTTGAAAGAGCTAACTTGAAGTCCGATTTGAAAAATTATTTCAGTGTTAGCCCATTTATTGAGGAATGTGGAAAAAACGGGTGAAATTATTTGAAAGGGCTTATCTCGCGAACTACTGGAGCAATTTTAATATTGTCTAGTCTACTTCTTATCTGTGCCAAATATTTTAAATATTTGGCACAGATAAGAAGTAGACCACGTGAAGGATTATAGGCTATCGATTTTAATAATTTTTTCAGTGGCTATATATTTTATACCCGTGCGACGCCGGGGCGGGTCGCTAGTAATGTTATTAAAATAAACATTTTCGATATTGTGAAAACCAAGCTTTGTCTAATAAATTAACACAAGAATCACTATGTGCCTTGACAGATTTACTTTAATATTGATATATTATGTATTGTCTTCAAATATTAATTTTATCATATTATAGGTTTTAAAGCATAATAATATAGTATTTACTAGATGACGCCCGCAACACCGTTGCGCCAAATTTCGTTTATCGCGCGGGGACCGTACATTTTCCGCGATAAAAAGTGTCATAATATTATGTTTTTTTCCGGGACTCAAAGTTTCTCCATACCTTTCAGCAAAATCGGTTTTGTGGTAAGGGCGTGAAGAGGTAACAAACAGACAGACAAACACACTTTCGCATTCATAATATTTGTATGGATACACTCTCTTATTAACTTATCTACTAAACAAACTGAAATATAATGTAATTAGTAATTACTGATGAAGGAACTCTAATGGACACTTGATGGTGCCTGATCGCACTAAACTTCACTAAAGGTTACCAAAGCCTGAAGATGCACGTGTTTATTATATTATGTCCCACATCCCTTTACCTTTACAAGGGCTCTTGTCCTACATAGTCCTACATAACCGTACATAGCCCTACATAACAGATTCCGTTCAACGCGTATATCCCACTGCAGACACCGAGCCAACCACACGACCACAAAATAAATCTCAGCAAATATACGGATCCACAAATGCAATATGCCCGAATTCTTGTGTACATTCCTCGGCTAATCCATTATGAGCCTTAAATCCATGGCCAGAAGGTCGAAAGATGCTACACCAGATGTGTGACCATACAAATTAAGTAATACTTGGCGTATCTACGACGATTTGACTCGAAACAAAGGAGAGCTCAAGTATTTTACTTTAGAAGCAATTCCACTATTCCAACATTACAACCCCGCCTTTTACAATTATTACTTTGACTGCCTTTAACCATCAAACGATTCAGTAATGAAATTCTTAACTAAGACCTATACTGTTAATAAAATGAAGTTCCATGTTGTTTAGCTTTAAGAATTTATACACTTCAATAGTCTCATACACATTATACGATACGACATAGGTTACATTGTTAGATATTATTGATGTCGTATTACTCGTAGCGACAGCGTATGGTGAGTTCGACTAGTAACCTAAAATACACTTTTAGTATACAGTACCTTTAGATCAAAAATTTTAATCGTCATTAAAAATTGAATATTCCTTTGATGAAATAACATTTTGTTCAACCAGCTTAAAAATTATCAATGATACATACTCTTTAACTAAGTAGTGCGATGATGTAAAAGTGTCGAAAACTTTATTCGGACGTTGCATGAAATGTCATGTCATGGCAATAACATTGCGAGTGCGATCACTGTTCTGTTTTCTACCTTCGTACATAGTAATTATATTATAGTACAGAATATTCGAACCCTGCTCACAATTATCCGAAATTGCCTATAGAAAACAGCATGAGGTGACATCGTATCGTGTTGTTGTGAATAAGCCCACAGCATCTCGGATTTTATTAAAAGTCAAACATACAACTTTTAATTGCATAAACATTAATGTAACTTACTACTTAGTACTAAATGGTACTACGCTGGGAATCGCTAAGCTAAATTTTAAATTTTACTTGCTCGCATTACGTTAGATTTGATTTAAAATTACCCTCAGCAAAAATATTTACATAATACAGCTTAATCAAGCCTGTTCAAAGCTGGCTTATGGCGTTTGAAGATCCATAATTCGTGTAATTGATGAATCCTTGTAATTTTTTATTTTGGCTCAAGTCTTTTGTGACAAAACTAATACACCGTCTGATATTTTTTTTTGATAAAATGAATGGAAATTAAATTGAATTATGAACACGTAAGCGAGTTCCATTTAAAGCTTTTAAAGGTGCGCTTTAATATGACGTGTTTTGATAAATGATGGAGAATACGTTTTATGAATTCACTCGGATATGAAATGCGATATTAAGAGTCGATTTTAGATTTAAATTAAGTCTCAGCTTGTAATATTATCAGCACACAGGCATAACAAAGACATTTTCTTGAAATATATAAATTTTGTTTATAGGAATTTGCGATTTGAGGTAATACCTTAAATAAAATCGGCAAAGTGCGAGTCGGACTCGCGCGACGGGTTCCGTTCCGGTATAGAACGAAATTAGCCAAAAAAAAATTAAATTATTAAAGCGGAAACTGAAATATACACACAGTCTGCCGTGCAGACACTAAAGCGCAGTAAGGCGCATTTTTGTGATTTTCCGTTTTTGATATATTCTAAATCTACATTTTTTTCTCTTTATTTCTGGCTTACTCACATTATCCTACGTTAAATGGAAGTATTTTATTTTCAACCATAAAGTTTTTTGAAAATGCAGTAACTATCCCATTTTACCGCCAAAAAGACATTATTGCTATATAAATGCGAGTAAAATCACTTGCTGCTAGGATTTTTTTGTGATTTCAGATTAAAACGCAGTAAATACAAATAAAATACTGTTTTTTAAATAGTTCCGTATACACACACAGTCACGTGAAAACCTAATTAAAACGCAGTATATGTTAACTACATACAAACAGTTTTTACTGCATTTTAAAAAGTTAATTGCTATATTGATATACTTAATCTACACTACTTACTAAAATGCAGTATTTGTATAGTATTCTTTGAAACTTTCAAATTGAAAGAGATTGTATGTATGCAATTCGTACATCTATCTTTTACAAAAAGATATAAGTACTTGCAAGTTGCAGGCTATTGTAAATCGTATTTTGATATTCAATTATAATGATTATTATTGCATGGTGAGGTCAATATTAGATTTCACTATATCAACAATGGTTAAAATGACGCCATATTAATTAACGATAAGTGTAATCGCTTAATCTTGGGCGGTTTAAATTTTTATTAATGACAATTGATAAGTTAAAAAAATTATTTATTGCTTGACATGTTATAGAAAATATGTAGTTGTATTGAGCAGGAGTTCTTGGATAGATTTTAAAGTAAAAAAGAAGCGCTTACGGCTTAGATATTATAGCATAAGCTATATGCCCTGATAAGACTGATTAATTCGTAAACGTCTTGTTACTTATTAATATACCATTTATTTCTCAGTTTCACCATTTTAAATAGATTTTTGTGTTCCTTTCAGTGCCAATTATGGACTGATTAATTGTATAATGTAAGTGCTCAGTATTCCTAATGCACTTAAAAATGGTATTTTTTAAAATATAGTACTAGTATTTACAGTTTTAAGCATTATTTTAAAATAACGATGTTAACGTACTCAGACAAGGTAATAATTGTTAGTTTTTTTATGCAAAAATGCAGATTTTTAATAAATTTTTAGCTTAGGAACGAAGTTCGAATGAAAAACGCATGCTATTTGATTATTAAAAATAGAATTTTCATAATTAAATAATTATGTTGTTTCATTTGTATGCACTACTTCTTTTATGTCCCGGAACACAAAACTAACTAAAGTGCAGTAATGCCCCATTATGACCTGTGTCCGGTCTCACACGCGAAGAGGCTAATCCGTGAGGAAACTCTTCGTGAGTGGGATCGAAGGTACCAAGAGGGTACTACTGGTGGTGTCACTAAAATGTTCTCACAGGATATAGGGGCAGCTCACAAGGTCTTTAAGGAGATTAAACTCAACAAGGAAATAACACAGGCACTGACCGGGCACGGTGGGCTCTCTTGGTATCTGTACCGCTTCAAGTGCAAAGAGAGCCCATCGTGCAGGTGTGACCCCAGTAAAATAGAAGATGTACCTCATCTTCTATCAGAATGCCCAATATATTCGAGGCCAAGATATGATCTGGAGATGAAAATAGGACAAGATATAAATGTTGATAATATAAAGGAAATCGTAAAAAACAAGAAAAATAGGGAGGAATATTTGGTATATTGTGTTAAAGTAATAAAAGAAGTAAACAGTATGAACAGAACAGAAAATAGTAATAGAAGATATTAAGTGTGTAGACATAAGATAGTCTAAATTGTATTCGGAACATAAATCCCTCGAATGAAAATCAGGGACACGAGCATTTCAATAAAAAAAAAAAAAGTGCAGTAATGCACCTTATTTACTGCGTTTTAATATGTAATTCTCTTTTTTTTTTCTGTGCAGTAAAGGGGCCCCAAAAATATTGATACCTGTAAAAAATGATTCATGGGATTTTCAGGGCATTCATTAGGTCTAGGATTAAGTTTACGTTATTCCTTTTGAGATAAAGTCGACAAAGAACAAAACAAACACATTTTAATATATTTTTTCCGTTTTTAAACTTTAAATGCGTTTTTCTCCGAACCATGATTTTGCACTTACTGCGTTTTAGTGTCTGCACGGCAGCAGTGTAAACAGGAGTCTAGCTATAGCGTGATACAGCCTGGAGACAGATAGACAGACGGATAGAAGGACAGACATCGAATTCTCAATAATAGGGTACCGTTTTACGCTTTGGGTACGGAACCCTAAAAATAATAATAATATAATGCCTTCACAGCGGTTTCAGTGACAGTGGTCGGTTGAATTAAAATTAGGCTAGCAGAAGTGAGTTTATAGCGTCGACTACTAAGAGTAAGTACCTACTTACTCTTAGTAGTCGACGGATCACACGATCCTGTGTATTTGCTGAGGAGGAAAACAAGAAATAAAATGGCATAGGGATGAAATCTTCATAACGTGGAGAACTGCTGCAACCTACGTCAATTTGACCAGGGTATAATATGACCTGCTCTTAATTCCTTTTCATCAGTTCAAGCTCTATATTTAACCTTAGTCGATATAGCATGTGTAGGGTAAAGGTGAGCTTCTACCGCCTGTTACCAGTTACAGCCTAATTATTCCAGGTCTAAGAATAGACCAGAACTCAGAAGTTATAAGAGACACTCACGCAGTGCGAGTCATAGACCTATAATATACTATGGTGTGAGTTTACTCGTGCGTAAATAACGCCTACGCGCAAGTAGAGAGTACCACTCATCATGACATTTAAATTCGCCTTTAAATATAATTGCCATACTTCACAGGCTGAAAACCTATGCCCGTTTGACTGGCGTTCATTCACAAGAACAGTGACGAAATAGGTACGCAAAATACGGGAACTAGATAATATTATGATGTGAAGAACATCTTCGCGAATTACAGCCTAAAGTCAGACAGCTAGACACACACGCATAGCGTAATAAGTATCAGTAATTCGGCTCTCGAACAGTGAGGAAATTCGATAGAGGCATAAGATTTAATTCTGAAAAAAATCTCTCTTCGATAACCGTACTTTAGCAATATAAAAGTAAAAGTAAATTAAGCAGAACACGTGAAATGAAAATATGATGAAATTGCTCAAATGTGAAGCTACAAATTATAAACCGCGTTTATAAAAAGCCGCAGAAGTTAGAGCTATTTAAACTTTGCTTTGAAACTGAACTGTGCGGGTACGCGGTAGCGAGGCCACATCGCTCTGGTGCGTTGCGTCAACGGAATGGGCATTGTCCAAAAAAAATCACATGTACTTTTTATATTTCTTTTTCGTTAAAATAGGGTATTTTAAGAATATAAATTAAATATTTTTTAAATTCATTGGCTAGTTTTTCCTCAATAAATTTTTAAAGTTTCGCTCTGACGTCATCATCGGCGGCCAATTGACCTCTGCAGTATATTTTAAATTTCCTTTCAATCTTATTTATAATGGCTGGTTCGTCAAATGCAAGTTCTCATTATGTGAAAGCTGATACGAGAAGCTTACCAAAAGTTCGAAACGTAATGTTGGTCGAATTTATTGCTAATTTAACGCCATTGAAGGTCAAACTAAGGTTAAACATATTTGTTCAAAAATATAAGTAACTAATAAGTAGTTTTTTCGTTTATATACAGAGAAACGATCACTGACCTTATTCCTCGAAATGTTTTTGTAATGAGCAAAATTAAAAAAAAATGGACAATCCCCATTAAACATCGCATTGTACGCAAATTGTACGCCACAGAGTTAGTACCGTTGGGGTCTATAATATTATGCTAATGCTACGCTACGCTACGAAAATGCTACGCTATCAGCGTAGCGCGTCATTCGCGAATCGCACCCTACCAGCTTTTTGTCTTCTGTGCATCGTTACGTCGAACTACCGCATTTGACACATCACACAACGACACATCGTCACCGCTGCGTCGGCACACCGCAACTCAATCCAGCAATATGGCCTCGCTCGTACAATAGGTAAAGTTTTTAATGTAAATAATGTTCCCTTTTGGTACTCAAAGGTGAAGAAGTTTGACAAAGTTATCAGCCTGCCGATTGTTTGTTTTTATAATATGAATAAACTTATAACTTCCATAATAATATTATGAAGGTGAACGTAGGTAAAAGTAGTCCATCAGTTAAGATATTATTTTATTGAAATACTTTGTAAGGAAATAAGCAATACACATAAGTTTTTAAAGAATTGATAGATTATTTACTCGAGTGACTTTTAAATTGCTTCAGGCAACATAATGTTCTTGTATATTTTACAATGTTTTATACTCCATAAAATAAAATCGATTCAAAAGTGATTCTTAGCAGCTGCTGAGAGTTGGTATATTGTGATCGTGCTTGGAAGTGCGACGAAGAGATCACTGTGATTTAAAGAAAATCGGTTTTAGCGTCACTCGATATTCTCTTTAAAATGGACGTCCGGTATCAAAAGCCATAATTTCATACTATTTGTAAAGTTTCCTTAATCTTTATGATACTTCCAACTTAGATCCTTGTAATACTCGGGTCGTGGTTTGGACCATAGATTCTGCAGATAGGCACAGTTAACTTCACATCTGGTCAAGTAATTTTTTGTAGCGGCAACATCCAAATAACTTTTTAATATAAATAAACAATTATCAATTTTGTGTAAAGTTTCTTTTAATTCAGTCTGTTGAACGCAACGTAAAAATTAATTAAGTAAAAAGTGACACTGCGTCGATGCAACTCCAAAATGTTGCTTCCACAACGCATTTTTATTTTCCTCGTACAAAATTTTGGTGCTATTAGAAGCGAACTAGGATAGCATAGGCATTCAACAGGTGGGCAGCTGCACCGGGGCACTTAAACTCCATGGCTACATCTAACAAGCCCACGCTAAATGCCATGGAACTTCAAGTCCACTTTTACTGTTGATTTGCGAAAATGAGAAAAAACAAAATGATTCGTAACTCGTAGCTACTCCGTTCTTTATATCGCTTGCTAAAAGGAATCATATCGATATATTATGCGCAATGATTCCTCTTCGAAATCTCGCATTTAGGTGTTTAACGACGACGTAATTTTAAAGGCGCGACCAACCGAGAGTTATTAATAAATCCTGTTCTCAAGAAGCTTTTTTAACAAAAAAATGTGACATACTTATTCCAAATTCAGTAGATTTTGCGTAATGTTGAAACAGGCAAACAAAATTACAAATTGTCAGACAAATGGAATTATTAACAAATTTTGCAAGTGACATAATGGTTTTCAGTAAAATATGGCGCTTTGCGGTAAAACATGAACGGCTTACTAAAATGCAAAGATAAACAGTTTATGTGAGAGCTTTAATTGAAAATTTATCAAAGGCTTAGAAAAGGTAGTTCATAAGAAGTAGCTTGTGAAAAGGTTTCTAAGCGCATAAGTCTTTGAGTTAACTTGTGTGCTTTAATAACTGTACGTTGAAAGACTAGCTTGCTTCGGAGCTCTGATATAAAGAAAGGAAAATATTATCGTGCCTATCGGGCTATTCTTAAATCAATACTGTCTGTCTCGTTAAAAGCATTAAGACCTGGTTGTGACATTGTGAGCTTAATTAACCAATGAAAACTATACTTTTTGAACATTTTCCACTTAACTATCTATTAGCTCTTTGTTTTCCAACGAAATTTACTGAAATGAATCCGAAGTAATTAAATTCATTGCGAGCAATTGCTTAGTTAAATACTTTATTCCAAAGGTTACATCACTTATTTTATATTTTAATCAAAGAGTTAAAGGCCCTCGGAAAGGCTATAGTTTCACAGAAAGCAATCAAATTAACAGGAAAAATATTTTCATTTGAAGATGAAACTTCAAAAGGTTAATTAAAAACGTTACAGAAGTTAAGCGTTTTCATGTAAAGTGCTGATTGCTCATTACATTTTTCTCTTTGAAAGCAAAGGGAATAAAATGTAAAGGAATTGTTTGTTCAATAAAGAGCGAGTACGCTTGAGATGCGCGTTTCTCGGAAAAAAAACGATACAAAGCATTGTTCGAAATGTTACAAAAATGCAGCAAAGGTGTTTGACGCTTTGCTTTATTTATTAGGTACTTGTTCCTTTCTGTTTGATCCTAAAGCGCGCTAAATGACCTTTTACTAGATCGGTTTTATCTTTATGTAGTTATTTTAAGTACATTGTGATAATGTAGTAAACGCTATAGCTACCTTAATATACCGCACACAACTTTAAGATGACTTCAGGAATTTGAGCTGTGTTTGATTATTTTTTTTATGAAATAAGGGGGCAAACGAGCAAACGGGTCACCTGATGGAAAGCAACTTCCGTCGCCCATGGACACTCGCAGGTGCGTTGCCGGCCTTTTAAGAGGGAATAGGGTAATAGGGGAGGGTAGGGATGGGAAGGGAAGGGAATAGGGGAGGGTAGGGAAGGGAATAGGGTAGTTTACCGGAGGCCCAAATATATTTGGGCCTCCGGTAAACTCACTCACTCGGCGAAACACAGCGCAAGCGCTGTTTGACGCCGGTTTACTGTGAGAACGTGGTATTTCTCCGGTCGAGCCGGCCCATTCGTGCCGAAGCATGGCTCTCCCACGTATATAATAAAATATGATTTTTAGGGTTCGGTAGCCAGATGGCTAAACAGAATCCTTATAGATTCGTCATGTCGGGTTTTTGAGAAGCAAGATAATCGCTTTATTGCCTGACCGCGCTAAGGGAATCTATTGGATCTTTTAAGCAAAGTTCTTGGAAGTCACAATACATCTATGTTGGAAAGGCGCCCAAGTAGCACAAACTAGCTGGTTATGAGCTTTGGAGCTAATCCGATTATTCGCAAAGGCCCCTAGCTCAAGGACTAAGGCGTGCACTGCAAACCTGTGCACTGCACACCTGCAGCCACACCGCAGCCAAATTAGGCACAACTTTTGCAACCGTACGGTTCCATTGGAACTCCAGAATAGTGGCACTACGTCGACACATGAGCTGCGACTATTTGTCAGTACCACACTGACCCTCCTGCGGCGCCTATGGAGTATAAATTAAGCTACGACGCAGCTCAAATAAACAATGATCGTTCACCTTCAATCACATATTTTAATTTATTACGTGTGTTGTTATAAAATCAGCCATTACTATAAATACAAATAAAACAAGTAATCAGTGAAGTGACTTCACTTCACTGATTACTTATTACGTTTTTCAGCTTTGTGACTTATTTTAAAAACGCAGACCGTATTTTTATCGTCCACACAGTTGATATTATTGGAGTATTTTTAACGCGCTTTCATAATTATTAAATTTTACCTTAAAATATCGTAAAATATGAAAAATTTAAGTATTTACATAATATTTTAGATCACCCCGTTAACGATATTGCAACTAAATTCTTGAGTCTAGATATTTTGTGATGTTCTGGTTCCATATTTATGCTATATTTTATTATAAATTGTGACAAAAACCTAAAATTTTGTTCCATAATAATTGTCTTGTTAAAATGGCGTCACAAAAAGCAGAAACAGATTTCCTAAAGCGCCATAGTACCTACAGCTAAAAGATGCAAGGTTTTTAACCGACTTCCAAAAAGGAAGAGGTTATACGTTCGGCTATAGATATTTTTTTACTATCACTAATGTGCTAGTTGGGCAGCCTTTAACGCATCCTTTCAGAGGATTTTAACAAATGACCCCGCAGCTGGTTAACGACGTGACGGGTGTAAAAAATGCCGTCATCTATTGTTGTATATCATGAACTTCGTGTGATAAATATGCGTCTGACCTTTATTCTACTAAATATAGCGGCACGGCCTGGACTTTTTATATTGCCTTACATAAATTAAATACATAAGGCTTTCACGCCAGTATGTAGGATTTATTTGGTGGTGCTAGTGGAAACTTAGCTAGACAACGCACGAGTTTGTGGTGCCTAAGTGTGTGTGCGTAATTTACACGTCAAATGTTTACACGTAAAACACTTTTGTTCCTTTTCACTTAAAATATAGGGAAACGGATGATTGGCACGACTGGCGAGATATCAAGAGCAGGATGATTGTTCAAACACAAGAATCAAACCTACAAGATTCGATTCAAGAGTCAAACTATACAAGCGTTAACACAAGGTCTAACACAGAAATTGATTTTTTTTTATTGATTCACTAAACTAGATAATACACATTTACAACTTATTTCTAAATACAAGTTAGTAAGTATCATAACGTAGTGTACATCCTTCTTGAAATGAATAAATACTACATGCAAAATAAATCTAAGTTACAAAAATGGTGCTAAATTATTGTTAAGTACCTAATTATTGCTTACATTTTTATATAACTTATCTTTGAATAATGAGACAGAAGTACCAAAAATATCGATTTCACCGCAGGTCTTATTGTATAAGGCACACATTCGGTATAATGGGGAGTTTTGTCCATAATTTGTGTGGTGTACAGGTATGTCAAAAGTTTTTCTATTTCGAGTACGGCTGCCCGGTCGAGGAATTGATAAATTGATCTTATTTAGAAGTGGGGTGCAGTCTAAATTCCCGTTAATTAATTTATGTAAAAAAACAATATCGGAGATGCGACGTCTATCTTCCAGTGAAACTAAATTGAAGTGTGCTAATTTAGCTTCATAAGAAATTAAATTTTTACAAAGGTTTTGAGAGTAACAAAAATGATACAAGAAATGTTTCTGCAGTTTCTCGATTCCCGAAATGTGGGCATAATAAAATGGATTCCACACTTGAGAACAATATTCGACAATAGAGCGAACATAACAGTTAAAAAGTATCACCGGTATTTCTGGATCCTCGAAAAACTTGGTCTGTCGTATTACAAAACCAGCCATTTTAGCAGCTTTAGATGTTATACTATTTATATGTTCTCGAAAATCTAGTTTGCTATCAACTATAACACCCAAATCACGCATGGAAGACACTTCAGTAACTGTTATAGGATTGCTAGAGATATGGTACATGTGACGGAAAGGATTCCGTTTACGTGAAAATTTTATATAATAGCATTTTACAACATTTAAATTCATTCCGTTTGACGAGCACCAATGAGTCACCTGGTCAATATCTCTTTGTAGTAAAACTGTGTCAGCCATACTTCCTATAGCTCTGTAAATTTTAAGATCATCGGCGAACATTTGATATTTGGATGTTAAGTTCAAACACAAATCGTTAACATAAATTAAAAAGAATATTGTTCCCAAGTGAGAGCCCTGGGGCACACCAGACGGTACCATTTTTAAAATAGACTTAAAACCCCTAATTTTAACTAGCTGAGACCGGTTCAGTAGATAGGATTCACACCATCTCAATAGGGAACCACATATGCCAGCATGAGCTAACTTAGCAATTAGGATTTGATGGTTAACTACATCAAAGGCCTTAGAAAAATGAACTTCTTTTTTGTTTTCTAATCCATACTAATATTATAAATGCGAAAGTGTGTCTGTCTGTCTGTCTGTCTGCCTGTTACCTATTCACGCCCAAACCGCTGAACCGATTTTGATGAAATTTGGTATGGAGATACTTTGAGACCCGAGAAAAGACATAGGATACTTTTTATCCCGGAAAAATGTGCGGTTCCGCCGCGATAAACGAATTTTGGTAATAAATAATTATTACTCGTAATAGTATTATAAGGTCGCCCGTTTCGAAGCTCAACAAGGCGGTCAGCTCCCGAGTCTCAGAGGAGCTATCAAGGATGTTAGAGATAGTCTCTCACCTCGCCATCATGGTGGGGGAGCAGTCAAAGGTGGCAGAACTTGGCGACGCTAAAGTCAACAGCTTAAAGGAGGCCCTTAAGAAGGAGAGGGAAATTGTTGAAGAGGAGAGACGCAGGATGGAGTCTTGTCAGAGGCAGCAGATGCAACAGCCCACATTTGCTGACATGGTAAGAGGTGTCCAAAAGGGACCGATGATAAAGGTGATGCCAGCAGGTAGCGACCTGAAAACGTTTGAGGAGACTTAAAAATTACTGAAGACCTCCGTAGCCCCCGCCACATTAGATATCAGAGTTGAGAGGGTGAAGAAGATATCTGGTGCAGGGATACTGGTGCAAACGTCGACGCCAAATGATATGGAGAAGCTGAGAGCGGCGATCCCATCCACCCTCAAAGTGGAACCCCTTAGAGGACGTCAACCTTTGGTTGCCTTAAGGAACTTAGATGGAGACGATTACAAGATGGAAGAAATTCTGAAGGCGATCAAAGACCAAAACCTTAGAGAAGACGCCAATTGGCCGCTCGAGCGGCTTATCGAATGTAGCCAGCTTGCGTTCAAAAAGAGTCGAGGAGGTGGTGTCAGGACGACCTACGTCGTACGCTGCCACCCAGAATTAAGAAAGTGCCTGGTTGAAAAAGGTAAACTATACATCGGATGGGACGTCATAAGGGTTGAAGACTACACTGTGGAAATAATCTGCCGACGGTGCCACCTATACTGGCATGGCGAGAAAACAGGCAAGGCAGAGAAGCCTACATGTGGAAAATGTGCTAAAGCAGGCCACACCAAGGACGAATGCAAGGAGGATCTAAGCAGATGTGCAACGTGTCACAAATTTGGACATGAAAAATCTTCGCTAGAACATAAAACAGGCAGTGCGGGATGTCCTGCCAGAAGACACGCTGAGAGACGATTGGTCGAAACAACAACATACTAATGGCGCAAAAAATAACCGTCGGTCAGATCAATCTGGCGGGGGCAATCACGGCCACCACCGAGCTGCCCCTAATTGCAGAGGAGATGGGACTAGACGTCGTTCTGGTCCAGGAACATTACCCTGGCTCCACTTCTCACCGCGCGGCAAATAACATCTTGCAGAGCAGCGACGGTGCCAAGGCGGGTATCTACGTTCGTAGGAGGGACCTGACATGCGCCATCTTACACCATCTGTCGAACTCACACTGCATAGTGTGCCATGTACTCAACGACGAAGAGGGCGTATATTTTGTCTCTGCGTACTTTCAGTACAGCGACGACATAGATGTCCACCTGGAACATCTGGGCACTGTTCTTGCCTCCTTGAGGGGTAAGAAAGTCATCATAGGGGTTGACTCAAACGCGCACTCTCCGATGTGGTACTGTGAGGAGAGACAGTACAGAGGACGCGGACCAGACGTCACGCACCGTCGCGAGTCGATGGAGGCGTTTATCCTGGCACATGGACTCCACTTGGCCAACGCTCCAGACCAGCCGGCCACGTTTGCATCGACGAACGCATCGTCCAACATCGACCTAACTTTGACAAAAGGCACCCTGGTAACGGGGTGGAGAGTGCATGAAGACGCTATAGACAGTGACCATAGGCTGATTACATATGTAGTGGTCGAAAAGAAAACCGCTTCTGGCGCTGGGTCGATTGAAGAGCCAATGAAGTTTCGGGATCGTGGTGTGGAATGGGGAATCTTTGAGGACGAGATCCAAAAAAGGTCCGCTAACATCTCATGGACCGCGCCTGCAGAGGTGCTGTGTGCGTAGTTTACCAAGATGGTTACTAGCACAGCCAAGAGCGTTTTGGGGTTCGTTAAGGGGGGGAGAACAGAGCGAGGGTATGAGTGGTGGACCCCGGTCTTAGACCGAATTCGCCGCGAGACCTATCGCTAGCGCACAACTTGGCAGGCAAGTCGGAAGGGCAATAGCCCGTATGAGGAGGCTAACAAGCAGCGCTTTCTTGAGCATAGGCGTAGATACAGGGATGCCATCAAGGAGGAGCAACTGAAATTTTTCCAATCCGTAGCAGAATCGGGAAACCAAGACCCATGGGGCTTGGCGTACCGTGTCGCGTGCGGGAGGTTGCGACCTCCTAGCAATGTAGTTAATGGCACGAAACATGCCGAAGGTTATGCTGGGGGAGTCGATGAGGCCATGCACAGCCTCATGTATGCTCTTTGTCCGGACGACGATGTGTCCAAGGACACAGAGTACCACCGGCAAGTGCGGTTAGTGGCAGCAGCGATTCCCTCAGGAGAAGATGCTCCTCCTCCGATGGAAAAAGATATTGCGAGTATAGTCAGGGAGCTTCCCAACACAGCACCGGGGATTGATGGGATGTCCGCTCGTATAATAAAACACGTTTGGGCAGCCGCGAGAGACAGCAGAAGTGTTTAGGCGATGTGTCCGAGAGGGCGTTTTTCCGCGCGTATGGAAGGACGGTAGACTGATTGTCTTGCCGAAAGGTAATGGCTAAAGCCTACCGGCCCGTCACTCTGTTGCCGATCTTTGGAAAGATTTTAGAACGAGTCATGCTTAAGTGCGCCACGCAAATGACAAGGGGTCTATCGGACTGCCAGCATGGATTCACTCGCGGACGGTCGACGGTGTCCGCTCTGGGTGAAATCCTCCGAACGGCTCGCCGGAGTTCGTCGAAATATGTACAGGCGATTTTTCTAGACATTTCTGGGGCCTTTGATAATGCCTGGTGGCCGATGATCATGCTGAAAGCGAAAAGGGGGGGCTGTCCGCCAAACATCTATCGGATGCTGGCGGGCTACTTTGCCGGACGCAGGGTAGGCATGTTCGTTGGTCGCAGGGTAGTGTGGAAGGCGGCCACGATGGGCTGTCCTCAGGGATCGGTGCTGGGTCCTTCGCTCTGGAACATCCTGATGGACGACTTGCTTCGACTGCCCCTCCCCAGGGGGGTGACACTTGTGGCTTATGCCGACGACGTGACGATACTGATTGAGGGGGACTCGCGAGCGGCCCTCAAGGCGAAAGCCTCGGAGGCATTGCGTCTCATTGCTAAATGGGGTGTCCGTAATAGGCTGGAATTCTCTCCCACGAAATCGTCAACCATGACGGTTAAGGGGAAGTTCCAGCGACCCCCAGTCGTCAAGTTAGGGATGAACTCTATCGGAAACGTCGCGTCGACCACGGTGTTGGGAGTGGTGATCGACTCGAGTCTTTCGTTCGCGCAGCACTCGGTATCCATTGGAGAGAGGGCGGCAAATTGCTTTGGCAAGATGTCGAGAGTATCGGCTAGCTCATGGGGGGTTAGGTACAGGTCCCTTCGGGTCTTGTATCAGGGGACCTTCGTGGCTACTGTGACATATGCTGCAGCATGTTGGTACGAGCGGGCGACCCTGCACGTTGTGCGGAGCGCGCTCTTGCGCACCCAGAGACCCGCCTTGATCCTTCTGACCAAGGCGTATCGCTCGACGAGCACCGACGCCCTGGCAGTTCTTGCCGGGGTGCTTCCGGCCGACCTCGAGGTTATCCGTGCTGGCAGACTAGGTGTGCTGCGCCAGTCCGCGACTTCCAAAGAAGAGCTACGGGGTGCCAAACTCAGGGAGACTGAGTCCGTTTATGCCCAATGGCAGGAGCGTTGGGACACGTCGACCAAGGGGAGGGAGCTGTATCGGTTTTTCCCGGATGTGGTGGCCCGATCCAAGGCAACTTGGGCCGAGCCTGACTATGAAACTTCGCAGTTACTTACCGGTCATGGCTGTTTCAGAGGGAGGCTCCACAGAATGACTCTTGCCGCTGTGGGATCATGCTACTGCGGCGAAGCCGAAGTAAAAGACGTACACCACGCACTCTGGGAGTGCCCTCTGTATGTGGAGGCGCGTAGGGAACTCTTGGATGGTATCGAAGTCCCCGGAGAGGGTCCGGCCTACTACTGCGACCTTGTTTCTTCAGCGGCGAACTTCAGAAGACTGCAGGAATTCGCGCATCTATGGCACAGGATTAGAAGCAGGTTGGAAAGAGAAGAGATAGAAAACAGGAGGCAATAATTATGACGAAACTAAGATAGTAGATACAGGACGCGTTATCGGAAGACACCGAAGCCGTTTCTGTGCCGTCCGCCCCAGAAAGGGGAGAAGGACTTAGGGACAAATAGCAAAAGATTAAATAATTTGTAGAGAATCAAGAAGTGTGCACCTGAAGGGCAAGACCCAGGACAGTAGGGTGTACATTCCCATGATTTGGCCCGTATAACCATGACGGTTGATAGGGCCATGGGTTGATGGAGGGATTTGTTCAAAATTTCCGATTTAATAGCACTGGACAAAAAAAGTTATATTTCGGCGTATGTGAGTAAGAATCTCAAAGTGGCTTACAATCACGCGGGCCACTGATAAAGTCTTGGCAGGCCGCAGGTTGAGTATAGCTGCTGTTGGTCTAATATCTAAGTTTCTATACGTGAAACGCGTAATATAAAACCCGAGGTATTACCGAGAATAAGCAAGTATAATATTGGCCGACCTGGATTCCCGCTCTGAAACTTTTACCGAGATGTAGCTACTTTAAATCAAGTAATTTTGCTCTTTTTACAAACACGAGAGCGAAGCATCCCACTAAAAGCGAAGGCAATTTAACGTTACGACAATATCTAAGTATTTTTAATGTACCCGCAGTATTTTCGAAGAGTAGCAATATTATTATTTCAAGTGTAGCTTTATATTTGCTCTAGATTATTTATTTTTTGGTGGTGGCATATTATAAAGATCAAAAGAGAAAAAGATCTGTCCACTTGTCTAAAAGAAAGTGGTGTTAGTTACACTACTTATAACTCAAAAACGGATGAACCGATTTGGCTGAAAATTGGTGGAGAGATACTTTGAGTCCCAGAAAAGGAAATAGGATACATTTTGTCCCGGAAAAATGTACGGTAACTGCACAATATACTTCTATGATTTGCGCGTAAACTACTCAATCGATTTTGATGAATTTTGGTATGGAGATACTTTGAGTCTCGGGAAAGGACAAGGGATACTTTTTATCCCGGAAAATGTACGGGTTCCGCACAATAAACTTTTATGATTTTCGCCTAAGCTATTCAATCTATTTTGATGAAATTTGGTATGGAGATACTTTGAGTCTCGGGAAAGGACAAGGGATACTTTTTGTCCCGGAAAATGTACGGTTCCCGCACAATAAACTTTTATGATTTTCGCCTAAACTATTCAATCTATTTTGATGCAAATTGGTATGGAGATACTTTGAGTCTCGGGAAAAGACAAGGCATACTTTTTATCCCGGAAAATGTACGGTTCCCGCACAATAAACTTTTATGGTTTTCGCCTAAACTATTCAATCTATTTTGATGAAATTTAGTATGAAGATACTTTGAGTCTCCGGAAAGGACAAAGGATACTTTTTGTCCCGGAAAAAGTACGGTTCCCACACAATAAACTTTTATGATTTTCGCCTAAACTATTTAATCTATTTTGATGAAATTTGGCATGGAGATACTAATTTTAATCTATCTTTAAATCAATATTATAAAATTTAAAAATGAATCCACAAATAAATGAAACACCAACTTGCAACCTTTCGAGAAATTGTGCGATGGCCATAGTGTTGCAGCAGAGCAAACTAATAGTTTGGGATGAGTGCACGATGGCACTCAAAAATAAAAACACTTTTTTTTTATTAATTATGCCAATTCGAATTAAATAATCATCGTTAAGACAGGACAACGTCTGTTCAGCTAGTAATTTTATAATGTGCCAAAGTTACTGTAACATAATTAAGGTTATGAATTTATTTATTATTAAAGTTAATCATAACGGGTTACCCTAAATGAATGCGAAATATTGTATTTCTCTGTGAGTTAGGTTCTTGCTCACGATTAAATTAATTTTTCAACCAAGTTTTGTTGATTACAGAACCCTAAAACGGAAGCCTAACGAGCTGATGCTCATACAGTTTTTTTTGTGATAGGTTAATACTTAATTGTTATATAATTTAAGTGTAACACTGTCCTAAAAATAGAACAATCCGTATTTTAGGACCATCAAATCGAAATATTAAATCCTTTCTATCTCTTTTAGCTGCTACTATCGAGAATTTTCGCAAAGGAAATTGTTGTTTGTCTTTTATCAAAATGAAGCTATTCACGAAAAATTTGCTTGATAGTAAAAAAATTGTTCTAGGGAACGGACTAGTAGGGTTGTACTTAGTCAAATAATGATATTGTTTATATCATACTTTCTCTAACTGATTTTTTATTTAATTATAATACGAATTTCTGCATAGCGTAGCATTTTTTAACAAAGTTGAGCCACACCCGGAATAAACTACAAACGAAACACTATGAACTTGCTTAAAAATACTATTTTGGTTAGTAAAACTGGCATCTATACATATTATAAAACAAAGTTGCTTTTTTTCCCTCATGTCCCTTTGTTCCACGTCTTAATCTTTGAAACTACGCAACGGATTTTGATGATTCTTTCAGTGTTAGATAGTCCATTTACTGAGGAAGGCTATTAGTGCAGTCGCCAGAGGTTTTAAACTCCGAAAATTGTAATAGTGAATGGATTTTTGTTTTCGAGGTGTCATTTTCTTTTTTACACTATAACTTGCAAAGTTTACAAAAAAATTTTTTGTGCTTTTAATTTTTTAGTTACTTAATTAAAAATTAATATTTCACCATATAAAACCGGTCCAGAAAATTTTTTTTTCTTGTTCCTGTTATTTAATGACTCTTATCCGATTATTTACGTTGAAAATTAACCAAATACACAATTTTTAAAAAAGAAAGTTTGCTTTGCTAAGCTAAATACAACTATAAGGTTTTTGCAAAGTTTTTAGAGATTAACGCTCGTCGTTACCAAGATAAAAGGGTTTGGGTGGATTTAAGGGTTGTAACGAAAAGTGTGTTAAACTTACTTGCTGTACGTGTTTAATTTTTAGAGAAATGATAACTTTTAAGTACTTAAAAACGTTTAAATATTTCCAAAAATGTGTAAAATAGACCGAAAATATTTTTCTATATTTGTTGAGAATGTATTTAAGTGAAAGCTAAAACATTAAATGCATCGACAAATGAAAGACTTTTTCTAGTCTTTGAAATATATTTAAACTTCCTACTTAAAGCCAGAAAAAAAATTGGGTGCTACAAATCTCACGTACATACTAAAGACGCATGCTGCGACCTATGTTTGGAAAATGCTTACCTGAATACAAAAAATATCAGTTCTTGCCCTAATTTGTATTTTTTTCTTTAAGTATGTCTTAACAAATATAATTTATGAAAAAAAAAAACAATTCTATTCTGTAAAAACCTAACCAAAAGAAATAAAATACAGATTTTCTTCGAAATATCCGTGAAAAGTTTGTGCTACATTTTCAGAAAATTTAATAAAGTAAGAGCTAAAAAGTTATACACATTTAGTGTTTACATAGATGAGCACTTATCTTGGTCAAATCATGTAGCGGCGGTCAGTAAGAAGGTACATGCGGTATGGCATTCCCTGGGAAGGTGGAAGAATTTGCTACCGATTAAGACCAAGGTCCTACTTGCCGAGTCACTATTTTTGCCCATGTTGGATTATGCCGATACGTGCTTCGTAGATATTACCGAAGACAAACTTAACAAGCTTGAGCGCCTGCAAAATTTGGCTATTCTTAATTATAAAAATTATAAATATTAAAAGAGAATTTCGTCTTCCGTATACCGAGCGTAAAATACTTGCGGTCGTCTTCAAGATTACTGTTGGACATACCGTTATTTAAAACAAACTTTTTTAGGTCTTCTGTCACGGTAAAATCAATTCTGCTATGGAATTCTTTGCCTGTTAATATCAGGCAGGCTAGAAGTGTAGACGTTTTTAAAAGACTCGTCAAAGACTACTATCTAAATAATAATAAATAATTATATATAAAAATATATATTTGGTATAGTATTTAATATAATATTATGTATAGGTATTGTGTTTGTATACATATTAAGTAGTGTATTGTTTATGGATATTTATAATATTTATTATAATGCATCATATTTATTTGTCTAGATATTATGGTTTATAAATTAGAATACGTAGGTCACACTATAAGTTTTGCGTAACTTGAAAAAACGACATGTTATAACCAAAATATTATGTTTATTGCTTTTCAAAATACTCTCCTTTACATTTTAAACATTCTTTTATGCCATCGAACCATTTTTTAAAACAGGAGGATCACAGATCTGATGGCATGTTTTCTACACGCTGATTGAATGCTATCACTGCCTCTTCGGAGTTGGTAAAAGTGAAACCTCTCATTAAATCTTTAATTTTGGAAAAAATACAGAAATCACAAGGTGCTAGGTCGGGGCTAAATGCAGCATGGGTCACGAGTTGTGCTTTTTCGGAAGCTAAAAATTACTTTGTTTTGTTGGCCGTGTGTGAAGAGGCGTTGTCATGATGTAGGAGAATGCGGCTTCTTGGTCGTCTTTCGCGAACCTTTTCTAATATCCTTGGTAAACAAATAGTGGAATACCACTCAGCATTTACACTCTTTTGATCTCCAAGTGGAATCGTACGGATGGGATCCGTAGCTCAAAAAAAACGCGATCATTTTCTGACCAACGTTTCTCGCCTGCCTCACTTTTGTTGGCCTGTTTTCATTTTCAAACACCCACTCACAAGATTGCTGTTTTTATGGGGTTCAAAACAACAAATCCACGTTTCGTCTTCTGTAACAATGTCATAAACAGCATTAGAATGTCCATGGTCGTGCTTCAGTAGCATCTGTGAGCACCATTCCACGCGAGCCTGCTTCTTCCCCGCTGTCAGTTCATGAGGGATCCAACGACAAGAAAGTCTCAGAACTTACAATTCTTCGTGTAATTTTTTTTAAATTTGGCTCATACCAATCCCCAATAGTCCTCGAATCGTCTCATAGGCAATACGCGTGTTTCCTTCAATTAGCCGCTTAGCAGTAGCCACATTATTTTCGTTAACGGCAGGTGAAGGCCGCCCTTCACGAAATTCGTCATGTAAAGAAACTCGACCTCTTTCAAATTCAGCATACCATCTCCTCACGGTGCTCAAACAAGGCGCTTCTGCCTCAAAAGCATTTTGAAGACGAGCAGCACAGTCTTGCGGAGAGAGAGAACTTTTAAAATCATAAAAAATCTTCGCTCTAAAATCTTTTCGACTTAATTCCAATTTCGTTGCGTACGTAGAACTTTGATGTGTGATAAAAAATAATTGACAAATGATTTCCCGCCAATTTTTTTGTATACTGCTAAGAAGGTTGCAACGTTTAAAAAAATATAACATGCATAACATAAACAGTTCCGATTAGCTAGAAGTGCAAAACTTTTAGTGTGCCCCATGTACATAATTGCTATTGTTAATATATTATTATATTTTTTTTTATCTTTCTAGATGTTAGTAATTAGTTGTAGGATGTACCTAGATTGTTTTGTTTTGTTTTTTTTTTTTTGCACATTGCCTATTTGCTTTTTATAAAATAAAATAATTTCCTGCTTTTCGGTTGCTTGGAAGAAATTGCTGCATAGCAATAAAGCCGCCTTTTGTGTTTATATATAGTTTATTAATAGTGTTAAGTTTGTATGTATTTCTTTAAATGTTATGTGTAAATGCAATAAAGAATATTCATTCATTCATTCATTCATTCACATTAAGAAATAGAAGGTTTTTTTAAGCCTAAAAAATAATTTTAAGCTTCCTATTTAAAACCAAAGAAAAATAGGAACGCCATTTACCTGGCGAGGCACACAACAAGCACATTTGGAGGTATGCTCATCTACATACAAAAATATTAATTATTTTAAATCTAAATTATATATTTTCAACTTATTTTCTTTCTTTGGAATATAAGCAACGATACAAATCAAAAAAATAATAATATATTTTATTATTTTGCTATATATTTAAAAGAAAGAAATATGCAAATTTTCTTCAAATTTTTACAGTTTATGAGTTTACTTGAACTGGAAGAGAATAATTTAAAAATCAAAAGCACAACTTTTCAGTAGGTAAACTTTATTATTTATGTTATCAGCTACACATTCCTTTTTTTCTTTTCAATTTTCATCCACTATTGCAAAAATCGGAGGTTTGCACGATTTTTACGCTCTGGGAACTGCACTATATAGGCTATATTTTATCACGCTAAGACTAATAAGAGAATGTGGAAAAAACGGGGGAAATTATTTGAAAGGGCTTATCTCGCGAACTAATGGAGCGATTTTTATGTTATTTGGCACAGATAAGAAGTAGACCACGTGAAGGATCATAGGCTATCGATTTTAATCATCTTTTCAGTGGCTATATATTATTTTATACCCGTGCGACGCCGGGGCGGGTCGCTAGTAAGTAATAAGAGTTGGCAAGTATTCATAACAACTCCGCTATACTAATGTGGCTTCAACCTCCAGCATTTTAGGGGACAATTCTATCATTATTTGCGGTCTCGGCCCAACTAGCAAATTTCTCTCAACCTACGTACGTTATAAGAGTACTGCACTTAAAGATTACTTATAGTAGTTTTGACATATGCTGTTTGCACTATTAATAGTTTTGAAAAATGCATTTTATGCTCAAGTCAGTTTATTCTTACAATTACACTTATAAGCCTTTATGAGTATGAAAATTCTAACCCTTATTAGTAAACATACTGAAGTACAGTTACTCCTATAATAAGCTTTTGTAGTAGCTTATAAGATGACAGTTATACATATCGAAAAAGAGTTACTAGACTTAAGAGTACTTACTCTAGTTATTTGTGCTTGTAAGCTATTATAAGACAACATTTTTTGGCCTTTATAAGTTCCATCAGCTGCATTGGTAAGAGCATTATGCGAGAGTATTATTAATACAATTCATCTTTAATAGTCTCCACCAAAACTCTTATAAGGTTATTTAACTTTCAATTGTGCTTGCTAGATCCACTTGTCAAATCAGGAGTTCTCATCTGACAAGTGGATCTAGCAAGCACAATATCGTTCGAAGTGATGAGGGTTCTGTACTTAATTATAATATAAGTGATAATTGTGAAAGAACTATAAACAATACTTGTATTTACTTATATACTTATATTTTATTACTGACCTACTAGCGACCCGCCCCGGCGTCACACGGGTATTAAATATATAGCCACTGAACAAATTATTAAAATCGATAGCCTGTGATCTTTTACATGGTCTACTTCTTATCTGTGCCAAATAACATAAAAATAGCTCCAGTAGTTCGCGAGAAAAGCCCTTTCATATAATTTCCCCTGTTTTTTTAACATTCTCCTATTAGTCTTAGAGTGATAAAATATAGCCTATAGTCTTTCTCAATAAAATATGTGCTATCTAACACTGAAAGAAATTTTCAAATCGGACCAGTACTTCTGAGATTAGCGCGTTCAAGTTAGCCCTTTCAAATAATTGTCCCCTTTTTTCCCACGTTTTCCTCTATTTCTTCGCTCCTATTAGTCTTAGCGTGATAAAATATAGCTTATAGCCTTCCTGTATAAATGGGCTATCTAACACTAAAAGAATAATCAAAATCCGTTGCGTAGTTTTAAAGTGTAAGGTGGTGGTTTGGGAGAATTGAAACCAATCGATGCTTAATTAAGACTGCGTTTATTTAATATTATGTTACGATTAAATAGTCCACCATAGTGATGTGACATACGATTAGTGTTGTGACACTATACATTATTTTACCTCTACATCACCCTTCTTAATAAAAAAAAAATTACAATGTGTATATATTTTTTTAAGTTCTTATATAGTTAAATCATTATTTTTAACATAAAGTTTTGTTCTATTTTTATGCACAACATCTACTGTACCTTTTTCATTTATAATTTCACATATCTTTAACATTTTATTAATTTGAGTCTTAATTTCAGCTTTTTGAGAATAAGGTAATTTATACTGTTTTGAAAATACCGGTTTTGTGTTCGGTTTTAAGGTTATTGTGTGAGTATATGCATCTGTAGTACCGAGCTTGTCTCCTGGCAGATAGAAAATATCGGCATATTTAGCACAAATATTTTCAATACTTTTCTGTTCTTCATCATTTAAATGTTTTATATTTAAAAGAGAAAATAGCTTTTTAATCCTATCCGCATCTTTTGTTGTTTTTTCAAAAGCGCATATATTATAACAATTATATAATTTTTCGATTGATGGTGTAATATTATTTAATAATACATCACTATCAGTGACATTTAGAATACGCACAGGTATTCGTCCATTTTTAGGAGTAGCTATAGAACTTGCTAAAAATACACCGGGTTTTAATTCATTTGAAATTATTACACAATCTTCTGTAAAGTCTGTTTCTATGAAATGTATCGACTCACTACGAGCTGGAACATTAATGTTAACAGAACAATCATCTACAATCGGTAACGTGACCAATTTATTGTTTGAAATCTCTAAAGTAAAAATTGCTTTTCTCTAAATTTAATTTAGCTTTGTATTTATTAAAAAAATCACGACCCAAAATTCCATTTACTTTAATTGGTAAATTATCAAAAACATAAAACTTATGATAAATAGTCTCGTTACATAAAACCATAGGTAAATAAACGTATCCTATTGCCTGGACTTTTCCACCTAAACCATGTATAGTAATATCTTCAGTGTGAATTGGAATATTAAATTTTTGTGCATGCTTATACTTGCACGCAGATAATGATGCTCCAGAGTCTACTAAAAAATGTTGGTTTTTATAATACGAAGAGTCAGAATCTATTGACACATAACAATTACTATCGCTTGAAAAAATAAAATGTTCCTTGTTAGTCACGAAAAATTGATTCGGTTTTAATTCTGATTCACTATTTTGGCACATTACATTTATCCCTTGATTTCCAGAACTATTATAATATTTTGACTGACCTCTATACCGATGACCACGGGATTGTCCTCGGGGAGCGGGGTTATTCCGATGTCCTGCTCGGGAAGCGGTGTGGTTCCACTGCCCACGGCCGGTGGGCGGATTCCATTGTCCTTGACTACGCGGTGCTGGTGGTACCCATTGCCCACGATGACCTCTAGCACGTCCGTGGTGAGCGAAAAAATTATTGCGTCCGCGCTCACCTCTAAAATAATTATTTCGCTTCATATTATTAAAATTAAATTAATTGCTATACGTACCTAATATTTCACCCGAAGTTGACGCCATTGATGTGTCCTCATCCTGAGCGGCCTGGATTGCATCCTTAAGTGAATCATAATTTCTGGCTGAAATAATCGTACTCAATCTACGACTTCGCAACCCGTCTGCAAATTGTTTAATAGCAAATTTTTCATTAATAGGCTTTAAAATATTATAGCATTGCTCATTGCCGTCGGATTGTGAAATCGTCAAATCTACGAATAATTCGGTAATTTCTTTCCCGTAATCTGAAATAGACTTGTCCGCTTGCTTCATGTTTTGCAATTTATGCTGAATTGAGGCTGCAGCTTTCTTACATAAAAGAGTATTTTTCATGTCATTAATTAATTCACTTACAGAATCATAAGACGACTTTAACTTTAATTTAGCCTCGATAGACAATCGACTTTTCAAAACAAAGTTAATCAAGTTTTGCTTACACTCCTTTTCTTTTAATAACGAACTATAATATTGAATATTATCAATCAGCTGTTGAATGTTACATTCCTCATTTGTCATAACAGGTAAAAGATTTAAAGCTGTTCTTAAATCAAAAGAATCCATGCTTAATGACGAGTCCGAGTTGCTTTTACACAATAACAAAATATCCTCATATAATTCTAAAAATTTTGTACAATAATTATTTATTAATAAAATATCCTCATTAGAAAAACATTTTTTCTTACACTTTTCCTCAAAATCAATTGACCAATTATTATAGCGCTCATAAATAATATTACTCTCGCTTAGCTTTATTTTTAATATCTGTCCGTGTCTTCGTTTTGGTCCAATTTTAATTAAATAAATTCTTAGATTCTTTAACTCATTATACAATCCTACAATAATATCCATTTGACACTTACCAGCATAGTTTTATATAACACACCACTATTTAGTAATAATTAAAAAAAATAAAATTAATTAACACTTGAATAATTAAAATAGAAAATATTAGGTATCTAAAGTCCAATAAAATATTAAGAGTCCAAAGTTCATTCGTCTGCCGAGTCCATGTATGGTTTGTCACTCAACACTTCGTTCTGTACGCGTCACTTTAATAAAATATTATTATACTTAACGATTATTTTTTAATGAATTTAAATTATTTAGATTATAATATATTTATTAGCACTTTTTTTTTAAATATTTTATTTTTATAATTTTTTAATTTCTTGAACTGTCTCATTTTTACACTTTTTAATTTATTTATTTTTTCACTTTTAGCACTTAATTATTTTTATTATTAATATTTAATTATTATTTTTCTTCTACGCTGTTTCTGAAGGCCCATGACGCCGGAAAAAAGATCTTCTTGCTGCCGTGCGAGTAATCTCCTTTTCAATCCATTTTCTGTGGCATCTTCTGTACTGCTTATAGGCCGTAACCACAAGGCTCGCCAAAATAAACAGGATAACGACTGTTAGTAGAATATTTGTTGTTGAAATATGCCAACGAATTTGCTCAATCTGCCCATTGTTTTGTCCCCCTGCAGCATTCTGGACGATGACAGTTTCTTCCTTAGATTGTTGCTTTCCCATATTTTCGGAACGTTGGCACAGGCAAGTTCGAATGACTCCGGCTAAGTAGTTCCATTGTTCGAATCAGCAGCTATGAGGCACACGCGACGGATATGGAGACGGCTTCAAATTCGCGGCGCGACGGCTCACATGCAGGCGCCTGGCGGGGTCGCCATGTAAGGTGGTGGTTTGGGAGAATTGAAACCAATCGATGCTTAATTAAGACTGCGTTTATTTAATATTAAGTTACGATTAAATAGTCCACCATAGTGATGTGACATACGATTAGTGTTGTGACACTATACATTATTTTACCTCTACAAAAGTTTAAAGGTTACAAAGGGACATGACTCATGAGGGAAAAAAGCGACTTTGTTTTATAATAGGTATAAATATTTTATTACTTGATTTGCATATTTTAATAACAATAAAGAGACATGGGTTGTTTGGTAGATATTTACTGCAGAACACTAATCAATCGCTAATTTGCAACATGGCGGGAGACAGTTTTGTAAGACACTTGAGTAAGTCCCTACAGAACTAGTTTTTCTGATAATATACTTATAACACTCTTCAAAGTGATAGTAGAAACAATATGGCTGATAATGCAATTGATTCTGAATAATTGAATAAATATTTATTGTAAATATTTCGAATTAGCGAGGCGCATTAAAAATTTGGGCTATACCCTAATATACTTTACAATAAATTCCCGTTCCCCTACGAACACACTTAATGTAAAGCAACTATCGACAATACAAAAAAAAAAACAAAAATATTATTAATTAATAATACATGTAACCTTTGAAATGTATCTGAATTGTAATCTCGTTCCACTTGACAAGTGCAAAATATTCTCATTTAGTTTTATCACTCGCTTGCCTAAGTTTGTTATAGTCCGATTCAGTTTTATAACACACTAGTTTTTGGTTATACAAGGTCATTACAAGTGTAAATCGGATTGACCAAGTATTCTATTAGCATGGTATAAGAGCAAATAGTCTTGGGCCCTCAAAGGGCGCTTTTGGGGTCTTGGAGATATGATTTAGTGTATTATAACTTATTTATAAGTGTAAAAAATTAATTGTCTTGAGATAATTATTAGAGCACTTTTTGCTAGTTGGGGGGTCTCTACTTTCCATAAAGGAAGTTATTTTTCGAGCTCTGAAAGGGTGAATGATAAACGGTTTTATGCTAACATCTACATCAGTGGCCCTTAACTTTTTTTTTCATACGGGCCACAAACATGCTTTCGTATTGGTGTCGCGAACCGCAAATTTTTTGGGGTCAAAAAATAACGTTCTTCTATATAAAAGTGCAAAAAATTTTACGACTTTCATGACGGCTTTGCATTACTTTACTAGTGGGCGTGAATTTCAAAATGTTTTAACATCACGCGGGCCACTGAGAAAGTACCGGGCGGGCCGCATGCGGCCCGCAGGCCTCGGGTTGGGGATAGCTGATCTACATTGTCATAAAAGATATGCATTTATACAATTTTGGCGAGCCTGCTGCGGTGTGCCGCTGTGCCGCTTGCGATGAAACTTCTGATCTTTTTGTGTAGTGCATAAAGTTTAATTTTAATTTCATAAAAATGCAGCGTAGCATCGCGCTTCGTGCTAATTAGAGGTGAAAACTCCGGAATGTTTCCGGAATTTTGGAAGTTTTCGGGAAAATTTCAGGCAGTTTACTCGAAAACTTCCTCAAAACTTCCAAATTTGGAAGTTTTGAAAACTGTCATTTATCTTATAAAGACAGTTATGACGTTTAGTTTTAAACGTAAATGACACTAAAATTAGCTACTGTTTATAGTTTTGATAAAATTTAACATACTTTAGGCAAATTATAGGTATATGGCTATGAAAGCAGATTTGTCCAAGTTATTATTCAGTCGCATGATTTAGATAGTTGTTATAAATAATTATCTTAGATAACATTATTTTCAAACATGTATTGCTCAGGATTGACTTTGCTTTACGCTTTTCGATTTTAGATATTATTTTTCTTTGAAACCATGTATAAAATAGTATTTTTTTATAAAAATTAGAATAGTTTTCTAATAGTAATACAGAAACCTCATTAAAATATGGAATAATTTACGAGCAAATTTTTTTAAAGTAAGTTTACGTACCTATAGCCCGCTATTTAGGGGTGAATTAAAGGTTAAACTTCTTTCTAAATTCAATCAGCTGATTTGATCTAATCTGACTAGTAATTTTTAGGGTTTCGTACCCAATCCAAAGGGTAAAAGCGGGACCCTATTACTAAGACTTCGATGACTGTCCGTCTGTCTGTCTCCAGGCTGTAACTCAAGAACGGTAATAACTAGACAGTTGAAATTTTCACAGATTATGTCTTTCTGTTGCCGCTCTAATAACAAATACCTACTAAAAACAAAGTAAATTAAATATTTAAGGGGGACTCACGTACAAAAACGTGATTTTTTCGACATTTTTTGCTTGGCATCAATAATGGCAACAATTAGGCACTTAAAATTTTCACAAAATCCTCCATTGTATGTGTGAGTACTATAATAATTAATTAATAATAAAATTAAAATAATTTTTAAATTTGAGGGGGGCTGCCATACAAAAATACAAGTTTTGGCCTCTTTTGTTTCTATAATGGTACGGAACCCTTTGTGCGCAAGTTTGACTCGTACTTGGCTGATTTTTTATTATTATTACTCGTGACGAGTCGAGAGTCGTTGTATAGACCAAATTTTTGGTGACACTAATTCAAAGGAGTGACGAGTAGGGGGTAAATCTTGTATGGAAAGAAACATTTTGAGTTTTTTTCCTGAGGTAAATTGTTTAGATTTTAGGTAGGTTCAATCATGCCTGGTAAGTTTTTATTCACAAATATTCGGCATGTCATATATTTTGAAAATATATTTTATTCGTTATCGTCATATATTTTATACGTTTCAGAGAAAAATAATGTAAAAAATCGAAAAGTGTAAAGCTATTAGTCAATCGTGAACAATATATTATGTTCGAAAATATTGTTATCCATACTAATATTATAAATGCGAAAGTGTGTAGCTGTCTGTCTGTCTGTTACCTCTTTACGCTCAAACCGCTAAACCGATTTTGCTGAAATTTGGCATGGAGATACTTTGAATCCCGGGAAAGGACATAGGATACTTTTTGTCCCAGAAAAATGTACGGTTCCCACGCGATAAACGAGTTTTGGCGCAACGGAGTTGCGGGCGTCATCTAGTTTAAGATAAATATTTATCACAACTATCTGAATCATGCGATTAAATAATAACTTGGACAAATCTGCTTCCACATCATACCTATAATTATACCTAAAGTATGTTCAATTTAATCAAAACTATAAAAAGTACCTAATTTTGGTGATAATTGCATTTTAAAATAAACGTCACAACTGTCTTTATAAGAAGGAAGTATTCATTAGAAAAGGAAATTTTCCGGGGAATTTTCATCTCTAGTGCTAATGGTAGGGTCACCAACTAAAATAAAAATACTTAAATAAAATAAAAATTGTTTTATTGTTGAATAGATTTTAAGAAAATGCTTTCAGAATGTTGATACTACGGTGCCTACCACCGGTTCGGGAACTAACCCGGCGAGAAGAACCGGCGTAAGAAACTCGCAGGGGGCCCACTTTTTTTTAATTTACAATTTCAACATACATACATAATTTTTTCATTTATTTTTTCATTTTCATTCAACATACGTACAAAATTTACAATTTCAACATACATACATAATTGTAAGTCATACAATAAAGTAGAAGTAGCCTTGCAAGCAGCCATCCTACTCCCAAAATGTGCCATCGTTTATGAAATCATTGACCTTATAATAGGCTTTGGCACACAAACGCTCGTTGACTACTTTATTAAAATTTATTAACTATATACCTAAGACGAGCAGATTTCTTATATTTGTATGCTTGTGTTTTGTGTTAAGTACCTACGCAAATATGAAAATATGTCATTTTGTGTAGGTAGGCGCCAGATATAATGAGGTGTATAATTAATTCAGTGGGTGGGGGATGGGCGTTGGGGATATTTTTAACTACAATAAGATCGTTTAGGCAACAGCTTCTTAGAACGCAACAAGATTATACACTATATAATCTAGTATTATCTAATATAATACACGTCATATTTTATGACGCCCAACGATGCCCTATAATTATTATGGCACTAATAAAATAAATTCTGTAACACTTAACTTGATGATATAACTTAACATTTGTCAAATGTTAAATACCCATTTGAAACATAGTCTTATGCAACGCGCTATGACTACTCGCTTACTTTGAATATTAATCTTAAACTCTTTATTATGAAGACTATATTTTAAAAGCTCAAAAAGTCACATGTTTTTGTGAGATCGATACAGTCTCATGTTTGAGGGGAACATGAGGACAGCATGCGCGCTGGACCAAAACAAATACCGCTGTAGCTTGTAAACGGTTTTAATTAAATCCGTATTCAATACGGGATATCGATTCTAAATTGTGGTTCTGTACCGCAAAACTACATGCGGTATTGCGAGTGATTTGAAAACTAATTCGTTTTTTGAACGCAAAGCCGGGGGCTTTCTAAAAACAGATAATATGAATGGAGATATTCTTACTGAATTGATGAATGCTAAAGCCTGTCTGTCTGACTGTTCGTTACCTCATAACGTATAAACGGCTGAGCTGATTTGATAAATTTGTTAAATAGATACTTTGAAAAAACGGAGAAGGAGATAGGACAGTTTTGGTGCGGCAACATGAAACATTCGCGCGATAAACTAATTTTGCCACAACGGAGATACGGGAAGTTACCAATATTTTCAAAAAGTATCGTATGGAATTTAATGGAATATTAAAACGGGAGAGTCTAGAAGATGCCGATATCACTAGATGCCGAAGTTGTATTTGCTGATCTAGATTATGTTTATGTATCAATGTAAACAATAAACATGCTCAGCATCCAGAAACTGTCAACAAACCAAAAGAAAAGAACAATTAATGAAAAAGTGCAAAATGAATATTGTCATATGCGAAGGCATGTTGATGGTTCACTGAGTGCTTCAGGGCGTTTCAACGTCACACAAATGGATAACATAAACATTTCGTTTTTTATCCACCACCTAAAAGGGGACTGTCGTTTTACATGTTACTTATTGTATCTTGCGGGAAACTCGTACTATGTATGAGGTTTTAGCATATTGTAAACTTTGTTCATGTAATGAGCGCGTCTTGCCGGCCAACAATTAGTTTGGCGAGATTTAAAATTTAAGAATATTATGTAGATTTTTATGAATACTTAGGTATATTCAAAGAAAAGTACAACTCTCAACTACTAGAGTCTAGACCACAGAGCTAAGTTTGTGTAACAAAATGAATATCTTCCGGTAACTAAATTAACATAGAGCATGATAAAATCTGGCCGCGTAGTAAACAATTTATGTAACAACTCCATTATACGAGGGCTGCTATTTATGTATCCGGAATTAAAAAAAGAAACAAACATATATCATTTAATATGGTTTTATTGCTTTTCAAAATATTCGCCGCGATGATCGACACACTTTTGCATACGCTGGAACCAATTTTCATAGCTCTTTTTCCATTCTGAATGAGGTATCTCCAAAACGTGCATTTTGAACGCATCAACAGCCTCTTCGCGGCTCGAAAAACGTTGACCACGTAATTTGTTCTTCGCGTATGGAAATAAAAAGAAATCGTTAGGTGCCAAATCAGGGCTGTACGGCGGATGACCAGTCAATTCGATCTTTTGACCCTCCAAAAACTGAGTTGTTTCAGCTGAGGTGTGACAGCTAGCATTGTCGTGATGTAATATGATTCTGCGTTGTCGGTTGTCCTTTCTTATTTCTTCAAAGACTTCTGGTAAACAAATGGTCGTATACCATTCAGAATTAACCGTTTTACGATTCTCTAATGGCACTGTAGCCACATGTCCATTAATTCCAAAAAAACAGGCGACCATTTGCTTCAAAGTACTTTTTGCACGAGTAACTTTTGTTGGTTTCGGCTCATCTTGGAACACCCACACCGTTGACTGTTGTTTAGTTTCGGGGTCATATGCATAGATCCAAGATTCATCACCTGTGTAGATATTATAAACGGCTTTTGACGTACCACGGTTGTATTTTTTTATCATTTTTTTGCACCAATCGACACGAGCCCGTTTTTGATCGATTGTCAAGTTGTGCGGAATCCAACGCGAACATATTTTTTTACAGCCAAATGTTCGTGTAATATCTTATGTATGCTCGTCATACTTATGCCTAAGGACGCCTCTATCTCGCGATATGTAACATGACGATCACGCATTATTAGTTCCCGCACAGCATCTATATTTTGTGGGACAACAGCTGTTTTTGGGCGACCTTCTTTATTTTCATCCGTGAGCATAGACCGCCCACGATTAAACTCACTGTACCAGTGATAAACAGTGGTTTTTGATGGTGCTTCATCTCCAAAAGTTGCGGTGAGTTGAATAAAGCAATGTTGTTGATTTAGCCCACGCCGAAAATCGTAGTAAATCATTGCACGAAAATGTTCACGTGTTAAATCCATGGCAAATGAAGACACGCAATTTTCAAAATGACGCCACAATGGAAAAATAATTGACAGTCACATGAAACAAAATGTATTCTTCAACCAAAGAGTTCTATTTTCAAATGTTGTAATTACTTTTTAAATATTGTTCTTGTAAGTGGCCAGTTCCGGATACATAAATAGCAGCCTATGTACAGATTTCGCGACAAACTATGTTGACGGTCGACAAAATGGCTGAAGTGTGGCGTCATATTCGCCGAACTATGTCGCTAATATGAGTCTGCATATTATTAATATTTGTAAGTAGTTCAACTTGGAAGCCGGCGAAATTAATTTAGAAACTTCCCTTATAATGAGGAGTGTGTGCATATAATCTTTCACATAGTGTGTATTTAGCGTAGCTGCTTTACTGTTCGTCGTATATTTTCATATAATAATAGGTTAGGCTTTTACTGACTTTAAGTATCTTTCCAGTTTGCTCCACACAAAAGTATCTGTATGCCTTCAGATAATTTTCAGATACTTAACGATGAACGTTTAAATAACTGAACATTCATTTTATGACCCCATTGTAGCTTATTTTGAAATGTTTGCATCACTGTGAACTTTAAATCCTTACTCCAGCGCGTCAAGAATGTGAGAATCGTGTGATTTCACATATCTTGCGAAGTTTAATTGCCAATCTTAATAGCAATGCCGGATTTATATTTTTATGAGTGTAGGCCACTTTAATTTCGCCGTCCCGTTTTTTTTTTATTAAATTAGGGGGCAAACGAGCAAACGGGTCACCTGATGGAAAGCAACTTCCGTCACCCATGGACACTCGCAGCATCAGAAGAGCTGCAAGTGCGTTGCCAGCCTTTTAAGAGGGAATAGGGTAATAGGTGAGGGTAGGGAAGGGAAGGGAAGGGAATAGGGGAGGGTAGGGAATGGAATAGGGTAGGGGATATTTGGGCCTCTGGTAAACTCACTCACTCGGCGAAACACAGCGCAAGCGCTGTTTCACGCCGGTTTTCTGTGAGAACGTGGTATTTCTCCAGTCGAGCCGGCCCATTCGTGCCGAAGCATGGCTCTCCCACGTAACGAACTCTGCCGCTATTCTAGGACGCTGCCGCCCTCCCTAGGATGTCATAGGATGCTGCCGCCCATAAGCCATGGCCTATACTGCCTATATACATAAATCCAGGGCTGCTTAACAACATCATTTTGTTTCAGGATGGAGCGGTTTCGCTCCATCGACTGGGGCGCCTTGCGTCGCGACGCCCACAACGTGTTCACGAAGCTCATCCGCACCCGAGACCCTCGCACCGGACAGGAGATACCGGTGCCTGGACGACAACGGCTCACGGTATGTATCATCATCATCATTATCAGCCTATTGCCGTCCACCGCCGAACGTAGGCTTCCCTCAATGAGCGCCAACCATCCCGATCTTGGGCAGCCCTCACCCATCCGCTGCCAGTCACTTTCTTCAAATCGTCGGTCCACCGTGCTACGGGACGTCCTACACTACGCTTGCCTAAGCGTGGTCTCTGCTCTAAAACTTGTCTGTTCCATCTACCATCTTCCCGTCGGCAGACATGACCAGCCCACTTCCACTTCATATTTCACACATAAATAGCCATAATACTGTTGAGCAAAGGCCTCTTCATCGCGCGTCTGCTGGCATTTTTTGTCTCGCCACATTTTTTTAATCAGCATCTGGTCCGTCCGTTAGTCAGTAGCCACTTCGAAATCTATCTGGATTCTGGAGGCAGCCGAGTTTCCTTGTTACAAAAAAAAGTTTTAGCGCGCCATATGGGTTCTTGCGGCATGACAAACAGCGAATGCCTACCTATCTTATCCAGACTGCCAATAATTACATTAGTCTAGATGTCCAATACCCTAAAGTTTCCACAGCCTTTCCTGTACGTATAAAAATACATAGTCTGTTAGAGCTTGTCTAATTTAAAATGACGCGCCCCTCCCTCATATTCACAGTACAAAAATGTTTCATTTATATCAACTTTGAAGTGGTGGGGCGCGTCATTTCAAATTAGACAAGCTCTACTTTGCTATTAACATGAAATGAGTCTACACTCTACACTACCTAACATAACATAGTACGTTTTAAAATTAACTACATGCTATAGCTACGAACTATAATAATAATTAATAACCGTGGCTGATAGTTGATGTTAGTAACCTTTGCCACTAGAAAGTAGAGACTATAATATTATAGTAATTTATGATGTGTTGTGAATATTCATGACATTTTATGCACATTGGTCAAGATTATATTATTTTACGAGCGACCCACCCCGGCGTCGCACGGGTATAAAGTTTTATATAGCCACTGAAAAAACTATTAAAATCGATAACCTATGATCCTTCACGTGGTCTACTTCTTATCTGTGCCAAATAACATAAAAATTGCTCCAGTAGTTCGCGAGATAAGCCCTTTCAAATAATTTACCCATTTTTTCCACATTCTCCTATTAGTCTTAGCGTGATAAAATATAGCTAAATAGCTAAAATCTCAGGAACTACTGGTCCGATTTGATAAATATCAAATCGGACCAGTAGTTCCTGAGATTAGCGCGTTCAAGTTATAGCCCTTTCAAATAATTTTCTCAGTTTTTTCCACATTTTCTTCTATTTCTTCGCTTATATTAGTCTTAGCGTGATAAAATATAGCCTATAGCCTTCCTCGATAAATGGGCTATCTAAGACTGAAAGAATCATCAAAATCCATTGCGTAGTTTTAAAGATTAAAGGGAACAAAGGGACATGAGGGAAAAGAAAGCGACTTTGTTTTATAATATTATGTATAGATACTCGTAGTTAGCTAAAGGCTCGGGTAGTTAATCCTACTATCTTACAAAGGTGGACGTTGAGCAAAATACATTTTTCTTAAAATTATTTTAAATATTCTTTATAATATTTTAATTTATTTCACCTTGATATATATACTCTACATTCTCTATAAGTCATGGCAATTACACGTTGCCATGGTACCAGAGTTGTTTAGGACACTTCAATGAATTATCTTTACAATAAAGCACTACAAATACAAATGGTATTCTAATTACCCAATTACATAACACACCTCATCAGAAACATTGTACGTAGGTACGCCACAGCTTACTAAATGTTTCAAGAAAAATGTCATCAACTTGACTGGGTAATAAGAAAGCAAGTGGTCCAGTTAGCAACTAATTTAAGTTTTAATTCATTTGTAAAGATTTTTATTCTTAAAGAAAAATGACGCTGAGAGGAAGCTCGGGATGCTTCATTTCCTTAGAAATTTTCTTATTGAAAAATATGTTTGGGTTTCAGACTGTAGACATTCCCGTCACTTAATGAGCTTAAATGTCTTCCAGGCCATCGCTAATTGAATTTATTTATAGTTTGTGCTCCATGCGTCAATTATATACATATTTATAAAAGGTACTAGATGATGCCCGCAACTCAGTTGCGTCAAAATTAGTTTATCGCGCGGGAACCGTACATTTTTCCGGGATAAAAAGTATCCTATGTCCTTTCCCGGGACTCAAACTATCTCCATACCAAATTTCAGCAAAATCGGTTCAGCGGTTTGGGCGTGAAGAGGAAACAGACAAACAGACACACTTTCGCATTTATAATATTAGTATGGATTAGTTTCCATTTTATAATTTACCTTACCAATTTGTGTGTCAAGTATAAAATTCGCTGGATTTTGCAAAAGTAACTTTATTCCAAATACACTAGGAAGTTATTATTCGTTAATCATTATCATCAGGATGGTAGAGAGCTACTTACATTAACACTGTTATTTTGTTTACACTTATTATGCTTTAAGCTTTGTTATATTACCTCTATAAACATAATTTAACCCACGTCGCGTCGTTAAAGCTCAACTCAAATAGAGGGAGACTCAATCAAAGTTAGCTCCCCAGTGAGTTTGTTGGACACGATGACAGATATCTGTACGCAGGGGAACCGGGAACGTGGAAACTGTGTGTTGAATATTGGTATTGACAGATGGACACCAGAGATTTAAAATAGGAAAAAAGTTTAGTAAAATGAAAATTACACTACTTATCAGTCAGAAAGTGGAAACCGGCATCTTTCCGGCTACGCAACAGGCCTGTGACAGCAGATATTGAGCAATATCTGCTGTCAAACGCCTGTTTAAAATAAATAATTATATAGCAATAATACGCTCTGTCAGAAACAAAACAATCTTATTTTCAACCGCGCAACACTAGGGTTCGTGTTTTAATACTATTCTAGGAAACAAAACAACAACTTGCATTATGTATACGTACTTACCTAGGTTTAATTTATTTGCATGGCAATCCAATCTAATATTATAAATTGCGGAAGTATGCCTGTCTGTCTTTCTGTCGGTTCCTTCTGTACCTACCCTCAAACCGCTGAACAGATTTTGCTTGGTATGGAGATGCTTTGAGTCTTGGGAAATGACTTGGGATACTTTTTATCCCGGAAAATGTACGGTTCCCGCGCGATTTAAAACGAATTTTGACGTTTGACGAAAACGGAGTTGTGAACCAATTTTTGGCGTCACACAGCATTGCATTGTAGTAAATTAATTTTATAATAATATTATAGTCGAACTGTACCACTGACTTATATTATGATGTATTGTGTGATGCTAAAAATAAACCCATTACCAACCCCTACCATTCGCTATTTAACAGAAATATGAGCCAAATTATCAAGCCAATTATCGACGACCTCTGTGGCTCAATGGTTAAGAGTGTGTGGCAGCTCAAGCCGGGGGTCGCGGGTTCGAATCCCGCCGACGGAACAAAAAGTTTTTCAATGTTCCTAGGTCATGGATGTATATTAAATATGTGTATGATATAATAAAAATCTTAAATATATGTATTGTATAAAAAAAGTATTAAATATATTTCCGTTGTCTGGTACCTGTAACACAAGTCCTTCAGGTACTTAGCACGGGGCCAGACTGACGTGGTGTGAAGCGTCCATAGATATTATTATTATTATTATTATTAATTGCCTGAGTGTAAGTGATTAACGTTCACTATGGACATCCGCAACATCAGCACGATTAGCATGACCACCATAGAAAGTGCCATAGCCCATATCTAATACTAGAAAAATCATTGAAAGAAAGACAAAGCCAAATTAAGTAAACGTCAGTTTGTCTCTAAAACCTGCCAAAGTTTTTCTGCTGAGCGTCGCGCCGTCGCGCGTCGTTGGCCTTATTGTTCTGTAGCTAATTTAAGACTAAGGGCCTGTTTCACCACTTCCTGATAAAGTGCCGTATAGGCTATCCACAACTTATTTGACATCTGTCAAGTTAGGTGGTGGATAGCCAATCCGGCACTTTTAAGGAAGTGATGAAACAGCCAATCTTGACTTTGATGTCGTAAGAATGATTTCGTTAATTAACTTCGTTAAGTTGACGACTGACGTGACAACGTGACTGGTTTCGTTGAGTCACGTTTGATCCCGATAAGGAGTTTGCCAAATATCGGGATGATTGTACTACTATTTACTCCACTTGGTGTTTACTTGGTGTGTACTTGTTGTTTTTACTAAAGTTACTGGGTAGGATAATGTTCATGATAATGGCATCTTACAGGCGTACGTTTAAATTAGTTTTCGATAACAGCATACTAGTTAAGCTTATAATATAATATCTTTAGTACATACTTAAAAACAATATAAACGAAAAATATTAATTGTATTCTTGTAAGTTTTTCGCATCACGCATAAATTATAGAACCATTTTTATTGTTTTTTAACTATAAGAAGACTGTACTAATATCAAAATTCAATTTTAAAAATGTATTAAATAATCAAGTTTTGAGTCAAACTCAATGTTATACAAAAACCGGCCAAGTGCGAGTTGGACTCGCCCATGAAGGGTTCCGCAGCAGTAATAAGGTTTAATTTTATGAAATTAAGAGGTTTTTGATTTATTTTTATATTTCAGTTGATTTAATGAAAGTTAAATTAAGGTTTACCATTTATGGCGTATAAAAAAAACTACTGGCTAGATCTCGTTCAAACCAATTTTCGTTAGTAGTTTTTATAGTAATGTACATCATATATTTTTTTTAGACTTATCATGCCCCTACTTTAGAAGTTAGAGGGGGGGGGCACACACATTTTACCACTTTGGAAGTGTCTCTCTAGCAAACTATTCAGGTTAGAAAAAAATGATATTAAAAAGCTCAATATGATTTTTAAAGACCTATTCAAAGATACCCCACACGCATAGATTAGATGAAAAAAAAATTTTTTTGTTTCAGTTGTACCTATGGGGACCCCTAAAATTTTTAATAATTTTTCCATTTTTGTATAAAAATCTTAAAGCGGTTCACAGATTACATCTACTTACCAAGTTTCAATAATATAATTGTTATAGTTTCGTAGAAAAGTGGCTGTGACATACGGACGGACAGACAGACAGACAGACATGACGAATCTATAAGGGTTCCGTTTTTTGCCATTTGGCTACGGAACCCTAAAAACCATTTTGTTGGGCCATTTTGTTGCCTGAGAAGTTTGTAGTTTTCTTCCACCGTATAACTTCGATATAAAACTCTTGAAAGTTATATATATATATAAAATAAATTAGATAATCGATTAGGTAGATACATAGAGGCTAGAGCTATAAAGTATTTTATTTAAGAAGTCAGAGGTTTATAGTTATGTTAGGTTCTTACGAGTTAAAACCTCATTTCAATCTTCTTTACTTGTTTCATACATTAAAAAACATATTTTTTTAAATCTTTTTCTTGGTAGTTCAAAAAACTCAACTCCATACATACTCCATACGGATTATAAGGAACCTACTTTTCTTTCAAGTATGTTATAGCCTAGTATTTTGCTATAAAGTATTATTTATATGTATAAGAATTATGATTTGCAGTTATTTTCAGGTCAATAAATAGAAAGTAGACTTAAATTATTTTTCTCTATAATGACAAGAACAAACTACTTAACCCAGTTAATGTGGTGTGAAGAGTCGCGAATGTATGAATTAAACTACCAGAGGTTGCCCGCAACTTATTAGGCTCAGAAATTAGTTTGCTATCGGGACTCTAAGTATCTAACCTTTCAAGCAAATCGATTCAGCTTAAAAGTGATAGACGAAAGTGATTTTTTGCATTCATGATGTTTATAACAAATTAATGTCAAATAGACAAACCAACATAATAAAAACTCTTGATCTTGTCACACAAATTTATTACCATAAGCTCACTGCATGACAAGATTCATAAGCACAACACGCGCCAAAACGGCTCCGCAGCTCTGTACGTATTGACTATTGAGTACCTAAAGATTTTCATTAGTACAATTCTGAAATTGTGCAATATATTTCACGTTTTAATCAGTAAAATTTCATATTGCCTGCTTCCAATTATACTCATCAAAATTCGACGTTCAATATTGGTCGTTTGCACACTGCACGATAACGACACGACACGATACCACACAATAGAGGGCCATCGCACATATTATACAATTTTAAGTTGGCCGACTATCGTACAAACTGGCTATCGTACTAATTCTATATTCTGTCACTTAATATTGAATGCACCCAAAATATTCTCCTTTCTTTTCGCCTTCGTTTTATTAGTGCCACAATAAAAGCGTGCTTTTTACGCATTTTAACACGCACGTCGCTAGGCTAGCAACACCGTTACCAACTAAATCTAAAAGTCTGCGGCTGGCAGCGTACACGATGAAGTTGTCCAATCAAATTGTGACACTACGCAATTTAGTTTGACGATAGTCGGCCAACTTGAAATTGTATTATGTATATGTGCGGTGGCCCTTATCTATTCTGTGGTATCGTGTCGTGTCGTTACCGTCGCAGTGTGAAAACGCCCATTCACCGTCATGGTCCGACAGTTTAGTAATTAAATTGTTATTCAAATATTATCTGCGCGTTACATTTTAATTACACGAGTTGGACGTGATGTGTTGACGAACGCTGTTTATTCTATAGGTGATCGCACATTTATCAGCACGCACGCGCCGCATACGTCGCATTTTAGGACTCTTTGTATTGAATGATGTGAAACCTCACACATTCGTCCGCACCTTCCGGTCCGCGTCGCATTTTGTGTACTAATCGGTGCGTTCGACGCGTACGCCGTACAGCGCACGGTGCTGACAAAATATAATATGCGATCAGCTTAACACTGGGCTAATTGGGATAAAATTGAGGGGGGCAACAAACACAACTCGCATGTACCATTTGAGAAATAGGTTCATAAGCAGATAGCAGACGTACGCTATTTCGTCGGGTTATGTCAAGTTTATGTTTGATCTGCCGGCTAGGCTTGACTAGGTCCATCTGTGTATGAATCAATTTCTAAATTTCTATATTTAAAAAAATGTTGTGAATATTTGGTACCAGATATTAAGTGGATACCTATTTACTAATTACCTGCACTTGCACTGATAAAAGTGAATAAAGGCCCTAATGTAGGTAGTGCAAGTGACCTTAGCGAATAGCGATCATTAAAGATCTGGAGTAAGACTATTATATTCTGCATGTCGTAATAAATGATAATTGATAGCACACGTACGATCAAAAAATATATTTGTTTATTTAGCGATAGTAGGAGGATACTTCCTAAGGGAAACAGTTATGATTTACGTAAGCGGACCTCCGCTTCAACCTATATGATGGATATAAATCCATAATATAACCAATATTATGGATTTATATCCATAATATTATTTTATCCATCTATCCATCCGTCACCACAGACTGGGTAGTGGGTACCTGATGATGGACGACGCCGCCGTGGCCGAACTCGAAAAAGATGGCGCGATGAACTTGACACATACAAGCCAGGTTGACCTACGGTGCCGTTAAAATCGAAAACTTGGGGGTGGCCTTTGTCAGTCGGACAGCCGCTGGTAGAGTTGCGGTGGATTAATCGTGCCCGTGACTGTGCCTAGGCGGGGAATGGAGCAACATGGGGTTTTAGTGGGTAATTCCTCGGAGAGTCCCACATACCCCGGCCGATGTCCCCAACCTGCTGGAGATGCGCAAAGCATTTCCCCATGTAAAAAAGGGACAGCATAGGTTCTTAAAAATATTACTATCCGTCCAATTAATCCTGACCCTTTATTCCATAGAGATGCCTAACGACCATGGACCTGACGTCCTTGGGCGTGGGCTCGTGTGTGGGTACCGGCATGTACCTCGTGGCGGGCATGGTGGCCCGCAAGTTCGCTGGACCTGGCGTCGCGCTTTCCTTCATCATTGCTGCGGTCGCCAGTATTTTCTCAGGTAAGTAGGGGAAGATATTTTTTTTTATTATGGCACTTCGGCTATATAACCATGGCCAGTGTCGAGTATATTATGGCGGGAAAACAATATTCTAGTATACAATTTTCAGCATCGTTTTTCTATATCGTCAGGTCCAAAGTCTAGTCAAAGTCTTAAGTAAAAGTCAATACAGTCAAGTCAAGTCAAGTCGGTCGATTCAGTAAAGTGGTAGACGCCTTACTGAAGCTTTCCATGGAGTTTTGGAGGGAACACAAAATAGCACGTTTCTGGATATTGTATCACTTTCCTACATATTTTGTGCACGATAACGAATATCTAATGGGTAATATCCTACCAATATTACACATTAAAAACCCAGTTAACATAATTTTAGGTAAGTAATACAAAAACACAACATCACTCTTTCACATTCCAGGCAAAACTCCGGGAAGATGTTTAGAAAATATTTTCCTTAAACACAATTTTAACACCCTTATTGGTGTGCGTTCAATATTCAAAATTCAAATATTATAAAAAATAAATTTGAAAATCGAAAACCCGAAGAGATTCTGGTGTACAATATCCTCCGTTACTCGTCCACTTTCAAAACTTTGCCTGTAGGTGCGCACTCTATAAAACTATCAGACCTTAACTACGGCCTCAAATAAAGCAAGTTTATGGTAAAGTAAGGCAAACGTAGCATTTTAACATATTTTGCATTGAACACGCACTACTAATTTATGCAAATAGAAATTTGGTCGGAGCTCATAATATATCCGTTTATTAACTCTAGAAAGACAAATCCTAGTATCTGCATTTGTAGTTATTTTGAGTTTCAAAGCTAGTTATCTTTGATCTGCTAATCCTTTATACTTCAAAGGCTTAGAATTTGTAAGCCATAATACGAGTATCAATAACGTCGACGCCAGCAGTAACCACACTCCTCTTGAATTCTGTGGAATACTCGGGAATTCTCGGGAACACGGAATTTGAGCAGCGTCAGGATAAATGACCGTGTAAATCCCGTAGGTATACAGTAAATTGCATCAAAGTCTGTGCCTTGATCAAATTTCGAGGCTTTAGATCTAGGCACTAGATATAATGGAAATATAGAATTTAATAGGACTTATGAAGCTGGTTTCATAAGTGGAAAGCCCTAGGTTTATACAATAAAGATTTATAGTAGGGGAGGTCACGCTCAGTTTAAAAAGTAATTTCATACCGAGCGAACATCGTTACAATAATAGTATTCCACTAATACATAACAGCTTTGATCGTCAGCCACTTCATAATGGGTGGAATAAAAATTGAGAGCATCTCAAAGTTGTTGTTGGGAATCGTATTGAATTGACATTAAAAAGATCCCAATTCGCACCCAATAAAGGTTCATATCTAGATTATACACGTTTAGGTGCGGTAGGTATTATTTTAGTTTTAGTATATAACAACAGATGGCGCTTTTAAAGTAAAATGTATATAATTCTTCTTCACAAATATTGACTATCGAATTAGTTACTTAAAATTGCTATGTGAGATAATTTTATGGTTAATTCAAACGAAAATCGCCGTCAGCTGAATGTTTGCAGGTGGAAATGTCGTCTACGCTACGCCCTAGGATACATTGAGCGCGAAGTAGGGCTATATTGATCATAACTTATATCGCTGGCTGGCGGTTTTTCCACCATCGTATTAGCGACTGACGGTTTTCTTTAATATTTACAAAGTAGAAACATTCACCTGTATAAATTTTGTACGGTCTAAAATGACTTTAAATTCAAAAATTTTTTACATGTTCAGTAACGCGACTGACGTTGAATCCCCCGTCTGCAATACGGCTGACGATGATTTTTTGGTTAAACATGACCTCAATAATCATCCATCAAAGTTTCATTCGGTATAAAATCACTTTTCGCAACTATTTTTTTTACAACTTTGAAATACTCTCAGTTAACATTCCACCACGGGCGCGGCGACTGACGCTGATTATATTGATTGATAAATATTAAGCTACCGCTGGACAAAAATTTGGTCGGTATGAAATGACTTAGCAAACGCTAGCACTACCTCCCCTACTATTAGATTACGATCTTAAAAATATGTACTCCTGAAAAATACGAAAACTTTTATTGTGCTCAAGACATTTTAGGCTGTATGCATTTCACGCATGTGCCGTCAGATGCACCTTGTAAAAAAGTTACTAAAGCCACGCGTAACGCTCAGATTGGCTGACGCTTGGATTCCAAATTCCAATTTCAATCTATTTAATTTTTTTCACTTGTTTGTCGTAATTTAGTTGTGCTAAAAATATATATAAAACGTTTTATTTTATCATAATTTTGTATTGATGTCGTAATTAAACAAAAAATATAATGATTAATTTTAAATTGTTCAAATTTGGTATTTGGTGCTAGTTTATATTTCAGCAATATTCAAGTGCATGCTTGTCCGACTTAAGTTTTTTACTATGACGAAACTCACAAAGTCGTTTGTATTGGAAACAAAACATTATATTTTACTTTAATTCTTATTACTGTGATTTTGGTAAGGTCAATGTGTCGAAGTCCGGCATACTTTTCTAAAATTAAAGTTTAACATAATTTATTGACTTGAAGTTCGCTTTTTAAAATAACTTGTGTCATCGGAAATTATAAGCTATATATTAATTTGACCTATAATGATCTAAAAATAATCTTAATTGCCGTATTTTTTTACTTACGTGGTATTTTTTAAAAACTCGGCGTGTAGACGGACTTCCCTTACAGTTTGAGGTAAGTCCGTCTCGCAGCAGTATAGCCCTAACTTGTAAAGTAAAATGCATGGCAACGGTTTCTAGCAAAGCCGCAAAATGGCCATTCAAATATGTGTTTAAGATGTCGGTAACAAGGTTCGCATTCGAGAGAAAATTAATTTTATATCATTTTAAGGCAAGTCCGGCATATCGTAAGTCTAAGTGGTTGCAAACATTTTCATTTCGCCGCTCAATTAAAATTTTAAGGGTTGTTGGTCCGGGAGGTAGGATTTTTTTAAAGGAAATTTCCTGCTCTTAAAGGATCTTTTTTAAAATTTTGATTATTTCAAATAATTTTTGGTTTTTGGAATATTAAAAAAACCAAACCCTTATTTTTTTTACTTTATTGTTTATAACTTTTGCAATTTTTATCAGCCCCTCTTGTATTCTCTTTTCGTGCAGTAAAATTTGGGCAATGCTTTATGCAATGATTTAGTAGTCCTAAGTTGAAATGCAAATTAACAATAAAGACATGTATATTTGAAAAGGTTGACAATATCTGATTCGAGGCAAGACCGGCATATGACGGCCTTTCCTTATGAAAACTAGACGGACTTCCCAATTATTGCAATTTTAGGTTAGACACATGTTGCAGGTGATAATAACGCAATTAAAGCGATATTAACGAATCGAACACCAGTAATAAGTAAAAGGATCACTAAATTACTTATGTAATCCAAGAAACTCCAAAAACTCCTTCGTATTTCCACTTTTTTTATTTTTTTGGCAGAGACTTACACTCTGACTGCGAGTACAAAAAGGGAAAAATTTTTGAGATCATTTTTTTCGTAACAGGTAGTTAGTAGCGACATATCTGTTTCTTAGGTCAAACTAACTTTGCAATATTGTTTTACCCACTGAGCCATATGAAACTAGTCGTTCAAATATGGAAGTTATTGCCGCTAGACGGGCTTACCCCCCAGACGGACTTCGACACATTGACCTTATGTATTAAATTTTTACTAAACTGTGTTACTTTGTACCAATGCAACGGTGGGTTCTTATGAGTGTTGCTTGGGGTTGTCAGTGCTTCCTATAAATTCTTTTTAACTTATAAGCATTGGATGTTTCGGTATTGGGTCGCGATCGCAGGATGTCGCAATGATCCAAGAGGTAACACTAAGTAATACTTTAAATTTACCCTAAATAACTACCTGTCTAAGGGACAATTCACAATAAAACTTCGCAAAGCATCGAGATGCATTTTGAAATGACCCATTCAAATTTGGAACAGGCATCCCAACACATCAAGTCTGTCAATTCAATATGCATGTTCCTGTTTAGTAAATAAAGTTCAGTTTCGTACACCAACAGGTGCGTGCTACGCGGAGTTCGGCGTGCGCGTACCGAACACCACCGGCTCGGCCTACACCTACTCGTACGTCACCGTCGGAGAGTTCATAGCCTTCGTCATTGGATGGAACATGGCCTTGGAGTACCTGGTGAGTGGTAGACTATAATATGAGTCGAGGACTCGTGGGGGAGGGGGTCACGTGCAACCTCCCAATTTTTTTTATAAAATAAGGGGGCAAACAAGCTAACGGGGCACCTGACGGAAAGCAACAACCGTCGCCCATGGACACTCGCAACATTATAAGAGCTACAGGTGCGTTGCCGTCCTTTTAAGAGGGAATACGCTATCTGCTTGAAATCTAGATGATGAGTATGTGCAATACATTATTTTGTGTCTTTATTTGGATACTAGAAGTTGCGTGCGACTCTGGCCACTTATAGAACATCCTGTGGTAATATTCGTTATTTTTCATCCATACTAATATGATAAATGCGAAAGTGTGTCTGTCTGTCTGTCTGTTGACTGTTACCTTTTCACGCCCAAACCACTGAACCGATTTTGAATTAAAAAACTTTATGAAATTAACATTTCGCGGTATTACTTCACGATATAATATTTTCTATTGATAGAATACAAAGCTCACTTTAGATTCAATATTAAAAAAATAATCTTTATTAACTTTAGTTGGACATACTTGCATGACTTTAGATTTACATTAAAATTAGTTGAAACGATGTTAACATAAGTGCTAATTATAGTATACAACACACCCACTAGCACCAGTAACATCACTTCTAATCTAGACGCACCCTTAAATTACTTACATAATTAAAACTGATTTACTTGTGGACTTGTTAGGGGGCGTCCACAAATTACGTGAGGTGTTTTTTGGAATTTTTTGACCCCCCTCCCCCCTTGGTGAGATTTCGTGAGATTTTATTCAACCCCCCCCCCCCTCTCTCCCCCCAATCTCACGTGAGATTTTTTAAAATGTTAATGTTGTGTTTTTTACGTAAACGCTTGGTTTGACAGTCAGTAGATTTTCTTTCGAATGAATCTGTGAATGATCTTAATCGTATAAGGGCCATTCCGCTATAGAGAAAATTAACGAGAATTTTTTAAATGTGTTATTAGTTACATTTTTCAATTGTAAGAAGATGTGTATTTACTAACAAAACAACTTTTATCGGTAAAAAATGGAATTCGAATAATTTAGAGCGTTTTTAAGCATTATCATCTGAGGGACGCGATGTTTTTTCCCATATTTTTCAATTAAAATACCATTTATTTCAAATTAATGTTCAGTTGTAGTATAGTTATACAGCAATACGTAGAATTTTTTTGTATAAATTACACTATTCAACCGTTTTTAGTGATTTAGACGATTAATTTTGTCAGGCCAATAAACAACTAAAAATTAAAAAAAAACTACAATTTGGTGTAGTTTTATTACAAATTACTAGTATAATTATATATTCCATATCGAAAATTCTAAAATTTGTTAGAGAATTACGATTTAATTCACCTTTAAGAGATTAGAAAATTTTGATGTTGCACCCGCGATCCTAGAAATGGTTAATAATGTCTAGTACTTATTACTATAATCACTTTTATCTTGTTACATAGTTTCTTTGTTTTATGCTCTTTTGAAATATAGGCAAGTTATTTTGTAAAAGTTTCGCAATAACCAGTACTCACATATGAACTCATCACAGTTCTTAATAGAGGGTCAAATTGGTTGCACCGGCGATGGCACTTCAGACCTGTTTGTGGCTCTTCATACATTTGATGAAGGTTTTCATTTATAAATCATTGTTAAACTAGTTAAAATGTATCCCTTCACGGGATATTTTATTAATAAATATGCTTCATTTTGCCTGTAGGAAGCTTTAAGTGTGTCAAACTGGTGCACCCGCGAAATGGAATGGCCCATAACGATTACGCTTACGATTAAATCTTAAGCATACGTACAATCTGAATGAAATTGACTAAAATAGTATTATTTTGTTGAGAAAAAAAATTACGTGAGATTTGCCGAGACCCCCCCCCCTCTCCCCAACGTGAGATTAGGTGAGATTTGACACGACCCCCTCCCCCCCTAAACACCTCACGTAATTTGTGGACGCCCCCTTAGCAGGAACCTTTTAATGTAAATAAAATTATTTACTCGTGACATTTTCATTCACAGTTAACCAAAGCACTTTCGGCATTTTAGGGAAGATAAGAGATACGTAAATACTAAGGGTCTATACAGACGGACCGAATTTCAACTGCAATCCAACCGCAAATTGCAGTTCAAGTGCAGTTTGAATGCAGTTGACACGACTGCAATAGAACTGCAAACCAAACGCGCAGTCGGATTGCAGTTCAGTTGCAGTTGGCGTGCAGTCGTGTGAACTGTTTGGTTTGCAGCGCTATTGCAGTCGTGTCAACTGCATTCAAACTGCACTTGAACTGCAATTTGCGGTTGGATTGCAGTTGAAATGCGGTCCGTCTGTATAGACCCTAACACAAAGTTAGAATATTCAGTAATTATCATTTCAGGTGTTTGACACACGCATTTTATGAACACGCGACAGGGTACACAAATAACAATGTATTAGTTAGGTATTATAATATTACTAGATGACGCCCGCAACTCCGTTGCGCCAAAACTCGTTTATCGCGCGGGAACCTTACATTTTTCCGGGATAAAAAGTATCCTATGTCCTTTCCCGGGACTCAAAGAATCTCCATACCAAATTTCAGCAAAATCGGTTCAGCGGTTTGGGCGTGAAGAGGTAACAGACAGACAGACAGACAGACAGACACACTTTCGCATTTATAATATTAGTATGGAAGTATGGATTCAGTCCTTTCCCGGGACTCAAAGTATTTCCATAACAAGTTCGGTTTAAAAGCGGTTTGGGCGTGAAGAGGTAACAGACAGACAGACACACTTTCGCATTTCTAATATAAGAATGAATAACAAATAGTAATACGTACATGTAACATAGGTAGGTAAGTATAAAATGCTTAGTTCGAATTTCTAAAACATCCGCTAAAGTTGATTTAGGACCATGTTACCTCTCCCAAGTTACGTATTAATGAAAGAGAAGACATTATGTTATTTGACAAACCATTGACAAATGAAATTGGGAGTAACGATTAAACACAAATAACAAACGAGAAGTAATAAATTGAAAGAAATATAACGCGCTAGATAAAATAACGATAGAAATAACCCGTACTTCAAAGTTGCAGCAGCTTTTATTGGTATGAAGCTATAAAAGCTTTTATTGGAGTGCTGAAATAAGCTGCACCGGTGGCGGGTAATCTGAAGCTTTCAAGATTTAAGCTCCAGCTGTTAGGATCAGCGCAGACGGGATACAGGATTCAACGATCTCTGAGCGATAACCTGTTGCATGCTTTATTTACTTCTGCATAATATGAAGCTATTTAGTCGCTGTTTCAGCCTTATGAGGATCCCGTATTATTCACGTTTGGTTGCCCAGGGTTGTACAGTTAAACAAACTTAATTTGTTATAATTAAACTCATACTTTACTCGGTAAGCTTCATTTGAGCTGGGTCTAAAAGGTTTGATGCGCTCCATTTAAGTATTTAAAAATATAATACTTATTATTTCGAACTTGCATAGCTTGTTCCGATAAAGCAGCAATCATGATTCGCAACCTGTTATTAACAGTATTTTTAGTCTGTATCACGTTAATTAATTCATACATCATAATTGTTTGAAATGTATTTAACGTAGCTATTGGTAAATTACAAAATTTCGCCCCTAAAATATTGAAGAAATAAGTGATATTAGCAACTCAATTTAAATTTAATTTGGAACTTGCAAATTGTAAACAAAATTAATTAGCGAAGGAGTAAGCAGACATGGCGTGGGCCTGGTCTAAATAGAGACTATAGACCGAAGAACAAACAATATATTTAATTAATTAGCGAATAAAATAACACATGAAATGGGTGTCAGAAAAAATATTTCTCTAAACCAAGTGATTGTAAAACATAACAAAAAAATTGAAATATTACTGCATCTTTACTACAATACTCAAGCGAGTTCTTAAAATTAAATAATCTCAATACAGTAGTAAGTTTTACACGAACCGCTTAATGATTTTTTTGCTACTTCAAGTTAACTAAATCACGTGTGTTTTCTAACTCTTTTTTTGTACACAGATTGGTACAAGTGCCTGCGCGCGCGCACTGAGCGCGTGTTTCGACGCACTTCTAGAAGGCTCCATCACCAAGTACTTTGCTGCCAGATTGGGCACCTTCTTTGGTGAGTTTCAAGTTAATGATTTCTTAAGTTTTCGCGAGTATCACTCATGATATTATAAGTTTAAACACTTACGGATTTTGTCGCGGAGCACTTTTATTAATCCCGACGTTTCGGCTACTTTACAGCGGCCGTGGTCACGGGCGGACTGACTCAGTCCGCCCGTGACCACGGCCGCTGTAAAGTAGCCGAAACGTCGGGATTAATAAAAGTGCTCCGCGACAAAATCCGTAAGTGTTTAAACTTATAATATCATGAGTTTCAAGTTCTTTTTTGGGCCTGTACTATTTCAATGCTGGATAAAGTTCCCCCCTAGTTCCGTTAATTTGTGGGGAAATGCGTGGTGGCCGCAAAGGAAGATCTTTCGACCGAGCGAGGTCAGGCCGAACTGCTGGCTGGTACGGTACGGCGGGGCGGGAAAATGATGATGATGAAGGAGGCGTGTTCTGTCGAGGGTCACCTGCAACGTGGGAATATGAGTGGCGGCCGTAAAGGAAGATATTCCGACCGAGCGTGGTGATATACCCGGTCAGGCCAAGGTCAGATTGATTTTAGCTGGCGTATAACAATTATGCCGATGCACTAATTAGAAAACTTCGATAGCGCGATGTAGGTATGTGGCGCTAGTTGTTGGTACCGCCACAAATTATTATTGATACATAAGTAGGTTCTTGTATGCTGTAGGCTATTTTTATTTTTAAATATTTGCACGTGTTCTTCATGCTGGTTTTAGGATACTATGTAGGTAACTCATGCGATATTCAATATTCAGCTTATAGACCGTTTCGACCTTTCGGAAACCTTATGTAATATTAATTTCTGATACAATATTCGGAATTACATTGTTTATCAAATTGATATTGTCAGTAATAAATCGTATCAGTTTTTCGCCGTCAAATATTTCCGCACAAAAGTATGGGAAGCAATAAATAGGTACATATTGAAAGAGCGTTCAGTGATTCGATAAAAGACGAATACGATCCACTGTTGTGAAGCCAATTCATAACTAGAGACAAACACAATTATTACTACAAACTATGATCTAATTCAGCGCTGCACTTTACGATTATTGGTTCCGTTACGTACATATCGCCGTTGCGTCTCGTTTCGGTGTGAACAGAATAAAAAATTAAATTGTGACATAATATCACAGAGATGTCATGGATCCTGTGTTTATATGGATTAACTAATAAGAGTTTTAACTCACAGCTTTAGGCCCTTTTCACATGCATACGATTGCGGCACGGTCCCCGTGCCGCAATCGTATGCGCATGCTGCCGCCGCTGGGCCGTTAAGGGCCTTAAAGCTGCGATAAGTTTTGATTATACGTCGTTTTCTTCCATGAATCAAGAAAAACCATCCCACAATGATGTTTTGTTTGCTGTTGCTACTGTCCTATTAATAAAATCTATTCATCTTGTAAAATATCCTTAGGATTTTAGATGTCAAAGTCATTTCCAATTTCGGACACACGCCAAAGTTCACTTATAATATGACCAGCTTTGATGAAACATTTTCAAGTTGTCGTATTTTCCTAAGATTACAGTATACTACGAGTAGATGATGCCCACAACTCCGATGCACAAAAATTCGTCTATAGCGCAGATATTTCTCTCAAATAAAAAGTATCCTATATCCTTTCCCGGTACTCAATGTATTTCGATACCAAACAGACAGACAAGCAGACAAACTTTCCAATTTATGATAATATTATGATACTGATATCCCAGGTACTACAGTATATTTTATAGAGTGGTTATTTCAGTCTGAAAATACTGTATAAATCACCCACAACAGATGTAAAGGCCTTGTGTTGTATTTAATCTTCAAAGCTAAAATATAAGTATCTTAAGTTTGTCGGAAACTCAATCCGTTAAAGCTGAAGGCATTCTCTAATCTGTATTTATTGTGGGGAATCTCGGCAAGTGGAAACGCCGCCAATCTTCAAATGTTGTCACGCTCGTGTGGATAGCACAGTGATGTTCTATATTTTATGACTCTCATACTTTTATTACATGTAAAGAATTTTTATTGCTCGTTTAGCTTATTTATATAACAAGCTTTTGTTTGATCAGAAAATATTATCATACTCGACAAAAATTGCATTTTTTCAATGATTTAGGTCCTAAATCCTTTCTAATTTTAGGAAATTATGAAAGGGAGTCAAAATGTTCCAATGAGTTAATCTTATTGCAGTCATAGATTATAAACTATTTTGTATAAAAATAATAATAGATTTGATTTCTTTCCCGGTACTCGTATCTTTATAGCCTCTAAGCATATAAGCCTGTTTCACGACTTCCTGATAAGTGTCGGATAGGCTATTCACCACTTAACTTGACATAAATCTATCTGTAAAATAAGTCGTGGATAGCCTATCCGGCACCTTATCAGGATTCAGGAAGTGGTGAAACAGTCTTCTTATAGTCTCTATAGTCACCAAAATTAGTTACACAAAGAGGTAACAAACTGACAAACACATCGTATTCATAATCATAATTCATAATATTATTATTATTGAAACTATAAGCTGAATAATTAACATCATATTCACGTGTAATGGCTGAATAAACTATTAGTTCGTGTTTACCACAAACGCTCCTATTATCACCTTAATAATTGACGGAACATCCCAAATTCGACGGAAATAATGGAATAGGCTTATTGTCTGGGGATGGCGCTAAATTCTAGCTGCTAAAGCATTGTTAATTCAATACCATTCAATTATCATAAAAGGAAAGACATGCGGAATATGATCTCCTCGTCGTCTCTTAATAGGCTTCAGTCTCCAAATCAGCGGGTACCGGGGCGGGAGCGGCACGTCGTTCGCCGCTAGACGGCTTATCCAATATCCATTAAGGTGACGCCGCGTTAAAGTATAAAACCGTGTTGGATATGTTTTAGATTGCTTGTTTTCTATGAAAGGTCAGCCCGGCCTCTCATAGAAAACAAGCAATGGAACAGCAAAAAATGGAAAGGACGTAAGCGACAAAATGGTTTTTGTCGCGTAATTTGAAAGCCATAAATACATTAATTCATATAAGCTATGAGCAAATAAAAGTGTATGCTTAAACCAATCTATGTACAAATTTTGGAAGCTTAAATCACTTTCCTCTGTTGGCAAAATTAGAATCCCTTTTTTTACGGAGGTCTTTTTGATTGATTATTCTGTGTTATAAAAGTTGACCAATCGTGTTATGCTATGTGTAATTGAAAGACAAAGACATGATGAATACTGACAAAAATAAATGAAGCTTTAGCCATTGCTGAGAAAAATTGATATCGCTACAGCCAAATTATCAAGGCGTCGCGTCGCCTTAAATCTATACATTGTCACGCGCCGCCTGCCCGCTGATTTCGCGAGACTGAAGCCTTACGTCGCAGCATCTCCAATCTCCTTGTTGACTCATGAATCATGATGCACTAACATAGGCAATCACGAATGTGCAGGCTCTATTACTCTTTTAATTGTTTATGGTCGACGGTTGCCCCAGTTCGGCCATGATGACCGAGGTTGTCATCGTGAATATCGTGAACATCGGGATTTAAAAAGATTCGCTGAAGTACCTACGTAATGTTCAGAAATAGCTGCTTTAGGCTGTGTTTACACTGAAGTGGAGCGGAGCTTAGCGGTGCCCGAATTGACCAATCGTGCTATTCCAGCGGTATGACAGTGAAGATTTCGAGCATGGTGATTGGTCAATTCGGCACCGCTAAGCTCCGCTCTGCTTCAGTGGAAACGCAGCCTTAAAAAGAGATACGCAAAGCTACGCAAACATTGTGACAGGTTCGCAGCGCAAGTTTTATGACCGAGTGCGAGTAATAAAACCTGTATAAAATGCGGCCCGCCCCGATGCGCCAACCAATGTGCGCGTACCTTGAATATCCAGCTCCCATTTTAAAGTTAGACATTTCTATTTCGGGCTCAACTGTACCCACATCTGCCACCGACAAAACTTTTTTCATTGAGTAAATCGCCTAAAATTATATTGAATGACCCTCGTTAAGTTCCCTTCACAATCGTCTGATGAGTAACGAATTACTTATTCGTAATTTTTGTCTTTGTTTATACTGAGTGACAATCTCAATTTCCGAATAAGTCAGTCAGTTATTAGGACAGAATTTTGTCTGAGACTAGTATTCAAAGTTCAAACTACAAAAACGTCTTCATTTCAGGATACCAGACCTCCATCTCTAGCAACATGACAATTTATTTTAATACACCAAGAAAAATATCTTAATATAATATTTATTATAAAAGTTTATAGAATAAAATGTACCACGCACAGTATGTAACACAATAATGTTATGTTATGAAAGTATGACGTTATAAACGAATTAATGTTGGCGGCACGCTGCGCTTGTTAATATAACCATTAACCGCCACATATTGCATTTACTCATAATTATTATAATATTATACAGCACACTAATAAAAGATCCTAGCGACTTAATAAGACTTAGTTTGCGGTCAAGGCAATATGCATATAAGATTGAAATAACTTGCAAATAAAACTAGGGAACGAAAGGTTTATAGAATTCTAATAAAATAAGGATAGATGAATGAAGGTAATTTGTTTTAAATCTATTAAATAAATGATTTTAAATGACTACGAAAGTGTTTTGGATAGAGTTTTTATTATTGATAGTATTCGTACGGGCTCAGCAGAATTAGTGACCAATCTTGGACCATGATAGGTATTCTAATTGGAGTGTCAAAAATATAGTTAGTGTTGTCGAGTTGTGGTTTTCAATATTCGATAAACTGACTACTAGTAATTTTAATACCGTATAACATTAATTGATATATCTGCAAATATTAACCCATCAAGCCCCATACGAGCACCGGTGGTCGCGACAATTACTGCAATAGAATACAATAGCGTTTCCAAGAATTCCCGATCGAAGGATATAATATTATAGTGTCAACATGGCAGCCCTAGCAAAAACTCGTTATATTTTGTATAGTTACAATAATATTATTTGAGAAAAGGAATTACTCGCTCTACGTGACGTTATTCGCTGCAACACGTTCTTATTCGAAAATTATTTAGTTAACGTCTCATTTAGCTGTTTAGTCTGTATCGTAAATCTTTAAAGTTGAAAAATATTATTATGTTACTTACTAGATTTCAGCAAAATTGTTTCAGTGGTTTGGGCGTGAAGAAGTAACAGACAGTGATATTGGTATAGATGCCATAAAATATAAAGGGAGGAGGTTTGTGTGTCACCATCGGGCGCAGAAAGTGCTGGGCCGGTTTTAATGAAGGTACAGATTTTTAGTGAACCATTATAAGGCACATAGCTTTTACTATGATTGTAGACTGACTCAGTTTCGATTAATGTAAACTGTAAAGAAAAAAAAAACGTTATAATTAATATGAAATTGACTTTAAAAAAAATTTAGAAAATTAGTTCAGATAATTAAGTTTATTAAGAAAAATAGTTCAGACGACATATCGAAAACATTTACCTCTATTTTGCCTGTAACCAGGCTCATGAGTCGACGACTTAAAAGGCGACGCCTTGATAATTTGGCTGTAGCGATATCGATTTTTCTCAGCAATGACTAAAGCTAAGAAATTAAAGTTCAGTGTCAGTATTCATCATGTCTTTGTCTTTGAATTACTCATAGCATAACATGATTGGTCAACGACAAAAAAAAGGGACGCCTATTTTTCCAACAGAGGAGAGTAATTTAAGCTTCCAAAATTTGTACATAGATTGGTTCAAGAATACACTTTAATTTGCCCATAGCTTATATGAAATGTATTTATGGTTTTTAAATTACGCGACAAAAGCCATTTTGTCGCTACGCCCTTTCCATTTTTTGCTGTGCCATTGCTTGCAAACAAGCAATCTAAAACATATCCAACACGGTTTTTTACTTTAACGTGGCGTCACCTTAAGGATCACTTTTCGACTTAAGGATGACCTATAACGAGAACCGGAAGGATTCGAGATCGTCTGTTAATTTCGACTTTGATGACAATAACCGTTATTTGAACTTTCGACGAACGCTTTCGGCATTTTCTAAGGGAGGGAGGGTATTATTCTGTAAAAGAGGAGATTCAGAGGAGTATGGGTTCAATTTTGTAAGCATGGGGACTTTTGTGGGGAGTTTTGAGAGGAGGCATCCTATTTTGAAGAAGGATTTCAGAATGAGATAGGACCCGACCCAAATCTATCAAATATGCTCTTTAATATCAAATTCAGATTGTTATGACTGAACTAGGAAATGTCTTGTTTTGATTCGGTTGGAAATAAATAATTAAAACATATATTTTCAATTGTGTATTACGTGCAGCCCGAAACTTACTGAAGCCGATAATAATTCATCTTCCATAATAAAGTATTCTAATATTATTCTGTACATCAAATTATCTAATAGAAAGTCAGCTATACTTCATATACTTATTGCAAAATCAAATACAGTTATTTTACCTATGCAAAAATATGGTCATACAGATTACCATCATGTTTTTTTGCGAACCTAATAATTGACCTTTCTTCTAGGTAAACCCCTGGACTTTGTGGCCTTCGGCATCACAATCCTGATGATGCTGGTCCTCCTGGCCGGGGTGAAGAAGTCGCTGGTGTTCAACAACATCCTCAACTCCATCAACATGAGCGTCTGGGTGTTCATCATGGGCGCCGGTGTCTTCTACGTGGACACCAAGAACTGGACACAGCATAAGGGCTTCCTGCCGAACGGATGGGCCGGGGTATGTAATAAGTAATGTAGTTGGTGATTCTGGTGATTGTATGTTAATGTGGCGATGGATTAGTAAAATGAACGGAGCGCTTAGTCGAATAGTACTTGCTGGTTTCGATAGCGAAGTTAGATATCAAAAATCTGACATTTGACATAACGCATGGCGCTTTCGATTTCGAAACTAGCAAGGGCTTTCGACTAAGCTTTCCGTTTATTTTACTGATCCATCATCACATTAACATACTTCGCTGTGTATTCAGGTTTCGATTCATTTATTTTAAGAATTTTCTAAAAATTTACACATATTGGTAAATTATAATGATGATTCAGTACCGAAATCAGTGATGCCCGCTATATTATGTTAACCAGTCCCCAGACGCGTCGTAACGATGTTATAGTTGCAAAAAGCTGAGGTCATCCTATTTTAAGGCAGGGATTTATCTCAATCCAAAACGATAACCTTGCACACAACCAAAGACCAAGCGTATACGCATTGCAATAAGATTCATTTTAGCTTAGCATAAAACTGTAGTTACTAGGGGCAGATCTTCTCTATTTTTCATGTTTTTTTTAAATATCTTTGGAAATAAATATTAAGAAACAAAATTGTTCGGTTCAGAATATTTTAATATAGATTTACTAACAATTTATTCAAATAAAATGTATAATTATCCTAGTTAATACTTATATTTCGATGAATTAGATTTTTGTCGGAGGTGAGATTGTAAATTAATTACTTACTGCCAAAGTATTACGTTTTATAAAAATGTTTATGGTTTAAAGTCTTTTAAATATTTTGCTTTATATCTCATATTTTTTTACATTTCGTTATTATATTGGAACTAGGTAAACCGGGAGTCACGGAATAACAAATTGGGGTTGATCCTCGCCTTAACGAAAACCATTTACTTCTATACCTTTATATTATTATGTTGACTCTATGTTGTCTTTTTACTGCGATAACAGTAGTCCAAACGCAAAAAATGATCACTAAGCTTACATAATATTACCTTTTTTAGTTTGAAAGCCTCATTTGGTTGAGCTATACAGACTGGCGTCTATTGCCTTAATCCCTCAATGCGATGGAGTATCTACGCACTACAGCGTACACAAGGTTTTTTATTTGCTAATCCTTCATCCGGATTCCGTAGCTTTTGTAACAAGGGCATGGATTTTTGAAAAAACATTTATCCTTAGTGGAATACGCTGTGATACTATCATGGTATATTTTTATGTAATTGTACAAATAAAAATATCCACACTGCTTCAACAATAGATAAGAATAGATATAAAGTGTTTTTACTTGTCTAACCCGTTAGAAAAGTTGGTTGTATAATAATTGTTTACACACACTAGTATGGTCCTCTGTGTGTAAACAGGTAATTTACGCGACATGAGTTTTACAAAAATACTAGTATCTGTTTCTGCAGATTCAGGATTTTGTCTTAAGCTTGCTACCAAACTCATGTCTCATAGCTCATAACTAATTATCAATCTCCAACTATGCTCTGTCAAATCAATACTCCAGCATAGCTGCATTGGCCCGTGTCGATACGTCACCGTCTGTCATCGTCCATCAACGCCTGAATTCCCGATGGCCGATACGTGTTGCTCGCCACACTTAATTACATCACTCGATAGTGATCGGATATGCCGATGCATATCCGATCAGTTCTGGCACTATACTATGTTTCGTTACGTAGGGACTAAAGAACAGGTAGACTGAGAGCCTAATAATAGGGCTAAATGCGAAATATTGTATCTTTACTAAAATCAAAAAATAAAAAATCAAAATCAATCTAAATGTACCAATATATGTAACACCCTTTTCCACCTGCAAAAATCTTATCCGTGCCTATCTTCACAAAATGTCTTATGATGAAACTGAAAATTTCATGGTATAATGGAATTCGCATAAATAAATTAAATAAATTATATTATACTACGACAAAGCCACAAATATACAATAACTAATCAGACCTCAATAATAATTGCACATAATACTCACAAACCCACAAACTCTTGTCTACTCTTCCACTTCCATATTATGTAATTTTAAAATTAAGATAAAATAAGATAAATATTTAATTAAGGGTAAATAGATAGATAAAAACATAATTATAATACTGAGTCAAATTCTGTGTCTACATATATATATATATATATATATATATATATATATATATATATATATATATATATATATATATATATATATATATATATATATATATATATATATATATAATATGTCAAAATGACAGTATTGTTTTTTTCGTTGGGAGTTAAAAATACAATATACAATATACATAGTTTTATACACTTAATAACATAAGAATAGGCATTAGATACGACGCCCTCGACAAATTTAGGGGTAACATAGCCGGGTATATAAAAATTTTGCATGGCGGGAATTTACCTGTAAAACATCCCCCGGTACTCGTGATTCTGACCTGTTACGCTGATCGTACGTTTTTTACAATGTTATGAAAATGTATTTTGAACTGGCCGTATATGGAATCATTATGGCATTAATTAGACTATATATTAAAATATAAATTGATTTTAAATTTTGTTAGTCTCGCTAAAACTCGAGAGCAGCCGATTTGGCTAATCTCAGTCTTGAAATGTTCGTGGAAGAGGCTTTGCTTTTTTTTTTTCATATTGATGGCCCAAGAGTCAGCAACAGCAAACTTTCCTAATATTATTAAGACAGGGTTTTCTGTATATGAGGGGTATAGGAGTAAGAACGACCAGCAACTATAGAATTTTAGTCGCGTTTACTTTAGAAGATCGAGTTCTGAAGGTCTACTTAACTTTTGATAAAATATGAAGCTCAATTTTTTTATCTGATCTCCTCGGGATAACTGTAGAAATCTCGTCTCCTTAATCTGGTGGACACTTATGACAGTTGACTTCCACTGCCTGACCACCTCAAAGTCTAATCCTTTAAGGGTGTTCACTTTTCAACTGGTTTTATAAAATGACGAAGATGGCTGGCTCTTACTCTATGAAATGTTATCAAAGTCGCCGTAGCGCGGGATGATAGCATAGTGCAATATTACGTGAATAATTGTGAATGCGAGGTCGGGCTAACAGCATTCTGCTATAAAGCTCCTTTGAGAGCTTCATAATGTCTATTTTATTGGTTTAGAGCTTCCTAGTTAACAACAAGAACTTATTCTACACCTTAGGCAGTAAGTACTATATAATAACTAGATGTTGGCACTTTGTTCCTTGGACAGATGGGCAGAAAATTGTTTATCACACGGCAGAGGCGTGCAGAGGTTTTTGAGATAGGGTAAGCAGCGGTATCGGTTTAGTAGTTTTGGCGTGAAAGCAAAACAGACAGACAAACGGACAAAAAGAGATATTTTCGCATAAATTGTAATATTAGTGTGGATATAAATTAAAAACTATGTTTTCTAAACTATTATAATATATGAGTACGTTCTGTTATGAAGAAACAAAAAAACGCCATCTGTTGTCACGTGTTGGAACTACAATGAAAGTTCATTTGCGTTCACATGTGTGCTAAGCTAAAATAAATAAAAACGCCATATTATACGTATGGCGTATGGCGTAATATAGATTGTTATATATTAGAAATGCAATGTGAATTCATTTTCATCGATATTTCCATGGAAATTAGATACATAGTATATTTTTGTCTTATAAAAATGTAGCCTATGTCCTTTCTCAGGCTCTAGACTAACTGTGTACAAAATTTTATTACAATCGGTTCATTAGTTTTGGCGTGAAAGTGAGACAGACAGACAGAGATAATTTCGCATTTAATATAAAGTATATAATATTATAAAATGATAAAATAAATAAGTACATGAATATGAATAACATGAAACTTTCGAGTTACTTACATTTCATTTTTGTTGCTGGTTTAATTGTTGTAACTCAGGTACACGTACCTACCTTTCGACACAAATCACAATTAGAATCTTTTCACTGAATGACAATAGTGAAAACTTGTTTTTTTTAATTTTTAATAAACATACATTTTCAACACAAACCTCACAGTCAAATAACATTTTTAAGAAATCAAAAAACGCACTTAATATAGAAATTAGAAACTCAGTAATAACTAATATCTAATAAACTGTTAAATGTACAAACTTTTAAATGTTAAAATAATAAAAATCTTCTAAGAAAACTATAAATATACTGGCGCAAACAAAAATAATATGTTACAGTGCTCATCACATCAAAAAATGGCCTCCCAAAATACAAAACACTTCTGTAATGTAAACAAATATAAACCGTACTAAACAAAAATGCATTATGTGCATATGTGATTAATTAGATTTCCGTCTATTATTTTTACTCGGATTATAGGCAACGAACATATCCGATTACTTCCGAAGCGCTCGGCTAAGCTCGGAAACCATGCGGCAGGACCTGGCCAAGTAAATCGCACACGCACACACGTTTGCGAACAGTGTACGAATACGAAAATCTTAACTCACACATATAGGCGGGGTCTGCGAGACATCGAGTGCCTGTAACCACAGATATGTAGTATAATATTGGTGCGTACCTTCGCGCGGCGCGCCTAGTTACCACTTACCGACTTATGTTTATGTAGTTTTGCAAATCAATTGGTGCTATTTTATAAATGTAGGCGTTAATGTGTATTCATATTTTTACTATTAATAATAATTAAAGTCATCTAAAACGTACGAAAGTCAAATTAAAATATGTGTATAGCAAGTATTTATCATTAGGTAAGCAGTGCTTTTATGCCTTTATGGTACGCACGTCCATGTCACACGGGTACCTACAGTTCTTGCAGGTATATTTTTTGCTTCAACCAAAGCTATCCTTTACGAGTTATATATTTTCTCGGGTCGACCATACCGATCCAGTCTTTTGCTAAAATTCGGTATGATTGTAGATACTTTGAGTCCCGGGAAAGGACATAATATAATGATACTTTTTATGCCGAAAAGATGTACGGTTCCCGCGCTAAACTAATTTTAGCGCAACAGAGTTGCGGGCATCATCTAGTTGTAAATAATTTAGAATCGCTCTGAAATGAAATCTTAATACAATGCTACGTCTCGTAAACGCTGAGCCTAACACCTAGCTAACTCAATAAACGGCAAAACAAACATATAAGGGTGTACACAAATAGAGAGCCAGATACCAACTCAATTAACCCACGCCCACTCGAATTAATATTGTTAGGCTCCAGTTGCAGTTAACAGAAGCCGTACTAACTGACCTAACACATATTGGACTTTATAATACAGGTGTAGGATTAGTACAAGTCATTGCAATTATTATTCTATGTAGATACTTTAATCTACTACGAAGTCATTACTAGAATATTTCGTCTACTAGAGGCGGGTAAAGTTACTAGATAACTAAAAGCGGGCAAATAACAATTTGAAAATATTCATTTTTTGCCTAAATTGAGGCTTTAGGATCGGGAAAATTATTTGAAATAAAAAAATGTGGAGTTTATGTATAGCCAGATGTATAATTAGTCAGATGATCAAGTAGGTAAACAAGGTTTGTTCAAGTTCTAACCCATCAAGCCCCATAAGCTCACCGGTGAGCGAGAAAATAGATTAACAATAGATTTCCCAGAATCCACGATCGAAGGATTAAGGGAAAAATTAGTAATTGCCCTGATGTTGTTATAAAATGTTAGTTATCAATTCATAATCTAGTACGAAGTCCTTACTGAAATATCGAATCTACTAAAGGCGGATCTTGTTACTAGATAACTGTGTTACAGAAAGTGATCCGCTTTTAGTCGGTTCCTATAATTATTTTCAACTTCGAATTAATAGGGGTTTTATTGCTTCAGAAAAATTACTCGTAAATGCCAGTTATACGCAGTTGAATGTAGGTTTCAGTGTTTCTTATTTTTTATATATATATAAATCTCCTGTCACGATGTTTGTCCGCGATGGATTCCTAAACTGCTTAACCGATTTTAATGTTTTTTTTTAGTGTGTGCTTTTTTTCCGTCTTGAGAGATAGGATAGCTTAGATCTTTAATAATTATAGTCGCAATTTTATTTTATTGCAAATTATTTGTCTATAAAGAGCGACCATTGTTTATGCGACGCGGGTCACGGGATAGCGATGGACGTTGCCATGGTGACATACTTATTTAGTCACTAATTCAATAAAATAATACGGGCGATCACCGATATACTTTATAAAATATGGCAAAGAAACGTTTGCCGGGACAGCTAGTTTTTTATATAATATTGTTATTTTAAAAAAGCTTATTCCACTCTTTCCGAATGGATTTTGAAATGGATATTGTTGAATAACTGTTTTACCTGTATTCTGTACCCAACTTCACATAATATTGTCTCACAAGAACGAACACACATCTCATGATTTTCTTTTTAACTGACTTCCAAAAAAGAGGAGGTAATATGTTCGGCTGTCGATATATTTTTGTAATACATTTTAATAAGATTACACGAAAGCTGGTTGTTATAAGAGATAATTCATCAAAATATAGTTTTTAATAGAACTACATTAAAGTAACAAGCGATAATAATTATTTTAATAATAATAATTAATTATTATAAGTGCGTTAGGTACTAAGCTTTAAAATATAGGAGCTTAATTAAAAGGATTTTCCTTGATTTTCCTGTTTTGAACCCCAACCCGCTTAGTGGCTTCAACCACTGAACCCTGTTACATTACTTATTCAAATTACTTCGAGATCCCCAATATATTCTACTCGCTAATGTAAAAGAATTATTCCTCATTTTGTTTATAAAATTGCCTTAACATGTGACATGACTAAGATTATGCTATTTACTAGTTAACATAATATATTCAATTCATTTGGCTTTTCATCTATCTGTTAAAGCTCTATTAAACATGCGTCTGCCTTATTAGCTTATTAGGCATGATATTATATTTTAACTAGATGACGCCCGCAACTCCGTTGCGCCAAAACTCGTTTATCGCGCGGGAACCGTACATTTTTCCGGGACAAAAAGTATCCTCTGTCCTTTCCCGGGACTCAAAGTATCTGCATGCCAAATTTCAGCGAAATCGGTTCAGCGGTTTGAGCGTGAAGAGGTAACAGACAGACAGACAGACAGACAGTCAGATAGACAGACAGACAGACAGACACACTTTCGCATTTATAATATTAGTATGGATGTATTTATGTGTGTCTGATAGAATATATACCTAGTATAATATGCAAGGTATAATATGCAAGGTATAAAATACAAGTTACACGATTATTCGTGTAACTTGTGTTTTAAGTAAGTACTGTGTTTATTAGTTCGTTTTCACCGTTCGTTTGTTCATTTTCGACACAGATACTTAATATTGAGTGGACCAGAGGAAAAGATCTAATCCTAAATTGATATTGTATTTAATTTGAATCCTGCAGAATCGGACTGGCATCAAAACTGTCGACTAACAAACCAATTATTATGAAAGTTGGTCTGCGGTACCACTGGTTGTACCTATATACTACAACTCAGTAGTTACTTATTTATTTATTTATTTAATATTGGAAAAGCAACAGCTTACAATATTACTTAAACAGTTAAATTATAAATAAAACAAGAAGCCAATGACAGGTTTTTACCATTAACAAAGGAGAACTAACAAACAAACATGATTTTTAACACAACAAACAAAATTCTGTGTAACTATAATAGGCTGAGGTTACATATTACAATGATGTTTAAGATAATAGAACTGAAATTTGTTACACTCTTACATAATATTTTGATTTCAGTACACTATAAGAAGCAAAATTCGTTAAGCTCAATTAACATTGTAAATTAAATCGAAAATGGTGAACATCAATCGTACTAACATTCACTATGTGCATCGGTGTGGAACCACTAGGAAAACCGTCTTTACTTCTTCCCTTCTGTGCTAACTAGATGACGCCCGCAACTCCGTTGCACCAAAATTCATTTATCGCGCCATACTTTTTTCCGGGACATAAGTATCCTATGTTATTTCCCGGGTCTCAAAGTACAAAAATACTAAACAGCAGTACAACGGTTTGGGCGTAAGGTGGTAACAGACAGAGAAACTTTTGTTTTGACGTGACAACGTCTTATAATTCGATATGGGCTGCGCGCACGAAAAAACATGACGCAATATGCGGCGTTACCTCGCTGATCGCTCTGAAGGCGTTCCAATATAAAGCCTAGTATCCACTTGAGCGGCTCGGCTAAATGAGCCCGCTCATTTGGCCGAGCCGCTTAAGTGGAGACGCCTGAGCACGCTCGAACTCGCACGAATGAGCGGCTCATTCGCCCGAGCATGCTCAAGTGGATCTAGGCTTAAGGCTGTAAAGACGTCATACGCCTAATACTAGTCCAATCCGTTCTGTAGGGTTACCCTGGGACGCAAATCCCTCTGGCGTAATAATCTGGCGTAGTAGTGTCAGCGACAAGACGGAATTTCGTTCCATTGAATTACATATACCAAATGTTGTCGGGTAAGCGATAGCGCGATCTAGAGGCCTAACAGCGACATCTGTTATCAAATCGCGAAACTAAATTTACTTATGTAATATTGGTTTGGATATTAAAACAAACAGAATGAGAGCCCATACATTTTTGTCGCAATTTTTTTTACGCAATCATAAATTAACTAGACTGCCTGTGTTTATTGTGAATGTTTGTGTGTCAGTTAGGTTAGGTTAAAACCACATTTTCAGTACTTATAGACTCTCAAGATAAATAAGATAAACCACCCAACTAATGGCACTTTAGAAGAGTTCATACTACAGAAATGCCTAAAATATCGGCATTCATAGTACTTGTCGGTATTCCTAGGTACTTTTAAACGAAAATCAAGTAAGTTAAGTGCAAATTATAACATTAGGATATTATGCCATAATATTTCCCATCCTACGTAATATTTTGTATTTTTATCAAATTTTTCGTATGTTTCTCTTTTGCCACTGTAATCTCAGATGGAAACCTGCGTCACACTCTACAGCAGGAATTCCGGGTGCGATGTGATTTCACGTTCTTACGCTCTATTGCTTTTCCTCGTCATTTATTATTAAGGGCGTTGGTGTTTCCAATCATAATGGTTTAGACGGATATGAGGCCCACTCAAATATTTATAGAGCTGATCAAATCTCGTATGTATACTGAAAATGTAACGCTTGCAAAATTGCTTTTTTGGTTTTTCGTTCATGGAACTGTAGAGTGTAGCGTCGATGGGTAATTTTAAAGCGTCATTTAAATCGTCTTGATGCGTATTCTTCGCGTTCTTTTGTTTTCCTCTAACATATTCTCCGCGTTCCATTTAGCGTTAAAACGATCAAAACGCTCAAAATAGGAGGCATTTTGAGCGTTTTGATCGTTAAATAGAACGCGGGGATTGTATGAATCAAGTTGGCCGTGGATAACGTGACGCGATCACGGCCATGCTTTTCTTGGTTTTTTATAATATGAGAGAAAGAGATGGCGAATATTTGAAACTTGAACACTTTCAATTTCCTACGAAAGGTCAAACAAAATATGCACATTTGTACAAAATATTTGTTATACAGCTGTTCTTATATACTGTGTCATGTTCAGCCTTTTTAACTTGTAACTCATTTAATATCGAGCCTTACCCTTATTCACTTTCGCATATGATTAAAATACCCTTCAAGTTCCTCATCTATATTCAGCGGCAGACTTCAAACAACACAACTTTACTTTACAAAGTATATTCTTAGAATATGCTATTGTTAGAGTATTTATTGTAACGAAACGCGTAGGATGTTCGCGGGCCGGATGATATAAATACATTCTTTGCGGTTGTTTTCCCTTACCCTTGAAAAGAAAAATATCTTGCTAAATAATCGCAAATATCTTTTCTTATAAGGATTTATATGCGTCCGCCCGAAAGCGCGGTTTGGTGGCTACACCGCGGCTACACAAGCAAGTGTATGTACATTATACAAATGACAGTTCGATGGTGGCCGCGGCACCGCTATTTATATAAAGGCTCCATTCCACCGCGGCGCATGCTGTGCACGGCCACGCGCACGCGTGGACGTGCATGGATTTATTTCTTTGACTTGAGTCAATTCGTGCGTAGCATGTCCGCGGGTTGCAGTGGACACAGTCACTACAACCTCTCTCTTCTCGAAGATAATGGAATCCATTATCAATAGCCAGCTTCTTAGATACTTGGACGGCCAGGGATTACTAAGCGACAAACAATACGGGTTCCGTAAGGGTCGCTCGGCTGGTGATCTCTTGGCGTACCTGACTCATCGTTGGGCTCAGGCAATTGAGTCGAAGGGAGAGGCATTGGCTGTTAGTTTGGACATTGCGAAGGCCTTTGATCGGGTTTGGCATAAAGCGCTGCTATCAAAGCTTCCATCATACGGGCTGCCCGAGAAATTATGTAAGTGGGTCACTGGTTTCTTAGCAGACAGAAGCATAAAGGTCGTAGTTGACGGCAAATGCTCTGAAACTCAGTCTGTTGATGCTGGTGTCCCTCAGGGCCGTGTGCTATCGCCTACTCTATTCTTACTGCATATCAATGACATGTTGCAGACCAGCGGCATTCATTGCTATGCGGATGATAGTACAGGTGATGCTGTATATACCGGCTCCCCCAATATTTCTCGGCAAAATGTCACTGAGAGTCGAAACGAACTTGTGTCTAAGGTGGAGAATTCATTGGAGAAGGTCTCTGAGTGGGGTAGACGTAACTTGGTCCAATTCAACCCCGCCAAGACACAAGTTTGCGCATTCACCACTAAAAAGTCACCAATGGTCGTATATCCTCGTTTCGAGGGCACATCTTTAACCATCTCCCCTAGCATTGAGATGCTTGGCGTCAACATATCGAGCGAAGTCCAGTTCCGATATCATCTAGAGGGTAAGGCCAAATTAGCCTCGAAGAAGCTTGGTGTTCTTAACAGAGCGAGACACTTCAGTCCGGACCAACGCCTACAACTCTACAAGGCGCAGGTTCGGCCTCATATGGAATATTGTTCTCATCTCTGGGCAGGGGCGCCAAAATACCAACTGCTCCCTCTGGATCGTATCCAACGAAGGGCCGCTCGAATTGTTGACTGCCATAGTGTTTCAAACAGCTTGGACCCCTTGGAATTACGCCGAGATGTAGCTTCACTCTGCATCCTCTATCGGTTGTATCACGGGGAGTGCTCTGAGGAATTGTTCGGAATCATACCACCTGCAACTTGTCGCCATCGTCCCACGCGAAAAAGATACCATCCTCATCACCTTGATGAGTGGCAGTCTTCCACAGTGCGTTTTTCGCGTAACTTTCTGCCGCGCACTGTAAAACTCTGGAACGAACTATCACCAGCAGTATTTCCGGACCTATACGACCTGCAAACCTTCAAGAAAAGAGCGTATTCCCTCTTAAAAGGCCGGCAACGCACCTGCAGCTCTTCTGATGTTGCGAGTGTCCATGGGCGACGGTAGTTGCTTACCATCAGGTGACCCGTTTGCTCGTTTGTCTCCTTATTTGTTAAAAAAAATCGGTTGTCTGTAAAGTCGGTTTACTGACGATAATTGAACGTGACAACTACCTTTGTTGAGATATTTTGTAAACTTCATAATATTTTATAAGTAAATTTAGTTCCGCGATTTGATAACAGATGTCGCTGTTAGGCCTCTAGATCGCGCTATCGCTTACCCGACAACATTTGGTATATGTAATTCAATGGAATAAGTTTTCGTCTGTTCGCTGACACTCACTGTTTGTTTTATTTATTATTACGCCAGAGGGATTTGCGTCCCAGGGTAACCCTACAGAACGGATTGGACCTGTATTAGTCGTATGACGTCTTTACAGCCTTAAGCCTAGTATCCACTTGAGCATGCTCGGGCGAATGAGCCGCTCATCCGTGCGAGTTCGAGCGTGCTCAGGCGTCTCCACTTGAGCGGCTCGGCCAAATGAGCGGGCTCATTTGGCCGAGCCGCTCAAGTGGATACTAGGCTTTATATTGGAACGCCTTCAGAGCGATCAGCGAGGTAACGCCGCATATTGCGTCATGTTTTTTTCGTGCGCGCAGCCCATATCAAATTATAAGACGTTGTCACGTCAAAAAAAAAATCACATATTTTCTTACAAAGCGAAGCTTGACGCGCGTGCGTCAAGCTGTGACTGTGTCCACTGCAACCCACGGATACGTTACGCACGAATTGACTGAAGTTAGCGCTCCATTCCACCGCGGCGCATGGAGAGACTACGCACGTGCGTCAAGCTTCGCTTTGTAAGAAAATATATGTGACTATGTCCACTGGAGTCTGAAACCCACGGACACGCTACGCACGAATTGACTCAAGTCAAAGAAATAAATCCGTGCACGTTCACGCGTGTACATGGCCGTGCACAGCGTGCGCCGCGGTGGAATGGAGCCTTAAGGGTCAATTCAGACCGCAACACGACGCGTAGATGCATTTCTAAAGTACTGAATTGACACATTCCAATTGCGTGAGTCGTCTTACAAATCTGTCAAATCCATACAAATTATTATTTAGAAATGCATCTATGCGTCGCTTTGCGGTCTGAATCAACCCTAAGCCGTTACATACATATTTTGCTTGTAATTTCGCGTATAACGAATATATCGTAAACTTAAGGCCGTACGGCATTCTCAACCATTCAACCAGCTTTGGTCTTATGTATTTACTTTTCTCCCAGGTATTCAGCGGTGCTGCTACCTGTTTCTACGCGTTCATCGGCTTCGACATAATAGCGACTACGGGAGAGGAAGCCCACAACCCCAAGAGGTCCATTCCTCTGGCCATCGTGCTCAGCCTGGCCATCATACTGCTGGCCTACGTCAGCAGCTCCATCATGCTCACCTTGATAGGTAATGTGGTAGAACACTGGCTTTTTTAGGGTTGGGTACGCAAAGGGCTAAAACTGGATCCTATTACTATAAGACTTCGTTGTCTGTCCGTCTGTCTCCAGGCTGTATCTGAATAACGGCTATAGCAAGACTTCCGAATTTTCACAGATTATGTATTTCTGTTGCCGCTATAACAACAAATAATATAAGTAACTAAAAAATAAAATAAAATGGATATTTCAAAGGGGCTCCCATACAAAAAAAATCTTTAGAACTGTTTAAATTATGGTCATTTCAAGTTTCTTAACTTTATTTTACATTCAAAATTATTAAAGAAATCCCAATATATTTTAGAACCACTTTAGAACTAACCTCTTAATCGCCTATCTTATATCTTTAAACGAGCAATAATACAAATTACAATAATAAAAAATGATTAACAGTAAAGAAATAATCGGAAGATGGAAGTAAAATATTGCTGCAAGAGAAAACGGAATGGAAATGGTATCTCTGGCCATTCGAGCTAATGAAACTCTTTACGTAGCCAGTAAACATCGGATTGTATTTCAATTCTATTTTCAGTCCACACAATACTTGTGGGGAAAATGAATAATGGTTTTAAACATTACCACTACTACATGTTTTAATAAGTAATTCAAATGTTTAACCATTAATAATGATGAGAATAAAATACATAATTGGAAAAATGTTTGATGTACTTAAGTAAATAAAAATTAATAAAAATTGTGTTAGTCTTGCTTTAGCAAGTTTTAACTCGAGAATGACTGAACCGATTTCCAAATTTTAGTATTGAAATATTCGTGGAAGTTCAGGGAAGGTTTATTTTAGGAGAAAAGAGCTGATATATTGTATTGAGTTTACTGGTTCATCTAGTCTAGTCATTCAATAATATTTCTGAAAGAACTTTTAAGTTATGGAATGATACTTCGGTCATATTTTTCAGTGAGATGGATTATAAAGCGCGATAACTGTACATTTTTCCGGGATAAAAAGTATCCTTTGTCCTTTTCCGGGACTCAAAGTATCTCCATTCCCAGCAGAATCGGTTCAGGGGTTTGGCCGTGAAGAGGTGACAGACAGACACACTTTCCCATTTATAATATTAGTATGGATGGCGTTAGACGCACGAGAATAACGAGAAAAAGCTTGCTATGGTCCTCCGACTTGTCTAGTTATTTTCTACTGATAAGGTACTAATTTCCTTCATGATATTGTATAGTCTACATTTATGGCTGGTTTACACGTAATAATTTGATAAGTACTTAACTAAATTTTTAATTATTAATTGCATGTAAACACAAAATTAAGTAGTTCAAATTTAATTAAGTATGAATGAATGAATGAATAAACGTTTATTCTGCCACCATAATGTTACACGTGTAACATAATAATATACAGAACTGGTATCAACAAGAACAAAATTAAAAATTAACCTATTCTACTGCTAATTTATACATAAAAACTAAAAGAGGTAAACATAAAAGAAAAAAAACAATGTATTGATAGTATTATTATAGCACGGCAGTGTAACACCCCAGTCTGCAGAAACGGAGACCACTCAGGTTAAGACGACCGAACAGTCGTCCCTGATCTGTAAGTCATAATTTAAAATTTAGTTGACTATAACTGCACAGCAGTTTTACAATTCTAAGTACTAACAATTTCGTCGTAACATCCACACGTCGCCCTGAAAAAGTTTTAGAATATTCAGTTATTAGTTTAAAAGTGTGCCAACTTTTTCCAAACTTTGAAATAATTTTTCTGGTACCTTGCTATTGAAACTAGAGCTAATCCTGGAACTGAGGTCTGAAACTTACTCAGGTACAAGACTTCCATACTAATATAAACGGGAAAGTGTGTCTGACTGTTACGTCTTCTCGCCAAAACCGATTATGCTGGATAATATATTCAGATACTTCGTGTCCCAGGAAAGGACCTACGATAGTTTTGATTCCGAAAAAAATGTACGGCTTTACGTTTACCCGCGCGCGAATACTAATTCTGGTGCAACAGATGCGCCAAAATTAATTTATCGTTTATTAGTTGCGGGCGTCATATTATAGGAATAGTGATTGCGGCCTGCGGGTGTCGTATTAATTATTATGTGATTGGTGGTTTTGTTAATGAGGTTTATCTAATAAAGCATGCCCCGGAATATAATTAAATTGCACGATTTTCATCACCAGCTATCACGTTCCCTCACACAATTCCCTCGCAATATCGATGCTGCATTTACGGGGTACACAAATTATTGTTTAAACTGTATTATAATATATTAGGCGTTCGTTTGTTATGGAGGCGTGGTAGTTTATAGACCATGGTACATTATAACTGTATGAGAAAAAATGCAGAAATGGTCGATTCTTCTAGCTGCTTTGCGCGGCCCGATTGTGATAAAACTAAAACTAAAGGAGAATGTTAGTTTTTGGTAATAGTAGATCCACTTTTCTATAAATCTAAATTTTGTGATACTGCGTTGTCTATGTTAGGTACATAATGGGCTGAATCGAAGAAAATATAAGTTGGATATATTCAAAATGTATTATTCAACAAAACTCTGACATTTGCATTTCAATGCATGCAATATTGTATAGGAAATCGAATACACCACAAATTGTTGCTATTCACATAAAATATTTGGGAACGAAACTATTGTTAGTTTGTAAAACGTGTGTTTAAACATCCCTCGTATCCAAGCAAATAAAAACTTATACTGAGAAGGAATTTTAGTATTACTTGCCGTATTCGTATGTCAATGAATAAGTTTTCTAACTGCCCTTACATCTCCTGCAAACTCACCGGTTACCAGGGCCTGACCGTGAGCTTACGGGGCCCTGGGCTGAAACTACTTAGGGCTACAACATTTTAACTGTCAGTTCGTAGTACCAACACCTAAATTGTATAGTAAACCTTGATCGTAGTATTATCAGGGATACCAACAAAAAATTAATAAAATTATAAATTCTTTCGCATTATCGTCTATTTTTGACTTGACTTAGCTGGGCGGCGGAGGCCCTTGAACTCATGGGGCCCTGGGCTTGAGCCCAAATAGCCATATAGTGGATCCGGCCCTGCCGGTTACCAATTTTTTGTTCGAGGCGGCCCATTCATGTCGAAGTCAGGCTCTCTCAATAATACAAATAATTTAATATTAAATTCTTGCGAAAATATGTGGATGAGTCAGGATGTCCTCGGGGACGGAGTCCCAAGAAATGCTAGTTTAATACTAAGTAAAAAATATATTATTCGAACGCAAAATATTACGTGACGCCTCGTCATAATTAAAACTTAACTCAATTTAGGGCCCTTTTCCTGTAACGCGTGACATCACCCGCATGCGGACCCAGGGCCCTGATTCACCCGACTCGGATTCGGAAACTTCATCACGCGACATCCAATAAACGCTCGCCGCGCTAGGCGTTGACCAATGATCACACGGTAAAGTTTTCGAATCCGTGTCGACTGTCGAACGGGAATCATGAATCGCCCCACTGATCCGCGCGAATACAAAAAAGGAAAAGGGCCTCTAATGAAGTTGTCATTAAATTTCTGTATAATTTCATTATTATTTGTTCCAGTGCCGTACGACGAAATCGACACGGAGTCGGCTCTCGTCCAGATGTTCGCGCACGTGAACGCGCCGACGTGCAAGTACATCGTTGCGCTGGGCGCGATATCCGGACTCACTGTCTCCATGTTCGGCTCCATGTTCCCCCTCCCGCGGGTACTGTACGCCATGGCACAGGACGGACTGATATTCACGTGAGTATTACCTACAAGATTTTGTAGGGCTTAGATGGGGCTATTGAACACCAAGACGTGAAGCTGATTTGAAGACATGAGTGGAAGAACACAATAAGTAACATTTTATAACATACGAACAATTACAAATTTTTCCCTTATAATTTGAACAAACCTTGTAATTTTTAATTCATCCCCCAGCTAATATATTTGGCTACACATAAAACCCACAGTCTTTTTATTTCAAATAATTTTTCCGGTCTTAGAGCCTCAATTTCTGCAATTTTATCACTGTTACTTATTTGGTTCTTCCACTCACTCACGCGTCTTGATTTGTTAAGTTGGCGACACCAAACTAAGCTCCAATACATTTTGGTCTACGTTGGCTAGACCAATGTCGGCAGAAAAAGAAACAAAAAAGTTCATAAAGTGTTAACCATTTCGGGTCGCGTGCAGCGAAGATCGGAAAGCAACTTTTAGTGTAAACCAAGTTAATATACTTTTACCTAGCGGTATATTAACTTTATGGTGTAAACTGATTGAGTCAATGATATTCTATGTTACTAACAATGAGTTTCTAAAATACTAGAGTGGCAACGTCTTACAAACGATTCTCAGAAATGCGTAACCACTTGATAGCCCAAAAGACAATGTCACTTCATAATGTTATTATGTCATTATGTATGGCAGATATGCCTGCAGGCATCTTCAAAGTGGTGACGCGTTGCTGTCGTAAACTGCCAATCTAGTTACGTTAGTAACATACAATATCATTGGTTACTAACGTAACTAGATTGGCAGTTTACGGCAGCAACGCGTTGCCACTTTGAAGATGCCTGCAACTTGCAAGCTTAATATTATCTGACTTACATAATGACATAACATTATGAATTGATAATATTATCTTTTGAACAGCTATCAAGTGGTTACGCATTTCTGAGAATCGTTTGTAAGACGTTGCTACTCTAGTATTTTTGAAACTCATTGTGGATTGTGGTCTTTATTGATTGAGGTCCTTTCTTGCAATATTTAATTTTTTTAAAAGGCATCCAATAATAGTAGACCTATATTATTATACATAATAATATAATATTGTAAAGTGGTCTTCATAAAGAAACTTCTGAACAACTATTTTAAAGTTATTCCTTTCTCAGATATCAGATAACACTTATAGATCTAAGTATTTTACTTATTACTCTTGGATAATTACAATCTTATCTGCCGGTTCCCGAGACCAACTTTGATCAACTCTCGTCTCGGTTTCAAGAAGTTAAAAAGTAATGATAAAACAACTTTTCCCAATGAAACTACTTTTACTTTGATGTATATCAAAACTCAGGAGAATAAAACATTAAAGAGCATTACTGTAATCTAGAATTTAATGAGCTTTTTACAACTTTGAACTTTTTCTTGGAGCACTTGCATTCCAATAATAGGACTTTCTGTTACTACTATGAACTCTTAAAGTGTCAATATATTTTGGGTGTGTGAGAAATTTTTTTAAATTGTAAAAGTTTTGACACAAAATCAAACTTTTAGTTCTTCGTTCCAATCCAATCTCTAAAACCAATTTACACCGAAGGCTATTTAGTGTGTATTTAGCTAATCAATCAGTAAATTAATTAATCAGTCACGCCATATATCATTGTGTAATTAAATCATAATATATTAAATCTATCATTGATATGCGAAACAATAACAGATCATAACCAATTATATCTATTGTATTAAGCTATTGTTCTAGCTTACTCTATCTCAGTTAAAGTCACCAATCAGCACTTAACTGATTTAAACGTACAAGGATACAAGATACTCACATATAATCTACTTCTTGATGTGTAAAAAGTGAACAGTTAAATTGGTAGTACTTTATATATTAAATATAATAAAGTTATACTATTATATTCTTATATATAAAATTCTCGTGTCACAAATCACAATGTTAGTCAGCGAACTCCTCCGAAACGGCTTTACGGATTTTTACCAAATTTTGTATGCATATTCAGTAGGTCGGAGAATCGGCTACTGGGTAATTTATATATTGATAAGTGCATTTGTTGAATAAATAATAGTAAATTATTACAACCTGAGACTGACGGCGACCATTGTTTGTGCGACGTAAGCGATGGACGTTGCCATGGCGACATACATATTTAGTCACTTCAATATAATAATATGGGCGAAATACTTTATATTTTGGCGAAGCAACGTTTGCCGGAACAGCTAGTATCATATAAAGTGCTACTTCCAGAGTCGAAAACTGCATGATCTTTCTTCGTCGACTTATGTTCTACTAGCTGTTGCCCGCGACTCCGTCCGCGTGGACTTCAGCTTATAGCGCGCGGTAGTTCCCGTCATAGAGTAATTTATATTATAGTAGGTAGTTCCCGTTAAACGATGTATATTGGCTACATTACTGCAAATTGCAAAATTTGCACGACAGAGGTGCTTCCGCGTTACGCTTACTTCAAACTTCAATGTTTACACCTTACAGACAGACAGACACATCACACATAAAACGCCCCTATTATTGCGTAGGGGTTTAAAAACTGGGAAGTGGGGTCGAAGTCGAACATCAATGATCAACTCTTATTATTACTTAAAAAAAAGCAAAAGGAATCTTCATCCTTACCACCTCAAGCCGGGTCCAGACTAGTGTAACGTGTAATGTAACATTACGTGCAGTGGCGTGCAGAGCAATATGACACAGGGTATGCGGGGCCCAGCGGAGTAGTTGGATGGCCTATATTATATGGTCGAAAAAAAAAATTTTAGTAGCGCAATGTAGCCAGCGACAGCAATATTGCCAGCGCCATCTATCGAGAACATCGAGAGATGGCGAGATTTCGGCCACCTCAAATATCTTATGCAAGTGAGTGATACTTATAGAACACGTCCCTCGCAAGATATCCGATGTGGCCGTTAAAAAGGCCGATTTTCATGTGATTCGCAAAATATATAAATAAACTTAATAATAAAACTATGGGTTCGTAAAAAACAAACTACTCATTCATTTATAGATTAAATCTATGTGCCTATCCTTTTTTAAATATAATTTTAGGATATCGTCATAGAAAGTTGGATTGCGTTTTAATTCTATCATTAATGCCTTTTCTATAGAAATCATGGAAAGATCTGTGAGTCGTAGATTTTGTGTGTTTCTCAAATATGTGTGGATACGTTTTAAACTCGAAAATGAACGCTCTGCCGATGCGCTGCTTGCTGGGATAGTCACAATGAATTTCGCTAATCGTAACACTTCAGAAAAAACTTTATTCAAATTGTCATTATACTAATTTTGAATAATACTAAATACACAACTATTTGCAAATTGAGGTGATCTATAAATACAGCGCAATTCATTTTTCTATTTATCAAAATTAAAATTTGCCTGATATTTACTAGTGAATTCTCTGATTTCATTTTCAGGGAAACATTCACTATATTTTCTAAAATTCTCCTTTCCTGTTTGATTCAGACGAGCGTAATTTTGTGAGTCATGATTTGTATGAAAAGATATTTACGCGACCGAAATTCTGTGACTCACAACTCACAAATTACGTTCGTTTGGCTTCACCCTTATTGCCTCTAGTAATAAGGTCGATAATTACACTGCACCCAACATTTGTACACAGGCAACTGGGTCAGATATCGGAAACCGCTGGCACGCCGGCAGTGGCGACTTTTTTCGGCGGAGTCACCGCTTCCTTCGTGTCCCTGGTCATACAACTCGAGGTGCTGGTGGAAATGATGAGCATTGGTAAGTACATTTAAACTTTATAGTATTAGCTCTCTATTTTTATATTAATTGGCATCTGTCAAGAGCCCAAAATGGGCGTATTACTCTAAAACTATTCAAAAGTAGCTATTTCTACTTTGACCACCGATTTAGTATTTTGTTTCAAATATAAAACTATGTGCGCCACTAATAGCTTATTTATTAAAAATTCTAATTATATAAAAAATATATGTAGCTTTCGTGGTAATTTCTTTAGATAATATACCTATTCAGTTTAATGAGAGTAATTGGAAATTGAAAAATTTTCGAAAACGGAAAATGGTTTGACAATTCGTGACAGATGAATGGATAGAGTAATTTTGTCCATAAAGTTAGTGACAGTAAAACAATTGCACTATTGGCCTGTATTCACTTTGATTAGTCATAAGTGCAGGTGATTATTGCAGGTGATTAGTAATCAGGAGAAAGGGCCTGTATTCACTTTGATTAGTGCGAGTGCAGGTGTGTGATTAGGAGAAAATAGAGGACTTGAACTAACCAGTCGCTGTTCACACTTACTTTCTCCTGATTAGTAATCCACCTGCAATAATCACCTGCACTTATCACTAATCAAATATGAATTCAGGCCAAAAGTGTGTGGTCAGCGACTGATTAGTGCAAGTCCTTTAATTTCTTCTAATCACTAATCACCTGCACTAATCAATGTGAATATAGGCCCTATACTCTGTTTCGATTCATTTGAATACTATACAAATAATATAGGGAGTGCCTCCGCTGCCGGCGCCGGCTCCCAAAAATATCAGTGATGGGAACCGGCGGTAAGTATACAACAACGGCTGCCGGCGCTGGCACTCAAAATGGGAACCGGTGAAAATGCGTAAAACGCATTTCGTTCCAGTGCCGATACACAAATTTCAAAAAGAACTAATTATAATCTCAAATATTCGACTTCTTAACCGACTTCCAAAGGTGAAGGTTATATGTTCGGCTGTGGATATTTTAGTTTTTTGTGATGCATTTTCATCTCTTAGCTTATCCATTACCTTAGCTACCTTTTTTCAGCTACCAAAAAGTAAGATTTTGCACCACAGTTTTAAACCCCGTGGTATACTTCCGAAGGTAATGAACAGAACTTCAGACTCCATATACATGTTAGAGTTTTGGCGTTGTTTAAAGAAGCAAAGGTACTTATATTATGCTACTATTCAGTATGCAGATCACATTTATCATCATCATCATCACCACCATTCAAATATGCATCCATGCATTATGACCTTATTATATTTTGTACTTTTCATAGTCCTTTAGCTCAAGACTGATGTTTGTGATCATTATTCTGTCATATTTTGACAAGCGATGTTTGCCGAATAGGCACCGGCAGCCTATTCGGCAAACATCGCGCGACTTCGGCAAACTTCGGAAAACGGCGCCGGCAGCCATTTCAGTAACCGGCGCCGGCAGCCATAACGGCAACCGGCGCCGGCAGCCATTTCGGCAACCGGCGCCGGCAGCGGAGGCACTCCCAATAATATAATATTATGTAAATTATTCTCAAATCAATCTCAAAGCTAATGCTACTTTTTTGTTATATCGCGTACCTAGTAATAATTAATGTATTTGTTTGTACTGAATTAAAATTAATCGGATCGGAGCATACAGGCGCTAAAAACTGCAGACATAATAAGAACAATAATATGAGAAAAGCTCATCTTAGGTAAAGAGTTTAACTAATAACTTAAAAGCACTCCTTTTTTTTGGTTTTCTCCTGTCGTATTTCATTTTACAGTAGGAACCTGCTGTAGCAAAAAAAATTCTAATTCCCCTTTTCTTTATGAGTGTTTTTATTTTATTAATTATATAAGTACGCTGTAGTAATAAAATGAAGGTTTTAATTATGAAAGCAGTTGCTTTGAAGTGCTTTCGTGATAATAGTTATTTTGTAACTTACAGTCGTTATGTGCGCGACCATGAATCTTCCGAGATGTTACGTTGGATGATAACGACTTTACAAATTAAATTAATTTACGTACGCTCCTTTGTATGAATGTGTTGAGCTTATATTGCATAGCTTTCATCGCGGGCTTTGAGGGCGTTGAATAAATCAAGAAATTCCGTAACGAAAATAAACCTAATATCGCCCACCCCGACAGGCACAGCGGTGCGGCGTTGAAAGCCGTGCATCGTCTCGTCGTTTCAGTTCGTCAGACTTCGGCACGGTATTTGTCAGCGTGCGACTTATTCTATATTCTATACATATAACAAAACAAAGTCGCTTTTTTCCCTCATGTCCCTTTGTTCCCTTTAATCTTTAAAACTACGCAACGGATTTTGATGATTCTTTCAGTGTTAGATAGCCCATTTATCGAGGAAGGCTAAAGGCTATATTTTATCATGCTAAGGCTAAGACTAATAGGAGCAAAGAAATAGAGGAAAATGCGGAAAAAACGGGGGAAATTATTTGAAAGGGCTTAGGGCCCCCGCGCATTAGGCGGCCAGGTCGTGCGGCCAGGTCGCTGCGACCACCCCGCGCACTTTGCGGCCACGTCTGCGACCACACTCGTATGAGTAGTGATTTGACGAGTAAACTTTGATAATTATTTTGTTTACTGTATACAAAAAAAGTGTGGCCGCGGCGACCATTGCGCGCACACTGAGTAATTTCATACAAATACCCGTATCTCGTTGGCCGCGGCGGCTAAGTGGCCGCGTGTGTGTCGCGATGTTTTTCGTTGGCCGCGCGACCAGAGCGTGACAGCTGGCCGCTGGTCGCGTAATGCGCGCACCGCAGCTACATATATCGTAGAAGAATTAGTTGGCCGCAGCGACCTGGCCGCGCCACCTGGCCGCCTAGTGCGCGGGGGGTCTTATAGCTCGCGAACTACTGGAGCAATTTTTATGTTATTTGGCACAGATAAGAAGTAGACCACGTGAAGAATCATGGGCTATCGATTTTAATCATTTTTTCAGTGGCTATATATTTCATACCCGTGTGACGCCGGGGCGGGTCGTTAGTAATTGCATAAATTGATATAAAATGCTATTACCTTTTACCATGGCAGTCCCCGTTTGTCAGACTTATTTTTTAAACAATATATTTTTATTTGACTAGCTTCGGCATAAAATACCCATCTTTTAATCACGATGATCAGAATTTTATTTCGTCTGAAATTGGGCCTTACAGTTCTAAAGCTTGCTTCGCGTTCGAACTTCGAAGCTACTTTCGAAGCATTGGATTACAACCCGTGTACGTTATCGATAATAGGCGAAATTCAATTTTATTACTCTCAGAGTGAATTGAAATGAATTTTATACATTTTCATAATTAATTGTAAGACGTTCAGTTCAAAATGCAACCCTCTGATTTCCCTTCATCGCATTGATTTTAGACTTCTACAACTACCTTCTACCACTATTTACCAGACTCCTTTCATAGTTATATTATAGCAGGTATATACCTAGTATGTTTATCGCAGCGTGTCTCTCTCGTTCGTTCACTAAACCATATACTTAAATGCTCACTGTTTATTCTATACAAAAGTATTGCTTTTATAGTGACACCATTCTTCACATCAAAGCTAGTATAAGGTTTTAATGTTTTATGAAGTTCAAATTACAATGCCTTGTTTAACGTTACCGTTCCATTTGATTAAACCATTATATAAGCTATTAAATGCTCCGTGTTGTATGGTGTTGTGAAGATTTCTTTCTATTAAGAAGTATATTTAGAATCAGTACTACTGATATGTTGATTTTGATTTGTACCTTACCACCCACTACTGAGTCAGTAGTAAGTAGGTGGTAGGGTATAAAATATTTTATTATTACAAGGTAGAGCTTGTCTAATTTGAAATGACGCGCCCCACCACTTCACTAGTTGATATAAATGAAAAATTTTGTACTGTGAATACGAGGGAGGACGCATAATTTTAAGTGTGTCTAAACACACTAGGCCGAAGTTACGCGGCGTAAATTCCGCATGATTACGTTCGCAATGTCAAACGCATACAAAATACGGACGGAATGCGACGGAATAGTGTGTCATCGGTAATTTAAAATACATTGCAGGCGGAATCATGCGGAATTTACGTCGCGTAACTTCGGCCTAGTGTGCTTAGACACTAAGACAAGCCCTACTGCCTTCGTCTTCTTCTGCGTAGGCTGATTTCGAGTTGCTTATAGTATTAGGCTGGCGTAGAAAATAACTAATATAATAAAAAATAATTATCATATTGGCAACGCACGCCAGAGTAGCTCACAGATGGTAAACTTTTCCTACTTACTTGATATTCTGGTTAATTCACAAAATATCTTTATATTTAAGAGCTTATATTGTTTAATTCTGATGTATAAACTATATTAATATAAAGTTTCATTAAAATCCATTTAGTACTTTTTACGTGAAAGACTAATAAAATACATATAGCTAGCATATAGCACTTAAAATGACCAGTACCCCAGACTCTGTCGAACAAAAGAAGAATCTTACCACTTCATGAAACTTTTTAGGGTCAATTCAGACCGCAACGCGACGAGGAGAGGCGCGGCGCGGCATAAATTTGTATGGATTTAACAGATTTCAATTGCGTGAAATATCTTGCGAATCTGTCAAATCCATATAAATTTATAAATGCATCTACGCGTCGCGTTGCGGTCTGAATCAACCCTTAGGGTCAATTCACACCGCAACGCGACACGTAGATGCATTTCTAAATTTATACTGAATTGACAGATTTCGTGAGCGTGAGACGTCTTGCAAATCTGTGAAATCCATACTACGCGTCGCGTTTCTGAATTTATATTTAAATAGTTACAGTTTAATTTAAAAAACCACGTATCTCGCGTGAATGTTTGGCACATACCAATTAGTTCAACCGTAAAACAAACATGATGTCGATTAAAATACTGCCCCCAGCGTATAACAGTCAAATACAGATCAGTTTATTATTAAAAAAATATTTATTATCATGAAGCTAGTTAAAATAAGCAGACGAGACCTTAAAATTGAGTATGATAGTGTGACTTTAAGTAGGTACACCTAGGTGTTTGTTACAAATGTTAAAACGTATACTGCAAAAAAACGTGCAGGATTGTTTCGTGTAAACCTACTCTATGAGATTGAAGCGACATTCGAGGTATGAGAATCGGCCCCCTAGGAGGTTCGTAGTTGATCAGTTGAATTTAACATGTATGGACTTTGATGCTAAATAAATATGAAATCCACCCGAAATTTATTAGCATAATATTAATTGATGATAAATTCGAGCTGACATTATCCGGAATTAAGTATAGTCGAACTGATCTATGAGATTTATCATTTATGACATTGTTGTTTGTATAATCTACGTAGCTTGGAAAACTATGAATTAACATTAACCTTTGATCCAAAAATTACTTTAACTTCAAATTTTCAATTCGAAGCGTCTATAAATCTGGATAGATAAAGTCTGGACTCTGTAAGGGCCTAACTAAAGTTTCCGTAAGGATGGATAGTGTTAGGCTCGAATTATATGCATCCGCGCAAACGAGCGATTTGGCCGCTACACCGCAATATCACAAACAATTATTATTATTGTATATATGTAACTATTTAGTTATTATATCGCGGTGTAGCGGGACGCATATAAACCGAACCTTAGTTTAACTTTATCTATTATTTTAATCATACAACAAAACATACAACCACAAACTTTTTGAGTCTAATTTGTAGATATTATTATAATTATAATAATAGGCACCTACTGGTAAAGTTATGAAATGCAATAAGAGTTTCAAAGTGGCGACATTCTGTAATTAAAACTCGTAATAGGAAATGCCTCATTAACATTTTAATTACTGAAGAATATTTACGGATGACATAGTCTGTTTTCAGTAAGTAATTTACTTTCGAAATATTCAGTAATAGATATTACTTAATGCTGCGACTTTAATAAAATATATTTTCTTTGAAAAAGCATTAATATTTCATTACGTTTATAATAATTCGAATCTGTATCTTCACGCTTTAACTCATTTAGATGTATTTTGCTATGTAGAGTTCGTGCATTTTCTCTCGTAAAGGTACTGTTCCCATGCGATAAATGAATTTCAGGCAGTTTTTTTGTCATGCGTAATATTATCGCACGCGCGCGGATCTGATCCGCATGAAATTTACCCGCATCCTGACATTTCATAAATGATTTTCCTGTCATGCGGGCAAAGTTATGACACCAGATCCGCGCGCGGGCGAAAGCACGAAAAGCGCCCTTCGGCGCTGTTTCGCGCTACATTTTCAATCAACATTTTGTACACATAAGGGAATTTTCGTACTTTTTGTAATTACTGCTACAATTTTGCTCGCTCCGACATCCAATTTCTGTAAACGAAGTAGAGACTGTAGTCGTTGCAGAATTATTTAATTAAACTTAGTATTGCACGAATAGGTACTCTTTTAGAATGCACGGACAAAGGGATGTTTGCTAAAGATCTGGACGGTTTGAGAATGCGACTGCATATAAATTTGTTGTAATGTCTGTTTGTACAACGACTAAAACGACCCTTGATACCGCCCGCTACTTGTTTGTTTATTTTCACACATAAACGTTACAAAAATCTTCTTAATATTAAATTTTCAGTAACATTTTTCCTGGTCAGAGCTTTACGCGTGAGCCTCTAGAGTCTAGACTGATTATGATTAAATTTTATAGTTATGGAGTACACAATAGAGATTGAAATAATATGCTACTTTTTGGCATAATGATCTTGAGGTGATGATTTTGGATCTTGTACAGTATAAAAGAGCAAATAATTGATAAAGTGCCATTAACATGAGTGTTATTCTCAGTTGTTATTCTCAGAACAGTTTTCACCGTTGCGTAGCGTTACCGCTAAAATTACGAATAATAAATACCAAACCTATGTAGGTATACATATAGCGAGCTTTAAAGACAATTTAATTTAAGGAGAATCATGCGGGTGTATTTATTATTTTAACCAACTTACAATACAGTCCGTAATTATTTTTGCCATACGAGCTCACAAAGAGATGTTTTGAACGTTTCGCAAACCTTTATTTTCAATTCACGTTTGTTCTTTGGCTGAGTCTTTTTATGTTTTCTTTCCAGTACTCACTTTGAGCTCTTTTATGTTATTTGAAATTCTTCAATATTCTGAAAGCAATTTATAAAAACTAACTTGAGTTTACACGAAAAACAATGCGCTTTTCATAATACAAAGCGCATAATAAAACCGGCCAAGTGCGAGTTTGACTCGCCCATGAAGGGTTCCACAGCTGCAATAAGATTTATTCTTATGAAATTAAAAGGTTTTTGATTTATTTTTATATTTCAGTTGATTTCATGAATGTTAAATTAAGGTTTACCATTTATGACGTGTAAAAAAACTACTTGCTAGATCTCGTTCAAACCAATTTTGCTGGTAGTTTTTATAGTAATGTACATCATATATTTGTTTTACTTATCATGAAGACTTACTTTAGAAGTTAGAGGGGGGGGGGGGCACACATTTTACCACTTTGGAAGAGTCTCTCTCGCAAACTTTTCAGGTTAGAAAAAAATGATATTAGAAACCTCAATATGATTTTTGAAGACCTATCCATAGATACCCCACACGCATAGGTTAAAAAGGTTTTGCTCTATATCCATAATGGTAACACTAAGGTTTTTAAAAATTTCAGAAAACGCTCAATTGTATGTTAACTTTAATAATTAATAATAAAAATTAAATAAACTTATTATTTAAGGGGGGCTCCCATACAAATTTACGGTACGGAACCCTATGTACGCCAGTCCGACTCGCACTTGGCCGGTTTCATAATTTTTCCTTTCATTGTTAATAAAGACCTATCCGGGTATCAAATTTCAAGGTTCTAAGTCTGCTAGAAGTACCTTAGAATTTTGATGATCTGTCAGTTAATGAGTGACAAAATGACTAAACTTTGACCGTCCGTAACTACTAAACTGTTTATCAAAATTTCATGTAATTTGGAGGTTAAGCTATTTTTAATATTTGCTCCTAGTGACCGAAATTTTAAATCCCTAGCTTTGTTAACATTGAAGATAAAGGGGGTGTGAAATAGCCACGAACCGCTACGAGAAAAGTATGGTACGGCCGTGCCTTTGCTAAAAAGCTTGGCTGGGGCACTGCCGTGCCCCCAGATTGGCTTACTTATTAATTATTTCCTAAAATTAATCCCTAAAATGTCACTGGAGAATATCAATTTCAGGTCCATGCTCCCGTCAATGTCACGCAAGTATAATTTTGAATGTCCCTATTACGGGGGACTTTTTTGTCGTGAAGTCCCCCTAATTAGTTCCTAATTCTGGGGACGCCACGACTGAAAAAGAGCGTGTGTAACTATGTATAGATGTCATGTCTAAAGTGAAACTTCTGTCCAAAATTGTAACGACGTGCCGTCGTGATGCAGTATTATTATTGCGACCCTTTTTTTGACGAAACATTGAAAACTCTCAACGTGTATAACTAAGTTTCACGTCAAAATCCTTAGTCTGTGTACACTGCACAAGCTGTAATTACAAACATTTGTGTAAGGGTATGAATTGTGTTGTGGAAGTGCCAGCGGAGTGTCACAACTTTCCCGGCGCTGGCGGCTGTTGGAACAACTTTTACTCTGCCTGGATTATCTTTTGTGATTGATTTACGGCTTTATACTTTATATTCTTGTTGTTTTCTATAATATCTTCTTGTCAGATAAAACACAATGATGAGAATATTGTGTGAAAGTTTGCCTCGTGTAACGAATCATGTATCTTAAAAAAAGTCGGGTTGCACTCCGGGAGTGCCGGCAGAAGTGAAAACTTGATTATTAACGTTGTGCATTATTTTTTTAATCCATTTTTTATGAAAATCGATTAAAAAAAATAATAAAAAAAAAACGATCGTTTTAATTAATTAATCGAAACCCTTACAATCAATTAAAAAATATCGACAATCGAAAAAAAAAGCTGCTGTCAGACAGACTGTCAGACACTTCTCGCGACAGTTGTCTTGCAGGTGGAAACACGGCCTTAATCAGCGCGTCTGCTAAAGAACTCATTTCCCCGACTGTACATTTCTGCTAAACAACTCATTTCCCCGACTGTACATTTCTGCTGAAGAACTCATTTCCCGGACTGTACATTTCTGCTAAGCACAATTTTCCCTGACTGTACATTTCTGCTAAACAACTCATTTCCCCGACTGTACATTTCTGCTTAGCACAATTTTCCCCGACTGTACATTTCTGCTAAACAACTCATTTCCCCGACTGTACATTTCTGCTTAGCACAATTTTCCCCGACTGTACATTTCTGCTAAACAACTCATTTCCCCGACTGTACATTTCTGCTAAACAACTCATTTCCCGGACTGTACATTTCTGCTGAACAACTCATTTCCCGAACTGTACATTTCTGCTTAGCACAATTTTCCCCGACTGTACATTTCTGCTAAACAACTCATTTCCCCGAAGCTGTACATTTCTGCTAAACAACTCATGTCCCCGAAGCTGTACATTTCTGCTAAACAACTCATTTCCCCGACTGTACATTTCTGCTTAGCACAATTTTCCCCGACTGTATATTTCTGCTAAACAACTCATTTCCCCGACTGTACATTTCTGCTTAGCACAATTTTCCCCGGCTGTACATTTCTGCTAAACAACTCATTTCCCCGACTGTACATTTCGTTCGAGTTCGAGTTCGACACAAAACACTACTCTCCAACCGTCTTACGCGTTTTCTATGGTTTCTCGATCAACACGTAAATCTGACGTGAGTTTCACAGTTTTTACCCATCCCACAAAAGTGCTCAACGCCGCTAAAGAAGTTTTCACTTCAAAAAATGGTTAATATTCCATGGAAAAAATGCTTTTAAAATTATCATTTCGGCTTTTATTCTGTTAAACATAATATTATAGCTGCAACAATGTGGGATGGCTTTTACAACGAAGAGTAGTATAATACTTGTTATTTATCTATTATCATTTCACGTTAATATTCATATTATATCACTTCACGTTAAGCATCGACAAAATATATATATTTCAATATTAAAAGCTTTTATGTAACTTGCTCTATGTGTCTGTATGTTACGTAAAAAATAAAAATAATAAAGTCTGTCTATAATAAAAATGACATTGCGATGCGAATTCGCAAGAATTCGCAGTTGTGTATGGGCCCTTAGTTCGAGCGGAATCTTTGAACTCAATTTTGAAGTAGGTATTTAATAACATAATTACAAAAAAATTGATCAAATATGAAGCCACATGCTTCTCTCGCGCTGCAATTTATCGGCTCTTAACCATTTCAAAGCAATATCATGAAGTATCAACAGGAGCTAGCTCGAGGCTCGTCAGGAGGTCGATTGTGCTCACATTAAGCGGGGTGTCTAACGAGCGATGTAAGCGATACATGAGCGGAAGCGGCCCTGCTAATTGGTACGCTCACACTAGCCACAATACATTATGCAGTAGTGCAACTTAAAGATTACTAGCTTTAGTTTAATGAAGATTTTTACATAAACTATCTAATGTTTTCTGTCAAAAGCTGGGAACAAATTATCGGACGAACGTCCGCGGACGTTTTCATCGGATGCGGCTTTCTATCTGATTAATACAAAATACACTAAACTGTGCACATTGTCTGACATAAGTCGCGGGGGCGACCCTGAGCGATCGGGCGTCCGAACAGAATCTGGCTGGCCGGATGCTTTAGCATCCGCGGACGTCTGCTATTGACATATTATACCTTTGGCGTCCGCGGATGAACCGTGCACATTGTTAAGCCGCATCCATCAGCCGCGACTTATGGATGCGTCCTTTAATTATTTGTTTCTAGCTAAATGCTGTATTAAATTAGAGTTAAGTAATGATTAAAAATCTCTGACTTAAGCCGTGTTCTTGGAAAAAAAATCGTGCAAGCAATTTTTACTCGGATGCTAAATGATCTTTATAGTTATCTGAAAATACGTTCAAGTTATCGTGCATCCGATTAGGAAAGTCTAGTGGGGAGTTGATCTACTTTAAATTATGTTATACTGCGCTCTAGCTGAACTATGCTAATGCAAGACTGTAACTTTATTGATCTCTCATAGTTGATAAACTTTGCTTTTACCAGTACGTAAACCCTAGTCACTAGTGTAGGTATTGGACATGCTATCTCGTCGGGGTCATTCTTTCAGATCGGTGTGCCTCAGGGCTCTATACTTGGTCCTTTTTTGTTTTTAGTTTATATTAATGATCTTCCTTATGTAATTGACGAATGTGATGAGTTGATGACATTGTATTGTTTGCAGATGATACCTCACTGATTTATAAAGTAGATCGGAAAGATAGTCAGCTTCTGCATGTTAACAACACACTGAAAAAAAAATGGCTAAGTGGTTTAAAACAAACAATCTTGTTCTTAATGCGAAAAAAAAAATAACTGTGTTAGATTCTCTGTACCTAACGTTAAAACAATCGAATCCGAAATCATAATAGAGAGCGAAAAAATTAATTTGACTAAATCAACTTCTTTTTTGGGCATTCGATTGGACTTGAAATTCCAATGTAATAGTCACATTGAACACCTTTCGTCTAAACTTAGTGCTGCTGTTTATGCTGTAAGGAAAATACGTCAACTAACCGATATGGATACAGCAAGGCTTGTTTACTTTGCATATTTCCACAGTTTAATGTCTTATGGGCTTTTATTATAGGGATCAGCAGCCGACTTGGACACTGGACTGTATTTTTATTTTGCAAAAACGTGCAGTACGTGCTATATATCAAATGAAATGTCGAGATTCACTTAAAGAAAAATTTAAATAAATTAAAATTATCACTTTGCCCTCGTTATATATACAGTGTGTAACAAAAATAAGTGATAATACTTTAGGGTGTGTACGTGTTCCTTGTAGAGAGTCCACTGTGAAAGTAGCAGCTCTGAAAGACGAAAATTTTTTTTCACTTTTATATGGGCAAGGGCCCGAGCGTCATGAGTTTCCCCATACAAAAGTGAAAAGAAAATTTGGTCTTTCAGCGCTGCTACTTTCACAGTGAACTCTCCACAAGGTGAGGTATACTTTGTTACACCCTGTATATGAAATAATTATGTACACTCGAAAGAATATATAGACCTTTTTAAACAAAAATGTGATTACCATAATAGAAACACTAGAAATAAAAATAAACTGCATGTTCCTAAATTTCGCTTAACCTCGTAACAACTGTATAAGATTTTATAATAAAATACCACATGAAATAGTTTGCTTGCCAGAAACAAAATTTGAAAAAATTGTAAAAAGAGTGCTAGTCGGAAAAGCATATTATAAGGTTGATCATTACAATGACAAAAATTTTAATTGGGTGTAAATCTCTATTATATTTCCCTGAATTCTGCTCATCGCTCCTCATACATTGGTGATTTTATATATTTTATGTTAAGTAATGTTTTCATTTTTTAATATATATATTATTAATTATTATGTTGTCCTGATATTATGAAATCTGTTAATGTAATTGTGTTTTTGAATCTATATTGTAATTATCTTTGACATCAAAAAGTGTTTTTGTAAACCTATTTTGAATAAATTATTTTGAAGTTTGAAGACTAGAGTACAGCGCAGCCATCGACACACGTTATTTGGGTTCTACAAATTAACATGCAAAAACCCTAGACAAAGGTTTCCATTGCCCCCCTATTAGGCTGTGTTTCCACTGAAGCGGAGCGGAGCTTAGCGGTGCCCGAATTAACCAATCGTGCTATTCTAGAGGAATGACAGCGAAGCGGAGCGAAGCGGAGCGAAGATTTCGAGCATAGTGATTGGTCAATTCGGCACCGCTAAGCTCCGCTCCGCTTCAGTGGAAACGCACCCTTAATATAATATTTATTTTACACACTGATCAGAAGTTATTCATGTTGATATCTTTGCGTTGTAAAAGTTACTTAGCAGACAAAGACAGCCATATTGATAAGCGCAAGCCCAGAGTCTGGAGAAATATTATTAAGGAGGTAAATCTTAAGCAACTTCTGACATGATCTTTAATTGTATGAAGAGTTTGACATAAGATTCATGCATTTTCTGACAAATATTAGGTTTAGCTTGAGTATTCCGGTCCTAGGTAATGTTTTGATAGTGTGACGATTTTGATTACAATCTCCTGTGTTATCGAGTATCTAAGTGGTGTTTTTCCATCAGTACTTACCCTGTTTACCTAAACACGCCATTTAATTACTCCCTGACCTTGTCGTGTGACACTTTGTCTCCATCACAGTGACACCTGACACATCGACATAAGCGGCGTCACAAGTCACCTTTTTTGTTTAAGCCGTCAGTCCACCGCAGCGCACGGAGTGACTGCGCACGTGCGTCAAGCTTCGTTTTGCAAGAAAATATATGTGACCGTGTCCACTGCAACCCAACAATGGATACGCTATGCACGAATTGACGTAGTCAAAGTAAAAACGTGCGCCGCGTGGCCGTGCAAAGCGTGCGCTGCGGTGGAATGACGGCTTTACAATGTCTAAACTGGTTTACTATGGTCAAACTCCATATTAAAAACACGTCATAAGCTAGAAATGTTTTTCTTCCTGAGCTCTAATAATTACAGCTGTTACCTTTTCAGTTTTCACCGAGTCGAAAAGAACTAGCTAATAAGTTCTATCGTTTCCGTACGATAAACCTGCGCGAATGAAGTTGCGGGAACAAGTAGGTATCGTTTAAAATTTAAAGTAGGAATTTTGGAACGCTGGGAAGAACGTGCAACGAATTTAATGGCTCAACATAAATATAAGTCCCTAAAGAGGCATGAAAAAGTCATAACTTGCGTTGAGTTTCATCAAATATGGACACATAACTGTACCATTGCTGGAAAATGCACGTACCTGTAGATTCAAAATTAGAGTAGGAAATTTTCCCTGAAATAAGGCGATCAGCTGCTTAATTTCCGACTCGAGAAAATGTTAATTCAATATTGGGATTACTAAGCTTATAATTTTACGTGAACTTTAGAGATCATAAATATTCGATAGAATTTCAAAAGCAAACTAGAACCGGGCCGGAATCTGTTTAATCCGTCCGCGCTAACGCCTAATTCGAAAGGCTCTAATTATTCAACCTTAGCGTGAGCTTACACAGTAAATTACAAAAATCGATCCGACTATGTACTTAGTATGACTCGTACTCGATATGATGGAATTACTTTTATCAACATGGAACTGGGGTAACGTTCTACTATTAGAACAATTGAAAGTCGTATCACGAAAAATTGTTACTAAAGTAGTAACATACTAATGTTTCGAAAATGAATACTTTGGAGAAGAACGATATAAAATATAAAATTTAAATTTTAAAACGTCGCGGCGTATCGTTGGTAACCAGAGAAATTGTGGCACCTAGAAATAATAATTCAAATTCTTTATTATTGAGTATAATAATTATAATTTGAATTATTATTTATCAATAACACACAAAGTAGACAGTGTTCATCGCGCAAGTAATACGCGCTTTCCTGCATAAAGTCTTCGACCTCATAATTATTATGATACTAGCGGCCTAGCGTATAACATATAATTATAGCCACTGAAAAAATGATTAAAATCGATAGCCCATGATCCTTCACGTGGTATACTTCTTATCTGTGCCAAATAACATAAAAATTGCTCCAGTAGTTCGCGAGATAAGCCCTTTCAAATAATTTCCCCCCGTTTTTTCCACATTCTCCTTAGATAATAGACTTAGCGTGATAGAATAGAGCCTTCCTCAATAAATGGGCTATCTAACACTGAAAGAATTTTTCAAATCGGACCAGTAGTTCCTGAGATTAGCGCGTTCAAGTTAGCCCTTTCAAATAAATTTCCCCGTTTTTTCCACATTTTCCTCTATTTCTTCGCTCTTATTAGTCTTAGTGTGATAAAATATAGCCTATAACCTTCCTCGATAAATGGGCTATCTAACACTGAAAGAGTCATCAAAATCCGTTTCGTAGTTTTAAAGATTAAAGGGAACAAAGGGACATGAGGGAAAAAAAGCGACTTTGTTTTATAATAAGTATAGATTATGCTGCGTTCAGGAAGTCGCGATAATTACAATATCGATCAATTAAACTACAAAGTCATCAAATAGAAACATAAAACCGTCATTAACCTAGTAACTAAAGTGGAAGAATAAAACCAATTTTATATCTCTTCCTTAACTGTTACTGTTGAAGTTTAACGATAAATTGAACTGAACTCGGTTAACTCAAATTAGGTTTAAAATGCCGATACTAGCGACTGTTTAAACATTTAACTATTCAATTAGCACGAATTACTGTATCGCCTCTCGCAACCGTTTATATTGACGTGTTGTAATTAATTAATGCTAAAGTTAGTTATAATTATCACGCAGCATGGTATTTGTGCAAAATTGTGTTATTAATTATACTATATATTCAATACTAACACACCGTAAAAGTAATTTACCGCAAGACATTTTGTTTCCTTCCAGCTTCCATGAAAAATACATAGAACAAAAAAGTACATATAAGTATATTTTTAACGACTATAATATTCAAAACGCACGTGAGCTCCGAGGAATCATAATAACTATGTCAAACCCGGCCGACAGATCGAATCACAAATAATTGAATTGACATGATCTGACCAAATGACGTTGGTCTGTCAACTGCCCTTTTTTTTTTTTTTGACGCAGTGCAATGCTGTGACGCATTCGACGCAGGGGATGGGGGCTTCCGCTGCGGATATGTGGGGCTCGCCGCGGCGAAGATGGTAGGTGCCGCGGCCCTACCCACTAAAACACTGCGATGTTCCCTCGACACGCTGGACCGAGTGCGACCGGTAACTGCGACATGGCGTCCGGGACTCGGCCGGTGGTCTGTCAACTGCCTAGGAATCAATTACCTCGATGGTACATAGTCGCTTCTCTACAGGAACCCTCCTGGCCTACACCCTGGTGTCGACGTGTGTGTTGGTCCTCCGCTACCAGCCTCACTCCACCAACCTGATCGAGCTGCTGCCGCACAGCCTGCGCACCCCCCTCGACCCACATCCCACCACGGACACTGTATTCGCCGTGAGTATACTAAGAGTAGTAGCATAATCATATATTTGCCGCACTCAGAGTGGAACGTTAATTACTTAAATGTTGTTAATTCAAAATTTTGACATAAGCCCCATACGGCGGTATGAGAGTTTCAAAATATCAGTCTAAGCGATTCTTAAGAGACTTTGAAAGCTAGCTATTTGATCATTCAGCATCACTTGCAGGATCTTTATAATCATGAAATCATTATATTAGGCTTTTTTAGCGAGAATCTGTATTATTAAGGATTTTTCTTATTTATTTTCGCGGTGCACCACGTATCTTTAAAAAACCATAATAAGATATCCATATAGGAATAGATAGGATCAACTTCATTATAATAAAATCGCTCTAAAATCGTACAGAAAAAGTCCTTAAAGTCCGTAAAGTCCTTTTTAAATCACTATTTCTGATTCGAGCAGGTAAATTATTTGTTTACTTGTTAAGACTGAAGATAAATTCAACGAGCTAAAGACTAACTAAAGACTAACTAAAGACTAACTAAAGCTCTAAAAGGCTCTATCTAATGTTACTTAAGCAACTTAACACTCAAACCCCAAAACAGTTCTTTTAGATTAACTCGATACCGAATTGTAATTATCTATCGCTTACTGTGTAGCCGGCTGATGTCTCGAATTATATTATTACTGGTAGCTAAGTATATCTTAGAACTTTTAACACTCTTTCTATTGTGGTAGCGATCTGCTGAGTAGTAAAAATATGATATTATCTGCTAAAATCAATTAACGCGCGCGGAGTATGTCATTATATTGTGATCTAGCTACTGCTGCAGCTGTTGTAAAGTATTTTATCCTACTCGAATACAAATTATAACAATTGTTTATTTCCAAAAAATATTTTACCAAAAACATAATGTTATACTTTAATATTATAATTGAGAGTAGCTTAGTGTTAGCTCCCTTAGTACCTATACAACATTGTATATCGAAACTTGTACTTGTCTTGACAACCTTAATTACAATGAGACATAGTGGCTCTCTGTGTGAATGGGATATTTGAAAGTGCTTATTCAACTGGAAAACTCAATAAGAAACGTGTTTCGTGTTGGAACTGAAATTTTGCTTGATTTAATCCTATTTTGAGGATACATAATAAAAATGCTATTTTGATTAATTTTGTATTACAATTTTACAAGTGATCAACGTTTTACAAGGGGACATGCGAAAAAAAAGAGTGGACAAACAAGATGTCGGCTACAACCATAGATTATAGAATAAACTATCGTCTACCACGTCTGCCAAAGACAAAAAAAAACTAAATTAACATTAAAGATTTAAGGCGCTGCAACAAATCGAGTAAATAACAACATTGTATCGTACAATGTGAAAAGCACTTGTATACTATCATGTAAGGCTATGTCAAATGTACACTATGCAGGCTTTGCTGTAAATGTGTAATTTTGCTGCAGCAAGCAACCTCGACAAAACCGAAACTGTGTGCACTCGCTTTAATTATACAGAACATTCCTGGGGCCTTCTGGCATTTCCTTTACAAATGAACTTGATCACTATTTATGTAAACGTAAAGATTATTTTTCATATGCGCGTTTATCCAAAATTAATCCTGCTAGAACTTGTGATATTAAGGTCCCGATATTGACGACAGGTAAAGCCCAACTACATTCCCAACATATTTTTCATTATTTTGGGTGGGTTCAACATTTTATATCTTTATATAACATATACACACTGGTATATATTACAAGATGTAATATATACACCAGTGTATTGATGTTGGTTATAAAATTGCATTGTAGTGTAAGGATCGGTATAAAACAACTTAATAACGATACCAAGAAATAGTACCGCGCTTGTTTTTCCCTCACAAATATTATTGGACTTCCCGAAAAATACACAAACATTTTTTCAGTGCATGTTACAAAAGCATTGTTTTAAAATAAACTACAGTTTGTTTGTCTACCAAATGGTGCGTACGAAAACTGTTTGCGAACATAATTTAATATTTTTCCAAACAATGCCGTGTGGGAGAGCAATTTTTATCCGTAATGAAATATGTATGGCTCTGATCGGGTTTGCGAGATATTTGGTTACCGAAACAAAAGTGTTGCGCCTTTCTTTGCCTAATCTTACGTATCGGAATTATTTAAATCCATACTTTGTGTTGGGGAAACAACAAGAGTACTATATTTAATTCCGTAGTTTTTGGGATTCAAACTGTGAATTCTTCTACCTAATAAATTTGTTGATAGAGAGAAAGTGGTGACACAACCGTTTTTATATTATTAACATCGGATATGCCATAAATATATCATATTATGCAGTCATAATAATTGTTGCAAAGTCACGTCATCGTTTCTAAAATCGTATGACTCGAACGACCACACTCAGAGGCATATTTTAGTGATAAGTTTACTGTAATTTAATTAATAGTAGGACAAAAATATATTGAACTTGTGATATTAATGTTTATTAAATTAATTTTAAATTATAATTAAGTCTATCTGGGTGCATCAAACGCCCATAATATGATTTCGTAGCGCGTAGACCTACGCTCGTAGCACTTTACACGTAGCTTGCTACGAGAAAGCTACGACGCTTTGTTTCAAGTTTGAAATGTGATTAAAAAAGTTTCTTACGGCCCGGCTGTACCCAACTAACAAAAATTGCTCTTGTTGTGGCTTATATAGCCAAAAATAATATTCTTATAGGAGTCGTATTATCGCTAATAAGGGTGCATTTGGGCACAATTTATATGGATAATAACCTTATACCCTCCTTATAGTTGCTTTATTGTCCGCTTTTTTTCCTTATACGTATTATATAATGACCAAGAACAAGGTACTTCAACTAATAAGAAACATATAGAAAGCGTTAATACGGGCGATCACCCTTATACGTGTTATATTATTGTCCAATACAAAGGAGTTAAACTCCGTTTGCCCTTTTTGCCGTCATAAGTGATTTACATTTTCGCAACAGCTTGGAGAAGAAATAGTAACGTCAGCCATTTTACTGTCAAGTAAACGATAAGTCATAATTTTATGTTTAGTTTATTTACCTGATTTAGTGCTCGTTCACAGTGAAAAGTGTATGGGAATTAAAATGCATGATAAAATGTGATACGCTGTGTGTTTTGGTATCAACTCGCCCTTGAATTTAAGCTGTTTTTGTGCTAAAAACGTCATTAATTATTTAGTCAAGTTATATATAGTGCTTTTAAAAGAACAACAGGATTCACACATCGTCTATAAGGAGTCTATGTGAGTAAAGACTTTATAACGGCATCAATTGTTTCTTATGATATCGCCATTTTAGTTAGGGTTCCTTTCACACTAACAAAATCGCACCTAGCTAGTGTTATTCCCGTATAGTATATATTAAAATGTTTTTTTTTTTCCACTGTAGTTGGGTTGGCCGAAAGAGACCTCTTTATAAGGATACTTTAGCTCACTTTTGCGCACTAATTTTAAGTTTGAAATATTATTAAAAGTACGTGATTATCATATTTAGTCACAATAGATCCTCATGGGTCGCAGTGACGTCAGGGCTATGGCGACCTGCCTTCTTTGAAAAAAAAACGTGATTATCAAATTAATTGTTTTATTTTTTACTTTTCTTCTTTAACCATCGCTCCTTTTCAACTTCTTCCACAGTTTTGAATCCCTTTTTAGGGTTCCGTGCCCAAAGGGTAAAACGGGATCCTATTACTAAGACTTCGTTATCTGTCCGCCTGTCTGTCTCCAGGCTGTATTTCAAGAACCGCAAGAGCTACAATTTTGAAATTTGTCGGGGTTGTATGCATTTATTGCCACTATAACAATAAATACATTAAACAAAATAAAATTAATACATATGATATCTAAGGGGGCTCCTATACAGCAAACATGTTTTTTTTCGGTTTTATTGCTTGTCAATAATGGTAACAGGTAGGCACCTGAAATTTACACAAAGGCCTAAATACTTCAAAAAAATTTTGGCCTTGTTTTGTTCTATAAAAGTACGGAACCCTTCGTGCACAGGTCCGACTCGCACTTGGCCGATCATTCCGCTCCGCAAGAAATTCACACAATGTGTTGTACGTTTAAAATGGCGAATTTAGTTATGTAAAGCATTTTAATGTAACCTTAAAAAGAATAATATCTTTATAATCACTGTTTAAGGGAATGTGGATTGCTTTCATCCTTGTTAAGGTCATATAAAATGTTAGCATTCGTTTCTTGGATAGATGTCTTATTAAATGCCCCTATAAGTTAAAAGCATTATTAGTTACCTTGTGCATTACTTTGATAAGAATTATTGACCATATTGATAGCTTTTATATGTCTTTGAATATTATAAGGCTAAAAAGCAATGTAAATAGCCACTATAAGATGAACTTATTTCGAAGCTTTATAATTTTGCCGTATAAATTAGAGTTATTAACGTTTACCCAACCAAATTATAAGAATAAAGGTAATATTAGCCAAATCTCCTAATAGTGTGCCATTATAAGTAACATTGGCATAATGAATGCTCTTTTATAACAAGTATAAGAGTTTAGACCTTATTGAGTTAATTTTATAAGGTTAGTTTGTTTGTTGGGTAGTCTGTACCCAGTGACATTTATTTATTGATTAACTTTGATTTAATAAAGATTTTGACATTAACTCCATATAATATTATCTATTTATTATTTATTTACTTAAAAACAACATTAGCTAGTAAAGGATGCTATAATATGTCAATTAAAATATATAATAATTTACCTAATGACATAAAAGAATATGGACCACTATCTATTTTTAAGAAAAAACTATTTAATTGGCTGGTAGAGAAGTGTTTTTATTCCCTAAATGAATTCATTATATAATTTTTGACTGACATATTATTTGTAAATTTAATTAATATTCTATTGACATTTTTTTTATCTTAATTCTTACTTGACATCAAATCTGAATTAATTATATAATTATTATTGACTGACATAATATTATTTGTAAATTTAATTAATATTCTATTGACATTTTTTTTTTCATCTTAATTCTTACTTGACATCAAAACTGTGTATTTAATATTGACTTATAACTAATTGATCCTTTATAAATTATAATAAATTGTAATGACTATTCTAATTGTAACATGACATGTTCACATCGCAGACCAATTAAAATATTAGCAATAAATTTAGTATTATAAGAATGGCATAGTATAATAGGTATATAATTTATGAAAAATGAGTAGATAACTTATGTTAATCCATCAATGGTTTTTGTTGTAGTGGTCAGGATAACAAATGTAGTTTTTGTAGATAACCTGAAGTCATGGTGCAACAAGTTAATTTTTTTTAGACTCTATCTAATCCCACATCCTCCAGCTTCTTACTTCGACAATTGGGTGCTAAAACAAAAAGTAAAAATTAGAATAAGACTTTTGTATGACCCGCCATTATAAAGAAGGCTTTTATAATATGTTTATAATATTATGTACTTACCGTATGTGTGTGCACCTCAGGAGTCAGGATAGCGAAGTATTGCTGGATTTGGTCGACATAACTAGTAACACATCATAATATTTACACTGTGATAATATAATAAAGACTGCTGCTGTCTGTAATAATTATTCCTGGATGTTAAACGCCACGTGGCCAGTAGATGATACTGCAGATTTAAAAACCTCAAGTCATAGCTATGGAGGGTAGATGTGTCATGGCGAACAAATTAAATTATTTGACAATTAGTTTTTTTTTTCTGTTTTTGATTGACATTGATATTATAGTCGTTATAGTTTTTTTTTCTCTGGATAGTAAAGGCAATTTTTTTTCTATTGTTATTAATATAATTAATGTGTGGCTATCTTTTAATTATGACAAATATAGAATTTATAAGTATTAAATTTTGCATGCTTCCAAAGCAGAATGTTTGATACTGTATAATATAACTTACTTTAAGATCTTTGTAACAACATTCTTTGCAAATAAATGATTATTATTATTATTATTATTTGTTAGTAATCATTAAAAGTCTTCGTGCGGCCTTTAATCACATCGAATTGAAAGGTATAAAATAATAATATTAGAGAAAAATTAAAGTACGATCTATTAGCAATGAACAAGTAAGGAAAGCGTCCACTCTGGCATGAATGTGCTAGGTCCGGAACGTACGTGCCTGGAATACTTAACACGCTTTATCCTGGCTAAGTGCATCGAGGGATCGCGGTAATTGAACCCCCATATTTGTAGACTTAGAGCACCCGCAGACTACAGACTTTTAGTCGGCCGATAGTTTGACCAAATTGGGGTTTCAGTACATTATTATCGGCCGATACAAATCGTTTAGTGTCCGCACTTCATACGAAGACCACACGGCAAAAACAAGTAGTGTCTAAAAAGTACAATTAAGAGAAAAAACAGTTTTTAAAGTTTGAAAGTCTATATTTCTTTCATTTTAGGCTCTTTTAAATGAAATATTGAAACAATTTATTACTATGTTACCATATGCTTTGCCTGTACTTCCAAAACTTGATTTGTTTAAAAAAGTTTTAAGGGTTCAGAATCTGAAATTAGTGACTGCACTGTATAGTAGAAACCAATATCTATGCCATTGACATTCCTGGTTTTTGCATTGCATCGACATTCACTATTTACAGCTCAATTATAAAAGTAATATTAGAATATTTAACATTTCTATGTTACTTTTATAATACATAATAATAAAAATCTTATATATAAAATTCTCGTATCACAATGTTAGTCCCCGTACTCCTCCGAAACGGCTTTACTGATTTTTACCAAAATTTATATGCATATTCAGTAGGTCTGAGAATTGGCTACAGGGTACTTTTTATATTGATAGTTGCATTTGTTAAATAAATAGTAGTAAAGTATTACAAGTCGAGCGGCGACCATTGTTTGTGCGACGGGATAGCGATGGACGTTGCCATGGTAACATACTTATTTAGTCACTTCAAGAAAATAATGAAAATAATATGGGCGAAATACTTTATAAGGCAAAACTACGTTTGCCGGGACAGTAATATTATAATATTAAACATAAAACATATACATTTAGCCAAAATATTTTTAATATTTTGGCTTTAATTTCTTTAAAACAAACAAGTTTCAAATGACAACGACGGTTTTTAACGTTTGACGCGCGGACATAACCGTTTCTTGCCATGCACAAACAAATACAAATTGAACTTTATCAGTTGACTGCGATGATTTTATCTAATTCTGATTTTTGTAATAGAATGTTTCCCTAAAAAGCTAACCTAGATGGCATGAAAAAGTCAGTTTCACAAAAAAGGTGACATTCCTTATTTTTCCCGTGTGATCTTCTTTATTTATTACATCTTCGTACTGATTAAGCTTTCGATCAAACTATCGGCCCACTAAAAGTCTGCAGTCTGCGGGGGCTCTAACAACATTACTTCGTGGAGTAGCGCGGTTTTATAAAACTGATGAAATTTTGTCTTTATATTTACATTATTTTATTTAAATGAAACTACATAATAACCAGGTTTTAACCATAGCAAGTTTAGGTGTTAATTCATTTTATATAGGCGTCAGATGTTGGACAGTGAACCAGTAGTATACAGTGGCCCACCATTCATATTTTACGAATGGGACGTTGAAAATTCGTGCCATAAACGCGAATAAACTTGTTTCTCGACTCAATTTGTTTTGTTTTGCATACGAAAAACTTGAAAATTACCTAGGTACAATTTTGATTTCTAGTGCATTTTAGTTATTGTTTTTCATTACCTACATATTACACGCATAAAGACTGACTATTGACGCATCTTTTGTGTATACTAATAATTATTATAAGCGTTTACCTCATTAACATATTGAAACTTAAAAGAAAATAAATCATAGTCGTGCACAGTGGCTCAAAATAGGGCGGTACACAGTGAACTGTGTAAGTGTGTACCGCCCTATTTTGAGCCACTAAAAATGATTTAATTATAATAAAAACATTCTAAGCACAGCATTTATATTTGTTTTATGTTATTGTTAAATGGTTATTTTAAATTATTAAAATAATTTTAATGTTGTTTAATTTTTACGCAAATAAAACATTTATTTCCATATATATAACTGATGTTTTAATTAGTAATAATTTTACTTAACAAATTATATCACTAATAATTTTATTAAACAAATTATATCACCTCCAAATTAATAAAATTTAGGTGTTGGTTCACTGTAGGCTAACCCCCTGGTTCAGTGTCTACATATGGTAGTACACAGTGAACCATTTCCCGACTTTAAAAAAAACAGTAACTGTTAAATTTGCAATAGACTTAAAGCTGAAATTTTAATGCAAATTCAAAGTTTAATAAACAACAAATAATACACATCAAAAACATCACGATTATAATCACTCTCGGTGAAGTTATGAGCTTTCAAACTTTTTCTGGGCCACTGTTCGACAGATCCCTAATCAGATTTTTTGAAGTTCCCAATGCTGAATACACATGAATTTTCGGTCATAGCTAGAAGTATGCACAAAGTCTAAGGCAGTTGATTGAATTCACCACAATATTCAACTTACCTATGGAATGAAATATGGTTAAAGTAATCAAACCTGCCTGTAATGTCTCGTGCTCATGGTTTGTGGGGGGGCACACGATCGTTGCAGCCAGAGTCTTGTACGAGAGCGGATGTGTGCGTAGTCCTGCCAGTATCGTGTGTTGCCGAGCCTGTGTAGTTATTGGGAGATAAGTAAATAAGCTAGTACTTTACACTGCCTATGTTCGTCTGTACATATACTGTACAGCACGCGGTAGTATACCAGACGATCCGTCTACTCGACTTCCGGTCTCGCTCCATAAAAAACCAGATTAGAAAAATTTATTCGTTTTATTTTACACTGCTAAATAACTATTGTTGAGTTTTCAGATGAAATATTGCTGATTTACATTCCTTATAGTCACTATTGGCTGTATAAGCTGACGCCTGCAACTCCGTTGCGCCAAAATGCGTTTATTGCGCAGGAACCGTACATTTTTCCGGGATATAAAGTATCCTATGTCTTTCCCCGGGACTCAAAGGATCTCCGTACCAACTTTCAGCAGAATCGTTTCTGTGGGTTGGGCGTGAAGAGGTAACAGACAGACAGATACACTTTCGCATTTATAATACATTTATACTGCAAACCATTTGTATATAAATATGCTATGATATAGTATACAGTTGTTGTTATTAATAGCTCATCCGACTTAAAATAATAATATGGATACCCTCCTCTCTGAATGTCAAATGTCTCAGCATGCGTAACACGTAGACTATAAGCTGCTTTAAGCTTAGTATGTCAAATGTCTTTGTGGTCGTATATCAAAGTGTGAAAGAAACTAAATTATATTTATGTACATTTCTACCAAAGCATGTAATATGCGGTTGTGGTGCTATTTACAACAGCCTTTCCTTAATAATGTGTGAAGTTAAGCCCTCAGCTCACACTTGGCCCCTTTGTTTTATTCGTAAGTGTTAAAATTCAGGCTCAAAGCTTCACATGATGTACTTATAAGTGAGAAACTTTTCATGGTGCTGAGTGGATAATAAACGTCTAAGTATCGCGTAACCATATTTCCATTTCGCACTTAAATAGTGTGCGGCTTTTTAAAACGCTAAAAGTAAGCTGCTTGCGTATTTACAGTATAAAATTTCCTATTTATATCAAACTAGCGACCCGCCCCGGCGTCGCACGCGTATAAAATATATAGCTACTGAAAAAATGATTAATATGATCAAAATCTAAAATAAAATCTATAGCCTTCCTCAATAAATGGGCTATCTAACACTGAAAGAATTTTTCAAATCGGACCAGTCGTTCCTGAGATTAGCGCGTTCAAGTTAGCCCTTTCAAATAATTTTCCCCGTTTTTTCCACATTTTCCTCTATTTCTTCGCTCCCATTAGTCTAAGCGGGATAAAATATAGCCTATTGTCTTCCTCGATAAATGGGCTATCTAACACTGAAAGAATCATCAAAATCCGTTGCGTAGTTTTAAAGATTAAAGGGAACAAAGGGACATGAGGAAAAAAAAGCGACTTTGTTTTATAATATGTATCGATATAGATATATATGTCAAATTAAACCAGATCGATGTATTGTTGAGCATCAGAACCAGTGCTAACACCCGGTGACTACAGCTATGAAACCACTACTCAATTGAAGTCATGAGTGGATGAACCGGGTAACAACTTAACCACAGTAGTAATTTGTGACTGCCCTCGAGTAGGCTTTAATGTATGGTACTATCAGAAAAGTTAATTCATATGCAGATGGCGGGTCTACGTAATTTGGTCGCGTTATGTCAAACCCAGCCGACAGCTGATCGCGATTAACCACATACATAAAAAATTGCGATTAACATTAAATTGGCATATTCTGAAGGTACAATTCCGTGCATCGCGATCGATCGCGGTCGCGCACGACCTACGACTGTCGTCGGCCGCTCGCGACCATAGTCAGCGTATGAAATTGTATGGCACCGCTTCCGAGGCCCGCGACTGACGCGCGCGGCCTACGACTGTCGTAAGCCGCGCGCGACCGTGCCATATAACTTTGACACGGTCGCGCGAGGCCTACGACTGTCGTCGGACGCGCGCGTCTGTCGTAGGCCCCGCGCGACCGTGTCAAAGTTATATGGCACGGTCGCGCGCGGCTTACGACAGTCGTAGGCCGCGCGCGTCAGTCGCGGGCCCCGGAAGCGGTGCCATACATTTTCATACGCTGACTATGGTCGCGAGCGGCCGACGACAGTCGTAGGTCGTGCGCGACCGCGATCGATCGCGATGCACGGAATTGTACCTTTAACAAATGACGGAGGTCCGTCAACTGCCTATGAATCAAATTTTTCTATTGTAAAGCTTACAGTAGTTAAGTAAAGCTTACTCGAGAGCAGTCACAAATGACTGCAGTATATTTCTGGGCGCGTCTGCAATCTGCATGTAATTACATATTGTTAAAATATGTAGTAAAGAATTTAGTTATGATGATATTTAGCTAATTTGTTTACCGGCACCTAAACTACTATGGCGTATTAGTGTTTACCATTTATATTATATGAGTTTAAACTTTAGGGCGAAACGCAAAATGCATTAAATATAGATGAACCTCATGGTTTAAACCTTTGCGCAATCGTTAGTGATTCTTCAAATAATTTGCAACTGAACTCTTATTGTCTACTTTTATTCCTTCATCAGCTTAATACATTTTCCATGCATAATAATTATAAAAGTTACTTTAGTTTTTTCGTTCGATTCCTCGAAGACCGACACGGGAAATCTTTAGTGAAATTTTAAAACTCCCAGACCTTTCTAGAAACTGTGGAGGTCCGCTGAAAACAGGGAGCGACTGTAATTTGACAAGTAACATCTGACGCGGGTTTAAGAAGAGAATTGAATTATAAAAAATATATTTTTATAAAACCTCAATTGTTTATGTAACTCGCGTAAAAAAACACTATGATAAAACATGTATTACAGCGTAGCGCCATATTCCTGATGCGTGGGTGTAACTTCCAAGAATAGAAAAACATTATTAACCCATCAAGCCCCATAAGCTCACCGGTGAGAGAGACACAATAGAATAACAATAGATTTCCAAGAATCCACGATCGAAGGATTAATTTATGCAACGCCTGTTTTCACCAACCCTATAACGAGCTATATATAGAAAACGAGCTTATAAATATATTTTTACAATTAGCATACCAATTACTGTGTCAGAATTAACTACATAAAGAATTTAATTACTATACAATAACCTCCACAAATCTGTTAAATTTCGCAATCTGCCTCTAACTATAAGAGTTTAACATGCCCGTCCCGCACACAACCAACAAGCCAACAACTATTTATGGTGGCATCTCAACTGGCATATTTCGCCCGGCTTGCGAATACTCGATAACTTTGGCATACAACGGGAAGTTTCTAACAGGGTGGGGTATCTAAGGTTTAGCTTTAGAGCATAATAGTCTTTGTTGACAACATGACAAGAGTTAATATGCTGTAACCACTCATTTTTCGATGGATCGTTTCGATCAGTTGCGACTGAAGTGGTATGAACAAAATTTAAAAAAGGGAGCGTGATAATAATAATAATAATAAATTTATTTCTCCCAAAAATTACATACGCAAGTCCAAGCTCAAGTCGAAACAACATTCGATGTGCGAGAATCGGGACCCTCATTGTTGATTGAATTGTGATTGGATTCCCGTTTCCCAGGTCTTCTTTAATGCTTTTACCTGACGGCTTTTGGTGATACTCATTAACAAGGTTAATGTTACAGAAACAATTTATTAACACAGACGTGACGTGAGCTCATGAGGAAAATATATTCGAAACACATGGCGTTTGCAATATACCTAATATAAATATTATATAATATAAGGGTAACTCAGTAATAATTATTATAAATGTGTATATATCTATCGGGAAATTATATTTATATGCACTAGGATATATTGTGGATTCATTACTGCAATGTTTTCACGCTAGAGGCGTAGACCAATACAGATGGCGAATAAAAAGTTTTGTTCGACGTTTGACAACGCTTCTGTAAATATTCTGTTTGACAACGTTTCTGTAAATATTCTGTTTGACTGTAAATATTTGTGTGCAACATATCGACTTTTGGTTGGATTGTTTACTGCATGTGATATTAGCGTTCCGACCTTTGCGTAATTCCCTATTGCATGAATCTGTATAGGCCCACTAATTAGTGGATCTACATAATTTGATTGGGTTGACTTACAACGTTGCTTAAGATCTGTCGGGTAGAGACCTGACACAATCTGATGAAATTGTGAAGGTTCACAAACCTACAATACAAGTACTACTATATTATAAAAGAGGAAGCTGCAGTTTTTTTCTCTAGTTCTTCGAAAAACAATGATAGCAGTGAAGGTCTCGCAATAAATTTTCAGTGTTAACGAGAAACGTGCCCAAGCCGAAACGATTTAAGCCGCATTTACCACAAACCTGTACTTATGAGCTAAAAACTGAATGTTGCTTGACGCTTTATCTTAAACACATTATAGTGAACATAATGATTTCTTAAGTTTTCGCGAGTATCACTCATGATATTATAAGTTTAAACACTTACGGATTTTGTCGCGGAGCACTTTTATTAATCCCGACGTTTCGGCTGCTTTACAGCTGCCGTGGTCACGGGCGGACTGAGGTGACAGGTGTCCAATTTCTTGAAGTTATTCAACTACCCTACGATTCATCAATTTTTGTTTGCGTTCCGATCTACGCAGAACGAACTCACAGTGTCTTGAAGCCGAGGTGTCATAGATTTGTGCTTTAGTTTGTTTATCACTGGATCCCAACTAGATGGCAGCACCCGACCATCTTCACGGTTAAAATTAGGGTGTTTTTTAATTTCTATGGCCTCGCGTATCATTCTTGGGCGGTATCGTGCTTCTTTTGCCAGTACTTGTGGCTTATCAAATCTTATGTAATGGCGAGGCTGATCCAGTGTGTGTTCACAAATTGCGGACTTGGTGTTCCTACGGTGTTTGACATTTGCAATGTGTTCCTTGATCCGGTTTTTGATGGACCTTTTGGTTTGCCCTATATAAGAGAGGCCACAATCACAGTCGAGTTTGTAGATTCCTGCATCTTGAAGGGGTAAGTTGCATTTCACTGATGGTAAACATTGGCTGATCTTTTTGGGCGGCTTAAAGTATGTTTTTATTGAAGCTTTCCTTAGAATGTAGCTCACTTTATCAGTGACTCCCTTTATAAATGGTAACACTGCAGGTAATCTTTTAGGTAAAATTTGTCACTGCTCGTGAAGTCGTAAGGTGCGGTTTGTTTGGTATCGGAACACGGAAATGAGTCAAAAGTGGCATAAAATGATAATTACTTCGAAGCAATACTTTTTGTTAAATATCTTACGATGCGAAATAACAAATATCTCTTCCTTATGGATACTAATGCCTCTATATCCAAAAATACGCAAGTAAAAAGCAACTCTACATCCTTTATATATAGAGGTAATTTTTACTTCGCATTCGTTCGTGTCTCAAAGTATTGATGCGTTTTATTAGACTCCTCAGATTTATAGTGAATGCAATCACAGGAGTGAATTAGCCGTAAATATCAGTTTACGAGTTCCACCATGTTTATCGACCATCTGGTCCCCGAGTGACAGATCCCAGTTTATTACACCATTACATTAGACACCCGTTCTGTCTCGCCGAACCCCACATCAGAGATTCTCAAACATTTCATGGACACTCTGTCTCTTCTATATATATACATATTATAAAACGCTTTTTTCCCTCATGTCCTTTTATTCCCTTTAATCATTAAAACTACGCAACGGATTTTGATGATTCTTTCAGTGTTAGATAGCCCATTTATCGAAGAAGGCTATAGGCTATATTTTATCACGCTTAGACTAATAGGAGCGAAGAAATAGAGGAAAATGTGGAAAAACGGGGAAAATTATTTGAAAGGGCTAACTTGAACGCGCTAATCTCAGGAACTACTAGTCCGATTTGAAAAATTCTTTCAGTGATAGATAGCCCATTTATTGAGGGAGGCTATTGGCTATATTATCTTATCACGCTAATACTAATATTATGTGAATGTGGAAAAAACGGGGGAAATTATTTGAAAGGGCTTATCTCGCGAACTACTGGAGCAATTTTTTATTTTTATGTTATTTGGCACAGATATGAAGTAGACCACGTGAAGGATCATTTCAATCATTTTTTCTGTGGTTATATTATATTTTATACCCGTGCGACGTCGGGGCGGGTCGCTAGTAAAGTATAAATTTACACTGTTACATTGGTTATTTTTTAAAAGAAATTAGTTTTTTCGTCACTCATCTCAGCTTGCGGTCCAGTTGCACACTGAAAATCAGCGTTGCGAAACATTTTCGCGACATAATATTATTATGTTGAGTAGGCAACAATTTTGCAAGGTTTTAAAATTGTGCTATTTGTTTCTTTTAATATATCTAATACCTGACAAAGTATTTTAAGGCCCGATGCAACCAAACTGGAATTTGCAATTACTATCATGGGAATTATTTTATTCTTTGAATTTACGTTAGAACATGTTCTTATCGCAAACAAAGGTTTTACCAAGTAACTCGAAGATTATGAAATGAATCGTAATTACAGTTCACAGTGACACCGACCGTGACACCTGAATTCTCAGTTTATTTTACTCCGTAAGAGTTAATACAGCCCGTGTGAATAATATTTACTAGCGTGTAGGTAATTACTTTACTCTGAGGTTAGAAGTTAATAAAATGCAGAACCAGCTTACGCTTAAATTAGGAAACAGTTATCTTCGAGTAAAATTTTAGTCCAGTTTGGTCGAATCCGCCCTAATATCATAATATTATTTGTATTAAGTTAATTTTATATTAATTGCAAATTTTTTATTGATTTGGTAACTTTTACACGCAAAATTATATTCTGCTAAAAACATTATACCTCTACTCCCTGTAGGGTGCGTGTGCAGAGGCATACGCACCCTACAGGTACCCTCAGCGAGAGAGCTGAGAGCACCTGCCTTCATCCTCAGTTGTATACCATTCTAGACCTGGATCCCAAAAGGATAAGACATAACTAACTTTCTGATGGATGAAACCATAGGTTCCTGGTAGTGTCTAGTGTACTTAGAATACCTGCGAATTTGTGTAGCTCTAAGTGTGACACCTGGTCAGGTACCAGGTAACAAAGTTGACTAAAAATGAGTCTTACTTTACTTATTTTCTGATAGCTAATATTTATATATAATTTGTAGATTATTGTTCTGAAATAGTATCATGTAGTGTAAGACACTTTTCAATGACCAAAACTATTATCAAACGTTTTAAAAATAACTTTGTTGCTATTTTTTTTCAAAGGCGTTATTTTTATCAGCATACTGCATAGTATAATAACAAAGATGGATAATTTTCCCCTCTTTCCATACCCAAAGGGTAAAAGCGGGACCCGATAACAATGATATTTCAGCCTGTCCGTCTGTCTGTCTGTCCATATCCAGACTGTACCTCACCTTTGTAACATGTAGTGAATATTATTAAAGTATGGATACAATTGAGTATTTTTTGGTCATATACCTAGTCAAGTGCCTACCTGTTAGACCCAGATCCCAGAGCGATAAGACAACTTACTATCACAATATGGATGAAACCTTAGGTTCTCAGTAGTTCCTTATGTACTTAGAATACCTGCGAATTTGTGAAGCTCTACATGGAGCTATACTCACTAACTCATAATGTGTAAAAATGTCTGTCTGTCTGTCTGTAACCTCTTCACGCCCAAACCGCTTAGCTGATTTTGCTGAAATTTGGTACAGATATACTTTGAGCCCTGGGGTTAAAGTATACTTAGACCTATAGACCAAAAAATACTCAATTGTATTCATACTTTAATAATATTCACTACGTGTTAGAAAGGGGAGGTAAAGGCTGGATATGGACAGACAGACAGACGGACAGGCTGAAATATCTTTGCTATCGGGAACCATTTTTACCCTTTGGGTAAGGAAACAGGGAAAAATCTTTGTTATTATACTATGCAGTATACTGACACGGACAAAGTCGCGGGCAACGGCTAGTAGAAAATAAATTCTTGCAATATCGTATTGTTTTCTAAGGTGTTGTATTAATTTATAAAATAAAAATAACGCATTTGAGAAAAAAATAGCAACAAAGTTATTTTTAAAACGTCTGATAATAGATTTGGTCATTGAAAAGTGTCTTACACTACATGATACTAGTTCAGAACAATAATCTACAAATTATATATAAATATTAGCCATCAGAAAATAAGTAAAGTAAGACCCATTTTTAGTCAACTTTGTTACCTGGTACCTGACCAGGTGTCACACTTAGAGCTACACAAATTCGCAGGTATTCTAAGTACACGAGGCACTACCAAGACCCTATGGTTTCATCCATCAGAAAGTAAGTTATGTCTTATCCTTTTGGGATCCAGGTCTATTCGGAATGTATTCCAGATTCCGTTGTGAATTTTTCACGTGTCTCCAACTTTTGATTGGGATATCGATAGCGTTGTTAAAAGTTCACGCGTTGTAACTCGAATTGGAATAACAAAAGTTCTGCCGAAAACTAAAAGCATTTATTTATTGTTACGATTGGTAGCCGAAGACGTAAATGAATGATGTGTGGTAACTAACGAATTAAAAATGTTCGTTGTTTTGCATGAATGGAGCCTTTAGGATCGGAAAATGATTTAAAACAGTATGGATTTTATGTATCTAAGCCTGATTGATGTGCCAAATGATGAAGTATGGTGATGAGGTTTGTTCAATTTTCGCGGATTTTTTTTAACTCCTCTTATTCAAATTTTAGTTATCCACTTTATCCACATCACATCTTCATTCTCTTTTTTATTTAAAATACAATGGCATACCAAGCTGGGTAGAAATTAAAATTATTATCGCACAGGAGAACCTGGCGGTATCGTTAAACGTCGCGACTACAGTGTTTTTCCAACCCGAATATTCCCAATGCACCTATAGCTTTCAGGGAAATACAACTTTATTTTTTTACTGTAAATATTTACACTTTTGCGAATATGGTCGACGGTTGTCAATAAAACCTGACCCGAATTAAACATTTTGGGATAAAGTTATCCGTAATACGAGAGTTATGATTTTCTTGTATGTAAGATTTTTCGGCACTGTCTATAATCTAAGCTATTTGTCGTATATGAGCAAGAGAGTTCTTAGATTCGTCTCATTCTCAAAAACACTACATATTTATAGAACTAGCGTAAGCAGTATGGTATTTTGTTTTTCGGCAGAATAAATAAGTTATTTCCTATCTTCTATTATATAAAATTCTCGTGTCACAGTGTTTGTGCGCGAGCTCCTCCAAAACGGCTCAACCGATTTTAATGAAATGTTGTATGTAACATCGAGGAAATTGATTTCTAAGCATTTGACGGACCAACGTCGTTTGATCGGCTTATTCAATATTAGCTGTGATCTGTCGGCTGGGTTTGTTCTACCTAGAAATCAACTTCTCTGATAGTACATTCGTGAAGCCTGAGAATAGGTTTCTTTCTACTTTTTATATTGCTACTACTTACTAGAAACAATTTATATGGCAAAACAACATTTGCCGGGTCAGCTAGTTTTGTTATAAAAAGCAATTCATATACACGCCCTTTTACCTGTTGAATGCGACTTGTCAACAGCTGCACGTTACATATTTTGTATGAGAGCCTGACGAGTAATGACACCCATGACTGCACATTATTCATGCGTTCAAAACAATAATGCAGCTTTTGGATGCCGCTTTTAAGCTTTTAATTAAGCTAATTATAATTTGAGCATTTACTGATGGATTTTAATATTCATCTACAACATACATTCCTATTCTACAATGAACAATAATTAATTGAATTAAAATAACTTTAATTAATATTGAAAATCAAAAAACAATTTTCTTGTCACCTAAAAAGACGTTGAATACTGATCAGAATTTGTTGATTGATTTCAAGTAGGTACACTGTTTTTAGAATTGCAAAGATGTACCTATTTAGCCCATCAAGGCCGACTGCCACATAACAATTGAAAATGTATTGTGTCTGCGATACGCATGATGGAGGTGAATATAGAGTCAATAATATGTCGATCAGAATATTTAACATTTGATCGACTTATTATATCGGTACATTTAAAATGAATTTGAAGCAATCTACTAGAGCAGGGGATCCCGAACTGAGAGTTTGAGGAAATAATAATAGAATTTGTACCCCAAGGAATTTCTAGCTCTTACCGTGCTAGAGTGGGATTGGGATTCTTATTGCTTATGTTCTTTCTCGTATACCTGCACCAACGAAACTCGGTCACCTTTTTGCTATAAAAGTGACAGCGAAATTAAATCGATGATTTCAAAGCGAAAAACCCACTACGACAAAGTTGATTTCAAATTATTTTGCGGAACTCCGAAGGTCACACCAGAGAATCCCAGGGTTCTGTATAGACAACTCGTGGGGAGAGCTCTCGGCTGCGTCTGACGGGCAAATTAACGCACAAAAGAATCCATATTCCCACCGATGTTGATGTCTCACGCACCAATTTTTATTTTTCCGTCTTTATAATCATAAATAAACTTTTAAATAATTTAAAATATAGCTCCCAAGTATATTAAACATTTTATTTGTACGGATAGTATAGTAGTGAATTTGATGCTGTGAACAGCTGTGAATCTGCTATTAACTTGTGCCTCAACTCTAAACATAATTGAAAAGAGACTTCCGTATTACATATTAATTAAATACAATAGACTCCCAATTATTCCGATTGTTCAGTAGGTACATTTTTATAGTCAATAAACATGTAAGTAAATAATTATCAAATTTAATTTTAAATCTATCGCACTATCATTCCCAACACATCGCAAGCGTCTAACACAATATTAATTTGTGGTTATCTAGTGTAAAGTTTACAAGTGGGTCGCCTACAATAGTGTCCAACTATAACATCAAGATACAAGTATGTCCTGACACAACTGCGCTAACTTTACTTGTTCCCACTTTGATGAATATCGAGCTAGATCGATCTATACCATTAAGATAATTGTAAAAGTGTAATGTACCAGTATCATTATATCAGTAGTAATATTTATCAAAATAAACGTAAAGAATTAACACCTTCCCGTATTGAGTCACGGGATCTACATAATTTGGTCGCATTATACCCAGACAGTTCGTGACTAACATTGACATAACTTGACCAATTGCCGTAGGTCTGCCATCTGCCTATGAATCTATTTCTTCGATGGTACATGTTTTGACTCTAGTTTTTGAGCTCCGACAGAATCAGAATCGAATCGAGAATCAAAGCTCGATCTCAAAGCTTTTGCTACTTCCGACATAATAATACGTACTAGCACAAAATCGTGCTGCGGCTCAATTTCAAACTAATCAGGCTCGTAAATATTGTTTATGGTTGGTATGTTGTTATAAAAAGTATTTTTTATGTTATATATTTTGGTACCTATAACTTTCCTAGCTTTAGAAATCTTATTTCATCCGACTAGCAGACAGTAATTTACCATGTGTATTAATATTAAATTATCTTTAAAAGCCTTTCATACACGTACAGTAATTCCCTCATCCTTCAAAGAGCGAGTTTTAGAATACGTAATTCGTTCTAGATTAATTCTGACACATTTAAATTGCAAATTTAAACCATTCACGAACTTTATCCCTAAGTAAATCTTATACTAAAATCTCATGTGAAGGCTATCGTTTTAATATAAGTTATAAGTTTAAATCATAATAATAAATATCATACGATGCAATAAAACATAATATTATTACATAATTGTGTGATTAATAAACTTAAATATTAATTCCCGTTTTTATGGGACCCGCCGCTTGGGTATGCGTAACGAAATTCACAGAAATATTTTCAGCTCAGAATAAATTAATAGCGTGTTACTTTGACGTCTTCGTTCAGAATTCTCCGTAAAAATATATCTAAAATATATTCTCGGAATCCACAATCCGCCCTTAGATATTACGATTTCAGTGAGATTCGATAAATGTAAAAAAACGAATCTATTTTTTATACAATCTTTTGATAACTTTATCAATAAACAGAGAAGACAAGCGATGAAAAACAATTAAGCATCGTAGCCAAATATAAGTTAGCGTGAAGAAATAGAAACTTCTAACTTAATATATTTCTAGTAGAAAAGAAATGGCAAACTTGGCGCTGAAATGCGTATTGTGTGTTCTTGGAAGTAGGCAACCTGAAAATTGAATAAGGCCTATTTGGAGTTGAGGGAAAATGTGAATTTAAATACGTACATTGCATGACAATATTATATTCGGATGTTTCTTTTGCTTTGCAATAAAGTGATAAATTAATCTTCGACCGCACAATATAACATTGTAACTATGTCATGTTTTAATAAATAGACAACATATATCGATTAAATTTTGTTTAATGATAATAAATGAATAAAGTTGCTAATTCATTTAAAATTCTCTTTATGTAGCTTCTTCAGAAGAAATTTTAATGCTTACAATATTATTTAACATAAGTATAATATTATTTAGTAGTTACATATTCTCTTTTTTATTTATATCGGGTATCAGAGCGTAAAAAGCTAGAAACATACTCGTCATTCAATATTTACTTAAATTTTAAGCAATAAAACAAAATATTTTTCCTCCATATAAATCTACTTTACATTGGAACGCGCCGCCGCCGCTCCCGCCCCGCTGCCCGCTGACTTTGAGACTGAAGCCCTAGTGTCTAAACACACTAGGCCGAATTACGCTGGCGTAAATTCCGCCGCGTTTACGCCGCGTTTCAAACACATACAAAATACGGACGGAATGCGACGGACACACTATGCCGAAATTCCGTCGCGAGCCGAACTTCCGTCGAGCCGAGTCGAGCGTAAAGTTTGGCAGCAATTCGGCGGTAATGCTTTGTACAGCAACACATTATATGCGACGGAAGTTCGGTTCGATTGTCGCCGAAATGTCATGATACATTTTGCCATCTGATATCAACCTCCACAAACTTTTGATCCTACTAATATTCTAAATTCCGTCGCTAATACTAATATTCCGCCGCGTAATTTCGGCTCTTCGCGTAATTTATAGTGTGTCGTATCAGACGGATGCGGCGGAACGGCCACGGAAATTACGCCGCGTAACTTCGGCATAGTGTGTTTAGACACTACTAAACTAACATAAACATTGTATTATGTTGCAGGGTGGATCAACCCACATAATGACGACGGGCCAGCGCGTGATGGTGCGGCGAGTCACCCGCAGGTAACACGCGCGAATTGCTAGCGACTTGCTCAGCGAAAGGCCGGCCGACATGACGTGACGTGACGTGACATGACATGTATGTGACGCGCTCTGTCCACAGCTCGCCCGACTCCGATGACTCGATACAGGGCGACGAGAGCGAGGAGTACGGCCGAGACGACACCTACCTCATGAATACCAACGCGGAGAACAAGTATTATGGTGAGTTACATTTACTTATATAAGGTTTATTCACTTTTTGTTGGAGTTAAGGTCAATTCAGACTGCAACGTGACGCTTAGATATGCATTTCTAAATTTGTATAGATTTGACAGATTTCAATTGCGTGAGACGTCTTGCAAATCTGTCAAATCCATACAAATTTAGAAAATCTAGGCCTCGCGTTACGGTCTGAATAAACCCTTAATATCTATTAAGTAGCCCTTTTAATTCAATATTGACAAAGTTATCCAATCAACAACGCTGTTAAATAAATAAACCCCTGTCAAAAACCCTCAAAAACCTAGAGGACCTATCCGGAAGCCACTGCTTACTTTCTGCTTAGTGTCAAAACTTTCAAATATTATTCCTTCAAGCCCCATAAAAGCACCGGTGATCGCGACAACAATAGAATACAATAGCATTTCCAAGAATCCGCGATCGAAGAATTTGATAATTATAATGCCCTTATGGTCAAACTTACTGATACTTAATATTATAATATGTAATTATATGATAATTATTATACAGCAAAATATTATATTCTTCGTAGCGTGAGCTTCAAAATAAATGTTTTTCGAGTGAAGCTACGCGAAACATTGATTTCGTATACGTTTTTGTAAAACGCCATTATATTCTATAAAATTATATATTATTATATATTAATATATATAATAATATTATAATAATATATTAATGTATATAATATATAAATATTAAATCATATATAATAATAATAATATTACTAGTATATTCTTTCGCATCGCGTCTTGGTGTGTGATAATTTTTATGTCACGTTCAAAGTTTTTCCAACAAACATTTCTTGATACCTGCAAGTGATTCAAACTTTATAGAATAACAATAGAACAAGCCACTTAGGCGTTTCGTTTATCCTAGCTTTCGTTAAAAATTCAACACAAAACTCACCATTCAAAGGGATAACTTCCCGTACATTCCGTACACGTAAAAATTGGATCAAAATCCATAGACTTCGGCGTTGTTTCTATGGAAACAACGCCGAAGTCTTTGTCCAGTGGACATTCCACCAACAATACACTTTCGAGTACAAAAACGTGACGTGTTGTACTACAGCCTATTGCTAGTCCGCCTTCTGACACCGCCTGTCAACGGCCCGGCCTTAAACGAACAAGCCCGGAATTCCCGGAGCAAAAGCTTTTGTTTCCGGGGAACGTAGATTTAAGCTGCAGTTGTCGATACAATCACAAAACACGTTCGGATATGGAGCCAAAGGCAGAACAACTGTGTTTTTGAACGTTGTTCAAGTTATATAGCTTTTGCCTTTTGTGTTAAGTCTGTTACATATTAAGGCGATTGATAATAATATTATGTTAATCAAGACTAATAGTCTATAAAATAAATAAGATGTTTTTGGGTACTTAACTAAATAAGTACATTAAGTTTGTTTTGAAACTTTTTGACACTTACCCTACCCATAAGTAAATCTACGCGTAGTAGTTGTCACAGTTTGTAAGATTAGTCACTCTAGTTCACAGTCATAAAAGATCTGACTTACCTAGATTTGGTAGAAGGAACATGCTCCTTATAAGACCATCTCGATGCGCTTTCTTTACATCATAGTTCTTCGCAATAGTGGTATTCTTTAATTTAAACATGTCTTTATTTTAAACTTCCAAGCAGACAGTGGTAAATGTACAAGAACGTAATCGTAATATATCGTTAAACAATATACATGTATGAGTGAAATTAATCGCCACTGCGTCCTCTGAGCCGCTGGAATTGCGCGCTTGTGCGTGACGCAAAGGCTTACGAAGGCGCTCACCTACGACAAAATAACCTTAATCACCTACGACAAAATGAAGCTGGTGAATCTTGACTATGTGTGACAAATCTATCTTATTAGGGTTCGTACTCATTTGACCCCTCACAATCTTCTGACAGATTATTGCTGTGCAAAACACATAAAGATGCACAAACAAATCGTAAGTCTGTCGTAAGACTATCGTGTCTTAAGTCAGCGCTGCCCCTGTCTCAAAACTGACGAAAAGCATTAAGGTGACGCCGCTTTAAAGTAAAAAATCGTTTTGGATATTATGTTTTAGATCGCTTGTTTTCTATGAGATCGGCCTCTCATAGAAAACAAGAAATGGAACAGCAAAAAATGGAAAGGGCGTAAGCGACAAAATGGTTTTTGCCGCGTAATTTAAAAACCATAAATATATTTCATATAATATGCTATGGGTAAATTATAGTGTACGCTTGAACTATATAAATCTATGTACAAATTTTGGAAGCTTAATTCACTCTCCTCTGTTGGAAAAATTAGAATCCCTGTTTTTAAAGAGGTCTTTTTGATTAATTATTCTGTATTATAAAAGTTGACCAATCGTGTTATGCTATGGGTAATTCAAAGATAAAGACATGATGAATACTGACAATGATCTTTAATTTCTTAGCTTTAGTCATTGTTGAGAAAAATCGATATCGCTGCAGACAAATTATCAAGGCGTCAACTTAAGAGGCCGGGTACCCTTGGAATTTCTCATACAAACGTAATTGAAAAATCATTTTCTCATACGAAAACATTTAACATGTTTGAGTTATTTTTCAGTTTAAGATAGTAATTACCTAGGTTCCTACACAAAAATTTACTTTTTTTTTGTTTTAATTTTTTATTAGCAAATTTACTACTAAATATTTAAACACTAAAAAATAGAGTAAAACACTAAAAAATATATAAATAAATAGTAAATTTACTACAAAATTTTTAAACTCTAAAAATATTTTTTAGTATTTAAATATTTTGTAGTAAATTTACTATTTATTTATATATTTTTTAGTGTTTTTCTCTATTTTTTAGTGTTTAAATATTTAGTTGTAAATTTACTAAAAAAAATTTAAAACAAAAAAAAAAATTTGTTTAAATATTTTGAAGTAAATTTTTGTGTAGGAACCTAGGTAATTACTATCTTAAACTGAAAAATAACTCAAACATGTTAAATATTTTCGTATGAGAAAATGATTTTGGAATTACGTTTGTATGAGAAATTCCAAGGGTACCCGGCCCCTTAAGCAGACTTGTTACATAGCTTTCGGCGTTATGAGGCAGTTTCATCTATGAGAAGTTTTTTTTGGGTGCGTAACTTTACTTTTAACCTATCAACTTCCAAGCGGCACCCGGGTGCCGCATAACAATTGAAAAGCTATTGTGTCTGCGATTTCTACGATCGAGGTATTATTACCTGTAGAGTCTCGACTATTTTGTCGTGGGTGAGTGGCCTCGCAGATGCTGTAGTGATAGCAATCATAGTTTTTTATCACCCATTCCCGAATATTTTACAGGAACATTTTATAATATCATATGGAAATGAGTAAGGAAATAATTACAGCTTTTGGATGAAAATATGTAAGACTATAAACTGATTAAATTCGTAGTCGTCCATTTCATATACTAAATTACTTACTTTTCATAAAATACACATGATGAAGGTGAGCGTTGATACTAAATATTTTGGGTATTCGCCATATCTATACATATAATAAAACTGTAGAAATGAAAATTCTGTACATTAAAGATATTCAAAAAATAATAAGCGGGGGGTGTTACTACATCGCTATAGAAGCCAAAAATGTGGTTAGTTTTTTGTCTGTCTGTCTGTCTGTCTGTCTGTCTGTATGTTTGTTCCTCTATCACACGAAAACTACTGATCCGATTTGAATGCGGTTTTCGCAGATATATTTGTCTTCTTCCAACTTAACATCTGGTGTATAAAAAAAAATTCCCCACACCCCTCTAAAGGTACGAAAGAGGGGGTCAGATTTTGTATAAGACTTTTGCTTTAACACGAAAACTACTGATCCGATTTGCATACGGTTTTCGCAGATATATTTGTCTTCTTCCAACTCAAAATCTGGTGTATAAAAATCACCCCCCCCCACCCCTCTAAGGGGAGCAAAGAGGGGGTCAGATTTTGTATCAAACTTTTTTCTTTAATGGTCTTACTTCATATTATTAACTGTTTTTTCCAACTTAACATCTGGTGTATAAAATTTTTCCCCCCGCCCCTCTTAGGGGACAAAAGAGGGGGTAAGATTTAAATACTTTAAATGGCAAAACAACGTTTGCCGGGACAGCTAGTTATGTATAAAAGCGTGGTCTGGTCGCCGGGAGCGTTAATAAAATATATACTCCTAATAAATCCAATAAAGTTTGCGGTTAATTTTAATTAAGTTGCAATGCTAGGTAATTACTTTAGTATTGACTTAAAATTTTGATAACTTTAAAGCTTTTCTCAAGTTATTCTGGGTAGTTTTAAAGCTGTGAATATTTATATTAATTATAGTCGTTTATAGTCAAAATGTAAACGAGCTTATAGCCAGGGAGCCCTAGAACAATTTTTTTTTATTACTAACAAGCAAATTTTTGTGAGTAGCTTCATTTTGATAAGACAAACAACTTTTTTATCTGCGAAAAATCTTGAAAGTGGTAGCTAACAGAGATAGAAAGGATTTCATACTTTGATTTGATGGTCCTTAAATATGGATTGTTCTATTTGTAGGACAATGTTACTCTTAAATTATTATATAACTAATATCCTACCAATATAAAAAAATCAGCTGGTTAGGGTTCCGTTTTAGGGTACCGTAGTCAACCAAGTTTTGTTTTCTTATCAAAATGAAGCCACTCACAAAAAATTGGCTTGTTATAGTAATCAAAAAAAATGTTCTAGGGCTCCCTGACTATATTAGTTAATACGTATCTCAAAAAATCTCGATGAATTTTACGGTTGTCAAACTAAGTGACCACTTCATTAAGATGCGATTCTGAGTTTAGAGGAATTTTTATACTTTCTCAAGAATCTATCCAAATAAAAACCTACGCTTCTGCAAGACAGTAAAGATTTTTCAGTCAGATGTAGTCAACCATCTGTGTTGCAATTTGCAATGATGGATTACGTAGAAATTCATAATAATAATATAACGATAATTTTCACCCACGTACGAATTTTATTCCGAACCTATTGTGAACAGCAATACATTGTTTAGAAACAGACGATCGTTGTACGAGTTTGTACCATCGAAGAAATTGATTCATAGGCAGTTGACGGACCTATGTCGTGGTCGGGATTATATGTCAGTTCAATGATAGCTCAGTTGTTTGACATAAACAACCAAATTACATAGGTCCGCCATCTGCGTACGAATCAAATTCTCTGATAGTACGTGTTGTACGAGTATACTCTAACATCGTCTGCTGTCCTAGTACCCGGCAGCTGTTCAGCGCCGTCTCGCTGCAGCCGGGTCTTCGACGCGGTGTACCGTCGGCTCCAGGCGGTCTCCTACCTCTGCCCCGGCCTGCTACCCTGGGTTGACCTTGGTCCAGCCACCGAGGAGAGCGGTAAGTAACAATCGGCCACGTTAGAGGTGTTATAACGGAAGCCTTATTCGTCTCAAACATAAGGTCATGATCATTTCTGGCGGCCGCATTTTATTCTACTATTTTAACTTAAGTAATCATTGAATGTCTCTGAGTACGGCCGTAAAAATTAACGTGGCGATACCTACGTTAACCAATGTCGCACTGTATGAGGACGATTACCTGGTGGTCCTCAATAAGTACTAACTATACATTCTGACACAATATTGGCTGAAATTGATAAACCACAAACGATATTCAAAATCTGGACCGCCCCTGAGAGGTGGATTAGACAATTATTAGACAGCCAAGGTTAAAAGGGAATAAATCATGTATCAGTCACCAAAATAAGTATTTCATCATAATTTATTGCCTCTTAACTACGAAAAGAAGCCCGAAATTATATTATCCGCCCAATAAAATAGCTGACAAAATCAAAAATTTACCTTGACGTCAGTCTGGCGAAAAAGGTTCTCAAATTGGTATTATGGTAATATTCTTAAAGTTACTTTCATGTTGAATATTGCCTTGAATATTATGTTTAGTTTCTACGTAGGTAGTCTAATAACTACACTTACGCCATTTCAATTTCATATTTTGGTCTAAACTTAACTTACTTAAATGTCATGTAACCGCACAAGGAAGGAATGCAGTTGCCCGAGTAGGAGTTTTTGTTGGGTTCTTATTTTTGTTCAGATTAAAATCAACTGAAAGAAGAAAAATAATATTTTTCAAAATTAGTATAATTCACTGTGGAATAAACATTGTAATAATAATTAATCAAAGTGATTCTGACTTCCGCCTTTGAAATCGAGCTCTTTCCTTGTCATTATATTATTCATAGGAAACTGGTACGTACGCGCTTGCTAAAAATAAAACAAAATACAAAAATAAAACAAAATACCTATGACACTCGAGGACTGCCGCGGTTAAGCTATTGCATAGCATTTTTATCAACTTAAGCAATTATAATTCGCATACGTCTAGTCCCACGCACACAAACACCGTGCCCATGCTAGGCGACGCCGTATCAACGTCGGAATGGGGGGGGGGGGGGGTGTTAGATTTAATTTCGTTAAGGAATTTCTTGACTCGGTCGTCGCACTCAAAGCTCGCGATACAAGCTATGCAATAGCTAACAAATTATTTCACTAATTCTTGAATAAAATTGGCACGTCTTGGTGAGTTCCAAAGCCTTTTAAACGTTTGCACAAGAAGGCAACAAAATACAAAACCGACCTTTGTATGTACGAGTACGTGTGATGCACGTGAAATACGGCGCTGTTGTGCGATTTTTATTCTGCTTAGTAACTTTGTCGACGCGAAGGTATGTATTATTTGATGAAAGTAAATAAATAACAATACCGTCAGTTCTCCGTTTGACGTCGGAGCACAATAGAGCCTTTGCTCAAAGTTGAAGGCAGTTATAATTTGCAGCCGGCAGATTTTTCATTGTAATTGCAATCGCTGACCCATTTCCACACTCCGTTCAAAGTTATTTTGCCTCAGTTTATGGCAGTATGATCCTTATTCTGTAGAAATAGAAATTATCTGTCGGATGTCAAAGTTTGAAGGCACTGTAATTCTCATTTTTAGGGTTCCGTACCCAAAGGGTAAAAACGGAACCCTATTACTAAGACTTCGTTGTCTGTCCGTCTGTCCGTCTGTCTGTCTGTCTGTCTGTCTGTCTGTCTGTCGCCAGGCTGTATCTCAAGAACCGCTTTAGCTAGACTTCTGAAATTTTCACAGATTGTGTATATCTGTTGCTGCTATAACAACAAATACTAAAAACAAAATAATATTAATATTTAAGATGGGCTCCCATACAACAAACATGATTTTTTTGGCCTTTTTTGCTCGATATCAATAATGGTAACAGGTAGGTACTTGAAATTTTCACAAAGGCCTTAAATATATGTTATTTAATAATTCATAATAATATTTAAATACATTAAAATTTTAAGGGGGCTCTATAACGGTACGGAACCCTAAGTGCGCGAGTCCGACTTTTTATTTCCGACAGCTAAATTGATATTCCAGTCAGTTGGGTTGAATAAATTTATCAAATTGAATGAATTGATAAATTCATTCAATTTGATGTACAATATTATCATTCATCTGTCTTGCGTCTTCTCAGGTAACGGAGTAGGACTGACGTCTAATATCTATAATATTGCTCCTCTCTATCTATATCTATACTGCGTGTTTTAATGGTTGTTTTCCCGAAGTAAAATGATTCTATCTTAGTACTCTCTCTCTCTTAGTACTCTCAAAGAATTATTCCTAGTTGTATATAAATAAGTGACTAATGTTGTTGGCTATAATCTCTTATATATAAAAACAAGCGACCCAGGCGTCGCACGGGTATAAAATATACAGCCACTGAAAAAATTATTAAAATCTAAGCCTATGATCATATGATTATACTATGATTATAATATGATTCACGTGGTCTACTTCTTATCTGTGCCAAATAATATAAAAATTGCTCCAGTAGTTCGCGAGATAAGCCCTTTCAAATAATTTCCCCCGTTTTTTCCACATTCTCCTATTAGTCTTAGCGTAATAAAATATAGCCTATAGTCTTCCTCAATAAATGGGCTATCTAACACTGAAAGAATTTTTCAAATCGGACCAGTAATTCCTGAGATTAGCGCGTTCAAGTGGGCTAACTTTCAAATAATTTTCCCCGTTTTTTCTCCATTTTCCTCTATTTCTTCGCTCCTATTAGTCTTAGCGTGATAAAATATAGCCTATAGCCTTCCTCGATAAATGGGCTATCTAACACTGAAAGAATCATCAAAATCCGTTGCGTAGTTTTAAAGATTAAAGGGAACAAAGGGACATGTGGGAAAAAAAGCGACTTTGTTTTATCTTATATTAAAAATGGATTATCAAATGTATTAGTCGCGCTAAAACTCGAAAACGACTGAACGGATTGGGCTGATTTTAGTCTTAAAATATTCGTAGAAGTCCAGGGAAGGTTTTAAAGTGACACAAAGTTCACCGGGACAGCTAGTAATAAGTATAGATGGATTTTCAAATGTGTTAGTCGCGCTAAAACTCGAAAACGGCTGAACGGATTGGGCTGATTTTAGTCTTAAAATATTCGTAGAAATCCAGGGAAGGTTTTAAAGATGAGAAATAATGGAAAAGCTGCGAGTAATATGCTAATAACGACAATTTAATTTTCCCCATACAAAATGTTCTTACCTGTTTGTTACGAAGATTCGGTTTTTTGGCATGATAACACGTAGATCTAGATAAAATATGGGTTTTGAATCGACAACATGTTTCCATAACAGCAATCGCGTCTTTGCAAAAATAAAAACACTATTATCACACTTTCCAAATTCAATTTGACACAAAAACAAATATTTTTTTTATCAAATACCTACATTTTCTAACAAGTCAGCTATAATTGACATTTCGATAGACTAGAACAAAGAATACTTCTTCTTCTTTTAAATTGCTCCTGCGTGAATTGCCACAATCAGAACACTCTGATGTGATGTGAATTACTCCATCACAGTCACACATGAACTGATGACGGAGACTGTAATATTATAATAACACTAAAATAACCCTTAGGGTGGGTTGCACCATAACTATAACTGTAACTTTAACAATAATTTTAACTATACTATACTATACTACAACGCAAAATGTCAAATCTTTGGTTAAAGTCAATAGATAATGGACGCCATTTTTAACGATAAACATAACCGCTAAAACTTAAATTGAAATTTTTTCGTGAAAATAATTATTGTAACCACGGAATATTAATCGTAACTATGGCTCACAGTGTTATTATAACAAATATTTTTCCTGACGATTTTACGGATAATTCATTTTTTATAAACCCTAAACCCCATTAACTGTAGCTTTAACAAAAAAATAAACGCAACAGAGATATGTCAAATGCTGTGTCAAAGTAAAGGTTAAAGTTTAGTTAGCCTTAACTATGACCATAACTGTAATTATAACAACGCCTTTGGTGCAACCCATTCTTAAAAATTTATTTGACTTGATTTAATCGTGTAATTTTTAATTGCTGATACTCGCTATTACAATATAATTGAGGTCATTTGAAAAAAAATGTTATATACCCACGAAAAAATTATTACCTCATTCTACTCCTATCTTTTTACAATGGCGAGCAGGAAATGAAATAACAACGGTCGTCAAAGCCGATCCCAAAATTATTATGTGTGACGAGCTACCTTACGCGTTAACCACACATGATGACCAGCGAGAGGCTGATAATGAAAAAAAATGATAAGAAAATACTAAGTTATTGCAATTTGATGTAAATATCTCAAGGAAAACAACACAATCAGTTTTGGAGTGAGTTTTGAATACTATGCGGGGGGCTTCGCCCCCCGAGCCCCCCTACTTGGGGGGCTCCCCCCCCCTTCCCCCCGCTCCAAGAATCAGATGCTTAAAACAAAACGGCTTCGCGTCGTTAATGTTGCGTTTTTTTCTCATGTATTAAGAAAATACTAAGTTATTACAATTTGATGTGAATATCTCAAGGAAAACAACTACAGTTTTGGAGTGAGTTTTGATTACTATGCGGGGGGCTTCGCCCCCCGAGCCCCCCTGCTTAGAGGGCTCCGTCATCAGAACTGGTCGTCCTATTTGTTATAAACTGAAATAATTAGTAAAAATATTGAAATACATAATATTATTGTTAAGTGAAACGAAGTTCACCGGGTCATCTAGTCTTATCTATATAAAAATGGATTTTCAAATGTGCTAGTCGCGCTAAAACTCGAAAACGGCTGAACGGATTGGGCTGATTTTAGTCTTAAAATATTCTTAGGAGTCCAGGGAAGGTTTTAAATATATAATATAATAATAATAATAAATAAAGTACTACAATAGATTTGTGAAGTTTATTTTTATTCAAATCATAAATAAAATTCGACCGGGTCATAGCCACTCACGCCTCTCGGCGTAAAGTTGCCATAGTACGTCATACAAAATATTTTTTATTTTTAAAAAATAACATGCGTGATTCGATAGTACTACTTACAACCTATAGGTAAATCGTTTTGCTGCGGGAAACCAACCACTAAAATGTCACGTTGTATAATATCTCTTCTTATTACATTCAATTGTTTTGATTATTTAAATATTATAAGAGCATTTTTCACTGTAATAAATCATTCAATAGAATGAAAATCACGCGCGGCTAACGCGACCTCGCGAGAACATATTTCACGCTTCATAACACGATCTAATATTATAATACATGTAGAAAATCCTTCAATATAATAGGTTATAAATTACTCAATAGATAATATTATATTGTCAAACAGACACGTAGAACGTTATAAGAATGACTTCTCTAAATGTACAGTAGTATAAATAGCATTGATGCATTATTATAAGAATAAATTCTTATTACTAGATTAATTACTGGCCAGATCTAAATTAGTATTTTTTTAAAGATACCCATTACTTATCTTTTCATTTTTTGTCCAAAAACCAGACAAAATATTCGGTCGTATTTATAATCTTTTTCCGTAATATTTTCAACTAACTTTCTAAGTTTATTGGCCGCACTTGGTACTATTTAATGATTACTTGACATTAATTTAATGAAGATTTTGACATTTATTAAGCTCCATATTTTTCTATTAAAATTAGAATCTAATTAGACTGATTGATCCAGGTGTTCTCGTGATCTAGGGTGACAATTGCAACCCATGTTAGGCATAACACAAATCGGGGTTCCAGAATATCAGGCGCGGTCATTGAGCCACGTGGGCGAGACCCCGAGACCTTCGTAATATACTTTGCAAACGTATCACGTATATTATATTAAATTATTTTCATACTATTTATATGTTGTTGTAACATGTAAAATCTAAACTAATAGTAATATGCGAAACGGGTAGGTATAGGTCTACCAGAATCTGATGGCAAAAAGTGAGAAAATAAATTGACTCTAGCAATACCAAGGTACTTGGAATAAAACGTTTTGATCCTTTTTTATTCTTATAGCGGCTGATTCTATGTGATAAGCATGCAAATATAAAAAAATATCCAATGATCAAGGATATTTTTTGAAAATCTGCTGTCAAAAATTGACATCAGATTCAGTAGTTACCTGAATAATAAATTATTACATTGTGTAAACAAACATCCCATATAGACTATGTTTGGTCGTTGTCTGATAATTGATAAAACATACGTTACAGCTTTACACAGAAAAGGCCATGTCTGTGATATACTTATTATATTATGTTCTTATCTCGTCAAGGGTTTCAACTAAAGGCAAAAACTTCATTATATTACTAGCTATTCTAACATTGTAATCATTTTCTTGGCAGTCTAGGGTCAGGTAGTACCTAAATAAATAAATAATTAAAAATTAAAACTAAGGCCGTTAAATTTAAATAAAAGGTCACACCTAAAAGTAAGCTTCATCATAATATATTATCAGCATCAGGCTATGTTTGTTATATTTTAACTGCTTACTGGTCCTAGTTACTTACAGAATTGTCAGCAATAACTTAATAATTATAACGGCTCAATGAACAGCACCGAAGCTCTAGATAGCAGAGTGGTATTAAAGATAAGCTCTATACTAACTCTACTATATAATCATACCATAATTAATATACAAGGGGTGGTAATATACATGTGTATATTTTGGGAATAGGATAAGTTACAATAAATAGCAATAAGCTTATGCAAAGAAATTTCTGCAAAACATAATTGTCATCTAGGTAAAAAAGTGATGTGCGGCCAGTGTGTCTGCGTCCAATAGCCTAAGTTAGTTACTAGCTTACTGTGCTTACATCTAATAGTATTTTTAAGAGTATTTTTATGTATATATCAATAGTTTTCTTGCCATCAACATCTGCCATAAAAACAGAAGATCATGTGCCTATAACCTTTACCTTTCATATTATAGGCTAACGTAGCGCGTACAAGTCTTAAATCAAAATAGTGCAACAGTTCGCTATTTCAAATTATCTCAAATCACGCTTGCGTTCACTGATTCGAGTTTCCTGCACAAATGACTAAATAGTGTAGTATGAAGATACTGTATCATGTAATATTTTAATGCTATTAGTGTTCAGAGTAACATGTGTAAAGCAACCTACATGCATAATGTTACAAAGGTTCCACATGTTGAAACAAACACAATAGGGGGTTGTAAAGCATGTTTGAATAGGACCCCACAGCTATTCAGATTATGGACCCCTCTGCTCTTACAGTATGAGGTAGACCCTGAGTAATTCACCATTGGAACGTAGCTAATTTAAAATTATTGTAATGTTAAAACGACGTGTGAGTGAGGAAATACGTTGTAATATAAAAGATTAGGACTAAAGTCTTAGTGAAGGCTCCTAGACCATGTTTTACTGTCTATTAATAAAAGAAAATTAAGACAGGACTAATCAGTGCATAATACTCTGTATTTTACAGAGTAAAAGCTATTAGACAAATAATAATTAAAGCTACATGAATTAATTTTTGTTTACAGGCAGTTAAGAATTAACGTTTTTCCAAATTCCAACAAATAAGTTACATTAAAAAGAATTCCTTGGCTTCTTACTTGTTTCATTACTTACTTCATACTAACTGTCGAAACAAGATTTTCAGTCATAAAGACAATACAGGGGTCTGATAGCGATGACATCCTGAGTTAGCGACTAGACGTCAGGCCGGAAATTATGATCGCTCCGTCGATAGTCGACTGTTACGTAAGCTAGACGACGCAGAAACTGAGCGAGAATTTAAATATGCACGAATATCTTCTAGCGTATACACACGATAAAGCTTGAACAGTGTTTACAGTAGATGACGTGTTTTATTTGATGCAACTTGTAAAACGAAGTGAGCTAACCCTGCTTATGTGACCTAATTCGCTTGACTGTACATACAGCCTAAATTAAATACAATACTAATACTATCAATGCAAAGTGTGTTTGTGTGTTGTGTGTTATCTGTCCGCTTTTTCTCGCCTTAGCCGCTGAACCGATTTCGATGAAAGTTACTTCAAGTCTCGGAGAAGGACATAGAAAAGTTTCCCAAAAATGGGGCCCGAATTTCAGATAAAAACAAATTTCCATAGGAAGGTTCCGACACATTAATACACTTCATATTAAACACGATGATAACAACACTTCAACTTGGAACCTTGATCATTGTATGCCTAATAATGTAAGATTAATTTAAGCTTGAAAGCTTCCAAGATTAAAGCAGCCACTAACGTATGCATATAGAGTATACAACAATAATGAACTAATAATACAGTATTATCGCTGAAGTAAGCCCGAGCTAACTGATTGACGAGTTAACAAAGTTCAGTTAGTGTGCTAACGGAGGTCGACGGGGGATTACCTTCGTTAAGCCAAACAACTGAACCGTGTACTTTGCGTTGTTAGAGCAGGCTTATGCGTTAATGGTAAAGGCTTTGAAAGCGTAAAAGCAAAGGCTTGAAATAGTTGAGAATTATGGTTTAAAGCGAAACGAGGTGTGGCTTGACGATGCATAAAAGCAATACAAAATTAAAATGTCAAATAGAGTCACGCACAACTTTGTGATCACTGAGCTAGATTATTTGTTATTATGATTATTATACCTCTGTAATAACTTCAAATACAGTGTATACGACGTCTATAATAATTACAATACTATTACTGATCGCGTGTGCCTCCTCACTTCTCGCCCCACCAAAGACACTGCGCCTTAACCTAAAATTTTTTGCGAAACAGTTCTGACGTTCTTTCAGATCTCTCGGCAAAAATGGTTAAAAGATTTGCGCCAACCTAACCAGTTGCCAGGTATCAACATAATCGTTCTTAGTCCTTAGTGTCCGCTCAGACTGCAGACTTTCTATCGGCCGACAGTTTGATCGGGTTCGGCTGTTAGCGCGCACACTACGCCGTCTGTTTAGTTGGCGTAGTGTGCGCGCAAAGCAAAGGCAAGCACCAAAGCAAAGCAAAGGTCTGCGTAGTGCACTCTAACCACGACCCAACTCTTTAGTTGGATTGGTGGTGAGTGCGCAGACTAAAGGTGAACGCAGATTTGGGCCGCACCGCACGCACCGCAGTCGCCGCATTCGAATTCTTTATATGAAGTTATAGGCAAGCTCGCATACCTACCCGCGCCGCAGTCTTCGCAACTTCATATAAAGAATTCGAATGCGGCGACTGCGGTGCGTGCGGTGCGGCCCAAATCTGCGTTCACCTTAAAAAGAAGTCGGCCGGTTGCTCTCGCACGGTTCCATTGACAGCGATAGATTTTTGAATGTCGTACTGATTTAGTATCGGCCGACAGTTTGCCGATAGTTAAGTTTGAATAGTATAGCCGATCAATTATTATCGGCCGACTTCAACTTCGACACTTCCGAACAGCTTCATACTGATCAAGAGCTAAACGTAACTATCGGCCGATTAAAAGTCTACAGTCTGCGGGGGCTCTTACACAATCCCCAGGTATTAACGTGATCATCCACCCCAGGTATTAACGTGATCTTTCACCCTAGGTATGTACGTGATCAAGGCGGTGGGCGTGATGTACGCACTGATTGTGGTATTCGACCTGTTCGCGGCGTACGGCAGCCCCGGAGAGTGCATCTTCACCGCGGTGGTCATGACGCTGCTGTTCATCGCCATCCTGATTATCCTACTCGCTATCTCCCGCCGCCCGCAGAACCGGTGAGTACTGCAGTATGCTCTTGGTATACAATAAATATACCACCGAGGAAATTGATTCATAGGCAGTTGACGGACTCACGTTATTTAATCGGATTATGTCAATTCAATATTAGTCGTGATCTGTCAGCTGGGTTTGACATGACGCGACCAAATTAATATGTAGGTCCGCCATCTGTCTAAGAATCAACTTCTCTGATAGTACATTAATTATGGACCAGGTACGGACTAAGTATGCACCGGGTAGGGTCCAGGTATATATCAGGTCTGCCCCATGATGTATATGCACCAGATGTGCACCAGATATACATCGGATATGTACCGGTAATGCACCAGGTAAGCACCAAATGAGCACCAGACATGCATTACATTGCACCGAAAATGCGCTGGATAATTGGATATGCACCAGATAATATGCACCGGATTTGCACTAGAAATGCACCAAATATGCACCAGATATACATTATACACCGGGTTTGACCTTTTTATGCACTGTATATGCGACGGATTAGAACCGGATATGCACCGGATATATTATACATTACATCTGCATTCTGCACCCAGTTTGCACCAAGTATGCACCGAATATGCACCAGGATAATATGCACAATGGTCCAATAGTCTATGATCCCCCATCATAGACTATTGGACCATTCTCAAGCTGCTCTGCTCGCGCCTGATTCACGCAAAGGGATTAAATTACTGAGAACACGACTTAAGATTCAACTTCATGTGAAATAGAACATCAAAATGTTCTTAAATTCCCTGTAATGGAAGTTGATTTATATTACTATCTTATATTGTTTTTACCGAGATAAGGCTGTGTAAGATAAAAAGCTTTTTAAAGCTACTTTTAAGCTATAAATAGGTGGCCCTGTAAAACATTTATATCAAGAGTATCAGGCAATTTGTCTGCTCGATTAGTGCCTGATTCATGCGAGTGCAGGTGATTAATGATTAGGATAAAATAAAGGACTTGCACTTATCAGTCGCTGCCCACACTCACTTTCTTCTCCTGATTACTAATCACCGACACTTATCACTAATCAAAGTGAACACATGCCATAATTCATATTGTATTTCACGCATTCCAGTGCCGGCCTCGTGTACGCGGCTCCGGGGCTGCCGTTCGTGCCGGCGATCGCCGTGACTGTCAACATCTACCTCATCCTCAACCTGTCCGTGCTCACACTGATCCGCTTCACCGTGTGGATGGCTATTGGTCAGTATATTATTAACGGATTTTAACGCCTCCGTGGTTCAATGATTTAGAAAAGCTGCGTGGCTCTTGATTCGGAGGTCGTGGATTCGATTCCCGCGTTGGAAACGTGTTATTAAGACAATGCAGGCTGATCACCTGATTGACAATAGCGGAAATAAATAGTCGATTAAAAGACATTAAGCTTTTGTATACTCGTATTTCTTGCTGAAGCGCCCAAACACTATAATTTTGTCTATGATATTGTGTCTTTAATTATAATTTTATGTGCTGTGCTAAAGATTAAAGAATAATAATTCATAATATTATAAAGATTGAGTCTTTAGTTTACTAAATAACTAAAGAGTTACCTATTTAAACTTTAAACTTTTTCACTGTTGTTCCGATATTTTCAAAAAGTTCAACCACCAAAAGTTTGTTTTTCTCTTAAAATAATACTCTTTATGAAAATAACGTTTGCTCAAGATGTTTGTTCTGAAGCGATGTAGATAAAGCGGCGATTGTTTCAACTCCTAATGACTTTAGATAAGCTGAAACTTTGTTCAAAATAGTACGCTTGAGTGTTTTCTTGTATCTCATACAGGTACTACAGTTGAATCTTATTTGGCATTTGCGAATACTATTTCAAAATTATTGTGTTTTTGTTTCTTTAAAAGTGTCTTATACATTAATAATAAAAACGTAATAGAAAAATTATTGTAGTTACTTAATATAAAAATATTGTTCGCTTTATGTGATGTGTGGCAACAGGGCACTTTGAGTGTCTACATGACTACATCCCATTCAATTGCAACCCGTTTAAACATGATAGCAATTATATATTCGTGCGAAATTATGCTGCGTTTCCATGCTTGCCATGGCTTGACCAGCGTCCACAAGCACAAGCGTGTAAAGAGAGTATCTAGCTTGGCTTGCGTGAGCTGTTGGACGCTTGTATCGGATCTGGTGTAGTGTCGACAGTTTTTAGACACAGACAAAGGGCGCTAGCTTGGATGTACGTAATACACCTACGCATTCACAAGCGTGTTTTAAACGCCTTTTAAAGTAAAAACTTCCAAATCCCAAGGGAGATTTGTGGACGCTTGTGCCTTGTGGATGCTTGCCAAACCTCGGCAAGCAAGGAAACCCAACATAACGCTCCGCGACTGCTACAAATTTTTCAGCCATTTCTCAACAGCTCCTCCTTACAGGTCTAGTGGTATACTTCAAGTACGGCATCAAGAACTCTAAGCTGGAGACCACGGAGACTCCCCCCGAGCAGCCTCCCCCACCGAACCCGCTGAGTCGCACCACCATCCCCCCTCCCCCGCCGCCCTCCACACACGGCGACAGGAACATCTTCGAGGGCGATGGCATTGGGATGTACAGCGGACACGGGAATGACGTGTATGTATATAGACTATCAGAGAAGTTGATTCATAGGGAGATGGCGGGATCATTTGGTCGGGCTATGTCAATTACGGTTACGTGACCGAATTAATTAGGTCCGCCATCTGCTTAGGAATCAACTTCTCTGATAATACCTCTATAGTCTTATAAGGATCTTATGACTATAACAGAAAGAGCTAGACAGACAGACTTAGGGGGTGTTTTACCACGTCTTACTGATAAGAGCCGGATAGGCTATCCACAGCTTATCTTATAGATAGAAAATGGAGTATCTGTGAGATAAGTTGTGGATAGCCTTTCCACTTTAATATATATTATATAGGAATGCTGATATAGCATCCCTATATTGCTATATATACGTGATAAGGTACGGTTAACTTCAGGTACTCTGACCCGCTGATGGCGTGGCACACGGCGGAACTGCAGCCGGTACCCGCCACCAACACGTACAAGCAGGTGGAGACCAGGTACGTGGGGGATAAGTCACTTGGTGGAGGGAGTGGTGATAATATCACCTTACTACTTAGGCATAGCCTGTTTTAGGCTTCAGTCTCGAATCAGCGGGCAGCGGGGCGACACAATCCTGTACGTTTTTTTTTGCACTATACGTCTTAACGAATAAAATATAGCGGTGCATACAATATGTATACTACCATTCACACAAGCGGCGTATGAATGTTGAGACGCAATAAAACGTGCAGGACAGTGCCGTGTGAACCTAATCTTATGGTCAACTCAGACCGCACCGCGACGCGTAGATGCATATCTAAACTCTAAAGTACTGAATTGACAGATTTCAACTGAGTGAGACTTCTTACAAATCTGTCAAATCCATGCAAATTTAAGTAATGCATCTGTGCGTCACGTTGCGGTCTGAAATGATCCTTAGGGGTAGCCTATTAGCAGCCATATCTAAAAAAAAGGAGTAGATCTAGAAGAGCCCCAATAAGGCCAAGAAACAATCCCACCCAATTGTAAAGTGCACACTGTAAATCTGAACCTTATTGCTGAAATTCTATTGTCTATTTGTTTGTCTATCACCATAATATAACTACATATTAAACTTAAACACTCAACAGCAGCTTAAGTTTACAAAGTTATTTATATCAATTGCCACTGTAACAGTGACTAGAGTATATATTTTGAATTCCCTATGAGTTTACCAAATGCTATTAGAACATATTTTTTCAGGTTGTAGTTTTTTAGCATATTTAATCGGATTCATTTGAACAATTTAACTATCGTTTTAAGAAATCACAAATATATTAATCAAGAAGACACTTATTTTGCGACTACTATTTTGACGATTGACTATTTTTAATAAAAAAACAGAATTGTTTTATTACTGAATTTTAAAATAAATATTTTCAGAATGTCTAAATGGTGCCCACTACTGCTATCACCAAACATTTTCAGGTACAACACCAAAACAAACTCGACGAGCTCGCACGCGTCGAATCGCCCGCCGTGGGCCTACCCCGGCAACCTCTACGACAACTGGGACGACTAAACACCAATACACCGTTATGGGACGACACGCTGCGTTTCCACTAGAGATGTGTTGCGAGGAATGTGTTTTTGAGAACCAATAGAATCACTTCATAGTTCATTGACGTGCTATTGGATCTTAAAAACACATTCCTTGCAACACATCTCTGGTGGAAACGCAGCCTTAGGCCGCTACCACTACCAATCTTAATGGGACGACTGATACCCCAATCTTAATGGGACGACTCAGCCCAATAAGGTTTACCAGTAACCCAACTAGTCTTACTTTCAATGTTCTGGATTTGGGACTGGCTGGGACGACTGGGCAGTAAGCCCATAGCATCGTATCCTCAATTCTGATCGAAAATTGATAAAATATAACTTCGATTTAGTTTGGGACTTGGGTCCTAACTCCTATTTAACCGTATTTAATATTCTTCAAACCTCATTTGATTAGCAATCAGAACGTCAAATGTTTTTATGTTTTACGTGAACACCGGTGCAGTGTGTAGATATATATATATATATATATATATATATATATATATATATATATATATATATATATATATATATATATATATATATATATATATATATATATATATATATATATATATCTACACACTGCACTGCACTGCATGCATATATATATATATATATATATATATATATATATATACCGAGACTTTTTATTATTTATCATAATCAATGTATCGAAATACCTGCGTTAGCTAACTATGATGGTGAATGTAGAGCTTGAAATGGCAATGACCAACTCATTACCATGATTTACAACTAGCTACGGACATTTTGTTGTTTCACTTAAACTCGAGAACATCCGCATAAAAGAATATTAGTGATATTTAATAGGTTTTAACTACTTTTAAAAATGTTACTTAATCTTGAAATCTTATTTTAATCACATACCAAGCTTATTTACTTCTTCAATATTTAGCTAATCCGAAATAAGAAATAGGCAAGAAACGTACAGATGTTTCTTGCCCGTTTCTAGTAGTTCACGCAGGTATAAGGTTAAAATGTCGCTATATTAAGTAGGTTCAATGTTGGGACATATTGTGTCCTTCAGATATTTCTGCTGTAAGTATTTGACGTAACATGATAATATTGTGGAAGAAAGTATCTCATATTAGATCATACCTTGTTGAAAGTGGTTTTGTATGCCGTAGGATTGTTGACGTCCACTAGGACTTTAGATGATAATTATTATTAGGTGAACACCATGTCATTCTAGTCATCTTGTGAAATGCCTAACATTGACCAAAATTAAAACAAATATAATATTATGTTTTGGCGCGTGGACGATATTGACTGGAATAGTAACTATTACTGCAATGTTTTCACGCTGGAGGCGTTAAAAATAGGCGTATAAAGTTTTGTTCGACGTTTGACAACTGTCCTAATATGACGTGAGCAACATGTCGGATTAAGGTAGCTGTATTTACTGTATGTCCTAGAAGCGCCCTCAGCGTTATACCTATCCACTATTGAGAATGACACATCACTAGATATTGTGTACTAGACCGTTTAAAAGATGTGATAAATTCTACGACGGACGGACACGCGCCAAAATATCCATGTACGATTATATCAACAATAAAAACATTCTTGAACTTAGCTCAGCTTGTATATCCTATTTTTCGACAAAAATTGTTGATATTAGAATCCATCTATAATAGTTTTTGTATACCATGGCCAATATCTTACAACCACATTTCCTAAGACTGACGTATGAACTGTAGTTGCTTAATATTTTCAACGCATTTTCATATTTTCAACTTGATAAGTTCCAACCAGACGTTTAGTTATACTTTTTTTATCGATCTCAGTTGGCAAAATAAAAGAATAAATATCTTAGACCGGAGCCACATTGCTCTATTGCGTTGCGACGATGCGAAGGAAAAACGCTGCGACAGAATACAGCACGTGGCAATTTTAAGGGCGCTCGTCCTGAAAAATTGCCACATTTGTAGCTGCGTCATCACAACGATGTCGATCAGGGCGAATCACTTTCCCTCCTACTTAGATTCTTCTCCGTCAATATTCTGTTGAAAAAACGCAACGCAACAGAGCAATGTTTACCTCTAACTGCCACCGAATTTGTAATTTTGTAATGTCGGCTAATTTTAAAAATTATTTTACTGTCTGAGAATCTCAGATTTTTGATACTTAAATAGTTCTAGTTAAGACTATACTTAGCTTAATTTTAATTCCAACTCAAACATATCAAGGAAACTTTTGGCCGAAACTGTTTGTACCGATTTACCAACCACTTTGTAATGTTTACCGTTATATTAAGTACATAGTACATTATTTTGATTTGTTATCTATGATATTCTTGGAAATGTGATATTTTAAGTAATATTCTAAATGTAGAAGTAATTTTGAGACGGTGTAGGTATGCAACAAATTGTGAGCGGGAGTGAGTTTAGGCTAGAGAATGTCTACATTCCTAAAACTGAATCATATTCGATATGAAGTTACCAAATTTTATTTTACTGTGATATTTATTGTGAATTTCTTCATCTGTTTTAGTACAAAGCGGACTGAGCGGGAGTTTTGGTCACAACTCGCCTCGAAAAGCTAACTACAATGGTATGAAATAAAATGTCACATTATTTGACCCCTGCCACCGCAGCTTTCGTGCGGTCCCAAAATAGTTGTAGCATGTCTCTCGGGCTCCCTGAGATTATATTATCAAAGGGTTTTCATGGTTGGATACCGCTGTCGATATCTACTGGCGACACAGGACTCAGGAGATACAGTGGTGAGAACGTGTGGTGGGCCAACGTTGGTTTTTTATTATTTCACACTATTGTAGTTAACTACGAACCGGCGCGAAGTGACGCGAGCTCGCAATCAGCACTAACTATACCGGAGTATTGTTACTTTGCCCTGCATAGTTTAAGTGATGTTACATATTTTGTTTAGTCTATGGATATTTGGGAACAAGGCACATTTTACTCTGCACTTAAATTTACTGTAAATTATAGGAAATCTATTCTCAATCATAGCCGTATTTTGAAGAAAAACGTTATAAAACTTTGTTAACTTTGAGTAACAGATTTCTTTATACTCTGCTCAATTAACTAAGGGTAATCTAAAATATAATAGAACGAGCTTTTGCCCGCGGCTTTGCTCGCGTTAAGAAGTATACAAACTTTCATCCCCTATATTAACCCCTTGGGGTTGGAATTTATCAAAATCCTTTCTTAGCGAATGTCTACGTCATAACATCTACCTGCTTGCCAAATTTCAGCCCGATCCGTCCAGTGGTTTGGGCTGTGCGTTGATAGATCACCATGTCAGTCAGTCACCTTCGAGTTTTATATATTTAGATTATTTAATACATACTACAAATTGAAATAATTTAACTTACCTTTATAGATTAAAACCAGTGTTTTTCAATCTGTGTCTTTTGAATTTCTAAGGCGAAATGCTAGGCTCCAAATACATAATTTCGCCGTAGTGTTATCTAAAAGGGGTCGTGTAATGAAATAGGTTGAAAAACACTAAATTAAAGTGAGCAGAGTAAATAGCATTAAGTCTATCATAATATTATGAATAAGTTCACCTACCTGTATACCCAGATGGGTATATAGGTAGGTGAACTTATTATATAATATTGATTGATTTTATATATTCAGATGAATACATAAAATCAATCAATATTTATATTATTATTATGACTCTATATAATGAAGGTTTCGTTATATCAACTACAGATATTTTGGGCCCTTTATCTAAATATTAAATTACGTTTAGCCAAAAATAATATAGTTGTCACACTACAGAAAATTAAATTTCCTAATGCGAATTTGCTAAGATAAAAAACGCTTAGATATTATGCCAAAGCATATTATAATATTCCCAAAATATCTAGTAACTAGTTGATTTCACCACACTTTATATTGTTCTATAAGGCGCAGCGCAGACGACAGACTATCCGTGACGCACTTTTTAGTCCGTGGAAATAGAACCTATGCAATTATATGCAGTAACGCACACGACGCGCAGCGCAGACGTGTGCGTTACTGCATATTATAATTGCATGGGTTTTATTTCCACGGACTAAAAAGTGCGTCACGGATAGTCTGTCGTCTGCGCTGCGCCTATATTATAATAAGCCGCACAATATGCAGGAATGTAGAACACCTCTTCGGTATTGTTGAACTAGATGTTAAGACGAGGTACGGCTTGGGCAACAGGAGCTAACGTTTTGTAAGCACATTTTTCTACGCTACCTTTATCGCTAAGGAAATTTGACATTTTTTTTACGTTTTGAGATGCTCAAGCAATTTTCTATGTTAGTCTTAATTGACGTAGTATGCGACAAATATGGTATGTAATATGATTTATGTTAAGTAGCAAGCTACGTAGCTACTTTAAGTTTAAACAAATTTAAAAGTAGAGTTTGTCGGAAAGTTTCTTGGGTATATTATATAACCCCTTTCTTCTTTTAAAGTTGATTGTCAGGTTTTGATTATTGTCTCGACGAGAATAGAGCCTATGTTAGTTTACTGTAATGTGCAAAGTTGTTGTCAGCTTTGAATTGACGCTAGCTAGCATTACTTTTAGTCGTTATAGTGGGTTTAAAACAGCTGTGTCCTAAATGACATTTTTAAGTAGTATAACGCCGTTTTCCCAATTTTATTCACGCTGAAAGAGTCTTGCAAAGATGGAGCTAACTACCACCAAATGCTACTCTTCATATCATAATATGATCTTTATTATTCTTAATAAAGATCATATTATGATATTTGTATTATTCTGGTGGCCAATTGAAACTATGAGAATAGTTTCAATTTGCCACCAGGTGCTGATATAGTAGCCTTAGGGTCTACCTTATCGTGACATATGACACGATACACAGCAGTTTGACACGATAGACGCTAAGGCTACTGGTGGCAAATGGAATATCAAAAACCCTCACTTTATATTCCTACAATAATATTATATTATTCGTACCATATTTATCGCATACGTGTTATAGCGTACGTAATGCGAGGTTTGTTATTTGTTGTCTATTGCTTGTTGGTGCTATAATTTCCAAACCTTCTCCGTGTCAAAGTCTGACTGATGTCGCGGTATGCACAAATAGCGGCCAAGCCTAGGCCAAGCTAAAGACGTGTACTGTTGCGTTTGCGAATTCAGTTTCAAGATCAAGCTAGAGTGGTAAAGATTAACCCATCAGTCGTGGCAAAACGAGACACAATAGCTTTTTCATTGTTATCGCGGCCGGATGTGGCCGCTTGGGGCTTCATGAATTAATAAAATATGTACCTATTATTATTATACTGTCAGAAAAATTTGAATTTATTCATAAGCCGATGGCGGAACTACGTAATTTGGTCGGGTTTTCAAACCCACGAACACCACTTACCTACTGGACCCAACCAAATGGTAATACTAATAATATGCATCTGTCATCTATGAGTTAACTCTGATTGTACATACCGCTCTAGTTAAAAACGTTTTCAGAAAGGAATGTGCGATTGTGAATTGCAATGTTTAAAATCTATGGTCAAAACCATGAGACGCTTCAAAGAAATTGTATTTGTCATTAAGACTCGTCTCAGGGTGTCGATTATAGAGGATTGTTTGTACTGTGTAGGTGAACCTTAACTTGTATTAATGTTAGTATTAATATGTTTAATCATAATATTGGATGTAGACATTGTTACCTGCGTCTTAACGACGTTTAGGAGGTTTTCAGGTAACTCCATAACCATAATCTTATATTATAAGAAATAACTACTTTGAAATTCGCTGTAATTTCCTTTTAAATATTATATTTAGGACGTGTTTCACAATGGAATAAGTGATAAAACATCACATATATGGAGATTGTAAATTCTTTACAAATATGTTTAATTTTTTGAAAATATATTGCTGTAGAAAGCTAAACAATATTTGAAGTAGAGTATTGCAAAACATTAGTATATTTCTATTTTTCTAGAAATCACCGTTACATATCTAAACAAACTCTATTTTAACAAAAACATTTTGTCTAAAGCCTAGTGAGATTCGAACGAAGTCAAATATAAAGAGTCTTATAAAATTAACCAAGTTACACATTTGCTGACTTTGTCTTATAATCCAACTTATAACTGTACAGACAGAGACAGCAATATAAAATAGTCTTAATCTTAGTTTATTAATAAGGCAGAAAATATGTTTTTGGAGTTACACTGAAGATCTCTCTCTAGATAGATGTGCAAATTGTCTGATGTTTTGTAGAATATAATCTAATGTAGTAATAATTGTTTGGATTTAGGCGAGAGATTCGACGAAACTGTATCGTCTATATAAAATGACTCTGTAATAATATGTATCTTTCAATATATTATAGTAATTACATCCCCGTTATATATCGTATATAAGTCTGGCCTATATATTTATAAGATTGGTTTAAACTTCGAAATTTATATGGGGGAACATATTGGCTTGAATGCAAAATTGTTGAATATACCTACTGTTAATTTCCTGAAATATAATTACATATTAGTAGAGCATGACACTTATTTACGGGTTCTCTTATTCATTTACTTTTTACTAAGTATTTAGAGTATTTTCTTGAGTTAAGTACAAAATTTTTATTCTAGTTGAAGCAACGGCACAAACAGCTGACTTATTAAAATACACTAAGAAACGAGACTCATACGCAAGAATAATATAAAAGTCGCTGCTGCTTTTATTTGCTGCTATAATATATATTTTATTTGCTGTATATATATATATATATTATATAATATATATAAGAAGAATTTAAGATGGTGGTTCCTGCAACAGACATGAAGATAGAAGATCGCAAAGCTAAGTGAAATATCTCTCTGAAGTTAAAAATACAATTTATCAATGGCATAAAAATTGTCCTAAAATCAACCTTCTCCTTTTAGTTGTCGGTTTAAGCCTACTATCGTATCTAAAGGACTAAAACATACCTATAATATTTGTCTACAGACAATAGACATTGTATTAAAAAAATGTAGGTGGATAATATTAAAAAAAAATCAGAGAGATATTTTTAAAATTTAAATAAATAAAAGTAATTCTACTTAATTAAATTATTGCTTGCTTGTAATACATGTCATTTTCACCCAGCCCCAGTATTTCACTATAAATGTAATTCATTTAGCACAGTATCATCGTCGAGCAGTCATCATATTTAGGGGTCATCCATAAAGTATGTCACACCAAAGGGGGGATCGACAAAGTGTGACACGGTGTGACAAGGAGGGGGAGGATTAAGTTTTGTGAAATCACATTATATAAGTTTAATGTAAATTGAATAGTGAAATTCAAAATATTGAGGTGGTTGTAATTTTAGATGTAAAATTACAATTTTTTTACGTCACACTAGGGAGGGGGGTTCACAAACCACCTGTGACTAGGAGGGCGGGAGGAGTCTAAAATCATTAAAATAATGTGAAGTACTTTTTGGATGGTCCCTAACCAGGCGCCAGGTAAGTGCTAGTTTTATAAAGTCTAACTACCGCACACATAGAGGAATATATTTTATATTCATAAATTAATTATTACTTCACTGTAATAAAATGAAGATTATGACATTATAGAGTCACGTTATTAATATTCGTCTCTAAGTGCGGCAGCTAGCCATAAGACGAGACACCAAACTTGGTAGAAATATAAATATAAAAACCGTTGTAGATGATATAATAATGTAAACCATGAGACAGAACATAACAAACTCTAAAACTATATTTCTAACAAGTTAATAGCTGCTAATAATAGGAATGATGTTGTAGCAGGGTAAGGCCGAGAATTTTTACACTTAGTAACATAGAGTAACATAGATACTTCTATGTTACGGTAACGTAAAAGTAACGCGAAAGGTATGTAAGGCCGATTTCATAGTGCACCTTTTTATGTAAAACTTTATGCCTTATACGGGGTGTAAGGGACAGCGTACCGCAAACTTATAGGGGTTGCTCAGTCGACGAAACTGAACAAACACCACCAGGAATGAGGAATTATTTTCAGGTATGAAAAAAAAAATTGCTCGATCAGACAATTTGTATGGATAAACATTTTTTTTATTTCCTGAAATAAAAAATCCTGCTGATAGTTGTTCAGTATCGCCATAGAGTAATTGACCGAGCAACCCCTACCAGTTTGCGGGACGCTGTTGCTTACACCCAGTACATGTATGTAATGTATGATGTGCATGGATAACAAAAAAATATAAAACCAATTTTTTCTATCAAAATAGCATGTCTTTTACTTTGACTAAGTACATAACTAAGTACCAAATAATTAAATAAAATTGTTATTTAAAATCTTTGGTACTAAAATACCTACTATAAAATTAGTTTTTTATCAAAATTCAGTAGTAACAAAAACATAACATTGTTATTGTTCCTCTAAATCTTCCCCAGTACACAGAAAACAATCAAATGTATTTTTCATAAAAAATTAAGCAAACAAAAAACGATAGTAATTAACGACGATATGAACAAATCCTTACAACACTTCAACGTTACGTTACACTTACAGACAATGAACGTTACCGGTAACATAGAAGTAACATAGAAGCGAGATTTTTTAGGCTTTAATTGACCATTAATCGATAATTTGAGCTCAATTTGGACCAAATACACACGTCACGCATTGCTTCTACGCTTATTCATATTTCTATTCAAAACAGGTGTAATAAAAACTGTTATTTACCTTTGAAATCGTCTAAATTCGTTTAAAAAAAACTCCGACCAAACACGCATGTGTTTGGTCGGAGTTTTTTTTGAGAGCACTTTTGCTCGATTCTACAGACAACAAACAAGCGTCTTTTTTAAATTTTATTATTCGCATAGATACTTAGTGTTGCCAGTGTCAATACAAAATAGTGCCACAAAAGATTAACATTATTTAGAGGTGAAATTATGGTAACATACAAAATTGTAACATAGAAGCGAAAATACGGGGACAAACATTTAAATTTCGATAAAGTCATGAAATCTGCTTATTTAAAAAGATCAATCACTACGATTAAATTGCTTTGTATCAGATTATTTAAGTCAGTTCTTGTGAATTTGTCTTTCAATGGAAAAAAAATACAAATTTTTAGTTCCAAGTATTTGGATACATGAAAAAGACATCGAGTTTTTTTGCAATATTTGGGGTAACTGACGAATTTAACTCACTGTAGTTATTAAACCATAAAGAGTATTTTAAGTTTGATATGAAATTGTATGATTTAGATCCCTACAAAATACAATAAAAGTTATTTAATTAAAAATTACTGGTTAGTTTTTTTTGATATGCAGACAAAAATTGGGACACTTTTTACTTTCGAAAAGTGTAAAAATTCTCGGCCTTACCCAGCGATGAAACTACGTAGATACATTTTTGAAGTAGTCTTTTTTTTTAGAAAATAGATAAAATTTCGCAGAAATATTTCGTCCAAAACAGGCACTCCATGACAACATTCACAGACAGACCATTAGGTGTATGTTACAGTAAAATAAGACACCAAATAACATAGATTTTGTTATTCTATAAAGAAAGAAATATCTAGGTATAAAGAAAGTAGATACTTTGTAGAGATTTACTGAATGGTAATAAAATTCCTTTCTCAAGACCATTTTAAGCCAGAGACGCGGATAATTTCGAGCAAGTCACATTTTTTAAAAACACTAAGTACCAATAGAAAAGGTAAAGTACCTAATTTAGTTTTCATGCAACCACCAACTAAAAGATATGAATTCAGATCAGCTGTTGGACATGAGTAGATAAAAATTATATAATCTAAATTTATTATTATACTTTTTAAGTACAATTCACAAATCATATTTTAAAAGCTAGGTAAGAATGGCTAAGTAAAACGCTACCCGCCAAGGAAGTATAAGACGATATACAGTAAAAATAAGCTCTTAATAATGCGTTACTATTAATTTTTACGAATTCTTAATACAAAAATATAATTAAAACATAGATGGCGCTACAGAACGCACGCAGAGGGCGCCACCGTCGCATTCGGCGGGGGAAATATTCGAATTTTTTTATTGTTTATTTGCGCACCGTATGCAGAATCAATAATCTGGGCCGATTAATGGCGATTTAGGTCATAGAATGTAGGCGAGGGAAGGGCGAAGGGAAGGGTGCGCAGACACGAGGCTGGGCGGAGCGGGGAAGGGTGGACATGCGCAGCCCTGCCCGCCCGGGGGACGACCCAGGACATCTAGACATTCGCGGTCTAGACCTAGCACTGCCAACAGTCTGACTACGAGTATTCTCTTGTTGAAGTTTGGTGAAGTGAATAATTTTGAAAGTGAGTAAAATTTTTAATATTTGCAGGAGATATTTTACTTAATTAAATTAATAAAATTATTAAGTATGATTAAATTACTAAACTTAGTTTCCAAGTTTTATTTATATTTTCAAAATTTATTAAAAATTTTAAAAATATTTTTCAAAATACAACGAAACAAGAAAACTTAATACATACTTACGTATTATATTTTTGTCTAGGATTTAAAATGAAAGTTTATTTTGATCACATTTTTTCAAAGTTATAAAGTGAACCAATTTAAAATGATTTCCAAGGAACCTCATTAAGTCATCATCATCATCATCATCATATCAGCCTATTCGTCCACTCCGCCTATAGGTATAGGCCTCTCTCAATGTACTGGGAAATAATTTTAAAATTGTTTATACACTTTTTATTGGCATTAAGATAAAGTAATTTATTATTGGTAATTCTTTTTCAAAGTCAATTTTTTAAATTAATAATTCGTTAAAAATAAATTGTTTAATTTTTAAGTAAGTAACAAAACTTTTTGTAGTTTAATTTATTTTTATTGAGGACAAAAATTTTCTCCTTTTTTAGGTACCACAGCTGTACCCAGCTTTCGGAGACAAGAACAGAGAAGCGTTAAGAAGAATCATGGAAGACTGGACTCTGGGCGTTGTTATCGCAATATTCCAATTCATTTTCAGTTTTAAAATGTTCTACAACTTCTTCTACATGATGAAAGATATGACGGCACTTGAATGGAGATATTTCTTCTATGCTTTCCTGAACGGGTTCGTAGTAAGCTTGTGCTACTTTTTAATCTACTCTCTCGCCTTCCCTAAGCTGAGCTGCGAAGCCGGCAAGACCGCTGTGGTGCCAAATTAAATTGCTGAGGCATCTGCTAAATTGCCTCCCTGTTACTGAGTTATGAGTGTCTTATAATATTATTATGTTACTGTTCACCGATATTTTGCGTCATAGTGCAAAACATAGTACTTAAGTTCTAATCTTTTGAAATCTTTGCTTTTTAGACTTTTATCTAAATTCTAATTAGGTGGGAGTATAAGAGCAAATTTCCCTTTAATTTTGCTCAAGCTTAACAACTTTAAATATTATAGCATAGTTTCAATCATAGATGGCGCTGTAGTGACACTTTTTGCGGTACTTGAGAAATAATGCGTATTATAGTATCGTTTCTTATTTGCAATTATTACGCGAAGCACTATTTATTATAATATAATAATTGTTATAAACATGCGTTATGTAGGTACTAAGGGTCAGGTCACACAGAGATGCTATGCGGCTTGCAGTTTTAACAGTGTCACAGATTACATTGCGCACGGCTTCTTCACAGAGCTGCATTTTCTGCATAGTATTATTATTATAACATATAATATCTTTAAGCATCGTTGCGTAGCATCCCAGTGTGACTACCCTAAAAGAACTGAAACGTAAGAAACTACCAATCTCGCTATTGCGACTGATTTATTAATGTATTACCACTCCTTTTAATGAGTTTTTGATAAAAATATACCTTGTTACGCAATGAAAAACTGCCATCTTAAACCATTGCGAGCAAATGTTATGGCGAATGTGTTGTCTGAGTTATTTATTGTACGAGTACTATGGTTGTGTTTTGTTTGTCGGAGCAATGGTTTATCAATGTAAAAGTGTCGCGACTAATACTATTGTCTTTACTGTATTAGATGTAACTCATCTTCAATTGATGGTTTTATTTCAAATCCCTGACACCTTTGCTTGTTTTTCTTAAGTTTTAGTAACTGATTGTACTTAATTTAATGTGAGCAATAAAGGGTCTATCTATCTATCTTTTTGAGGGGAAATGGATCTATGTTTACATATTAAATCACAAGACTTAAGCCGAGTATATCTACTGACTAAATTAAACCCTGTGTTACAAACCAACTGTATGATTCTGTGATAGCTATCACAATTGATTTTAAGAGATTTTTTTTTAAAGACGCACAGCACAATAAAATATATTACTTAAGGTATTATTAGATACTTAATTCAGATTCAGAGTTAGATTTTAGCATAATAATATCTTATTAATGGTGTTAACCAAAGAGCCAGCGACATCCAGACTTTCGTGATTTTATAAAATATGAAAGTTTACCTGTTTATGGCCCCTATATAGGTAAGAACGACCGGCAACAGCTATGGAGTTTAGGTCGCGGTTACTTTAGGAGGTATCTAGTTCTGAAGGTCTATCTGCTGGATAGGCTATCCACCACTTAACTTGACAGATAGAGGTCCATACTTCATCTGTCAAGTTAAGTGGTGGATAGCCTATTCGGCACTTATCAGGAAGTGGTGACACAGGCCCTAGAATCTTTTATGTAAGGCCAACAGATTTGATCACGACTATCCTTAACTTGACAGCCCAAACAAGAAACTTAGGTTAGCTAACTTAGTAGCTTTTGCCTACAAGTCCATATATTTTATCTGATTATTCCAATAATCGAAAAGAAGGTAATTTTACACTAAAATATTGTTCGCAAAGCAACAAAATAACACACAGGACAACAGTTAAAAATCTTCGCTAAGTATTGTACTGTAGGTTCAAGTAAATTCGCTGAGCAAAACACAAGATCATTACACAGCCAGACACGATGAAGCTGAATCTCATTGGGTCGCACTTCAGTTTGAATTGGTTAAAGTAAGTGTAATTTTAGGCTTTAGAAATTGCACTTACTTTACCGAAGATACTTGAAATAAGAGAAAGCAAAGTTAATTTATTGGGTAAAAACATGTCCCAAATGCTGGGCACAATTATTTAGAAAGCGTTAGCAATAAATAACATAAATATATTTGGAGACGCTAGCTACGTTCAGAAACTGCTCAGTTTAAGAACATCTCATGAACTACTGGGAAGGACTCGGGTACAATAAAACAATATATTAATGAACCAAATTTTATTAATATTCTATCAAACCTGTGTAGTGTGCGCTACGCCACGCATCCTCACACCTCACTCGCCACGTGTTAACAGTCTAACATTAAAACTACACATAAATTAATAACACAATACTTAGTTATAATACTTTAAACGAGCGAAGAGCATGTTACGACTACCCACCGATAACGCTCGGAAGTCGACTCGAGAGCCGCGATGGGGTCAAAGTAGACCTTATTTGTTGCGATGGGGTCAAATTGTACCCCTATTTCCTACGACGGGGTCAATTTGGACCCCATTTGCTATCGGATAAAAAGGGTTAACTACACGAGCGCTTATTGGGGCCAACATAGAAAGTATTTCTACTTTCAAGAGACAAGGAATAAACGAATATGTTATTTTTTTATAACTGAAATCTTCTTTGAATATTTTTTCGAGTTTATACGGTAATCATGCTAAGCAATAAGCATGCTGGTCACATTGCACTTTCGTACGCTTCTATCTCTATCTGTTACTTCGCACATAGTGAAAAAATCTTTTATTCTTTGACTCAAGTCAAGTAAACAACAGAGAATGATAGAAGAATAGAAAAGTTCGCCATGAGTTTAGGTCAACCCTGTCAACGCTCCGAAAATTAGCTTTCGAGTTAACTTTTCCGAGCGAAACGAATATAAAAAATAAACGAAATGTCTAGAATCCATGAATCATTCATTCGTAATTTCATATTATATTTTCAACATCCATAAAGTATCTCTATCGAATTATCTGACAACCTTTAGGCTGCGCTTCCACCAGAGATGTGTTGCCATGACATCGCTCAGCGCGGCGATGCTATTTATGTATTTATTAAAGTTAATTAAAACGGGTTACCCCAATTACAATTGCGTTGGATTGGATCTTAAAAACATCCCTGGCAACACATCTCTGGTGGAAACACAGCCTAACTGCCCGTAGAGGGAATATCCTATAAATATTCAATATCCAGGACATTTCATTACCAAAAACTACAGAATTTTAGCAGCAAACTACTGCACGATAGTTTGTTTTTCAGAAATTTTCGTAGCCAAAAATCAAATCATTTTTATTTACAAATGTTTGATTTTCGGCCGAGAAAATACTTCTTTACGCAGTTTTAGTTGCTATCAATATCGAACTTGTATTTTCGAATTTTGGACTTAACTATTTGAAAACAACCCTCCATATTTCAAGATTATTACGTGAACTCTGAAGTCCTATTGGAAGTTAGAGTATATCATCTCATTATTGGATGTCACTATTATAAGAACATCCAGTACCCAAGTTTTAAGAAATAAGGTAAATATAATAAATGTGTAGTTTTTTATTGGTAAAAAACAATGGATTTGGTTAAAATTTGGCACACGAGTAGCTTTAAAGCTGGGCTTACACAGGAAGTTTACATTAATCCCAACAAACGCACCATTCCTAAACACAATCCGACCTGGGAACTGGAAAACTAGAATAATATCGATGGTCCCTAGGTAAGTAATCGAATCTGAAAAACGCTACTTTACAGGAGAGCGATTTAAAGTTTATTTTTTGCATAATTTTGTAACGGGTGATTGAATCTTTATAAAAATTGGGATAGACAGTTGTGTTGGCCTAACAAATTATAAAATGAAAGCAAAAATTTTAAATTATGAGTAGTTTTCGAGAAAATTAACTTACAATAGTCTACTTCGTAATTGAACTATCTTTATGTGTCGAAAGTGGCAGTTTCTATTATTTACAGGGAACCATAAATACAAAAATTTATCGTATCTGCCTATTTTCGATATGCTACTTTGGATTATGTTAGGAATATTTTATTAAAAGTGTCACTTTCAATTTATTTTGGCGTACATTACTTGTACTTGCCATTATTTTGTAATAGTATCAACAACAACATATATAAAACATCTGTAATATTATATAACAAAAAATACGACTGTATTTCTATTTTGGCCAGCACAAATATCGGACCAAAATGAGAATTTCTCGGCATCTTCAAATGATATCTTTACGTTTTCAAAATACATCAAACAGCTATCTTACTTCTTAGGCTCCCCTTTCACCGGTCTGACCATATTCCACATGTAGCATGTGCCAGGTGCCTTCTTTTAAAGCTAAATTGAAAACGGTAAAGTTAAACACAGAAAATTTTCATTATAAATAGAATAAACCAACGTCTCCATGTGGATAATTAAAAAAAAATTGAAAGTCAAATGTAGTACATTTTTTTTATAGAAGGCAGGTCGCTGTAGTCCTGACGTCACTGCGACCCATGAAGATCTATTGTGACTCCTTCGCACTAGAGTATCATCCCCAACCCAATACAGCTCATAAATTGAACGATATGGTTGGGGTTGGTGCCACGAATTTCATTTGTGGATGAGTATTCATGGCGTAATAGAATAATGTAGTACATACATTATTCTTTATCTCCCTAGCTAGCGTCCCATTTTCTAGTTGCTTATTACGAGCAAGTATTTGCTCTTCTGTCGGAAACATAATATTTTCAGAATAACTATGACACTTATCACAGAATATATCCTATTTAGGAATAATAAACCCAGTGTTTATGCAAGCATTACTGATGTCTCTGTACTGACGAAGGGTTTGCCATAGTTAGAAAGCTGGCCCCATTCTTTGTGTCGAGAAAACATCCTGTCCATATTCAAATTGTTATCTGAGTATAATTTAGTGATATCTTTACGTGTATACTGTGATTATACTGGTTGGAAGCAAGCTACATGATCAAAAACACTCTTAACCATTGCAGTATCTACAACTTTTTCACGATTGGGGTTTTTTCTCTATACAAAGAATCTGACCAGATTTCAAACTGTGGAAATCGAGCGCATATTTCATGATATAAAAAAAATCCTGATATAGCGCTTCTCTTGGGAAAATGATGTTTTCCGAGACCAAAAGTAGCCTTTTTTCCTCTTCATCCTTTTAACTAAGTCTATGACAAAAATGAAGTCGATTGGTTGCTTCGTTAGGGTGTGAAGAAAGGACAAACAAATAGACAAACAACTTTCGCATTTCTAATATTAGTTCATGGATAATATCTTTAAAAATATATGAAATTTCATAAAAAATAATTTATATTTCATTTAAAAAACAGGCTCATTAATCACTAGATGACGCCCACTACTTTTTTTGCTTAAAAATTCGTTTATCACGCAGGAACCATACATTTTTTTCGGGAAAAAGTATTCTATGTCCTTTCCCGGGACTAGAACTATCTCCGTGCCAAATTTCAGCAAAATCGGTTCAGCAGTTTGGGCGTGAAGTGGTAACAGACAGACAGATAGACAAACAGACACACTTTTGCATTTATTATGTTAAGTATGGATAGAAACTAAATAATAAAAAAAAAACGAGTTGGTAATTCATTTTTATTGAAGAACTGTCGATTTTTTCCAAAAATATAAGTATTCTTTCGGTTAAAAGAATCGAAAGTGACAAAGATTTTTATTTGAAACACGACGTATAGAATCGAAATGGTCATTTTCGATAAAAATTATGTGCGAAAAAACGGCCTAAACAATGGAATTTGCCCGTTTCGATAATTTGCGCGGTAAACATTTTTAATGCTACTAAAACTGTATAAAGATAAAGTAAAATCAAATTTACATAACCTATAGTTTAAAATCAAATAAAGTGTTATTTATTGATGAGGGCACGTACAGTCGCGATAGTGGTAGTTTCGTCCTGTTTTGACGCTCACCGATACATCGTAAACTCGCGAAATTTAACTTTCTTTGGTATAAGACGGATAGACTATTACGTTTCGATAATATACGTCTATAAATATCGGAAACCTAAAGAGTTTTCAAAATTTTTTAAGCTGTATTAAAAATATCCTTTAAAAGGAGCCCAAAACAGTAATAAAAAAAATTGCCATTTTTCAGATACGATTACTTACCTAGGGACTATCGATATTACTGGATTTCAATTGCACTATATTACTATGAATTTATGTCACAAAATATTAAGAGTTAAGTATGTATAAATAATGAACCCGGTAGCCGGCTGTCGACCGACTGTTTCCGTACATCGCCGAAACATCGACGCAACATCGTCATCAACAATAATAAGTACTAAACGAAGATATACTTAAACAATGTCACCTGTCAAATATACGTTAATCTTGAGGTCATAGGCACAACACTCAATCCGATCCAACGCTTAAGACCTTCAAAAAGCGCGTCTAACCGCGCGTAGTGCCTTTAGGCATACATTGCGCATATTTAAGGTCTCTCACACCCGATCTAAGTCCACGAGTTAGATTCATTCACTCATTGCACTGAGTCACTCTCACTCGTGGTGTCGTCGTAGGTCTCTGGGTCTGCGGTCTCATGGTCTCTGGTCTCGTGGTCTCTGGTAGTCTCGTCCTTCTCCTCGATGGGTCCGTGCTCGTTGCGCAGGCTGGCCCCCTCGCACGCGCCGGTGGGCCGCAGGACAAGGTACATGAGCAGATCCGACAGGGATATTATGCCTATCACTTTGTCTTCCTCATCAACGACCACTAAACGATGCACCTGTAATGCAAACATAATGCTAAACAAAATAAAACATACAAGAACCCAAATCTTTTTAAATCTAAATACATACAAATTATATAAAATTCACGGTGAGCTCAACATTATTACACACCATTTACATAGTGGTCATTATTATCAATCATCTGTCTTATTTGGCACATTTGAAAAATAAAAAAAAAATGAAAAATTATTTAAAATATTTTTATTAAATTTACATAAATATACGTTATTTAACATTCATCAATAAGAAAAACACACTTATCCATACATTTTTTTCAACCCACAAGCTTTACAAAAAACAAAAATCGTCAAAAAAAAAACAATTTTATGACAAGGGTCAAGTTTGAAACTTCTAGCAATCGTCGTAAGTGTGTGTTAGAGCCATTACAAGTGACTATAGTCCGTATTTGTTATATTAGGTACACTTTGTGCAAGTTAGAGCGGTGAAGATATAGTTTACGACATACTGTGGTTAAAATAAAACACGAAGGTGATAATCGGACTCCAGGAGAGTGGTCAACAGATGCGCGCATTTTTGACATCGAGCTCCTGGAGCGCGGTCAACAGTTGAAGGGATATTTAAATAAAATAAAAATTTTAGGGGGCTCCCATACAAAAAACACAATTTTTGGCCTGTTTTTGCTCTATAACGGTACGGAACCCTTCGTGCGCGAGTCCGACTCGCACTTGGCCGATTATTTTATTTTAGCGGTGGGTTCAGAAACTGCAGCCATTTTAAAGATTTGAAAAAGAACATATTAGTTTTATTTTTTAACATATTAGTTTAGAGCAAAATAAAATATCTGCGAAACTTAGTTAAGAAAATATGAAGCTTTATTTTTTTTTAATTTTAAAATGTCCCAAAGACTTACCTAACCTTTGAATCGTCAGTGCTTTATATGGAAGCTTCTTTGGGGTATACTAAACATCCCCTATCTTAATCTGAGAGATCCGATATTTCAATATTAAAAAAAAAATATTACCCACCACGTGAGAAATCTGATTTCTATACCATGATAACTAGACACATGTTGGAAGCCTATGCAAGCTTAATCTGACACGCTCGAGCTACTCCCGAAATCCCCTCTTCCCCTCCCCAACTACGAGGGCTGCTATTTATGTATCCGGAACTGGCCACTTACAAGAACAATATTTAAAAAGTAATTACAACATTTGAAAATAGAACTCTTTGGTTGAAGAATACATTTTGTTTCATGTGACTGTCAATTATTTTTCCATTGTGGCGTCATTTTGAAAATTGCGTGTCTTCATTTGCCATGGATTTAACGCGTGAACATTTTCGTGCAATGATTTACTACGATTTTCGGCGTGGGCTAAATCAACAACAGTGCTTTATTCAACTCACCGCAACTTTTGGAGATGAAGCACCATCAAAAACCACTGTTTATCACTGGTACAGTGAGTTTAATCGTGGGCGGTCTATGCTCACGGATGAAAATAAAGAAGGTCGCCCAAAAACAGCTGTTGTCCCACAAAATATAGATGCTGTGCGGGAACTAATAATGCGTGATCGTCATGTTACATATCGCGAGATAGAGGCGTCAGTGCCATTAGAGAATCGTAAAACGGTTAATTCTGAATGGTATACGACCATTTGTTTACCAGAAGTCTTTGAAGAAATAATAAAGGACAACCGACAACGCAGAATCATGTTACATCACGACAATGCTAGCTGTCACACCTCAGCTGAAACAACTCAGTTTTTGGAGGGTCAAAAGATCGAATTGACTGGTCATCCGCCGTACAGCCCTGATTTGGCACCTAACGATTTCTTTTTATTTCCATACGCGAAGAACAAATTACGTGGTCAACGTTTTTCGAGCCGCGAAGAGGCTGTTGATGCGTTCAAAATGCACGTTTTGGAGACACCTCAATCAGAATGGAAAAAGTGCTATGAAAATTGGTTCCAGCGTATGCAAAAGTGTGTCGATCATCGCGGCGAATATTTTGAAAAGCAATAAAACCATATTAAATGATATATGTTTGTTTTTTCTTTAATTCCGGATACATTAATAGCAGCCCTTGTATTAGTATTAGTTTTTTAATTATTGGAATGCAATAAGGATCACACTTTCATTTATGGGAATAAGACAGCAACGTATTTGTACATAAGCGATGAATCTTCCGTATAAGAGGGAATCCCATCAAGAGATAGGCTGGCTGTACAAGTAGCCTATGAAAATAAGAAGCAATAGATATGTTCGTGAAAGAGACAGGCGATGGTTCACTCATGTGATAGTTCCCGAACCGGTGGTAGGCCTTATGTAGACGTTCTAAAAGTGTTAATTTTTAACCTATATTTTGGTAATAAAATAATATTAATTTTCTTTCATTTTCATCGATCGTCCATGGTGTGTAGACACTGACCTCAGCCCGGACGATCCTCTCCATCACGTCGTACAGCGTCTCGTCGAGGTTGCACTTCTGCACGCCCTCGAACCACTCGTTGCGGTGCTCGTTCGCCTGCTTCAGCGACACGTCCAAGTTGTTGTACGTCTTCTCTGCCGCTAGGTTCTGTTGGGAAATTCACAGTTTATTTACTGATTTTATTTTAAAACTGCATGGTAGGCTGAATGTCAATTCACACCGCAACGCGACGTGTAGATTTGAAAGATTTGCAAGACGTCTCACCCTCGCGAAATCTGTCGATTCGGTACAATTTTAGAAATACATCTACGCGTCGCGTTGCAGTCTGAATTGACACTAAAACTATACGAGATAAAGAAAAAAGCTGAAAGGACTCGCTCGATTTTTACGGTGTTGCTAATAAACAACAAACTCGGTGCAGTATTGACAGTATCTTGAAAACTTCACGCCCCATTTAAAAAATCCTGTAATAATTTATTGTTGCGGCTGCACCGCAACGAGCCGCGCGGGGCGCGTACGCCTAGCTGCGCCGGCGCATGCGCCTTATGCGCGAGCGCACACGACAGAGCTAGCTATAGTTTTTGACGTGACAACGTCTTATAATTCGATATGGGCTGCGCGCACGAAAAAACATGACGCAATATGCGGCGTTACCTCGCTCTGAGGCGTTCCATTTGAGTTGTTTAGCAGAAATGTACAGTCGGGGAAAATTGTGCTAAGCAGAAATGTACAGTCGGGGAAATGATTTGTTTAGCAGAAATGTACAGTCAGGGAAATGAGTTGTTTAGCAGAAATGTACAGTCGGGGAAAATTGTGCTAAGCAGAAATGTACAGTCGGGGAAATGAGTTGTTTAGCAGAAATGTACAGTCAGGGAAAATTGTGCTAGGCACAAATGTACAGTCGGGGAAATGAGTTGTTTAGCAGAAATGTACAGTCGGGGAAATGAGTTGTTTAGCAGAAATGTACAGTCGGGGAAAATTGTGCTAAGCAGAAATGTACAGTCGGGGAAATGAGTTGTTTAGCAGAAATGTACAGTCGGAGAAATGAGTTGTTTAGCAGGAATGTACAGTCGGGGAAAAATTGTGCTAAGCAGAAATGTACAGTCGGGGAAATGAGTTGTTTAGCAGAAATGTACAGTCGGGGAAAATTGTGCTAAGCAGAAATGTACAGTCGGGGAAATGAGTTGTTTAAAAGAAATGTACAGTCGGGGAAATGAGTTGTTCAGCAGAAATGTACAGTCGGGGAAATTTGTGCTAGGTAGAAATGTACAGTCGGGGAAATGAGTTGTTTAGCAGAAATGTACAGTCGGGGAAATGAGTTGTTTAGCAGAAATGTACAGTCGGGGAAAATTGTGCTAAGCAGAAATGTACAGTCGGGGAAATGAGTTGTTTAGCAGAAATGTACAGTCGGGGAAATGAGTAGTTTAGCAGAAATGTACAGTCGGGGAAAATTGTGCTAAGCAGAAATGTACAGTCGGGGAAATGAGTTGTTTAGCAGAAATGTACAGTCGGGGAAATGAGTTGTTTAGCAGAAATGTACAGTCGGGGAAAATTGTGCTAAGCAGAAATGTACAGTCGGGGAAATGAGTTGTTTAGCAGAAATGTACAGTCGGGGAAAATTGTGCTAAGCAGAAATGTACAGTCGGGGAAATGAGTTGTTTAGCAGAAATGTACAGTCGGGGAAATGAGTTTTGACGTGACAACGTCTTATAATTCGATGGAGCCGGCTGCACGCACGAAAAAACATGACTCATGCGGCGTTACCTCGCTCTGAGGCGTTCCATTTAAGGCTTGAAGTGCAAGCGAGAGCGCGGAACGAGCGACAAAGAGGCACGTTGTCACGTTCAACTATCGTCAGTAAGCCGACTTTACAGACAACCGTTTTTTTACTTTATAGTTTTGACAATTGCATCGCTCTCTATCAATGTCAACGTAGGCGACCAGCCCCCCTAGACAAGTGGCAAGTGATAATCGTAAACTTTAACGCTAACGCCACAAAATGTATGCGATTTGACATAAGTCATCGCTTCGCTAGCGTATACTAATGTCAAGTCCCATACATTCTGTAGCGTTAGCGTTAGCTTTTACGATGATCGCTTGCCGCTTGTATAGGGGGGATGTACTTATAGGTACCTTATAATTGTAAAATTACAACATTAATACAGTCCACTTTATTTCCTAAGGGGGCGTTCACAAATTACGTGAGGTGTTTTTTTTATTTTTTGACCTCCCCTCCCCCCTGGTGAGATTTCGTGAGATTTTATTCAACCACCCATCCACCCTCCCCCCAATCTCACGTGAGATTTTCAAAATGTGGGTTTCTTACGTAAACGTTTGGTTTGACAGTTAGAAGTTTTTCTTTCGAACGAATTTGTGAATGATCTTAATCTATATATCTAATCTTAAGAATATGTACAATCTGGATGAAATGGACCAAAATAGTATCATTCTGTTGAGAAAGAAATTACGTGAGATATGCCGAGACCCCCCCTCTCCCAAACGTGAGATTAGATGAGATTTGACTCGACCCCCTCCCCCTACGTAATTTGCGGACTAATCTTTTATTTAAAACCTACATCATGTTTACTATAATCACGATACATTTTTAAATCATCAAGATCCGAGCTTCGTATATCTCCTTAGATAAAATATAAAATTACCCCTGATTTAAATCTAGCAACCGTCACCTAAACACATAATTGACCCTTAGGGGCTCTTTCACCACTTCCTGATAAGTGCTAGTTAACTAGACAGAGTATGGAGCAGTCAGATCAGTTGTGGATAGCCCATCCGGCACTTATCAGTAAGTAGTGAAACAGGCCCTTATTATTTTAAACCAGTACTCACGATGACATCAAACTTGGCGTATATATCCTTGAGTCGTCCCTCGGTGTCGATGAGCGGCAGCGCGGAGACGCGGCGGTTGACGAACTTGCGGAGCGCATCGATGATGCTGGTGTCCTCTGTGGCCGTCTCGATCCCGCTGAGGGTGCCGATGCGGAGCTCGCGCAGTCGGCACTGCAGGTACGCCGGCTTGGGAAGCTCGTTTATCTGTGGGATAGTGGTGCTGTTATAGAGATCTAAAGTGTAAGGCCGTGTTTCCACCTGGAAGCAAACTCGCGGAAGTCTTGCGTGAGTTTCTTGCAATATTGTTTACATTTCATACTAATAAATTGCTGAAACTAGACCGCATATCTGCGGTGACCCGCAGCGAGATCTGTCGCGAGTCCTCGCAGCCATGTTTAGACATGCTGTCGAAACTACTCGCAGGAAGCGCTTGACAAATTGTCGCGACAGCACTTGCTACGGGGTTTACACTTGCAAGCTGCTGTCAGACAGACTGTCAGACACTTCTCGCGACAGTTGTCTTGCAGGTGGAACACGGCCTTATAGTACAAGTGATTATAGAGTATTATGTGGTGGAAAAAAAACGTCGTGCACATTATATTAAATTGCATCTTTAATATTAAATTACGAGTATTTACGTTTAAAATACTAGAATTGCCATTTATTTTATTTTCTGAGATTACGTCTATAATATGTCTGCCTTTTACCAATAACTTTTGCGGTTTACCAATACGAGGATGAAGGATCTTACGTTTCAATTTTGTTTGCATTATACGAAGTACTTTAAGAATTTGAATTTATAAGGGTAGTCGCATACTCACGTATAGGAACAGGAACCGCAGGATCCTCTTGTGCGTCAGTATATACAGGACGTTGCCTGTGTTGGGATCGATGACGGGCAGCCGATGTATGCGGTTGGCGATCAGCATCCTGATGGCCTCGTACAGGGACGAATCTGGGCCTATCGATACCAGCGGCATGACGGAGCCTTTCAGCACCTCTGTGGAGGAAGGAGATGATAAAATATTGTTTACACTAAGCGGCCCCTACACGAGCATTTTTATTGCGCAATATTATTGACCGTCTAGGGTTGATATTGAACATCGCGCGCCTTCAATCTCATTGTCAAATAAACATTCAATAAAATTGAAGCGTGATATACAGACACAGTCAGGTATAAGACATAAAAGATCCCCCCATATTAATCAAAAAACGACACTCGAAATCTTCATAGATAAGATAGATAAAAGCTCATAGCATGACAAGGAGTGAAGATAGATACAAAGTGTGAAAGGAAATTTTATGAGCTTTCATTATGTGCCGGACTTTTTTTCTCTACGACGCACCGTTTTAGAGATATGAGCAAAAAACTAAAAATATTGAAACTTGAGCCTCTCCCCCCCACCCTAGGTGATATCGTTAAAATTTATAGTCTATGTGTTGACCCGACCTCTAAGTAATATTCGTGCAAAATTTGAAGTAAATCTGTTCAGTACTTTCTGAGTTTATCCCGGACATACATACAGACAAACAGGCAAACAGACAAAAATTCTAAAAACTATATTTTTGGCTTCCATATCGATTGTAGATCAGGTCCCAAGTATTATTTTTTTAAAATATTCAATGTACAGAATTGACTTTCCTACGATTTTATTATATGTATAGAATTTTATTATATGTATATGTCACCGTAAGATTGTAAACACCGCGAGATTGTAATAGGACGAAGTGATGGATTGTAAACAAACAGTTTTCCGGTGATTTTAAATTAATTATTTCGTATTTAAAATAACTTCAATGCCAAATGGTATGAGATGTATAACATAAAATAAAATTTAGATATATTAAAAGTAATGTTTGAATGTTCGGTTATTAAAATTAACCTAATTTATAATTCAAACTGCACTTTAAATATATCTAAATTTTATTCAATGGTACACATCAAATATTCAGGCAATTGAAGTTATTTTAAATACAAAATAATTAATTTAAAATCACCGGAAAACTGTTTGTTTACAATCCATCACTTCGTCATATTACAATCTCGCGGTGTTTACGATCTTACGGTAACATATATATAGATGTATAGATGACTTAGTTTGTTCCCTGAAAGGAGAAATAGCACGCAATACAAACGCTACAACACCATTTCGTTGTAAGCAAAAAACTAATGGGGTTTTAGGTTAGGTTAGTGGGCCTGCGCATAAACATGCCTTACATGACACTTACTTAAAAAAGGAAAACTTTAGATAGTATTATACTATATTTATTTCGTAAAGTATTCAATTAATCCCTTTTCCTTGACAGATTTGTGTCTGTAATCTGAAATATCGCCGACTAATTAGCACCTGCTTGACGTTAATTCGCAGAACTCTCACAAATCGATGGTTCAAAATAATTGGCGGCGCCGTCAGCTAACTGCGTCGATGATCACTTCACATTGTCTCTACGAAAGCATTTGAAGCATTGCACAGTGTATTTTTGTCCAAAAAATTGGCCATGCCGTTTTTATTACTTAATTTTATAGGATTTGTGATTATAAATGCAGGACGAGAACACCCGACTGCCCATTTCATACAGAAGAATGTAAATTAGTACTTGAAAAAAATTTCTATGGTTTCCAGAAAAAACACAGAAACAGATATAGCTCAAAAGTTTGATATTCTTTTAAGATTTTATTAATTGGTCTAAATAGTGTCCTAAAAGCCCTACAATAGCGAAAAACATCCAGGCTTTATTTGTTCAAGATAACGTATTTATGACTGATTTTGTAAATGTATGTTTTAATTTTTTTAACGCCATGTCTTTTCATATTTGGATTTGAAACTAAGACTGAAATATTCTTTTTATTGATACTTATAACCCAAAAAAAAAATGAGATCCAAATGAGGCAGGGCATTGGAGTTATTCAATTTTACGGTGCGTCCACATTTGTATCAATTGCGCGATCAGATCTCCGATCAGATCTCCGTCGCGTATCATCGAAGCGTGTCAAAATGATACGCGTATCATGATACGCCCCGATCGCTATTAACCGCGTATCTGATACGTGTCGTATGAAATACGTGCATGATCGGCAGAATGATCTAATAGGCGTCCACACTATGTATGATACGCATACTTGATACGGCGCGATGATCGCGACGGAGATCTGATCGGAGATCTGATCGCGCAAATGATACAAATGTGGACGCACCTTTATATTATTTTGGATAGGGTTATCACCGCATAGTTGAATAATATTTGACGTAGGTTTTTATATTATGCTCATTTTTCTAATGAAGTTCATAACTTCAACAAAACAAAAAGTAGATAATAGTCTTTTTAGGGTTCCGTACCCAAAGGGTAAAAACGGAACCCTATTACTGAGACTTCGATGTCTGTCCGTCTGTCCGTCTGTCTCCAGGCTGTAACTCAAGAACGGTAATAGAAAAGTTGAAACGGCTAGAAAGTTGAAATTTTCACAGATTATGTATTTCTGTTGCCGCTATAACAACAAATATATATAATCCCATACAACAAACGTGATTTTTCAAACATTTTTTGCTCGGTATCAATGATGACAACAGGTAGGCACTTGAAATTTTCACAAAGGCCTTAATTATATATGTTTACTTTAATAATTAGTAATAATATTTAAATAAAATAAAAATTTAAGGGGGGCCCATACAAAAAAATCGGTTGTCTGTAAAGTCGGTTTACTGACGATAGTTGAACGTGACAACGTCATAGCCTTAACCCCTCAGTTCCGGGAAAAATCTATGCAAAAAAGTTGGCAGGTCAATGTGCAAAAAAAAATGGCGCCCGGCCTACCCTCTTTGTAAAATTAATGTAATATCCTTACATACAATCCATATTTTATGTTTGTGTGAACTACATTATAATATAATTATGTTAAATTTTCTATCTATCAAGCCATCATAATATTGTATTTAGTCCGATGTGATATTAGTTTCTTAATTATAAATTTTCGAAACTATAATTAGTGACATGTTTAGAAGAAATAAACGAATACTTTATTCTTCAAATATTAAGTCATACCTTGACACGTAGGAAATAGAGCACAATTTTGAATAGCCGAAATAATACTAATAGCTCACAGATTGTTTATTTATTTTTCATTCAGAGTGTGGTCAATGTATCAAAGGTCATAACTAACCAAACTTCTTCATACAAAAGTATTCTCTAAGTCATCGAAATACGTAATATAATCGAAACAAAGAGCGCGGCCCAGGTGGGCCTTACGGTTGTTGAGAGACTTGAGAGTGTAAATGGAACGCCTCAGAGCTGTCAGCGAGGTAACGCCGCATGAACTGTCATGTTTTTCGGGCGCGCACCCCATATCGAATTAAGGTGAACGCAGATTTGGCCGCACCGCACGCACCGCAGTCGCCGCATTCGCAATGGGGATTGTCCATTTTTTTTTTTAATTTTGCTCAATACAAAAACATTTCGAGCAATAAGGTCAGTGATCGTTTTTCTGTATATAAACGAAAAAAATACTCATTAGTTACTTATATTTTTGAACAAATATGTTTAACCTTAGTTTGACCTTCAATGGCGTTAAATTAGCAATAAATTCGACCAACATTACGTTTCGAACTTTTGGTAAGCTTCTCGTATCAGCTTTCACATAATGAGAACTTGCATTTGACGAACCAGCCATTAAAAATAAGATTGAAAGGAAATTTCAAACATACTGCAGAGGTCAATTGGCCGCCGATGATGACGTCAGAGCGAAACTTTAAAAATTTATTGAGAAAAAACTAGCCAATGAATTTCAAAATTATTTAATTTATATTCTTAAAATACCCTATTTTAACGAAAAAAAAATATAAAAAGTACATGTGATTTTTTTTGGACAATGCCCATTCTTCATATTATTATGAAGTTGCGAAGACTGCGGCGCGGGTAGGTAGGTATGCGAGCTTGCCTATAACTTCATATAAAGAATTGCGAATGCGGCGACTGCGGTGCGTGCGGTGCGGCCAAATCTGCGTTCACCTTTATAAGACGTTATCACGTCAAAAACACAATTTTTGGCCTATTTTTGCTCTATAACGGTACGGAACCCTTCGTGCGCGAGTCCGACTCGCACTTGGCCGATTATTTACTTACTAGCTACTGCCCGCGACTCCGCCCGCGTGGAAATTCATTATGTTATCCACATCTGTGGAATGTAATCTTACATTTGTAATAGAATAGAAAATGTAATCTTACATTTTCTTCGCGTTATAATTTACTATTCTGCTTCCCTTTGCTTCACTGCTTTTTCACTCTTATATTGAGTTTTGAAGTCACTATTTGGTTTGAACCTTTCTGTTTTTGGTTATTTATGTTTATTATGTACTGCATATTATATGATGTACCTCCGCCATGTTCCATATTTGTTACAAGTATCGATCTAAATATTTAAGTGTACAGATTTATTTCAGCATAAAAAATCTAACATGCCTTGAATATACATAAATAATATAAATAACTAAAATAAGTAAAAAACATATTATTGTCCTGTTCACATGTACGAGTAGGTACTAGTCGAAACGCTGTGTGTTTGGTAGAGTATTATTTCAGGAATTTCAAGTGAAAACAATTTTCTTTTTATCCAGAGTTTTATTCAATCACTTAGCTGTTGCGCGCGACTTTGCTCGCGTGACATTCAATGTCTCTGGGCCTTAATTTGATCGCTTTGGTATTACAAACAGACATGGGTGTACCGAGGGGGGGGCAGAGGGGTAGATGCCCTCCTCCTGGAAGGTAAAATAAAAGTCAATTTACTTGGAAAGTGGGAATTCAAAACATGTTATCTACTCTGTGTAAAATAAAGTGTTGGAAACAAAATATCTTTTAAGGCCAGGCCAGTTCGAAAAGCCTGTTTTTTAAGCATCAAGTGTGAAGAAATTATGAGGAATAGGGATGATGACAAGGTCAAAGATTAGCGAATTTTGTTAATAAAATAAAGAAATCACGGTAAAAAATAAGTGTTCCCAAAATTTCAGCTCGATAGCATTTGTATTTTTTTTTTTTGTTATGCGCCTTCAAAGTTAGATAATCAAGTCGAATTTTTTTTCAATTAAATTTCTTAACATTTGTATACCATTCGATAACTTATGCAATTAAAAGCAACTTTTGTTATGAAGCCACTTTCATAAACTCAATATTTAATATACCTATCGAACAAAGTTCTCTCCCGATCCGTACAAACTACGAAAGAGTGACGTCAGTATTTCGTAGCACTTTGTATGGAGCGTTTCGGGCAGGTATATTTTATGAGATGTTTGAATTGTCACATCTTGGTGAATTTTTAAGCTATCATAGTCATTCTTTCAGCAATGTTTCTATTTTTTAAGGGTCTTTCAATTACCAATAAGAAAAAAAAATGTCATCAAGCCTATTCTCTTACACCAAAATTAATGTAGACTCAAAAAGAAACAAAGTAAAAAATAACCGAACATAATGTTATTGAAAAATGGCATAGTAATTCTGTAAAAAAATCTTGAATATCACCATAAAAATGCACTTAAAATTCGAACATCTCGTTATTTTCAATGACGATGATATGTTATTTTTTTATATAAAATGTATAATTTTCTCCTATTTCGCCCTATCAAGGACGCGGCGAGCGTCGTAACCGCCACCACAGTATAGCAATATCCCTTATTGCTATACTGAGCCGCCACTGGTTCATATACTTTTTGCTGCTTAGGTAAAGTTCTTGTATTTTTTCCGACCCAAAAACATGCCCAAAAAGATGGTTTATTTAAGTTGGATGCCAGGGTATTTGCGTAAAATTAAGCTGGTCTCTTTGTGTTTGTCTTATTAAGTTTACATGTTATTGTAAAAATGCAATAATAAAAAAATAATATAATTACAAATTTTTTACAAAGTCGCCATGGACTGTGTTGTGCAAGATGTAACAATTTAATCATAAACGAGGGTCTGACTGACATCAGTATGGAGTATCTTATTTTTACAATGCCGTTCGTACTTCGTTTAGTAAGAAACGAAATTACTTTACTTTTTATGTAGCATACACTTTAAGAGTTCGTATACGAAATTTTGCCGATGAATATGAAATTGCAAAGGTTCGCTACAGAAATATTATTTGGTTTTTTCCCCTTATTAGATTTAAGAAAATATATATTAATTATTAGATTTAAAAATATATTTAAGCGCGGACTGCCGACTCGAGCCTTGCGGCGAGTAATATAATGTGAATTTGTTTTTTTTTTCTTTTTTCTCGAATTGAATAGAATTTTATCTATAGATTATTTCTGTCGTTTTCTTTTTATGAATGACAGCTCCAAGTTGCCGAAATTAACAGCAATTCTTTGCCCATTTTCTCTAAAATTTTGCCGAATTACATATTTTTTTACTCAACTATTTCATATTAAAGAGGTAAAAAGTAATTCCAACATTGTATAGACGACTTTCTCAACAGTACATTGTATTTTTTTCATACCGTTAAGACGTCAATACAATCCATAAACAGGTGATATTCTAAACCTTTTACAGCAAAAATCACAAAACTGTCGCGGGTTTGAGTTGGATTATTTAAAAATACTTTAAAAAATCTAGCTCCAACATTAGATTATAATTGAAATGATCTTACATGTTGTGCATTAAAACTTATAGAAATACTGTATTTTAACTGTTAAATCACGTTTGTTAAATCAGCGAAATCGGCAAATTTCGTATACGGACTCTTAATAGTCATGATATATTTTGTATGAGTAATGACCGAAAATTAAAGAGATTACGAAAATTTGCATTGCCTATTTGCACCGTAAGTTTTTTATTTCAATTCTGTAATAATTCTGTAATAATTTAACACATAGATTTTTGTAATCTGAAAACGTCTTGTCTAGGTGCTCTGGATAGTTTTAAATTCGTCCGAGTCGTACAAGGTTTGTTCAAAATTATTATATATTATTATTATCGATGACTTAAGGATCAGAGGAAAATGTTTGATTTTAAAATAATAATTATGTACTCCTTTCTTCGTGATAGTAGATATGTTTGGTGTACATACTGCATAATGCCATCCGCTTTTGACAATTATTGTCCACGGCTTTGTTTCATAACTGTGACAGTGACAATAACCGCGCAGGCTGTCGTCCAGCGCGCAATATTATGATACGTTACCTGGGAAACGACCTTGGCGAGAATCTGAATTGTCATATTTTAGTGTTCGAAAAGGAGCCAAATTTAAAACGGTTGAAGTATGGGACGATGTTACATTTCCTTAGTTTTGTTATTCGTAGGCAACGACACTACAGTAGTATATTTCTTGGACCTAATATTATAAAACCTACACCTTAGGTTGCAAATGGTTGCATTTGAAAGCTGTTTTCCTTATGATTATAATAAAACAATAGTATTGAGTTCACTGAACTCTACTATTACTAATTATTATCGTTAACAAAACGTACGACATACATACATCTTTACAACAACATACATACATCTTCATTCGTGTAGATGATGAAAATAAATAATTAACTTATAAGTTATGACTTTAACATAAAACCGACTTTAACAGTATTTCCTTATGGTGGGACTATCTATGAAGTATCCTCTTTCCACCAAAAAAATAATCGTCAAACTCTGTTCACAAACTGCAAAGTTAGCCGCGAACATACAAAAAAGAGTTATATAGAGTCTATCAAAAAAGAGTAGCCTCGGCCCTCGCCTCGTATTTTCACTGACAACGTTTGTACACTTCAAATATTATCATTCATATTTGGAAACATTTTATGTAAGTAATTTGAAATGTGTATTCGGCGTCTACACTTTTTTGACTAGCTATACGATCAAATTGAGAAACGTCGAAGTCGGTTAAAATGCTTATAGTACTCACGTCGCCAGGTCTCGAGGCGGTGTTCCTCCAGCTCGTCCATGGCGACGTCGGGGCTGGTGTAGTACATCTGGAGGATCTTGATGAAGTCCGTGATGGTCAGCATCCCCACGAACCGCTGACGCTGCGAGTCCCACAGCGGCGCGGCGCGGACACCTGCCGATACAACCGAAAGTAGTAATAAAACTATCATCGAAACCGGCATACAACTTAGAAGGGTGTAATAAAACTAAGTGATAATACTTTAGGGTGCGTATGGGCCCCTGTGAAAGTAGCAGCGGTGAAAGGCCAACTATTTTTTCACTTTTGTATGGGACGCTGGGGCGCTTGCCCACACAAAAGTGACAAAATGTTTTTTCAGCGCTTATACTTTCACAGTGAATTATCTATAAGGAACACGTACACACCCTAAAACATTATCACTTAATTTTATTACACCCTGTACAAAATAATTGAAGAAGTGTTTTGTTTTTTTGGGAACGAAAATTTATTACGTAAGGTTTAAACTAGCTTGTTTAATTGGAAAGTACACATAATATTATTATTCATTCTCATAGTCATAACTCCAGGAATATGTTATGACTTCAGTATCGTTCAATGGAGACGTGTTTATAAACTCACTTGCACTCGTGGGATCTCGGTTTTATGTGATTCAATTTCAAATTACGGAATCAACATTCATCTAAGTTACTAAAATTTTTATTATACAAAAATTCAATTATGACATAGACTTCGAATTTTTATTATTCATACAAATTAATTCACGAAGCCTTCATACAAGTTCACCGTGGGAGGTGAACCGCCTGACTTTGTCCCGACCGTGGCCGGGGCGTAGTCAAATATCAGAGATTAGCGCTGGCTAATCTTTGATGTTTGGCTACGACCTGACGCACATCAGTCACGGTCATAGACCATGACTGACCCTGACTCACACTAGACTAATGAGATCAGTTCTTGGTTCGGTTTTGGATAGTAAACAATCCTAACTCCTTACTAAATACTAAGTGATATTTTAGTTTAATGGTTTGAGATTTATTCAAATACAATTTTGTGTTTTGATAGAAAACGCCCCAGGTAAGGTTCATCCATACTGCATTGAAGTAGGATTGGGTCTAATTTAATTTACATAACAGAGCTACGTGTTACGTAAATTTCGCCAACTACAAAGAAGAAAGCTGAGAGCCTATTTTGCTCAAGTATGAATATCATTTGAGTTAATTCAGACAAGTATTTAAATAAACTGAAGTGATTTACTATATTTTTTTCTGAACCGATTTTAAAGAGAAGATTTTGGTTAGATCTGTATGTCGTTGAAACCTAATAGTGATATTATTCATTCATAAAGTATGCACATATCTATACATATTATAAAACAAAGTCGCTTTTTTTCCCTCATGTCCCTATGTTCCCTTTGATCTTTAAAACTACGCAACGGATTTGATGATTCTTTCAGTGTTAGATAGCCCATTTATCGAGGAAGGCTATAGGCTATATTTTATCACGCTAAGACACATAGGAGCGAAGAAATAGAGGAAAATGTGGAAAAAACGGGGAAAATTATTTGAAAGGGCTAACTTACACGCGCTAATCTCAGGAACGTGAAGGTGATCCTTCACGTGGTCTACTTCTTATCTGTGCCAAATAACATAAAAATTGCTCCAGTAGTTCGCGAGATAAGCCCCTTCAAATAATTTCCCCCGTTTATTCCACATTCTCCTATTAGTCTTAGCGTGATAAAATATAGTCTATAGCTTTCTTCAATAAATGGGTTATCTAACACTGAAATAATTTTTCAAATCGGACCAGTAGTTCCTGAGATTAGTGCGTGTAAGTTAGCCCTTTCAAATAATTTTCCCCGTTTTTTCCACATTTTTCTCTATTTCTTCGATAAAATCGATAGCCTATGATTAGGCTATCGATTTTAATCATTTTTTCAGTGGTTATATATTTTATACCCGTGCGACGCCGGGGCGGGTCGCTAGTAGATAATATTATGTAAAATGTATATGGCTTGTTCATACACGACCAACTGTGTGAAGACAAAGCCGAATCGAATGCAGACGCCAGTTGAGGAGGATGCAAAATCAATAGACGGGTGATGGTAGCTGCTGTATTACTGTCAAGTTTTTAATCGACAGTAAATAGTAATATAGCAGCTGCATATAATATGAGTGGTTTAGTGTACTAAAGTGTTGGTCCTGCCTCGATATTACCAATACCTTGTAAGGTATTGGTAATATCGAGGCAGGACCAACAGTTATCAGTCCTAGTAGCAATAAGAACTTTATTTATATAAGCATACAGTAGTCAGAAGCTAGACCGACACTTCAGTCAAAACCTATAAAATCTAATATTTTTTATGACTGTTTAGGAGCTCAAAAACAGTCACAAAAATGTAAATTAAATGCAGTAGGTATGTATAATATTTTCATCAAATATAACTAATACACATTGCGCCGAGTGACGTTGCCAATCTCCACTGAAAGAAACATCTGTTCAGAGTTATTTACCCTAAACCCACAATGAGTACACGGGTACGATAAGTCTGAACTAGTCTGTACAAACTACATACCTCCGTAAGAAACAACAGCAGTGGAGACGGCTTGACAAACAAGTAAGTTGTATTATTTTAGTTCGTGATTTCTAAAATCTTAGCGAATACACTTACGAGCAAAAAAACCGACCCACATACTAATTTTGCGAAGCAAATATTACATTGCATTCCTGGATTCTATTTCTAAATCTAAATTAATATATTTTTATTGATTTGAATAAAATTATTGTGGTAGATATTAATATTTTAGCTATTAAAATTTTTAGCTCCCCCAAAAGTTACATTATACAAACATTATTTGAAGCATAACACAGGCTCAGCCGATACGGAGTTGGTCGATTTTTTGCACGAAAGTGAAAGATAATTATTAAGCTTTTACATTTTTGAGAAGACTGTACATTATAATACTTAGAAATTTTGGAACGATATACACCTTAGATCCATGTGTTGTTTCTTACGGAGGGCGACGACTCGTGTTCACTGTACATAAACCAATATGTTATTATAATAATTATGTTTCATGTTCATATAGTTCGCAACGCCTTACATTGCTATGTGAATCCTCGACAATATCCTATCCCACGGAACATTGCATTGCAAAATTATCAGTAGGTAATCTTCGTTTTATTTATTTTTTAAACATATTTAGTAACCTGCAAAAAATTTGTTTAAATATTGATAACGAAATGATAAATAAAAAAAAATATATTCATATTACATCACGTTCACGTATTATTATATCCAATTTTATGCAAAATAAATAAATCGGCTGCTTTAAATTCTGCATAAAGATTTTATATACAATTTATTAGGTCTAATTTCGTCAACGACTGGTAAAGTTAATGCTCGAATTAGTATCACGTTACCTTTTTAATTTTTCATATCAATGAAAGAGAAAACATGACATTTTGTGTGAGCTGTGAACACTAACAGACGTTGGTGAAATTGGGCCTTATACTACGATTCACATTGATTAATTATTTAATTTGAAAATGAGTTATAATAAACCTTTTACAAGTTGTTTTACGTAATGATTTACATTACGTAAAACAACTTGTAAAAGGTTTAAAATATTATTCTCTGCGGTATGTAATGTTTGAATCTCTCACAAATTCGCAATAATTCCCATCCATCAGCAGGGATTTGTGCAAAGCATTAAATTCGCAAAGGCTTGCATCCGAACTAACCAAATACGTATTGAATGCGACGAGAAAATGGATATGTCAGTAGTAAGCTCGAGATTAATATCGGAGACTATATTCACAGGTAGAGTTAATGAAGATCAAGTTGATAGAGTATGATCAAATTGTAAATGTTACAGACCTAACAATAGTACATGGAAATCGTACAATAAAAGGTGTCTTCACTAGCATCAAATGGGGTGGTTCTGATTTTTTTTTATATGTTGTATGTGATGAGGTAAAAAATGGCAAAAACTGAAAACTGGTCAAAAATTTAATGGTTTCTCATGAATTTTACAATGTTCCGGAAGGATTTCGAGGTGGAAAAATTAAATTTGACATTACCACCTCATCACATATAACATATAAAAAAATCAGAACTACCCCATTTGATGCAAACCAAAATGTACCAATTCCATGTACTACAAAGCATAAGTTCATGCTTCTCCGTCTGTTACTTCTTCAAGCCTTCAATTATAATAAATAGGTTGGTTTATCACACATTAAAATAGTTTTATCACGAAAAGTGCCGTTCTCGCGCGATATACAAAATTCGGCTCAAAAAAAGTTGTACGCAAGTTGCGTTAACGCAACATCTAGTTCTGTTTAAACTCAAATTATAACAGTTTTTAGAAGGTCGAAAGCCCTTATAATAAAAGCCTTGACCCGAACTCTCCAGACGACAGTAATTAGAGGACTCGTCGGCCCTAATCCGAATTGACCCCTGACCTCACTAAAACCGAGTCAAATGGTGACCTCAGCGCTATGGTGGATCATTACAAGAGAGCACTGGTTAGATCTGGTTTTTTGCTAATTTTAAGATGCCTAGATGATATCAAACTGTCAATATGAAAAAATGTTATTCATCAATCAAAAAATCATACCATCTTTCAACAACGTGCTGGATTTACACGGGTCGATTTTAGTCGCGCGGCAAGTCACTAGTCGAATCGCCTGTCCAAGCCGAATCGCCACCCCATTTACACATTCTACAAAAATCGCCTGTGACTAGTTCATTCTGCGTGAAAATGTCGCGTCAAACAGTCGCATTGCGTAGGGGCATTGAAATCGTTCGACTATCCTTTTTTAATTTAATTTGATTAATGTAATTTAATAGGGTAAAAACAGGACCCAATTACTGAGACTTCGATGTCTGTCCATCTGTCCGTCTGTCCATCTGTCTCCAGGATGTAACTCAAGAACGGTAATAGCTAGAGAGTTGAAACTTTCAGAGATAAATTTATGCATTTCTGTTGCCACTATATTAACAAATACTAAAAACTACTAAAAAAAAATATTATATTTAAGGGATGCTCCCATACAAAAAACACAATTTTGGCCTATTTTTGCTCTATAACGGTACGGAACCCTTCGTGCTCGAGTCCGACATGCACTTGGCCGGTTTTTATATTAACTTAATGTTGCAATGTCCTATTGCTAGTACATCTGGCAGCTGTGACACAACTAATTACTAGTACGGCTGCCAATGTTCCTATAAAGTTTACTAATGAAATGTTTTGTTTTAATGTAATATGCTGAATTGTTGTCAAATGAATTGTAAATGTGATAATATAAAATAAATCTAGTAAAATAAATAATCCATTATTTGAGCTACAGCGCAGACAAACTATGTATTCGCAGCAAGCGATTGCTTACGACTGAGCATTTGCACTTTGCACGGTCGATTTTAGTCACCAGCTGCAGGCCGCGCGGCAAAAGTCGGATCTACTTTGGGGCTTGCGGCTTTAGCCGCATGCGGCGCAGTCGAATTGCCATTTAGACGGTCGATTTTTGCCGTGCGGCGTAAATCATGCGGCTTTAGTCACCCGTGTAAATCCAGCATTACAATTACGCAGTTGTGAAGTGTTCCTGCTAGGCAGCATTGGCGTGTTGATAATATTAAAGTGGTAAATGACGGTAAAGGAAACAGGAAAATAGCATTCGCAAAATGGTGCAAGGAATTCGCATGCCCGCACTAGCACAGTAACAATCGCAAAAAAGTAAAACTAGCAAGCACAACAAATCGGGTAGGTAACGAAAATTAAAAGGTGCAAAATAATATTATGATTAGGGTACAATGTGTAACATAGGAATCTCTGTCACTCGTATATGGCGGAAGTATTGGTATCTCGTTTTCACCATAGGTTTAAATAATGCCTAAAACATAGGCGCTGTCCGCCATTTCTTTGAGCTCGAACTAGGTTCGGCAACGCTCCCGCGTGTCTAGATCACATAATACTACACATAATATGGTCGCTGTTAAGCACTAACTCATATTTTTTTTGTTGAGTTATGAATGCAGTCCTGTTCTAAATGATCTAAAGAATATGACTGCATTCATAACTCAATACGTATTTTTGTGGGATGATAGACAAAATACAAATGCTTCACAGTGTCCATATATAATGTTAAGGTGAAAATAAGATACCAAAATTGCTTCTAGAAATGAGTCTGATCATCGCATTTGTCTATCCTGCGACCTTAGTTTAATAACTTACCGTTATATACGAGCGCGAAGAATGCCTTCTTCACGAGGAGCTGCGTGTCGAAGACCACCAGCTTGGCGGACGTGGGGATCAGGTCGTAGCACTTGTGGAACTTGAAGAATTTCACGAAGATCTGCGACTCATCCTCCTCTGTGGAGAGAGAGGGATATTTAGTATGTTATTAATTTTAGCAAAAACTAGAGAGATATATGCTAGTCATCAGTTACTAAGCTAGTAGCTGAGAGGTAGAGAATAGTCAGTATGACGTACGGCATACCACAGCATGGTATTGAAATGTAAGCATTACTAAGCAGAAGGTAAATACTGTACGGGTAAGTATAGAGAGATGGTATTTTACGTCCTCTCCAATTTAATTTTTCTTTTAAATATGTAATATAATAGTTATGTTACATTTATGCAGTACGTAATGTTTCGTCTCTGGAGTCAAAGGGCCAAACGTATAAAAAGTTAACCGCGTAGAGCTTGCTAACTTGAAATGACGCGCCCCTCCCTCGTATTCACAGTACAAAAATGTTTCATTTATATCAACTTTGAAGTGGTGGGGCGCGTCATTTCAAATTAGACAAGCTCTACGCGTAGGGCTCGTAGACCTGCGTAGAGGGCCTACGCGCTACACAATATTCTTGTCGCACAATTGCACAAAGGGTGAAAGATTTTTCGTCTCCGAATTCCAATGTACAGTGACCAGTGTGAAATATTGAAATTTCTCACCAGCAGGCCGTTAACTTTTTGCACAGCGATGAATTATTTACTATGGGTTATTTGCCATTAGGAGTTCTATTTCGATGCCAAAATATACTTAGCTTAGCACCTTCATAGTGAAATAGCCCGGTGAAAAAACTTACAAACTCAGATTGTTATAAAACGTTGTTTACTCTCTGCACGACAGTGAGACGAGCATTATAATAATGAATGACCAATAAAAAATTAATAGCTCGATAAATTTGCGTACGTAACCGCGGTCGCAGCACTCATGTTTACATATAATTAACGAGCTGCACACGTCTTGAGCACTTTTGAACCTTATTGTTATAGAGGTAGGAGCTACAAGTAGTAAGGTGTAGACTGTACCTCCGTACGCTTGGCACCTCGTCTCTTGGCAAGCCAGCGCGACTCGTTCTGAGTTTTAATTTCGTCTGAATGTAAACAAACCGGTAGCTATTTTGTTTACGGAGCGAAAACTTTGAAATAAAACAAACTGCGTTCTGGTTCATTTCGCGGCAACTTTCGCACCAGGGGAGTATGAGATATTTTAGATTATAGCCGATATAACACCACACTTTTTCTGGTAGTCAGAGAAGGGTTGGCCCCTAGAAGGATAACTTAGGGAAACTTACTCCCTAGATCATATTATCCTACATTAAATTAGCTTTAGCTACCCAAATACAAAGTGGTGTGATTGGAACATTATTAAAGCAAGCATCTAGTCTGGAGAAGTCAAGAACACTTTGCCGACTTTTCAAGTAAATAATTTTCTTCATGAGTTGATTGCAAAAGTAGTAATAAAGCTAAAACAAATATCTTGCATTGGAAAATAAAAGGTTTATGCTGCTTTTAACTCCCTGCTTTCAAGTTGAGCTATATAACCGGGGATTACTGGGAAAGTCTGTTAGGTCAGCTCTTGCACAAAATCGATGTATAAACTAGGTCAAAAGGCAAAACATTTTAAAACTGTATCATTCTATTTTTTATTGCATCGAGTCTATATGAAGAGTACTTTTTGTGTAGCTTTTTGCAGTACGCGAACGTTTCTAACACAAAAGTTGATAGTCCAGCTCTTTCGGTGGTGAACAAATAGAACTATAACCTGAGCTACTCGAACAAACTCGATACTATTAACTCCGTATCGAGTTTCCGCAAACAAACTTTCAGCTCTATATTGTTGCCAATATAATAGAAGATTAGTAATCTTATGCAAAATGTATACTAAATAGCAAAAACGTAGAAGAAGTATAATTCTATTGATCTACAAAAAATCGACATTATTTAGGCAAACTTTTTATTATGAAATGCATCACGACTTGTCGTATCGTGGTCCTGTCGTGAGTTCGCGTCACGATGCCAAGCACAGGTCACAGTACGACCCTGACCACCAACAACTCAAGGGCGAGCGATATAAGTCATCGCTCGTCAAACGCGTCAGCTGATTATTGGATTCATATTGGTAATCCATGTCAAAACGTGCCTGGTGGCCGCTTGGATTAGAATACGGAACTCACATTTTATTTTTCACTTATAGATGTGTTTCTGCGTGATCGCTACGACCGAGGCATCGGACGAGAATAACAGGCGCCAACGTAAGAAATTCGCACGTTCCCATCTCTTAATTAAAAATTGCGCACCGCATAAAGAGATAGAGAATAGATCGAGTAAATTAATATAAATAATTTGATACCGTGATTTCTATCTCGGGGATTGGACTGTCATATAATTATAACTAACACTAGTTGTGAGCCAATGCCACTAGAAGACTCTCGCGTGAAATCTGCCAAACCTAAAATCTATCGAATCTCATTTTGTAAAACAGTTTTTGTTTTACAAAATGGAAACAAGGATGAAACCCTTCGAGAAGAGAATTGAACGCTGTGGGGATAGGAGACTTTAGGCGTAAGGCGACGTTCGTTATAGTTCCAAAATATTCCAATCGATGAATACAAACATTGCATTGATAACTGCGAGAAGGTTTTAACGACCTACTCACATCGATAAGCGTTGAAAAAGTTATCTTATTGATAAAGAAACAGAGTTTTATAAATAACTGGCTTGTGTTAGTACATAGGGATAACATAGATGTACGATCGCTAATCCTCTTCCATTAGTGACATGGAGTATGCGCCGACTAATACATTGTACTTCAACACATCCCGTGAAATTCTGTAACCGAAAAATATGCCTTGATTTTACCATAATCATTCTGAATGTTCAATAATTAATATTATGTAAGTATGAAAGAATTGCCTGATGAAATCGAATAAATCAAAAATATTTGCGGTACTAGTCGCCTCCTCGTGTATTTTGATCGAAACTGATTTGATCTCTTTCATAAGCACGGAGAGGGACAGAAATTAAAACCCAGGGCTCGCTTTAGCCCCCGGACTAAATTAACCTATCGGTTTATAGGAAAAATGTCTGAATAGGCTGTAAGGGTGAAGCCAAACGTAATTTGTGAGTTGCTACTTGTGAGTCGCAGAATTTCGGCTTGCAGAAATTCTGCTACATTCAGTTTCATACAAAAGTCCCGTTTGATTCACACGAGCGTAAATTTTGTGAGTCATGATTTGTATGAAAAAATATTTACGCGACCGAAATTCTGCGACTCCCTAACCCTAACTGAGTGATCAAACCAGTGTAGTCCGCCACATAAAGACCGAAATAATCACGAATCATGACGTGGATAATCGCAACGAAATGGGTCAAAGACATGACCGCTTTTAGCATTCGCGCAGGAGCGGTAAAAATAGACTATATCGCCGGATTATAGTCTTGAGATTCCCTCAGTATGACTTACCGTGATGTGCTATTTTTCTCTGAATAAGGAAAATCAATTATTGTCCACTAAAATATGCACGAGAATCAATTTTTATCTACATTTCATTGCACCTTATTTACTTATAAGTTAACACGCTTATAAGCTTGGGCTGTATAATATGTATGTAATGTAACGGAATCTTTGACCTTTCTATTATGAATCTATTGTTCATACGAGTATAAATTCTATGAATCCTTTTACCTATCTCCAGTAGTCTAATTAACATACATTAAATATGATTTTGTATTTCGTTATGCTTGTTATAATTTTTATCATCGGACAAAATGATTTTAATTGACTTTTAGATTATTTCATAACAATAAATTGGGTCACAAGTCAAAACACGATAAAAAAATTCTGCTTTATAGCAACAGCACAGCATAGTGATAGCAGCTGCTGTAATCATGTTTTGTTTATAAATATTTGATTGTAATATCAACAATCAACATATTGTACTAAATATTATGCCAGAAAATGTAAATATACCTATTATGACGATGATTGCTCGCGGCCTATGTCCATCATTGAGACATTTTTCAGATCATCTGTTAACCTGGTAGGTCTACCTAAGCATCTTATATTTTATGGCTTTGATACATGTACTAGAATATAACGCCCGCAACTCCGTTGCGCCGCAACTCGTTTATCGCGCGGGAAGCTAACATTTTTCCGGGATTAAAAGTATCCTTTGTCCTTTCCTGGGACTCAAAGTATTCCTATACCAAACTTCAGCTAAATCAGTTTGGGTGTGAAGAGGTAACAGACAGACAAATGAATAATACACTTTCGCATTTATAATATTAGTATGGAAGTCAATCATATCAAGATCCACCTAAATCACTAGGGACAGTAATTGGCTTGGCGTACGCCGGGGGTGACGAAAGTTTTACCGATCACATTTCACTGCAGACAGTCACTGCTTCGACACCTATAGATTGATGGTCTCAAATCAATACAATTAATTACTGTTGGTACTTAGCCGCTATTAAGAATTAAGATTAAATTACCGTGATCCATTATTGTTTTCTAGCCCGAAAAAATATTCTTCCAGCTTTTAACAACGGCTTCCTTACTTCAGAATGATGGCATGAGTAACATTTTCCAAATTGGGTAAAAATTAACACTTTTAGGACGTCTAAATGAGGCCTACCAGTAGGATTTATCACAATGTAATATTCATCTACCTATTCTGTAGTGAATAGTGATGCTCTATTATACGTACTTATCAGAAACTGTATAGAGCTATAGTGGATGTTAACAAATTGTTAGTTACACGGTGCGTGAAATAGGGGGAGAGGGGGGGGAATCACGGCCCCACAACAGAACGGGTGACCGCGGCCAAATCGATCATACGCCGACATGTGTATAGGTCTTTATTGTTCATACAGCAACCCTAACCATCATAGAGCTACGTAACAAAATTTGTAGATAACGACGGATGGTCGGACAGAGCTATAAAAGTTCCTTGTTACTATGGAACAATAAAAGCGTTTTTAACTTTGGTTATGACAATGCAGGCCACTCACCTGATTGTCTAACAAGTAAGATGATACTAGCGTCGGATGGTCATTTAAAATGTCGGATCTGCGCCAGATCTCTTCGACTCAAGAGTTTAAGAAAATATAGGAATAAAGAGAGAGTGCAAACTTCTGGATTTTGCCCACGCACTTGAACACGCACGCAATTACACTAAAACGTAACTTCTATTAGATTACCACAATTTATTGTTTTTTAACAATTCTTCGCGATATAAAATATGCTTTTGCATGCGTTCAAACCAGTTTTTAAAACATTTATTCCAGTCCGAAGTTGGGTAGACACAAAGGCCGATTTTTACGCGTAAGCAGCTTCTTCAGGTGAACTGAAACGTTGACCACGAAGACTTTGCTTAATTTTGTGGAACTTATTAAAATCCTTAGGGCTCAAGCCAGGGCTCTAAGGCGGGTGATCTAAAATTTCAACGTTTTGGGTTCACAAATACATCTTTGTTTGACCGGCGATGTGCGAACATGCATTGTCATGGCCAGGAACATACGACGTCTTGAATTGTTTATTTTGAAATTCGGTGATGACTTGTGACAAACAAGCTGTAGTATACTAGTCAGCGGTAACCGTTTTGCAATCTCCGGGTACAATAGTGGCGATGTGACCACCCTTTGTCACAATGGAGGCAAACATTTTTTTGTAAAGTGCTCTGTGAGTCCATGACTTTGGTCGATTTTGGCTCATTCTAGAAGACCCAGACCGTAGACTGCTGCTTAGAATTTGGACCAGAAACATATATCCAAAACTCGTCACCATTGAGCAAATTATAAACGCGCTTTGACTCTCCTCGGTTGAATCGCTGCAGAGTTTTGCGACAAAAACTAACACGGGCTGTTTTTGGTCGTCGCTAAGCAAACAAGGTACCTAACGAGAAATTAACATTTTTACTCCAAGTTTCTCGTGCAGGATTTTTTGGACAGTGGTCCCTGAAATGCCCACGGATGCCTTCATTTCGCGATATATCACATGACGGTCTTTGAGGATTAGCTGCTGCACGGCTGCAATATTCTCTTGCGTTACGGTGGTTTTTGGACGACCATCACGTGGTTAGTCACTGAGGCTAGGGTGTCCACTTTAAACTTCTAAATACCAGCGTTAATAATCCTAAGGCATGGCCCTGCATAACTAAACACAGAAGTGATCTTCTCAAAACGCCGAAGTCGCGATAGTCAACTTCGTAAGTTGTAAAAAATTATCGCACAGAAATTTTCTTTTAACATTTCCATTTTTACAACCGACTTGTCACCTTTAAATAGACCATACAACAAGACTATTCGACCAATCTGAAAAATTTCTTTTGTTTTTGAATTTCAAATACAAGGAGATTAAAATCTCATTTGGTTTTTTTTCAATGATCGCGGAAAGTTTACAAACGACAGACTTAAAAGACAGCCCTCGTATTAATAAAATTTATCCTCACATCATTTATACATTTACAACAACTGTACTTCACAATACTATTATTATTTAAAACAAGTTACTATTGTTTAGAAAAACATGTTGTTGTGTTTTTTAATTACCTACTACATTCTATAAATAACATATTTATAGAATGTAATTACCTACTACATTCTATAAATAGCATATTTTTCTATAGAATTTACAAGTAAGGTATTTGACGCACGTACCATGCCTCGGTCAGAACAAGAATGCAAATATTAATACATGCAGTTGTTTGTTTGAACAAATGCACATTTTAATGGCAAAAGTAACCTAGATTACAACATTGTTTACTCAGGTCCATCTACGATTGAAACGTCTATAGGAGTAAATGTTTACGATCTTAATACGTACATAATCGTCCATACTATCTATATACAGACGTTATGGTTGTACTATCAGTGAAGTTGATTCAGAAGCAGATGGCGAACCTACGTATTTTGGTCGCGTTATGTCAAATCCATCCGAAAGGTCACAGCTCACATTGAATTGACACAATCCGACCAAATGACGTATGTCCGTCAAAAAACATAACGTCTATATACACTGTGATATTTTTATTAAGGGTGTTATAGTGGAGTTCCCAGAGCGTAAAAATCGTGCAAACCTCCGATTTTTGCAATAGTGGATGAAAATTGAAAAGAAAAAAAGGAATGTGTAGCTGATAACATAAATAATAAAGTTTACCTATTGAAAAGTTGTGCTTTTGATCTTTAAATTATTCTCTTCCACTTCAAGTAAACTCATAAACTGTAAAATTTTGAAGAAAATTTGCATATTTCTTTCTTTTAAATATATAGCAAAATAATAAAATATATTATTATTTTTTTGATTTGTACCGCGGCTTATATTCCAAAGAAAGAAAATAAGTTGAAAAAATATATAATTTAGATTTAAAATTAATATTTTTGTATGTAGATGAGCATACCTCCAAATGTGCTTGTTAGGGATTGCAATCCCGCACCTTATTCAATCCCGCGGGATTGATTTGCGGGATTGGCCAATCCCGCGGGATCCCGCATGTTTGAATTTATGTTATAAAATTCAATAAATTGAAACTATAGGTTTATGTTTTATTAATAATCGGCCAAGTGCGAGTCGGACTCGCACACTAAGGGTTGCGTACCATTATAGAGCAAAATTAGCCCAAAAATTGTGTTTTTTGTATGGGAGCCCCCCTTAATTTTTTATTTTATTTTAAAATTATTATTAAATATTAAAGTGCGCATGAAACAAAGGACCTTGAGTAAAATTCAAGTACCTACCTGTTGCCATTTTTGATATAGAGCCAAAAAGGCCAAAAAAATCACGTTTGTTGTATGGGAGCCCCCCTTAAATATTAATTTTATTTTGTTTTTAGTATTTGTTGTTATAGCGGCAGCAGATACACACAATCTGTGAAAATTTCAACTTTCTAGCTATTACCGTTCTTGAGTTACAGCCTGGAGACAGACAGACGGACAGACAGACGGACAGACATCGAAGTCTCAGTAATAGGGTCCCGTTTTTACCCTTTGGGTACGGAACCCTAAAAATCAACTTTACTAATAGAAAATGTCTCATATTATGCCACAAAAATAATATTTGTTTTGTAACAAAATAACAATGAAATTTTGTGATCACTCTAGTCTTATTAGATCTTATAATTATTAGATAAGATAAATATTCTTTATTGTGCACACATAACAATTTAAAATAAAATATATTTTTAAAACACAGGTAACACACAATGGCGGCCTTATTACTAATTAGTAATTTCTTCCAGGCAACCACGGGTAGAGGAAACATAATTTTAAGATTTATGGTAAATGTGCCATTAACAAAAAAAAGAATTTGTATATCAAACGTAACATGATGCTTCAAAATAGATACTTATATACTTATTATATAATATTAATAAAAATATAGATATTGAATTATAAAATAAATACACAGCTACATACATAGATACATAAATACATACATACCTAATTAATCTAAAATACATACATACGAACATAAATAATCTATGCCAAAGTATGGAACATTTTTTTTTATATTATGTAATTGTAATATTATTTTAGCAATAGAAAGATTGTAATTATAATTATTGTAACTATAGTCATAAGGAAAATTTAAGTTGAGCCATTATCATTATTAGCGATAGCGAGTAAGTGTTGCTTGACCAAGGTCTTAAAGCGACTTAACGTTTTCGTCATTTTTATGTCTCTAGGTAAAGCATTCCAGAGTTTGATTCCAGTAATAGTGAAGGAGGAACCATAGTATTTGGTGTTATGTACAGGCATTTCTAAGAGCAAATTAGACACTGACCGTAAGTCCTTGACATCTGCCCGTCGAAATAGAAAAATATCTTTCAAATATGAAGGTAAATACGGGTCATGTATAATGGAGTATACAAGAGATAGTACGCGAGCATCCCGTCGAAGACGTATAGGCAGCCATCTCAGCTTAGCGCGGAATTCGGAGACGTGGTCGTATTTTCGAAGGCTAAAAATGAAGCTTATAGCAAGATTTTGCAGCCGCTCGAGCTTGTTAAGCTGGTCCTTTGTCAGATTAACAAAACAAGCGTCCGCATAATCAAGCGTAGGTAGGAACAGTGCTTTATTAAAATTTATAAAATAAATTTATAAAAATTAAATTGCTTTTAATGCCTCAGCAATCTTGAAGTCAGGGACCTCTCAACATTATGGCTCCGCATTGATTGCGACGACCACCCTCGCGTTTTTGCGTGCCTATATAGGTCCCATAGTGGTGACCCCGAGACGTACTGACTCTTTGAGAACACCTGCAAGGAGCTTCAGATTTAGTGCAGCAGCAGATTCCATCCGCAGAGATCATAATACTTGGCGACTTTAACGCCCACCGCGCCGACTGACACAATTCCAGTAAAACTGATCATCCTGGAAGATCTGTCTGCTCTTGCGAACCACTTAATACAACTGGTTCGCCTTCGCGAATCCCAGATGTAGACGGTCAGAATCCTTCTCTGTTGGACCATCTGCTGACTTCAAATCCTGATAACTACCAAGCATCCCTGACCGCACCACTTGGTTCATCGGATCACTGCCTTGCCACTTACGACGGTATTGCGACAGCGTGCTGTTAAATACCGTCGTGTGGGGCTCTACAAGTTAGCGGACTGGAATGGTATGCGGTCGTTTTTTGCATCCTATCCTTGGGGGCACTTGTGCTTCTCGCCGGATGATCCCGACAACACTGCCAACTCCGTTGCCAATGTGGTGATGCAAGAGATGAAGCTTTTCATTCCGTCCTCTGTAGTGCCAACTTGCGGCAGATTTCGTCCCTGGTTTGGTTTATCCTCCAAAAAAGCTTCTCGCCGAAAGCAGAAGGCTTACCAATCCTGGGCCAATGCAGTGTCTGCTCGGGATTTAAATACCAGCACATATAAAATGAAGTACTCAAGAAAGATCACTCGGGCAATGAAACAGCACGTCAATAGAATTGGTGAGAGACTCGAGCGCCTCCCTTCGAAAACCCGTGCATTCTTGTCTCTGGCCAAAGCTATTGAAGGGAATTTCTGGAAGCCAACCCTACCATCCCTACACGTCGAAAATGGATCGTTGTCCCATGATGCAAAAGACAAAGCCGATCTTCTGGGTAAGTTCTTTGCGTCAAGCTTGACCCGAGATGACGGGGAACAGAAACCGCCGACCATACCGCGATGCACGAGCGTCATGTCGGATATTTGGTTTCATGAGCGCTCAGTGCAAATAGCCCTCCGTTCCCTTGATATCCAATTGAAGTCGAGTGGGCTTGACGGAATTCCTCCTATTGTGTTAAAAAAAAGTGTGCTCCAGAGTTGGCTCTGATCTTAACGCGTCTGTTCTTCTGGCATTAAACCGGCTTCCTGGAAGACTTGGTGTACCCGATTCCCAAAAAAGGTGACCGCTCAAATCCATCCAATTACAGACCAATCGCTATAACCAGAATCAATTATTATTATCAATAGCCAGCTCCTTTGATATTTGGACAAACAGTACGGGTTCCGTAAGGGTCGCTTGGCTGGTGATCTCTTGGCGTACCTAACTCATCGTTGGGATCAGGCGATTGTGTCGAAGGAGAGGCATTTGCTGTTAGTTTGGACATTGCGAAGGCCTTTGATCGGGTTTGGCACAAAGCGCTGCTATCAAAACTTCCATTCCATCATATGCTCCCCGAGAAATTATGCAAATGGGTCAAGCGGGATCCGCGGATCCGCGTTTTGTAGGTGCGGGATCCAGCAGATTAAAAATTGGCGCGGGATCCCGCGGGATTGCGGGATCCCGCTTTGCGGGATTGCAATCCCTAGTGCTTGTTGTGTGCCTCGCCAAGTAAATGGCGTTCCTATTTTTCTTTGGTTTTAAATAGGAAGTTTAAAATTATTTTTTAGGCTTAACAAAGCCTTCTATTTCTTAATGTGTATAACTTTTTAGCTCTTACTTTATTAAATTTTCTGAAAATTTAGCACAAACTATTCACGGATATTTCGAAGAAAATCTGTATTTTATTTCTTTTGGTTAGGTTTTTACGGAATAAAATTGATTTTTTATTAATTTTTTTTTTCATCAATTATATTTTCTAAAACATACTTAAAGGAAAAAAATACAAATTAGGTTAAGAACTGATATTTTTTTGTATTCAGGTAAGCATTTTTCAAACATAGGTCGCAGCATGCGTCTTTAGTATCTATCTACGTGAGATTTGTAGCACCCATTTTTTTTTCTGGCTTTAAGTAGGAAGTTTAAATATATTTCAAAGACTAGAAAAAGTCTTTCATTTTTAGCTCTCACTTAAATAAATTCTCAACAAATATAGAAAAATATTTTCGGTCTATTTTACACATTTTTGGAGATATTTAAACGTTTTTAAGTACTTAAAAGTTATGATTTCTCTAAAAATTAAATACGCACCACAAGTAAGTTTAACACACTTTTCGTTACAAACCTTAAATCCACCCAAACCCTTTTATCTTGGTTACGACGAGCGTTAATTTCTAAAAACTTTGCAAAAACCTTATAGTTGTATTTAGCTTAGCAAAGCAAACTTTCTTTTTTAAAAATTGTGTATTTGGTTAATTTTCAACGTAAACAATCGGATAAGAGTCAATCAATAACAGGAACAAGAATTTTTTTTTCCGGACCGGTTTTTTATGGTGAAATATTAATTTTTAATTAAGTAACTAAAAAATTAAAAGCACAAAAAATTTTTTGGTAAGCTTTGCCAGTTATAGTGTAAAAAAGAAAATGACACCTCAAAAACAAAAATCCATTCACTATTACAATTTTCGGAGGTTAAAACCTCTGGCGACTGCACTATTTAGGCCAGTCTGTATCGACATCAAACATTGCAAAAACTATTGTAATTACGATTTTGTTATATGTTGTTAGGTCCCTTAAGAGTAGTTAACACCCAAGTTTGCAACCCTGAAAACCCTGTGCTGTCAATGTTATTGTCAAATCAAAATCTGTTCAGTAGTTTTGCGTCTGTATCTCATGAACCGTGATAGCTAGAGAGTTGAAATTTTCACAGGTGATGTATTTCTGTTGCCGCTATAACAAAAAATACTAAAAACCAGAGTACAATAAATATTAAGGGGGGCTCCCATACAACAAACGTGATTATTTTGCTGCTTTTTGTAGATAATGTTTCGGGGGCTGTTTATCATGAACCGTGATAGCTAGAGAATCGAAATTTTCACAGGTGATGTATTTCTGTTGCCGCTATAACAAAAAATACTAAAACCAGAATACATAAATATAAAGGGGGGCTCCCATACAAAAAACGTGATTTTTTTGCTGGTTTTTGTAGATAATGTTTCGATGGCTGTTTCTCATGAACCGTGATAGTTAGATAGTTTAAATTTTCACAGGTGATGTATGTCTAGTGCCGCTATAACAACATATACTTAAAACTGGCCAAGTGCGAGTCGGACAACAGATATGATTTTTTTTGTCATTTTTATTAATGATGGTCCGGAACCCTTCGTGCGCGAGTCCGTCTCGCCCTTGGCCGGTTTTTAATATTATAGTATGATTAGGGTTTTGCTAAATTTAATAATAAATACATTGTGCCCAATAAAATAATAATTATGTTTGCATGTAGGATGTATTATATAGAACAAAGAGTACAAATTTGAAATTTAAGATTTCTGTAGAATTTCAGATGCCTGTAAACACAAAAAAAACCACTATAACGATTAAAAACTATAAATTTATACAAATTTAGACTCTCGCCCTTTTGAAAGGACCAGGTCTCAACCAGTCAAGATCATTGGGAGGGAGTGGGGGTGGATGAATAGTGTTTTCTGGAGGTGGAGGCGAATCCGTATATGGTGTTGGATTGTCCTCATCCTCATCCTCGGTATCCAGAACAATAGGGATGGCGTTGTTGCAATTTCGACCGTGGCAGAAGGAACATAAAATAGAGCACTTGATCCCGGCTTTTCTGCAAGTGCACGAACCTAAGCAGCCTTTCTTGCATTTGCAAGCCATCATTTTAAGCAGGGTCTGAGGAGCGGGCTCTGTGCACATTGTTACAGGCATTAGACCTTGTTCGCTGGTCTCCCATCCCCAATCACACGGGTTCTTTTCAACCCCTAACCATTTTTGTAGTTGGTGGTAAGTCCTCCACGAATGATATTTTGCAGCATCTGTAGTTGGGGGGAGGCGAGCAAGGTTCATTTTGACCGTTACTGCTGATTTGACAAATGCTGAGTATCGCAAAGTATTCAGTGTCCCCACATCTCCTCCATAGAGGTTCATCAAGATCTTCTCGCCAGCATTTCCTACGTCTTCCTTGTTGGAGTTTGGGTCAAGGAAAATGTTGGCGAGATCTATCCAGTCGGGGGTTTTTTTTAGGATGTTGCACCACTTCATCTTGCCTTGCCAGAAAAGGGCAGAGGTAGTGTCACACCCGCTGATGGCATGCAGAAATAACACCATCCCACGTGGAATCTGCATTTCTCTACAAGTGAATGAATTTGCTGGGTATTGGATGCAGTCTGAGCCACCTCTACTGCCTTTCTGAAAGTACACATTTGTCTCTCCAGAGTTTAAGCCGTTAAGAAGGACAAGTAGATCCACGTCCTCCCCAATGATAAATACTTGATCGAAATCTAAGCTCTTGGAAAGGGCGGTCCTCACTATATCGGCATTGGCGTCTTCTTCAGATTGATAAATTTCGATACCCAGCCTCTCAAATTCAGTACGCATCATGGTGATCAGTCGGCGTTTGTTAGATTCATTTGAAAGCACTTTTGCTTGGGGAACTTTAATGGGTGTTGATTCATCAAACAAAATGTCGCTGCAGGAGAGAGAAGCAGAGCGTCGCAGGCGTTCAGCTGATTTAGTGCTCCTCATAGCTGCATTTTCTGGGTATCCATCAAAAACCACAGCTGTGTTTTTACCAAAGTGGTTGAAAACATAGCTCACGTATCCCGCTATAATAGCTCTCACTGAATCATTTCGATGCCACATTACCTTGTGTAGGAGGTAACCACCATCAACTACTGTGAATGCTCTGTTTCCTGGGACGATGTTCTCAGTAAGTGGTGTAAACGCTGAATAGAAGGAAGATTTCGTACCCTTGCGCATTCCTCCTTCAGTGAATAACGATAAAGGATATGGTGCTAGCTCATATGCAAAATGCTGCTTCAGGTGTTCATCTGATTGTTTTGTGACGCAAACTCTTTGGAATATGGTAAGGGGATCAATATCAACTCTCTTGTTAAATACTTTCACTGAGTTGGTGACTGATGCCAAGGTCTTCACTTTGTCCTTTCGTTTGAAAGTCACTTTACCAAAGGTATTACCAACAATTTGTTTCAAACCTTCCTTTCCCAGTTCTTGTGCTAAGTGGCAGTTGATATCAGGGCCTCCGACAATCCCACTGTAGATGGAAACTAGGCGGTCTGTGATTGGGAATGGAGGGTGTGTGTTGAACCAGATCTTCAATTTTTCGGTGTCTGCAGTGTCTCTTACAATTCGGGTTGCTCTCGTATCAACGTGCTGTTCCGATGTAAGTCGCAGTCGCTGTTCCAGTAAAACGTTCCACCTCCTCGCAAATGTTAAGCATGGAGACCATCCCTATTGACCAGCGGGCCAGCACACTGCTTGATATTCCCCGACCATGTGTTAGCCCACCCTGGCTTTTCATGGACCTCATTAGTACCTGTTCTATAGTCAGATCTGTCCATAAACCAGACCAAAATTTATCGGAACGACGTATTGTGAAGTTTCCCCCTGTAAGCATGAGATACTCGTTTGATTTCATGTGCTTTTCCAGATCAAGCATGTCTTGAAGGTAGAGCCGGGCACTTTTTGCGTAAAAGAAATGTCCCGCTGAATGAAAGAATGGGAGCATGTTGCTAATACAATCAAGGTGCAGCTTCCAATCTCCCATTCGCTCCGCTTGTATAAATAGCTTCATGAGAGCAGTCATTCGATAATATTGGCACCAAAGCTTTGATGTTGGCCCATTGTGTTCAATTTTTTCCAATGCAGTTCTAAACTTTACACTAACTAGTCCAAAGACCTCATTTTCGCTAGCAAGAATGATATTTTTACCATTAATCAGTCTTTCCAATTCAGCACGTTCATCATTGGTGAAGTTTATCTTACTCATTACCATTTCAGCTAGGACGAGATTAGTCAGTATGTGTGCCCTTACGGCCCTCGAATAAGCATGGCCATGGAGCATTTTGTCAACACTATTTTCGGCGTAAATTGTTGTGAAGAGTTCCTTCAAACCACTGCCAGCCATGACTTCACCAATACAGCCAAGGAAGGACATAAGGAGGCAGTGGCGTGGGGTGAAAAAAAATAAAGGTAAAGCCGGACCAAAAAACGGCTAACTCGTGAATAAGCAAAATTTTAATTCTTGTAAAAAAAACGTGCAATAAATTACATACCTGTATTAAGTGTGTTAGTTTACCTTTTCCATAACTACTAGGGTGCTTTGCTTGCATTGTGTGCGTTGCATGCAGTGTTAGTGTTGTTAGTATTCACCACCTTCACCATACATGACATCACTGGTATTATATGAACAGTGCATGTCGAGTATGATAAAAGTGGCTTTAAAAAAAAGCCGTTTTAAGCACACGTCACTCACACTCACACACCAAAAATAAGTGAATCCTGACTTGCCAGTGTAGATGTTTGTTACTCAATCATGCAAAAACTGGATTTAGATGAAATTTTGCATGCATCCCATGTCAAACATGGAAAGGAACATAGGCTACCTGTCTGAAGTCCACGCAGACGAAATCGCGGGCAAAAGCTAGTAGCAAAGAAATATCAGCAGAAATACGTACCTAAATGTTTAATTTTGTTATTTGTCGTCTGTCGTCGTTATTTAATAGAACGAATTTAAGTCATTTAATAGGTAATCCGTAAGACAACAGTCAATTTGTACTAATGCTGCCATTTCTCACCTAACCGTGTCACGACAAATTACAAAGTAAGTAAAACAAACCAACCTTTACGATGTAACAAACAAAAACACAACACAACACTTGGCAAGTAAAATTTCACTACTTTCGATTCTTTTAAACTATATAATATTACAATCAAGCTAGCCCACTAACTTAATAAACAAAATTTTGCATATTACAATAATAACAGTACAAAATGAGTGCAAATTAGCGCGTAATATAATTGTTTATGTGAATTAAAATGACAGCACGCGCCGGTCGGCCGGTGCGATTAGCTCTGTTGTGATTGGACGAAATCTTTTAAAGCGAAACATGCGAAACTAAACCTTAACACATGACAAATAAAGACTAGGTAGGCTATGTGAGATCGGCTTGTTGTTCGACAATATCGACGAGTCGTTTGCATGTAGTAGTAATGTGTATGTGTGCGTGAATTTCATACATTTCAAATGTTTGGATTCCCGATGTTTTGAGCGAGTTCCTCGGCAGTACGTACGCGTTCTGAGTGCGATCGTAAAAACGGGTATGTGTGCGTTTGCGTGATTTTAAATACATGGCGAATTATTTTTATGAAATTGTAGGAAGCGGGGTAAGCTATAATTATTAATAATAAAAAATGTATATATTAAAATTGGCCAAGGTAAGCCGGTAGGAATCGTGTTCTATGGAGGCTTCGCCACTGTAAGGAGGTGAAATCCACCGAGCCTCACTACTACATTCTGCAATTCAGGGCACTGGCCACTAGCAACAATATCTCGAGCTTTCCAGTAGAGGGGTTGATCAAATGTTACGAAGCATGTGTGTTGAGAAAGAGCAGCTGTTCTCTTGCTTGCTTCTACAAGAGCCGTCAATATAGTGTCGTAATCTGTCGGTGGAGCTTGAATAAATGGTAGATGACATGACTTTTGTGATTTGGAAATCTTTTTCAGATGTCTGCTGCTCCATAAAGCCGTTCCAACCTGGCACATCAGGGGTGTTAGACCATTTTCCATACAACCACAAGATATCTGGCGCTGAAGGAAGAACAGCCAGTTGGGCAGCACCTTGTAAATCTGTGATTGGTACTGCAGACAAGCCTGCATTTTTGCGCACTGTGCAGGGTTTTAGTGGAATAGTTCCAAATGAACTGACCGTGTCAGCGGGCACGTAAGTCTTCAGACGAGGGATTGTTTGATCTGGCAGTACAGCAGAGCAAGGCGATATGCACACGATTCCCCCCATTTCATGGAACGTATTTTCTCCGTCCAAAGTGTTGACATTGACATCTGCATTGTCATAGACAATCTGAATAAATGATCCTCTTTCAATATCTGGCAAAGCTTCTTTCCGCACAATTGCTGAACTTTCTAGAAGCAATGCCTCATTGTAGCTGCATGAAAAACCCAGAGCCGCACACAGGTTAATCAGCTGTTTCGAACCAAATTTTCGGTAAAAATATGCCCCAATGCTTGTTTTAATTGACGATATGAAAGATTTTGACCTGACGGCCGACATAAGTGCATGACACAATGTCAGACTTTTGTTTTTCCATCCTACAAGATTGGAGCGTTTGTGTTTTAGTATTATGGTTTCGAAAAATTTTTGTACCGTTTCAGGAATTGGTGATTCAATATCTTGCAAGAAAGAGTCAGATGGAGGATACTGAGAGGTGTCAAAAACTCCGGCGCGAATATCCTCTAAACAGATTAATGCCACAGCTTCCACAACACGCAACCTCTCCTCTTTCATGTTGGTTTTTTTTTCTTCGTACCAGTTTTTGTACAGAATCGTTTGCCCGACATCTCTAAAGCACACCAATGTTATTTCGCCTTGGCCACTTTCTGTTATTACAATTTTGTCACCGAAATGTTTGATAAGGTGAGCTTTGACCGTTCTTACGCCTGGAACATACTCACCAGTAATCTGATCCATTAGCTCTTGTAGCGAGAATTGGCACTCTTCACTGTTTTCTCGCAAGTATGAATAAATTGGCTCCATAGCTTGATCTGGGCGCATTATTGGCCTTTTGTCTAATGATTTCGGTAATAAGTACAACTTTTGATGGCATCGGTGATGGTACCTAGCATCAGCAGCTACTAAGTCAGTCCCTTCACGAATAAGGCGATCTATAATCTGCTGGCCGTGGGGGTAAGCGACAGTTATCTCGTATAGCTGCACGTCGAGGCGATGAGTGGTCATCGCCTCGACGTGCAGCTATATCAATAACTGTCGCTTTCATCGACATTTTTTCAACTTTGTGCACTGGGTTCTTACGAGCTGCTGGTAGTTTCACTTGGCGCTTTAGAAATTCTTCTGTGATCTCTTCTCCACACAAAAAACATATATTTTTCAGATTTGTGACGTGCTCTTGACGTAACGATGGCCGAGGTGACGGCCGCTCGGGTCGAACTGGATCCCCTCCTCGACGAACAGACGCAGCAATATTCTTTTCAGCTGTATACTTTTTTCTGCATGCATCATGTACGGAGACTTCATTCCTCTTCAAAAGAAAATCTTTGTTTTCTCGAAGACCACGTTTTTCACTTGCTTCAATAAGTGTAAGGATTCCCTTTTGTTTAACAGTCACAACTTTGCCTTCCAGTATACTTAAATGACATATAAAACAATCGCTCGGTGAATCCGACATCCTGTATGAAATTTTTGCGATCACACTATATTGTTTAATTTATTTCAGTATTGTCCGAACGATTTAAGATGGCCGCCCTTTTTATTAATCTCTATTGGCATAAGTTCCGTTTCATGCATCTGACATTTTTCAAAATATATTTTCGTAACAATAATTTTATACTCCTATTTCACAGTTTAATATTCATAATTTTATATTAATAAGTTAGCATTTAGCAACTTTTCATTTTTATTCATTTACAATAATAAACATTTGTTTTTGTAGATGAAATATAATTTATAACATTTAGTTTTTTTTATTGTAAAAAACCGTAGCTAGGAATATGAGAACTGTCAGCCATATCATCTTAAAACGCACAAACTATTAAATAGTATGGGCGTTGTCGTCTGGTGAAACAAAAAAAAAACATCGAAGTCTCAGTAATAGGGTCCCGTTTTACCCTTTTGGTACGGAACCCTAAAAAGAAACTGAAACAAGAGCTGTTACATCGGAAATTCTGTAATTTCACAGTTTTCCTAGCACTGTGGGAGAATTGCCCATATTTGACTTGCTGTATCTTCGCAACCAAAAGACATAGCGTGTTCAGGTTTCGCTAAAATTGTAGCAAATTTAGTTATCTTTATTAAAGATCTTACGAACGTACTTGAAAAACTCTTCGTTTAGGTAAATTTTTAAAACAAACTGAAATATGTGCCAAAATTTCGCAGTTTTTCGAGCACCGTGGGAGCAGCACAGGGTTTTCAGGGTTGCAAACTTGGGTGTTAAGTACTCTCAAGGGACCTAACAACATATATCAAAATCGTAATCACAATCGCGTTTGCAATGTTTCTCGTTTTTTATGTCGATACAGACTGGCCTAATTAGAGTAGTTCCTCATTTTGATAAGCGTTGCATTTCTTTAGAAGCGAAAACCCGACTGCAATGTACCCAGTGTCACTGTTACTAATAAAATGAATATTATAATAATAATAATTATTATTATATTTCTCAAACTTAAAACTGACACGCCGTTTAGGCTCGACTTCCGAAACATGTTATTTAAAATATAATATGATACACACATGATAAACAACACTCCTGGAACATTCGGTAAGAAATTTAGACAGATTCAATGATTTGGAAAAACCCCTCGTGATGTAGAATAAACAAGTATGTTATGAATAATTTATGTTTGTATATCATTAGATCAGAAACTGGGGGTTCCAGTGGATCAGTAATGTTCGCACAATGCCACAGTAATATACTCATGTTCCTCCCAATCTGATATAATATCTAATATAATATAATGTCTATGAACGCTCGACACCACGTCAGTCTGGCCCCGTGCTAAGTACCTGAAGGACTTGTGTTACAGGTACCAGACAACGGAAATATATTTAATACTTTTATATTATACATATATTTAAGATTTTTATTATATCATACATATATTTAATACACATCCAAGACTCAGGAACATTGAAAAATTTTTGTTCCGTCGCGTCGGCGGGATTCGAACCCGCGACCCCCGGCTTGCGCTGCCAACGCGCCACCAACTGAGCCACGGAGGTCGTTGATATTCTTTGATAGTGCGAAAACGTGTCTGTTTGTTTCTACTCACTACTTTTTCTCCTAAAGGCCAAAACGCAGAACTTTTAATGCAATCTGTCATTGACAAAGTCCTAGGAAAATTGACAAATAGTTCTTTATAATAACTTGTTAAACTTTAGTCTTAATACGTCTACTAAATACAATAAACAAGTCAACAATGTAACAAGTCGTGAGTCTCGGCAAAATCATTACAAGGATGCACTGTTATCAACGGCAGCACGTGACGTCACATCTAGATAATAGACAACCTAACCTAGTCCACTAAAGGTAGTCTAGAGTCTTCAATTCATGTTCTATTTAATTCATGCGAGACAATAACGCATTGTACCTACACACGCAAGGTCCGAAGTCAACAGTTAAGAATTACAGAGTAAAAAGTTAATCTGTAATTCTAATATTATACCCGTAGATTATACCTAATCTAAATAATATATAAAAAATAGATGAATCCATATTCGCGTGGTCACGACATCACGCGTAAACGGCTGGACCTATTTTGCTGGGCATAGAGATACTTTGAGTCCCGAAGACGAACATAGGATACATTTTGTCTCGGAAAAATGTACGGTTACTGCACAATATACTTTTATGATTTGCGCATAAACTATTCAATCGATTTTGATGAATTTTGGTATGGAGATACTTTGAGTCTCGGGAATGGACAAGGGATACCTTTTATCCCGGAAAATGTACGGTTCCTACACAGTAAACTTTTATGATTAACTTTTATCATCGTTAAGACAGAGCAATGTCTGTCGGGTCAGCTAGTCTGTAATAATCATATTGTTAAAATCACGTCGGGGTCACCAATTTAGGGATATACGTGGTGACTGGTGGCCGAAACGGAAGATCTTCCGATCGAATAAGATAGCATGCCCGGACAGGCCGAAGCCCCACGTGATTAATTTCATCTGTCGTATATATATTATGCCGACCCACTACCAAAACTTCGAAATGTGGCGGTAATTGTGGGTACCGACACAAAAGTAATATTTACATGACAATTTCATATTTTTTAAGTGATGGAATTAAGGAGGAGACTGCAAAATTGTTCTCTTCAAAATATGTGCCAAACAACAATATTAATGCTTGGATATGGCATACGCCATCAAAACTGTAGCAATGTTTTTGCATGCAAAATGTGTATCGAGAAAATATTGTCGTTCTTTTTTGTCTTACAGTAATAGCATATACTACATCTCTTTCACTCATTTTACGCTTTCAATGCATATTTTACGTAATCAATGCATTAAACACGTCCGACTGTCACCGCGTCTTATGGCACACTGCTCTCAGATGAGTGAGCTCACTCATTTCGAGGGTGACACATTTTCGCGCTGACGATTGTATGGAATGTCTCTTCTAAAGGTTATAATTGTATGGTGCCAAAACGAATGCGGGAGTTGATGATTAAAAATAATGAAAATAACTTTTTTACTATTTGAATGAAAAGCAGGCAGAGGCGAAAGTTTGGGTTCCGAGACGATCAAGCAGCTTGACGGCAAGCAAGTAGATTTTTGCTTGCTTCAAGCATATTGATCTTTTATAATGTTTGCTTGATGCTTGAGCCAAGCATTTGCGTGCTCGCTCCGCGCTTGATGTGAAATTAAAAATTTTTTGTTGACGCGGCGTTTTGATCGGCTTGATCAAACATAGCTCAGTCGTGCCGGGGGCGGCCGGCAAACTTTCGGAAAAATAATAGAGTAGAGTAGAGTATTTTTTCCTAACTTTTTTATGAGCAAACACATGACGCTGAGGCACACACGAACATTCGTTGCTTTACATGTTTCCATTATAGCTAGTTTTAGAGTGCCAGGATGAATAGTACATATTGTATACTTTAAATCTCAAAAATCTCAATGTCACCAACAACCTCTGATATACAGGGATAGCTTGTCTAATGTTGGTATCTGTTTTTTTTTTAATAAAAGGCAACAACAATGCTTCGTAGGTATGGTCATCCATTCGAAGGAAATGCTTGTGATAATTTGGCGCCGGAGCCTGCAATATTCTTTGCAAATGTTCATGGATAAAGCAATTTCATAACTTGTACCATTATTGACACCAAAAACGTATTTTTCTTCTTCTCTTTATTTAAACTCAAAGCTAATGAAAGATCTAACATCGTTTTACGTTTGTTTGAGTCCATTTTGTCATGTTAGATTACCACTACGGCCGACGTCAGAGAAGATAAACACCTCTTACTGTGCTGGATCAAGCTGATTGACAGGCGCATCAAACTTCTTTAGCAAGCTAGACAAGTCTGCCTGCTTTCCGTCTGGGAACCCCTAGTATGCTTATTACTTCTATTCTTTTAATTTAATTAAAATCATGGAGTAGTTAAGGCTCTAGGTTAATTCATAGACAAACTTTTAACGCGAAAAAGTACAGTGTTATCGCAGGGTACTGTTGTAACAAAACTGCCTATACTCTATAGAGTTGTATAAAATACTTAGTCAAATTTTTAAACTACTGGGGGATATCCAGTTAAAAAAAACTGACGAAGGCACTTGGAATTGATTGGTCTCTGGACAGATGGAAATATTTTCCGATCCTCCAATTATTACGGAAAATCTACGATGAGTTACAGGTGGATTTTCACCGGGAAATGGGGTGGAAGCCTCCCGGCCGCTGCACGGAATAAGTGCACGATACACCAATAATTTGCCTCGAAGGAATATGATTTTGAATTTTTCGCTCCGATTATTAAAAGCCATTTTCGCTTTCGAATAAATTTTTAATAACTCTTCGAGGAATAAACGGAGATAAAAATATTTATTGGAAAATGAACATTGTTTTTATGAATTTGTAACGAAGTTGATCAGACTAGCGTCCTTTCTGTTTGAACCATTACAAACAAACCAGACATTCTAATTATTATGAGTACATTCCCAACATGAATTATTTATCCAGACTATCTTCAACCTGCCGCATCGGCTGCACATACAACAACAATGTGTTTTCAGATATATTGAGGAAGCAAAACAATCATCCCGGCGTCGTATGTTTCAAAATGTATAATGTAGAGATAGTTTGATTTTAAGTGTACTAGTTACTCTACTCTATTTGTTAATGCAAAAAGGATTCGTGCGGCAATTCAGCATAAACATTCTGAAAATTTCCTGAAAATTCCCAAAGTTTCATTGCGAACCAAAAAAAACAGTATTGTCGGCTCGAACTATTCTGATGGGCCTTAGTCATCGAGTAATTCATTTAATTCACATCTAGGTAACGAGCAGTTTGCGCTATTTTCGTGCTCTACTTGAGACTTTCAGAAACAGAACTCCGGATATTACCTCATCCCAAAGACACGAGTACAGAAATCTCGCGAGCGGCCTCCGCAACCGGCCTCCACATTAAAATAATAGTAACGCATCAATATTAATGTTATCGCACCGCATTAGCGCTCCGTCCGACGCGCGACGCTAACAAACATTACGCTTTATATAACCGGTGCGTTTAACTGCGGCATCACATCACTCATTTAATCTAAGCTTCAATTCAAACGAACGTGTTACTCCTTAATGCACTGTAAATAAGCGTCACTTTGCAGGTGTGTGTTTACGTTCGTCGTGGGGCTAGCCCGGCACCTTTGAGCAGCCAGTCGGCGAGGTAGGCCTTCCAGGCGCGGCCGACGGCCTCGAACTCCTTGATCAGCTCTATGGAGTAGACTGAGTCGTCGTCGTCGTCAACGACGAGGGCCGGGTGGTCGGAGTAGTAGTGTAGGCGCAGCATGCGGCAGGCGCGCGCGACGCGACACCCGCGACTGCGGCGCTGCGCCCGCGCACCTAAATATAGCCGCCACCTGCGAGTTATATCACCCGTCGTGTCGATAACATCGCCCGTATATTTAGCCGTCTGGGGGTGAGTGCCGGGGGCAGGTGCGACCCCGATCACCACGCCGAAGCGACCCACTTCGGGTACCATTGTCGAAGCGGCACGAGGTATCGCGCGAGTTAAAATCTATGAACAGCACACGACTAACGTGCCAGAAAATATGCGGATGTGTTTTCAGTTTTAGCGAAATTACAACTAAGTTCGCTCTGAGTACTCCTATAAGTTTAAATGAGAGCGGTCCTTATTTCCTTGTAGTAGGGGAGGGGAAGGTGCTAATTTTGTAGTTACTCGAGCGTCATGGAGACCTAGTAGGTTTTATACATTAGGTAAAACTGATAAAAAAATAATAAGAGCGTTTTTTATTTTAGCGTTGGTTCAGAAACTGCGGCCATTTTAAAGTTTTGAAAAGAAAATATATTCAGAAAATTGCTTATTTCGGTCAGCTATTACTATATTTTAGACAACAAGGACTAAATCATTTAGTTTAGTGCAAAATAAAATATCTGCGAAGTTTAGTTAGGAAAATATGAAGTTTTTTTTTTATATTTTAAAATGTTCTTACAGGCTTACTTTATCTTTGAATCGTCAGTGCTTTTTATGGAAGCTTCTTTGGGGTATACTAAACATATAGCCCCTATCTCAATCTGACAGATCGGATGACATTTCAATATAAAAAAAAAAAAAAATTAACCCACCACGTAAGAAATCTGACTTCTATACCATGATAACTAGACACATGTCGGAAGCCTATACAAGCTTAATCTGACACGCTCGAGCTACTCCCAAAATCCCCTCTTCCCCTCCTCTACTATTAATATGACGGTTGTCACAGAGGTAAACTGAATTTGAACGGATTGTAGTCATGATTTGGCGTCTTCGATACAACATGTTTTATCAACGCCGCGACTTAGTGTCACACGGCAAAGGATCTTTAGCGTACATTCCTGTGCTGCTCGTAATGTGAGTTTACACTGCAAGGACGTTGCAATATACTGTTAAATAGATATAATACGACGGATGTAATGCATTATAAAGTTTCCTTTACAGATAAATCTTCTATCCACTGCTAGAACTGCAACGATCTAAATTCTAAACCTAAAAAGTTAGCGCTCTGCGATAAGAACTTTATTTTGTGTACAGAAAAAAACTTTAAAAATATCAATTCTTTATTTTTTCAAGAGCCTATGCAGTCCCACAGCTGGGCAAAGGTCTCCCCCAAGTCCTTCCATTCATCTCGATCCATCGCCACCGTCGGCCAACCTGGCTTGTATGTGTCAAGTGCGAAAAATAAAGCGCCCAGAAAGACTTGAGGGCAACATTTTTTACAAAATATACATTAGTACAAATCATTATCACAGCTATAATGGCCGCATTATGTTTTGTTTACTAACTGATAACAGATTGGTACTAAAAACAGTACAAATTAAACAAGGATAGTATTGAGTATCGATCAATAAACGCGGAAGTGCCCGCTTGTAACAGAATGATAGAATAGAACTAACATAGAACATTTAATGCCGGAGATTTCAAAGAAGTTAATTTGAGTGTGATCCTTAGGGTCAGCAAAAACGTAACTGAACGAGGCGCGACTTGGCGATGCATCAACAAAATATGCAAACCAATATTACGTCCGTATGCGAGAGGAAGAGACAACCACGAGTGGCCACTGATCGTATTATAAATTCTACGTGCTCTGCGACCGGACTCTAGCGTTCGCACAATGTAATTGTCATTTAAAATGTCTCAATCGCACACACCAACTAGGACAGAACCCACATCCTCTAGTATCTAATGTCTAGAGTCTAGATTCTAAAGCGTGAATTAAGGTCCATTTGGCCGGGACACCAGAAGAACTAGAAATAAAAGCTATACCAGCTATATATATAATAATATCAGGAACTCTTCATAAACTCCTGATTCAATTCTAAATTGGAATCATCTGGAATTATTAATATAAAGGACCTTCCTTTCTTTTTCATGCCGAGATCGCGTACTCTTAGCTCTAGAATTTCTATCAATTACGGATACAACACAATTGTTCGTTAAATTTTAATGGCCGAGGATAATGTGGATACGATCGTCGATAAACCTGGACTTATTACCATAAAAATACGGTTCAATATTGCACCAAGCTCTCGACAACACGGTAACTCGTTGCGATTTATATTAATCCTTTGATATAGTACATTGTAGACATCCGCTTCGTCAGCGACGTCGTCGTGATTATTATTGAGACGGGTGAAGGCTATATTATAATAACTATGTAGCTATGTAGAGAAGTTTGTCACAAGAAATTTCAAGCTAGATGTTGTTCATTATACCGACGCACTTATAAATAATAATAAATTAAGTATAGTTAAAATTTCACAAAAAATCCCATTGAACAAGTATCTCTACTAACCACACGTAACTACTATTAGTTGCGTGTGTACGGTAAATTATACGGCTATTGCTGAACCAAAGATTTCCTTTGGTAGGATTGGTCCTTATAGCCCAAGGATGGATTTAAGATGTGGAGCCACCGCGATTTTTGATGTTAATTTTTTAAAATTTTAGCAGCTTCTGCTCTGGAGGAAAATAGAGTCTCAATCTGTATATAGAGGCATTAATTATGGCACTATTCCAAGTTCAGTACCATATTCGGATGACTTAAGAATGCTTAATTCATTTTAGGACTCATATTTACACGATAAAGATGTTAAACAACGTAAAAAGAAGAAGAAGAAGAAGCATTATTTAAACGCGCTAATCTTAGTATGAGTCAGTAATTACTGGTCCGATTTGAGAAATTCTTTCAGTGTTAGATAGCCCATTTATCAAGGAAGGCTATAGGCTATATTTTATTACGCTAAGACTAATATAAGCGAAGAAATAGAGGAAAATGTGGAAAAAACGGGGGAAATTATTTAAAAGGGCTTATTTCACGAACTACTGGAGTAATTTTTCTGTTATTTGGCACAGATAAAAAGTAGGAACGTGAAGGATCATAGGCTATTTATTGTGGACTAATTTGTCTGTGAAATATCTAATTTACGCGGGCGAAGCAGCGCGGAACGTCTAGTAATATTATAAAGCTGAAGAGTTTGTTTGTTTTAACGCGCTAATCTCAGGAGCTACTCATCCGATTTGAAAGAATCTTTCAGTATTTGATAGCCTATTTATCGAGGAAGGTTATAGCCTATATTTTATCACACTAAAACCAATAGGAGCAAAGATACAGAGGAAAATGTGAAAATAAAGCTGAAGAGTTTGTTGGTTAGTTTGTAAGTTGGAACGCGCTAATCTCAAGAACTACTTGCCCGATTTGAAAAAATCTTTCAGTGCAAATGATAGCCTATTTATCGAGGAAGGCTATAAGCTATATTTTATCACGCTAAGACCAATAAGAGCAAATATACAGAGGAAAATGTAAAAAAACGGGGAAAATTATTTGAAAGGGCTAATATCTCACAGACTACTGGAACAATTTTTATGTTATTTGACACGAATATATAGTAGACTTTGTGAGACATGGGTTATTAATTTGTGAAAAATATACGGTTTCCGTGAAATTTCAGATCTACGCGGACAAAGCCGCGCGGAACGTCTAGTATTATTAATATGTTTATTGCTCCATTCATCACCATGTTTTTGGCATGCAGAATAATGCGGCTATCAGCCTCCTTATATTAATTAAGCCCTGTCAAAAGCGTTTTCGTTGGTTGAAAAGGTTGAAAATCATATATTCTAAAATTTTTATTTTATTTTATTTTTACTATCTTTTATCTAAATATTATTCCAAAATTGGCATTTAAACATTCGATTCAATCGAAAATGATACCAAACTCGACTATATACCTAAATCCCACGCAGTTATTGACCTCATACCTTGTTAAAGCTAAACCCCCCCCCCCCCCCCCCCTCCCCCACCTGCATGAAATATTCAGGTGGCTCCACATCGTAAACCCATCTTAGGGATATAAAGATCAATCCTACCAAAGGAAATCTTTGGTTCAGCAAAAGCCGTATTCCTCGTTAATTTGTCTTGTATGCACACGACTATAATTATGTCCAAATTAATTAAAATATTTCCAAGCAAATGAACATTCTAGAATCTCCCAAACTGTAGATACTGCATCGCCCTCGGGGCTACTTGTCGATGACCCAAATGTCTCGATTGTGTTAAACCAAAAGATTAATGAACTTGATGCTGCAAATCTGATGGTGTGACATTCTTAAAAATTACAAATATCGTTTGGTGCCCAAATTAATACTCTGAACATTGCTTCAATCGTGTCACACACGCTATTAAGACATTCTTAGATCAGAACCACGATCGAGCTATGAAAATCGGACTCACGCGTAATTTGACCTTGTAAAGGACCCTGGACGTGATTGCTCCCCAGTGGGCAAGGGCACACAGTTTGGGAAACCCAGTTCTATATTGATCATGTCAACGACTTCAATAATTAGGCGTGTTTGTATAAATGTCATTAGCCCGGTCGATGTTCAAAACTAGCGGTCAAACAATTAACGTGATCGTTTTGTATTGGTACAATATTACTTTATTAAGTTTTTAGATACCTACGCTCGGGTAAAAAGTTATAGCAAAACTCCGCTATATGTTTAAAAAAACCGCATAATAACTATGCGGGTATTTAAATAGAGTTAAGCTGCGCGTCCACCGGGTCGGAATCGGAGCGTCGTGATTTATAATTTGTCAGGCGCAGAAATGACGTTCCAGTGCACGCACTATCATAGAAATCAATATTTATAACAAATCCGTCCGCTACGTACGCTCCGATTTCGATCCGGTGGACGCGCAGTTTAAGTCAAAAGGAAGCTTAATAATAAATAATAATATGTATAACACATGAAATAGTATAGTGGAGAAAGACAAATTTAAATGTATATTATAGTACTGTACCCGTGCGAATCTGTGGCTGGTTGGCCATAACCAGTTTTCCGAGAGCAGTAAAATAAAAAAATTCAATTTTGTGAATGCAGCTTACTACCTAGTAATCTAGCTCTACCTAGAAATCCTAGAGCAGAAAGCTTCGCGGTAAATTGTATTCCCGGGGCTTTCCGCGAACAAATATAGAAGGGATGTTACTTTAACATAAAATATCCCGTTTTCTATGAATGCTTCAACTCCCAAGCGGATTTGACCCAAGCGGATCGGATTCGACCGCGTAAGCAATAGATTTCCAAGAATCCACGACCAAGGGGTTAATATTATAAGCTCGGAGCTTGTTAAATGGAGCTTACGATCGTTTCGATACATTGCTAATGATCTTGAGTTTCTGGTTGTTTCTGATGTCTGCTTTTTAACCGACTTCCAAAAAGGAGGAGGTTACATGTTCGGCTGTGGATATTTTTTATTTTTTTTTATTTTTATATGTTCGACGATTACTCCGCCGTTTGTGACCCGATTTTCAAAATTTTTGTTTTGTTGGTGCCAGTTCCAAAAGTTTCAACTACATATTCTGGCAGACTGAAGATTCAGCTACATCTGGTACCGACTTCAAAATGATGAAGATTGAGTACAGAAATAGTTGAGTTTTAGCCGAATTCGGAAAAAGGCACTATTAGATAGGAAAAATTAGTTAATTCATTTCGTTCATATTATAAGATGTTATTATTGTTTTTACCTTGGAAGTCGGTTTTAATTTTTTGTTAAAAATAATTAAGAAACCAGTTCTTAATTTCGTTCTAGCTTAATGATGTAAGTAATTTCGATGGATGAGTGGCTTACTAATCTAACCAGTAGTTAATTACTTAATATAGAGTTTTTAAAACTAAACTAAGTATTCACATTAATACTTAGTGTTTCATGTAGAATGAAAAACATGTTACTTCCATCAAGGACACACTAACAATGTTTATAATATGAAATAATTTGTGATAGTATGACGGAATTACTCACGGTAAAAAAGTGTGGGAATTAAGCGTTCACTGTTATTTTACTCCTGGCAGGACCTTTATGCCAACGATTTAATGATCATTGAATCTAGATAAAAGGTTTAATATTTTCAATTTCCGAGTTTATAATGTCGATTTTGATTAGGCATCGTGTGCGAACTTTTATGTCCTGATTAGAAATTGAGCCAAAATTGAGCCAATACTAACAACAATCAACTGTAAAATAGTTACTTGCATAGTCACATCGCTCTGCGGACTAAATTATGCATAGACATCATTCTGCGCACGAAATCATGCATAAACCTGAGGCTTTCAGACCTCCATTATCTAGATTATAGACTACAGGTAAATCTAGGCTCAGCTCAGCTGAGAATAATTTATGCGTTTAAGTGACAGTATGCACGGTGAAAAAACAGTCTTTCGTAAAAAAAAACAGCCGTCATTTCGATTTCACTGCTACAAGCTTAAGCTGGGAACAAATTATCGGTCTGACATAAGTCGCGGACGCGACCTTGAGCGTTCGGACGTCCGAACAGAATCTGGCTGGCCGGATGCTTTTGCATCCGCGGACGTCTGCAATTGACGTATAGGTTAGGTCTTTGACGTCCGCCGATGAACCGTGCACATTGTTAAGCCGCATCCATCAGCCGCGACTTATGGATGCGTCCGATAATATAATTTGTTTCTAGCTTTAGGTTTGCACAATGTCATCCCCTATCACATACACGTCTTCTGTATTCACTCTTTAAATTGCTGTACCAATTTGGATGAAATCGAGTACTGGAACACTTTCCAGTTTTCCAGTTCCAGTTTCCAGGGCGTTTGTTTTGATAAAAAATATGTGTATGTAAGTACATACACATATTTTTTATCAAAACAAACGCCCGGTGATACCACATATCCGCGCTTCTTTCGTCACAAACCTGTTCTCTATGTTAGTAAAACTGTTGAGTCTATTCTAAAAGTTACTCCTAAAACAATTTGATTTCAATTAGTAACGCTAACAACGTCCATAATATTAAGATACTTCCGTTATTATCCTGGCTAGCAGCCAAACTATAAACTAGACTCTGTAAACTTAAATAACTATATTATGTTGCCCGCAACTTCGCTCATCACGTGGGATCCTTTCCCACCAAAATGCACGGGACATTTTGGTGGGAAAAACTAACCTACAATCCCTCGCGCAGCTAAAAGTACTCGTATAACCTTTGCTCTTTCATCAAAATCGTTGCAGCGGTTTAATATTCTGGAATCAGGAGGTAACAAAAAGTCTGGCAATGTAAACGTTAGTATTATTTACCTGAGTACCAAAACCACGGGCTGTTGTAGAGACTCGATTTCATTTTAACCGACCTTAAAATGAGGTTATAATAACGTCCACACACACTTCCACGGCACTACTGCTATCCGACAGCAGAATACGATAAAACAATGCGATAAGGCCGACGAGTATCGATAAAATTAAATCCGGAAAATATACACTATACTAACTACAACACTAGTGCAGTGTGTGGCCACGGAAACTGGTATGAGCAATAGTTTTTGCCGCTTCACTCCGTTTGGTGAAAGGGCAATGATCTCTGCCACGTGGTTACTACAAAAAACTCGCCTCTTCTTATTTTCATTCTAAAATCCAATATCGATACTTAGAGTAACATCCCTATGTGTATAATTGTATTTCACGGATTACACGGTATTTTTATGTGTGCGTTTGTGTGTGTGTGTGTGGTGATGGTTAGTTACAAGTAAACTTGATTGCTTTTATAGCGCCAAACGCATATTTACTTATGCATTGGTTTATTTCAACTAAATAAACAGTATTGATAGAGGAAAATCTACGAATAGTTTAGTAGATATAATTTTATAGACTTATTATTTCAAGGTTTTTCTTAGCAGAATATTAAGTGTGAGCTTTTGTCACCGTATTATGCACGTTAACTACATTTTGTATATGGCGGAGTAGTAAGGTTAAAATGTTGTGCATAGGTCATGTTTTCAAATGGACATTTGAGGTCTTTTCAAGATTTAATACTGTACACAGAATTATTTTATTTTTATATATTTAATTTGTGCCGAATTTTACATTTTTCCATAGCCACAAATTCAAACATGGTTTCCTAATAATTGAAGTATTTACTTAATTTAAGTAAATACTTCAATTATTAATGAAACATAATAAAGTATATTTAACTTATGAGTAAGCTTTGGAGGATTATAAAAGAAACATTTAAGTGTATGTTGATCGTTTGTTGGCTCATAAACTGTCCAAATTGACAAGGCCAATATTTAAGAACATTTATCTCCATATACAGTCAACAACGTAGACATGTTTGTATGTGTGTGGTCAACGTCAAGACGTGTGCAATATGAACTCTATCGCTACAGTAATAAGAACGAATACAAATTGTATCATTCCGCGACTCTACAAAATATAATATTCTCTGCTCGCGATCTCTGAGGAACTAGAAATCTTCTATCTTTCCGGGATATATCCGTAACAAGTAACAACAGTATCATTAAAATCAGTTTAGCTGTCTAATCATGAAGAGGTAACAGACAGACAAGCAGACACACTTTCTTAATTATAACTTAGTATGACTGTTTCGTTGACTATTTCCCTACCTGCTCTCTGTTCAGCCGATTCTTCAGAGCTATAATATAGCAATAATATAGCGTCTTATACACATACGTCATACAATCATACATGTAGCGTTGTATGAAGTCATTTAATAAATAAAATATGTGTGTGTGTGTAGCCATTCAATACGGTGCGGTGATGTGACCTTGTGCTCGCGGCATCGACCCACACACACCTCTTTACACGACCATAGACAGCCATAGCTCGTAGATCTGTCCGGCAGGGTGATTCACGATTCCCGTTCGACACGGATTCGAATCTTTCCGTGCGGTCATTGGTCAACGCCTAGCGCGGCGAGCGTTTATCGGATGTCGCGCGATGAAGTTTCCGAATCGAGTCGAATTACGCATTGCGCTAGTATTTAGAGGTACTATGCGGCAAGGATGATTTTGTGCGTGGCCGATATCAGAAAGAACAACTATTCAATGCAATCTCGTTTCACGAGATGTCGTTTTCGTGAGATGTCAACGTTTTCAGTCAGATCAATTTTGGCCAAAAGTAGGCAACATAATATTATTATTATCTTGAATTTAACCTGATTGCACTCTAGAGTAAATACAATTAAATACTAGAGGTTGTGTAACCCCTACAAGGTTGAAGACAAACGAGCGTAATTTTGTGAGTCGTGTATTACGATTAGTATGAAAAATAATATACACTTTTTTGTTGGGAAAAAACTTTTAGAGACGGAATCGAAAGAAAGGAGCTGTCAAAACTTTTTGACAAAAGTATGCAGTTTTAACTAACATTTGGTATTCGATAACCTTACGATTACGACGAAGACCCTGTCTTGTAAATTATGAATATTTTTTTACCAATTTTTTAACTTTTAATGACACATTAGCCCGCTAAACTGACTTTACTGCTTTATACGGCTTAAAATATATTCGTTTTATCACTCTCACTTGAAATTAAATCTTGCACATCCCAGGTGCCATATCTACGCCTCCTTCGATCTACACTAACAGCGGGTTAAATATAACCAGTAGCTTGACAAACATCTCGCGGAAGTGTTACTGCACCAGCGTTGTCTGCCGTGGTCACCATTATGTCATCAGAATATTGCACTTGGTACCCAATATACTATCCAGATAAATTGATTCATAGGCAGATGTGGGACCTACGTAGTTTGGTCGAGTTAGCCGACAGATCACGATTCACGATCCAACCAAATGACATATTAGGTTTGTTAACTGCCTATCAATCAATTTCTGGTATAATAAAAATGTAATAAAAATGGTAACTCGACCATTCCCTTTGACTTCGCATTGCTAATTCTAGTGCATAGAAACAGTTTTGTTTAAAATCAGAAACAGTTGCGGGGTGGCTTGGTCTTAAGGTAACTTTCCGCTAGTAATATCGGTCTAGGTTTCATTTTCTACCGGTATAGGTCTAGCACATATGCCGCCACTGCTTTGTTATAAATATTGTATAGGCTAGGTCACAAAGTGGCCTTTTGTTTGAATTTTTGTAGGTCGCGGTCGCGTTCCGTTTGGATCGGAAAGTAACCTTTATGTCGCCCATAGCATATCTATCTTCAACTAGATTTCTTATTCTAGCAATATTCCTAGAAGTTTTATACAGCTCCCTTTCCCCGCCTAGTTGTATATTTGATTTCCGATTAAGAAGACCGTGAGATAGTTCGATGGCCATGTATTACTTGGCAGTTAAATAATAAATAGACGAACTACGTCCAATTATATTCAATACCAAAAATGTATGAATAGACAGGTATGGATGGATATGTTACAACCTACATTCGGACAAGAAATCCAGTGTTGACTTTTGAGCCCGCCGGACTACTGCAAAGTACCGCGTGTAGTATTAGGTACTGCCATAAGTTGATAGTCAATATAAATAGATGGCAAATATTATGTTGGTAAAATATTAAGCACTTTTCTCGACAATTCTTAAAATAAAACTAAGCCCGCAGTCTAGTGATGCTACGGAAGTGTCTCAGCGGAACCAGAAACGGAAACAGATGTCAAAAGTAAATTTTAGCAGAAACGGAAACGGAAACGGATGCAGAAACGGAGTGTAAATAATATGAAAAAAAAAAACAAATTTAAATTTTTTATTCTTTATTAAGTATCAAATGTACACCAAATCTAGATTAGAAATAGATATATTAGAAATCTATTATAGAAAACAATATTGCAAATTTGCAACTGAACATTTTATTAATATTCAAAATTTAGCGACTCGCACGCGCCTCCACCCGTAACTCTCAGCCGTCGGCTGTAAACTTCCGTTCCGTTAAAAAAGTAGCGGAAACAGAAGCAGAAACGGATCTTGAAAATCGCGCGGAACTTCCGCACTTGCGGAAACAGAAACAGAGATCCGTTGCATCACTAGCCCGCACGCACAGACACTACAACTAAAATCGAGTCAAGTAAGGTTGTTTCTATGCAACTTCGTCGGAACCTAATTCTCTGATATATATTTTCATTTTGTAAGCTATAGCTGCAATGTCTTAGACCTAATACTCGTATGTAGATTCAATATGACGTCATTTCCGTAGTGTCTGTAAACTCTGGCGCGATAAGCCTGTCTTCTCCAGATATCATGACGACGACGACGACCGACGAGGATAGACGTAGATCGACGTAGATATAACCCGACACGAGGGACAATATCTATTCAATTTAGTGACCCAATAACGGCACAGGAAATTTATTCCACGTACCCGACACGATGCAATTGAGAGCATACAATTTGAGTTATATTTTTAGTCAATAAAATAACCAGCGCCTTTTTTACAAAAAATAATATTATTTTCACCTTTAAATAGCAAACAAGCGTACAAGGATTCGTCTCTCATGCTGCTGTCTACCAAGTGACACCTTACAATATCGCGGTGCGGTATTATGATATCGACCAACTCAAGTCACGTATTAGGTCAAATCGCGTTGGATAATATTGAAGACGAGAGTGGATGAACCAGATAACTAACATTTTATAACATAAGGGTAAAAATTTGTAATTGAACTAATTTTTCACTTATAATTTGAACAAACCTTACCTACATCATCATCTAGCTACTGGCTATACATAATTAAAATCCACATTTTTATTTAAAAAAAACTACAAGTTTCGGATTTGCGACACCAGTTCGCGGCACCTTCGTTGCGTTATATGTTCCCTATGCATTTTTGTTTTGTTTTGTCCTAACGTACCTTAACGATGTAACTTTGTATTATTAACCTTACAGTACAGCTGTAAGATCCGCCTAATGTGAATTGTGAATACGCGATCATCAACTGCGTCGTTAGCGCAAACAAATAAATATGCGCATATTTTACATGCCGACACACAATGTCGCATACATATTTCCTATTTTCTAAAAAAGATGACGTGACGCGCTAACAGTAGCTAAACTGTAGACAAACAAACATTCGCAATGTATTTTCAATACGTTTGTTATGGTCGAATGTGTATACAGTAATTACGAAAATCACCGTAAATTTGTAAATATCGTTAGAGTGTAATATGACAAGCGAGTTTACAAAATAACGACTGATGTAACGAAAGTCTGGTTAATCGGAATATTCCCGTCGCCGCCATACTAAACAATAACAAGATAATTTTCATTACATTCCTCTTTCTGATAGAAGAAAAACTCTTTAATTTATCCATCTTTGCCTCGACTTGGTCCCTTCAATATCTCAACAAAATTAAAGAAACTTACCTAAATCTGAAAGGCTGACTTTCTCCAGGAATGGGTCTGCCACCGGCAACTGAAAGCAAAAAAGCAATTTTATTATCGCCATATTATTATAGCATTTTTACTATCATCAGCATTTCCAGTCGGGAATGCATAAATTGTTGTAGCGATAGCTCCGCTAATTTTAACCCTTCAAGCCCCATAAGAGCACTGGTGATCGCGAAAACAATACAATACATTTCCAAGAATCCGCGATTAAAGAATTAATGTAGTACTAGCGCCACCATATCTTTTTCACACGCTCACGACTATATTTTTTTTTTTGCTCCAGACTATTTATTTCATGAACAGAGGCTAATTTTCCAAATTCGAGTCGTCACGTACGACTATTATATAATTTACACATCCCTTCCATCTGTATCAACTAAGGATCGTTAATATTATTGAATTCTCTATCTTCGTTAACGAAGTAAGATATTATAAAGGATAAGGTCCAAATTGGGCTAATTTTAAAAGTGCCGCCCAACGCCTATAGACCCATTATTTAAATAGAACCTTATCTAGGAAATAATTTTTATTATTACACCAAAGTTCTAAGTCAAGTCTCCGAGTTGTTATTCAAGGTCAAACTTTTTTTTATAACATGTAATAAAACTTATTTTATTAATTAAAAGCAATAAGTAATCGATCCCAACGTCCCTATCCGAGTCATAGAAGAGATTATAGGCCAAATACCTACAAATGATTTGGAAAAATACAAAGGAAGAGGGAACCTCTACGTGCTTGGGGCTTGCAGGGCACAACTCAATGCTTACTTGGAATACTAGGCAAATGCCGTGCGTACCCCAAGCACGTAGAGTATCCCCCTTCCTTTGATTTTTTCAAACTATTTGTAGGTATTTGGCCTCCAATCTGTTCTATGACTTGAGTAGGGAAGTTGGGATCGATTACTTATTACTTTTAATTAATAAATTAAGTTTTATTACATGTTATAAAAAAAGTTTGACCTTGAATAACAACTCGGAGACGTGACTTAGAACTTTGGTGTAATAATAAAAATTATTCCTTACATTATGTTCTATTTAAATAATTGGTTTATTTGCTTTGGCCGGCACTTTTAAAATTAGCCCAAAATTGTATGGACGTTGGATCTTGTCCTTTGATATCTAAACGTCGAAGCATACTATACATATATGACAAAATACTTTCGTAAGTGGAAAGAAACTATAATACAGCCAATATTTGCCGGCAAATATAATCTGTGATAGCTGATACCTTATCTATTAAGGCTTCTACTGTATCGTGGCCTTCACAAGAATGTGGACTCTGTTCTACTTAGCAATTGGATTAGATTATAGTAAAGTTACATTTTTCGCAGTGGGAGCTGCGGTAACTTTTAAGATAATTTTGACTCCCATTTTTAACCCCCCCAACGAAAAAGAGGGGTGTTAAAAGATAGACGTGTATCTACCGTTGGTAAACTAGCAACAGTAAAATAATAATTCTATTTTTATTTCCGTACGTACTCTATACGTTCTCAATCTCCATTAACATGTTATTAATTTATTCAGGGCAATATACAAAGTAAAATAAAAGGAAACAAACACAGCCTTTGAAAGCAGCTCAGGAAGCTTTTAAAAGCTTATTAAACGTTATAATTTATGTTTATTCTTGCAAAATTAGTTTGTTAAAGGAATCATTTATCATACTATTATTATAATTCAATTTATAATAAATACTGAACTTAAAGAATGTTATAGTATTGTGTAAAATTTTAAAATAGAAAAATGTATTAAGCGTTTTAGTGGATAGACTAAAATATTATCTTGGAATTTAAAAACACTGTAAATCTTCTTATACATTTTTAGTTTTTCCAAAATATTTACATAAAACAAAATAATATTATATATATATATATTATTTTGTATATATATATATATAATAGTATGATAAATGATTCCTTTAACAAACTAATTTTGCAAGAATAAACATAAATTATAACGTTTAATAAGCTTTTAAAAGCTTCCTGAGCTGCTTTCAAAGGCTGTGTTTGTTTATATATATATATATATATATATATATATATATATATATATATATATATATATATATATATATATATATACTGGCTGATTTTAATAATAAAATCAGCCAAGTGCGAGTTGGACACGCACACGAAGGGTTCCGTACCATTATTCAGCAAAAGTAGACAAAAATTTTGTTTTTTATATGGAAGCCATAAATATTTATTTTATTTTAATTTTATAATTAATTCTTAAAGTACATTTTGTGAGTATTTCAAGTGCCTGCCTGCTGTCATTGTCAGAAGTCTAGCTATAGGCATAGCGGTTCTTAAGATACAGCCTGAAGACAGACATCGAAGTCTCAGTAATAGGTTCCGTTTTTACCAATTGGGTACGGAACCCTAATAACTAAACGCCAAAATTCATGTCAGTTACCACATAATCTGTATTGGCTGAGGCCGTTCAAAGACGATTTCATTCTGAAAGGAAATTGAGTGGGGCTTTTTGCAAATAATATTAACCGATAATGGAATCACCGACCGATAATGTATTTGATGGAGACTCGTCCTATTCCTCGCACAATAAAGTTTCCACTTTTATTTATATGTACACTACATTTAATAATAATAATAATATCTATAGACGCTTCACACCACGTCAGTATGGCCCCGTGCTAAGTACCAGAAGGACTTGTGTTACAGGTACCAGACAACGGAAATATATTTAATACTTTTATACTATACATATATTTAAATTTTTTATTATATCATACACATATTTAATACACATCCAATATCCATGACCCAGGAACATTGAAAAATTTTTTTTTTGTTGCGTCGGCGGGATTCGAACCCGCGACCCCCGGCTTGAGTTGCCACACACTCTAACCATTGAGCCACGGAGGTCGTCGACATTTGACGAGTGTCGAGTAATATTATTTTATTTTAAAGGTTAACTATTAAAGCGCATATGATCGTATTATCGGCTGTGATGCCATCCATGATTGTGAACATGATATTGCGAATCTATCAATAGCATGGACGATCAGCGTCGATCAAGCTCATTTTAGACGAAAATATCTAAATTCGCCTTAAGGCAGGGATTAATCTCAATCCAAAACGATAACCTTGCACACAACCAAAGACCAAGCGTACTCGTATACGCATCGCAATAAGATTCATTTTAACTTAGCATAAAACTGTAGTTACTAGGGGCGGATCTTCTCTATTTTTCTTGTTTTTTTAAAATATCTTTGGAAATAAATATTAAGAAACAAAATTGTTCGGTTCAGAATATTTTAATATAGATTTACTAACAATTTATTCAAATAAAATGTATAATTATCCTAGTTAATACTTATATTTCGATGAATTAGATTTTTGTCGAAGGTGAGTTTGTAAATTAATTACTTACAGCCAAAGTATTATGTTTTATAAAAATGTTTATGGTTTAAAGTCTTTTAAATATTGTGCTTTATATCTCATATTTTTTTTACATTTCGTAATTATATTGGAACTAGGTAAACCGGGAGTCACGGAATAACAAATTGGGGTCGATCCTCGCCTTAATAATCGCGCACTTTGATCTATCATAGGGATGCGAGAAACATTGCTCCCGCAAAACAAAATCTAATCTAAAGTAGACAATTAATATTCTTGAATTAAGCGCTTTGAAAGCTATTTTGACGAACAAATATCCAACAAATTATAATTTTGTCTTTCCTCACGAGAAAAAAGTGTTTCTCATATCGCTATTAACATAACGGTTTACTACCCTGCTGACTGAAAAGATATCCTAGGCTCCTAGCCTGCTGCGGTAGGTTTTATCGTTCAAAAAACTATTGTCACAAGCGAGGAGTGGAATTACATAGGGATTTAGTGGGTAGACCCATTGGGGATGTCCCTCATACGGCAAACACCAACCGATGTCCCCAATCCACCGGGCATATTTGAGTATGAGCCTGCGACGGCTTAGAGCGCCTTCACATTACGTCGCACTACTCGCGACTTAATGTGAAGGCAGCCTTATATGGAAAGCATTCCGCCATGCAAAAAAGCTCCTAGCTTATTCATAATATTACTCACCCCCCTCGAGTCCCTAAACAGTATGGCGGCATGGTGAGGGTCGAGGAAGGCGTCTGACGCCCGGTGCCTCGCCGCCGGCAGGTGCCCCAGCGACGACCGCCGCTTCTCCGCCTCCTGGGACGCCGCACGACGTAGATACGCACCTGACAACAAACACTCGGGGTTAGACAAGTGGAATAAACGTAAACAAATGCTAGTGATAACAATGGATAATAAATTATAATATATCAAACGTCATCGACGGATAATTATATAGAGGAGTTTATTACAATAATCGTTAATCCTTCGATCGCGGATTCTTGGAAATCTATTGTTATTATACTGTTGTCGCGATCACCGGTGCTCTTATGGGGCTTGATAGGTTAAAGAAATAGCGAGCAACTAGAATATTTCCATAAATTCTCATTTGATGACAATACTAATTATTATTATTATTTGTTCGTACCCAATGTACCATCAGAGAAATTACCGTCCACTGCCTATGAATATAGGCAGTGGTCGGGCCTACGTAATTTGGTCGGATTATGTCATTTTTAATAGTCTAGTAGTGACCTATCAGCTGGGTTTGGCATAATACCACCACATTAAATAGCTCCGCCATCTGCCTGTGAATCAACTTCTCTGATAGTAGGTACCTAGAGGTAATTTGTATCTGTATAAGCGTACGGCATCAGTCCTCCTATTTCCAAGTTTTACTTGGAGTAGTGTCCAAGAGTGACAGACTTCTTGGATTTGCTTTTTACGCTTCCTCGACTTTTGTATTAAAAAAAAATTAAAATAGGAGCGTATTTTGCTAGTCTCTCGTAGGTACAACTTAGCAAGGAAATCGTTCTAGATACCGTCGCCTGCGCCTTATCAATTAAGTTTCACAAATTGCAAAACAATTTTCCGCTGGTTGTGCAAAAACCTTGAGGTGGCTATGGACTTTATCATACAGTAACAATCTATATATATAAAATTTCAAGTCCTGACTGACTGACTGACTGACTGACTGATTCATCATTGCCGAGCAAAAACTATTAGAGCTACAGCCACGAAATTTGGTGAGTAGGGTTGTTTTATAAAGTAAACACCCACTAAGGAAGGAATTTTGGAAATTTTAACCCAAAGGGGGTGAAATAGGGGTTGAAAGTTTGTATGAAAATCCATCATTTCTTGAGTTAGAAACTGGAAACTTTATTTTTGGGCTACTGATCAAAAATGAATAGATACGTATTTAAGCGTTTTTGGAAATTTTAATCCAAAGGGGGTGAAATAGGGGTTGAAAGTTTGTATGAAAGTCCGTCATTTCTTTAGTAAGAAACATGAAACTTTATTTTTGGGCTACTGAATAAAAATGAATGAATACGTATTTAAGCAATTTTGGAAATTCTACCCTCAAGGGGGTGAAATTGGGGTTGAAAGTTTGAATGAAAATCCATCATTTTTTGAGTTAGAAACAGGGAACTTTATTTTTGGGCTACTGATTAAAAATGAATTGATACATATTTAAGCGTTTTTGGAAATTTTAACCCAAAGGGGGTGAAATAGGGGTTGAAAGTTTGTATGAAAGTCCGTCATTTCTTTAGTTAGAAACATGAAACTTTATTTTTGGGCTACTGAATAAAAATGAATGAATACGTATTTAAGCGTTTTTGGAAATTCTACCCCCAAGGGGGTGAAATTGGGGTTGAAAGTTTGAATGAAAATCCATCATTTCTTGAGTTAGACCCAAGTAACAAAATTCTCCTATAGTGCACAGTTTAAAGGCTTGCAGCACTAGTAACTCTTGTTTAGTGGTTCCAGGTGTTACTACCAAGATTATAACAGGTTACACGGAGTTTGTTTGGGTTTGTAGTAAAACTGTTCTTATAAGTTGACTTATAGTCGTGTATAGAACGAGATTATAGGCGCAGTAAAGGCTAAGATGGCCTATACGAGTGTTTCAAAGGTGTAAATATACTTGAGAAAACTTGCTCCAGAAAGTTACATTTGTAATAGACTACAAGAAGTAATTATAAATCCGCTATAAGGTCACACGCCAGTAATAGTAATTTATAGTGCCAATTTAAATTGTATAAGAAAAATAGTTTCATGTTGTTTTCACTAGATGGCGCTGAGGTGCTTCTACATCGCGCTATTGCTTGCACGAATGCCATTTATATAGTTGTAACAGATTTTTGTTAATGTCAAAACAGAATTTCAGTGAGTGTTAATTATTTTTAGTATTATTAATTAACCCGCCAAGTTGACCTCCGGGAGTGAGTAGATTAACTTACTATTTCTTAATATTTTATTTTTTTTCATCCACCTCACAACACAATTCACAAAATTAAAGTTTGAAGTAGCTAGTAATAGAAGCGCGGAGTACGTAACAGGCCTGCCTGGGGCTCTATAAGATGCTCATAGTTGGCTTCGTGGGAGCAGATAATTCTGCGTAGTCCAACAATAAGTGTATTATTTTTCTAAGTAGTGCTAGGAAAGTCTACTATGAGTGCTTTATTAGCAAAAGTACGCGTATAAAATGGGCCCTTTTCCGTGGTTATAAACGTTTACTAGCCTGTTATAGTCCTGGCCCCGGAACCACTACAAGACCAGATTTTGTTACTTGGGGAAACAGGAAACTTTATTTTTGGGCTACTGATTAAAAATGAATACACACGTATTTAAGCGTTTTTGAAAATTCTACTCCCAAGGGTTGAAAGTTTGAATGAAAGTCCGTCATTTCTTGAGTTAGAAACATGAAACTTTATTTTTGGGCTACTGATTAAAAATGAATACATACTTATTTAAGCGTTTCTGGAAATTCTACCCCCAAGGGGTGAAATTATGTTTGAAAATTTGAATGAAAGTCCGTCATTACTAAATTTAAGTTAGAAACATGAAAGTTTATTAACGTTTGCGTTTGACGTTTGCTTAAATAGGGTCCTGTTTTTAATCTTTGTATAAGGATCCACAAAAAGGGGAAAACTATCCATCTTTGTTATTATACTATGATAACGCGGACGAAGTCGCGGGCAACAGCTAGTATAAAATATATGAACAGTATAGGTCTACCAGAATCTGATGGCAAAAAATTAAAAAAGAATTGACGCTACCAATACTGGGGAAATTGGAGCAAAACGTTTGATACTTTTCTTTCCTCATAGCGGCTGATTATGTGTGTGCAGTGTGATACATGCAAATGTAAAAAAATATCCAATGATTAAGGATATTTTTTTTAAATCTCCCATCCAAATTTGCCATGAGATTCTGGTAGACCTATAGATATATCACACGAACGTTATTTGAATCGGCACAAACGATTTCTGACAACAGAGCCCCTAGCTTAATCAACATTCCTGTCCAATATGTAAATATTGGAAAAGCCTGTTTAAATTCATAGCCCCGACGCGTTAGCTCAGACATATTATATGGTAACCACGAATTAATTGTAGTCAGATTAATTGACTCTACTCAATGAATTTCTATGTAAAATTAAGTCATGTTCCATTTTGTTAGTCGAGTCTTATATTTCTTTTACTAATATTATAAAGAGAGTATTAGCAAGTTGAAGGTGAGTGACTCTACTATACATTTTATATTGCCATAGTATGCCTCGCTAAGTGTGGGAGAGTTGTTGTACTATCAAGCCTGTATTGTGTTAACACTGCGACAGTGATCATACTGACGTTATCAGATTGCTATTTTAATGCACAATGTGCACTTGTTTAAAGATAGGTTACATCCTTACTTAGTTTATAATATGTTTCTAGTAGAAATACCCAAACATCATGATTCATGATGTATCCATACAAATAAAAAAGTTACTCTTTTAGCGCTGTTACTTTCACAAGAGACACATACACAATGTGAAGTACAAATCATTAGTTCTATATTTTACACACTGTATAGTCCCTATGGCCCAAACCACGAGACGAGTCAATAAAACTTCATCCCTACTACCTACTACTAGTGGTTTGGGCAAAAGTGCTGTCTTGTTCAAATCAATGTAGAAACGTATGATTTTACACAAATTTTAAAGTAAACAATTTCAAGGTGAAAATGAAAATTAAACAATCAACAAACCGTATCATGTTTATGACTATATAACACAGTCGGCATAAAATTTACACAAATAATAATTATTTATATAATTAGCTAGCTGACCTGACAGACGTTGTCCTGTCTTAACGATGATTATTTAATTCGAATTGGTATAAATAAGAAAACAATGGATTAAAATTAGTATATCCATGCCAAATTTCATAAAAATAGATTAAATAGTTTAAGCGATTACTAAGCGACAAACAATACGGGTTCCGTAAGGGTCGCTCGGTTGGTGATCTCTTGGCGTACCTGACTCATCGTTGGGCTCAGGCAATTGAGTCGAAGGAAGAGGCATTGGCTGTTAGTTTGGACATTGCGAAGGCCTTTGATCGGGTTTGGCATAAAGCGCTGCTATCAAAGCTTCCATCATACGGGCGGCCCGAGAAATTATGTAAGTGGGTCACTGGGTTTCTTAGCAGACAGAAGCATAAAGGTAGTAGTTGACGGCGAATGCTCGGAAACTCAGTCTGTTGATGCTGGTGTCCCTCCGGGCTATGTGCTATCGCCTACTCTATTCATACTACATATCAATGACATGCTGCAGACCAGCGGCATTCATTGCTATGCGGATTATAGTACAGGTGATGCTGTATATACCGGCTCCCCCAATATTTCTCGGCAAAATGTCACTGAGAGACGAAACGAACTTGTGTCTAAGGTGGAGAATTCATTGGAGAAGGTCTCTGAATGGGGTAGACGTAACTTAGTCCAATTAAACCCCGCCAAGACACAAGTCTGCGCGTTCACCACTAAAAAGTCACTAATGGTCGTATATCCTCGTTTCGAGGGTACATCTTTAACCATCTCCCCTAGCATTGAGATACTTGGCGTTAACATATCGAGCGAAGTCCAGTTCCGATATCATCTAGAGGGTAAGGCCAAATTAGCCTCGAAGAAGCTTGGTGTTCTTAACAGAGCGACACAGTACTTCAGTCCGGACCAACGCCTACAACTCTACAAGGCGCAGGTTCGGCCTCATATGGAATATTGTTGTCATCTCTGGGCAGGGGCGCCAAAATACCAACTGCTCCTTCTGGATCGTATCCAACGAAGGGCCGCTCGAATCGTTGACTGCCATAGTGTTTCAAACAGCTTGGACCCCTTGGAATTACGCTGAGATGTAGCTTCACTCTGCATCCTTTATCGGTTGTATCATGGGGAGTGCTCTGAGGAATTGTTCGGAATCATACCACCTGCAACTTTTCGCCATCGTCCCACGCGAAAAACATACCATCCTCATCACCTTGATGAGTGGCAGTCTTCCATAGTGCGTTTTTCGCGTAACTTTCTGCCGCGCACTGTAAAACTCTGGAACAAACTGTCACCAGCAGTATTTCCGGACATATACGACCTGAAAACCTTCAAGAAAAGAGCGTATTCCCTCTTAAAAGACCGGCAACGCAACTGCGGCTCTTCTGATGTTGCGAGTGTCCATGGGCGACGGTAGTTGCTTACGATCAGGTGACCCGTTTGCTCGTTTGCCCCCTTATTTAATTTAAAAAAAAAGCGAAAATCATAAAAGTTTATTGTGCAGGAACCGTACATTTTCCGGGACAAAAAGTATTCCTATTCCTTTCCCGAGACTCAAAGTATATCCATGCCAAATTTCATAAAAATAGACTGAATAGTTTAGGCGAAAAATCATAAAAGTTTATTGTGCGGGAACCGTACATTTTCCGGCACCAAAAGTATCCCTTGTCCTTTCCCGAGACTCAAAGTATCTCCATACCAAAATTCATCAAAATCGATTGAATAGTTTACGCGCAAATCATAAAAGTATATTGTGTAGTAACCGTACATTTTTCCGGGACAAAATGTATCCTATGTCCTTTTCCTTTTCCTTGCTCTAAGCTACCTCCTCACCAATTTTCAGCCATATCGGTAAAGCCGTTCTTGAGTTATAAATAGTGTAACTAACACGACTTTCTTTTATATATATATAGATGACGGGCGAAGAACAACATTCCGTTCCCTCTTAATATTTTTGTTTCAAGAAGAGTAAGTACTTCATTATGTTATAATATGATAATTATTATTATTATTATTTAATTTTAAGAATTTAGAATTTAGAATTTGAATTAAGAATTATAAAATATTTAATAACGTCTTCCATAACAATTAATAACATATGATTATTTATTAAGTATAATTTACACAGAGCCAGTACTGGCTGCCAATAAGACAGGCAGCCAGTATTGGCTTGGTTACATATGCCGCGTGTGAACAGTTTTTCAAGCCAGGCCAAACTGTTCACACGCGGCATATGCCAAGCCAATACTGGCTGCCATTCTTATTGGCAGCCAGTACTGGCTCTGTGTAAATTATACTTTATTATTTAACCATCATTGAGTTTATTTCACGGAATCTGTTTATAATATTTTTGATGGAAGATAACTGAAAATATCAAGATAATATTCCGTCTAATAATTCATAAAATAAACATTATATCTAGTATCTACTATAATTAAAAAAAAATATATTTCTTCATCATAAAATGACGTTAGTTAATAATTATCATAAAGTAATTGATTTACACTTTAAAAGTATGACTGCATTCTTATTTAAAATCATGCAAAATATTGCGCTAATGAGTAACATAACTTTAGAAAATAAATAAAAATATGATAATAATGACCAAAACAGTTTGTGTCGGAAAATCATAAAAAAGAATTTGACGCAGTTGGAGATTCCAGATATCGGAATTAAAAAGCGGTGAAAATAAAACGAGTAACTCTGGATATAACGCAAACGATTGCATTACCTTCTTTCAATATGGTGTCGAATATTTGGTACGTGGCGCCGCAGTCGTCCAGCACAGATTTAATGAACATCTTCTGATGATCACCGTCCAGGGACTTGGAGCGCGACCGGAACTCCTCTCTCTGGGTCGCCGGGTCTTTGGCGGTGGCGGGGGCGGCGCACGAGCCTCTCCGGCCTTCGGAGTCGTGCCGCCAGTGACCCACCTTCTTCCCGAACGTCCGGATCAGCTCCTGGATGGAGTGTCGGTGGCGGTGCCCGCTCCCGCTCGAGCCCGAACCCCGCCGCTCCGAGGGCGAGCAGGCCGCGGTCGGCGCGCTTCGGCCTTCCGTGGCGCAGGCGGTCAGCTTCTGCGCGAAGCTCTTATTGTCGAAGCGGCTCTTGTAGGGCGTGTGCGCGATCTTGGCGCTGCTGATGTCGCCGTACCGGTCGCACTTGCTGTACTCGTTCTCCTGGATGTCGTCCATGACGTCGTTGTACAGCGGCGACACGAACTGACGGTAGTCGTAGCGCGGCACCTGGTACGAGTTGGCGCCGGTCTGGTAGCGGGCGTCGGGGCTGTGGGGGGAGTTGCGCGGCGACGAGTGGTTCTCGACCGCGTCCCGGAAGTAGCTCGCGAAGTTGGGGTAGCGGTCGCGCGGACTGGACGCGAATTCCAGGGGGCTGCCGCTGCCCCGATAGCTCCTGTGCGAGCAGTAGCCCCGCCTGTTGATGGGGATGGCCCGCGAGTGGCCGTCGCTCGGGATGGACGAGTTGGAGTCCGGGGAGCTGAGCGTGGAGTACCACGTGTCGGTGGCCTCCACCTTGTCCATGGGCGGGGCGGTGGTCTCCCGGTGGTGTTTGTGGAGGAAGTGCGTGAGGCCGTGCATGCTTGTATCACCGATTCGACGGAGCACTACACTAGCCGCACCCTCGTGTTCCGTTCACATCACCCCGTTGTCTTCGCCGAAGGCAAACTGAGAATATTTTTGAGACGCGACGCGGAAGTTTACGCTAGTAAAAACATTTTTGATATAACAATAAACACTTTGATTGCGTACAAGAAGTCACGTAGTCCGATGTAGATCGACTATTGAATACGAGATGGCGTAAGCGTTCCTACATAAACGCCGAGCTTACAAAAACACGCGCGTTCAAACTAAGTTTTCATCTCGCGGGTGATAAATTAATAATGTGACGTAACTCGATAGTGAACTGGGGCCCTTGGCGAGGGACCGGTTGTTTTACATCTGGTGAAGGTCGACGGGTCCTATTTGGGGAGTGCGATTACGCGGCAAAGGGAATCGTCGACCTTGAAGCGAAATACGCAGCGGGGCTGCACGAGAACGCGGGAAAAGTTACGAGCGACATCGACCGAACGAAGGCATAAATTCCGGTCGTAACCGAAAATAACTGGACCGAGCCGGTTTTTACCGAGGAGAACTTGTATTTTTCGAGACATATTTGTTGTTTCCTTGTATTTCCAGTTTGTACCCTGGTCCCTGACATAGTTTTGTTTGTTGTTCGGTCAGTGGATTCGTTCTGCGGGTGTGTGGGGTCACAGTGCGCATGCGCGCGCGAGGTCACCTTCAGCGGCCGCACCACGCACCCAAACACCGCCACCGCTTTGATTCATACACAAATGGTTATTTATGCATCCGTTGCGACTTGACACACGTACAGTGACATTATGACACCAGAGTCAGAGAAATAATTCATAGCTTCATTATGTTTAAATGCTTAAAATAATTATAGCAATTCTTTATTGAGACGATAGGTTTTCTGTAAAAAAATGGAAGTAGGGAAGTCACAAAATTTATTTTAAAGTTTTGTTACTTCGTAAGACATTCTGAGCTATTCTTCAGATAGATGAGTACGTTACAAAAAAATAATGATTGTTGTCACGACAGTGACCTCAGGCGGAACGAAGCGACATTCAATTTAAATTTGAAATAACAATAAATGGTTGAAAACAATGAAAAAGTGTCAATATTAGAATACGGAAGATGCTCAAAAGACAATATTAGAATGTTAGAAACCATTATTAGGTCTAATGGCCTGTTTCACCACTTCCTGTTAAGTGCTGGATAGGATATCCACCACTTAACTTGACAGATATAGTATGGAGAGTATATCAAAAAAGTTGTGGATAGCCTATCCGGCACATTATCAGGAAGTGGTGAAACAGGCCATAAATCTAGATATTATCTTGCTGGTATCTAGCCATTAGAAGACTTTACTTTATGGTCCATAAAAGCCAAGGTATTATTAACTCTCATGTTTATTACTTCAATTTTTTTAAATATTTTCGACAGGAATTTAATCTTTTAAATTAGACTTTTTTAAGAATAGAAATAATAATTAATAATATCTATGGACGCTTCACACCACGTCAGTCTGGCCCCGTGCTAAGTACCTAAAGGACTTGTGTTACAGGTACCAGACAACGGAAATATATTTAATACTTTTATACTATACATATATTTAAGATTTTTATTAAATCATACATATATTTAATACACATCCAGACCCGGGAACATTGAAAACTTTTTGTTCGGCGGGATTCGAACCCGCGACCCCCGGCTTGAGCTACCAACGCGCTCACCACTGAGCCACAGAGGTCGTCAATAGTTATTGATTAGTTTACTCAATTGAAAGCAATAGTAAGTTAATAAACTGTCAAAAGGGTCAGTAATCGAACAATACTATGCCATATTAGTTATTACCATACTGTGTCATCTATATCTATACTAATATTATAAATGCGAAAGTATCTCTGTCTGTCTGTCTCACTTTCACACCAAAACTACCGAACCGATTGTAATGAAATTTTGTACACAGATAGTCTAAAGCCTTTAAAAGGACATAGGCTACTTTTAACTGGAAAAAGGGGTTGTAAAGGGGCTCTTACATCGCACAAGCGCTTACTCAAACGTGTTATAAGAGGCGGTAAGGATGAAGAATTTTCTTACGTTTTTTTTAAGTATTAAGAAGAGTTGATGTTCGCTCCCCAGTTTTTAACCCCCTACGCAAAAATAGGGGCGTTTTATGTGTGACGTGTCTGTCTGTAAAGTGTAAACATTGAAGTTTGAAGTAAGCGTACCGCGGATTGCGGAAGCACCTGTGTCGTTCAAATTTTGCATATTGCAGTAATGTAGCCTACATGGTTCAACGGGAACTACCTACTATATAATATAAGTTACTCTATGACGGGAACTACCGCGCGCTATAAGCTGAAGTCCACGCGGACGGAGTCGCGGGCAACAGCTAGTATTATTATTACGCAGTAGTCAGTACGCACTATTTCTTAGTATCACAATTGCAGTTTATTTGCTGAAATAATCAGACCCATTGTTATGTTCTGGCAATCAGATTATCATTGTTAAACTTCTTATCGATACGGCGATAATACTCTACGCATTTTAAAATAGCGTTCTTATAACTTAGAAAGAAAATAGTAAGAATAATAACCTACTATTAATAAATTCACTGATTATAAAATGAGATTAGATAAGTCGTGAATGAAAAAACATTTCATGTATCAGATTGGAATGACAATGAATTCTGCATTTTTAACGCAGTATGAACCCTTACTTTACAAGCATTGCCTTTCTTTTTCTTTTCCCTTTTTTTTTTAAAAAGGGGGCAAATGAGCAAACGGGTCACCTGATGGAAAGCAACTTCCGTCGCCCATGGACACTTGCAAGATCAGAAGAGCTGCAGGTGGGTTGCCGGCCTTTTAAGATGGAATAGGGTAGGGGAAGGTAGGGGAGGGTAGGGGAGGGTAGGGGAGGGTAGGGGAGGGTAGGGGAGGGTAGGGAAGAGAATTGGGTAAGGGATTGGGCCTCCGGTAAACTCACTCACTCGGCGAAACACAGCGCTAGCGCTGTTTCTTGTGCTAATTCTAGTAAATTGTCGCCGCAGGATGTTGCCGCAACATTCACAAGACACAGTATCTGATGACCTTACGCCATTCCGGCGGCATAAAAGATGCCATCGTAAAGTTAACAATAAGTATAGGATCGTAAAAATATCCACAAACAAGTGACGCGCGCAGACGGTGCGCAAACATTGGCGTGTGAAAACTGCCGAGGAAAACTGAACGTTTTTGGCTTGCGGCTTTATAAGACTCTGGAACCTTTACCTCAATTGGACTAAACTAGGCAACATTCGTGCTGCTTTTTTACTTCAGTCCAATAAACTGATATAGATACTCTTCCATCTTTCTCATGAAATGTCAAACCCACAATAAAAATATCCCATGCCCTTTTTATGAAAAAAAAAAAAAACTGGATCTATATTTTTAGCTAATTTGTCCTCCGCTATCATACCTTGTTTACGATCCCCTTCGGGGTCGAGTTTTATAAAATCTGTTTTTAGAGTTTACAGTTTTAAAACTGCTACTTATGAATCATGAGAGATGATGATGGATGACATCACACTGCCAACCCAAATTACTGGGCTTTACTACGACCTATTAGCAACCTCCGTCGCCGAGCTTCAAAAATGAATTCATACTCTGCTAAACGATGGGCCATGATGGATTACAATGATTTCGAAACTGTCTATAGCATGAACATAGGCGATCGGAAATATTACTTCACGTACATAAGTAACTTCTTGTATTGGTCCATCAAGCAAATGGCTTACGCGTTCCGAAGATGCAACGGGACAGTGAGCCTTCGCTTTGATCATTCCAAGTTATTCTAAGTTTCTTATAACAAATCTCTTTCAAAGAGGCGATCGTAGAAGGATTAAATTTCTTTGGATTGTAACTAGACTCTACCAATTAGATGTTTTGTAAAAGCATTTTGTTAGATGATTTCAATACGATTCTACTTTTTATACGATTTCAACGGTCTAAGAAAGGCCCATGCTCTTGACGAACCCAACAGCTTACGGAATCACGCTGTCAAAACTTTTGAGATAGAGGTGACATAATGCATATCACATACGAAATTACCACCATGCCTGACTTAGCATAGAACCCTCTCTAAGTGAAAAGAAACTCTATAAGTGACGTACCTTGAATGATAGGGCTACTTAGATCTTCTAATATTGTACCATGAGGTCAGAGTCAGGCATCAATGACACGAGTAATATATTTAGTGTTGCCCTTTAGAGGACTTGAATATTTATATTGAGCTAAGTACATTTTGAACACACTAAGTTAACCTTTGCAAAACCTTCATTACGAACATGAAGTTCACATTATAACGTTTTACTTTCGAAAAACAAACACTAATTATATGTCGAGAATAAATTGCAGGATAAAAATATAGGGTATTAAAAGAAGAAAAATATTTCGTTATTTTTTTAATATTTTTTTCTAAGATAAGACTTACGAGGATTTAATTTTTTGTCTATACTCCGACCTTTCTATTTTAATCCAAAATTATTAGCTTTGATCTAAATTCTAAACTATGTCACATGTTTTATCACACCGAGTTTTTGTAGAAATTATAATATCAAAACCTAATCAAAACTGTAATCAATATGTAGTTAAAAGATTTATAATATTTTACTGGAATCGGCCGAACCTAGTAAGCCATAAATTTTTCACAGCATTTCCGCTATTTCAAATATTATACAACAGCTTAAAATGACACGCAGTGACCTACTTAAAGCCTTTTCATTTCCGTACAGATGAATATAAAACACTACCGTCTTTGCTAAGAAATCGATACTAATATCATAAAAAATTATTTGTCTGTCTGTTCCCTCATTATGTTTACTATCGGATATTATAAAATATGCGAAAGCGTTTCAGTCTGTCAATCGTTTACATGTTTACGTCTACGCCGCTGCAACGATTTTGATAAAATCTATTGTGGTAATATACTTTGAGTACGAAAATGACTAGTATAATATGATAGGTAGGTAGGTAGATAGTGGAGGGAAAAAATCCCGGCAAAATGTACGGTTCCCGTTGTCATACCAGCGCGGTATGGAATATACGTTTCGGAACGTTGCACGGGCCTTATTGAGTTATTATCATACGCATATTCATGTTTTCAATAAAAAATGTAGACGGCCTCGAAGCGACAACATTTATAATTTAACAGTTACAAGTTAATCAAAGCGGTACACTTTTTATTACGAGTGACCGTCTTTGAGGTCGACGGAGTGGAAAAACCAGTGTTGTTCTTAAATTGATAACAGGCAATATGGTCGTAATAATGGGCCTCTATCATTCTTATTAGGCTGATTTTAGTGTTGATTGTAGTGGGCCACCCTGATAGTCGGCGCTAACATCTATATTCTATATATATAAAAAAGGATTTTAAATTGTGTTAGTAACGCTAAAACTCGAAAACGGCTGAGCAGATTGGGCTAATTTTAGTCTTAAAATATTCGTAGAAGTCCAGGGAAGGTTTTAAAGTGACACAAAGTTCACCGGGACAGCTAGTAAGTAAATAAATAAATAAATAACTCCCACACCAGTTTCGGTGACGGTCGCCGGTTTCATTGAAACCAGGCCAGTTACGCAGGAGTAATTTTATAGTGCCCAAGTATGTGCGCCGTACACAAGAGCACTCTAGTGCTTTTACTCTCATAACCCAGTGGGACGGAAGACCGACACGACTGGCGAAAGATCAGGCGCTGGACCGACATGGATCATCTTACTTGTCAGACAATTAGGTGATCAACCTGCATTGTCCTAACCTATCTTGGAAATAACATGTGTGGGATACGCGTGGCCGAAACAAAGGAAGATCTTCGAGAGCGAAGGAAGAGAGCGAGGTGTTATGCTCGGTCAGGCCGAAGCCCACGTGATACATTTCAGCTGTCGTGTATATACCGACGCGCTCAGAAAACTTTGATAGCGCGATGCAGGAATGTTAGGCGAAATGTGGGTACCGCCACATCACTCCCCCCGAAGACCGAAGGTCGAATCTTGAAGTCTTGTCGCTTGAGTCGCCAGTGCCAGAGAGTTCCAGTGAGTCGGAACTGTTGCAGTGAACTGCCGTGCGGGGCCGATGCTACGTGCTGACCAGGAGAGATGTGCTCTGCTTGCTGACCGGTCGGTGTAGTGAGAAAGCCCGATGGTGCCGATGCGGAGTCGCCCAGGCCGCGGTACGTTGCGGCTAGTGGACGATGTACCCGATGAGGCGATGCTGGCTGGCGCGGTGCGGAGGGGCGGGGAGTGATGATGATGAAGGAGGCGTGTTCTGTCGAGGGTCACCAATGTGGGAATACTGCGTGAAGGTCACAAAGGAAGATCTTCCGACCGAGCGAGGTGTTATGCTCGGTCAGGCCGAAGCCCACGTGATACATTTCAGCTGTCGTGTATATACCGACGCGCTCAGAAAACTTTGATAGCGCGATGCAGGAATGTTAGGCGAAATGTGGGTACCGCCACATCACTCCCCCCGAAGACCGAAGGTCGAATCTTGAAGTCTTGTCGCTTGAGTCGCCAGTGCCAGAGAGTTCCAGTGAGTCGGAACTGTTGCAGTGAACTGCCGTGCGGGGCCGATGCTACGTGCTGACCAGGAGAGATGTGCTCTGCTTGCTGACCGGTCGGTGTAGTGAGAAAGCCCGATGGTGCCGATGCGGAGTCGCCCAGGCCGCGGTACGTTGCGGCTAGTGGACGATGTACCCGATGAGGCGATGCTGGCTGGCGCGGTGCGGAGGGGCGGGGAGTGATGATGATGAAGGAGGCGTGTTCTGTCGAGGGTCACCAATGTGGGAATACTGCGTGAAGGTCACAAAGGAAGATCTTCCGACCGAGCGAGGTGTTATGCTCGGTCAGGCCGAAGCCCACGTGATACATTTCAGCTGTCGTGTATATACCGACGCGTTCAGAAAACTTTGATAGCGCGATGCAGGAATGTTAGGCGAAATGTGGGTACCGCCACACATGTTTTCAACGCGGGAATCGAACCCACGACCTCCGAGTCAAGAACCACGCTCTTAACCACTGGATCACGGAGTTAACACTATAACGTATGAAAATATCAGTGCAAGACCGCTATATCATATTATAATTTATATGGTATTCGAAACCGTTTCCTAGAATTCCATAGATCTCGATTCTCGGTCCATCGGCGTCGACGGTCAGCGAGTGTTCAGGGTAATCGTTATTCGAATACGCTTCCGAGATTTCATTCATCTTAGGCCATCAGCGCTGATGGTCAGCGAGTTTTCAGCGTGACCACAGAATACATATTAGTACAAGCGTGACACTAAAATCTATTATGATCTGTAGCAATACTTACAAACGCTGCATTCTTTAGTATGATATCAAGAACTACGGAGACGATATTCTACTTGAACCTTATTAGCTGACGTTTCAGATTTTACATCACTACTGTTCACACTACTGTCAGCGTTATCAATCAATCAAGTAAACACAACCAATCAGATAACAAAAAAGAGATTGATTTACTCTACAATACTAGAGACTACAACAACCATTCTGATTTTATATTATGATCCAAGAATTAAGTGTTTAAGTTGTTTACATAAAATCTACGGAAAACCTTTTTGCTGGTGTTTCGGATACTTCACAGTGACGAGCCACTTCCTGTGTCACGTCATTTACCTTCAAGCAAGTGACGTACGCGGTACGAGTGTTGCGGCCACTCCATTGCGATAGATATAGATTCGATGCATCGCATAATATATTAAACTATTTGAAGTTGACTCAACGTTCAAAAGGTGTATTAATTCATGAAGCCCCAAGCGGCCACATCCGGCCGCGATAACAATGAAAAAGCTATTGTGTCTCGTTTTGCCACGACTGATGGGTTAATGGAAATATTAATAAAAAAATACTTAATCTTTCCAATTCTTCTCCGTCTAATATTTGGTTAAGAAACCGGCAATATCATTTCGATCCGAATACCAGTAGGTGTGAATCGAAACGATCAATCGCAAACGAGTGGGCGCCCTAAAGAATAATTTGGAGATCAATTGGAAGTGCCCTTTGCCCCCGGCACTGCCACTGAACCGAGCCACTGTGAATCACTTGCGAGTTGTGACTAACACGCATGTAAATTCATCGCACAGTTAGAGAAATGTTCCAGAAAAAGTTTAATGAAATTATGTTGCCAGATTTATTTAAAACACTTTTAGTATCAAAATATCTAAAGCCGAACATAAAACTTTCTCCTCCCTTTTTGAAATCGGTTAAAAAGATGCCCACTTAACTATTGACAGATTTTATGACCTACCACTAAGCAATATTTCTACATCGGCTGTTTCAGAGGGTGATGCGTGATGAGCAAAGTAATAAAAGACCTGGACAAAGAGAAAGAAAATTTCCCTGTTGCTTGAGGCGAACTTCTAGAACGAAATTTAAACGAAATTAGCCGTTTCAGATAGTGATGACTGATGAGCAAAGCAAGACCTCTAAGACCAAGACTCGAACAGTAATAAAAGACAAAAAAGTAAAGAGAAAGAAAAATTCCCCCGTTGCTTGAGGCAAATTTCTAGAGTGGGGCGTTATTTCTACAAATCAATCAATCATATACTGCATTGTGTGTAGCTATAACAAAAGTATGTCAACAAGCCCGTTGCAATAACACTGCTCAGCAGATTTCGTCGCATTGATACATTCTGTAGAATATCTGAAGGAGCAGAAATAGTAGAATATTACTTGAGCGTCTTGAGCTCGGTTTCAAATTAAAATGCATTTCATATATTACGGTGGTAATATAACTACAGTAGAAAATAGAAATTATTCCTTTTTACATAAGAAAAAAAAAACGATTTGCGAACTCAAAATTAGCGTTGATTAAATAGAAAATAGGCATAGACCATAGCAAAAGGTATCACGCCCGTATTAGTCACTGTTTCGAGCTTCATTTCAAGAAGACGGCTGAGTTTTCTGTAATTTTATAAGCTAGTCCAATTAAAATTATCTAATCCGATTGTGGTCGTCAATATCCAAAGTACGAAAGTCCGAAAATTGCGCCTCAGGTATAATCGGATTAAATTGGCCCCACTTCAGAGCCAAATTAAAAAAGTTTAGTTCAATCTTAAAAGTATACAAAGTTATTTGTTTCGTGAATTCCGTAGATTTTAACGCTGTAACAGGTGGTGGCAATCTCTCTGGTAGGTCTTTCGTTCGTTCCGAAATCCCGGGAAATGTTCCGAACGAAAAATCAATTAGTTCTCCTATTTGATTTTAGTTCTACGTATTTGTACTTGTTGTATAGTATATACACGATGTATAAATATTCATTTTGTAGGTATAATCATGGTATAGGTATAGAGATAAGAAAGTATAGAAATCGACAGACTTTAAGACCGGGCTGCCAAAATATCAAAACACGCTAGCCCCGCCTACATACGCCGCTATCCTCCAATCGTGATATAATGATTCCATGAATCGTGCCCGCATGAATTGTACTTTGAACCGCAGCTAGTAGTGAACAATATCGCGTAACAAGGGTTCCCGCATTATAGCACGAAATTAAAGGTCGTAAGTCCCAAAACAGTTTTTTGATGATTACTTAAAAACTAAATACCTACAATACTAATATTTCCTTTAGCTATGATTTTACAAAGTGTATGATTGTAGTAGTGCAAGTTACTTAATGATAGTAACTGAATAAGTGTAACAGATATTTGTTGAAAAGCCCAGAAATATTCATAATTTCGAAAAATAAAACTATCGAGTCAAAATAAGTGAATCGTGTTTTCCGTTAGGCTAGTAACAGATAAATATACAATGATTAAATAAATCTCAATTTCATTAAAGTCAATCGTCTTCCGGGATCGTAATACTTATTAGAAAACACAGCAAAATTTGACAGCTCGCTCTTAAGGACAAAACAACAATTCCTTTTATCTGCTATTTTCTCTATTCTTCCGCGGAAAGAAACTTTTTTTCGGTAGCCATGCTAGGCATGATGATAAGGGTAATCACAGGCTTTAAAATGAACGATGGTTAATGGCTACCCTTACAATGTGATGGTGACTTGTGATGAAGGAGTGTGTACCATAGCGTGATAATAAGGTGTTGAGAATCATGACATGGAGTGAAAATATGAGGTGGAAATGAGGTGAAAATGAAAACACAATCGAATGATAATAAAATGTTTTATTCAAGCCAAATTGAATTATACATGTTAACAGTGTGAGCGGCGTTCGTCAGCTAAGTGATTTCTATATTTAATTAGTTTTGGCTCGTTATCGCAGTCCCAAATCCCAATTCCGTATAATTAGTATAAGCGTCATCGAGGAAAATTAATGTTTAGCACTTGGATGAACAAAATAGTCTTCAAGTAGTATCACATTATAATCTTTCAGATATAATGTAAACAAGGTATATCTTCCGTCTAATCTACTAGAATCTAGACAATATTATGATCGTATTTTGTCTATTTGTTTACTGTATGGCGTAAAATTCCTACAACTTCCTGTCATCGGCTTGTTTATCACATTGCAGACCGTCATAAAAAATGCCAAGTGTGACTTATGAGGCTATGGCATATGAGAATTATTATCGTCAAACTATTTAAGCTATTAATTATTATACTATGCGGTAATATTTAAATGATAATCACAATATTTTGTCGGCTATACTACGGTGTTAGGGTCAATTCAGACCGCAAAGTGAGGCGTAGATATGCATTTCTAAATTTGTATGGATTTGACAGTCTATTCAGTACTTTACACGTCGCGTTGCGGTCTGAATTGACCCTTACAGTGCTATTTGAGTAAACATTAGTAGGCCTGCGCACTTCCGTGCGCTTTGATTCCCCGACTGTACACAATTGATGCGCACGCGCATTGTTTATTATCGCGAAGTGACTGTTTTGGTTATTATATGTTTTGATGAATTAGCACTCAACTATATATTGAGTAATATTATGTTTAGATATTACATAATATCGCATCCAACAATGTATTTGCTTACTCGTATTGTAAGTTTGCCTATTTATTCAAGATTTTATTATAATACCTTGGTCTGTCAATATTTTGTTTACTAATAGGGCTTCATACAGTTGTTTTTTACCTTAACGATAAAAAGATTTCTGTCTCTTTTCTGTGCCAAAAAGGATGCCACAGATGAATAAAAATAATGAAAATAACGTTTTTACGATGTGTATGGAATGCAGGTTGTAGCTACCAAGCTATATCTCAGCTATTAATAGTTATTTGACACCAGTAAGATTAGGTATGTAACCTTGCATGATATGGCACGCAGCGCGCTAATCATAGAATAATATTATGATAATAATTTTCAACGAAACTTCCAAAAATATTACGTCACTGACAACAAGACAATGGAGTGTTACAGGTTTTTTGGCATATCAATAGGTACCAACTTTGTAGTTATTTGATCTCGAAGTTCACATGAAAGAGGTCCATTAGTTATGGACTGCTGGAGGTAGGAAAACTCAGAACGGACCGAAAGCGATCATAAAAAGTGTATGTTTTTCCCTTTCTGTGTAATTTTCCTTTTACCTTCGCAATGAATTTTGATTTAAATTATTATTAATGAGGATGTGAATTCCCTTTGTCAAAATATGAGATGTTTTTAGAGGATGCTGTATGTTTTATAAGCGCTATCTGCTATCGGGTAGCAACAGTAGCTATAAGTTGATAAAAACATAAACACAATGGTACCTTATCAATTTCTAATAATTTTCCTTAAACTTTAAGAACAGGTTTAAGAATAATAATTTTGATGATTTACTTTGCCTACGATAGTCTTTTTCCAAAAGAAAGCAAGCTGATGATAATGATAAATACCTGACTCTCGGTCACATCAAATAAAAGGGACCTTATCGAAATCGGTTCATCCATTTGTGAGCTACGGGGGACAGTGATGTGATAATGATGACTGATCGATGATAAGAATGAGAATGAATGACAGAAAATCATACCTACTTGTAACAATAGTCAGCACGTTAAGTGCACAAATAGAAACAAAGATAAAGTCTCACAAACAAATACATTAGCGCCGCATTCTACCCGACTTACAAAAACGGGTATATCAATTTATAAGACGCCGGGTTCAAAGCACTATTCGATACATCCCCGAGTCGATAACGCTACGTGACATCTTATACGCATACGTGGTGTGTCGGGTGTAGGGCAATCCTGGGTGGTGTCACACGTGCCAAAACGTAAACACGGGATGCGACGCACACATTTAACACGCGGCGCGTCGCTCGGTCGCCGCGGCTATCACAATACTAAGCGGCCCGACGCCGCGACCCGCGGCCCGCGTGGCGCACGCGACAAACTGTCACTAATCGCAATGTAACACGGGCCACGGCTATACGTCATCCACTGTCATCGCACCCTCCACTCGGGAGCTTAGGCTTTCGGCCGCATTCAGATTTACATTTACTTAATATTCATTTGATGATCTTTTGACATATCCATTTTCTACCAAACTTTTGATTCAATTAGTTAAGTAAGTATTTAATGTCTCTGAATGAGGTCATTTAGTTTTTACTTTTTAGAAAAAAAGAGACCCCTAACTATTTCAATGTCAATATCTGTTTTTGTCTGTCGTGTGATGTGACAAAGATGAGTTATTTTTGTATAGTAATTCGCTGTATAAATATTATTGCTAATGGGGTTCAGCATAGAGCTCTAAAAGGCTCCAAACCTGTGTTGGCGACCGGCTGGATAAACGTGTTTAATGTTTATACTTATTTACCGTCTTATAAATCTTTACTTTTCTATGTCACATTTTTGTATATTGACAATTTACATATTAGTGTTATTCTGAACAATACACGTGCCGCTTCGGTTTATAGTGTATCATTTAGTAGCCCTAGTTATCCTCATATTATCATACAGTCCACCTCTCCCGTCGTTATCAGCCTGCATGTCGTTAGAATTAAGACTTCATAGTATAATATTTACCTTCCAGCAATAGCAACAGCAGATAATACTAATATTAGACCTAAAAGTTGGCAATCTAAGAAAAAAGCGAAATGCAAAAATTTTCTTTCCCTTTCACTCTTACGACTTTTCCCTTGATGATAAGTGAAAGGAAGCGGTTCAAGGTTTAGCTTTTAGTTTTATTTCCATGTTTTATGATTCTTCCGTAACCCTGAAGGTGAGAAACGAGCGATTTTGGGATTACTTTAACTAGGGATTTGGTGAAGCGTATATGGTAATGGAGTATATTGCTGGATGGAGAGTCCAAAGGATTTCGCAAGCAATACGGAGTATATATATTATGGAGGAAGCATTACCCAAATGTTTTGCCATTTAACCATAAATTGTCTGTTTATATTATCTATGGTCGAGTAACTAGAGTAGAGATAACTCGAGATCGCTAATTTTGTCCTACCGTAGGTCGTTGACTTGAATAAGAGTTACTCTTTCAACTTTCAACTTCAAGCAGAGGACTCATACACACACTAAAGTATTATCACTTTGCGTAGTTTGCGTTTGTGTGCGTAGATAGTCACACACACACTTCTTCTTTTTGAAGAAGGTTCTAGTGCAGGAACAATATTTATACTTAATCGCAGATAAACCTGCAGCCTTATCCCCGAAACTGATGTTATCAATCTGATATCAGATTTTTGACAGTTTAATAGAGCTATTTTAGATGTGTATCAAAAATCTAATATCAGATTGATATCAGTTTCGGGGGTAAGGCTGCAGGTGTAGAAATTATAATTACTACACCAGGTTTATCTGCGATTGTACAATATAATACATTATGCCTAAGTACAGAAACTTGTGGTCACTGGTCAACCACAGCATTCACCTACAGAGCTCTTCTTAAGACTTGTGTCCCAAATAATTGTAGCTATAGATTTTATAATAATATTACTGCTGTAAATGGTAGACGTGAGTGGAAGAAGCAGGTAAGTAACAGTTAAATAATTGCCGGTTTTTTTCATAAATTAAGGCTTTAGGGTCGGATTAATTATTGGAAATAAAAAAACTGGAGATTTTTTACTTAGATTATCATAATATTATTTAAAATGTTTAGTATGAACAAAATAAAATTGTAAACATCAACATTTCAGGTTGCACAGTTCGTTCAATTTCAATTACGTGTTCTGTGTACTTTTGGTCATGATTTTGCATTTTGGCCACAGCCAAAGGTTTGGCCGAACATGATTATTTTGGCCGAAGGTAGCTAAATAAAACTGGAATTTCGGTCGGAACTCGGACATTGATTAACATTGTACATTACCGATCTATTAACTATCGATACACAAAATGTATTATACTTACAAAAAATTATTCCGATATTCAAAAATATTAAAGCCAGAGCAGCATTTAATATTATTAAGGAAAGGAAAAGGCATAGCAAAAAGTAAGTATAATATAAAAAAAAACGAAATAAAGTATTGTGACGCATTTTGTTTTAAAAGAAACGCTGAAAATTATTTCTGCAAGTCATTTATACTCCTTCGTTTAGTTCAATGAAACTTTGGAAACCTTGCGTTACAATTTCAACTCGCTCTCACTACAGTATAAACATTATTCAGTAGAATTCAGCTGTGTCCTTGAAATCAAACTCACTCAACTCATCGTGTTTCATGAATGTTTACGATACACATGTTTTTCGACTTAAAATTATCTGAAATCTCGATAATGTGCGTAGTGTGTACTCATACAAAGTTGAAAACAGTGATGTATCAGCACCTCAGAACAGGAAAAAATCTGTGATCAGTACATTCTGTGTTTAGTCTTAGACTCGGGCTATGGAAAGAGTTCCTATTATTATTGTCCTAGCGTTATGAAATTTGGCACACAGGTCGTGTTTTATGTGTAGATTAACAAAAAATTGAGAAATTTAAGAAATCGGTCAAGCGTGAGTCGGTTCACCTACAAACCTTAGAGGTCACTTCCGATTGTCTTAGTGTTATGAAATTTGACACTCAGGTCGTGTGTTATATGTAGATTAATAAAAAAAAAATTAAGAAATCGGTCAAGCGTGAGTCGGCTCCTCTACGATATAGATAAAAATTCTTATACGCCAGTGATACAATGAGAATACGATGAGGAGGGTGGGAGGATGAGAGGAGGGAGGGGTTTAAAAAATTGTGTATAAATTATAATGCATACTGTATAGCTTATTAAATAAATACTTTTTACTTAAAAATTTGGCTTCTATTGATAGTTTTAACAGAATAAATATGTGTGATTTCTTAAAAAAAAGTATTGAAATCCCACCAAAAACATACCTGTAAAAATGGGGCCAAGTTCCTATCGGCAAATTTTTGGTCTAAAAAAAGAGTTGAAATCCAATTCAATGCCAAGTTTAGATGCACTTCATCGATCGTTATCATTTTCATCAACAGCCTGATTCATAATACTTCTAAATTTGAACTTGGCAGGTTTTCATGCTATACGTAATTAATTGTATAATTTGATAATATAATTAACCCATCAAGCCACATACGTGCACCGGCGATCGCGACAACAATAGAATACAATAGCATTTCCAAGAATCCGCGATCGAAGGATTAAATTAACCTGCCACGTTCAAATTAGAAGTATTTTGAATCAGGCTGTTGATGAAAATGATAACGATCGATGAAGTTCATCTAAACATGGCATTGAATTGGATTTCAACTCTTTTTTAACCGACTTCCAAAAAACGAGGGGGTTATACGTTCGGCTGTGGTTTTTTTTTTTTTTTTTAATGTATGTTCAACGATTACGCCGCCATTTGAGAACCGATTTTCAAAATTTTTGTTTTGTTGTATTAGGTTACACTCCAATTTGGTCCCATGTTCACAAAAGTGGTGACCTGATGATGAGATCCATGAGTAATCGAGGGAACTCCTCAAAATTCAAATGGAAATATATGTTTTTTTTGGTTTCATATGAAGTATTCCAGGCATATGTTACCAAAAAGTAGGATTTTGCACCAGGATATACCATGGTTCGAAGGTGGTGAACAGAACTCCTTACTCCTTATAGATACATGTTTGGGGGTTTCGTCGTTGTTTTAAGAACTGAAAGCATATACTACTAAGCTTATTACATTAATAATCATCATCATCATCATCACCACCATTTCACCATACACCTTTACATTATGAGCCTATTATAATTGGTAGGTATTTTAAAAAATACAGTATAATAATAATTTTAAATAAGTTATAATAATTTTAAAAATATAGTAGGTAGGTAAAAAAGTATGAAGTAAGAATTATTTCATACTTTTTTGTTCATTATATAATAATTATTATTGTTTTTTACTCTGGAAGTCGGTTTAAATTTTTTGTTAAAAATAATAATTTAGACCAAAAATTTGCCGATAGGAATTTGGCCCCATTTTTACAGGTATGTTTTTGGTGGGATACAGTATACACGAAATAATTGTAGTTACCATTATCAATATGGTTAATGTAAACATTGATCACAGAATTAAATGTGTTAACAGGATAAATATGTTAACAGGATAAATATGTTAAGCCTAACCGAATGATATAGGTTATTTTTCATGTTTCAACCAGTGTAGTGACGGTCATTGGGTTAATAACCGAAATAAATCTGTTATTAACCCAATAAAATTTGAAATTTACCCAGGTTAACCTTTTATATGGGTTACCAGTTTGAATGGGTTATCCGTTTTATAAGATTATCAAATACTTAATTTTAAACTGTTAACTATGTTGGTAAATTAACCTTTACCAAGTGTTAACAGTACTAACATGTAACCGTTTTAAAAGGTTTTCGATTTAATCTGTAACCATTTATTCAGATTATCTTTATAAATGGGTTATACTCTCACTGATCAGATCTCCGTCGCGTGTCACGAATCAAAATGATACGCGTATCATGATACGCCCCGATCGCTATTAACCGCGTATCTGATACGTGTCGTATGCGTATTTGCGCGATCAGATCTCCGATCTGCCCCCGTAGACAAGTGGCAAAACGCTAACGCTAACTCTAACTCTACAAAATGTATGGATTTGACATTAGTATTCGCTAGCGAAGCGATGACTATGTCAAATCGCATACATTTTGTAACGTTAGCGTTAGCGTTTTGCCACTTGTCTAAGGGGGCAGATCTCCGTCGCGTATCATCGAAGCGTATCAAAATGATACGCGTATCATGATACGCCCCGATCGCTATTAACTGCGTATCTGATACGTGTCCTTTCAAATACGCGCATGATCGGCAGAATGATCTAATAGGCGTCCACACTATGATACGCATACTTGATACGGCGCGATGATCGCGACGGAGATCTGATCGGAGATATTCTGATCGCGCAAATGATACAAATGTGGACGTGTTTTATGAAAGTCTTGAGTAAATTGTGCAAATTGCATCCTTTTTTAACCGAAACGAGAAATTATTACTTATACTGTGGTTCTGTTCCTACCTGGAACACCAGCAACGTTTACTGGTTGACGGGACCGTGTCCGATTGGTCATTCTCGAGGATGGGGTTCCTCAAAGTGGTATACTTTCTCCCCTTTTATTTTTAATATTTATTACTTCAGTCGCTACAGTGTTTTGTACACATACATATACATCGCTGCATACCCGCGTCATATCGTAATATGACGCGGGTTTGCCTGTCGATTTATGATATTATAGCGTAAAGTACTGTATGAATCTTACCAGACTTATATAAAATGTACACTCTCTTACCAGAGAGTGTACATTTTATATAAGTAATCGGACTATGCAGTATAATATAACAGTACCTATTATATTATGAACTAGCTGTTGCCCGCGACTTCGCCCGCGTCAAAGTATAATATTATGTCCTTGTTTTTGGAAGTCGGTTAAAAGTAGCCTTTAAGTTACTCCTTACTACATCAGCTATCTACCAAAAAAGTACCGTCAAAATAGCTCCAGCCGTTTCAGAGATTAGCCGGAACAAACAGACAGACAGACAGACAGACATACAGACAAAAATTGTAAAAAATGTTGTTTTGGTGTATGTAGCGTAGGTATGGACATAATATATTCATATGCATGTAGTAACAAACGGTTCTTTCAATATTACAAACAGACACTCCAATTTTATTTACATAATATATTATGTATAGATGTATAGATAAAACTAACTTTTATCTGCGGCCAAATTTTTTTTTCTTTCAGCACTGATATTTTCACAGTGAACTCTTTACATCCTGTACATCTTATCTGTACATCTTCCATACATCTTTTGTTACACCCTGTATATCAGCGTCTGAACAAATGTGCCTTTCAAAAGAGTATGTATGTATGTATGTATGTATGTATGACATGTAAATTGTAAGTGTCATAGGTACTATCAGAGAAGTTGATTCCTATGCAGATCGGGGACCTACGTAGTTTGGGACCTACGTAGTTTGGTGGAGAATTGACATATTCGACCAAATAACGTTGGTCTATCAAATGCATAGGAATCAATTTCCTCGATGGTACATACATACATACATACTGTAGTATATTATGTATGTTTTTGTGTTTGTGTTCGCATATCTCTGGAAGTACTATTTCGATTTCAGTAATTCTTTTTTTGTTGTACTAGGTATTGTTCGACTTAGGGAACAGTGCAAGTTTCATCAAAATCGGTTCAGTAGTTACCTACTAGTTATGGAAATAGGTAGTTTTAATTCTCAATTACGTACAATTTTGAAGTCGGTTTTATCTTTTTAAAATACAGTTATCATCACTCAAAAACAATATTTTTCCCTAAAAAACTGTCATAGTAATGGGCCTGCTCAACCGGAGAAATACCACGCGCTCACAGAAAACCGGCGTGAAACAACCAACAACAGTTTCGCCGAGTGAGTGAGTTTACTGGAAGTCCAATCCCATACCTTATTCCCTTCCCTACCCTCCCCTACCCTATTCTCTTTTAAAAGGCCGGTAACGCACCTTCAGCTCTTCCGTTGTTGCGAGTGTCCATGGGCGACGGTAGTTGCTTTCCATCAGCTGCCCTAGCACGGGTTTTTCGATATAGAAGAAGTAGATAAAGACAAGAAGTTCTATAGTTTCTTGGATAATAGCTCCTGTTTCGAAGTAAATAAGGTCGTAGAATCATCGACAACAGAAATCGTTTTTATGTAGGTTTTTCGAGCAACTTTTACGACCTATAATCGTTTTGCGAGCTCGGATTTATAAACATTTTATAAAATGTTACACAAATCACAATTTGTCTAGCACTTGGCGATTTCGATTCATTTTTGAGGGTGGAATAATATCAATTTTCCCACGCTAAACAATGGGTAATAAAAACAGTTAAAAAAATGCACATAAAAGTAAAATAGCATTGACAATGAATCTACGACCATTTACTTAGCCGTAGGATCTTTTATCAAAAAAACTACAGGGTTATAAATTATAATATTATTTTGTCTACGAAGATCGGAAACATTTAGCAATTCCTCTCAATCAATTCAGCAAATGAATTGTCGAAACTGTCAAACTGACAATTTTAAATGTCAATTTAGTAAGTTAAATTACTAGACATTAATTGTGAATTGCAAGCAGAATTGCATTATGCGATTTTAATAAAATGAATCACATTATGATTCATAATATGATTCTACTAAGCGACCACTTTAGCCCCGCCACAGTATAGCAATATCTATACTGAGGCCCCGCACAGCACAACGCTAACGTAAATTATATGCACAATACCGAATAATAATATTATTATTATAGCTCCAACTTCCAAGCAGACTGCGTCGAGGCTCTGCGCGGGAACGAGGGGCCCAACGGGGTGAGGGCGCGGGCTGGGTGGGCGGTAGCGGCGCACGCACACATAGAATACTCACACACACAGGCCGGCGCGCGGCGTAGGGCGAAGCGCGATGGCAATAGTTTCTTCAAATACCTATTTTTTAAATTCCCCTGTACCCGCGTTTCCTCTTAAGTGCCGCAATTGCTTACGCAAGATTAAAGAAAATCAATGAATTAAAGTATGATTTGCTGCCCCACCCACCTTAATCGCCTGATCTAGCGCCATCAGACTTCTATTTATTCCCTAAGCACAAAACTTTTTTTTTTTGGGCGGACTGAAATTTGCCACAAATGAAGTCGTTATAGAGAGTATTTTAAAGGCCTCGAAAAAAACATTTTAGAAGGCATTACTGCTTTAGAATTAAGATAGAGTAAGTGCAAAGAGATTCACTGAGACTAGGTATATCGAAAAATAAAATTAATTTTATCACGGAAAGTTAAGTGTAGAAAGAAGTATTAGGCTAGTTACTTATCATCTCGCCCTCGTATCTTGTGATTATATTTTGAGTATTATAAATTATTACACGGTTTTTTTATAAGTTAGGTGGTTCATGGTTGATGATACACTAAGAAAGGTATTCAAACAAGAATTTGAATTTTTTCGCCCTTTCGGCTTAGTATACCTTATTTAAAACATCCTGTATATTATTGTATATTACAAAATCATCAAAATCAAATTTAATAGAATTTAGATGATACATCAGGGTTTTATCGTGACAAAAATTCCCGCTATCTACTTGGTTGACAAAGCGTTTTGCACAATAAATCTTTTGAAAGGTATCACAGAGCAGCGGTGGATCCGGATATAGTCAAGCTAAAAACTTCATCAAAACTCAGATACCGACAAGGATGTTTTGGCGCGTTGAACATATTATATGGACGACGGACGTGAATCCGAAGCAGTGGACAATCAAAATGACACCAAAGTTAGTTTAATAGGGAATGCAAATGTCGGAGCAGAGGACGCTACTAGCACATACAGTAAATAATCCGATCAAAATCCGATAATTATTTATTGTTGCACACGTGACATCAGAATACTGACAAAAACGTCGTCCAACGTCGAACTTTTTGTTTGCTGTTTGTGCTGCGTGAAAACGTGCAGACTGCAGTAATATTTTAAAGTTCGCGTAATGACACTTAGATGACATTAGGGGAGCGTTATTAAGTAGGTACTCTGTTCCACATTATAGAGTGGAACAGAGTGGCAGATAATAGGAAATAATGGGAACGGTTGGAGGAGGCCTTTGCCGATTGGCAAACAGATCTGCAAACCATAAAGAAAGTGCAGCTATTAGAATAAGGTACACTTTTTAGTTTAATCTATGTTTAAGTTAATTTCTAAATAATGTAATAAGATTAAGTTGATCTGAATAAAAGGCTATATTATTATGTTATTATTATTAATTAAGTACACTCTCATGTGATTTTTGCAATATGTCAGCATCAGTTATGTTTTTGACCACGCGCCAAAACAGCCTTGTCTGTGGAATTCCGTGGATTAATCCCGTCAAATTGGTTCCGAAGCCTTTGACGGATGCCTGGATGGCGCCCGCGGCTACAGGTATTCTACGGTCTACATACCTTTGCTTAGACCCTGTGTACTGGAAATAGGGGCTAATATAGAAGCACAAAAGTAAAAAACCTTGAACAGTCCCCTGTACAGCTGCTTTTACATTAAGTGCTGGGGTCGCACTATGGGGGTCTTTTAAAAAATTATAAAATTTAAACCGAGGTTTGATAACGAAGATAATCCGTACTAATATTATAAATGCAAACGTGTGTAAAGTATAGTTTTCATAGAGCCAGTACTGGCTGCTAATAAGACTGGCAGCCAGTATTGGCTTGGTATGTGCCGCGTGTGAACAGTTTTTCAAGCCAGGCCAAGCTGTTCACACTCGGCATATACCAAGCCAATACTGGCTGCCAGTCTTATTGGCAGCCAGTACTGGCTCTGTGAAAACTATACTTAAAAGCGTACACATGCAAGCGCACCAGTAACGCGCGCTTGCATATTGTGTACGTTTCAATAGAATCAGGGGTTCTCAAAACGCGCGTTAGCTAAGCGCGCGCTTCAAAACGCCCAATGTGTACCTGCTCTAAAACTAGGACTACAATTAATAATTTAATTTGACTGGCTTATGCTTATCAATACCGCAATGTACTAAATACAAGACTTTAGTACCTACTCAGCCAAAGAAGTGAGACGACGACTGAACAGTTTCGGTACTTCTCAACAAGAAAATCATATTAAGTAGTACAGAACTTGAAAAGCACTAGGTGAATTTTGCGTGACGATTTTTGCGAAACAAGCACGAACTGATGATGGTATCATCTATACATATAATAAATCTGTAGAAATGACAATTCTGTACATTAAAGATATTCAAAATCAAAAATAGTAAGCGGAGGGTGTCACAACATCGCTATAGAAGCCAAAAATGTGGTTAGTTTTTTTGTCTGTCTGTCTGTCTGTCTGTCTGTCTGTCTGTCTGTATGTATGTTTGTTCCAGCATCACACGAAAACTACTGATCCGATTTGAATGCGGTTTTCGCAGATATATTTGTCTTCTTCCAACTTAATATCTGGTGTATAAATTTTTTTCCCCCAACCCCTCTAAGAGGACAAAAGAGGGGGTCAGATTTTGTATCAAACTTTTTTCTTTAACACGGAACTACTGATCCGATTTGAATGCGGTTTTCGCAGATATATTTGTCTTCTTCTAACTTAACATCTGGTGTATAAAAATTTTTCCCCCCACCCCTCTATGGGGACAAAAGAGGGGGTCAGATTTTGTATCAATCTTTTTTCTTAAATGTATTATTATTTCTTACTACGTATTATTTTCTATATTTTCCAATTTAACATCTGGCTTTAAAAAAATCCCCCCACCCCCTTAAGGGGGCAAACCGGGAGTAAGATTTTGTATCAAACCTTTTTTCTTTAACACGAAAACTACTGATCTGATTTGGAAACGGTTATCGCAGATATATGTCTTCTTCCAAATTAACATCTGGTGTATAAAGCGCCCCCCCCCCCCCCCCCCCCTCTCCTGGAAATGTTACAAACAAAATGGTGTCGCGTCGTTAGTGTTGAGTTTTGATCCTCCTTTTTTGGGATAATTCGTCGTTTGATTAATATGCCTTGACCCCGGCCCGAACTAGACACTTGCCACTTCTTTCAGCGCAGGCAGGGCATTTCCGTTATTATATAATAAGCTATTATACTATGCTAACGCGAACGAAGTCACGGGCAACAGCTATCCATACTAGTATTATAAATGCGAAAGTGTGTTTGTTTGTTTGTCCTTTCTTCACGGCATAACGAAGCAACCAATCGACTTGATTTCTGGCATATACTTAGTTGAAGGGATGGAAAGTAACATATGCTACTTTTGTTCTTGGAAAAGCATCATGTTTCCAAAGGAGGTTCACAAGAATATTCGTATTTTACGCGATTTTCGAATTCCACGCGAGCGAAGCCGCGGGCAAAAGCTAGTAGAGTGATAAAATTCGTCTGTGATGGTATAAAGTTTTTCTTGCTTTGAAAACGTATAGTTCTCAAACCAAGTTCCAACGATGATCCTTTGTTAAAATTCTCAGCAAAAAGTGGGTGTGTAGATAGAGCGCCAAGTTACTCTTAGCTAATGTAACACTTAACTTTCTATTGAATCCTCTATCTTTTACCAAAACTTCATTAAAATCTGTTGAATATTGAAATCTAAGCGAACAGAACCTTAGACTTTGTATAGACAGACAATATTTAGCGCCTGGTAGTAACACATACTTGTAAAATGCTTCAATACCTGCAAAAATCTTACGACATAATGTAAACAGGAAACGGCACCAGAATTACAAATAAACTAGATATTATACTAAGTTGTGGTACAGTAGTACGTTTTTGCCTGACAATTATTATAAAAATAAACTGTAAGTATACATAATATTATAATTATAATATTATGTAGATAAGCTTGTCTTAATAATTGTATTAACAACTCCCGGTTTTGGTGACGGTGGCCGGTTTTATTGAAACCAACCCAATTACGAAGGAGTAATTGTATAGTGCCCAAGTGTGTGCGCAGTACACAAGAGCACTCTCTATTCCTTTACTTTCTCTAATGTCAATTACATACATTTTGATCGACGATTCTTTGAAGAAGCGATAAAGAAAACGTCTCGGCTACAGGCTCAGATCAGATTAATGTTAATAACAATAGTCCGTTGCTGTTCATATCTCCAATACCAAGGCGTCCCAATGTACCAGGCCAGGCACCAAAATCCCGACCCACGCGAGCGTTGAAGTCTCCAAGGAGTAGGATTTTTTTCACATGGGCGGATTTTAGTTAAGACTTGGGAAAGTTCCTCGTAAAATTTTTCAAGATTAATGCACACACACGGAAATGAACAATTAAGGTGAACGCAGATTTGGCCGCACCGTACGCACCGCAGTCGCCGCATTCGGAATTCTTTATATGAAGTTATAAGCAAGCTCGCATACCTACCTACCCGCGCCGCAGTCTTCGCAACTTCATAATAATATGAAGAATTGCGAATGCGGCGACTGCGGTGCGTGCGGTGCGGCCAAATCTGCGTTCACCTTTAACCTCCCTCCCCGTATATTTAGGCCGTTTTACGCAAACACACAAACTAATCACTGCCATAGTCGCCCGCGGCATATGGAAACTTCGAATTTTAACTAATTTCGCTATAATTAACTAGCCTCGGGGCACGAACAAATTAAATCCATACGTCTGCCTGTGATAATAATCAGTTTGAGTCGGTGCTAAAACTATCATAAATATATTTTCCGGGGCAAAAAGTATTTTATACCAAACTTAACCAAAATTAATACAGCAATCAATATCACATTTGGAAAAAAACACTATTTCTTACGCATATTCTCAAATTATAGTTATGTATTTGAAAATGTTTGATAAACTATTACAGATTTATAAACATAGCTTCTCTCATCTTTGTATAATAATTCTAAGCATAAAATTATGATTTCTGTCGGAATTCCGGAAGGGTCATCAACTTTTTATGTAACCTTCAAACAAAACCTTCATGTCGATGCCAAGCGGAAAACACAAGTAACATATAAAACTTGTAACATACAACCATGCATACAACATAACATTACATTAACATTCAACCGAGTGAGAATCATAAAATATCTTAAAATAAAGATATACCTTTATTCAAGTACCATTGTATTACTATTGTTGAAAAATTCGTATGGATTGTGAGGCAAAGGACAAACAGACATCTTCTTATTTATAATATCATACAATGGCTAATTAAATAGTAATCCATTGTATGTTATCGTAAATATTTTACTACTTAAAGCATAGATACAGGAATAAAGCAACCTCATTGCACTGATCATCGTGACATTTTATTTTTTAATCGACTTCTAAAAAGGATGAGGTTTCTTAATATTGTTTAAGTATAATAAATGTAATTTTAAATTATATAGTTAAAGTAAAATAAAAGTTAAAGTAATAAAAATATACAACCGGAAAATAGTCTGACTTCCACAAACCCATCGCAGCGGTAAAAAGCACATCCTAGTTTCATTATCATTAACCGACAGTTATAGAATTAGGGTTATATATTTTTAATTTATTGCAATAAAATATAAATAATACGAATGGAGAGTTCTTTACAGTTTTTGAGTTTAGATCGCTAAGGAAAGCAGAAATGGACATAGGATGTAAAACTTGCAAGAGCGACAAATATTATAAGTCAGTAGATACTAGTAGTGATATTGCCTATTATAATATCATCAGTTAAAAATATTACTTATCATAAATCATAATCATTTTATGATTATGATAAGTAATATTTTATTGCAAGAATTTTGAAAATTTTTAATTTAACAAAGAGAGAACAACCAGTTTTGTAGACTTTTTGTTCCTTAGATTTTAAAAACACTTCTCCCTATTTTAGGACATTTTTATAGAGCTAAAAAGGTTTTTTTTGTAAGCAATGTACATTAAATATTCCAAAGAAAAACTGTATAATTATTTTATAATTTATGATAAGTACTTAAGTAATATTTTATTGCAAGAATTTTGAAAAATTTTAATTTAAAAAGAGAGAACAACCAGTTTTGTAGACTTTTTGTTCCTTAGATTTTAAAAACACTTCTCCCTATTTTAGGACGTTTTTATAGAGCTAAAAAGGTTTTGTAAGCAATGTACACTAAATATTCCAAAGAAAACTGTATAATTATTTTATAATTTATGATAAGTACTTAAGTAATATTTTATTGCAAGAATTTTGAAAATTTTTAATTTAACAAAGAGAGAACAACCAGTTTTGTAGACTTTTTGTTCCTTAGATTTTAAAAACACTTCTCCCTATTTTAGGACGTTTTTATAGAGCTAAAAAGGTTTTGTAAGCAATGTACATTAAATATTCCAAAGAAAAATTGTATAATTATTTTATAATTTATGATAAGTACTTAAGTAATATTTTATTGCAAGAATTTTGAAAATTTTTAATTTAACAAAGAGAGAACAACCAGTTTTGTAGATTTTTGTGCCCTAGATTTTAAAAACACTTCTGACTATTTTAGGACATTTTTATAGAGCAAAAAAGGTTTTGTAAGCAATTTACATTAAATATTCCAAAGAAAAACTGTATACATTTTGTGTTTTGTTACAATGAAAGAATCATAAAAACAAAGTGATGTATTATCCAAAACTAGACTGTATATATGTAGTTATCTATTTAAATTCTATACTATTTAATTAAGATTATGTATTCTGCGTTTCCATGTGGTTTGATCCATGATCCCGAAAAAACATAATGTTATAAACTTAAAATATGATTATATAAATTCAAGCTGTTAATTGTTATATTTTTATGTCAATATAATTGCAATAAAAACCGGTGCCATTTTATAATGCTAGTCATCATAATGTTCTGTCAGCCTAGTTCCACTAAAATTGCTTGTGTAGGTAAGTTATTATAAGTATAACTTGGTTGGATTTAATACAATACCGGGAGTCCCAATAAAATCCATGCTAATAATATAAATGAGAATATGTTTTGCCTCTTGTACTTAACGCATAAATGACTCAACCGATTTGGATGAAATTCGGTACAGAGATATATTGAGTCCCGGAAAAAGACATCGGGCAGTTTTTTTAGAATAATGTAAGGTTTCCGCGTGATAACTGAATTTCTGCACAACGAAGTTGCCGGACACATTTCAGGACGTGAGTGGAAGAATAAGGTAAGTAACATGAAAAAACTTCCCGTTTTTATGCTTAAATGGAGGCTTTAGGGCCGGAAAAATTATTTGAAATAGAAAAACTATGGATTATATGTGTAGCTAAATACATTAGTTAGGTTATGATGTAGATAAGTTACAAGTTTTATTAAAATAATTAGGGAAAAAATTAGTTATTGTCCGAATGTTACAAAATGTTACTTGTTCGATTCTTCCACTCACGTCCTCATTTATTTAGGACTACATGCTATAAAATACATAATATTGTGGATTATGATAATAATTAAGTAATTATAAAAATACAAATGTAAGCAAACGTAAAATATGCAAACTGCGCGATGTTTGAAGGTGATCTCAGCGAAATAATAAGGTACTTACCTTCTAATAATTACAAGTAGTTCAAAAATTTTAAAAGTTATTTACTAAAACCTTGTAAAGTTTGTGTGTAAACTGTAAATATATATTTATTAGTAAGAGAGAAAGAGCTGTTACTCGGCGATAAACAACATTTACCTATTACCAATAAACATCCTTTACAAAGTTTGTTTTTGTTTGCTTGTCCGTAATTAATGGACTTATTTTGCCATTTTATCACGAAAAAATGTATAACTCACTTGGGGTGCTCTATTAACGCGGGCAAAGCTGCTGGAAAACATGTTACAAACTTAACCTGGTGAGCTAATTCCAAAAAAATTGCCACTTCCTTTGTGTTCCTTCTGAGTAACGTAACACAAAAGAATTATAAGGACTCATACATACCGTAAAATTATAGTCATTTTTGACCCGTAGTTAGTTTTTTGGACTAAAATATTTTTTTATTAGGTAAATTTATTCAGTTCATGAGTTCTTTTACTAGTCTACAGCGGGTCTAAAACGACTAATTACAATTTCATGGTGCAATATAAGGACGGGTAAGTCGATAATTGTAAATAAAAATGGTTTACTGGGTTTTTTATTTTATTTACTTGAAACCTTTGCCTTTTTTGCTTTATAAGTTCCACTACTATAAGTATATGGACAGAAAAAGGGAGCATTTTTTTTAATTAGCTCTGGTAAGAACTGATTTCTTAGAAAACAAAATATATAATATAAGAGCGCTCATAAAACCAATTTACAACAGATCATTAGCGACGGATCGAAACGATATATCTCGAAATTAATCCACACCTACTTACTTAATATTATAAATGCGAAAGTGTGTCTGTCTGTCTGTCTGTTACCACTTCACGCCCAAACCGCTGAAACCAATTTTGCTGAAATTTGGTATGGATATACTTTGAGCCCCGGGAAAGGACATAGGATACTTTTTATCCCGGGAAAATGTACGTTAAACGATCGTACGCGCGATAAACGATTTTTGGCGCAACGGAGTTGCGGACGTCATCTAGTTATCGATTAAAACATAATAAGTTTATTTCAAGCGTACCACAGTGGAGACGTAAGTTATGACTTATGACGCGCGTTAAGGTATATTCAAACGCCTACACAAAGTATCACTGCATGACACCTATCCTCATATTATTGTTCTTATTGCCACGTTTGAAGCAGTATTTTAACCGACTTCAAAAAAGGGGGTTATCAATTATACAGTTCTGGAAATATTACAAACGTATGTTTGTAATATTTCCAGAACTGCTCAGTTTTCGTTTATGTTAGTCCATATCAGCGTCTTAAGAGGCCGGGTACACTTGGAATTTCTCATACATACGTAATTCCAAAATCATTTTCTCATACGAAAATATTTAACATGTTGGAGTTGTTTTTCAGTTTAAAATAGTAATTATCTAGGTTCCTGCACAAAAATTTACTTCAAAATATTTAAACATAATTTTTTTTTTATTATTTTTTTTAGTAAATTTAGTACTTAATATTTAAACACAAAAAAATAGAGTAAAACACTAAAAAATATATAAATAAATAGTTAATTTACTACAAAATATTTAAACTCTAAAATATATATATATATATATATATATATATATATATATATATATATATATATATATATATATATATATATATATATATATATATATATATATATATATATATATAGACTAAATATATATATATATATATATATATTTAGTCTATTTCTATTTTTAGTTAAATTTCAAAAGTGAATTAATTTTATGTCTTTATGTTGGTGTTCCCATATCACCGGAACTACAAGTCCAATTTATGTAATTCTTTTTTTGTTGCACTAGGTATTGTTCAACTTAGGGAATGCTACAAGTTTCATCAAAATCAGGTCAGTAGTTTTTGAAATACGGAATTTTAATTCTAAATTACGTACAATTTCGAAGTCGGTTTTATCATTTTGTAAATTCTATTATTATTAATTCCTTCCCAAAGTATTTATTCTTTGTTCATAACTCGTACTCACCAATAGCATGCATACTTACTTGAAACAAAACTGCTCTTTAATATTTACTAGCGACCCGCCCCGGCGCACAGTGGTTCCAATTCCAAAATTCGTGGACGTAGACCCCGAAGTCGGAATTTCGACCTGATTTTTCTTTCTGTGATAGAAAACAACATTTCAAACAACTTTTACTTCTGCACAATTCTTCGAAAAACTTATATTTTTCAAGATATAAAATAAATAAATAAAAATTGTATGGAGAAAAACACATTTTTTTTCTTCAACTGCCGTAGTTTGCGGGGTGTTTTGAGGCATAGGCGTATTAGATAAGGTGACAAGGAATATAAAAATCATTTTATTTGGTCCCGCAGAGTGCGGCCGCGCAAGAAAATCAAGTTAAAAAATACATATGAAAACGCGTTTTTTTTACAAAGAATGGAATGTTTTTCATAATGGTTTACTTCTTTTTTGTATTTTTACATTTAATTATATCATCTGAGAGTAAAATATCCCATAAAATACTATAAAAAATGGTTTTTGTTGAACATTTTAATTTTATTTTATTCATTATTTTTACAAAGTTAAGACCTTTTTTATTAAACGTCTATTTAGTTAAAGTAAAATATGCTATAACATAACAAGAGGGTCTGAAATGTTTTGAGACTCTATAAACATTACTTCTTCTTCTATAACATTATCAAAATCATCGTTGTGAAATAATTGAACTGCTTCAGGGTGTAAATTATGATGGGCTAATTTGAAGAATTTAGGTCTAATATATTGGAAATGTATTTGTTCAGGTATTTGTTCAAATACAAATAGGAGATATACCACCGATTAACTCCGATCCACACATTTCCAATATTAGACCTAAATTCTTCAAATTAGCCCATCATAATTTACACCCTGAAGCAGTTCAATTACTTCACAACGATGATGTTGATGATGTTATAGAAGAAGAAGTAATGTTTATAGAGTCTCAAAACATTTCAGACCCTCTTGTTATGATATAGCATTTTATTTAACTAAACAGACGTTTAATCCTGCTAACAAGTCCTTTAAGTAACAAATCATTCCTAAAAAAGGTCTTAACTTTGTAAAAATAATGAATAAAATAAAATTAAAATGTTCAACAAAAAACATTTTTTTTAGTATTTTATGGGATATTTTACTCTTAGATGATATAATTAAATGTAAAAATACAAAAAAGAAGTAAACCAATAAGAAAAACATTCCATTCTTTGTAAAAAAAACGCGTTTTCATATGTATTTTTTAAACTTCATTTTCTTGCGCGGCCGCACTCTGCGGGACCAGATAAAATGCTTTTTATGTTCCTTGTCACCTTATCTAACACGCCTATGCCTCAAAACACCCCGCAAACTACGGCATTTGAAGAAAAAAAAATAAAATGTGTTTTTCTCCATACAATTTTTTGTTATTTATTTTATATCTTGAAAAATATAAGTTTTTCGAAGAATTGTGAAAGAGTAAAAGTTATTTGAAATGTTGTTTTCTATCACAGAAAAAAAAATCAAGTCGCAATTCCGACTTCGGGGTCTATGTCCACGAATTTTGGAATTGGAACCACTGTGCGGCGTCGCACGGGTATAAAATATATAGCCACTGAAAAAATATTAAAATCGATAGCCTATGATCCTTCACGTGGTCTACTTCTTATCTGTGCCAAATAACATATAAATTGCTCCAGTAGTTCGCGAGATAAGCCCTTTTAAATAATTTCTCCCGTTTTTTCCACATTCTCCTCTTAGTCTTAGCGTGATAAAATAGTCTATAGCCTTCCTCAATAAATTGACTATCTAAAACTGAAATATTTTTTAAAATAGGACCAGCAGTTCCTGCGATTAAGACGCTGACAACTGCCAATGACCTTGATCTCGCACCACTCTCGCACTACTGTCGATTTTCATGCCAGAGAGACAGAGATGTGAAATGTTCACTCGATAGCGTGGATACATTTTTCGTTTTTTAGAGGAAAAAATAAATATTATGGGAAATCTACATGTCAGAACCGAAAATTAAGTCTGGCAATCTTTGGATTTTTGTAAAAGGTATCAAATAAACAAATTTTTAAAGCATATATTGTATTATTACTTTAGTTAGAACTGTTTAAAGTTCCTGAAAGATGTGAATTTGGTATTTTTTTTTCATCCAGTAGGAGTACATTATTTTATTATTTAAATTAGACAAGCTTTTCCAAATATAATCAAAAATCACATATATTTTTTTGTGCCAGTAAATGAAATACATACGTCTAGAAAACTGCAGAAATATGTCGAATTGGCAGCTGTCTTCGCCTTAACGCGTTCAAGTTAGCCCTTTCAAATAATTTTCCCCGTTTTTCCACATTTTCCTCTATTTCTTCGCTCATATTAGTCTTAGCGTGATAAAATACAGCCTATAGCCTTCCTCGATAAATGGGCTATCTAACACTGAAATAATCATCACAATCCGTTGCGTAGTTTTAAAGATTAAAGGGAACAAAGGGACATGAGGGAAAAAAGCGACTTTGTTTTATAATATGTATAGATATAGATAACTATCTGGTTAAATCACACCTACTTCATCTTACTGAAGTTTGGGGTAGTGCAAATAAAACGAAATTAATTATGTTACAGTGTGTTACAAACTCCAAAATAAACTAGTAAAAATAAAATTTCGATACCTATCATAATATTTCAAACAACAACCAACATTTACAGCGAAACTAAAATATGAATATAAAAAACAACTTTTAACACTTGTATATTAATTATTAGGAAGAATTAATGATAAAATTCAAAGTAAATCTTTTGTAAACTCATGTACTTGTAGATATTTTATTTTGATGAGAATAAATTTCTTACACCTATTATATTAATTATCAAGCAAATCTTCTTTAGGGGAAAATTGAATGGATTTTATAGAGTATATAGACTATAGAGTAGGTATAGATGATAATATGGTAGTTAGGACATATTTTGTTGATCATTTAATCATTATCATCTACACAAAACTTAAATATATAAAACACGTTTCGATAAAGCTTCAAGACCAAAACCAAGACATAGTCATAAAATTATAGTGAGTGAAGAAAAGTAATGGGATGAGAAAAAAATAGCAATGATTCTTACCAGCTGCATACTGTTGCTGCTGAGAGATCGCCCTCTGAAAAGAAACGAGAAAAATATAACAAAAATATAAAAATGCAAAAAAAAAAAAAACGATGAAAACTAAAAAGAAAGCGATGATCTTTAAAAATCAATGAGCAAAATGTAGTTATAATAAATTATATCTAATAAAGTTATTAGATATAATTTATTATAACACCTTTAAACTCAAGTATACAGACGTTATAGTTTGTAATGCCACTTTTCTGACATATCGAACAAGGACTATTATTTAACCACTTATATTATTATTACCCACAAAAGTAAATTTTAAAATTTTAATTAATCATCTAATGATTAATTAAAATTTTAAAATGCTGCATTTGCAGGCGGATATTACGGAAAAAAGTACTTCGCAGTATATAATATAAGGTGTATACCAACTGCGCAATGCGCATACTAGTCTACTGCTTAAGCAGAAACTGTAATAATTTTCTGTTAACGCCAAAAGTTGCCACTTTTGAGACTAAACGAAAATTAATTCATATAATATTGAATAATAAAAATTACAACAAAAATACTACACGTACTTAATTATATATTGCGTATTTGTTAACTTTGATAAAACCACATCTCACAAATGTTTTTGAATCTAGAATAACTGAAAATAAATACAAAATTAGACAATGAAGATTGAATTTGTCATCAACTTGTATTTTAGCGGTCAATTGTTAATTTCATTGCCACACGGTTGTATAAAGGAGTGTCACACGTGCTGCGAGCAACCGCGCAACAAAAACAACAGGCCGCGTTTCCACTGACGCGGAGCGGAGCTTAACGGTGCCGAATTGACCAATCACCATGCTCGAAATCTTCGCTCCGCTTCGCTGTCATTCCGCTGGAATAGCACGATTGGTCAATTCGGGCACCGCTAAGCTCCGCTCCACTCCGCTCCGCTTCAGTGGAAACGCACCCTTAAAAACATAATAGCACAAAGGTTTGAAAGTAGAATTTCTATTTATAAATTACAATTTAATTTTTCATTCAAAGAATTAGAAGCTTTGTAATATAGGATGTTATGAATATTTATTTATTACACAAATTCTTATTGATTTTTTTATTGAAGCTTATTGAAAGAATTACCTATTTTTTGCAAAGGTACTAACGTACTACAAATCAGTCAGAAGTAGACCTCCTGTCATAGGCAAAGCGGAGCCAAGTCCTACTAAAATTATTGTAGCAAGACATTATGATCGTGAAATTTAAGTTAGCACTTATAATAATAAAACTGTTCACTTTTTTCATATCGGTGTCTATGGACACTTCACACCACGTCAGTCTGGCCCTGGGCTAAGTACGGGAATAATTATATTTAATAATTTTATTACACTATACACGTATTTAATTGGGTAAGATTTTTAATTTATCATACACATATTTAATACACATCCATCTCTATTGTCTAGGAACATTAAAAACTTTTTGTTCTGTCGGCGGGATTCACCGCCACCGCCACGTCTGCGAGAGTAAAATATCATTAGCATAAAAGTACTGACAGATTTATAAGCTTCATGCTGTATGTAATTGGAGTATGCACAAATTCGTAAGCACTGCGACGACGCAGATAGTGTGAAGTTCACGAATGACGCAAGTACTGATTGTTCGTGGAATGCTGATTACTACATATGTAACGTACATACCTCTTACCATCTATACTTATAAAATTACATGTCCTGACTGACTGACTGACTGACTGACTGACTGATTCATCATCGCTGAGCAAAAACTGTTCAAGTTACAGCCACGAAATTTGGTGAGTAGGGTTGTTTTATTAAGTAGACACCCACTAAGGAAGGAATTTTGAAAATTTTACCCCGAAGGGGGTGAAATAGGGGTTGAAAGTTTGAATGAAAGTCCGTCATCTTGAGTTAGAACATGAAACTTTATTTTTGGGTTACTGATTAAAAATGAATGGATACGTATTTAAGCGTTTTTGGAAATTCTGCCCCCAAGGGGGTGAAATTGGGGTTGAAAGTTTGAATGAAAGTCCGTCATTTCTTGAGTTCGAAACATGAAACTTTATTTTTGGGTTACTGATTAAAAATGAATGGATACGTATTTAAGAGTTTTTGGAAATTCTACCCCCAAGGGGGTGAAATTGGGGTTCAAAGTTTGAATGAAAGTCCGTCATTTCTTGAGTTAGAAACATGAAACTTTATTTTTGGGTTACTGATTAAAAATGAATGGATACATATTTAAGCGTTTTTGGAAATTTTACCCCCAAGGAGGTGAAATTGGAGTTGAAAGTTTGAATGAAAGTCCGTCATTTCTTGAGTTAGAAACATGAAACTTTATTTTTGGGTTACTGATTAAAAATGAATGGATACGTATTTAAGCGTTTTTGGAAATTCTACCCCCAAGGGGGTGAAATTGGGGTTGAAAGTTTGAATGAAAGTCCGTCATTTCTTGAGTTAGAAACATGAAACTTTATTTTTGGGTTACTGATTAAAAATGAATGGATAGGTATTTAAGCGTTTTTGGAAATTCTACCCCCAAGGGGGTGAAATTGGGGTTTCTTGAGTTAGAAACATGAAACTTTATTTTTGGGTTACTGATTAAAAATTAATGGATACGTATTTAAGCGTTTTTGGAAATTCTACCCCCAAAGGGGTGAAATTGGAGTTGAAAGTTTGAATGAAAGTCCGTTATTTCTTGAGTTAGAAACATGAAATTTTATGTTTAAACTACTGATTAAAAATGATTGGATACGTGTTTAAGTGTTTTTGGAAATTCTACCCCCAAGGGGGTGAAATTGGGGTTGAAAATTTGAATGAAAGTCCGTCATTTCTAGAGTTAGAAACATGAAACTTTATTTTTGGGTTACTGATTAAAAATGAATGGATACGTATTTAAGCGTTTTTGGAAATTCTACCCCCAAGGGGGTGAAATTGGGGTTGAAAGTTTGAATGAAAGTCCGTTATTTCTTGAGTTAGAAACATGAAATTTTATGTTTGGACTACTGATTAAAAATGATTGGATACGTGTTTAAGCGTTTTTGGAAATTCTATCCCCAAGGGGGTGAAATAGGGGTTGAAAGTTTAAATGAAAGTCCGTCATTTCTTAAGTTAGAAACATGAAAGTTTATTTTTGGACTGCTGATTAAAAATGAATGGATAGGTATTTAAGCGTTTTTGAAAATTCTACCCCCAAAGGGGTGAAATTGGGGTTGAAAGTTTGAATGAAAGTCCGTCATTTTTTCAGTTAGAAACATGAAACTTTATTTTTGTGCTACTGATTAAAAATGAATGGATACGTATTTAAGCGTTTCTCTTAATTCTACCTCCAAGGGGTGAAATTGGGGTAGAAAGTTTCAATGAAAGTCCGTCATTTCTTGACTTAGAAACATGAAAGTTTATTGACGTTTGCTTAAATAGGGTCCCGTTTTAACCTTTGTATAAGGAACCACAAAAAGGGTAAAACTATCGATCTTTGTTATTATACTATGTTAACGCGGACGAAGTCGCGGGCAACAGCTAGTATACAATAATAGAGATAATTACCTCTTATAAAATATCGTTTAATTACAATAATGTTATTCTAGCAACAATGATTTTTAATGGCTTAGTGCTTTTTTATATTATGCATTCAAAATCAAATAAAAATTTTAAGACAACTGTAAGCGAGGCTAAAGCGTTTATTATTCGAAAGTTCATCTCAATATATTATGAGAAATTCATTCTTAGGCAGATGGCAGATCAAGTTATTTGGTAGGATTATGTCAGATCAAAGTTATTCGTAATCTAAGGGCCGGGCTTGGCAAAACCCGACCAGATTACGAAGGTCCGCCACCCGCCTATGAATAAAAGACATTGGGCATATTGGGACCACCCTCCAATAGCAAAAAGGTACATAATATATCACTGGACAGGTCCCCTCAATAGGAACAACAATCACTATGACCATCTTGCTGTAACAACTGTCCATTTCGAGTAATGAGACTTTTTATCGCTTAAGAAAAATATATTCTAAACTTAAGAAATACACTTGATGACACGAAAACTGACACGCAAATAATTCAAGACATCATGAATGACGATGAAAACACATTGAATGTTTTAATTCAATAATATGACGCGTTTTTCTTGGACCGTGGGTTTGGGGATGGGTTGGAACTTGGAGTCTATCTAAGCTTGCGGTTATAAGTGGTTCGTACGTGGTTCCAAGCTTCCGTTTTACGAAGGAGAACCATAATTCGGCACGAATGGGCCGGCTCGACCGGAGAAATACCACGGGCTCACACAAAACCGGCGTGAAACAGTGCTTGCGCTGTGTTTCACCCTGTGAGTGAGTTTACCGGAGGCCCAATCCCCTACCCTATTATACCCTTCCTTACCCTCCTTTACCCTATTACCCCTTAAAAGGCTGGCAACGCACCTGCAGCTCTTTTGATGTTGCGAGTGTCCATGGGCGACGGAAGTTGCTTTCCATCAGATGACCCATTAGCTCGTTTGCCCCCTTATTTCATAAAAAAAAACACCATCTAAAGACCGTGGAAGGACACAGCTTGCTACAGAATAGGGTCAGGCAAGTGAAGCTCGAGCTGTAACAGTATGCCGCTAGGTAGTGGAAGTAGTAAACGGCCGCTTTAAACGAGATTTAAAGCTGCTACGGCAAAAATATTTTAAGTGCTGCCTTACATGTTCGTCAATTTTTAAATAGCTGCTGCTTATTATAAGTCACTTTCACACACGCACAAGGTCATATACGCCACAAAGTGGATGCAACAAACATTCTCTACGATTATGTAAAAAGCAAGTGCTCAAGTAACAGGAGGGCAGAATTTCAGAGAGTAGAAGCTAATAAAATAGCTTGGGTAATCAAGTAGCTTGGCTAGCCGTGAGTAAATGTAACCTTTATATCTGAACTTACAAGTCTCATAACTCAGAACGGACAGCTGTAATAACAATTGTGTCTTAGCAATTGTTGTTCGAATTCAAGAGACCTATCCGATGATCCATATTTCAATGCCATTGGTGGATGGTCCCAGGTTCCATACATTTTTGCCCATCGTCTTTTCTTCGATAGTACTCTTGGACTTCTAATGACAATAATATAGGCTGTTCTACAGGCTGTTTACTAAACAAATGTAAGATCATAAGCGACACATTACAATTACAATATCAAACAGAAGACAGTTTTGTTCTGATTCCTGTACAATGTGAGACTATATGATGTGCAGACAAAAGGCCGCTTCACCATAGTATTGTGTACTTCATACCATGGTCACTAGTTAGCAGTGGCATATTAAAACCGACGCTCCTAAAACATTACCAAAACTACTTATATTATACAAATTTTTATGATTTTACATAAAATATTTAATCTAGACCACGATTCGGGACAAAAAAAAAACTTAATGTTAAAGGCCAATAGAGTGGGATTTCATCGTAGCTTGTACCACAGCCATTCCTTTGAAATCCTTATTTCATTACAAACGCCCGCAACTCCGTTGCGCCAAAATTAGTTTATCGTGCGGGAAACGTACATTTTTCAGGTTAAAACTATCCTATGTCCTTTCTCGGGACACCAAGTGTGTGCATACCAATTCTCATTAAAATCGATTCAGCGTTTTAAGCTTGAGTAGGTAAGAGACACACACACACTTTCGCATATAAATTATATGTACAATGTACATGGATTATATTTTGCGATAACGAATGGGGTCTATAATGCATTTTTAATTTAATTTTATGTTATCAATAATATCATAGATTTCCATATATTGCCTGCATTTTTCTTACAAAAACTTTCTTAGAAAAATATAATGAAAAATACCTCTACATTCAACTCAATGCAAGATGTAATAACGGTGCGTCGTATGTACTATCAGAGAAGTTGATTCCAAGACGGATGGCGGACCTAAGTAATTTGGTCGCGTAACGCGATCCGAACGATCACAGCTAATTTTGAATTTACATAAGCCGACCAAACGACGGAGGCCTGTCAATTGCCTAGGAATCAATTTCCTCGGGTATATATAATCTCCGAATCGTATCATTCCGATGAATTAATGACGTGTCCATGTCGACTGTATAGGGGTATGTACATTGTACATGTGCGTGACTGTTACATGTGTGTAGGACTGTACCTTAACATGGGTCATACAAAAGCCTCCCAACAAAGGCGCACAGGCTTCGAACATACCACGTGATTCGGACTTCCAAATTCACATAATTATGCATTTATGATACGTTCGAAATCAATTTTATAATATTAGTCTTTATTCTGGAAAAATGTATGATTCTTGCGCGAAACGGGAATTCTTCAATTCGTTTAATTCGATTTAATTCGTTTTTTTGCTCTAAAAGTGTTTCTAAAAGTGTTAATACAGTAGATGGCAATCAAAAATTCTAAAAGTGTTAATACAGTAGATGGCAATCAGGTTCTTAAGGTCTAACCACGGAGGTCTAACGCTTTTAGCTATACATACAGCGTGCAATTAAACCTTCCTGCCAAATTTTGATAAATTGATCCTTGTTAAAAATAAAAATACACGTATCTTTTCTTTTATAATCACTCAGTACTAAAATGTTGAGAAATAGCTTCCGAAAGTTATCCTAAAAAACACTACAATTAATGGACACGATGCGTCGACCGCGCGTTAAAAAGTTATTGTCGACGGTTTAAAAAGCGTCTTCAAATTATATTTCCATACACTTTACTTCCCTATGTTGTCGTTTTACCGCGAACGTCCACGATATTACCGCCACGTCCAAAATTATAAGAGCGCACATTATTTTTTGAATCGAGTAATTCCTTTACCAGGTAGAAGTTTTTATTATTAACCATTTTAACATTTTCTTTTCAAGTTTATTGTACGGTAGGTTTTTTATGTTATTCTGTTATGCTTTTACACACGTAGTATTGTCTTTCTGTATTCTTTTCATAGTATTCTTTTCTAATCTGTCAGGGTTTCTTTTGTTTCTGTGATATATACTGTCGCGTACCTTTTGGAAACTCTTTATAATTTAAAGACTCGTACGAGGGCTGCTATTTATGTATCCGGAATTTAAAAAAGAAACAAACATATATCATTTAATATGGTTTTATTGCTTTTCAAAATATTCGCCGCGATGATCGACACACTTTTGCATACGCTGGAACCAATTTTCATAGCACTTTTTCCATTCTGATTGAGGTATCTCCAAAACGTGCATTTTGAACGCATCAACAGCCTCTTCGCGGCTCGAAAAACGTTGACCACGTAATTTGTTCTTCGCGTATGGAAATAAAAAGAAATCGTTAGGTGCCAAATCAGGGCTGTACGGCGGATGACCAGTCAATTCGATCTTTTGACCCTCCAAAAACTGAGTTGTTTCAGCTGAGGTGTGACAGCTAGCATTGTCGTGATGTAATATGATTCTGCATTGTCGGTTGTCCTTTCTTATTTCTTCAAAGACTTCTGGTAAACAAATGGCCGTATACCATTCAGAATTAACCGTTTTACGATTCTCTAATGGCACTATAGCCACATGTCCATTAATTCCAAAAAAACAGGCGACCATTTGCTTCAAAGTACTTTTTGCACGAGTAACTTTTGTTGGTTTCGGCTCATCTTGGAACACCCACACCGTTGACTGTTGTTTAGTTTCGGGGTCATATGCATAGATCCAAGATTCATCACCTGTGTAGATATTATAAACGGCTTTTGACGTACCACGGTTGTATGTTTTTATCATTTTTATGCACCAATCGACACGAGCCCGTTTTTGATCGATTGTCAAGTTGTGCGGAATCCAACGCGAACATATTTTTTTTACAGCCAAATGTTCGTGTAATATCTTATGTATGCTCGTCATACTTATGCCTAAGAACGCCTCTATCTCGCGATATGTAACATGACGATCACGCATTATTAGTTCCCGCACAGCATCTATATTTTGTGGGACAACAGCTGTTTTTGGGCGACCTTCTTTATTTTCATCCGTGAGCATAGACCGCCCACGATTAAACTTACTGTACCAGTGATAAACAGTGGTTTTTGATGGTGCTTCATCTCCAAAAGTTGCGGAGAGTTGAATAAAGCACTGTTGTTGATTTAGCCCACGCCGAAAATCGTAGTAAATCATTGCACGAAAATGTTCACGCGTTAAATCCATGGCAAATGAAGACACGCAATTTTCAAAATGACGCCACAATGGAAAAATAATTGACAGTCACATGAAACTAAATGTATTCTTCAACCAAAGAGTTCTTTTTTCAAATGTTGTAATTACTTTTTAAATATTGTTCTTGTAAGTGGCCAGTTCCGGATACATAAATAGCAGCCCTCGTAAGGTGGCTTGCCAGTTGCCACACATCGCACATACACATTTTTGTGCGATGAACGTGATACATCCGTCGAGTTGCCCAGAGTAGACCATACCTAAAGATTGATCTCGTATCCATGATACGCCGATAGAACCGTATGCATCGATGCCACTTGTTTGAGTTTTACATAAACGGTTTCCCTCATCCCTGATATTACATAGTATAACTACTCTTTTTGGGCATGACATTACTATATTAATAATGATAATAAAAATAAAACTAATATTGGAATACATAATTTCAACAAGTCTGTAATTAGTGCAACGGAGGTGCGGGCGTCATCTGGTGGTTTATAAAATATGTTTACTCTCTACGAGTTATTATTATTATTTTTTTTATTATTATTTATCTGCTATTTACGTAGACAGTATAATTAATCTTATGCCAGTGCTATTTGTCGAGTGTATCTCGAATAAACAATTATTCATCGCACATAATACACAAGAAAGGAAATAATAATTAGATTATTGTTTTATTTACATTACATTTCTTATTCACTTATCAGATTATATGGAGGCTGCTTAGGCAAGGAATACTGTGTTTCAATAAAATTTTATATTAAACTGTAGGAGCTGCTACAGCGCTTAAACGGCTAACAATTAATATGTCAGGTGTTAAATGTATCAAAATCTTAACTTAATCCTTCGATCGCGGATTCTTGGAAATCTATTGTTATTCTATTGTTGTCGCGATCACCGGTGCTCTTATGGGGCTTGATAGGTTAAAACATATTATATTTGCATATTTGTGAACTGAACTATACACTGGAAATGCATACCCAAGCAGCACAAGTATATCTAGTGAAGCACTATTAGTTATTTTATAGAATTAAACTTGGCATTCTTACATAAGAGTCAATAATCCCTGGAGATATCCTGAAGATATCCTATATACCGAGTTCAGTAAAAATGGGCACCTGTCTACACTGTAATGACAAGAGCAGCATAAGAATTCATCATTAGATAACGATAAGACCAATTTATATTTATCTATAGGGAATATCTAAAAAACAAAAGTGTTGTCACCCCTTTTTTCAAGATGGCGGCCGGGGGACAAGAGTGGCGACCCCACAAACTTGAGGTTAAGTTTCTATTGAGCCCCCCAACATATTTCAAAAATATAATTGCGTCCTCAGACCTCCTCCAGTCCTCAGTTGCGGACTATAATCAAAATCAACTAAATAAAAACATGAACAAGAGTTACTTCTTTTAAAAAGCATTTCCTATTTTCTAATGGTACACCGTAGTTAAAAGTATTTTAAAATCAAAGCTTTAATGGCGAATGAAATTAAATAAGTATTGTAATATATTTTTTATGTTTCGCGCGAACGGGGGGCTCAAATTCCGTGCCGAATTTATTTTATCGTGAAAGTCGATGAAATAGTTTTAAAAAACTGATGGGCCTATTATATTCGTAAATTTAAATAATGTTTTTTAATAAAAAATATTATTGATGCACATTTTTTAATATATTGTGTTAAAATAAATACCTAAACAATGTATTTTGATAAAATTATCATTTATTTAACTATTTTTATGCTTACAAATAAATAAATCGCGTATTTTATTGTAACTAAATTTTTAGATTTTTACCGAAATGGCGATTACCGTCGTATTCTATAAATAAAAATGGCCTCTAGATTAAATTGTTTAGAAGATTTACTCCTAAAATTGAGCTAAAGGTAATTTTAAGAGCATGACAAGTCAACCTGCACTTTCACCAGAAAAAATAATCTTTCAATAGTATAATTGTTCTCAAGACCATCCTATCGTAATCTATAGAAAGAAATGTTTGTAAACTATTTTTTCCCGTAATTATCTACCAGAGTAATTATCAGACTGGCATAAGAAGAAGGTGTTTTGTTCGCGTTTTGGTGATTTTTCAGTGCAATACCATAGAGAACCAATATTTCTGGTGGCATTCCTATTTTATATTGGGCGTTCCACGCCAAGCGGACAGGAAAAAAAAGTCGGTGTCTCCGATTTTGATAATATTCGATTATGTTATACCTTTACGTGTTACTCTAAACATAAACATAGTTTTAAATCTATGCGTGCCCAACAGTGGCGTGGGGTGAAAAAAAATAAAGGTAAAGCCGGACCAAAAAACGGCTAACTCGTGAATAAGCAAAATTTCAATTCTTGTAAAAAAAACGTGCAATAAATTACATACCTGTATTAAGTGTGTTAGTTTACCTTTTCCATAACTACTAGGGTGCTTTGCTTGCATTGTGTGCGTTGCATGCAGTGTTAGTGTTGTTAGTATTCACCACCTTCACCATACATGACATCACTGGTATTATATGAACAGTGCATGTCGAGTATGATAAAAGTGGCTTTAAAAAAAGCCGTTTTAAGCACACGTCACTCACACTCACACACCAAAAATAAGTGAATCCTGACTTGCCAGTGTAGATGTTTGTTACTCAATCATGCAAAAACTGGATTTAGATGAAATTTTGCATGCATCCCATGTCAAACATGGAAAGGAACATAGGCTACCTGTCTGAAGTCCACGCAGACGAAATCGCGGGCAAAAGCTAATAGCAAAGAAATATCAGCAGAAATACGTACCTAAATGTTTAATTTTGTTATTTGTCGTCTGTCGTCGTTATTTAATATTCCTATTCTACAATCTGAAAAATTACCTAAGAATTATTATTTATATCATTTCTCACCTAACCGTGTCACGACAAATTACAAAGTAAGTAAAACAAACCAACCTTTACGATGTAACAAACAAAAACACAACACAACACTTGGCAAGTAAAATTTCACTACTTTCGATTCTTTTAAACTATATAATATTACAATCAAGCTAGCCCACTAACTTAATAAATAAAATTTTGCATATTACAATAATAACAGTACAAAATGAGTGCAAATAAGCGCGTAATATAATTGTTTAAGTGAATTGAAATGACAGCACGCGCCGGTCGGCCGCTGCAATTAGCTCTGTTGTGATTGGACGAAATCTTTTAAAGCGAAACATGCGAAACTAAACCTTAACACATGACAAATAAAGACTAGGTAGGCTATGTGGGATCGGCTTGTTGTTCGACAATATCGACGAGTCGTTTGCATGTAGTAGTAATGTGTATGTGTGCGTGAATTTCATACATTTCAAATGTTTGGATTCCCGATGTTTTGAGCGAGTTCCCCGGCCACCGCACACTATGGAGCAGTACGTACGCGTTCTGAGTGCGATTTTAAATACATGGCGAATTATTTTTATGAAATTGTAGGAAGCGGGGTAAGCTATAATTATTAATAATAAAAAATGTATATATTAAAATTGGCCAAGGTAAGCCGGTAGGAATCGTGTTCTATGGAGGCTTCGCCACTGGTGCCCAATATTTTTGTCATAATATTATAATGACTAGATTAAGAATGATGGGACTTTGAAACTTGATTTCTTTATTCGGCACCCAGTGCTACAAAGCCGATTATAGATTGAAAAAATTATATATAACTACTTTTTTCTTGATATTATAAGTTTAAACACTTACGGATTTTGTCGCGGAGCACTTTTATTAATCCCGACGTTTCGGCTACTTTACAGCGGCCGTGGTCACGGGCGGACTGAGGTGACAGGTGTCCAATTTCTTGAAGTTATCCAACTACCCGACGACTCATCAATATTTGTTTGCGTTCCGATCTACGCAGAACGAACTCACAGTGTCTTGAAGCCGAGGTATCATAGATTTGTGCTTTAGTTTGTTTATCACTGGATCCCAACTAGATGGCAGCACCCAACCATCTTCGCGGTTGAAATTAGGGTGTTTTTTAATTTCTATGGCCTCGCGTATCATTCTTGGGCGGTATCGTGCTTCTTTTGCCAGTACTTGTGGCTTATCAAATCTTATGTAATGGCGAGGTTGATCCAGTGTGTGTTCACAAATTGCGGACTTGTTGTTCCTACGGTGTTTGACATCTGCAATGTGTTCCTTGATACGGGTTTTGATGGCCCTTTTGGTTTGCCCTATATAAGAGAGGCCACAATCACAGTCGAGTTTGTAGATTCCTGCATCTTGAAGGGGTAAGTTGCATTTCACTGATGGTAAACATTGGCTGATCTTTTTGGGCGGCTTAAAGTATGATTTTATTGAAGCTTTCCTTAGAATGTAGCTCACTTTATCAGTGACTCCCTTTATAAATGGTAACACTGCAGGTAATCTTTCCACTGTTGCCGGCTTCACTCGGTTGCTGCTCTGTTTGCGTGGTACCCGAAGCTTATTGTCGCGTAAAACTTGTGCAACATGATGAAGTTCGGTGTCCACATGCTGTTCATCGCAGATTCCTCGTGCTCTTTGAAATAACGATTTTCCAACAGTACTTAACTGTGCTGGGTGATGATGGGAATCACCATTTAAATATCTGTTTGTGTGTGTAGGTTTGCGATACACCGTATGACCTAATGTGCCATCAGGACTCCTTATTACTAATACGTCCAAGAAAGCTAAGGAATTATCTCTCTCCAACTCCATTGTGAACTGTATTTTGGAGTTGAGGCTGTTCAGGTGCTCAAGGAATATGGATACTTTGTCTGATGGTAATATTGTGAAAGTATCATCTACATACCGCTTGTAGAAGGTGGGTTGTACAGGTGAGGACTCAAGGGCTAACTTCTCGAAGTCTTCCATAAAAATATCAGCCACAACAGGTGAAACGGGTGAGCCCATCGCAACACCATCTACTTGCCTGTAAAAGTCATAATTCCACAACATATAGCCAGATGTAAGGCAGTGTTCTAACAAGTCCGCATATTCAACCGGTAAGTCACTCTCTCTCAGCCTTCTTGTAACAATTTCGATACACTGTTGTATTGGTAGGCACGTGAACAGGGACTGTATATCGAAACTGACCAGTTTTTCATTGTCTCTGAGGCGTAGATGTTTAATCTCATCGACAAAGTGGTAAGAATCCTTTACATGGGCCTTGGTCTGTCCGCGTAGAGGCGAGAGTACATTAGCCACCAGCTGAGCCAATTTGTAGGTTGGTGAGTCAATTTGGCTTACAATTGGTCGAAGAGGAGCATTGGCTTTGTGTATCTTTGGCAAACCATACAACTTTGGAGGTTTAGGGCATGAAGGCAACAAGAATTTGGGATCCAGATTCAGTGAGTCGGAGTACTTCTTTATAAGGTTTTGAGTTGTATTAAAAACTTTGTTGGTGGGGTCTGTTTTGACTTTTTTGTACGTGTTCTCGTCCGATAAAAGATGTTTTATTTTTTCACTGTAATCTGTAGTATCCATAATCACCGTGGCATTACCTTTGTCTGCGCGGAGAATAGTAATATCAGATTTCCTACGGTGTTTGACATTGCAGATGTCAAACACCGTAGGAACAACAAGTCCGCAATTTGTGAACACACACTGGATCAACCTCGCCATTACATAAGATTTGATAAGCCACAAGTACTGGCAAAAGAAGCACGATACCGCCCAAGAATGATACGCGAGGCCATAGAAATTAAAAAACACCCTAATTTCAACCGCGAAGATGGTTGGGTGCTGCCATCTAGTTGGGATCCAGTGATAAACAAACTAAAGCACAAATCTATGATACCTCGGCTTCAAGACACTGTGAGTTCGTTCTGCGTAGATCGGAACGCAAACAAATATTGATGAGTCGTCGGGTAGTTGGATAACTTCAAGAAATTGGACACCTGTCACCTCAGTCCGCCCGTGACCACGGCCGCTGTAAAGTAGCCGAAACGTCGGGATTAATAAAAGTGCTCCGCGACAAAATCCGTAAGTGTTTAAACTTATAATATCATGAGTGATACTCGCGAAAACTTAAGAAATCATTATACTTTTTTCTTGATTTTCTCAAAGCGGGACCATTTTTGAGATATTTTTTTGTATAAATAGCTTATATTATTCTATAGAACATTCTTGCACTACTTCTATAATAGGCCGGGAAGTGGATTAGGAGCTAGACTGAAAACACTGCCGAAGGGGGCGTTTAGCGCCATACTGCACTGTGGCCGGAAATCGCTAAATAGTTGAAATTGGCGAAAAACTTAAATTTAGATGAAGTTAAAAGTACCGTTCAATAGATTTTTAAAAGAGAAACAGGCAAAAAAGAAATACCTACTTACATATATAAGAAAAAAATAAAAAAATATATATTTGTCAAAAACAATTTTTTTTTTTTTTTTTCATTTATGTTACTCTTTCAAAAACTTATCTAAGGGTACGTTTCCTCACATTAAAATCAAAGGTTTTTGCCTATTTCCACTATTTAGCGATTTCCAGCTTGTTAAATGAAATAACAAATCCAGTAGTTAAAATATTATTTACCTAAATATATAATTTTTTCATACTATAATCGGCTTTGAAGCACTGAGTGCCGAATAGACAAATCAAGTTTCAAAGTTCCATCATTCTTAATCTTGTCATCATAATATTATGACAAAAATATTTGGCACGCGTATTGGCGTGGAACGCCCCAAACTGTTGTCATCAACGAATCAACATATTATTTTAACCCAGCGAGCGTAAGGTTGGGTGTGACACACCCAGACCTAGAAAAATCGATTAAATATTTTAATAACGAATTGTTGTAACGCTTCGTGCGCTGGAGTAGCTGCGCGGGGGTAGATACGGAAGCGTTCCTTGGCACTGTTTCTGGTGACCGCCGCCCAGTGTATGGTGTGGAAGAGTTTGAAATTGTCAGCGGGTGCGTGACACCCGCCTTACGCTACTTGTAACGAATTTGGTCAAACACATTTTATGTTATTTTATGGGTTTTTTGGGTTTTTTAAGACTTAAAATCCAGAAAGGTCATACGAAGATAATCAAAACAGATAATTGTGTCATTTTGAAGAAGCTGAAGTTGGTTCACCCTACGAGTCTGGTAGTGACGAAAGAAGTTTTGAAAGTGACACAGAGTAGGAGATGGATGATGAAAGACAGCAAAATGGATTGGTGGCGAATAATGGCGAAGGCAATTATAGATATTTGTTGGGAAATTTACTTATTTCTGTATTTTTTATACATGAAACATGCTTATTTCTTCTGTGAAAAATGCTCTAGATTTTAAGACGAATAAGTATTTTTTTATTAGTTTTAATATCCAATTTATGTGTTCTTTTGTTCTTATGTTGAGTCTATCTGAAGAAAAAATTGTGTTTTTAGTTGTTGTTTTCATATTTTCGATATAAAGTAATAAATATGTGGCACTACTAATTTTTGTGAGTTCTAATTGTTAATTATCTTAGTTTTGTAAATAAATTACATTATTCAATTCTTTTTTACAATTTCTCTCTTAAATAAGTTCAACATATAACTAAACATTAGTTTTGTGTTAAAAGAAGTAGATATTTAAAATAATAGCGTATAATAATCACATAATCACCATCTGGGTGTACCACACCCACCTAGCGCGGTTTGCTACATATTCCAACCTTACGCTCGCCGGGTTAATCAAGCTGCGAAGAAGAAGAAGTGACACCGTCTCGAAAATCGATAGGTACTTATAACGTTATTATCAAAAATATTCGCAATATTTTATTGTCTGTATAAAATTATTAGGCAGCTTATTAGTTATTACACGTATTTTTAAAGCAAGCAAATTATAGGCACTTCATCGCCACAATCGTCACTTTCCTATGTCACTTTCCTATTCTGGTATATCATGGTTTTCAATTTTCATCAAGAATCGATTTTCGAGACGGTGTCAATACTTCTTCTTCGCAGCTTGATGAAAATAATATTATGTCGATTCGTTGCTGAAGTTATGACTGATGACTTTGAGGGCAAAGAAAGTCGATGTGACTGTCTAAAGGCACCTTTTTTATACTTTTCCACCTTTTCCACTTTTCTCCGAATGCTTTCTTTTCATGCTTGCAGAACGCTGTCCTTTATATACTTAATACTCTTAAAATAAAATGTTCAAAGCCTTAGTTCCCTAATGAAGGAGGAAACTGGACTTTCACTAGAGTGTACACTATTGAGTATCTAGTCATTGATTCTATTAAGTATAGACTTAAAAAAGTGCCTAATAAATCCATCTAAAAACCTTTTTGATTACTTTTAGAGTAATTGTTCTATAAATAATTTCAATTCTTAAAAAGTATTTGTGATAATAAGTCTATAGAATAATTGAACTACAGCAGCGCTTTTAACAGAGCAGATATAGTCCATAACAAATCAATTTGCTCTTAACTTAGTGTAATGAACTAATAAAGGTTTTAAAGCAAGGAACACTAGATATTTTTTTCTATTAGAAACTTAGTTCTTATTTAAAACCATGTATAGAATGCCAATGTCTATTATGTCTATAAAAAAATAATGATTAGTAGTCCTCAAGCATAAATAGATTTAAGGCGTCTGAAATGTGCTACTTGGGTATTATGTTACAGTTTATTGCGTGCTCTATATTTTCATCGGCACTTCCCGATTGCCAGATCTCATTTAAAGCCTCAAACTAAAAACAGGGACAAATGTTTTAAATTGAATGTTTACGGCGTTATTTTACAAAACGAGCAAATTGTTCATGAAATAATGAGTAATTGTGTACATTCTGTAATGCTCATTTAATGTCACTTGTGTTATATCAACAAATACCTACTGGCTGTTGCCGGCGAGACCGATGTACCATAGGTTAGGATGCTGCATAGTGCGATACAACATTATTATGAGACTTGGATGAGCGCCGATCTTAGCGTTTGACTAATAAAAAGTATACGTAAGGGTATAATTCAGACCGCAACGCGACGAGGCGAGGTGAGGCGCGGCGTGGCATAAACTTGTATGGATTTGACAGATTTCAATTGCGTGAGACGTCCTGCCAATCTGTCAAATTTTACTGTTAAAATTATAAAATAGTGTAAATTTTGGAATCTATAAAAGATTAGAAAAGTTGCTAAGGCGTTAAAGTGAAATTAACATTTTTCAAACAAGACTGCCAAAATTATGTTTCGGTTTGCTTCGGCTTAGTTGCGTAAAAAGTATAAAACACTAGATCTTCAATCTCTATTAAAAATGCTAGGATAATTTTAAAATACGAAAGTTTCGCAATCAATCAATTATAACAAAATACGAAACCGAGTAACGTCGGAGTGGTATCAATCCATCAAAATCCATCAATAACGCAGCGGTTATGGTTGAGCTCTACTTTTTTACAGTGGCACTTCTATGTAACGTCCCTGTGATGGTATCTCGTTGGCGTGGCCACGGGTGCTACACGCGGGAGGCTGTACTCGCGTCGACAATGACCCATATTTCGGCTGTTTGCTCGCACTATCGCACGGAGGATCGCGATCACTTTAAATAATAATACGTTCCGATCGTTCGAGACCGTTATATTTGTGTCACAAAGAGTTACGGCACGTGAAAATATCGAGGCGGATTTTAATCTTTTTCGACAATACCAGTCGTACTTGGAATGTATTTCATGTATGTATTTGACAGTAAAATATGTTAAGCGATACTCGGTGTAGCCGAAAAGTAGAGTCAGTAGAAATAAAATCCATTCAAAACATAAACGACATTTGTCTTAACACACTATCATATTATCACAGTTGGACGGACATAGACCTATACGAACCCACATTATTTTCTAGAAAAAAAATTATAATTATGTAAATATGGGTCTATTTAGACCCATATTTACATTCATACTAATATTATAAATGCGACGGTATGTCTGTCTGTCTGTTACCTCTTCGCGCCCAAACCGCTGCACTGATTATGCTGGGTATGAAATCAAATCAATCATACTTTGAGTCCCGGGAGAGAGCATAGGATACTTTTTATCCTGGAAAAATGTACGGTTCCAGCGCTATAATCGAATCATCATCTAGTCATTCATAAAGATGTATAAATATCATAGTCATTCATAAAGATGCATAAATACGTTATTTATGATTTAATATCTGGATATCCACTGCATCCGTATTCGGAGATACAGGATATGCGAGTTCCGTGTGATGTGACATAAACGCTAGCAAACACCTGTGTAGGTTCTAAACGTAATGCAGTAAACATTTATACATCATGTAGTGTGTACATACCCCACTCGTATAAAAAGGCATATTATGTAAGCAACGAGATATATATTTGTATTTAGTCGGATCGTCCGCGATAACAAGAAAAATAAAAATATATTTTGCTCTTGTTTGAAACAGGAATCTTAAATTACACTTGCTTAAACATAACCGTTAATCTATACATATAATAAAACTGTAGAAATGAAGATTCTGTATATTAAAGATATTCAAAAAATAATAAGCGGAGGGTGTCACTACATCGCTATAGAAGCCAAAAACGTGGTCAGTTTTTTGTCTGTCTGTCTGTCTGTCTGTATGTTTGTTCCACTATCACACGAAAACTACTGATCCGATTTGAATGCGGTATTTGTCTTCTTCCAACTTAACATCTGGTGTGTAAAAAAAAATCCCCCCACCACTCTAAAGGGACGAAAAAGGGGGTCAGATTTTGTATAAGACTTTTGCTTTAACACGAAAACTACTGATCCGATTTGCATACGGTTTTCGCAGATATATTCCTTCTTCCATAAAATCACCCCCCCCCCCCCACCAGATTTTGTATCGAACTTTTTAATCCCCCCCCCTCTTAGGGGACAAAAGAGTGGGTAAGTTTTTGTATCAACTGATGAAGTAGAAATACTTTAAATGGCAAAACAACGTTTGCCGGGACAGCTAGTATGTTCTATAATAATGCAGCAGCTCAAAGACAAAAAGTGAAACTTTAAGAAGTTACCTACTTAGAACCAATGATGTTTTAATAAAGATGGCGTATGTTCATACAAAATGGTCCTCAGATTTTGTTCCTATACGACATATACGTACTTACTTTTGTCATATCTATAGGTTACAACAATGAATGCGACAGATAATACATAACGAATGGTATAGAAAAGGTTAACCATATGTTTTGAGTTGCACTTGTCAAGTGCATCGGCGCGCATGCGCGACAAAGATCAAGAGAATATCAATGTTATTGTTGAACAGAAGAGACATTGAATAAAACTAATTGTTTGTTAGATTATTTTTTATTTATCTATACTGTATAATATACATATATTATAATAAAATCGTAGGAAAGACAAAAGTGTACACTGAATAATATTGTGATCAACAATCTATATCGAACCCAAAAATACAGTTTTTAGAATTTTTGTCTGTTTGTATGTATTTCCGGGCTAGACTCGTAAAGTACTGCATGCCTTTTTAAATATAAAATAAGGGGTTAACGAGCAAACGGGTCACATTATCATATCAAAAAATCAATCAACTCAATGAAAAAATCACCCCTGCATAAAGATATAAATTAAACTAGTTTGAGCCTATGATTCAGAGTAGGCATTTGATTTATAGAATATTCGAATAAATTAACAAGTTTAATATAATGGATTGATTTTTTTTTAAATAGTAAGTATATTGTAATCGATGAAAGTCTTGAGAGTGACCGAAAAATGGGCCGTCCATTTTAATGAATTTTTGATACTTTTTTTCCGATTCTAAGGAAACTAAAAAATATTGGGAGAAGCGAAACATAAACCTCCCCTCATATATATTATCTTTCAATGTGACCAGTTTGTGAAACCACAATTTTTCTTCGGTGAACAAACATGAACGATACGTTTCACATTTTAAACGTTCGCAAAGTTTTTTGGACACCTACTTTTTGCAGGCATCCAGTTATGCTCACCCCTTTCTACCCATACTTTGCCGACCTATTTATGGCTTATGAGCGCTTCACTCGGAAACCAGCAAATCATCAGTGCGAGCGAAGCGAGCCCTAGTATATCCAACAACTTGAGCACTTTTGTGGTACACTTTACGAAAAAAATATTACGCCTAATGATTTGTACTTTAACATAGTAATTTTTATTTATATAATATGTAGAGGTGTTATCATCGGTCATTCAAGGTTTGGTTACTAAATATTAAAAAAAAAGTGCCTTATAGATTAACACCACATAGAAAAACGACGCGAGCCCTCACAAAGCTCAGCTTTTAGCTAATAATATTTACAGGGCTACTTATTTATAAAGGCATACTTTGTTATAATGTAAAAGAAGCCAATACTCATATACAAATAATATTCTAATTACGTTTAAGGTGGTTTAAGACTAGAGTTTGAAACTAGAATTAGTTTTCTAGCAGTCAGCTGGGCGGGAGCGGCGCGGCGCATGGCTATGACCATAGACTTATAATATATACTGTAGCATCATACGTTTATGGCTATGACTGTATAGATTTATGTATATTGTGGACAGGCCCCGAAAACCGAACGGCACGTGGCGTACTACACAGCTTATCCATTTTTTTTATTTAAAAAATTAGTATATGGTTTTGGTTTCGGCTAGAAAGTTAAAAAGGCGCACGCATGTTTGAAATAATTAAAAAATATTTAAACAAAAACATATAATTTACAATATTATGCAATTATTCGTTTATGCCTACGTGTTGATGCCTACGTAATCGCTTCTGAATACTTCAATTGATTATTCTATGACACGCGACTATCTGTCCTTATCTCGCTACAGTTGTCGTCCGTATTCTCTATTCTTTTTCAGTATAACATAAAACATTAAACAATTTTTCAACAATTTTGGAAAATATTCACTTATAATGTAAATTTCTAGATGTTTTCATGTAATTCCGTGTGGTACGGAACTCCTTCATCCTTTTTTACCTATGTATTATAATTTTTGCATTTTCTGAATACACGGTTTGGCATTTCAATCAAAAATGTCACTCGTCGTCACTCGCTCGCTGCCAACATGCAACTAATTCGTAAAGACACTAATTAGGTTGATTTGCCTGCCCCCGATTCTACGCGCTAGTGCGATATCTACCTTTTTTTTTATAATATTATATCATAGCTTAGAACAATGTAATAAAATCCATATTCGTGTAGTGTACATATCTAAATTTCTTTTATAAAAACCTTTTTTATATTATTTTGTACTCTTTAGTTTATGGTATTTTGACTTGTTTACTTTTTGATAGATTTTGTCATGAGATTATAATAATTCAACTGGAATATCGAGTGTGCTATTTTATCATTTTCTCCTTCGCACCTTCAAAACAAGAAAGTTGGGCAAGCGATTCACCTCGCAACGACGCGAGGACCGTGCTCACTTCATTGGTGACCCCGACGTGATTTGAACACGCAACCTTGGGTTAGCTATTATATCTTCTACCTCAGCCGCGTACTGCGAGTCCAAGTTGCCGGTGACGTAGTAAAATTTAGTCTCGTCAGATTTTATGCCAGATAATATGAACTGCGCCTCCATCTGCGCAAACCATAACCCGGGTTTTTCAGGGTAAAACGGGGGAATACGTACGCCAACGCGAAATGTTTCTCCCGCCGCGCCGTCCCTTTGTTCGCTGGTTACATTCTCGTTCAGATTCTCCATCATGTGTTCCTTCCGGGGTCACCAATGAAGTGAGCACGGTCCTCGCGTCGTTGCGAGGTGAATCGCTTGCCCAACTTTCTTGTTTTGAAGGTGCGAAGGAGAAAATGATAAAATAGCACACTCGATATTCCAGTTGAATTATTATAATCTCATGACAAAATCTATCAAAAAGTAAACAAGTCAAAATACCATAAACTAAAGAGTACAAAATAATATAAAAAAGGTTTTTATAAAAGAAATTTAGATATGTACACTAGAATGCGATTGAAGTTTTGAAAAATTCGTTAATGAAATCCCGGGACTCAAGTCTCTTAGTTCATCACAATCAGTTTAGAATTTTAAGCGTGAATAAGTAATTAACTGTTAAATATGTGCTTGAGGTCAGTGAAACACGCCAGGCAATTTTTCAGACTGTTTATTCTCGTAGCCTGGCAACATGACATCCTATCATAGACTAAGCACAGACTACGCATATCCAACATTTCTCCCCCCATAAAGTAAGGAATATAAAACAAAACAATAATAGTACAAATAACAAATAATTATAAACTTTCAATAATTAATTACAAATATCTCCTATAATCTACTCGAGGAATGTCTCGTAACAATCGGTTCGGATTCCTCGAAGTTAAAGGGCCGCTGACAGTGTCCGGAGATGACGGAACCTGACCATCATTATCAACATTCTGATGACTCTTGTCTCCCCCCGTCGACTCCCCAGGTTCTGAATTCCGGGCATTGTCTACTAACGCAGGCCATATTCTTTTCGAATACAACACTATCTGATTCTTATGTTTTTTAACATGAGATGACAATTGATGATCAAAAATTAAATATACAACCTTCCCTATTTTGTCTACGATAGTTCCACGTTCCCACACAAACTTATTACTACTCAAATGCTTTTTGTACAGTACCTCATCACCGGGCTCAAAACTCACATCTCTTTTATGTCCTTCTTTACTACTCTGCAAATACTGCTTTTTATTAACAAGGGATAAAGACGATGCCAAGGGTGAGCTAGACTTTATTAAATCCAAGCGACATTTTAAATTTCGACCGTACACCATTTGAGCCGGTGACAAACCCGTGGCAGAGTGTACCGAATTCCTATAGTCAAACAAATATTTTAACAAAATTATTTTTTGACGTTCGGCGTTATCCGTTACAAACAAAGCTGATTTGATTCCCTTTTTTACAATTTTTACAAAACTCTCTGCTTGCCCATTGCTCGCGGGGTGATATGCCGGCGACGTAACGTGAGCTATTATACCATTACTTCGGCAAAAATTTTGAAATTCGTACGACGTAAACCCCGTTCCGTTGTCACTTACTATAGTGCTCGGTAACCCAAATCGTGACATGTACTCGTACATTTTGTCTATTACATTTCTTGCATCAGAATTTTTTGAACCGACATTGAGAAGAGACGTGGTTCCTCCGGCCGCACACGGAGCACCTCCCCGCGTCGCTGCCGCTGAGTCTGTCCTGCTGCACGCTGTTAACCTGCATGGCGTCGCTGACGGGGCCCGCGCCGCCGCCGTCCCACTCGCCCTGCCGCACGCTGTACACCTGCCCGGCACCGCCGACGACTGCACCCGCCGACCTCACGCACCGTCCGCGTCGCGATGTCCTGCTCAAACAGCTTCGCTCTTTCAGGACAGGCCAGCATGCCCATGACGAAGAAATCCCTCAGCGACTCCTCGACTGCAGCTTTAAGTCGGCCGTGAGCCCTCGGAGTCGGGCCGCCCATTGCGCGTGCGTCTCGCCCGGCTGCTGTGTCGCCGCGTAGAACTTGTACCGCTCGCTGAACCCTTGCACCTTTACGATGAAATGCTTGTCCAGCAGCGATACAATCTCTTCGTAATTTACATCGTCGATTTTTTTCGGCAAGGCGAGGTCGCATGCCAGTTTGTACGTGTTTTCGCTCAAAGCACATAATAATACGGCACGTCGCTTGTTCTCGTTTGCGTCTTTAATATCATTCGCAATTACCCATTGAAGGAAGCAACTCTTGAAGTTCCTCCAGTCTTGCCCGAGATGATCAAATACGGGCAAAATTCCAAAAGGACCCGACATTGTGCCGTGCGCGTAGTTGTAACAATTTTATCTAGCCGATATATAGTCCGAAATCTCGTCGCCACTGTTAAATATGTGCTTGAGGTCAGTGAAACACGCCAGGCAATTTTTCAGACTGTTTATTCTCCATAGAGGAAAATAATACACGGGACATAGAGAGCCCGCTCGCAGAATTTTGTCAAAACTCTGATGTGAATTGATGGCTACATTGCGCCATCTGATATTAATTTCCGCAAACTTTTGGATATATAAATATATATACCTATTCAGTTTCAGCTTCTTACTATTTTACTTGTATTCAAGTTGATAAAGTTTACAAATCGTTGACTTATCAACTTGAATACAAGTAAAATAGTAAGAAGCTGAAATTTAATAACTCTATTAATAATTTTATCAACTTGAACAGAATTGTAAATTAATAGTAAGGAAGCATGAAGTCAGAAAGTTTTATAATGAAACATACATAAATTAAAACAAATTTCAGTTTACAGTTTATTTATTCATAAGTAATTACGTTTAATTAATTACGTTCGTAAAATACGTTACGTTAGTAAATTACGTCGTTGTACATAATGACAATTATTATTGTATGGAATTATAGAAAACACCTCTAATGATAATATATAAGAATATTTCTTCAAAAAATTCGTACACTGCACTCAACTCAACGTGGATCAGCGAATTAATTTCACAAAAACCATTACAAAATCCGTTTTTAGAAACAAAACTACAATAATTAACAAGCACAACGAGGACATTTGCCATATTTGTCAAATATTTCTGACAATATTATGACAAAACATTGATTTAAATATTCATAATAAATACTCTTTGGACATTACCAAGGAGGATGTATTATACAAACCCTTTAATACCGCATTCAGACCGGCGTATTTTAAGCGCGCAGAAGACGCGCAGATTACGCGCGTATACGCGATTCAAACGAGATTCGATCGCAACTTTGTAACTTAAGCACACGGGGCGATCGTGAAACGCGCCTCTACTGCGCGTACACGTGCAGATACAGCGATACAGATGCGTTGTAGTCGCTCGTCTCTTTCGGTTTGATCAGAGACTCCTCTTGTTCAGTTGTACAATGATTGGGTTGAGACAACATTGCGGCATGCGGTATAAAAAATACATGGCTTAAAGGTTTTGTTACTAGGCCATAAAATCTTATTTAAAAAAAAAGAGGATGTATAGTCTAAGACAATACTCTGTGGTCTACGATGTTTCTATGCCATCTGTGATACCACAAAGCAACTAACTAGTTGGCAACTAATTTCGACATAAGATCACAGATGTCGATTAAAAACTACAGATTAAAACCTAAATTCACAGATTATGCTACCTAAATTTGCCATTGTATGGAAATGCCCTACCCCTGTTATTCTCGTAGCCTGGCAACATGACATCCTATCATAGACTAAGCACAGACTACGCATATCCAACAAACAAACAGAATCGTAATATAAAAATTAATAATGTTAAGCAACGAAATGGAAAAAGCGATGCGAACCAGAGATCTTTGAAACAAAATGGAATAAAACCGAAACTAAAAAAACTGTTTCCTAATTGAATATTTCATTTGCAAATGCAAATCAAAATATACAATTGTACAATTAGAATCGTTGGTATTTTAATTATCTTCACGTCCGTTGCAGTATATAGATAATCAATTAACGCTGGCGGGGTTTGGATAGTAATAATTCCACTCTTCTTTTAGTGTTTTACCACCTTGTTTACACTGGCGCTTACACGAGCTACTCAGTTTGGTAACCTTGGATATTAAGTATGTTTGTTTGCCAGTGTAGCGAGTGCCTTTCGTCCTCTATGAAATAAAAAACCAAGATGTCGCACGGTGTTTTTATACTGAGAATATTTTATATGCATCACGCTACTGATTTATTGCGTACCTACGTGATTGGTCGAGTCAGACATACTCGTAATATCAAAAAATAATTCAATGCCCAGATTTTGGTAATTTTACACATTTTTGTTTGCCTCTCCTTTAATTTGTTCTTTGCATATTTTGTATCAAAAACCTCCACCCCTACCGCAGATTGAGAATATTGTTGTGGACATTTCAGTAATAACTATCAGCTTTGTATCGTTAATCGAGTCATTATAGTAGGGGAGAGGAAGGTGCTATTTATGTAGTCACTCGAGCGTCAAGGATACCTAGAGCTTTTTTACATTAGGTAAAACTGATAAAAAATAATAAGAGCGTTTTTTATTTTAGCGGTGGGTTCAGAAACTGTAGCCATTTTAAAGTTTTGAAAAGGAAAATATATTAAGAAAATTGCTTATTTAGGTAAATTATAAATATATTTTAGACAACAAGGACTATCATTTAGTTTAGTGCAAAATAAAATATGCGCAAAGCTTAGTTAGGAAAATATGAAGCTTTATTTTTTATATTTTAAAATGTCCCTACAGGCTTACCTGACCTTTGAATCGTCAGTGCTTTATATGGAAGCTTCTTTGGGGTATAGTGTATACTAAACATCCCCTATCTTAATCTGACAGATACGATGACATTTCAATATTAAAAAAATGTTTTAACCCACCACGTGAGAAATCTGATTTCTATACCATGATAACTAGACACATGTTGAAAGCCTATACAAGCTTAATCTGACACGCTCGAGCTTACCCCGAAATCCCCTCTTCCCCTCCCCAACTATTACAACGGCCCGGAACTATCAGCTTTGTATCGTTAATCGAGTCATTACAACGGCCCGGGACGTTACGCTGTTGACGTTTAATTATGTGGCAAAAGGTACGGGATATTAACAGGGGGTGGGACAAGCCTCATGACTAAAGGTTTTATGAAAACAAAGTAGCAGCACAATATATACAGTGGCGTGGTCATGAAATCAATGTGATAACACAAAGGAAATTTTATGCGCGTGATACTGCGTTGTTCTGATGTCTAAAGAATCTGAAATAGATACTAAATATTAACTTACTGAATTAGTACATCTGCGAATGAAATGGATCAGTCGTGATATGAATTTGAATGTCCCAACCCAAAGCTGCTCACCAATTGAACGATGTGATCGGATGTACGAATTTTCTTTGAGGTAGAGTATTCGTAGTGCCCAACGTAGATGTATCGTAATTCGTAACTAATAGCACAGAATACATAATAGTACCTTACGGTACAGAAGTCTCACTCCCGAGTTTAGGTATGATAAACGCAAGCGTCCGGTCACCGGACTAGTCTCAATTGGCTGGCACTCGCTCGACTTGTCGCATACGCAGTGCACACATCCGCGAAAACAAAAGTACTCGTAATAGTACCCGGCCCCGCGCCGCCGCGCCGCTCGCTTGACAGCCCTGGCAGATTGAAGCGAGACGACACACAGTTATTGTACTATAAACGCTAAGCGCTATGCAAAAGGTTGAAATTAGGTTGTTTTCCAGAATAGTAGGTAAATATCTCGGCAATTCCGCGCCATTTGTATGGAAGCGAGACAGGCCTGCTAATACATAAATATAGTATAATTCTCGTGTTTTGTGCGCGAACTCCTTCAAAAAAGGACTTAACAGATTTGAATGAAATTTTGTATGCACATTCGTTAGGCCTGAGGATATATTTTTATCTACTTTTTATATTATATGACAAAACAATGTTTACCGGGTCAGCTAGCAATATTATAATTTATACTGTGACGGAGGTTTGTCTGCGTAAATCGGATACGAATTTTCGAGGGAAAATGCGAAGCAAATTGTAAGTCTACTTGTGTGTGAGTATATAGGTAAATAATGTAAACAAATATTTGCCTAAACCAATGTTGTATTTAGAAGGTTTGTTTTCGTTGGATAGGTTCCGAAACGATCGATGGCGTCTCGATGTCTCGACTTGAATTCACATTAATGGTATTAACTATTACTAGTGTCATAAAAAACAACCTCAGTATAATATGATAGAGATAGTTTCTTAGTCGCGTAGTTATATTACTAACTAGATGACGCCCGCAACTCCGTTGCGCCAAAATTCGTTGATCGCACGGGAACCGTACGTTTTTCCTGGATAAATATTAGCACATGTCCTTTCCCGGGATTATTCAAAATCCCCATACCAAATTTCAGCAAAATCTGTTCAGCGGTTTGGGCGAAAAGAGGTAACAGACACGAGCACACACGAGCATTACTATGCAATCGTAAGACAAATTAATGTAATGCAATTTTACAGCCATTAGGAATATAAATATTATTCTATTTGGGCAGAAAATTCTTATCACACCACCAAACGAAAAATACAAAATTTTAATATCCGCAAACCGAACATTATATTTCGAACGACGGGAGTCCTATTATATAAAATTTGATATAGCATAAACCTGTCCACGACGAGTTAATATCACGACTTTAATATTACTTCAGAAAATTATCCTGTTGTAAAACTAATAATTATAATTATACTACGAGTAATAACAATACCATAATATTACTACGAGTAATAATTATTACTCGTAGTACTGACAATTTTATCATTTATCCATACTTAACACCACTTTATACACAAAAAAAAAGTATTTTAACGTGGTGTAAATCAGTGTTTCCCAATCTATTTGTCACCTCTGGATCATACAAAATCCGGTTCTTTTTATTAAGGGGGTCCACGTGTATTTGAGTACCTATTTTCTAGGGGTCAGTGGCTCAAAAAGGTTGGGAAACACTGGTGTTAATTGTAATAAAAGTGTGCTACTTCACGTTTTGGATTTGGTCGCGTCATAATCGGGGTTTCACACTAAAACCGTCCATTGACCCCGCCGAATACCTTATCTTATCATGATGTATTGTCTTTGTTATACTCATAGGTTAACAACATCTAGCTCGAGATAATCTAGATTTGTGAAATCGAATAAGCGTCTTTTTTAAATCTGAGGGAAGTCCTTATGCAATATTAGGTACAGAGTTGCAAATAATGCATTACTTTAGTTAATGCATCATGACGTTTCATTACTCATTACTTCTAGTAATAAGTAATGAGAAATTTCCATTACTCATTACTTTTAGTAATGAGTAATGTGAAATTTCCACTAATGAGAAATTATAAAATAATGAGAAATTTACACTATTCATTACTTTTAGTATTGAGTAATGGTGTCACTTCCCATCACTAATTACTTTTTTTTAATTAAAGAGAGAAAAGTATCATCTTTACATTACTCATTTTTTAATTTAATGTGTATTTTAAAAATATCACTCACTCTCGTGAAACTTGTCCCTCCCCCCCCCCCCCCCCCCCCCCTGGAAGAAAACCCCTCGGCTCATAACTCGGCCATCTTTAGTCCTGGACCCCCCGAGTGAGGCTCATTTAGATCAGAATGATGAGATCTACAACTTGGCCCCAACAGAATTCCCGAATTCCCAATTCACGACCAGGGAAGAAGGAATTTTCCGAAAATTTCTTCTCAATTTTGAGGCCAGGATCGTATAGAGGGGAAAAATCTAGGAAGAACAAGCCGAAGAACCCCATAGCCAGGACAAGCAGTTGCGAAGTTATGCTTAGCACAAACCTACGCGTCAGTGACAGAGCGTCGAGTTGTTGTCAAAACACATTTGACAACTTGACGCAACTCGACGCTCTGTCACTAACGCGTAGGTTTGTGCTAAGCATTATAAGCACTCAAACTTTGACATTGACAGCTCGGCAACTGTCAAACGTCGAACAAAAGCGGCCATAAATCCACTCCCAATAGGCCTAGAGGAACGTCGTTTCTTCTAACATCAAAGGCAAAACCTCGGCTACCCCCTCCCCGAATTTGAACTAAATCGGAGACATCAAATTTTTTCTCAATTCTGAGGCCAGGATCGAATAGAGGAGAAAAATCCAGGAAGAACAAGCCCAAGAACCCCATATCCAGGACAAATAGTTGCCGAGTTACAAGCATTCAAACTTTGACATTGACAGCTCGGCAACTGTCAAACGTCTTACAAAAGTAGCCATAACTCCGCTCCCAATAGGCCTAGAGGAACGGGGTTTTTTCCAACATCAAAGGCAATACCTCGGCTACCCCCTCCCCGAATCTGAACTAAATCGGAGACATCAAAACTTCAAGGACGAATTTGGGGGGGAGACCCGGATATCTGAAAAGTACTCGAAAAATTCAGAAGAACGAGCCCAAACTCGGCCCAATTATCCCAAAGGACGAGGAGACAGCGAAGGGTCTAATTTTCAGACATAAATATGGCCGCCATCTGGAAAAAATTAAAATGTCTTCCACTGTACTTACAATACTTTTAATAGTAATGTAATGGACAAATTTTACATTACTCATTCTTTGCATTTAATGGACAATGAAGGTCCGATAATGGCTCATTATTTTGTAAAATGGCAATGTAAGATACTCCACTACTATTTTTTTTTTGTAATGAGTAATGTGAATATTCACATTACTCATTACTTTTTTTAATGTGTAATGGAGGACCACACATTACTCATTACTTTTTTAAATGTGTAATGGAGGACCACACATTACACATTAATCGTTTACTGAGTAATGGATATCAATTAAATTTCCATTAAAAAAAGTAATGTATAGTGCATTATTTTTTACAGTAACATTTTTGCAACGCTTATAAGGGACTTTAATATTACTTTAGAATTTCGTATAAAGAAACATGATTTGTATGTAAGCAATAAGATATTTTTAATTTGTGTGATATCTGAAAGAAATCTTAAGAAATACTGGTTTGAGACTCGTAGCAGCTTGGTTAGATTACAACTACAGACTAAAGACTCATACTTATAAATTAAGTATCTAATAAAAGTGATTACGATGATGATGCAAGCAATAGAACAGCGGGGCTAAATTAATGGTCGCTTTGGAGAATCATAATATGATTCATAATATGATTCTCCAAAGCGACCATTTTAGCCCCGCTGAGGAGGCTACGGACAGTTCGTAGCGGTGCTACGCGAACAGGACGCGTCGTAGCACTCTCTACAACGACCCGGCTCTACGTCGTAGCAAACGCTCCCAAACCTATTTCGATCACGGTGATCGGTTTCATACTAAGCTAGCTATAAATATATTTTGTGACCTGACGGCCTAAGATTCATACATGTTTTCTCGATGTTTGATGGTTTTTCTCTTCATCTCTATTGACCTTAACATGACATACATTTTTTCTCGTGTAGATCTGTCGTCAAAATCTATAGACATAATGTTTATAACACACGAGAGTGAGATATCTCGTTGTACGCGCATGCTAGGCCTACAAGAGTGCTCGCAATACTATAGCATACTCTCTATTATAATAATAATACTCTACGACCGGTTTACAGTATTCCAATCCAACGATTTTTTTTAATTTAATCCTTCGATCGCGGATTCTTGGAAATGCTATTTAGTGGAGTTCCCAGAGCGTAAAAATCGTGCAAACCTCCGATTTTTGCAATAGTGGATGAAAACTGTTAACATAAACAATAAAGTTTACCCATTGAAAAGTTGTGCTTTTGATTTTCAAATTATTCTCTTCCACTTCAAGTAAACTCATAAACTGTAAAATTTTGAAGAAAACTTGCATATTTCTTTCGTTTAAATGTATAGCAAAATAATAAAATATATATTTTTTTTTATTTGTATCGTTGCTTATATTCAAAAGAAAGATAATAAGTTGAAAAAATATATAATTTAGATTTAAAATTAATATTTTTGTATGTAGATGAGCATACCTCCAAATGTGCTTGTTGTGTGCCTCGCCAGGTAAATGGCGTTCCTATTTTTCTTTGGTTTTAAATAGGAAGTTTAAAATTATTTTTTAGGCTTAACAAAGCCTTCTTTTTCTTAATGTGTATAACTTTTTAGCTCTTACTTTATTACATTTTCTGAAAATGTAGCACAAACTTTTCACGGATATTTCGAAGAAAATCTGTATTTTATTTCTTTTGGTTAGGTTTTTACAGAATAAAATTGATTTTTTATGTATTTTTTTTTCATTAATTATATTTGCGAAAACATACTTAAATGAAAAAAATACAAATTAGGTTAAGAACTGATATTTTTTGTATTCAGGTAAGCATTTTCCAAACATAGGTCGCAGCATGCGTCTTTAGTATGTACGTGAGATTTGTATAGTCCGCGCGGAACTAGTTGGCCGCTCTGCCCATACACTCACATACCGGCAGAGCGGCCAACTGGTTCCGCGCGGACTATAGCACCCAATTTTTTTTCTGGCTTTAAGTAGGAAGTTTTAATATATTTCAAAGACTAGAAAAAGTCTTTCATTTGTCGATGCATTTAATGTTTTAGCTCTCACTTAAATAAATTCTCAACAAATATAGAAAAATATTTTCGGTCAATTTTACACATTTTTGGAGATATTTAAACGTTTTTAAGTACTTAAAAGTTATCATTTCTCTAAAAATTAAATACGCACAGCAAGTAAGTTTAACACACTTTTCGTTACAACCCTTAAATCCACCCAAACCCTTTTATCTTGGTCACGACGAGCGTTAATCTCTAAAAACTTTGCAAAAACCTTATAGTTGTATTTAGCTTAGCAAAGCAAACTTTCTTTTTTAAAAATTGTGTATTTGGTTAATTTTCAACATAAACAATCGGATAAGAGTCATTAAATAACAGGAACATGAAATGTTTTTTTCTGGACCGGTTTTATGTGGTGAAATATTAATTTTTAATTAAGTAACTAAAAAATTAAAAGCACAAAAAAATTTTTGGTAAACTTTGCAAGTTATAGTGTAAAAAAGAAAATGACACCTCAAAAACAAAAATCCATTCACTATTACAATTTTCGGAGGTTAAAACCTCTGGCGACTGCACTAATTGTATTCTATTGTTGTCGCGATCACCGGTGCTCTTATGGGGCTTGAAGGATTAAGTATGCAATTTTGAAAAAAAAATCGCTGGATTGGATTAGTTTAGTACCAGTGCATTCTAATGCCCGTTTTGTCATTGGATTGGAATAATATTATAAACTGGCCGTGTGACTACTAAAAGGAAAAATCATGCGCTTATTTTTCAGATCAGCATTTTACTTGTCCAACGCGGAACTGAAACTGCGACTTATGAAACAATAGCCAAACTCTAAAACACTAAGTTCAACGGTTTATCCACGAAAATGTAATAGACAGATAATATTATAAAATTAATTATATTACAGCTGATATAATTAACATATAAATATAATATGTTAATTATAATAAATAGCAATAATAATAAATATTCTTTATTTTGCACACACTAAAAAGTAAAATTACAACAATTGTAAACTTATAACTAGTGTACCACAAGGCGACTTTGTTACTAATTAGTAATTTCTTCCAGGCAACCACAGGCAAAGGACATTTACTATTTAGTTACTATGTTGCTCTTGACGGACATATATAAACATATGTTTACGTAACAGTCTGGTGCATGTTTATAAACCTCGTTATGAGAGGTCAGGGCGATACGTATCAAGGATGTTTTACTTCAACTACTGTATTGCATTTTTTTACATTTGGGCAACCGTGCGGACGTTTAAAATCTTAAATCTTAAAATTTAAAAAGCCATAGCCTTAGGTCCCCAATCGGATGCAAACGCGTCATTAAAGCGTGATTTCGAATAACTCTAAGTAGCAAAACAATACGTTATCCCACCAAAACATGAAATGTAAAAGGAGCCAAGCAAAATATTGCATAGCTGTAATACTTCTGTCGTAAAAAGTTTTCAGATCACATTCAAGCCAAGCCTTCAACTTATTTTGTAATTTAAATCAACATTTAGTAAATGTATCAATAGATTTCTTTATTTTATAATTATTATAGTGGCTTGGCAATGAGCATTAGAGAAATAATATAATATATTGGGTACCATCGGCCACATGCGTCGTTACATACTAAAACACTTTATGCTTGCCGTCTGTGTAAGTATGAACTTCTTCAAGTATGCAGTTTTATATTAAATTTGTTTCTATTGTGCTCATTGCCAAGCCACTATAATAATTATAAAATAAAGAAATCTATTGATACATTTACTAAATGTTGCTTTAAATTACAAAATAAGTTGAAGGCTTGGCTTGAATGTGATCTGAAAACTTTTTACGACAGAAGTATTACAGCTATGCAATATTTTGCTTGGCTCCTTTTACATTTCATGTTTTGGTGGGATTTCATTTCTTTTTTTAAGGTTTTTGTTTCTTTTCTTTTCAGGTCACGTTATAACTTTTCTGTACTTAGCTTGGTTCTCATTCTCTATCTTCTTTATATTATTTTTTGAGGCTTCGTTAGTTCTGAGTCGATTATTATTATTCATAATATATTTTGATATTATAAGTTTAAACACTTAAGGATTTTGTCGCGGAGCACTTTTATTAATCCCGACGTTTCGGCTGCTTTACAGCGGCCGTGATCACTGGTGGTCTTCGGATAGTTCTTATCTTCGGATACTTCAAGAAATTGGACACCTGTCACCTCAGTCCACCCGTGACCACGGCCGCTGTAAAGCAACCGAAACGTCGGGATTAATAAAAGTGCTCCGCGACAAAATCCGTAAGTGTTTAAACTTGTAATATCATGAGTGATACTCGCGAAAACATAAGAAATCATTATTCATATATTTTAATTGACTTTTAAGCTTTAATACTTGAAGGTGGTCATTTTTAGTATAGCGTTGAATACATAGCAGCACTGATGTAAGCATCAACGTTCCTTGCAGGAAAAGAGCACACCTTATTTCATGTGATGACTTAAAACTCCCATATTACGAGTATATATCGAGCGAGTAAGGAGTGTATATCGCAGTACTGATTGCATTTATATTTTAATAGAATTTAATTATTGTTTCATTGTTAACGTTGTTAATACTATTTTTTATTCAATAAATACCATTTCATTATAACAAATATGCAGTCGAAACTCATACTGTTCTTGCAAAGTTACAAACATAAAAATGTTTTCTTTTATTTAATAAACTACTATATATTATTATTATGTATATTATTTTTCAGTTTTTCGGTTTCCCTGCCCAAAGGATGAAAACGGGACCCTATTATCAATAAATAATAAGTCTTCGCTGTCTGTCCGTCGTCCATTCTTATGTGACCAGGCTGGATCTCGAGAACCGCCATAGCTAGGTAGTTGCAATTTTCACAAATTATGTATTTCTGGTATCGTTATAAAAGCTAATAGTCCAATTCAAATAAAAAAATATATTAATAGGGGGCCTCATACAACAAACACGATTTTTTCCCCTATTTTGCTCTATATCCATAATGGTAACAGTAAGGTTTTTGAAAATTTCAGAAAATACTTAGCTGTATATTAACTTTAATAATTAATAATAAAAATTAAATACACTTATTATTTAAGGGGGGCTCCCATACAAATTTACGGTACGGAACCCTATGTACGCCAGTCCGACTCGCACTTGGCCGGTTTCATAATTTTTCCTTTCATTGTAAATAAATACCTATCCGGGAACCAAATTTCAAGGTTCTAAGTCTGCTAGAAGTACCTTAGAATTTTGGTGATCTATAAGTCAGTGAGTGACAAAATGTAGTAACTTTGACCATCCGTAACTATTAAACTATTTATCAAAATTTCATATAATTTGGAGGTTAAGCTAGTCTTAATACTTGCTCCTAGTGACCGAAATTCTGAATCCCTAGCTTTGTTAACATTGAAGATAAAGGGGGTATGAAATAGCTGCGAACCGCTTCGAGAAAAGTATGGTACGGCCGTGCCTTTGCAGCTTTCCTAAAAAGCTTGGCTGGGGCACTACCGTGCCCCCAGATAACGTGTGTGTTGTTGGTGAATTTGATTTTAAAGACATTTCTTAGTTACTATTGATACTTGAAACTTGTACTTCACTAAAAAATGAAAATATGTCTGAATTGTTGAATCCATACTTCCATACTAATATTATAAATGCGAAAGTGTGTCTTTCTGTCTGTCTGTCTGTCCGTCTGTCTGTCTGTCTGTCTGTCTGTTACCTCTTCACGCTCGAACCGCTGAACCGATTTTGCTGAAATTTGGCATGGAGATTCTTTGAGTCCCGAGAAAGGACATAGTTCCCGCGCGATAAACGAATTTTGGCGCAACGAAGTTGCGGGCATCATCTAGTTTATTATAAGTAAACGAGGAAAATAACATGGCAAGTACAAAGTGTACTTAAATTATAGCTATATTTTTGTAGCAATATAGTGTAAATTAAGTAATAATTTCAAGGAACAAATTTCACTGAAAAGAATTAGTGGAGTTCCCAGAGCGTAAAGATCGTGCAAACCTCCGATTTTTGCAATAGTGGATGAAAATTGAAAAGAAAAAAAGGAATGTGTAGCTGATAACATAAATAATAAAGTTTACCTATTGAAAAGTTGTGCTTTTGATTTTTAAATTATTCTCTTCCACTTCAAGTAAACTCATAAACTGTAAAATTTTGAAGAAAATTTGCATATTTCTTTCTTTTAAATATATTGCAAAATAATAAAATATTTCATAATTTTTTTGATTTGTATCGTTGCTTATATTCCAAAGAAAGAAAATAAGTTGGAAAAAAATATATAATTTATATTTAAAATTAATATTTTTGTATGTAGATGAGCATACCTCCAAATGTGCTTGTTGTGTGCCTCGCCAGGTAAATGGCGTTCCAATTTTTCTTTGGTTTTAAATAGGAAGTTTAAAATTATTTTTTAGGCTTAACAAAGCCTTCTATTTCTTAACCCATCAGTCGTGGCAAAACGAGACACAATAGCTTTTTCATTGTTATCGCGGCCGGATGTGGCCGCTTGGGGCTTCATGAATTAATGTGTATAACTTTTTAGCTCTTACTTTATTCAATTTTCTGAAAATGTAGCACAAACGTTTTCACGGATATTTCGAAGAAAATCTGTATTTTATTTCTTTTGGTTAGGTTTTTACAGAATAAAATTGATTTTTTATTTAGTTTTGTTCATTAATTATATTTGCTAAAAATACTTAAAGGAAAAAAATACAAATTAGGTTAAGAACTGATATTTTTTGCATTCAGGTAAGCATTTTCCAAACATAGGTCGCAGCATGCGTCTTTAGTATGTACGTGAGATTTGTAGCAACCAATTTTTTTTCTGGCTTTAAGTAGGAAGCTTAAATATATTTCAAAGACTAGAAAATTCTTTCATTTGTCGATGCATTTAATGTTTTAGCTCTCACTTAAATAAATTCTCAACAAATATAGAAAAATATTTAGGTCTATTTTACACATTTTTGGAAATATTTTAACGTTTTTAAGTACTTAAAAGTTATCATTTCTCTAAAAATTAAATACGCACAACAAGTAAGTTTAACACACTTTTCGTTACAACCCTTAAATCCACCCAAATCTTGGTCACGACGAGCGTTAATCTCTAAAAACTTTGCAAAAACCTTATAGTTGTATTTAGCTTAGCAAAGCAAACTTTCTTTTTTAAAAATTGTGTATTTGGTTAATTTTCAACATAAACAATCGGATAAGAGTCATTAAATAACAGGAACAAGAATTTTTTTTTCTGGACCGGTTTTTTATGGTGAAATATTAATTTTTAATTAAGTAACTAAAAAATTAAAAGCACAAAAAAATTTTTGGTAAACTTTGCAAGTTATAGTGTAAAAAAGAAAATGACACCTCAAAAACAAAAATCCATTCACTATCACAATTTTCGGAGGTTAAAACCTCTGGCGACTGCAGTAAATAGGCGAGAGGTCTGATATGGTATGGTGACAATCTACAAATTGATACTAGGTGAAATTGCATGCCCTCATTGTCGCGGCCATTGTTTATGTTTCGTACTCGTATAACTTATGTGATATACAGAGAATATGCTTAGCTTGGAGATAGCTTGTATAACGTTTATGTAAAACACGTAAATGGTAAATGAGGGAAAGTCATGCTTCGTCACGGATGTGACGGCTCGATGGAGGACCTACGTAATTTTGTCGGGTTATCTAAATTCTTTACAATTCCCCAATTATAATAACGTAGGTCAGCCATCTGCCTATAGATCGACATCCCAGAAAGTACTTGAACAGAAAGGTAAAATCACATCCACAGTAATCGCTGTCATTAGCATGGTTTAGTTTGTAGGTCGACAATTTCCACTCGTTCATTTCAGCTACTCGCATTACTCAATTCAAGTCTACTGGCTGCTATTTACTTGTACCTACTTATACTACAGACTATAGAATAAAGAGCACACAGGTCATTGAGATGTAACAGGTACATTTAGTACGCAACACCTAAATAATGTTTAAGTTTCATACCTAATCGGTGGTAGTGACAGATTTGAAAAAGTTTTTTTTCTTACCAATTTGGAAATATAACTTTTTTATTCTTTTTTCCTATTCCTTTTCCATAGCACAGACTTTGCCTAGTTTCAGGGACGTAATATTTAAAATAACCAAATTTTTATGCCCATTATACTGCGACAAAACAAACATTATTATTTTCATATAATACTTATTCGTTACGAGTACTTATATAGTATTTTATTAAAAAAAATCGTATTATTATGTGATTAGTTATTTTTCTTCACATTTTATAAGTATAGTTATTACTAAGTAATATGATGCAAGTAATCTATACTTATTATAAAACAAAGTCGCTTTTTTTTCCCTCATGTCCCTTTGTTCCCTTTAATCTTTAAAACTACGTAACGGATTTTGATGATTCTTTCAGTGTTAGATAGCCCATTTATCGAGGAAGGTTATAGGCTAGATTTTATCACGCTACGATTAATAGAAGCGAAGAAATAGAGAAAAATGTGAAAAAAACGGGGAAAATTATTTGAAAGGGCTAACTTGAACGCGCTAATCTCAGGAACTACTGGTCCGATTTGAAAAATTCTTTCAGTGTTAGATATCCCATTTATTAAAGAAAGCTATAGGCTATATTTTATCACGCTACGACTAATAGGAGAATGTGGAAAAAACGGGGGAAATTATTTGAAAGGGATTATCTCGCGAACTACTGGAGCAATTTTTATGTTATTTGGCACAGATAAGAAGTAGACCACATGAAGGATCGTGATAGGTTATCGATTTTAATCATTTTTGCAGTGGCTATATATTTTATACCTGTGCGGCGCCGGGGCGGGTCGCTAGTGTAATAATAATTATGAACATGGAAATTTCCACCTTTCTGACATTCAAAGTTAAAAATAAATTACTATGTATTATGGTAGTATTTATTATAGTAAGTATAAACGAACGACCTTAACTGCCTAATTGTAGCTAAAATTATGTACACGCATAAGCCTTTACGTCACGACTGAAAAATGTTTGGTTACATGGTCTAAGTTGTGAGGCAAGTCTAAAATTTCATATTCTTGTGAAAAAATTGTATGGATGACAAGCCTCGTGGTTTTGATCCTCTTTTTCATGTGAGTATTAATTAAAAGTCTTACTAGCAATCACGTAGTCACTATTTAGTAATATATTGTGCTAGTTAGCAAGCTTGTAAGAACTCAATTAGATGTGAAATATTTACTAAGCTCCTTCTTCAAATTTCGATAATAATCCTGACTTAATATTTTATTGAAAAAATTGTATGACTGTTATAGTTTTCATTAAATTTCGTATGGAGATACTTCAAGAGTCTCGGGAAAGGACAAAAGGTACAGCTATCCCGGAAAATGTACAGTTCCCGCGCGATAAACTAGTTTCCTCGCAACGCAATCTAGTAGTGGATAAATATGCGGGGTGAAATGGTCGCTTTGGAGAATCATATTATGGATCATAATATTATGATTCAGTTTTTAAAAATCACATAATGGTCACTCTGCTTGCAATTCCTGTGAATTAATTCGTACTAATTTGACATTCGTCAGTTTCAATGTTTTGACGATGATTCAGTTTCTGAATTATTAATTTTAGAGGAATTGCAAAATGCGACCATTTTAGCCCCCCAGAAACATTAGTAAGTAGATCCAATCATTGCAGTTATTGCACTGTTTGGCGTTTTGTATTCAAATCGATTACTTATGTTTGTCATTGCCGGTATCAGTAGCTATCTAGCACTGATTGTATCAATCACTTAATCAGCACTCAACTGATGAGTACTAACATGAGAAGCATCAACATCAGGTGCCTTACCACTGAAAATGTCGATTTCCATCATGAGTTTGATCAGATGTCGATTTTGATTTGGCTTCGAGATTAATTTAAAAAAAACGAATCTAGAACGATATCGCATTGACCAAACGACTACTTCTGGAACTCCAGTAAACACAAGCTACCGCACGTGCGTTATGTAAATACAGAGTCTAACAAAACTAAGTTATAATTAGTTTAGGGCTTGTAAGTGTCCCTTATATTGGGTTATCTGTGAAAGTAGCAGGGCTTACATTACAGTTAGAGAAACATTTTTTTTTTTTGTGATTTGTATGGGCAAGTGCCCGAGCGTTAGGAGTTTTCCCGTAAAATAAAAAAAGACGGGTTGCACTCCGGGAGTGCCGGCAGAAGTGAAAACTTGATTATTAACGTTGTGCATTATTTTTTTAACCCATTTTTTATGAAAATCGATTTAAAAATAATAATAAAAAAACGATCGTTTTAATTAATTAATCGAAACCCTTACAATCGATTAAAAAATATCGACAATCGAAAAAAAAAAGCTGCTGTCAGACACTTCTCGCGACAGTTGTCTTGCAGGTGGAAACGCGGCCTTAATCAGCGCGTCTGCTAAAGAACTCATTTCCCCGACTGTACATTTCTGCTAAACAACTCATTTCCCCGACTGTACATTTCTGCTTAGCACAATTTTCCCCGACTGTACATTTCTGCTAAACAACTCATTTCCCCGACTGTACATTTCTGCTTAGCACAATTTTCCCCGACTGTACATTTCTGCTAAACAACTCATTTCCCCGACTGTAGATTTCTGCTAAGCAACTCATTTCCCCGACTGTACATTTCTGCTTAGCACAATTTTCCCCGACTGTACATTTCTGCTAAACAACTCATTTCCCCGACTGTACATTTCTGCTAAACAACTCATTTCCCCCACTGTACATTTCTGCTTAGCACAATTTTCCCCGACTGTACATTTCTGCTAAACAACTCATTTCCCCGACTGTACATTTCTGCTTAGCACAATTTTTCCCGACTGTACATTTCTGCTAAACAACTCATTTCCCCGACTGTACATTTCTGCTTAGCACAATTTTCCCCGACTGTACATTTCTGCTAAACAACTCATTTCCCCGACTGTACATTTCTGCTTAGCACAATTTTCCCCGACTGTACATTTCTGCTAAACAACTCATTTCCCCGACTGTACATTTCGTTCGAGTTCGAGTTCGACACAAAACACTACTCTCCAACCGTCTTACGCGTTTTCTATGGTTTTTCGAACAACACGAAAATCTGATGCGAGTTTCACAGTTTTTACCCATCCCACAAAAGTACTCAACGCCGCTAAAGAAGTTTTCACTTCAATAAATAAATGTAAAAGATAGTTTTCCCAAACAAAAGTTTAAAAAATAATCACTCTTTCAGCGCTGCTACTTTCACAGTAAACTCAGTACCGGGAGCTCATAAATACCCTTAAAATATTATCACTTAGTTTTGATACACCTTGTGTATATCGATTAACGAGCACCGAATCCTTCTCAGATCGATTGTATCAGGAGTAAAGGGACTCAATCCACTGATTAAGGGTATTCAGTTCAGGAATAATAGTAGACGTAGCTGCCACTTTGTATGGGGATTAGGGCTGAGTAAACTCTATAGAGGTGTATAAATTTCGTACCGCTTGGTTGCACCGCCATGGTATCCTGGTGAAATCTATACATAAACTAGCTGTTGCCCGCGACTTCGTCCGCGTTAACATAGTATATAACAAAGATGGATAGTTTTCCCCTTTTTGTGGTTCCTTATACAAAGGGTAAAAGCGGGACCCTATTAACCTAAGCAAACGTCAAACGCAAACGTCAATAAACTTTCATGTTTCTAACTCAAGAAATGACGGACTTTCATTGAAACTTTCTACCCCAATTTCACTCCCTTGGGGGTAGAATTACCAGAAACGCTTAAATACGTATCCATTTATTTTTAATCAGTAGCACAAAAATATATTTTCATGTTTCTAACTCAAGAAATGACGGACTTTCATTCAAACTTTCAACCCCAATTTCACCCCCTTGGGGTAGAATTTCCAAAAACGCTTAAATACCCATCTATTCATTTTTAATCAGCAGTCCAAAAATAAACTTTCGTGTTTCTAACTTAAGAAATGACGGACTTTTATTTAAACTTTCAACCCCTGTTTCACCCCCTTGGGGGTAGAATTTCCAAAAACGCTTAAACACGTGTCCAATCATTTTTAATCAGTAACCCAAAAATAAAGTTTCATGTTTCTAACTCAAGAAATGACGGACTTTCATTCAAACTTTCAACCCCTATTTCACCCCCTTCGGGGTAAAATTTTCAGAAGTCCTTCCTTAGCGGGTGTCTACTTAATAAAACAACCCTACTCACCAAATTTCGTGGCTGTAACTTTAACAGTTTTTGCTCAGCGATGATGAATCAATCAGTCAGTCAGTCAGTCAGTCAGTCAGTCAGTCAGTCAGTCAGTCAGTCAGTCAGTCAGTCAGTCAGTCAGTCAGTCAGTCAGTCAGTCAGTCAGTCAGGACATGTAATTTTATAAGTATAGATTATTATAAAACAAAGTCGCTTTTTTTCCCTCATGTCCCATTGTTCCCTCTAATCTACGCAACGGATTTTGATGATTCTTTCAGTGTTAGATAGCCCATTTATCGAGGAAGGCTATAAGGCTATATTTTATCACCTTAAGACTAATAGGAGCGAAGAAATAGAGGAAAGTGTGGAAAAAACGGGAAAAATTATTTGAAAGGGCTAACTTGAACGCGCTAATCTCAGGAACTAATGGTCCGATTCGAATAATTCTTTCAGTGTTAGATAACCCATTTATTGAGGAAGGCTATATAGGCTATCAACGATCACTCGCCTTTTTTGGCCACATAGCCCGCCGGGAGCCTAATAATCTTGAGAGTCTCATACTAGCTGGGCAATTAGAGGGGAAAAGAGGCAGAGGCAGAGTGACTACACGATGGACAGACGCGATTGTCAAGGGTGCTGACTGCACGTTTCAGGAGGCATTTCATCAGGCCAAAATCAGAGACAAGTGGAGAGCCCTATCCCAGAAAGCAAATTTTGGTGGTCACGTCCCTCAGCCATGAGGATACGACTAGGAAGAGATAGGCTAATTTTATAACGCTAAGACTAATAGGAGAATGTGGAAAAAACGGGGGAAATTATTTGAAAGGGCTTATCTCGCGTACTACTGGAGCAATTTTTATGTTATTTGGCACAGATAAGAAGAAGACCACGTGAAGAATCATAGGCTATCGATTTTAATCATTTTTTCAGTGTCGCTATATATTTTATACCCGTGCGACGCCGAGGCAAGTCGCTAATAGCTATAAAATACACATATTTATTTTGTCGGAACCAGCCTTGGAAAGTATTGCATCTTTTCCTTGAAATGTACGTCAGAACTGCGTTAATAGATTTAAGGAAGACAAAATATTAAATTAACAAGGCGCTAAAGAAAAGTCGAATTGAACACTTCAGATACTCCGTTTCAAATGAGCACATATCTATAGGGGCGACTATAACGCTACGAATTAAATATATAACACATAAGCCGCGCAATAAAAAGCCATTATAATATGCAATGCGATTTTGTATTCAAATTTCTAAAATAAGATCAAACAACTATTTACAACAGTATAATTAGTATCTTATTTTCTATTAGCAATCTAATAACATAGTCTAGTACTTAATTAACTAAGGCTCCATCTTAGGTTTAACCTGTACATGGAAAATCCTATTACGATTAAAACAAACATATCTAATTACTATTTATTACGTGGGTAATAAAATAATATATAAAACGTAATAATGCAGCAGAGAGTAATTTATAATATTATATTCTCCGACCAAACAAAGCGAACAACAAGGATTTATAAAAAAAACTGCCAGCAACTTTCTTGCATAAATTAGTTTATAGTCCCAGAACCATAGAACCGTACAGTTTTACGGCATAGAAACAATTATATGACATTTCTCGGTATTCCGGGAAGCTAATCCATAATATCCATAAAAATCGGTTCAGAGTTTGCAAAGTGAATAAAAAGAAATACGGACGTATTATTGCTTTATAGTATTAGTATAGATTCAATTCAATTAATTTATTAATCACCATAATAATATGTACTAGACAAAGATGAAGAAAAAATATGTAAAGTTGATTAATAATTATTAATTATTATTTTTCTCATTGCAAACCAAGAAACTAGATCAAAGTGGACTGATCTTCTTTAGAGTTAGGATTGTACAGAAACATATTACACTTAAACTACCCATGTAGTTAAAGTTTTTAGAGTTAAGTTTACGTGTCTAGAAACTTTTTAGTAATCTGTGGTTTAGCGCCTGATAAATAATTCACCATCCCCAATATCCCAAAAGTTGTGAACAACGTCTTTGGTTGGGGGGTCAAAATTCTCGTCAAAATAATTCGTTCGGCCGACATTGTATAATGTTCAAAACACTGATACATGAACTAGGCTAGATAACGCGCAAATAAGATAAAACTTAACAAGATGTTTAGGTATTCACAGACAAACAAGACTTATCTAAAAAACATAGAACCTACACCTCCAATATTTTGCCACATGTAGGTGGTTACAATAATATATATTACTCGTATAGTTAATGTTCCGCTAGCTACAATTTCTTTTTCACGTAGTCCTGTAATATACGATTACAATATAACAAACACTGCAAAATTGTTTGACTTTGCACGTCTTGTTTTTCACTAGCTGTCTTTGGCTCTGAAAATCAACAGCGGAAATTTTTTGTAAGTGAGGTTTAACCACGGAGCTAATACAAAGTTTGTATTAGCTACGTGGGTTTAACGCTCGAACCAGTCACACGCTTGAATCCCGACGAGGGATTTTTTTTAAAGAATTTTCCGAAAGAGTAACAAATAGCATCTACTGTGTAACATAATATTATTATAGTTAACCATTTAATAAATGAAGACGTGAGTGGATAAACACGATAACTAACATTTTGTAACATACGAACATTAACTCATTTTTTCCATAGAACTATCCATGTAACTTATCTACTTCATCGCCTGGCTAGTATAATATTTGGCTACACATAATATACATTTTTTTATTTCAAATCATTCTAAAGTTATCGTGTACTTTAACTTACGTCTTCAAATATAATGAAATGTACTGTTTTGACCAAGACGAATCTAATATTAACCTCTCAATTTCAAATAAAAGAAGCCCTTTAGTCTTTTAGGTTCTAAGCCGTGCCAAGATACGAACACCTTTTGATAACAATAATCTAATATTACCCCGTCTGGTGCTCCCGTATAATCATTAATCACTCATACATTGTCACAAAGTTGCATTTTCAGTCATATGTTGCTGTTATCACACAGTTTAATACATAGTATCATAATATACATTATTGAGGTAGAGAAGATAGTAGCACATAAACAAGATCACGTTGACCTCAGTAGATATTAATGGACTACCTATATCACGCCGTTTAAGCTATCCCAGGAAAGGACGTAGGTTATTTTATGACAGAAAAATATACGATTCCTGCAGGATAAATTAAGTTGCGGGCTACATGGTTAGATAATATGAATGTCTAACGGCCGTTTCCAATATTTGATCTATCTCTGGTTTTGCCCAACTAGAGATAGGAATAGTTATCAATTTAATTCAATGTTAGCTGCGATCGGTCGTATACTCAAACCAGAGATAGATTTAATATTGGGAACGGCCGTAAGTCTACTTTCAATTTAACAATATTATAGTATGTTTGATAAATCAATTTAACATTACAACAATACTCGCGAATCAATAACACTTCTGAGTTCTGACAACACTTTTCTCATATTTTCACTCAATTTGTACAACACTGATTTTCATTTAAAACTATCACTTTAATAATTTTATATGTTAAAACACTGGCAGAGAGATATATCTGTAAAGTAACACACTCATAACAACACTACAATAATTATTATTATTATAATTAATCTACAGAGACCCGAACAAAAGCCTTATTTACAAAAAGGCTGTCTTGTAGATCACCAAAATACCCGACTTTCCAAAAGGGAAGGTTCTTTATTCGGTTGCCTACATTTTTATTCAAGTTACAATAATTTAAAACGCGTAGCTTTTGTTCCGACCTATACTTTTAAGTAAAAACTGTTTTAGTTCATAAATTCGCTACAGGATCAGCACACCTATTAAAGAAACTTTAAAAGCTTTAAAGGCCAGCAACTCTCCTAATGTTTTTTTGAAGTGAAAACTTCTTTAGCGGCGTTGAGCACTTTTGTGGGATGGGTAAAAACTGTGAAACTCGCGTCAGATTCTCGTGCTGATCGAAAAACCGTAAGACGGTTGGAGAGTAGTGTTGTAACATCGAAATCGATTAATCGAACAATCGATTGTTTTTTTTTCGATTGTCGATATTTTTTAATCGATTGTAAGGGTTTCGATTAATTAAAAAAAACGATTTTTTTAAAATCGATTTTCATAAAAAATGGTTTAAAAATTTAATCGATTGCAAGGGTTTCGATTACTTAAAAAAATCGATTTTTTTTTAAATCGAATTTCATAAAAAATGGGTTAAAAAAATGCACAACGTTAATAATCGAGTTTTCACTTCTGCCAGCACTCCCGGAGTGCAACCCGTCTTTTATTTTTTATATATTTTTATTATTTACAATAATAATTAATTATTGGTGCCGGCTATGGGCTTTTCCTTCCTTTTAACGTTGCGAATTTCCATGGGCGACCGTTTGCTCCCTTTATTTAAAAAAAGCTCACTCGACTCTAACAACATTCCCTCTTCAAGCCTACCTGGCTGAGCTGATGGTACTGCGCGACCAACTTGATCCCGCTGAGCTCGAGCGAGCGCGGGTCCAGGGATCTACTCCGGGGCTTCTCCGAATAGAACACATCCTCGTCCCGCTTCCCCTTCTTCCATCGAAAGTAGTTGGCCATCTCGCGGCACCATCGCTACTGCGCGCGCGCCGATAACGCTGTCACGCGGCCGACTGTTATGCAATGATAGCGCGCCTCTTGACGCCGCGCTAATCTCCGTCATTGTTTTGACAGATCGCTTTTGACAGTTCTGTGGTCTGGTGTTTTACTTCTAAAGTGACTTTCCGATCTTTGCCGCGGCTATCCGCGACCGCCAAAAATTCAAGTAAAATGCCACTTTATGAAATAGGCTATAGGTTTCATTTCCTACCGACATCTGTGTAGCTGCCGCAGCTTGTGGCGCAGAGTAAAATTAAACCTATGGCCTATGTCACAAAGTGGCATTTTATTTAAATCTTTGTCGGACGCGGCGAGCCGCACCAAACATCGGAACGTTACCTTATGGCCTACTAAGTTTATATTAACCCTGGGTTGTTAAACTAATATGTATTCTGTGCCCTGGGTAATATTCTACGTGCATAATAAGCATGTCTGAGTAGTCATTATATTCTACGTAGTTATGTAATAAAATCATCAGTCACGAAAACTTCGAGCCAAACAACTTTTGGGAGTACAGATTGTAACAAAACAAAGTGTTATTACTTTAGGGCGTGTAACATGTATGTGTTCCTTATATTATTGTAGAGTTCACTTTGAAAGTAGCGCTGAAAGAGTAACTCTTTTTTACTTTTGTATGAAAAAAATTCATGAAGCTGGGCACTTTACCATACAAGTCACGATTATGTACTTTGTGTCGGCAAATTCATTATTCATGGTCCATTCATTGACGTTAGGGCATTTCGAATACAAACATAGAAGTCGAAAGTTTAAGTAGAAGTGCCTTGATAAACTAATCCATAAAGCATGTTACATGTAGCGGCAATCTGACGTTCAGCGGGGCTAAAATGCGGGTAAAATGGTAACGTTTTGCAATTCCTGAAGAAAATGAATTGTCAAAACTGTCAAACTGACAAATGTCAAATTAGTACAAATTGTGCAAAATACTAGACATGAATAATTGCAAGCAGTGATTTTAAAAAAATAAATCATAATTATGATTCGTTTTTTTTAAAAATCACTCTGCTTGCAATTCATATTATGTCTAGTAATTTGCACAATTTGTACTAATTTGACATTTGTCAGTTCGACAGTTTTGACAATTCATTTGCTGAATTGATTGAGAGGAATTGCTAAATGTGACAATTTTTCTTTCTTTTTTTATATCTATGGACGCTTCACACCACGTCAGTATGGCAATTGGTAAGTACCTGAAGGACTTGTGTTACCAGACAACGGAAATATATTTAATACTTTTATACTATACATATATTTAAGAATTTTATTACACATATTTAATACACATTACACATCCATGACCCAGGAACTTTGAAAATTTTTTGTTCGGTCGGCGGGATTCGATTTTAGCCCCGCAGATTTTTGCTTTCAGTTAATATCTCTGATTATTTCAACATAATGATCTATAAAATAATAATTCAGTTACCCACAGTATAATTTCATATGTTACAAACAGGAGGTTTATAAATTCCATAAAATTCAAAATAACGTATTTCGTTTTCTTTTGTTTGTAGTGTTTTTTATGACATAATATGCCTTATACTCCGTTAAAATTAATTTTGTTCTAAATTAATCATAGCTCAGTATGCTGCTACAAATATAAATTTCAGTACTTATTAGTGAAATACTGAAATTCAACATATTGTAATAATTGCACATTCTTGGCCGCAGTTTTTAAAATTACTTTAGTACTTACTTAGTTTTAATTAAGATAAGAATAGTTTAAGATTTTGACACAAGCTCCATTTCCTCTATCAAAATATTAATTAAATTAAAGTTAAGTATCATTAAATGGTTCTGAAAGCGAATGTAATAGTAGGTAGTAGACAGTAGATACATAATTTCTTTTGCTAGTCTTGGTTTACTACAGAAACTCAAATATTATTATTTATTATACGTTAACATAAAATGTTTATTGTATACAATATAATATATACTTATAAATACTCGTAATAATTAACCAAGGTGGTGCATTACTAAAATAATCATGGAACTTTCCAGAGATGTAAATTAATTTTAACAACCTTCGCATTTCTGTTTTAGTTATTATACAGATTTCTGTATTTTTTATATTTCTTTTTATTTCGACGTAAAAAAATTTAAGCTCAACCATAATATTAAGAGTGTCACATTGTAATATAATAATAATAATTTATAGTGCGGTTAAAGAATACTTTTTATTCTAGAAAAATGTACGGTTCCCGCATAAACGAACTTTGGCGCAATAGAGTTGCGGGCGTCATCTAGTCTAGAGTATAATACAAAACTAACTTAACTTAATCTGTGACATTTTGTAACCAAAGTTTGGTCGCTTAGCATGTAAAACTTCGTGCATTGACCCATTTCCATATTTTTCTTATTAGCGTACACGCAAAGATTTTACATTTATAAAATACATACTTAGATATAATACAAGTCTAAGGACCTATTTTACCACTTCCTGATAAGTGCCGAATAGGCTTAACTTGACAGAGTCAAAAAAGATGTGGATAGCCTATCCGGTACTTTAACAGGAAGTGGTAACAAGCCCTAATTTGTTTGTTTGAAACACAGTTAAAAATTTTAGGACGCTTAAATTTTTTTAGGTTACATAATATATTTATTATACGTACCTAATAATTTTTGATTATCATATTCACTTAATAATAATTATTATTAAGTGAATTACATTATACATTCGTGTATAATAATAGCGGCTATTACATTGAAATTAATTCAATTAGCCTAAATTTAAGTCATGAATATTCAACCTAAAATTGTAAATAAAAAAAAATAAAACTCCAGTTAAACTTGATTTTTTACAATAAAAGTTAAATAAGTTACAATTTACAACAAAATATACTAACTATTGTAATGTTATTTGTTCAAGAACAATAGTATGCTGTTCTATTAAGTATTAGGTCTCTATTGTTTTAATCCCAAAATGTAATTTGTACTTATTAATGTACTCTGGTTAACAAGTGCCATTTTCGTCAAAACCTGATCTCATTCACCGAAAATTATGATTTTGGTCTCATTCGATTCGGAATACCATCTAGAACATTTTATCAAAATTCCAAGAGGGGCTAAAAAAAATGCAAAAGTTATAAACAATTAAGTAAACATAAAAATAAGGGTTTGGTTTTTTTTTAATATTTCGAAAACTATTTGAGATAATCAAAATTTGAAAATGGATCATTAAAGAGCAGGAAATTTCCTAAAAAAATCCTACATCCTGGAACCTTACCAATAATCCTTATAGCTGTAATTGAGCGGCGAAAGTAGCGATAAAACCGCGTGGTTCGGGTTTCGCCTGATTTGCCGCAATCTGCTACGTGAACTAAAAAAATATTTTAAGTGATTAAATATTGATATTAAGGAATGAAAAAAATTGGGTACTAAGTAGACATATCAATAAACAATAATCCGTTAACAAAAATCAATTATCACAATTTGTTTAATTAATATGCTTTTCTTAATTTGTTAATAGACACAATTTTAATGTTAACATAAAACGCTGATTATTTCAAAACAAGAAATCCAGATTTTTTTATTATTCTTTTGAGCTAATCTTAAAAGGCCTTATAAGAGATCCCCGTTGAAAAAATTCAATTGTTTTCATTTTTCACTTTTTTATTAACATTCAAAGTCATTCCAAAATTATTCATGTAAATAAAGCAATTACGGTACTTTTATATCCAATTATTGTTACTATTTTGTTTTGTTATTGTTAGAAGCCAGATAACAATGTATATTTTTTTATTTATAACTAATAAAATTTAAATAATCATTTTTATTGATGAAAAAACCCTAATTGCTATATTTACATAAAAATTTCATGAATACCTTTGATTGTTCATAAAAAATTGAAAAATTAAAATTAGTGATTTTTTCCAACGGGTATCTCTTCTAAGCCCTTTTAAGATTAGCTCAAAAGAATAATAAAAATTTCTAGATTTCTTGTTTTGATATAATCAGCGTTTTTATGTTAACATTAAAATGGTGACTATTAACAAATTAACAAAAGCATAACAATTAAACAAATTGTGATAATTTATTTTTGTTGACGGATTATTGTTGATTGATATGTCTACTTAGTACCCAATTTTTTTTATTTCTTTATATTAATATTTAATCAGTAAAATATATTTTTTAGTTCACGTGGCAGATTGCGGCAATTCACGCGAAACCCGAACTACGCGTTTTTACCGTTACTTTTGCCGCTCAATTATAGTTATATGGATTGTTGATAAGGTTCCAGGATCTAGGATTTTTTTAGGAAATTTCCTGCTCTTTAAGGATCTATTTTCAAATTTTGGTTATCTCAAATAGTTTTCGAAATATAAAAAAAAACTAAACCCTTCTTTTTATGTTTACTTAATTGTTTATAACTTTTGCATTTTTTTTCAGCCCCTGTTGGAATTTTGATAGAATGTTCTAGATGCTATTCCGAATCGAGTGAAACCAAAATCATAATTTTCGGTGCGTTAGATCAGGTTTTGAGGAAAATGGCACTTATTACTCAGACTAATGCTTCTTTTTCACTTTACGTTCTTCATCAGAGAAATAAATATAGGGACTCTTACGTACACAGTAGAAGCTACGTCAACGTTGACGTCAACTGTAATAAAGTATTTCGATTGTACTATTAAAGAAATTGATTTAAGTATAGGCAGATGGTGGACCTAATTTGGTCCCATTATGCCAAGTCCAGCACATTGTGTCCGCCATCTGTCTATGAATCAAATCCTTGAATGATATTACTTCAAGTATATATTGCACATCTCCTTTACATACACACTGCGCTTTGTGCCCAATCCTCAGTTAATGTGCGTATTGTAAGCTTGCACGAGTGAATTCAAATTGACAGCTTACTATGTAGATCTGGGATGGCGAACCGACGGCATTATTGCCACCAGTGGCACACTACATTAGTAAGATATGCTGCGAAATAGACCCGCCACTTTTAGCGTGTGTTAATATGGTCTTAGGGCACCACAACTTTAAATACGCAATGATAATAAAATGTGATTAGAGAGCACGTCTGTGACCTCGCTAAGATTTCTTTAGAAAAATGGCAAAATGGTACGAAAAGGTTTGCAATTCCTGATGTAGATGTTCATCTTTTTATATTTTCTAATCTGCGGTAGGCTAAATACATGTAAAACACATGTACCGTAGAAACTCGACTAAGCGGAATAATAATAATTGTTGTCGTACGGCATTCGGATATTCGAAAATCCGGATAATTTAATGTATGAAAAAACTAAAAAGGCGGGCATAATATAATATTGTGTTTGTTAAAAAAGCAGAAAATCAATATTTATTATGAAACTATTCAGTAATAGAATTTCAGAGGGCAAAACGATTAAACGCGAATCCGCATAACCAGAGTAAACAGAACTAACGAGTAGGCCGACAAAAGATCTTGAATACGTTTGACGTAGTATGTCATAACTCATATCGGCCGGCGCGCGCCGTACTAATGCGTTAATAGGGTCAATTCAGACCGCAACGCGACGAGGCGAGGCGAGGCGCAGCGCGGCATAAATTTGGATGGATTTGACAGATTTCAATTGCGCGAGACGTCTTGCGAATCTGTCAAATTCATATTTTAGAAAATATGCATCTACGCGTCGCGTTGCGGTCTGAATCAACCCCTCAGCATTGTGAAACATGTTCAAAGAGACAGAGTCGCGCCCAACTTTCGTATATTCACCCGTTTGTTTGAAGTCGAGGTACTCCTTAGTACTGTCTACTCTGGTATAACTGAGGGTCGGATAATGGAATTTCTACTGTAGTATCAAGCATGTAGGTACTCACAATGCGTCGCTTCTCCGCGGGGTCGGGCGTGGCGGGGGCGGCTCGTCCGCGGAATATGTCCATCACCTTCGCCATGGCCGACGGCCGACGCGACGCGGACGCCGTCACCGTGTGATAGTACTATGGAAACAATTTAATATATCAAATAAACTGTATACTGGGGCTGAATTCTCATGCCTCGAATGTTACTTCAACATGTGTGTGTTGCGCTCGAAGCACATTCGAGCTACAATAGGTATTGCGGATTTGTAATTATTTCCAGAGTTATGTTATTGTAAAGGTGGGTTTACACCAAAAGAACATAGAGCAAGAATTGCACAAGAACATTCTGTCGTATTCATTTGGTGTAAACTATAATTGGTTACGACATACTTTACATCATTAACACCAATCGAACCAACAAGAACATCAAGAATAAGAATTTTTGCTCTATAGATGAGAATCATTTAGATTTTAGACCAAACGAGCGAATGCTCAGTAGCCGGGTCCACACCAAACGATCCAACGCGCTCCGATCGCGCGCGGCATGAAGCGCGTTGCACGGAGCGTTTGGTGTGGACGTGCCGCGCGCGATCCATGCGCAAGTTTTGGAGCGCGCGATCCATGCGCAAGTTTTGGAGCGCGCGCTCCCTGGTGCTCGCGATCCGCACGTTGTCGGTTTTTTTGCCAGCTTCAAAGGTGTTGCGTGGCGCGCGCGGTGTGGACGGTTTTGTGTGATTCGCGCGATCCATCACACCATGAATATTTCGCAAAGTTACAGTCTGATATCGCTTTATAAGGAATTAAAATATTTATGGGACCCAAAAGACTCTGCGTAAAGTTGAGCCCCAGATTCCAAGCGATTTTTGTATATTTTTGAAGTGAAAACTTCTTTAGCGGCGTTGAGCACTTTTGTGGGATGGGTAAAAACTGTGAAACTCGCGTCAGATTCTCGTGCTGATCGAAAAACCTTGGAAAAACCATAAGACGGTTGGAGAGTAGTGTTGTAACATCGAAATTGATTAATCGAACAATCGATTTTTTTTAATTTTTTTTTATCGATTGTAAGGGTTTCGATTAATAAAAAATGGGTTAAAAATTTTATCGATTGTAAGGGTTTCGATTAAGACCGAATACAACGAGGACTAGTGAAATTTCATGTTTTTATTTTCACTAGAACTTTGACCAGAAGTAATTATAAGCATTTAAACATTTTTTGTAGGTTTGTTACGTTCCTTACCAAGGTCCCAGTCGGCTTAGAATTTTGATTTAAATCCGTTTACCACTAAAAAAAAGTAATAAAGAATGCTACTTTCAAATTTTTATTTCGACTAGAATTCAGCGAAAATAAACGCAGGAAAAAATATTTTTATACAAAAATGTTTAAATTATGATTTCGAAGGTTAGGGTTAGCTTCGTTTCTGATATATAATAACAATAATAAAGATAAATCGTTTTGATGACAAATTCGAAAGATTTATTGATTTTCGAATGCAACGCCTGCTTTCAATATTTGCCATAATAATTCCACAGGCGTTTTGATGGATAATAATTGAATGACATCATTGAAATCTGTCTTTCAGTGACTGATTGTCTATTACAGAAAAACTTGAGTATGTTCACAAATATATCCCAGTATACTGGCCAGAGCTCCTCAGGCCTAGAATCGCCGTGGTCCCATACTGTTGATTCGTTTCGAAATATTTGCCAGTGCATTGTCGTATACTTAAATGTGTTTATTGTGATGTGATTATAATACGTTACACTTGTCTTACTAGTGGAATACCAGTACAATACAGTGCGGCATCGTAAGATGACGTCTTGATCACTGGTAAGTAAACTGGGTTTTATTTCAGAACATAGGCAATATGTTTGGTTTACAAATATTACAATATTGTTTTGTAACCTAATATTTGGTGAGAGACTACCTTATTAGGTATCTTATTGATATATATTTGATAATTTACATTCGCCAAACGATCATTTATATGTTTTTGGTAGGTTTGAAAGTCATAAATGCAAATATCACAGCTCAGTCGGATAATAATGAACAGAGCATGAACAGAGTGCCTCAACACAGAGACACATTTTGAGGGATTATTATGTTAAACAACAATTTTATCGAACATGTCCAATCCATAGCAATGGAAAGATATAACATCTTATAGTCAGGGAGCCCTAAAACATTTTTTTTTATTGCTAACAAGCAAATTTTTTGTGAGTAGCTTTATTTTGATAAGACAGACAACTTTTTTATCTGCGAAAATAACTTGAAAGTGGTAGCTAACAGAGATAGAAAGGATATCATAATTTAATTTGATGGTCCTAAAATATGGATTGTTCAATTTGTAGAACAATGTTACTCTTAAATTATAGAACTAATAACCTACCAATATACAAAAAATCAGCTGGTTAGGGTTCCGTTTTAGGGTTCTGAATCAACAAAACTTGGTTGACTACGGTACCCTAAAACGGAAGATTTTTCGCAGATAAAAAAGTTGTTTGTCTTATCAAAATGAAGCTAGGTACTCACAAAAATTTGCTTGTTAGTAATAAAAGAAATTGTTCTAGGGCTCCCTGACTATAAGCACTGGAGTAAAATCGTAAAAATAATATTATCAAGCGGATAGATCCAAATTCATAGATACACCATGATTTTGATACGATATTATGTTAAACTACAATTTTATCGAACATGTGCATTCCATTCTTTACACAAAAAATAATAAGTATTGATCGAAATGAAAAACCTTTAAACCTTATTTGATTTTATCAAAAACATAATATTTTGTGAATAAAAATCACGACGACACTTAAAATTAGAGAGCAAAGAAATTACATTTTATGCAATTATTAATTTTTTACTCACGACAATCTGGTGTAATGTACTGGTTTATTGGAAAGTTGGCATCTATATACATAAAACTCAAAGGTGATTGACTGACATGGTGGTCTATCAACGCACAGCCCAAACCACTGGACCGATCGGGCTGAAATTTTGCATGCAGGTAGATGTTATGAGGTAGGCATCCGCTAAGTAAGGATTTTGATCAATTCTACCTCCAAGGGGTTAAAATAGGGGAGGAAAGTTTGTAAATTATAATACTTCTTAACGCGAGCGAAGCTGCGGGGAAAAGCTCGTAATATATAAGTCTTGTTCACTACCATTTTTCATTCTAATTTTGTTGGGACCCATAGCAAAAATAAACAGGAGAAAAATAATATTGTAACTGCCGTACACAGAGATGAATATTTATAACTTCAACTAGCTGTCCCGGCAAACGTTTCTTTGCCATATTATATAAAGTATATCGCCCGTATTATTTTATTGAATTAGTGACTAAATAAGTATGTCACCATGGCAACGTCCATCGCTATCCCGTGACCCGCGTCGCATAAACAATGGTCGCTCTTTATAGACAAATAATTTGCAATAAAATAAAATTGCGACTATAATTAAAGATCTAAGCTATCCTATCTCTCAAGTTGGAAAAAGCACACATTTAAAAAAAAACATTAAAATCGGTTAAGTAGTTTAGGAATCCATCGCGGACAAACATCGTGACAGGAGATTTATATATATTAGATGTATCATAAATGAAGATTTTGACATAAACCCCATATATTTTATCTTTCAAATTCTTTATTAAATGTTTGACGCTATGTACCCGCAGGGTCTTTCGTGTCAAATGTTGTGTCAAACAGCTACTAGAACAAATTAATAGCCACTATCTCGATGCAAATTCTTCAAAAAATCGTTCATGGCGTGGGAACCGTTAATTTTTTCAGGATAAAAGTATCATTTGTCCTTTCTTCACCAAATTTTATAAAAAATGGTTCAGTAGCTAAGTATGAAATGACAGATAGACTATTCGAATAAGTATTAGTATTGTTAAAGTTTAAATATTATAATGAGATATTTCGTAAATATTTCAAACACTTACCGGTTGCCATTATTGATGTCGAGCAGAAAAGGCCTAAAAACCGCGTTTTTGTTTTGAATATTTCAGACCTCTTAACATATTTATTTTATTTTGTTTCTATTTGTTGTTATGGTGACAACATAAATACATAATTGAAAATTTGAGCTCTCTAGCTAGCGCGTTACTTGATATACAGCCTGGAGACAGACAGACGGATAGACAGCGAAGCTAAGACTTACTGGGCCAAGGGTCTCTTTTGGGAACAGATTCCTTAAAAACGACAAAGAAAATATGAATATTATGATCTGCATAACAATAATGAATATAATCTACTATTCATTAAAAACTTGTCAAGCGGGTCAAAAACGTTACCTGTATTGCAAGAGTTTTTAAACTTGTGGAGGGTGTTATATAGATTCCAGAGGATGCTGCAGCGTCAGGTACAAGTAATCGTCATGGGTCTACATCCTATTTATTAAAGGTATTGCGATAAGCCCAAGCACAAAAAATATTTGAACCATATTATAAAGTCATAAAATAACCTCAGCAGTGAGCGAGCTGACGATGATGAATTATTGTACCTAAGATAGCTATATTTTTCCATGCATAAGTATATGCAATGCATATTATGAGTAATACTTTATTTTGTTATACATTGTATAATCAATAATATCATGTATTATTGAGGAAATACTTTTTTCTCATGTTCGTGAGTATAGAACAAACATATTAAAATAATACATAATTTTATTATAATACAAAATTCATTAAAGATTTCGTTTATTAAGTTGTGAACATGGCCTCTCTGTAAATCATTAGTCTGTATGTCGAGTTTACCACGTGATCACTTTTTTTGAAATTTGAGATTTTCTGAAAATTATTGAAATCAACGACGGCTTGAAAACTAAATATGTACCTATCGAGCGCCATCTATTGAGCTTGTTTTCCGCAAAATCTAAAATATCAGTTGCCTATAATCCCCGCCTTAAGTAATTAAAAAAAACGATTTTTTTTAAAAATCGAATTTCATAAAAAATGGGTTAAAAAAATGTAAGGGTTTCGATTAATTAAAATGGGTTAAAAATTTTATCGATTGTAAGGGTTTCGATTATTTAAAAAAAAAACGTTTTTTTAATAATCGATTTTCATAAAAATGGGTTTAAAAAAATGCACAACGTTAATAATCAAGTTTTCACTTCTGCCGGCACTCCCGAAGTGCAACCCGTCTTTTTTTTCATCCAGAACCGTCTTTTTCGTTTTTGTAATTTTTTGCGCGATAATTTAAGCAAAATAAAGATTACTGCTGCAACGGCAATTCGCCACCGTTGTACGTGTGACTCCATATCGTGCAAGATTCGTCAACGATAAGTAGTAGGGTTCACACTACACTCAAAGAGTATATTTAAACTACGTAGCAACTACACTATGTCTGACTGCGATAGCGATATTGTGATTTCATGTGCTACATTTGTTATATCGCAATTAATGAAAAAGAAAAGAAGGAAGAGATGTTGGTGGGTGACGAATTTAATAAAAGGAAGAATACTGGATAATTTAAAAAACCCGCCAAAAAGTAAAATATTTCAAGAACACTAGAACCCCTTTGAAGAGACCGCCTCGAAGAGCGAGCACGTCCAAACACGAAAGAATGCTCTAGGCCACTGCTCGAGCGCTCTTGCGTTGGTTACACCAAACGAGCGAGCATTCTTAGAGCATTCTACCTAATTACCGCCGAACATATGGCGAACACACTAGAACAACGAAAGAATGCTCTAGGCCAGTGCTTCCCAAACTTGTCGGGATCGCGACCCATCTACAAGAAAGTTTAAAGTTCGCGGCCCACCTTGTGTAATGAAAACAAAAAAGCAGCGGTACCTATGTTGCTGCCGCAGCATTTACGCGTTAATTCTTATCTTAGTTCACCACCATAGCATCATCGTCAGCCTTACTTACTTACAATAATTACGTTTACGTTCGAACTTCGAATGCCCTGCCCCGCCCCGTCCCGCACGCACCCACGACGACGAACGAACGAGTAAAATGGCAATCGAACGAGTAGGACAATCGTCCTATAGTTCCAGGGCCCACCCAAAATCTACCCGCGACCCACCAGTGGGGGGGGGGCACCATGAGCTGCACCCCCCCCCCCCCCCCCCTTGTCCCTTGTACAGTGGCGGTTACGACGCTCGCCGCGTCCTTGATATGGCGAAATAGGAAAAAATTATACATTTTATTTTATTAATGACCGAATCATTTATTAAAAAACTATTCGGTTATTTCCTTAGAAGTATCAAAAAGCTATACTTTTTGTAAAAAAACATATCATTATCGATATTTTTTAATCGATTGTAAGGGTTTCGATTAATTAATTAAAACGATCGTTTTTTTTTAATTTTTTTATTTTTTTATTTTTTTTTATCGATTTTCATAAAAAATGGGTTAAAAAAATAATGTACAACGTTAATAATCAAGTTTTCACTTCTGCCGGCACTCCCGGAGTGCAACCCGTCTTTTTTTACAGAATTACCATGCCATTTTTCAATATTATATTCGGTTATTTTTTTACTGTTCCTTTTTGATTCTTCATTAATTTTGGTGTAAGAGAATTCCACATAATTTCTTCAGACTGCTTCCAGTCTCTGTAGTCTTTAAAAATCAGTGTTTTCGAAACGGCCTGGCCTTGAAAGATATTTTGTTTCCAACACTTAATTTTACGCAGAGTAGATAACACGTTTTGAATCCCCACTTTCCGGGAAAGCTGACGTTTATTTTACTTCCCCCCCCACCCCCGCCCCCCCTCGGAACTAGTTGGCCGCGCCCATGCCGCACCTTAGGTAGGGACAAGGGTGGGGGGCGGGTTGCTTGCTGCTCGCAACGCACATGAGATTAGACAGTGACCACTAATCTCGCGATATCGTAAACAATAATATTATTTAATTATTGAAAAGAATAAATTAAAGACAATTGATCAGTTTTATATTCTAAATTATTGACATCGGCATTCCGTTTTTTAAAAACCTATGCACTTTAAATATTATTTTCTTAGATTGTCTTTTTATCGGCGGACTTATCTTGCTATTGCAATCTCTTGTGCGTTTTGTCTAAACTGTCAAAATCAAGCGCCCCCGCCTCTCCGTCCCACCGCTCACATACCTAAGGCGCGGCCAACTGGTTCCACGCGGACTATAATAATTACCGCCGAATACATGGCGAACAGAAAGAATGCTCGTTCTTTGTTTACATCAAAAGAGCTTTACTAGAATGAGCATTCGCTCGCTTGGTCTAAACCCACCTTAACATTTATTGGTAACGTTATAATAACAAACGAAAATACAGATTTCTATTTGGCCGACAAATCGGTGCCCTCTTAGCCGACGCCCGACTCATCGACTTAGTAGATTTTAGTGAGCACCATAAGGAAGGAAAAGAGTCTTAAAACTAAATGAAAGCATTGTTTAAGTAAGGTTGATGTGCGAAGAAAGGCTACAATCTAAGTTTACATTAAAACCTTTAGTGCGAGCCCTCTAGTGAGCGATCAGTAAACTAACAATGTCACAAGCAAGTCAGAACCACCTATCGAGATAGTTTATCCGTGATTTACATAGATGACGTTGAATGTTATAATTTCTTCAATTTTGTGAGTGCTGCAAGTGCTTTTTAAATTTCGACAGCTAAGTTTGTATTTAAAAACGGTTGTCTGTAAAGTCGGTTTTCTGACGATAGTTGAACGTGACAACGTGCCTCTTTGTCGCTCGTTCCGCGCTCTCGCTTGCTTTTCAAGCCCTAAATGGAACGCCTCAGAGCGAGGTAACGCCGCATGAGTCATGTTTTTTCGTGCGTGCAGCCGGCTGCATCGAATTATAAGACGTTGTCACGTCAAAAATGTTGTCACCCTCATGCAGACAATCCACGCGTGAGTGTCAAGACGCATATCATGAGTAGATTCTGGAATGCTAGTCTCTTACCCTGGTATCACTGCCTGGATGGGGATGTGCGGATCCATCTCTCGCCTTGACCGTGGGCGTGGGAGTGGGCGTGGGAGTTGCAGTGGTGGTGGGAGTGGGGGATCCCAGCGGCGTGTCCTTGTCTAGATCCTTCGTCGGCGTCTTGGTCATGCTCTGGAAATTATAGTTATTATGAAGTATAAATACAATAACACAATTACACATCTTCAGGTTGAGACTTTTAAATGTAATGAAGTTTTGAATGTAATGAAGTGGCTGAAGATGTATACGTTTTCAAATTTAACTCATTTTAAAACATACGTACATCTTCCCTAAAGACAAATCGTCCCAAAAGAACAGTGAGAAAACTAAAAAGAACGAATTTAAATTACGAAAAAAGCTTGCACCGTTACCCCCCGTTCATCATAGTAGCTATGATGTCATTTAAGGGTTTTCATGGTACGAGTAGGTACCACGAAAACCCTTATTATGTATTATGAAAACATGACTTAACTCCCCCGACCGCTATTCATACTTCCGACTCGACTCGGATTCGAAAACATACCGCACGATTTTGGTCTACGAGACTCGCGTGAGCACTGACCAGTGACCATAGCTTTCAATTTGAATCAGAGTCGAAAGGGAACAGGAAATAATTACTGCAATGTTTTCACGCTAGACGGCAGCCCCAGCACAGACATTAAACAAAATTTTTGTTCAACGTTTAAAGGCCTTCCCTACGGAGATTCCGTAATTTACCGTATTTAAAGCCTTATAAACTCATAATGTGAAAGCTACAAAGTTATAATAAAAATACAGCAATAATCTTCAGTATATCAACATTCCTTTCCCCGTTTTAAATTTTATATTTTTGTTTATTATACGCATGCTATCAGCTTCCAAAGTAAAACCAATTTATTAAAATTCAAGCATACATTCAGCATCTCCTTAGGATTTACAAATTACTTTTATTTGAAACACGCGTCAGTAGATCGACAATATCATAAACTACATATTCCCCGTTTTAACTGTATACTAAACTAACCCGTTATACTGAACTGCGCGAGTTACTCGAAAGATAAATGCTGAATGTGTGGACGAAAGACCATGCCATGGGTTTCACTCTACGTGATTGCTCGATCGAGTAAAATCGTATTCGTACACACGCTTGAGTAAAGTTCGATGGCTCACGTCGAGTAAGTTCGAAAGAAATAAGATTTTTTTAAATTCCATCGAGCCGGCTGATACGAGCCTTCTAGTTGTGAGTTTTGCGGTCCACGCGATAATTTCGCTCGATTTGGAGTAAAACTATCGAGTAATACCCATAGTGAGTACTGACCATAAGGGTGTGGTCATACCTGCATCGCCGCCATGACCTGCTGCATGATGGAGGGTGGCTTGCGCGTGTCGCGACCGTCCCGCCCCTTTGACTTGAACATGTCGAACAGCGCCGGCCGACGACTAACGCCGCTCGTGCCTGCAACATTATTAATAATCATTTAATTTTTTATTTACGAGTGGTCCGCTCCGGCTCCGCCCGTGATACATACACAGCCTGACATCCGGGACATCTTACCTATACATTGGTGAAAGAATTTTTGAAATCGGTCCAGTAGCTCCCGAGATTATCGCGTTCAAACAAACAAACTGTTCAGCTCTATGATATGAGTATACGAGTAGATTTATCTTGGCATCATAGGCCCATATTATAAATACCACTACATGATGCCCGCAACTCCGTTGCGTCAAAGTTAGTTTATCGCGCGGGAACCGTAAATTTTGCGTACATTTTGATCAAGCTTTAGATTGCTTGGTAAAATTGGAGAAAGCATAGCGTTAGATTTTTAGGTCTCTACTCTCTTTCGTACAGAACTGTGCGTGTGCCTTCTACAATGGCTACAAATGACACTATGTCCGTAGGGATCATTATAGGTAGATTGTGGTCTGATTAGAAAAGGCCTCTATTTGTATTCACAATAAAAATTATAATCGTCGATAACATAAGTATTATACTTATTTTATTAAAAATGCTTGTCAGGTCACATGTGTCTAATTCGATGACGGTGTGCAGTAACAAAAACGCGCACTCAGCGGCTATTATATAAGTGCGAGTCGGACTCGCGCATGAAGGGTTCCGTACCATTATAGAGCAAAATTAGGCCAAAATTTGTGTTTTATGTATGGGAGCCCCTCTTAATTTTTTATTTAATATAAATATTATTATTAAATATTAAAGTACACATAAAACTAAGGATTGTGTGAAAAATTTAAGTACCTACCTGTTGCTATTATTGATATAGATAAAAAAAGGCCAAAAAAGTCACGTTTGTTGTATGGGAGCCCCTCTTAAATATTAATTTTATTTTGTTTTTAGTATTTGTTGTTATAGCGGCAACAGATATACACAATCTGTGAAAATTTCAACTCTCTAGCTATTACCGTTCTTGAGTTACAGCCTAGAGACATACAGACATACAGACGGACAGACGGACAGACGGACAGACGGACAGACGGACAGACGGACAGATGAACAGACAACGAAATCTTAGTAATGGGTTCCCGTTTTTACCCTTTGGGTACGGAACCTAATAATCATTTTAATGCAAATAAATAATAGAAATATTTCGCTTCTCTCGCAAAACAAATATTGTATGTTTCAAACCATTACCTTCCTCAAGTGAGTTATGTCTACATCAATGTAAAGCCGGCTTCTCACGGCGCGTAGTATTACGACTTACCAGCTGAGCCGCGCCAGCTCGAGCCACGCAGGGGTGGCTCGAGGTGGCGCGGGTCCGCTCGAGCAGGCGCGTCTGATCCGACTGAAGTCGGCAACTTCAAAGGCACGGCTCGGCGTGGCTGTAGCGGCTCGTGATATTACGCGCCGTGAGAACGGGTATCGCGGACTCGCCTGTTGGCTCGTGGTCACTCGTACAAATCGTCTCGGCGGGGCGCGGCTCGCGATAATACGCGCCGTGAGAAGCCAGCATAATACAAGAGTGTCAGATGTCAACATAGTAACGATAGCCAAACTGTCGAGTAAGCACGTCTAGTGTTTCTCAGACTGTTTATGCTGTATCTCTTCTAGATAATAATGACTAGGCGTCTGCGTGTGGTAACGTTAATATAATCCGGTCGCAGGATAGAAAGATATAGACTATGGACTATAGAGTAAAGAGAAGTACTCTTCGAAATAATTTTTTGCAGCAATCTGTTATTTTATTACAAAATAAAAATATTAAAGTAGCGTATAACTCGCTGCCGTTGTCTGTTATATTATACTAGATGACGCCCGCAACTCCGTAGCGCCAAAAAAATTTTATCGCGCGGGAACCGAACATTTTTTCGGGATAAAAAGTATCCTATGTCCTTTCCCGGGACTCAAGTAATCTACATGCCAAATTTCAGCAAAATCGGTTCAGCGGTTTGGGTGTGAAGAGGTAACAGACAGACAGACAGACAGCACACTTACGCATTTATAATATTAAGTATGGATTTGTAATGTGTTAGACAAAGACATGCAGACCCTGTCTGCTTATTCACTGTGTAAATATTTTTAGTAAGAAAGTTATACTTACTGTATTATGAATTTCTTCGCTAACGAATTTGCAAACAACTTAAGCCTATTCTTACTCTATTTCCGGAATTTTCAATCAGTACAGCTTTAATCGCTTCACAAACATTAAACAGTTCTGGATTCCTAACCGAATTGTCGCCTTAATACCCGGCAGTTTATAAACCGACTATTAGCTCGACTGGGTTGCATGCAGTACGCTAGTAAACAGAACTTTACAGCGTACTTTGGCTAAAGAGTTATAGTAACCCGAAATAGTGCCTGGGCCAGCTTTCTATTGACTCGTTTCAGAGTACAGTTCAAATTGATTCGTAGACAGATGGAGTACTCACGTAATTTTGTCCGGTTACGTCAAGTCCAACTAGAAACAATTTCTGTAATAGCCTAATCCGATATTTGCTGAATAGAAGTTCTCAAGAAACACAGAGAACGGAATTGTTTCATGAAGATACCGTTCTCTCTCGAAATACGAGGGCTGCCTTTTAAGTTTTGTCGTTTGAAATAAATACAGACAATCTAATAGATTATCACCATTTATTGTTTTTTTTTTTAAGAATTCTTCGCGATATTTAATATGCTTTTGCATTCGTTCAAACCAGTTTTTAAAACATTTATTCCAGTCCGAAGTTGGGTAGACACAAAGGCCGATTTTTACGCGTAAACAGCTTCTTCAGGTGAGCTGAAACGTTGACCACGAAGACTTTGCTTAATTTTGTGCTTATTAAAATCCTTAGGGCTCAAGCTAGGGCCGTAAGGTGGGTGATCTAACATTTCAACGTTTTGGGTTCATAAATACATCTTTCTTTGACCGGCAATGTGCGAGCATGCATTGTCATGGTCAGGAACATACGAAGTCTTGAATTGGTTTTTTCGAAATTCGGTGATGACTTGTGGCAAACAAGCTGTGGTATACTAGTCAGCGGTAACCGTTTTGCAATCTTCGGGTATAATAGTGGCGATGTGACCACCCTTTGTCACAATGGAGGCAAACATTTTTTTGTAAAGTGCTCTGTAAGTCCATGACTTTGGTCGATTTTGGCGCATTCTAGAAGACCCAGACAGTTGACTGCTGCTTAGAATTTGGATCATAAGCATAATATATCCAAAACTCGTCACCATTGAGCAAATTATAAACGTGATTTGACTCTCCTCGGTTGAATCGCTGCAGAGTTTTGCGACAAAAACTAACACGGGCTGTTTTTGGTCGTCGCTAAGCAAACGAAAAAATAACATTTTTACGCCAAGTTTTTCGTGCAGGATTTTTTGGACAGTGGTCCCTGAAATGCCCACGGATGCCTCTATTTCGCGATTTATCACATGATGGTCTAAATATTCTCTTGCGTTACGGCGGTTTTTGGAAGACCATCACGTAGGTGGTCACTGAGGCTAGGGTGTCCACTTTAAACTTCTAAATACCAGCGTTCTATAATCCTAAGACATGGTCCTGCATCACTAAATACAGAATTGATCTCCTCAAAACGCCGAAGTCACGATAATCAATTTCATAAGTTGTAAAAAATTATTGCACGCCAATTTTCCTTTAACATTTCCACTTTCACAACCGACTTGTCGCCTTTGAATAAACGATACAATAAGACTATTCGACCAAACTGAAAAATTTTGTTCTTGAAATCCAAATACATGGAGATTAAAATCCCATATGGTTTTTTTTTCAATGATCGCGGGAAGTTTACAAACGACACAACTTAAAAGGCAGCCCTCGTAGTCATAAAAGTCCAACAGTGTACTTTCGCCGAGTAATCTTTAAGATTTGAGGGGACTTTATTAAACCGCATTTAAAAGGTAACTAATCTATGTATTACTGTGTACACCATTACGTTTATAGAGTAAGAGCCTGCGACGGCCAGACTTTCCTCATTTTTTTAAATCTGAAAGGTTACCTGTTTGTGACCTTTACAGAGGTATGAACGACCAGCAACTATGGAGTTTCGGTCGCGGCTACCTTAGGTGGTATCCAGTTCTGAAGGGCTACCTTTTTTTTTTTTTGTTGAGGGGGGGAAATACGTTACGTACCCCCCGCCGCGCGCGGAGGTGGACGACGGGGGTATGTCGGTCTCCCTCCGGCTCGGTGCGCCGGAGGTTTACCGACTAAAACCCCCCCATGCCCTCCTTCCAGCCGTGGGACACGGGACCTCTGTTAGCGAACACCGCGTCCTCACGGCGCTTGCCGCGTCCGGCACATCTCCGTTTCGGCGGCTGGTGTTCTGCCGCCATCTTTCTTCACCGAGAGCTCCCCGGGCATCTAGGGAGCTTTCTTCTCGGGGCCCTTTGTGCGGGCGGTGATCCCCCGATCAACCGCCCACGGGCCTATTGCTCCACCTCCATGGCGGGCTGGAGCTGACTAACCCCAGCACCACCGGCTCCAGGCTCATGCGGCCGAGCCTTGTCGGAGGGAGCTCCTCTCCTGCGGCGCTTCGTAGGCGGGGGCGGCTTCTTGGCTGATAAACAGCCACCGCTTCCCAGGACGTGCCCGCTTTCCCTGCCGAGTGCCTCGCAGAAGAAGCAGTTGGGTTGCTTCTCCTGGCACTCGGCGGCCTTGTGCCCCGGTTTCCCGCAGCGGAAACAATTCCGGCTGCGGTCCACCGGGCACTGGCATGTCGTCGCCAGGTGGCCGGTATCAAGGCATCGGTAACACCGCTTAGGCCTCGCGGCCAGCAGTGTCACCTTCGCCGAGACCCAGCCCACTCGCAGCCGCTTCATGCTGATGAGCTTTTTAGCGGCCGCGACGGGGACGCTCAGCCACACCGAGCCGTCGCCCCATCTTCCCACCTTTATTGGGCCCGTCCTGATGGAGTTGGACGGGCACCCTCCTTCTCGCGACACCGCCTCTACGACATCTGCAGTCGTCGCCGAGTCGTCCAGCCCAGCGATGCGCATCTCCACGCATTTCGCAGGGCGGCCGACTTTCACCTCCTCAGGGTCAAGAACCTCCCTCAACTTCTCAGCGAGGGCGTCCGCCTTCGCTTGGGCGCCCTCACCAGGGATGGTGAGGACGCGCGCACCGGTCTGAGCGAGACGAAAGCGGAGGTCGAGCTTTTGTATGTCCAGCTCTGCCAGTCCGCTCGTCTTCACCGCGTTCTTCGCCTTTAGAAGGACGTCATTGTATGTGACGCCCTTCTCGGCAGCTTTCGCCCCCAACGTGAGGGTGATGGCCGCGGTGGCGGAGGCGCGGAGCTTCGCCTTCTTCTTTCTTTTAGGGGCGGCTTTAGGTGAAGTAGCCGCCCCTTTCTTCTTACTCATGCCCTTTGGGCCCACCGTGGTCCATTGGGCCTCTGTACGTAGGGAGCTGGTGTTCGCTCCCCCTTGTGCCGCCTCCTGAGCGGCCATTGAGGGCCGCTTCTTCTTCTTACGGGCCTTTTTGGCCTTTGGCACCGTGGGTGCAGCAGGGGCCTCTTGCGGGGCCGCTGCGGCAACTGGCTGCCGCGTCTTCTTCGGGGCCGGCTTCTCCTTGGCTTTTGGCCTTGAAGATCCCGGCATCTCGCCCGGTGGTGCCTCAACGCTCACAGCGGCGGCCGAAGTAACACTCCGGGCTCTGTCCGCCGCGAGCGGAGGTCGAAGTCTTGGCTCCGGTAAGAGCCGACTCTCTAATCCGGCCAGCCGAGCATTCAGCATATTGCTGAAGGTCTCCACGTTAGAACGAGAGACCTCAGACAACAGCTGACGCATGTCTTGCTCGGCTGGCTTCGACATCTGTCGACGTAGGCCCTCGACTTCTCTGCGCAAGGACTCCACTTCCTGTTGGAGCCGCGCATTTTGAGCTTCGAGGGCTCTTATTTCGTCCGTCGCTCCACGATTCTTCATTTCGGCGACGGTCGCACGTATGTCGCCGACCGCCTCCTTGAGAAGACTCTGGAACATCCCCTTCAAATTGCTGGACTTCGTTGCGACCATGGTGATCGTTGTCAACGAGGTCTCGACGCATTTAGCCAGAGCGTTGATGGTCTGCTCTGGCCTGTCTTCTTCCATGGAACCTGCGAGGAGCGAAAAGCGCGTCTCCCGCGCCGCCCTGGCCGCCGCGGCTACCTCCTCCTCCACCTGGAGTTGAAGGGCCTCCTCCTTCTCTCTATTCAGATCGGCCTGCGCCTTCGCCATGCCGACATATTGTCCGGTCGTTGGCGGGCGGCCGCGTCCTCTCTTGGGTTTGGGCACCGCCCCTTTACTGAGAGGCGGCGCCATGTCGTCATCAGAGCGCCTCTTCCGGCGCGTCCTAAGCGAGTATGGCGGCAAGCCCTCGGAGTCCAGCGACATGCCAGACATCTCACTGGAGTCCGAGAGCCAGTCCTCGCTGTCACGTCCGTGTTGGGAGACTCCACCTCGAGGGGAGTCTCTACCAATGTCGTCTTTTCCGGTGCTTGGAGGCGGCATTATCACGTCGCGTGTCGATAAGACACGCGGAAGATCCTTGTCGCCTCTCAACTTTTTCTTCTGCATTAACTTCAGCATCCATCCGCTCGCGCCCGTTGGGCTGTAGCTGACTGAAGTCAACGTCTTCGTTCGTTAAAAGCTCCGCCGCCGGCGCAGTAATGGGCGCCGGCTTCGGGCTGTCTTTCTTTCCCCCGCCATCACCACTCAAAGCGGCTAAAATGGCCTTCTGCCTCGCCGCCTTAGCGGCCGCTTCGTCCTTCTTCGTAACGGTTGGTCCCTCCGTATACACGGACCTCGCACCCCCTTGCGGAGGTGCACGGGATTCTCCGGCCCCAGAGGAGCCGGGACCCGCCCGGAGATTATTTTCACAGTTACGACTCTCCATCATGCTAAGACTCCGACACCCCGGGTCGCGGGCCCGTTCGTCACACTGCGGGCGCAGCCAAACACACACACAATCACTCGCCCATACCGGCGTTCAGCCACCCCTCCCGTGTCACCGTGAAAAAGCTCACGATGGCACGGGGGAGGTGCCCAGGGACACGACGTGGACGGACCGGTATCGCCCCCTCTGAAGGGCTACCTGACCTTCGAAAAAGAGTAAAGCTCAGTTTCATAGCTTATATTCATTTTTGGTAAGTGGAGGAATCACGTCTTCCAGTGCCGGATATTTTTGACAATTGCTTGCCACTGCCTGACCTTAAACTTTCAGTATTAGACTTTAAGGAAGTTTAAGGTAAACTTTCAGCTTTTAGAAAATGAGGAAAGTTTGTCACTCGTAGGCTCTTGGTCCATTTGCTTAGCTGCCAATTGCCACAGATTTTCTTTCCACTGACGACATAGCAGATGTAGAGGACATCTGCTATGTGTCATTCCGTCTCTAAATATGTGAACGTTTCTATCCTCCGTTGTTCCTGTAACTCACCGTGTATAGTTTGCTGGTACATGGGATGTGCCTGGCCATCGTCGGAACTGCGTCTCTTCCTCTCCCCAACAGACTGTGTGCTGCGCGTGATAGCCGCGTCCAGGCGTTGCTCTGAAAACAGTTTGTAACGATATTAGGCTTCTGATAAGTCAATGATAGTCTAAGTATATACTATATACTACTGCATATACTACTTAACGGACTTTGGTAAATGGTACGAGCACAGGTTCCTTTTTAAGTTTTTACAGTACATTATATTTATAATATTTAATTTATTCATTTAGTTGATGTCAATTAAAGTCGTAAAGTGCGTGATTGCTTGTATTGGTCCATCTTTGGCCAACGTGGAGACTGGAGAGATTGCATAATATTTTAATTTTGCACATTACAACAGATTAGGAATCGAATATTTCTAAAATTCTAACAATTTAGACATAACAATTATAATTAATATTTAATACTTTTAGAACGGATACGCTTAAGTGCATTTAAATCCGGCGTCTAATGAGAATTCGTACGCAATAAAAGATTTTGATAATTTCATAATTTATTAGAAATAAATAATAATTGAATTCGCCTCTGTTACCTACGCAAAATAGCTTTGACTCTTACCTACTTCCAGAGCCTCATACACTACAAATCAAGTGTCAGAGGGAATAGAGATTTAAATTATTTACACATCTACAAGAATCTCATGGCACATGGATAACATTATCTGGGGGGTGTGACTGAAGAAGACACCAGCTTTAGTATTTAGTTACTTCGTAGTTCGTAGTGTGCAAAATATACTTGAATGTCAAGCAGTATAGTGAATTAATTTAAAAATCAAAAACCCGACTGCAAAAAAATGTTACTTAAAACTAAAAAGACCGAAACAAGACCTAATCGATGTTTTAATTGATACGACTCTCGCTTACGAGTTTCATGCTCAGATGAATAGAAGGCTAAATAGGAAAATGTAAAATAAGAAAGTGGAGTGCAAAATGCAGTCGGAGGCATGTCGCACCAAGTTTAACATTTCATAAGGGAACTAATTTTTTGATCAATTATTTAAATATTTCAGATGTTATTATGATCAGTTGAAAAAAATATTGAACAGTTATTTACTTTTCTGGCGGTTGATTAATTATTGTGACTGTAAAACATGGACAGTAATTAAAAACTATTGAGCGGTAAAAATGATGGAATGAGCGGTAAAAATTATGGAATGAGCAGTTCGATAAATGAATGAGCGGTAAAAATGATGGAACGAGCGGTTCGATAACGACTTAACAGAAGGCCTACTTAACCACGGATACCGAAGCGGGGGGACGGGGTGGCGCAGCCCCTCAGAAAGGGGGGCTCGGGGGGCGCAGCCCCCCGCCAAAACAAAAACAAACCAGAAAGTCCAAGAGTAGGTTAGGTTAGAACTTAGACCACAACGGCAGAGGGAGCCGAGCGAGCGCAGCGAGCGTGCTGCGGCAGCAGCCGGCGACCGTCTTATACTTTCGCTTTATAACGGCACGGAACCCTTCATGGGTGAGTTCGACTCGCACTTGGCCGATTTTATTATATTTTACCGCCTCATTGTTCAAAGAACTTCTTAGAATGAGATTTCTTACTGACAAATTCCGATTTGTTACTGCCCACACGTAACCGCTCATTCATTAATTTTTACTGACCATTTAATTATTTTACTGTTCAATAATGTTTTCAATTATCCATTTCATTATTTTTTACTACTCATTTTTGTTTACTTTACTGCTTAGTTTTAACTGCTAAACTAGTTATTAAACGTGCCATTTATAATTTTTAACTTACCAAAACTGCAATTTACAACTGCTCCTTTAAATCAGTGCCATTTCATAAATCATAAAATATGTCGGCCTTCCTGGCAGTCGGGTAAAAAACTCTCAAATAACAAGTAACAGCTGAGCCGCGTTAGTTCTAATTTTGGTATCTGTACTATTTAGACAATTTTTACGATCATTTCATCAAGAAATACCGACGATAAGTTTGTCTGTATAATTAATTGTCAATGTGTCCTATGTGTAATGTGACATGGCTCATACGCGCTGCGCGTACGCATTGATACTTCAACACAATTTGACGTCCACAGTTCCGTTCCAACTTCCAAGCCTAAATCTAGAAACAGTGAGGTGATTTGGATTTTTATGATATTGTCATCGATATAAAATGGCATACATCTAATCGCGCCTAAGCATTCCCGTAATAGAAGAACCGTGTTAAATAACCCACTTGGCATCACGTCTTATGTTTACTTGCATAACCACCACCATAATATTTTAAGCTCTACTGTTGCATCTGACGTCACTTCCTATTTATATTCATTCATTAAATCGTAAGTCGGGTTAGTGTTATATGTGGCAGCACCTGGAGACTTGGCATGCCAGTTGGCAGAGCGATAACATGACAATGTATCAACAACCGAAATAATGTAGAATGAGTAAGGCTCAATTTATACCGGCGCGGAATGGAATGGAAGCGACTTTTTGCAACGAAACTGAACAGTATACATAGCACATTGCACAATGAACTTTATGTCAACACATTCTGTATATAACCCCATCCCGCGGCGGTGTAAAATGAGCCTAACCGAAAATGTACTAATGCAGGGGTTGCCCGTACTCAAACTAAGCTCTGAGTCGAATGGAATTCGACAGGATTAACGACGTTGGGAATTGGGATTCCATGTAATCGCATCGCTAATTGATATGGCGCTAGCGATGCCATAGATACATATTTTTATGTAAGCTGTCAAAATTGTCCTATAATGCAACTTTACAACACATACTTACTTACATATGTATTACATAATAGTTAATCTACTAGGTACTGTAATTGCTGTGCCATAAAATAGGTATTTTAGTTCTATTTCTCTGCGAGCTATGTGCTCTGATAAATAAACTTATTTATACCTATCAAGAATCGACCTTACTTCTCTCATTGATATTATTATTTTTCGAAAGGCGGTTTATATCAGTGCTAATTGCATGCTACTAATTAACTTTGCGGCATTTTGATGAAGTATTAATTAACACAATACAAATAATATACAGTAGATCATTTTATGCCAGACTGCCCCGGGTATCGGGCGCACGCCGCACACGGCACACACGTGTTTTCAGATAACTGTAGAAAGCAAAGCCCCCATTCTGCCATTTTAATCCAACATTTACACGACTTAGATGAATTTAAATGAAGTTCGATGAAGTCTTGAACCTTTAGGTATCTAGACACGCAGTAGAGTGTGAAGCCAAATTCCAGCATATAATCAAAGGTTCCAGCATAACAGAATGGCGAGCAGCACCGTGTGTAACATTACACGAACCATTTGCAGCTACTTTTGACCCCCTCATAATTCAGAAACTATTTCACATAAACGTTTCTGAGACTTGCGCGGCGGGATAAATATATTATGCTCTAAATTTCATGAGCACAGCTCAAATGGTTATTAAGATAAATCTACATTTTTATCACTGACTGTCTTTTATCTATGACAATAATTGATGTTATTTAAATAGAATGACGAAAAGTTTCAACCAATTCTTGCAAACACAAAATTTTGATGTCAATACGGATAAAGTCAGTAAGCTTAGAAAATTAATATTTGAAAATAAGGAAAACTGATATCCTTTCTTTAATAATTTAGTCTCTAAGTTAACAATTTTTGTTTGAAATTTTATTTTATTATTATTATTTTTGTTAAGTACAAGATTTTTATTTTTATTTTAAGTTTTATGTTTTTGGTTTCATATTTAGTTTAGCTTTTTTTTTTTATATTTTAACTTGTGTCACTTTATATGTTCAAAAACGATGTTTCACATCTATTATTAGTAAGTAGGACAGAATGTGATATTTTATTGTAATTAGTTTAAGTATAAATGAATGTTCCTGTAGTGTATTGATAAATAAAGATGGCCGCACTACCAAGGAGTGGGTACTTGGAGAATATGGCCGCCAGACATGAGAGCTGTCGTCCACTTCTTACCGAGCCACCGCCGACAGTAGAGCGTTCAGAGATACAGTATTCCGTGTTTAATTACTCCTTCAACGATAATGTACCAATGGTACAGTTCCTATAAACTGTTGATGTGCCAATAAAATATAAATAAATAAATAAATAATGTGAGATCTTAAACTAGATTAGATTTGACTTGGCTAGTTTTCATCAGAATTAAAATGTTCAATAACTTTATAAAATGACTGATGTAATGAAAACTGGCCAAGTTAGATCTAATCTACTTTAAGATCTCACATTATTAAAATAACATCAATTATTGTTATAGATATTCAATACAGCAAAGAAATACTCTATTAATTATTTGTTCATAATGTTATTTGGTTCCTATACATACATATTTCGATTTTCCCTGGAACTTGGCACTCATTTAGATCTCCATCCTTTTACGGCGAAGTCCATAGACAAGAATAATGTTTGTATGGAACTTGGCTCTCCATTTTTACATTTATGTTTTTGGTGGTATATAAGAAACGTCAAACGTTTGTTCGGCGTATATGAGAATAATATTGATTAATAGAATTTGTAGAACACGGCTGGTTTGCACTACTGTATTTGTATGTGGTATTAAGGCCAAGAGGAAAATTAATATTGAATTATACCACGCACTAATTAAGTACAAACTTATTTGTTCTAATAATATTTTTATTCAAAAGTTTTTGCGTGTCAGCATGAATAGGTAACATTCTGTAACATTAAAATAATAGCTCCTAGCCATTTTAGGTGTTGGCTACGAATAATAAAAACTAGGTGTTGGTTTTCTTGTAAGTAAGCCAGTTAGGAGGCATAATAAAAAATAGTGTGGCGAAGGTAGTGAGTACCACAGAAATACACAGTTTTTATTATAGTAACCAGTAGTGGGAAAGTTTTAAAACTGAAGAAACCGACAAGAGATTCTGACAGTAAATAAAATATTTTTCTCACCTCCGGGCGGAAAACGTCAACTTTCTTCCCGTTGCGCTTACCGATGTTGCCGCTTTCCGCCTCCGTCGATGAGAAAAATAGTATACGCACCATGGGCAGTAAATAAAAAAGCCTTAGATCACATGTTTGTTGACCTCGGCTTCGCCATGTGATCTGAGACATTTCTTATTTTCCTGCCCTAGGTGCGTAATGCACTATTTTATTTACTATCAGAATTGAAGACACGAGTGGACGAGGTAACATAACATTTAACAAAATAAGAGCAACTAATTTTTTTCCCTTATAATTTGAACAAGCCTTGTAACTTACCTACTTCATTGTGTAGTTACGTAACATAAAATACTCATTTTTTTATTTCAAATATCATTTTCCCGGTCTGTAAGTTCTATTTCTGCAAAAAACGTCAGTTTTAAAAATATTAGTTACCCACTTCATCCACTCATGTCTTCAATTATATTCAGCCCTTATTACAATTTATGCAAATGAACATAAGCTTTGTCCACATTGTGCCTTTTTCTTTTCATCAAGGGCATGCCTTATAGCGCTGTCAAGAGCGAACGTGAGGCATGCCCGTAACGCGCGTTGAAATCGTAGCGCGCGCTATGACCGTCAAAATCCACACCCGTTGAAAAGTCTTTCAACGGGGGTGGATTTTGACGCGCGTCACGGGCATGCCACACCTTCGCTGTTGACTGCGCTATAGTGCATGCCCTTGTTGAAAAGGCACAATGTGGACAAAGCTATAAAGTATCAAAACTTGCGTATAATCTAAGAGTGGGTTGCACCAACTAACTTTAACTTTTACTCCAATGCAAAATGTCAAATCTTTGGTTAAAGTAAAAAATGGACGCCATCAAGACGCCATATTTAACCATAACCATAGAGCTCGACAAGGTTTGAAATGCAGGTGGCGAAAAAAGGAACTAACGCTGTCATCATACAAAAACGCCATTTTTGACAGTTCTCCTTTACCAGGGGCGCCCCCGCCCACGTTCATTCATAACCTTGTTGGACCAGCTGTCATGTGTCAATTTCTCCGGTCAAAGTTAAGGTTAAAGTTAAGGTTAAAGTTAAAGGACGCCATAATATTTAACTATAACCATAACTTTAGCCTTAACTTTAACTTTAACCACGCCTCTGGTGTAACCCAACCTTACAGAAGATTCCATTCACATTTAAGATAAGTCAAATAATAACAATAGTAACTTGAGTAAATAACAAACAAGCAGTTTATCGTTATCCATCAAAACAAATATTGCGCGAGTCTGAGGATATACCACAGTATAAGTATCATACAGTACTTCCACCGTGTTCGTAAAATTAAGCTCGCTAAACGCAAAGACAAGTGCCCAAATTCTGCTATATTAAACAGCTACTATGAGGTTTCGAATCCTATCAAACAAAAAAAAATACATACTTGGATAGTTACGTAAAGAAAAACGTTAAATAACGATGTTTTTGAAGTTTTAGCCACTGAGAATGCGTTTAAAATGTCAAACGCTACTTTAGCTATTGAAAGTTTACATTTTAGCAAATTCGACGAAGAATTTTACGTGCAAGATAACGTGATAATTAATTGCTACTTCAAGTTATGTGTCTAAACACACTAGGCTGAATTACGCCGGCGTAATTTCCGCCGCAAATGTCAAACGCATACAAAATACGACGTAATAGTGTGTCACCCCTCGCGTTCGGCTTGTATGCAATTTAAACGCGGCGTAAACGCGGCGGAATTTACGCCGGCGTAATTCAGCCTAGTGTGTTTAGACCCTATCAGAAATTACTCATGCGCGTGCGTCCGATTCGGGCGGTCTAATCTAAAGTGGGTCTACTGTCTACTATTTTATATTGTGATTTGTGAAACACAACCCGCTATCTTCGTTTACTGTTTTAAGTAAACACATACAGAATTGCAGAATATATAAAATTACATTGTTGCAGTGCAAAATGTAAACAAACACAAAATATTCGTCAGTGACCTTGACCTATACAAGTACGAATTTTCCGTATGAGTTATAAATAGATGTAATCCATACTAATCGAAAAATTTATTCGAAGGTGTCTTTTTGTTATGTCTTTACAATTAAACCGCTGACTCGATTTTGATTGCTTATATGGCTTATGGATGTAGGTATGTAAATTGTTATAAGTATCAGAGAAGTTGATTCTTAAGCAGATGGCGGACCTTCGTAATTTGGTCACGTTATATCAAAGTTCAAACCCATCACATCATAATCCATAGTCATAATCCGACCAATTGACGTAGGGCCGTCAACTGCCTATGAATCAATTTCTTCGATGGTACATTGAATTTGGAGAAAGGACGTAACTTGAGTTACTTAATACCTACTGAACGTGGATATTCTTCGAGTCTCGGAAAATTATTTAGAATCTAAACACACAAAAGTTATTTTTTTTAAGTATTTTTGGCGGTAAAATGCACGATTCCCGCAGGCCGCATGGTAAAAGAATGGCGCAACTAAGTGGCCCGCAACGTTGCAACTTGCAAGTAAACTTGATCAGGCTAAAAACATGTTAGCGTAGGTATTTCAGAGAATCTATTCAAGATGTGTTATCTATTGCCTTAGGACCTTTGATTAAATCCTGAACAGAAAGGCTTGTCCATTTTTAAACAACTTCTTTTAAATTCTCATCTAAACTCCATTGCGTCGGCTTGACGTAGGAATACTCTTTAGTCTTTTCTATTTATAATATTAGAGATAATTAGCTGAACAGTGCGATCGTGAGGCCACTAATTGGTGATAATGTAACCATCACGATGAGGTACTTTTGCGCATGTACCTTTGAAAGAAATTGATTATTGGCAGATGGTGAAACTTCCTACTCATATTTTCTTCTGATTAATTTCGTTGCGGGTCCCAAGGCAGCTTTAGCATGTCCCTCGGGCTCCCTCAAATCATATTAAAGGGTTTTTGTGGTTTGGATGGATTGGAACCTCTGACTTACTAACATTCTCAATCCTCAGCAAAAAATATCAATTGCATTATGTGAATCCAAGTCAGCAACAGTTCAGCCCAGATTAGGACACTGCCCACTGGTCAGCAACAATTCAAACAAGATGTGGCACCCCATCCCCGTTACAAAAAAAAATCCCTGAACTCTAACTTCTAAGCTCCATAATATAAGTTGCTTCAACTGGGTTCCGTTTTGTCAATTTAAGTTTTGGAACCCTCTAGGTTAGGCTGACCTGGTTGGTCTGACAAAAAGATATGTAGGAATTTCAATCTCTGCGTCATCATTGAAATATGCTCATACACTTGGGCACTAGGAATAAAATTTCGCCGGGCAACTAAAAGAATTGATGTAGAAATCTCTGAACTATGAGACGGTGGTCAGTGACAATGAATTGTTTATCTTTAGTAGTTTTAAGTCGTTATTGGTTAGAAATTACGTAATGTGGTCAGCGTGACGTCATTGTATGTTCAAACTTCAATATACGCACTACACACTCACGACGGAGTGAAGCATGGCGCCGCGAGCCACATTTCCAATTTTCTTACAGAACATTATATATTTTGTGAAAATGCGTGAAGATGTAAAGTATAGTTTTCACAGAGCCAGTACTGGCTGCCAATAAGATTGGCAGCCAGTATTGGCTTGGTATATGCCGCGTGTGAACAGGTTTTCAAGCCAGGCCAAACTGTTCACACGCGGCATATACAGTGTGTTTGTGTAAACACCGTTATCCTTGAAACCATCAAATGAGCCCGTCAAAATGAACAACTTTTTCTATGAGAACAATGCTGGGAACTCAAAAAAAAAATGCCGTTTTCATACCCATACGGATCGGCAATTTGTATAGGTATGAAGACATATTTTTTTAAATTCCCAGCATTGTTCTCATAGAAAAAGTTGTTCATTTTGACGGGCTCATTTGATGGTTTCATGGACAACGGTGTTTACACTAACATCTTGTATACCAAGCCAATACTGGCTGCCAGACTTATTGGCAGCCAGTACTGGCTCTGTGAAAACTATACTTTACAACCTCTAAAGCTTAAAACGCACAATGAAGTGTGAGATGGTGTGACAAGGAGGGGTCCTAAGTTTTGTGACTTCACATTGACCATGAAAATCGTGTGACGTACTTTATTGATGGTCCCTAATGTGCGCGTGCGCCTAAACGTATTCGTCGTATAACAAGGCTACAACTAGCGCAGATCATTCGGATAAGCTGTTAGTTTGTTGCATGTAATTATTGCGCGAAGGACGCGAGTGAGCGGCATCCGTGACGCTATAGTATGGTCCCAGGACTGAGAAATTCCTCCATTGACCTATCGCTTCTTGTCTCTTTCACTCGGAAATATTTAGTGCATAATGTCTTGTTCCGTGATAGATTATACTAATGTTTTATTCTTGATAAGAAGACGTTAAGGGTCAATTTTTTCTCCGTCCAGAGACCGGTCTATAATGTGTTTAAACCAATTTAATATAGTTTCGATGTTTTATGTCAAGTCTACTTGGCCAACATAATTTTATGTTCAGAAATGGTTTCTCTTTTTACCAGACTATAGTAGTCTTAGGCTTATAATTAACTGATCACCAGAAATAGTAACATTTCACAGACAAAAATAGTAATCGATCACCAAAATACAGACCACCATTTTAATGTAAAATGATAACCAAAGATTTAACATCTTAAAACCAAAAATAGTAAATGATCACCAAAATAAGTAAATGATCACCAAAATTAGTAAATGATCACCAACATTATACTAGCATTTTAATGTAAAGTGATCACCAAAGATTTATTATCTCGCTATCCTATTTGTGCAAAATGACTCCAAATAAATCATTGTTAAACCAAAAGTAGTAAACGATCACCAAAATTAGTAAATGATCACCAACATTTTAATGTAAAATTATAACCAAATATATTTTTATTTAGCAATAGCAAGTCTTAGTAAAAGAGTCCCGTTTGTACCCTTTGGGTACGGAACCCTAAAAACGGGACTCTATTACTGAGACTTTGATGTCTGTCCGTCTGACCGTCCGTCTGTCTTTCTCTAGGCTGTATATCAAGAACCGCTCCAGCTAGACTTCTGAAAATTTAACAGATTGTGTATATCTGTTGCCGCTATAACAACAAGTGCTAAAAACAAAATAAAATTATTATTTAAGGGGGGCTCCCATACAACAAACGTGATTTTTTTTGCCTTTTTTGCTCGAAATCAATTATGGCAACCAGTAGGCACGTTGATATTTTCGCAAAGGCCTTGATTTTATGTTTACTTCAATAATTAATAATAATATTATAAAAAAATTAAAGGGGGCTCCCAAGTCCCAACCCATACAAAAACACAATTTTAGGTCTAATTATTTTGCTCTATAAACGGTACGGAACCCTCCATACGACTCAAACTTGGCCGTTTTTGTTAATAATATGCTTACATTTTTTGTCAATCGTAGTGATTTATTTGGACAGAAATATTGCAGTGATTTGCTCACAAGGATTTGGCGATCATTTACTATATTTGGTGATCATTTACTTTATTTGGTGATCATTTACAATATTTGGTGGTCATTTACTATATTTGGTGATCATTTACTATATTTGGTGTTCGATTACAATTTGAAGTGTTGGCATAACTAAAATAGCTGGTAGTAATACAATTTTAGACTTTATTTTTTTGGTGTTCAATATCTTTTTTTGGTAAACAAGTTTAGGGTATCAGTGCATTTTTTGGTGGTCATTATATTTGTTCCCGTAGTCTTATCAGGATTCAGGATCCGTGAAAACTAGAACATAATTCGAGATTTTAGACCGATGCGACTAACAATTATTTACAGCCGGACATAATTATTATAACATCCTCCTTTTTAGAAAGTCGGTTAAAATAAAATAAAAAATGTTTTATTTTTGAGTAAATTTGAATAAATTTTTTTCAGAATGTCTACCTGATGCCTACCACCGGTTCGGGAACTAAAAATTCTTAATTTAATTTTGTTAAACATGTAGAACACATTTTGCAGTAAACCCTGACTTTATTATTGATCACCGAGGCAAATCGCAAGACGTTAGGATCAAAGTTTATCAATGCTCTAGGCCATATTTATCTAGCGTATAACTAATCAAGGATTTATTCATCATGTCTGACCAGATGTCAGACGTCGGCTCGCGTACATCAATCAGGCGCGTCACCGCTCATTTAACTCGATGGCAGAGAACGAGACAATTTACATCATGTTAATGTCTCCTGATCCACCAACTATGATCCATGTGAGGTCGTAAAAAGTGCTATAAAACAATTAGTTAATAGCATTTCGTTGGATAAAAGATATCTGTATGTCTGACCTGAAACCGATTTTGAATTTTGATACTTTCTTTTTTTTTTTATTATTTTTATCCCGAAAAATTATTATTGTTTTAGTTTTAGCCTTTTTTGTTAGGTACCGGGTAACTTCTTAAATAGGTAAAACAGCGTATGTAGTATCTAAATTTCCAACAGTCAACTACATTATATGAAGGCTGTTGGAAACTTAGATTATTAATAATGAATAATGATACATAATATTATGTATAACAATAGTTCCATGAATGAGCATTCGCACAAATTATGTTAATCAATGAGATACCGCCAGAAATGTGAGTCATTCGCACAATTCGCCGGCATACAATTAAACTACGCTCATTTATGATAAGTGCAGAAAGACGGAAGATAGTCTTCTCATAAGACGGAAAAGTACTTTATAAAAACACTTGCACAAGTGAACCCAGCAGGTTTGGCCGCGTGCCACAAACACGTTATGGCCGTGTTGACATGATGTATCGCCGGTCCATCTATTACCGAGTATGTAACATGAGAGAATAGGCCGGATAACAAGGTGTCACAGAAACCTAGCGCGAAATTACACTTTAGTGCCCGGTTGGTAAAGTTTTTGACACGAGTTTCCCTGTTCAACAGTGTTGTTTATTGGTTAATATAGACGTTAGCCAAACAAAGCGCTAATTAATTAGATATAAACTTCAATCAAAAACCTCAGAGTCATAACAAAGGCCCAAATGGCCTAAATTCACTTTGATTAGTGATAGTGCAGTGATAGTGCTGATTAGTAATCAGGAGAAAATAAAGAACCTGCACTAATCAGTCGCTGTCCACACTTACTTTCTCCTAATCACTAACACCTGCCCAAATCACCTGCACAGTGCACTTAACACTAATCTAAGTGAATACAGGCCAGTGTGGACAGCGACTGGTTAGTGCAAGTCCTTTAATTTCTCCGTGATTTCTCCTTATCACTAAAACCTGCAATAATCACCTGCACTTATCACAAATCAAAGTGAATTCAGGCCAAAAGGCCTAATAGGAGACTGAACAAATTGGCAACTCATCTGGTGTGGCAGCTGCAAATTGCAATCGCTTACCATAAGCGATCCTTATGCTAGTTTTGTGAAATACCTAGTAATTTGTGTCACCACTCTGCCGTATCGTTATAACCACACAATAAGTATGCGTCGCGCGTTTTTCAGTAGATAATGGAAATTATAGAGGTCAGGACGGCTCTCTTTAGCGAGAGTGATGTATCCACAGAGAATATCGCTGCCTAATAGAAAATCAGCGTACTACTTGTGTTCTATTGTTAAATTGAAGAAAGATAAGAAACACTTTGGGATGGGGAATGGGGACTAGCAAAAACTCCAGAAGTTTGATCGTCCCTTGTCAAGCAACGCGTCGAGTTGCGCCAAAAATACGTAGGGCATAAGGACTTTCGCGTACGAGCAAATGGAATTTTTCGAGATTACTTAAGATTTGTTTACACGAGGACAGCATTTTATAGGACGAGGTAATAACGCTGAGGTATTTATATATGACCGTTTAATGGCAGAATAAGTTTTCATATCCACGCCTACGCTATAACAAAACTATCGATAATAATTTATAAAATAACTGAATAAACTAAGTCATTGCAAGGTTCATCAAAGAGGAAAAATTGTGTTAATGATAAATTATACTATAACAACTTGTTTTTATAGAAACTATTGTAAGTACATTCTTTCGACAACTATGTCAAGATATAGTCGGGTAGTGAATAAGTTCCATGAACTTCATTTTCGAGACCAGAAAAACAAATTTAAATATAAAATTATCTGAAACGAACCCAGTTAGTACTCTAATTAATTGTATTAAAGTCCTTCATTAAAACGGTATTGTACGTATAGATCCTTCTGTGTTTTGGAAGTCGGTGTAAAAGTAAAGAATCACGTTAAAACTGTTATAAAAATGTTATGCTATAACTCACCTCTTTTTTGCCGCCTCTCATCACTGCTCCTTCTCACTTCCTTCTCTTTCTTTATCTTCTTCAAAACTTCCTTCTCTTTGCCGGCAGACTGAGCCCCCCAAGTGCCGGATCTAGCTCGGAACTGCTCAGGTTTGTCCACTTCCTCCTTCTTGATTAATTCTTTCTTAGCTGATTTATCATTCGGTTCCTTGTTGAGAAGCGCCTGGAAAATGTTTCGGTAGACGTTTAACATAAACAACCGCGGTAACCAATCATTCCTACACTTCCGTTTGTCAGAATAATTATATTCGGATAAATAAACATTTAATAACCAATATTGATGCAGAATATATAAAACGGCAAGTTAGATTAATTTTAAGGCTGATAGACTGATACCGCCCTGAAATTAGCAGGTCGATGGTCTGTCAGTACGAATTTCGACGTAAAGGACGTTAAAATAACCCTCCTGGCAGTCGGGCAATAAACTAATAACATTCATATCAGCGCACCTTGTGCAGTGGCGGTTACGACGCTCGCCGCGTCCTTGATAGGGCGAAATAGGAGAAAATTATACTTTTCACATGGACGTGAGGAACTGTACTGAACTGATACTGTTTTAAATATAAAATTTTCAATGCTCTCTAGTCTAAACCAACAGGTTAGGAAGTTTCTAGAATATTTGCAAAAAAATCGCTGACCACGGTACATTTTCTTTTTCTGAAAACCTATTGAGTTTAGAAAATAAGACCACTTTTATGAAATCGATAAACATACCTTTTTGTCTTCAGTACGCTTCACCCAAATGTCCTCGGAGCTGGGGGCGAGCCCGTCCACCGTGGATCTAATTTCGATGAGGCTGCTGTCGAAGTAGTTTTTGTCTCTGTGCAGGTTCTGGCCCGCGAAGATGGCCCTGATGCTGGGCCTCTGCTCCTCGGCGCCCTTCGTGCCAAAGTGCACGGTGTGTGCGTTGTTGTGGTGCGTGCGCAGGGCGCGCGCGACGGGCGGCGGCGGGGGCTCCGTCTTCGTCACCAGGAACTTGTGTTTGGCCCCCATCACCGTCCTCTTGGAGTCGTCGCCGGTGTCGCTCCCCCTAGTGTCTAACTGTGCTTTATCGTTTGTAATGTGGTGTGCGGTGGCGTGGTTGTGATCGGGCGCGTCGCTGTGGGCCCGGGGTTTGTGATGTGAGTCCTTCCTCTCGTCGTCCTCGTCCTCCTCGCGGCACTGCGACAGCCGGCGGCGCTCGCTGACGGGGAAGGGCGAGGCGGAGTTGGAGTTCCTGCTGGACAGATTGTTGCAGTGGTTCATGAAGTAGTGCTGGAAGAAGCTGTCAGCCTCGGCGGTGTCGTCGCCGTCCCCCTGGATGATGTCCTTGAGCGCCGCCAGCGATGTGATGGTGTTGTAGTTGATGGCGTTCACCAGCTCCTCGCTGTCGGTGGAGTTACCGGTGCTCTCGTCGTCCCCGTTCGCGTTCCCGCCCCCCTCTTCGGCCCCCCTCTCCCTATTATTGTTAGCCATTTTTTCCTTTTCCTCATTTTTTATTTCACTGTCGGCTGTGGATGGCGACGGAGGTCTCGGATCCATGCGTTCGATTAAAAAAAATTGTATAATTTAAAAATATGAATAGTAGCAAAAATATAAATATGGAATATAAAATATTATGATGCACTGAGAGTCACATGGTAGGTAAGTCACTTAGGTGATGTCACAGCAGGCGGCGCGGGCGCAGCGGTCGTCACCGAACATGTGACATGACACAGAGCGCTGTGCTCGACCGCGATACATGCACCTGGAACAACGGAGAACACCATGCTTAAACACCCGATCACATACACGTCCAGCTACAAAACTAAAACACGCCAAATAAGGTAACTTCTAGGCTGTGATGTCTCGATGAGAAACCGTAATGAAAGTATGACGATTGACGATCGTAATTTAATCAAGATGTGACAGAGCGTCTCCGTGCCGCATGACTGTTGATGATCTACGACTTACGAGAACGCTAAATCAATGAAACCATTAAAATCACGCGCACCCATCTAACAAGCGCATTTTTACTGTATGGTTTTGATTCCTATTGATGTCAATTTTCATTCACTATTAAAATATAGCTGAGTTGCTAACTTCCATTTCATTTTCCGCGGAACTTCATCTTAGTGTCTAAACACACTATGCCGAAGTTCCGCGGCGGAATTTCCGCGTGATTCCGCCTGCAATGTATTTCAAATTACTGATGACACACTATGCCGAAATTCTGTCGCGTCATATTGTATGCGTTTGACATTGCTGACGTAATTATATCATGCGAAATTTCCGCCGCGGAACTTCGGCATTGTGTGTTTAGACACTTAATCCTACTTTTTATTTGGAAAGAAAAAGAGAAGGAGACTTCCATTCCGTTTTCACCAACTTGTTATAGTGCCCTTTAGGCTGGTGAAAGCCTGCTATAGAGGCCTTTTAGGATGATGGATCTCTTCACTGTCGGAATTTCTATTCCTTCTCATTTTTAATGCTATTATGCAAAGCCTGGGAGGAGAAGAGGTAATACCTAAATGATTAAAATGTTATCAGTCGGACATAAGACGGTCCCGGCAACGGATTTCTAGATAGCATTGTTTACACTCAGCTATGGTCGCTGAAGGTCGCCCATAAACCGCCGCATAATACAGCAATAACGTAATTTATTAATGATATGCAACAGCACACTTGTTACATTATAATTTTTCAATCGCATTGACATTGTAATGTACCTACTGTAATTATTGTAACCACGCCAACCAATTTGCGGTAAAAGATATTTTGGGTGTTTAACTTTCATTTACTTGCCATTTTGAGAGGACCATGTAATATGTCATACTATATACTTTAGCCCCTTGGTACATACGCCAAGCTCCCAGAAGTTGACGAGACAAGCCTAGAAAGTTCTGGTCTCCAGGATTATTGGCCTACAAAGACTTGAATTCACTCGCTTGTCACTGAGTACTGATTCAGCACACACTATAAAATGGATCTGGATTCTGGATACGCCAATAGGTTCATAAAGTTAAGAGCTCGGGCTATGCGGCCGCTCAAATCAAATTCGACACTATAGTGTAGGAAACGAACCAAGTGAACCTCGGAGTAATTCCTCAGTCAGAAAAAACTTTATAGCATGGTAAAGTATCAATGAATTAAAAGTTTTGTATAAATATCCAAATAATAATAATAATAGAAGTTAGTTAATTTTACCTAAATTCGTAATTAATTAATATCTTTTGTAGCAAAAATGCTCAGTCGAATTTTTTTCACTGGACATATTCATGGAATGTATAGAAACAATGGCCGATTGCGTTTCTCCCCGTATCTAAATAAGGACAGACTAAAATTTTACAAAATTAGTCCATGTACTTATCCAAAAGCTATTACGTTTCTGTTAAAATAAGTTCACGTCACTAAATATGAACTGTTCACGTCACTAAAAATGGACATAATTACGTTCGTTTGAGAGATGTCAATGTCATCCAACTGCCAAACCAAATGTCATTGTGCAGGCGGGAACGCGATACCTACCTATTGTTTTTCCCTTGGTGTTTTTGTTGGGTGAATTATTATTCCTAAGAAGTCGTGTTCGTCGCAAAGAAAAATAAATTAATATGGACACAAAGAAGCCCAGAATTTAATTATTATTTTAAACAAAAAAATATTGTTTTTACCTTGGAAGTCGCTTTTAATTTTTTGTTAAAAATAATAACTTCACTCTTTTTAGTTACCTAGTAAGCCACCGCCTATATTATTCTACGTTACATCTTTATTACAAATTGTTAAGAGTCACACTCACAAAATATATCAGGTTGATAATTTAAAACAATACATCTAAAAAAATATCGAAGTGAACAGTTAACACGTGCTACTTGCTAGGTAATAGGCACGTCGAAAGGGTCGGCTAATAAGTCGAAAGGGTCGGAATAGTCTCGAATACATCGATTCGCTATTTGCTAACCTTCTCGCAGTCATAAAATGAAAAAAGTTTGGATAAGTCATGCTTATGATTATACAAGAAAATCAAAATTTTATTCATATTTCATACGCATACCGTTGCCGTTCCTCATTGTATCTTCTTTGAATGATAGCCCAGCCATAAGGTACCTAACATTTCACCATTTTCTAAAGTAACTTTGCTTACGTACGGACTTAACAAGTGTGAACTTATAAAACAATCTTTTAGTTCATTTTATTGCCGACGAGCTGTCAAACTGACAGAAACAAAATAGCTAAAACATGCTTTTGAACTTATTTATGTCCGAGGTGAACATAAATAGTGTCGTGGACATAACCAATCCACAAACGCAATAGCTTAAATATTAGTACGAATTTTAGACTAATTTAAGTCTATTAATCAGCCGTATTTAAGTGCACCGAAGAAACGCAATCGGACCCAATGTATGAAATATCCAAAAAATTATCCCAGCAGAAACACCAAAATTTAATAAAATATGTTTTTTTGGCGTGGCTTGGACGTCAAAATTGCTCTGTCGAACTTTTTTACGGGAATGACATTATATTGAAGTTTTATAGCCACAAAATGAAAATCCAAAACATAAACCATGTATTTATACTATTTTTAAAAATTGCCTTTTTACTAGCAGGGCAAAATTTCTCTATCTGTTTTATTTATTGATTTAAGTACACTATCATCTTTCTTTTAAACTAGAAAAATATCCTAAAATATCATCAAGCGTATTAAAAACTAAAAACATTTTACATAGACAGATTTGAATATAGCAATCGGGAGCGAGCGAGGTGTAGGCGCGGGGAGCGGGCGGGAGGTACAGGCCGCCCGCCGCGCCGCCCGCCACCCCGCGCGCTATTCATTCGTGGCTAATAAGTAATAAGTAAATAGGCTACTTGACCTACTTTTTTTCTTCATGCTAATCGCTTCTTAATCATTCATTTTCACAAAAAAAACTAATATTTTAATATTTTACACAGTAGAAACCCATAAAAATGTTTATTGAAAAATACGCCTCTTAAATGGCGCCGAAAACACTGTCCGCCATAGTGTGACGTCATACGCTTTGTATTTTAAACTCTCTTTATTGAACATTTTTTTATGTGCTAAATGTACGAGTCTAAAAGTGCCCAAAAATTATAAAAGAATTAAATAAGAAATTAGAAATCATTTGTAATGTTGAAAACTTTTGGAGAAAAGTTTTGGCCATTTCATTTCCGGTCTACAATAAATGGAGATAATATATAAAACTGATGTTTTAAGCGAATTATTCAATAAAATATATTTTAAAAAATCTTTCTAGGCTTATTCTTATTAAATAATAAGATAAACTTATATATAACGAGCGCGATACATAAAAGTTATTAAATTACTATAAGGATGACGTCACATCCAAATCGGAAGTACCGCAAAAGCGTTTTCGTCAGTACAAATCCTATTTTCATAAAATCATATTTTCAAATCGACTTTGTGAAAATGTGAAATATGGTTTCCTAGGCCAAGTTCTACTAGAAATATGCATTTGTTCAATGAAATTGAGTATAGGTCAAGTAGCCTATTGTTGTTGTAATAGATTTAGGATTTTTTTTCGCTGCGGTTGTTTGTTTGACACTAACACACGTTACCGTCTGGTTGTTGCTCGTTATGGAACGTTGTATTATGTGCAACAAAAGCCTCAATGGCTTAGAAAGTGACAGTAAAGAAAAATAAATCGGCCAAGTGCGAGTCGGACTCGCGCACGAAGGGTTCTGTACCGTTATAGAGCGAAAGTAGGCAAATAATGTGTTTTTTGTATGAGATTCCTTACATATTTATTTTATTTTAATTTTATTATAACTTAATTTTAAAGTACAAATATAATTTAGGATTTTGCCATTATTGAATCTTACGAGTTACGAGCAAAAAAATCACGTTTCTTGTATGGGAGTCCCCTTAAATATTTTGCTTAAATTAGTATTTGCTGTTATAGAGCCTGGAGACAGACAGACGGGCAGTTTTTACCCTTTGGGTACGGAACCCTAAAAAGGAGTGGAAAACATAAAAAAGTGCAGCATAAAATGAAACGACGTATTAATAGAGCTTAAGCTTATTTGAATTAAAAAAACCCCCGCCAAAAACCTTAAAAAAGTAATGAAATAATATTTACTGACTTTAAGTTTAAATCATTCCTAAGAGTAAAGTAATATTTTAGTCCATAATTGTTGTCACGGTGTGTCGGGGGACCGCCAAGTAAACTACCACAACAGCGACTTTTGCATTTTGTATCGGCATAATAGTCGCTGATTCTCTCGATTCGGGTCGCTGTGAACTGACCCTTAAACTTTATTGTTATGTGAAATCAAACATCTACATTAGCGGTCCCCCGACACACCTTGACAATATTTATGGACTAAAATATTACTTTACTCTTAAGAATGATTTAAACTTAAAGTCAGTAAATATTATTTCATTACTTTTTTAAGGTTTTTGGCGGGGGTTTTTTTAAATTTCTTAATTTAATTTTATTTTATGCATTTTAATCTTATGCAGAATAATTCCTATCAACTGTATCATATCCCAATGAATACCATCTATAAAATATGTCCTCTTGGATGAGGCCGTCAATATGAGCCCAAACATGAAACCTCCACTTTGGGTTCATACGGAGCTCGGCTCCCATAGAATCCAGGTGATGCTGCAGCAGCAGCATGCAAATATTTACTGTTTATTTACGTCTTACTGGCTGTCGCAATTAAAATGAGCCCAAACACGAAACCTCTGCTCTAAGTTGGTGAGGAGTTGTGTATCCTATTGATTACCAGGTGATGCTGCAGCACCAGGTCAACTTTCTAATAATGTGTATATATAAGTGTCACGAACCAGAATGCAAAATATAAAACCCATCAAACGACTGCAAGTTGCTAATCGTCCTATCACGAACCAGATAAATCATGATATTTCAGCAATGAGCAGGCTGATGATGATGAACTATAGCTAAAAACACTCTCGGTCATGTCAGCTTTCAAACAAAAAAAACTAGATCAAAATCGGTTCACCCGTTTGGATGCTACGGTGCGACAGACAGACAGACCGACAGACAGACACGTCAAACTTATACGAGGGCTGCTATTTATGTATCCGGAACTGGCCACTTACAAGAAAAATATTTAAAAAGTAATTACAACATTAGAAAATAGAACTCTTTGGTTGAAGAATACATTTTGTTTCATGTGACTGTCAATTATTTTTCCATTGTGGCGTCATTTTGAAAATTGCGTGTCTTCATTTGCCATGGATTTAACGCGTGAACATTTTCGTGCAATGATTTACTACGATTTTCGGCGTGGGCTAAATCAACAACAGTGCTTTATTCAACTCACCGCAACTTTTGGAGATGAAGCACCATCAAAAACCACTGTTTATCACTGGTACAGTGAGTTTAATCGTGGGCGGTCTATGCTCACGGATGAAAATAAAGAAGGTCGCCCAAAAACAGCTGTTGTCCCACAAAATATAGATGCTGTGCGGGAACTAATAATGCGTGATCGTCATGTTACATATCGCGAGATAGAGGCGTCCTTAGGCATAAGTATGACGAGCATACATAAGATATTACACGAACATTTGGCTGTAAAAAAAATATGTTCGCGTTGGATTCCGCACAACTTGACAATCGATCAAAAACGGGCTCGTGTCGATTGGTGCAAAAAAATGATAAAAAAATACAACCGTGGCACGTCAAAAGCCGTTTATAATATCTACACAGGTGATGAATCTTGGATCTATGCATATGACCCCGAAACTAAACAACAGTCAACGGTGTGGGTGTTCCAAGATGAGCCGAAACCGAATAGTGAATGTAGGGTGCGTTCTGGCGAGCTTAAATGGTCACATTTAGCAATTCATCTTTGACTGAGCAATCAATTCAGCAATTAAATTGTCAAAACTGTCAAACTGACGAATGTCAAATTAGTACGAATTACTAGACATGAATAATTGCAAGCGTGACCATTTTGCGATTTTAGAAAAATGAATCATATTATGATTCTTAATATGACTCTCAAAAGAGACCATTTTAGCCCCGCTGAACAACGTAAACATATAAAAGACAACAACGAAACAAAAATATATCGATCTTTTTTTTGTGGCTATTTAAAGACACATTTCTAATGTTTTTTGATGCCTTAAAATATTAGGGAATTTTGTTATACCAATGGCATATCGGGACGTCACCTTTTATCATCTGGTACGATTTCGCCATTGTTCTTTGTGCTTTTTGTATGGGAGCCCCCTAAGGGTTGGACCTCATCTGGCAGCACGGAATCGCCTTTTTCCGTCGCCCTTTCTCTTTCTGTCGCTTAGAACTGCCATTTGCTAGACCGAGACAGAAATCATAATGCGATAGCACGCGGCGGAATCCTCGAGGCTATCGCATTACGCTTTCTGTCTCGGTCAAACAAATGGCAGTTCTAAGCTACAGAAAGAGAAAGGGCGACGGAAAAAGGCGATTCTGTGCTGCCAGATGAGGTCCAACCGTTAATATTTTTTTTATTTTAATTTTATTATTAATTATTAAAGTACAAATTTACAAATACAATTAAATATTTTATGCTTATTTTAATTGTCTTAGTTTTTTTCTGATAAAGAGCAAAAAAGCAAAAAAACAGGATTTTAGTGGGCCTTTTTTTTGCTTTTTTGCTCTTTATCAGAAATAATATATATATATATATATATATATATATATATATATATATATATATATATATATATATATATATATATATATATATATATATATATATATATATATATATATATATATATATATATATATATATATATATATATATATATATATATATATATATATATATATATATATATATATGGTACTTATGGGAGCCCCATCAAATATTGAAAGATTGCAATGAAAGTGCACAGATAGTCTAAATCAGATAGCCTGAGAAAGGACATAGGCTACTTTTTTACTGGAAAAAGGGGTTGTAAGGGGGTGAAAATGCGTTAATTTGTTCAAATTAACTTAGTTCCAAAAATTCATAATAGATGGCGCCGTGCGTCTCCTACATCGCACAAGCGGTAACACAAACGTGTTTCTATAAGAGGTGGCAAGGAAAAAGTACGCTTTTTTTGTGTCACCGGCTCACCGCTTGTGCGAGGTAGGAGACGCACGGCGCCATCTATTATGAATTTTTGGAACTAACTTAATTTGAACAAGTTTTTACGTTTTTTGAAGTATTAAGAAGAGGTATTTTTCGACTTCCCCACTCCCCAGTTTTTAACCCTCTACGCAAAAATAGGGGCGTTTTAAGTGTGACGTGTCTGTCTGTCTGTAAAGTGTAAACATTGAAGTTTGAAGTAAGCGTACCGCGGAAGCACCTCTGTCGTGCAAATTTTGCAATTCGCAGTACATGTTTCAACAGGAACTACTTTATGACGAGACGGGTTCTCTATGACGGGAACTATCGCGCGCTTTAAGCTGAAGTCCACGCGGACGGAGTCGCGGGCAACAGCTAGTGAATTACAATATAATATCTGAAAATTTCAAGTATCTACCTATCACCGTTCTTGAAGCCTGGAGACAGACAGACGGACAGACAGCGAAGTCTTAATTTTAATTGTGGATAATTTAATGAGCTACAAGTTTATTTCTGTATTTTTTTCTGTATTTGACAATAATCGCGATACAGATCGAACAGGTCGAAATTATACCTACTTTGACTTGTTTTTTGCAGTTATTTCTGTAAATATTGATTTTACAATAAAAAATATAAGTACTAAAGCTGTAGAGAATCAAATTTGCGACTTTGATCCTTATCATTTTCTTAAAAAAGTAAAATAAAGGAGATATAGCTAAAAACCGGCCCAGTGCGTGTCGGGCCACGCGCAATATAGGGTTCCGTGATACCGCTAGTTTTTTTTTTTGTGTGGACCAATGAATGTACATTTATAACGTGTTTTACACTACTAACAACATCATCTCAGTTACTTTCAAAGGAATTTGAACGAAAAGTTCCTTTATACTTCGCCGAATACATTTTTTTTAGTTGATCAACTATTACTCAATAACTTATGAAGTCTTCTTAGCCGTGATAGTTTTCCTTTTAAAGGGGTATGGGCGGAATCGTCCCCACCCATCAACACAAGTGTAATGTAGCTCAATTGATAGATCTTGGCAAGGAGATATTTTTATATTATGGCGACTTTGCCCAAATGCATTGGGGTTCTCATGGTATCTTACGTTTAAACAAATATTTCGTTAACGTACTTATTGACGACTAATTCCAAAATACATGCTCATTTATGTATTCATTAGTGCACAGCACCGTGGGAGAGCCATGCTTCGGCACGAATGGGCCGGCTCGACCGGAGAAATACCACGGGCTCACAGAAAACCGGCGTGTAACAGCGCTTGCGCTGTGTTTCGCCGAACGAGTGAGTTTACCGGAGCCCGGAGGCCCAATCCCCTACTCTATTCCCTTATCTACCCTCCCCTACCCTATTATCCTATTCCCTCTTAAAAGACTGGCAACGCACCGGCAGCTCTTTTGATGTTGCGGGTGTCCATGGTCGACGAAAGTTGCTTTCCATTAGGTGACCCGTTTGCTCGTTTGCCCCCTTATTTTATAAGTAAAAAAACAGCGGTGCTTTCAGCGCTGCTACTTTTACAGTGAACTTTATGACAGGAACACATACATCCCCTAAAATATTATCACTTAGTTTTGTTACACCTTCTATATTTGAATAAGTATAGAATATAAGTATAAAATAATGATAAAAAACACAGAATACAAAAAATAATATGCACGGTGGGGGCTGCAGAAGTTATAACTATGTTACAGCCGCTAATACCAACCTCCAAATGAAATATTAGACAAAATGGACCCGTATTACAACTAGATCTTGGCAAGGTCTAGTAGTAATATGGATGTTTTTTTAATATATATTCCCACTGATTTATCTATAACAAATGATTTTAATTAAATAGGGGGCACTTTAGGACCACGTTGGTATCAGTTCTATGACTGTTGGTTGGTGGGGACGGAGCCCATACATTTTTGCCCTTTAGCATATTTCCTACTCCCGTATGGCTATGGCCTTTTAGCATATTTCCTACTCCCGTGAATTTTTTCACATTTCCAGAACCAACCGTTTAGCTGGTAGAAGGGGGGACACTGGACTCTTAACGATTTTTTCCACTTTAAAACTTAATATTTCACAAACGGATCCCTAAATCATAAAATGATCTATAAATACTCATAATAGTTTTAAAAAACCTATCCAACGACACCCCACACGATGGGGTGGACGCGAAAAAAAATTTTTATCCCCGCTTGATGTGTATGGAAGGTACCATTAAAAAATATATCTTTAAGATTTTATGTACCATTTTATTGCCATTATTAATATGTGCATTCATGCCAAATTACAGCTTTGTTGGTCCTATCGTCTCTGAGCAAAACCGCGGACAGACAGACAGACGGACAGACAGACGGACGGACAGACGGACGGACAGACCGAAACTATAAGGGTTCCTTGTTGACTACGGAACCCTAAAAAAGATTGGACCTTCAATCCAATATGGCGGCTAACGCACTCGTCAGATTTGGTCGAAATTTTTAATTTAAGCTATTTGTGACCTCTAAACACTGGTGCAAAAAAAATTCTGACTATAATTAATTTTTTAAAATCTAATTCTACTGGGGTACCAGGACATTACAGTATTTGAAGATAGATTATTATCTATCTTTTATCTGAGCGAAGTATTCTTCGCTCAGAAAATACTGTATTTAAACTATTTAAATCATCCACAACGGATGTAAAGGCCTAGTTTTGGGGCTATCTGATGCGTATGACGTCGTGGTCTAGCGCCTAAACTGGAGACGAGGTTGCAGAGTTACGGATCAGTGCGCGACCTTTATACATGTTTATGTACCATCGAAGAAATTGATTCATAGGCAGCTCAAAGTTATTAATTTAAAATTAATTTATTCAGCATAATTCGAGCATACTTAGAAGATCATTATCTTAAATCTAATTAGTCTAAGGATTTTTTGTCAAATTATAAAGAATGATAAAGACGTAATCTGTAGATTTTTGTTCGAGATTGTAATGGCGTGAAACTAATTAAAAATACCTAATCTAATAATAGTACGGGAGCCCTAAAACATTTTTTTTTATTACTAACAAGCAAATTTTTGTTAGTGGCTTCATTTTGATACGACGAACAACATTTTTATTTGCTAAAAGTCTCGAAAGTGGTATCTAACAGAGAGAAAGGATTTCATACTTTGAATTGATGGTCCTAAAATATGGACTGTTTTATTTGTAGGACAATGTTACTCTTAAATTATTATACATCTATCAATATATAAAAAATCAGCTCGTTAGGGTTCCGTTAAAGGGTTCTGTAATCAACAAAACTTGGTTGACTACTGAACCCTAAAACGGAACCCTAACAAGCTGATTTTTGAAGTGAAAACTTCTTTAGCGGCGTTGAGCACTTTTGTGTGATGGGTAAAAACTGTGAAACTCGCGTCAGATTCTCGTGCTGATCAAAAAACCTTGGAAAAACCGTAAGACGGTTGGAGAGTAGTGTTGTAACATCGAAATTGATAAATCGAACAATCGATTGTTTTTTTTTTCCGATTGTCGATTTTTTTTTTTCGATTGTCGATTTTTTTTTATCGATTGTAAGGTTTTCGGTTAATTAAAAAAAATAGATTTTTTAAAAATCGATTTTATAAAAAATGGGTTAAAATTTTTATCGATTGTAAGGGTTTCGATTAATTTAAAAAATCGATTTTTTAATAATCGATTTTCATAAAAAATGGGTTAAAAAATTTTTTTTATTGATTATTAACGTTGTGCATTTGCACAACGTTAATAATCAAGTTTTCACTTCTGCCGGCACTCCCGGAGTGCAACCCGTCTTTTTTATATATTGATAGGTAAATAGTTATATAATTTAAGAGTAACATTGTCCTACAAATCATATTTTAGGACAAGATTTTTCGCAGATAAAAATGTTATTAGTCTTATCAAAATGTAGCTACTCAAAAATTTGCTTGATAATAATTAAAAAAATGTTCTAGGGCTCCCGTACTATAATGTTTTGAGACTAGGAAAAATATGAAATATTATAAAGGTAAAGTATTTAAAATTCCACAAAAAAAACTAAAACGTCACTCGGTGACAAATAGGCATGTCATCATTTTTTGACGCGGACCAACAGAACACGGGCAACGTTTGCAAAATATATCTATACTAATATTATAAAGAGGTAAACTTTGTTTGTTTGTTTAATTGTAATGAATAGGCTCAAAAACTACTGGACCGATTTAAAAAATTCTTTCACCATTCGAAAGCTACATTATTTACGAGTAACATAGGCTACATTTTATTTCGGAAAATATAGGGTTCCGTAAGATATTTGGGTTTTTCTGACACAAGGTGAAAAAAATCAACCAGAAAATTTACTTATTTTGCGTACGCTGCCTAAACTATAAAAGATACAACCATACAATGTTCTAAGTTAATGTAGATCTTTTAAATATCTACAAAAAAGTTCGCGACACACTATACCTATCTATATCAAGTGAGGTACAACAACCATTATTTTATTTAAAAATCTTGATTTTTTTTGGACTACATTTAAACGCATTTATTTTACTCATGCTATTAATCTTTATCAAAATGAATTATTTCGTCACTAAGTACAGTTTATGTAGATAATATTTGGTCTTTGAATGATTAAAATTGGACGTTTGGTTTAGAAGTTATGGCGAAATTAAAATTTGCGATTTACGCCCGTTTCGAAGTGGGCGCTACCAAGGCGGGGGTGCACAGTAGCGAAGATTATAACCGGCCCTGCAGCTGGTGAATTGGCTCATATACCAAGAGTACCAATGATCCCTACTGATTTGCCTATACCCTTCAAAAGGCTCCAATTTCCTGTAAAAAAATATTTTGCAGTAACGATAAATATTATGTAAATCCCAGGGCCAAACATTCAAATTAGTAGGAATAGATTTATGAAAAGAATGTTTTGCTCTATCACGAGTCGGGGATCCCGACCATCAGTATATTTTGTTACCTGAAAATAACTTAACGTCAATTAATGTTGTTTTAAACAGAAAAGTTCTACAATAATCGCTTTAGTTATTTATCCTAAAACAACGGATTGCACTCCGGGACTACCGTCAGAGATGAAAACTTATTATTAATTACATTTAAATATTCCCATCATTAACAACTTTAACATCCACAGAAAGACAATCTGTGCAGCCTGCGGAAAATGACTGCGTCGTCGATGTTTCTGTGAATTGACCTGGAAATCATTTTGCTGACCGTGTCTTTCCTGGGTAGGCTTTTTGCAGCGGTAACCTATATCCACGCGGGCGGAGCCGCGGGTGACCGCTAACTATACATTATAATAAAACTGTAGAAATGAGAATTCTGTACATTAAAGATATTCAAAAAATAATAAGCGGGGGGTGTCACTACATCGCTATAGAAGCCAAAAATGTAGTTAGTTTTTTGTCTGTCTGTACTCTGTATGTTTGTTCCACTATCACACGAAAACTACTGATCCGATTTGAATGCGGTTTTCGCAGATATATTTATTTGCCTTCTTCCAACTTAACATCTGGTGTATAAAAATTTTTTCCCCCACACCTCTAAAGGGACGAAAGAGGGGGTCAGATTTTGTATAAAACTTTTGCTTTAACACGAAAACTACTGATCCGATTTGCATACGGTTTTCACAGATATATTTGTCTTCCTCCGACTCAACATTTGGTGACTAAAAGTCCCCCCACGCCACCCCTCTAAGGGAACCAAAGAGGGGGTCAGATTTTGTATCAAACTTTTTTCTTTAATGGACTTTCTTTGACATATTATTAACTGTTTTTTCCAACTTAACATCTGGTGTATACAATTTTTCGCCCCACCCCTCTTAGGGGACAAAAGAGGGGGTAAGAATTTGTATCAACTGATGAAGTTGAAATATTTTAAATGGCAAAACAACGTTTGCCGGGACAGCTAGTAATATATAAAACATATTGGACATGTAGCTTTAGCATCGTTTATATAAATAGACGGTGATGTCATACTTGTTTGGCAAGGCCGCTCTGCCTCCAAATAACTAGCATAAACAAAAACACTATTTACACATAGGTTCATCAGGTCGTCAAACCTTAAGTACTCTGAATAGTAGCTCAGTAGACAGTAGAGTATATCTACTCACTACTCCAGCGTCTGTCTGTGGGTCGCATACAATAATAATACGATAAAAATCGGCCAAGTGCGAATTGGACCCGCGTTTAGAGTTCCGTATCATTATTGAGCAGAAATAGTAAAAAAAATGTATGACGTCATCGACTAACCAAGATTATATTAGACAGCATATACTTAACGACACTACATATTTTAAAAAAGAAATCTAGGGAATAAGTAAATTTAACCGACCTTCAAAAAAAGGAGTTTCTGTGTTCGACTGTGAATATTTTTACGATAACGAACCACTATAGCCGTCACATATAACCGCATGACAATAACACGTCATCTATAGAAATCAGGGGCTGATAACAAATACAATTTAAAAACGCGCAACGTATCGTTGTATTCATTGAATTAATTGAGTGGACATTAAACGCGGGATGCCCGCACGAGACTGCCAGAGTAGACAGAACTAACGCGAAGTACACGAACGAACAACATCTGCAAATCTTAAAAAATTACTACAGAAGTTTGGAGTCGGTGGAGCGTAACTCAGATTTTTGATCGTAGTTCTTGCCCTAGTGGCTAGTAGAGACTAGAGAGGTAGATTGGCCATGATTATTGATTATTAATTTATTATATTATGGACTTTCAACAGAACGGCGGCGCCACAAGCCACACAGCACACGTTACAATCAATTTATTGAAGAGCTAGTTTGATGAGCGTGTTATCTCAAGAAATGGACCAGTCAGTTGGCTTAGTTAGTGCCAAGTTAGTATGATTAACGCCTCTAGATTTTTTCTTTGGGGCTACGTCAAGTTGTTTGATAAGTCGACGATGTTGGAAGAGCTCAGAACCAACACTGAACGTGAAATAGCAGCCATTTCGGTCGAAATGTGTGGCAGAGTCATGAAAAATTGGGTTGCCATAATTAGGAGCAGTCACCTTACAATCATAAATGTACTTCAGCCCGATAATAAATACCGTCGGTGATCAAATTATTATACTCCCTTGAAAAACTCATTTAGGAAAAAAAAATATTTTTAAAAAAATTAAAAATTTTTTTAGCCTCATGGTAAGGTGCCGTCTGGCTGCTATTCAGCCATCTGGGGATGGAGATGACTTTGTAAAACTAGCAGATATTGGTGTTAACGCATGGTTCCTTCAACCAAGTGTAGTCGAAGTCGACCATTCCCATTTGAGCTAATCTCGCCCCATGTCTTAACCGACGAAGGAGGTTTCACTCGTTCAATAACACAACTTTTATAAAAAATTTCATGTCGCCTTCGGTAAACAAACTAGGGATTGTCCTGGACTCTGGTGGATCTGAATCAATTGGGTCATATTAAGGTCACGCCTTTATCTTCATAACTTAAAAAAATGCAATTAAAATACCTTTTTTTCTCCTTTCAGTATTCCTCAGACCAGCGTTTTTACATTTTAGCAAACGCCAATCGCTTAGCATACATGCATCTCGGGTAAACTTAGGTTTTTCGAAGGACGGAAACAACTGAAATTCAGTTTCTTCAGTTTCGCCTTAGCATTCTGTTAGATAAAGCTACGCCAGCATTATCTAACAAAACTTTTATGACTTTTAGGGGCTTTTTTCTATTCTCAACAATAAAACGCAGTTCCTCTTCTGTTCAAGCAGTTTCAAGACGTGTTTTACTACATTTATCAACTGGCTATGGTGACAAAGATTTTTTTAGGTTCATCACTTTTTTTTATATATTTCAAAGTGTAGAATGGGAAACGCCTGCTTATCTCGCAATTTCTCTCTGGGTATGATTGATATGATTTTAAGGTGTCTAAAATCTAAATTTATTTCTAGCTGAAATGTCTGAATTTTTTCCCATGGCTAAATCTTTCATTATTTTAACTTAAAATTACATTATCACAAAAAATAACCAATAAACACTAGAAAAATGTGTTAATACCTATTATTTATAAATTATAATAAAACGGATAAGTATTAGGTATATTGCTTTTTATAATAGGTTTCACGCTAAAAACATTTTTAACGCCTGTATCTAACTCCCTATTTCGCACTAAACACAGGAAAATATGGCTTAAGAGGCCGGGTACACTTGGAATTTCTCATACATACGTAATTCCAAAATCATTTTCTCATACGAAAATATTTAACATGTTTGAGTTGTTTTTCAGTTTAAAATAGTAATTACCTAGGTTCCTGCACAAAAATTTACTTCAAAATATTTAAACACAATTTTTTTTTTTTTTGCTTTAAAATTTTTTTAGTAAATTTACCACTAAATATTTAAACACTAAAAAATAGAGTAAAACACTAAAAATATATATAAATAAATAGTTAATTTACTACAAAATATTTAAACTCTAAAAAATATTTTTTAGTATTTAAATATTTTGTAGTAAATTTACTATTTATTTATATATATTTTTAGTGTTTTACTCTATTTTTTAGTGTTTAAATATTAAGTACTAAATTTACTAAAAACAAATTAAAAACAAAAAAAAATATTAATGTTTAAATATTTTGAAGTAAATTTTTGTGCAGGAACCTAGATAATTACTATTTTAAACTGAAAAACAACTCAAACATGTTAAATATTTTCGTATGAGAAAATGATTTTGGAATTACGTATGTATGAGAATTTCGAGGGTACCCGGCCCCTTAAGTGACTGTCGTACTAAATGGTGTTATTATTATAAGATTATCACCATATTGAATAATAAATGTTACTGACTCACAAAATGTAGAAGACAGCCTATTATGTAACAAAAAATAAATGAAAAAACTAAAGCTAACAACACAAAATGGCTAAACAATCAACCAATACGAATCTACGTTAAAATTTCACACTGAGTATAATAATTTGGCCACCGACTGTATATTTTGAAATTATATTATCTCAAAAGGTTTTCATTTAATTTTGAAAAAAAGTTTTCAAGTCCTGCCTACACCCCTTATTTTCAATTAATGATAAAGTAAATTATGTATGACTAGCTGTTGCCCGCGACTTCGTCCGCGTTGACTTCAGTTTATAGCGCGCGGTGTCAACAAAATTGGTGTCAAATTTAAAAGTTTTTTAAAACCCCTCAAATCAAAATACCCAATTTAAACAGCTGTGCAGTGTCACAATAGACATAACTACCAGTAGTTCGACTGCAAAGAAATGGACAGGTTTCAATATCTGTCAAATTCGTCGGGTTTCACTAGGATAAGTTAAAGGCTGGCCCGCTGGCTGGTATAATTTATTTTTAAAAATAAGATGTTGAAATTGTATTCTGACAGTTTTCTTTGCATGTGCCAAAATATAAACAACAACTAAATTTGTAGGTAACGACCCTAGCGACGACTTTTGTCATAATACGTCAAACTTAAAAAATTTTACATCAGTTCTAAGTCGGCATACTCTATCATTCTGTCTACTCTGGCAGTGTGCACATAATATTTCTTTTTTTTTTAATTAAACTTTTTTTAGCTTTACCCATAAACTATTTAGGCTGATTTCGAGCATGGTGATTTGTCAATTCGGGCACCGCTAAGCTCCGCTCCGCTTCAGTGGAAACGCAGCCTTATCATTGGTAGGTTTAAGGTTACGTCACTGCATTGGTAATGATTACTGATTAGTGAGTTATTTAAAAACGTGTATAACAATCAAAAAAATCGAAAAACCTAACTCAACATGGTACCACCTCTTATAGAAATACGTATGAGTAAGCGATAGCGCGATCTAGGCGACTCTTGGCGCCATCTGTTATGAATTTTTGGAACTAACTTAATTTGAACAAATTTACGCATACATAATGTAATACATAATGTAATTAATTATGTGTTATTTTATATAATGTAATTATGTATTATTTCCTTTCAGCAAATAACAACAATAAAGCAGCAAAGCCTCGGTGGTTCTACAAAAATTGGGTAACTTTAAGGGGTTTTTTGCTTACTGTAGTTTTAATGCTAAATTTTATTAGATATAATTTTATAATATTTAGATTTTTCTGAATTTGACTGCCAGAAGACTGACGCGGGTCACACAGTACTGATAGATAATGCAAGCTTGAAATATATATGACATTTATTCAACTCTTAATTAAACTATAATTATTAGTCTAAGATCCCACTGCAAAACTGTGCAGGTATCGAGTACACGCTTAAAACCACATTTTTACAAATATTTATGATAAGGAGAACCTATTTCTACTGGGGTGCCAGTCCAAATGTGGCCGCAACTATTTTTAAATATTTTTTAAAAAATTGAGTTTGCGGGATAAAATGTTTTCATCGGGTATTGAAAGCAAACATGGTTCATTTCACGGCAATGAGTATAAAGATTTAGAAAAATCCGGTGTGCCGTTAGGCACCCGGCCGCAACTCTATCGTAACCAGGTGTGAACAGGTACCATTCCGAAACATTTTTGCATCCATAACGTATATTGATCTTTTATATATCAAATGGAAGCTTATTTTCCTCTTATTATTATAATAAAGGTGTGCCTTATTAAATCTGGCCGCAAATAAGGGGTGCCGGCTGCCAAAGATGGCAAACTATCGATGGTTGAGGGAAAGGGAGCTAGCGCGTAACATTACGGGTTTAACGAGGATAGTGATAGTACATCATGTTAGTGTACTTAACCATCGGTTCAAACAATAGTAATAATCAGCCAAGTGCGAGTCGGACTCGCGCACGAAGGGTTCCGTACTACATATTATAGAGCAAAATTAACATTTTGTGTTTTTTGTATGGGAGCCGCCCTTATATTTTAATTTTACTTTGATTGTATTACTGATAATTAAATTGCACATTTAATTGAAGATTTCGTGAAATTTAAAAGTGCCTATATTCTGTTGCCATTATCGACATAGAGCGAAAAAGGTAAGAAAATCACGTTTATTGTATGGGACTCCCCGTTGTATATACATTTTATTTTGTTTTTAGTATTTGTTTTTATAGCGGCAACATATTAAATACATAATCTGTGAAAATTTCATCTCTCTAGCTATTACCATTCTTTAGTTACAGCCTGGAGACATAAAGACGGACGGACAGACGGACAGACAACGAAGTCTTAGTAATAGGGTCCCGTTTTTACTCTTTGGGTACGGAACCCTAAAAACGACCAAATAAATTAATACTCCAAAAGAATTTAAAAGTTTATTCAAGTGTTCAATAGTTTATTACATAAAGATTACCGGCTCCATCAAATAATCCCAAAAAATGCTAGAATCTTAATTTACAATGCCCTAGTGAAACCACATTTACTTTATGTAGTCGAAATATGGGGAAAACTGTTAAGACAAATATAAAAACCATTCAATTTCTTCAAAACAAAATTATAAAAATCTTATAAATACAACTACAATTACCTAACTCCATCAGACACTATTTATAAAGAAACTAAACTTGTAACTATTTCTCAACTATTCACATACCAAACATGTATTCTTGTTAACAAAATAAAACACCAACTAATACACACACAACTTAAATTTACAACAAAAAAAAAACAAACAAGACGTACATTACGCGACGAGCAAGTAACATTGTATTACCTTGTATACGAACCAATTTCGGTAAAAATAACATTACTTATAAGGGAGCACCGCTGTTTAACAAACTACCAAAATCTGTAAAAGAAGCGAAATCTTTGAATACTTTCAAACGATTATTACGCAATTACATTAACGATAGCTAAATCATCAACCTTATTATAATAATTATTCAAATATAACCAGTGATAGCGTTTTGTACTTGGACCACCACCCAAGATGTATAGCAAAGACATTCGCTTCTTAAATAATTATTATGTTTTTTTTAATCTACCCGCACTGTCGAAATTTAAAACGTTGTAATATATTATTATGGTCTCATGTAAGTGACGAAATGTCTTAATGGGAAATAAAGATTTTTAAACCGAAGATTAAATATTCATTAAATGATCTATATCAAAGAATGAGTGGCTTTGTTGAAATCCTCTTATTTTTTTTGACATAATACATTTTTACATACTTGCATTTATTTATATAATTTTGGTGGAAATATTTGTATCCACCAAAATTAGAGATTTAGAGTGGGTTGAACCCACTTACTTTAACTATAACTTTAACCATAACTAAATGTCTAATGAACTAGTTAATGGAATCAGGCGTTACTTTGCGGAAATCCATAGCTTAAAATTTAGTTTGTTATTATTTTTAGCAATATTCCGCGAAATAAACTTCCACCTTTAAGTAAATGAGTGAGTGTACGCATAGGCATGCGTACAGCACCTCCCTCCTCCCACACTGCCTATGCGTACACTCGCATGCAAGAACTTGCAAACACCACCACCACACAAGCAATAATGTTGGCAAATCCGTGCAAGGCCCCTCACCACCATGCAGGTTGAAAACCTCGACGCGCGTTTCGCTCCAACACCGGAGCATCCTCAGGATGTGGACTCTACGAACAACGTCCGTCAAGTAAACGGACGGACGCATGCCTATGCGTACACTCACTCATTTACTTAAAGGTGGAAGTTTATTTCGCGGAATATTGCTACAAATAATAACAAACTAAATTTTAAGTCTAATGAACTGTCAAATCCCTAGTAAAAGTTCATAATGGACGCCGTATTTGACGATAACCTTAACCTTAGAACAATAAAATTCAGCTTCCATTTGATATATAAAAGATCAATATACGTTATGGATGCAAAAATGTATCGGAATGGTACCTGTTCACACCTGGTTACGACAGAGTTGCGACCGGGTCCTCGTTAAACCCGTAATATTATGCGCTAGCTCCCTTTCCCTCAACCATCGATAGTTTGCCATCTTTGACAGCCGGCACCCCTTATTTGCGGCCAGATTTAAGTAGGCACACCTTTATTATAATAATAAGAGGAAAATAAGCTTCCATTTGATACATAAAATATCAATATACGTTATGGATGCAAAAATGTTTCGGAATGGTACCTGTTCACACCTGGTTACGACAGAGTTGCGGCCGGGTGCCTAACGGCACACCGGATTTTTCTAAATCTCTATACTCATTGCCGTGAAATGAACCATGTTTGCTTTCAATACCCGATGAAAACATTTTATCCCGCAAACTCAATTTTTTTAAAAATATTTAAAAATAGTAGCAGCCACATTTGGACTGGCACCCCAGTAGAAATAGGTTCTCCTTATCATAAATATTTGTAAAAATGTGGTTTTAAGCGTGTACTCGATACCTGCACAGTTTTGCAGTCGTATCTCGTACTATATAGGACTTTTAATTACTTTTATGTATCAAGTTCTTAGTAAGTTAAATATCAGAAAATATTTTGTAATAATGCAGGGAAAACACTATCACAACCTCTATTTAATAGTTTTAAGAATTATTGTAATACATATTTTATTTTTATTTTTAAAAACTTTACTTAACAGTATAGGTACATTCATAAATAAAATCAACCAACAATAGAATTAAAGTTTTCACTTTTTGTTTATCTGTTTGTCAGTATGTCCATCTGTCTATCTATTTGTCTGTCACCAGGCTATAGGCTCAACAATAGCGATGGCTACATAATTTTTATTTTCACAAATAATGTACCTATAGTTGTGTTGCAGCTATAACGAAAATACAAAAATAAAAATAAAATAAATACCTACTTAAGGGGGCTCCCATACTAGAAACGTGATTTTTTTGCTTGATGTCAATAATGCAACCAGATAATTTTAAATACTCTGGAAGTCTCGTTCTTACTTGAATAATAAATAATAAAATGATAACAAAATAAATATTTTAGGGGTCTCCTATACAACAAATATACTTTTTTGTCCTATTACTTTTACAACTCAATGTCAATTATAATGGCACCAGGTGGGCATTTGAAATTTTCACAAAATAATTTTTTTTTCTTCTTTAATAGTAAAATTAAAATAAAATAAACACTTGAAGGGAGCTTGCATTCGAAAATAGCAATTTTATGGCACGAGGGCTTCTTGCTGGAGTGTGACTCGCACTTGACCAATTTTTTCAAGTTAACCGTTGCTTTTGAGGTTCTTTAAAATTTTTTCTGTGCCCTTTCTCATTTTTAGGAATTAACGACTTACCCACAGTACTAAGTTTTTGACTGGCCCTGCGCAAGATTATGTCATATCCACAAGCTAGCACACAGACTCTAATAGTGGCAAAGAAATTCTGCAGTTCTTATCTGACAATATTACCAACTAAACATAATTACTTAATAGGTATTTGACCATGTACATGCGTATTTTTTGGTGAAAATGTTCGCATTTGAAAATTACACAAAGGACTGACGAAAGATACATTATATGACAAAGTTTCCTCTCTTTTTTAGGGTTCCGTACCCAAAGGGTAAAAACGGGACCCTATTACTGAGACTTCGATGTCTGTCCGTCTGTCTCCAGGCTGTAACTCAAGAACGGTTATAGCTAGAGAGTTGAAATTTTCACAGGTTATGTATTTCTGTTGCCGCTATAACAACAAATACTAAAAACAAAATAAATTATATATTTAAGGGGGGCTCCCATACAACAAACGTGATTTTTCAAACATTTATTGCTCGGTATCAATGATGACAACAGGTAGGCACTTGAAATTTTCACAAATGCCTTAATTATATGTGTATTTTATTAATTAATAATAATATTTAAATAAAATAAAAATTAAATTGGGGCTCCCATACAAAAAACACCATTTTTGGCCTATATTTGCTCTATAACGGTACGGAACCCTTCGTGCGCGAATCCGACTCGCACTTGGCCGATTATTAAATACATTGTAAAGATTTTTGAATTATGAAAATCCTGATATTCATTATTTCGTAAGTACATTAAAGATTGTAATTATATATTGAGTTTTCCAAAATTAATTGTAAAATCAGAGGTACAGTCTCTTGATTGAACGTTTTTGGGTTTGTGACAGGCCATTGAACTGACGTTTTGAGTATACCTACTCTTTTAATTTTATCCAATGTCTAATTAAATTACGTTTCTGAAATTGTGTGAACAATTAAAGGAGATTACTTACATACTTTTAAAATTAATTATAAAATCTTTATACTAGTGAGTCTAGTGACCGACCGAACTTTCGGTTTCGGTTTCGGTTTCGGCCAGTTTCGGCCAAAAAATCTAGTTTCGGCCTTAGTTTCGGTTTCGGCCAAAATGTAGCCGAAACTTTCGGCCGGGCTGCCGAAACTCATGCGTCGTTCGGTAAACTTCACAGTTAACTCGTGCTTGCTTGCCAGCGAGACCCCGGCTCAGTTCGCCACCATCTATTTAATCGTGTTTTGAGAGGATGTTTTCCAGATTAGTCCCAAATCAAAAATTAGCACTTTGTTTTATTTTCATTGAATTGTCCAAACTTATTGTTATCGAAATTATACAATTGAATTTTATTTCTACGGCAAACGCAGGCTTATTTAATATACATAACTGTTGGAAAATGACGTGCTATTTTAACAATGTTTCCCAAACAAAATATGATTTAGTAAATGCTATGATAAATTGATTATAATATTGTGTATGAACTTTATTTACTTAAGAATTTTCTTTGACTGTGAGATTATAGGATATATTAGGATATATTATCTTGCGAGATTTATCTAGTAAATCATCTCGCCTCACTCTTTCCTTTTACCACGCGTTTTATTTAAATATTTAAAATTAACTTTTAACTATGGACACGCAATCTCTTAGACCGTTCCTACCCTGCTAGAATCTTATCTAGCCCACTTCCCTGTAAGTTTTACTCTTGCGGCCCTCGGTATATATTTTTTAGGTTTAGTGGCAAAACACCTTCTGGAGCAAAAAAAATGTGACGCCAACTGCATATTTGCTTAATGATTTCGTTTTGAAATTCGACCGCGGTCATGTCCATGTTGTCCATAAAAACAATATGCTGCAATTATTGATTGTGTTTTCAGTAGTATGTTGTTAATGTCTAAGGGAGGATTTCACCAATCACACAACTTAGTTTTATAAAACTTAGTTCTCATTAAACGCATTCCTACGGGGATGTAAATCTCGTTTTGTTTCAAATGGATTTCATAATCTTCTCTTATCACTTAAAATCACTCACTATAAATCTAAGTTTATGTGACTTCACGCGATGATTTAACATGTTTTTATCATTTTGGAGTCTAGTTACGTTATTTTCACGTTATTATCAACAAAAAAAGCATGCATAAACTATCCAAACGCATCTATTAAAAACTGTCATCTTGACATTTTTTCGTCTATGATTTTCGATTCGCCATGACACTACACTGACAGGACTTTAAAGGCTTTTATGAAGTTTAACCGTACAACATTGGATGTTTTGAAGATAAAACTCGGATTTGCTGTGAACGTTATGTTGGAGAAATGCAATTGAGTGTTATAAACATATTTATATGTTTAGAACCGGTTTATATGTTTAGAACCGCATAAGCGCGTTCAATTTCTTTGGTGAAATCGCACTTACTTGGAATCATATAAAAAATGGAATATAGTACAAAAAGTTTCTAGGGAACATATTCGAGTCTAAGATTAATAATATTTATTTTAATATATGTTGCAAAAAGTAAAAAATTCAATGTGGTACTTTTTCTTTAGTTTAAAAAGTTGTAATGTATGTTAAAATCAAATTGTCGAACTACAAAAAACACTGGTCAATCATTCAAGCATATGCTCCCACAGAACTAGCTCCAGGATGTGACAGCGACAACTTCTATTCAACTCTGAAAATACTACATACTACTAACTTCATGATAGTAGTAACGACTAAATGGACCTGGATATCACCAGATGGAAAATATAAAAATGAGATTGACTACATAATATCTAATAAGCCTAAGTTTTTCAACGATACTCATATCGTCCAAAACCTTAACTTCAATACAAACCACCGCAAGGTACGCTGCTGTCTAAAGAAGCTTCCATCAAAACTAGGAAGGAAACACAGAAATAATACCTCGCTGACTCCAGAACAATATGGCAATATAGACCAATCATCTATTAAGACAGTAAAGGAAATGGTAAACTCTGACAAAAGTGTTATTGAAAAGTATGATTATATGGATGTGCAGCTATCAAATTTCAGGAACGTAAAGGCATTTAAAAGCCCGAAACTTAGCGAGAAGACAATTAAGCTATTAGAGGAAAGGAAAGCAATAATATCAACTAAAACAAATAGCAAAGAGAACCAAAATAAAATATCAAGCCTCAGCAAGCAGAAAAGAAAAAATATACGGAGAGACAGAAAAGCAAGAAGGACGAAAAAACTAGAAGAGGTAATTAAAAAAACAGGAGGTACGAGAAAAGCCTTCAGAGAACTAAGGGAAATGGGAATGGAATGGATACCCAAACTAAAATGTAAGAAATCCAAACAAGTGACAAACCGCAGAGAAATCCACCAACTAGCTACGGATTACTACAGATCTCTCTACTCGAACATAGACACAGAGCATGGGAACAACACAAACACACACCCAAACAAGAGTCACGAGGATGTACCGCCAATTATCAGAGCAGAAGTAGAGAAAGCAATAACGTCACAAAAGCTGGAAAAAGCCCCAGGTCCTGACAATGTGTCCAAAGAACTGTTAAGAGGCACCATGGAAGATATAAGTCCAATTCTAACTAAGTTGTTCAACGAAATATTAATAACAGGCACTATCCCAAGCCAATGGCATGAATCATACATTATTCTGCTTCACAAGAAGGGGGACAAAGAAAACATTAGCAATTATAGACCAATCAGCCTTATTTCAAATGTGTACAAAATACTTGCTAAAATAATTTTGGAAAGAATAACGACGACACTGGACGAAAACCAACCAATCGAACAGGCTGGATTCAGAAAGAACTATAGCACAATAGACCACATCCACACAATAAAACAAGTAATGGAAAAATTCTGTGAGTACCAGAAACCACTATATATATCTGCTTTATTGACTACTCCAAAGCCTTCGACAGTTTAAGTCATAAACACATTTGGTTTACTCTAAAAACACAAGGGGTAGATAAAACTTACATAAACCTAATTAAATCAATATATATAGAAACAGCAAATGTCGCATTAAAATGGAAGCAAAAAGTGACCCCTTTCCAATAAACAGAGGTGTGAGACAAGGGAACCCATTATCCCCCAAGCTGTATAACGCCGTGCTGGAAGACATATTTAGAAAACTCGATTGGGAAAACTATGGCCTCAATATCAACAGCAACAGACTCAATCACTTGAGATTCGCAGATGACATCATCCTACTCGAGGAAGACCCTAGAAAACTGGAGTGCATGGTCAAGGAGCTTGCGGAAATGAGCAGAGTTGTAGGCCTGGAAATGAATGCTGAAAAAACAAAGTTAATGACCAATACTACAGAAGCCACCATAGAAGTCAATGGAATCCAGCTTGAGTACGTAACAAAATATGTCTATTTGGAACAAATTATATCTCCGCAAGATCCAATGACAAGCAAAATTAATGAATGTCGCCTGTGGATGGAAAAAATACTGGTCGCTAAAAGAAATAATTAAAAACAAGGATTTAAGCATACACATCAAAAGAAAGACCTTCAACACCTGCATTCTCCCTTGTATGACGTATTGTTGTGAAACATGGGCGCTAACAGATAAACTCAGACAAAAACTAGCAAAAACACATAAAGCAATAGAACGTAGTATACTCGGGATCAGACTTAGCGACAAAGTTAGCAACCATGAAATAAGAAGGAGAACCAAAGTTACAGACATAATAACATGCATCGAACACCTAAAATGGAGTTGGACAGGACATATGTTACGTTAACTCTGTGGTATCCTAGGGAAAATACCAGAAAATAGGGCCACCCAAGAGCGAGATGGAGAGACGACATTCGCCTGACTTTGGGTCCTTACTGGACAAGAGTCACAGACGACAGAGCTCAGTGGAGAGCACTGGAGGAGGCCTATGCCAAGAGGCACACCGAATTGCGTGATCTGCTATAACAATAGATTAATCAAACTAAAAACAAAATGCAACGCTTTTTGGAAACAAAAAGGCCATATTATATTAAATTATTATTAATGTATGTTAAAAATCAATAAGTTAAAGTAAATAATCGTAATTTTAAATGTTTTACCAAGTTTCGGATTCGGTTTCGGCCGAAACTGAGAGTAAGGCCGAAAGTTCGATTTCGGTTTCGGCTGAAAAATCAGTTTCGGTCGGACACTACTTTATATACATTATATTAAGTAGTGTCGATCGTGGAAAAAACGAGACACAATAGATTTGTATTGTTATCGCGGTCTCATGCGACCACTTGGGGCTTGAAGCATTAATGTGATTTAAGGCTTCAACACCCAAGTGGCCACATGTGGCCGCGTGATTCGTGAACAAAAGATTTCGAAGAATCCGCGATCGAAGGATTAATATATAGTATTGACTGGTGACAGCGAGTTACCCAGTTTTTGTAGAATCACCTGCCTATAAAATATTTTTATCTCATACTATTTCATTTCATATTAATAATAACTTCCTGCAAACCCATCAATACTTCACTAATAGGACCAGTTCATTGATTACAGGATATAAGTTCACAGGTTTTTATGATCATAATTAAATTATTTTGTTAATTTATTGGAAGTTTCTCAAAACCAGTACAACAAACATGGTATGCTCAGCATCCAATTTATTATTAAATCAAAATACTTTTAGAACCATTATTAAAATTAAGCCTGTTGTTGGTCAAAACTGGCCTCCACTTCATTTCGTTATAGCTAAATGGGTATAAAGAGTATATTTGTATTGTATACTTGTGAGCAATAGGTGCAGTATACAAAAATAAAATGAGGTGTACTTACAACGTAGGATTTCGCAGGAGACGTGACCAAATTAAATTATGTGGAACAAACCGTAAACACTTTGAAACCACCAATCCAAAACATCTTACTCTGGCTAATTCATATTGCCTCACAATTATATCACTTACGTAGCACAATAGTTTTAAATATTATGTACTTAGAAATTATCGTAACTACAAAAAGTGTAAAATCAAATAAAATCCAATGCAAAAGTTCCCATTCGTAACGACGATTGACAAGCCAGTTTCATCATTGCCAGATATGAGTTAACAGCACAATAATTTTCGACTTTGACGTAAAGATAAAGTTGCCATGCTTAAACTACTAAAAGGCCTTCCACACGGTCGGGAAAAAACACTTGACCACTACCTCGACTTCAAACCGGGTGAATATACGCGAGTTGGGCGCGACTGTTACATTCAACGTGTTCAACGCGTTAGTACTGCGTTGACTACCCCAGTTAATAGTTATATTAGACACAAAATTATTATGTGTCTTTAAAGAAGTTGACTGGGGTAATACATATTATTATGCATTAGTAGTAATTAATCCACACACTTTTGAATACATACAGTAGGTAAATAAATACATACACTTTTGAAATTTTGCACATTTCTTCGGATGCTGATAATAATAATATTAATTATAGACTAACATATTATATATACGAAAACTGGGCAGTTCTGGAAATATTACATAACCTCTTTTTTTGAAGTCGGTTAAAAAGGAGATCAGTCACCAATAATTATTATTGCTAAGCGAATTTGGGTGAAAATTACTAATGTACCTACTTTCTAGGAGGACCAAGAAGCTTATATAATATTATATATTATATTATATAAGATTCGGGCCAGCACGATGTAAAATTATTGTACATGGGGACATTGAAACATGGGGAACTTGCAAATTATATTTTTAATCATAAATTTTAAACAATTTTACAGATTTACAGCTTGGTGGGAGTTTAAAATAATATAAACTCCCACCAAGCTGTAAATCTGTAAAGCTTTGCCCTTATTTTTTGGTCTAATGGGGAGTTTTCTTTTTTTATCTCCACCAGACAGCGCGACCATAGACACTTCTAGATTCTGATTTTCTATTGGTTCCCCACCGATCTGAAATTATCTGCAGGTTGGCATCACTGACTACATATAGGTTGTGTTTCCAAAAAATATTTTTTGTATGGGAGCCCCCCTCAATTTTTAATTTTATTTTAATATTATTATTAATTATTAAAGAACACATACAATCAAGGTTTTTGTGCAAATTTCAAGTGTCTAATAGTTACCATTATAGAAATCGAGAAAAAAAGGCCAAAAAAATCACGTTATTTTTATGGGAGCCCCCCTTAATTATTAATTTTATTTTGTTTTTAGTATTTGTTGTTATAGCGGCAACATAAATACACAATCTGTGAAAATTTCAGAAGTCTAGCTATAGCAGTTTTTGAGATACAGCCTGGAGACAGACAGACGGACAGACATCGAAGTCTCAGTAATAGGGTCCCGTTTTCACCCTTTGGGTACGGAACCCTAAAAATGTTTAGCTAATTCTGTACCTCAGAGGCATACAATAGTAACTCCACTTTTTTTGAAAATAAGCTTTTTGCACCATTAAAATCGCAAGAACCAGCTCTACTTAATGGTATACGACATTAAATCCTATTACATCTAGGAAAAGAAATATCCAATCGTATATGACATTAAATCCACTAAAGTCTAAGTGGTAAAGGACCTCAAATGACCTTAAGATTATTTACCTCTACGCTTTGCGAGAACTTAATGTTATTAATTGTACTTTCATTGGACACAACGAGAGGTAAACAACAGCATCTCCTTTAAACGTCTTATGCCATTGAACTTTATTTCTTAGTGTTAAGATACTTTTTACAATGACAAAAATTGTTAGTAATTTGGTTCACATGATGCTTGTGGTAGTATTAACTCAGTGATTACCTAACAAAACATTACTACAAAGATTCTAGTTTACATAATATCATATTAGGTTTCTATATTAAATACAAAATATAATAATTGCATTGTGTCATTAATACTGTTTATTAAGGTCCATTTTAAGTGTCATAAATAAAGTGTGATCAAAGTAGGTTTCAAGCTAACATTTGGATTTAAAACGGAATATCTATTTAACATGTTCAGGGCCTGTTTCACCGCTTCCTGATAAAGTGCCGGATAGGCTATCCACAACTTATTTGACAGATTCTCCATAATCTGTCAAGTTAATTGGTGGATAGCCTATCCGATACTTGTCAGGAAGTGGTGAAACAGGCCCTTATTACTTTGTTTTGAGCTTCAGATATTTCAGCGCTGTTGCAACCGCTGAATTCACACTAATATTATATATGTGAAAGTTTGTTTGTTTTAATGATTGTCGGTCAATCACGGTGGAAATACTGAACAGATTTTGATGAAATTAAATGCATAAACAGAGTATGAGCTGACTTGGGTGATAGGATACTTTGCGGCCGGTGGAACTGTTAAAACACAGTGGAACTGTTGAAATAGCTAGTATATTATTTTATAACGAATAAATATTAATGGATAAATATTATAAATTATAATGCTTGCGACCCTTTAATTTATTAATTAGATTCTGCTATGAAAAATAATCTTTCTCGTCTAGTATGGATTTATTTTTCTATGTAATAAATATAACGAGCTATTGCCCGCAACTGATTATGGATTTCATGGATTTTTCTGCCTTCTGCAACGGCTCATCAGCTTTTTTGTGCGTAGAAAAAAAACTATTGCGGGAGAGTCTGTACCATATTCTGCTATTGTATGTATGCAATTCAGAAAAAATGAAATTGGTTCGATGTTCTACAAAACTTCTTTTGACCAGGAAACATTCGAAGAAGTTAGTTTTATACGATATAAACGGAGAGAATTTTGTGAACCCACGCCGAAACCTATTCGAGAAACACAAAAGCCTATTTTGAGACTTAAATAAATTACGACTTATAAAAATCTTTGCAGTGGATACCAGACACGTTCCACGACTATTATAGGAATCTTTCATGTGCAGATGTCCCTGGACTTACCTAAAGCATGCGAGTAGCTGTGTTGGTTATCCATACTTCCATATCCATAGACCATAATATCCATACAATAAAATTATAAATCCGAAAATGTCTGTCTGTCTGTTACCTTCTCACGCCCTAACTGCTGAACTGATTTTGCTGAAACTAATATGTATTATAAATGCGAAAGTGTGTCTGTCTGTCTATGAATCTGTCTGTCTGTTTGTTACCTCTCACGCCAAACCACTGAACTGATTTTGCTGAAATTTGTCATGGAGATACTTTGAGTCCCGGGAAAGGACATAGGATACTTTTTGTCCCGGAAACATGTACAGTTCCCGCGCGATAAACGAGTTTTTGTGCAACGGAGTTGCGAACGTCATCTAGTTTAAAATAAATTGTGTTATAATTTTAGCTTTGTGAAGTAACTTTTGTTTCATTTTGCTAGTAAACCCCTCAGAAATTCTTCAATAATTCCATCAGGCTACATACAGACTAGAGACATAATGTTTCTAAACGCCGAATTCCAATAATATCCACACGGTTTATTTAGAGGTAAACAGAAGTATGATATCTTAATGCTTTCTTAAAACACCTTAGTTCATTTATGTCGCAAGGTAAATAATCTCAAGTATTTGTAATTATAAGTAACTAGGTATTTGTGTCATTTATAAAAAATGACACAAATACCTTGTTAAAAATATACATATTATAAGTACTCCATAAGACATAAGTCACGACTCACGACTCACGAAGGCTTGTCCGGAGTGTAATATCAATAAAATCAACAATTTTTTTAAAGTAAAACACAACAGAAAAAGATTATGCTTAACTATTAACAGTAAAAATATATTACAACAATTTTTATTTACTTAATTACAATTATTATTAACAAAGAAATATTTATAGAATTAATCTCAGTCCTACTCATTTAAGTAATTTCAAAAACGCTTAGGTGCATTATTTTATTTCACCTATTAAAATATGTGTATTAAAAGTTATATAGAAATGAAATGAAAAATATTTAAACATTTAAGGTTTTATTGAATATTATGTTCTTGGTTGCAGCTTCTGAAGTAAATATAATATTAACCTCCATAAAAGTGCTCAATCGTCGTCATCATCACATTGACCTCTTCTTTAGGAGAATTTCTTTATCCTAAAAAAATATTTTGTTTAGTTATCAATACTCTCAGGGCTCCATTCCACCGCGGCGCACGGCGAGGCTACGCACGTGCGTCAAGCTTCGCTATGTAAGAAAATATATGTGACTGTGTCCACTGCAACTCACGGACACGCTACGCACGAATTGACTCAAGTCATAGAAATAAAACCATGCACGTCCACGCGTGCGCGTGGCCGTGCACAGCGTGCGCCGCGGTGGAATGGAGCCTTAACTCAAGTTCTCAACTCTAACTCAAAAGAATTTATTGCATTTTTAATTTTTATCACATAACAAGGTCATGTCAAGATTTAAATGAAAAAAATATGAAATTAGCAATTTTTAAATATGGTTCACGGGGAACCTTATTTAAAAATTGCTATGTATCATGCTACAAAAAATAACATATTGAGATATGAATGCAGTCATGTTCTTTAGATTATTTAAAACGGCATCCATAACTTTAAAAAATGTGGGTTGATCCACAATGAATGCTTAACTGCGAGTATACAAGTATTGAATACCGTACTTAAATTCATATTATAAAAATATGAAGTTTAGCTAACCTTAGTATGCCTTGAAAACACTGAAAACAGTCGACAGCCGTCTCCTTAAAGGGGGGTCTCCTGAAGGTGGGATTGATAAAGGGGGATTTTCCTCACTTTACCATCCCTCCTCACTCCATCTCACTACTAGAATTCTCGGTTATAATCTAAACTTAGAAATAATATTATCTTCATTATAGGTCTCTCCGTCACCACCATATTGAACTGTTCTTCAGGAGCATTCCAATAACCTAAAAAAATAGTTTAGTGTCATTAATTAAATTACTTAACACTATAAAATATGTATGTACATATTATATTATATACGGATTACGGGGCAATGCTTTTAAATATAACTTTTTCATGCTTAACCCATCAAGCCCCAAGCGGAACCCAGGTGCCGCATAACAACTGAATATCTATAAATGTATCTGGAATTCGATGTTCGAGGTATAAAATTTATTTTATTAAATGATTGACTTTAGCCTTTTTTAACATTTTACTTGTTAAAAAAGAGTAATGCCAAGATAAAATTTCAAAGAGTAGATCTAAGTAACAAATTGAGTACTTACAGGGGGGAGGTGTGAGAGCTGTAATTTTGATCATGCAATTATTTTGCTCTCCGTTAGAACTTTTTTTATTTCAATAAAATCATTGTTTCAAACTTACGTTTCAAATGATAATCCCAATATTGTGATGCCTTCATGAGGGAGTAAGGATTAAAAACTTGCATGAAACTTGCGTCTAAATAATATTTCTGTTCGTCGTCTATTTTGAAGCATTTTCAAATCCTGAAAAAAAAATCATTTACTCTATGACAATATTTTTATCGATAAACGATACTTCAAGTAAAGTGCATCCCTAAAGTACACGTAAAAAGCTATGCAATATTTGAAGCCAAATTATTACTTGATGTGACATTTTTATCACTAATGCCATAAATAGCATGATTATGCGATTATTAAACTTATAAACTTTCTTTTTAGCTTACAAAAATACCGATTGATAAGCCCAAAAAACGATGTTGAAAACTTACGTATGTTAAATCCACGTGTTTGAGGCATTCCTTGGCCGTTTTTATAGTTTATTATATAGCGGAACCACAAAACCCAACAAGAAATTGCATTTAACGTTCACTAAACACTTTTATTAGCACTTTTTAAACATGAAATATTGCAGACCGACTCCTTTGTTATGTCCTATTAGGTAGGACATAACATTACAAACTTTTGACGTTTATACACCGATATGAGCTTTCTCTTTCACTCAACTTACTGAATCGTTAGTTAGAAAGAGTAACATTATCAACTGTCAAAATATAAGGCTACCTCCAATAGTACATACCTCATTGCAGTGTACTGTCAAGTGTGACATAAATCAAAATAGTCGTGTTCGTTTGCTTTTTCAACTGCGCATGCGAGGCTTTTTTGTGTGTCAGTGTGAGTGTCATATTCTAAAATACCTTGTCAGGTTCTAAAATACCTGTCAGATTTTCTAAAATCTGACAGAAATTGATCGGTATTTTAGAATATGACACTCTCTTGACCAAAGAATAAGGATTGGGTAGAACTTTAGTCAGCGTGTCACTAGTCGTGTTCGTTACGTTTTTAAACTGCGCATGCGCGGCTTTTTTGTGTGTCAGTGTGAGTGTCATATTCATAGAGATACGTCCATGGTCATATTCTAAAATACCTTGCCATGTTCTAAAATACCATCAATTTCTGTCAGATCAGAGAGAAATCTGACAGGCATTTTAGAACATGACAAGGTATTTTAGAATATGACACTCACACTGACACACAAAAAAGCCGCGCATGCGCAGTTTAAAAACGTAACGAACATGACTATTATCTTAAACCTAGTTTTCGTTAGCATAATATTAAAATAAAACTGTATCGACGCCCCCACCGAATAATTGGACAATGTGCTATTGTGGGTTTTTTGCTGTTATGCGTTTTTTGGCATCTAGGAGTCAAAATACATCATGTGAATTTTTTTCAGAATTTTCCGATGGATATTTACAAAGATATAAAAAATTATGTGTTTATTCCATAACAATACTTTAAATTGTATTTTACACCAAAAACTGGGCAATAGGCTATTGCGAAAAAATATGTCAAAACGATTTGACGATAAACGACTATTGCATGATTATTCGGGTAAATACATTGCTGCCTACTGCACACTTCCACCCCTGCACATCTCACTTTTACACTCCTTCCACTCAGGTAGCCGCTGATCACCCGCCTCAGGTTCCTCAGAGACCTAACTTCAGCTAACCGAACCTTTAGAGCTGGCCACCAAGCATTGTTGAAGGCCCCCTCTGTGTCCAGCGATACAACAACAGAAATTTTCTCCTTCTCTCTCTTCCTTCTGATGTGGTTCACTAACTTATAGAGGGTCTCTTCGGTGCACCTTTGGGGCATAAAGGCATATTGGTTGGGTTTTATTTTGGACAACTTGTAGAATCTGAGTCGGACAACGGTTTATGATTAACATTTTAATTAACTGCAATGATTATAAGTACTAAAAATGATAGAGCCAGTCGCCAGAGTGTCTTTTTTCGAACCTAGAGCTGTTTCGATTGCAAGAATGTCATTTATGTCATCAAAAAATGTATGTATTAAAACAAAAATACATATTATTTTTATTTTACCTATAGTAGAAAATCATTCGAATAAACGACAATGACTATAATTATAAAGTGTACAATATTTTTTAATCACCGAATAGTAAAGTAATAGGTGTTTACCAATATTCTTATCCTAAACAATTTCCCCGAATAATATTGCAATGAGATATTATATGTGCATTTTATTACAGTCGAAACGCAAAATTACCCGAATAATCATGCAATAGACAATAATGATCAGAGCTTGACCTACTCCAGAACGATAAGTTGCGTTATGCTCAATTAAATAATAACCTTTGGTAGTAATTAAATATTATTGAAATAGCAAGATGGGCAAAAAAATTAGCTTTTATTTGAGATATAAAAAGTCTTTGAAGCTTTTTTTTTAACGGAGTTATTAACAAAAATCAGTTTTTTGGCTCTCCTGAACATTTTCATTTTTTCGATTGTCCGATTATTCGGTGGGGGCGTCGGTATGTATTTATACATTTCCATATAATATTACTATGTTTTGTTGCTTCGTCCCTCTTCGTCATACGCCTAAGCGATCATTTTTTTTTATTAAATAAGGGGGCAAACGAGCAAACGGGTCACCTGATGGTAAGCAACTACCGTCGCCCATGGACACTCGCAACATCAGAAGAGCTGCAGGTGCGTTGCCGGCCTTTTAAGAGGTAATACGCTCTTTTCTTGAAGGTTTGCAGGTCGTATAGGTCCGGAAATACTGCTGGTGACAGTTCGTTCCAGAGTTTTACAGTGCGCGGCAGAAAGTTACGCGAAAAACGCACTGTGGAAGACTGCCACTCATCAAGGTGATGAAGATGGTATGTTTTTTGCGTGGGACGACGGCGAAAAGTTGCCGGTGGTATGATTCCGAACAATTCCTCAGAGCACTCCCCGTGATACAACCGATAGAGGATGCAGAGTGAAGCTACATCTCAGCGTAATTCCAAGGGGTCCAAGCTGTTTGAAACACTTTGGCAGTCAACAATTCGAGCGGCCCTTCGTTGGATACGATCCAGAGGGAGCAGTTGGTATTTAGGCGCCCCTGCCCAGAGATGAGAACAATATTCCATATGAGGTCGAACCTGCGCCTTGTAGAGTTGTAAGCGTTGGTCCGGACTGAAGTACTGTCTCGCTCTGTTAAGAACACCAAGTTTCTTCGAGGCTAATTTGGCCTTACCCTCTAGATGATATCGGAACTGGACTTCGCTCGATATGTTGACGCCAAGTATCTCAATGCTAGGGGAGATGGTTAAAGATGTGCCCTCGAAACGAGGATATACGACCATTGGTGACTTTTTTGTGGTGAACGCGCAGACTTGTGTCTTGGCGGGGTTGAATTGGACCAAATTACGTCTACCCCATTCAGAGACCTTCTCCAATGAATTCTCCACCTTAGACACAAGTTCGTTTCGACTCTCAGTGACATTTTGCCGAGAAATATTGGGGGAGCCGGTATATACAGCTGATGCTGTACATACAGGTGATCCTGTACTATCATCCGCATAGCAATGAATGCCGTTGGCCTGTAACATGTCATTGATATGCAGTATGAATAGAGTAGGCGATAGCACACAGCCCTGAGGGACACCAGCGTCAACAGACTGAGTTTCTGAGCATTCGCCGTCAACTACGACCTTAATGCTTCTGTCTGCTAAGAAACTAGTGACCCACTTACATAATTTATCGGGCAGCCCGTATGATGGAAGCTTTGATAGCAGCGCTTTATGCCAAACCCGATCAAAGGCCTTCGCAATGTCCAAACTAACAGCCAATGCCTCTCCCTTCGACTCAATTGCCTGAGCCCAACGATTAGTCAGGTACGCCAAGAGATCACCAGCCGAGCGACCCTTACGGAACCCGTATTGTTTGTCGCTAAGTAATCCCTGGCCGTCCAAGTATCGAAGAAGCTGGCTATTGATAATGGATTCCATTATCTTCGAGAAGAGAGAGGTTATAGCGATTGGTCTGTAGTTGGAAGGATTTGAGCGATCACCTTTTTTGGGGATCGGGTGCACCAAGGCTGTCTTCCAGGAAGCCGGGACGATGCCAGTGGAATAGGAGAGCCGAAAAAGACGCGTCAAGACCGGAGCCAACTCTGGAGCACACTTTTTCAACACAATAGGCGGGATTCCGTCAGGCCCACTCGACTTTTGGATATCAAGGGAACGGAGGGCTTTTCGCACTGAGCGCTGATGAAACCGAATATCCGACATGATGCTCGTGCATCGCGGTATGGTCGGCGGTTTCTGCCCCCCGTCATCCAGGGTCGAGTTTGACGCAAAGAGCTTGCCCAGAAGATCGGCTTTGTCTTTTGCGTCCTGGGCCAATGATCCATTTCCTACGTGTAGGGATGGTAGGGTTGGCTTGCAGAAATTTCCTTCAATAGCTTTGGCCAGAGACCAGAATGCACGGGTTCCCGAGGGGAGGCACTCAAGTCTCTTGCCAATTCTATTGACGTGCTGTTGCTTTGCCCGAGTAATCTCTTTCTTGAGGGACCTGGAGGCAAGGTTGTACTCCTTTTTATACGTGCTGGTATTTAAATCCCGAGCAGATACTGCGTTGGCCCAGGATTGGTAAGCCTCCTGCTTCCGGCGAGAAGCTTTTTTGGGGGATGAACCAAACCAGGGACGAAATCTGCCGCCAGTTGGCACTACAGAGGACGGAATGAAAAGTTCCATCCCCTGCATCACTACATCGGCAACAGAGTTGGCAGTGTTGTCGGGATCATCCGGCGAGAAGCACACGTGCCCCCAAGGATAGGATGCAAAAAACGACCGCATCCCATCCCAGTCCGCTGACTTGTAGTGCCACACACGACGGTATTTAAGAGCACGCTGTCTTAACACCGTCGTAAGTGGCACAGAACTCCTAACAAGGCAATGATCCGATGAACCAAGTGGTGCGGTTACGGATATTTGGTAGCCGTCAGGATTTGAAGTCAGCAGGAGGTCAAACAAGGAAGGATTTTGACCATCCACATCTGGGATTCGCGTAGGCGTAGTAACCAGTTGTGTCAAGTCGTTCGCAAGGGCAAAGTTGCAGACAGATCTCCCCGCGTGATCAGTTTTACTGGAATTGAGCCAGTCGGCGTGGTGGGCATTAAAGTTGCCAAGTATTATGATCTCTGCGGATGGGATCTGCTGCTGCACAAAATCTGAAGCAGCTTGCAGGTGCTCCAAGAGTCGGTCCGTCTCGGGGTCACTACTATGGGACCTATATAGGCACGCATAGACGCGAGGGTGGTCGTCGCAATCTATGCGGAGCCATAAGGTGGACAGGTCCATGACCTCAAGATTGCTGAGGCGGCGAGAGCTGATATCATCTCTGAGATACACACACACTCCAGCTTGGGTAAAAAGGAGTGCTCGAGATAATACCCAGGGTGGGAAAGGTATGATGTGTCACTCGGAGATGATATCTGCGTCTCGGTTAAAAAGAGCAAAGCCGGCTTTGCCGTCTCTAGGTGGTAATGGACGGCATCAAGGTTGGAGTGTAATCCCCTGATATTACAAAAGTCCATGTTTAATATCGAGGGGGGTGCCTTTGTGTGTTTGCTCTTGCCCCGAGCAGATTGGAGCGCAGTTTTGCCCTCCCCAGAATACGAGGGGCAGCCTGGACGTCCACGTTCAGTTCCAGGGGTTCCTGAGCATGGACGTCCAGAGAGGGATTCTCCAACGCAGTTGGTACCCTCCTGGGGTAACAAATTGCTTTTCAACTGCGGCATTTCTAGGGGGGTAGGGGATTGGGCCTCCGGTAAACTCACTCACTCGGCGAAACACAGCGCAAGCGCTGTTTCACGCATCATTGGCCTAATAAGCGATTAGGCCAGTATACTGGTAACAGTTTAGGAACATGCGAACATAATTATACTTGTCAAAGTGAAATCTGACAACTGAAAGAGTTTTGGCGGACATGTCACTTTTAAACTTCTTCTACTTTTTATTGTTGGTGTGGTTTTTATTATTTTTTCCCAAGTTGTGTTTTTGATGTTCATTATTGGCAAAATATTAGCTATTAAATATCCATTATCTTGCAAAAGTGCAGGTAAGATGTTGTCAAAACCAAAATGTATAATTCCTGTGACATTTGGTGTGAATATCGGTAAATATCCTATTTCTTCCGTGAGTTTAACCAAAACATCGTTATAATAACTTTGTTATCCTATTGATTGGAATATTATTGCGTCTTTTTCAAATTGAAATGTATCAAGTTTTACATTCTTTTGCCCAGCTTTGTAGCAATTATTGATGGTATTCCCTGGTATTACCGATAGCTGTCTACCCATACGCCATCTAGTTTCTAAAATGGAAGCAGTTTGACAATCAAATTAAGAAAATAAGAAAATGCCTCATAATTAGACCAAAAAATAAGGGAATTAGGCAAGTAACTTAAAAAACACAGGTATTCGTTTATTACTCTGGTAAAATTATTTCACCAGACTAATTTTAAACGAATTCCTCCGTAACGAAATTGCAGGCGTCATCTTGTTTGTCAAAAAAAAATTATGTTAAAGTTCCATAAATATACGTTATATGAACAGTTCACGCATATAAATCATTTTAGAGATCGTTGATACAAATTGGCAAATTTTCCATTTAACATTCTACCAATTTCTACCAACATTTGGCACATTATCTACAAATTAATCTAAAATGCGGGTTGGCAACACTGTATCTACTCCATACTGTTAAAGGGTCCATTCACTATCCTGCATTGCAGTCCGCCGTGCAGGCCTGCAATGCAGGATAGTGAATGGACCGTTTTAAACTGCATATTTTACACATTCGCGTTCGCCATTCGCCTTGTCACTCGGCGCAACATTCGTATTCGGAACGTGCACGTCAGTAGCGACCATAAAGGTAATATAAAAAATAAACAACAAGAGTTTGTTTATTTTGTAAATATTATAAAATGATCAAACGAACTTACCAAGTGAAGTTCGATCATTATTATATGAGTCGCTTCATTCAAAGAATTAACCAGGTAGTCCTTTGTTTATTTGCTAGGCAGATTTTAGCAATTCTCACTACAGATTATTATTTTTAACAAAAAATTAAAACCGACTTCCAAAGTAAAAACAAAAGTATTAAATAACTCTTACTCTTTAATAGTGCCTTTTTCAGAATTCGTCTAAATCTCAACTATTTCTGTACATTACTACAGTCTTCATTACTTTGAAGTCGGTACAGGCTAATTTAGGCTGCGTTTCCACTGAAGCGGAGCGGAGCTTAGCGGTGCCGAATTGACCAATCACCATGCTCGAAATTTTCGCTGTCATTCCGCTGGAATAGCACGATTGGTCAATTCGGGCACCGCTAAGCTCCGCTCCGCTCCGCTCCGCTCCGCTCCGCTTCAGTGGAAACGCAGCCTTAATCGTGAGTTCAGTAATGTCAGAACATCTGAAACTTTTGAGACTGGTACCGACTTCAAAGTATGTACATTGTACAGAAACAGATTGAGACCAATTTTGAAAAAGGCATTATTAAAGATTAAGAGTTATTTACTTAATACTTTTTAGTTCATATTACTATTGTTTTTACCTTGGAAGTCGGTTTTAATTTTTTTGTTAAAAATAATAATTTCACTATTTTTAGTTATCTACAAAATAAGGCTTTATGCGTAAATAACCAATACGAATGTTAACTATTCACATTATGTTACTGTAAGCGAAATTGTGGTAAATGCTTGCAGTTATCCAAGCGATGCTGCTATTTCCAAACTTTTATCTTTAAAGGTTCAGGAGTTCTGTACAGTGCCTTTGAACCAAGAGACACCTTCGTATGAAATTTCTCTTATTCGTAACATATGTTTAACTTACTAGAAACAACATTTTAGTGTTTTGATAAATTTCAAGGATTTCCCTCGATTGCTTAGATCCCATCATCAGGTCACCACTTTCGTAACTGTTATACAAAATTAAGGTTATATCCTATACAACAACACGAGAATTTTGAAAATTGGTCCACAAACAGCGAAATCATAATCAAAAACATCTGCTTCGATGCAAAATATCACGAAAAGTACCAATAATTGGGTTATAATGTGATGACCCATGGTATAATTATGGTTGTGATGATGATGGTCAATCAAATTGATGTGTTGGCTTATGCTTTCAGTTGTTTAAACAAAGCCGAAATCCCCGAACCTGTACCTATAAGCATTCAAAAGTTTTGTTCGGTACCTACGGATCCAGGGTATGACCTGATGCGAAATCTTACTTTTTGGTAGCATTTACCTTGAATGTTTCAGAAAAAATCGAAATCACTATATGTTTCCATACAAATTTCAGGGAGTCCCCTCGATTCCTCAAGGATCCCATCATCAGATCACCATTTTTGTGAACATGGTACCAAATTCAAGTTAAACCCTATACAACACAATAAGAATTTTGAAAATCGAACCACGAACGGCTGAGTAATCGTTGAACATACAAAAAAAGATACATACAGCCGAACGTATTACCTCCTCCTTTTTGGAAGTCGGTCAATAAAAGGTTGAAACCATATTCTGGCAACCATCTGGCAGCACTAAGTAGTTCAATTAAGCGCTTATTCCATTACTAAATTTAGACGTCTAAATGATTCAGTAACTAAATTTAGTTAAGTGAAATAACATTTAGAAAGTTAGGTCCTAAGTTAGTTCCTAATTAGTGTACTAAGGGTCTACACAGACGGACCGCATTTCAACTGCAATCCAACCGCAAATTGCAGTTCAAGTGCAGTAATGCAGTTGACACGACTGCAATACGACTGCAATAGAACTGCAAACCAAACGCACAGTCGTTTGTGTGAACTGTTTGGTTTGCAGTTCTATTGCAGTCGTATTGCAGTCGTATCAACTGCATTCAAACTGCACTTGAACTGCAATTTGCGGTTGGATTGCAGTTGAAATGCGGTCCGTCTGTGTAGACCCTAAATCGGAAAAAGTGTGGCTTCTGACTGACTAAAGCACTTATACCAATTACTATCTTACTAAATTTAGACGTCTAAATGATTCAAGTGGAATAACATTTAGTAAGATACTAAATGCTATTCAACTTGACTAAATACTAAATATAGTTATATTTAGTATTTAGTCAAGTTGAATAGCATTTAGTATCTTACTAAATAATAAAGTTACTGAATCATTTAGACGTCTAAATTTAGTAAGGTGGAATAAGTGCTTAAATCATTTGGTATCCTAGTTAGGAAGCTATTTAGAAAGGTGGAATAAGTTTTAGAGTTTTAGACGCTTCATTCGCACCTCTATGCGGGAGTTGTGAAGACGTACTCGAGTGCTACCTTTATCAATGATGTGGCGCTAATGTTTTTTCGTGTTTATAGCCTTTACGAATCACGAGTGCGCCATATCGACAGCTGCTAATGATAAAGAAGTTATAATAAGTAACTTAATTGAACTTTATAAAGATAGTGCCGTACCTTTGGGGTAAAAATACTGACAGAAATTATTGTAATAAAAATACCTACAATTTTTAAATTTGAATATAATATCTTATATCTTTAAACGAGCAATTCTTGTATATATATATATATATATATATATATATATATATATATATATATATATATATATATATATATATATATATATATATATATATATATATATATATATATATAATTGGAATCTCGGAATCGGCTCCAACGATTTTCATGAAATTTAGTATATAGGGGGTTTCGGGGGCGATAAATCGATCTAGCTAGAAATCATTTTTAGAAAATGTCATTTTATTCGTGTTTTATCGAATACCGTGCAAAGCTCGGTCAAATAGCTAGTATTTTTTAATTAAGGTGATATTTATGTAATAATAATATGTAATAAGATCTGGAATCCATTCGTAGGTAATTTCTCAAGTCTGCTAGTTCCAAGTATTTCAGAAAGTTCATGTTTGATAATTTTTCGTGGAGCAAAAATTCTTTCACCCGTCTTTTTCGCTTTTTAACCGACCTCCAAAAAGGAGGTTATATGTCGGCTGTGGATATTTTTTTATTTATTTTTATTTTCATTGAGCCAACAGCTAAGCCTACGAGAAGACCAATTTTTTGTTGCTTTGACAGAACTGGAGCCATTAAGAAGACGTCTGGCTGAAGTCACCGCGTGGTCACAACTGCTTTAGTTACTTAAAATAAATTAGGACAAGTGGAATCAGAAGTATCTAATTAGTCTTCTATTTAGGATCCTAATTAGAACTTCTAAATTTAGTCAAATGGAATAAGCGCTTTACTTAGCACTACTTCAATTCCGCCTTCCTTCTTAATCTGTGGCTTCTTTTTCAAATCGGCGCCTGAGCAATGAGGGTAAAAAATTTATTTTCAGTGAGCCCTGTCGTTATCACAGTATACTTTTAAGTCGTTATTCTACATTCATTCTCGGAGGAGATCGGAGAATATTAACCCATCAAGCCCCATAAGGACACCGGTGACCGCGATAAAAATAGATTTCCAAGAATCCGCGGCAGAAGGATTTATATAATGAAGATCATTGTGGCTCTCATTTTGATTGTTTTGGCTCAACTGGCTTGCGGTTCCGTGAGTACAGAATTGAAATTCGTTTCAGTTCTGTATAATCACGGAGACTGCATGCCGGCTGACTTTTACCCGGCGGATTCACTCCAAAATAAATCACTTTGGCCGGAGCCTTTGTGCCAGTTGACTAATCGAGGCAAAGATCAAAATTTTAAGCTGGGAAAGTACCTGCGCCTGCAATATTCGGTAAGATTTACAGCTTTTTCTAAAATTTGTTCTAGAATGCATGTTTTGTGCATGTACCCTCAATGCAAAATTTAAAACTACGTAACACCTCATTGTACATTCTTATGCTAAGTACTCGCATACTAGTTTTACTCCAAATTGAGCAAAAACCACAGTGTGGACCGCAAAAATTACAGCTCGAAGGCTTGCATCGAGCCGGCTCCATGGAATTAAATATTATATATCTAACTAGCTGTTGCCCGCGACTTCGTCCGCGTGGACTTCAGTTTATAGCGCGCGGTGTCAACAAAATTGGTGTCAAATTTAAAAGCTTTTTAAAACCCTGGTCAAATCAAAATACCCAAAAACAGCTGTGCAGTGTGCACATAATATTTCATTATTTTAAATTAAACTTTATTTATGCCAAATTTTAAAGCTTATTTAGGCCCCCATTACTCAACTTTCTCTTTGCGCCATCTGTTATGAATTTTTGGAACAAACTTAATTTGAACAAATTTACGCATAAACACCCCCTTACAACCCCTTTTTTCAGCTAAAAAGTAGCCTGTGTCCTTTCTCAGGCTTTAGACTATCTGTGTACAAAATTTCATTACAATCGGTTCAGTAGTTTTGGCGTGAAAGCGAGACAGACAGATATACTTTCGCATTTATAATATTAGTATAGATAGTATAGAATAGTATTTCCATAGACTTTTAATATATAGCATTATAGGTTTATGAGTATTTCTATAATAATATCTTTTATTCTTTTGATTTGGAGTAAAACTATCAAGCAATGCTGAATGTGTGGATGAAAGCACAAGCCGTGGGTTTTACTCTACGTGATTGCTCGATATATTGCGACAGGAACCGTACATTCTTCAAAATAAAAACTCACAGAATCTCCATACTAAATTTTATTCAAACTGGTTCAGCAGTTAACCTATCAAGCCCCATAAGATCACCGGTGATCGCGACAACAATAGAATAATAATTGATTTCCAAGAATCCGCGATCGAAGGATTAAGTGTGAAAAGGTAACAGGCAGACAAACATACTTTCACGATTATTGTATTTTATAATAGGGTGAACAATATGGACAGTAGGTACTAGTCATTAGACCGAGCACAAAAACACAATATTTATTAAGGTAAATAAGGTTGTTTTATATGGGGGCACGGCAGTGCCCCAGCCAAGCTTTTTAGCAAAGGCACGGCCGTACCATACTTTTCTCAAAGCGGTTCGCGGCTATTTCACACCCTCTTTGTCTTCGATGTTAACAAAGCTAGAGATTTAGAATTTCGATGACTAGGAGCAAGTATCAAAACTAGCTTAACCTCCAAATTACATTATATTCTGATTAATAGTTTACTAGTTACGGATGGTCAAAGTTACTACGTTTTGTCACTGACTGACAGATCATCAAAATTCTAAGGTACTAGCAGACTTAGAACCTTGAAATTTGGTACCCGGATAGGTCTTTATTCACAATGAAAGGAAAAATTATGAAACCGGCAAAATTGGAGTCGGACTGGCGTAGATAGGGTTCTGTACCGTAAATTTGTATGGGAGCCCCCCTTAAATAAAAGTTTTATTTAATTTTTATTATTTATTATTAAAATTGAAATACAATTGAGTATTTTCTGAAATTTCCAAAAACCTTACTGTTACCATTGTGAAGATAGAGCAAAAAAGCAAAAAAATCGTGTTTATTGTACGAGACCCACCATTCCTAAATTATTTTATTTTAATAGGACTATTCTATTTTATAACAACAGCAAAAATACATAATTTGTGAAAAATTCAACTATCTAGCTATTGCGGTTCTCGAGATCCAGCCTGGTGACAGACAGACAGCGAAGTCTTAAGACTTTGTTAATATGGTAGAATAGTTTTAACGTGACCTGAAAAGAAAAAAAAAACTTAAAAAAAGAAATGAAATCCCACCAAAACATTAAATGTAAAAGGAGCCAAGCAAAATATTGCATAGCTATGCAATACTTCTGTCGTAAAAAGTTTTCAGATCACATTCAAGCAAAGACTTCAACTTATTAATTAATTATATAATTATAAATTTGTAATTGAAATCAATATTCAGTGAATGTATCAATAGTTTTCTTTATTTTAAAATTATTATTGTGGCTTGGCAATGAGCACTAGAGAAATAATCAGCGACTAATTGGATTTCTATGGGTACCTGCATCGACCAGATGCGTCGTTACGATAAACTAAAAAAACACTTTACGCTTGCCGTCTGTGTAAGTATGAACTCCTCCAAATATGCAGTTTTATATATTTTGTTTCTTAATAATTATGTGCTCATTGCCGAGCCACTATAATAATTTTAAAATAAAGAAAACTATTGACACATTCACTGAATGTTGATTTCAGTTACAAAATAAGTTGAAGGCTTGGCTTGAATGTGATCTGAAAACTTTTTACGACAGAAGTATTGCATAGCTATGCAATATTTTGCTTGGCTCCTTTTACATTTAATGTTTTGGTGGGATAAATTACTTACCTGTTTTTCTTTCAAATCAGGCATCTATTACTTTAAAAACATACAGTTTTTAAAGCAACCTTAATAAATACCTATTTCTTTTTGTGCTTTGTCCAGTGACTGGTACAGTCCAAACTCCAATCACTAGTCATTTTACCCTATTAGTTGGGGTTAAATTCCTTAAATTTCTTTTTTTTAATAAAATTTATTACAGAAACTGCTTGTCTTTCAACAATTCAGGCTTTCATTTATCTATGTCGGTTAAACACGGTTAAAATCTACAGCATGACTGGTGAGTGGTGAGTGGTGAGACATGTTCAATACTCGAGGACGTGATATTTGGCTTTTATATTAGTTGTAGAAAAATAATTTAAAAAATAATATCATTTGATCACTGAGTAAAATATGTAGCAAGTTAAATAAAATTATTTACCTACCCAACGCATGGACACCGCGCGCGGGAGGGGAGCGCGCGGCCCGGCCGCATACTGCATAGTAATTTTACTAAGTGTCCATGATTCATTTATTTAAAGGGAAATTAGGTTAAAAATTAAGTACCTTATTTTATTACATAATTATTAATTATAATGAGAATCGAGTACCGAGTACTCTCCTTAAGTATTTATCATGTCTCACCACCAATGATATTCTATAGTTACTAACGTAACAGTCATACTGTGTACGTGACATTTTGCGGTCATTACAAATATGGACTAAAATTCTTTGTTTGTTCCACAGCACTTGCTCTCCAAAATATATGATCCTGAAGAAGTTTTGGTACAATCGACAGATGTTGACCTTACCTTGATGTCTGCAGAAGCAACCTTAGCAGGTAAGTCTTAAGAATTTATATTACGATATTTTGTTTCTAACACTTCATTTTACGCAGAGTAGATAACACGTTTTGAATTCCCACTTTCCAGGAAGATTGACGCTTATTTTAGCTTCCAGGGTACTTTAGCTGCCTAAATTTAAGGGGGGCTCCTATACAAATGTTACTTTTTACAAAGTAATTTTACTTTTTTGCCCCCCTTAAATTTTTTTTATATTTAAATATTGTGTTTTTAAACACTATTTTTGGCCTATTTTTGCTCTATAACGGAACCCTTCGTGCGCGAGTCCGACTCGCACTTGGCCAATTACTGGCACTTGGCCAATTATTCATAATCAAATGGCTACAAATATGCAGTTAGCTTGAATTTCTTTTAGATTGATAGATTTTTATTTAGTAGCCATTATGTGTAGGTAAGCTTAGATTTAGTAACTCTCATTCTAATGCTAAATTCATCTACAAGTCTCACTTTAAATGTTGCAGGTTTATTCCCTCCTGTGAAAAAACAAACTGTGTGGGACAAACAGATGCCAATGTGGCAGCCCATACCGGTGCACACCAAGCCGGAACAACTCGATGAAGTGTTGGGAATGAAAAGACCGTGCCCACGATACAATGCAGAAATGGACAAATACTTGGCCTCTCCGCCCTACCTTAACATGGTCAAAAGGCATGTAAAACTTATGAGGTTAGTTGAAAACACGCACTGCCTAATTGATATTTCTATATCTATATCTATACTTATTATAAAACAAAGTCGCTTTTTTTCCTCATGTCCCTTTGTTCCCTTTAATCTTTAAAACTACGCAACGGATTTTGATGATTCTTTCAGTGTTAGATAGCCCATTTATCGAGGAAGGTTATAGGCTATATTTTAACACGCTAAGACTAATAGGAGCGAAGAAATAGAGGAAAATGTGGAAAAAACGGGGAAAATTATTTGAAAGGGCTAACTTGAATGCGCTAATCTCAGGAACTACTGGTCCGATTTGAAAAATTATTTCAGTGTTAGACAGCCCATTTATTGAGGAAGATTATAGGCATAATTTTTTCAGTGGCTAGATATTTTATACCCGTGTGACGCCGGGGCGGGTCGCTAGTTTAAAAATAAAATGTAGAATTTTGCTACTGCTAACACTGTGACTATAAAATACATGGTGCAATTAAACCGTCCTGCCAAATTTTTTCCAGGGCTTAAGTATCATTAAGAGAGTCCATTTAACCAAAAAAGTTGGGTGTTATTATTTTTTTATGACATATTTTATCCCATTTAAAATCGTTGCAGAACGGTCACTCGTGGCGGTGGGAATGAGCGGGGGTGACGCGGGGGGAGGCGCGCGTGCGCTTCATATTGTCTAATAATTGTAGTATTTTTTAGGATAACTTTCGGAAGCTATTCCTCAACATTTTAGTACTGAGTGATTATAAAAGAAAAAAATACGTGTACTTATTTTTATGGGAGTGCCTCCGCTGCCGGCGCCGGCTCCCATAAATATCAGTAATGGGAACCGGCGGTAAGTATACTGCCGGCAGCCGAGATATAAAACAACGGCTGCCGGCGCTGGCACTCAAAATGGGAGCCGGTGATAATGCGTAAAGCGCTAGGTTCCAGTACACAAAATTTGAAAAGAAATAATTATAATCTCAAATTGAAATATCTTTGTCTCAAATATATTCAAAAGGTGAAGGTTAGGTACCTATTTGTTCGGCTGTGGATATTTTAGTTTTTTGTGATGCATTTTCTTAGCTTAGCTTTACCTTAGCTACCTTTTTTCAGCTACCAAAAGTAAGATTTTGCACCACAGCTACAGTTTTAAACCCCGTGGTACACTTCCAAAGGTACTGAACAGAACTTCAGATTCCTTATACATGTTAGAGAGTTTCTTCTTCCTAGTCGTATCCTCATGGCTGAGGGACGTGACCACCAAAATTAGCTTTCTGGGATAGGGCTCTCCATTTGTCTCTGTTTTTGGCCTGATGAAATGCCTCTTGGAACGTGCAGTCAGCAGCCTTGACAATCGCGTCTGTCCATCGTGTAGTCACTCTGCCTCTGCCTCTTTTCCCCTCTAATTGCCCAGCTAGTATGAGACTCTCAAGATTATTAGGCTCCCGGCGGGCTATTTGGCCAAAAAAGGCGAGTGATCGTTGTAGACAAAGCGTGGACAGGCGGGTGGTAATTTTGAGTTGCTGAAGTATAGACGTGTTTGTCCGGTGTGCGGTCCAAGGGATGCCGAGCATTTTGCACCAGCACCACATTTCAAAAGCGTCGATCTTGGCTCGAGTGCGAGCTTTTAGTGTCTATGTCTCGGAGGCATATAAAAATATTGAAAAGATTAAGGAACGCATTAGTGATATATTTGTGCTGCGATAGATGTTCTTATTCTTCCATATCCCAACCGCAGATTTAGCCATCTGAGCCCGTCGGACAACCTCCCTCTCGCAGTTACCATTGTTGCTAATCAACGACCCCAGGCAGACAAACTCCTCTACGGGTTGGAGATCTTGGAGTAAGGATGTCTTTTGTATTTGGTTCAGCTTATCGACATACATCAGTTTGGTTTTATTGCGATTAATTTGGAGGCCAAAGTCTCGACTAATCTTTTCGAGCCGTGCTAGAAGTTCAGCAAGTTTCACTTCGCAAGTACTTATAAGCGTGGTGTCAGGTCAGCGAACCTTAAGTCGTTGAGAAGGAATCCGTTAATTTTAATACCATCCTCCCAATCTTCTAACACTCGACGCATTATATATTCGCCTACGAGGTTGAACAGCTGTGGAGAGAGGATGCAGCCCTGTCTGACACCACGTTCTGTAGCAAACGGCTCTGATAGATCATTGTCTAATCGCACCCTTGATCGACCTTCCAGATAGAGGTTTTGTACCAAAAATATGAGATGATCGGGCACGCCCATCTCTCTCATCACTTCCAGCATTTTGGACCAGACGATGCAGTCAAAGGCCTTAGCGTAATCCATAAAACACAGAACTATTGGGACATTCAATTCTCTGCTCTTTTCTATCAGCTGACGGATGTTTAGGATTTGTTCTCGGGTACCCCTGCCCTTTACGAATCCCGCCTGCTCTTTGGATATCTGTTTAGTTATATAGTGTGCCAATCTGTTGTTTATAACATGGAGAATAATCTTACTGGCGTGTGAAATTAGTGAGATGGTCCGATAATTTTCACACTTTTTAGTCGACCCTTTCTTATGTAGTGGTATCACGAGAGATTCTGTCCAATCGTCTGGCCACTATCCTGTTCTCCATACTTTAAGACATATTGCATGCATTACCCTGATTCCAGACTTACCCAAGCTCTTAAGCACTTCAGCCTGTATACGATCTCCACCGCAAGCTTTTGTTTTGAGCTTATTTAGTTTTGAGGAGAATGATGTCGGGTTCTTTATCTGTAAAATCTAACCTAGTGTCAGGCTCGTCAGCGTCATATTTGTACAGGTCTTGGCAGTAGTTCCTCCATCTTGTCATCACTTGGTTCTTGTCTAAAATCAGGTTACCCTTTTCATCTTCTATGTTCCAAGTTATTGATTTTCGTTCCCGTGTGAGAATTTTTACCTTTTGGAATATGTCTCTTGGATGTACGGTATCAGAGTGTGTTTGTATATCTCTACATATGGAATTGATATATGCATTCTTGTCTTGTCTACAGAGACGCTGTACTAGTGAGTCGAGTTCCGAGTATCGCTGTTGTTCTACCTTTGAGCGAATTCCTCCAGTCTTTAGTGCCTTTCTTTGTGCGATTGCCTCCCAAGTGGTCTTGCTCATCCACTCAGATCTAGGGTGTTTTTCTTTCCGTCCATTTGTGATTGTTCTAGCTGTCTCTTCTAATGCGGCCTTAAGCTGATTCCATGATGTATTGGCTGAGTCAAATGGGCAAAACTTTTCGCTGTCCAGTCGAGTTTGTAGTGAGTCCTCAAAAGCTTTCGCTTCTTGTGGTAGAAGAATCTTTTTTGGTGGTGGAGGCTTTGAAACTACTTTGAGGCGAACTCTGTATCGAGCTATTAACAGCTGATGGTCGCTGCCGCAATCTGCACCCGGAAAAGTCTTTGAGAGAGTTATGCACGACTTCTATCTGTTGCTGATTAATATGAAGTCAATCTGATTTTTATGACCTGTCGGCGACCGCCATGTCCATAAGCGCCGTGGATGTTGTTTATATGCCGTGTTAGTTACGAATAGTCCTTTTTCAATGCAAAACTCTAACAACATCTCTCCTCGACTATTGCGGGCGCCTAAGCCGTATTCCCCAATAACATTCCTTAGGTGTTGATCGTTATCAGTGTGCCCTATCTTAGCATTAAAGTCTCCCAGGATGATAGTACATTTTTTCTTTGGCAACGCTTTGCAGGTTAATTCTAGCTCGTGGTAAAATTCCTCCATCTCTTCTTCAATGGCTGCAGTTGTCGGCGCATAGACCTGTATAAAGTTGATTGGGTGTGGATGGGCTGAAATTTTTAAGGATATAATTCTATTGTTGTAGAGAGTTTCAGCGTTGTTTAAAGAAGCAAAGATATTGTATTAAGCTACTATGCAGATCACATTTATCAGCATCATCATCACCATCATTAACCCATCAAGATTCAAGCCCCATACGAGCACCGGTGATCGCGACAACAATAGAATACAATAGCATTTCCAAGAATCCCCGATCGAAGGATTCAAATATGCATCCTTACAATATGACTATTTATGACCTTATTATTTGTACTTTTCATAGTCCTTTAGCTCATCATTATTCTGTCATTTGACAAGCGATAGGCCGAATAGGCGCCGGCAGCCTATTCGGTAAACATCGCGTGACTTCGGCAAACTTTGGAGTTTGGAAAACGGCGCCGGCAGCCATTTCAGTAACCGGCGCCGGCAGCCATTTCGGCAACCGGCGCCGGCAGTCATTTCGGCAACCGGCGCCGGCAGCGGAGGCACTCCCTATTTTTATTTTAATAAGGATCAATATATCAAAATTGGGCATGAAGGTTTAATTGCACCCTGTATATTCATAAGTTAAAGCGAGCCCTGTAGATAAAAAGTGTTGCGTAAAAATATACCTACTAACAGAAAGTATTGCGAAAATTGAGCTTACAATTGAAAATCTATTGTGTCTCGATTCCCACGATCGAGGTATTATTAATATCATAAAATTGTGTAGCTATTGCTTTTTAATGTCCTGTGCCCAATTTTCAATTACCTAGTAAATGTTGTTACAAATAATTGTGCTTACTACGGTCCTTATTACAAGTAATAAGTAGTAATAAAATTAATGAAATTACTGCCATATTATTTCACCCTGAAAACAAAATATTATTATTTACTTTTTGATGAAACTCGTGTGTTATTACTTATTATAATATTATTACTACAATTTCCCATTTACGGCAACACGCGCGCTGTATCCGTGCGCGCAGAAAACCTGGCTCCTTCTGCATAAATAGGTGTGTGAGATGAGGTGTGATGTGACATTGTTTAAAACAATGTTACATCTATTCATTTGAATGCAGTATAAAACGAATAAAGCATCTCGATTTCAGCTACCTCAGCACCCACGTAGGCAAGGAGGTGAAAGACTTCACAGACATCATGCAGATCTACAGCTCCCTAAACATCGAGAAACTTTATAACTTCGAACTGCCGGCGTGGACGGAGAAGGTCTTTCCAGAGCCTCTACGCCAGGCTGCCGGACTTGGGTATAATACTTGGCCACTTTCTAAAAGTGTTTTTTTTTTATAATTTTTCATCCCTTAACATGGTTCGGGCTCGTTTAATTTTTTTATTGCTATATTCTTTTAATATTTTTCTCTTTTTTTGGTCATTTTTTAAAAGCGGTAAATCGATGAGGACTCAGTTTCACGCCAACTTTTGGTGTAATATCCTTAGATGACGCATTCACTGGCTCATTTGGTCTGTGTAAATAAAACCGCTGTCACTGCTATGATTACGATTATACTAACATCGTTCAGTGATGTGCACAAAGTCACAGCAAGTAGTGCGACGTCGTCGGCACTAGTCGTACAATATGCAGCCGGTTTCAGATTATCCGTGTCTGCGGCGACGCCGGGCCTGGCGCGACTGATCGCCGGCCCGCTGGTGCAACAAGTGGTGCGGGCGATGGCCGACGTGATGGCGGGCGGGCGGCGCCGCCTCATGATGTACAGCGGCCACGACTTCACCGTGGGAACCCTGCTCACCGCCCTGGGCGTCTTCGACAACGTCTGCCCGGCGTACACCGCAACCGTCTACCTGGAGTTGTCGCAGAGGATGAATAAGACAAACGGTGAGTGAAAGTAGTTTACTATAGTCAGGACTATTTAAGGTGGCACCGGCGGTCATTGACCTTTCTAGTCTAGGAGCTATGTGAAAAATACTCGCACTGTATTCTGTTACTTAAAAAAAAAACTTGTAAAGAAACATACTTTTTTTTCATCGGAAAACGTCTTGGTTACTCTTCCTATGATAATAAATAATATAAAATTTATTATAATAATAAATAACTGGGAGTCAATGACCGCTACAGACAGAATGGGCACTGTCCAAAAAAAATCACATGTACTTTTTATATTTTTTTTCGTTAAAATAGGGTATTTTAAGAATATATAAATTAAATAATTTTGAAATTCATTGGCTAGTTTTTTCTCAATAAATTTTTAAAGTTTCGCTTTGACGTCATCATCGGCGGCCAATTGACCTCTGCAGTATGTTTTAAATTTCCTTTCAATCTCATTTATAATGGCTGATTCGCCAGCACGAATTGGCGCACGAGTACCGAAAACTATTCCACCTCAATTTTTTTATGCCATCCTCTTCAAATTGCCCTCCTGATGATATAAATGCATGTTGCCATGGCGCAACCCGGTGCAATATTGTTTAAACAAACATTGTTTAAACAATTGCAAGAAATTGTTATTTTTCAACCGTACATTTTTTTATGGTATTTATTGAAATGCAATTAAAAAAGATCCTATGACTTTTCACGATAAAGTTAATATTTTTAAAGATATGAATGTTTAAAGATTCGAAAAATCTCAAATTTGGGTACTCTCGACCCACGAAAAATATATTAAAACAAATAATAATGTCTATATATTATATTTTTTTAAATTCTCTATACAATAGTTAATAATATTGTTAATAGAGATTTAAAAAAAATCATTGTTTATATCATTTTGGAGTTTACTCCTTAAGAATCGATTTTCATATATAAGGCGCCCGGTATGAGAAAAATCCGAGGGGTAAAACCTACTAACAAGTAACGAAAAATCGTGTCACGTTTTTGGTGCGCACCTTTAGTGCGCAACTTTCTAATTTGGCTGTGAGTGTATTAAGACCATAAAGGTAATATACCTATCGGAATATTATATTATATTATTATATAATTATATTATTATATAATTTTTTTTTATATTTTTTTTTAATATTATTTTATAATATTATATTCCGATAGGTATATTAACTTTATGATTAAGACGTACATATGGTATATTGTATAGGCGACTATACTTATATACTATATGTTATTGGGCTTGTTTGTTTCTATCAGTGTCGATGTGAGTTTATATTGCTATACTCGTACTTAAGGAGTAAACTCCAGTCGTGCGTCGGAGCTGACACACTTTTTTTATCTTAGCAAAAGTAGACAAAAATTTGTGTCTTTTGTATGGGAGCCCCCTTAAACATTTACTTTATTTTGATTTTGTTATTAATTAATAAAGTACAAATATAATAAAGGATTTTGTGAAATTTTCAAATGCCTCGCTGTTACCATTATTGATTACGAGCAAAAAAGACCAAAAAAATCACGTTTCTTGTATGGGAGCCCCCTTAAATATTACCTTATTTTATTTTTAGTATTTGTTCTTATAGCGGCAATAAATATACACAATCTGTGAAAATTTCAGAAGTCTAGCTTTTTTTTAATTGTTAATTTCGCGTGCTCACAAGTATGCGTCGCTACCTTTAAGCATCGCTGTCTCTAGACTAGACTTCTAGCTAGCTAGACTTCTAAAATTTTCACAGATTGTGTATATCTATTGCCGCTATAACAACAAATACTAAAAATAAAATAAAGTATAACATTTAAGGGAGGCTCCCATACAAGAAACGTGATTTTTTTGGCCTTTTTTGCTCGTATATAATCAATAATAGTAACAGCTAGGCACTTGAAATTTTCACAAAATCCTTAATTATATTTGTACTTTAATAATTTGTAATAAAATTAAAATAAAATAAATGTTTAAGGGGCTCCCATACAAAAAACACAATTTTTTGTCTACTTTTGCTAAGATAAAAAAAAGATATAAACAATGAAATTTTTTAAAATCTCTATTAACAATATTATTAACTATAGTATAGAGAATTTAAATAAATATATTACTTAGACATTCTTATTTGTTTTAATATATTTTTCGTGGGTCGAAAGTACCCAAATTTGAGATTTTTCGAACCTTTAAACATTAATATCTTTAAAAATATTAACTTTATCGTGAAAAGTCATAGGACCTTTTTTATTGGAATTTTAATAAATAATACAAAAAAAGTTTGTCCGGTTAAAAAATAACAATGTTTGATTAAACCATAGTTTCTCAACCTTTTTTTGCTCACCGCCCACTTTGAGAATATGTGATTAGCGTATATTTTTTGGCTTTTTAGACTATATTTTTTAATCTACCCACGCCTCATCTGCGCCATCTCATTGCCCCCTAATTTTCTCTGGATCTTCTACTGCCCCCCCGAAAGTCTCAGACGCCCACAAGGGGGCGTTATCGCCCACGTTGAGAACCTATGGTTTAAACACAACACAAGCACCGGGTTGCGCCATGGCAACATGCATTTATATCATCAGGAGGGCAATTTGAAGAGGATTGCATAAAAAATTGAGGTGGAATAGTTTTCGGTACTCGTGCGCCGATTCGTGCTAGACTAAAATGCAAGTTCTCATTATGTGAAAGCTGATACGAGAAGCTTACCAAAAGTTCGAAACGTAATGTTGGTCGAATTTATTGCTAATTTAACGCCATTGAAGGTCAAACTAAGGTTAAACATATTTGTTCAAAAATATAAGTAACTAATGGGTATTTTTTTCGTTTATATACAGAAAAACGATCACTGACCTTATTCCTCGAAATGTTTTTGTAATGAGCAAAATTAAAAAAAAATGGACAATCCCCATTCCGCGATTTGAGAATAGACCACGACGCGACGACCCTGTCGTCACCGGTGTCCACTAGCGACGGGGGTTCATAAGGTGACCCGTTCGCTCGTTTGCCCTATCTGACTTGTTATTGCAGATACGGCTGAATGGTACCTGCAGATATTGTACCGCAACTCGGTGGATCCACTGAGTGACCCGGTGGTTCTGAATGTGCCTTACTGCGGAGATATGTGCCCATTTCAAGAGTTTCTTAAGCTGTACGACCACCTCATCTCCGTGGACTGGGAGCGCGATTGTACTATGGGCTATGTATGTATATCAATTCTAATATTATAAATTAGATTTAAAAAAAAGTACTTAAGCTAAGAAGTATTAATAATTTAAATTTTAGCTTTTACTAATACCTAATCTTATATATAAAAATGGATTTTCAAATGTGTTAGTCGCGCTAAAACTCGTAAAGGGCTGAAAGGATTGGGCTGATTTTAGTCTTAAAATATTCGTAGAAGTCCAGGGAAGGTTTTAAAGTGACACGAAGTTCACCGGGACAGCTAGTGTTTATAATAATTTTATCTAGATATTAAGTCCATTTAAGCTTTATTTAAGTAGATAACTGTAAATGATCTTTTAGTTAACTATACTTTGTATTTATAATAATTAAGTACGGTATTGTATTTAAGTTTTAAGGTTGTAGTTGTCTTAATTAAAAAAATAGATGGCGCTCGCAACTCCGTTGCTCCAAAATTCGTTCGTGCTGGAACCGTACATTTTTCCGGGATGAAAAGTATCCTATGTCCTTTCCCGTAAGTATATCTCCATTGCCAAATTTCAACACAATTGGTTCATCAGTTTGGATGTGAAGAGGTAACAGACAGACAGATCCACGTCAGCATTTATAATATTAGTATGGATAAATTAATAGTATGGAGTGTCTATCTGCTATCTCATCGCGCTGGAACCGCTGAACCGACTGAAATTCGGTGTGCAGTCGGTGGGCCGGGAAAGCACTTACGATAGTTTTTATAGCGGAAAAATCGGACATCGATTGGTACTAAATAAATTATACCTGAGATACTATCTAGCTAGTGCCGACAGACAGACGGACGACAGCTGTAAAGTAGCGTCATTTTATACTTTTGATATAGTATGGAACCCTCAATAAGCAAACTAAATAAATAGGCTACTTGACCTACTTTTTTATCAACGACTTTATTTATCAATCATAAGCTTTTATTTGATGATAAGGGTGAAATATGGTTTCCTAGGTCAAGTTCTACTAGAAATATGCATTTGTTCAATGAAATTGAATTTAGGTCAAGTAGCCTATTGTTTTCTATTAAAAAAGGTCTTTACTCTTTGTATGTAACTTAATAAAAATGAGTTTGCTTTTATTATTATTTCATTAATATGACATGTATGACATAATAATATAGGAAAAATAAATTAAGAGCGGGCTGTGCAATTTTGCTGTGTGAAAATAAGTAATTACGATCCCGGAAAATGATTGACTCAAATGAAATTGAGATTTACTTAATGATTTTATATTTACCTGATATTTGGCTAACGGAAAACACGATTCACTTATTTTGACTCGATAGTTTTATTTTTCGAAATTATGAATCTTTTTGGGCATTTCAACAAATATCTGCACTTATTGAGTTATTAAACTTATTGAGTTATTAATTAAATATCTTGCACTACTACAATCACACACTTTATAAAATAATAGCTAAAGGAAATATTAGTATTGTATTTAATTTTCAAGTGATCATCAAAAACAGTTTTGGGACCTATGACCTTTACTTTCGTGCTATAATGCGGGAACCGTTGTTACGCGATATTGTTCACTATTAGCTGCAGCCTAAAGTACATTGCCCGGGAGCACGATTCATGGAATTATTGTATCACGATTGGAGGATAGCGTTGTGTAGGCGGGTCTAGCGTTTTCACAGTAGGCTCTTAAATTATAAAAATATATTATATGTATAGATATTTATTACATAAAAATGTCACTTGATCGCACCTTAAGGCTGCGTTTCCACCTTGGTTTCATAGGTTCATAGGTTTCATAGTAGTACAAACACATTCCTTGCAATAAAACATTGCGAGGAATGTGTTTTTGAGAACCAATACCATGCCTTGCCTTGCCATGACATCGCTCAGCGCGGCGATGCTATTGGATCTTAAAAACACATCCCTCGCAGCACATCTCTGGTGGAACCACAGCCTAACAAGAGATAATGCCCACAGGATCTAAGCCCGCTGACTACAAACTGCAGTATTATTACTATGCTACTTCTTGCCGGAGTCCTACCTCTCTGGATGTGGAGAAAAAGAATCCGGATTGTTTGTGAAAGGTATTATTATTATTATTTCTTCTAAAAGCTCATCATTAATAGAAAGAAAAAAAATTATTTTACTAATTAACTGGGAGCTGTGTCACAGTTTATATTAGTACAGCTTCCAACGCTATTTATTGAGTAATGTATTGATTGTGTTTTCCATATTATTATTATGTAAAATTCATGCAAAACCGATTTAATTGAAATAAATATTATTATTATTTTTATTTGTTGGTCTGTACGTTTAACTATTGACAAACCATTATGCCGGCTTCTCGCGGCACGGCGCCAGCCCGAGCCACGCGCCGTGTGAAGGGGGTGGCTCGTGGCGCGGGCTGGCTCGATCAGGCGCGTACGATCCGATTGATATGCGGCTCTTGATATTACGCGCCGTGAGAAACCAGCCTAAATATAGGTACTTTTTCTGTGGTACTTAGTATGTAATTTAAGTATTTTTTTCAGACGAAGACCTGCACCAAACTCTAATTCCGACTTAATGGGAGAGAACTACTCGGTGGAAGAATTCGTTAATACCCCATCCATAGAGGTGCACTATAAGATAAGTCTCTCGTTTAAGCGGACATTGGAGCACAATTGATCACCCGTTGCGAGGTGCTCCCTCACCGCGAGCATTCACTTGTAATGTAACATTATATAGATTCGTTTTTGAGCATAATTACACAACACACGTGTAATGTAACATAAAAGATTCGGCTGTGAGCATTACATTACTATACTATCTCCCTGAACGACAGCATTCGCGTGTAATGTAACATTCGACTTTGAGCATTCAATAGCTAGTTGATGTTACAAATTGTATCAAGATAATATTACACACTATATCATTACAAGGTGCACATTGTAATGCTCTGTTTTGTATCATTACAAGGTGCGCATTGCAATGCTCGACTCTGTAACGTTACATTACAAGCGAACGCTCCCGGTGAGGGAACACCTTAACAGAGTACAGAAATAAGGAGTAGCTCGACTTCAAACAAACGGGCGAATATACGCGAGTTGGGCGCAAATGTCACTTTGAACCATAAAGTTAATATACTTAACGGAATAGAGAAACAAAGGCCTGAGCAAGCGAGATGTCACTATCAGTAACACTGCGTGGTAAAAAGAGACGTGTTATACATGACAGCGGAACACTTTTTTCATCTGCTTTGAACTGTCAAATTGTCAACGGGCCGATAAGTGCAGACTGACTGCAGTCTGCACTTATCGGCCCGTTGACAATTTGAGCTCTAAGAAAAATGTATGTAGTATCATCATTTTCACGCACACGTAAATAGATTTGGAGACACAGATTTAATTCAATTTTGGTTTCGTTTGACAGCTCGGGGATTGTTTCTCTTCCGCTAGGTGACCTATATTAACTTTATGCTTTAAACATGTTTCACGATGCTTAGTAACGCATTAGTACTGCGCGCGCCGGCTGATATGAGTTAAGACATACTATGTCAAACATATAAATTTTGAGATCTCTTCTAAAGTCGGCCTACTCGTTACTTCTGTTTACTCTGCGTCTAACTAGCCCGATAGTAGCTGATAGAATATAGGTACTTATGAATAAATGAACATAATATCATGTTCATTTATTTACACAGAACATATTAAGTAATAACAGTAATTGGTTTTCTCTAAACTCCGCCAGAGCATTGCGATATAACACTATTTTTACATAAAGACATCTTACAAGACATATTATTTTACACTTAAATTTCAACAAATTTACAATTAAAAGTACAGACTAAATAAGAAGTTAAAAATGTTAAAAATTAATAAGTACATAAATATTTGCGTACGCCTATAAATCAAATTAATCAGTAATAATAATATAATTCATAATTTAAAAATAATCGGCCAAGTGCGAGTCGGACTCGCGCACGAAGGGTTCCGTACCGTTATAGAGCAAAAATAGGCCAAAAATTGTGTTTTTTGTATGGGAGCCCCCCTTAAATTTTTATTTTATTTAAATATTATTACTAATTATTAAAGAACACATAATGCAAAATACGATATCCCTTAGAATTTAGATCCATCCCAGGTTAGACTAGAAACATTTGTCAAATCGTTATAATACCAGATTTAAGATCAACTTACAGTAGAGCAGAGTCGAAGTGACAGCTTATATTTTTACGCCTACATATTCATCTCTATAATTATTGTTCTGTTAAGGGCATCGAGACCTAGTTTACTTGATACACGGAAACCCGGGAAACCCCGAGTTTCGGGGATCGCGAAAAAACCCGGGGTTCATAATGGATACCCAGGTTTTTCGAGCTTTTGGTTTTTTATTTATTACAAAAATATTTATTAATATTTTAAAACAATGAAATTCTACCAAAACTATGCAATGTATTAAAAAAAACAACTCTCTCCAAGCAAAATCATAAAAAGTTTTCAAATGTCATAAAAGCCAAGTTCCGTTAAATTTATTTCATAGTTCTTAAGTTCAGTGACGGACAACATATTTCTTTATTTTGTGATCAAAAGCTAATAAAATGTCTTGTTTTTAAAATTAAAGTTTCTAAGTCTGATAAAAGTACTTTAGACCTTTGATAATGGGCAAGTCAACCACTAGTTAGTGACAAAACGTTGTAACTTGTATCGACCGTTACTGATAAAATACACAATATATCAATAAAGTCTAGGGATATATCTGAAAACCTGTCAGGTATTTTTGGAGACATTACATGAAAGAATGATGGCTTATTTTATGGTCTTTAAGAAAACATCAAACACTTTTCCGGATTTTTAAGCTATTGCATAGCTTTTATCGCGGGCTTTGAGCGCGGCTACCCAAGCAGCAACCAAGCGTAATGAACATCTAAAAAGCAGCCAATATAGCACTTAACGCTGTTTTAGAGCTGTATAAGAGCGTTGAAGAGATATTGTAGTGTTATAATGTCGGTTTAGGAGTAATTATTCAGCTCTAGCTGTATTAAGTCTGTATTAAGAAGTCAAAGTACGCTTAAAGTTCTAAATCAGTGTATCGAAACTGTCATGTACAGCTTTAAGTTTCCTGTAACGCTTTGATCCGAATTTTAGTATTAAAGCTGTACAATAGCTGTATTATGCATACCGTCACTTACTTAATACAACTTAGAGCTGTATTATGGTGGTCCTCAAATCTTATTGCTGTATTATGGAGTAGCCAAACTCTCTTCTACAGCTTCTTTTTATGGTGTAATTGTACACCCTTTTACAGACTAAAGCTGTATAATTTCTCTCTTTGACAGTAATAAACAGCAATAATAGTAAATTTATTCCTTTATACAGCCCATCAACCGCTTAAAGCTGAATACTATATCCATTACCTACATAGTACAGCTATTAATGCTATAAGACCATCAAAATAGAATTTAGGCTACTTAGCAAATTGTCGCCATTTTATCAATTACAAATCGAAGATTACGAACATGAGTACATAAAAATTAGACTAATGTTATTATATTTATCAATATTTTTAGTTTGTCCAACAACCTTCTATGCACCAACGAGGCTCTACGTCCATTAATTCAAACTTTTTAATTTCTAACCTATAAAAACCATATTTAGTAACCTTATTTAATATCTCTTCCTTGATTATTTTGCTGGCGCGTTTATTTTTTATCACAAAACATATATATAACCACAATAAATTTATTTTTGCACGATAATGCACTGTATCCTGCCCCCATCGAATCTCCTTAAACACAGCGTTTATAATATGTTACTTCAATCAACAGTTATTATAAACGCCATCATTAAAATATATCTTCTGTTTCGTTTTAATTCTTTTGTTGCTCTGTTCAACAGACTTTTTACAGCGTAAAGCTGAACAAGTGAGTTACAATGGAATAATTGGAGTGTATTGGTTTCTTCGTACACCATAGTACAGCCGAAAAACAGCTATTATATTGCCTATTTTTGCTTATACAGCTACTGTACAGCCAATATAACGCAAAACGCTGTATAATTTGTGCACATTTCAGGGGTATAAGGGCTGTATAAGCGCTTATACAGCCTTTATGCAGCCTGGAAATACAGCATTAAGAGTATAAACGACCTTTAATACAGCTGTTATACAGCTTGTGATGCTGCTTGGGTACCGAATCAAGAAATAGCTAAACTAAATAAACCTAACACCCGAGGTAACAATCGAGGAGTTTAACTCCTAGCATACTGCGATCCATCGCTCTTTGGCATATCCCTAGACTTTGTTGATGTGTATATTTATTAAACATACCAATAATACAATATGTAATTTGGAGGTGAAGCTTGTTCTAATAATTTCGCTCGGTCAAAGTTAAAGTTTTTGACATAAGGGTCACAGCGTTGCCATAATAAATTATTTTTTCGTATCAATTTGTATGGATTCATTCATTTCTTACACATTCAACCCCATTAACTTTAGCAACAGACATTTGTCAAATTCTGTGGTCATTGTTAAAGCTAAAGTTAAAGTTAACCTTAACTATAATAACATAAACTTTGACCATAACTGTAACTATAAGAACTTATCTGGTGCAACCCACCCTTAAAGTGGGTTGCACCACAGGCGTTGTTATAGTTACAGTTAAGGTTAATTTTATAATAACTATAACAAATACCAGTAGTGTGTTATCCGCGAAAACACACTACTAATACCACAGAACTTGTCAAATGACACTTGCACCTTTTGCTTTTGAAAAATATTTGTTAAGACGACACTGGGAGCCTTATGTCAAATTTACCATTAACGATAACTGACAAAATTGAGCGGTAACGGTTATCGTTAATCATTTTAATCATTCTTAAAATTTGACAGTTAATTTGACATTTTCTTATAAGTAGTTAAATTAAGTTGGTGCAACCCACTCTTGATCTTTGTCCGAAAATCTAAATCCCTCTCTTCTCCATTAACTTTGGCAACATATATATCTGTCAAATTCTGTGGTCATAATTATAGTTATTGATAAAGTTAACCTTACCCATAAACCTAACTTTGACCATAACTCTAACTATACCAACGCCTTTGGTGCAACCCAAACTTAATTTTTGATTTGTACAAAAACCCGAAAAAGCTCGGAAAATCTGGGTACCCGGTTTTCATTTAACAAAAACCCGAAAACTAGGGTTTTGAAAATTGGGTCCGGGTTTCGATGCCCTTATTCTATTATTTAAATATTACTATTATTTGATTATTAAGATTCACAGATTAGCAAATTTTTTTAATAAAATAAAGTTATAGCGGTAAAAATAAGTATTTGTTTATAAAATTTCGGGTTTTGTCCACAAATTACGTGAGGTGTTTTTTTTTAATCATCTGACTCTCCCCGCCCCTGGTGAGATTTCACGCGATGTATAAGTAAAGTCAAAGTATGAATTAAATTATTTTCTTTCGAACGAATTAGTGAATGTTCTGATTCGTATTACGATTACGCTTACGATTAAATCTTAAGCATACGTACAATATGAAAGAAATCCAGGACCATAAACTATTATGGTCCTGGATTTCTAGATTTTAGAACGTTTTTTTTTCTCATTGTTACAAAAAAATACTAATTTTTTTGTAACAATGAGAAAAAAATACGTGAGATTTGCCGAGACCCCCTATCTCCAACGTAAGATTGGATGAGATTTGACTCGACTTCCCCTTAAACGCCTCACGTAATTTGTGGACGCCCTTTATAACTTATATTATGTATTTTTTTGTTATGATGCCTTCAAAGTTGGACAGTCAAGTTATTTTTTAGGGTTCCGTACCCAAAGGGTAAAAACGGGACCCTATTATTAAGACTTCGTTGTCTGTCCGTCTGTCTGTCTGTCTGTCCGTCTGTCTGTCGCCAGGCTGTATCTCAAGAACCGCTATAGCTAGACTTCTGAAATTTTCACAGATTGTGTAAGTATATCTGTAGCCGCTATAACAACAAATACTATAAACAAAATAATATTAATATTTCAGGGGGGCTGGTATACAACAAACATGATTTTTTTAGCCTTTTTTGCTCGATATCAATAATTGCAACTGGTAGGAACTTGAAATTTTCACAAAGGCCTTAAATATAATATGTGTACTTTAATAATTAATAATAATACTTAAATAAAACAAAAATTTAAGGGGGGCTCCCATACAAAAAACAATTTTTGGCTTAATTTTGCTCTATAACGGTACGGAACCCTTCGTGCGCGAGTCCGACTCGCACTTGGCCGATTATTTTTATTCCTAAGTATTTGTATATGTATTTAAATTTTAAATTTTTTATTTTTTAATTTTAAATCAAATCAAAATCAAATTAAATTTATTTATTTGCTTATTTTAAAATAATGATATACTTACTTAATATTTAGCATTAAGTATATGTATAAATTTTGTAAAGTTAAAAAATTAAATATTAATGTTTTAAATTGAAATAAATAATTTTATTTTTGTATTTCATAGTTTTATTTGTCCTATTAACATTTTATAAAATAAGGGAGCAAACGAGCAAACGTGTCACCTGATGGAATGCAACTACCGTTGCCCATCAGAAGAGTTGTAGGTGCGTTGTCAGCTTTTTAAGAGGAAATGCGTTCTCTTCTTAAGGTCGTTTTGCTCCGGAAATACTGTTGGCGACAGTTCGTTCGGAGTTTTATTGAAACTGGCGAATGCATTTTGCCTTAGCATTTAGGAGGGCGATAGAAACTACATACTGTGACAGACCACAATATGTGCTTTAATATTTGTTATAAATTATTTATTCATTTATTCTTTGTGTACATTTTTTTTAATTAGCTTAAGATAAACCATATATTAGCTTAAGATATACACATTAATAGAGTAGGAGTGCTTATCTTAAGAAGAGATCTCTGCTGGCTGCTAGTTGTAGGTCTCTACAATAACACATTGAGAAATGCAGTTGTTACAAATACATAGTACACGTCATAGAATAATTAAAACTTAATAAAACTAAGCATGCACTAGAAATCTATACAGCGGGGCTAGAATGGTCGCATAGCAATTCCTCTCATCAATTCACAAAATGAATTGTCAAAACTGTCAAACTCACGAATGTCAAATTTAGACCAATGCAATTGGTCTAAATTCGTATTAATTTGACATTCGTGAGTTTGACCAATTCAATTGGTCTAAATTCGTACTAATTAGACATTCGACAGTTTTGACAATTCATTTTGTGAATTGATTGAGAGGAATTGCTATGCGACCATTTTAGCCCCGCAGGGAGGACTTACTTAAAGATAATGAATTAGACAAAATATCATATTAAACTACATATTTTATATTATAAGAAGACGTGAGTGGAAGAATCGAACAAGTAACATTAGGACAATAACAAATTTTTTCCCTAATTATTTTAATAAAACTTGTAACCTTGTAATCTTTCCGGCCCTAAAGCCTCTATTTAAGCAAAAAAGCGGGAAGTTTTTTCATGTTACTTACCTTATTCTTCCTCTCACGTCTTGAATTGTTAATCCATGGTAATAATGAGTATCTCAGCTCAATAGGATATTACTGCAATGTTTTCACACTAGACGGCAGCACGAGCTAAGGAAACAAAGTTTTGTTCGACGGTTGTCAATGTTCCTATCAACATTCTGATAATATGATGTATGCAACGTGATGGATTTTTGATTGAATTATTTACTGTATGTGCTACTAACTGCTTCGAACTTTGCCTAATATTTGTAGCGGAACGTTACATAAACTCGATTTGATATTATTACATTTTACTATTTTATCTAATTATAGGTACTATTTACATTTTAAATAATTCACTATATTTTATTCGAAAAACAAACAAATGTGACGTCAACTGCAAGTTTGCTTAGTAATTTCGTTTTGAACTTCGACCGCAGTCGTGTCCATGTTTCGTCTATGGTCTTCGATTTACCGTGACACTACACTTACAGGACTTTAACGGCTTTTATGAAGCTTAAACGTACAACATTGGACGTTCTGAAGATAAAACTCGGATTTGCTGTTGCCGTTGTGTTAGTGAAATGCAATTTGGTGCTATTTAAACGCGTTTATACGTTTAGAACCGTGTGTACACTAAGCGCGTTCCATTTCTTAGAAGAAATCACACCTAAATAAAATGACTTGAAATAACTTCTGCTCTTGTTTCTTAGGGTAATTCTTCGTTATAATACATTAACGGGAATTTCACCAATCACACTTAAATTTCGTTTTATTAAACTAAGTTTTCATTGAACAATGAACGTGTTTAAATGGCGACGTAAATCTCATTTTGTTGCAAATAGATTTCACATTCTTCTTTTAATCGCGATTAATGAATCTAAGTTTACGTTACGCCAAGAAACGATAAATCTAACCAAACACAATATCAATATACAATCTTAACAATTTTTTCGTCTATGTTTTTCGATCTGTCATGACACTACACTGACAGGACTTAAATGTGTTTTATGAAGTTAAAACTTGAATATTGGGCGTTCAGAAGATAAAAATCGGATTTGCTGTGAAAGAGTTTAGTTTATGTTGGTGAAATGCAATTGAGTGTTATAAACGTGTTTATACGTTTAGAACCGATTTAGTGTGCGCTAAGCGCGTTCAATTTCTTTGGTGAAATCGCTCCTACTTGGAATCGTATTCAAAACGGAACATAGTACAAAAAAGTTTCTAGGGAACATATTCGAGTCTAAGAATAATATTTATTTTAAGAAATGTCGCAAAAAGTAAAAAATTCAATGTGGTACTTTTTCTTTAGTTTAAAAAGTTGTAATTTATGTTAAAAATCAATAAATTTCAGTAAATAATCGTAATTTTTAATGTTTTACCATGTTTCGGTTTCGGTTTCGGTTTCGGCCGAAACTGAGAGTAAGGCCGAAAGTTCGGTTTCGGTTTCGGTTTCGGCTGAAAAATCAGTTTCGGTCGGACACTAGTAATAGGTATTCAAAATTGAAGGCTTATTAAATATTTTGGAGACATTAACGTATGCTAAAAGCAGTGGCGCAACTATACCATCTGGGGCACGTAGCAAATTGTTTTGATGGGCCCTATCAGTAAAAATCTTCAGGTTGTTCTTAGTTTTTAATAACCATTAACCTAATTAATAATATGTAAGTAGTGTTCCAACACTAACAACAATAGTAAAAAAAATCTCTACAAGTAAAATAAAACACTCAGATACAACGTTAATTTTTTTGTGAGGTCGCGTCCTCGGGGGCCCTCTTGGGTCGAGGGCCCGTGGCATTTGGCCAGTCCTGCCACCCTCTGTTCTCAATTAAAATCTTTGCAATTTCATAAAATTTTAATTAATATTTATGAAGACGTGAGTGGAAGAAGCAAGTAAGTAAAAGTTATTTTTTTTCATAAATGAAGGAAAATGGTTTGAAATAAAAAAACGGGACTTATTTATAGCCAAATAATTATATACAGCTAAACCAGGGTAAGTGACAACTGGATAAGTGAGAAAACTGTATAAGTGAGAGTAGTAGCTAGGACCCGTCATTTTAAGCTCCCAAAACCTCTATTAGCGAGAAACAGAAACCTCTGTTAGAGAGAGTCATTTTTCTCTCATGGACCTCTGTGAGCGAGACTGCTTATTTTCTATACCTCTATAAGCGACAGTCGAGGTTTATTTTTTTATTTATATACACAGTAACAAATGAGAAAACAAATTACAAATTGAACATCTGCTACAATTTAACATCTGCTATTTTATGACTCATTCTTAACTTTCGTTAAACTTCCTACCATTGTTTTTGTATTGTTTTCTCGTTAATATTGTACCCATTCTATTTCGTTGAGCTAAAAACGTTGTTTTTTATCGCATTCTTTTTGAACGGACTTACTCAGTTTATAGTTAATAAATTGCAAGGGAAAGTTCTGTTCTGTATTATGTCAAAACGGAAAATTAAAGTACTGTCATTGAGTGATAAAACTTAAAATAGTGAATGCGTTTGAATCCGGAAAATCGCGAAATGAAATTCAGAGGGAGTTTAATTTACTAGGGTCCACCTATTATAAAATTATAAAATCAAAATAAATTAACGGATTTTTTAAAATGTAAATAAGTTCTAAATAAAATAAAATTACATAGTGCATTAATGTTTGACTTGTCATTTCTGCGTACCTCTATAAGAGAGAAACGCTAACCTTGTACCTGAATAAGCGAGAAACTCGGGTTAGTAAGAAACCTCTATGAGCGAGAATAAAATCGTGTTCCCTTGAACTCTAGCTTATCCATGTTTGGCTGTAATCTACTTAGTAAGTTACAAGGTTTGTTTAAATTATTAGCGAGAAAAGAGCAATTGTTATTGTCCTTATATTATAAAAAGTTAGTTATCTGGTTCTTCTACTCACGTCTTTAATAATTATTATGCTCTCATCTACGAATAATAATTTTATCATTTGTAGGCTCTCATCATATTTCTCTATAATAGTAGGTACCGAATATTGTTATTCTTCGACATTGAAATTTGGAATGCATTTTGTGAGCTATCAAGCAATTTTTGAAATCAAATAGGTATTATTATTGAATAATTCAATTAATCGGCTAGTTTGTCCGGCTGTGTGTCATGGACAGTTTATGTCGTAAATGTTGCGAATCTCCTCTTGACAATGTTGGGAATTAGGGTCAGTTCACACCGAGAGGCGCGACGACGCGACGTGGCATTTATAGTGAGGGAGCCCTAGAACAATTTTTTTTGTGATTACTAACAAGCTAATTTCATTTTGATGAGACGAACAACATTTTTATTTTCGAAAAATCTCGAAAGTGTACCTAAGTGCTAACAGAGATAGAAAGGATTTCATACTTTGACTTGATGGTCCTAAATATGGATAGTTTTATTTGTAGGACAAGGTTACTCTTAAATTATATACTAGCTGACCCGATAGACGTTGTCCTGTCTTAACGATGATTATTTAATGCGAATTGGTATAATTAAGTTAACAATAGATTAAAATTAGTATCTCCGTGACAAATTTCATCAAAATAGATTAAATAATATAAGCGAAAATCATAAAAATTTATTGTGCAGGAACCGTACATTTTCCGGGACAATTGGACAGACAGACAGACGTAACGAATCTATTTAAAAGGTTCCGGTTTTTGCAATTTGCCACGGAAACCTACAAAACCGCATTAAAATACCTTGCAACTTGCAAGTTTTAAGATCTAAGCATACTTACATAAGGAGATACAGCGGCAACTTTGTTTTATAGTATCAGTGCCGAATTCATATTATTTTATATAAGAGTAGGTCACTTTATTTCAGCCGCCCCATGTGTACGTAATCTGTGGGGCCTCTATGGACGCTGCCGCCCCTAGGTCGTGGCCTATAACGGCCTATTTGTAAATCCGTGGCTATATACTTAGTACATACTACCTATATATGGTATGGATAATATTATGTATAGCTGTATTCTATAACAATGCAAATATCAAGTACACCTTCAATTGGGCTACAGGTTTTTAGGGATGTGAATAAAATAAGATTATTTTATCGATAAAGCCGAAATCGATAAAATTATCGATAATCTTAAGCCTGTGCAATGTTAAGTGAATTTTTTTCCTCTTAATCTAAATTTTTTACGTCATTACGTTGGTAACGTTAAAGTTTTTTTAACTTAGTTTCTCCATATTGAGCTTTAAATACCGTTGTCGAGACAAAAGTATTGAATAGAACGAAGAGAAATATGTAGTATTAATTAGATATGCCATACTTTTAACGTAACAAATCGTTTCACAACGTGCACTGAAGCAAACTACTTTAGGAAAAAGCTGATGACTTTTGTTCCTTTTCATATTGTACCTATTTCACCTCTGTAATGAACATGTACTACACTGGCAGACCTACTCGATTTGGTCGCGTCGTCTAGCCGACAGATTACGAGTATTGTGAAGATGGTACAACCCGGCCGATTAACGTAGGTCCGCCATCTGCATATAAATAGATTTCCTCGATGGCACGGCGTACATACCTTTCCTTCTCGACGTGTGCTATTGCACCAAAATATAAGTGACATTCTAAAAACTAGAAAGGAGCATAAAACATGAGCAATACTTAATAAAACAACTAATCACCTATTATGTAACGTCAACAAAAACTTTATTAAATTAATTACGAGTCAATTACTTTTATGATTCGTTAATGACCTTTGCTATTAAACGTGCGGGGCCATCGATACCGGGCCGGCCCTACCCTGCGCAGCTAAAAGTTCCCCGGCCGTCGCTGGCGCATTCCAACCGTGGCCTCCGACCGCTCCGGACCTGCGCACACGCCACCCGATCCCGCTACAACACCCGACAACACCCCACACAACATGAGGATCCTACCCCTGTAAGTATTACAGCTTTGCGACGCCCTGCGACCTGCTTAGCGATTTTTCATAGTGTTTAGTTTTTTATAGTCATGTGCAATTTTTTATGGATAACAAAAGGTTGGAAAGGAACTCGGTCTCGCCGCCTTTCTAATGTCAGTCGAACGAGGGTGTTGGCTGGTGCTCTAACACCGAAAACTACCAGATAATATTTTCTTGTATAATTTTTTCAAGCATTTCAATGTCATGTAATAATTAAAATTATTGTAGATTATAGTTTTATGATGATAGTGTAGTGAAGCATTTTTTTATTAGCGGTTTCGAAATCTTTTTCAGTCAAGCTTTTCTCAGTATAAAGCGTTGTATAAACGTATTTTTTAATTACATTTTAATCTTTTTGATGATCAAGGTATAAGTAGCACATAGGTGGTTTATAATCATTATTTCTTAGCTTATTTCAAATTCTTATTCTTATTCGATTTTTTCGATGTCCATAAATTTAATGTAGTCAGTTAGTTTAGTTTACTATTCTAGTGAAGAATGTGTGAATGAGATGTGTTGTGTAAGATATCTGTGACTGTGAACTTCTAACTAGAGCGGTGTGGGCTTGCGGCAAAAATGTGCTCCAAATTTCAACACGTGGCTTAAAAACCCCAATAGATTATGTGGTCGATCAACTTATTGATCAATTTATTGATACATAATTGAGAGAAACTCGTTGCGTCGACCAAAGATTGAACAATCGACATGTGCTGAATCCGCAATAGCGAGATAGGCTTAAAAGGGTCAGCGAAGATAGAAAGAGAAACTGCTGTAACTGAAGGATGCGCAAGCATAAACGGACTTAATTTCAATAATTTCAAAGTTGATTTTGGAGTACCTAGATAATCTGACTGCACTGAGCTAAGAGGACCTTTAGACGTGCGCGTTTTCTGCGCGCGCGGATTCTGCTCGCGTGTTTTCCCAAAAGTAGAAAACGCGCCGTAAGATCGACTAGCGCAGATCGGGGTTAAAGCTAACCCTGAATTAAGCTCCACTGTCATCTTTCATAAACCCAGGTTCAACTTTAACCCAGTTCCGTGCGGGTTGTTTGTGTTTTCTTCTGTGTTACGGTCACCAATTACTACTTTTTTTGAAAACAAAGTTTTATTTTTAAATAGCCAAAAAGATGTGATTCTATTACATACAGTGACAGGAAGCTCTTTCTACAATAATTTGTTTAATGAGCTTTAGACAGAAGTTTTTTATGTCAGCCCTTACTATCCCACCGCTGGGCAAAGGCCTCCCCCAGGCTCTTCCATTTGTCCCGCTGACAGAAGTATTACATAATATGTATTTTGTGTTAAGTATAATAGATAAACTAAGTTTTAGAGTTTTAAAGTAAAATTCAAATCACGTAAAATATATTATTATGTAGCTACCTGTTCGTAGTATTTAGTAATCAGAACATGTGCGACACAAACAGAACGCAACAAACACTGAGTTACAAGTAGACTTTAAATTTTGTTATTTGATAAGTGAAAACTTACATGCATGCGAACAGTAATGTTATGTCAGTACGATATGCAACTTGAGACTGGATTTATATGCGTCCGCGAGAACGAGCGGTTTTGCCGCTTGTCACATGACACTTGGCGATAACTTGTTACAAATACTATACATTTCTTGTGTCTAACTTTGAAACTTTTTGAAAATAACTAGTCTTACCTAATAATATAATACAAGTTAGGTACTTTTTGCTTTCAAAATTATCGAATGCTTAAGTACTACAATTTGTTAATGCAAGGAAACCAAAATCACACTTCTTCAATCTTTTAAATGCGTAACTGTGTATGTGAAGGTACTAACATTTAGAAACAGCTAATAGATTAAGTATGATGTAAAAAGCGGAGAAGATCGAACTAAACCCAATTAATGTGTATGTCGGTTTATTTATTAAACTCGCAATTTTAAGTTGCATAATTCTCTTGATTAAATTAACATTTACTTTGATAAACACGAATTAACTGTAGGCATTTTAGTCATTACTATTATTGTGTAAAGTGTGAACCGTTAATTCTGGTACTACTTTTGTTCGTTTAACTTTTGTTTCAAGTAAGGCAAGGCAAGTCTTATCCAAAAGTTAAATCTGTAGTTATTTTGCGTCAAAGCTCAAAAAGACATCTTAAAAAGTACCGTACAGAAAGACGATGGGTGCCACTTCAAGCGCCAATCACTTAAGTCTATCTTTGGGGTCAGTGGGGTGACAATCATATTTTTATCATTACTTACTTCTGAATTATAAAAAAAATCTGAGGCGTTTAAATGAGTTGCACGTAACATCTTATTAAAGATTATGCTGTAGAAGGGATTAAAATTTTTATACAAAGATGGATAGATGCCTTATGACCAGGCCACGATGAAAAACGCTTGGCAAAAACGTAGTTAGTTTAAAACTCAAACTCAAAAACACCAACTCAAAATTAAAATCAGCTTCTTTCATCAAAACAATGTGTTTTCCCAAATTTGAAAATATAACTAAAATTCAAATTTAACTCGAAATCAATCTGACCCTACGAATAATAAAAAATCTGAACTTATAAACTCAAACTCAGCTTAACGCGTCTCGACAAATGTGTGTATGTTTTCCTATAGCTTCGGATCTCGTGGGCGCCGCGATGCACTTTCCAATACATCACTTGCGTAACCCATTGTCTGGAGACTCGCAATCACATCTAACTCATCATCAACAAGTTATTTTGTCTAGATTCCTAACAGTGGTCGCCAAATAACTCGCGTTCTCGAAAGTGTATAAATTTCATAGAAACTTTTTTTGTGTTTTTTTTTCGAAAATAAATAAATCAATGTATCAATAAAATTATTTTTTTAAAAATATTCGTCCTTAATTGTAAATCTACTGCACCACTACGTAGTACGTAGCCTTAAAATCCTACATACAAAAGACATCAACGAATTACATGTAATAGTGAGGGAGCCCTAGAACAATTTTTTTTTATTGCTTACAACCTAATTTTTTGTGAGTAGCTTCATTTTGATAAGACAAACAGCTTTTTTATTTGCGAAAAATCTTGAAAATGGTAGCTAACAGAGATAGAAAGGATTTCATACTTTGATTTGATGATCCTAAAATATGGATTGTTCTATTTGTAGGACAATATTACTCTTAAATTATATTATTAACCTACCAATATACAAAAAATCTGCTGGTTAGGGTTTCATTTTAGGGTTCGGTAATCAACAAAACTTGGTTGACTACGGTACCCTAAAACGGATTTACCGTCCAAATAACTTTTATCCACCATCTACAATTTCTCTTATAGATGTTTATGTCGCAGCCAACTGGTTAAAATAGCCGTTCAATCAAACAGTTAGCCCTTTGACTGAACAATGCCATCCAATCTCACGACTAGCTTTTTAATTGAATATTTCAGTCGTCAACTAGCCGGTGTTTTGTGATTATATTAAGATATTTTTCGTAAATATACGTTATAAGTGTTATTATAAAGTGACAGAAATTATGGGGGCACATACGAGTGAATCAAAATTTAAGAAATATTCGAGGAAAAATTACGGGATTATGAAATGCATCACCAAGGTATTCATTGCAATTATTATTGTGTTCAAAACGAGTTAGGATACAATTTATTGTGCCAATTAACCAGTTAGCTAAGCATCGTCTAGCTGTAGTGTTGAACGTTGCAGTCAACAATTCGGCTAAACGACGTATAGCCGTGTGATTGAATGGCGTTATTCAGTCAAAGGGCTAGCCGTTTGATCGAACGGCTATTTTAACCAATGGACTGCGGTCTGCGACATTTATATGCATAGGTAATAGGTATAGCAATTACCCTTTGCGTAGTGGGGTAAAAGTGTCAAAAGTCTCGAGTTTCGACCTTCGTGTATCGACAATCTGCAGCTCTCAATGACAACGTGTTCCGGTTACGAAGACGTAAAAACTTCAACTCTTTTCAAATCAGCAAGTCTAATTATTGAATACCTATAACCTTTCCGTAGCGAATATTAAGAGCCGGCAAATAAAGATACAAAGATTCCCTTTCTATCGGGAATAAAAAATTATTATTAGTCCTTGATAAAATTGGTGTGAGAACTTTTTAATTAGTTAATTTTTTACGAACAAATCGTTTTTAACGTTACATAGGTTTATTTACATGGGTTCCAAGCGCGGCGGCTCTGCATCACATTACGGCTTACGCACACATTAGTGTGATTTCAGATAGATTTAGAGAGCACAACTATGCAGAATGACGTCTCAAAGTTCATGACTGATTTTATCTACTTACTGCTTATAACAGAATGTTCCTAATAAGACGATGGCGTCTACAGCTGTTGTATCAATTTAAATCAGTACAAAATTACATCAGCATATTAAGTTTTATTAAATAAGTATAATATGACGTTGAGCATTTCATTGGAAATCAACTGCTAAGCGATTGTAAATTCAAAAGGAACACAGCGTCGAATACTTCAGTTAGTAATGATAGTTCTGTTGGTCTGTGCTACCTGAGTCCTAGTTAAAAAGCGACAGATAATAAATACATTTACCGAGTGGCTGGCCTCAATTAATACAGATTATGTATTATAATTTTGCACGTTTACCTCTTGTTCGTTGCAGCTATGATATTTGTTGCTGGTTATATCAAAATCAATTCAACTAGTATACGCCTTTCGGGGTGAGGACTTGTGAATGCAAAATGAAGGTGCTTGTTGCATAATAGAAGTATACATGAGCGGACAATCTCGTCTGAGCATACCGCTCGAGTAAGGCACACATAATTTTGTTATTTCGAATAACTTTAAATAGCAAAATCAATGTACCATGTTGCGTGCTCGTCAAACTTATCTTTGTGTAGCCAAGGGCGCGTAGGGCGCGGCTGAGTTACTATTCTCCTTCTGTATATTATACTACTGTATACAGTATTGATTATACATAATGTACTGAATATTTCTAGGAGTTCAGTTTCATACAAACCGCTAGCGGGTGTATAGACACATTAACTTTGGTAGGTTCATAGGTTTCAATAGTGAAACCTACATGCCTACAAAAGTTAAAGTTTAGGGCGTCATCTAGATAGGTACTACTAAATGACGACCGCAATTCGCAAGTACATTGCGTCAAAATTAGTTTATAGCGCGGGAACCGTTCATTTTTCCGAGATAAAAGTATCATAATAATATGTCCTTTCCCGGTCCCGGTTTTCCCTCAAAGTATCTCCATACCAAAGTCTTAGCAAAATTGGTTCAGCGTTTTGAGCGTGAAGAGTTAACGGACAGATAGACAGAAATACTTTCGCATTTATAATATCAGTGTGGAAGTATGGATTGTGATGGCAACTGGCAAGTAAAGAGTGCTTGCTCAAGACTCGATACATGCAGCATAGACATTTGGTAATAAATACAGTTGCGAAAGCGGGATGACATTTGCCTGGAACGCGCTGTGTGTTTCGCGCAGACTTTACTTGCGCAAAGACTCGTAAAAAAATAAATTTATGGATCCCAATGCATTGCCCCCGATTGCACAACGCTCTTTGATACGCTATCCTATCCAAAAGGATAACTACAGGGAAAGCTGAAGCAAGTGTACGAAATGTAGAAAAGTCACCTTTTCACCACAGAGAAAATTGAAGATATTGTTGATAAGAGATAAGTCTAGAAGACATTCTAGATTTCATATCAAAGTTACTGAAAAATTAAAAAAAATCTCTTGCTTCAGCTTCGTAAAGACACAAAATCTAATTTTCCTTCTCTAAAACTGAGCAGGATTTATCACATCCATACTAATACTATGAATGTGCTATTCTGCCTGCTACCTCTTTACTCTCAAACCGCTGAACTAATTTTGATAAAGTTTGCTGTTGATGTACTAGTCTAGGGTATCTTGGAAACGGAATCATAATAATATGGAACCGTACACGTAAAGATTCAAAGTGATTAATTGACGTAAGTCTAAAGAAGCGTACGACATCAAGTAGGAAATAATTAAAAAAGCGAAATATGAAGTTCATTGAGCAGGAAATGAAACAAAATGGCCGCCGGCCTGGTGTCAATAACGGGCCTTGTATGGAGTGCCGTGTTAACTGTAACTAGTGCGTGGACCACGTGCTTCCCAGTGGCCGCAAGGTCGCTCCATCTGACCTTGACGATAGAAAGTCACTCTTACGGGAAGCACATTGCGACGGTTCGCAGCGGGCTGCATTTATCATATTTATTTATTTGTAAATCCGTTATTTGCACATAAACATTCAAAACGAATAACACGAAACAAGACAAACAATGACAATACAATTTTATAAATGTGCAAAATGGCACCCTTACGGCGGCGGTTTCTTCCAGACAACCATCATTATAAAAAAAAGATTGAAAAAATAATAGTACAAAAATCATATATAAAATTATATGTACTAGCTAAGAGCCGAGCTTTGTGAGGGCTCGCGTCGTCACACCTTGGCTGACTGATGATAACACATCTACAATCTACATAATATGTATAAATATAAAAATTACTATGTTAAAGCACAAATCAATAGGCGTGATAGTTTTTCCGTAAAGTGTGCCACAAAATGTAAAGGTTGTGGGATATACTAGGACTCGCTTCGCTCGCCCTGATTATGGAAAAATGACCCTCCCCCTTGCGTAAGGTCACAATATGTGCGAAGCTTCACTGTAAGTGTAAGCGTTCCGCGTTTGTACCCAAATTGCGTCTAAGCAGAGGAGAAGGTACGAGTCGCGAAGTTTTATGGGCATAAAATGAAATAAACTACCGATATCGTAATATTTATTATGACTGAACCATTACTCAAATTGCATGTACTTATATAGTTACGACAGGGAAGTCAACGCAATTTGACTTAAGCAAAGAACTCCAATCTCGCTTATCATTCAAGCGCTGTCCTTCTATTCTTTGAGAAGACTACACATGACATGGGTATTGTTATATAAAGTAGAAAGGTATCGGAAGCGGACACGGAAGCGTGGCGACCTGTGCCCACACGGCCTCACCACGCGGCTGTCACGCGCCCCGGCTGGCTAGCAATATTTGCATATATTCGGCATTAGACGAATTACCCTTGACCTTAACGACTATTAGCATTTTCATCAAATTTACCTATCTCGCTACTTTTGTTGGACTGAGTGTTGAAAGGTCAGACTCGCAAGGACACCGAGACATTTATGTTCATTAACTGATAGCCTTTTTGAATAAATCCCTGACATATCATATTCAATATTAAATTATGCCTAACAATCTATACTCAATATTCATGTCACTGGTATTTTTGTAAAAACTTTTTTTTTTTATATTATTTTGTCTATGCCACTAAATAGTTTTGGTGAATGCACCCTTTTTGAGCGTATGATGTAGCAACTAACGAGCCAAGGCCAAGATCGGCTGGTATGAACAATTTTTGATACCGACCCGACTTAAGAAGGTCTTGACTTCTCCTCCTGACTCCTAAGTACATAGGTTTAGAGCGTCTGTTCCTCCGGACCCCAAACATTTATAATATTATGGATACGGCCACTGATCATGCTAATATTATTATTAGCATAAAACTAACTGTTGCATTTTCTGTACCAAAAAACGCAACAGTTACACACATAAAACATGTTGCAATTTTTATAACAGTTAAAATTAATTTGTTAACTGTGTTATTTTTATACTCATTAGCGAATTATGAAAATATCTCAATTCTCAACACTAGAATTGCGAAGAGGCACGCCTGCAAAACTGGTTGCATAAAGTCCTCTTACTGAGTCGTAAGTCGTAACCCCAGGCGGATCTATTGCTGACCTCTTCACATTATCACAGTTGAATTCTTGATGATGAATTATATTTGTTGGTGTGCTAATGTTCGATTACATCTTTATATTTGCAAATGCGAAAGTATATATTTATACAGTGTGTAGCAGCGCTAAAGACTTTTAACTTCTGTAAACTTTTGACTTCTGAATTCTGTGTTTATCTGAGAAATGCTCCAACTTTATTTACCCTTATAATAATTTAAAAGGTAACTCGTTCAGTGTAGCTATACTAGCTAACTTTCATAACTTAGGTGATCATGAAATACTTTAGTATTTCGTGCTCGTTAATTTATATATTACCGAATAGATATTCACAGTGAATCCATTAGAGTAAAGGCTTTTCTCTTTTTCATACCATGCTATGTCTCTTATACAACTCTTAGGTATATTACGCCAGTGCTCGATGTCAGTTCACAAAAGAAGTATCTCTGATCTTCTGGCTTACTTTTCCAGGATCGTACTCATAGCCTGCGTGAGCTGCGCTTTGGCCAGGCCACAGGAGGAGGAGGCCAAGCCCGCACCAGCCCGAGGCCTGCTCAAGCGAGGCCCACCACCCAAGTCCAAAACCACCACAACCACACCGGCGCCTGCGCAGGTTCGTTATCCTACATTAAAGCTAATTATATGATATCTCGTTGTTCGTGTATTATGAGAAATAATTTATGTTATCCAAGGATTAATGACAGCTCAAATTGGTCAAAATAGTAAAAACCAAGCATCATTTTCAAATATACAGTTAAGTAGGTACTGTGAATTTAATCCGAAGGAGATTTTTGAATCACGGTACAAGAATTGATAATCTATATTATAACAACGCATCTGATATAGATAAGTTTCACAAAGATATGTTAAACATGCTTATCACACAGCTAATGCAATACATAGTATGTTGTATGAAGCGGAGACGCTACAAGTTATACAACCTCACAAAAAGCTAATCGAGCTTAGCTTAGCTCGCAGTAATTGATTGTCGTGACCTCCAATACTTCGCAATTATATCGTTTTTGGTTAATCTTTAGCTATTCTGAGAACTTTGGCCTTTAACGTGCATGTTACCCGAGTGTGTCAGGAGAATTACGTTTTTCAAGCGTAAACATGATTATTACTTTTGTATGCTATATGACTAGAGCTAGTCGTGTTGTTTGAGAGGTATCATTAGATTCGTCTTGATCGTGAGATAGTAAAGTTTTTTTTGTTTTACACATGGTTAGGTAATTAAATAATAATAATATGATACTTGCGGACAAACATAAGTATTCAAATTTAAACATACAATATGTCAAGCTAGGTATAATCATATGAATTCGAAAATTGTAAGAATTTCAGACAATCTGGGTGCTACTACCTAAAAAAAAACTAAAATGAGCAAAAATATGAGAACAAGACGTTCTTGTAGCAGTGATGAAAGTGCATTGTAACATTCCCACCCGATTGTTCTTGTGATTTACATAGATCTGATAAGAAGCGAATTAATCCGTGCAATAACTTGCGACACTGTTGCGTTGCCAACATTATTGTGATAACATTATGACGTTCTTTATTTAAAATTAGCTTAATTTACCATCTTGCCAAAAAGTTGATTTTAGGTTATTTTATTTAGTTAGCCCCTGAGACTTTTCACGCGTATGTAAAAAATTATAATATTTTCGCATGACATTTTATAAAATAAGTATATAATACTTGTAACTCTCTGAATGATAACCAAGAATAACTTTGAAAACTAATCTTTAAGCCGGCTAGCAACTAGAATGCTTTCCTATGGTAATTAATTGTTGACAATCTCCAATATCATGTGACTTCCGTCAGGCCATGGTTATCAGTGCAGGTTGTTAGTGCCACACTTGTGGCTTCGTGGCCGTGAAGTGTGGCGGTAAGAGAATGGCCTATAGGCTGACCACAAGCCGCAGACAGTAGCCACCTTCATTGGGTATGTGATTCAAACTGATCCATATTGAATAAGCCATTGAAAGTCACAAACACCCCTGCAGTCTTAGCATAGCCATAAAAAGGTTTATTCTTACGGTAAAGTAGATAAAGTGATGGATTAACAAAGGATATCTGTTAGTTTGTCCGCAAAAACTGTCAGAGTTTCTATTCTTTCGCATTTCTCCTGTTGCCATACTTAGTCTGCTGGAATATGTTGGTCTTTAATTAACTCAAAAACTAATAATGCTATTTGAATTGGGTTTTCACCAGTGAATAGGGCATTTATCAGGGAAGATTTTTGCTACACAACGTATCAAGATCAGTTGAAGGTCTTCAGTAATAAATCATGAAAACTAGTACTAAGTCAGGCGTAACTAACATAGTGTTATTACTTATTAGCCTCAACTTTTTTGAATGGTGATATTATTAGCAAACTTGCTAGATAGCGAATATGTTGGTGTTATGATACAAATGGAGAGGCGACGCGATGTGTTTATATAATCATAGTGAAATCAGCGCATTACCTTTGACTTTAGCTCACAATTGGGTTGCATCATAGCTCCTCGCACCCGTCATATTATGATGATTTTAAATTTTATCATCATGATAATAAGATTCACCGGTCTGTCTCGTCATAGTAAATAGATCGAGCAGAAGATAGATGTATGATATGTAATCAAAACCCCTAGATAAATTACACCTCAAAAATTTCGTTGGACTATAAAAAGCGAGTACTCACCTTAAAGAGGCTACATATAAAAGTGATCTTCAGACTAGTTTTAGGTGATAATAAAAATTCAAATTTTGTAAGTAACTTGTTTTGTTGCAACTACGAGTACAGAGTAGGTATCACGTACTAAGCTTTGGATTTCCCTGTACGTTGTTTTAAGCACGTACATAATGTTACTTGTTCCTTGAACTTGTGACTCCCAAATCCCAATTAGGTACTATATTTGTCCACTGATAATTATTATTATTAAGTTTACACTAAAGTAAATACAGAATGATTGCTTTCAGTTTTATAAGGATAAAAAAGTAGATTTTTTTATTCTCAAATATCAATGTGAAGTCAAACTTCCTCTTTGAGATTCTGCAAAAGTTAGGTTCCCGTCGTCCACCCCCGTGCGCGGCGGGGGATACGTAACGTATTTCCCCCCCTCAACAAAAAAAAAGAAAAAAAAGGTGGTAGTAAATTGAGACAAGTAGCAAGTCATCCATAAATTACTATAATCTCTTATTATGAAGTTTTAGAATATTACTTATTTAGGCTCGTCGCCGATGAGGGGTATAAAATTTTCATAAAGTCGGGTAAATTATGGACTGCCCCAATCTTTGTGATAATATCATATTATAAATGCATGACATTGGGGGAATAAAGACGGCGCCGCTCCTTACATCCTCATTCTTACAGTCTTGTAATTGATCTTACAACGTGTTCCTACTTTGTTAATAACGACATCATTTATCAGATCAACTTTTACCTTACATTCTTGTTAACCATCAAAAAGTCTGGTGACTTATCATATTAACTCATATACTTTAAGCGTTCTAGTCTATGAATAATAAAAACTTCTAGTGCATTGGAATCCAGTGGTCGGACTTCAGAATTCATTATATTGGCTTGTGCGGTACAAAGTCCATCGCCAATATATAATTTGTCAACATTTTCGTAAATATATCAGATTGTACGAATTTCGCTGGATTTGACGCAATAAAGGCGTAACCTAACCTAAACTATTTACGTTTAGGTCAAACGTCAATAGACTAGAACCGCTTAACAATGTCGTATAGCGATTTGATTTTGTAAAATGTATCTTTTCATTGGATATGACTCGATTCACATTTTACTCGATCCATATTCGGTGGGTATGATGAAATAAGTCCACGAATATCAACACGTGTGTCGCCTTCATTTCGACCTCTATTCTCCCTTTCTTCTGAACTGGTTGCACGGTAAGTGTACGTCACAGCGCTAAGTGAACAGTATTTCCTAGTTTAATCACCGTCACTAATAGACGTTGCGATATTTTATAAGCTTTGGCGTCTATTTCGTCAGCTCCGATAGGCGGTACAACCCGGTCAAATATCTTGAGACTCGGTATGCGATAACGAGTGTGCCGCAGTCGTCAATTTGAGTCTTAAGTTAATTTTGACTTGACACTAGTGTAAATTGTAGTAGTGGTAATATGAATTTTATGTCGGAGTATTTTCACGAACATATTTTTATTCTATGTTAAAATATTTTGTTTTACACCAAAGTTAACGATCTTTATTGCTCAATAAACGAAACTTGAATGTGATGAGTGCGTTTTTTGGTCATTTACCGTTTTATAGCTCTAAAGTTTTATTGAGGAAAACTTCGCCAATGAGCTTGAAGGAATTGTAAAGTTTGTAGGTCAAACAAGGGCGACTTTTTGTGACAGGTATTCAACTTAAATCACAAAAACATACAATTTGGCATTGAGAATCGTAAAAGGAATAATTTTAGCGATTAAATTTAACGGTGACTATTTAAAAAATAATTCTAATAGTCAGTGACATTGTCCATAGTAATAATTGGAATAGCAAGACCAAACATTTAAATTCAACAACTTGTAAGCAATACCGAGAACGTTAAGCACTGTTTTTTCAAGGGGACCAAAATATAGCTTTCACCTGTTTCCAGCTAAGTTAAATCGTGTAGGGGCTAGGTGAAACTGGGGGAACCAAAATGTTGCCTAATTAATAAGGATTTCTTAGGTTTATATTATGCTTGTTTAACACAATATAATATTATGTTTTATCACTTACGGCTGGATATTATACTGCTTGTAGATAGGGGCGGTGGAAACTGAAACGTATTGACAGGATTGGGGACACAGTAGTCTTAAGTGACATTTTCTATTGACTATGCTCTTTCCCGGGACTCAAAGTATCTCCATGCCTTTCAGCAAAATCGGTTTCATTTCAAAAAAATCAGCGGTTTGGGCATGAAGAGGTAACAGAAAGACAGACACACTTTAGCATTTCTAATATTGAGTATGGATACTCGTCACGTATTTTTAATGGTGATTCCTTTGAATTTATAATATTAGTATGGATACTCGTCACATATTTTAATGGTGTTACTATAATGGTTTCAGGAGGAAGCGGAGTACGATGACGAGGAATACGAGCAGGAGGACCAGCATGAGGCGTCCACGGAGGCGCCACCTTCCTCCACTGAGGGCAAGAAGCTGGTGGGCAACGGCGTGCGACCCTTCCGCAGCAACACTGACCTGCTCGAGACACTGAAGAGGAAGAGGGCGCAGGCTGCTGAAGGTATGTAAAAAGGTGGTAGTGATAATGATGTACGTCTTCTCCAATTTTGAGGTACCAGAGAAGTTGATTCATATGCAGATGGCAGACCTGCGTAATTTGGTCACGTTATGTCAAACCCATCCGACCTGCCTAAGAATCAATTTCTTCGATGGTACATAAGCGGGCCCCTAGACGAGCAATTTTATTGTGCAATATCACGTATTGCGCAAAGGCTTGATATTAAAAATCGCGCGCCTCAAATCTAATTGTTAACTAAGCTGTTCAGTAAAATTGAAGAGTGATATTGCACAATACAATTGATCGTCTAGGGGCTGACTAAGGCGCGGCCGCAACCTGAAATGTTAGGTCACGAATAATAGTTGGTTAAAGTACACAACTATAGCCTAGCCGTTACCTAGATTTTAGATCCCATTCAAACTGCGCATGGTCATTGCTTGTGATGGAGCCACTTCACATGGCTATTTGTATTTGCTATTGTCTATTTGTTGCATTTGGCAAAATTATTGACGTATACACAAACAAGCAAATAAAGGCAAATACGGCCTTCCACACATGGACGTCAAATACCAAACTTTTACTTGTTTTTGTTTACTTGCCTACTTGACTCTTTTAATGTGCGTCAAAAACCGACAAAGGTCATATTTGTCAAATAGGCAAATAAGGGCAATACTTTGTCAAACATACCGTCCACACATGGTGATTGTTTGGCGAATACATCAAATACGCAAATACAAATAGCCATGTGAAGTGCCTTCATTTAATTTATCTGAAGTTATGCAGTGACGGATTAAGACTACTTGATGCCCTAAGCAATCCAAGCCTGTGGGCCCCCCTGTCCGTATGTCGGTAAGAATCGGTCTTTGAACCTTTACTCTTCTGGTGCCCCCTCAGACGTGATGCCCTAGGCAATTGCTTAATTTAAGGGTTAATCCGTCACTGAAGCTATGCAGAAGTTGTTTTCATATTGACCAGCTTTTTGCACTGTGGTCTGTGTGCAATACATATACAAGTTACACTCATGTATAATAGTCCAAAGAATGGAAAGGAATCCCTGTTAACATTAATGTTACTTGTTCACAGCGAGACACGCGTCACCTGCTTCTCACTCAGAAGATGGCCAGGCTGATGGACCAGTTAAAGCCAACTACAGTGAGTATTGCTGTTGAATATATTATAGTAACTCATAACTGAAACCAACAACTAGTCAACTATTAAGCTTCCCACGTAGGCTACGTGGGAAGTAAGTCACTAAGTTCTTTCTGAAAATTGTTTGGTGGGAATTACTTGATCACTTAATGAGATGGAATAGGACTTAAGGAAACATATTATTGTGCTGAACACTAGGTTCAGCACAAGAAGAATCGCGAAACATATCTAGCTCTAGCTAAAAAAGCTACCTCCAGGGCTGGATTAATATGTTTTACAAGTATAGGCCACTTTAATTTTGGCGCCCCTATATACGAACTCTGCCGCCATCCTAGGACGCTGCCACCCCACTAGGACGCCATAGGACACTGCCGCCCATATGCCATAGCCTATATACATAATTCCAGAGCTGGCTAGCTCCGTTTTAGAACCGCAACAAAAACAAATAGTGTATCGAATCTTTGGAGTGTCCTGAGTCGAACTTATTTCTGACTAACTCTGTGCATATTGATACAGGTACGTCAGTCGCTCAATCTGATCAATATTTTTACAGACAAGAAGCGTTTCAACGCTGGCAAGACGGAGGAGTCCGGCAAAACCGGCAAAAGCCGCTTCAGCAGGCGTGCGTATTAACCACACAACACGCGCCTAACCCGCACACCACCAATCACAGTATAAACAGAGACAACATCGCTCACTGATCAGGCCCTTTGGCCAAGACGTTTTCTTATTGCTTCTTTATAAAATCTTCGAACAAAATGTATGATGATTGATGACATAACATGAGTCGAATGTCGACATTTTATCGAACGCTTAAGTCAATTTCATGCATTTTTTAAAGAAGCGATAAAAGTGATAAAGAGAACGTCTTGGCTAAAGGACCCGTTTTTGTGATAAGTTATATGCAAGGCTTCAGTAATTGTAACACGCATAAGTTAAATACTCACCTCGTTTAAGGAACCTCTATGGAAGCAGGTATAAAGTTAATAAAGTTAACGCAGAAATCTACGTGTTATAACAATTGCTGCTACCGCTTTTGCGATGCCAATTTATAGTTAACTACTTCACTGCTAGCAGTGACAAAAATCGCACCCCTGAGCGCTGTGGAGCCTAATTTCTATATATAATATTATGTACATTATCAGAGTTCTTTTGTCTCTATTTATTCTGTGTCCAAAATCGCACTTTTGGCTGTATTTGTTGACTAAATTAATTTATGTTTTAATGGGAGCAAGCGAACTAAATGCCGACGTTGCTTGTAATTGTTATTAAATTACTAATATATTACTACTGTTTTATTTAACCCAGTAACTTAGCACGAGTATCCAGAGGAAGGAAAATGTGAGTAGATAAAAATGCACTCAAAGTTACACCGAAATTAGTCAAAACTGTATGGCGATGTACTATCAGAGAAGTTGAATCATAGGCAGATGGTGGACCTAACTGTTTTGGTTGCGTTTTGTCAAACACAGCAGACAGATAACGACCATTAACGGCCGTCGGCCGTTCCCAGTATTTGATCTATCTCTGGTTTTGCCCTACTAGAGATAGGAATAGTTACCTATCTTATGTCAATTCAATGTTAGCTGCGATCGGTCGTATGTCAAACCAGAGATAGATTGAATATTGGGAACGGCCGTTAGTTGACATAATCCGACCAAATGACGCAGGTCCGTCAAATGCTTCTGAATCGATTTCTTCGATGGTACAAAAGCAATGCAAAATTGAAATATCCTCTTGACATTTGAATTTTGTATCGCTGTTATAGGTGTACCAGAATCTGATGGCAAAAAGTTAGAAAATAAATTGACTCTAGCAATACCGGGGTAAAAGGAATAAAACATTTTCATCCTTTTTTATTTCTTTAGCGGCTTATTTTGTGTGTGAAACATGCAAATATAAAAATTTATCCAATGATCAAGAATATTTTTTGAAAATTTGCTGTCAAAAATTGCCATCAGATTCTGGTAGACCTATAATTGTTATGCATAACCTCTTATGTTACGTTTCGGTGTGACTTGACCGTTATAGCAACTAAAACCAATAGACAATAGTAGACTAGAATAACACGGCACTGGAATGATAATAATTAATAATTAAAAAAAATCTTAACTGAAGTACGGTCGCGGATCACGAAGGAAATCGTACATTGACTCATCTCTGCTTGTCTCTTTTATGCACGAATATATTGTTATTTGACATCAGTACAGGTAAGCGATTAAGCGTGATGCAATATATTCATGCTAAAATTAAAGAGATCAAAATAGAAAAGAGTCATTGGACGATTTTCTGAATACTCTGCGACCATGCTATAAGTACTAGAAACATTTGAGGTTTGCGTAAAATTAACACAAAAATGTAACATTTTTGGAATGTTTAACCTTAAAACACACGCGCGACGCACGACGCACGATATTTAAATATATTCTGTTGTCAGCATCTAACACTTACGGTAGTTTTGGATTACATAGAATGTGGATATTCCGTAAAAATTGGAAGCAGGTAAGATTTTCATTGGCATAAATTACTAAACATACGTATATTACATAATATTTTATACGAAATAATTTTTGTACTGTAGGGTAAGTCTGGATTTAATTGAAACTAGCGTTAAAGCAGCCTATTTCTTTTTTCTGGCACCACGGTAAGATAGGGTACTCCATTTTGTTGTGCCACCATACTGTGGTGCCAAAAAACGAAATACACCCTGATTTTAGCATTGACTTAAATCCAGACTTACCTTGTGTCTGAACTTACCCTCTTTCCCCCTATTAAACAATTTATTAATGTATGTATTATATTCTGACAGCGTCAAAAGCGAGCCAGGAGGTTGAGGCGGAAGAGGAGCCCCCCACCCCCTCCCCCAGGACCGGAAGGACGTTCAGGCGGGGCAACTAATCCCATCACATCCTGCCCCTACTATAATTCCTATCACAACACTTCTTATCCTTCCCCAAGTCTTCCTATCCTACTATAATTCCTATCACAACCTATCAGAACACTTCTTATCTTACTACAATTTTTCCTATCCCATCCAATAAAACATCTTAGTTATTCCCATCAAATATTCCTTTCCTGTTCCATGTCCCATCGAGGAAATTGATTCCTAGGTTGACAGATCAACGTCATTAATTGGTGTGGTCCCCCATCTGCCTAGGAATCAACATCTCTGATAGTCCTATTACCTCTTCCAGCCTACCTTTAAGGTCTATCCACAGTCCATCAAATCGTTAGAAATCCCACCCCTACCATCTATCCAATACTGTTACCCTCTTATTAATAAAATATTTACGTAATGTATAACTATTCAAGGTCCGCTGTCTATGTTTGTAATGTAACTTTTCCAATGTGCTAGACAACGACAAGCAGACCTTATATTATGTAGTTAGTCGATGTATTAATTTTTTTACTAAGGGAGGTAGCGTAGATAATTTTCATTTGAGGTCCATCCATCGTACGAATGAAAATTGCTCGCATCTTCCCAATCCCACTCTATTAGACGTCCTTCCAACCTCATCCTACCATCCCGTCCTATCCCACTGGTTCTTATCACCAGTGATAAACTAATATTAGGTATTCTCTGAATTTATTAGTTCCGAATCAATAAGGTTTTTTATACGTTTGTAAAATATTATGTGTAAGTAATTTTAAATAAATAATTTAAATGTACTTTCTATGTTTTATTTAAATAATTTTAATCTATACTAATATTATAAATGCGAAAGTATATCTGTCTGTCTGTCTGTCTGTCTGTCTGTCAATGTACGAACAACATTTTTATTTTCGAAAAATCTCGAAAGTGGTAGCTAACAGAGATAGAAAGGATTTCATACTTTGACTTGATGGTCCTAAAATATGGATTGTTTTATTTGTAGGACAAGGTTCCTCTTAAATTATATAACTATTAACCTACCAATATACAAAAAAGCAGCTGGTTAGGATTCCGTTGTAGGGTTCTGTAATCAACAAAACTTGGTTGACTACTGTAGAGTTTGTCTAATTTGAAATGACGCGCCCCACCACTTCAAAGTTGATATAAATGAAACATTTTTGTACTGTGAATACGAGGGAGGGGCGCGTCATTTCAAGTTAGACAAGCTCTACCCTAAAACGGAACCCTAACCAGCTGCTTTTTTGTATATTAGTAGGTTTAGGGAGATCGCAGACGGCACACTTTTTGTGTGATCGAGTCTGTGGCTTACATACAGATTACAGTCTGATGGCGCGCGCCATGCGGACTGTATGTAAGCCGCAGACTCGATCACACAAAAAGTGTGACGTGTGCGATCTCCCTAATAGTTATATAATTTACTAGCGACCCGCTAATAATTTTCCCCGTTTTTTCCACATTTTCCTCTATTTCTTCGCTCCTATTAGTCTTAGCGTGATAAAATATAGCCTATAGCCTTCCTCGACAAATGGGCTATCTAACACTGAAAGAATCATCAAAATCCGGTGCGTAGTTTTAAAGATTAAAGTTAACAAAGGGACATGAGGGAAAAAAAAGCGACTTTGTTTTATAATATGTATAGAAGAGTAACCTCGTCCTACAAATAAAACAATCCATATTTTAGGACCATCAAGCCGAAGTATGAAATCCTTTCTATCTCTGTTAGCTACCACTTTCGAGATTTTTCGAAAATAAAAATGTTGTTCGTCTTATCAAAATGTAGCTACTCACAAAAAATTAGCTTGTTAGTAATCACAAAAAATTTTGTTCTAGGGCTCCCTCACTATATAGACTAGTTTTTTCGGGAAAATATACGGTTCCCGCTTTATTATTACCATATCTAGAAATAAAATAAAAAACAATGTATATAAAGAAACTTATAATAATATAAAAGCAGTTGTTTTTACAATTTGATCACTTATTGAGTACGCGGGTCACTTCGGCGAGCGGCACCGCGAAGGTGTTGGGCTTGGCAATGTTCACCAGCTGCTCAGCTATCTCCTGTCCCACTCGCACCTGAGCCTCCTTTGTAGATGCACCTGAGATAGAAGACAAATTGTTTAAGGTATGAAACATGAGAATCATTGAAATGAGCCAAAATAGGTTTTGTGATGTTTTATGACGAGTCTCAAAAGTCTCAAAGTTTAGTTTAAGAGGGGTAAGCAAGGAAAGCAGAGCTGTGGTATAACATTTTTAAAAAAATCTTGAAGAAGTTCTATTATTAATTCTTATTTCAGGGAAATTTTTCATGTTCACTTTAACTAACGGTCTGCGGTGAGAATCGCTCACATTCAGATTTAAATTAATACAATGGGCTTATTGCCTAAACACCACTGATTTGGTCACTGATTTAAAAGCAGTAATATAATTAACTACATCTAGTGTCCACTATCATGCATCTGCACGCTTAGAGTTTAGACCACGAATCGGGAACGTGCTTTTGCAATGATCCTATCACCTTTTTTTACACGGCTATTATAGCTCGGCATACCTTAGGGCCCTTCCACACGACGTTTTTTACGCTCATTTGTATCGATACAAACGCAAGTTGAATGCTCAACAAACGCAAGGAAGCCTAAAGTTTTACACTTTATATAGTGCCAAAACGCGATGAAAACGCACAGAAGACGTGCGTATCAGAAACGCGCGTCGTCAGCGCGCAAAAAAATACGTCGTGTGGAAGGGCTTAGGCCTTAGTGTTACCATGGACCACTGACATTTATCAAGTTAGATACCGCATGTGTATGTACTTCGCGTGCCATCGCGTTCCCAAACGATGACAAATTTCAATCTTTCGAAAGTCTGTTCTTTAGTCTGCGCTCCACCGTTATCGGAATCGGACGTCAATCGGAATTCTAAAAATGCCTAGTTGTGTCGTATTGGGCTGTGGAAATTCGAATAGAATTGTTGGTATAAATAGTGGACACATTTCTTATCATCGGTAAGTAATTTTATTATTAAATCATGTGTCCTTTATTTTAAAATCAATTATTTAATGTTAATCGTGGGTGGCTGTAGTTTTTACCATGAAATCTACGTTACTGCGTGTGTACCGCATGATTCATAATACATTGCCGCTTTAGTTACAAAATTATAGAGCCCGTTCTGTTTGTCCGCTATTGAGCGCGCAATGGAAATAAAACAAACGATACTTTCACTCATCGCTTTGTTTCGAGGTACAGTCAATATTCTCATTTTTCTGTCAAATGAAGCAAATAGTGTTGTACATATTCTCGATTCTAATTAATTAATTTTCGAAACAGACATGAAACAGAGGAATGATAATGTTCGCTTTGGGATATTTTGTGACTCGGTAATTATATTTTATGTAATATGTATTTATGTTCCTGTTTAGTGATTTAGTTTAGAATAATATAATATATTAATAGCTGTCCTGGCAAGCACGTATCTTAAGATTTATCATTCCTCTCTTTAGGAACTCGAATAATAATCGATTAAAAATCGATATACCTATTAAAATGGCAAAAGAGGCGGGGCACGGCGATTCCTTTGAATCGATTCCGCGCGTACTGGTATTCCCATCACTAAAGCGCTCTTGTGACGTCACAGTAGGTATGAAAAAAGTGACACGCTCGTGTTCATACAAATGGAGTGACGTGGCGCTTCTATCTAGATCTTATTTCTGTGCCATGGACCAATAATTCCTCTATGGTGTTACCTAGATGTGGTGTGGCGAGGACGGCGGGATGCTGGATGATCTCCAGAGTGAGGGGGTCGGTGGGGGGCTCCTGCTCGAACACATCCAGGGCTGCGCCACCCACCTGCAACAAAAAAACGTTGATTTTAAAAAAGGAAGATAAATTTTTGATTTCCAAAAATGTACAGGGAAGTTCATTCATAGGCAGATGGCACACCTACGTGAATTGGTCGCGCTGTGTCGAACCCATTCGACAGATCACAGCTATCATTGAACTGATATAAACCGACCAATAGACGAAGGTCAGTCAACTACCTATAAATCAATTTCTTCGATAGTACATGTTTTTTACTGTGTAATATAATATTATAACTGGTAGCTGTTATTTGTAGCTATTGCCTATTGGTATTCAAAAACTATTTATATATGAAACCCTCTTTTCCATTAACTAGGCCGGTCATATTACAAACACAGTTTATATACTTATATAATATATGTGCCGGGCTGTATCTAAGTACCTACAGTATTTTACAAAGTAAACAAAATCAGGGCTATGTCATAATAAATTTATTATTTTATTTCTTAGGAAGGTCTAAATGATTACCAATTGACGATCAATTCAATAAAAACCAATCAAATGACAAAAAAATAATAATTGATTGAACAAATAATATTGAACCTAGTAGAATCATAACGTAAACTAATTAATTGTAATAGGTTCAATCTAAAAGTGTACTTGAAAACATTATATTTTTACAAGAGATACGATCATTTAAATTGTTCTGAATAAAAGTTCTACATTCCATACAATAATTATCAAACTACTTGTGCCTAGTCTACGGAATTTATTTTAAATTTACTTTTAACTATGCTGTCTGAGCAGTGCAAATCTATGTAAATGTATTCAGCGTGGTGTCAACGGTTAGCTTTGACCTACTGAAGTTAATTACCCTGTGACAGGCGACAAAACCTAGTAAGTACTATAAATTTTAATTATTAACTACAAATAAGCCGTTAGTAGGTATTCGTAAAATTAGCTGCTATTAAAATTGCTAAAAATCTTAAATGGGATGTTTGAACAAACTGAAGGGATAATGTAGTACCCGTTAAGGACTTCATTAGTTTAAAATATCATAAAGAATAAAAGATTAATTATTTTACCACAGGATATATTTGCAATGAAGAGAAGAGAATATTATTATGTATATTCATAGTTCATTGCCTTACAAATACTTTAAAGCTCTGAGGAGTGAAGGACGTAGGGAAAGGCTTTCTAACAATTCCTTCATTACTTATTAAAATAACGTAATATTGTTCCTTATTTCTGCAAATAAAATATGATTTCTATTCTATTTCCATTCTACCATTACTAATACGTAATGTGAAAAAGAACGGTAGAATACTACGGTAGTGCAGTTTTAGGCACAAACTAAAATATTTTGTATCTTCAAATGGAAAGAAACTATCTATGGTGACCGTGCTAAGGGAGTGTCGTAACCACAGCATAGATCAAGACGTCAATCGGAATTTTAAAAATGCCTAAATGCCTAAAAGTGCTGTATTCAGCTGTAGAAATTTAAGTAGAAACGTTGGGCTACATAATGAACAGGTTTCTTATCATGTACGTTACGTATGTTGGAAAAAAGTGGCACGCTCGTTTTCATACAAATGGAGCGACATGCGTTATCTATCTTGATCTATGTCTGTGGTCGTAACAAATGTTGGAAACATTACCTGTCCGCTCTTCAGCGCTTCAAGGAACTCCTTCTCGTCGATAAGACCTCCGCGGCCGACGTTGATGATCTTAACACCCTTCTTGCACTGACTCAGGGACCGGGTGTTGATGAAGTCTGAAATAACAAAACTAATATTATAAATGCGAAAAGTGTGTCTGTCTGCCTGGCGCAACAGAGTTGCGGGTGTCACCTAGTTCATGATAATTGAATTCACGGCCAAGAAGTGAATCAAAGTTTTGGAAAAATTTCAAGTTGATCACATACGTGACACTTGTGAAATACTCGCATACAGGTACCTACGCGAGTATAGAAGCTACATTCTTATGTAAGTGCCTTCTCGCGCGATGTGGAAACGGTCCATATGGCATGGACTGTGAAATAAGCGTATGCGAAATATAGTACGAGTACTGTAGCACTGTCTTAAAATATGTCTCATTTCACGGGTTGTGCTTTGTCAAGTCCGTTTGACCGTCTTGGGTTGATAATTTGATGTTGAACATCGCCCGCCTTCAATCTTATTGTCAATAAATTGCTCGTCTAGGCGGCCGATATAGGTCGTGCTCTCCTGGTACGTACTTTTGGTGGAGTCCATGAGGGGCATGTGGAGCGTGATGTAGTCCGCCAGCGGCCAGATCTCCTCCAACTTGTCCTTCTTCTCAGTGTGGAACTCGGCGCACTGAGCTGCTGACACGTACGGGTCGAAGCCGATCACCTGTGGGAATACCAGATTTATTGGCTTAGAAGCTAAATCAGTGGAAAAAATTAGTTAAGCTCAGAATTCTATAAACACTGTAATGACGAAGCTTGAGAATGTGCAAGTGTCACGCTTCTGACAATGAGTTTGGCGATGATATTCTCGTTTGGTTTTGTTTCACGTCACCTTACTGATTGATATGGTAAAGAAGTACTATATAAATCCCACTATAACTCCGTGCCAATTTACTCAATTCGATCAAGGCAAATGAGCCAAGAATTCTAATATAAAGCAAAACATACACTATCATTGACACAACCTTCAATTGCTTGTGGTTATAATGAGGATATATTGTTACTTGTGGTATAATATATTCATTTGCAACACATCAAAGACTAAAGTGTGGTGAACACCTTACACCACTTGATCTACTGAACATATTTTGTACGAGACCTCTCCGCGTAGCGTCATGAAAGACAAATACACGAGAACAATCGTGTACAGTGGCATATTGTCAATATGATTGCCTATGACCGATATCGACTGTAGGAAATAGGCATAAGGCAGCATACAAACTGACAGGAAATGCATCGCAACGCGAGCTAACGAATGACAATTTCGATCACCCTATACAAAACCATCGGTCATACCTTCATGCCAAAAGCGTGCATGCGCTTGGCGACCTCCCTGCCCACTCGTCCAAGGCCGAGCACCGCCAGGGTCTTGCCGTACAGCTCTGTGCCGGTGTGCTGGGCCCTCTCCCAGCGCCCGGCCCGGAGTGCCGACCCGGCAGGCACCACGTGACGAGCCAATGCCACCGCCAGACCGCACGTCAGCTCGCACGCGCTCATCGCGTTCGCGCCTGGAGCACTGTGGATATTGTTATAAGTGTTATTAGTATAGAGAACTGATCTGGCACAAAATCTATACATGATTTTATTATAACATGAAAGCACCTTAATGCGCTAAAAGCGTATCACGAATGTGGTACAAGTTTAACGAATAGCCCTGAGGAGATCCGTGTATAAGTGGTCTTTTACCCATCTGATATAGCCACATGAGTACCTAAGGTTTTTTTTTTTATCAATTATTATTTGTATTAAAAGCTGTATTGTAAAGTATACACTTTTTTTTTAATTTACACTTACTCGTTAACTCATAAAATACTATGTCAATGGAAAGCTCAATATGTGGTAAAACACAGTTTTAAAAATATGCAAAAAGGCAGCCTTGGACAGTCCAAGGCTGCCAGACCTTCGTAATTTTACAAAAGCTGAAAGTTGTAGCCAGCAGTCTTGGACTGTCGAACCACTACTGGATAACTTACTTAATGACAGCAATTCCTCGTTCCTGGGCGGCGTCGATGTCGATGTTGTCGCAGCCAGCACCGGCTCGGCCGACCACGCGCAGTCTTCTGCCGGCGGCCAGGACCTCAGCGGTCACCTTCGACGCTGAACGCACCACCAGCGCTTCGTGGTTCTGTACAAAATATATAAATAAGAGTTAAAAAAACACGCTTTTCTTAAATGCATTGTTATAGTGTCTCTTTACGTATGCAAAGTTTTGAATTAACTGGACAACTGGAGATAGGTAAAAATTGTGCTCAAAGATTTCGTTACATAATTAAAGCGTGATATTACAAAGACTTAGAATGACAAAATTTTTTGGGAAAGTTAACGATGTTATGTCAAAATAAAGGAAACCTAAGGTATTTTAATCCTTTTGTTTGTTATTTTATCCAATTATTGTTATTGCGGCCCACTTGGGCCTTACGGGAGTTGAAGCGTTAAGAACGCTCCACACTACGTCAGTCAGCCCCGAAGTACTTACTATAGGTAGTACCTTAGTAGTCCGTAACTACCACGTATAGGCTATAGACTATAGTTTTTGCATTGTCCTTTACTACGTAATTTGGTTGGATCATGGCAAGCTTAGACAGATGACCAAGATAGATCCTGTTCTGTAATTAATTTGTTGCTACGTGGTATCAAAAATAAACTAAATTATCCAACTTATAGCTGATAAGAGTTTCATGACACTCACATTGAACTAAACAAACATGATAAGATAACGCCTTCGGTAAAAATGTATTATATTGATCGATTTCCTGTCATTTCGTGTGGGGTAAACAATATTTATTTGTTCATTTAGCAATTGGTATAATATTTGGAAAACGGCTAATCCAATTACTACTTGCAGTAGCGGCGTTAGGGGGGAGGGGCGACCATAGGCGACCGGATAAAGAGGGACGCCGAAGGCAGTGAAAAGGGCATTCAATTTTTTAGCACTGCCAGCATCCTGAGCGCCCAATCTCGGCCAGGGCGCTGGTAGTGCTAAAAGAAGAACAGAAGATTAGCGCTGATTGCTTGCAGTCAGCATTGCTTGTGGTCAGCATAATTATGCTGAACTGCTTGTGCTGTTACGTCGGCTTGTGCTCGAAAACACTTTATGATGCATTATTTATTGTAACAAAGCTATGTATGTTTTTTTGCGCTAATAAACGTCTCCTATTCTATAATCTATTCTATTCTAAAACCGACGCTGGCTACTTGAACCTTACCGGGATCTCTTTGAGCAGCTCCTCCTTTGATATCTTGGGTATAGCTTTGAAGCTGATGCCGTGGGCTTTGAGGATCTCCCCGCAGTTCACCCCTACTCCGTCCACGATCAGTACTGATTTGATGTTAACCATTTTGGATACTGAAACATAATATACAGATAGATGTCACCAGACTTGTAAGCAATATTCAATATCCTACGAAAACCGCACATTTTTGCTCATTAAAATTTTGACTATGGTATACTCTATGACTGCCGAATTCCATCAAAATATGTCCAGTAATCTAGGAGACTATTTAAAGCAAACAAAGGCTTTCCTCTTTATTTATGTTAGGTAAAGAAAATATTTACGGATATTTATTTCGGGCATCTACTGCTTAAGTATATGGATAATGGTGTGTTTTCATTCAAATAACAACACACTCTTAATCAGTGCTATGAAAATCATTTACCTTAAGCAGCAGATTAAACTGATACTGATGAGTTAATTATTATAATTTTATCATTGTTTTAAATACCTACGCTAGTAATATAATACACAATTCAATCATTTAAGCAAACATTTTTCATTCACCATGGACTATATTGATGATATTCATGATTCATCACTTAAAATATCTTTACATTTTAATTAAAAAATATTCTAGATCATGTGAATATAATATATATTTTTGTAGTTCATTGTTAGGTCTTTAATAAGCGACATTTAACCGCTCATACTAAACTTTGTTTAAATTTTAAATTGACTATGACTAAAGTTTTACTAACAGCGCATTTTTTTAATGATGAGTTTGACTTCTAAAATATGTTATTAGTATATTGTGTATCGTTTGTTATAAACGACGATCCACACACTATTGTGTCTGGATTTTGGAGTACAGGGAAACTTTGAAAGAAAGTGAATTTTGGACTCAGTTGAGTATTGCTGCTAAGATAAGTCATAAAACCTGCTCATGTTGCTATGATGCTAAACTTATTATTATCAGTGTTACATACTGAAATTATCTGTGATAAGAAACTCAAAGAACGCTTCAATTGTTTTTTATATTTAAAGCAACACAAGGAAAATAAATCGCAAAAGCAGTGCAAGGTAACAATACTATATAAATATAACATAAAGTTGTAGCATGTAACGTAACATAAGGAGACAGAATTCTTGGACCCTTTGCCCCAAAACAACTTTAAAACCGGTTTTAAATTCGCAAGCGTTAACTTATTTTAAAAACAAGACGCGAAATTAACAAGTGATTTACATTCAATATTGTTTGTGTCAAATTGTTAGAGGTTAAGTACTTACGTGTGTCGTCGCTCGTGGTTTGCCGGTGTCTGAGCTTGCGCGTGCCGAGTTGCCGACTACACTCGTCCGACCGCTTATCGAAAACAAGCGCGTACCCTGTAAAGCGGAGGACACACTATCCTAATCGAAGACGTGAGTGGAAGAACACGATAAGTAACATTAAAAAACACCGTTTTTGCATAAATGAAGACTTTAGGGCCGGAAAAAAGATTTGAAATCAAAAACTATGCATTTTATGTATAGCCAGATATATTAGCCGGGCAATGAAGTAGATAAGTTACAAGGTTTGTTTAAAATATAAGGTAAAAAAAGGAGTATATGTCCGTATGTTACAAAATGTTATCGTGTTCTTAAACTCACGTCTTCAATCCTCGTCAGAAAGAATGCAACATACCTACTCAAAAACATTATAATACCATTGCGTATGCTGCAAAAGGCCCGTATTTATGTAAATACTAAATACATTTAACAAATTTTAATCGAAATGTACCTAAATCTCAATAAATTTTACTTTTTAACCGACTTTCCAAAAGGAGGAGGTTATTTTAGATCAAAATTAAAGATACATGAGTGTGTCCTCAGCATAAAGAGTGGCGTGCGCAATGATGAGTCGATCGCCGTAAGCAAGTCCACGGTGATAATGTTGCTATTGACTGTTTTGCACTCCGGTCTCACAGATAAGGATTCCGAGACGTCTGCAAGATGTAACGATGGTGTAACTTAGAGGCTACATGCATGTAGAATTAGCTGGAACAGGGTTGCATAGTACGTTCGCCGTGATCTGAATAAGGGACACGGGAGACATGAAAAGGCTATCACTTATGACGTGCAATAAAAACCTGTATCTCCCAAAATATTAGGAATATGTCTTCGGATGTATGTGCAACAGAATTTGTAATGCTTTTTTTCTCATAAAAATTAGAGGGCAAAGAGGTCATCTGATGGAAAGCAACTACCGTCGCCAGTGGACACTCGAATATCAGAAGAGTTATGTAGCTGCAGGGTGCGTTGCCGAACGCTCTTTTCTTGAAGGTTTGCTGGTCGTATTGTTCCAAAAATACTGCTGGCAAATAGCCTGCCATAAGTTGTTTTCTTTTTCAACGTAAGCATAAATTATTATGTAACTGTATAATGATTTTCATATTTTGTTAGTAGTCAGTCACCCATTCACATTCGTCAGTCTGGTATAGGCCAGGGTTATACTAAGCCAATATTATGGAGCCTGTGATAAATTGGCTCGATGCCTTGATAATATCAAATACTGAATAAAGAATTATAATATTATGTTCTGCGAAGATCGTAATAGTTTTTACTTAACAAAGGAATATAATATGTTGATATTTATTTTGGCACGATTCATGGTCTAAACACTAAAGTCTTTTGAAATTTCAGAAATAGAGAGAGAGAGATGGCATTCTCAAGTCTCAGTATCAGTAGTGTTTCAGGGCACATCGCTTTTCAAATGACTGGCCACAGACGTCCCGTAGTCAAATAGGCTGGGTTTTCATACAAAATTTTTTTAAAACAAACTATCCTTTCTAATGGACATACTATATCTACTAGGACTTTGGACCTCAATTTGACATTCTTGAAAATATAAAAACGTCTTTTTGTAGTATGCCAAGATAAGGGAACATACCCATACTACGTGACCCATTTAGGGGGGGTCTTCAAAATACTACGCTCGGTCACAAGAGGGGGGGAGGGGGTCTAGAGTTTTGTCACGTAGTCAATTTCGCCGAGGGAAACGTCATACGAAATCTTTTTTTCTCGCCATTTAATACTTGACACTGGCATTTATTATGGTTATTACTTATTACTTAATATTTATTTACAGTCAACAGCCATTAAGTATAATTTACACAGAGCCAGTACTGGCTGCCAATAAGACTGGCAGCCAGTATTGGCTTGGCATATGCCGCGTGTGAACAGTTTTTCAAGCCAGGCCAAACTGTTCATATGCCAAGCCAATACATGGCTGCCAGTCTTATTGGCAGCCAGTACTGGCTCTGTGTAAATTATACTTTAAACAAAAACAGGCACTGATCATTTACTATATTTGGTGTTCGATTACAATTTGAACTACAGTCGTGACTAAAATAGCTAGTATGTACCATCGAGGAAATTGATTCCTAGGTAGTTGACAGACCAACGTCATGTTTTTTTGAAGTGAAAACTTTTTTAGCGGCGTTGAGCACTTTTGTGGGATGGGTAAAAACTGTAAAACTCGCGTCAGATTCTCGTGCTGATCGAAAAACCGTAAGACGGTTGGAGAGTAGTGTTGTAACATCGAAATCGATTAATCGAACAATCGATTGTTTTTTTTCGATTGTCGATATTTTTTAATCGATTGTAAGGGTTTCGATTAATAAAAAAAATCGATTTTTCAAAAATCGGTTTCCATAAAAAATGGGTTAAAAATTTAATCGATTGTAAGGGTTTCGATTTATTAAAAAATCGATTTTTTTAAAATCGATTTTCATAAAAAATGGGTTAACAAAAATAATGCACAACGTTAATATTCAAGTTTTAACTTCTGCCAGCACTCCCGGAGTGCAACCCGTCTTTTTTTTTTAGTAAGTGGGCAAACGAGCAAACGGGTCACCTGATGGAAAGCAACTACCGTCGCCCATGGACACTCGCAACATCAGAAGAGCTGCAGGTGCGTTGCCGGCCTTTTAAGACGCTCTTTTCTTGAAGGTTTGCAGGTCGTATAGGTCCGGAAATACTGCTGGTGACAGTTCGTTAGAGAGTTTTACAGTGCGCGGCAGAAAGTTACGTACGGCAGAAAGACATGTAGTTGGATCATGTCAATTCAATGTTAATTGTGATCGGTCGGTTGGGTTTAACTTTAAACCATTTAGGTGCTGCGCAGACCACAGACTATCCGTGACGCACTTTTTAGTCTGTGGAAATAGAACCTACGCAATTATATGCAATAACGCACACGACGCGCAAAAAGTCCGGCGCACAAAAAATCCGTGTAATTCGGGCAGACCGACGCCGCGAAATTGAACGTTTGCTTCAACACACGCTAACGCAGACGGCGCACACTTTTAGTCTGCAATCTGCATTTGGAATAATGTAATACTGAGATCGATGTAAGTTGTACGATGTCAATTCAAGAAATAGAAAACATACCAGCAATTTATGATAAGTGAATATCATAATAGACATTTAAAAAGAAAATTGTGGGAAGAAGTGTGCTGTAATGTATATTCAGCTGCTGTTTGGACATCGTTGACGTCTAAAAAAAATACGGATTTTTTTAAATTAAGTAATTTAAATTACAGAATTTAATATGGAACTGTCCCTTTAGTAATCTTTCCGAAATTATAGGCTGTACCCAACATTTTCTATTTTTCTTCTTTTTCTGTACTTCAAGTACAAAATAATACTTCGCGATCTCTGCACGATTCCCATAGCGTCTACATCCCTACAGTTCAGCGGACAGAATGATCGAAGATGTGTGTCGTGTGCGTTAGTCTGTGAAAAATCCGCGAACGACTTTTTGCGCGCCATGCAGACTTTTTGTGCGCCGCAGACTCAATTACACCAAAAGTGTGCCGTCTGCGATCTCCCTTTCAGCTTTAAACGCGACCAAATTACTTAGGTCCGCCATCTGCTTAGAAATTAATTTCTCTGATTGTTCCATTGTAATTTTAGACTATTAGGATTCCGTACCCAAAGGGTAAAAACGGGACCCTATTACTAAGACTTCGTTGTCTTTCCGTCGGTCTGTCCGTCTGTCTGTCTCCAAGCTGTATCTCAAGAACCGCTATAGCTAGACTTCTGAAATTTTTACAGATTGTGTATATCTGTTGCCGCTATAACAACAAATATTGAAAACAAAATAAAATTAATATTTAAGTGGGCTCCGGGCTCCCATACAACAAACGTGGTTTTTTCGGCTTTTTTGCTCTGTATCAATAATAACAACAGGCAGGCAGTTGAATTTTTCACAAAGTTCTTTGTTATATATGTTTAAACTTTAAAATAAAAAATAATATTAAAATAAAATAAAAATTTAAGGGGGCTCTCATACAAAACACAAATTTTGGCCTATTTTTTCTTTGTAACGGTACGGAACCCTTCGTGCGCGAGATAGACTCGCACTTGGCCGATTATTATTATAATATATATTATACATAAATCTAAGTGATAATACTTTAAGGTGTGTATGTGTTGCTTACATAGAGTACACTGTAAAAGTAGCAGCGCTGAAAGACCAAATTTTTTTTTCACTCTTGTATGGAGAAACTCGTTACACTGGGGCGCTTGCCCATACAAAAGTGAAAAAATTTTGCTTATTCAGCGCACTTTCACAGTAAATTCACTATAAGGAAATTGTACACATCCTAAAGTATTATCACTTAGTTTTGTTACACCTTAAACACAAATATGAGTCAAATTATTTTCATTTGCTATCTACTCTTTCTACTTACAAAATGATTAAAAATTATTCTTGTCAATACCACGTGAACAATTGAAGGGGGGGGTCTTGGCATATACTACGCGTGGTCACCAGGGGGAGGGGGGGGGAGTCAAAAAAACTTAAAAAGTAGGTCACGTAGTATGGGTATGCTCCCTAAGATTAAGAACATCTGTAGTGCTCTTATATTGCACATAACAGGAAAACTACTATAATTCATAGATATAAAATGAAAATGAAAATATTTCCTATTGTGTTGTGAACTACCTACTAAGGAAAATACAGTACAAGTATCATTTCCCCAGTAAATAAACATTTTAATACGTATATCCAATTATTAATTTATTAATAAAAACCTACAAAGGTTTTTTTCCAATAATGGGCACATATTATAATAAATTTATTACCTTACTAAAGTCTTAATTTGTTGTAACTTTTTATGTAGGTTACAGATAGTTTGCTAATCAAGAAACTAGTATTTCGTATCTTAAGTATCTTTTACGATAAATATATATCTAACAAGTAACAGCTATCTGAGGGGTTCCGACAGAAAAATATGGAAGACGATGCAATAACAACAAAACATATCCCCCACAAACATAGGAAGGAAAACACAAATAAAAAGATAAGCTATGTTATCTTAATATTTAATTTATTATCACACTTACAAAACATAAAAAAGATATCACGATGGCACTAACTATCAGTGCTTCAGCCGACTTGAGGCCGGAGTCCTCGGCGTTGCGCACACACTTCGGCACACTATAGCAACAGAACATTATCTCTCGAGCGATAACATCAGTATGTTGTTGTTTGTGCCGAGAGGCCGCAACGACGGCAGAGATAGTGAAGGCCGCTCAAACTGAGAACACGAAGCTTCCGAACATTATGATAATAAATATTTAGATAGCGTTACATCTTTGTTTTGTAAGATAGGTGTTCGATAAACGTTAACGAGTGTCAGTAACTTTGGCGATACACTCGACACTGATGTCAACCCTGTCGCCGCCGCCACAGTAGCACCGCAGCAGCACCGCGACAGCGAGGCGACAACACGGCGACAGATAGGAATCACGTCCCGAAGACTAACATTGTACACGAACTTATTTGTAACCGGCTACATTACGATTTATCCCTAATATGTACAAAAAACAGATGAGTTACGAGTACGGAATGATATTCCTTAGGAGACAAACTAAACTATGTTATAATAAAATATGAACGACTACAGCTATACACCTAATCATAAAGTTTATAAGAGTCGAGAGATTAGATAACTAACTTTCTAACTTATACACAGTTTGGGAATTGAATTGACTAATATTCAGGACGGGCGCCGACGGCGCGCGGACGGACGGCGGGCTGCCGATGATGAGTATTGTGAGCGGACGTCGCGTCGTCAGCGCCGAGTCGTTGAATGATAACCAGAAGTATATTGGCTATATTACTTGCTCGTGTATTGACAACAAACATGATGCAACAATTTGTGTGACAAATAAATTAATCGGTATCAGTTGGCGATAGTGGCTTGTCAATACACGCGCGGAGCTAGTGCGGTAGGCGCACACAACGCGGTCATTTAAACGTCGATTTTGAAATGGGGAAGATTTTTGCGTAATTATCCCGATACATGTCGCGGTAACCGGTGCGACTTATTAACATTTGAATGGTTGTAAATATATCGTATTACAAATAGCGCTCTGGTCACAAAATCTTCCCCAATGGAGACAGATTGTAGTTGACGTTTGAACGACCGCGGGACACTAGTCTAGGGTTTAGGCGCGACGGGCGGGGCGCACAGGTCTAGCGCCTACTCCGGCGGCGCGGCGGCGGGCGATGAGGGCGTCGAGGCCACGCAGCGGCGGCGCCGGGGTCGTCTCCGCCGCAGCGGCCTCCGTTTCCGCTTCCGTCTCGCTCTTCTCTGCGCTACCGCTGTCGGTCTCCTCCTGCGCTTCCGTCACCTTCTTGGGCGCTTCCGTTGTTGCCTGAAAATGCCATATTTTTAACGAGTTCATAAAGATTACAAAAGTTTTAGTTTTTAAAGAGTTGCTGCACTATTACAAAATCTGGCCTAAATATTGGAGGAAGCGTCAGGAATGAGGATATACTAAATTACATAATACAAATGAATTCATTAGTACGAGTATAATCGATATCGCTCGGTAATGATTTCATAAAGACATCTAATTTTCATATTGTTTAAACGGTCAATTGAACACAAATCGGCGGACGGCCGAACCGTTATGTAAATGTGAGGTGTGAGGTCTCGGAGGGCTGGAGGTGGCCGGTGACGGTCGACGGTTGCCACTGTTGCCACAGACTCCGCACATCCTCGTGCATATCCTCGATTTCTCTAACGTTCACTATACTCAAACCTATGCTATTCAGACAGTTTTAAGACATCTAAAAAATAAAAGCAGTTGTCTTTTGATACCCTGTTTGCCCCGTGCGAGTTTCTTACGCCGGTTCTTCTCGCCGGGTTAGTTCCCGAACCGGTGGTAGGCAGCTTAGTTTCTACGTTCTTTCTACGACGTTCAAAAAGTGTATTCATGAATAGCTTAATAATTCTACAAGTATATCTATATATTTTGAATAACAATATATTTTCTTTATTTACTTATTGATGCTGCAGAGGAAATCTGCGTCAGCAAAGTTCAGTTCTGCCCGTTCAGCCTCAAAAATTTGGATCATGATCCAGGACTTAAGAGACTGGCAGAGACTAACTCAAAAGAGTTGACCTTGAGTCACCACTAACAGTATCCGTGAGAGATGAAGTCGTTATTTTCGATGTTTATCGTCCTACCTCAGTGGTGCTTCCTCTCTTCTTGAGTAGCGGGTTGGGTCTGCGCGGGGCGGCTGTGCCGGCGGTGCGCGGGCGGGGGGAGGGCGACACCTGAAGACGGTTGCGCAGCTTCAACCCACCACGAGGCGCTTCGGGTGCTGGGGTTGCCGCGTTCTGGAATGAAGACAGATATAAAATATGTGGTAGAATTAAGAATATTATTGATATAAATAGATGTTGTCCGCAAATTCGTTACGCCGTAATTCGTTTATGCAATGAAACCGCTTTGGATAAAAACTATCCAAACGCCGCCAACCAGGCGTCAACCAGTCGTCAACCAGGCGACAACCTAACGTATGCACGTAACCAAAGCGTATCAGTAGCTCCTGCACGTCAACTCGGCTGCGGCCTGCGGCTAGGCGACGCCTCGCTTACGGCTCGGGGAGGGGAAAAGGGGCAAGGGTGGACGAAGAGACGACGAGCCGTAAGCGGGGGACTGCTAGTTGACCACGCGTCGCATCCCGGTTCGGAGCCTGTTCCGAGGCGAGGCGATTACTTTACGGTTCCGCTTAGTGTGCGTTGCAGTAGGGAGTTTCATTCAAACAATTTTGAACGGTTCGAGGCGATACGGTGCCGATCCCTTTCCGAGTTGATATGTGTACTGTGACCTTAAAACGACGTTGGCTTAGATAGACTTTTGTGTCAAAAGTATGTCCATACAAATGTTCATTTAAATCAGTTCATGCAACCATTTAAACGAACAGACGACAGACAGACACACTTTCACATGTTTATCGAGTTAATGCAAAGGGATTATAAATATATAGAAGTACTAAAGCAGAATGAAATAAATATGTATTTCAGGACTCTCTTCAAGGGGAACCCAAATTTTTTTTAACTCCAATTTAATCGTATCCGATTTGCAATTCTTAATCGCGCTTTATTTATTCTTACCTCAGCCTCGTCAGCTGCAACTGACACTTCAGCGGGCGCTGACTCTACCGGCGCCTCGGAGGCGGCTTCTGGCGCGGCGCTGGACACGCTCGGTCTGCGGCCCACGGGTCGCAAGTTTAACCTCGGTCCGGGTCGGAGCGACGCCGGCCTTTGTCCTGGTTTGCGGCTGTAAAACAACAGAGTTGATAAAATCGCTCTGGACACTTCTTTGCAATTGAAAATCAATCACTTGTCTTTGTTACCGACTGTAATAATTTTATTGGGTAAAAAAGTTTTAAGTCGAAAAGTGCCTAGAGTACCTGGTAACGGTAACTATTACTTCCGGTAAGGCTAATGACAGTTTGCTTTTTTGCCAACTCTACTCAACTTCAACTTGGCTAAGTGTTAAGTTAAGCCGTTGTAGCAGTCGTTTCTAAATTGTCATTAAGAGGGCGATTTACCTACTGTCGTGTCACTTTTCTTACCCAATAGTCCTGACTGGCGCAACAGTGGTATCGATGACTTCTCCGGAACCAGTGCTGCCGCTGCCGGTTGGCGCGGTGACGTCAGCGATCTCAGCTGATGATGGAGCAGCAGTCGTGGTCGACGATGGTGCCCTTCTCAGGCCAGGGCGAAGTCGAGGTCTGGAGATCATAGTTAAATTATTTAGTGTGGATAATAAACGTCTACACTCCTGAAGAATCAAGCAAGTTTTTTATTATTACGCTGACAGTTTTCTGTCTATTTTTTTTTCACACGTCGATAGAGTCAGTAGGTAAGCAATAGTATCTTGCATTATGATAACTAGATGATAGCAGTGCAGTATAGTTTGTTCACTAAAAAGACCCAAGATATACTTATATTTAGAAATGACCTGTTAATCTGCCTTTATCATAGGGCTTGGTGAACCGGGCCTACATTTGCCTTTATCAAGTGCTGCTTACCTAGGCACAGGCGCTTCACTGGCTGCGCTGCTTGCCTCCTGCGCGGGCGCAGCGGTGGTGGAGCTTGGACGAGTGCGGGCAGAGAACAGACCGCGCCGGCTTCCACCGAACGCCTAGCGACAACACACGGCAACGTCAGATATGAAATCACTTGTTTGGTTGTAGGCGCAACATATTAATATACCATCCATTAATGTACCATCGAGGAAATTGATTCCTAGGCAGTTGACGGATCTTCGTCATATGGTATGGCTTATGTCAATTATTCAATGTTAGCTGTGATCGGTCGGATAGGTTTGACTTAACGCGACCAATAAATTACTCATGTCCATCATCTGCCTAGGATTCAACTTCTCTGATAGTACCTACTATCAATGAAGTTGATTTCTAGGCAGATGGGGGACCTACGTAGTTTGGTTGCGTTATATCAAAACCAGCCAAAATAACATTGAATTGGCATGATCCGACCAAATGACGTTGGCGTGTCAACTGCCTAGGAATCAATTTCCTGATAATACATTGATGTATGACAGAGTGATTATAATTTTAAGTGATATTTTAATAATGCACAGCAGAGGATTATAAAAGGATTATAAAAATATAGAAATCATGAAGCAAATAATAATTAGCTATTATAAAATCTATTTAGTTTTCGACATAATGATTAAGTTAAGACTTAACAATTTCATTCAAGTATAGCTTTAATTTATTACACTCCTTTTTTTGTTTTTCGTAAATATTAAAATATACTCTTCTTAGTTGAACACCAGATTATTGACAAAAATCGCATTGCAATACTTCGCTGCAGCAAAATGACACAAAGTATAGGCACATAAAATCAATAGGTTTTCGCGGGCTATGCGTTTAATTAGACACAATAATTATGTGAAACATCTTAAACTTTTTTAGCACGGACGTCTGTAAGACGGTATAATAAATATTATATTATCAGCAGTAGCAATATAAAAGATGTTTCACACTATCAGATACAATGGTATAATTTTAAAAAAATCGTAGAAATATCACACCTTAGGTTGTGTGGAGGGTTTCTCTGCCGGAGCGGCGGACGTGGAGGCCTCCACGGCTGCGGCGGTGATCTTGCGGCCCGCGTTCGGTTTGCTGCCGAAGCGACCTGCCGGCAAGAAAATCTCATTCTATACCTATTGTGATACAGAAGCCCCAACACGCGCGTTATTCGAGATAAATTCGCAAAATCGCACAGCAAAAACATCGCCTTAAATCTAATCGCAGTTTATAGAAAGTTAGAAATTAAATTATACTCTTCCGTAGGGTGGTTTTACCTCTGGCTCTAGTGGATGTTTCCTGCGGTGCTTCGGTGGCGGCGCTGGTGGCTGCGGGTGCGCGGGAGCGGGCGCCGGGTCGGCTCCTGAACCTCGAGGGCCGGGTGGGCGCAGCGGTCGTGGTGGTGGTGGTGGGCGCCGGCGTGGTGGTGGTCGTGGTGGTGGTGGTGGTGGTGGTCGTGGTGGTCGTGGGCGTCGTCTGCTCCTCCGTGGTGCTCACGTCCTCGGTGGTCCACGCCTCGTCGGTCGACGTGGACGCGTCGAGGGGCGCCGCGTCACTCGTGATCTCGTTGTTCAGGTTCTCCCCGGCCAGGTAGGCGTACAGGTCCAGGGCCACCTTCTCCATGGCGGTCATCGTGGTGTACTCGGTCGTGTCCTGCTCGTAAGTAGTCGTCTGCTTGTAGTCGGCCGGCAGCTTGGAGTCGTCGACCTCCTCGAACTTGATGCCCGAGAGGAAGCTGGTTTCCTTCTGCACCTCCTTGGCCGGGAAATCGTTCGTCTGGTACGCGGGTTCCGCCGCCTCGGTGGTGGTTTTGCTCTCGGCGGAGTACCTGGTCGGCGGTTCCTTGTACTGCGCGCGCTCGCCAGAGTTAGTCTTGAAGCTGTCGAGGTCGACTAGCTCAGAGCTTGGCCGTCTGCAACGAACGATACCCCCAGATTAGTCGTCGAAGGCATTGAACTCGAGTATATTGTATCAATCAAAGATGGAAGTGCAAAACTATTAAAGTCAGAGAAATAAAAAACAAATAGCTGAATCGTTAGTGGAAAGTTTATTGAATCTGTTAATTTATTGTTTTAGTCAGTTTAGTGCAACAACGCTGAGCAAATAGAATCATAAATAGTTTATAGTTTATTTTTAATACACTTCCATTTTTGCCAAGTAGAGTGCAAATTTCTTTGACCCGCATAATATTTCAAACGATGAAGCCAACCATTCCCTAAAAAGCAAGCGGCCGTACCTGACATGAGCGCGTGTTCTGCTTCTCGTTTGGCCGATGGACTCATCGGCGACATTGTCGACCTGAGCGCGACCTCGTTGTCTAACAACTTCGGAAGTCGCTTCAGGGGCGCTCGTGGTCGAACTCGTGGCGGCAATATTACGACCCCGGGGTGGGAATCGTGTGCTCGATGGCAGCCTGAAAATATTATGTATTATACGTACAATTCATAGGATCATCCCGCTCAGAGGTTAGATAGTCCGGGCCCCATCCGGTCATCCTGGATCCATTGGACTGGGATAGCTTCTGACCCCCAAAACTAATTCCTCTACGCAAAAAGCTACTGTACAAGCTAACTGATAAAATGACTACTGAGACTACGTTTTATCCATCACCTTTATCCACAAATTATATATCATTTAAATGTCATCAAACCGTTAATAGCATGCAGCCAAAAATGATGTATAAATACCTTTCGGGCTCGACTTCTTCTTCGACTGGTGCGGAGGCTATGTTGCGTCCTCTGGTGCGTGATCTGATGGTCGGCTGGATCACTTCGTTCTGTACTTCGGGGGTCGGTGCAATTGTTGTTGTAGTCGGTGACCTATCAATAGTGCTATACTTATTTCTGGATTTGGTTTCTTTGCTTATTTGGTTCTCGATCTCAGTTTTGGAAGGACCGTCATGTGCGTTTGAGAACGTACTTGACGCAGTTTCAGTTGTGGTCGATTTGTCGCTGGCGTCCTTCTTGGCTGCCTCCTCTTCCTCGTCATAATAATAGTAGATGTACTCGTATTCATAGTCTTGCCCGTTAGGGCCCTTCTTAATTTGAATTCTGGAATGCTGCTTCTGTTCCGAACCGGCAGTTTCTAGTTTAACATTTGATGATAGGAGACCACTGTTAATATCATCAATCGTGTCAAAGTTGATGGGAATGTAGTCGTAGCCCTTCGTCGAGCTAGGGGCTGAAGTGGTCAACACGGGCTTTTGCGTCGTGGTGCCCTCGTTGTAACTTAATTTTCCAGATTCTGACATCGCCTCGAGAACTGCCAGTTTAGGATTGATGTCAACATCGTGAACCTTTTCCTTAATTTTGATGTCTTCTATTTTTGAAACTGGAATGTCGATTTCAATAGACTCCTTTACTTTTTGGGTCTTCTTGTAGACGGCCTTCTTGTCTTCTTCGATGGAAACGATGCCCTCCGTTGGATGTTTACTTTTTCCATTGTGTGACTTTTTGTATAATCTCTCGTTGACATCCTCGGGCTTGATGTATCGATGGTGAGGGTGCTTCTCTGGTATTTTGTGTGCCGACTCAAAGTTTTTGAGGGGGCTGTGTTGCCCCGAGCTCACAATAACATACTCTTCGCCGGGGCGGGGCTCCGTGATGATGTCGACATCACCGGACACACCGAACGCGGCGCAGATCAGAAAACATCTGTAACGAAGAACAAATTCGTAAGTTATGATGTAGTTAATTTATGCAAGACAATGCACGGCATTGTTCAGTGAGTCAGGCATCTGGCTGCTGCGCGTACGGCGCTCGCGCGTGTCACGGGCCGCGCGAGAAGCCGTGACTCGTGAGTCATCTAAACCTTTCGTCACCGTCTCCCGGGCCTACATATTACAAAAGAACGAGGTTCGTACTACGGAAAGTCTGTAAAAAGTTTACAAGTTTCATAACCTTATTGCATTTGCATTGCGAACTCTCGTTCCGAATAATTCAGATAATATGTTCGCTAGTATTGCGGCGTAAAGAGTTGTGTGAAAATGTGTCGCAAATGGTTGCGGGCTGCAATCTGTTATGAGAAATTAGCGAAAATCGGAGCGTGGGTGAGAATTACGCATTCTGATTCCGTGCAAGTGCAGATCGATGGTGTAACCGTAACGATCACTTTCGCCGGGGTCTCTCTCACATCACACGACGTGAACCGATCGACCTTGATTTGTGCAACTCGTTTTTTTTTAATTTCTAGGGACAACAATCACTACAATGTGGTTCAATGATTCATATCGCGATCGCATTGAAGGAGTGTACGATTACCATAGTCGGAAGACAGCAACTTCCGCACAATTTCTTGGTGCTTCGCCACGCGGAAGCCGCGATTAAGATGGCGAGCTCATTTAAACCATTCACATTCTAAACTTATCGTTAATCTTTTATATAAATTCACCATATCTCACCGCCGACATAATTATATTAATGTTGGGTTGCGCAATATCACCTTGACCGATCTTCCTAAATTAGGAGAAACTATTACGGCATTCGAGCGGGGGAGATAACTCGAAAATAATAGCATCATAATCTTTTGTAGTTACGGCTATTATGTTATTCTCGCAGCTACTTACTCCCAAGGCTCCTAAGCCGCTCGTTGAATCTAGTGTTTGTGTAAATGTAATCGAGCTGCGAACGACTAGTATCGACTGTCGGGTGCCGGCGCGGGCGCAGGTATCGACAGTGCCGGTCCAATTTCACTAGATAAGGTCAGCGCGGCAAGGCTGCTGGCTGCGCGAGCGGCGGCGACCAGCCTAGCCTGACCCCTGCGGTCACTCGGCCCGCGCCAGCCTGACCTATCCGCGTCCTTGTGTCTAATACTGCCGCTAGATATATTATATTTACATTGCTGATATTTAGGACAATCTTAGATTGTAAATTGATTTGTAGTGTTTATAAGATCCTTTATTTATTACTGGCTTTTAGCGTTTTGCTTAATCTTTGCAAATAGATTTAACCGTGCTATGTTGCAGACAATCGATAGTTTCGAATGTAGGTGTCATAATGAGATTTAACATAACGCATCGCAAGTTATGAATATCATATTCAATAACTGCGATAGAATCAGAGTAATTTGAAGAGAGTTTTTCAGTTTCGGCAGTGTGTGGCGTGCGCGGTGCTCGGCGACAACTGTAATTACTCGTGTAATGGCCCGCAACAGTTCGATGTCCGTCGGTGTTTCCACATGCCTCTCCGACACGTCACGACTGAAAGTATTTACTTTATGAACGGCCTCTACATAATTAATTATAGGCCTACTTTACATTTTTATTAATTTTCCTCGTTCGATTTTGATTGATACTCTTTTAGCGGCAATTCCTCAGATATTGCATAAATCCATTCCTTTTCGTTTCACCTTGGCATTCGAGTAGCATTCGGATTAGGAGTTTATGGATTTCTCAATTTGATCTTTGGAGATTACTTCGTGCATCGCGGCCACTTTCAATATTACCTTCAACTTTAGTATTGCCCTAGTTTATGACCTCTATGACACTTCACAATGGACGGGTTATCCACAGTTCATCGAGACAAAGTCACTTGCAAAATCTATTTATATTTTCGTGACGGACTCATAACTATACGCTTTGTAACTCAAAATATAACTCATATTTTGAGTTACAAAGCGACGAACAGTTAGTAACTTTATACTTTATAGACCTTTCTGTTGGTTATCCTTATACTACCTACAAACGCGATTCCGACATTAGTAACCGCGGGGTTGCGAAAGTATTTGCTCTACAATATTGAGGTTGCGCGCAACCGTCAACGGCTCGTCTCGCAGACAATAGACAACTGCCTTACGTCATATGTCATGCGTCAGATTGGACGGAGAGTACTAATCGAACGAGAGAGATATTTAATAATAACTTAACTTTAATTAAATGAAGATTTTTACGTCCATGTACTATCAGAGAAGTTGATTCCTAGGTAGATGGCGAACCTAAGTAATTTGGTCGCGTTAAGTCAAACCCATCCAACCGATCACAGCTAACATTGAATTGACATAAGCCGACCACATGACGTTGGTATCGTCAACTGACTAGGAATCTATTTCCTCGGGTATACATTACTTACTCTCTCCATTAAATTGACATTTATTAATTGACAAACATTAAACTAATACTCTTTAACCTATCAACTCCCAAGCGGTCGAATTTGACCGCGATAACAATAGATTTTCAAGAATCCGCGATCGAGGGATCATCATTCTAACCGCCGCACTCAGAGAAATTTAATTATCATTAAGCTTCAATTTAATGAAGAGTTTGACAGATAATTTATGGGGCTTATGTCAAAATTTTTAATTAATTACAATTAAGTAATTAATGTTCCACTCTGAGTGCGGCAGTAATAATTGTATCTGAGTGGGGCAGTAACCCAGGGACACTTTTTAAATAATTGCATTAGCTTTAAGGTAATGAAGCTTTAACAGAATTATTATTGTGTAGGGTTTATGTCAACATTATTTTTAAATAGAAGTTAAGTAGTCATTTCTAAGTACGGTAGTAGTAACTAATAAGAATGACAAAAATAGTTGTTTTACAATCTTATTCGTTTTACAATACAAACGGTCTTACAATACGAATGCGCCCATTGTTTTGTGCTGAAAATCGTGACACTTAAAACGGTAGCGTTACATTTTATATACAAAGCTTTATTTACCTTCAGATCGATTAAAACTGAAACAAAGTATATTTTTAGTAAGGCTGGCCTCACACAGCCGGAATGTCTCTCTGAATTCATAATTTGAATTCATATTATTAATTCAGAAAGACCGGAATACCATACAATATCAGTACGCTCCACACACATTCTGATTTTTTCAAATTATGAATTTCTCGATATTGTATGGTATTCCGGTCTTTCTAAATTAATAATATGAATTTAGATTATGAATTCGGAGTAACATTCCGGCTATGTGAGGCCGGCCTTATAGTGAGGTGAAGACAACAATAATTTGTCAGCCTTGGCTTCGTCCGACGTCAAAATTGTTAACAATTAAAAGTGAATTAAATATGAGCGGATTAAATCAATCTGATGAATTAATTATTTGGCAAATTACGGTTTTCATCAGAACAGTGTTTGAGTGTCACGTTCACACCGCGAGACAGGGCGAGACTTCTAGCTTTACAAGGAATTTACCAAAAAATTACAATAAATTAGGTATTTATTGTAATTTTTTGGCTTCTTCTCTTTCCACGTTTGGCTTGATTAATAACCATGATTGTCAGCTATCCGTAATCAATGTCCATCATGGGCATTCATAACGCATCTTCACGCATTCATAATTGCCCGTAGAAGGGGCAAAAACAATTATTATGCTGAGCATATTATGTCACTTGCGTTCCTCAACCAAGCGCGACTAATGATATCTGTGAAGAAACATTACCGAACTGTTACAACCGATCGTTAATATTAACAAACACAAGAAACAGTTACAAATACGATTAATTATTAAAATAATAAAAAAATATTGATTAAAACTACTTACATGATATTTAGGTACCTACATTTGTGAAAAGTAGTAATTAATAAATTTTCTTCTTGTGTAAGTACCATGTACAAATTGGAGACAAAGACATAACATGTTAGGTATTTGTCTAATCCAGTCATTTTCAAAGTGTCAGTAACACACTTTGAGAAAGGCTGGTTTAGGGCTTCGCGTGCGATAATATCTAAATTGTTTTTAGAAATGTCATCTGACAACAGCATGGATATTGGAGACAATTTATTTAAAGACAAAACATTTTTACGAGTCTGTAAAAAATTACACTTCTTATTGTCAAAGGTTTCAAAAGGTTTTGAGAACCGCTGGTGTTACCCATGAAATGTTATGTGTTCATTGATTAATGCGTAACATTTTCATTGCTAAGGAGAGAAAGTGAATGTATGGATTTATTTGCATGTTACTTTATCAAAGCTGTATATTCTTCATGGACTATTACTTATAACTTAATTCAGAAACGAAATTACGACATTTCGGAGATTCGTCATACGATATCTATCAAACATTATGGGGTGTGCAATTGATATAAGCTTGGGCAACCATCAACACTAATTGCCTAACTCGAAATTTCTTAGGAAACACTAGACTTTTACATTTAGATGTTCTGTTGCCCAAAGACCTGTGAGAGGTCAAACGATTAAAGAAAGGCCGCCTAATAAGTCATGATATTTTACCAACACTACGCGTTACAACACTATGCTAAGTTGACATTTACTTCCAAGCCTGTTGCTGAACTCATCTCTGAGGTAACCATCTTGGCTGTGGTTGTGCGGACTTTTCAGGACTGTCTTGGTACTGCTTATGAGTCAGTAAAATTTTAGGAATAAAGATAAAGTTATGTACTTACTAACAAAATAAGTTTAAAAGATACGTTAAGTAATAGTATAGTATGCCAGTAAACTCTAACTAAATGAGGAATTCAAAGTAAAATTATACGTTTTAACATTCTGCGAAAAAATGCATATTTCTTTCGAATGCAACTTTTTGTTTTGATAACAAAGTCCGCATCCAAAGTAGAATTATTTAATCATACTTCTGATAAATGTTTAGTTAGACAATTTGCCACACTCATGAATTTATTATTCAATTATTATTAATTGGTGACTATATTGAATTCAATATACTCATCGCTTAACTAATATTCAATAATGAACTGCGTATTTTGACTAAAACATTCTGGCGGATGAATTCAGTTTTTTAAATGTCGTTGCATGAATAATAACTAAATATTATCCATTCTATTCGGTGGATTTGGTCAATCTAGCGACAAAGCTATTTTATATAAAACCATAATATTAATGAGTAATATCTAACTGTGAAGGTCAATAACATATAAAATTTGTATATTATGTTCTTAATCTTAGTAATCATAAAAAGAATATTATCAAAATTGCTTTTAGATGCAACTTTTATTATGCAAATAAGATTTCATTAGCACTCTGGGCAAATATGAAACAACTAAACTTCATATTATAAATTTATGTTAAAATTGTGTTTGTGTGTCTCCTCTTCACGCGTAAACCGCTTAACTGACACATAATAGTTCTAACAAGGATAAATTAACTTCTACAAGGACAAAGTAGCGAGCAAGAACTAGTAAATATTATCATAGTTGACTAAACCAGTAAAGTATATAGTACAGGAAGTCATTATTATATTTAATTGTCACCATCTACGGGCCTACGGTTTTGTTTGTAGCATTGGGGAAATACCAAGAAATAATAATTTGAAATTCAAAGTTTTATAAATTTAAAAATTATTTTTATTTTTCATTTGTCATAATTCAATTGTCATTTTCCTAAAAGAGAAGACGGACTGATAGAATTTTATGTGGTGGACATGCGTGTATGATAATTATTATAATATTGGTATAATAAATGATTTATATTATGAATTAATTTAAGTAATTGTATTTAACAAATCGTAAACGTATGTTGTATTATATTATCTCGTAGCATGGTGCTACGAAAACGTGTCACAGACAACAAAAATTACTTTTACAATAATTTTGGGTAAAAACTTCAATATGAATTAGTAAAGAAATAATTTTGTAAACTAAAGTATTAAGAGCTGTTCCTTAAACACATTTTCATTAGGAAAATCAATCAATGACGTCTTAAAAAGGTGCATTTTATAGCAATTTATCTTACGAACGCGCGTGAACCTTCGAGTTTTTTCTGTCATCGATAACCGTGTTTCGTTGATTTATATACTTCCAGTACCTTTAAATTAATCTCCAATACAAAAAAAAATGTTTCGTTTTTGTTTTTATTTTTACGCAAAATCGTAACTAAAATGTTTGAATAAATCGCTCATGACCGCCTGCGCAATAAGTTTAACTGGATTTTCAAGTTTTCGCGACCAGTTTGGAATATTTCGCAGCTAAGCCATTGACTGCGCCTATAACCGTGATACTCTGTTTGGTAATAGCGCATATAATCCGACGACTTACTTATAACCCCAGCATAGTTGCTGAAGATGCAACGTGTCGTCATTTCGAAGCTACGTAATGTCTCTTCGTCGCATCGTGTTTCCTACATTGCAACGTGAGGCTCTCTACGCCGCAAAGTGACGCTCGCTACGTCGCAACGTGACGCTCTCTGCGTCGCAAAGTGACGCTCTCTGTCGCAACTTGACCCTCTCTACGATGCAGCGTGAATCGAGATCACTCATTCGCTGCGATGTGATAGGACAAGGATGCATCCAGACCGCACAAGTGCCATCGACAAAGGCAGTAACAAAACTTTCAGCTCCATTATAACATTTTCATCACCTTCAAGCAACATTTTATATCTCTAGCTTAGTTACGTCTTAGAGCCTAGTCCTGGTTACCGATAAAAATTAAGCTGCTAGGGCTTTAACTATTATATGAGTCGTAAATTAATCCTTTTTATCAACAACACTAGCGACCCGCCCCGGCTTCGCATGGGTATAAAATATATAGCTACAGAAAAAATGATTAAAATCGATTCGGCAGTTTTGACTTGTATTCATTATTACTACCCGTGGCCCGCATTGGTCGGTACCGCCGCAAAAGCTACGTCTCATAGGGAATTAGAGCCTTTTGCAGGCAAATCAGCTGTAGGGATCATTGGTATTCTTGGTATATGCAACGGGTATATGAGCTAATTCACCAGCTGCAGGGCCGGTCATAATCTTCGCTACGAGTACTACGCACCCCCGCCTTGGTAGCGCCCACTTCGAAACGGGCGTAACGCAATTTTTAATTTCGCCATAACTTCTAAACTAAACGTCCAATTTTAATCATTCACATACCAAATATTATCTACACAAACTGTACTTAGTGATGAAATAATTTATTTTGATAAGGATTATCAGCATGAGTAAAATAAATGCGTTTAAATGTAGTCCAAAAAAAATTAAGATTTTTAAATAAAAAAATGGTTGTTGTGCCTCACTTGCCATAGATAGATATAGTGTGTCGCGGACATTTTTGTAGATATTTATAAGATCTATATTTACTTAGAACATTGTATGGTTCTATCTTTTATAGTTTAGGCAGCGTACGCAAAATAAGTAACTTTTCTGGTTGGTTTTTTTCACCTTGTGTCAGAAAAACCCAAATATCTTACGGAACCCTATATTTTCCAAAATAAAAAGTAGCCTATGTTACTCGTAAATAATGTAGCTTTCGAACGGTGAAAGAATTTTTAAAATCGGTCCAGCAGTTTTTGAGCCTATTCATTACAATTAAACAAACAAACAAACAAAGTTTACCTCTTTATAATATTAGTATAGAGTATAGATTGTGGCATTTGTATTTGAATAATTCGAGGCTCAAGCCCTGCCTTAAAGAAATAGGGTTCTCGTCATACTCTACAAAAGTAAGTTAAGCAATTTACGTCATGTATATAGGTTATTTTACATGAGGTTATACGTAAAGTCTAGGTCTAAATTCTAGGCCTTGGAGGTTGTTGCTTAGTAGATTATGTTATTTCGCGTTTAAATATGTATTTTTTGTGAACATTTTGAATCTAAGAAAATATTTGCCTCATTATAGTGCTGATTATTTCCTTTGATACAGTAGCTACTGGATTTCACAGTCGCTGAAATCCAGTGATACTATGTGTTTTAGTATTGTTATGAAAATGACACAACATGAAATGACAATAACGTGATAACAATCGTGTTTAGTAGAAAACACGTAGCTAATTGATCAGCCAAACAGACGTCGATGTTATCGGCAGAATTCGAGGAGAAATGCGGATGCGTTACATAACGCCACTACACAGGTTTGTCACCGTGTGTCACACGAAAAGAATTTTTAGGTGAGACCTTCAACATGAAACTTATATTATACTATTTATTGTACTACTACTTTATAGAGGTAATATAATTTGAAAAGGTTAGATTCATTTGCATCGCGGCTCCGTAGCTACAGTACCGATTTGGATAAAATGTGATACAGGTATGAAAAACACTATGAGGTCGACACATAGGCTGCTTCTTATCACGTAAAATCGTCCGGTTTCACGGTTTGTATAAGCGTGAAGAGAAGATTATTCTGTATGTTTGGACAATATTTAGTCATCAAAAGTTATTAAATTATAATCTATATTTTACTTTTTAATGGTGAAACATGATAAACACCTTTTTGCCAAGCGGTAGACAGTTTACATGTAAACATAATGGCGAGACAGCGTTCACACGATTATAATAATTTCTTTGTGAATATTGTGTGATTGATTTTTTTGTTTTCCCACGGTGTCTATGATCTTGCCATATAAATACATGATTATAGACTTCGGCAATATATTGTCGCTAAAGTTTGGCCGTCGAACGCGTAGAAATTTGTTCATTGATATCGCTACTCAGTCACACACGAAAAACTGCCATCGTGCTGACGGAAAGAAGAGAAAATACTAAAGAGCCACGTACGAATTTCTGCATATTTTATGACTCTACCACACCGGTGTCGACTGTATAGTTGGATTCGAAAAATGCAACAGACACAATAGCAAAAAAACCCCTCTGTTGCTTCAACACTATATGATAATTATTTTGGTCAGTAGTCGAAATCTAAAGTACGTATTATGTTATGTTATAGAAGTAATAATATATTATATTGTAAAGAAGAATCTGTGTTACACTCAAATAAGAACACTTGTGCAAGTATTCTTCTGCGTTTAAAAGTCGCTTAACTCACTCTAAAGTGAGTTATCATCTTACACGTAAGATGCGCTCTTACGTAGTTAAACCTCGTTAATAAAACAAACCGTAGCTGATTAAATCAAAGCGGCTATTAAGAAGTAATGAAGACGTCGAGAACAGAGAGGGCAACGCGCAGTATACATGAAAGTAACAGTTTTGTTAACAAGCCGTCACGCCTCTGCCTCCGTTTCTCACATAATCTGTGTCCGTAATTCAAAAAATTCGGTTGCATACAATGCGTATTAATATATAAAATTCTCGTGTCACAGAGCTTGTGCGCGAACTCCTCCAAAACGGCTCAAGCGATTTTAATGAAATTGTGTATGTACATTCGTTAGGCCTGATAATAGGTTTTTATCTACTTTTTATATTGATACTAGAAATAATTTATATTGCAAAATAACGTTTGCCGGGTCAACTAGCATTTCGATAAAAGTATGTAAACAGTGAAAAAATGTGTTGCGTCACAGCTATGTGGGTCAAAACCTTGCCACTGTCGCAAACGGGTAGTTTCATTTTTAAAACCTAGTTTTTTATATTTAAATCCTATTCATCCCAATGTTATGAATGCGAAACTGTGTCTGTACCCCTGTTAAATCTTTACGCTTAAACTGCTGAAGTGATATCACCCACAAATGTCCAATAAGAAAGGTGAAAATATCGACTGAAAATTCTTTAGATTACTAAACATATTATTTTATCCAAATAAACATCATTTCACAAACATGAATCTAACATTGACTATTTTTATAGTCAATGTTAGATTGACTATAAAAATATTATATTTACCGGCTGCCGGTATTTTTACCGGCTGGACTATTCGCATTCGCTTTCGATAGACACACAGACATACAAACATGGTTCACATGTATATGGCGTTTCCTCCCGGCGAGAAAATCATCGCTTTCCAACAACCGGTCCAGCCTCGAGCCGGTAAAAGCCGCCTCGCCTCGCCAAAACAACACCAACTTTACTCATCAATTAATTCACCATTATGGACATGTTATGGTGTTTTTAAATTCGCTTCAAGACGCCTATAACTATATGACTGATATAAAAAGAAAACACACTCTCAATATCTATCATACTCTGAAGTAAGTCTGCAACTCTTCTGATGTTGCAGTGTCCATTGGCGACGGCACTTTCTTTCCATCAGTTGACCCGTTTGTCTTATAAAATTAAAGGTCAAAATATAATTTTGATCTTGTATGCATTTTGATTATGTAACAAGCGTCAAACTTCCCAGGCTTTTCAGAATAGTTTAAGAAAAATGACAGTAATTAAATCGAATGAATCAGCAAGATTCCGTTACAAATGACAAGCCGACATAGAATGTCAATGTCACAGAATCCTCCGGTGACTGTGGACTGGTCGCGATAATTGATCGAGTTTCTGCGTGACCTTACACTTCCTGCGCTAAACTTACACACGCTAACGGCATCCGTTGATTAACATTACATACTGAAAATGTCAATTTAACTTTAATCGCAACATTTGCATGTTTTTATTTCTAAAATTAACTAAATGTCAGATTACTAAGCACTTTGGAATTTTATGAAACACAAAAATAAAACTACTTTACACGTGTCTAAAAGTTAAACAAGTTTTAGTGATTTTTTTATTTTAGTTTTAACTTTTCCTTACCGGTTTTTCCCGAAGGTTTTCTGGGTATATAATATTAAAGTGGTGAGCTTCAAAGGAAGATTTTCCCATCGAGCGGTCTGCTGTTATCGATCAGGCCGAAGCCATTTTGGATGTCTCGTCGATTTCAGAAATCTCAATAGCGCAAATCAGATTGTGCGCTATTTCGGGCGCATTTTCATTAGTCATTAACTCGTACAGTATACAGCATACGGGGAGTCTATAACAACTAATGGCGCATTTCCATTTGTCGTGGCATGCGTTTCAGAAATCTCCAGTGGAATCTCCAGACCAGTGAAAATGCGCCATTCGTTCGCTACAGACATACCAAATATCGATATCTAGTAATATGACGTAGATAGGTATGTATATTATGTACGGACGTATAACTGACAAAGAAGGGAAGAGAGGTGAAGAGCAATGTATCAATGATCCATAAATAAGAGATTTGTTCGAAGGATGTGCGGAAACGTAAGTATGGCCGTCATAGCTTCCTAGTTTTTGGTCACGTGCGGTGCGCGTGGCAGTGGCGGATCAAGGTCCGTCCGAGGCCGGTGAAGGGGCGCGCCTGGAGTCCGCTCCTGAGACTTTCATACCGGTGCTATCTACGAGAATCAATCAAAAGCCTGCTACATAATGTCATACTTAGGTAGAAATTTTTAAAAATATGAGTAATATTAAGAATGAAAATCTGGAAAATTTTGAAAAGTGGTTGCCTCAGCTATGAATCAATATTGTTTTTATCTTTCTTCTGTAGATAGGTACCGCATTTGCTTGGTTGGCAAATTATAACACATTTTAGAGTAAGCCTGGGATTGCGTTTTGTCAACGCTGCCTTTCAACTTTATAGACTAGTTTCGCTTTTAAATACATATTTTAACCTAACTTGATACTAAGCATGTAGTTTATATAAAATGTGTAAAAATTTGAATATTTGCAACACGCTGTAAATAACTAGCGGGTGTCCTTGGCCGCGTTCGCGACACAATGGCCACACAAAAACTGAGCGCAATTCACACGTTGCACCAGATATCAACGATCATAGATACGCAATAGGCATAGATAAGGGTCAGTACACACCAATAAGACGTAACGCGACGACTTGTAAAGAAAGCAAAATTAAAAAGTCACATATTTTGGCATTTTAATTTTGTTTCGCTGTTGTGTATCAAGTCGCATCTTATTTCTTTTTTGTTCGTTACAAAATTACTCTTGATTACTATTTATTGCTATAGGTTTTTCAAATGCCACAAAAGTTTAGCACTGTCTTTTTCATCCTGCCAACTAGTAAAGATGACAGCCTGCATTTAGAAAGCCCCAGCTTGAAGAAATAATCTTTTTCATTGCTACTCCTACTATTATCTATGTACAGAAAGAAATTCCAACATTCTAGTACTCAATTGTAACTCCCTATTTGGTGTTGCCACGTGTCTGGGAGGTACAAGAGGAGGGGGGAGGGGTATGACACAGGGTTCGTCAACCTGCACCGGCGCAGTCACGTATAATTAACGGCCCGCACGTGCCAGGACTGACAATACAGAGACTGGGTTAAAGGTCGTTGGTCCTGGCTGAGCCTTTTGCACAAGGCGTGCAGATCCTTCAAGAAAATCACGAAAAAATTGACGAACAGTTGACAAGAGAAGTCAAAGTCGAAGTAAACGTTATTTGATGCCACCTAAGTGGATCAAATAATAATTCTTTAGATTTGGGTCAAAATACATTATACGTATCACGTATGTTACTCTATAATAATAAAAAAAATATGGTACTAAACATTAAACAAGAGTTTTCATCAAATGGTCGAAGATCCACCGATGCATTAATAAGTAACCGAAGAAATACCAAAACCGCAAACTCTACGTCCGACACAATGGAAAGTTCTTATCAGTAAAGCACCTAGGCTATACATTGAATCGTAATCTACATTTTCATTCTGCAGTCAGGAAGCTATTACTTTTCCTGGAGAAATAAAACTTTCGAATGTGCAATAAAACGAACCAATATTTTAATGAATTACTCAAGTTTATTTTATTGACAACTCATTTTGTAAAATTTGTAAATTAATACCATTACTAATTGGAAGTTAAAAAAATAATAATTACTATTATTTTTTTAACTTCCAATATCTGTCTATATTTCTATCTGTCTACCTTTTAAAGCTTTAAACGCTAAGCCGACGAAACGAATAAAACTTTGAGTAACGGGAAAGGAAATCTAGAAACAAAGCTTAGGCGTAGTTTCTAAGAGAATACCTGCTATAGAGGCGCCTAACAGCCGAGACGAACAGCCTGTTCCTAGTTATATTCTCTCGGATTTTCTGAAAACGATCCTTATGGTAATGACATAAAGATCCTTGCAAAATGTTGAATGACACATGTTTCACTATGTATTCTGTAACGCGGAGATGTCGCGACACGCGCCGAATTACTACCAGCCAGACATAACTTTGATTTTAGCTGGAAATGTTGTAGTGTTTAGCTTGAAAACACTTGAAGCGTCGTGGGTTCTATTCTAAAGTAGGAAAAGTGTTGCAATTTTGGTTAGGACAATGCAGGCTGATCACTTGATTGTCTGACAAGGAAGATGATCCGTGCACTGGATGGACATGCGAAGTCGGCTGCGCCTGGTCTCTAGCCGCATGTGGTTGACTATCATAATAGAAGAAAATGCTTTTGTCCTGTCACAGTGTCAAACTTGGGCACTATAAAATGACTCAACTCCATGTTTTGGTTTTAATTAAACCAGCTTCCTTCAATAAAACGGGTGTGGGAGACGTCATAATTATAGTTCTTAGCTGTAAACATTATAGCTTTTAGTTTGAAACAAAGTTTATAGCTTGAAATGACAATTTTTACAGCAAATTCCCCTTATCCCCGGTGTGGGTGGCGCAAGGTTGCAGTTACCACATGCCAGCGATTCTCCGAGCAGAGAAACAACTTTTACCACAATGCCAGCGCTCAACGAGTTTCGTAAACGGGATTTTTTACATGTAAATATGACAACACGTCTCTCAGTCGAACAATTGCAGTGCAGTACATCATTTGATCAAGTTACAATCGATATTTTCCACAGTGAAGTACGAAATTGGTAGGCATTGCAAGTTTAAGATTACATAATATATTGTTTAAATGATGACAATTTTCCACAACAAAATTTATCCTATGTCTTTTCCCGTCTCTCAGAGTATCTCCATTCTAAGATTCCTAAGTCAGTGCAGCCGTTAGGCGTGGAGAGGTAGAGATAAACTACGATAATATGGCGCGCCCCTCCAAATTACTGTTTCAATGAGTGTAGTCACATCCCTATGAAAGAGTTTGTATGTAGTAAGTATTCAACCAATCAACCAGTACACGTAATATTTCACTTAATGTCACTTATTACCAAGATTTGTTGGTCAACTAATCATAACTAGCCGACCGCGCAAGATAACGCACATCAAACGTTTTGACAACGCACTTCAAACGTTTTGAATTTTGGAGGGGCGCGCCATGCTATTGTAGTTTATCTCTAACTGACTGACAGACAGACTTGGTCTTAATTGTTTAAAAATTCTAAAATGAATAACAAATTACGTCTTAAAAGAGGCTTGAAGTGTAGCCAACTGTCTACTTTTCTATTCATACGACGTTTAAGCACTTAAATTTAATAACAGGGCTGTCGAGATTACGTTATTTTTCTGTTAATTGGGTGAATTTCAACACAGCATAGTTAACCTGAATCAAGTTATTTGAACCACTTTTAAATTGACAATTGCACGCTCAATAAATGTTTAATAATTATTTAAATTTCGTCACAATGCACAATTACATAGTTGTGTGAACTTGGGACCGCGCCCGCCGTCAATGCGCTTGTTATGTAAGCTATTTGGACTATTCTGTTGCTAAGTAGCTTGACTTAAACCGGATCAGCATTGTATTGTAGTTGGTTATATGACTCTACTTTCTTCGTTTGTGTTATTGGCAAGCATACAACTAGGACTATAATATTATGTGCGAATATATTATATTCAAAACCAATTTGATTTCGAGAAAAATGTAAGTATATCGTACCTCGATATTAAGAATGAAAATAATTTTGAATAAAGCGTTCCTATGATATTAATTAGATTTTACATAATAAGTTTGTCTATATTATAATAAAGTTTTTAGCATTTAGGATAATTTAACGACGGGTATATTACAAGTGGTACAAACGCTGCGAGCGCATATAACTGGTAATGTCAAAGGTATACCTATTACCAATAGTTCAAACGGCAAAGTGAGTGGAGCTGCCAAGGTCACCTGATAGACACATCTATCGACTGTCACTATAACATATAAACTATGTTGCCCGCAACTTCGTCTGTTCATCGCGCGAGAATTTTCGAAATAAAGCTCGCTGTACTTTTCCCGGGACTCTAAGTGGCATACCCATCAAAATCAGGTGAGTTTTTTAAGCGTTAAGAGGTAATAAATAGGTATTTTTTGTTGGTTGATTATTCTCTGTTGGAATAGCAGCATAGAAAGCTGTCTATCAGAACTATCAGAAAAGAGAGGTCACGAGAAAAATGTAATTCAACTTACTGGGACGAAACCAGAGAATTGAAATACCCATAATATAATTGTAGAATTTTAGACAAACTATGAGTAATCAAACTCCCACACAAATTCTGAGGATGATAGTTGCGTAACCTTGCTTTATAGGTTATAGTCTATATACATATTAAATGTCAATAAGTGCGAAATGCAAATGGCGCTATCATAAAGGTGATACCCCACTACGCGGCAGCGACGCGACACTTAACATTTAGTGTCGCGTAGCGTCGCTGCCGCGTAGTGTGGATTGTCTTATACGATTTCATACAAATATTTTTTGGACCTGGCGACCTCTGTGGCAATGGTTGAGCGTATGGCGGCTCAGGCGGTGGTCTCAGATTCGAATCCCGTCGCGTCGACGGAACACAAAAGTTGTCAATGTTCCGGGGTCATGGATGTGTATTTTTGTGTATGCCGCGTAGTGTCGCTACTGCGGTCACGCCTTAAATGTCAATGGGTGCGAAATGCAAATGTCGTTATGATAACGTCACCGTCACATAATACGCGATGTTTTATTCATCCGTTATCTCATCGCGCCGAGAAAGGTCATCGGCAAGAAAGTGAAAACGCAACGCTACGAGATGAGCCTCCCCCCGCCTCCCCCCGCCTCCCCCCGCCGACTTGGCCTTACCAGACACTCATGATAGCCGGCCCCTAGACGATCAATTGCATTGTCAATATCACGCTTCAATTTTATTGATCGGTTTATTTGACAATTAGATTGAAGGCGCGCGATGTTCAATATCAACCCTAGACGGTCAATAATATACGTAATACGTGAATTGCGCAATAAAATTGCTCGTCTAGGGGCCCGCATGTACCATCGAGGAAATTGATTCCTATGCAATTGATAGACCAACGTTATTTGGTCGAATAATATGTCAATTCAATGTTAATTGTGATCTGTCGGCTGGGTTTGACGTAACGCAACCAAACTACTTAGGTCCCCGATCTGCATAGGAATCAACTTCTTTGATAGTACATTGGTATGATAATAATAATAATAATAATAAAGCCTCGTTTGTTCTTAATAATATACACTTTTCACATCATGTGCAGGTGTGATAAACCACCAAATTGGAAAAATCCTTCTAGCATTCCTAGTATTTTAAAACAAAATGAAGGTGCCAATAACATAAAAGGATTACTGTCTACGATTGGATTGCCCTACCTCCTAGGTTTTAATATGAAAACCAACTGTTTTACGTGACTAGATAATATAATAGACGACAATTTTTTTCTTCAAACTAAAGTAGTGTACCTACTAAAATGTTTGTGGTTGATCACGGATGTAAAACTAAGGGCTTCAAGAAGGAAATACTATAATGATTTATAAAAAATCTTTGGTAGAAACCATAGTCCAACTTCGATAAATCAAACTCATAAAAAAAAGATTAACCATTTCTGATAACAGTATTGTGTAAAAACAACGTTATTACATAAGGAAAATGTTAGGAATGCCGACAAAAACGTTCGTTAGTGTTAAATTAATTAATGTTCGACAAAAAAACCATTATGATGTTGGAATTCTTCACAATACGATACGAAGATTCTAATTCAAGATTACAACATTATTTTCAATGTCCGATTTGAGATATTGTTATGTTTGTTGTGAAAAAAAGGTATAAAATTGAAGTTGATTCAAATACAAGCACTTAGCACCTACGACGTATGCGAAAAAAAAAAATTAGTAGAAACCGTGCTTTTTTCCGTAAAATGTACCATATATTTCCTCGTGGTCTATGGAGATACGATTGATCCATGCCAAATTTAAACAAATTCGGTTCAGGACATCTTGATAACCATGGATCAAGGGAAATAGGAAATATTTTTTCATGCTTAAAGCTCTCAGGAGCTACGTTTGACTTCTAAAAAGGGAGCTTGGAAACAAAATTTCGACCTTGAACAACGTCACTGTTAGGTTGCACCGTACGTTTTTATTACCGCTGTTTATATTTTGAGACCTTGTAATACTTTTGACAAACGAAATCTTGTAAGTTTTCACATGTAATTAAATATATGTAATTCATTAGCTATTCAAAAATGTTGTGTGCAACCAGATAATGGTATCTCAGGTAAATATTGTGTGACCTCAACGTCACAGTCTGCGGTCTGCGGGTTAACGAATTGTTATTGTTAACTTAAATTGAGTGGGTAAATTTGGGCCTATAAAGAATAGGCCATTTGGAATATAAATTGGCATAGGTAATAAATGTTAATTTGGTCGGAAGGAGAGTACACCGCCGGCGCGGCATAGAAATGGAAGTAATATAAGAGGAGGATCATCTCTACCTACTGCAAGGCGTATGCCAGTTTCACCGGTATTCCCGTGAACACATTGATGTTTTAATTTTTTTTTTTTTTTGTAAATACAAAAACATGCGCTATTTTAGTTGTATTTACTTAAGGGGGCGACTAACCCAAAATTCTCGATTTTATAATTCATTTCTATACTTGAAAATAAGCCCTGAATAGTTTCATTTTCTAAAATTAGATACTACATTATATTTCCAAGAATTCGATCTGAGCAAAAACACGATATCTTAAAATTTTCTCGATAGAAAAAGATCACAAATTTTTGCATGCATCTAATTTTCGCGAATTTTTTATGTATTGCTATAATCGTGGATTGAACTAAGTTAATATTATTTTAACACATTGTATAAAATTCTATCGTCGACAACCCGACCTAGCGGATTTTTAAAATGTATATTTAACGACTTATTGAGAAAAAACTAATTTGGCGATGAATCCGCGTCGTCCTTTTTCACCTGGCATATGAAAGACGGGCGTGAGTGTGAAGAGAGAAGGACGATGTTTAATTTTTTGGATTAGTCGCCCTCATGTATCTCACCGTTTTTTTGCTTTTCCTCTCTTTTTTAATACGAATGCTTAAAATTCGCTATGTAAAGTTGTACATGGTATATGAATATCGAGGTATGAGCACATGATATCTCGCCTGAGTGCGCCGCAAATATTACAACACTCACCTACATCAGCTGACACACTGATCGCTTTATATCATATTATAATTACTACACACACTTGAGTAAAAATCGTAAGCTAATGAAACAAGGAGAGAATGTAGATGATTTGCAAAAAAAGCTAAAACATGTATCTAATTCAGAGCAAACTACCCCAATATGGCTCTTGGCAGTCATTTCATCATTGGCTTAGATTTTTCCAATAGAGTTTTTGGAGCTTAAACTTTTAAATTGAAATTGGGTGTTTTACTCTAACTACATCATAACCGCCGAATTTTAATAAAATTTGGTAAGAAAACACTTCGGAATGGAGTTTTAAAGTAAGGGGGAAAATATACAACGTGAAATTTTAGTGGTTGTTTTCCCGCAGCAGAACGATTTACCTATAGTAGTGCTATCGAATCATGCATGTTATTTTTTGAAAATAAAAATATAAAAAAATATTTTGTATGACGTACTATGGCAACTTTATGCCGATAGGCGCGAGCGGCTATGACCCGGTCGAATTTTATTTATGATTTGCATAAAAAAAACTTCACAAATCTATTGTACTACTAAGATAGAATCATTTTACTGCGGGAAAACAACCATTAAAATTTCACGCAGTATAGTACAGCGCACCTAAAATGGTCACATTATGCAATTCCTCTCAAATCAATTCAGAAAATGAATTGTCAAAACTGTCAACTGACGAATGTCAAATTATATAATTAGTAGGAACTAGACATATGAATTACAAGCAGAGTGACCATTTTGCATTTTTTTTTAATGAATCATATTATGATTAATAATATGATTCTCCAAAGCAAAAGTTTTGATCCCGAAAAAATTTCGCTCTCGCGAGGTTTTATCTCTACGCGAACTCATTTTTGCGAGTTGTAGGCAACTTTAAGTTGTCTAGTCTAGTGATGACACTTTTGGGTGTCAGCCAAATGACGAGGTGGTGATGTGTCATGTATAATGCAGTGTCGCTGGCGCAATGGGTCATGACCTGTCGCCCTTGACACGCGCCTAGTGTCACTCTGACGCTGTCACTAATTGATGTCTATTTGAATATTGAAAGTAATAAACTCTTTCGTCACACGATTACAATGCTAGATGTTGCAGTTTTATTGGTGTATTTAAAAATACTAATCTAAATCGGTTACGTTCGATCTAACTTAGCGCGATGCCTTGTATCAATTTTGATTTTGCATTTCGGCAATGATTTGAGGGCTTAACTAAGGATCCATGTTCCTTATGAATCCATCAGATACAGCAACAGAATTGGCGAACGATGTGTCCGATAGTCGGAGTCAATACCGCGCGGTGGGAAACGCACACAATCACAATAATTACCACTAACGACACATAAATTCATGTTAGTTGTAGTCTGACAAGGTTTATGGCTTTACTGATCAAATCTGAGCCTAATGGGCGCGCTCGATGGTGCCACTAACACCAACTTTCTGGTAAGCACTGATGTTTCTGAAGCACGAAGACTTAGGTTACAGCACCAAATTGTATGCTTGGCGATGGATCGTTTTGATCCTTTGTGGTGATTTACACTGGTTTCTTAGAAATAAAACGTAAGATATAAGAAACCAGTTCATACAGTAAATATTACCGAATATTTCGCTTATTTGATTAGACTCTATCGTTTCTCTATTCTTTACGAACATTGTATATTTATATTTATTTATTGTTATGAATATAAAATGTAATTGTTTGCTAACATCTGATGACATCATTTGAATAACGCAGAAATGGAAAGTGCAAGAACATGGCGAACATCACGCGTTCGGCTTTCTTTATAAATTGTTATGGAATTGTAATTGTAAATAGTTATGAAAGCTGTAACATTTGCCAGTCGCCCGCACGCATATGACGATATTGAAAGCGAAAGTACAACTATACTACATGACTGCAAATGCACTTTATTAGACAGTGACTGTGAAATTTGGGTGTTTACTAGATTTTATTACAAATAAATTATCAATATCATTAAGTACGTGTTCGGTGACTTTGCGGCGGCCGTAAATGGCAGCAATTTCAAAATGGTTAAAGAATCTGCATCCTAGGCGTAAAATAAATGGCGTCAATAAAAATCGGAATTCGACGTAATGTTACTCTCATTAACATTGATCGAAACTGATACACAAATTACCAGTGGTTTGTGCCCTAGGGCATGCAAACCTAACTTAGATACATATTTGTGCCTTCAGTTCGGTTTTTTTTATTCCTACTAGGTGGACATCGTAGACTATTAAGTATAATTCAGAAATTAAATATTTTCCATTGCTTTTCACACATATTTGAAGAACATGACCCTGGCGTAGTCGGGTATAGTAAGCACATCAAATTAATCAATGGCGCAGCGGCGATCACAAACCAAGACGTGAGTGGTAGAATACAATAACTGGAGGAAGAGAAAAAATTATATTTTCAAATAAAAAAACTGTGCATTATATGTGTAGCCAGATATATTAGCCAGGTGACGAAGTAGATAAGTTTCAAGGTTTGTTCGAATTATAAGGGAAAAATGAGTAAATGTCCGCATGTTACAAAATGTTAGTTATCGTGTTCTTCCACTCACAAGAGATGTAACATCGGGTGCGGTTCTCGCAGCGGATTTCTCTGATGAAGGCGAAAGCGAAGGTCAAGTGAAGACGAGACCGGTCTGCCGGGCCGGATCTAGGCTCCGGAACGTCACTTGCAAGTGTTTTCTTCTTGATGTGAAAAGCACATTAGATTTTCTCGTAAGGTAAGAAGATACTTTGAAGATCTACATCTACAACATTTTTCTCGCATGCTATATTATGTAATATTAATATATTAAATAATGTTTATCGTAGCGCAAGCGAGACTTAATTCAGTGAGCGAGCGCGTTGAAGTCTAATGTACGCTACGCGGGCAACACTCTCACACATAAAGGTGCTGGTTGGCAGCGGACAACATGAAGCAAACGCAGACGACGTGTCGCATCGACACTACTGGTTTGTATGTATTTCTATAAAATACCCTGCGCAGCTAGCGACACGAAGCTAGCGACACATAAAAATACATAGAACCCAGTAGTGTCGCGACGACACGTCCTCTGCTGTCACTTCATGTAGCCGGCTTTCAACTTGTACCTTAAGGGTCAATTCAGACCGCGACGTGACGAGGCGAGGCGAGGCGAGGCGTGGCATAAATGTGTATGGATTTGACAGATTTCAATCGCTCGTCTGGATTATGCTTTGCACAAACCTACGCGACCACACGACTACGAAGCAGCAGCGTCAATACAAAACACACATTTGACATCTTGTCAAATGTGTGTTTTGTATTGACGCTGCCGCTTCGCAGTCGCGTGGTCGCGTAGGCTTGTGCTAAGCATTATGGATATGAATATGGATTTGACAAAGTCTTGCGAATTTGTCAAATCCATATAAATTAAAAAATACATCTACGCATCGCGTTGCGGTCTGAATCAACCCTAACTCGGTGAGCGAGCGCGTTGAAGTCTAATGTACGCGGGCAACACTCTCACACATTACGCTGAATAACGCGCAACCTTTACATATCACATCCAGTTAGAAAGTAAATATCGATAGTTTTGAACACTTTGTGGTGCTAAGTTTGTCGAGCACGTGGTAACTCCGACCGTCACGGAGACATTACCTAACGCTCTTTCACCGAAACTGTATCGGAGAAATTTTGGACATTTGTATTCGGACAACGTCGCAGACAAGTTTCCTTCACACGGCAGAAGCGAAAATGTTCATGTTATCATGTAACTATAATAGAGATAAACGATATAACGGTGTTTTACTGATAAATCGAATAAATCATCAACTATGGATGCGCAGCCGCAATATTATCTACCATTTAGCGACTTTCGTCTATAGTCTATACTCTCTATACAGAAGTAAAGTGTCTAGCTGTTACTGATTCGACATATGGCCTTTCAGTTCTGAGACCTCTGAGTTCTGGAGATCAAGATATTCTAAAAATATAGTAGTCTAAAAAGTTTTATCAGAGAGTTAGTTTATTATCTCAAGAGTCCAAATCCTTACTATAGTATTATTATAAATGTGAAAGTGTCTGTCTGTTACCTTCATGTCCAAACCACTGAACTGATTTTGCTGAAATTTGGTACGGAGATACTTTGAGTCCTGGGAAAGGACATAGGATACATTTTTTATCGCGGAAAATCGTACGGCTCCCGCGCGATAAACGAATTTTGGTGCAACGGAGTTGCGGGCGTCATCTAGTGACTAGTACTAAATGAGGGATGATGCGCGCCGTTGCACAACGTCAATCCGGAACGGGCAGACGTCGCCAACCTTTATGTAACTCAGATAAATATTTTAATCTTTACGCATATTTTAATAATTGCGTAAGCGCGCGTAAGGCCGGCTCGGCATTGTTAGAGCGTTGGGAAACAGATCCTGTTGAGAACCACTCAAATAAATTAGAGAACAGCTCACATAATTATGTAACGAGACCGAGTTATCGAATAGATAAGCTCTATATTTTGAGTATTATTATATTTGTATATACAAGATGTAACAAAACTAAGTGATAATATTTTAGTTAGGGTGTGTACTGTGTATGTACGGATTTCCTTATAATATAGAGTTTACTGTGAAAGTAAAAGCGCTGAAAGAGCAATTTTTGTGATCTGCATGGGCATTGGGCAAGCGACCCAACGTCATGAATACAAAAAATTAAAAAGATACTCATTTAGCACTGATACTTTCAACTGTATATCAGAGAGAAATACACATTCTAATATCTAAAGAATTATCATCTAGTTTTGTTACACCCTGTTTAGATAAAAACTAAATAAAGAACCGGTTAGTTAGAGCACGCCATTTTCCGATTGAAATCAGCTTTTTGCGTAAAGGAAATCTTGGAACGGCATTTGATCGGAAAAATATTGTAATTCGAAGGCCGCGGCGCTCGTGACAAGAACAGCCGTGGCCGACCAGCTCTATACATTACTCGAGCGAAGTCCTTTCTACACTATCACACGTTATAATGTGAAATAATGAACAGTAAGTCAAGATAATAAAAAGTTTTACATCAAGTAAGGGTTGATTCAGACCGCAACGCGACGCGTACATGCATTTTAAATTTTTATGAATTATACAGACTTCAATTGCGTGAGACGTCATGCACGTAAAGACGACTGTCAATTCAATACAAATTTAGAAATGCATCTACGCGTCGCGTTATGGTCTAAATTGACCCTAACAAAGCTAGTGACAATAAATAGCTAAGAACACTTCATATGATGTCAGGTTTAAAAAAAAACTATCGTTCTGTTTCTTTGGGAGTTAAAGTCGTATTGCATCATGTATCGTAATCTAAAGTATCAAGACGGTATTCATTAGGAAGCGTTCATAGTTGGCATTGGAGGATAAAAAAATCGACTACCCAAAGTAGACTCCAGAAAATTACGTGAGTTTTTCTGAGATCCATCTTAACATGACATTTTTCTATACCTCCGCCCCCCTCCCCTAAATACCTCGCGTACTTTTAATCCCTCATAGTTTTTTTTACAAATAATTTGTAAAAAAAAACCCTAATAGTGAATCGTCTATGTAGTAGACTCGGTGACACACTGTACACTTTCGATCTTGACAACGATTACGACATAAGCCCATAAAATACTAATTACTTAATTATCAATTATTTAAATCGGCCCATAAAATACATGACATTCCGTGGACTCATTTTCGTGGACTGATTGCCCATTATTATTATTTAATTGAGATATGTTATCACCAGTTATGCGCATAATTATTCCTATATAAAAATTCTCGTGTCTCGGTGTCTGTTGCCTCCTCAGATACGGATGGACCGATTGTGTTGAATTTGTACATATCTTGTGTGTTTGAGCATCGCTCAACTTCCTTTTTTATTCAAAAAATTAGGAAGACCAAATAGCACACAATCCTGTATCGCTCTAGCGAAGTTTGTTTGAAAGTTTGTGGTTGTAAGAGATGTCATTGTAACATCTGAAATAATAACTTCTGACTCGGTCGGATTATCTTCCTTTGCTACCCTCGAACATAATATTTCAACGGCGTATAGTTCGGCAAAACAATGTTTGCAAGCACAGCTGACATACATTTTAGAAAGAACTAAAGGTCCGGACCTTTAGTTCTTACTACCTGTATTACAAACCAATAACAAAACACTTTCAGATACATTAAGGCCACGTGGGCTTTTATAATAATCAATTTTATAAAAGGCAGTGGAAACTATTAATTATATATTTTTGATAATAATAAAATAATACCCAGCCTCACAAATAATGTTTATTCATAGATGTCACCAAGCAGTCCAATTAACATTTACTTTTAAACTTCAACTACGAAGGTAACGAAATTAACTTATTTAAATACCCAGATCGATTGATAAATAGTTAACTAGATTGTTAGATTGTCCTTCTTCATTATTTACTTAAATTCTTAAACCTGTGAATATAAGACCATTTACGTAATACGAATGAAATTTAATAACTGGCCAAATAAAGTCAAGAACAACATAAACGCTGGCCCTTTGTAAATACGTTTTTTGTTCGGAAGTTTTGGTCTGGATGAAATGTGTCAGGGAACCGTTAGCGGTGAGGAGTTATGGAGTAACGGGACAGACACACCGACGGAATACTAACCACCAAATACGCACAGGTAATACAATTACAGTATATAATTAAACTAATACGCCTTACTAGCTATTGTCTGTGGCTCCTTGTCTCTATTTTGGGAAAAAAAGTAACAAACTACACGAACACAAATGCTTTCGCTCAATATAAAAATCTTGAATCATTGGTATTATATTATAAAAATCTCCACTAATCATAATTAAGAGGAAAAGTTTGTTTGTTAAAGTTTCCAAATATAGTGTTGAAACTAAAGGAAAAGTTGCAGTACTTGAATGTCATGTCAAAGTTTATAATGCTCCCAGCGTGCGCATGCGCCGACCAAGCTTTCATATTGCGGAATACTTACACACACAACATTATGTCTACGTTGGTCCATCCGTTTCAATTCATGGTTTTAATAAAAAATTTAAATTGCTCAACCAAATGAATGCTATCGCATTTTTTGTAATTGACTACGTGACATTTAAATTGAATGCATCCTAAGCTTTGTTTCCTTAGATCGAAATTAAAGCTAGATTGAGTCTAGTAAATCTCTAAAAACAATATAATCGAGAAAAGAAGAAAGTTGCAACTTTGTATATTGTATATAAGTTGGCTATAGTTGACAGTTAACTAAGTGCAATATTTTTATAATACGTTGTGTCTTTAGGACATGACGCAGTCCTTACCACAACACAATCTTAGTATACAAGGGAGGTTACTAAAATTTTGCCTATATCTTTTAACGTATAAACATGGAGCGATTTTATTGTGTTATGCGCGTTACATTTCGCGTCGTATCCCACGGTATTAACAAACAACGTAACCTCGTCAGCAAGGTATAGCCATTTGAGGCATTTGACGACGAACAGTAATTATTATACATTTCGCAAGGCATTAACGCGACATTAGTGTCACATATTTGTGTCGGCGACACCTGTAGTACGTCCGCTTCCTGTCTAATAACGTGGATAATTGAAGACGTAAGAGGATGAAGTAGGTAACTAACAATTTCAAAATTTTCATTGGAAGCAATGAAGATTTAGGACAAGGAAACTTATTTGAAAAAAAAATGTTTCTTTACGTAGAGTCAGATATTATTATAATGTTAGTTAGATGCTGAAATATGTAACCCATAAGGTTTGTTCAAATTAAAAGGAGAAAAATTAGTTATTGTTTATGTTATAGAATGTAAGTTGTCCACTTCATCCGCTTATGTCTTTAATTAACAACACCTCCCGCGGCGCAGTCGGTTAACGCGAGATGCGTTACAGCATCGCTTGTGAAAGACGCACATACACTGTACATCATGTGAATAAATCAATCGAGCTGTTACGTACTTAATTTCGGTTACAAAATGTTTTATTTTCCCATTACAATCAGTTCGATCATCCACTAAATCTCTTTGTGAGTGATCTCGAACTGTTAATCGAATGATTGTTTTCTTGTTTGGATACTTGCAACACTAATGTTTAAGTTTGAGACACATTAATCAAATACAAGATGCATAATTAAAAACAAATTTAACAAACCACGAGCTTTACCTTCAACCACGTCAGTCACTGTTTTAAGAGGTATAATTGCAATGGCATGCATTTGCTCTTAAAAGAAAATTGCTGAACTAAGCTTGGAAAACAAAAAACAATGCGATGAAACGATTTAATTACTCCAATGAGCACAATATTTTTGTATGTTTTTCTAATGTGCACAACTTTGATCAAAATATGTACACAATGTGCTCAAATGTACACAGTGTGCTCAAACGTACACAATGTGCACAACGCAAGGCAATAGAAAGTATTTAGGGCGAGTGGTCGGGAAAATTGCGAGAGCTTCCCTACGATGAAAGTTTAGAGACTCTGTGGTTGGAATTCGCTGACGAGAATACCACAAACGTTTTTCAAATACACCATTGACATAAAAGCACACGAGACATCTATAGAATACTTTACTTAACATTGTGGCTGACACGAAAAATATTTTTCTCTTTTGAGAAAATACGCCACTGATTCGGGCCCCGGCGGAGATGAGCCAGGGGCGGCGTTACGTAACGCTCACCACGCACACACATCGAAAGTCACTCCGACTGGTTTCTAAGCTAAATCGTTTTTTATTCTTACGATTATATTGGCCGTTAGAAAGTGATCGTTTTATTACGGCACTATGTTCAGATTCAGTTTCATTTCAATGTAAACAAAAACACTGACAAATTAATAATTTTATTAATTGCTGCGCTTAATAATTTCATCTTTTTAATTTGTTTACGTTTAGATGAAATTGCGTCTGACTTCTGATCACCGATTATATAATACTCACAGGGCGATTTTGGCGTCCATGTTTGGGCGGCGGAAGGGCGCGCTTTGGGCGCTGAGGGCGGGTGCGGGGTTTGCGCGGCGCGGGGTGGGGCGGGGGAGGCGACGTGACGCCGCGTGCAGCCGTCGGCGACTAACCTCGCCGCCGCGTGCGCGCCTCGTATTTATACCCCCGGTCGCCTGCGCCCGCGCATGCCCCGCGCCACCCTCCACCGCCCTTAATGAAGTGCTAAAAAAATGTTTCATTAAAAACTACATAGATGACCCGCTAAACTTCGTATCACTTCCCTCCTAAACCTTCCCTGGACTTCCATGAATTTTAAGACTAAAGCCAAATCGGTTCAGCCATTCTCGAGTTTTAGAGAGATTAACAAGGTTTTTTATTCTGCAATGCCTTAATATTCCACCGGTTCGGGAACTGGCCCGGCAAGAACCAAAAAACTTGCCATCTTTTACAAAAGAGGTGGAAAATCATTCTTTTTAATATAACATCAAACCCTCTCTTGGGTCCGATGTAGCAGCAGAGATGATGAGCAACCTACAGGAGAAGTTGCAAAAACTTTGTTTTTCATTGACAAAATGTTCTTATGATATTCATCTTATTACAGCTCAGCAGTCAAAATTCACAAACTACTGCATTTCTGCTGTTTTAAATATACCGATCTCGACGCGACGGACACAGCATCTACAAATAAATATGTAACAATTTTTTGTGGCTATCAATATTTTATCTGAGTATACAGTGGTCACTGGTCTATACTCTTGAGTTGGTGTTTGAAGTTCAAACTGGCTTATATGGTTCAAATTTTGAACCATATAAGCCAGTCATGCAGATTTAGCAGGATCAAATCTACCTTCAAGCTACTGCATCTAGAACTTACTGTGTCTATAAGATCTAAGTTCTATTCTTAGAATTTACGAAAACAATAAAATAATAGTAGTTTTCAAAGAAATCCCAAGCTGCTGAAAATTACAGTGACAATTTTAACAACTGTTGACTCAAGGTCTTAGTTTTTAATCTTACTTTCGTGGTACTGAACCATGTTATATACTTAAAATACTATGCTAAAGCCTGAGACGTTAATAATAATAATAAGCAAACACGTTATCTTTATCACATCTTTAAAAAAATGCTCATAAAATGTATGGAATTGACATTGAGGTAAAAGACACAGAAAGATAACTTCAATAAGCTATTTTAAAAATATGATAGATTATTTCGAAAATTTCTGAATTTCCAATAAGTCGTTAATGCTTAATACTGACTCACGGGACTTTTGTCGACCACAGAGTACAAGGTCACTAAATACACTTCTTTAAAAAAATGCTCATAAAATGTATGGAATTGACATTGAAGTAAAAGACACAGAAAGATAACTTCAATAAGCTATTTTAAAATATGATAGATTATTTCGAAAATTTCTGAATTTCCAATAAGTCGTTAATGCTTAATACTGACTCACGGGACTTTTGTCGACCACAGAGTACAAGGTCACTAAATACACAATAATATATTGCTATAAAAAAAAATATTTTTGGAGCGTAGAAAAGGGGAAGTACTTTTATTTTTAGCGTGGAATAATACGAGTAAGATTCGAACTTTGAACACTAAAAATAAACTTCAAATGGCTCCAGTATTGCGTATCCATCGCTGGTGATTGCCATAAGGTGATAACTGTGCTCGTTATTTCAATAAAATGCGTATATTTTCTGCGTAGCTTTAGAATTTCCCGACAAGTAAATAACATTAATACTTATGACATGCTAAATACAAACTACCCATTTGCCAACAACTGGAATTTAGCGGTTTCCTCAAGAAGTATTTAATTGCCAAAATACCAGGAAATTGATTCATTAAAACACAGTAAAAATACATAAAAACAGCCTATCCATTCCAAGATCATATTTAAACATTTGTTGACTATCAAGATAAGTATACTTAATTATAATGTATGGTACTTAATTGAATTTGGAAACTATAAAATAAACTTTGCCTGTAATTTGGTTCGCGCATAACCATATTGTATTTCCGCTACGAAAACTGTACTAATGCCGAAAAGGGTTTCAAGGGTTTGAGTTTGAAGAGGTGAGAGTCATAGTGTACGTACTTTTGCATATTTTAAAAGATATAAAAATATGAATGTGTGTAATTGCATTTTTGCCATTTCAATTCCATAAAATATAGATGGCAAAAATAATTTGACATTTTCTTACTATATTTTGCAATTTATTTGGAATATCACCAAATGTTTTACTATTTTTAGTATATGGTTATATATAAATTCTGAAGCATTGTTGAATTTGTTAGAAAATAATATTAACGAATAAAGGTAGTAAAAGAGACAAAACAAGATTTAATTCGCCGAATAAAAGACATCAACGCGTAGAGCAGCCGCAGAGTACTATAATATAAATTATAGAGCACAGTCACATATTGTTATTATGCTGCATATTATACCAGATAATATTTAACATTCATTATTTTTCATTGATTAAATTAAAAGTGTCAAGAGTATATTTTGAAGACTAAGAAATCTAAGGATCGTAAGTTAAGATTACTTTATTTATATTATGCTGTTAAAGTTGGGATTTCTTCATAGTAAAATATTATGTATGTATGTATAGTGTGTCATGGTGTACAATGTATATTATTTTAATTTAACGAAACGTCACATCATCCATCGTGATATGAAGAACATCAGGCCATTGACCCAGATCGTGGTCATGAGAATAACCACTTACCATCAAGTGACCACCAATCTTCATCAGGTATATGGACTCTGGACTCTGCCGCCATCCCTAGAACTCTGTCGCCCCTAGGCCATGGTATATAAGGCCTATTTATAAATCCATCCATTAGATGTCTCGCCGGAACTTTAAAACCATAACGTTCCCATGACATCCCATGAGACATGCAATTTGAAATATGACATCATAAAAGAGCAATAAATAATCCGGTATATTGTGTTACGTAACGCGACAACTATCTACATACTCGTATTATTGGTTATTTACTGCCCATTCCAAAAAAACATTTATTTAACCCATGAAGCCCCACAAGAGCACCGGTGATCGCGACAATAATAGAATAACAAAAGATTTCCAAGAATCTGCGATGCAAGCATTAAAGACAAACATTATATAAATCATAATAAAATTCTAAAACTATTCAGCTAACTTTAAAGAAAAAGGTAGAGTTTTTTCAATCACGTTACTACTAACTTACGTTTATCAATAAGCGAGGAATTATAGGTTACCAGAATCTGATGGCAAAAAGTGAGAAAATAAATTGACTAGCAATACCGGGGTAATTGGAATAAAACATTTTGATCCTTTTTTCCTTATGGCGGCTGATTCTGTGTGTGAAACATGAAAATATATAAATTTCTCCAATGATGCCGTCAAAATTTGCAATCAGATTATGGTAGACCTATCTTCTTCTATCTATACTTATAAAATTACATGTCCTGACTGACTGACTGACTGATTCATCATCGCTGAGCAAAAACTGTTAATGTTACAGCCACGAAATTTGGTGAGTATGGTTGTTTTATTGAGTAGACACCCACTAAGAAAGGAATTTTGAAAATGTTACCCCGAAGGGGGTGAAATAGGGGTTGAAAGTTTGAATGAAAGTCCGTCATTTCCACGGTCATTTCTTGAATTTGAAACATGAAACTTTATTTTTGGGTTACTGATTAAACATGAATGGATATGTGTTTAAGCGTTTTTGGAAATTCTACCCCCAAGGGGGTGAAATAGGGGTTGAAAGTTTAAATGGAAGTCCGTCATTTCTTAAGTTTATTAAATAAAAGTTTATTTTTGTCTGCGTATTAAAAATGAATGGATAGGTATTTAAGCGTTTCTGGTAATTCTATCCCCAAGGGGGTCAAATTGGGGTAGAAAGTTTCAATGAAAGTCCGTCATTTTTTGAGTTAGAAACATGAAAGTTTATGGACGTTTGCGTTTAACGTTTGCTTAAATAGGGTCCCGTTTTTACCGTTTGTATAAGGAACCACAAAAAGGGGAAAACTATCCATCTTTGTTATTATACTTCGTTGTTTCACTGTTTATTATACACTATAGAGATACTTGTGTCCCAAACACATATCCTTTCTTGACCATAATAATTATCGCCATAACAAACTTTATCAAAATCGAAAAGAACGTAGAATAGTATTTTTTTAAAGTTGACTACTAACTGATAATTAAATTTCTTCGCGAACAAACTGCGGGCAACATCTAGTATTTAAAAAAAGTAGATAAGAATACTGAAGTTGCATCTAGATTTTATACTGGAGGCTGATAGCAATTCCTAAACATTGAACTTTCCTTGATGTCCCCAGGCACCCTGGCTTCCCACCGACCTAGAGATTCAACATGAAACCTAGGTATAACAGGTTTGTCCTTTCCGCCACTTTAAATAAGGAAGTAAAAATCGATATTGCTTCCATCATTCTTCATTTGACAGAAAACGTATTTTTAGTGATTTATGTGTCCATGACTTGGAAGTTAGACTTGAGGAGTTTTTTCTTTTCGTTCGGTTAAATACTTTTCAAAACTAATCAATGATAATGTTTCCATTCTAAGACAATTTTTAAAAATTACTGTACCAATTTAGATATAATGGCAGCGATATAGACTACGAGAAATGACATAGGTATAGACTACTTTTAATAGCGGTTCCCGTAAGTTTGGCGCTTACAGATTCACGGAAACATAGTACATCAGCTCTGGATTTATGTATAGGCAGAATAGGCCTTGGCCTATGGGTGGCAGCGTCTTATAGCGTCCTAGGGCGGCGGCAGCGTCCTAGGATGGCGGCAGAATTCGTACATAGGAGCGGCAAAATTAAAGTGGCTTATACTCATAAAAAATATAAATATTCCGGCCATTTAGTAGTAAGTATATGAAAACATCAAAACCTACATTACCTTGTACCTTTCTTTCGCCCAAAATGCTTATAAGCATCTTGCTGGGGGTGGCAGTCCTATCCGCAAGTACGAGGGTCTCTACTGCGTCTCGGCGAGAAAACTCGGCGGTACGCCATCATGCGCCCTGGACGGGCCGCGGGGTTGATACAGGTACGTACAACATGTCAAATTTCAAAGTAATTAGATAAGTGGTTTGAGCAGGATAAGTCATCGGCGTGGTGTGGGCTGTGGCGTTATTGATGAACTTGTTCTTGAGCGGCGTAACCAGAGCCGCTGCGGTCGCGACAGTTGACTGTGGCGACCACCAGCTACTACGTTCACCAGGCCATTTAGCCAAGATCTTTTCTTCTCTATAGAATCGCTGATCAAAATGTATGAAATTGACTTTTAAGCTTTCGTTATTATGACGTTGAAATTCGACAATACATTTTTCCAGGATAAAAGTATCCTATGTCCTTTCCTGGGATATGGAGGTTCTTTCTCCATATTAAATTTCAGCAAAATCGCTTTAGCGATTTGGGCGTGAAAAGGTCACAGACTAAGATTTATTCGTAGCTTTCTTCACAAGTTTCATCGAGAAACATACGCGTAACGCCATCTGTTGCTACGAGTATGAGTTGAAAACTTCAGGACAAAACGAAGGACCCCTCTACTATCTCAAATCTCAATACTGCCAAATTTTTAATTATGAGGTATTGGTGAAATTCACTGGAACTGATCCATTTTAGTGGTAAATGTCTTCAACAAATCAGTGTAACGATTTTGTTTAAAAACGCTAATATAGACTGCGGGGAAGGACATAAACGACGTTTTAGGTCTGGCAAAATTTTATGGCTCCTACAGGATATTATATCATCCGTATGAAATCGCGGAGAAGTCATCCATACTAATATTATAAATGCGAAAGTGTGTCTGTCTGTTACCTCTTAATGCCCAAACCACTGAACCGATTTTGCTGAAATTTAGTATGGAGGTTTTTTGAGTCCCGAGAAAGGACACAGAATACTTTTTATCCAGGAAAAATGTACGGTTTGGCGCAACGGATTTGCGGCCGTCACCTAATTTTATACAAGGTGTAACAAAACTAGGTAAATGATAATAACTTTAGGATGTGCATGCCTTCAGTATATTCAGTTTAATGTCAAAGTAGCAGCGCTGAAAGAGTACCTTTATTTTACTTTTGTATGGAATTCCTGACGCTGGTGCGCATGCTCATACAGCTCTATCAGCGCTGCTACTGTCACAGTGAACTCTATATAAGGGATTACATACACATCCTTATGTATTATCACTTAGTTTTTATATACCCTACAGGGTATAACAAAACTAAGTGATAGTACTTTTGACTACTTATCACATTAGTCAAAATAATAACACTCCCCACACCGGTTTCGGTGACGGTGGACAGTTTCATTGACCAGGCCTGTTACGCAAGAGTAATTTTAATTGTGCCCAAGTGTGTGTGCAGTACATAAGAGCACTCTCTATTCCTTTTACTCTCATAACCCAGTGGGACGGAGGACCGACACGACTGGCGAGAGATCAGGCGCAGGACCGACTTTTTACATGCCCATCCGACGCATGGATCATCTTACTTGTCAGACAATCAGATGATCAGCCTGCATTGTCTGAACCAAACTTGGAAATAACATGTTTTCAACGCGGGAATCAAACCCACGACCTCAGAGTCGAGAGCCACGTTCTAAACCACTAGACCACGGAGGCGTTAGGAGGATAATAGTCAATGATTCCCTAGTGAATGGTTACCTATTGACACACATTGTGGCAGCAAAAGTCAAGGACGGCGGACGGGTTTGGTTCCTCCTCGCTGCGATGTGTCACTCTGTCGCGTCACGCCAAAATACCAAACTCGCCGACCTTTTACTAACCTATCTCACGACTTTTCCACAAAATTTAAACAGGTATTTGTTTTATTGCTTTAAGAATCCAAGTGTATTTTATGGAGAGAGAATGAGTAGGTACCTATAGAGAATTTCCGGGACTAACCTATATCCTGGACTATACCAGATTTCATCAAAATCGGTTCAGTGGCTTAATCCCGAAGAGGTAACAGACAGACAGACAAACTTTTGCATTTATAACATTAGTAAGGATGGATATTTTTACATTTGCATGGGCTTTCAACTCTGGCATCCCACAACGATTATTCTGCGTATTTTTTTTCTTTTCGCTGTTGCAGGCTGCAGCCATCAATTATAAGTGCGCGAGGTGATCAATCTCAGTGGGATGCGCATGCGCAGGTCACACAACGGTACACGATAAGCGCAGCTTCTTCCCCGAAATATGATGCATTGTCAAACTCGTATTGATAATAAGAGGAAAAAACAGGCGCCAAGATTGTGATATTATAAGAATATGTACAAATTAATATTCTTCTGCCCATTTAAATGTAACAAAACGGTTATCGCCCGTTTTCTGAAGTTTTGTTTTAAATGAGGAATTAATTTTTTCATGGTATTTTTTGATTACCTAACGTCCAAAACATTAACTAATTAGCAATGCTGTTTAACGCTTCAACTCCCAAGCACTCGAATTCGACCGCGTAAACAATAGATTTCCAAGAATCCGCGATCGAATGTTTAACTGATAAACTGCTGTCAAAAAGAAACCGGGCACAACCTGGACTATAGTCTACAAGACACTTCGCAGATTTTATAGTCTATAACTCTATACCAAGATGTAGAGTTCGTAGTAAGACTTTGGTAAAGTAAGTAATAAGAAGTTTGTCTTACATATCCAGGGCCCGATCTAGCTATTTCAACGTTCCGGGCAAAGATCATTTTCGCCTCCCTTTACATACAGAAAACCATACAAGTCAGGGACTAGTCCCCCCTCAGACCGGGCCTTGATCATAACTATATGACTGTTGCGGGTTGCGGGTGCGTTGCGGGATCCAAGATAGATTTAGCTTGTCCCTCGGGCATCCCTGAGATCATATCATAGGGTTTTCGAGGTTGGTTGCCACTGTTGATCCTGGCGTTGCAGTGGTGGGAATGTGTTATGTGTGGTGGGAGTTTTGCCGGATTAAAAAAAACTATATGTCTGTGCCAGCTATGTTTGACATCATTTTATGTAAAATATACTATTGCTAGGTAAATCAATATAATAAAACAGAAACAAAAATTTTGATCATTTATTCACAATGCAATACAATGAAATTAGCTATTGAATTTTCGAGACGGTCGAACCCTCGTATCAAAAGGTATTACACACGGACAGACGAAACTATATCACATTACACTTACAACTCAAAATTTAAAGTAACATTATTTACATATTTTATGCACTGCAATATAACTTTTTTTTACAAACGCACACATTGCACTAAAATAAACGACTAATGAACAGCTGTAGTCCAAACCAACAGGCGGACGAGCCACAGAAGTTCACACAACTTTTGACATTAAGTTTTGTGACTCGTTTCGTGATTTGGACCACATTAATGTACTTCACATCAGTTAGTCTAAGGGTCAATTCGCACTAAAACGCAACGCAACGAGACCTATAATAATATATAAGATACAAAATCGCAGTGGGGAGCGTCGCTTTGTTAACTTTATGCGTTTGTAGTGGCTCGAGGTGCGAACAAACCCTAAACACCCAGCAATGCTAGGCTCCGACTAGTCAAAGACAAAAAATAAATAAAGTTATTCTCTATATATACAATTTTAAATTTTGTATTTTACGTAGCTACAGTCACAGATTACAATAACCAAAAGTCCGATTTACAAAAATAAAACTAAATAATCAAAATAATTACAAATTAAATTCGTTACATCATTACAGTTGGTCGATGACACCTATTTCCAAGAGCTACTCATTGCGATGGATTGTTTTGATCTATCGTACTACAATTTGCGAACGATCGAAACCGTCTATTGTAAACAAGTAGCCGTAAATTAACTAAACTAAACCTAATTTACCCGTAGACAGTAACATAAGCAGTGCAGTATAAAAATAACACTATAGAGTGCCGAAGGACTCAATTCACGTAAATCCGGTCTTTATTTGCGGCATTCTAAATGTAAGAATCAGGCCCCATATGACGTCACGAGCATCACTATGGAATCATCCCACATGTACTATCAGAGAAGATGACTCCTAGGCAGATGGGGGACCTACGTAGTTTAGTCGCGTTACGTCAAACACAGCCTCACCCAGCCCAGGCAGATCACAATTAACATTGAATTGATATGATCCGACCAAATAACGTTGGTCTGTCAACTGCCTAGGAATCAATTTCCTCGATATTAGGTACATAATATTATACACCGCAACATAATGACTAATGTAACCTGGCTCCTAGACAAAACACCAAACCGCGCGCACGAGCCATTAAGGGTTGGACCTCATCTGGCAGCACGGAATCGCCTTTTTCCGTCGCCCTTTCTCTTTCTGTCGCTTAGAACTGCCATTTGCTAGACCGAGACAGAAAGCATAATGCGATAGCACGCGGCGGAATCCTCGAGGCTATCGCATTATGCTTTCTGTCTCGGTCTAGCAAATGGCACTTCTAAGCGACAGAAAGAGAAAGGGCGACGGAAAAAGGCGATTCCGTGCTGCCAGATGAGGTCCAACCCTAAGGGCCTTCTCAACGGAGAATCCGTAATTTACCGTATTTAGAGCCTTATAATTGAAAATATATATGATTTGAAAGCTACAGAGTTATAATAAAAATACAGCAATAATCTTCAGTGTCTCAACATTCCTTTCCACTTTTTAAATTTTCTATTTTTGTTTATTATACTCATGACATCAGCTTAGCGAAGTAAAGCCAATTTATTAAAATTCAAGCATACCTACATTCAGCATCTCCTTTGTATTTACAAATTACTATTATTTGAAACACACGCCAATAGATCGACAATATCATAAACTACATTTTCCCCGTTTTAAATTTTTTTAGGTCAATTTTGAACTAAGATAAGTAAAAAAATAGGGTTTTGGTGTGATCTCGGCAACGCGGCAAATGTATGGTCAAGGTCGTTTGCTCGGGGGATGGCCTTAATACCTTAATAAAATATTATAAAAAACACTAGCCTGAAGCTTAAGCTACCATAATTATCTAAGTTAAATATTTTGGCGTTTTTCAACTACATCTAGATTTTTTTTATTTTTCTAGTTTTTGTGATTTTATTGCTTATTCACCTTAGAACACTAAAATAGTAAGTAAATATAATTATATTTGCACGTTAAAAATATTTGTACCAGCTTATGACCGATTGTTGTTACAGTTGCGTTTAGTTAAGTGCACTTCCAGATAGTTAACTGTTAAGTTCCAAACAGGGTACTTAGTCTTAGCTTTCGATAATTTCGACAACGAACACTGTTACCAGAAATATAATATTATTATATAGTAGGGATATGACAATCCCTAACTAAAACTTCGCCGTCGATAAGGCGTACAATCGAATGTATTTGACTAAGTACCCAATGCAACACAATAGGGTATTTGACAATTGACAGATTTTTAATTTCTATCTTGAATTACTTGCTTGCGATTAAGAAGTTCACCGAAAGTATTTTTTTTATTAATTTAAAATAGATATTTCGTAAGAAACATGCATAATTATTATAAAAATCCAAAATTCAAATAAGCCGCCGAAAAGCTTTATTCAGCAATATGGCGTCGCGCCTTGTAAGTGACGTCACAAACGTGTAAACCAATACAATATGATACTTTAATCTGTGGTGTAGACGAATTTAAGCGCCTATGACGTCATCATGACATTAGCCAATCCGGATCGTTTCCCAATAGGTGGCGCGAGAAACAAAAAGCCAAATCAAAACTCATGTAAATCACATAAAGAACCCTCATTTTATGCATTTAAAGCAAATAATCACAAAAAATTTCATACTTTCAAATAGCCTATTCATGTATGTTGCAACTTGCAGCCACTTTATTGAAATAGCCAATAAGATGCCTAGGCTTGTTCATTGAACGCGTTAGTTTATTTTGGAAATTAGATGACTATTTTTTATTGTTACAGCTGTATATGCGGTGCTAATCTATTTTCTATTGAACTCATGAGCGGCCTAGGCATCTGATTAGTTGGCTGATTGAAGGTGATGGCGACTACAGAATACACGGGATAACTTTAGGTATTTCTATGTTGAGTAACTACATTTTGGATATACCATAAAAGTGACTTTCCTATACTTATTGCAAGCAACCGCGGCCGACAAACATTATGGAGGGTATATGAAAGGAGGAATATCTCTGTATGTAAAAAGTGTCCACTGAAATGCGTTAAATTAGGTTTTAAAAATGTTAATAAGGTGGGGCTACAGTAGCAACAATTAAATCATTTAGCAACTTTTATTTCAGCTATTTTAGGTTATATTTTTCAAAATATATTGGTATTAACCCAGTAATTCTAGTAATAATTTATATTCCAGTAATAATTTATATTTTGTCACCAACTGCTACATTCATACCCTTCGGATGCAGCTAGCGCCACTCGTGGAGGATTTTTCAACTGTTATTTACTGCGTACAGCTGGACACTTTTTCAAATATCCCCCATATAAGATATTGCTCCTTTCATATACCCTCCATAACAAAAATCAAATAAAATGCCTTTAAGCATAGAATTATAATAACCTTTAGAAAAGGCATTCCATACAATCGTCAGCGCGAAAATGTGTCACCCTCGAAATGAGTGAGCTCACTCATCTAAAAGCAGTGTGCCATTGGACGCGGTGACAGTCGGACGTGTTTAATGCATTGATTACGTAAAATGTGCATTGAAAGCGTAAAATGAGTGAAAGAGAAAGCAGTATACGCTATTACTGTAAGACAAAGAGGACGACAATATTTTCTCGATACACATTTTGCATGCAAAAACATTACTACAGTTTTGATGGCGTTTGCCTTATACTTGGAGTATTGACATCGCACAGTGTGATAAAAACCTACATTTTGTTTCACCGCGTTTTCTTTCAAAATACTATAGTTGATAGCTATATAAACATTAGAGTAAAACTCCGAGATCGATATTCTTAGTAGTTATTTTTTTAAAGAGTGCCAAAGTTGGCGTTTTTCCGGGTCAAAAATTTGCATAAAAATTAATCAAAAAAAAATCAAGTAACATTAATTTTGTTTATACCAATTGAACAAGCACTTAATACTTTACTTTTTTTCCAAATTTGGTTAACCTACTATGATCAAGTAGGGAGATATTTATTTATTTGATAATTTTAGTTTTTCATTTTTTATTTCGCGATTAGATCGAATTAGAAAAAGTTTTAAGCGTGAAACGATAGTGTGAGTAATCCTTTATCAATGTTAATAAAAATCACCTAATAACCTCTGTGTCAGAAGTTATATCCAATTTAAATTTTTTTAAATAAAAATTCGGATTTTTTGTACCTGAAGGTCTCTTGTTTGATTTATCCGGTTGATACGCAAATTCGCAATCGATATCCTATACGAAAAATATCAAGATCACGTTCAGGTAGGTCTAATAATAAAAAATCTAAAAAGTGAAAAAATATAGCGTAAATTAATGATTTTATATGCTCAAACAGTATCTAATCAGTAATCACCTTCTGATGTAGTCGGGGAAAATAAAATATCAACTTTAGTGACAACCCTAGGTATAAAAAATTTGAATTTTTATTAAAAAAATTGAATTGGATATAACTTCTGACATAGAGGTTATTAGAGTGTGATTTTTAATAACATTGATAAAGGATTACTCACACTATCGTTTCATGCTTAAAACTTTTTCTAATTCGATCTAATCGCGAAATTAAAAATGAAAAACTAAAATTATTAAATAAATAAATATCTCCCTACTTGATCACAGCAGGTTAACCAAATTTGGAGAAAAAGTAAAGTATTAAGTGCTTGTTCAATTGGTATAAACAAAATTAATGTTACTTGATTAGTTTTTTTTTAATTAATTTTTATGCAAATTGTTGACCCGGAAAAACGCCAACTTTGACACTCTTTAAAAAAATAACTACTAAGAATATCGATCTCGGAGTTTTACTCTAATGTTTATATAGCTATCAACTATAGTATTTTGAAAGAAAAACGCGGTGAAACAAAATCGAGGTTTTTATCACACTGTGCATCGTTGCCTTTAAGAACTAGCTTGGAGGTTTCATTTTATACCGACACTGGTCTAGTGAAACATGCCGCCACTGCTGTAACGGCGTAGCAAAATTATACCTATAAAAGCCTAGGTCGATTCGACTTTGAGCATTACAATACTACCTCCCTGACTGACGAGCATTCGCGTGTAATGTAACATTATAGATTCGACTTTGAGCATTGTCGCCTAGCATTGATGTTAGAAATTGTATCAAGATATTACACATTGTATCATTACAAGGTGCGCATTGTAATGCTCGGTTCGCCTCCCTCACTGACGTAATGCTCGACTCTGTAACGTTACATTACAAGCGAATGGTCCCGGTGAGGGTGCACCTTTATTTGAATTTTTGTCGGTCGCGGTCGCTTGCGCCAAATATCGGAAAGCCTCTACGAAACCACTTACATAAGACCAGTTTGAGTATTTTTCACAGGGGTTTATGTATTCATTGTCGCTTTTGATCGGCTAGCGTCAAAAATTAACAAATCAACAACGCTAGCGAAAAGATAAACTCCTGTCAAAAAACCTCAGAAACCGATCATTAGGCTGCGTTTCCACTGAAGCGGAGCGGAGCTTAGCGGTGCCGAATTGACGAATCACCATGCTCGAAATCTTCGCTCCGCTTTACATACAAAATATGACATTTAACATAAATAATGATTTACCAAATACATTAGTATTTATTAAATATGTATAGTAATTCTACAATCTATACACACTGGGGTCTGATCCTCATACCTCGAATTTCACTTCGACTAGTCTTCACTCAGAATGATACGGCCTACGAGAAACATCATTCGAGGTATGCAAATCCTCGCCTGCAGTTACAATCGAAATATTTTTACCATCACACGAATTGGTGTTTATGTAAATAATATAATTACTTATTAGGCATATTAGGATAGTATAAGTGGAAGTTACATAAAGCTAATTTTTCCGAGTGTACCGTAGCTATAACAACATAATAAATATATAAAGCTATAGCCTTTTCGAGGCAATTCTATAAAACTATGTTGACATAGCTAAATCTAGCGAGATTAATGAAAAATTATTGCATTTTACAGGATTATGATAGCACTAATGGTATATAATATCTATTAAGAGAAAAAATTACATTCTATGTATATCAGAGAAATGGATTCAAATAATTTAGATAGCCAACATCATTTGGTCGGGTTATATCATTCCCAGATAGATCACGACTAATATTAACATAACCCGACCGAAATGTCCGCCATCTGTCTATGAATCAGTTTCTCTGATAGTACTTTTCGCTTAACCTACATCAAAAATGAGGTGTTTATTAAAGGCAATATATGTGTTGTACGTCCCTTGTGACTTAAACTATTGTGTTTTAAATAATGAGCATAATATTTATATCCATAATATTTACAGGTTTTAGTTTTTTGTTTAGAAAAAAACCCATAATTAACTAAAATACTTAAAAATTATGTAGGCTAGGACTGATACATATTCAGCGTATGAACTATTTTGCCGAACTACGCGAAGCATGAAAATCGTGGGTACAAGAATTAAGGCTGGTATAAATAGTCAGTACTCAAGATGCATCTCGGTCTCAAGACACGGCTCAGATTCTGTGATTGGTTTGTTGTTTGGGCTGTTAAAATTTGGACCAATCATAGAGCCGAACCGCGTCTTGAGACCGAAATGCATCTTGAGTAGGTACTATTTATACCGTCCTAAGTGTCTGATTTGTAGAGCTTGTTATTTAGTCGATGTTTTTGTACATGTTGTTTATTAAAATATATAATACTTTTGGAAGCTGCGACTCTCTAGCGTCATATGCATAATATATTTATCTTGTTGAAAAAAAAAAATACTGGGGTATATTATATGTAGCATAAACTATACAACAAAAATGGTGATGACATGTTGTCCTCGTGTTACATTCTAAATAATGTCCAGTTCGTACGCCGTAAATGGATAAAAATGAATTATAAATATATTTCTACATATCTCGTATGTTATAAGGTCATATGTATATAGCATCAACACGAAATAGCGCAAGATTATCTAGAGCAAAGTTATTATATTATATCTAGCCTAGGATAACTTTGCTCTCGGTTCTGATAAATATTCCAGAAATTCATAAAAGCAACCTAAAATTTGTAATAATAATAAAATTGTGAAAGTTTTCGGAAGTCAGTTAAAATAACATTAGATGTGCAATCACTGGCACAAAATACGCTTATAAATAAATTATAAGGGCACAGAAACGATTCTATTTTCGATTACAAACTTAAGAGCATTACGCTAACACTGTTATTCCAAACAAACGTATTCCTCAATCTACTCCTAGGACGATGCGTCTAGAACTCTAGACAAATGATTTTTTATGCAATATTGCGATCTGTTAAAACTATGCCTCTACGTTCGATTTTTTCAAAATTTACTAATATATAAAAAAATATGACCCTTCAAAAATCGCAAAAAATGAATGCCCCGTACCCCGCCAATCCACCGACCATAAAACAATTTTGAAAGATCTTTATGATAAAATAAAAAAGTAGAAGCATAGACTCACTCTTCCTAAAGATATTTAAAAAAATAATAATTAGATAGGCTCTATTTTGAAGGAGCAATCAGAGGAATACGTAACCTCGATTTATTGTGTCTGTCTCTATCACAATACACGTGCCGGCGCAGGGTGAAGCGTGATGACAATAGTTTCTTCGTTTAAATTCTACTGTACCCGCGTTCCCTCTTAACTTTATATTGATTTTTAATAACAACAAATTATAACATAGGTCCGTCATCTGCCTATGTATTGAGTTCTGTGGTAACGCAAAGTGTTTTTTGTGACAAGATGTCTGTAAGATATTGCTTTAATTATGATTTTGTCTGTTATTCCGCTCCGACCAACTAAACGGACCAACTAGAAACTGTACAACTATTTTTCTTCCGAACGGCTCAACTATTTAGTTGGTCGGTTAGGAAACTAAATGATCAACTAGTTTTCTTCTGAATGGCTCAACTTTTTGATAAACATACTTAAGGGTGTCACACACAGAGCAGGTAATGTATATATTTTTTTAATGTTAATATTTTCATTTTGTATTGATGTTATGGTACAAGGTTAGGTCTAGTTGTAGTTAAAACATTTATAAATATTGGTTAAAAAATGTTTGTTACCTAAATCTATCCATACTAATATTACAAAATGCGAAAGTCTGTCTGTCTGTCTGTCTGTCTGTCTGTTACCTCTTCACGCTCAAACCGCTGAACCAATTTTACTGAAATTTGGCATGGAGATAGTTTGAGTCCCGGGAAAGGACATAGGATACTTTTTATCCCGAAAAAATGTACGGTTCCGCCGCGAAAAACGAATTTTAGCGCAACGAAGTTGCGGGCGTCATCTTGTACATATAATAAATAATATAATAAATCTGTAGAAATAAAAATTCTGTACATTAAAGATATTTAAAAAATAATAAGCGGAGGGTGTCACAACATTGCTATAGAAGCCGAAAAGTTAGTTCGTTTTTTTGTCTGTCTGTCTGTATGTTTGTTCCAGCATCACACGAAAACTACTGATCCGATTTGAATGCGGTTTTCGCAGATATATTTGTCTTCTCCCAACTTAACATCTGGTGTATAAAAATTTAGATCAACATATCCTTGAAATCTTTAGTGATGTAGATATTATGCAACTAAGTTAAAAAATATTATGAGATGTATTACGTATCTGTGCTTACTGCGAAAGTCTGTTGCCTGTTCACGCTGAAAACACTAAATGGATTTTGATTAAATTTAGCATGGAGATTCCATAAGATGCGGGAAAGGTTATTTTTATCCCGGAAAACTGACTCACGCGGAATTTTGGCAAAGAAGTTGTGAGCAACATTTTGTATAATATATTAAGTGAATTTATATATTACTAGCGACTATAAAATATTATGTAGCCACTGCAAAAATGATTAAAATCTATAGCCTATGATCCTTCACGTGGTCTACTTCTTATCTGTGCCAAATAACATAAAAATTGCTCCAGTAGTTCGCGAGATAAGCCCTTTCAAATAATTTGCCCCCTTTTTCCACATTTTCCTATTAGTCGTAGCGTGATAAAATATAGCCTATATTCTTCCTCAATAAATGGGCTATCTAACACTGAAAGAATTTTTCAAATCTTACCAGTAGTTCCTGAGATTAGCGCGTTCAAGTTAGCCCTTTCAAATAATTTTCCCCGTTTTTTCTACATTTTCCTCTATTTCTTCGCTCCTATTAGGCTTAGCGTGAGAAAATATAGCCTATAGCCTTCCCCGATAAATGGGCTATCTAACACTGAAAGAATCATCAAAATCCGTTGCGCAATTTTAAAGATTAAAGGGAACAAAGGGACATGAGGGAAAAAACGACTTTGTTTTGTAATATGTATAGATATACATAGATGTTTGCGAAATATTAAAATCTTAAACATTAAAGATAATAAATAATTTATTTTTGAATTCATAATTATTTTAAGCAGACGCGCATAATATTTCTTTAAAATTTTTATCAAAACTGACTAGAGTATTCTTCATATCACATTATAATATTTATTTTGTTCAGTAAAATTTAACTATTGCCTAATTGATAGATATTCTATTTATTTGTGTTTCATATTTATTTATCTTATTACTTATATGATAATATTTTATAAGTAATTATCTTTTTTAAATTAAAATATTTTAAGGCCGCCAATTCGAACTAATTTTTTTTTGTGTTGTTAACTTTTGTATTGATTTTGTTAGTTCGAAAAATGTTTTTTTTTTTTAATTTATTTAGAGTGAAATTTATGTATGTATTATACGATAGCTGATTGCGAATTAACCCCCATTTTTATATTAATCCTTCGATCGGGGATTCTTGGAAATGCTATTGTATTCTATTGTTGTCGCGCTCACCGGTGCTCGTATGGGGCTTGATGGGTTAACCCATCAGTCGTGGCAAAACGAGACACAATAGCTTTTTCATTGTTATCGCGGCCGGATGTGGCCGCTTGGGGCTTCATGAATTAATATTTATAGAGCGAAATACAAGTCTGCTGTCTTTGTCTCAGACATTGGAAAAGTCACATGACAAAGACATCGCAGAGCTATATATATATATATATATATATATATATATATATATATATATATATATATATATATATATATATATATATATATATATAGCTCTGCGATGTCTTTGTCTTTGTCATGTCATGTGTCATGTGACTTTTCCAATGTCTCAGACAAAGACAGCAGACTTGTATATATATATATATATATATATATATATTTGTATATGTATATGTATTTACTAGTAACAGTTTATGTTTATCCAGTAGGACGTTAGGTAAGAATGGCATTTTAACCGACTTCCAAAGTGATTCGTTATCATTTATTGTACTATCAGAGAAGTTGATTCCTATGCAGATCGGGGACCTAAGTAGTTTGGTTGCGTTACGTTAAACCCAGCCGACAGATCACAATTAACATTGAATTGACATATTCGACCAAATAACGTTGTTCTATCAACTGCATAGGAATCAATTTCCTCGATGGTACTAAAAGCACATGTAGGTACATATACAACCTTGAAATAGTTCCTTCCCGTCATATTTCGGTAAAACTAACAGCAAACAAAGGTCAGAAGGAAACTCGGCGTAACCGGTTTTATGATGCACGCAGATAAGTTTAAAGACTTCACGTTACGGTGCGTCTCGACCCTTACCACGTAACTTTCAACATAAAATCAGTTTAGGCTTGGAAATAAGAGATAAGGCATCTGTTTTAGCGTGATTCATAAGCAATTGATTATTGTCACTTTTGCAACACAACACTGTTTGTCGGAAGCAATGCTATGTTTATATTAATTTAAAACGACTTAATAACAGTTTAATAATTAATTATTATGTAATGAGCCTCCCAGCGATAAGCATCAATCTAAAAATGTATATATAATAGCCTATTTATTACGTTAATGTACTTACAAAATATATATCTTTTAAAATTCATAAAAATATCTAATGTCAATCCGTGCCTTCAAGTAAATACACCCCCTACAAGGTTCTTGCGCGTGGCCGAAATCTGAAGTAACATTAAGTGCTACTGGTGTTTCATCCTTGTCCATCTGTCAATATCATTCATGATGTATCGTGTGACCGAGTTATGAATTATCCCGCGTATAATTTTGAGTGACAGCTATTTCATCCTTGTCCACATGAAAGTGTCATTCCACAAGATCCTTGCAGGCGTGTTTAGTCATAGCTCACCATGCGTCAAAAATATCTAGTTTCGTCTAGTCTGTGCGCCGACTAACTACCTACTACCTATTGAATAATATCTAGAATGTACTTTTCTAAGGCATTCGTTTCATATGCAGTGGCGAATCTACCCTGACGAGTATGGCCCGGAAGCCCAATTCCAGTTTGTGATAAAATCCTGTCTTATTCTGCTTTTGAGAAAGCGTTGACTCAAATGACCCTTAGCACAAATTCTTTTCTTTAATTTTCAAGTCTTTAGTATTCAATTTCTAAATCGAAAATGTTTCACATTTGGACTTTGAATTCGACAATCGATTTGACGAATGCATCTTGGCTAGCGGCCGTATCACAAAGAGTACCAAAATTAGGGCCTCCGGTTTCAGTGGCGGGTAAAATAGGAAATCCTTTTCAACTTGTCCTAATATAACTCCTATCCTACGCAATGACAAAAGTTTTGGTACGAGGGCCTGCCCCGCTCATGTCTGACTACAGCCAGCAAAGATCCTTGAGTGTTTTAGTTGATACAGTCAACGCAACAAGAAAAGCTATTGATGTTTCAACAATAATTGTATACAATAACGAGCTTTTGCCCGCGGCTTCGCTCGCGTTAAGAAGTACATATTATTAATTATTATATACAAACTTTCATCCCCTATTTTAACCCCTTAGGGTTGGAATTTATCAAAATCCTTTCTTAGCGGATGCCTACGTCATAACATCTACCTGCATACTAAATTTCAGCCCGATCCGTCCAGTGGTTTGAGCTGTGCGTTGATAGATCACCATGTCAGTCAGTCACCTTTGAGTTTTATTTATATAGATTGTTTCAACAAAAATTTTCACAACGTTAAGTGCCCTAGGAACTATGGAACTAGGAATTTATTAACTAATTAAGGAACATAACTCAAGTGTTCACAAATGTTTATCTTGGATTTTTGTCTTGTATATAAGACAAAAACTTCCAAGAGTCATCACATGGGACACTAAAGGTGACACCGTACTAAGCGACACTACGCGACGCCGGAACAACGCAACACCAAACGTCAGTTATGTGTCGCGTCACTGCCGCGTAGTGCCGCTTAGCGAGGTCGGTATTGCTTGTAGAATGGGCATACATATTTATTTCAAACTTTGCAATTTAATATTTAAAAGAATGTATAATAACATTAGTTACCAAAAAAATGGGAAGAAAATTTTCGTAATCTGTTAAGTTTTAAAGATTTTTTGAGCTTTGACTGCGCTAATTCCAATACATTTGTTGAGTTTCACAAAAAATACATTTTATTAATTTTAAAATTATTTTGAACTTTGCTGACTGCAGTACGTAAGGTCCAATTTTAAGACACTTCTTAAACAGCGCGAAAATCGACCCTAACCTCAAAATACCTACTATTTGAAACGTAAGCGCATATTCCGCTAAGCTGTACTACAATTTTTTCCGAGGATTCAAACTTGATGACTTAGTATAAACCTGTAAACACTTTAATAATAAAATATTTTAAATTGCTTTTAAGTATATAGCGATAAAAAATCCACTACAATATTTCACTTTTTGTGCGTATAAGATAAAAAATTTACACGAAACTATGACTATCGTTAATCTATGTATGTACTATCAGAGAAATCGATTATTTAGCAGAAGACGGGCCTACATTATTTGATCGCGTTATGTCAAGCCCGTCAGGTGACATCACGTCTAACATTAACTTGATGTAAAGCGCCAAAATTACGTAGGGCCTCGATCTGCCTGTAAATAAATTTCTCTGATGATAGCACTGAACTCTGTCGGCCGAGTACACTTAGCAAGACACCTTGCGTTTTCATTATTGTTATCTCTTTTGTTCCTCATAATATAAGAAGGAGAGGGAATATTTCGACGCACGATTTAGAGCGCGCACGGTCGACATAATTTTCTTTCGCCGCCTTTAAGTATAATTTACACAGAGCCAGTACTGGCTGCCAATAAGACTGGCAGCCAGTATTGGCTTAGTATATGCCGTGTGTGAACAGTTTTTCAAGCCAGGCCAAACTGTTCACACGCGGCATATGTCAAGCCAATACTGGCTGCCAGTCTTATTGGCAGCCAGTACTGGCTCTGTGTAAATTATACTTTAGAATATAAGTTCTAGCTGACAGATAATAAAGTCTACTTTTCAATAAAACAACGTTTACAGGTGAGTTTTATGGAGAAGTTGGCCTTATTTTAGGTGCATTAAGTATAATTTACACAAAGCCAGTACTGGCTGCCAATAAGACTGGCAGCCAGTATTGGCTTGGCATATGCCGCGTGTGAACAGTTTGGCCTGGCTTGAAAAACTGTTCACACGCGGCATATACCAAGCCAATACTGGCTGCCAGTCTCATAGGCAGCCAGTACTGGCTCTGTGTAAATTATACTTTAAAGTGTATAATCATGTTTAACTGGCGTTATTGCCAAGTATACTAGCCGACTCGTCTCCAATAGCGGGAGCTGACTTAAATATTACAAAATATATCACATGGTGTCGGAACACGAATCACGATACACCCGACCCCCTCACTATATAATCACTAATTGTCTATAATCCACTGCTGAAAGATTTTTCAAGTTTTTATATCTATGGATTATTATTTTTCCATAGATTCCTTCATCTTTTTCATTTTTTATATATGGCCTACCACAGTTTTACAAATACACATTAGACATGGAAGCGCAATTGAGCCAATATTAGGGTTCTTTTGCCGCTAGGGGGCGTACCGATTCATACAAAACGGCTAGTGTCTGTTTGGTTTCAAAGTTGATAAAAAAATTCTAAAACTATCCAGCCACCTGACACTAGGTAAAGCTCTGTATCAATCGGGCCTTACGTATTTTGCGACAGATTTGCAACAGGCGTTTAACAGTAGATATTGCACAATTTTCGCCTGTTTCACCTGTGAGACGACCCTTGTTTAACTTACAATCATAATCAGAAGACGACAGTAAAATGTCAATTGCAGTTTAAAGGTGAGACCACACTATGCGACATTTCACTTCCATAGAACTGGCGTTTTTCAAGTGTCAGTTCTATGGAAGTGAATTGTCGCGTCCTGTCGTGGGTTTCGCCTTTACAGTCATAAGTTTCGAGGTAACGTTATTATATTATGTATATATATTATGCTATGTTAGAGTAAAAAAATATCAAGCAGTGGATTATCCATTTGATACTTTGCGCACGTTCACGAGCCCGGAATCTATACACGTTGTCATTGAAAAGTATACAAAACAGCAAAAATATAACAAAAATAAATGGCAGGTGTCAACATTTCAATGAAATCGTGTATAAATTAAGATGCTCGTATCATGCCATATACATATCACAAACTTGTTTGCTACAATTGATGTATACTTGTACAAAAATACTGTAATTTAAAATGCGCTAAAATCAAAGATTTAAAAAGATATTATGCTAAAGTGAAAGATAGAAAAAGTAATCTATGTTACTGAAACTCATATTATGTCATTCTGGCCAAGAAACCAAAGTGCTTAAATTCCTTAACAAAACTTCCCCACACATATTCGTCTTAATTAATATTTGAGTATATATTTAAGTGAATTTCATATTTATAATAACATACTCGTGAATTTGCATGTTTATTAATAATGTATGTAATGTAATTCATTTATCGTTTTCATCGCTTTTTCATATTTATTATTATTAATATATTGCTATGCAGTATGGCAATTACTGTTGACATATTTAGAAAGTGATTATCAAGGACATTTTTCACGTGCATCGCTGTAGAGATAAACTACGATAACTTGGCACGCCCCTCCAAAATTCAAAACGTTTGAAGTGTGTTGTCAAAACGTTTGAAGTGCGTTGTCTTGCGCGGTCGGCTAGTTATGATTAGTTGACCAACACATCTTGGTAATAAGTGACATTAAGTGAAATATTACGAGTACTAGTTGATTGGTTGAATACTTGCTACATACAACTCTTTCATAAGGATGTGACTACACACATTGAAACAGTAATTTGGAGGGGCGCGCCATGTTATCGTAGTTTATCTCTAACTTGTTCAATAGATACAAAAGTCAGTCAACATGAGTTGACATTTGATTTGTCCTGTCTTTATTTTTTAAAAGATATATCTTTTCGAAATCGTGTTTTAAGGCGACGCCTTGATAATTTGGCTGTAGCGATGCCGATTTTTCTCAGCAATGACTAAAGCTAAGAAATTGAAGTTCATTGTCAGTATTCATCATGTCTTTGTCTTTGAATTGCCCATAGCATAACACGATTGGACAACTTTTATAGCACAGAATAATCAATCGAAAAGACCTCTGTAAAAAAAGGGATTCCTATTTTTCCAACAGAGGAGAGTGATTTAAGGTTCCAAAATTTGTACATAAATTGGTTCAAGCATGCACTTTAATTTGTGCATAGCTTATATGAAATGTATTTATGGTTTTTAAATTATGCGACAAAAACCATTTTGTCGCTTACGCTCTTTCCATTTTTTGCTGTTCCATTGCTTGTTTTCTATGAGAGGCCGGGCCGGCCTCTCATAGAAAACAAGCAATCTAAAACATATCCAACACGGTTTCTTACTTTAACGCTGCGTCACCTTAATGTATTGAGAAGAGAAATTAGCGCATTTTAAATAACATTACAAAGTGATTTAAATCATTTCTCATCTAGAGCTTTAGCGATCATTTTTAACAATCGAGCCTGACTTCCGATAGACGACGCAAGAGCCAGGCGCTCTGTCATATTATAACCAACGTCGTTTTTAGGGTTCCGTCCCCAAAGGATAAAAATAGTATCCTTTTAATAAGACTTCGCTGTCTGTTCGTCTGTCTTTCCAACTTGTCGTCGTCTGTCTTTTGAGGAGGGTCCCATACAAAAGACACATTTTTTGCCTATTATTGCTGTATGATAGTACGGAACCCTTCGTTCGAGAGTCCCACTGAGTCACATTACAAGAAATATTTAACACCACTTCGAGTAACACAGTATACATCAGTGGCGGCTATACCCACTCGGGGGGCGGGCGGGGGCGGCGTTAGGGGCGCAGGAGGGGCGTCTGCTCCGTCGACCGACCTCGATCGTCGCGCTCGCTGCACTTGTTGCGACAACACACTACCGACTCGGACGTCGTTGCAGTCGGTACTTGTTGCTGAGGGAGAGTTCGTTTGTTAGCAAATTCGTTTTATAATTAGTTTGTTTAATTTCTCTATGTAACAAATTGATAAGATAAATATTATAACACATATAACATTTTAAATTTAAATACATTTTTAAAACACAAGTATAATACATTGGCGGCGTTGTTACTAATTTGTATTTTCTTCCAGGTGACCATGGATAGACGAAACATAATAAATAAAACATAAGGTAAATGTTCCATAAACAAAAATATATATCAAACGTAACATGATGCTTATAAATTAATACACAGATACATACATACATAATAATTGAAGACGTGAGTGGAAGAACACGATAACTAACATTTTGTAACATACGGACATTTACTCATTTTTTTTCCTTATAATTTGAACACATTGAGCAAACCTTGTAACTTATTTACTTTATCACATGGCTACTATATCTGGCTACCTACGAATAACAAAACTACAGGAAACGTAACTCCCATACTTCAACCGTTTTAAATTTGGCTCCTTTTCGAACACTAAAATATGACAATTCAGATTCTCGCCAAGGTCGTTTCCCAGGTAACGTATCATAATATTGCGCGCTGGACGACAGCCTGCGCGGTTATTGTCACTGTCACAGTTATGAAACAAAGCCGTGGACAATAATTGTCAAAAGCGGATGGCATTATGCAGTATACACCAAACATATCTACTATCACGAATAAAGGAGTACATAATTATTATTTTAAAATCAAACATTTTCCTCTGATCCTTAAGTCATCGATAATAATAATATATACTTAATAATTTTGAACAAACCTTGTACGACTCTGACGAATTTAAAACTATCCAGAGCACCTAGACAAGACGTTTTCAGATTACAAAAATCTATGTGCTAAATTATTACAGAATTATTACAGAATTGAAATAAAAAACTTACGGTGCAAATGCAGATTTTCGTAATCTCTTTAAATTTTCGGTCATTGCTCATACAAAATATATCATGACTATTAAAGTGTATGCTACATAAACGAGTAATCTGGCTCGGCATCCAATTCAGTTCGTTTCTTACTAAACAAAGTACGAACGGCATTATAAAAATAAGATACTCCATACTGATGTCAGTCAGACCCTCGTTTATGAATTATGATTAAATTGTTACATCTTGCATAACACTGTCCATGGCGACTTTGTAAAAATTTAGTAATTATATTATTTTTTGATTATTGCATTTTTACAATAACATGTAAACTTAATAAGACAAACACAAAGAGACCAGCTTAATTTTACGCAAATACCCTGGCATCCAACTTAAATAAACCATCTTTTTGGGCATGTTTTTGGGTCGGAAAAAATACAAGAACTTTACCTAAGCATAATTTAAAAAAACTCACTTACTGATGAAACTTGAAAGATTATTCCTGTATTAAAAGTCGTATCTGTATGACTTCTACACCATTTCACAGGGCATTTAGGCATTTCAACAACGAAAATTTTGTAAAAAGCTACGTAAAAAGTAAGTAAGCAAATTGTAAAATGAGTTTGACAATAATTATCATGTCAACCTGGTTGAATGTCACTCGTGTATATATACACGAAAAATGTGTACCGAACACATGCATAAAGTATAATACATGTATTCGGGTCACATTTTGTAGCCTTTTGGTGCACTTTTTTTGACGGAGTTACTCTTCCTGTAGTTTAAAGTTCACTGCTGGCTACACATAAAATCCATTCTTTTTCTTATTTCAAATCATTTTTCCGGCAAAGGATGAATTGAAGCCTGCATTTATGCAGAAAAACGGTAGGTTTTTCACTATTAGGAACCTGTGCGCCTAGAATGCGCATAACGAGAAAATTTCGTCTACATTTTTTCTCGTGTAGTTCTGTCGTCAAAATCTATCGACATAATGTCAAAAAATGATTTTAACATTATGTCGATATCGACAAATTAACTACACACGAGAGTGAGATATCTCGTTGTACGCGCATGCTAGACGCACTGATTCTTCCACTCACGTCTTCAATTAGGTTTGTTTAATTTATCTACGCCACAAATTGATCCGCATTGATAGTTAGTTACTGAGTCTAGTACTAGTTGAGAATGTTACCTGTGAGAGATGCAGGTCGTATAGGTGCAGCGTGCTGACGGACATGTCGCGCGCCTCGTCGGGCTGCGCGAGGTCGGCGGGGGCGGGAGCGCCGCTGGCCACGCCCGCCAGCATGCTGCTCGCGCCCGCCAGCGGCCCGCGCGCCCCGCCCTCCTCCTCGTCGCTAGTCTCATCCATGTCCTGAATAGAAACAGTTAAAATTGCACCTCCATCGTGGGTATCGCAGACACAATCGATCTTCAATTGCTATGCGGCAGCCGGCTGCGGCGAATGATGGGTTAAGTATGTACCATCGAAGAAGAAATCATAGACAGATGGCGGACCTACGTCATTTGTGATGTGTCTATGAATATTGAATACTTACTAATACTTTAACAGTGTAACCTGATCTTTAGTAGTATTTAACTAAAGCTCAGGTACCATTGTTGAAATACTGATGTCGCTAACACCTAAGGGCGATAGCACCAATCACCATACAACATATTAAGTCAGGTAGTCATAGTAGTAAGAAATTTCATTTTACATTTTTTTGGACATTTGGGGCCTGTTTCACCACTTCCTGATAAGGTGCCGGATAGGCTTATTTGACAGATTCTCCATACTCTATCTGTCAAGCTAAGTGGTGGATAGCCTTATCAGGCAGTGGTGAAACAGGCCCTGAAAATAAGATATATTTTCCTGTAAATTATTTCTTATTTCTAGCGAACCTAATTTAGTTTGCATAACACTAAACTCAAAGAAAAGCATTACTCTAGACTCTAAGTCTAGTATCAGTTATCACTTACGGGCAGCCGGAACTGTGTTTTCTGCTGATAGAAGGAGAGTACGGCGGGCAGTGGAGTATTGGTGCCGAATATACTCTGCTGGATGTACGAGCCCAGCATAGTCTTGTTCTGAAACACAATAGTAATGAGTATTTTCCGCAACCTTAAAACTACGCATTACGCATACAATTAAATGTTGCCTTGCGTTGTAGTGAGGCAAAAAATTGATTGAAGTTCTATTTTTTACCTACTACGGCCAAGCAAAAAGTAGGGTTATGACTTTGACTAGTATGCATGTGGCTCGGATCGGATCCACACTAAACACACACGAAAAGCGCCTTAACGATATTTCCATCTTACCATCCTCGCCTTGCAGGTGTTGGCCGCTGTATAGATCAGTAGAGGGGCTCTTACCAGCGCGTTGGACGGCAGCGCGGCGCACATGCTGTGTCTGAGCGAGCGGAGGAAGTGTCTCTGCGCTGGCTCGGCGGGCTGCCAGGCGGGGTGGCGGCAGGAGAACGCCACCAGCGACAGCTCAGTCTTACCGCCCTCGCCCTGCAGGTGTTGGCCGCTGTATAGATCAGTAGAGGGGCTCTTACCAGCGCGTTGGACGGCAGCGCGGCGCACATGCTGTGTCTGAGCGAGCGGAGGAAGTGTCTCTGCGCTGGCTCGGCGGGCTGCCAGGCGGGGTGGCGGCAGGAGAACGCCACCAGCGACAGCTCAGTCTTACCGCCCTCGCCCTGCAGGTGTTGGCCGCTGTATAGATCAGTAGAGGGGCTCTTACCAGCGCGTTGGACGGCAGCGCGGCGCACATGCTGTGTCTGAGCGAGCGGAGGAAGTGTCTCTGCGCTGGCTCGGCGGGCTGCCAGGCGGGGTGGCGGCAGGAGAACGCCACCAGCGACAGCTCAGTCTTACCGCCCTCGCCCTGCAGGTGTTGGCCGCTGTATAGATCAGTAGAGGGGCTCTTACCAGCGCGTTGGACGGCAGCGCGGCGCACATGCTGTGTCTGAGCGAGCGGAGGAAGTGTCTCTGCGCTGGCTCGGCGGGCTGCCAGGCGGGGTGGCGGCAGGAGAACGCCACCAGCGACAGCTCCGTCTTACCGCCCTCGCCCTGCAGGTATTGGCTGTTCGCTGCTGTAATACGAAAAATAATTATTATTGGAACGAAGTTCCTTATGGCGCGTTCGGCGTTGCGAAAGGAGGCTAGACGGAACGAAACTTACCTCGACACTTGTTTATTAGTACCTGCATATTATATTTATTAAATGTATACAATCTTCGAAACGGCAGAACCGATTGTGTAAATATTTTGTAACATATTTGATTGTTTTATGGCTATAACGTTAGATATAGTAAGAAAAGGCAAAAATTCAATCTCTGTTGAATAGACAAACTCTTGTTTAATATGTGCATAAGTGTCAATTTTACCAGAGCTTATCAAGATAGTCCATAAAATATATTTTAACATCTCTTTCGCTCTCTACGAACATTAACATTGATTTAATTTCGTGAAAGTGTGTTATTTACCTTTTATTTTGTCTCCCATTTTTCCGACTGCCTGCCATTCCGGATGCCCGTGCCTTCTGATGTCCAGCTGAAATACACATGCGTACATTGTTAGCATACTCATTGCTCATCTATTCTTTAATTACACTATTCTAACAATTCTAAAAACTCACATGTGTGTTAAACACAATAATATGTAGACTCTCTGCGATAACGATTCGAGCATAAGGCATAAATTTCCTTAATCAATGTCGTTAATTTTTTGAAGATAAACAAAAGGGTTCATGTGAAAAGTAACATTTCAACCTATATTTCAACGCAACTATTTTCACAGTGAATACTATTTAAGGGAACAAACACCTTGAAGTATCATCACTTCGTTTTGTTACACCCTCTATACATAATATTTTTTACCATTTATTTCAGGCATCCGTCTGTGTGTCTGTCCGTTACCTCTTCAGGCCCAAACGGCTGAACCGATTTGCTGAAATTTGGTATAGAGATACTTTGAGTTCTGGGAAAGGACACAGGATTCTTTTTATCCCGAAAAAATGTACGATTCCCGTGCGATTAACGAATTTTGGCGCAACGGACTTGCGGGCGCCATCTAGTCTTATAAGAATACTAGCGACCCGCCCCGGCGTCGCACGGGTATAAAACATGTAGCCACTGAAAAAATTATTAAAATCGATAGCCTATGATCATTCACGTGGTCTACTTCTTATCTGTGCCAAATAAAATAAAAATTGCTCCAGTAGTTCGCGAGATAAGCCCTTTCAAATAATTTCCCCCGTTTTTTCCACATTCTCCTATTAGTCTTAGCATTATAAAATATAGCCTTTAGCCTTCCTAAATGAATGGGCTATCTAACACTGAAAGAATTTTTCAAATCGGACCAGTAGTTCCTGAAATTAGCGCGTTCAAGTTAGCCCTTTCAAATAATTTTCCCCGTTTTTTCCACATTTTCCTCTATTTCTTCGCTCCTATTAGTCTCAACGTGATAAAATATAGCCTATAGCCTTCCAAGATAAATGGGCTATCTAACACTGAAAAAATCAGTTGCGTAGTTTTAAAGATAATAATAATAATAATAATATCTATGGACGCTTCAGTGACGGTGGCCGGTTTCATTGAAACTAGGCCAGGTACGCAGGAGTAATTGTATAGTGCCCAGGTACACACCTGGGCACTATACAATTACAGGAATAGAGATTACAGAGGATTACAGGAATAGAGAGTGCTCTTGTGTATTGCGTACACACGCAGTACACAAGAGCACTCTCTATTCCTTTACTCTCATAACCCAGTGGGACGGACGACCAACACGACTGGCGAGAGATCAGGCGCAGGACCGACTTTTTACATGCCCATCCAACGCATGGATCATCTTACTTGTCAGACAATTAGGTGATCAGCCTGCATTGTCCTAACCAAACTTGGAAATAACATGTTTCCAACGCGGGAATCGATTCGAACCCACGACCTCCGAGTCAAGTGCAACGCTCTAGATCACTGTCCCAGGGAGTTAGACATAAGAATGTAAGTACCTGAGCGAAAGAGCAGACATCGCCGATGCCGAGCACCGAGACTGTGAAGTTGCGGTAGAAGTCAACGACGTCGAGCGCTCGCGACCGCAACGACAGCAGAACGAGCGGACACAGCAGCGGGCTCACCACCTTGATACATTAAAAGCGCATACTTTAAAAAATATTTTGTACTCCAGTAGTCTCTCTGTTTCAAGAATTTTACCATCAAGGTCAAGCCTATAATATATAGTTTCTTTCGATATCCTAACAAATTTACTTCGTGGTCAATATGCTACTACGCTACTGTTCCAAGCCATGAGATGTGCTAGAATTTGATCATCGAGGCCAAGGTCACAACATAGTTACTTTACCTCGTGGGCGATATGCTGTGCTCTAAAATGGAACAGCTGTTGGAAGTGTGCCGCGGTGTGGGGCTGGTGGGCGCGGCCTCGCCACGCGGCGGGCAGGTAGTGCACGTGTCCTAGTACTGCCACTAACAGCTCCTCCCTCGTGCCCGTGCCCGTGGCCACGCCCTCCTCGCCCGTGAGCGCGCGCGCGCCCGCCAGCACGCAGCCCAGCGCCGTGATCATTGTTAACGCGTGCTCCACCTGACATACACGGATAAATATATTAGCCATCGTCTAAATATGGTCATCTCAAAGGTGAGCAACTGAACGACTGACTGATTGACATAGTGATCTATCAACGCACGGCCCAAACCACTGGACGGATCGGGCTGAAATTTGGCACGCAGGTAGTTGTTAGAACGAAGGCGCATCCGCTCACAAAAAATACTACAATACTTGACATAAATGGACTATCCAACACTAAATATTTTATCAAATCAAACCAGTAGTTCCCGAGATTAGCACTTTCAAACAAATTCTTCAGCTTTATAATATTACTAGCTGACCCGGAAACATTGTTTTGCCATATAAATTATTTCTAGTATCAATATAAAAACCTATTCTCAGGCCTGAGCCCAACCATACTAAATTTCATTAAAATCGGTTGAGCTGTTTTGGAGGAGTTCGCGCACAAACACTGTGATACGAGAATTTTGTATCTATACATATTATAAAACAAAGTCGCTTTTTTTCCCTCATGTCCCTTGGTCCCTTTAATCTTTAAAACTACGCAACGGATTTTGATGATTCTTTCAGTGTTAGATAGCCCATTTATCGAGGAAGGCTATAGGCTATATTTTATCACTCTAAAACTAATAGGAGCGAATAAATAGAGGAAAATGTGGAAAAAACGGAGAAAATTATTTGAAAGGGCTAACTTGAACGCGCTAATCTCATGAACTACTGGTCCGATTTGAAAAATTCTTTCAGTATTAGATAGCCCATTTATTGAGGAAGGCTATATGTTATATTTTATCACGCTAAGCCTAATAGGAGAATGTTTGAAAAACGGGGGAAATTATTTGAAAGTGCTTATCTCGCAAACTACTGGAGCAATTTTTATGTTATTTGGCATAGATAAGAAGTAGACCACGTGAAGGATCATAGGCTATCGATTTTATTCATTTTTTCAGTGGCTATATATTTTATACCCGTGCGACGCCGGGGCGGATCGCTAGTATTAGATAAATGACGGCACTCACAGTGAGCACGTCTTCATCGTAAACTGACAGTAGAACCAGCACACCGAGCACGCTGCCGGCGACGAAGGCGACGTTACGCGCCACCACCGCCGATAGCGGCGACGTGAACGCTTGAAGATACCTGCACACATACATTGAGCAAGTCAGTAGCGGCGTTAGAGGGAGAGCGACACTAGGTGACCGCCCGGGGCGCCGGATAAAAAGGGGCGCTGGAGGCAGACAAAACGGGGCGCCGCAAGCAATGTGCTCTACCAGCACCCTGGGCGCCGAAGTGATAGTGCTAAAACCGGTGCTGGAGCAAGTCACATAAATTAGTAGTATTATAGCCAGCTCTGGATTTATGTATAGGCAGTATAGGCCATGACCTATGCCGGCAGCGTTCTAAGATGGCGGCAGCGTCCTAAGATGGCGGCAGACCGCAAAGTTCGTACATAAGGGCGGCAAAAATAAGTGGCCTATACTCATAAAAAATATAAATCCTGGTTATAGCCTGCGCAGAGCTTCATTTGAACCGTATTGAATCGAATAATATGTGCGTAAGAAGGAAATATATCGACAGACTTTTAATAAAATAGAGGCCGCTGTAAGCGAACAACCGGCTGACAAATCTATTGTCATGCACATTATAATAGGAAAATTTCGAGATTTCACCGCTGTTTTACTAGACTGAGCTTCCGGCATTCTCACTCGGCCAATAATGCAAGCGCTAATTCACACTCATCTTGCGACAGCTTAAGCCGATAATTTTGTATTGGATATTTGACGCGCCCGCATTCAATCTTATTGTAAAAAAATCGGTTGTCTGTAAAGTCGGTTTACTGACGATAGTTGAACGTGACAACGTCATAAGCCTTAACCCCTCAGTTCCGGGAAAAATCTATGCAAAAAAGTTGGCAGGTCAATGTGCAAAAAAATGGCGCCCGGCCTACCCTCTTTGTAAAATTAATGTAATATCCTTACATACAATCCATATTTTATGTTTGTGTGAACTACATTATAATATATGTTAAATTTTCTATCTATCTAGCCATCATAATATAGTATTTAGTCCGATGTGATATTAGTTTCTCAATTATAAACTTTCGAAACTATAATTAGTGACTTGTTCAAAAGAAATAAACAAATACTTTATTCTTCATATATTAAGTCATACCTTGACACGTAGGAAATAGAGCACAATTTTGAATAGCCGAAATAATACTAATAGCTCACAGATTGTTTATTTATTTTTCATTCAGAGTGTGGTCAATGTATCAAAGGTCATAACTAACCAAACTTCTTCATACAAAAGTATTCTCTTAGTCATCGAAATACGTAATATAATCGAAACAAAGAGCGCGGCCCAGGTGGGCCTTACGGTTGTTGAGAGACTTGAAAGTGTAAATGGAACGCCTCAGAGCTGTCAGCGAGTTAACGCCGCATGAACTGTCATGTTTTTCGGGCGCACAGCCCATATCGAATTATAAGACGTTATCACGTCAATAAGTTGTTCTATAAAATGTTGTTCAATATTATTGTAGGTCTAGAGGCCCGCTTATGCCCATTTCGCGGCGATCACTGCCCTCCCCCCTCACCCCTCATACCTAGCGGCGGGCTTGTTGGCGCACGCGAGTCTCTCTCGCAGCTCGTGTTCTAGCTCGTTGAAGTGGCGTAACGCGACGCGCGCATACAGCGACCACGTGCGCAGACCGAGCGAGCCCGGCGAACGTTTGTGGCGACTACTAGTGTGCCCCCCTCATACCTGGCGGCTGGCTTGTTGGCGCGCGCGAGTCTCTCTCGCAGCTCGTGTTCTAGCTCGTTGAAGTGGCGTAACGCGAAGCGCGCATACAGCGACCACGTGCGAAGACCGAGCGAGCCCGGCGAACGTTTGTGGCGACTACTAGTGTGCCCCCCTCATACCTGGCTGCTGGCTTGTTGGCGAGCGCGAGTCTCTCTCGCAGCTCGTGTTCTAGCTCGTTGAAGTGGCGTAACGCGACGCGCGCGTACAGCGACCACGTGCGCAGACCGAGCGAGCCCGGCGAACGTTTGTGGCGACTACTAGTGTGCCCCCCTCATACCTGGCTGCTGGCTTGTTGGCGCGCGCGAGTCTCTCTCGCAGCTCGTGTTCTAGCTCGTTGAAGTGGCGTAACGCGACGCGCGCGTACAGCGACCACGTGCGCAGACCGAGCGAGCCCGGCGAACGTTTGTGGCGACTACTAGTGTGCCCCCCTCATACCTGGCTGCTGGCTTGTTGGCGCGCGCGAGTCTCTCTCGCAGCTCGTGTTCTAGCTCGTTGAAGTGGCGTAACGCGAAGCGCGCATACAGCGACCACGTGCGAAGACCGAGCGAGCCCGGCGAACGTTTGTGGCGACTACTAGTGTGCCCCCCTCATACCTGGCTGCTGGCTTGTTGGCGCGCGCGAGTCTCTCTCGCAGCTCGTGTTCTAGCTCGTTGAAGTGGCGTAACGCGACGCGCGCGTACAGCGACCACGTGCGCAGACCGAGCGAGCCCGGCGAACGTTTGTGGCGACTACTAGTGTGCCCCCCTCATACCTGGCTGCTGGCTTGTTGGCGCGCGCGAGTCTCTCTCGCAGCTCGTGTTCGAGCTCGTTGAAGTGGCGTAACGCGACGCGCGCGTACAGCGACCACGTGCGCAGACCGAGCGAGCCCGGCGAACGTTTGTGGCGACTACTAGTGTGCCCCCCTCATACCCGGCTGCTGGCTTGTTGGCGCGCGCGAGTCTCTCTCGCAGCTCGTGTTCTAGCTCGTTGAAGTGGCGTAACGCGACGCGCGCATACAGCGACCACGTGCGCAGACCGAGCGAGCCCGGCGAACGTTTGTGGCGACTACTAGTGTGCCCCCCTCATACCTGGCTGCTGGCTTGTTGGCGCGCGCGAGTCTCTCTCGCAGCTCGTGTTCTAGCTCGTTGAAGTGGCGTAACGCGACGCGCGCGTACAGCGACCACGTGCGCAGACCGAGCGAGCCCGGCGAACGTTTGTGGCGACTACTAGTGTGCCCCCCTCATACCTGGCTGCTGGCTTGTTGGCGCGCGCGAGTCTCTCTCGCAGCTCGTGTTCTAGCTCGTTGAAGTGGCGTAACGCGACGCGCGCGTACAGCGACCACGTGCGCAGACCGAGCGAGCCCGGCGAACGTTTGTGGCGACTACTAGTGTGCCCCCCTCATACCTGGCTGCTGGCTTGTTGGCGCGCGCGAGTCTCTCTCGCAGCTCGTGTTCTAGCTCGTTGAAGTGGCGTAACGCGACGCGCGCGTACAGCGACCACGTGCGCAGACCGAGCGAACCCGGCGAACGTTTGATCAGCTGAAATCATATTATACAGTTATCACACCAATGTTGATTGTCATCCCATTGGTGGAACAATAGATTTTTGTTTGCAAATTAAAAACAAACATTAGACAATCACCTTTTAAACCACTGAATCACGTACGCGTTTATTCATACAAAAGAGCATGCGGTGTGATTATATCATATAGCAAACATTTTTTGTGATTTGTATGGGCCAGCACCTTAGCGTCATAAATTTTCCCATAAGTACTAAAGTTTTAAAAAAGTTTATCTTTTAGCGCTGCTACTTACACAGCGAACTGTCTACAAGGGACACTTACACACCCTAAACTATTATCATTAAGTTTTGTTACACCTTCCCCGCGTTCCATTTAGCGTTAAAAACGATCAAAAGCTCAAATTGCCTCCTATTTTGAGCGTTTTGATCGTCTTTAACGCTAAAAGGAACGCGGGGCTTGTATATATAGCTAAATTAAATTGTTGATTGACAGTACCTCGGCATAATTGAAGAAGAAGTACAGTATCTGCCAGGCGAGTATTAGCGGCGCCAGCAACAAGTTGACTAGGGCCAGCGCGAGAATCTGTCGCTCGAGCTGACGCGCCAGCACTGTCCTCTTCGACTGATCCTTGAAGCACTCGCGCAGCTGCCAACAGTTCTCCCAAGGAGACCAGGGACTCGCTGCACACATACAACGTGTAATAGTTTAAAACGGACAACTCATTATATGGAACGTGTGATAAGTTTAAACAACTTATGTGTGGTAAAGACATGTGGAGCAAAATAGTAACTCACTGGTACCCGAGAAGAGAGAGCCAAAAAACTGAAAAGTTTGATGTTTCTGCAAGCAGCTGGAAAGACCTGGCATAGATTAGACGTAAACGAATGGAAGAAACTGGAGGCCTTTGCCACGAGGCATTGAGAATTAATTTTTAACGATTTTATTTGCAACAATAAATGTAACGGAATTTGTATAAATGTCTAAATAAAGAGGCTGTAGGGATCTCCTACATCTATGTATACACATTTTATTTTTACACGTATTTTATTTATACATACAGCTATTTACAATCTTATATCTATTACTATATTAAAAACAATAAAATATATACAAGTAAAATTTTATAACTACGAGTTACGACCAAGCATCAGGTGCGCGGTCTGCTCATTTAGTTATTACGTACACGCGCCGCGCGCTGCGGATAGCGAACCGGTTTCGCTAGCTGCAGTTGCCTATGGTAGGTGTGTTATCGCTAGGCCGTACGCGCTGCGCGGCCCGGCCGGCTCCTCAGTTCGCTTGCGAATTTTGATGCAAAAATAACTTATTTCCTTTCATGTACATAATAGTATATTGTAATAGCCTTAATAAACTGCTAAAACTGAATAGTGGTTTCTCTCGCTATAAGTGGTGACCCCGTGAACAATGAGTGAAAGTGATAAGGACTCGGCGGCTACCGAGTGCTCGCAAAAGGGCGGCGTTACCTTCCGCCGTAAGGAGCACGTGGCGGCGACGCCTTGCGCCGCGATTACTTCCATCAACAGCGTGTTAAAGGTGCAACCATTTTCGCCGGAAGAACCGGAGCTATGGTTCGCGCTCCTGGAAGGCCAGTTCGATCTTCTAGAAATATCCAGTGATGCCAAAAGGTATACAAGTGTTATCAATAACCTTGATATTACGCACTCAAAGGCCGTAAAGGACATAATATTAAACCCTCCGGCTTCTAATAAGTACGACTATATAAAGGCCGAGCTCGTAAAGCGACTCTCCGCATCAAAAGAAACTAAGGTTCGCCAGCTCCTAACCCATGAACAGCTAGGCGACAGGAAACCTTCGCAATTCCTTCGGCATCTTCAAGACCTGGCCGGCCCTACTGTTCCCGAAGACTTAATCCAGTCTATCTGGACCAGCCGTCTGCCTCAACACCTGCAGACAGTGCTAGCCTCTCAGATAGGCCAGACCCTGGAACAGCTTGCCGATCTCGCCGACAGGATTCAGGAGATAACCAGTCCCCACGTCGCTGCAGTTTCCTCGAACTCACCCCAGCAGACCAGTGAGATAGCGGAGCTGAAGAAGATGGTGGAACGGCTCACGCTGCAGCTTGAGATGCACACTCGCTCAGCCCAATGTTCCAGCATCAGATCCAGACCCCGGCGCCGTTCATCTTCGCGCCCTCGCTCCAGGTCCGAGTCCAGCTACCGCCGGCACCCACTGTGCTGGTACCACAAGAAGTACGGAACCCTGGCCCGAAGCTGCATCAAACCGTGCGATTTCCACATGAAGTCGGGAAACCCCGGAAGCAGTCATTGATGACGACTGGTGACTGCTGCGCTGCTTCAGGTCGTCTCTTCGTCACGGACCGCATCTCCAGTCTACAATTTCTAGTGGACACCGGCAGTGACCTTAGTGTTTACCCCTGTTCCGCGCTTCGCCAACGCCGTGCAAAGACAAACTTTAATTTAAGTGCTGCTAACGGTAGTGTAATAGAAACTTTTGGTTTTATAGATCTTAGTTTAGACTTAGGTTTAAGACGCAGTTTTCCTTGGCGATTTACTGTAGCTAATGTAAGTAAACCTATTATTGGTGTTGACTTTCTTAGTCATTTTAATTAATTATTGATTGTAAAAATCAGAAACTTTTAGATTGTACAACTAATTTAAGTACTAGTGCATATTGTGTTGCTAATAATTTAAATTGTAACTTTTCAATTAAGGTTTCGACAGGCAACACTAGGTATCACGCGATTCTCGCTAATTACCCCGAGATAACTCACCCTTCCGGTATTTTGCGTATACCTAGGCATAATACTGTTCATTATATACGCACTACACCCGGCCCACCTATTTATTGCACCCCACGTAGACTAGCCCCAGATAAGTTAAAAATTGCTAAGCAGGAATTCCAACTTATGCTTAATAATGGGACAGCTCGTCCATCTGACAGTCCCTGGGCTTCACCCCTCCACCTTGCCCCTAAAAAGGATAATGGCTGGCTTCCTTGCGGCGACTACAGGTTACTTAACGCTCGCACTATTCCAGACCGTTATCCAATACGGCACATACATGACTTTGCTCATTCTCTAGCAGGTTGTAAGGTCTTCTCGACCATCGACTTAGTGAAGGCCTTTAACCAGATTCCGGTCTACGAAGGTGATATACAGAAGACGGCCATCACAACACCATTCGGTTTGTATGAATTTCCTTTTATGACCTTCGGGTTGAGGAACGCTGGCCAAACCTTTCAGCGTTTTGTCGACGAGATGACCAGAGGCTTGGATTTCTGCTATGCTTTTCTGGACGATTTTCTTGTCTTCTCCAGAACTCCAGAAGAACATGAGTCACACCTGGAACAGCTGTTCAGCCGTATGAAGGATTACGGCATCCTAGTGAACACCTCCAAGTGTGTCTTCGGTGTAGACCAGGTAACCTTTCTAGGCTACAGCATATCCGAAGCTGGTATCAAGCCCCTGAACTCCAAGGTCCAGGCCATCAAGGACTTTCCTGCACCGACCAACGTCCAACAACTACGTAGGTTCCTGGGCATGGTAAATTTTTACCGGCGGTTTCTCCCCAATGCCGCACGAACCCAGGCACCTCTGAATTCTCTCCTTACAGGCTCCGTGAAAGCGTCTACTCCCGTCAATTTGACTGGTGACACTCTGACGGCTTTTGAGCAGTGTAAGGACAGTCTATCTCGTGCTGCACTACTTGCACATCCCGATAGCGAAGCCAAGCTCGCTCTGGTAACAGACGCGTCTGACTTGGCCTTGGGAGCAGTACTGCAGCAGTGGAAAGACAACCACTTGCTTTCTTCTCTCGTAAATTGAGCCCATCACAGCAGAAGTACTCACCGTACGACCGTGAGTTGCTAGCCATTTACGAGAGTATAAAGTATTTTCGCCATATGTTGGAAGCCCGACACTTTGTGGTTTACACTGGTCACAAGCCGATCAGTTAGAGCGAAAAGCCAACTGCTCGTCTCGTCAGTTTCGCCACCTCGATTACATATCGCAGTTCACAACCGACATTAGGCATATTTCCGGCAAAGACAATGTCGTTGCCGATACACTGTCACGTGTCGATGAACTGTCGATAGGTATCGATTATGATAAGTTGGCTTCCTCACAGGCTGAAGACGAGGAGTTAGCACAACTACTCGGCGGTGACTCATCTCTCCGCATCGAGAAGTTGCCTCTCCCAAATTCCAACGTCCAAATATTTTGTGACGTCAGTACCCCGTCCCCTAGGCCTTTCGTGAAGAAACGGTTACGGAAACAACTCTTTGACAGCCTTCATAATCTCAGCCACCCAGGTGCCAATGCTACCGCCAGGCTAGTAGCCGAGCGTTTCGTATGGCCCGGGGTGCGCAAAGACTGTCGAGAGTGGTCACGTAAGTGCCTATCATGCCAACGTGCGAAGGTAAGTCGTCACGTGTCGTCCCCTCTAGGCACGTTCAACTTGCCTCGGGCACGTTTCACTTTTGTCCATGTGGACATTATAGGTCCTCTTCCCCCGTCACAAGGCTTTCGGTACTGTACAACTGTGGTGGATCGTTTCACGCGTTGGCCCGAAGTCATTCCGATGGCCGACATGACCGCCGAAACCGTGGGTAAGGCATTAATATCGTGGATATCCAGATTTGGATGTCCATCTGATATTGTCACTGATCGCGGTCGGCAGTTTGAATCGTCACTTTTCCAATACCTTGGAAAAATGATCGGATTCAAACATCGCCGCACGACCGCGTATCACCCCGCGTGTAACGGTCTTGTGGAACGATTCCACCGACAGTTAAAGGCGGCAATAATGTGTCATGCCGATAGTAACTGGGTCGACACATTGCCCCTTGTACTTCTCGGTATCCGAAGCGCCTTCAAGGAAGACCTACAGTCTTCGTCTGCCGAATTGGTATACGGCGAACCCCTGCGCCTGCCCGGTGAATTTTTCCACGCGACAACCCCTGGTTCGAGTGACATTAGCAATTTTACTACTCGCTTACGTCATTTTGTCGCTAAGCTGCAACCTTCGCCTGCAGCGCGTCACAATAATAGTAAAATATTTGTTTATAGGGACATAAAACTGAATAGTGGTTTCACTTGCTATAAGGCTATAAAAAAATATGATTAAAAACTATAACTCGACTATATTTTGTTACTAGCTATTGCCCGCGACTTCGTCCGCGTGGACTTCAGTTTAGAGCGACCGCAGACTAACAATTTCAAGTTGGCCACCTAAATCGCATAGTATACCAATAGCTATACTTAGCGACTTATGAGAGCTCGCACATTTTTCCAACTAAATTGTACAACTAAATAATTGCACATCAATCGTATAAGTACCGCGATTCCTTTCCGATTACCCACAATTAAAAAGTTGTCCAATTAAATTGTGTAAATGCAATTTAGTTGTACGATAGTCGGCCAACTTGAAATTGTATATACCCTTATAGCGCGCGAAGTCAACAAAATTGATGTCAAAAGCTTTTTAAAATAAATCAAAATACCCAAAAACAGCTGTGCAGTGTGCACATAATATTTCATTATTTTAAATTAAACTTTATTTATGACAAATTTTAAAGCTTATATTTTAGCCCCCGTGATAAAATGTCCAAAATAAAATATTCTAATTTTAAAATTAACTTAATAAATATCCAAATAGCGCCATCTGTTGTCATATAATAAAACTAAAATAATAGATAGCCTATCGAACTAAAATAATGCCCTATTGACTGCCGATATTTTTATTTTGTGGGAATTGGGATAGCTCTGCACAGTGCACTGTAATCATGTTTACAATACTTATTACTATTTTTATGTAATTTTATTTTTTATTAAATGTATTATACTATAATTAGAGACCGGATTATATGCAACATAAAAAGCTTGTTATATGCATGCAAATATGCATGAAAAATGCTTGAAATATGCATGAGAATGGGCAGAATATGCAACATTAAATGACAATATGCAAATTCAAAATCTGCATACAATTAGTAAATTATTTTTTGACAGGCTATAATAGGTACACAGTAACATTATAATATGACATTAAAATTATTTAAAAATTTTGTAAACGTAAGCAATCAAATATTTTTCGTCAGTTCTAAAATTGTGTCTACGATTATTTAGAATATTTTTGTAAATAGAAAAGGTTCGCTCCACATTCGCTGAGAAAACTGGGCAGAATCTGAACTTGGGTGCTATGTTTGCACTCACAGGTTCTGGCAAAAGTTCTGCCGTTCCATTAGTTTGTAGTTGGCAAGCGCGACGTTCTTCTTTCTCTTTCATTTTAATATCGTAACTGTCAAAACAAAAGACGCGCACAACTACTGAATGCATTCGAAATGCAGTAAAAAGTCACAGCTATTACTCAATAGCTCTTATGTTTTGTAACTGTTATTATTATGTTATTATTAGGTCGCATTTCGGAACGCAGGGTTAGTGAAAAATGTTGTAAATGTACCGATAATATGCATCATAACTAGATCTTAGGTAAAATATGCTATTACCACTAAGAATGGCTAAAATATGCAAATACATATGCAAATATGCAAATGCATATAATCCGGTCTCTAATTATAATATATTAAACGTCTTACATTTAACATAAATTAAATTGCATAAAAATTCTCATACTTATCCGTATTAAACATTGTTTAATACGGATGTCAGACAGGTACGAGCATGTTTAAATATTATGAATGAATAATAATAATATTTATAGACACTTCACACCACGTCAGTCTGGCTCCGTGCTAAGTGCCTACAGGACAGTTAAAAACAGCTTACACCTGTGCCAGAGAACGGAAATACTATAGGTACATTTTAATACTTTTATAATATTTATACATAAAATATATATTTAAGATTTTTGAAATAATATTATGATACATATTATATAATATTTAATACACATCCAAGACCCAGGAACATTGAAAACTTTTTGTTCCGTCGGCGGGACTCGAACCCAGGACCCCCGGGATGAGCACTGACCACGCGCTTAACTAACTGAGCTACGGAGCCATCGGCAATAAAAACGACATCTGCTGTCACGTATAAGAACTACAATGCGAATAATTTTCATCGATATTTTCATGGAAATAAGATATTTTCCCTCATCAAAATGTAGCCTATGTCCTTTCTCAGGCTCTAGAATATCTGTGTACAAAATTTCATTGCAATCGGTTCAGTAGTTTTGGCGTGAAAGGGAGACAGACAGACAGACAGACAGACAGAGATACTTTCGCATTTATAATATTAGTATGGATTGTTTAGCAAAAACTTGAACCTGCACCTTTAAAATAAAAAAGGGAAAAGCAATAGTAATATTGTAGTGTACATATCTAAATTTCTTTTATAAAAACCTTTTTTATATTATTTTGTACTCTTTAGTTTATGGTATTTTGACTTGTTTACTTTTTGATAGATTTTGTCATGAGATTATAATAATTCAACTGGAATATCGAGTGTGCTATTTTATCATTTTCTCCTTCGCACCTTCAAAACAAGAAAGTTGGGCAAGCGATTCACCTCGCAACGACGCGAGGACCGTGCTCACTTCATTGTTGACCCCGACGTGATACATTTCAGCTGTCGTATATATACCGCCGCGCTCAGAAAACTTCGATAGCGCGATGCAGGAATGTTTGGCGAATTGTGGGTACCGCCACATCGGGGTGATGTAGTGTACTTAAATTTCTTTTATAAAAACCTTTTTTATATTATTTTGTACTCTTTAGTTTATGGTATTTTGACTTGTTTACTTTTTGATAGATTTTGTCATGAGATTATAATAATTCAACTGGAGTATCGAGTGTGCTATTTTATCATTTTTTCCTTCGCACCTTCAAAACAAGAAAGTTGGGCAAGCGATTCACCTCGCAACGACGCGAGGACCGTGCTCACTTCAATATTATTAAAAACTAGCTGTTGCCCGCGACTTTGCTGCGTCAACATAATAATATAATAACTAAGACGACTTCCCCCTTTTAGAGTTCCCTACCCAAAGGGTAAAAACGCGACCCTATTGAAAAGACTTCGCTGTTTGTCTTTCTCCAAGCTGTATCGTAAGAACCGCGTTAGCTAGACAGTTGAAAGTTTCACTTATTAGTTATAATTATGAATTTCTGTGGCCATATAACAACAACAAAATAAAGCAAATTACAAAGTTTATATTTATTTATAACTAGCGACCCGCCCCGGCGTCGGCCGTCGCACGGGTATAAAATATATAGCCACTGAAAAAGTTATTAAAATCGATAGTCTATGATCCTGGTCTACTTCTTATCTGTGCCAAATAACATAAAAATTGCTGCAGTAGTTCGCGAGATAAGCCCTTTCAAATAATTTCTCCCGTTTTTTCCACTTCTCCTATTAGTCTTAGCGTGATAAAATATAGTCTATAGCCTTCCTCAATAAATGGGCTATCTAACACTGAAAGAATTTTTCAAATCGGACCAGTAGTTCCTGAGATTAGCGCGTTCAAATTAGCCCTTTCTAATAATTTTCCCCGTTTTTTCCACATTTTCCTCTATTTCTTCGCTCCTATTAGTCTTAGCATGATAAAATATAGCCTATAGCCTTCCTCGATAAATGGGCTATCTAACACAGAAAGAATCATCAAAATCCGTTGCGTAGTTTTAAAGATTAAAGGGAACAAAGGGACATGAGGGAAAAAATGCGACTTTGTTTTATAATATGTATAGAATATGTTAATAGGTTAATTTGTGTATATTTGTTTTTGTTGCCTCGTGTTGTATCGCACTGCTCACACGTGCGGCTTCACCTTGCTAAAGTTTTGAATCGGGAGTTACTTAACCCCCACGTGGCCAACGTGGGGTTTTTCAAAAGCCCAGAGATTGCGAAACCGAGAAAAAATTATATTTAAATTAATCGTAACAACTCCTTTCTTTAGGTAGCTTCCTAAAATAATTATATTTTTCTATAATCGCCACTCACTGAACTCGCGTGCATGTGGTATGAGTTAGTTTTGTGTGTATTTGTCGCAGCAGCAGCGCAGACGACAGACTATCCGTGACGCACGGATAGTATGTCGTCTGCGCTGCGCCTTTATGTAAAAATATATTATAATAACATTTTTACGCTACTACTTATCAGATAACTTTAAATGTTTTTTGTACTGGTTTTCCCAAAGGCCACGGTTCCAAATATGCCTTACTGAATATTACACATACCTACTTATTTAACACACCAAATTAGTATTGTTTCAAAAAATTGTGTACAGAAATAGTTGAGGTTTGGTCGAATTTTTAAAACTCAAAAAAAAAACTCAAACTCAAAAATTTTTATTCAGAATAAATTTTTGCAAATATTTTCTGAAAGTCTACATGATGCCTACCACCGGTTTAAAAAGGCACTTATAAAAAGACAAGGTCCCATGCCTAGTAATTACTAATTACTCAAAAAAAAAGTATTTTAAAAAGATAAAACCAACTTTAAAATTGTACGTAATTATTAATTAAAGATTCAAATTGCCTATCTCAAAACTGCTGAATCGATTTTGATGAAACTTACAGTACTCCCTAAGTTGGACAATAATACCTAGTACAATAAAAATAAAAATCACTTAAATCGGACTTGTAGTTCCGGAGATACGCGAACACAAACATAAAAACATACATACATCTATACATATAATTTAAAAATCGTAGGAAAATCAATTCTGTACATTGAATATTTTTGAAAAATTATACTTGGGACGTGATCTACTATGCTAACGCGGACGAAGTCGCGGGCAACAGCTAGTACATTCATACACTTTTGAAATTTGGCACATTTGTTCAGACACTGAAATAGACTAACATAATATACAAAAACTGGGCAGTTCTGGAAATATTCAATACATACAAGTCGAAATCAACCTCCTTTTTGGAAGTCGGTAATTGGTAAATGATTGGCAGTTTTGGAAATATTACATACATACGGGTCGAATTGATAACCTCCTTTTTTTGGCGTCGGTAAATGATAAGTAAATACTCACAGAAGAGCAGGAACTCTAGGTTCCACTTGAGGCCGCGGGACAGGTAGTGGAACTCGCCGAGGAGGGGCGCCCGCAGCCGCAGCGGCAGCAGACTCTTGTTAACCATCGCCACCATGTAGTTGTCGAACCTGACACAAACAACCTGATTAGAACTCTTTATTATTGACTAGCGACCCGCCCCGGCGTCGCACGGGTATAAAATGTAATATAGCCACTGAAAAAATGATTAAAATCGATAGCCTATGATCCTTCACGTGGTCAGCTTGCCTGATAGTACAAAGAATAGCTAATTTTTAGGGTTTCGTACCCAAAGGGTAAAAACGGACCCTATTACTAAGACTTCGATGTCTGTCCGTCCGTCTGTCTGTCACCAGGCTGTATCTCAAGAACGGCTATAGCTAGGCTTCTGAAATTTTCACAGAATGTGTATATCTATTGCCGCTATAACAACAAATACTAAAAACAAAATAAAATTAATATTTAAGGGGGGCTCCCATACAATAAACGTGTTTTTTTTTTGCTATTTTTTGTTGTATAGTTTGTTTACAAATATATTTTGACATTTTGAATCTACGACAAATTGTGATAAAATTTGTCATAGATTACCATTTACCACACAGGTTAATAGAATGGAGTGCTCAATGTGTCAATAATAGCCCGGATTGCAAACACATAAAAGCTAGTTTCAACAATCAACTTTTAAATTATTAGTATGAAAGTATAAATCACATAAGCATGGTAGGCTGGACCAGAGTAGACAGAATTATAGAGTATGCCGACTAAGAACTGATGTTGAAATTTTTAAATTTGACGTATTATGACGAAAATCGTCGCTAGGGTTGTTGACTTGTTACCTGCGAATTTTAAACTATGACATATTCGCTGGACGTGTTCCTCTTTGATCGTATAACGTATTGTTGTTTGTGTTTTGGCACATGCGATTAAAATTGTCAGAATCCAATTTTGAAATCTTTATTTTAAATATTTAAAAATAAATTATATCAGCCAGCGCGAGGCACATTTCGTTCATAATCCTAGTGAAACCCGACGAATTTGACAGATATTGAAACCTGTCCGTTTCTTTGCAGTCGAACTACTGGTAGTTAATAATAATAATAATAATAATATCTATGGACGCTTCACACCACGTCAGTCTGGCCCCGTGCTAAGTACCTAAAGGACTTGTGTTACAGGTACCAGACAACGGAAATATATTTAATACTTTTATACTGTACATATATTTAAGATTTTTATTATATCATACACATATTTAATACACATCCAGACCCGAGAACATTGAAAACTTTTTGTTCCGTCGGCGGGATTCGAACCCGCGACCCCCGGCTTGAGCGTCCAACGCGCTTACCACTGAGCCACAGAGGTCGTCGAATTGTTATGTCTATTGTGGCTGGACTACGGGACTGGACTTACTGTTTACTTAACATAATATAGTGAGCATGTTGAGGCTTTTCTATCAGATCTTATATTATCGTTTAATTTTTATTGCACTTGTTGTATCTAAAAGAGAAATAGGAACATAGTCCCAATAGAGCACAGAATATTTTCTGTGCTCTATTTGCGACTTAGACAAGATATTTCTTCTTTTGTTAAAATTTAATGTTACTTATAATAAGAGTTTCACACAGAAGGCGCTAAAATGTTATCCTATGATAATTTCTTTTGTAAACAACTCCAGACACAACTAAAAGTAAAAGAAATTCGCAGCATATCATAGGTACATGCCCATAGAAGACAACACATTTAATATGAGATAAGCTTTGAATCATAACTTAAATTGACCTTATGATAGCTCTTACCTATACAGTATACAGTCATAATATATTATGTTACACATCACTCACATCAACAGTCATAATATTATAATAGCTCATAGAATATCTATCAAATAGAACATCAATATGGTATAATATAATATTTTATACCATATTGATGATAATAATAAAGTATAATATTAATACAACTTTTTGAAGCAAATAAAAATAACATGTTAGCATAGCAAATTCACTGCACAGAATACACATATTTTTATAAATAAACATTTATTAATTCAAATAATAATAAAAACCATTTATGAACACTAATTAAGCCACATAATTAATGTTATGTTTAAATTATCAAGTAACTAGTCATTAAAATTATTGGGTTCTTTTTTAAATTCGCTAAGCCAGCTGAGTAGGAAACAGTTTAGTTAAGGCACTGATTTAAAGGGGCAGTTGTAAATTGCAGTTTTGGTAAGTTAAAAATTATAAATGACATGTTCAATAACTAGTTTAGCAGTTAAAACTAAGCAGTAAAATAAACAAAAATGAGTGGCAAAAAATAATCTAATGGATGATTGAAAACATTATTGAACAGTAAAATAATTAAATGAGCGGTAAAAATTAATGAATGAGCTGTTACGTGTGGGCAGTAACAAATCGGAATTTGTCAGTAAGAAATCTCATTCTAAGCAGTTCTTTAAACAATGAGGTGGTTAAATATAATAAAATCGGCCAAGGCGCAATATTTTTTTCAACTGATAATAATAACATCTCAAATATTTAAATTACTGTTCAAAAAATTAGTTCCCTTTAGTTAATAGCAACCAAAGGCAATTTTGCTGAGTAAAAAACAGCAGGCTAGTCTATGCAGTCACTAAATGTGCTCATGTAAATTAACTTTAGTAGTTCCTTCTAGGTTCTTTGGAATTTATAAATGGTCTAGGTAGCCCAGCTTGGCTCCAACAAGTGCAATGTACAGCCATTAATACCTTGACTCTGGGAATCGAAAACAATAGATTTTCAATTGTTATGCGGCAGCCGGGTGCCACTTGGGGATTGATGGGTTAAATGTCTTATAATATTAGGGGTTATAAAAAATTAGATGATAATTTAAATAGCAGTTTCTTGACTAACACTCTGAACGAACTTAATCAGTTTTGTTAAATTATTTTCATGCAACTCATAAACAGATCTCTTTAATGGCCACAATGTAGGGGGGTTTTACCTGAGTATGCGGTGGTAGATGTCGAGATCATTGATTTCCTGCTTGTGAACACACATGTGGTGCTCGGGCTGGGCCTCTCGCACACGCTCCTGCACTGTGGACCAGCTCACCCAAGCCAGCTCATTCTACACCAAACATTACATTTTTTATTTATTTAATCATTAAAATTACTGACAATGTACTATATTCTGTTAATTTAAAGGACACCATACAGTTTTTCTAAATTATCCTATGTGTTTTTTTGGGGAAATTTCTTTTAAAGTGTCTCCACAACTTTCATCAAAGTTGAGTGGTTTAAGTGTGAAGAGGAAACAGATATATTATGTCTGTTTATCTTCACACTTAAAAGCCTTGAATATGTTTATGAAAGTATTTATATAAAAGTTAAATATTAGTTACTCTGAAAAATTAGATTACATGGTGTTTAGTTCTGATATTCCTGCCTTATTTGAAACGGGGCTTATCTCGCGAACTACTGGAGCAATTTATATGTTATTTGGCACAGATAAGAAGTAGACCACGTGAAGGATCATAGGCTATCGATTTTAATCATTTTTTCAGTGGCTATATATATTTTATACCCGTGCGATGCCGGGGCGGGTCGCTACTTACTGATATGTACTAAAAATATGCTCACCTCACTAATTCTTAAGGCATTATTGTAAAATAGCTTAGTGTCATATGCATAATATAAATTATACAATGATATGAAAAATTTCATACACCAAATTATTATACATAAGACAATTAGGCACCACCTGAAAGTAATAGAAACATAAGTAAGTGCTTACTTATAAAAACTATGATAAGTATAATATAAAAAATTATGATTGCTTATAATAATAATTGAAAATGTGAATTCGAAAATTGTAATTTTTTTGCATAAATGGTGGCTGTTTTTGCTCACCGGAAGAATGATTTGAAATAAAAAAAAGGAATTTTATGTATAGCTAGACATATTAGCCAGATGATGAAGTAGATATTAGTTAGAAGGTTAGTTCAAATTATAAGGAAAAAAATGAGTAATTGCCCTTGTTCCTCCTTAAATGTTAGATATTATATCAACTTCATCCACTCACATCCTCCATCCAATTACTATTGTTATATAAAAATATATTTTTAAAAATAATTACTTATAGAAGATACATGTTGCTCTTACCATAACCAGGATATGTTTCCGACACACACAGATGACGAGTATATTACATCATCAAGAGTTAGCTTTTCACTTCTATTTGCTTTCGGATCATTTCTGAATAGTCTCGGATAGTCTACGCAGTACACCAAAAACGTGGAGAACCATACAATAAATATGAATTGCAGCAAAGAGAACAAGTCCGATAGCAGCATGGGATAGAAACCTCCCCGTACATAGTATCGGTACATTCTTGTAAAGAATGAATCCAAATCTTCTATATGATTCCATGCTCCTGAAAAGAAAGGTCTATCAGAAGACATAATAATTTTGTCAATGAAAAAACACTAAGAAAAAACAAAAACCTAGAGAAATTGCAATAAACAGCATGGTGCTTTAATTTAATTGAAGTTTTATTGTCATATTAATTTACATTACACAGTTTTATTGTCATATTAATCTTTCAGGCCCCGCGCGAGCACCGGTGATCGCGAGAACAAAAGAATACAATGGGAATTCCTAGAACCTCCGATCGAAGGATTAATTAATTATACTTAAAAAGATTGAAAATGTTATTGTCATAAAAATGATGCTGGAGCAACATAATTTACAAGTGTCAGGGATGATGAGGCAATTTTGAAAACTTGCCAAACAGAAAACATAGCTCTGTCATGTTCCATATTACAACTTAGAAGGGAACATTTACAATGTAGTGTAATAATATTAAACTCCATAAAATTTAGTTCACGAGAACAAAGGAAGGTGTAGGAAAGTGGCGCGCTGGGCTGGCGCATGGGTCTGGAGCGTGTTGCTGGCGCGAACGCCTTACCTTTGGTCTGGGGCACCTTGTGGATGATAACGTTGGTGGTGTCATCGTGCTCCTGGTCCAGCGTGATGAGCGTGGGGGCCGCCTGCTCCGCGCAGCCCGCCAGCGGGGGCACTGCCTCATTGTTCAAGGCGCTGTACGTGATGTCGCGTCTGTACTGGGACATATTTACGAACGACTAGACCGCCTCATAGCTTTCTACGTCTAATTTTTACGAATGGGCCGTTCAATGTGTATACATTTTTGACTTTGGCCCAGAAACGCAATACTTTTGTTCCGATGGGTACGCGAATATACGCGAATTAATCGAAAATAATATATCACCAGTATCACAAAACTCGTGTATTTTAAAACAAAAATAATATAGTTCAAGGATACAAAGAATTTAGTAAGGCTAAACAGTATTTTTATTGAAAAATCTACTACAAACCAAACGACAAAAATAAACCTGAGAGAAAATTGACAACCTAGTCTTGGACAAAGGTAAATATAACATAACATTCGAATGCATCGATTTTATCGAAAAATGATATCGATACTTGTATCTTTAAAAATTTATCATTCAATTACTTATTTTGAGCACTGAAATAAATTAACTATTATTGCTTATTACAACATTCGTCGCTATAAACTATAATAAAGAATCCTAAGTAAAAAAACAGAAAAAGTTGCATTTATTTTTAATCGAATTTGTTTAACGATCTATTATTTTAATCGATTTTTATTCGCATAAATACAAAAAAGTAATAATGTCTTTATGTCAGTGTCAGCTGTTTTTCTCTTCTGTTGTCATTTGTCAATTCTGTTGTGCTTGTCAAAGAGGATGTAAACTGTATACTACGTAACAAGAGGTCGGACTTAGAAGATAAAAAATAAACATCTGTTATTTTTTTAATTTGAAACTGAAGTTAAAATTTTTAAGTGCAAAACCTTTCACTTTAAACATACCAAAAAATTTAAAAAATAAAAATAAAAAAGAAGTGAGCTCAAATAAATGTTTTATTTCAATAAAAAATATTGTACATAACTTAATACATAGGGTAATAAGGTAAATTAACCAATAAAACAGATTTAATCCACAAGCTTTTGTTAATTTCTATTATTAAATATTATAATATTACAGTACAGTTTTATGTATTTTATTTATAAATATAATAGAATAGCTGTCTATGCTACTCTACTAACTACTTGATTGGCTTATACAGTAAACTCTATATAGGGAGGGGATTAAAGCTGCGCGTCCACCAGGTCGGAATCGGGACGTACGGTGCGGACGGCACGTCGTGTCGTCATATACTTGTCAGGCGCAGAATGACGTTCCAGTACTTCTAGTGCAGTTCATAGTAGTCATACCATACATACAAAGCAACAAATCCGTCCACTGCGTACCTACGCTCCGATTCTGATCCAGTGGACCGCACCTTTATACATACACACTTTGTTTTCTTACAACCTGTATACGACAGCTGAAATCTATCGCGTGGGCTCAGGCCAGCTGCATACCACCTCACTTGATCAGAGGATTTTTCCTTGGTGGCCGTACCACTCATAATCCCATACCTTCCTTCTCCTAAAATCTCCTTGCTTTGAATCTCTTTGCTGCTTTTGTTCCCAAGCGGTCGCATGCGACCGCGAGAACAAAAGATTTCCTACAATCCACGATCGAGGTAACAGCTATTGCTTGCAGACTAAAATGTTGCAAACTAGCTGTATAGTGACCTAAAAATCTGAAATTAATGAAACATTTTTCATTTACTACATTTCCATACAGTTTACATAAATTATTAAGTATAGTTAATAACCTAATGCATTGTTACAATAATACATTTTCCAAATTAACTGCATACTGATATACATTATAATAATTTCTATGAAATAATAATCTATCTTTTTCATATTAATATAGTTTAAGTTGTAAATTATTGTACAATTAAGCAAATAATACTACGACATACTTTGTATTAGAACATGGTATGATATCGTTATGTTTTGCTTCAATTTATCAATTTACGGTTACATTTACATTTTACAATGGCTTACCTTTCGTTTTTCAATAATTAATCCACTTAATTTACAATTTTTGTATTTTTGTAATAAATAATTTTCACAAAATGAAATTCGACCTTTGAGTTTTAAACTTCTTCTTTCTCTTTTTTCTCATGTAGTTTATATTCTCTATGGTCTTTTTTATCAGCCAATCACAGTCGACCGTGCTTAAAAATTGTACAGATTATGCGATTATATCTAGTAGCTACGTTTAAATTTGGAACCCAATTTTTTTTTGTTCGGAACTTTCGTCCACCTGGTGCTTGTTTGGACTTTGGGGTAGACCGTGGGTAAACCGTAGAAGTTTTGCAGAATGATATAGAATTGTGGTGATTTATTTTATGGAATCAAAGTTTTTTGTATGACCCAGGGATAAATTTGAATATTTATCTTATTTGTTCATCACTTGGGACGTCAGTGGCGTGGATAGTGTGTGGCTTTTGCAGTCATAAGTGTTGAACTACAATGTTTATCGTCGGTCTAACTGGGGGTTTGGCGACGGGGAAAAGTACAGTACTTTCAATTTTTCGCGACAACGGCATTGCAGTCATAGACGCTGATGAAGTAGCGAAAAATGGTATGATAATATAATGTAGCAGGTACACCCATATTACAATACCTTTAACTTACCTACATTACAAATTATAATTCTTGTTTTAATAACAATATACTTATTATGATAATTCCAAAATGTCTATGATTATGATTATCATTCCAACCCAACCGATGAGAGTAGTAGTATTTACTGTGTCCATGGTTTTTATAATAATTAATATTCTAAACATGAGTCCCGCCTTTTCCACCAATCCAGCCATCTATATTTCTAGTTCTACAACCTGGCACCAAAGCTTGGAAGGAGCTGAAGGCATACTTTGGAGACAAAATAGTTTATCCGGACGGTCGTGTGAACAGGCTCAAGTTGGGTGAGATTGTGTTTGATGACATCGAGAAGCGGCGAAAGCTGAATGCCATCACACACCCTCGTATACAGACAGCCATGATGAAAACAGCCATCAAGTACTTTTTCTCTGGACACAAGTACATTGTTATGGAGGTGCCTCTATTGTTTGAAACAGGCAAGATGCTCACATTCATGCACAAAATTATTACTGTTGTATGGTGAGTTGCCAAGTTTGTTACATACCTTGAATGTATATTTTTTTATTAATTAATCCTTCGATCGGGGATTCTCTGAAATGCTATTGTATTCTATTGTTGTCGTGATCACCGGTGCTCGTATGGGGCTTGATGGGTTAATTAATATTATTAACCCATCAGTCGTGGCAAAACGAGACACAATAGCTTTTTCATTGTTATCGCGGCCGGATGTGGCCGCTTGGGGCTTCATGAATTAAGTATGGATCTTTGAGATATATAAAGTAAATTATTCTACTCTATATTTATTTAGTGGTATGCAATTTCACTTGGTAAGCCTAATTTCTGTGACAATTTATTTTGATTTTCATTTACATTTCTGAAATATTTTTACAGCGAAGACCACCAGCAGTTGGAGCGGCTCAGGAAAAGGAATGATTTCTCCGAGATAGTTGCAAAGAAACGAATAAACTGTCAGATGCCTCTGGAGGAGAAGGTGGCAAAGTCCCACTTTGTCATTGACAACTCCGGAGACATAGCCAACACACGGCAGCAGACGGAGAGCATCATCAGAGTATTGCGGAGGTCAAAGTTTACATGGCAAGTTCAAATTTTTATACAAGACAATTTACTATTAAAGTACCTTTGAACTGGCAGAATTCATGTCAGGTTACTGTCTGGCTGCCCTTCTTCTCTTTAAGTTTAGATTGATTTGGCCAGATTATTCAAGTTTCAGACTTAACTCGAAATGACGCGCCCCTCCCTTGTATTCACAGTACAAAAATGTTTCATTTATATCAACTTTGAAGTGGTGGGGCGCGTCATTTCAAATTGGACAACTCTACTACATAACCATTTAGTACCAGATACATACACATAACCATGTACTACCAAATTAATAATATGTATAAAATGAAGAAACTATAAATGATGCAACCAGTGAAAAGGCCTCCAGAAGGGCAACCAACCACTCCCACAATCTTTTCTTTATGTGTGTGGTTTTCAATGGGACGGAGAGGCGGGGGCGTTTTATTTTGACAGTTCTGGCTAGTTAAGACAAAAAGCACAAGAGATTGCAATAGCAAGATGAGTCCGCCGATAAAAAGACAATGTTCTAAATCTAAGGAAATAAATATTTAAAGTTCATACGTTTTTTAAAAACGGAAAGCCTTATATTCTAAACTTTTGACATCGGTCCATAGTTTAAAATATAAAACTGATCAATTGTCTTTTATTTATTATTTTCAATAATAAAATAATATTATTGTTCACGATATCGCGAGATTGGTCGTCACTGTCATGTCTGTGTGTGTCACTGTCGTCACTGTCTAATGACAGTGTGTTGCGAGCAGCAAGCAACCCGCCCCCGCACAGTGACCTTACAGGTTGAAGAATATTTAACCTGTAAGGTCACTGTGCTCACAATATATCCGGTGTTTGAATCTATAATATTATGATAATGCCTGTCTGTCTATCGGTTCATTCTTCTTGAAAAATATAAATTAGATGTAGAATGTAGATTGTCGCGATGAAACCGCTTTTGATAGTCTTATCACACTGGCGCCTAAGACCGTCGTGTAATCGCATCTGCTTCAAAACGCCCGTGCGATAAGGCTCTTATGCCTATTTTTTGACAGGGATTTATCTACTCGCTTGTGATTGACTAGGGACTAGCGTCAAAAAATTAAGGTGACACCTTGATAATTTGGCTGCAGCGATGTCGATTTTTCCCAATAAAATAAGTAGATAAATCCCTGTCAAAAAATAGGCATAAGAGCCTTATCACACGGGCGTTATGAAGCAGATGCGATTACACGACGGTCTCAGGCGCCAGTGTGATAAGACTATCAATAGCGGTTTCATCGCGAACGAACCGATAGACTACTAAAGCTAAGAAATTAAAGTTCATTGTCAGTATTCATCATGTATGAAAAATTAATCAAAAAGACCTCTATAAAAAGTAAAAACAGGGATTCTAATTTTGCCAATAGAGGAGAGTAATTATACACTATAATTTGCAGATTAAGCATACCCATAGCTTATATGAAATATAATTAACGGATAGTCTGTCGTCTGTGCTGCGCCTTATGGTTTTTAAATTACTCGACAAAAACCATTTTGTCGCTTACGCCCTTTCCATTTCTTGCTGTTCTATATGTTCTTGAAAACAAGCGAGCTAGTATTAGTAGTTAATAATGCTGTTTTTTTAATTAAGTTTAATATGGTGCAAGGGCGTCGCCAAGGGGGGGCGGGAGGGGCAGCTGACCCCCCTAGAGATTCTAAAAAAGTTGCCAAATATAATGCAACCAAAGTCCTAAGTCTTTGAGTTGATTTGCTTGAAGTTCAAGCCTTGAACAATCATTCCCGTACGTCAAAACTCGAATGAATTCACTAATTCCACTCTCATTCATAGAGAATGAGAAAAGTATGAATTGTAATAGGTAAAGTCAACTTGCCCCCCCCCCCCCCCCCCCCCTGCGCCATCGGCTGGCGACGCCCTTGATTTGGTGTGTTTCAACTTTCAGGTACTTCAGGGCGATATTCGCGCTGGCGCTAGTGGCGGTTGCGTGCGGCGCAACGCACCTGCTCGCCGCCCTGTACGACACATGAACACAATAAACGCTGCTGCCCACAACGTGTTTCATTCATACTAACATCATCCATACGATGAAAGGAGTTTAAGGCTGTGTTTTCACTGAAGCGGAGCTTAGCGGTGCTGAATTGACCAATCACTATGCTCGAAATCTTCGCTCCGCTTCGCTGTCATCCCGCTGGAATGTCACGATTGGTCAATTCGGGCACCGCTAAGCTCCGCTCCGCGTCAGTGGAAACGCGGCCTGACCATGGCCGCGTCAAACCAAACACGGCGTGGAGTCGTCACCGTGCCACGGCACCATTCAGTTCAGTTGATTGAAAACGCAATTTTTGTGCGGAAGATTCACCATGAATATCGGCGGTCGAAGGAATCGGTTCATGAAATCGGTCAAGCCTGAGTTGGCTCATCATTTTTAATAAAAACATATATATATGAGCCAGCGATACAATGAGAATACGATGAGGGTGGGAGAAGAGGGGGGAGGGCTATTGTCATGTTAATGTATAATGCACTCCGTATAGCTTTTTAAATAATTATTTATATTGCTTACCTAAAAATTAGGCTTCTATTGATAATAAATAATTAACAAATACTACTAGCGCCATCTATCGAAAGTACTTTTTATAAATTACTTTCGATAGATGGTGCTAGCGAAGTTGCTCTAAAGCACAAAATGCCATAATAATATCTACGATGTTATTTTCATTGTTAAATGGACGTGAGCGTGGCACAAAAGGAAAGGTACGATTTTTTTTAAAGAAAATGAAATTGAAATCCCACCAAAAGCGTACTTACCTGTTAAAAAGGTGGCCAATCGGCTAATTGTTCGCTTAAAAAAAGCCAAGTCCAATCCTATGCCAAGTTTAGATGCACTTCAAATCAAAATCAGTGCCGTAAATAGCCTTTTTGCGCCCTGTGCGAGCTTCTATAACTGCGCCCTTTTTTTAGGGTTCCGTAGTCAACAAGGAAGTTTAGTTTGTCCGTCCGTCTGTCCGTCTGTCTGTCCGCGGTTTTGCTCAGAGGCTATATAAACCTGCAACGCTGTAATTTGACATGAATGCACATATTAGTGATGCCGACAAAATGGTACATGAAATATTTTTTTACAGTACCTTCCCTACACATAAAGCGGGGATGAATTTTTTTTCGCGTCCGCCCAATCGTGTGGGGTGTCGTTGGATAGTTTTTTTTTTTTTAATATTACCAGTATTCATAGATCATTTTCCGATTTAGGGATCGGTTTGTGAAATATTAAGTTTTAAAGTGGAAATAATCGTTAGAGTCCAGTGTCCCCCCCTTTTACCGGCTAAACAGTTGCTTCTGGAAATGTGAAAAAATTCACGGGAGTAGGCAATCTGCTGAATTTAATAGGAAAACTATCATGGCTAAGAAGACTTCATAAGTTATTGAGTAATAGTCGATCAACTAAAAAAATGTTTTCAGCGAAATATATAAAGGAACTTTTCGTTCAAATTCCTTTGAACGAAATGTTGTTAGTAGTGTAAAACACGTTATAAATATACATTCATTGACCATACAAAAATTAAAAAAACTAGCGGTACTACGGAACCCTATATTGCGCGTGGCCCGACACGCACTTGGCCGGTTTTTTTTAGATATTATAGCTACCCATAGCAATGCTTCTAGGGCCACAGGCCTCCCTGGTCTGGCCATTCTTGCGCCCCCCCAGAGTCTGCGCCCTGTGCCTGGGCACCGATGGCACCGCCCTATTTACTGCACTTGTACCATTGGTACATTATCGTTGAAGGAGTAAATTAAACACAGAATACTGTATCACTGAACGCTCTAGTCTCGGCGGTGGCTCGGTAAGAAGTGGACGACAGTTCTCACGTCTGGCGGCCATATTCTCCAAGCCCCCACTATGAGGTAGTGCGGCCATCTTTATTTATCAATACACTACATCTACCTTTCACAAAAATATTTTTTTTTAACTACACAATTACTACTATTTATTATTTTGTTTTTTTTTTCACAAAGTTAACATTTTAGAACGTTGTCTATATGAGGCTTACCACCGGTTCGGAAACTAACCCGGCGAGAAGAACCGGCGTAAGAAACTCGCACGGGCCACCTTTTATCAAAAAGGTGGAAAATTACAATAATAGCATAAGCTAAATTACACATAGTATGTAGAAATGTGGTACATTTATATAGAAGCGGCCTATGGTTTGTCAGCTTATTTTTTCCAAGATGTGCTATCATTGAGAAAATCAATTCCCTTATAGTAAGCCTTAGCACACAAATGTTTTCTTGGATTTTATTGTATAGGCGTATACAAATAAAATTAAATGAGCTAAAATATCAAAACTGAAAATATGCATTGCAATTTGCAATCAATTGCAAGTTAACAGCTTCTAAACCATCACTTCCTCTCTTATTTAATAATATATCTTTTATTTCAGAGTCCATTTCACCAAGTTCTATAATATCAATTACTATATTATATTATATTAAATTGATGACAATTTATCTCTAAACAGCTGACACCTATAAAACAATAATTCTGCTAGAGACTTTCATGTAACTAAAAGAGGTGCACTATTTTAATACATCATTTTGCCAATAATTTTCTCAGTTTGACTGATACAAAGTTTTTAAATTTAGCGATTTTGTATTTCAACCTTGCCATTTTGTTGAGGCCCATAAGGTATACTATGGAATAACTGAATACTAAAATCTTTACAAAAATTTACAAACCATAAACACTTATAGATTTCGGACCATTGTCAGCTGTTATACTTACTGGTATCCTTAATTATAGAAAACATTTCTTTTAGTGTGTCTGCCACTTAAGTGGCATCTATAGTTTAAGTAATTTCTTATTTTGAATACCAGTACGTATTAAGACACTATGCGTCGGCTTGATCTTTACGCCAAAAGCATGTTATGTGTATATCCGTTCATCTGTCACGAACAGCTGTCAAATCATTTTCGAAATTTTTCAATTTTCAATAATTACTCTCATTAAACTGAATATATTATTATGTAAACAAACTACCATGAAAGCCATATACAACTTTTATATAATTAGAATTTTCTATAAATAAGCCATTAGTGGCGCAAACACACAGTTTTATATTTGAAACAAAATACTAAATTGGTGGTCAAAGTAGAAATAGCTACTTTTGAATAGTTCCAGAGTAAGACGCCCATTTTGGGCGCTTGACAGACGAGCTAATATATACATGAAGTTTTACTGGGCTTTAGCTTTATCAATTCAATCCATGTTGCTAAGCTAGTGATTCATTCACCTACATAGTTCACCAGTCCCAAAAACTCTTAAGCTCTTCAAACGTTAAAAACTCCCAAAATTTCCGTGTAGTTTTATTAATATATTTATCGAAAATTCTTATATTGAAATGAAGTTCTTTATCGCGCTTTCGGCGTAAAGGAGGCTAGACAGAACGATATTTGACCTCGACACTTTTTATTAGTACCTGCATGGTAGGGGCAGAGGGCGTTTATTGATGTTTTTTTTTGTGTATATATATTTTTTGTATATATGTATGCAGGTTTTTTTAACATAAGAAATAACTTCGTTTCATTTGGGTGTCCTTTGACACCTCTCAAGTTTTTATATTTATCCAAAGGTCTTCATGTGCTAAATTATATTCAAGAAATTCTATACTCGGAACTTAGATGTCCCGGTTAACTTCTTGTCACTTATAAACCTTCTCTAGACTTCCAGGAATATTTTGAGACTAAAATTAGCCAAATCGGTTTAGCCGTTATCGAGTTATATATAATTTTTAAGATTTGGATCCATTAGAGGTCATGTTCAGCCTCATTGCATCCAAAAATAACAACATAGTTACTAAAATAACTACTCTGTCACAACGTGAATAACAATCTTGCCATAGACTTTTGGAAGTTGTACCAAAAATATGTAACCTTGATTACAAAATATAAAAGCTGTAATTTAATATTATGTCAACTACTATGCTACTAAACTTTATTTTAGGTGAATTTAATTTTATTACACTCCATTGTTATAGTGGAATGTTAAAGTTTAAGTAGCTGTTGATAAGACCTTCATATCAACAACATTATTTTTTCTCACTCTTTGCTCACTTTTTTTCACAATTTAAGTAAAACTATTTTCGGTCAATGTTCGAGAAACTTCTTAAACTTATTAATTTTAGAAGAAGTTTTTCTATAATTGGTAACGGGTGTTTTCTCTGATGTTGGCTCGATTAGCCTTATATCTACACAGATTCTAATTCCCCCCTGAGTGCCGAAATCCTACCCCAATTCTAATAGGCTACTTGACCTATATTCAATTTCATTGAACAAATGCATATTTCTAGTAGAACTTGGCCTAGGAAATCGTATTTCACCATTATCATCAAATAAAAGCTTATGATTGATAAATAAAGTCGATTTGAAAATATGATTTTATGAAAATAGGATTTGTACTGACGAAAACGCTTTTGCGGTACTTCCGATTTGGATGTGACGTCATCCTCATAGTAATTTAATATCTTTTATCTATCGCGCTCGTTATATGTAAGTTTATTTGTACATAAATAATAAGAATAAGCCTAGAAAGATTTGTAAAATATATTTTCTTGAATAATTCACTTAAAACATCAGTTTTATATATTATCTCCATTTATTGTAGACGGGAAATGAAATGGCCAAAACTTTTCTCCAAAAGTTTTCAACATTACAAATGATTTGTTATTTCTTATTTAATTCTTTTATAATTTTTGGGTACTTTTAGACTCGTACATTTAGCACATAAAAAATGTTCAATAAAGAGAGTTTAAAATACAAAGCGTATGACGTCACACTATGGCGGACAGTGTTTTCGGCGCCATTTATGAGGCATATTTTTCAATAAACATTTTTATGGGTTTCTACTGTGTAAAATATTAAAATATTCGTTTTTTTGTGAAAATGAATGATTAAGAAGCGATTAGCATGAAGAAAAAAGTAGGTCAAGTAGCCTATTGACTCATTTATTTAATCAACCCATCAGTCGTGGCAAAACGAGACACAATAGCTTTTTCATTGTTATCGCGGCCGGATGTGGCCGCTTGGGGCTTCATGAATTAATGAGGACTTTGTAACACGTTCGAGAGACCGGTTTAATGCTTATATCTATGGATAGGGATATGAATTTGAACATTTATAATTTTAGGAAAATTACCTTCGAATTTATTTTTCATGGAATTCTAATCTCAACACTTCTATTTTTATTGGAATATCCTGGCCAAGTAAATTTTGTACCGGTTTTTTTAACAATGTCACTTTCAGACACATTTTCAATTGTTTAAAACTACTATGGGCATAATATAGGACATTGACCTTTTGTCCGGATTTGCAACTTGGTTTTTATATGGATACTATTGGACTTAATAGTTACCTAAATTGGTAGCTTCAATCATAGATAATACAATATATATTGTACATCATATGATATAATTATGCTCCAATAACATTTGCAATAACTTTTAAATTGAACAATCTAAATTCTAACCTGTTGTGTTGAAGATCTTCGGGTTCATTCACGAGTTTTATTATTAATTCAAACACAACGTAATGAAACACCATTTTCTATGCACTTATTCCACTTCAATATTATGGTATTATTATTAACGAAATGCACAACCGATTCTAAAATAATTCATTATTAGGTGCCTTAATGTCGGTAGTTCGAAATTACTAAATATCATCAAAACAAATATTAGGGTTAACAGCTTCATAGAAGTTTATACAATTTGGTAGAACTACTAATAATTTGGTAAAACTATTTTCTACTAATTCATAAGTCTTAATTTTTTATCATAATATTATTATTCTTGCTGCCAGCCGGTATCAATAACCATGTTTACTGGTTGACAATGCAGAAATAGCCAATACATTCATATTTCAAAGTTCAAACATATTGGATGAATGTTTTTGTGGTAACAATAATTTTTGTTCACCATCTCCACGTTGAACGTTCTTTGGGAGCTAACTTTTTAAAGCTGGCAATTTATTGTTTCTAAACTATTGGCTACTGAAATAATTTTATTAAAAGTAACATAGTTGCCAAGAGTATTTTTCTTCTTTTTATTCAATAGATTTTTCTGAATCACACGGCTTTTTAGGATAAAAGTATTTATCTAATTGCCCTACAGGCTACAGCACTCAAACTTTGCCATCTACTGCTATGCCAGGTCAATTATAATAGGCCTCTTCTTTCCCATTTACTTTTGCGAGGGTCTCACGAGTAGCAGCAGTGACATACGATTTCAGCCCTCGTTTTATTTTTACTAGTGTAGACTTTATACATTGGAACTATAGCCGACCAATCTTTTCAACTATTAGTAACGGTGCCCGTTTGAGTTTTAATCAAACTTCATCCTAATCTCTCGATCACCAATTCCAGGAAATCTTTTGTTGTCACGGCCCATATGGGCCTTACGGAGCTTAAGGGATTAATTTACTTTTACCTTTAAACTTTCTAACCATTTGTAGGTATCTTTATTTTAACCCAACAACGTCTTTAATCAGCAGGTACCGTTTGTCTATCCAACGACCTCTAAACATTTTTGGTATCTTTATTTTAACTAAACCTCGTCTTATAATCAGCAGGTACCGTTTGTCTATCCAAACGACCTCTAAAGCATTTGTAGGTATCTTTATTTTAACCAACTACATCTTATAATAATGGGCAATTTGTATTTACCGTTTGGACTTTCACAAAACTGCCTTTTATAGTAATTAAGCATTTGTAGGTACCGTTTGGCTTTCGCCGAACTGCCCGTTATAATAATCGGCCATTTGTGGGTATTTACCGTTGGGACTTTTACCTAAACTGCCTTTCATAATCATAATAAGTATCATAATTATATTATAAGTTACCCATATAGCCATTTTTGGGATCTCGACGTAAGTCGACGGTTTCGACACCTTGTGCTAAGACTTATTTGTTCTCGACACTTAATCGCATCGCCGTTTCATAAATAGAAGTCGCTGCAACTAAAATTGGGGACAAGTCGACACAGTCACATTCGGTTTCTAATTTACGTCGCCGTGTCGTAATATTATTACCATATTTTAACTAGATTCCACAAATCATTCGTTCATTTATCGGTATTCGTTCATGCATCACATTGACATAAGTGAAAGACGTAAAAAATAAAAATAAGATACCGCCATCATATCACCAAGGTAAGTAAACAAATATTTTGTTTTTCATTATTATGGTTTTCTACGCCCAAATCTTGATGGGAAATTAAATTCATCGTGTATTTAGTGGGATAGTTCTAAATTTACCAACGCGCCACCTTAATTATCTTATTTTAACCATTCCTACGAAAATACATTGTTGGTTTATATTATTAATTTTATTTTGTATTCTCAAAATCTTATATCTAATGCAATAATAAACTTGAATATTGAATAGCAAACTAATTATTAGCAGCAATAAACCGTACAATCGATAAATCACAAAAAAAAATTATGTTAAGTGAAAAAATTTCTCGGCAAAACTAGTTACAAAGTTACGATAACTATCAACACTGTGTGGGAATGTTACCTAAAGTAGTCACAAAGTTACTGTATTTTTAAAATGGTGTCTCCCTGATTATCTGTTCACAGTTTCTCAAACTTTGCCTGACAAAATGCTATATTGAATTCTTTCGACAAAAGAAAGCTCTTTCGAGTTAATATATCTCGTACCAAGTACCTTATTCAAACGAAATAAATATAACATAAATTAATATTAATTTTTCTGTTTCAGTTGATGATGCACCAGACACAAAAAAATTAAATATCAGTTCTGATATTAGTTACTTACATAACGTACTGTGCAGCAAAAGTACAAACGGTGATTAACTACGAAGATTCTGACAAGTAATCTTGATTCATGTCAAGTAGATAATGCTAGTAAAATTAAATTATAATGCAAGTGTAATTAATGATGATTTTGTGACTTTAAAATCATTAAATAAAAATTGCTTTTTCTTTAATTTTTATTTTATTATTACCCCTAACGTTATATAAATACAGGAATAAATATCATTTGGGAGATGCAGAGCATACGTCGTAGCACATACTACAATCAAACAGACTAAGGAATCTAACCAGAAATAACTAAGTAATCGGCCAAGTGCCAGTTGGACTCACGAGTCACGCACATAGGGTTCCGTACCGTTATAGAGCAAAAATAGGCCAACATTTTAGAGTGTTTAATTAAAACCTTCATTTCAAAAAGTTTTTTGATTTTAATTTATTTTATTTTAATGAAACTATAAACTGGCAGTTATCACAACACACAGTTTTAGAATGACTTACATTTATCAAAGTTAGTGTTTAATTATTACGTAACTTTACTACACATGTTACAACCCAGTTACTACATATGTGAAAAACATGTGTACACATTTATTCTGTAACAAGCGGACACGGTTTGCAACACGTAGAAGCAAACCCCCACACAGTCGCAAGGTGTCGTATTAGCTACGAAACTGTTACGACTTGTTACAGATTCACAAATCTGCGACCGAGAATGGCTATGTGGGTAGGCATTTGTAGGTACCATCTGGTTTTCACCAAATTACCTCTAAACTTCTCATTTTCGATAGGAAGCAATTTTATTTTTACTTTGTTACCACGCAATAATACATACGAACTATGAGTTCTCCTGTTATGGCGAGACATTTGGTAAAGAAGAGTAAAATCATTAATTTTACAATAATAATATTATGACAAGATAATTTCATTACAAAGTTTATATATGCCACTTTACTAACTTGAGCAGATTAAATTCATTAGGATTATGCAATAATATTTTAATAATTAAAAATTATTAAATTAATTAATTTCAATAAACTAAAGGGTGCGATGATAGCAACACTGAGCGTATACACTCGTAAGTCGTAACGGCTACGTTAGATATAGGTCGTCGCCGTCCATCTATCATCAGCACTATCGGTTATCGGTTATTAAAAGATCGTATTATATCTTAGTGGATTTGGCGCTTGTGAAAGTGTAACTCAAGAGACACTGAGTGTAGTGTGATGAGAAAATTAGGCTCATCAACACCAGTTAATTATCAGGTACCCACTTTGTAATTACTACATTAATATTTGGGTTTTGTCATTTCTTTATTTTCCATAATATATTTTCCTCATACACAGAAAAACTATAGCATGTTATTCTATGAACAATTCTTACTATAGTGTGTGGTTTATTGCTGTACAATGTATCTGCTGTGGTAACATAAGCAAGCTTATTATAGGTACCAATCAACGAAACCAGCGCTATTTTATATGCATATTCAGTAGGTCTAAAAATCGGCTACTGTCTACATTTAATAATATAAAAATATAAAAAGTGATAGTAAATAATAAATTAACTACGAATTTTAACTCGAGACTGACGGCGACCATTGTTTGTGCATTTTGCAACGGGACAGCTCGACGCCGCGCCGCCGCAATGGCGCCATACAGTTATTTAGTCACTTCAATAAAATAATATTCATTACAAATAAAGAAATACGTTACAACTTTAAATACTTTATATGGCAATAGAACGTTTGCCGGGACAGCTAGTTTAGTAAGGCACTTCCGTTTCAATAGTGCTCGTTAAATGTTATTTCAAGTTTTGTACCAAACTTTTAGCCATATCTAATTTTTTAAATGTTATTAAACTAAATTTTGATTTTGTTATTATTCTCGGAAATTCAAATTTAACTGTAACGGAAAACAAAATTAGCCGATGATATTAGGTATTTAATTACAAATAACGTTTCTAATTCATCCTTTTCCAAACTTTGTTTCTTTTTGTTTCGAAATTACTAAGCTTTGGCTGGTTTTGTCAATTTACCTCTAAAATTTAAAGTGAAAATTATTTTCACATTACCTTTGGTTGGTTCTGAGTCTGGCCGGGTCGCCAATATGTACCATTGGTACATTATCGTTGAAGGAGTAAATTAAACACAGAATACTGTATCACTGAACGCTCTAGTCTCGGCGGTGGCTCGGTAAGAAGTGGACGACAGTTCTCACGTCTGGCGGCCATATTCTCCAAGCCCCCACTATGAGGTAGTGCGGCCATCTTTATTTATCAATACACTACAGCACTGATCAAAATACTTCCGAATTTGAACTAGGCGAGTTTTCGTGCTAATACGTATAATGTAACAACCTGCCAAGGTCACATTGGAACTATTATGGATCAAGGTCACAGCACACATATCAACTCGGAAGGGGGTCGTCAACGTATCGCCTTACGCCTCGCCGTCAACCAAGCCAAAGCGTTTCAGCAGCTCCTGTACGTCAACTCGGCCACGGCTTGGTGACACCGCGCTTACGGCTCGGTGGCCGCTGCTGGCCCCAGAAGTGTGGACGAAGAAATGGCTACGGTACGGAGAGACGTAAGCGCGGGGACCATGAGCCATAACGGGAACTGCAATTTGAGAGTTCGGAGCTTGTTCCGAGGCGAGGCGATTACGTTACGAATCACGATTCCGCTTAGTGTGCGTTGCAGTAGGGAGTTTCATACAAACAATATTGAACGGCTCGAGGCTATACGGTGAGGATCCCTTTCCGAGTTGATATGTGTGCTGTGAGTCTGTGACCCTCAGGCGGTTGATGAAGATGATTACGAGTATGACCGATTTGAATGTGGATCTAAACTTGGCACTGGATTTGATATACAGGGTGCAATTAAACCTTCCTGCCAATTTTTTTCCAGGGCTTAGGTATCATTAGGAGAATCCATTAAACCAGAAAAAATTGGGTGTTATTTTTTTATGACATATTTTATCCCATTTAAAATCGTTACAGAACGGTCACTCGCGGCGGAGGGTATAAGCGGGGATGACGCGGGGAAAGGCTCGCGCGCAGGGGCACGTCACGCGCGGGCGACGCGTCGTGTCCACTGTAATTGTAGTGATTTTTAGGATCACTTTCGGAAGCTATTTCTCAACATTTACTATATATATAGTACTGAGTGATGATAAAAGAAAAAATATGTGTATTTTTATTTTTAACAAGGATTGATGTTTCAAAATTTGGCAGGAAGGTTTAATTGCATCCTGTATTGTAATTTGTACCCTGTCAGGCCTAGGTATACCTACAGGATTGTAGCAGTGGCGTGTTTATATTTTTAACCGACTTCCAAAAAGGAGGAGGTTATACGTTCATCTGCTTATATATATTTTTTTGTATGTTCAACCATAACTTCGCCATTTATGGACCGATTTTCATGATTATTTTGTTGTTGTACAGGGTTGAATCCGAGGTTGGTACCATGTTCACAAAAATGGTTATCTGATGATGGGATCCACGAGGAATCGAGGGGACTCCTTGAAATTTATATAGGAACATATAGTGATTTCGATTTTTTCTGAAGTATTTCAGGCATATACTACCTAAAAGTAAGATTTTGCACCAGGATGTACCCTGGTTCTGAAGGTACCCAGCAGAACTTTTGAATCCTTATAGATACAAGTTTGAGGATTTTGGCTTTATTTAAACTACTCTAAGCAAAAGCCAATGAATCCTACATTATTTCTGCTGAACATAGGCTAAATTTTATTTTGGAAAAAATAGGGTTTCGTAAGATATTTGGGTTTTTCGGACGCCAGGTGTAAAATCAACCAGAAAAGTTACTTATTTTGCGTACGCTGCCGAAACTATAAAAGATAGAACCATAAAATGTTCTAGTAATTGTAGATCTTATAAATATCTACAAAAAAGTCCGCGATACACTATACTTATCTATGTCGAGTGAGGCACAATAACCATTTTTTTATTTAAAAATCTTGATTTTTTTTGGACTACATTTAAACGCGTTTATATTACTTATGCTATTAATCCTTATCAAAATAAAATATTTCATCACTAAGTACAGTTTATGTAGATAAAATTTGGTCTTTGAATGATTAAAATTGGACGTTTGGTTTTGAAATTATGGCGAAATTAAAATATTACGATAGTCACCAAGCGGGATGCGCGTGCGGGAGGAAGACAATCTGTGCAGTGTGCATCATACTGTGCACCCTTGGGATAATGACTGCGTCCGCGTCGTCGATGTCAGTGTCGGAGTCTGTGAATTGACCTGGGAATCATTTTGCTGACCGAGTCTTTCCTGAGTGGGCTTTTTGCAGCCGTAACCGACATCCACGCGGGCGGAGCCGCGAGCGACCGCTAGTAATATGTACAACTAAGACAACAATAGCTTGACGACAAGGCTATATATTATAGCTAATATATAGCCTTGTCGTCTCATATTATGTAACTAAAAAGGGTAAAATTATTATTTTTTAACAAAAAATTAAAACCGACTTGCAAGGTAAAAACAAAAGTAATACTTATCCATAATCTAAAAAGAATCAAATAATTCTTATTCCCTATTATAGTGGCGTCTTCAGACTTCGCCTAAACCTCAACTATTTCTGTATTCAATCTTCATGCATTTGAAGTCGGTACCAGCTTACCTTAGCGTAATTGCTATGTTAAGGATCTCAGAACTTTTCCGGGCTGGTACCGACTTCAAAAGTACGAAGATTGAGTACAGAAATAGTTGAGGTTTAGGCGAAGTCTGAAGACGCCACTATAATAGGGAATAAGAATTATTTGATTCTTTTTAGATTATGGATAAGTATTACTTTTGTTTTAATGTTTTAATTTTTTGTTAAAAAATAATATTTTTTATGAGAATTCAGATTTCAGAGTAGCCACTTTATTTCCGCCGTGCCATGTACGTAATCTGTGGGGCCTCTAAGGACGCTGCCGCCCCTAGGCCGTGGCCTATAACGGCCTATTTAAATGGGACTAGATTGTAACACTAATTGGAGACAGAAGCGTTGAATGAAACAACTCCTACTTTTTATTTCACGATCATACATTATTTAAAATGTTCGTTTTTCCCTGCTGCGTTTGTTAGCTTTGGTGGCAGAGTCGTCTGCTTCAACGGTAGGTTGATGCAACTTCGAGAAGCTTTGCGAAATCGGATCGAACCTCATCGAACCGAAAATCATTCTGAAACATCATCACAATTTTGAGGTTGTACTTACCTATCTTAGTCGTTAGAATAGAAATATGTGAATTATGAATAGATTGTGTCTAAAATCTAAACTGACTTGTAATAAGTAAGAGCCAGGGAAAGCCAGACTTTCATGATTTTATAAATTATAAAAGCTGAAAGTTTTCCTGTATACAAGGTGTAACAAAACTAAGTGAACTTTGGGGTGTGTACCTACTGTGTATGTGTCCAGCTTAAATACAAAGTGTATCAGAACTAAGTGACAATTCTTTAAAGTTTTTATATTGTGTCTTAGTTTTATGATTCCTACAGAGGTAAGAACGACCTGCAACTATGGAGTTTCGGTCGCGGTTACTTAAGGAGGTATCCAGTTCTGAAGGTCTTCCTCTCGTCTCCCAGTGCTGGTCATTTTTGACAGCTGCTTCCCACTGCCAGATACCCCTTTCAGCTTTTATGTGATGACGAAAGTCTGGCTGGCGTAGGCTTTTGAGCAATTAATAGTTGTAATACACAATAAATAGAAATAAATAAGTTTTTGAAAGAACGAAGCAACAATTCTTACGGCTTGTAATATGCATCAGCAATACGGGTGCCTTTTTTTTCAGAATGTGCACCAACAACGAGCCTATAAAACCAAATACATTTTGGCCGTGTTTCCACTGACGCGGAGCCTCCGCTCCGCGTCAGAGGAGCTTAGCGGTGCCCGAATTGACCAATTGTGCTATTCCAGCGGAATGACAGCGAAGCGGAGCGAAGATTTCGAGCATGGTGATTGGTCAATTCGGCACCGCTAAGTTCCTCTCCGCTCCGCTCCGCGTCAGGGGAAACACGGCCTTACTATTAAAGGGTCCGTTTGCATTGCAAAGTGACGAGGCGATGCGATGCAATGCCATTTTAAACTGAATTACGAGGGCTGCTATTTATGTATCCGGAATTAAAAAAAGAAACAAACATATATCATTTAATATGGTTTTATTACTTTTCAAAACATTCGCCGCGATGATCGACACACAGCATACGCTGGAACCAATTTTCATAGCACTTTTTCCATTCTGATTGAGGTATCTCCAAAACGTGCATTTTGAACGCATCAACAGCCTCTTCGCGGCTCGAAAAACGTTGACCACGTAATTTGTTCTTCGCGTATGGAAATAAAAAGAAATCGTTAGGTGCCAAATCAGGGCTGTACGGCGGATGACCAGTCAATTCGATCTTTTGACCCTCCAAAAACTGAGTTGTTTCAGCTGAGGTGTCACAGCTAGCATTGTCGTGATGTAATATGATTCTGCGTTGTCGGTTGTCCTTTCTTATTTCTTCAAAGACTTCTGGTAAACAAATGGTCGTATACCATTCAAAATTAACCGTTTTACGATTCTGTAATGGCACTGTAGCCACATGTCCATTCATTCCAAAAAAACAGGCGACCATTTGCTTCAAAGTACTTTTTGCACGAGTAACTTTTGTTGGTTTCGGCTCATCTTGGAACACCCACACCGTTGACTGTTGTTTAGTTTCGGGGTCATATGCATAGATCCAAGATTCATCACCTGTGTAGATATTATAAACGGCTTTTGACGTACCACGGTTGTATTTTTTTATCATTTTTTTGCACCAATCGACACGAGCCCGTTTTTGATCGATTGTCAAGTTGTGCGGAATCCAACGCGAACATATTTTTTTTACAGCCAAATGTTCGTGTAATATCTTATGTATGCTCGTCATACTTATGCCTAAGGATGCCTCTATCTCGCGATATGTAACATGATGATCACGCATTATTAGTTCCCGCACAGCATCTATATTTTGTGGGACAACAGCTGTTTTTGGGCGACCTTCTTTATTTTCATCCGTGAGCATAGACCGCCCACGATTAAACTCACTGTACCAGTAATAAACAGTGGTTTTTGATGGTGCTTCATCTCCAAAAGTTGCGGTGAGTTGAATAAAGCACTGTTGTTGATTTAGCCCACGCCGAAAATCGTAGTAAATCATTGCACGAAAATGTTCACGCGTTAAATCCATGGCAAATGAAGACACGCAATTTTCAAAATGACGCCACAATGGAAAAATAATTGACAGTCACATGAAACAAAATGTATTCTTCAACCAAAGAGTTCTATTTTCAAATGTTGTAATTACTTTTTAAATATTGTTCTTGTAAGTGGCCAGTTCCGGATACATAAATAGCAGCCCTCGTATTCACTAGACAAGAAGATACACATTGAATTGGAAGACTTGTAGCCCGCGGCATTAAGGTGCCGGTTGGCAGCGGGCGACGTGAAGCAACCGCAGCTACGGCGTGTCGCAGCGACACTACTGGTTTGTATAATATGCGAATTGCGACACGAAGCTAGCGACACTCATTCATATAAATACATAGAAACCAGTCATCGACACTCATTCATATAAATACATAGAAACCAGAAATCGCGAAGAAACGTCGTCTGCTGAAGCTTCATGTAGCCGGCTTCCAACTTGTACCTTTAGGAGTTTAGGCTTCCTATTCCAATTTTGAACAGCTCATGTTTTCAAAATTACATAGCTTCACTTACATTAGTAACTGGAAAGCAATGCACATACGATGTATTTTTGGAAACATAATACAATATCGTGATCTCACTTCACCTTGAAGGAAAATATAAATAAAACATGAAAATTATAATCTACTTTTGCATTACAATAACTCAATTTCACAAAACATATTTTTGTATAGTGTATCCCGTGAGTGTATCATACGTATAATACCTCAATTTTACACAACATATTTTTGTATAGTGTATAGACTGGTATAGATAGGCACACTATTGTTATCCATGCCAAAAATATAAATGCGAAAATATGTCTGTTACGTAAAGGGTTAAATAGCTGAACTGATCCAGAGGGTATGTTTTCTAATTATAATACGGGTATGTTCCGGCTCTATAAACGAATTTTTCCTTAAACGAAGTTGCGGGCGAAAATTTGTTCGCTCGCAAGTCGTAAAAGTTTCACAGCTAGCGTTATTTTATTTACGAAGCAATAAAACATTTAATGCTTATTGTAGAAACTATAATATACCTTGTACTTACTATGGGAACATATACAGGACTAGGGGTGTATAGTAATGAGCACGGTCGGGTTTTAGTGGGTAGAGCTGCGGCGACTTACCATCTCATCGGTCGCAGCGAGTCCCACACTAGGTACATATAACTAATCTGTGGTCCCACATACCCCGGTTGTCCTCCCCAGCACTGCCGGGGATGCATAATGGCATTTCCCGACCAAAAAAAGGGGTGTATAGTAATATACCGCCGTATATTTATAATAATATTATGTTGTATCAACTATACGGGGCCCCCGGGCCACAAGGTTTCCAACGTGCGGCAAAAATAAACTTTCCATTTCTTTTATCCAATTCACAAAATATGAGAAAGGCAACTTTTCCTAACGGCCCCTCAAATAAATTACATATGGGGCCCCGCTAAAGCACGCTACGCTTCTGTACATGGTTTATTTCTGCTTGTTACCAACAAAATTAAATTGAACCTGAACTGAACCTCCCAGACACAAATCGCAATCGATTTTCGGCGTAAACGGCGATCTAACGAGGGCGGGGCCGTGGGCGGGGTTTATTCCGGGGCGGTCCGCCCTGCGCTTTGACCCACTGCGGCATTATCCTGCGGTATACGGTGCGGGACAAACGTGATCGCTTCCATAGATCAACTATACCGTATAAGTATTAAGTATATCGTATAAGTATACCATAGATCAATAAAATTATAGAAGTAATGTAGAGACAGTGAAACAATGTTCGGAGACGAGCAGGGGTGCGCGCCGGACGCTATCTACGACGATTCTTCGCTGTCCGACGGCAGCTTATACGCCAGCGATCAGGAGAACAACACTCCAAGAAAGAGGTACGAATATATTAAGACTTAATTGCCTCTTCGTTCTTCAAAATGTATGGAAATGACATGACATGAGTCGAATGTCGGCTTCATATTAACGAACTCTTATCTTATACCATATATTTTTGATCGTTGATTTTATAAATGTGTGGTAAAGAAATGTGTTGGATAAGCCCCCTGATCTAGATCTCATGTCTATGACTAGAGTTACACGATCAGTCTGGCATCCGTTCAGTCCAGTCTGATCCAGACTGACAAAAGAATGATCGTGTAATCGTCTGATTGACAGACTGATCATTTTTTTATTATGTTTTACTTTCTGGCCATCATTCTAGCGTCAGTCTGAGGCTGAGGAGACTGAACTGTAACCAGACTGACCATGTAACCCTAGTCATAGACATGGGATCTAGATCAGGGAGCTTAGCCAGCACTTTTTCTTTATCGCTTGTTTGTAAAATCGCCGATTAAAAGTATATGGTATTAGGTATAACATACTCGTAAGAGTTCGATAAATGATAATAATATGAAGCCGACATTCGACTCATCAAATCATGTCAATTCCATACATTTGAAGAACAAAGAGGCAAAAAAGAAAACGTGTTGGCTAAGCCCTTGTTGATGTTAAGTGTGCCGACTGCCGTTTCAAGCTTTTGACTGTCGAAAAATTGTCCCACCGTTATTTCTTTATTAATTTGTTTGTAACTGTTATCTATTCGTATTTAAATTTTTATTCTTTTTTAACATAGCTGCGAAGCCCCTAAAATGCCAGCAAAAGTCTAATGTTTTATGCTATGTTCTTATTTTTTAGCTTACAAAATTATTACAGTTTTTTTAATATAAATTTTATTTCAATTTGTTTGTTTTTAGTTATTACTAATTAAGAATGTTCAATAATAGCGATTGTTTTTATGTACCTTTGTATATAAATTAAAATGCGAAGTTCCATAATGTTATCTATGAAATAAGGTTTTGATGTTTAATAATTCTCACAGCTCACTTCAGGCGCTTATATAATAGTAAATCATTTTGCAGTTTAAGCAAACACTAGTGTTTATACTTGCGATTACTTTGCGACCACAAAATGGTTTTCAAATTTCATTTTTTTTTTAAATAAATCATACAATTTTCAATCGCATATATACTCTGTCGACTGTCACATACATACTAATATTATAAATGCGAAAGTGTGTCTGTCTGTCTGTTACTTCTTCACGCCCAAACCGCTGAACCGATTTTGCTGAAATTTGTCATAGAGATACCTTGAGTTCCGGGAAAGGACATAATATACTTTCTATCCCGAAAAAATGTACGGTTCCCGCACGATAAACTAATTTTGGCGCAACCGAGTTGTGGGCATAATCTAGTATTGTGTAATTGTTAGAGCTACTGTTGGCTTAATATAAACAATTGAAAGCTAGTGTTTAGAGCTGTTGTCGGGTCAACTCAGACCGCAACGTGACACGTAGATGCATTTTTAAATTTGTATTGAATTGACAGACTTGCATGACGTCTCACGTAAATTGAAAACTGTCAAATCCATTGCGTCGCGTTGCGGTGAACTCTGAATCTTGACTCTTAAGATGCGCTTAAGATGCGCTTGCACGGGCAATGATAACGGCAATAATTGCTCGGCGACACGAATGGAGCGATCTGGAGCAATTAGTGGAGCAATGTGGAGCAATTTATTTCATATCGCTCAATGTCATATCTCAAATATTCGATGGCCACATCACTCAATATTGTATTGCGCAATATTGCTGTTTGTTACCGCAAATTGCTTGATGTAGTCGTGACCTCAAAGTTGACGAGAATTGACTGGAGTTGAGCAATTTTAGTTGGCCGTATAAGCGCATCATAAAGAACAAATATCATAACAGTGCCTGCACAATTAAACAACATGACGCGAAATTTTCCTGCTTTTCCCTAACTCGTCTCTCGTGTTCAGATGCGAGCGTCGTCTGCTGCGGCGGCGCTGCCCGGCGCAACAGCAGCAGCAGCGGCAGGCGGCGAACCTGCGCGAGCGCCGCCGGATGCAGTCAATCAACGACGCGTTCGAGGGCCTCCGAGCACACATCCCAACGCTGCCCTACGAGAAACGCCTGTCTAAAGTCGACACGCTGAAACTGGCGATCGGCTACATCAGCTTTCTTGGCGAACTGGTACATATATTCAGTCATAAAAGTTTTTTTAATAAAATAAGGGGGGCAAACGAGCACATGGGTCACCTAATGGAAAGCAACTACCATCGCCCTTGGACACTCGCTATATCAGAAGAGCTTCCTTCCTTTATTCCTTTTGTTACTTCTTCACTTCTAGGTTTGGAGTTAGTTGATACCCTGGATTAACGCGTAGGCTACTTTTTACTGTGGGAAAATATCCAGTGGCTTAGGACGTGACCGGGGCTCTTGACTACAAGCTGATTGTAGCGAGAAGGAAAATAATTATTATTCGTGTATCGAATTACATTTAGCATAGTATTTAAATTCCTGGTCCTGAATCTGATCCCTCCTCGCACTATACGAGAGAAAAAAAAGAGAGAGTATTGATCATGTGTACAATTAGCACTATTAAATCACTCTCAATTTTTGGTTTCGATTAAATCAGCCACCGTCACCAAAACTAGTGTAGGTAGCATTTTTATGTAGGTACTACTGGGTAGCAATATGTACCACGGAAGAAATTGATTCATAGACAGATGGTGAACCTACGTCATAAGGTAGGGATGTATGTATTATTGATCTGTCGGCTGGGTTTGATATAACGCGACCAAATTACGTAGGTCCAATCTGCCTATCGCAAACTAAAAATGTTAGAGCACCTATGCCTTTTTCTTACCAAAGATACGGTACTAAATATTAATCAACTTTTCTGATACATATTATTGGAACGAAGATACTTATCGCGCGTTGCGAAAGCGGGCTAGACAGAAATTGTAACGACACGACACAAAAGTGTCGTTACAACCGCACGGCTTACAACTTTCTCTCTGTCACTCTCTCTCTCTTTTAATGTGTATACAGGTTTTTTGTACATAAGAAATAACTTCTGGTCTATCCGGGTGTCCCTTGACAGTTGACACCTCTCAAGTTTTTTATGTATGGTGCAGGTTCGCGCGGACCGCAGCGCACCGGAGTCGATGCTGGCGGGAGTCACCAACGCGCAGCACTGCACCAACAGCCACAAGAAGGTCATCGTCAGAGGTATGTGATACGATGGAACTGCACAGTTCGATCACAGCTGATTCGATAGTCTAGTATGAAAAATTAAGACGATAAAATATATACACGTTACATTAGTGATAGAATACTCGAATGTGTAACCACGATCTTACAAAAACCCGGCGTAAAATTAATGTTATCTCTAACCATGTGTGTCAGATAACTAACCGTGTATAATTTGTAAAAAATGGATATCATAGAAGAAAAATAATTCAAAGTATTTTATCAATAGTTGAGGCAAGTTTAACATAGATATTTAGTATTATATGATTTACTTTAAAAACCACGTTAAAATAAGTATATAATATTATATTTATATAATTATATAATAATTATGGTCCAAAAAAAAAATATCGCGCGGGAACATAATTATTTTTCCCAAACAAAACTTTATACCTAGTTTTAGCGTAAAGAGATAATAGTAAGACAGACAGACACACTTTCACATTTATAATATTAGTAGGTAGGGGAGGGGAGGGTGCTATTTGTGTGGTCACTCGAGCGTCATGTACACCTAGTAGGTTTTTTTACATTAGGTAAAACTGATAAAAAAATAATAAGAGCGTTTTTTATTTTAGCGGTGGGTTCAGAAACTGCAGCAATTTTAAAGTTTTGAAAAATATATTTTCTTTTGCAAAACTTTAAAATTCAGAAAATTACTGATTTAGGTAAATTATAAATATATTTTAGACAACAAGCACTAAATCATTTAGTTTAGTGCAAAATAAAATATCTGCAAAGCTTAGTTAGGAAAATATGAAGCTTTATTTTTTTTATATTTTAAAACTTACAGGCTTACCTAACCTTTGAATCGTCAGTGCTTTATATGGAAGCTTCTTTGGGGTATACTAAACATCCCCTATCTTAATCTGACAGATCCGATGACATTTCAATATTTAAAAAAAAAATTAACCCACCACATGCGAAATCTGATTTCTATACCATGATAACTAGACACATGTCGGAAGCCTATACAAGCTTAATCTGACACTCCCGAAATCCCCTCTTCCCCTCCCCAACTATAGAATACCACAGAACATCGCGTCGTCGTGCGTGGCTCTATATCCTTGCCCTCGCGTGTTCGCTTTACGTCGTAGCTCTAACGTCTACGTCGTAGAGGTCTACGGGATTTCTTAAGACGTCCCGAGTCTACGGCGTAGCGCCCTGCTACGAGACGTAGTCTGTCACCGCGTAGTATCTATACAGGGTAGAAATGCTACAAAAGAGTACTATAGTTAATAGTATTTATTTAAAGTACTACTAGATAGTGCTGAAAACTTTTTGCCATATATGGAATAGGAATATCCTTGAGCTCACTTTTATTATTTCAAACGTTGAAAAGGTTTCTCATTCTCAGACCTACAGGATAATGTCAACACAATCGATTCAGCCGTTTCAGAGCTGTTCAACTGTGTCACAACGTACATAATAAGTCTTTTATATAATAAGATAGTATCTTCTATCTGATTGCACTATACTACTCTATGGCACCTTATTCTACCAGATTTTTGGTTCAACGGAAAGCAATTGCGCCCACTATAGTTTAAAATATTTTTCATAAGTTATTAGATGTCTTCGAACCTTTTTCACATGCTAAATTAGCCAGGTGTCTATAGTATTCTATATCTCTTGTCGCTATAACTTGTCGAGAGAGGGTGTAAGGGAGGGAAGGGGGCAGGGGATGGTGAGGGTCACCGCCTGACACTGCACCTTGCGCCCGCGATCGATCCCACTGGAACAAACAGGTTTTATAATCGATCCTTTTATAAAAAACAGGTTACACAGGTTCTTCTGATTAACTGGAAGAAACGGGTTATCCTGATCAAACATACTGTAACAAATAGATCTTCTGATTATTCCCACTGTAACAAACATTGTTCTTATGATCGAATTCCATTGTAACAAACTTTTTCTTGGCCAGTTTTCGAACCGACGATATGAGATCCGAGCCAGATGGTATGCTCGGTCAAGATTCAGGAATGGACCTTATTCTATATCAATTTCTTTGATCTTTCGTTTGCTGATTTTGATCTGTCGCTTATACAAGGTGTTACAATACTAAGTGATAATACTTTAGGGGGTGCACGTCGAGTCCCCTGTATTGAGTTCACTGGGAAAGTGGCAGCGCTGAAAGTGCAACTTCTTTTTAAACTTTTGTATGGGAAAATTCCTGAGGCACAGGCGCTTGCCCATACAAATCACATATAAAGTCCTTTTTCAGCGCTGCTACTTTCACAGTGAACTCTAATATCATATAAGGGACACATACACACCTTAAAGTACTTACACTACACTTAGTTTTATTACACCGCACTCAGCAACTATACCTGGAATATCGGATATGACATTTTGTCTATCTGTATCTTGTCTGACTGCGCGGTCTCTATGTATTCGTTTTATTTGAAGGTATATTATGCCTATTACTATCCGTGACCCCCCAAAAGAGGTTGGTATGGAACCCCAATCGCGTGCAGAATAGTAGTTGGGAGTCTGCGATGCAGATGCGACCCGTTTGCGTGACCCAGGTGCGACCCGCGATTCCCACGACCTGCGTGATGCATCATGTGAATCCACGTTTTAATTACATTCCCAGATCCCAGAATCGGATGTTACTGTTGTTTTTAATCAATACTAGATGACACCCGCAACTCTGTTACACCAAAATTCGTTTATTGCGCCGAAACCATTCATTTTTTCGGGATAAAAACTATCCTATGCCCTTTCCCGGTACTCAAAGCATTCACCATGAATCAACTTCTCTGGTAGTATAGTTTCTGCTATCTCTCAGATTTGACAGAAAGTAACTGAGTCAAAAAAAAAATACGTAGTCGCATTGCCGGTGAGACCTATAATATTATATTTATTAGGATGTTATAGTTGGATCTATCAGAAGAAAATGTTTGTTAGCCGGCCCCAAGACGAGCAATTTTATTGTCAATATCACGCTTCAATTTTATTGAAAAGTTTATTTGACAATAAGATTGAAGGCGTAGCGCCCTGACAATACAGACCAATGATATTCTATGTTACTTTTAGAAACTCATTGATACAGACAATGCAGACGATGGGCAAACAGACTAAACTACGAAATCCTAAAGAATATATACTTATAGTGTATATATAGTATAAATACACTAGTATACATAAACCATACAATATATATTATAAAACAAAGTCGCTTTTTTCCCTCATATCCCTTTGGTTCCCTTTAATCTTTAAAACTACGCAACGGATTTTGATGATTCTTTCAATATTTATCGAGGAAGGCTATAGGCTATATTTTATCATGCTAAGACTAATAGGAGCGAAGAAATAGAGAAAAATGTGGAAAAAACGGAAAATTATTTGAAATGGCTAACTTGAACGCACTTATCTCAAGAACTACTGGTCCGATTTTAAAAAATTCTTACAGTGTTAGATAGCCCATTTATGAAGGAAGGCTATATGCTATATTTTATCACGCTAAGACTAATAGGAGAATGTGGAAAAAACGGGGGAAATCATTTGAAAGGGCTTATCTCGCGAACTACTATAGCAATTTTTATGTTATTTGGCACAGATAAGAAGTAGAACACGTGAAGGATCATAGGCTGTCGATTTTAATCATTTTTTCAGAGGCTATAACATATTTTATACCTGTGCGACGCCGGGGCGGGTCGCTAGTATAATATTATATAGTATAGTTACTAGGCTTAATAAATTCACCATAAATGCCTTAATTTCGGTTTCGGCAATACAATTACTATCTGAGAACAATCTACTGGGGTGAACTGTGTTTACATTAGAGCTCACAGTGTTGTTACACTTGTCGGCAGCTGCGCTAATCGCGGGGGCGTTGTCTCTCTCCCACATCTCCTTCTCCCTCGCACCCCTCCAGCAATTTGTTGAGGAGTGTTTAGTGATATTTGCGCGCCCATTGTAAACTAAGTGCCCGTTGAGTGGGCGATCGAATGTAATGTTTATTCAATTAACTCCGAAGATTTTAGCAGCTCACTCCCTTCAGAAGGATAATATGGAAGTATACAATCAAAGTGAGCAAATATAATATTTTGTTTCTCAATATAATATAGATGACAGTTTACCTGAAACTCGAATAGAGAATAAGAGAATCTATGTATATTGTTTGTAAACGAAACGGCACATAGTACAGTAAATGAAGGCAAAAATCAGGTGCAACCTCCGATTTCGTCGAACCTCCATCGATTTGGATGAAAATTTGGAATTAAGTACATTAAGCCCTCTACTTTAAAAGTGACATACGCTCGTGTTGCACTTTTTTTTATTTTAGGGGTGAAATCCACCCCTTTTGTTGAAAATAGAAAAAATGCAGATTTAACCATTCTGGCTTTACTAATTGGGTTTAATTCGATAAAATAAATGTTTAAATGTTTTTTTCATGATATTTTATGATTATTTAATTAATTTTTCAACCTTATGGCAACCATCCCTTTAATCGTGAAAAAACACTTTTTGTATTTCTGAACTTTAAAATATTTACATATTTACATTGTATAAACAGTTTGTTTAATATTTATGATATAATTTTTGGATAGGACTGAAATATAAACCCCTAAAAGTACCCCTTTATTGCGGAATCACGGTAAAAATTGGGTTCAAAAACTTAATAGGTTTATGTTTTTGAACCCAATTTTTTCAGTTTATTTACTTAGTATTAATTTCTTATTTTGTTTTTTTTTTTTTTGCGAAAATTTTTCACCCCTGTAAACTAACCCATGTTTAAAAAATAAGCTTTAAGTTTTTATGTATTTTAAGTTTTTTATCAGCCTTAATGAGTTCGAATATTTTGTCATAAATTAAGATAAATTTTATTAATATATTTCAAACATTGATATTATTTAGTCCAAAATATTCAAACAACGATTTCAAACTACCCTCTGTGCAAAAAATTGACGCAATAGCTGAATCTGCTAGACTGAAATATTTAATAGACGCACATCATTATAAAAAGCCCCTCTCTTATCGAGTCGACATTTACCGTTTTGTTTACTTTCTGAATATTGAAAGACTTGAAAAGATTAACGTATATTTAGTAAGGTCTATTATGACGCCTGCAATCACGCTGGAACTGTACATTTTTTCGGGATAAAAAGTATCCTATGTCCATATCCATTCCCAAGACACAAAGTATTTTCATACTGAATTTCAGAAAAATCGGTTGAACCGTTTGGGTGTTAAGAGGTAACAGATAGACAAAAACACTTTAGCATTTATAATATTAGTATAGATGTACCTATTGACAGGTTTTCCTACAATATTTGCATTCCAAATCTCTGCTTCAAAATTGTTTTCAAAAAAAAAATTTTGTTTTATCACAATAGCTTTGTTAATTTTAAAGTTATCGGGTTCATTAATTATCGACCATTTTAAAGGTAATTTAAAGAGCTTTAAGATGAACTTGAACAATACTTTTTAAAGCCCTTGGTTTTAAAAAAAATTAGGGTTAAAAGGTCACGATTTCATGGTTCTTGCAGTAAAAGTTAGGCTTTAAACGTCTCTATCTTCGTTATTTTTCATCCTATAAAAATCAAAAGAAAATGAAAAGATTTCTTAAAAAGTGGACACCAATTTTGTTTTTTATAATTTTTACGAAGGTTCAATAATTTTGAAATTATGTTCAAAACAAAATGATATTTACGAAAATTTGAATAATTTCAATTTTACTAAATCATTCTGTTTTTAAAAACTAAGCATTCTAAACCAAGAAAATTTTTTGAGGTCATTACTTATGCTAAAATAAAGAAAAGCCTTTGGGGATAACCATATATTTGAATTATTGTAGAAATGGTCAACGTTTTATTTTTCGATTTTATCAAAACAATTTGAAAATGTCATCTTATTTTTATCATAACTTGTTCAATTTTTATGTTTTAACTTTTTACTATGCTTATTAGAAAGGTATTTTTAAGCACTTTAAAAAGTTGTAAGGAAGAACATGTCATAAAATGCATCGGCAATCGGTTTACCGTTATTTAAGTTTGAATGCTTAGACTTAGGTACTCGCCGAAAGAAAATATATATACAATCACCTATAGCCCACTTTGAATATTCTATAGGAAGGCATCTTAGAGTAGATATTAGTTTGTTTTTTTATTGGCTTTAATTTTGGTTATTACACATTTTTCGTAAAAACCTATAGTTTCTTAGTTATTTATGAAAAACCGCTTTAAGACAAGTATGTTTCTCACGCAAAAACATGATATTTGATCTTTAATAACTCCGAAAGTATTGATTTATTCAAAAAACTTTATACATATAACAAATTTAGCTTAGAATTTGTATGTCTATTGATTCCTGTGGTTATTTTTATTTAAAAAAATTCACCCCCCGAGAAGGGTTGGCATCCACCCCCAGGGCAAAAGCGCAAGTTGGCACTATGTCACTTTTGTTTCTTAGGGTATCCTCCACCTACTTACCAATTTTCATGAAAATCGATGGAGGTTCAACGAAATCGGAGGTGAAAACCTTCACTGCCTCCACTAACTATACTGCACCCCTTACACTAAGGTTCTCTTTAGCGTTACATCCCTAAAACTTGTCTAGGGTCTTTCTAGAAGTGGCGAATTCTCAAATCTCAAGTGTTCCTATAAAATAATGCGAAAGTGTTTCTGTATGTCTGTTACCTCTTCACGCTCAAACCGTTGAACCGATTTGATATGGACGATACTTTGGGTACTTGGAAAGGACAAAGGATACTTTTACTCCCGGAAAATATACGGTTTCGTCGCGATAAACGAATTTTGGCGCAACGGAGTTGCGGGCATCAATTAGTTCTATAAATCCTGATTTTCATAAATAAAATTTCAGATACTTACTTACATAAAAAAAAAAATTATAAAAGTATATTAATTCTGAACCCAATATTTTTTTATCTTGCACAAACAACAGTAAAACAACATGAACATTTGAAGTGGCGGGGGGGGGGGGGCCCTAGCACATAATCTTTTTTCAATTAATAGTAACACCTTATCAAAACGCGATGAGGATTTACGCGGGGATCAACGCACGTGCACGCGCCATTGTTGTGTGTCCGCAATCAAAATGCGATTAGCATCATTCAATTCCTACTACAATGTTTGTCTTGGTAAAACAATACCAAGTTTTGATGTCCTGCGGGCCGATTCTGTATCGTACATTTGTGAGTTAATAACTGAGTTAGTAACGAAACCGAGGAGTGAGTAACGGAAAGTGCCACTTTTTGTATTCACTTGCATACAAAAGTGAGACTTTCGGTTGCTCACTCCTCCGTTTCGTTACTAACTCAGTGATTAACTCACAAATGTACGATACAGAATCGGCCCGCAGGTGCTTTGTACGAATAAACTTTTCCACTTTATAATTACAGATAATATGAAACACACACTCTGTTTCATATTACCTATTGCTATAGCTTGACGTATCGAATAGGCTTCGAAACAAGTGGGCCGACTTTGATGTTTGGTATATGTGTAGTATACAAGTTGTAACAAAACTAAGTGATAATAAACCTAAATGCGAGATTGTATTACGTGTAATGCGAGGCGTGTATTACGTATTCCTTGTAGAGAACCACCGTAAAGGAGTAGCGCCGAAAGACCATATTTTTTTTTACTTTTGTGTGGGCTAGCGCCATAGAGTTACGAATTTTCCCATAAATTATTATCACTTAGTTTTGTTACACCCTGTACACCACCGTAGCAATAACGCAGGACATTTTTTGTGGCACGAAAATGTACGGTTCCCTCGAGATATAGTTTTAGCGGATTTATACGAGTGTCTTTAATCTAGATTTTAAAAAATATTTTAATTTACAATCGACTATTGTCATTTAAATCCATTTTATATCGACACCTATCGCAAAAATTAGTAAACATGAGCGGGGCGTTTGTATGGGTATTAATTAATAATGATACAACATTATCGGCGAATTAATGGAGCGAAGGGTCAACCCTTCGGCGGCGCCCGTAACGGTGCGCACGTGCATGTGGGGTCCCTCGTACCCCCGCGCTACCGTGGGGTCCCCCGTTCCCCCACCGCAGGCCACTGTGCATTTGTTGCATACACTCATCATCACAATATTATAGTATTGTAATTGTAATTGTCTGTAATATCTCGAAAATAAGATGTTTTTTTTCGAAATATTATGTTTTGTATTAAGTATATTATGTAAATTAAGTAAGTACTAAAAAAGTTCTAGTCTATATTGTTAGATGTGAACGCTTTTTGTCTCTTTTTTATTGATTCAGGGTTATTTTTTTCCTTTTGCCTAAACTTTTTGGTACAACTCTAATTACCATATTCCGTAATTCACGAGGATTACAAATTACAATACATTGCAATAATTTACAATATTCAATTTCAAGGTATTTCCACTAATTAATACATTAACAAAATAATAAAAATCAAAGATAGTAAAACAATGAAATCAAAGCGAGCGTTAACCACACAGAAACTTGAATAATACATAGGACGGAAGCGAACCCCAGACCCCACTAAATGGAAATAATTCCTCCACGAAATTGCTACAAATTACACGGTTCTCGTCCGTCGCTGTCCCCGCTCGCGACAAACGCGCATATGTTCTATAATAGTCGTCACCCGCTACTTATTACGATATAATTGTTCTCGTGCAGTGTCTATGTCCGGTGTAGCAGATCTTAATTTATTATTCAAAACTGGTTATCAAAATTACCAAATTATGGGCCTATTGCAGACGAAGAGTTATGTCGTGGGTTCGATTCCCGCGTTGAAAACATGTTATTTCCAAGTTTGGTTAGGACAATGCAGGCTGATAACCTGATTGTCTGACAAGTGAGATGATCCATGTGTCGGATGGGCATGTAAAAAGTCGGTCCTGCGCCTGATCTCTCGCCAGTCGTGTCGGTCGTCCGTCCCACTGGGATATGAGAGTAAAGGATGGATAATAATAGCTCCTACACCGAAACCGGTGTGGGAGCTATTATTATTAAAACATTAGGTAAAAGCTATAGGCGCAATACCCATGGAAATCAAATAATCACGTTGTACTCTACATTTTGGGGAGGAATGGGACTCCACTAGAAATGTGCATATCTATTCAAATGTTAGTTTTTTTTTTTAATTCTTACTCGAGAAAGCCTGAACCGATTTGGATAACTTTAGTCTTGAAATATTCGTAGAAGTCCAGGGAAGGTTTATATAAGGACGAAATGAAGTTCACCGGGACATCTAGTCTAGCAGCGGGGGGTTAAGGAGGGGCGATGCTAGGCGAACGCCCAAGGCGCCCGACCAAAAAGGGGTGCTGGAGGCAAACAAAAAGGGCCGCCCTTTTTTAGCACAATCAGCACCTTGGGCGCCGAAGAAATCTCGCCTAGGGCGCTAGTAGTGCTAAAACCGGCACTGCATCTAGTTAGTATTATGTCATGTTACAGGCAGCAGTTGCCAGGCGCACTCGCTGTCGTGGTCGCGTCGGGGTGAGCGGCCGCCGGGCTCCACGCTGCACGCCAAGATCTGGGTCCCTGAAGACCCCAGGATATTCGGCGCCTGCGACACCACCAACGTCATCGACAAAGAGGAGCTAAGATAAAGGACTATGTGATCTTTATGCCTCATTTTCGACCGGCGGAAAATTATTTATACATATACTTGCACTTTGCAATAATAGGTAATCAAGATTCAAGAAATACTAGAAGAATAAAATACCTCTTGTTAGAAAAGGTTGAAGATTATACTTTTTCTGGAAAAAATGACGATAGAAAATAAAAAGTGCCCTACGCCCTGAATGTAGAAGTACCTAAGGGTTATTGCAGTTAATTATATAATAATAAATTATTGTCTAATATATAATTGGCCCTAGAGAAATAAAATTCTCAGGATCATACCAGTAGAATACATTGAACACTCAGTAGTTCAAAAAAAGATAAAAAACAACCCACATGTCTGTTTTTTTGTAATTCTCTGTATAATTGGCGCTCTTTTCTCAAGTCGGCGAGATTTTAGACAAAATGGATCTCTGACTGAAACATTTCGTATGATGCAATAATAAATTTTGTACAGTATTTACTTATTTAAACTATTTAAGTTTCTGTATCAATTTTATATTATATTGTAATTTCTAGTCATATTTATTCTTACTTATTTATATTTTATGGCTAAATCAAAAGATTACAGTAAAATCAGGTAGGTTAATACCAGATAACTGTTTCATATTTTATAAATAAGATTGTGAAGGACTGTAATTTCATCGTAACGAAAAAAAAATTATAGTCTTTTGTATATTGTATATTTTAGACTTATGTTTGTAAAATTTAAATATTACCTCAAAGTTTTCTCCCATATTGTCTCTTTAATATATCTACCTAATTAGAGGCGCATGGGGATTACTATAACTTCATTCCCATCAGCTTCTCAAAATAAAATAAGCAGAGACGTAAGTAACCTAGTCCCTACTTAAAGCTGAGTCTAGTCTCTAGTTATTTGCTAACGCTATGTATATATTATTATAGATACTAGGTATAAATGCGTATCGTACTCGGTGAAATAAATATTTTAGAACAGTATTTTTTGTCTATCAATTAAGAACCATTAATTTGCTAAGCATGTGCTGCCAGTTACATGTATTTAAGTAGCAGCGCTGAAGAGGCATTTTGTGATGCTCCAGCTCCATGAATTTGCCATACAAATACTTAATATTTTAAAAAAGTTTCCCTTTCAGCGCTGCACTTTCATAGTGAACTCTATAAGGGACACTTCACACCATAAAATATTATCACTTTGTCTTGTTACGTTCTGTATATTAATCAGCACGTTGAGAACGCGTTCTCTACAATGCAAGGAAAGTGACGTCACTGGCGTTTGGATGTGAAACTTGTGCAGTATAAAACGATAGTATCACCTGTAGTTGCTGCACGTTCCCATCTAATATAATAAAATTCTCGTGTCACAGTGTTTGTGCGCGAATTCCTCCAAAACGGTTCAACCGATTTTAATGAAATTTTGTATACAGTGCATTCGTTAGGCCTGACAATTGGTTTTAATGTACTTTTACGGCCGTTCCCAATATTCAATCTATCTCTGGTTTGACATACGACCGATCGCAGCTAACATTTAATTGACATAAAACATATGTCTCTAATGTCTATTGAGAATCAAATATTGGGAACGGCCGTTAATATTGATGCTAAAAATCTATACTTATAAAATTACGTCATGTCCTGACTGACTGACTGATTGACTGACTGATTCATCATCGCTGAACAAAAACTGTTAAAGTTACAGCCACAAAATTTGGTGAGTAGGGTTGTTTTATTAAGTAGACACCCACTAAGGAAGGAATTTTGAAAATTTTACCCCGAAGGGGGTGAAATAGGGGTTGAAAGTTTGAATGAAAGTCCGTCATTTCTTGAGTTAGAAACATGAAACTTTATTTTTGGGTTACTGATTAAAAATATATGGATACATATTTAAGCGTTTTTGGAAATTCTACTCCCAAGGGGCTGAAATTTGGGTTGAAAATTTGAATGAAAGTCCGTTATTTCTTGAGTTAGAAACATGAAATTTTATGTTTCGGCTACTGATTAAAAATGATTGGATACGTGTTTAAGCGTTTTTGGAAATTCTACCCCCAAGGGGGTGAAATAGGGGTTGAAAGTTTAAATGAAAGTCCGTTATTTCTTAAGTTAGAAACATGAAAGTTTATTTTTGGACTGCTGATTAAAAATGAATGGATAGGTATTTAAGCGTTTCTGGTAATTCTACCCCCAAGGGGGTGAAATTGGGGTAGAAAGTTTCAATGAAAGTCCGTCATTTCTTGAGTTAGAAACGTGAAATTTTATGTTTCAGCTACTGATTAAAAATGATTGGATACGTGTTTAAGCCTTTTTGGAAATTCTACCCCCAAGGGGGTGAAATTGGGGTTGAAAGTATGAATGAAAGTCCGTTATTTCTTGAGTTAGAAACATGAAATTTTATGTTTCGGCTACTGATTAAAAATGATTGGATACGTGTTTAAGCGTTTTTGGAAATTATACCCCCAAGGGGGTGAAATTGGGGTTGAAAATTTGAATGAAAGTCCGTAATTAATTCTTGAGTTAGAAACATGAGACTTAATTTTTGTGCTACTGATTAAAAATGAATGGATACGTATTTAAGCGTTTCTGGTAATTCTACCACCAAGGGGGTGAAATTGGGGTAGAAAGTTTCAATGAAAGTCCGTCATTTCTTGAGTTAGAAACATGAAAGTTTATTGACGTTTGCGTTTGACGTTTGCTTAAATAGGGTCCCGTTTTTACCCTTTGTATAAGGAACCACAAAAAGGGGAAAACTATCCATCTTTGTTATTATACTATGTTAACGCGGACGAAGTCGCGGGCAACAGCTAGTATTTTATATGGGTAAACAACATTTGCCGGGTCAGCTAGTTATGTATTTAGGTGTATGTATCTGTGAGTATGACAGTGTATTTAAGGGGGCGGGGTGGGTGCTAGGTGGTGATAGGCAGCTGCAACCGTTCACAGGCCCGGGAGCTACCGAATAATATATACTTTTGAGCCTTTAAATATTTTCAAACATGTAAATCGGTTCATCAAACGCGTTGAGAGGTAACAGATATAGTTTCGCATTTAAGTATAATTTTAGTAAGGAAGTTCAGAACTTCAGATACAATTTTATCGAAAAATGTTCACATAATATCTACATTCTACGTCTATCAATTTTAAGACTCTGTGATACAGCAGAGTGAGGAGCTTTTCCTGTCATGCGTGTTGTAACCCGCGCGGGTCTGGTCCGCATGCGGGTGACAACACGCTCCTGGCCAAGCGCGTGTTGCCCGCGTGACAGGAAAAACTTCTATGAAATGAAAGGATGCGTCATGCAGCTGCATGCTGCATGCGGGCAACTTGCATTCAGTTATTTCAGACCATCTTTGCCTGGGCTTTATCACGCATGACAGGAAAAGTCCTCTAAGGCAGTATTTCCCAAAGTGTGGGTCGCGACCCATTGGTGGGTCGCGGGTAGATTTTGGGTGGGCCCTGGAACTATAGGACGATTGTCCTACTCGTTCGATTGCCATTTTACTCGTTCGTTCTATGGAGTGTAGATAGAGGAGGAATATCTCTGTATGTAAAAAGTGTCCGCGGAAATGCGTTAAATTAGGGTGAAACTAATGGTGAATTAATATAAAATAAGGTGGCGCTACAGTAGCAACAAGGTAAATTTTAAATCATTTAGCAACTTTTATTTCAGCTATTTTAGGTTATATTTTTCAAAATATATTGGTATTAACCCAGTAATTCTAGTAATAATTTATATTCCAGTAATAATTTATATTTTGTCACGACGGCTACATTCATACCCTTCGGATGCAGCTAGCGCCACTCGTGGAGGATTTTTCAACTGTTATTTACTGCGTACAGCTGGACACTTTTTCAAATATCCCCCATAATTATACGATAGTTCTCCTTTCATCTACACTCCATAGTTCGTTCGTCGTCGTGGGTGCGTGCGGGACGGGGCGGGGCATTCGAACGTAAACGTAATTGTAAGTAAGGCTGACGATGATGCTATGGTGGTGAACTAAAATAAGAATTAACGCGTAAATGCTGCGGCAGCAACATAAGTACCGCTGCTTTTTGTCTTCATTACACAAGGTGGGCCGCGAACTTTAAACTTTCTTGTAGATGGGTCGCGGTCCCGACAAGTTTGGGAAACACTGCTCTAAGGCTGTTTTCACATGAGTTTTTGGAAGGCGACGGACACAAGCCTCACCTATGTCGAAACAAGAGCCTAAGGGCGTTTGTGCACTGCACGGAATTTTACCGTCCGGCGTTCATAACTTTCACGTTTGCCATATCAAAACGTAAGAAAATGGGACGCCGACACCTCCAAAACGGCTCAACCGATTTTAATAAAATTTTGTATGTTCAATCGTTAGGCCTGATAATAGGTTTTTACCTACTTTTAATATTGATACTAAAAATAATAATTTATATGACAAAACAACGTTTGCCAGGTCAGCTAGTATTGTCATAAAATTTATTATTTTTTTCACTAAGACCTCTAAGCAGCGGCCTTAAGGCTTAAGTGAATATTTTAGGTTTAGGTTTTGGTTAGGTTTTCGCTATCGGTAAAAAACTCTAGAATGATTCTAGAATCTAGAGTATTTTACCGATAGCGAAAATAAAAGGTAGCAGGGGTGTGAGCCTAGGCGGAGATCGATACGTGGGGAGGGGCGCACCTGACGATTCCCACGCCCACCCGCCCACACAACATCAGAGAAATATAGACATGATGAGTTATTCGAAACCGGACGTGTATTATAATTGTTCAAATCTGATTAGTGATTCAAGTGGAATAGTGTATAACTATACAAGGTGTAACAAAATTTACTGATAACACTTAATGTGTGTTTTTTACACAGGGAACTCTATACTTTTGTACGAGTATATGAAGCGGTTTCAGCGGTTTTGGCGTGAAGAGGTAACAGACAGACAGACAGACACACTTTCGCATTTATAATATTAGTATGGATATGGATGACCAGTATCGATGAAGGGCTCCCACACACAGGCCACCGGCCACAACCACAAAACGCCGCTACCGGCATATTTCCTATAGTTGTCATACATTATGGACTCACCGCACACGGTTAACGCCGGTGACCGCTACTTTTATGCCTTGTCTTGCTTTTTGTGGCGGCGTTTGTGGCTGTCGCGTGAGGCCCATGTGCGGCGACACTAAGGCTCAAATCACACCGAAATGGCAACGCAGCGACGAGCATTTTTAGTGTAATAATATGATTTTAAACTTTATCTTCATTATTGTAACACATATTTAGTATCGCTTGAGAAACTTGGAAAGTCTCGCAGCCGCCCGCGACGCCGCGAGCACTCTGACGACTCCTACGCGGCGGCGGCGCGTGGGCAGTGTGTAATGAAGATAAAGTTTAAAATCATAATGCTAAGTACTCACATACGGTTTTGCTCGATTGAGCAATAACGTCGAGCAAAACCCGCGGCTCGGACTTTCGTCCACACATTCAGCATGGCTCGATAGTTTTACTCTAAATCGATACATATTTTAATCCCATCAAGCTGGCTCGATGTGAGCCTTCGAGCTGTCAGTTTTGCGGTCCACACAGTAATTATTACTTGATTTGGAGTAAAACTATCGAGCAAAACCGTATCTCAGTAGTCAGTACTTAGCATAATATGACACTGAAAATGCTCGCCACCGCGCTGCCATTTTGGTGTGATTTGAGCCTAACTGATATTCGTTTATAATATGTATAGATGATGTATAGTACATCACTGAATGTCACTGATGAATTCGAGGCTTGTAGGCAGGGCCGGTTTTAGCACTACACACACACCAGCACCCTGAGCAAGATTTCTTCGGCGGCGCCCAGGCTGATAGTGCTGAAAAAAATTGGCGCCCCTTTTGTTTGCCTTCAGCGCCCCTTTTTATCCGGCGTCTGGGCGGTCGCCCCCCCTTAACGCTGCTACTGCTTGTAGGTAATAATTATAATTAATATAGATAGGTCTAACAAAAACACTCTTTACAAGTTCATTATTATTTATTTGGCGGGACCGTGACGATGTTTTCACCAGCCACGGTCCCACCTCTTAGAAATCAAGATGGGGTTCGATGGAGTAGGACGCATCGGCACAACTTCCGCTGGCGGCGGACGAAGCCTCTGCAGGCCGGCCAGGAACCTGCGGGCCTGTACCCTCGTCCGCCTCCTCGTTTCGATGCAGCTAAAAAGAAAATAAAGAATAATCCTAAATTAGATACCTACTTCATGTGATCGTTTTTGTATGGTCAGAACATAACTAAAAATCGGTTTTGATGATTTTTGTTTAGTTTGGTTGGTCATAGAGATAAACTACGATAACATGGCGCACCCCTCCAAATTACTGTTTGAATGTGTGTAGTCACATCCTTATGAAAGAGTTTGTATGTAGTAAATATTCAAACAATCAACTAGTACTCGTAATATTTCACATAATGTCACTTATTACCAAGATTTGTTGGTCAACAAATCATAACTAGCCGACCGCGCAAGACAACGCACTTCAAACGTTTTGAATTTTGGAGGGGCGCGCCATGTTATCGTAGTTTATCTCTACTATACTACAAGGTCCAATATTTTACCAAAATACCGATGTGAACGGTAGTGTTGGTGTGTTGAAGTTAGTTTTCAGCTTTTTTTTTCAAAAAATAATTTGAGGTTAGAATGCGATTCAACTTTTGATTCAACTGTTCTGTGTACAGAATTTATTAAATCTTTATATATATATAAATTGACTCAATGTCAAAAACTTGTCATTTTCTATATTAAACCATAAAGTTATTAGGTAGGTATACGGTCTAGCCGTCTAGCGGAATAGAGAAACAAAGGCCTAAGCCCTAAGGCAAGCGAGATGTCACTATCAGTAAGCGTGTTTACACACGCGCCGCAACGGCAGCGGCATTGCACCGCCACCGCACCGGCGCCGCTGCACACTCATCCTTGTATTTCTATGGGCACTTTTCACACGGTGCCGCCGTTTTCAACAAACATAAGAGACGTGTCGGACCCATGATCACGCCGCAGAACCTGTGGTGGAGACACCGCAGGTTCTGCGGCGCCGCGGCGGCGAAAAACGCTGCCGCTGCGGCATCGTGTGAAAACACGCTAACACTGCGTGGTAAAAAGAGACGTGTGATACTATGACAGCAGAACTCTTTTTTTGACGTCTAGTCGGCAGTCGGCACTTATCGGCACGTTGACAATTTCTCATAGAAACATACTTGTGTAAGGCTGCGTTTCCAATGAAGCGGAGCGGAGCTTAGGGGTGCCGAATTGACCAATCACCATGCTCGAAATCTTCGCTGTCATTCCGCTGGAATAGCACGATTGGTAAATTCGGGCACCGCTAAGCTCCGCTCCGCTTCAGTGGAAACGCAGCCTTAGTATATACGTTCACATATTTTTACACACAGATGTAAATCAATCTCGGTTTCGTTTGACAGCTCGAGATTGTTATCAATGCTCTATTAAATTCCGCTAGGTACGGGCCTCAAACAGGCGGAAGTTCATAATCGGAAATTCATATTCTTACATATCGATCTATGAAATTCATAATCTGAAAAAATCAGAATGTGTGTGGAGCGTACTGATATTGTATGGTATTCCGGTCTTTCTGAATTAATAATATTATGAATTTCCGATTATGAAATTCCGGCTGTGTGAGGCCAGCCTAATAATTAACTTTATGATTTAAGCCGCGATTGACAATGAAGTGTCATATGTTGTCAATCGCGGCTAAATGACAAGTTTTTGACAGGGAGTCAATGACCGCTACCGCCATATTTCGCCGAGTACAATATAGCCGTTCTAGCGTGAAACAATAAGGACACACACACACACACACACAAATCGCTGCATTACGATTTACGGCATAATGATAAATGAACTGAAAAATGTTACCAATAATTATTACCTTGCGTTGCGTCCTCGGCGGCGGCGTAGGGGGCGGCGCAGGAAGCGGCGCAGGCGGCAGCGAAGGCCCCCCATGGCTGCCATGAGGCCTGCGCGAGCCACCAGCGCCAAATTTTGAAAAAAACTCGGCATACTCTCAAAACGTCTATTTACGATATTGACAAACACAGATCAGATATTAGTTGTTGACAAACACAGAATACAAATTCAAATTCAATTGACAAGGACGGAGTTGACAATAATTAATGACAGACAGAAATGCCAACATGACGACAGAACCATAGATATTTTTTTTTAATTCGTCCCGGTCGGGACAGGCAAAGGGAGCGTTGCCCATACAGCCAAGAACCATAGATAATAGGTACTTTATCTTTCCAAGGCTCTGAATGTGGACAGGGCAATGACTTAACAGGGCGCTGCTTCCTGCTGGTAAAGGAGAAGTTCTGTCAAAAAAAAAGTGTGTCAACTCCGACGCACGACTGGAGTTTACTCCTTAAGTACGAGTATCTAACCATACGCAAAAAGAGTTTATTCAACTGAAAAAAGATTAATATCATATGAAATCAGATGTTCCGACAATATTATCTACACCCCTTTCTGCCATAGTTATTTCAAAATACTTTTATTTCAAAATACTTTTCGTTCACTTTAGCCAGTATAATGATAAAAATTATAACTTCACAATAACAATATTAATTATTGATATTTATAACAAAAATAGCAATATAAATACATCGACACTGATAGAAACAAACAAGCCCAATAACATATAGTATATAGGTATAGTCGCCTATACAGCATACCATATGTACGTCTTAATCATAAAGTTAATATACCTATCGGAATATAATATTATATAATAACTAGCTGTCCCGGCAAACGTTGTTTGGCCATTTAAAGTATTTCTACTTCATCAGCATACAAAATCTTACCCCCTCTTTTGTCCCCTAAGAGGGGTGGGGGGAAAAATGTTATGTAGCACCAGATGTTAAGTTGGAAAAACAGTTAATAATATAAAGTAAGTCCATTAAAGAAAAAAGTTTACTTAATACAAAATCTGACCCTCTCTTTGGTGGGTTCTCATTTTCTATTCTCTCTCTCATGGTCTCACTGGTCTCATTTTTATACACCAGATGTTGAGTTGGAAGAAGGCAAATATATCTGCGAAAACCGTATGCAAATCAGATCAGTAGTTTTCGTGTTAAAGCAAAAGTCTTATACAAAATCTGACCCCCTCTTTCGTCCCTTTAGAGGGGTGGGGGGATATTTTTTATACACCAGACGTTAAGTTGGAAGAAGACAAATATATCTGCGAAAACCGCACTCAAATCGGATCAGTAGTTTTCGTGTTAAAGCAAAAGTCTTATACAAAATCTGACCCCTCTTTTGTCCCTTTAGAGGGGAGGGGGGAAAAAAATTTATACACCAGATGTTAAGTTGGAAGAAGACAAATATATCTGCGAAAACCGCATTCAAATCGGATCAGTAGTTTTCGTGTGATAGTGGAACAAACATACAGACAGACAGACAGACAGACAGACAAAAAAACTGACCACATTTTTGGCTTGTATAGCGATGTAGTGACACCCTCCGCTTATTATTTTTTGAATATCTTTAATGTACAGAATCGTCATTTCTACAGTTTTATTATATGTATAGATATAATTATATAATTATATAATAATGTAATATAATATTCCGATAGGTATATTACCTTTATGGTCTTAATACACTCACAGCCAAATTAGAAAGTTGCGCACTAAAGGTGCGCACCAAAAACGTGACACATTTTCGTTACTTGTTAGTAGGTTTTACTCCTCGGATTTTTCTCATACCGGGCGCCTTATATGTGAAAATCGATTCTTAAGGAGTAAACTCCAAAAAAGGATAGAAGCTCCTTGTGAGTATACAATGAGAGTATTCGTTGGATAGAAGCGTCAGTTACTGTACGGTGCGCACAATCTTTTCATGATAGTTTGATAATGATTTGATAGAGAGCGAAAGTCCGTTTTTGATACTAAATGTTGTTTATTGATTGACCGATAGAATGTTATGAGTACGTGCGGAATGATTGATGACCGAATGTGAACTGAAGTGTTTGCTATGCTAACAATCATCTATTATACTTAACAATTATTACTAAACTCGTGTAAAATGGTGATGATACAATTTGGTGTACGCGCTTGCCCGTACAGTACTTTTTCTCGCCACGTTCATTTAAAGCCTTGTCGACCTGTAGCCCGTCATCGCGTGGCCATATTGTGCTAATGTGCGTGTATTTTCTTGAATATTTCTATTTGTCGATCATTTCGAAGTATATTATAATCCTGAAAAGAAAGTCATTTAATATATTAATAGTTCATGATATCGATAAACTATAATAGCTCAAGTAATGTGCATCCCTAAACACACGTAAAAGCTATGCAATTTTTGTGGCCAAATTATTTGCAATGTGACATTTTTAGCACTAATGCCTTAAATAGCACGAATAAGGGATTATTAAATTGTAAATTATCTTTTTAGCTTACAAAAATACCGATTGAAAAGCCCAAAAAATGTTGTTCAAAACTTACGTATTTAATTCCGTTCCGCCGTTCTTATGGTTTATTATGAAGCGGAACAACAAAACTCAACAAGATCTTGCATAAAACGTTGACTAAACACTTTTATTAACACTTTTATCACATGAAGTATGCAGACCGACTCCTTTGTTATGACTAGACATCGGATTATATGCATTTGCATACTTGCATATGCAAATGCATAATATAATGGCACTTTTAAGGCGATAGTGCATATTTTGGCAATTATTCGTTGATAGTGCATATTTCGGTAGTTTTATGCCCTCGAAGTCTCCAAACTAGCTATCATGACACACACCGTGACCGAAACCACAGAACAGAGGTACGATAAATCAAAACACTTCAAATATTATGTGACTCCATCCCATAAAGGTAATATACCTATCGGAATAGAGAAACAATCCCAAACTGTCAAGCTTAACCAAAATTTGATTTACATCTGTGTATACAATTATGTTTACGTGTGCGTGTCAGTGATGTACAAACATCTTGTAATTCGACAAAATATCGATCATGGAATAATAATTGTAAGATTGTAAAAACAGAATGGGATAAAATAAAACTGCATAGATAGGTATAATAAAAATTGTAATTTTGAAGTAAAATATGACTTTTCTTCAAAATGCTTGCTGCATAATTAAGTATATGCATGAATCTTTCTTCGGAGTCCAGTTTGGACGGTTCATTATTTTAAGCCATGAATTTCTGGTATCCAGGTCAGCAGGAAATCTGAAAAATCGGCCAAGTGTGAGTCGGACTCGCGCATGAAGGGTGGCCGGTTTCAACCGGGCATTATCTAAAACCCGGCACGATACGACACGACATGTCATGACACGATTCGACACGACAGGTTACGTCACGTCACGTCACATCAGTACACGACACGACACGACTTCACTAGACCCTATTAATTTTCAATTCACTCTCAATGAGCCCTTTTATTTGATGCCCATCTTGCAGAAATGCTTTTTAAAACTATTCCCCTATCTTGGATGAGCAGCCATATTGGATGTAGAATGACATTACATATGTGGAAATTTCAGAAGTCTATTACTATAGCGGTTCTTGCTATACAGCCTGGAGACAGAGAGACGGACGGATGGACAGACGGACATGCAACGAAGTCTTAGTAGTAGAGCGGGACCCGACTACTAGGACGTTTTACCCTTTGGGTGCGGACCCTTAAAAACGATAAATTATGTAATATAATTATAGTATATTAATATACTTAAACTAATTATAAACTACGGATGAGTATGTTATCATTTCAACATTCGTAGATAATTAGTATACTTAACTAAAAAATATTTTCATATCGATACTACTTATCGATAACTTGATGCAGCCCTAGTGTAAAATATATGAAAATTGTTTACACAAAATATATGAAATGTTCACAGATTGTGTATATCTATTCCCGCTATAGCAAAAAATACTAAAAACAAAATAAATTAAATATTTAAGGGAGCCCCAAAACAAACGTGACTTTTTTTGCTATTTCTTGCTTGATATCAATAATGGCAAAAGGTAGGCACTTGAAATGTTCACAAAATACTCAGTTGTATACATACTTTAATAAGAATTGATGGTAAAATTAAAATAAACTGTAAGCCCTTCGTGCGCGAGTGCAACTCGCACTTGTCCGATTTTTTGGCAATTTTTGCCCGATATCAATAATGGCAACTTAAATAATAATTAATAAACTTAAAATAAATTAAATAGTTTTATTAAAATTAAGTGGGCTCCAATAAAAAAAAACTATATTTGATTATTTTGTCTCTATGTAATAATACACAGAAACAAAATAGGCGCAAATACTTATAGTTTTTTGTGAGCAACTTCGAAATTTGAATTTTGAAGTTGCTCACTTTATTGGTTTATTGCTCACATGATATAACAGGACGCTCACTTAAAACATCTTAGTTTATCGATATCCTCGACAAATATCAACCGAGTGTCCCATCACTATAGACCGCCATGTTTAGTTCCTGGCAATATGGCGCCGGCCACACTTTTTTGTAGTTATGTCATTTCCATATGTTTCCTTATTCATTGATTTTGGCCGACCTACTTGTCCGCCATTTTGTTTTTTTTTTATCGCGTTCACGAATAATAGGCTACTTGACCTACTTTTTTTCTTCATGCTAATCGCTTCTTAATCATTCATTTTCACAAAAAAAAAACTAATATTTGAATATTTTACACAGTAGAAACCCATAAAAATGTTTATTGAAAAATACGCCTCTTAAATGGCGCCGAAAACACTGTCCGCCATAGTGTGACGTCATACGCTTTGTATTTTAAACTCTCTTTATTGAACATTTTTTAATGTGCTAAATGTACGAGTCTAAAAGTGCTCAAAAATTATAAAAGAATTAAATAAGAAATTAGAAATCATTTGTAATGTTGAAAACTTTTGGAGAAAAGTTTTGGCCATTTCATTTCCCGTCTACAATAAATGGAGATAATATATAAAACTGATGTTTTAAGCGAATTATTCGATAAAATATATTTTACAAATCTTTCTAGGCTTATTCTTATTATTTATGTACAGATAAACTTACATATAACGAGCGCGATAAATAAAAGATATTAAATTACTATGAGGATGACGTCACATCCAAATCGGAAGTACCGCAAAAGCGTTTTCGTCAGTACAAATCCTATTTTCATAAAATCATATTTTCAAATCGACTTTATTTATCAATCATAAGCTTTAATTTGATGATAAGGGTGAAATATGGTTTCCTAGGCCAAGTTCTACTGGAAATATGAATTTGTTCAATGAAATTGAATATAGGTCAAGTAGCCTATTCTTTGAAAAACTCAGCGAGACAGTACTTCAGTCCGGACCAACGCCTACAACTCTACAAGGCGCAGGTTCGGCCTCATATGGAATATTGTTCTCATCTCTGGGCAGGGGCGCCAAAATACCAACTGCTCCCTCTGGATCGTATCCAACGAAGTGCCGCTCGAATTGTTGATTGCCATAGTGTTTCAAACAGCTTGGACCCCTTGGAATTACGCCGAGATGTAGCTTCGCTCTGCATCCTCTATCGGTTGTATCAAGGGGAGTGCTCTGAGGAACTGTTCGGAATCATCGCAATCACCTGCAACTTTTCGCCATCGTCCCACGCGAAAAACATACCATCCTCATCACCTTGATGTGTGGCAGTCTTCCACAGTGCGTTTTTCGCGTAACTTTCTGCCGCGCACTGTAAAACTCTGGAACGAACTGTCACCAGCAGTATTTCCGGACCTATACGACCTGCAAACCTTCAAGAAAAGAGCGTATTCCCTCTTAAAAGGCCGGCAACGCACCTGCAGCTCTTCTGATGTTGCGAGTGTCCATGGGCGACGGTAGTTGCTTACCATCAGGTGACCCGTTTGCTCGTTTGCCCCCTTATTTAATTAAAAAAAAAAGTAAACAAAACACAATATGGAATCTCTTACCACATGTCTTGATTGCAATAAATACCTCGATTATTTACATTTTCAATTATTTTTTCGAACAATCTGGAAAAAATCGAATTTTCGTCATAGCTCAGGCAGAGTAGACAGAATTATAGAGTATGCCGACTTAGAACTGATGTTGAAATTTTTAAATTTGACGTATTAGGACGAAAATCGTCGTTAAGGTTGTTGACTTGTTACCTACGAACTATGACATATTCGCTGGACGTGTTCCTCTTTGGTCGTATAGTGGAGTTCCCAGAGCGTAAAAATCGTGCAAACCTCCGATTTTTGCAATAGTGGATGAAAATTGAAAAGAAAAAAAGGAATGTGTAGCTGATAACATAAATAATAAAGTTTACCTATTGAAAAGTTGTGCTTTTGATTTTTTAATTATTCTCTTCCACTTCAAGTAAACTCATAAACTGCAAAATTTTGAAGAAAATTTGCATATTTCTTTCTTTTAAATATATAGCAAAATAATAAAATATATTATTATTTTTTTGATTTGTGTCGTTGCTTATATTCCAAAGAAAGAAAATAAGTTGAAAAAATGTATAATTTAGATTTAAAATTAATATTTTTGTATGTAGATGAGCATACCTCCAAATGTGCTTGTTGTGTGCCTTGCCAGGTAAATGGCGTTCCTATTTTTCTTTGGTTTTAAATAGGAAGTTTAAAATTATTTTTTAGGCTTAGCAAAGCCTTCTATTTCTTAATGTGTATAACTTTTTAGCTCTTACTTTATTAAATTTTCTGAAAATGTAGCACAAACTTTTCACGGATATTTCAAAGAAAATCTGTATTTTATTTCTTTTGGTTAGGTTTTTACAGTAATTCTAAAAATCCATAAAAAATCAATAAAATTGATTTTTTATGGATTTTTTTTCATTAATTATATTTGCTAAAACATACTTATAGGAAAAAAATACAAATTAGGTTAAGAACTATATTTTTTTGTATTCAGGTAAGCATTTTCCAAACATAGGTCACAGCACGCGCCTTTAGTATGTACATGAGATTTGTAGCACCCAATTTTTTTTCTGGCTTTAAGTATGAAGTTTAAATATATTTCAAAGACTAGAAAAAGTCTTTTATTTATCGATGCATTTAATGTTTTAGCTCTCACTTAAATAAATTTTCAACAAATATAGAAAAATATTTTCGGTCTATTTTACACATTTTTGGAGATATTTAAACGTTTTTAAGTACCTAAAACTTATCATTTCTCTAAAATTTAATTCGCACAACAAGTAAGTTTAACACTCTTTTCGTTACAACCCTTAAATCCACCCAAACCCTTTTATCTTGGTTACGACGAGCGTTAATCTCTAAAAACTTTGCAAAAACCTTATAGTTGTATTTAGTTTAGCAAAGCAAACTTTCTTTTTTTTAAATTGTGTATTTGGTTAATTTTCAACGTAAACAATCGGATAAGAGTCATTAAATAACAGGAACAAGAAAAAAAATTTTTTCTGGACCGGTTATATATGGTGAAATATTAATTTTTAATTAAGTAACTAAAAAACTAAAAGCACAAAAAAATTTTGGTAAACTTTGCAAGTTATAGCGTAAAAAAGAAAATGACACCTCAAAAACAAAAATCCATTCACTTATAATCATTTGTAGGTATTTGGCTTCTAATATGTTCTATGACTCGGATAGGGACGTTGGGATCGATTACTTATTGCTTTTAATTAATAAAATAAGTTTTATTCCATATATTATTAACAAACTTTGACCTTGAATAACAACTCGGAGACTTGACTTAGAACTTTGGTGTAATAATAAAAATTATTCCTTAGGTTATGTTCTATTTAAATAAAGGATTTATTTGCGTTGGCCGGCACTTTTAAAATTAGCCCAAAATTGTATGGACGTTGGATCTTGTCCTTTGACAGGTGAAACAAAAGATACGAAAAACCATTTACATAAAAGAGACAGTTCTATTTTTAAACGTCGAATCGTATCGCTGTCTCTTTCTTCGCCTGAGCCACAATAGACATAATACCAGCCATGAGCTCTTATAGCAGTATTACTTTAATATTACTTTCAGATTTCGCACAAACAAAATACAAAGCTATATTTATACAAATAGAGATCATTATTGTTTATGCGAAATTCAAAAGTAATATTAAAGTAATACTGCTATAAGAGTTCATGGCTGTAGTTCGACTGCAAAGAAACGGACAGGTTTCAATATCTGTCAAATTCGTCGGGTTTCACTCATAAAGGTAATATACCTATCGGAATAGAGAAACAATCCCGAGCTGTCAAGCTTAACCAAAATTTGATTTACATCTGTGTATACAATTATGTTTACGTGTGCGTGTCAGTGATGTACAAGCATCTTGTAATTCGACAAAATATCGATCATGGAATAATAATTGTAAGATTGTAAAAACAGAATGGGATAAAATTAAACTGCATAGATATGTATAATAAAAATTGTAATTTTGAAGTAAAATATGACTTTTCTTCAAAATGCTTGCTGCATAATTAAGTATATGCATAAATTTTTCTTCGGAGTCCAGTTTGGACTCCGAAGACGACACGATTTCACTAGACCCTATTAATTTTCAATTCACTCTCAATGAGCCCTTTTATTTGATGCCCATCTTGCAGAAGTGCTTTTTAAAACTATTCCCCTATCTTGGATGAGCAGCCATATTGGATGTAGAATGACATTACATCTGTGGAAATTTCAGAAGTCTATTACTATAGCGGTTCTTGTTATACAGCCTGGAGACATAGTATCCCCTTAGTAGTCTGAGCTGGAGACAGACAGACGGACGGACGGATGGACAGACGGACAGGCAACGAAGTCTTAGTAGTAGAGCGGGACCCGACTACTAGGACGTTTTACCCTTTCGATAAATTATGTATGATAGTATATTAATATACTTAAACTAATTATAAACTACGGATGAGTATGTTATCATTTCAACATTCGTAGATAATTAGTATACTTAACTAAAAAATATTTTCATATCGATACTACTTATCGATAACTTGATGCAGCCCTAGTGTAAAATATATGAAAATTGTTTACACAAAATATCCTTAAATTGTGCACCATGGCTAGTCAAGTTATGTTTTCCATATAAATAAACATTTAAAGAAGTGAATTTGATAAATCAATACCAATAACTCGTAGGGAATTGGCAAATATAAACTTAAAACTAGGTCCTGTCGATGTAGAATAATTCACCTGTGAAATGAATATTTGTCCGGGTTTTTTCGATGTGTGGATCCACAATCATTCCACAAACATTTAACCATGTTTCTAGAGCAGTTTTTCTAAAAATTATTCATTATTTAACTTAAAATCACAATTTTTCTGAGAGCACAAATTGACAACGATCGGCTCAGGGGCAGACAGACTGTCAAACAGATGAAAAAAAAAGCTATGCAACCTCAAATCACGCTTCTCTTTCTACCACGCGGTGTTACTGATAGTGACATCTCGCTTACTCAGGCCTTTGTTTCTCTATTCCGATAGGTATATTAACTTTATGGTTAAATGAGCGAAATCGGCAAAATTTCGTATACAGACTCTTAATATTGGTTGTATATCTAAAAAATATCAGTGTACTGTCAAGTGTGACATTTAAAATCAAAATATCATAAAGCACTTATTCCACCTTACTAAATTTAGACGTCTAACTGATTCAGTAACTAAATTTAGTCAAGTGGAATAGCATTTAGAAAGTTATTAAAAATTTAGTCAAGTGGAATAGCATTTAGAAAGTTATTAAATGCTATTCCACTTGACTAAATTTAGTTACTGAATCATTTAGACGTCTAAATTTAGTAAGGTGGAATAAGTGCTTTAGCCTAGTTTAAGGGCCTGTTTCACCACTTCCTGATAAAGCGCCGGATAGGCTATCCACAACTTATTTGACAGATTCTCCATACCTACTTTATCTGTCAAGTTAAGTGGTGGATAGCCTATCCGGCACTTATCAGGAAGTGGTGAAACAGGCCCTAAGCTTATTAATAAATAATTATTGTATAGTACCTAAATAAAACTAAATTTAATTTATTTTCACTTTTATTTAACCCTTAAGTCCCTATATTATTACAATGTGTAAATAAACGTATTTTTATAATACATATTTTTTAACAAAATTACGAATTAAACCAAAAACATCTTAGAAGAATGTCAACCCTTTTAGGATGACAAAGTGGTTTGTTATAGCGAATCAAAAATATACAGACAAGGTAGCAGACAAGTAATTTTACCGTATTTTAGCCCTAAAAATGCCTTTTTGGCATCCACTATGCTTCATCCTGAAAGGGTCGATTTGTATAATATATGACCGGAGATAAATGTCTATAATGTACTTAAGCCATAAACCAAAAGTTTACATACTTACTTTTCATTTTTAAATAGTCTCGTTAGAACAGAATGGTCGTAGAAACCATAATATTAAAATTCGTGGATTTTACGACGTAAATAAAAATCGTTAATTTTGAATTTTATTTAAGTAAAAAGAATGTCGTAAAAGCCATTTTGTTGTAACTGTGTTAAATTTTGTTGTATTGACCATGACACGAAAAAATTTCTCCTACTACATAAATTCGAAAATTTTGCTAATTAATTAATTTTACAATAAGAAAACTGGGCTTAAAGAGTGAATTGGCGCATTTAAAAAGATATTATATCGATAGAGCTCACCATTCTGATTAAGAAAACACAAAAAACAGATTTTGGCAAAAATGGCTTTTACGACGTTTCATCCCAGAGGGGTCGACGTAAGCCCTGGATAACATTGCATGATGCATCACAAAAGTATTTTTATTTTTTAGATCTCATGTATAAAGTGGCTGATTTGGACATAAAAAATCATAACTTACATTTTTAAATCCCAATAGAACAAAATCTTAAAATAATTCTAGAACAAACATCTGCTTGGCAGACGCTATTTGCTTGTAAGCTATATCAAAATAAAATATATGTCACAGCCGCCTAATTAAATTAGCTCAACGCCTAGGCCGATTATGACGTTCGTGGAAACACCAATATTATGATGTTGAAGGATACAGGAGTCGCTATTATTCATAATCGCTATTATTCATATTCATAATACTCTCATGAAACATGTAGCATGTAGTTGTCAAAGAAATGGACGTAAATACAATTTAAGAACCAGCTTATACTGGCTAGGCGTCGGATTGAGTAGCCAATCAACTAGATGGCTGGTTAACGCACACACACACATGCGTCCTCGTCACACACACACAAACGGGGCATGCTGATTCAGCGCTACTGAACACGAGCGCTCCCGAACTTTTACGAGTCCGAGGGAGAACAAAATACTGGAATTTACTGTACGGTTAAATAAAATTAGAAAAGCAGAGAAATGTTTTTTTTTCTTTTTTACAAGTGGAAATCAGCATGTGTTAGTACGTTTTATCTCTTGTTTCGTGCTATGCTTTTAGTTCATGTTTTATTTTACTTGCGGGTACGGAAACCCGGTTGGCTCTCGGTTAACTTATGAGAAAGTGGCGCTACACAGACCCGTTTTTAACATGTGTGCTACAAACTTAAATACAAGTGTTACCGACAACTGGTAAACATTTCACAAGTTAATTTTTCACTTGTGCACTCGTGAACTGGAGATAGGTACAAAATGGCGTCATACAATAACAAGGGTTATGTATGACGCCATTTTGTAGCGCCACTTTCTCATAAGTTAACCGTGAGCCAACCGGGTTTCCGTAGGCGGGTGATGGTTATTGGTTTATCATAGAAATGTTTCTAAAACAGACAAATGTCACATTGACACAAAATTTTTCGAATACTTCGTCTATAAATCGTATAATTCTATGATAACGACATACATAAATATTTATCTGCACGACACATATTTGTACATACCCACCGCAATATCACTTTCCATATAATCAATATAACATATTATCTTTTTCTTGTACTCCATATGGGTGTGACCGGCCGAGCCGTCTGAAGGGATTTTAGCGAGCGAGCTGAATGTGAGTTCCTATCACTTCCCAACATGAGAAGGGAAACTATAAGGGTCAGGCCACAGCACTGCGTTGCGGCGTCGTATCGCAAAAACAACCTTTGAAAAGCAGTGTAGTTTTTTTGCGATGCGACGCCGCAACGCTGTGTTGTGGCCTGGCCCTATTTCTTAACAGCGCCACCAGTGACAAACAACTAATCGCCAACGCGTTTCCGTGAGAAGTGACAAAACTCCCACTCAGCACAGTAAACCGCGAGAAGAACTTTGGGAGCTAGAGCACCAGCCACTTATTGTCTCAACTGCTTCACACACACACGCACACACACACACACACACTGCACACACATACACCATCCAAACATCATGAACTATTATAATATTATTACATACTCCATTCCGACTGATTTCGTCAAAACATCAACAATTTTAAGGGTAGGTTGCACCAGAGGCGTTGATATAGCTGTTAAGGTTAAGGTTATCGTCAAATATGGCGTCTGTTATTGACTTTTACTAGAGATTTGAGTTCATTTGACATTTTGTTATAGTTAAAGTAAGTTGGTGCAACCCATCCACACTTCTTATTTCAAATTACCGTGTGGAACGGAGTATGTGATATAATATAGTCAACACAATAATATTCTAATTCTTAAGGTGCTCCCTTACCGGGAGCATTCACACATAGTGTAACATTATTATACAGTGTGTAACAAAAATAAGTGATAATACTTTAGGGTGTTGTACGTGTTCCTTGTAGTGAGTTCACTGTGAAAGTAGCAGCGCTGAAAGACCAATTTTTTTTTCACTTTTGTATGGGCAAGCGCCCTAGCGTAACGAGTTTCCCCATAAAATTTGGTCTTATTAGGCGCTGCTACTTTCACAGTGAACTCACTACAAGGAACATGTACACATCCTAAGGTATTATCACTTATTTTTGTTACACCCTGTATATTCGACTTTGAGCGTTACAATACTATCTCCCTGACCGACGAGCGTTCGGGTATAATGTAACATAATATATTAAACATCAATAGATTGAAATATAAAATAGAACATTGACGTTACAAGTTTAGCAAAATATTGCATACATTGTATCATTGTAATGCAAGGTGCGCATTGTAATGCTCGGTTGTCCTCCATCATGTAATGCTCGGTTCTCCTCCATCATGCTCGACTCTGTAACGTTACATAATGGTGAATGCTCCCGGTGGAAGGACATTTATTTAAGTTAACGTTAGCGCAATATCTACTTAGATACAACTGGCGTAGTGGCAGAGGACAGCGTTAGACACGGAGCGAAACACCTAACATATATTCACAATGAGTCAAAAGTCGAAACCTACCATCGAAAACACTCACAAAATATTAAGTTTGAAATCGCTTAATTGACTTTCGGTCTCTCCTCCCTGGGCAGGTTTCTGAGGGCTCGCTTCAGCAGGGGTTTGTAGGCGAAGGCCCAGGGCAGGAATATAAGGAAGCCGGAGAAGTACAGGCTCTGGTATATCGGCCACCACTTGCCGAAGATCTTGAGGTCGAAGGGCACCAGGCTCCATCCCATGAACACGATGGTGTACGTCTTGAGGAGGGCGTAGAGCGGCCAGCGGGCGGGGCCGGCCCAGGCGCGGCGGTACAGCTGGGTGGAGCTCAGCATCCCTTCCACCTCCTTCTCCATGAATATGATGATGAATTCGTTGAAGAAGGTCATGTAGTAGCCGGAGCGGACTCCGTGCCAGAGCGCTAGGAAGCCCAGGGTGGCCAGCTGGCTCGCCTGGCGGCTGCCGAGGAACTTGAGGCGCTTGTAGACGTATTCGGCGGCGAAGTGGTTCGTATTGCAGTTGAAGCTGTCGATGTAGTGCTGGAACTTGGTGGCGCCCTCGAAGCGCATCAGGCGGATGTTGGCGCAGGCGTCCCAGCGGCCGGGGCCGGCGTACGACAGGCCGAAGCGGATGCAAGCTGCCTCGGTCAGCAGCCAGCAAGATATGTACTTGTAGAGCGCGCAGTGAGCCCACATCCCGCAGTATATGTGACGATATATCACCGATCGCCCCCACCACTCGTCCGACCGCATGTACTGCACGTTGAACACCGACACTGAAATGACGACATAGGTTTATTAATACATATATTTAAGGACAATATTTTTGAAGTGAAAACTTCTTTAGCGGCGTTGAGCACTTTTGTGGGATGGGTAAAAACTGTGAAACTCGCGTCAGATTTAAAAAACCGTAAGACGGCTGGAGAGTAGTGTTTTGTGTCGAACTCGAACTCGAAAACTCGAAAACTCGAACTCGAATTGTAAGGGTTTCGATTAATTAAAAAAATCGATTTTTTAAAAATCGATTTTCATAAAAAATGGGTTAAAAATTTAATCGATTGTAAGGGTTTCGATTAATTAAAAAAATCGATTTTTAAATGGGTTAAAAAAATGCACAACGTTAATAATCACATGGGCGTGCAGTCTTTGTAGGCAAAAAGGCAGTGCATGCCATTCACAGATAACAGATATTTTAATTTAACTTTCGTACTTTTTAAATGACTCATGACGTTAATTTTTTAATAATAATAGTAAAAAATATGGTAAAAAAATAAATAATACACATTTAAAACGCCTCAATTTATAAAATAGCAACATGTAATCAGGTACACGCGCGAACGGGTTCACGAGAGGTCAAGATAGGCTCAGTGTTGAGGTGCCTGCCTTGCGCGTATGTGTGAGTGTGTCCGTGCACAGCCGAAAACGCACACAACCATGAATATCGAATGCGATTTATGTACTGCAAGCCCTGCGGCAGACCCCAGCAGTGTTGCCAACTATTGGGATATCCCACTTTTAGTAGGGAAAAATTAAATATATAGTGCGTATTTTAGGGAGTAAAAATATTATATTATATTCATGGGCGTGAAATTTTTTAAGCAAAAATGTATATTTATTTGGTTTTTATTACTGTTTTTATATAAATAATGACATCATGAGTGACGTTTTTGCCGCAAACAATAATTGCGGTCGGCTGAAGTAGTATTTTCAGCGTTTTGATCTCTCAGTGGAAAGTACCCCAAGTAATAAATAATATATTTAAATAATAGTTGGGGAGTTCTGGTTGAAATTCAATGGCATCACTGGCGCCGCGGCCGGCGCGGGCGCCCGCGCCATCCATGCCGACGGCGATCGGAACTCCTCGTGAATAGTCGTGAGCAATCGGATATAATCCGAGTAAAATGAATAGACGCAAATCTAACTAATTACGTATTGTGGCGGTACCCACAATTCGCCTAACATTCCTGCATCGCGCTATCGAAGTTTTCTGAGCGCGTCGGTATATATACGACAGATGAAATGTATCACGTGGGCTTCGGCCTGACCGAGCATACCACCTCGCTCGGTCGGAAGATCTTCCTTTGGCCTCCACATATTTCCCACATTGGTGACCCTCGACAGAACACGCCTCCTTCATCATCGTCACTCCTCGCCCCTCCGCACCGCGCCAGCCAGCATCGCCTCATCGGGTACATCGTCCACTAGCCGCAATGTACCGCGGCCTGGGCGACTCCGCATCGGCATCATCGGGCTTTCTCACTACACCGACCGGTCAGCAAGCAGAGCACATCTCTCCTGGTCAGCAAGTAGCATCGGCCCCGCACGGCAGTTTATCCGACTCACTGGATCCCGTGCAGCAGCTTACAGTTCCGGCTCACTGGGACTCACTGCGACAGTTCCGACTCACTGGGACTCTCACTGGCACTGGCGACTCAAGCGACAAGACTTCAAGATTCGACCTCCGGTCTTCGGGGGGGAGTGATGTGGCGGTACCCACAATTCGCCTAACATTCCTGCATCGCGCTATCGAAGTTTTCTGAGCGCGTCGGTATATATACGACAGATGAAATGTATCACGTGGGCTTCGGCCTGACCGAGCATACCACCTCGCTCGGTCGGAAGATCTTCCTTTGGCCTCCACATATTTCCCACAATATGTACATTATGCATTTTTGTTTTGTGAGGTTTATAATATTTGTTTACATTTTACATAGCTGAAATTTTTTGTGTTTTGGGAGGCCATTTGCTTTTTTCATGTGATCGAGCACTGTTAGTACTATATTATATTATTATTTTTGGTTTTATAGTTTTCTAAGAATATTTTAGATTTTAATATTTGAAAGTTTGTATAATATTTAACAGTTAAACATTAATAATTGCGTACATTCATAACTATCACTCACTTGGATAAGATAATTTGTGGTGGCCAAAATTTTGCATTTATTTACATCGGATTATGGATCGGATCTCAAGTAACCGGAACCTTGATTATGTGAAAAGACAAAAGTTAAGCTGATTAGGTGAGTACTTAAAATATACTAGATATAAAAATGAAAAAGTTGTAAAAGAAAAAGTTTTTGTTTTGTTTTGTTTCACGCCAAAACTAATGAACCGATTGTAATAAAATTTTGTACACAGTTAGTCTAGAGCCTGAGAGAGCCATAGGCTACATTTTGATGAGGCAAAAATATATTATCTAATTTCCATGGAAATATCGATGAAAATAAATTCACATTGTATTTCTAATACGTAACAATAGATAGCGTTTTTATTTATTTTAGCTTAGCGCACAATATTATGTTGTATGGTAATTGGTATATTTCCATGGGTTTCGATGAAATAAACTCTCATTGTAGTTCCAACGCGTGACAACGGATGGCGTTTTTTTTATTTCTTCATAACAGAACGTAATTATACTAATAGTTTAGAAAACATAGTTTTTAATTTATATCCACACTATTATTATAATTTATGCGAAAATATCTCTTTTTGTCCGTTTGTCTGTCTGTTTTGCTTTGACACCAAAACTACTGAACCGATATCGCTGCATTACCAGTGTCAAAATCTTGTGCACGCCGCTGAATAATCAAGTTTTCACTTCTGCCGGCACTCCCGGAGTGCAACCCGTCTTTTTGTTTTCACTCGCCACTCCCCCCACCACAGATTCAACTAGACTAGGCGATGTCACTGGGACATTATCTATCTACTTCTACGTCAGCAGCGCGCATGGTGTGCCGTGTGACGGTGTGAGTTGTGACCCACGGAGAAGAGGCGAGTGACAACATCCGCACGCGGGCGATGACACGCACAGAAAAAGTGCCCTCACTGACCTAAAGCGTGTACAGATACTAAACTTGACACAAAATATTAAACACTTCACAAATAACGTAATACATTGACAGGACTTCATCATCTATCAGAAAAGTTGATTCCTAGACAGATGGCGGACCATGCGGACCTAAGTAATTTGGTCGCCTTACGTCAAACCCTACCGACCGATCACAGCTAACATTGAATTGACATATCACATAAGACGATAAAATGACGTAGGTCCGTTAACTGCCCAGGAATCAATTTCCTCGATGGCAGATATATTAGGTATGCGGTTGCAGCCTGAAATTTTGGAAGCATCACACGAGATTGTCACGCGAGTGATGTCGACGGGTACTACCATCCAAGAAATTGATTCATAGGCAGTTGACAGACCTACGTCATCTGGTTGGATTATGTCAATAATTCATGTAATTCGTGATAAACCAAATACGAGGGCTGCTATTTATGTATCCGGAACTGGCCACTTACAAGAACAATATTTAAAAAGTAATTACAACATTTGAAAATAGAACTCTTTGGTTGAAGAATACATTTTGTTTCATGTGACTGTCAATTATTTTTCCAATGTGGCGTCATTTTGAAAATTGCGTGTCTTCATTTGCCATGGATTTAACGCGTGAACATTTTCGTGCAATGATATACTACGATTTTCGGCGTGGGCTAAATCAACAACAGTGCTTTATTCAACTCACCGCAACTTTTGGAGATGAAGCACCATCAAAAACCCAATGAGTTTCTAAAATACTAGAGTGGCAACGTCTTACAAACGATTCTCAGAAATGCGTAACCACTTGATAGCCCAAAAGACAATGTCACTTCATAATGTTATTATGTCATAATGTATGGCAGATATGCCTGCAGGCATCTTCAAAGTGGTGACGCGTTGCTGTCGTAAACTGCCAATCTAGTTACGTTAGTAACATACAATATCATTGCAAAAACCACTGTTTATCACTGGTACAGTGAGTTTAATCGTGGGCGGTCTATGCTCACGGATGAAAATAAAGAAGGTCGCCCAAAAACAGCTGTTGTCCCACAAAATATAGATGCTGTGCGGGAACTAATAATGCGTGATCGTCATGTTACATATCGCGAGATAGAGGCGTCCTTAGGCATAAGTATGACGAGCATACATAAGATATTACACGAACATTTGGCTGTAAAAAAAATATGTTCGCGTTGGATTCCGCACAACTTGACAATCGATCAAAAACGGGCTCGTGTCGATTGGTGCAAAAAAATGATAAAAAAATACAACCGTGGTACGTCAAAAGCCGTTTGTAATATCTACACAGGTGATGAATCTTGGATCTATGCATATGACCCCGAAACTAAACAGCAGTCAACGGTGTGGGTGTTCCAAGATGAGCCGAAACCAACAAAAGTTACTCGTGCAAAAATTACTTTGAAGCAAATGGTCGCCTGTTTTTTTGGAATTAATGGACATGTGGCTACAGTGCCATTAGATAATCGTAAAACGGTTAATTCTGAATGGTATACGACCATTTGTTTACCAGAAGTCTTTGAAGAAATAAGAAAGGACAACCGACAACGCAGAATCATATTACATCACGACAATGCTAGCTGTCACACCTCAGCTGAAACAACTCAGTTTTTGGAGGGTCAAAAGATCGAATTGACTGGTCATCCGCCGTACAGCCCTGATTTGGCACCTAACGATTTCTTTTTATTTCCATACGCGAAGAACAAATTACGTGGTCAACGTTTTTCGAGCCGCGAAGAGGCTGTTGATGCGTTCAATCAGAATGGAAAAAGTGCTATGAAAATTGGTTCCAGCGTATGCAAAAGTGTGTCGATCATCGCGGCGAATATTTTGAAAAGAAATAAAACCATATTAAATGATATATGTATGTTTCTTTTTTTAATTTCGGATACATAAATAGCAGCCCTCGTAACCACCGAAGAAATTGATTCATAGGCAGATGGCGGACCTACGTCATTACTCATTTGGTCAGGTTATGTCAATTCAATGTAATTAGTGATCTCTCGGCTATGTTTGACATAACGCGACCAAAATACATAGGTCCGTCATCTGCCTATGAATCAACTTCTCTAATAGTACACAGTGGGTGCTATACCTACGTCAACAACCAAAGAATCTGGTAGTAATTACCTAAGTTTTGTCGGGGTCATGTCCTCTGTGTCCTCCCCAGTCCCCACCAAAACAAGCATGCATTATAACAACATCATCATCATCAGCGGTCTTATCCATACTAATATTATAAATGCGAAAGTGTCTGTCTGTCCGTCTGTCTGTATGTCGGTCTGTTACCTCTACACGCCCAAACCGCTGAACCAATTTTTCAGAAACTTGGTATGGAGGTACTTTAAATCCCGGGAAAGGACATAGGATACTTTTTATCCCGGAAAAATGTACGGTTCCCGCGTGATAAACGCATTCCGGGAGACATGTAGTCATAAATAAATCACAATGTCATTGACATTTATTCAGCACCAATTTTAAAGTCTAAATGGATTACCTACATATACGACCATGTGGTATTTTATTACTAATTTCTTTGTTCGCATTTAGATTAAAACGGAACTGACAATGTACCCTTATCAACATTACTGTCTTTACTCTTTATTAGTAGTCATTACCCGTGACCTCGTAAACACTAATTTAAATTCCGCGGTAATAGTACATTTTTCTGAAAAATAGTAGTTATGTTTCCCAAAACAACTGTACCGATTTTAATAGACGACGTACATAATATTTAACAGAAATAATTGCATGATAACTTTCTTCTTATAATTTCTTACAGTTGTAATAAATAAATTATAAGATCTATTTACATCTCTCTCTCTCTTTCTCTCTGTCAACAAATAAAAACTCTTAAGTTATTATTATTGATTGTCAAAAACTTTTTAGTTTAGCAAGTATAAGAATACTAACTATTAACTAATAAGTATGACTTAGCAACACTTTATTTTAATTTCGTTTCCGTAATTATTAATTAAACATGACGACCTCTGTGGCTCAATAATTGGTTGAGTGTGTGGCAGCTCAAGCCGGGGGTCGCGGGTTCGAATCCCACCGACGCGACGGAACAAAAAGTTTTTAATGTTCCCGGGTCTGGATGTGTATTAAATATGTGTATGATATAATAAAAATCTTAAATATATGTATAGTATAAAAGTATTAAATATATTTCCGTTGTCTGGTACCTGCAACACAAGTCCTTCAGGTACTTAGCACGGGGCCAGACTGACGTGGTGTGAAGCGTCCATAGATAGATAAACATGCTTGGCGCTACCAACCTGTAGGTTGGTATATCCATACTAATACTATAAATGCGAAAGTGTGTCTGTCTGTTACTTCTTCATGCCCTAACCGCTGAACCGAATGGAATGGAGATACTTTGAGCTCCGCGAAAGGACATAGAATACTTTATATCCTGAAAAATGGACGGTTCCCTCGTGATGAACTTATTTTGGCGCAACGGGACATCAAGACTCTGGTGTACAATAGTTAATTGTTGTATTATATTATGTATATTATTGTCTTTAGCACGCGACGCTCGTATCGGTCAAACTAATGTCGCGACTTTATCAGTTTTCTAACGGCGTGTATATTTAAAGTACAAGATAACGAACCAGACAAATTATCTATAAAACATTTTGTACTCTGTATCTAGAACTACTAAAAAAATCGGTTGTCTGTAAAGTCGGTTTACTGACGATAGTTGAACGTGACAACGTCATAGCCTTAACCCCTCAGTTCCGAGAAAAATCTATGCAAAAAAGTTGGCAGGTCAATTAATGTAAAAAATTAATGTAATATGAAATATCCTTACATATAATCCATATTTTATGTTTGTGTGTGTGAAATACATTATAATATATGTTAAATTTTCTATCTATCAAGCCATCATAATATAGTATTTAGTCCGATGTGATATTAGTTTCTCAATTATAAACTTTCGAAACTATAATTAGTGACTTGTTCAAAAGAAATAAACGAATACTTTATTCTTCATATATTAAGTCATACCTTGACACGTAGGAAATAGAGCACAATTTTGAATAGCCGAAATAATACTAATAGCTCACAGATTGTTTATTTATTTTTCATTCAGAGTGTGGTCAATGTATCAAAGGTCATAACTAACCAAACTTCTTCATACAAAAGTATTCTCTAAGTCATCGAAATACGTAATATAATCGAAACAAAGAGCGCGGCCCAGGTGGGCCTTACGGTTGTTGAGAGACTTGAGAGTGTAAATGGAACGCCTCAGAGCTGTCAGCGAGGTAACGCCGCATGAACTGTCATGTTTTTCGGGCGCGCAGCCCATATCGAATTATAAGACGTTATCACGTCAAAAATCCTTTCTTACGCTTCATGATTAGGTACTTAATTTTAAGGAGATTTTGACTAGAAAAATGTTCTGATAAACGCCTCATTAAATAAATGTTTTTGAAAGCGGCAGTTCATTACTCTTCTTTATTGATTGCACGGGTTAATTTTATATTATTTTCAAACATAAAACCTTTGGCCCCTATTAACCATACTGCATACATTATCATGCATAAATTTAAAAAAAATCATTCATTATGCTGATAAGTCTATGGTAATTTTGTTTGTGGTGGTTGTGAGAATTATATTATGTAGCCTTCAGCAGGCAGCTGTGATAAAATGGTGATAAAAAGTTTTGTGTAATCTTTACAAATTTTGGACACCCACCCATACACAGAATACATATTAGTTTAACAACCCATACACCAACAAAATCTACTGATATTGTTAGTGGTAACAAGTATTACGTAAATACAAACTTTGGACCTCCTTTACAGTTAAATAGGTCAGCAATGGAGACCCAAAGTTCTGCAACAACAGGGTTATTGTATTTGAATTAGGAAAACTTGGGGAATCAAAGTTGTCATGCGAAATAACATTGAGCAATAAGCGCTTGTTCCGACTAAGAATAGGGAATATTACGCAAAAGTCGGAGCCGGCACTATTAGCACATACAGTAAAAAATTACGACATATTTTATGAATATTCACAGAAACCTTGTCAAACGTCCAACATTTTTTGTTCACTGTCTGTGTGTATGCTGGTAGCTGGAGTTGCACTTTAAACATTGCAATAATAATACAGGGTGTAACGAGTTTCCCCATACAAAAGTGAAAAAAATTGGTCTTTCAGTGCTGCAATTTTCACTCTATAAGGAACACTTACACACCCTAAAGTATTATCACTTAGTTTTGTTACACCCTGTATAATATATCCTATTGTAAACAATGAAACGTCAATAAAAACAGAATAGTTACCTCCAACTTGGAACGCGATCAGGTAGAATATTCCCTGAGCGAGCCGCTTGAGCGCCTGCTCCTGGAGAGTATCGCTCTCCTTGTCCAGAGGGAACTGGTCGCAGATGAAGTCCTTGTAGCGGCGGAACGAGAATATAGGCCCGACGAGGAAGCAAGCGGGGAAGTAGATGAAGCCCAGCAGCTCCTCGAGGGTCGGAGGCGCTTCCAGGGCCGTTTTCCTCTGGTTTTCCGAGAGCTGTTCCCCCCTGATCATCTTCTGGCCGTCCCACAGGTCGAAGGAGAGCGCGATCAGCTTGAGAGTGAGGACGCAATGCGGCATCGTCCACGTGATATCGTAATCTTCGGACTCCGTGACCGCGTAGCCTGCCACCAGGTACACCATGTTGAACACGATGGTTAGGATAGCGTTGAGGTGTCCCGCGCCCAGAACCCGCGTGCTCACATGGATCACCAGAGCCGGGATCACGTTATGGTAGAACGACAGGCCGAAGTTGAACAGCGCGATGTCTACCCCCGTAGCGATGAAGAACAGGTTCCTGTAGATAGACAGCTCATTTGTACAAACTTTGAACTATGAAACGATAAAAGAATAGGCGGTCTTAGGGCGCTTTTCTTGTCGTGCGTACCATTGGGGACACACACACATTACAGGAAAAGGGCAATTAGGGCTCCCACACATAATTGCGAATTTGTGCGAATTCGCATCGCAATGTCGTTTTTATTATGAGTTTTTTTCGCAGATATTTGCGATGCGAATTGGCCGTTTTGTGTGCGAGCCCTTAGTAGGGTATAGTGCGCGAACCTGTAGCGCGTGTGGTGACGCACGTGCGAGTTGTACACCATGCCGAGGGGGAAGCCCAGGAGGATGGACACGAGCAGGTTGAGCGCCGGCTCGGTCGTGCCGATGGCGCCCGCCAGCAGCGGTATCGGGCTGATCCCGACCCACGCCAGCGCCGCTAGGAACAGGCCGATCATTCTCGTGCCCTGCAACGATAAAATCCATACTAATATTAATAATAATGTTTATTTTTCCCCCCACAATAATCAGTTTACATATTTTATAACATTAACAATACAGTGCACATATTTTGTGGGGAGACTTGCGTCTTAAGACTAAGCAGTTTTCTGCTTGTATTTCAAGACACCAGGCCTCCAACCCTCGAGTACTCTAATAAATGTTAACAATATTATAAATGCGAAAGTGTGTCTGTCTGTCTGTCTGTAATCTCTTCACGCCCAAACCGCTGAACAGACTTTGCTGAAATTTGGCATTGATATACGGTATACCTTGAGTCCCGGGAATATGCATACGCTATTTTGTATGAAATATTTTTAACCCTAATTTCACCATAATTATGAAAATTATTGGTATTAACAACATTTGATAAACTTTGTATTAAATAATGTAATAATGTTAATTCGGAAAATAATTGGCTTTAATGTGCATATTTTGTGCATTTCCAGCTATTTTAGTGCATAATTTATACACTTAATTGATAGTGCCTACAATCGGATGTCTAATAATCACCCAGAACTACAAAAAACAATTTGTATAACTGTAAAGTAATGTGGCATACATTATTAAAGTAACATTTAAATATAATAATATATTGCAGCAGTCTTCACATCATAATATTATAAGATAATCTAATAAATAATAATATAATATCATGTATACATATTGTATATTATAAAATAACAATGACTTATCTGTTATTTGATAGTGATAAGAAATAGTAGAATCATGTAGAAACAGAGCAAAATATAGGTTGCTTAACCCATTTACTGCCGCTGTACCCAATTGGGTACAGATAAAAAACTAAGGATAGTTCAAAATTTTATGGTATCATATCTCAGTTTTTTATTTTATACATTTAATTAAATATAAAACTTCAAATTTTTACTGGCAACCAATATTTTTAGTCATAGTCGTATTAGGTAGGTTTGAAATTTACAGTTTCGCGACGTGCAGGAGTGAGCTCATAAATTCTCTCTTTATTTTAATCGCATAATATTCAACCACTTTATGTGTTTGTTTTTTTATTCAATACATTGTCATCTATATAATAAATAACAAGTTAGTGGTAGATTATTGAAATAGACGGAAAAATTGTGATTCAAACACTAATGTACCTAGTTAGGTACAATGGCCGAATCCACTAGCAAAATTTTCCTGTTTTCAGAATTTTTAAATATTGAGTTTGATTAATTTTTTACATCTTATATCGTTATGAATACTAAGGGAAAGCTATTTTGTGCTCCTTTTGTAAATAAAAATTATCATATACATTCAGAAAACTCATAACATAGTGTAAATGTCCGCTCTCTCATACATTTCTTTGTCCTGAAATTACAGACGTTGTAGACATAAAAACGCAGGTAAAATAGCAGCTAAAAGATTTCACAGTAGCTAAACCTTGTAAAAGGAATCTATCTTGTCAATAACAATGAAGCTAGTATCAACTAGAATAGATATTTTAATATCTACAAAATTTGTCATTTGCAAAGTGTTATGGTAACATAAACTAATATAGACACTCCTTCGTAAGTAAGAAATATAACTCCAAAAATCACCCTGTATACTTTTACTTCTTATACCTATTAGTGGATATCAAGGACGAAAGTTTACTAGCTTCAGCTACAGATACCACTACTAATTATGAGAAAAGACGGAACGCAAATCACCTCTTTGGATAAAGATGATGATAGATTTTATTTACTTATTTGAATTGTTTTTTCTTTTGTTATTGTCAATGATTAGCGTTTGCATTTACCACTTACTACTCTTGATGATATCATGGCATAGGGCGATTATCATTTATATTGGATCCTAGATCATTGAGTCATTTATATTGGATAATGTAATATAGATAAATGATTCATTTCTTCCTTGATCATAGATTTTTGACGTTTGCTGAGAGATTGGATCCAATACGGTCATAGAAATTGGTGTTGCCAGTTATTTAATATAAAAAAAGAGTTTTTAATTTCTTGTTCGTTAATATGTTTCAAATAATGTAATGTAATTCTTTTTCTAATTATATACTTGAATAATCTTGCTGAAATAACATAAAACAAGCCATATTAAAAATGACGATATCTTTTGACAAATCGAATTCTCTGAGATCTAGTAACACTGATGTCAATACCTGTCAGCGTTAGCGCTCCCCATTGGCTATTGAAACCACATATGACGTAAAATAGGATCAATGATAAATGATAATGTAATATGCAGATATGATCAAATGATCATTTTTATTGGATCCTATATATGATCCTATATATGATCCTATAAATGATAATGTAATACCCCCCTTATATTCTGTTTCGACGAAACATCGTAACATTTTAATTATGTCAGAAAATATAATGAAAAACGAAGTTGAGGATAACTCGTCAGTCTCTAGTTTACCTGAAGATTGTATCGATTACTACCCCAAAAATGTTTGTAGTTTCAAAATGTAAAACATCATACAGGAGTTCGTTGTCAGTGCAAAAAATGTAATAAAAAAGTATTTATCAAAAAAGTTAGTTCTAAACCTTATCACACCTAAGTACCCCATAGCACGCCGTTGTACCTAACTGAGTACACCCCCCTAAAGGGGAGGATTTCAATTTTTTTTTTAATTTTTCTTATAAATGTAAGTTTTGTTAAAAAAATACTATTGGTTTCATTTTGGCGGTTAATGGGTTAATAAATTGAGAATACATATTATTCTTTATAGTGTCTTCTGTATAGAAAATTATAGCAAATTTAACATTGTAACATTGTGTTATTTCTATAAAATGATTTTAAATTATTATGCTAATAAAATATTCTCCACAAGTTACTATAGTCAATAGTCATAATTTTTTACATTAATTTCTCCTTTATACAAAGCTACACAACGAATAAACTAAGTATATAATATTGCTTCAACTCCCAAGCGGCCACATGCGACTGCAATAACAATAGATAAGCTATTGTGTCTGGTTTTTCCACGATCGAGGTAATATTTTATTTTTGTCTCTCAAGCTTATTTTTCAAAGAAAGGATTAATTTTTCATAACAACATAATATTATTCTATTTCGGCAAATAAATAACACAGCAACTGATATCTTTTGTTTTGTTGGCAGTGATTGTTATGCAGGCACTTCACATGGCTATTTGTATTTGCGTATTTGATGTATTCGCCAAACAATCACCATGTGTAGAGGGTATGTTTGACAAATATTGGCCTTATTTGCCTATTTGACAAATATGACCAATACCAAATACACGTATTCGTACCTTTGTCGGTTTTTGACGCACATCAAAGGAGACAAATAGGCAAGTAAAGAAAATCAAGTAAGTTTGGTATTTGACGTCCATGTGTGGAGGGCCGTATTTGCCTATATTTGCTTGTTTGTGTATTCGTCAATAATTTTGCCAAATAAAACAAATAGCCAATAGCAAATACAAATAGCCATGTAAAGTGCCTCCATTAGGTATAGTCTGATTAACAAGTGCCATTTTCGTCAAAACCTGATCTCATGCACCGAAAATTATGATTTTAGTCTCATTCGATTCGGAATACCATCTAGAACAATCTATCAAAATTCCAAGAGGGGCTGAAAAAAATGCAATAGTTATAAACAATTAAGTAAACATAAAAAGAAGGGTTTGGATTTTTTTTAATATTTCGAAAACTATTTGAGATAATCAAAATTTGAAAATAGATCCTTAAAGAACAGGAAATTTCCTAAAAAAAATCTTAGATCCTGGAACCTTATCAATAATCCTTAAGCGCATCACACACGGTGAAGATAATATAATATTTTATCTTAAGATGCCCAAATATAAAATATTATAGTATCTTAAGCTATCACACACGGCTAAGATACGATAATATTAAAAATCTGTTCATTTCCTTGCGAGTCTGCGTTGGTGCCACATGTATTCCTTGTTAGAGTTCTATATACAGGGTGATTGACTATGAGTGATAACTGATAACTAATAACTGATACTGCCTTACTTCTTGATTTGTTAGACAGCTCTTCAGACGATGATTCTGATATAGAATGTGAAATGCAGATTGTAGTAGCACATTCCAAAAGGAGAAACATTTGGATAGAGCCTCACATAAAAAAGAGAAAAACCTGCGGCGAATTTAACCTTTATCAATATCTGTCAACGAAGAAGTTTCAGGAGTATTTTAGAAATTCAAGAGAAACATTCATTTCGATTCATGAGCTTTTTAAGCAATAATAATAATAAAGCAATAAATTATAAGTCAATTTTATTTAAAATTATCCGAAATGTTACTTTTTCCCTCAAAATGTTACTTTTAATAATGAGAGTAGGTATGTAACTTTCTAACATACAGCACTGGCAACACTGCGTCCACTAGTGCGTCCGATCACTGATGAGCCCGCTGCTCGACACAAAAACACCCTGTACCTATTCATAAAGATATATTTCGCATCTTAAGATAACATATTAAGATACGAAATATATATTTCGTATCTTAAGATAAAATATTAAGATATGAAATATATATTTCCATATCGCTCGGTATCTTAAGATACAAAATATAAAATATAAATTAACTTCGTCGTGTGTGATGGTTCATAGGATTTCTATGGTGAGCGATATTCTAAAATATGCTCTAAGATAATATATATTTTATATTATCTTCACCGTCTGTGATGCGCTTTATAGCTTTAAATGAGCGGCGAAAGTAACGGTAAAAACGCGTAGTTCGGGCTACGCGTGAATTGCCGCAATCTGCCACGCGAACTAAAAAATATATTTTAACTGATTAAGTATTAATATAAAGAAATAAAAAAATTTGGGTACTAAGTAGACATATCAATAAACAATAATCCGTCAACTAAAATAAATTATCACAATTTGTTTAATCTTTCAGGCCCCGCGCGAGCACCGGTGATCGCGAGAACAAAAGAATACAATGGGAATTCCTAGAACCTCCGATCGAAGGATTAAATGTGATGCTTTTGTTCATTTGTTAATAGTCACCATCTTAATGTTAACATAAAAACGCTGATTATTTCTAAACAAGAAATCTAGAAATTTTTATTATTCTTTTCAGATAATCTTAAAAGGGCTTAGAAGAGATATCCGGTGGAAAAATTCAATAATTTTGATTTTTCACTTTTTTATGAACAATCAAAGGCATTCATGAAATTTTCATGTAAATAAAGCAATTAGAGTTTTTTCATTAATAAAAATGATTATTTAAATTTTATAAGTTATAAATATAAAAATATATACTGTTATCTGGCTTCTAACAACAACAAAACAAAATAATAACAATAATTTGATATAAAAGTACCGTAATTGCTTTATTTACATGAATAATTTTGGATTTAATTTTCGGTGCATGAGATCAGGTTTTGACGAAAATGGCACTTGTTTACCAGAGTAGGTAGCTTTAAAACTGAAAATGGGTATTATAATAATGTATTTGGATATTAGAATATTGTTTGCAGATTCGTAAATTCTTGAAAAAGGTGGCAAATGCGCTCGTGTGTCTGAGCAGTGCGAGGGCTGCGGAGCATTCATTATTAATGAAAAGACTTAACAGAAGGCTTACTTAACCACGGATACGGAAGTGGGGGGACGGGGGGGCGCAGCCCTCCCGAAAGGGGCCTCCCAAAAAAAAAACAATCCAGAAAGTCCTAAAGTAGGTTAGGTTAGGTTAGAACTTAGACCACAGCACAGAGGGAGCCGAGCGAATGCAGCGAGCGTGCTGAGCCCGCGACCGTTATAAAGGAAAAGGGGGGCCAAAACAAAAACAAACACATTCCAGAAAATCCAAAAGTTGGTTAGGTTAGAACTGTGACTGTGCTGCGGCAGCAGCCGGCGACTGTCACAAAACACGTTGTAGGTTGGGTTAGAGGCGTTAAAAAGTAAGTTACTCAAAGTAAGTAGGTTCATTTAATCCTGAGATTCCCAAGGGGCGCAGTGCCCCTTGGCACCTGGCACCCCCCTGCCGGCGCCCATGTTAAATCAAAACTAATTAAATTAATCGATTTTGATTGACTTAGATTAGTTTTACGTTCGATACATAATTTTTTCACTCCCTTTTGTTACACTTAAGATAGTCAAGAAAAAATTAAATAGACCAAGAATAGTTTTTTTGCATGTCACAATTTGGTTTATTTAGATCCCTAAAAATGTAGCCAAAAGAATTTTTTGAGATCTTGTTTGTTTTTATTTCAGACCTTGGTCAAGTTTATAGACAACCCCATTTTAGAATTTATGAAAGCCTATTTTAACTTTTTTATCCGCCAATAATTTGTCGCCTTAGAAGAAATTCAATTGCCACCAAAGAAAATCACTGCCAGATAAAATTTAAATAAAACCTCAAAACTCATTAAAAAGCCACCGCTTTTTAGTTAAAATGCTACCTCAAATTAGTCGCCAAAGTAGCTTATTTACTATCCATTTTTAGTTTCTTTAAGACCCGGAATGGTATCAATTTGTCGCCGCGTTAAATACATGCCTTCTATTTCTAGCCTAGTTTATTTGTTGTGTAAAATCTATTTTATTACTAAGAAGTAAGAGTTTTAGTTTAGACATGCTAATGGTGGGCACAGGAGGTGATGAAGTCTACGATACTATACCATACCATGAAAAATAAGATAATAATATATAGTAAATTTTTGGGAATAGTAGCAGGTGCAAATACCCCTGTATTTGTTATACGGTAGACGTTGAATGTATACAAAATTCCAAGTCTTTGCTAGCAACAAACTTAGGAATCCTAAAAAACCGATCTAGATGATTCGAAACATTTTACGCTCACTAATTTTTTTTTTCATGTAAAAGTGATTTATTTTTTGAATAATATTATTGCGTAAATTCTCAAGTATGATATGATTACCTGCTTTCTATACAGATGGTAGATGCGGAAATCCTTTAGACTACCGAATGATTTCAATACTGAGCAGACCAAAGAGAATATAATCACTACGGAGCAGACGAACAGCAAAATATAACCCAAAATTGTTTAAAAACCTGGGAGCCCAGAGGTCGACGATCGACCGACATATTTTAACTGTCATTTTGACAATTGACAAAATATTATGACACAGTAATTACTTCTCCTTCTATTTTTAATATGGCAATAAAGCGGGGTATACTCAGGAGTCGTGTTCGTTTGCTTTTTCAACTGTGCATGTGCGGCTTTTTTGTGTGTCAAGAGAGTGTCATATTCTAAAATACCGATCAATTTCTGTATTTTACCGGTATTTTAGAACATGACAAGGTATTTTAGAATATGACATTCACACTGACACACAAAAAAGCCGCGCATGCACAGTTGAAAAAGCAATCGAACACGCCGTATACTAATGGCTTCTACAGATGCGCGAACCCGGTCTGCAGGGGACGCGGTCCGTCCGTGAGAGACAAATTTGACAGTTTTGACGGTTCGTCGTCCCGCTACACACTACACGAACATCGTCCGTCAAATCGGAATGACATTTGTAAAATTGTTTTCGGATTTTAAACTCTAACACATTGCAATAGAGTTCCAAATGCCCAAAAGCTTCATTTTCGTAAAGTGCTACCAATTCTGAAAGAAATATTTTCCCCACACTGTATTTGTATAACAATGGCCGCCGCTGGCGTGATACAAAAATCACAGATTAAGGACAAAAATGTTTTTGTGAGAAGTAGAAAGGATTTTGATGGTGTCCATTAATTATATTTTGAATTTTATTTTTGAGAGTATATCGGTTGTATAGGTGTACCAGAATCTGATGGCAATTTTTGAGAGTTACTCCACACTCCACACAAAAAAGCCGCGCATGCGCAGTTGAAAAACCAAACGAACACGACTTTTGATGTCAATGTCCACCATAGAGAACAAACACAGATAAAATTAAAATGAACATATTTTTTTATTTTTTATTTATTTAAGGAAAACTTACAGCTAGATTACATGAACATATTAAATATAACACAATAACGCCAATTAAAAGTTTTCACAGGTAGAAATGTGAAATAGCTAAATTACAATACACAAACAGCAAACAAAAATAAAAGCATTAAAAGTAGAATTATATTAAAGTAGAAGAAACAAGGTATAAAATATATTTTATATAATACCTTGTTTCTTCACCAGACCTGCATTATAGAGCAAAGTCTTCCCAAAATTACTCTGACATTGGCAACTCACTGAGGCCGCCATAATAAAAAGAAGAAGAACATATTTATAGAGAAAGACATGGCTGTATGGGCTTTGTTCCCTTTGCCTGTCCTGAATGGGACGAATCCATGGACTTATTATTACTAACAGGACTGAGTACTCGCAGCCTAAACGCGAGCCGAGCAAGATGTCTAATACAGAGGCACTGTGTCCCTTTCCAATAGGGTGACCACAATATTTTTGTTAAGTGGGACAATAATATATTAAAACCACAAAAAAATATTGGGTAGCTTTCCTAAAGAAATTGATTTTTACATTATAGATTAGCAGGCACTTTGATAGTAGGATATATAAGTAAATTTAATTTCAATAAGATTCGCAACTTTCTAACCTCAAAAGTATGAAATTTTACCCTTAGCGCACGAATTACAGTATGGTTTTCTAGTAATTTAAATTATATTTACTAAATGTCCTAGACGGTCCTATCCTTTTGGGAAATAAAATATTTATATTTCAGGTTATTATCAAGTTTTTAAGTTTTTGTACGTATAGCTTTTTAAGCATAATTCTACCAAACAATTGCTATCGCACGTTAGCGAAATCCTGCTCACTTGCCGGAGTTGCATTCGAAATTCTATGTTAAACTTCATGTCATAAGTAAAGTACGGTCGATTAATTTGCGATTGCGATTGTTTAGTAGTTTCTTACAATTAAAACTTATGACAAAAATAAAAGAACCTGTATATAGTAATATCATTTATTTTTATTATTATTAAACATGGCTAAACAAAATTGTTTTATGCAATTTTTGTCGGAGACCAATCTTACTGCCTAACTTCCTCAAGGAATTAGATTTCGCATGATGGAATATTCTTAAATTTAAATATGAATTAGCTAACGCCTTCACTAGCTGTAACTCGTGTGGTTCCTCATTATAACATTGAACCGGATGCGGCGGAAAAATAAATCATTAAGTTTCGTAAAAAAAACTTGCTTGAGTATCATCAAAATCCTATTTTTGCTAGTATTTCGAAATGAACTACGAGATATTTCTGAAATAAATAATTTTTCGCTGTACTTTATTATTTCGAATGCAAACCTGGACACATACTTTAAGCCTCCTTTATCAATAAATGCAGTAAAAGAAGAAAAATTTGTTATGTCAACAAAATAAGTGTGATCAAAATGCTCTTTTGGAATTATTAAAGCGTTACGACAGTGTTGGCATGAAATTTTATCTATCATCTTATTTGCAAAATGGCCAGTTATAAAATAGAGGGTATTCATTTTATAATCAGACATATTGATTGATTCAATGTAATGAAACATTAAAGTATCTAATTTTTCCTCTTCAAGAAGATCAGAAGATTGAGGTTCAAACATTGATCGATTTTCACTACGGAATTCCAAAACTGGAGAGAGTTCAAACTCTTCGTCAGTACAGTTTGCATTCATACTTGGCCTAACACTATTACGATGAAGCAATTTACGCATAGCGTACCTAAACTGTAAAGCGTTCGGATTATTGTTTCCGCCGCCTTGTATACGGATGCAGGAGAAAAACATCTCCAACTGATCCTGAGAAACTTTATACGGTAAAAAATAATCAAAATTATTTTCAAGCAAAAGTTCCATTGCTAAATTTTGCACACTGTATGTATCCACTATTAATCCTAGAACTCCAACTTTTCGGCGATGTGAAAGAATCGACTGATTTTCAACATTAAGTGTTCTTAAATATTCTCGGGTTTCAGTTAAGATTCCCATCCAAAAATCTTAATTATTAAGCCGCAACGGCGCCTTAAAACCTTTACCCAAAGGAGATTTAGCATTTAACACATCGAAAACTCTATCCACTGTTCTGATGTATTCGGTAGTTGCTTCACTATTCTTGAATTCTTCGTTACCACTAACCCGTAAGAAGTCAATGGCATTTGCTACTGAAGAACTCAAAGTCTGAGCCGCTAATTTCACATTCATTTTCTTCCCCATAAAGTTAATATGGGCAGCATTTATTTTGTTTGCTAGTTTTAACCCCTCTTCATCTTGTAAGATATGTAATTTTTTAACGAAATCGAAATCAATGGACCCTTTTTCAGAACTAAAACCTTTCTCACCAAATACATTTCTACATAATTTAAGCATGTGAGCTGGGTCAAAAATGCAGTGTACTTTAGTGTATTTATTGGGATGTTTAAAACTCGTAACCATATCCGGTAAATTAAAGCTGCATCCCAATTGCTCAAATGTGTTAACGTTACAAGCAGTTCCATCACATGTTAGACTTCGAACAGTGATACCGATGTCAAATAACATACGTATTGCTGTGATTATCAACTGTGCCTGTACGGCGCCTGAAATTTTATCAATAAAAAAGTAGGCGATAGGGCATTTGAACTTTCGTTTGTATGCTACAATTTGCAGAACGAGGACCTCAGTGGCAAGACGTTCCGAATCGTATGGTACAATGCCAGCAAAGTCTACATAGCCCCACTTTTTATCTTTATGTTTTTCATAAGCTTCTTCAGATTTAATAGACATTGCATCAAATATTAGAGCTACATTCTCGAGATCATTTTCAGATACTGATAATTTCAAATATTCAAGTACTTCAACCATGAATCCCACATTGCATTCATGAGTCGCTAGCATTTTGCGCAAGGTTGCAGGATGTGGCAACATAGTATAATTTCTGAGATACATAATATATGCTTTTGAAAAATAAAAGTATAAGGATAAAGCAAACTGTTTGAGCTCCTCTGAGTATCTTACACCTTTGTTACTTTTATCAGTGTTCATATGCTTATGAATGTCCACAAAATTGTTATTTATCAGATGTTCAACCTCATCATAGGTATTGCTTTTTTTTTAATATTTCCAAAACTGACTTCATATTTTCTAATCGAATATCGCGCCTCTTTAACCTCTGTGTCAATACTTTTACTTTTTGCTTCAACATATGTTCTGAAGGACTGCTGCATTTCATTTCTGTCTGAACTGCTACTTCTTTTACGCCTAAGCAGAATTTTTTGGCGGCAGGTGCATAAACTTTACAAACACTAGATTGTTGCGAGGTACCAGGAGTACAATGTTCGATAGGATGTAATGGTGACTGATACACAATGTTACTCAGTATCTCTATCTGTTTATTTGGTGCCTGCAAAAGAAAATTAACATTACTACATGAAGTTCATATCCTCACATATTCTTCAGTTTTGGTAATAAATGAAATTTAAACGTTTTTACAAAGATTTTTACTATCTATTATATAAAAGGCTTTGTCCTGACTCACTGAGTCACTGACAGACAACGCACAGCCCAAACGGCTGGTCGTAGAGACTTGAAATTTGGAAGAGTTATTTGTCTTGGTGCGTAGGGGTGTACTAAGAAATTTATCATAAAACAAATGTAATTTTTTAATAAACATAATTAGGTAGGTTTCCGTCACTAACAATAGGCTTACCGTTGGAAAAATAGATGGAATTGCGTCGGCTTTCAATAGCTGTCGTGAGTTTGCTGTATAAAAGTATTCTGTTTTGAAGTGACGGCTACACACAACGGAGTTTTTAGTAATCTTTTGTGACACCGGAATAACATCCAGCCATATTTTTCTACTTTCTCCATTCTTCGGAAAACTGTCAAAGAAATATAACTTATTATTAATATAACTTGGATATCAGTTTTGTTTTGACTCTTCTTGTTTATCGTGTAGGTGGTCAACCTGACTGAAGCTCCCTGTCCGGAAAGCTATCATTTAAAACTTACTTACAATAAAACAACAAATAATAATTTGAACATGTTTTGGAAATTAATGTATTGGCAACATTTTATATTATAGTATCTTAACCGTGTGTGGTCCTTTGCTATAAAATATGTTGAGCTATAAATTATAGCTCGGTATATTAGTGTATATTGTAGCTTCCTTGGGTAAATTGTCGTTGGGTGAATCGTAGTGATGAGTAGTTTAGTTTGTGAATAAAATGTGTACCTACCGTTTTTCAGGTTGGGAAAAAATAAATGACTGATTTTGCAGGAATTGCATAATAAGTCCATGAGAAATGGGAATTACACAGTTATTTTGATAGCATTCTTAAGTAGCTAACCTACTTTCGATTATTAACGGCCACAGAATACCAAACCGCGTGGTCACCCTGTATTGTTATAAATCTAACACTCCCTTTTTTCGGCTTACCTGTGAAATGATACGCCACAACCACCATACGATTCACTTTTACAAAACTTTACACAACACTTTTTCACCATTTTTAAAGAAACTACCACGAGATTATCGCCAAAATAAATCAAACATAACACCATGAGCATAAATCGCAATCCATAGCAGCCATGACACATTCAAAGGGTTGCCATAGTAGTAAATAATAATATTCACACTTATGTAGTTTTAAGCATGGGTTTTAAGTAATGACAGGTTAAAAAATATGTAAGTTACAAAAAACTATCTAAATAAATATGAACTTAATTCATATTAATAAGTTGAGCTTAGATTTAGTATAATAATTGACTAATTGTCTGAAATAATTTCTACCATTTTCAACCAACTACCATGTTTCTATCGCATGGCAAGAGTTAAAAAGGGACAAATGGCCTCCGATGTAGATCTCTCACTCGGCTCGTTTTGCCTCTATCAATACTGGTATCTAAAATTGAGTCTTAATGCAATAAGTTAAGGTGTGTTTTTGTAATTTGAATTTTTGATAGAACTCAGTCCTGTTAGTAATAATAAGTCCATGGACGAATCAAACCAAAAAAAAATAAAATTCTATGGCTCTTCAAAACGTCAGAGGATAATTTTTGTCCGCCATCTTGTTGTTTGTTGTTGAACTTGAATGGAAATAGGGAATGTGATAAAATATGAAACTGATAAATGATAATGTTAATAATACATGGTGAATAACATAAAAATAAATAACGTTCTATAAAAAGTTTCCAACAAAACCAAAGCGGCAATCAACCTTCTGCAGCATAACATTCTAAACTTAGCCACCTTAGTACGACGTGTACTCTATCAAATGAGTGTAAGTAAACTTTTATAAGTTACAAAATTATCGCTTCTTTTCACTTAACTCATTTTACGTGTAAGTTAATATTAAAATAATGCACATTTATCATGTATTTTTAGATATATGAGAGCATTGCTAGTACTCAAAACAACCAACCTCCACTCCCGGGACAGCCTCCACGACAAAATGATTCCCACAGTAACCCCACAACGAAAGAGGAAAAACCAGATATATGCAGAGACTTCGTGTGGGGCAATTGTACCAAAGATACACAATGCCGGTTTCGCCACGAGCTCATATTTGAGGAAATGAAAACTATCCTAAAATTTTGTCGCGACTACCAAAACTTGTCGGGTTGTATACGCGAAAATTGTACGTATCTTCATACGACAAAAGAGGAGCAGAACCTGTTCTTCACGGAACACAAGTTGCCGCGGGTGCTCGCCGAGCGCCACGAAGCCCTCCGCATGCCTCCGCCGCTGCCGCGGGCGCCGCCGATGCCGCCTATGCGGCCGCCGCTGCCGTCCGGCAGCATGGCACCCATGCTGATGATGTCGACTCTGCCGCCGCCCCCGCCGCCCCCGCCGCCCCCCCCGCCGCCGCCCACGCAGCCCTCCGCCCCTGCCCCCGCACCACACAACCCCACCTACACTGGTGAGCTTCGAGCGTCCATAATCTAAGCTGTTTACAATTTATTGGTCTTTATTTTAGGATCTTCATAATTTAAATTTGTTATAGCTCCAGTCCCCCAAGGCACATCACTCAGTTTCGCCCTCGCTCAGCCCCCGCCTGCGGTACCAGAGTAAGATTACATTTATAATTAAAAAATTGACAAAAATCAATAGTAATTTTAGAAACTTTAATGGAACTTAATGAGGTCTTTATAATTATTAACCGATGTCACAAAATTTGCAGCTTCAATCCATCCGTGCCTCCTCCCATGCCGACGCATGGTCAGCTACAAAATGGTACCATTAAAAGGTTGTCCACCAATAGTGATGGTGAGAGATTGCACATATTGTTAATTTAATCTTGATAGAAAAGAATATCCTTTAGTCTGCAATTGCTCAGCGATAAGAAAGCACTAAAACAATCATAAGTCTCAAAGAAAGCTTAAGCGAATATAAAAATTACACCTTAAAAATAGAAATTGTGCATTGTGAAGTTTAATCTATGCAATTCACAAATAGATTTCTCTAATAAATATAAAAAAATATATATTTTCCTGTTTTCTATTTGTTATCTTGTAAATTGCTTACCTATTTCTAAATTTTATTGCTAAAAAAAGTGAGTTTAATATTAGTTTTTAAATTTTATGGTAAATACTTTCATCTACAATTTTCTTTCTATTTTAGTCAGTAAAAGTAATAAAGAAGCAAGAGAAAAGTCAATGATGTTTGTTGCAAAAATATTTTTTTAATAAAAAATTTAAAACAATGTCTGCTACAAACATATTGATTGATTTCTTTTGTTTCCAGTCTTGCAAAAAAAAAAGCATATGTATATTATTAAATATTAATGTATTGTACTTTGTCTATGGCTCGGCGCTTATTAATTCTGTTCTCAGCTGGAGCATGCAAAAAAAGACGGACAGAGGACGGCATAGGTGCGGACACTCTGTGTGAAAAGTGTCTCCAGTGTGTGCGCAGGTTTGACTATAACGAACTTCTTATGTATCTATTGTTTGCATGGGAGTACACTCAGTACCCGATCAGAGCTGTGTGGCCGCAACTCTTGTGGCCTTTTTATATTTAATATAAATATATAAATACTCGTTCATAAAATTGATTTCGACGCGTGGCGCATTATGAACATTAAATTTCAGCGAATTTTTATGTAAAGTGGAACTCCCTATTCAGTGCTTAGTTTTAATTTATTAGGAACAAAAAATATGAGTGTACAATATAGAACAAATTATCTCAGATTGAATTAGCTGTGCGAAACGACAAATAAAAACCTTTTAATGTTAAATTTTATAATACTAAATATTTTGTGATATTTCAAAATTGTTTATGTTCTTTATCATTTTTGATCCGGTCGCTGCTATGTTGCCATGATTATTATTATATTAACCACATGGAACAGCTATAGAATATGCACAGACACTCTCGTTCAATCCCAGTAGGGAAACACCATCTGATGTACTCATTAAAGTTCATTACTATCACCCTGCAGCAAAACTGAACTAAAACATTATGGCAAGAAATAAAAAAATCTATAATGATTGACTCACTATTAACCCTCTTACTTTGTTTTATGATACGGAGCGTTAAATTATAGCAATAATACCCTTTTCCTACGACTGCTATTAATATCTACATAATTTATAATTTATGTAGTATACTGTATTAATATTTTGGTTGCAACCACAGAGCATAGTGCAAGTTAGGCATAAATATATTGTATGTTTATTTGTCGTATATCATATATATAATGTAAGGTGCGGCGCTAAGCCGAGGCCGCGGCGCGTGCAAGTTTGCGCGGCGATTTCCCTGTGCCAATTGCATCCACTTTCCCATAGCTCGTGATCGCCTCTTTCGGCCGCCATTACTCGCGTAGTTCTGCGTCAGGAAGTACAAACATTTCAACATATTTTTTGTTGCTTCTTTTAATTTTAGACCGTAATCGGATGCTTGTATGTTTTAGCATCGAAGAGTATAAGGAGGAGATCAATAAACTCTCAGCCGAGGAGGAGTATCTTATGTTGACTTACAAGGAGAAATTTGAGGACTACAGCAGTAAGAAGGAGCTGCTGCGTTCCCTGATCAGCTCGGACATGTTCCGATTTGTTGAGGAGTGTGTGGAGGTTAGTATTAAGGGGTGACGAGTACATCTAAAATATATAGGCTGAATTTTTTAAAGTCCTATGTTAATCTAAAACTATACAATTTTATTATTATGGACATTTCATGATGATACAAATCAAAAATAATAATATAAAAATGACATTATTACCATCCATTGATTCTATGAAAATGTTTTCAATTATTAAAAAATGAATTTCTTTTCAGGGTGTTTCACCACTTGATGTATTATCACAATTAAACTTAAGTTCACTACTAACGGTATGTAGTATTCTTTGTATTTAACTTATTCAAAATTTGCTTTCCAATTATGCAAAAATAAATAATAAATTATATCATAGGGTACATCTTCATTACCGAAGCAGTTTTTGATGCAGCGTCTGGACTTGTTTGGCACCAACAGAAGCGTGGATACTGTAAACCCGGTGAGTCAAGTACTGCATTCCATACTTATCTAATCACAACATAAACAGACTTTCTTTTCACAGTATGCCCTTTATATGCCCAGAAAAATACACTGTGCACTTTCGTCTTCAATTTTCGTCATATTTTTTCATTCAACGTTCGTATTGGCGCATTCAATAATTGAATGCGTCAACGAACGCAACGCCAAAATTGTTATTAAAGAACATAGCGAAAGATGGCGAAAGTTTTGGATACGGTCAGAGGGCATGCGTCGCGGGCGTGCCTCACGTTCGCTGTTGACTGCGCTATAACGCATGCCCTTGATGAACAAAAAAAGGCACAGTGTGGACAAAGCTTATAATTTACAGATGCAGCGACTGGAAGAGTTGTTGTCAGCGGCGGTTCGGCGCAGCGCGTCGGGGGGCGTGACAGGAGGCGGGGGCGGGCTGAACGGGGACACCCTGCGCGCCACGCTCTCCATACTAGACCTGCTCACCGGCGGCAGCGGTAAGCCCATATTCTCTATTATACGCCTCCTTATTATCGTAAAATATGTATAATAAGCAATAAGTAATAACATTATGTCTCCGAATCACCCTCCTGTAATATTGGATTTTTGGCTCCGATAACAATTTACGTATGGCATCGATTATTATTTATTATATACAACCACAGAAATAGATCAAGGTAGAAGCCGCACGCTCCCTTTGTATGAAAACGAGCATGCCACTTTTTTCATACCTACTGTGACGTCACAAGAGCGCTTTAGTGATGGGAATACCTGTACGCGCAGAATCGATTCAAACAACATTTGACTTTGACTTACAATTATTGGTTATTCGGTAGGTTCGTCATCGTCATCGTCGACGGCGTCGACGACCGTGGACGTGGATTCGTGGCTGACGAGTCCCCCGCCCGCCGCGCCCCCCGTCGCGCCCGCAGCCCCGCCCTCCGCCCCGCCGGTAGCTCCGCCCCAAGCCGCGCCCCACTACATGACAGCGCCGCACTACACGCCCGCAGCTCGGTGCACCCCCGCCCCCTACTACCCTCCCACTCACTATCCCGCGCCGCACTACGCGACCGCCCCCGTCGCCACCCACGCGGCGCCCGGCTACGCGACCGCCCCCGCGGCCGCCGCGCCCCCGCCGCCCCCGGCCGCGCCGAGTTACGGCACCGGCCCGGCCGCGCCCCCGCCGCCCCCCTCCACGCCCGCCTACCAGCCCGGGGTGCCCCCGCCGCGCAACTACGTCAAGTGCACCAACTACGTCCGCCTCAATCCACGCGCACGGGTGAGTCGCCAATTCCATGACACAATTTTTTTAAAGTACACACGTCAACGGACGAATCTGTAGGCCTACTACGAAAACATTTTGAGACTCAAACAATCTAATGAAAAAGCCGCGTCCTACTCTAACAACGTCATTTAACGTTTGCTAGAGCAGGACGCGGCATTCTCGTACGATTATTTGAGTCTCAAAACGGTTTCGTGGTACCGCCCCTGCACCTGTCACTCACGTGATGGGGTATGAGGAGATACCGGTTAGTTCCCGAACGTTAGTTTTTAACCTTTTTGAAAAAAAAAACTATTTCATTTTATTTCATACGTTCTCTTACATGTAGAGACGACTTTACACTAGATTACAATCCAAACTAACAATTTTATTTTACACCTTACAGCTACCCTAGTAAGGAGCACAACGCCGCCTGTCATTCCTAGAGGAATGTTGCGAGCGTGTGCTAGCGACCGAGAGACTTATCGTGTGGTAAGTACACAATCCTTACTAATATTATAAATGCGAAAGTGTGTCTGTCTGTTCCCTCTTCACGCTTAAACGGAACCGATTTTGATGAAATTTGGTATGGAGATAGTTTGAGACCCGGGAAAGGCATAGGATACTTTTTATCCCGGTGAAATGTACGGTTCTTACAACAGATAGTCTTGTTCTTCGCATTCCTAGTATTTTAAAACAAATATCGAATGCCAATTATGTATATAGGATGAGCGCCAACGTTAAGGGAGTACCCTATATTATTTTGTAACAAGCTAATTTCTTTGTTGTAGGTAGTGACGATGTGCAGAACAAAATACTTGTGTGTTGCAAAGTGGCAATGAGTGAGGTAAAAGATAGAATGGTGCTAAGTGCAGAATAAGACACTAGTATAAAATATGGTCCTGTTCCATGTAGATATCTTCTTAATTTTTTAAATTCTGACTACTTTTTAAGATGAGACTTAGCAACAAAATAATTGTAGTTTAAATCATATAATAATAATAGGTTTATTTTTTAAAAACACACGTATCGAGCTTATATTAAAATGTGTGTGTGCTATGCTGTAAAAAGCTGTTAAGAAAGCTACAAAAACTACGTCATAATAATTTTATCACTAAATATTTCAATAATTAAAATAATATTAAGTATAAACAAAATATTAGAACGCAAAGATTTGTCCGTCTTAAGTCTTAAATTATTATTATAAAATAAGTACATACTTATTGAATTAATAATTATTATTAAACAACGTATGTTACTTGTTTAATAATAATTATTTACTACATATTGTATAAAGTTGGAATATGTTTGTACGATTATTGTAAATTCCTATTTTAGCTATATGCGACTATTGCCAATGAATTTTTAATTTTTTATTCTGATAATTTTATTGAAAGTATTTTTAACAAAATATGCCTTAACAAGTCAATATTTCAAATAACTTGAGGCATTCAATATATAATTTTTTCTCATATGTAACATCAATCTAGTCCCTTTTTAATACAATAATACAAAAACAAACCTTTTACACTAACATCTCGCTGCTTTTACTCTGTCCTACAATATAATCTGTGGTTATAGTTAACTTTTTAGACGGTCATTTTAGTGACTGAATGTAAAAATCAGAGTTAAGAATCAACAGTACGCAGCAACCGTGCGGTGATTAGGTACTTTGCGACAGCTATACAACAGACATCGGATATAAAGCTGAAGTCTCGAAATCAGCGGGCAGCGGGGCGGGAGCGGCGGCGGCGCGTGACAATGTATAGAATTATATGGATAAGCCGTCTAGTAAGCCTGCCGCGCTACGCTAGGTTTTCGGGGCCTGTCCACATAAATATATACATTGTCACGCGCCGCCGCGCCGCTCCCGCCCCGCTGCCCGCTGGTTTCGAGACTTCAGCCTTATTCAAGGGGAAATATTCATCCTGTATTTTATTCAATAGTGGTTTGATCATACGCTTTTATTATATGACTACAGATCACAATTTAGGTATAAGCTGAAATAATAGTTAAGACAATTAATTTTTTTTTATAATGATCAGTTTGTTTAATATTTTATATAATATCATAGTTGGGCTCACTTGCGCTCGTTGTTAATCCTTCGTTAAGTATACGGTCAAACTGTATACTTAACGAAGGATTTAAAATATCATAACTTCTCTTTCTATATATTAAGGATTTAGAAAGAGAAGGTATGATATTTTTATAACATAAGCAATAAGTTTAGGCTCATGAGCATTTGTATGTAACGATTTATTTAAATTATATAGAATTGCTTGTGCTCTCGTGTTGTAGCGGCCAAACCGCTCGGTCGCGCGGACGCAATAAATCGAGCCTTAGGGTCACCGCAGATATACAATTTCAAGTTGGCCGACTATCGTACAACTAAATTGCGTAGTTTCATAATTTAATTGGACAATTTTTTAATTGTGGGTAATCGGAAAGGAATCGCGGTTCTGATACGATTGGTGTCCAATTATTTAGTTATACAATTTAGTTGGAAAAATGTGCAAGCTCTCAAGTCGTTATAGCTTTTGGTATACTATGCGATTCAGTTGGCCAACTTGAAATTGTAGGTCTGCGGTCGCTCGAAATCTGCGCAAGTGGATCTTATGCTGAGTGTTCACTGCATCGGGGTTGGACCTTACGCTTCGTGCGCGGTTATAACATGATGCTATTCAAGCTGTACAGCAGCCCCGGATCCTCAATTTTTTTTGGCGGGGCAAGAACTGAAAAATGCCGCCTCGCCTACCTACTTATCTTTATTTTCACGTTAATCATCCATATAATATTTTCAGCCATCAATATGTAGGATATATATTTAACAGGGTAGGGCTTAAAATTAAAATAAATATGCATAGTAAAAATAAAAATCAAATATATTATTGTGAATTGAAATTACAATTTTACTCTTCGAGCTTTTTGTTCAGCAAATAAGCCTTGTCATAATTTAACTCGTGTGCAATACGATTTTCTATCGCTAAGATTGCAAGACCCGATAAGCGTCTGGCTCATAGAAGATCACAAATAATTTTTAAGTTTTAGTTTGCTAAAACTTAAACAAACAACTCACATTTTTAAAACAAAACACTGTCGTGGAGAGAGATCGACGAGGAAGTTTTCGAATATAGCTTTATCTCTTTCGCACTCACGGTAACCAGACGCGTGCTGCCCCGATCTGCGATTCCTGCAGGCGAGCGGGAGCCGGGCGCGTATTTTGAACTATGCCTACCCGCCTCGCGAATAATAATTAATGTTCGTGCAGCACCTCTCACTCCGTGCTCAGGGTATCGCGATCGGTCAAGTTGATATGGCCATGAAATTGCTGTACTTGTGCTATTATTTATTCCGTGGTCAAAGTTAAATAAATGATGAGTTGTCCATTGGCCCGTGAAGTGTGAATTTGTCCGCCCCCTGAATTTGCCGCCCGGGGCATAGGCCCCGGCTTGGCCCCTCTAGATCCGGGGCTGCTGTACAGTGTACATGTTATAATATAATATTATATGTTTGTACAGCTGGAAATACAGACTGACGTATGGCCCGATTTCGATGCAATGGAACTATTGTACATTTGTAGTTAGTTGAGCAACGAATTGTGTGTATGTGTATCATGTAACATGTTGTACTGTAGTACTCCCAAATTAATAATGCGCATGGAAATTGTCGTAATCACGAAAACACCCGAATCTATGAAACATAAGAGCCCCAACAATGCACCTGCATTTTGCACCCTGTTCAATGGAAATATAAGTAAATATCATATAGCCGGGGGCTGTCTGCTATCGCCGTTCCGTCAATAAGTGCCACCACCACTCACCAGGAAGCCATCGCGGCGTTACCATGGTAACGTCCAAGCAACGTCAGACGCCTCTACGTCGCTGCAAAGCGCTGTTTTTCTTAAAGTTAAGTTTAAAACAGCGCTTGCAGCGACGTCTTCAGACGCTCGGGAAATGCGACCGTTGCCGAAAAATTACGAAAATTTCTATGCGCATTATCACTTTGGGAGCACTGTACACGACTGCTGCGCACTTCAGACATTACAAATTTCCTCACTATGTTTTCAATGTAATTGTATAGTCCGGTCGCGAATCATAGTAAAGATTAGCACATTGACCTATCGCTCTGTTCTCTTCACTCGAAGATATTGCCATACTAGAATATCATAGGAACGCTTATAAGGTTTTTGGTCTACAAATGAAAACAAAACATAGGTCATAGTACGAATTTATGCTTTGCGACATTTTCAACTAACTTTTAATTGTAATTGTAATTAATCGGTTTTAAAAGCAATGTTTTGTAAGATTTTTAAATGAATGACGAATCAATGATAACGCACATTTCTTAGTATTATGTATATAGGCAAAGTGTAATAAAAAACTATCTTTTAACGTGCTAGTACTGATATTCCTCCGTACCTGGTCAAAAATACTAAGAAAAAATGATTTTTGGCCGAATCAGAAAAATATTTATTCAAGTAACAAGATCTGCTGCTTGTATTTATCTGGCATATTGGAAACGTCACATGACAGACATAGACATTAAGGCTGGCCTCACACAGCCGGAATTTCATAATCGGAAATTCATATTATTAATTCAGAAAGACCGGAATACCATACAATATCAGTACGCTCCACACACATTCTAATTTTTTCAGATTATGACATCGATCTGTAAGAATATGAATTTCCGATTATGAAATTCCGGCTGTGTGAGGCCAGCTTAATTCTTGATTATAGTTTATCAAAAAAGAGTAGACGCTGAACATATTTTTGTAAGAGCGCTTACAGACGAACGGCACGTGTCGGCGGCACGCGTCGGCGGCACGCGTCGGCGGCAGACGACGGCACGTGTCGGCGGCAGTCGACGACAGTCGGCGGCACGTGCTGGCGGCAGTCGACGGCAGCCGTCGACAGTTTATCACGCTTACAGTTGTGACGTAACGCGTAAAGGTAAGCGTCCACAGGTCGGTATCGAGACGATACCGACCTGTGGACGCTTACCTTGCGGGGGTACGTCACAACTGGGGGCCTACCACCACCTCTACTAAGCGACACCGTTTGACAGATAAACATTTATTACTTTTACGTCAAGCTAGCGATCTTAAAAAGTTGATATTTCACAGCGGACTTAACAATGTTTTGCATTTCTTTTACTGTTTTTTATTAAAATTATATTTAAAAATCGAGTACGGTAATGTTATTGTAATCTTACAACAAAGTATTCTGGAAACATGATAGTTTTAGGAAACGTCGATGTAGGCCCCCTGCAAGCGTCATAAACTGTCAACGGCTGCCGTCGACTGACGCCGACACGTGCCGCCGACTGCCGTCGACTGCCGCCGCCAACACACGTGCCGTTCGTCTGTAAGAAGCCACAGACATAATGAAATAAACATTTTATCTAAGCGCACGGAAATGCGCAGGCCAAGTTCCAGCAATAGTTTCATTTAACGAAGTTTTCAAGTCAAGGTGAAAATATTTAAAGTGTACAAAAGTCTTCTGTGGAAAAATGAGATGAAAAAACCTGTATTCCATCGTGATTACGTTTAGAAAATTTTGTTCAGCGTCTACTCTTTCTTGACAGACTGTAGTTATACGCGGCGTAAATATTTTTAGGAAGGGCATAATAGAAGAATACGTCTTCTTTTGCCACAGTCCCTTATTTCTTATACTCACACGAAATACATCACATCATGAATGATCACAAGTAATTTGCTAATACCCCGAGTATTAGCAACATTTCTCAAATTGCAATATTTTTAATGAGAATAGCAAGTGTTTCTTGAAAATGAGTTTTTTTAGTGTTCTTGGTGTACCGAGGAACGCGAATGAAAGTACGTAATGGAATGCAATGCTGAATAAAATTAATTGTTGAATAGTTATTTTATAATCTTATCTGATATGCAAATATGTTTGTAATAAATGTTTTAAATTTTAAACGTGCTATTTTTGATAACTGTTACCTTAGTTTCTATGATAGAAGAGCTCGTCCAATTTTAAATGACGCGCCTATCTCTCATATTTACAGTACTAAATTTTTTCATTTATATCAATTATTACTAATGAAGTGGCGGGGCGAGTTAGACAAGCTCTACAACCTTTTTGTCCTTGCATTTTGAATTGTTTCCAGTTTATTTACCGGATACAACATTGATCATTAAAGGTTATTATTTTAGATCATAATATCATTATTAAGAGTACAGGAAACAGAGTTTATAGACTCTCCTTCTTTTTCTCAGTCCAATAATAATAATTAATTATATTAGGGCGACCGCACATTAGGGACACGACAGTTTTTAGACAATCTTGTTTAACATAGACGAGTCAGCTTTACGATTAAAGAGAAACAGTTGTGTCTACCACGCGGCGCATACCAAGACGAAACTGTTTTGTCTACACTCTACGACAACGCAACGCATACATTGAAGACTAGGTACATCGCTAGCGGGCAGCGGCTAGACAGTTTTGTCGTTGATGTGCGCGCTCGCATACACTTCAAAGGGAAGCCGACATGTCGACAGTCGTTAGTCAGACTTGTCGCCGTGCAGTTCTTGTACGCATCAGACAACTTTGTCTATGGGACGTTTTGTTTCAAATGTACGCGTCTAGTATTTTTTATTATGCGACTAGTGACCCGCCCCGGCGTCGCACGGGTATAAAATATATAGCCACTGAAAAAATTATTAAAATCGATAGCCTATGATCCTTCACGTGATCTACTTCTTATCTGCGCCAAATAACATAAAAATTGCTCCAGTAGTTCACGAGATAAGCCCTTTCAAATAATTTCCCCCGTTTTTCCCACATTCTCCTATTAGTCTTAATGTGATAAAATATAGCCTATAGCTTTCTCAATAAATGGGCTATCTAAGACTGAAAGATTTTTTCAAATCGGACCAGTAGTTCCTGAGATTAGAGCGTTCAAGTTAGCCCTTTCAAATAATTTTCCCCGTTTTTCCACATTTCTTCGCTCCTATAAAGTTTTAGCGTGATAAAATATAGCATATAGCCTTCCTCGATAAATGGGCTATCTAACACTGAAAGAATCATAAAAATCCGTTGCGTAGTTTTAAAGATTAAAGGGAACAAAGGGACATGAGGGAAAAAAGCGACTTTGTTTTATAATATGTATAGATTGTCTAAAAACTGTCGTGTCTCTAATGTGCTGTGGCACTTATTGTCATAACTTTAGTCTCGTTCTGTTTTAGCCTTAGGATATTTATAAAACATTTTCTAAAATGTATATTCAAGTTAACTAAACGCAATGTCGTTTTTTTATATATTTAATATGAATAATAAATGTCCGGCTGCTTTGTTCGGCTTTTCGGTTTAGTGCAGTGGCCTCAATTTTTAATACGGGCCACAATCACGTTTTGGTATTGGTATCGCTGGCCGCGACCAAAACCTTTTTGCAATTTTTTTTCGGTTAAAAAATTTGCAAAAAGTGAGTAAAATTTCACGACTTTTACGACGATCTTGCACTATTTGGCCGGTGGACCGTGCACGTAAATTTTAAAATGGTTTAACTTCACGCGGGCAACTGATACATCATACAGTCCTGGTGGGCCGCATGCGGCCCGCGGGCCCCAGGTTTAGCAACCTCACAACCCTATTCGGAAGTATAGGTCTACCAGAATCTGATGGCAATTTTTGACAGCAGATTTTTAAAAAATATCCTTGATCATTGGATTAATTTTTATATTTGCACGTTTAACACACAGAATCAGCCGCTATTTAGAAAAAAAGGATCAAAATGTTTTATTCCAATTACCCCGGTATTGCTAGAGTAAATTTAATTTCTCACTTTTTACCATCAGATTCTGGTAGACCTATAGGGTAAGGCCGCCAGTAGTCAGCCCCACACCAGTAGTCAGCCTTTTCCAGCTAAAAACCTATAGAAATAGAATAAGAATAAGAATCATTTATTCAATTTAACGTAACAAAAAAACACCACCATTATAAAATACACAGAATAATAGCAAATAATAATAGAAGAAAAAAGGAACTTAGAAATAAAAAATAAAATATTCTAAAATAAACAAAACATGTGTTATAAAAAAAAAGAATACATACAAAAATGGCAGTGCATTGCCACGAAAAAAGAAAAGATGATCACTCAGGCATAGAGGAAAATAATACACGGGGCACACTCAGGTTTCGACAGCGACAGACGCCGCTGTCCCTGGTCTTCCGTGACCACCTGTCTAAATATCTAAATAGCGTTCTATTGCAAATCAACCAATCAAGTTACTTTTAAAAAAAGCTTGGCCTTCTTATTGGTCAGTTCAGAACGTCACAATGACGCTAAGTGGCTGCAAGAAATGGTAATCTGATTCCAATTCGGCGTTGTCACTAGTCGAGCCAAGCAGTGGCGGATTTGCAGTCCTGGCCGCTGTAGGCCCCAGGCCATGTGCCGCCCCTTTCTCAGCACTCATCATTACTAGATGTAACATAATTCATGAATTACTCTATTCCCATTTTTAATTGATTCCGAAAATTGTATACTTAACTAAAAGTATTAGCTTATAAAGCTAGTTTAGAATATTTTTGGAAAAAATTAAACAAAGTTTTAGGTTTTATTTTTAACACGTTAGCTGCGAGACTGATTTTTGTAGCATACCATGCGATACCAGGTATTTTCGTTCTGGTAATAAAGTTTCATCGTATGCAAACGAGGCTTTAATGGCCTGGTGAAAGCTGTTCATAGAAATATGAACCCAAGATCAACAATACTAGGATTGAATAAATAAAATTTCACGTGTATAAAGTTCATTAGTGGACCTATTTGAAACTATCTTCGCCCGGGAATTGGACAGAAACTTGATGCCTTTTAAAAAAAAGAGATGCCAGGTTTACCAGACCAGCGGGGCTAAAATGGTCGTATAGCAATTGTTCTCAATCAATTCACAAAATGAATTGCCAAAACTGTCGAAGTCACGAATGTCAAATTTAGACCAATTCAATTGGTCTAAATTCATACTAATTTGACATTCGTGAGTTTGACCAATTCAATTGGTTTATATATTAAAAGTATCCTATGTCCTTTCCTGGGAGTCAGAGTATTTCCATAACAAATTTCAGCAAAATCGGTTCAGCAGTTTGGGCGCAAAGGGGTAACAGACAGACAGACAGACACACTTTTGCATTTATAATATTAAGGATGGATAATGATAAGAAAAACCTGATTCAATGCTGTGCTGGTGCTTTTCTCGAACTGCATTCTTCTTTTCGATTATTTTTTTTGGCTTAATAACAGGTCTAACGAGAAATAATATATCAAAGACTTCGTCACTACTCTAAACAATATTACTGGACGCCATTTCACAACACTTTAATATTTACCACGCGATTAAAACGTAAATATCACAACTTCAAACACTTGCGCACTATCGACAACAAACAAAGCATTCGACAGCACTTATAGCCGCGGTGCGCACGCTCCTTGCCCACTCAGTGCGGCTACCAGGCCTACAAATCAAGGCCTGGTATTCGCACTGAGCTTATTCAATTTTAATTCAGTGCAAACTATGTTTAAAAAACCTGGTGCATTTTTTAATCGTTAAACGTCATAAGCTTTAAAATGGGTGTTAGATATAAAACTATCTCTCTCGTACACATAGTACTTCTCGAGTTACAGCGCCCGCACCTTGTAAAAAGACACGATTTTAGAGCGCGCACAGACTGAAATCAATCAACCAGCGGGGCTAAAATGGTCGCATAGCAATTCCTCTCAATCAATTCACAAAATTAATTGTCAAAACTGTCAAAGTCACGAATGTCAAACTAGTACGAATTTAGACCGATTGAATTGATCAAACTCACGAATGTCAAATTAGTACCTACTCGAATGTAGACCAATTGAATTGGTCTAAATTTGACATTCGTGACTTTGACAGTTTTGACAATTCATTTTGTGAATTGATTGAGAGGAATTGCTATGCGACCATTTTAATTTTTAGCCCAGCAGGCATAATATAATGCCTTGCTTCACAGCGAACGTGTTAATTACCCACCTAGAACCCACCCATTCTTCCTAGATTACTTGTATTATACTAAAAGATTATGACGTCCTGTAAAATTGTTCTAAGGCGCGAATAGTATTAGTTATGACTTATGAGCCACTGAAGAGAGGTGTACCCAGTACCTCGAGTGGTGTCCTGGGCCAAACGTACGAACTATTTTGAACGATGTACGAAATTATTTATCGTGTAAACGCAAAAATAGGAAGATTATAATCATGCGTTATCTACGCGAGCCTTTAAATATCTCACCAAAAACAGCCATCTGGCTATACAAAATCCCGCGCAAAATTTTAATAACCGAGAAGCCACCACGCATCTTTGCTGCACACAACTGAGAGTTGAGACCTTGTAGTTTAATATGTGTAGTTAATTCTCAAAATTTCGTTTGTTAAAAACAAAAAAAACAATATTTTAATGAAAATATGATTCCAGTACGTTTTATTTATATATAATATGGAGATTCAGATATTGAGACCTTATTCACTATCAAAATAATATAGCATCTGTCCAGACTCCAGATTCGCGCCCATTGCCACTAGCTTCACACTGCAGTCGCACCCATTACAAATTTTTTTTGCACGATTTGCCGCCTTTTATATCTGGCGGCCCTAGGCCCGGGCCTACTGGGCCTTAGGGCAAATCCGCCACTGGAGTCAAGACGCGGCGTGCGCGCCAAAATTTTCTTAGTGGGAAGTGCCCGACAAAAAGGTGAGTTATTGTGATTTCTTATTAACTTTTGTGTCATGTTTTATTAAAATATGTTGTTATTACATTTTTTACGTCTAAATCAAATGAGTTATAGAACAGTTTCTTTATAGTTATTTAAATAATGAGGTGGCTGACTACTGGGTATGCGTTTCTTGTACATTATCTAGTGTTCGGCCACCCCCGGCTGAGTACTGGTCATACATAATTCCATATAAAAACCAGTAGTCGGCCGCCTAACTAGATACGGTCAAACCACGGCTGAGTACTGGTGAGGTATACCCAGTGTTCAGCCATTAGTAACTTACGCTGCTTAATTTATTCATTTATTTATGAAGCACCTACTTACCGAGTAATTTCTTAGTTTTTTGGCATTGTTTATTTGTTCTAGTCAAGTTTCAGTTCCATAGGTCTCTTTCGAGGCCCATCCAAGGAGAGGCTGACTACTGGTAGCTATTTGGCCGAGAACTGGGTTGTGACGGCTGAGTACTGGGGAAATGTGCCTTATTTTGAAAAATACTTTATTTTCAATACTTATTAAGAAAAATTATCTTATATGTTAATTTCATAACAAAGATTAATTAATTATTAAGTGAATGAGTACAAAAGGTTTTTGATTACTATTTTAAACAATTTTCTATCCACATTTAAACTTGCGCTTTCAACTAAAAGGCTGACTACTGGTGCCCGTACCCCAGTTTTAGCTGGTAAATAATAAAACATTTCACACAGGCAGTCATATTTATTTTACTTCTTCAAAAATAATAAGGTACAATAAGCGGACATCGTAAAAAAGTTTAATAAAGATATTCTTATGTATTTATTACATTAGTATAATATAATATTATATTGTTTGCACAATCGACACTTTCAATGTCCTGAACCAATTTGAAGTGAAACAATAGTGCCTATTATGCTACCACTTTAAATGGTATCACTATTATTTACAGTTTTATATTTTACAGCCTATGAAACGAAAGGTGATTTGTCGGTTACTAAACTACATAAACTATAAATTTATAGATAATTTAACCCTGATTTGCTACAATATTGAGTTCATCTTAGTTTCGAAATAACGGCTGACCAAAGTCTCAATAACAATGTCGGAGGAATCAAGACATAGGTCGAACGTTGTTTTGGATGAAACCGAAGACGATTTCAGACGGAAACTAGTATTTTTAAATAAAATTGGATCTGAACATGGACAAGGTACGGTTGAGCTACACAGCGCCCGCAATATACCGGCGTTCCGTTACTAGTCCTAGTATACTGGCCAATGCATCTGTCGTCTCAGTAGTCAATCACATCTCGTTAAGTGATTGGCATGAGAAGTGGTAGAATAAAAGAACGTATCTGTGTCATTCAATTCGTTCTTATCACAAGCCGCAGACCGCAGTGACAGTGCGGATTGCATTAAATAGGTTATAGGATTGGGCAGAGTGCGTTGGGATCTGGTGGCGCGGGAGGTGTGCCTCAACCTTTATCATCGGTGTGTCGAATGTGCGTCGCGGGTTCAGCCACATCACGTCCAAAGAGCTTTCAAATTTTAACCGCCGTATTAGCCTTTCATGTAGGTATACCTTTTTCAAGAAATAGATATCGACAATTTAGCTTCATACGCGCTATTTGTGCGTTTAGTATGGCTCCCCTTGTGATGTAACGTGTGGATGAACCAGGCATCCGGGCTAGCACGAGTGCCGAGTCTCATGACTCGGCTCTCTAGGATAGTCCGAATGGGCACAGCTTGTCAAAAAAGAGTAGACGCCGGACATAATCTTTAGATCATATGGGTGATAACTTGATAAGTAAATGATAATACTTAAAGTGTCAAAACTTCGTGGATCCAAGGCGAAAAGCTTCCATTCGATTGCAATTACGTTTAGGAAATTCAGCGTCTACTCTTTCTTGACAGACTGTACGAAAGAAGCGTATGGAGACGATACTATATAATATACAGTACTACAACGTTATGGCAGACTGTGATACTTTTATGACGTTTCTAGAGTCATGCGAATGATGCACGCGCAGGGCCGGCTTTAAAACATAATAAATATAGCACTTGCAGCAGGTGCTACGGGTTAAAATGTAGATTAGAGCTAGACAAGGCTTTATATGAACGTGACGAAAAAAGGCACTAACGCTACCATCATACAAAAACGCCATTTTTGACAGTTCTCCTTTACCAGGGGCGCCCCCGCCCACGTTCATTTAAAGCCTAGTCGCACTTTAATATCTAAGTATAAGTACTCACATACGGTTTTGCTCGATCGAGCAATAACGTCGAGCAAAACCCGCGGCTCGGGATTTTGTCCACACATTTAGCATTGCTCGATAGTTTTATTTCAAATCTATATATTTCATTCCATCAATCCGGCTCGATCCGGTTTCATCAATCCTTCGAGCGGCTCGAAGCGAGCCTTCGAGCCTTCAGTTTTGCGGTCCACACAGTAATTATTACTCGATTTGGAGTAAAACTATTGAGCAAAACCGTATGTGAGTACTTAGAATAAGGCTAAGATAAAAATAGTAACACAAGAAATAAAAATACTAACATAAAAATATAAAATGTAGTTCCTGGGTAAGTACAATATAAATGTCTACAAAAGTCATAGAATTATAAGTAGAGACCGGATTATATGCAACATAAAAAGCTTGTTATATGCATGTAAATATGCATGAAAAATGCTTGAAATATGCATGAAAATTGGCAGAATATGCATAATTAAATGACAATGTGCAAATTCAAAATCTGCATACAATTAGTAAAATATTTTGTGATAGGCGATAAAAGGTACAGTAACATTATAATATGACAATAAAATTATTAAAAAGTTTTGTAAACGTAAGCATTATGCAATCAAACATAATATTTCTAAATTTTCAGTTGTAAGATTGTGTCTGCGATAATTCAGAATATTTTTGTAAATAGAAAAGGCTCCCTTCACATTCACTGGGTAAACTGGGCAGAATTTGAACTTGGGTGCTATGTTAGCACCAGTTTCTGGCAAAAGTTCTGCCATCCCACTAATTTGTAGTTGCCAAGTGCGTCGTTCTTCTGTCTCTTTCATTTTAATATCGTAATTGTCAAAACAAAAGACGCGCACGGCTACTGACTGCATTCTAAATGCAGTAAAAAGTTACAACTATTACTCAATAGCCTTTATGTTTTGTAACTGTTATTGTTATTGGTCGCATTTCGGAATGCAGGGTTACTGAAAAATGTTGTAAATGTAAAAATAAAACTAGATCTTAGGTAAAATATGCTATTACCGCTGAGAATGGCTAAAATATGCAAATGCATATAATCCGGTCTCCAATTATAAGTTTGACATTGTTGATTGACATCGTTGACAAAAGTGATACAAAATTGGACTTTAAAGAAATTGAACATTTTATTGTATGACTTGTAGTTGTATAGACACTGGCGGGCTGGTTGTTAAGGTTCTGTAGCCAATGGTACCGTCTGATAGTTTTACAACTATAATACCTAAGACATGTCAAAGTATTATAGAAATCCCTAAACGCTTAAACTCCGCATGACTGAAGAACGCAGACAATCTTTAAATCGTATCATTATTACATAATAAGCGATATAAAGATGCAGCACATAGATACCCAATGATAGGTATTAAGGTAATACCTAGTAGGTATGTTCTTACCATAGACTTAGAGAATGGAGAGAGAGCTATCCCTAATGTAAAGTAAAAACGGGGAGGAAAGAGATGAAAAGAGCGTGCTTCGAATATCTTTGTAAAAATATTTTTATCTTCATTACCACAATTAGAAATTAGAATGGGGATTGTCCATTTTTTTTAATGTTGCTCATTACAAAAACATTTCGAGGAATAAGGTCAGTGATCGTTTTTCTGTAAGTATATAAACGAAAAAAATACCCATTAGTTACTTATATTTTTTAAACAAATATGTTTAACCTTAGTTTGACCTTCAATGGCGTTAAATTAGCAATAAATTCGACCAACATTACGTTTCGAACTTTTGGTAAGCTTCTCGTATCAGCTTTCACATAATGAGAACTTGCATTTGACGAACCAGCCATTATAAATAAGATTGAAAGGAAATTTAAAATATACTGCAGAGGTCAATTGGCCGCCGATGATGACGTCACAGCGAAACTTTGAAAATTTATTGAGAAAAAACTAGTTAATGAATTTCAAAATTATTTAATTTATATTCTTAAAATACCCTATTTTAACGAAAAAAAAATATAAAAAGTGCATGTGATTTTTTTTGGACAATGCCCATTGGCCTCACGATCCTTTTCAACTTTCTTGTCCATTCTCTGTATCTACGGATTTCTTAACACTAAACAACTATAGGTACACATGGTTTTACATTAAATATCCATGAAATAATATCCAAATATTTTGATTCAGATGCAAGCTCCATAAAGTAAAATATATAAAAATATGGTTATTATAAAAATGGACTTCTTTCAGAATTTTATAGGACATTAAAATATGCAATACAGTACAATAGATAAAAGCAAGTCTTTCATATCAAAACGTTTGAAACAGCCGCACTGAGAGAAATCTTATGATAATTAAACTTTAATTTAATGAAGATATTATTGGCATTAACTCCGCGCATTTTCTGTCTAACTCTTTATTAGATTAAAGTTAAGTAATCAGTTAATATCCCTGAGAGCGGCCGAAGGTATAATAAGTAGGTAGTTACACTGTAATAATATTATTTTAATACATACAGGTAGGTATACTCTTCAATTCATTTGATCTAAATTCTAATTGCTAACCCAAAACAGAAATTCGAACAAGTTTGCCATGTTCAATGCGTTATGTGCGGTTACGTCATATTATATCGTTGGGTTACGTCACATTTACATTGGTAGCCCCATTAATATACCTGGCGGAATAGAGAAACAAAGGCCTGAGCAAGCGAGATGTCACTATCAGTAACACTGCGTGGCAAAAAGAGACGTGTGATACATGAAAGCAGAACTCTTTTTTTTTGACGTCCAGTCGGCACTTATCGGCACGTTGACAATTTAATCTCAGAGAAAGAGACTTGTGTAAGTGTATACGTAGGTACACATATTTTTACACACAGATGTAAATCAATTTCGGTTTTGTTTGACAGCTCGAGATTGTTGCTCTGTTCCGCTAGGTATATTAACTTTATGGGTAGCCCAAAGTTTACTTTTAGATTGAAATGAATTGAAACGAAGTATATATCTTAAATTTAAATTGCCCACGTCAGTAATCAATTCATTATCAATTATCATACATAATTATTTACATACCCTAAACGATTTCCTCTTTACTGATAAAAATATATTATGGCGAGCACGAGTCCTTTTAATGTCTTTGTCTGGCATAGAAACGACAAACCGACGCACTCTAAATCGTTAATTAAATTTCAAGATCATCTGAAATTTAAATATGAAAATCCACAGTTAAGACGAATAAGTAGTGTTTTTTCTGTATTTAAATTTAATCGTAATTTGGTCATGTAATCATTAACTGACTCCGACACTTTTCATGAAGTTAGGCATTACTCATTAAGTTTAAGTAAGCACTAGCGTTGACGACTCGGAGTGCGGCGGAAAGACAACGGGTCTCGAATGCGTAAATATTTTTAGCAGTAAAGGGCATCTTAGAACTACATTTATACAACTAACTGATGAAGTTTGTATCAAAACATGAGTAATAAATTAATGAATTGTTGTTGCGTGACGAAATGACGCGCGCAATCTATGTACACCGTGGTGACGCGCGCCGTATTTACATTTGGCCCAAGAGCTAGCGGTAGCCAAGCCTTAAAGTCTCCCGCAAACGATCAAACATCAAACACGTCAAACACGTAGTAATCCAAATTTTCTTCAAACACGTCAAACACTAGTTTATACGTGTTTGACGTGTTTGATGTTTGATCGTTTGCGGGAGACTTAACATCTTAATTTCTTGACATGCTTGTTAATATGACATGCGCGTGGATCTGGTCCGCATGCGGGTGACAACATGCTCCTTACACGCGTTGCCCGCATGACAGAAAAAACATCAATGAAATTATAGGATGCGGGCAACTTGTATGCGGATCGGATTCGCGCGCGGGCGATTACACGCATGACAGAAAAAGTGGCCTTATGAAAATTATTTTGTACGTAATAGAGGTAAGAACGACTAGCGACTATAGACTTTGGGTTGCAGTTACTTTAGGGGTATCAAGTGGTAAGGATGTAGGTACCTTTCGTGAAAGTGTGAAACTCAATTTTTTATTATATTTTTTCCGGGACATTTCTAGGAATTTCATCATCCTCTGCCACTTATGACAGTATTCTCCTAAAGCAATCGCGACCCAAACTCCGTAGTGGCTGATCGTTTTAATCTCTATAGAGAACATGTACAGAACAAATTTCAGCTTTTATAAAATTACAAAGATCTGGCTGCCGCTGGCTGTTACTCTAATTGTCATGAGCGGAATTTTTAACCGAATTGCGTCGACCAGCTGCCTTCTATGTTCGAAGTCGCACCGGCTGTTAGGGCCCAATTTTCTTAGCTCCGATCCTCGGATGATCGGAAGTTAAGCAATCGATTTCGATAGCGAAGTTAGAAATTAAAAATAGAGTTTGAGCCTATGTTTGAGCTCCATATCGTATTATTACTCTGGCAAAATTAATCGAATGTAATTTGACTAAACACGACATTATGGGACAGCCTTACAAACCAAGCGAGCTAGGAGAATTGGGCCCCTGGACGAAATTACATCCCCGAAAATCGGTAAATCCGCCCGTGTGCAGTTATATACAAATACCCCTAAAACCTAATCGGGAACCGGTAAATTCGAATATTTTTTACAGGGTACGAATGAGTTCCGCGAGGGTCAGTCACACCTAGACGCAGTGCGATAATCTCAACAGCGTTAAAAAGTTGCGTCTCGCTACTCTAACTCATCAAGCATCGTCTCATCGGTGTCGCATCGTGTCTGGGTGTAAACAGAGTACGTACCCATAAAGTTAATATACCTTTCCGATAGGTATATTACCTTTATGTACGTACCACGAAACCGTTTTGAGACTCAAACAATAGTACGAGAATGCCGCGTCCTGTACTGTATAACAAACGAAAAATTACGTTGTTAGAGCAGGACATGGTATTCTCATCCGATTGTTTGAGTCTCAAAACGGTTTCGTAATAGGCCTACTGACCCTGACAAATCGAACAGAGGCTGGGTAGTCGGGTGTTACGGGGGTGTGGGGGCAGGAGGCAGGGGCTCACGCGCCCGGCTGCAGCCCCTTCGGCTTGATCATCATGGACGCGCGCTTAAGCGTGTAGTCCCAACCTCGCCAACGGAACCACACGATCCCTGAAACACACCACATCGTTGTAAAACACACCAGTTATGGTGACGACGACAGTATTAAGCCAGGGTCGAGGCCAGATACGCAACGGACAACAAACCAATTTTGGTATGGTGGCGGCAATCGCTTACCACCATCGTCGTCTCTGGAACGAACTGTCGCCAGCAGTATTTCCGGAACAAAACGACCTACAAACCTTGAGGAAGAAAGCGTATTTCCTCTTAAAAAGCAACGCACCTGCACCTCTTCTAATGTTGTGAGTGTCCATCAAAAACTTATATTTTAATTAAATAGAAGTCTTTGGTGTTTATGGGCGACGGTAGTTCCATTAGGTGACACGATTGCTCGTTTGCCCCAAGAAAAAAAACATGTCTGTTCCTTACCTTGTCTGGCGGTGAGGTCCTGTGGGTCATGCAGGTAGAGGCCGTTGAGGCCGCGGCCGCACGACTTCCACCACCAGCCACCTTTCAGCATAGACGCGCAGTTCAGCGAAGACCGGTCGTTGTCCCTGGAAACATCACGCAAAGTGTTAAACAATGGAAGGTTGTGGTTGATATGGTCGAGGACACCATTTAAATCAGGGTGCTGATTTTATTTACACACGCTGACACCGAAAATATTAACGCAGACCGCTGCGCATTTTTCAAAAGTGCTTCCAAGAATTTCCGAGCCGAAAAAAGGCTCGCGAATAGATAAGATTAGAAAACCGGGCGTTAGTATGGCAAAACTGTTAACTGGGTTGCGAATCCGTTCGCAACATTGCTAAATGGGAGTTGGGACCCATGTTGATGTTACTTAATTTAGATATATTTTATTGTAATGAGGTTTGTGAAATGTAAAACCACATTTTTTCTTTCTTTCTTACCTGTTGTATGTTGAGAAGGGGCTGTTGTTGGAGCCGTACCAGGGGTCGTTGAGGGAATCACCGGCTGTGCCCTCATACCCGTCTATCTCCAGTTTGTAGTACTCTCCTTCTGAGTAGATCTTGAAGTGCGAGTATTGAGCGTACCTGCAACACACATACTCAGGAGTTAGGGTAACTAGTAGGGCTTATGTCAATATCTTTATTTAATCACAGTTAACTAAATAATGTTTGTCTCTGAGTGCGGCGGTTGCTAGGTATATTAACTTTTAAATGCCAATGATTTGGTGATTTTCCATCTCACACGTCATGGTAGGCCAAATTCCAACCTTAAGCGCCAAAGCCTTGTTTCGATGAACCTGCATAGTATTAGCAGGAGGATCAAATTAGCATGACAATAACGCATATTCCCACAGATTCATTTGGCGACATCAGAGCTCAACTTCAACCTATTTTGTTCAACGATAAGTCTTAAAACATAATATAGTTCTATCATTTATTTTTAGGTAGGTATAGCTGCTATTCTGTAAGTACCTTAGCCCTTAGGTAGTACGTAGCCTTCACGTTTAATTCATTTACTGGACGAAGAAAAGTCATTACTCATTACTTAACTTACTAGTCTTGTTGGTGAGCATGTAGAAGTCGTCCACCGATTATACAAAGATACAATCACCTCCCCGATTAAAATGGATCCAAATCTAGACAGAATTAAGTGGAGGAGGAAAAGTCATCGCAATACCTACTCATACAGAGCTTGTGAAGGATTCCTAACTTACTATTCTTTTGTGTTCCTACTTCCTGCTTTATACCTTTTATTGCCGTCGAAGTCCTCCAGCTCCACTCGTAGCATGTAGTCGTCGTTGTTGGTGAGCATGTAGATGTTCTCGTTGCCGAGCCAGAACTCGCGGCTGGGGTCTCCGAAGCCGTTTTTGTAGTCGCTCCAATCCCGGTTGAAGTTTTCCGCCGGGACACCGAAGTCGTCGCGACGGTGGATCACCTGAAGTCAATGAATAAAAAAAATAAACGACTTTTTATTTTAATTTAAATAGAGGACTTTTGCCATACATGGCATGCCAGCCCTATAAACGACTTCAAATGAAATTTCTTTATCATGGGACCACCTCCTGTGAAGTATCCTCTCTACGACAAAAAGAATCAACAAAATCACTTCACAAATCCTTAACCTTGAAGAAACATAAAAAAACATAATCAAACGGTCGTATTAAAAAACCTCCTCCATTTTTTATGTTGGCTGAGGAATGAGGATTAAAGAATTGTCTCTAGATACTTGTTGGACTAGCCGGCTCGGAAACTTGGCTATAAATCAAAATGTGTGTTATAAATACGAAATTGTGTGTGTCTGTCCACCTGTATATACCTCTTTATACTTACCGTTGAACCGATTTTGATGAAATTTGTTATGGAGTTACTTTGAGTCCCTGGAAAGGACATATGATTACTTTTATGCCGAAGAAGTGTAACTACGGTTTCCATGAGAAAAACGAATTATAGCTCAACGGAGTTCCAAGCATCAACTAATAAACAAAATGATTGAGATATCCAATCAAGAAATTGGAAATAAGTAGCATCTCATGAGGTCCACTTATTTACGATCAATCGTGCGCGATATATCAAATGTCGGATCGCCTTAAGTAATAAACGAGTATAAAACTACATTTTGTAGCTTTCTTGTTGTAGTAACGTATAAAAGAAGTGTGTCATAATAGTGTTGTAGGCCAAGGCGACGGAAACCGTGTCGACTGACCGACGGACATAGCTGCTGTGCAGTGGCAAATGTCGGCGAGTTTTGGCGAGTGTTAGCCAGTGTCGGCGTGTGTCGGCAAATTTCGGCGAATGTCAGCAAGAGTCGGTAAATGTCAGCAACTGTCGGTGAGTTTTGGTGTGTTGGCGTGTGATGGCATGTGTCGGCAAATGTCAGCGAGTACTTACAGTCCAGCCGCCATCAGCGATGGCCTGCTCGCAGTAGACCTTGAGGAACCAGTAGGTGGTGCCGCGGATCTGAAGGTAGTAGACCCCTGAGTCACGCATGCCAGCGTTTAGGAGGTCCACGCACGAGTAGCCCTGCAACAACCACACGTTAAACCGCAATCAAATTTAATTATCACTTACACGTACTTTATTCATTGACTTTCAAAAAGTCCAAACGTCAAAATAATAAATTTGTGACCTGCCATGATATTCATCAAAGTGAAACATAATAAGCAGCTTGTATAAAAAATAAGCGGCTAACGCTTTCGCTCGCAATCGATGCTAGGTACAATGATTGTGCCTGATCTTAACACATCTTAGCAGCCCTTGATTTATAGATAGGCCGTATAGGCCGCGGCCTAGGGGCTGCAGCGTTCTAAGGGGCGGCGCGGCGGCAGCACAGCCTATATTTCGTACATGGGGTGGCGGAAATAAAGTGGTCTGCACTCATAAAAAATACAAATCCGGCACTGCATCTTAGGTATTAATATAGAGACAGATGCTGTTTAGTAGCTTCTTTTAGGTTTAGTCACCATTAGGCATTGATTAACGAGTCAAAAATTTAATTATCAAATAAATTAAAAGGGCGTCGATCCTTGCCTTACTGCCTAAATCCTGGCAAAATACACTGGCCTGAATTAGGAGATCCTGAATACAGTGTGGTAGTACGGACCTATATACACCAAAAGGGGTAAGTTTTTGGGTCTCAAAATTTTTTTGCGTAAAGTTTCGGGACGGTTTTGCTCGATAGTTTTACTCCAAATCGAGTAATAATTACTGTGTGGACCGAAAAACTGACAGCTCGAAGGCTCGCATCGAGCCAGCTTGATGGAATTAAATGTATCGATTTAGAGTAAAACTATCGAGCAATGCTGAATGTGTGGACGAAAGTCCGAGCCGCGGGTTTTGCTTGACGTTATTGCTCAATCGAGCAAAATCGTATGTGAGTACTTAGCATAAAATAATATTTCGTGTCATTTTGGTATGTTGCCTCCAGAGACATTTTATATTTCTCTTTTTGATCGCTATTGGCCGAAATGAAAATTCAAGTTTAAAATTTAGCTTATTCAGGTCGCGGAACCTAGGCACCTGCTGTTGACTCTCAGATTCTTCTCAACTTTGACACGCTATTCATTATTTTGACATCAAGTCGCCAAATCTCCAGTTACTGCACTCATTACCACAATACAAAATCATTTGGTAGAGTAAAACCGTGTTAAAACTCGGAGATAAGATGTAATGTGATGACGCGGATGTGAAACTGATTGTTCTGAGCTTTAACTCAAATTGTTTGTAGTTTGTTATCTGTACCCAAATAGACACTTACAGTATATTATGTCCATCTGGCACTTATTTAATGTTAATGTTCTTTTTTATGTTATTTGTGTTTTTTATATTATACTCATTGTCTTTCTTGTGAAATGTTGATTGTAATGTGGTGTAATGTGTTTGTACTGAATAAATGTTTATTATATTATTATTATTGAATTGCGTTCGTTAGCCCGGACAGCAATCCATACCAATATTATAAATGCGAATGTGTGTCTATCTGTCTGTCTGTCTGTTACCTCTTAACGGCCAAATCGCTGAACCGATTTAGCTGAAATTTGGTATGGAGACATTTTGAGTCCCGGGAAAGGACACAGGATACTTTTTATCCCGGAAATGTACGGTTCCCGGCGCGATAAACGAATTTTGGCGAAACGGAGTTGCTTGCGTCATCTAGTTGGAACTAAAAATGTATGAAATTCGAAATAGCGCTTCGCTATGTGACATGGCGTCTTATTTATCAAATCTCATATAATTTTATTATCAGCTTACTTCGCTGTCGAAACGATTAGAATGTGACAAGACTAAAGGCTCTCTAAAGTTATCTGAATTATACTTTATTTATTTATTAATAATTTATTAAATATCGGGTCTAGTACGAAGATGGTGTACTGTATACCTTCTATACTATGTCATTACTACGCTTATTGCACAACTCGTATTTGTTTCAATGAGACGCATAATATAAGGTGAAAAATGACGTTAGAAAGTTGATCGTTGGAGCTCGTGGCAGCGTTTAACTCCATTGTGCTATTCGTTAATGGCCGCCAAATTATAAAATGACGCCTCCAACGTAACGCCATGTCTAATGATGGCGTATACGTGCTATTACAGCTGTGGGAAAGTCGATTGTTAAGGGTAACATCTGTTCAAATATTTCATTGTGTTATATTTTTATGTTTGTTTTAAATGTAGAGCATTTAAACGGAATCAACTAACTAGAAGAGTATATTTTTTCGTAATCAAAAAAATATTTTGATGGTGCAACCGATTTTGATGATGATGATGAACGGGTTCAGCTGCTTAAGCATCAAGGGGAACAGATTATACTAGAACATTGTAAATATTAAAATTGAAAATGTATTTTGTAAACAAATCGCTCAAAATATGTATCATGCTAGGCGTGATCCCAGGTCCCAGGTCAACGGGACATACCTCCCCCTCTCAAAGTTTATGTACTGTGTTAGCCTTTCGGCATGGGCATTGCACCTATTAATAATCTCAAGACTCGAGTAACCTCCCTTAAGGGCCCTTTTTCCTGTACCCCCACGTGGATCTGGTCCGTAGGAAAGTTGCCTATAACTTCATAGATGATTTTCCTGTTACGCGCGTGGCCAGGAGCATATTGTTGTCACCGGCATGTAGACCAGATCCGCGCACGGATGCAACACGCATGACAGGAAAAGCGCCCTAAATTCCAGATTGCAACCCTGTTGGATGCGACACTCGAAGTTCGAAAACAAGCCCCTGGGCTCTAAAGGTGCCTCTTCACAATGGCCCATGCTGGCCCACAATAATAAGTCATCGCCATTGTGAAGACGGGTTAATGGTGTACGATGGCGGACGATTTCCAGGCGTGGTGCGCAATGGCGTGGCCTGCAGTGGGACATCGTGATTCGTAGGTCATTGTGTACTGGCTACTTAACAAGGCTAGCATTCACACGAGACACGACAGCACGACAGTCTTGAGTCTTGACACTCTATTTTAAAACTAAATAAGTACAGAAAATAGACAGTCACGTCAAATTTATAAAACACCTTTTTCGTCGGGGGGCTAAAAATTAAAATTTTGCGCATATTCACGTGCATAGCAGTAAGCATGCTGTAACTGTCACAACTCACACTCAGAGACGAATATAAATTACTTAACTGTAATTAAATTTAGAGTTTGACGGGTAATGTACGGGGCTTATGTTAAGGCCGTCCCCCGAGCAAACGACCTTGGCCATACATTTGCCGCGTTGCCGAGATCGCACCAAAACCCTATTTTTTTACTTATCTTAGTTCAAAATTGTCCTAAAAAAATTTAAAACGGGGAATATGTAGTTTATGATATTGTCGATCTATTGGCGTGTGTTTCAAATGAAAGTAATTTGTAAATCCTAAGGAGATGCTGAATGTACCTATGCTTGAATTTTAATAAATTGGTTTTACTTTGGAAGCTGATATCATGAGTATAATAGACAAAAATAGAAAATTTAAAACGGGGAAAGGAATGTTGATATACTGAAGATTATTGCTGTATTTTTATTATAACTTTGTAGCTTTCAAATTATGAGTTTATAAGGCTTGAAATACGGTAAATTACGGTATCTCCGTAAGGAACGCCCTTAAAATGTTAATTTAATTTCAGTTAAGTAATTAATATTCGTTTCTGAGTGCGGCAGTAGGGGCCCTTCTACACGACGTTTTTTTACGCTCGTTTGTATCGATACAAACCCAAGTTGGACGCTCAGCAAACGCAAGGAAGCCGACACGTTTTAAGCTATATATCTGAAAAAACGCCATGAAAACGCGCTGAAGACGAGCGCATCAAAAGCGCGTGTCGTCAGTGCGTAAAAAATAGACGTATTTTTTACGCACTGACGACACGACGCACGCTTCACGATGTGAAAGGGCCCTAAGGCCGTGTTTCCACCTGCAAGACAACTGTCGTGAAGTGTCTGACAGCCTGTCTGACAGCAGCTTGCAAGTGTAAACCCGGCCCCATAGCAAGTGCTGTCGCGACAATTTGTCAAGCGCTTCCTGCGAGTAGTTGCGACAGTATGTCTAAACAATATGTCTGCGAGGACTCGCTACAGATCTCGCTGCGGGTCACCGCATATAAGGTCTAGTTTCGTATTCCATTTACCCGCGAGCTTCTCGCACGACATTTATTGCAGCAATAAATTGTAGGAATCAGTATGAAATGTAAACAATATTGCAAGAAACTCACGCAAGACTTCCGCGAGTTTGCTTGCAGGTGGAAACACGGCCTCAGACTTTAGTTTGTCAAGTAAGCGCTAGCCTTAGCAAATTAAGTGGACTATATTTACGTAACTCTTCCTTATGCCCTGCGCCGCCCTCTTACCAATACATCGTTATGTCTTTAGCTTTCGACACGTACCTACTTACCTTTAAAACGTTTCTTAACGCGGAACCGCGCCGAATGCCTCGAGACCGCTATGGGTATTGCCAGTCTATACTTTCAGTTTGATTAATTTTTAATAAGATTAATCAATCCTTTCTAGAATAACGAACGAGAGAAACAAAACAGTCGTATTTCGAATATGTAACAGTCCCAACGACGAAACAAGACACTTAAAATGTGTATGAAATTCTATGTTCAGTTATTTTGATTATAAGTAAAAAGTAAAGAGGTAGTAAAAAGAGATTTTAAAAATTCAATAATATTTGTACGGCTTGAAAAAAGGGGCGGCTTTAGCATAATAATATTCTGGACATTTATATTCTTATTTTTAATTTAAAGGATAATATTATCAAACCTACCAAACCCATCGTGAAGATTTTGTTGACGTTCCAAAATAGGTAGTTAAGTTTTATTTACAAGTTTTCTTTCTTAATTCTTAAAAATATTCACACCCAATAGCACCCAATCAAAACCGGCTTGACAGTAAATTCTCGAACAATTGTGCCAGACAACGGAAAATGTCCAATAAGTAATAAATAGTATACGTGAACTAGTAATGTGGCATTTACTTGCAGCGGGCACCTAAAACATTGAACGAGTTGACTTCCGCGTACCTTGCTCTGTTACCATTCCTGGTTTAATAATTAATTCATACTAAATTTATTCAGATTTAGATGAAATTCGGTATGGAGATATAAGTTATCTCAGTACCGAAGAAAGAAAATCCCGGAAAAGGACAATATATTTTTAGAGCGTTGAAATTCCCGCGCGATAAAATTTCGGTGTGAACTTCTTGTACACAAGTTATGATATAAATAATTTGGTTACATATTCTAGACATATAAAGTAGGTTAACCTTAAAATCTTTATATTTATCCACCTGTTACCAGTTACTGCGTATCAACTTATGATCTGTAATAACTGGGCTAAAAAAGCCGACCAAATTAAACCAGACATACCAGACAGTAAATATCTGTCGCTGCCGATAATTAAAATCATTAAATGTAATCATTAATTCGATTCACAAATATAGAGAACGGTATTGAGAGTAAAAGTAAGCCAACCACTTCGGGTCTGAGCAGTGAGCCAATTGTATAATAATATGGTACAAGGGACCGGCGCGGGCGACATACATTCTCTGAAATCGACAAAATCGCTCTTCGAGTCTGTTCACCCCGACGAAACGAGGCACAACGACACAAAATTAAACTGTTACTTAATTTGTTAAGTTGTTTATTATATTAAAATTAAGTAATAATTAAATCTCTCTGAGTGCGACGGCACTATGCTTTTAGCATAGAGCGCTAGTACAACATAGTACTATGTTGTGTCCTCAGATATAATATTAGAGAAAGTATTTATTAAGTTTTAAATTGGTAGCAAAAGTTTTAGAAAACCTTAGAAAAAATCGACAAAAACATAATTCAAAATACATAATTATATTGTTGTTTTCGACGTTTCTTAAAACAAAGTGTGTAGTTTAGCTTTTAATACTTCTATTTTTATTCTTATTCCGTTGTTCGACTAATCAAATTTTTATGTTATGTGAAGCCACAATGGGCAGAACGACCGTGAAGCCCTCGTCTCGTACAAATAATACAGTACATACAATACAATAAGGAATCAACAGCGAGTTATCTGTCTCTACCCAAGGCGTGAGAGTACGGTTACAAGGTCAGTCTAGCATCAGTTCAGTACATCAGTCTGAAACTGACGCCAGAATGATGACCGGAAAGTCTATACATATAATAAAACTGTAGAAATGAAGATTCTGTACATTAAAGATATTCAAAAAATAATAAGCGGAGGGTGTCACTACATCGCTATAGAAGCCAAAAATGTGGTCAGTTTTTTTGTCTGTCTGTCTGTCTGTCTGTCTGTCTGTATGTTTGTTCCACTATCACACGAAAACTACTGATCCGATTTGAATGCGGTTTCCGCAGATATATTTGTCTTCTTCCAACTTAACATCTGATGTATAAAAAAATTTCTCCCCACCCCTCTAAAGGGACGAAAGAGGGGGTCAGATTTTGTATAAGACTTTTGCTTTAACACGAAAACTACTGATCCGATTTGAATGCGGTTTTCGCAAATATATTTGTCTTCTTCCAACTTAACATCTGGTGTATAAATAAATTTCTCCCCACCCCTCTGAAGGGACGAAAGAGGGGGTCAGATTTTGTATAAGACTTTTGCTTTTACACGAAAACTACTGATCCGATTTGCATACGGTTTTCGCAGATATATTTGCCTTCTTCCAACTCAACATCTGGTGTATAAAAATTACCCCCCCCCATCCCTCTAAGGGTACCAAAGAGGGGGGTCAGATTTTATATCAAACTTTTTTCTTTAATGGACTTACTTCATATTATTAACTGTTTTTCCAACTTAACATCTGGTGTATAAAATTTTCCCCCCACCCCTCTTAGGGGACAAAAGAGGGGGTAAGATTTTGTATCAACAGCTGATGAAGTAGAAATACTTTAAATGGCAAAACAACATTTGCCGGGACAGCTAGTATATAATAAAAAAATAATTAGTCCGTCAATCATACGGTTACACGATCACTCTCCTGTCAGTCTGGATCAGACTAATGGACTCAACTGATGCCAGAATGACCGTGTAACCTATGTCTCAGATGGCCAACCCTAAACGAATCGTCTCACAAGACAATCAGCTTGCGTTAAACTCAAGACTACCGATGTCAAGAGCCAAGTTTATTATTCTTAGAACATAGAGTTCCCTATGTTGTCATACAAATTCAGACTCTTTCCGTCCCGTGATTATGCCTAAAATATGTTGTCTTTTGTTAGATAAACGAATACAAAACAATAAAAAAATATTGAACCCCGATTTTCCTATACTGAGCGAGCCAATGGTAATGAGTTATGGCTAAAAACATTCTCCATCATATCATTTCAATATAATGTAAGATTATCAAAATCAGCCCACCACATGCTACAATACTACGGACAGAGACGTCAAACCCTTTTTTCGTCGGGGGTTAAATAAATTGTGTACAGAGTACACGAAGTCAAACTTCTGTCAAAAATCGTGACGCAATATTATTATTTCTTTTTCACGCGACTTTGATAAATGAATGAATGAAATTTAACTCTCAACGAGCCTAAAGTAGGTAGTTAGTGCCTAAAGAAGCCGCACTTCAAAATATTTTCGCTTCACTTCGTCATAATTAAGGAGTTTGAGTCTAGCACCGAAGTAGGGAGTAGCGACAACCGGTCACCTCTTACTCGGTCGACACTCACTTGCACACTGTGATACCAACTGTAAGGGTTTTGTCCCGAAATATAGAAGATTTACAAGTTATCCGACAGATTTTGTTATAAAACTAGCCCTTGAATCTCTCTATTTATTAAAAAAATGCTTCAAAATTCCGTATTGCGTAGTTTTTAAGATCTTAGCAATAATTAGCTTATTTTATTAAAGGGACAGACGCGAAAATAACTTCGTTTTATACTTCGTAGTCTTCGTAGTAATAATATTGCCCGTAAATTTACTGTCCCAAAATTATTATATCGCTTGGGAATTGTTGATTTTCTCATCAATCTCTATATCATTTCCCGCGATAATGTGTAAAAAAAAGGGCCAGTTTCACCATTTCCTGATAACTGCCGGATAGGCTATCCACAACTTAACTTGACGGGTAAAGTGTGGAAAATCTGTCAAAAAAGTTGTGGATAGCCTATCCGGCACTTTATCAGGAAGTTGTGAAACAGGCCCTTAGACTTTATTAGGTGTAAAAACATACATAAATTACTACGTGTAAAACATAGACAATATTAGTTTTTTATGGTGAATTATTTTATTTTGAGTTGGCAACACTGACGTGTTGTACAACCGGCCGTATTTAACTTACGTAACTGCGGCCAAGGGTAACATACATCTACTTAATGACGGCTTATACTCATTGGAAAAGTTGGTACTGTACCAACCACCGTGTTGCTCTAACTTCTTAACTGACTTCAAAAAAGAAGGATATTATTTTTATGTTCATTCAAGGATAACATCGTCATTTATGAACCGAATTTGATAAATCTTTCTTTTAGTCTTATAAATAAAAAATAGTTTTATAACTAAAAAAGAATTTCAATCGAAGAGAACGGCTGAACCGATTTGCCAAATTTTAGTCTTGAAATATTCGTGGAAATCCAGGGAAGGTTTATATGTTAAGAAAATATAGTAATTAACTGAATACGAAGTTCACAGGTCATCTAGTACTGCATACTACTAGTAATATCTATCTTAACATAGCACTCATACAAAAGACATCAACGCGTCTACCTGAGTCACCTGAGTCCTATTATTTTAACGAATGAGAATAGTGTTCCCATTTTTCAAAAAGTTGAAAATCCATTTCACAGTCAATCATGATAGGCATATGAACAAGATAATCCTGCTTAATCAAGGCCGATTTCTAACCGACTTCCAAAAAGGAGGAGGTTCTATGTTCGGCTGTGGATTTTGTTTTATTTATCGAGTTTAGATTGCAAAGGCATTTCATGATGGCACCAATTTAAATATCATATTTTGCCTATGCTCAACTAGGACACTAAATGGTAGAGGATTGTACATTATTATTAATGATAAAAATGAATAGAAATTGAGTACCTACACTGTATTTAATTTCATTTTGATCTAAATGTAGTACATTTCAAAAATATTCAATGCAAACATGTATGCAAAATATAATTATGCTAGTCGCATATAACTCATACAAGATAGCACTGAGAGATAATTTTCGCGCATTAAATTGCTGACTAAATTAATGAAATCCAGTTCTGTGTTCATGGAGTCGGGAATGTTGAGAGTTGTGCAACCCGATTGTCTGCGGAATGTATTGGCAAGTGGACACAATATACAGGTTGTAACAAAACTAAGTGATAATATTTTAGGGTGTGTTTGAGTCCCGTGTATAGAGTTCACTGTAAAAGTAGCAGCGCTGGAAGATCAACTTTTTTTCACCTTTGTATGGAAAAACTAGTAACGCTGAGGCGCTTGCCCATACAAATCACAAAAAATTTGGTCTTTCAGCGCTGCTACTTTCACAGTGAACTCTCTACAAGGAACACAATATACAAACCCTAAAGTATTATCACTTAGTTTTGTTACACCCTGTATCTACTGTAGCCGCTACATCTACAGTGTAGCAAACTAAACAGAATCCTGAATCGCGCTATTAAAGTTTTTTAGTCGGCCCAGTTACAAAGTCTGAAATGACAGTGGGCTCCGGTTTGATTGGGCTTACAAAGTCGGTCGATCGAAAAATCTTCTCTTGCAATCTTCACGCAATCTCTCATAATATCTAAATACTAGTAATATAAACGCGAAAGTATATCTGTCTTTCAGCTTTCAGAAGAGGATATCTACTGAAAGCTGAACCTATTTTGATTAAATTTAAAGATTGATGTCCGAGGAAGGAAACAAAGTATTATTATTTACGCGAACCAATAGTTATTTCAGATGACTTTAAGTAGCAGAGCAATGCAATATTCCTTTGGATTACCCAAATACAAGTTTTACGCGCTTACGACGTAATAAAGCGTAAATTCTTGTTTATTTATCGAAGTACACACAGAAGTCATGCTTTTTAATGAAAAAATAAACGAATCACCTGTAGAACCGTATATTTCGATGTTTTACACTTACATTTCCTAAATTATGCCTCCATGGTCCAGTAATTTAGAGCTAAGCTGCGGAAGTGGAATGATACTTTCCGCTTTGGAACGTACACAAATGCTTCCAAGTTTGGTTAGAAGTCAAAGCGAGTAGTTCGGCACTGAGCAAATTATTAAGTACGATTTCGTAACGCTCATAAATGTATGTAAGTAATATCGTTAGAGAATAGTAATGTTTAATTGATAAGGCCATATTCCGTTATGGTATATAGGCTGTCTACGTTTAGGGCACGCATTCAATAATATCGCCTTAATAACTCAAAATTAGCGAACCTTGTTACTAATCGCGTTATAGATCGAGTATTAGTGCGCGGCCACACTGCTCCGTTCTATTGCGGCGCGTTGCCACAACCCTGCGGCGTTTTAAATAATTTAATGAAGTCAATTTCGTTGTTTTGACGCGAATCGACAAAAGATGAAGTGTAAAGTGAATACTTTATTGCAGTAATATAATAACAAGTAAAATATAAGGGTCGCGAATTATGGAATAAAGAGGGGAGGCCTTTGCCCAGCAGTGGGCCACAGTGGGCCAATAATAATAAGTTATTGTTTTGTGTTGACGTGCGTCGGTGATATGTGGCATTCAATACGTACAGTTTCGACGACGCAACGTACCCAATCAGTGTGGCCTCGCTCTTAGACGATAAAAAGTTGGACCGCCAGTACTTAATCAATGTACGAGATATGTATCAGGTATTTGCCGTCTGGCTGCATTAGCGGACTTATGCAACAACCAGACACAAAAAACGCCCAATGTAGACTGTGCATTTTGAGGATTTACATTCATAAAAGGAAACAGGCTTAGTCGAATTGCAATAATTGATAGTTTTAGCGAGGTTAGGTATCATAAATGTATGGGATTTGACAAAACGCATTAGTATACTCCATTTCTATTAATTAATCCTTCGATCGGGGATTCCAAGAATTGCTATTGTATTCTATTGTTGTCGCAAACACCGGTGCTCGTACGAGGCTTGATGGGTTAAATTTATTGATCTTGAGTGTAATTCACTCTATCGAACAAATCAACTTGTCAAATGTAGCATACTATTATTACTACACATTTTGTCTACACGTAGATCAAAATTAATATATTTCTCACATAAAGGATTTATTTAGCATTTAACATACATGTATATACTCTCATTTAAACATTATTTATATAGCTTATTATAATAATAAATAAACCACACTATAGTGGGACATGTATAAATGGCCAATAAAAGCCATAATTAATATGAACTAAAACGTCAACGCAAGCCACATTGAGAAACAAGCCAATTTGTAGAGTAACATTCACAGATAATTTGCATTGCAATAAGATTTGCAAGATCGCAGAGCACACAAAATCGCACAGCAAGCGTAAAATAACGTATACGCGGATGGAAAAATGTTGTCTAGAAACAGCGAATTATGCGTCAAAATATAAAAGGGTAAAATATTTTTCAAATCATGCCCGCATCGCCATTCCTGAGGGCTTTGCCAACACGTTTTCTCTAGCGTTTCTTCAAAGAATCATCGATCATTTATAAACTGTGGAAAGAGCGTGTTGGCTAAACCTCCTCAACAATGTAGGCAAAGACGCTGCGAAACGCGACAAGCGATATAATATTATGCATATACAATTATACATTATACACGTCAAATGTCAATGCGTTTTTCGCGTTTCTGCGGTTCGCAACATCAGTGTGCAAGCGGTTTCAACTCACTTTGACGTCCTTGTAGTTGGCCACGATCTCGGAAGCGAAGGTATTGTTGCCGACGATGGGCTTGTTCTTCACGCTGGGGAAGATGATGCCGCCCTTCCGTGTGGTGGCGCGGGTGGCATTGGGAGCAGCAGTCACCCCCGTCGCGCCCGTCACACCCGACGTCACCCCACTCGGCGTCGGGCTGCTACCGCTGCACACACACACGATCAGTTGTTATGCCATGCCATACACGGTCTAGCGCAGCTCCGACAAGATTTAGCCGAAATTAGTCTTAACAGCTCGAGGAATCTTAAGGAATGTTGCGAGGAGAAGTAGCGAATCTTAGTCAAAGCAGCCGCATCCTCGATTCCTCGAAACTCGCGCGCATCGTACACATTCTACCCACCCACCCACCAAAATAATGGTCTGCGACGCTGGACCGTGCGGCGCTTTAGAGGCCAACCGAACACGCACAATATATATAGTATATGCATGCTTCATTCGCTATGCGTTTTATATAATAGACACAAAGAATTCGCTAATGCTCAAATACAAAAAGTTAGGACCTGGTTGTAGTGGGCGGCGGCGTGGTGATGGGCGGCGCTGCGGGCGGCTCGGTGGGTGGCTCGTCCACGCGGTAGCGGGTGGGTGCGTACTCCACCAGGCGGTCGATGGTGGGGTCGAGCAGCAGCTCGGGCGGCACGGGGCGCTGCGCTAACGTCGCCACGTCGTCCTCCTGCTTCTTCAGCCGCTTCTCCACCATGTCCAGGTTCTCGATGATGAGGTTGGTCTTGACGCGTAGGTCGTTGTGGATCTGGCCTATGGCGCGCTCCTGCCGCTGCGTCTGCGTCAGCAGCTCATCGGATTTGGGCACCAGGTCATCCACGGAGCTCTTCGTGCCCACAACCACGTCCCAGACCTCATCCATCTTCTCTGAGACGCTCATCATCGGTATTATCTTCTTCACGAGGGTGTCGATCTTGCTGGCCTTGGCGGACGGCACCGGTGTGCTGGTGACGGTCCGATTCTTGAAGAGGCCGTTGACGTTGATGGAGGCGGCCTCCGGTTCGACGATGGCGGCGTGGACGTCCGCCATCATGTACAGGACCTTGCCGAGGTTCTCCGACACGAGGTTGATATGAAACTGCAGTTTCCGGTCGACGGTTGACATGGACGTTCGAAGTTTGTCGACCTCCTTTGTGATTTCAGTGACGACCTCCGTGTTGAGGCCCTTGGCGATCTCTATGACGTTCAGGTTGATGGGCTTGCGCTCGCTCGCCTCGGCGTTGATGTCGTCGACGGGGAGGAAGTTGTTGTCAATTTGGGTCTTGAGCCCCACGAGCTTGGAGTCTATATCGGAGACCTTCTGGTCAAGCGATTCCAGCTTCTTGTCGAGCAGCTGGGCGTCGGCGAGCCTCTTCTCGTCCTGTTTCCTGTAGACGTTGTCGGTGACCGAGTCGCCATCGTCCTGGTCCAGGCGACTGAACAGCTTGAGGTCTAGGTTACCCAGTTTAGATATAATAGCATCAGTTTTGTGGATATTGTCATTGACTCTCGAGTCTAACGCTTCCACTCTTCGCATGAGATGCTCCACAGCCTTGTCTAAATTTTCTATCCTTTGCAGCTTTGTTTCTAACGTGCTCACGATCACTTCAAAAACATTAAATATGTACTGCTCCCTGAAACAAATGAAAAACTAAATTAGTATCGAGTTAACTTCATATCATACAGCTTTGGACCTAAAGGGCATACAAAGTATTAAGTTAACAAAAATGTTTATAGCATCTGAATTTCTTTAGTAGTCACAAGTTCATAACTCGCTGGATTATCTAAACTCTTAGGGCCAGTTCACACTAAAACGCTACGCAACGAGGCACAACTTGGAGATGCATCAAAGCAATACAAATTCAAATGTCAAATAGCGTGAAATCTTATTTATGAGTAAAGTTTGCGTTATGACCTTATATTTGAATATTTATACCTACATAAGCACGTAATTATAATTATATTATTAATATTTAATGGTTATTTCTAATGGTAGATCATATGAAATTATTAGGATTGATCATAAGATCTTATATTAACCCATAAATCATATTTGTCACTTTTATCGTTATATGCACATTAATTAGGACATTGTAGGGTCCGTGCGTGAATGAGCGTCGCTCATTGACAGGGCCTTAGTGACTCGGCGTTACGCAAGGCGCGGCCTCTGTCCCGCACAACAGTAGTCGCGGGTTATTCAGACTGATCTGTCGCACAACTCGCACACCCAATACAAATGTATTAAGTCAAAAAAGCAAGTTTTTCAGAATCCACGAAAAACGATTATCTCGTACAATTTATAATATTATATTAGATAATGGTACCTAGAAAGTTGTTGTGGATTCACTGAATAAAGTTAAAGAATGAAGTACAAGAATTATGTAGTTAGTTTTTTTCAATACCCATAAATAAATTATGACTGAATTTAGTTTAGTGTTCGCGGTACAACGCCATATCCTGGTCAGTTTTACAAATATGATATGTAAACCTTGTATATTATAAAACGCGATTTTGAGGTTTTTCGGCTTATTACACTGTTGTCAAAACCAAAATTATCTAAAATCATCTTTATTGATTTGATTTTAAGGGTTTTTCACTTAATACACTGTTGTATCGGGTGTGCGATGTATAATTGTTGGCCGGCTCAACCGTCCTTTCTAAACATATGCGACACGCCTTGCGCTTGCGCAAGCATTGATTACTAGAATTTATTAATATCGAAACATTATCTAGAAGTGTCCGTTTGATGTGGAGCAGAGAGCACTAAGGGTCAGCTCACACCAAGACCATACGCGACGATGCATAGCGACATGAAATAATGTCAAATAACGTGACGACACTTTAATTTTTATGTATATGTAGCTTTTATTCATCGCCAATTCGTACCTCGTTTCATTAGCTTTTGGTATGCACTGACCCTAAAGTATAGTTTACACAGAGCCAGTACTGGCTGCCAATAAGACTGGCTGCCAGTATTGGCTTGGCATATGCCGCGTGTGAACAGTTTGGCCTGGCTTGAAAAACTGTTCACACACGGTATATACCAAGCCAATACTGGCTGCCAGTCTTTTTGGCAGCCAGTACTGACTCTGTGTAAATTATACTTAAAATTTCATAAACGTGAAACTCATTATATTTTTAACTCTTGTCATCAATGTTTATATGAGTATATAAATTATATTATATAAGCATACTGCTCGAAGAGAAAAAAAGTGAATAAGTATGTATTTCCTTTTTTCCTAAAAAGTTGCTGTCTGTTATAAAAATTAGTAACACACATTCAATAGTAGAGGAGGGGACGGTGCTATTTTTGTAGTCACTCGAGCGTCATGGAGACCTAGTCGGTTTGGTACATTAGGTAAAGCTGATAAAAAAATAATAAGAGCGTTTTTTTTTATTTTAGCGGTGGGTTCAGAAACTGCAGCCATTTTAAAGTTTTGAAAAAGAAAATATATTCAGAAAATTATTGCTTATTTAGGTAAAATATAAATATATTTTAGACCACAAGGACTAAATCATTTAGTTTAGAGCAAAATAAAATATCTGCGAAGCTTAGTTAGGAAAATATGAAGCTTTATTTTTTTATATTTTAAAATGTCCCTACAGGCTTACCTAACCTTTGAATCGTCAGTGCTTTATATGGAAGCTTCTTTGGGGTATACTAAACATCCCCTATCTTAATCTGACAGATCCGACGACATTTCAATATTTGAAAAAAAATTGTTTTACCCACCACGTGAGAAATCTCATAACTAGACACATGTCGGAAGCCTATGCAAGCTTAATCTGACACGCTCGAGCTACTCCCGAAATCCCCTCTTCCCCTCCCCAACTATAAGAGATTTGTTAAACATCGTAACACGAGAACTTTATTAGATAATTAATATTAAGTGCGAGCAATCCTTTAAAATTAATTGCAACTTATCAAATTAAAGTCAGAAGTGAGGCGAAGGTATTTGAGGCGAAATATTACGGCGCATGCGCAACAACCTGATAAATAAGATTTATGTACCCAATGTAAGTATAGAGTGCAGTTGCGGTGAGCAGCAAGAGGCTGTTTACTATGTAAACCAATACATTGTTAATCTTTACTTTATATAATAAGAAAATTTTATTAATTTTTGTTTATAAAATCGAAATATTGTATTTCTTCTTTGTCTATGCAATTTTTTTTACATGAGGAAACGCTTTACACATCCCCGGCCAATTGGCCAGGGTATGTGGAACTCTCCGGGGGTCGGTCTACCCACTAAACCCCCATGGTGCTCCACTCCCCCCATAAAAGCAGAGTTGCGGGTGCGATAGAACCTACCACAACTCTGTCGTGTACCCTATTCAAGCCCAAACTGCTGAACCGATTTTGCTGAAATTTGAGGAGTTACATTGAGTCCCGGAAAAGGACATAGGATACTTTTTATTCCGGAAAAATATACGTGCTCCCACGCGTTGCGGTCGTCAGTTCCGAATAAAATTCCCTTTCATTCCCACTCTCTGGAGTCCGGAACAGATGTTGCCACATCTACTTTAATAATCAACAAGCTCTAACATTTCGTAACGGACATAATAATTGCGTTTTGGTCCTGAATACGTTAACGTCAGCAATTTATATCCTGCGGCAGGCTGACAGAATTAGAATAAACACCGAATAATCTAGTTAGCCAATACCTGTATTTTCATAACTCTTGCCTACTGTATATCCTGAATATCTTATTTATTTTTGGGCAGGACCCGTCCGTGTTATGCGTCGTAATTCACAAATTTAGTGCGGCTAAGCTCTTAAAATGTATTTCGTGTATCACAAAATTAATAAATCATGACCAATTAAAGTGGAATTTAAGCATGTTAACTATAATTTTAATATAGTACGTATTTAAAATCCAAAAAGTGTATCACTTCATATAAAAATAAATAAGTAAATGAAGCAGATCAAAATATACCTTAATTATCGGTGACTTCCACACCTTAAATACACTACAGCAAAGTATAATTTTATATACTCGCACTAAAGCATAATTTGACTATAAGTGAAATTGCAAGACAACTTAGCATAAGGAAACGTTATAAGATATCTCATAAACAGCCCGTCGCTGCTCGCGGTCGTAAATACCCACACTCGATCTCCAGGGTCATTAATATCCCATACACCAGGATCATTAATATCCCACTAACTTTATGGACATTTGGACATTCAGTAAATTTCTTTTTAAAAGAACGAGGAAGAAATTCAAGCGAGACAGGACAATTTTTTTTTTAATTTATAACCTCTTGAATTACCAATTTTTACAGCAGCTCATTAGTTGTTAATATTGATTAATTCATGAAGCCCCAAGCGGCCACATCCGGCCGCGATAACAATGAAAAAGCTATTGTGTCTCGTTTTGCCACGATTGATGGGTTATAAGGATTAATCGTAGGCAGTAACTTACTTTTAAATTGTTTTCAGATTATATTCCTTTTGTTTGTAATACAATGCAGTTTTGTTCCATGTTCGATCCAGTTCCAACAGCAGTCAAGGAAACGTCAAACGATGTTTTATAGATTTATGCAATTATATTCTATGTTACTAATTGGATTTATTACTTAACCCGTTTGATGTTGATTTGACGGTTTATTAGAATACGATTTCGTAGTTTGATAGAGAACAGACTGAATAATCGCGATGAATGACCATATTTTTACGGCAGCTCATTAGCTGTTTATTCGTTTCTTGTTTGTCATTACAAACAAGAAACGAATAAACTGAAAACAATTTTAAAATAAGTTACTGCTTACGACCCAGCGTTGCAATCTAGCTATATTAACAGCTTATGAGCTGCCGTAAAATATAGTCATTCAAGAGGTTGTAAATTTCAAAAATTGATTGCCTTACCTCAGTTTTTATTCCTCATATTTAAATTAGTAAAATGGACGAATAAAATAACTTAAGCTGTACCTAGCTTGGTTTAGCCTACAAAGAGAGACTGTGCTGACCAAAAGCTACAAAAAGTGTCAGACATAATATTTTGGCTTCGGCTTAGACCAAAATATAATATACTATGACGCCCGCAACCGTTGCGGCAAAATTCGTTTATGTATATTCAGTATGGAGATACTTTGGGTCGCGGGAAAAGACATAGGATACTTTTATCCCGAAAAAATGTTCAGTTCCAGGACGATAAACTAATTTTGGTACAACGGAGTTGCAGGCGTCATTTAGTACTACAATCTTATATATAAAATTCTCGTGTCACAATGTTAGTCAGCGAACTCCTCCGAAACGGCTTTACTGATTTTTACCAAATTTTATATGCATATTCAGTAGGTCTAAGAATCGGCTACTGGGTACTTTATATATTGATAACTGCATTTGTTGAATAAATAATAGTCAATTATAACAAGCTGAGACTGACGGCGACCATTATTTACATGACATGCTACGGAATAGCGATGGACGTTGCCATGGTGACATACTTATTTAGTTACTTCAATAAAATAATATTATTATGGGCAAAATACTTTATAATATGGCAAAACAACGTTTGCCGGGACAGCTAGTAATATAATAAAATTATAGAGTAGTAAATTATGTATCACATAATATTGCTACAATAGATACATTATTACGAGTATCTCGTGAATTCTTTTTAAGTTTGTTTATATATTATGTTTGTTTTTATAGTGAGTTTAGTGAGGGACTGATGTTTATAAGATTTAACAGATTTCACCCATCTTTAACTGCGTCTAAGTTCATGTCTAATTTGAACTCTATCACCATAGCAATAGGGGTGTGTGGTGATACGTCAAACCGTGGCGACGTATTGTGTCGTTGACCACATATCATATTATGCACAAATCAACTTAATTGGGATTTAATGCTAATCCAACAAAACAACAATAAAACCAGTTTTACATTATTAATTCAATTTAAATAAATTAGAAATCATGCAAATAGGAAACATATTTTGTTTTTCTACTATTTATAATATTTAACAATATGTATAATATTTTGAGATTCCCGTTTGGAATTGCACTTAATATTGTTTACGTGTGACTCACTCTGATAAGTCCAATGCGTAGGTACTAGGTCCACACTTAAGACCATAAAAATTGAGGAAAACTTAAAAAACCGTAGTCAGTTTTTCTTTTTTTTTTGTTTATATTTCTGCTGCTGGCTGTAATTACTCAAAGGTGATATTAAACGTACAGAACGTATAATGGTCAAAACTCAAATCTAAATCAAATCATTTCTAAATTATAAATTTGTACTGAATTTACAGATTTCGTGAGCGTGAGACGTCGTGCAAATCTGTCAAATCCATACAGAAATGCATCTACGCGTCGCGTGTCGTCGCGTTGCGGTCTGATTAATTAATCCTTTTAATAGGCATGATGACTATTTTTTTTTCTTATTGGTAATAGAAAGACCCTTAAAAAATAGACACATCGCTGAAAGAATGACTCTGATAGCTTAAAAATTCACCAAGATATGACAATTCAAACATCTCATAAAATAGACCTGCCCGAAACGCTCCATACAAAGTGCTACGAAAGAATGACGTCAATCTTTCGTAGTTTGTACGCATCGAGAGAGAATAATTTTGTTCGGTAGGTATATTAAATATTGCGTTTATAAAAGTGGTTTCATAACAAAAGTTGCTTTTAATTGCATAAGTTATCGAATGGTACACAAATATTAAGAAATTTAATTGAAAAAAAAAATCGACTTGATTATCCAACTTTGAAGGCACATAGCAAAAAAAAAATGCTATCAAGCTGAAATTTTGGAAACACTTATTTTTTACCGTGATTTCTTTATTTTATTAACAAAATTCGCTAATCTTTGACCTTGTCATCATCCCTAATCGATATGAGTGTAAACATTTTGATCGTAATGTTCAAAATATTATGTACTTAATTGAAACTAACCAAAATAACGTAACAATTTTTGTAGTTTACTTCCCTGACATTGAAATCGTAGTATTAAAATTTAAAGTACCTATTCTATTGTTGACACTTAGATTAAAATGAATTAAAACGTAGTATAAGGCCGACCTGCACCGGCGCTGTGGTGACTCAGTAATATTTGTATTGAAAGGCCAATAGTAGGAAGTAACCTAATTAAATATGAAATATATTAATGGGGCATCGTTAGCGAAATCCTTGGTAGAGCATGGAAATGTTTGTACAACAAGAAATTTGCGGAAATTTCGAAATCGTTTCGAATTAGAATTCTAGTTCGAGCCGGTTCCTTATTCCATCGACTGGGCTAGAGACAGGACGCCTTACGTAACGTCGTCCTGACAATTTAAGACCCTAGAAACGGCTTATAAATAATATATAGCTTTTCCGAATATTTTGTCTCGATTATAATTCAAAACTAATTTATTTATTTTATAAGTAAATCAGCAGACTACTAAACCGAGGGATCTTCAAGTGTTTTACATATTTTCTCGTTCTCTTCTGTAAGAGAGACGTGGAAATAATCACATTCTCGTCGTGGAAACTGGGCGGTTCCTGAGTTTAAAGGAAATCTATACTAATATTATAAAATATCGTATGACTGACTGGATTATGAGACTGGACCTATATTTATGTAATCTAGAACAGGTATAGAGTTGTAGACCACAACAAAAAAGAGATTAGACATTTTTTTGCGGAGAATTTACGGTCCCTTATTTATGCGAGTTGAGCTGCACGGAACGTAATAGTGATATTATACTGAGAAGCGCATCTTGTAGCAATGGGATTAGCGCGAAGATGCCCGCGTTTACTGAAAGTAAGTGTTGGTACCGCGAGTCCTTGATCGTAGGCCGAGCCTAGACCGAGCGAACTGACGATCGACCGAATGAATCAAACGAAACCGAACGAACCAAAAGGACGAGCGAATCTAGAGGACCAAACAAACTGACCGAGCGAGTGAACCGAACAAACCACGCGAACTGTGTGAATCGAGCAGGTGAGTGAGCCTAGTAAGTCAAGCTTGTAATCCTCTTGTATGGTACAACCTACATCATACTATCGAAGTGTGATATGAATCACATTATCGAATCAATTAAGAATCCTCACCAGAAGCCTAACTGGGCACTGCAAGCTTAATAAGCACCTTAACAAAATAGGTGTTAGTAGCTTAACGACTTGCAGTTTCTGCGAGGAGGAGGATGAAACACCTATTCACCTCCTCCTTGACTGCCCTGCTCTACTACAGAGCAGGAACAGACACCTTGGTCGCCACGAATACTCATCCACAGAGGAAGTTCGTGGCACCAACCCCAACCATATCGTTAAATTTATGAGCAGCATTGGGTTGGGGACGGTACTCTAATGCGAAGGAGTCACAATAGATCCTCAAGGGTCGCAGTGACATCAGGAGTACTTGACCTGCCTTCAGCAAAAAAAAAAAAACGAAGTGTTAGTGCGGCCGTATGTATAATATTATGACTGTAGCTATAATCGATACAGTGTGCCTGTGCTTGACCGAGTATAACACCTCGCTCGGTAAGAAGATCTTCGTTTGCGCCCAATTCGGAGTATAAAGATAGTCTACTCTATAATATAAAAGGACTAGCCATTAGTCATTACCCACGAAATCACCCGTGTTATCACATAATAACAAAGATTAATAATTTTCCTCGTTCATTCATCCACTCTAGCTATGACGTAATATAGCTCAAAGCCTTCATCGATATATCAACTATAGGTCTACCAGAATCTGATGGCAAATTTTGACAGCAGACTTTAAAAAAATATCCTTCATCATTGGATAAATTTATAAATTTGCTCTAAGGAAAAAGGGATCCAAATGTTTTATTCCAATTACCCCGGTATTGCTAGAGTCAATTTATTTTCTCACTTTTTGCCATCAGATTCTGGCAGACCAACATCCAACAAAAAATAAGTTCAAAGAAACAAACTGTTCAGATGTACAATAAGTATTGAATGTGGTATGGTCTACGGACGTAAACAAATTAGTATTCCGAGTCGGTCGTATTTAGGCACGCGTTCTTAACTCATCAACATGCCCAGCGACAGATGTTGCGATTAAAACCTTATTCGTTGAAGGTCTTAATTAACTATAATATTCGTTTGAAGACGAGCAAATGTTGGGCTAGGTTAGGTTTATAATTTAAAAGGGAACTAGGTCTTTCGTCGCGATGCATTCGATTTAAATCTCGAAGATAAAAAAGAAACTGGGGACTTGACAGTAGTCAAGTCCCCAGTTTCATTTTCTACAATATTCTTTCTTCAATTCTATCACTTATGATATCATGCCTAGGTTCTGAAATATAACCTAGAATACTGGCCAGCGCTTAAGACATCTTTTGACGCCATATTTTAATGGTGAGACAAGTGTAACGCATTACGATGTCCACGTCGATGCACTGGCGTATATTTTGGAACGATTCAATTAAAGTATGGCGACGATTCTAGACGTCATGAGCACTGGCCAGATTTCCATTGCAGCTGCCTGTAGTCAACAATATATTGGACGAGAATTTAAGCCTAATAGGTACAAAGAAATTGATTTATAGACAGATGGCGTACATACATAATTTGTTCGGGTAGTGCTTAGTCAACAGATCACGACGAACTTCATATAACATGACCAAATAATGTGGGTCCACCATCAGCCTATGAATCAACTTCTCTGATAGTACATACGTGTATATACAGCCTTATGGAGTGGCATCGGCCCGCAATTATACACATTTGTCAGTTTCGTAACCCAACATCGATATCATTCTATTTCACCTAACGACTGCAGTTAACCAAAAGGTTATAATAAATAGTCTTAGCTTTCTAGAACTATAAAAAATATGAAGCTAATTATGCTAACAGTTTTTAAAATAGGAACGTGCTGGACGTCCTTATCTGGACTAAGACAGTAAGCTTTTGTAATGTTCCATTATATGATAGCCAAAAAAATTGTTTGTATTCTTTCACTTACGTGAATCCATTTATGTGCGAACTAGATGCTTAAGAGGCCGGATATACATGTTTGAGTTATTTTTCAGCTTAAAATAGTAATTACCTAGGTTCCTGCACAAAAATTTACTACTAAATATTTAAACACTAAAAAATATAGTAAAACACTAAAAACATATAAATAAATAGTAAATTTACTAAGTACTAAATATTTAAATACAAAAAATATTTTTTAGAGTTAACTCAAAAATATTAAATATTTTCGTATGAGAAAATGATTTTGGTATTACGTATGTATGAGAATTTCGATGGCACCCGGCCCCTTAAAGACTAAGAAAATTTTGACATATTTTGCCAAAATATTCATTAAATCAAAGTTAAGTAATTAATTAATGTCGCTGAGTACAGCCTTAGACACTTACGGTGCTAGACACTTTTCAAATGATAGCTAACTGCCGCACTCATAGACAAATATTAATTATAAAAAAATAAAATGAAGATTTTGACATAATCGCCATACATTATCTGTCAAACACTTCATTAAATTGAAGTTTAATTATCATTAAATGTCTCTGAGCGCGGCAGTTAGTTCGTTGTCTACGTCGTTTAAGTCAAAGACATCAACGCGTTTCAACGTTTTAAGTATATAAATGTAAACCAAGTTTAGTATTTTCTGCTATAATGTCAGTTTAAAGGTTTAACTATGAATTTTTGCTTACATTTTTGTTTAGGGGGCGCCATCAAACTACCCGGAATACTTGGGAGGGAGGATCCAGGCTCCAGCAAAATATCACCGAATCTCATTTAAGGTAGACCCCTCTTCCTTAAATGAGATTCGGTTACAAAATACAGAAAAATTAAGTAATTTTTCGAGTATAATATGCGTATTTAGTTTAGATTAAGAGCCCCCTAACTTCTGCGTGTGTTGTGCTACTTTTCGTTGGCAGCATCGGAGTACCATATTATGGAAGAGTACCTAAGTCAAAGAAATTGTTAGGTGAAATCGACACCAAGGCGTACTCATAATATTTGGTTTTCATACTTGTGTTAATTTTCATTGCATGATCAACACAAATTTGCTCTATCAGCTACTTTCATTGTGAACTCTATATAAGAGACACATACAAATATAAAAGTATTATAACTTTTGTTACACCCTGTAGAACGATAACTTTTATAAATTGGACTACCATAAACACGTAGGAACGAAAATTGCATGATCAACACAAGTATGAAAACCATTTATAACATGAACGCGTTGGTACTTGGTGTGCATTTCGCGGTATGGAATGGTATTTCGATGGCATTTTGATGGTTGGTATAAAGGCTGGTTATTGCGTGAACAATTGGCGGATTAGCATTAAATGTCTATTAAACATTTATGGCGTGTCGGTACCGGCATTACATCGTAAAACTATGATTGAAATCGCGTTAGGACTTGGCCCTCAATTGTGTTGACAGTGTACTACCATAGCAAGGTCCAACAAGGTCTAACACAAACATATAACACAGACACACACATACAATAATATTATAATGAATTATCGAGTAGGTACTTGTCTACTGGGTGATGCCCGCTCTTGTGGCAAAATTCGTTTATCGCGCGGGAACCGGGACAAAAAATATCCCATGTCCTTTCCTCCCGGGACTCAAAGTATCTCCATATACCTAGCAAACGCCTCCGTGGTCCAGTGGTTTAGAGCGTGGCTCTTGACTCGGAGGTCGTGGGTTCGATTAACGCGTTGGAAACATGCTATTTCCAAGTTTGGTTACGACAATGCAGGCTGATCACCTGATTGTCTGATAAGTAAGATGACCCATGCGTCGGATGGGAATGTAAAAAGTCGGTCCTGCGCCTGATCTCTCGCCAGTCGTGTCGGTCTTCCGTCCCACTGGGTTATGAGAGTAAAAGGAACAGAGAGTGCTCTTGTGTACTGCGCACACACTTGGGCACTATAAAATTACTCCTGCGTAACTGGCCTGGTTTCAATAAAGCCGGCCACCGTCACCAAAACCGGTGCGGGAGTTATTATACCTAGCAAAGTCACTTCACTGATTTGGGCAGACAGAGAGATCGACAGACACACTTTCGCTTTTATAATATTAGTATGGATGTAAGTAGTGTTTGTATACAAACCGCTGACGCACGCAACAAATAGGTTTGCGCCTCGCTCGTAGTGTATTTTAGTGTTTGTATAGAAAGTCATACAAATCCGTATTTGCTCCTCATGTGATACGGAAAACGAATTAGGGTCAGTTCAAACGAAAATTGACGAAACGAGACGACGAAATTTCGTTGACAATCGACGATTCGACGTTGCATCGTATATAATGCAATGAACTTGTCTCAGCGCCATGCTGTGAAACTTCTACAATGAAAAATGGGGTGTAGATATTTTTAAGTCATTATAATAATTTTACTCCGTACGTACATTATACATACATAATCGGTTTTAAATGACGTGAACTTTGACATGTTAAGGAACTAAGGAACCTTGAAATATAGAGTAAAAGAAACTAATCGGTGAAAATTGCAATAATTATAGGTCTACCAGAATCTGATGGCAAAAAGTGAGAAAGTAAATTGACTCTAGCAACACCGGGGTAGTAGGAATAAAACATTTTGATCCTTTTTTTTCCTTATAGCGGCTGATTCTGTGTGTCAAACATGCAAATATATAAATTTATCCAATGATCAAGGATATTTTTTGAAAATCTGTTGTCAAAATTTGCCATCAGATTCTGGTAGACCTATAATTATTATATTCTCTACATTATATTTTACTCTTGTGTCAATTAATTAAGCCTTATAAAAATTATTCCTATTTTTAAAGAATTTATGTCACACACTTTATATACTGTTATATACTACGCGTATATATTAAGGTAGTAAAAACCCTGCGTCTAGACTCGTCCTACACAAAACAATTCATTATTGAAGTTTAAAAACGTGAGAACCTTCTAATTACCTCAGACAACGAAACCTCCAGTTATATCACAATTACGTCTCGGCTTATCTCGACATTGCTTGAATTGCTCCAAGCTTTAGCCTCACCGCGATGGCGCAATGCTCAACCAGCCAAATAACCAACAGTAGGGTAAAAAGGGGTACGGTTGTAAAGTATTTTTAGTGAACATCTTCTACATCTTCAGAACAAATTGCGGCAGTAAGTTCACCCAGTGTTAAAATATCAAGCATTTTTTAAAATAAAAGGATCGAGACAAATAGCGCAATACACCCAAGGTAAACTTTAATCCAGACTGGCGCAAATGGACCTCATTATAGTCTTAAAGACGCGGCGCCATACGATATATGTCTGCAAAGATCTTTTATAGAGATGGATGGATAAAAACGTAATACTTATAGACACCGACAATTCATAATTCTGCTACACGTGAAACTTAATATTCAAATTCAAAGTCTAGAATTTTAGAATCAATATCAAATCTAAGCTATGATGAAGAGCGATGATCTAGAACAAAATATTATATCTCGTGTCTGCTACTAGCTACTACTAAAGGGTACTAGCCCTCCGGGTGCTTCTCTCATGTACCCTACAAAAGAGAGCCCTTATTTAAGTATCCAACATCAATGTTTATCCAACTTTCAAGGTTATAAGTTAAGAACTAACCCAATTTAAATTGTACCTCTGATCGATCGCTTTGGCTCGTAACTTCTATTCTCTCGCAAAATACAATTCTAATCATTATTACCAGTTTTTTATAGCTCACTTGACATTGATACATATAGATATACATTTTATTCATTACTTATTGACATGAGTTATATTTCCGTTATTACGTTTTTATTATGTAGTATGTGCGAGAAGGAAAATGTAGTTTTGTTATGTCATTCTTATTGGAAGTTCTAAAGCTACTTGAACTCACAATTTATATCACGCGTTTTAAAAAAACAATATTTTCCATCTTTTTCGGAAGTAGGTTCCGCGAGGATAAAGTAGAGTCACAGATTACAGCTATTTAGCTGTTATAGTAGAATGAAGTAGAGTCACAGATTACAGCTATTTAGCTGTTATAGTAGAATGAAGTAGAGTCACAGATTACAGCTATTTAGCTGTTATAGTAGAATGAAGTAGAGTCACAGATTACAGCTATTTAGCTGTTATAGTAGAATGAAGTAGAGTCACAGATTACAGCTATTTAGCTGTTATAGTAGAATGATATAGAGTCACAGATTACAGTTATTAAGCTGTTATAGTAGAATGAAGTAGAGTCACAGATTACAGCTATTTAGCTGTTATAGTAGAATGATGTAGAGTCACAGATTACAGCTATTTAGCTGTTATAGTAGAATGATGTAGAGTCACAGATTACAGTTATTAAGCTGTTATAGTAGAATGAAGTAGAGTCACAGATTACAGCTATTTAGCTGTTATAGTAGAATGATGTAGAGTCACAGATTACAGCTATTTAGCTGTTATAGTAGAATGATGTAGAGTCACACATTACAGTTATTAAGCTGTTATAGTAGAATGAAGTAGAGTCACAGATTACAGCTATTTAGCTGTTATAGTAGAATGATGTAGAGTCACAGATTACAGCTATTTAGCTGTTATAGTAGAATGATGTAGAGTCACAGATTACAGTTATTAAGCTGTTATAGTAGAATGAAGTAGAGTCACAGATTACAGCTATTTAGCTGTTATAGTAGAATGATGTAGAGTCACAGATTACAGCTATTTAGCTGTTATAGTAGAATGATGTAGAGTCACACATTACAGTTATTAAGCTGTTATAGTAGAATGAAGTAGAGTCACAGGTTACAGCTATTTAGCTGTTATAGTAGAATGATGTAGAGTCACAGATTACAGTTATTAAGCTGTTATAGTAGAATGAAGTAGAGTCACAGATTACAGCTATTTAGCTGTTATAGTAGAATGATGTAGAGTCACAGATTACAGTTATTAAGCTGTTATAGTAGAATAAAGTAGAGTCAAAGATTACAGCAATTAAGCTGTTATAGTAGAATGAAGTAGAGTCACAGATTACAGCTATTTAGCTGTTATAGCAGAATGAAGTAGAGTCGCAGATTACAGCTATTTAGCTGTTATAGTAGAATGAAGTAGAGTCACAGATTACAGCTATTTAGCTGTTATAGTAGAATAAAGTAGAGTCAAAGATTACAGCAATTAAGCTGTTATAGTAGAATAAAGTAGAGTCAAAGATTACAGCAATTAAGCTGTTATAGTAGAATGAAGTAAAGTCACAGATTACAGCTATTTAGCTGTTATAGCAGAATGAAGTAGAGTCACAGATTACAGCTATTTAGCTGTTATAGCAGAATGAAGTAGAGTCACAGATTACAGCTATTTAGCTGTTATAGCAGAATGAAGTAGAGTCACAGATTACAGCTATTTAGCTGTTATAGTAAAATGAAGTAGAGTCACAGATTACAGCTATTTAGCTGTTATAGTAGAATGAAGTAGAGTCACAGATTACAGCTATTTAGCTGTTATAGCAGAATGAAGTAGAGTCACAGATTACAGCTATTTAGCTGTTATAGCAGAATGAAGTAGAGTCACAGATTACAGCTATTTAGCTGTTATAGTAAAATGAAGTAGAGTCGCAGATTACAGCTATTTAGCTGTTATAGCAGAATGAAGTAGAGTCGCAGATTACAGCTATTTAGCTGTTATAGTAGAATGATGTAGAGTCACAGATTACAGCTATTTAGCTGTTATAGTAGAATGAAGTAGAGTCACAGATTACAGTTATTAAGCTGTTATAGTAGAATAAAGTAGAGTCAAAGATTACAGCAATTAAGCTGTTATAGTAGAATGAAGTAGAGTCACAGATTACAGCTATTTAGCTGTTATAGCAGAATGAAGTAGAGTCGCAGATTACAGCTATTTAGCTGTTATAGTAGAATGATGTAGAGTCACAGATTACAGTTATTAAGCTGTTATAGTAGAATGAAGTAGAGTCACAGATTACAGCTATTTAGCTGTTATAGTAGAATGATGTAGAGTCACAGATTACAGTTATTAAGCTGTTATAGTAGAATGAAGTAGAGTCACAGATTACAGCTATTTAGCTGTTATAGTAGAATGATGTAGAGTCACAGATTACAGTTATTAAGCTGTTATAGTAGAATAAAGTAGAGTCAAAGATTACAGCAATTAAGCTGTTATAGTAGAATGAAGTAGAGTCACAGATTACAGCTATTTAGCTGTTATAGCAGAATGAAGTAGAGTCGCAGATTACAGCTATTTAGCTGTTATAGTAGAATGAAGTAGAGTCACAGATTACAGCTATTTAGCTGTTATAGTAGAATAAAGTAGAGTCAAAGATTACAGCAATTAAGCTGTTATAGTAGAATAAAGTAGAGTCAAAGATTACAGCAATTAAGCTGTTATAGTAGAATGAAGTAAAGTCACAGATTACAGCTATTTAGCTGTTATAGCAGAATGAAGTAGAGTCACAGATTACAGCTATTTAGCTGTTATAGCAGAATGAAGTAGAGTCACAGATTACAGCTATTTAGCTGTTATAGTAAAATGAAGTAGAGTCACAGATTACAGCTATTTAGCTGTTATAGTAGAATGAAGTAGAGTCACAGATTACAGCTATTTAGCTGTTATAGCAGAATGAAGTAGAGTCACAGATTACAGCTATTTAGCTGTTATAGCAGAATGAAGTAGAGTCACAGATTACAGCTATTTAGCTGTTATAGTAAAATGAAGTAGAGTCGCAGATTACAGCTATTTAGCTGTTATAGCAGAATGAAGTAGAGTCGCAGATTACAGCTATTTAGCTGTTATAGTAAAATGAAGTAGTTGCCGGGAAATAGTCCAAGATCAGTTTTTATACTAAATACTTCTAAGATATTAAGTGACAATATTTGCGAGCACAAGCTGTTTATTTCATTTCACTAGTCTGTCTTGTGAAAGGAATATTTTGGTAAGGGCACGGTGCTGAATGAAAGTGAAAATATACTATGATATTGTGAACGGCCTCCGAACATATCTCGTTTTAAGAACTTTGCTTCTTATTTATGTTCCTTTTATGTAAAGTAAGTAATAAATTGATATAGTTTTATAAATATTGTACAATGTACACATTTTTGAGTACTTACATGGCAAAAAGCTATTACATATTTTTCTTATCTTTAGTAAGCGGTCGCTCTCTTTTGGCGTTGCTAGTTGAATGCTTTTACCATTTTTATAATATTAATAAATTTTATCGGTTAGGATTATGGCAATAAATATGTAACAAATCGACAAACTAGAGAATATTTCAAACAAACTGTTATAGGAAGCCTTAAGAGGATCGTGTCACAACTTTAGTTAAGGTAAGATTTTTACTGAGATATTATGGTCTTATTTATAGACTTACAGGAAGTCTAAGGATTTGTAACATAATTTATATTTGACCATTTTGCTAATAGCTTCGTTTTCTAAGTGACAGTATATTAATTTGAAAACCCTCGATTGTTAGCATACAACGAAAAAATATCCATAGCTGAACATATAACCTCGTCCTTTTTGGAAGTCGGTTAAAAAAGAGAAGCTTAACTCACAAAGATCTTATGTGATTTCAAATGTAGGGACGCGAATCGAAAACTATTTGGTTTACAATAATTCTTCTGAACGCAATAATTTAGAACGTCATTTGATCGTATAACAAAAGATGTTATTTTGTATATTTCTGTAATTCGGGGCCCGAATCGGATCGTGAGACTAATTTGTGCGGCCTTTGAATACGGTTCATTATAAAAACATCAATGTTGACGAAATCAATATTGACGATATAATGCGGCAACCTTCGCCGTCAATGCGCAGACGCAGCGGACAGACAGACGGACCCTCAATACGCACTCGTTAGCGATCCCTCGCAATATTACAATTGTGCTTTCAAACCCGAGGTTACGAAGACGGTAGGGGGTCAGGACGAGACCACAACACTACTAAATACTAGCACAGAATAAAAATGTACACATATGTGTAAAAATAGATACATTTGCAATTTAATTGCATTACTTCAAGCATGCATGCGCATATTATCATAAGTCAAGTACGCGCATTTTTGTGAGTGACCACTGCAGCCAATGCCACTGTATGCTTGTAGCAGTGATCAAATTAAATATTACTTTGTAGCTGCTCTGTGTTCATCTGTTCGTCTTTACTTAATTGTGCTTCTAGCGCGTCAAAGACAAAAACTTTCCTACACTAGAAACTTCAAAGTTCAAGTAGACAACATATTATTCAAGCCATTACACATTTTATAATTATTATTGCTGTCCCACTTGATGCAGCCGTTTTCGTCAGAAAACCATAGATTTATTACGATATTATACCCTACATACCTCAGAGGCTTCGCATCTCGATATCTTCACCATATTGAGTGCGACTTATGTCGAACACTCAAATGCTTGATGCTTCTCGAAAGCGTTTAACTTAATTGCCCGCAATTATGAAGATGCGTAGATCGCAGCTATTTCAATTTTATGTTCAAATATCCATGTGCTAAATGAACGAATTACATTTGATATTAGTACTGCACAGATTACTAAATATATTCTGTATGTGTAATGTTTATACACAAGCACAATTCGTATCCAATTTAAACAAAAATATCTATTAGTTTGTAGGCTAGAATATTGTACGAAGTGATGCTATGTCTGTGTTTTATATCAATCTATATACAGGCACGATTACAATCTTTATTAAGAACTATCCTTTGTTCTTTTCTGTCTCTCATAGTATTTCTATACCCATGTAAATCGGCACACCCGTTTTCAGACAGAGAGACAGTAAGAATATAGCTTAATATTTAAACTAGAGAACGCCCGAAACTCCGTTGTGCCAAAATTCGTTTATCGCTCAGCGGTTTGGGCGTGAAAAGGTAACAGACAGTCAGACCGACACACTTTCGCATTTATTTTTATAAGTATGGATGTTATTAGCATCAAGATTATAATAAATTAATAATGTAATATATTAATCGACAACAAGTTACTTTGTATTAAGTTGAGTGATGATACTTGATAGTATAACTCGATAACAGGTGCGTGTGGCGCGCGTTAATTAAAAAGTCATCTACATAAACATGCCATTAACTAAACTGTTTATCTCGGACGACGAGTGATGAGTGATGAACGACAAGCGATGTGCGACGAGTCGTGGTCGAAAAGTGATAGGCAACGAGAGAAGTACGACTAGCGACGAGCGGGAGACGAGTCACCGGCGATGGGCGAAATAGAAAATCGATAGACGACGACATACGAAAGAAGTGCGACGAGCGACGAGCGATAGGCGACGAGAACATATCTGATACGACGACCTCCGAATATTATTCATTTGCACTAATCATGTACTATCAGAGAAGTTGATTCCAATACAGATGGCGGATTTCCTCGATGGTACCATCGAGGAAATTGATTCCTAGGCAGTTGACAGACCAACGTCGTTTGGTCGGATCATGGCTGGGTTTGACTACGTAGGTCCTCTATCTGCCTAGGAATCAACTTTTCTGATAGGTATATTGGTATTATGATTGGTTATTAGCTTGATGGCGGTATATCGCTATTCGCTCTATATCGTTCCAGCAAGGTTTTTGGGGTTCGACTCGGATATGAATGCTCTCTCGGTTATTGGCCAGCTATGCATTGCGAGAATTTATTGGCTATCTCGCAGGAAAGTTTTTGAATCCAAGCCGTATTATGCATTGTGATCTTGACCCTAAAGGTATGATAATATGATATTTCCCTTTGTAATCGAAAGCTTAAAAAGCAAATATATATATGAACCCACACCTTAATAAAGTAATAAAGTATTTAAAAGGTACACAATATTTATGGATAGGGTTGATTGTCTCTACCTACGAGGTGATGATAATGAATGGTCGTGTTAGTGTCTCAGGCCGCCCCGGTGACAAAGTGAAAACAAATTGAGAGGTAAATTACATAATATATCGGCAAAAAGTTCAACGTCCCATTTTAATACGAAAACCACTTATAAAAACCAGTCCTTAACTTGATATTTAAGCGAGCCGAATGTTTAAGGTTAAAAGATTTCGGTTAACTCCGTTTAGACGCAGGAATCGAACTTGCGTCTACGAGCTCTGGTGTGGGCAACTGAGCCATTGGCGTCTGCGTGTGTCGCGGTGCGCAAGCGCCGCATCCTTACTGTCTGTTACATCTTCACAAATGACACCCAAACTTTTACTAAAATTTGATATGGAGACATTTCGAGTCCCGAAATGTTTGAAGGACTTTTTGTCTCAAAAAATGAACGGTTCCCGCGTGATAGATATTTCGGTGGAACGAGCGCCGTCTACAGCGTAAGTATATCAGTAGAGACATTTCGATATTACGCAATATTGTATTATGTAGTGCGCGTATCGAAAGTGCTCCGGTCACAGTGCTGTGCCATACAAACACACTTGCTTCAAATACGGCCAAGTATGAGCAGAACACTGGGTGTGTTCCGAAATTTAACCCAGTATACTGGATAGTGCTCATATGAATTGACCTCATACTGTTGATTCGTTTCGGAATAATATGCTGAGTCAGTAAATTGTGTTTGACTTTGTTGGGATGTAATTATAATACGTCACACTTGTCTCGCCAAAAGCACACCAGTAGAATGACATGAGGATTCGAGCGCTGGTCAATATTGATTTCATTTTGGAACCAAAACCATCTCTTCTTTTACCGATTTTCGTAAACAACAACATAAGACACCGTATTTCGATTCTACGTGTAAAATACCTATACACCTGTTACATATCAACTACACTCTCCTTTTAAAAGTTATTAAGAATCAGAAAATTACGTAACAATATCAGAAGTGGCGCAGGCGCAGCGACATTTTGATAATTATGATGAATGTGGTGCAGGCCCTTTCACTCGAGTCGCGCATACCGACCACCAGCCACCGGTCACCGACCACCGATATATATCTGAGATACTATCGGCGCGAGGCCGGGAGGCGGGCTATGTCAGAGGTGAACCATCCTTTCCCTTCACGTCACTCCGCTCATCCTAACCTCAAAAGGCTAATACCATTAAAAGTCATCAATCTTAGTCCACTTCAGGCAATCGCTATACTTAGTCGACTCGTTAAATTCTATACATTTTTGGGTTACAGTTGCTGTCGAAGTTATAGAATACTAGATGACACCCGCAACCCCATTGCGCCAAAATTTGTTTATCGCGCGGGAACCGTACATTTTTCCGGGATAAAAACTATCCTATGACCTTTCTCGGGATTCAAAGTATCTGAATGCCAAACAGCAAAATCGGTTCAGCGGTTTGAGCGTGAAGAGGTAACAGACAGACAGACAGACAGACACTGTCGCATTTATAATATTAGTATGGATATGGAAGTATGGATCAGTTGTCTAAGTAGTAAGTACATACTATCTCGCTCGGAGACGCACCGTTTGGGGTTCAATGATAACCGAATCACTTTCAAGTTGAGACTGAAGTCATATAACTTTCAAGCATTCAGACATTTTAATTCGCAACATATCAAAGGTCAACATATTCGGTTGAATAACACATTTCGTGTAGAATATATCATGTACTGTACAAATACTTTTTTGTGTTTTGTTTCGCCGAATGAGATGGGATGAACTGAAGGGCCGAAAACTGAATACGTCTGCTTAATTATCTGCTGAACTTGCTCTTGTAAACGGAGTAACGCATTTTGATAATAACTAAGCCGATGACCAGTAGCAGAATAGGAGACCAGAGATCGATCGAAAAACTGAAAACGCACAGCATTGGTATTGCGTGTCCATAGGCGGCGGTAGTACCTTCCTGATATCAGCTTAAATAGTCATATTATGATAAGTTATTGTCAGCAATATGACAACATAGGGCCAATTCAGACCACAACGCGACGCGTTTCTGTTCGTTCTTTTCATTCTGTCAAATCCATACAAATTTAGAAATGCATCTACGCGGCGCGTTGCGGTCTGATTTGACCCTTAGTTTGTAGGATCGTATTGGAAGAAGCATGCTTTTGGCACGTGCCGTAACATAAAAACATACGTACACCCACACTTACGTTAAGTACCCAGCTGAGCCAATATTAGTACGACGGAAGCCACCACTGGGGCCACCATGCATTGCCACATATCCCACCACGTAGGGGGAGGGGGAAAGTGTGGCAATGCGTGCCCCGGTCTCACGGGACACAGTATTAGAACCTCTATGGAGTATAAAATTGCAACATGTTCGCTACGCCAAGAATTGTCATGTGATACATTATGTTGAACTTTTATCGAGCTACTAGAATAGTAGAGATATAATCGAATACTTCTATAATTATTATAATATTATAAAGCGGAAGAGTTTGTTTGTTTGTTTGTTTGAATGCGCTAATCTCAGGAACTACTGGTCCGATTTAAAAAATTCTTTCAGTGTTAGATAGTCCATTTATCGAGAAAGGTTATAGGCTATATTTTATCACGCAACGAATAATAGGAGCGAAGAAATAGAGGAAAAAAAAATGTGGAAAAAAAGGGAGGAAATTATTTGAAAGGGCTTATTTGAACGTGCTAATCTCAGGAATTACTGGTTTGATTTGAAAATTTTTTTTCAGTGTTAGATAATCCATTCATCGAGAAAGGTTATAAGTTATATTTTATTACGCTACAAATAATAGGAGTGAAGAAATAGAGGAAAATGTGGAAAAAACGGGAGGAAATTAATTGAAAGGGCTTATTTGAACGCGCTAATCTCAGGAACTACTGGTCCGATTTGAAAAATTATTTCAGTGTTAGATAGCCCATTTATGTAGGAAGGCTATAGGCTATATTTCATTACGCTAAGACTAATAGAAGCGAAGATATTTCTTCCTCTATTGAGGAAAATGTGGAAAAAAAAGGGGGAAATTATTTGAAAGGGCTTATCTTACGAACTACTGGAGCAATTTTTCTGTTATTTCGCACAGATAAGAAGTAGACCACATAAAGGATCATAGGCTATTTTTTGTGGACTTATTTATCTGTGAAATATATAATTTACGCGGGCGAAGCCGCGCGGAACTTCTAGTTAATAATAATATTTAAAAGACAAATTGAAACATAATTTTAATCAAACTACTAAAATCATATTTTAGGTACGGTGCATCTTGCCCCGCCTTGCCAAACTTGTTATTAGTTTTGAGAAGTTGGCTAAAGTCTCTGAACAGTGCAGTCATTTGGGAGCTAATTGCTCTATTCGTTTCACGTAACTCGCCTCGCCCTATAAATCTGGAGGATTATCTAACGTTGGAAATGTCCATATACATGCATGCATGCTTTCATTACTGTCTATATAATAAAAGAATTATAGACAGTAATGTAAAGCTAACATGGACCACATAGGGCTACTCTAATAATTTACCGGCGCAACGATTATTTTTTGACCGACTTCCAAAAAGGAGGAGGTAATATGTTCGGCTGTATGTATCTTTTTTTTTTTTTGTATGTTCCACGATTACTCAGCCGTTTGAGGTCCGATTTTCAAAATTCTTTTTGTGTTGTATAGGGTTTAACTCGAATTTGGTACCATGTTCACAAAAGTGGTGATCTGATGATGGAATCCTTGAGGAATCGAGGGGACTTCTTGAAATTTGTATGGAAACATATAGTGATTTCCATTTTTTCTGAAGCATTCGAGGTAAATGCTACCAAAAAGTAAGATTTCGCACCAGGTTATACCCTGGATCCGAAGGTACCGAACAGAACTTTTGAATGCTTATAGGTACAGGTTCGGGGATTTCGGCGTTGTTTAAACAACTGAAAGCATAATCTAATACATCAATTTGATTAATCATCATCATCACAACCATCATTATACCATGGGTCATCACACTATGACCCAATTATTGGTACTTTTCGTGATATTTTGCATCGAAGCAGATGTTTTTGATAATGATTTCGCTGTTTGTGGACCGATTTTCAAAATTCTCGTGTTGTTGTATAGGATATAATCTTAATTTTGTATAACAATTACGAAAGTGGTGAGCTGATGATGGGATCTATGAGCAATCGTGGAAAATCCTTGAATTTTATCAAAACACTCATAGTGGTTAAAATGTTGTTTCTAGTAAGTTAAACATATGTTACGAATAAGAGAAATTTTATACGAAGGTGTCTCTTGGTCCAAAGGCACTGAACAGAACTCCTGAATCTTTAAAGATAAAAGTATGGAAATTGCAGCATCGCTTAGATAACTGCAAGCATTTACCACAATTTCGCTTACAGTGACATAATGTGAATAGTTAATATTCGTATTGGTTATTTACGCATAAAGCCTAATTTTGTAGATACTTAACTAAAAAGAGTAAAATTATTATTTTTAACAAAAAATTAAAACCGACTTCCAAGGTAAAAACAATAGTAATATGAACTAAAAAGTATTAAATAACTCTTACCCTTTAATAGTGCCTTTTTCAGAATTCGTCTAAATCTCAACTACTTCTGTACTGTATACTGCAATCTTCATTACTTTGAAGTCGGTACCAGTCCCGAAAGTTTCAGATAATCTGACATTACTGAACTCACGATTAAATTAGCTGGTACCGACTTCAAAATAATGAAGATTGTAGTATACATTACAGAAATAGTTGAGATTTCGACGAATTCTGAAAAAGGCACTATTAAAGGGTAAGAGTTATTTAATACTTTTTAGTTCATATTACTATTGTTTTTACCTTGGAAGTCGGTTTTAATTTTTTGTTAAAAATAATAATTTAAAAGATTTGCTTCATTATTTGTAAGTTCTTACTATCCGAAGTTTCAACTAAAATATAAGGTGTCATAAAACTAAGTGATAATACTTTAGGGAAACTTACAGAGTTTACTGTGAAAGTAGCTGCGCTGAGAGAGTCACTTTTATTAAATTACTTCTTGTCAAATATAATCCATTTTCATTTCAGATTGACTTGATATAACACGACGAAATAACGAAGCACCAACAGCTATGAATTAAATTCTCTGATTGGTATTTGTAGGAGTTTGTTGAAAAGACAAATAGGTATCTTCTGAGTCACAGAGATAATCTATTCAGAATTATTGAATTCAAATATCGTTTATTGTAATATTGACGTTTATAATAGCATCTAAAGTCAATGATCTAGGACTTTTAAAACCAGATTTTCTGGACATACGGGGAAAATTTTTGTACAACAAAGTTCAATGAAAGTGCTATGACCCCTATTTGTCAACAAATCATCAGATCAGGGGCGTGCCGCGTAGCTGCTGATAGTTTTCTGAAAAAGACGCCGTGGGCTTAATAAAAGGTTTGATATTCAGAGGACTGTTGATTAGTGAGAAATGTAATGGCGTAGCGAGAGTAATCTCGCTACGCCATTACATTACATTATTTTATTTTATTGTCACGCTTAACGTAAACAAATAGAACACCATAGTCTATACTGAAATGCTATGTGTCACTTGAAATGTTTTCCTACGCGGTACGGGGTATATTGAAATACATTACATACCAATACTAATTTATACACCATTTATAGGTACTAACTGCATTATTAGTTTTTAATGTAAATTTCTCAATTCAATTCATTTCCAGACATTCAAATCAGTGGCATTAAATTACTACAGCTTTTTCTACATTTCGAACAATGTGAATTGTTACATAGAGTACTAAGCGGAAGCAGCCAAGTTCGCGTGGGTCATGTTCGGACGTACTACGATATGAAGTTATTAATCAGTGCTTTCTATACTATAGTACATAATTGTGTTATATAAACGATCGCGAACTATAAATCAAACAATTACAGAACAGTATCCGCTATAATTAATTACACTAATATAGCAATTAACAAAAACCGTGACGCCGATATTATCTATAGAGTGTATCGAATTAGGAACTTTAATAAAGACGAATAAAACAGTAAAAACAGTGTAAATAAATACGATAACAATAATTCACATTCGATTTTCGAAAACTAAGTTAGATATCGTTAAAATATGTCAAGACGCTTATGCGATGCATTATATCAAATCCCGTACATTTTTAAGGTGAACGCAGATTTGGCCGCACCGCACGCACCGCAGTCGCCGCATTCGCAATTCTTCATATTATTATGAAGTTGCGAAGACTGCGGCGCGGGTAGGTAGGTAAGCGAGCTTGCCTATAACTTCATATAAAGAATTGCGAATGCGGCGACTGCGGTGCGTGCGGTGCGGCCAAATCTGCGTTCACCTTTAACATTGAATATCGAAGTTATCAAATTCAATATGAATAGGCACTTAAGAAACTTTTTACACGGAAACGAGACGTAACCGCGCGACTCTACGATGCATAATGACGCAAAACTGAAATGTTAAGCCACGTACCTACTCCATAGTCACAACCTACCTCATCAAAATAGTTGAGCGGTTGAAGCATGAATAATCGGCCAAGTGCGAGTCGGACTCGCACACGAAGGCTTCCGTGCCATTACAGAGCAAAATTATTAGGCCAAAAATTGTGTATTTTGTATGGGAGACCCCCTTAATTTTTTATTTTATATTAATATAATATACACATATAACTAAGGATTTTGTGATAAAGTGAAGTATTTACCTGTTGCCATTAGTGATATAGAGCAAAAAAGGCCAAAAAATCACGTTTGTTGTATGGGAGCCTCACTTAAATATTAATTTTATTTTGTTTTTAGTATTTGTTGTTATAGCGGTAACAGATATACACAATCTGTGAAAATTTCAACTCTCTAGCTATTACCGTTCTCGAGTACGGACAGACGGGCAGACGGACAGACAGATATCGAAGTCTTAGCAATAGGGTCCCGTTTTTACCCTTTGGGTACGGAACCCTAAAAATGAACAAACCGACGCACCCTCACAATTATGGAATATGGATTTGAAGCTATTATATCAATTGTGCTAGGGGCAGTCAGCCCTTGACCGCGGCGGTTCCCAAGCGGGGGCGGCGGGGGGCGGAGTGCTATCTGATCGTCTAACGCACATTCCATTGTTCACCACTTACCGACATTATATTATAATAAGCAAGGACACCTGATAACATTGAATACAGTATTGCGACACACCGAAACTTCATTAAAATTTCTTGATTTTTTTTATAAAATATCTATGCCATTGTACGCTAGGACAGGGGTCACGCTAATACGCGATTCGTAAATTACTTAATAGCGTCACTATTTCAATTTACGAATCGCGTATCAGCGTCATTTAATTTTGTATCTCTTACAAATATCAGCGTAACCTGCCAGAGACCTGTTGCAACTAGATTTAGACTAATTTTAAAGCTGAAGAGTTTGTCTGAACGCGCTCACCGCCTTTTAGTTTTGCTTTACATAAATTGATTTATTTTATGTAAAGCAAAATAGGAAATCACGGTGAAGGACGTTGTTTAACCCATCAGTCGTGGCAAAACGAGACACAATAGCTTTTTCATTGTTATCGCGGCCGGATGTGGCCGCTTGGGGCTTCATGAATTAATTTCTTTGCTGAAAAATGGCCTAGTTACAAATAAAATCGAAAAATATTGTTTAGTTAGTTAAACAGGGCCCCGGTTGGTTTAATTGGATCCTGGTTAATAAAACAGTGTATATAATAATCCCACATTGAGGACACTATTGGTTAAATAAAGTCCAAGTTGGTTAAACAGGATCATAGTTGGTTAAAAAGGACTATGGGTGCTCAAAATTGGCTCTGGTTGGTAAAACAGGGCCTTGGTTGTCGGTGCCAAGTGTGCGATTGCGTTGGCCGGCTCTGAGGCTGTGACTATGTGTGGTCTAACATGCGGCGCGCCGCTGCCCGCTCTCCTTGATATTTGCCTCTGTGGCATTACGTCTCGAGTAATTACCGCCACAAAATAAGTACACGCAGAACATAAGTTGCATGTTATGTCCCCAAATTGTGAATAATGTAAGGTTGTAATGATTATGAGATTATCTGTCGATATTTTATAACCTCGCTTGTTATATTATAAAGTAAAGGCGTCAACAATAATAATTTTACTGTGAGTCTCTGTTCTTAAAGCTTTTTGATCTGAATGTAAATAAAGCTCTGTGTAGGCTATAACGCTACCAATTGAAATGTTACATATTAATACGACAAAGGAATAAGAAAACAAAGCATATAACTAACACCAAACTAATTTACTAATTCGAATGCTATTCAGACGCTGTAGACCCTGAGCTGCAGCCGCCCAAAGTCGTACATAGTGCTCAAATAATAATGAAACATGAGCATTACCTTCTGTCTGTATTTATTCTGTGGCGACACTGTCCACTTGCTGCCCGAGTACCGTAGCAAGTGCCATGATAATATCAAACAACAGTATATGCCTATTCCACTTGTTTTACCATTTCATAGAAATATGCGTAGAAGGCATATTATAATATCTCTCCTTATCTTGTAAATAAACCTGGAAGTAGCGTTAGTTTAGGGCTTTTATACAAGATGCTTTCGTTTCAGTTGAATTTCGAAATTAAAAATGTATATTATGATTTGATATTTAAGCGATCTCTACATCGGCTCGTGTTGGATTATCCTTGATTGGCACCATGATTGCGAAGCTGTTTCTAGCATGATCCACTCGAATGAGCAATCATAGAGGTGAATATACCCCTAGATACAATGATGATAGGCGTTCTTTGGTCGGCTTATGTCAAGCTTAGTGTATAGATTAGATTCTCTGGTGGAGACTTGACTAAACACCTTTGCATAGTACTATGCCTTTGTAGTAGGAGTATGTAGAAAAACATGCACATCTCCATCGTTTATCGAATGCATCTTGGCCAAACCACGTAGAAGGGTAACATAAAATTGAGTACGGATAATGAAGTACAGCCAACAGAAAGTCCAATAAATGTGATCGTAATGAGCGTGTCCACGTAAGCGCATTGAACATTGACACACATACATACGTAATACATTCATTAATTAACTCGACGTTGCAATGAAAGTGAAAAGACAATTCCCTTTTTTTCTCTCTCGCAGTTACGATTGAGGAAATTACGTTGAGGGAAATCGTAGGCTTCGGCGGTTTCTTCTAAGGAAAAAATAGAGAGTCCTAGACACTAGAAAGAGATTACAAAACGCGGCCTTCAGCTAAATCAGCCATTCTCAAAGTATGCAGTGTGGTCCGCGGAGCCTTGTAGGGGCTTCGCGAGTGATACATAAATTGTTTTAGAAATGTCATCAGGCATCAGCAATCAGCATAAAGGCAATTCTAAAGGCAATTCCTTCAAAGACAAATCATTCTTTTATCAATCCGTCCATCAAAAATGTCACTTCTTAAAAGGGTCCCACCACCAAAAATGTTTGGAAACCGCGACAGTAGCACGTAGCGTAGTTTTATGAATGTGTTGCGTGCACGTTTATAAAGTTGCTAAAGTGGAATCATAACGCAGGCTGAGGTCATATTTTATTTTATGTGTGCCTGTCAAAAATTAAGTCAAAAATAGTCATATACATGTTAAGTCATTAGGAGAACACCTAGTTGGACTTATAAAAATACGGAAAACCTATGTTTTGGTTTGTACCTTGTAACATCTAAAGCATACACTATCGTTTTTGAGTCGTTATCGCCTAAGACATTAATCTACCAACAAAGCAATTCAAAAGATAAACTCCCGTCGAAAATCTCGAAAATAAACCAGTAAATAAGCCCAAGCTAACAATGATGATAATAAATAGTCCCGTTTCATGATAAATGCAGGATTTGAACTCGCTTTTTTATTTCGCAGCAGAGTATTGACCTGCGCCCGCGCATAAACAAGTTTAATATTCCAAAACTATAATAAATAAACACGTTGTATAATGACATCTCATTCTATTAGATAATAGATTTCGTATTAAATTTATTTCTCATGGTCAATTGCAAAACTACCTTATTTTCCGTCTGATTGCGTACTTTTACACTGTCTGATTTGCGAGAACAAGGAAGAATGTTATTCTCTCTTGTAGCACCAACATGAGAGTAGACACCCCTGTCTACTCTCATGTTGGTGGTTTAGATTGAAGGACCGTCAGACTTATTTTACAGCACGCTAAGTTAGCAGACTGGTGAGCAAGTGGATCCAATTATCGTGGATTGCTTTTTAAAAGCCTGCACAGACAAAATATCTGAGTAGTGGTACGTGATAATCCGAGTCTACAGTGATTACTTCTACGAATAGTGGTCGATTCAATATAATTATTTTGACTCGACTGGCCTATTCGTTTGTTCTACGACGTCATCAAATCAGGACCACAGATATTTTGATCTGCTTTTACACAAGGAAAACGTCTTCATTGATTAACAAATAATATACTCTCACGTCGTATTGCAAGGGCCCGAGTTCCACATTGTATGTAGTACAAAGGGCCCGGCTGCAAGTAACGCAACATCCGTGTATTTCTGCCATTTCATCATCATTATCTTGTGATTTGTGAACTTTCAACCAAAACTCCTGCGTCCGGCACACCTCACCTATGTTAGTCATTTCCTTCCTCGACATAGCATCCGTGTCCATTTTATTGTTCTAATCATTATGCAGCTATTATTATGTAAATGTATCAAATGTTCATTATAATATACTTATTGCATATGAGCAAAACGTGTCTTAAAAACGCAGTCACGTTTATTGGTAGTAGAAGCAACTCTTCGCCAACTACAATAAACTTTGAGAATAATTTGTCAAAAGTATTGCGGGTGAAATTAATCGGCACCACTTTCCAATATCTGGTAGGTATAGACATAGACTAAAAGAGGTATATTGTACTCTTTTCTAATAAATGTTAGTTAGGCTAGTTACTCAGCGAATAACTATACAAGTTATGCCTTTGTTTGTCTGCCAGGTAGACAGTCAAGGGCAGCCTTGTAATTTTGCTGCCCTGCGTAAATATTATGTTTGGTAGTAAGGCCTTGGCTGGTTTACACGTATTAAGTTTATAAGTGGTTAACTAAATTTTAACTTAATTTTAATAAGTTATTAATTGCATGTAAACACAAAATTTAGTGCAAGTAGCAAGTTCAAATTTAGTTGAGTAAATATAAATGTAAATATAGTCATTAAAGTTAAAATTTAATTGACTACTTATCTGCTTAAGGCCCTATAGACCCAATTTTACATGACTTTGAATCAATAATAAACAAAAAATAGTGACTTTTAAAAGCCGAAAAAAATACACATTGTTGTTTACTTAATGTACTTTGACAATTTGTGGTTCGAAACATAATATTGAAAACTTCACTCGATCAAAAATAACTCCGAAGAGGAGGCTAAATTCGAATATTTTGTGATATTTTTCTTATTTTTCATGAAGCTTATGATAGTTTTACTTTCAAAAATTATATCTACGAAAAGCTCATAACTTAAAGAAGAATAATTTGTGGTTACATTTTGCATTTTGGTTTAATTATCAAAGAAAAATGGTTTTTTTCTCCTATTTCGCCCTATCAAGTACGCGGCGAGCGTCGTAACCGCCACTGTACAAGGCGCGCTGATATGAATGTTATTTTAATGTCCTTTACGTCGATATTCGTACTGAAAGACATCGACCTGCTAATTTTCGGGTCTATAGGGCCTTAATACGTGTAAACCAGCCATAAGGGGGAGTAGTTGTGTTTAGGTACGAGTATACTATGTTATGGATGTCGTAATTTTAGGTTAAATTTTAACTTTGTAAAACTGATGTTACAGATACTGCAACAAATATAAGGCAAAGGCGCAGCTAAGTTACAATTAATATCGCCATTCTCCAACAAACTGAAATGCAGTTTGGCGATTTTTAGGATAAGACAATGTTGTAAAATATTTCAATAAATACAAAATATGACTTCCAAATTCCAATATGTTTACAAACGTAACTAAGAGATTAATATTAATACACAATGAATATTTAGGGTGACTTTGAATTCCCTAGCCCTAGACCCGTAGGCCGTACACCCATGCGTTCGGGTTTCAGGCCAATTCTTATCACCATGGAAGTACGTTACGTAACGTAGTCGAGGACGTAGAGTTACGGTGCGGAGATAAATCATGCGAGGTTTGTTTACCGGCGCGTGGTTTCGTCACGTTGCGACAGACACCGCGACACAACTACTAATTACTTACTAATGCTCAATCGACTATTTAGTTAACTTGTGAAGCTATTAGAACAGAGCCCCTAGCCAAGACTCCTTTATTGCTTCTCAATAGAATCGGCGATCAAATGGAATTGACATAACATGAGTCCAATGTCAACTATATTTTATAGAACGCTCGTCAATTACATACACTTTGATCGGCAATTCGCTAAAGTAGCGATAAAGAAAACGTCTTGGCTAGGGTTAAGATGTGTCATATTGTGTGTTCCAAATAAAAAGTTTACTTATAAAGTAGTTTTGGATGTGTGGAGGGTGGTAGAGTCGGGAGTCGGGTCGCGGCGATCTCTGCGAGTTTTCAGTTACATCTCGGCTTTTAATGCTTGACTTTTCAAATAACTTTGCTATAATATTTGTAATAAAATATTTTATTCATTACAATTCTCATATGTGCTAATACACATGAACATTTGATTAAAATTAATAAAATTAAATAACCTTATTACACAATTAATAACACTCGAGTGCCCCGGACCGAGTATTAAAATAGCTCCAAGTTTGCTTTCATGGTTAAACACATACATACACACAATAATTACGGTAGGTATTGTGAAATTTGTCTTAACCGATTACCATAAAATATTCGACTTTCAATAACATTCCACGAAAATTTTATACTTAGCAATGTTAACTAAAACAGTAAATATTTTGTAATAATAATTATAATCTACACTGAATATTATTAAAACTTAAAATAAATGATGATTTACGAGTATAATCATTATAATATGAATAAGCACTTACTTGAAACAATTATTGTATGTATGAAAGGCACTGGAGACTGGACATAGAGTTAAAAATAGAATTATTTAATTATATTTTTTATCACAGAAAAAATCTTGGCAAAATTTTCCTTTGGAAGCACATAGTCGCAAATAACCTCAAGTAGTAAATACTAATCAAAGTCAAACATTATAAAAAAAAACATTGATATACAATTATGTATAGAATGACTTTATTATCTTTCATGCATTGGAACGCTCGAATCAAGTCGCTCGAATAAAGCCATGTAGCCAATTGGCTAAACACGCTAAGTAAATAAAATTGTCCCGAGTATAACAACTAACAAAAGGTCCCCTTGGTATCTATTACTAAAGAAACCCTGGTATACACACAAATGACAGAAAAAAAGTTTGTTCTGTTCACGATGAACCGATGTTGAAGCCGAAAAGTCAACGAATGGTTTGTGGAACTATTTGTTGGCTCAGTTCCTTGCCAAAGTATAACTGAGTCTCTTCTATTTACTAGAGTTAGTACTCTTCCATAGCATGATATTTCGATGTACAGAATATCATATAACGTCGTCAGAGCCTAAACGCCAATCGAAGTGAATATTGAATATCAATTTAGTGGCAATAAATTTTGTTGGTCCGTTTCCTCAACGACACGATTTACGACGCAGTTTTAAAAATCGCGGCAAACATTCCTTCATATTATGACTAAATAACGCCCGCAACTCTATTGTTTCGTGCGGGAACCGTGCACTTTTCCCTAACAAAAACTATCTTATATCTTTTCTTTTCTCTCTATGTATCTGCCGACGAAATTTGAACTAAAACGATTCAACTGTTTGCGCACGGTGGTATCGATGTTGAAAATGTGGCAGAATCGGGGTGCTGCCGGCTTCTCAAACACTTTGCCGTAATGTTTTCAGTAAGCTAAGACCGTGACCGAGACATGGCTATGATTATAAACTCTCGGCATGGCTCTCCCACGGTTTGTGAGGATTATTATTGATTAACCAATTTCAATAGTCACGCGCGTCATTCACGAGACTACCGGGCGTGATTCTTGTAGCTCGAATGTCATTTCAATCGCCGATTCTCAAGCATGAGCAAGACAGTCTAAGATTGAAATGACATTAGAGTTAGGAGAATCGGGGTCCTAAAGGAAATTTTCCTCTGAAGACAAAAGACTCAAGTGTTGATGGCTACAAAGTGCTACTATATCGATTCAAATTACTAAGATAAAAATAAAATAAAATACTAAATTGTTTTATTTCTGGATAAATTTGAATTTAAATACTTTCCGATCCTACGTCTTGACCTGACCAGTTAGGGAAGTACGAGGATAGTTGAGGTTGCTTAGCTAAAAGGTTCAAGTTAGATGGTGAGGGCACTTTTCCTGTGCGTGCGTGTTGTCACCCGCGTGTAGTGAGCACGCGGGTGACAACACGCTCCTGGCCGCGCGCGTATTGACCGCGTAGCAGGAAAAATATCTATGAAATGACAGGACAGGATATTATAGTCCGCATGCAACTTGCCTGAAGTTGCATGCGGACTATATCCACGCGCGGGCGATGACACGCATGACAAAAAACGTCCTACCTTCAGCCTTTAAAAGCTGGTTCAATTTCAACAAGGTAGTAAGACTGAGCTGCACTTCGTCTAGCCTATGTTGTAGTCTTCTGGAAAAGCGCCCTTAAATATATGACGACACACACCGCACGCGACAGCATACCAAAGTACACGCAACTATAGTGACAAGACTCGCGATCGCGGGATTTAAGCCCTCGAGACAGCACTAGCTAAGCTTTTGGTGATGTAACCCATTACTAAAGGCCCAGCAAGTTGTAAAGGCTGTTACGTAGTGAGCCCGAGGCTAGCCTGCGGTTCGCTTGACACTTGGATAGATCTAAATTAACTACAGTATAAGTCTAATCTTGTTTATTTTATTAACTAGATGAAGTGATCATTAACACCCATTGATGGAACAATAACAAATTATAAACGAGTTCTCGGTCAGCAGAATCAGCAATAGTTTAAGATTTTTGTTACAGTCTCTCTGCGAAATAGAACGAAAGCTTATCCGAATAAGTTAGAAGTTAGAAAATTGATAACAGCATCAGTAAAATTAATTGACACTTTGTTCTAAACAATACGAGATACTTTAGTTTCAAAATTAGTAAAAAATTTTGGTGCCTTAGTTATGGATGGTCCATTAAGGGTTGTTCTTTTGTTTGAATATGCTAATCGTACGAACTACTCGAGCGATTTTTATGCAATTTGGAACACATATAGAGAAGACAATGGGGAAGAATTAGGCCACTTTATTAATGCAGAAAAATGTACGGTTTCCTTAAAATTCCCGTCATTCCCGCGGAACGTCCGTTATTTGGATAAAAAAACAGAGTTGTCAGTACGTCATATTCTAATGGAGTGCGCCCGACCTCGCTTATGACCGCCAGCTCTGCGCCACTTATCGCCAATTAACAGGTCCGTTATCGAGGTGCAACTGGCCGTGGGTCACTTTATATCAGGCGCCGAAACGTTTCCGCTTGTTCGTTGATTCCGCCATTGTGTTGCTGATAACGTGGGCTGGCCTTTCACGCGGTTTCATCCCGTGGTGTATTATAATATCAGGACAATTTGGCTTTGGCTCTCGCTACCCTTTTGGCGGTTATGTTATAGCTAATTTGCAGAGGTTTTATAGAATACTAGATGACGCCCGCAACTCCGTTGCGCCAAAATTAGTTTATCGCGCAGGAACCGTACATTTTTCCGGGATAAAAAGTATCCTATGTTCTTTCCCGGGACTCAAAGTATCTCCATACCCAGCAAAATCGGTTCAGCGGTTTGGTCGTGAAGAGGTAACAGACAGACAGACAGACACACTTTTGTATTTATGATATGAGTAATAATATGTATTATGGGCAATCATAGACAAACATAACCTTTACAAGTTCGTAATTGCGTGTATTTGGTAGCGTGTTGCTCATGTTTGGTTTGATCAAACTATGGTTACCGATTTTAGCCGGTTTTTTTAGGTTTATTGACAGGTGTTTATTGTATTTAGCTTTTCTGATTGGTTAATATTTACACAACAAAAAATCGCTAATTAGTAGATATTATATTTTATGTCAAAACGATTTACAATGCGTAACTCGTTAGGTAAAACTTAAAAGCGACATCGTTTTTAAGTGGAGTAAGGTAAGTAGAGTACGCAAGTGCTAGGCTGAGGACATGATATATTACGTATGAATATTAAATAATATTTCGACATTTCACTTTTATGTAAACACAGAAATGCATGAAGGTAGGTAATAATTATGTTAATTACCTCGGCAATTAATAAAATGTGTAATTTTGATTCATTGGCAGCGAATATAATGTGTGTCGCGGTGTGAGGCAAGCGGAGTAGTCGGTGGAGTTGAATTCAGGCCAGCACCAGAGGCAGAACAGTCACTGCCTATGTCAACTAGTGACATACAATAGGCCGGCAGCCTAGGTACAATATAGCCTCATACAAAGTACTAGCAAAGAATTTATTAATAGAAATATAGGTATTTTTGGACTCACAATTCCTGGTATGAGGACTCCCCTACCAATGCAACCCCTACTCACTAAAATTTGGTGGTGCTCGTGCTCCTCTCTACACGCTAGGGGCCATTTATAAAGTCTTATATATCACGCCTAATGGGGTGGGGGGGGGGGCGGGGGGATCTCCATAATAAATATATAATAGACGCGCAATATAATTCCGGAAGTTGTATTGAATAACCTAATATATTGACCTTCTGAAAGCTGTTAACTGCGCTAGTGCAACCACAGTATAAGCATAATACAGTAAATTAACTCAACCACCACCTTGAAAGCAAATTTATTGCTACTTAAAGTAATAAAAATTAAGTATCTTTGTGCTAGCAGCCTATTCGGGATATTTTTAAATAAGTAGAAAACTTACAGCTAGATTAATATTGTATTTGGAAATAGAAAAAAAAAAATTTAAAGGTATTTGTGGTCACGATTACTGTTACTTTGATAAGAGCTTATACTGTTAGCAGTTAGACCTTAGAAACTCCAGTTTCTAAGTTTCATTAACTTACTTATGTACCTACTTAAAGGTTGCCCTGGCAGAAACTGCTGTTAGCAGTAAGACCGCCTATTTGTACATAGTTTTCCTATACTGTGTTTATTAAGTTTAAGTTTAGTTTAAGTTAAGTTTATCTTTGTGCTAGCAGCCTATTCGGGATATTTTTAAATAAGTAGAAAACTTACAGCTAGATTAATATTGTATTTGGAAATAGAAAAAAAAATAAACTATTTAAATCTTTTTGGTATTTGTGGTCACGATTACTGTTACTTTGATAAGAGCTTATACTGTTAGCAGTTAGACCTTAGAAACTCCAGTTTCTAAGTTTCATTAACTTACTTAAAAGTACCTACCTAAAGGTTGCCCTGGCAGAAACTGCTGTTAGCAGTAAGACCGCCTATTTGTACATAGTTTTCCTATATTGTGCTTATTAAGTTTAAGTTTAGTTTTAAGTTGTACAAATAAATAATTTTCTATTCTATTCTATTCTACTTATGATATTGCAACAGGCACCCTTCGATTTACTATTAATGCCAATATGCAATAGAATTTTCTATAGGTGAACTCTTAAAGAGTCAATTATTGTTATACCTTATATCATGTAAACAACAATACAAGGTCTATGAAGTTGATCTACTGTATGTTATACTGTGGCGCACGCGCAATAGACGGTGACGCTGTTAATTGTTTTAGTTACATACTTACATGTTAAATTGTGTTACATAAAACTAAGTAATATGCACGAGCTGCCGATCAACTAGGAACTAACGCGCAGGGCACTTAGACAACTTGTATGCGATATTTCGACACTGAAGAAATAAATGCAATAACTAATAAAATAAGGCACCGCAAAAGCCAAGCCATTTAGCGACGTGGTATGTCTTCGCTGTCGAAAGTTTCGAACGCAAGTTGACTAAGTACCCAGCTAACTGCAATTACAACAAACTTTGATATTGCAATTTTTATTTCTTCATAATTTTGTATTCATAGTTTCTATTTAGTATTTACATATTTGTAATAAGAGAAAATGTTTGTTTATTTGCATCGAAGAGACACTAAAAGAGTAGTTACTGTAGTATTATGGCTTTATGTGGCAATTGGAAGAAGATTACAGTTCTAAAGCGCCATCAAAGGCCGGGACACAAAAACACGACACGACGTCGTACGACGTCGCACGACGCCGCACGACGCCGTGTCGTGGGAATCCACGACGCGCGTCGTAAAAAACCACGACACGGCGTCGTACGGCGTCGTACGACGTCGCGTCGTAGAAACTCATCTTGAATTTCTACGAGAGTTTCTACGACGCGACGTCGTACGACGCCGTGTCGTGGTTTTTTACGACGCGCGTCGTGGATTCCCACGACACGGCGTCGTCGTGCGGCGTCGTACGACGTCGTGTCGTGTTTTTGTGTCCCGGCCCTAACATGTTAAAAGCCGCGTACGGTGCGGATGAATGTGCGAGGTTTACAACAAAATTTAAAATGCGGCGCGTACGGCGCGTGCGTTGCTGACAAATGTGCGATCACCTTTATACTGATCCTGTCGATCCAAGATCAAGTGTCACTTTGACGTCATGTCAATGTCAGCCAAGTGCTACATGATCCTTGCTTGTCTGTATATAAAATTCTCATATCGTGGCTTGGCCGATTTTGATGATATGGTGTGCATATCACTAGTTAACTGCCGCACGCAAATATGAATATTAATTAGATACTTAATAATTGTAATTAAATGAAGATTTTGTCATAATCCCCATACTATCTATCAAACTCTTCATTAAATTGAAGGTTAATTATCATTAAATGTCTCTGAGTGGGGCGGTGTCTGAGAATCGGTAAACATCTGTTCATACCAGAACAAACGCACAATATGACAAAACAAATGTTTGCCGGGTCAGTGTCACGAGGAATCAGAATGAGAGTAACATGTGTGGATTCAAAGTATTTAGAGCGATGCTGAAAGCTAGTACCAGGGGCGTAGCTACCGCCCCGGGCCTCAGGGGCTCTCAACGTGCGCTAACAAAAACTAAAAAAAAATCAATCCATTTCCTTTTATTTTACCAAATGTGAGAAAAGTAAAAAAGGCAACCTTTTCTAATATTATGTACACGTGCCCCCCCACCCCCCACCCCCCCGCCAAGGCACACTGCGCTTCTGGCTAGTACATACATAAATAAGCTAACATAGCTGTATGTACTAGCATACTGTGATTAGCAATAATTACAGCAGTAAATGTCACCGAGTGTCCAGTCACCTTGATATGCTTATAGTGCAGTTGAGTTAAGCTGTAACGACGGATAAAACAGCAACTGTCATTCATTAATCTGTACAAAAATTATGTATGTCTGTCTGTCACTTCAAGTAATATCTGCCTCTCTTCAAGCCATAGTAAAATACGAAGCGAGTCTGTTTGTTACCTCTTCACGTTTAACCCACTTAACGGATTTCAATGGCCGGGTCCACACCAAACGATCCAAAGCGCACCGATCGCGCGCGACATGCGCAAGTTTTGGAGCGCGCGCTCCCTGGTGCTCGCGATCCGCACGTTGTCGGTTTTCTTGTCAGCTTCAAAGGTACCTCAGTTGCGTGGCGCGCGCGGTGTGGACGGTTTTGTGTGATTCGCGCGATCCATCACACCATGGATATTTCGCAAAGTCGCCGTCTGATATCGTTTTATAAGGAATTTAAATGTTTATGGGGACCCAAAAGACTGCGTAAAATTGGGCCCCAGATTCCAAGCGATTTTTGTATATTTTTTACCCAGAACCGTCTTTTTCGTTTTTTTAATTTTTTGCGCCATAATCTAAGCAAAATAAAGGTTACTGCTGCAACGGCAATTCGCCGCCGCTGTACGTGTGACTCCATATCGTGCTACTGCTTACTTCAGAATAACGGATCGCCTTCGGATCGCTTGGAGCGAATATTAGGATCGCAGTTTCCAAGTTCTTGGATCGGTCTAACGCGCTCCACGCTCCTCGACGGATCGTCTGGACTCTGGTGTGCACCCAGCTATTGAAATTTTGCATTGAGATACTTTGAGTCTACGGAAAGGACATATAATAGTTTTAATTACGGCAAAATATATAAATGCCACGCGATAAGAATTTGTTGGCAACATCTAATCGCACATATTATGTGATTTATTAGCTGCGTTAAATTTTTTGATACAATGAAATCCTATTTATAAAATTAGTTTTAGTAACAAAGAAATAGCACGCAGATTATTAAATAGTTATACGACGTAAATAGCACCCTAGATGTACTACTAATTTAAATGTCATTAACTACAGTCCACAGCGGCGCGGCGCAATAAAGAAATACAACACATAAATTGGGTCGAAATATAATTTTGTTTGCGTTTCATTATGAACAGATTAAAATGTTATTATATCGTTATATTATTTCATTCTTTATGCTTTTCTGGAAAATTAGTATTCCATGTATTGTGTTATCGTGTACCGGTACCACAAATCCAAGTAGTCAGAATACTAATCAGTGATTTAAAACGCAACATATTTTCTTGTGTGCCTGCTAAAGTCTCTTTTGATGAGCTAGTAAGCCTCAGAAGAAGCTTTCGTTTGTCAATAGAGAGATTAGATATTACGCAAATGTCGGCGCACAGGGACGCTGCTAGCGTCCCGTATATAAATATTATGTTGTACACGTCACAATATATTAATAATAATAATAATATAACATCTATGGACGCTTCACACCACGTCAGTCTGGCCCCGTGCCTAAAGGACTTGTGTTGCGGGTACCAGACAACGGAAACATATATAATAATAATAATAATAATATCTATGGACGCTTCACACCACGTCAGTCTGGCCCCGTGCTAAGTGCCTGAAGGACTTATGTTACAGGTACCAGACAACGGAAATATATTTAAAACTTTTATACTGTACATATATTTAAGATTTTTATTATATCATACACATATTTAATACACATCCAGACAACATTGAAAAACTTTTTGTTCCGTCGGCGGGATTCGAACCCGCGACCCCCGGCTTGAGCTGCCACACACTCAACCAATTGAGCCACAGAGGCCGTCAATTGGTCAGAATTGAAGGAGGTCAGAATTTAATACTTTTATACTATACATATATCTAAGATTTTTCCAGGAACTTTGAAAATTTTTGTCCCGTCGGCGGGGTTCGAACCCGCGACCCCCGGCTTGAGCTACCAACAGCCCACCAACTGAGCCACAGAGGTCGTCGTCGTATTGACAGAAACGTTGTGAAATGCCGCACAAAACTTTTTATTTAGTCTATGTTGGTGCTGCACTCTTGCGTCAAGGGGCTTAGAAGAGCTAATCGAAATTGACCGAAAATTGCATACATTAACAACGCACACGCGTACGGCTAAGTCTACTCTGATAGTGGAAAATACTTGATTACTGCTAATTAAGGATTTATTTAAAAAAATAAACACTATAGCAGTAGTACACCGGTAGACAAATATTGTCCATAAATTAAATAATTGTTGAGTGCAATTTACTACACATACCGAGCATTTTAAGATTTTATTAGAGGTATGTTTGCGATTTTTTTCAATCGAGAAAAATAAGTTGCATCGTGTTTTGAAAACACTATGGAACTAGCATACTCAATACAATACCGCATTCTATCATACAGACCATCCTCTTCGAAATCTCGCATTTAGGTGTTCTAAGCCCCTAAGATTGCAGTTATATTCTATTAGAGTGTATCACATAATTATAATGTAAATTTACTTAAATCTGTTTTTTAATTAAATGAAGACATCCTTAATCTAGAGCTGTACTTGTATTATGTGTGTGTGTGTGCGCGCGCGGGGGAGGGGGGGCCTCGACCTTCCGGCGCGGGGGGCGGAGCGGTATGAATCGAAGTCGTAAGTTTCGAACAATCACATTGTAGTCCGCAAGGTCGCGCTGCACTCCCGCTGTCGACATGCACTGGTACCTATACTAATACACTGTTATATATTATATCACAGTGTAAATCACATACAGTACCTACATCTTACACAGCATGTGCGCATGCATGCGATGCAGTGTTTAAAAGTTCATTGTCAGTGCAGCATCGATCCAAAACTGTTATCGAGCTTTTCTCATAGAAACGTACTCGTAGAAGTCAATAGTAACTATTTCAGCGCTGCTACTTTCTCAATGAACTCTATAAATATAAGAGACACGTGCCCTAAAGTATCATTGCCTTTTAACCGACTGCCAAAAATGAGGAGGTTATATATTCAGCTGTGGATATTTTTTTGTTACACCCTGAATATTTGGCGAATCGTGAAACCGTCGCCACGTGTGTATGCCACGTAATTGGCAAATGAAATGGATTGTTTTTTACGTTCGGCTGCGGTTTATAGAGCATGTCAGGCCTACGTTACGTCAGACGCCGGACAATACGGACCTTGTCATTGCCACAACGAAACTACGGTAAATCACTCAAATAGTTCCCAGACGGTTTCGGTGAGGGTAGCCGGTTTTATCGAATCCGGGCGTCCGATATTTATAATCTAGCTGTCCCGGCAAACGTTGTTTCGCCATATAAAGTATTTCAGTTTTCGACCATATTATTTTATTGAAGTGACTAAATAAGTATGTCACCATGGCAACGTCCATCGCTATCCCGTCGCACAAAAAATGGTCGCCGTCAGTCTCGAGTTGTAATCATTTACTATTATTTATTCAACAAATGCATTTATCAATATAAAAAGTACCCAGTAGCCGATTCTCAGACCTACTGAATATGCATATAAAATTTGGTTAAAATCAGTTAAGCCGTTTCGGAGGAGTACGCTTTCTAACATTGTGACACGAGAATTATATATATTAGATACTGTACGATTCAAAAACACTGGGTGGAGATAGGAAAGGCTTAATATCACTATTCACTACTAACAATTAACATAGGTACTTACAGCTTATTATTACTAACTGTTACACACAAAAATATAGACAAAATTAGTCTGAACACAATCATTTCTCAAGGGACGAGCGGCGCGCGTTGATGTCTTTTGTTGGCGGACTCAAATTCTGCGCTAGAGACAAGCCTGGTACGATATAATTTTTAAAATTTAAAGACTTGTTTATGTAGAAATTTCTATAAATTGATAACATTAAAATTGTCATGAAATCCTGTAAAAGCAAAATATTGAAATTGTAAAATATAAGCAACTGACGTACCGAGTGTGTTTAAGATATTAAGTAGGTATGTACTTAGAAATTTAGAACCCTAAAAGTGGTTCTTTCAACCGTTGCTAAGAAATCTATACAAAATTATCGCGTACAAAGTACAATTTTGTTAATTTCGATATGTATTACTTGGTTAGATGTAAAGCGACAGTAAGCTGCGGCCTTGCGGAGGTTGTACTAACTATTAATACATAAATAATATTATTATAGCTAAGTACGCTCAATACGGACAGTTTTCGACCTTATCGTAAGTCAATAAAGTTCAAAATGATACACTAATCTGTCGGACACAAGTGACTTTTAAATATTGTACAGGACCAAACTCGCGGATTCCGGATATCGGTTGTAATATTAAAACTATAATATTGTTTGTGTTATGTTATATCAAATAATTAAATTTTTTGGAGTAGATAAAAATATACGAGATCTTTTACTTTAGTTGCCCGCAAATTCTCTTTCAAAATTCTGCTAAAAACGGCGCTGAAAATAATGCCGGGTCCAGACGAGTGTAACGTGTCATTACACGCATCTCTTACATTTAAGATTACGTGTAATTTAGCGTCAAAAGTGTGGACGGCACACGAACTCAAAGCGAATTGTCCAAGCGAACCTTTGTGCTCGCGTGAAAACCGACAGCCGATGGATAAACCCCGAGCGTTACATGTAATGCTCGTAGTGCCGTCCACACGTATAATTCGTGTTACATTACACGGTAAATTACATTACACGTTACACTCGTCTGGACCCGGCTTTAGACTGAAATTTTACAAATTTTTAGGGATTTTATTATTGTTAAATTAAAATAATTAGTTATCCTTTGAGTAAAAACTGGACCCTATTAATATTAAGACTTCGCTGTTTGTCCGTCCGTTTGCCTGTCACTAGGCTGTGTCACAAAAACCAAAATAGCTAGACAGTTGAAATGTTGCATTTCTGTTGCGGCTATAAGAAATACTAAAAATCCAATAAACTAAATATCTAAAGGGCTGCCATACAAAAAACGCAATTGCCTTGCCTAGTTTAGCTTGACACGTGTTTACCTAATGCAATGGAATCCTTCGAGCGCGAATATACGAGTGGGACTTGAGGCACTAGTCCGACTCGCACTTCCCCGATTTTTTAAATAATATTTTCCTTTGCATTATTGCTATACAAGAGTTTATTTTATTCATTTAATGTCCTCGGCGCTCGGGGCCCAGCCGCAGGACTCCCCTCCCCGCTACACCCCGCAGTGCCCCGCGCTAGTGAATGTAGCCGTGATATTTCAACTTCCTTGTCGTAACACATGCGCCCGCGCCGAAATAATTGTCGAATTAACGCTCTCCATTACTAAACAAGTGCACATCCAATGTTGCAATAAGAGTGCAAGCGGATAAAAACTAAGGCAGAGCTTATCCAATTTAAAATGACCCGCTCCTCTCCCGTACTTATGGTACAAAATTTCCCATTCATATAAACTAGTGTGGTGGTAAGCGTCATTTAAAGTTAGACAAGCACTACAATCTAAATAACGAGGCACATATTTATATTTTAGATTAAAATTTGTGCCTCGATTCGTCGTTTAACTTTACTACCTAATTGCTATTTAGTCAGCAACTTTCCATGGATGGTGATTCCTACGCAAAAAATTAAATCTTGCAGTTACCGCACGCTTTATTATATAAAAAGTAACTATAATATGGGTTTCCTGCGCCTGTATCTCAATAAAATGAAAGGAGAGATTTTATCTTAATATCTTGACACCTCCAGCCGCTATTAAAACCTCAAGTTAGAAACCGGGAATATACCATTTTAACAGGAGTCTACCTTTTGTATAGCGTTGTTGTCTGGTTAATGCTAAGTACTCACATACGGTTTAGCTCGATAGTTTTACTCCAAATCGAAGGAAATTACATATTTGACATATTTAATTCCATCGAGCCGGCTTCGGGCTGTCAGTTTTGGCGGTCCACACGGTAGTTATTGTTCGATTTGGAGTAAAACTATCGAGCAAAACCGTATGTCAGTACTTAGCATAACGCGTAAGCCAATAGAACTAAAGAATAGTCAAACACGACTGTCAAGAAACCACAGAACTGGGAATAAATTAAGGACCACCTTTCCATGTAAGGGTCGCGGTTGTGTATTCCGCGTATCGCGTCTGCCTAAAGCGGAAAAGCAGGAACACCCGGTAACCCTCCAGGGTTTTCTAGTGGGTATGCCGCAGCAGCCTCCACCGCCCCTGTGGAGTCCTACATACCCCTCTCTAGACTCTCGGGGATGCGTAAGTGAATTTCCCCAACGGGGGAAAAAGGAGTAAAGGAGCGTGTGCGAGTGCGGCCGTGCGTGCGGTATGCGCGAGATTTCACGTCTTCACATACTGCTTTACACGACAACATTGGGACTATACCACGCAACATTTTCACCCGCCATCACTACATAGTCACTGTATTATAATAACTCCCACACCGATTTCGGTGACGGTGGCCGGTTTCATTGAAACCAGGCCAGTTACGCAAGAGTAATTTTATAGTGTCCAAGTGTGTGCGCAGTACACAAGAGCACTCTCTATTTTTTTACTCTTACCCAGTGGGACGGGTGACCGACACGACTGGCGAGAGACCAGGCGCAGGACCGACTTTTTACATGGCCATCCGACGCATGGATCATCTTACTTGTCAGACAATCAGGTGATCAGCCTGTGGGTATTGTCCTAACCAAACTTGGAAATAACATGTTTTCAACGCGGGAATCGAACCCACGACCTCCGAGTCAAGAGCCACGCTCTAAACCACTGGACCACGGAGACGTTACTACATAGTACCTACACACTAATCCCTATTCTACTTCCTATATTTTCCTTGTACGGAGGACCCTTTTGACAGTAACTAGCTAGCCTGAGCTTGTACATTCAATCTTCGGACTTAGGCTGGCCAAGGGCTTTTAAAACTGGCCAACACAGATCTTGATCCTTAATATTATGTTAGTGTTTGAGTCAATATGAAGCTCTCGCAACATAATATTTAGCTGATATTTCGGGAGCTATAAATTGCCAACAAGTCGAATTGACTACATAATAAGTATTATTATATTTTAACCTAAACAAAATATTGTGCTTTAGACCTGTATAAACATAGACAACTCTGTATAATATACTCTACACAGGGTTATCTATATTTTTCTCATGATTGGGATAAATATAGAGCACCGTGAAGGTAAATCTCATTTTCCCTTCACATAGACGTGCAGGAGTATCCAACAATTGTGGGAAACCATGTATTTTTAAAATGTTTTTACACTTTAGAGTAAACATTAAGTACTGCAAAAAATATAAGTACCTAATGACACACTTAATTGGGTTCAATTTACTATACCTCTTCGTATGTGGCAATTAGAATTTTAGGACTCTTTTCGCGACGAAAAAAAAGCCTATGTTTTTCCTCGTGGTCGTTTCCACAAATAATCAAATCTTTCCTGTTTACAATGTTTTATGTTTCTACAAATAGCATACTTTTTGCGCTAAAGATTGAATATTAAAGTAAGCTTGTAGTAGGTAAATTGATGTTTAATGAAACTTTTAATAAGTAACCTATTTAAAATAACTTGGGTATTATTACACTGTTTCCCCTGATTTTTAAGATATAAATTTGAACTATAAAACATATTATAAAAATATATTAACTATTATTATATTTTGTAACAAATAATTATTCCTAGCAATAAGTTATATTATAATATGTATGTAAACAATAAAAACCCAACATATCAATAAAATTTATTGACACAACACGCAAACTATAAATAAGGGTATAGAGAGCCGTTTAGTTCAATGATCAGAACTGAGACATAAGGTCGAAGCATGAAATATAAATGGACGAAGAAAACTCAAGTTATAAATCCCAGCGTATTTCTCGCTATGCTTACAATAAACGTAATACAACATACGTATAACGTAATGTAGTAACATTTAGCATTGCAGTAAGGGCCGCGACGTAAGATCAACGTTCGACACAATCGCTGGAGTTAACTTACGTTTAACCGAGCGATAAGTACTTGCAAAGTAATTTTCGAAAGAGTAAAGTCCACTTGCGCCACTTCGAGTTACAGTTACTACGTGTTAAATAATAAATTATATATCTCGTCTTTGATAAATACGAGAGAAATAACATGATATTTAACCCAGGGTTAACTTACGAGTGGACCTTATGGTATTAGAGTGGGCAAGTTTGTAAACAAATCGACTCACCTGTTCCGGACCGACGATCGGGAGGACACGGTATAGTTCCTGGGGAGGCGGTGCGCCTGGGCGGGAGCGTGGGCGGGAGCGGGAGCGGGCGCGGGAGCGGCGGTGGGCGAGGTGCGCGGCAGGCGCGTAGCCGACGCCGCGGCTATTAGCAGCAGCCAACGGACGAGCATGTCAGACACACGGCGCGGGACACGGCGCGCGAGCGAGTAGCGCCGCGCAGCCCCCACCGCTCGCCAGCGGGGGCGGCCCCCGCCTCGCCCGCCGCGCCGCTTTCACTTCGCGTTATCTCCCCGCCCGGTGATAACGATACGGCCTTATGCGTCACGTGCGAAGCTGTGTGATTCTACGAGTAGATCAGAGTTCAGACTGATCGGGACTTCCTTATCAGGAGGGCTTTTTCAGTTTTATTATTTTCCCCATCCCCATTTCCCCAACCATGGTCAGGGGCTAAAGCCCTCTAGGGGGCTAAACCCCTCTAGGGTTTAGCCCCTGACCATGGTTTCTTGGCATAACAGTAGAAATGGGAAAGAATCGACATACTCACAGATTTTATCGACAAAATGGCGGATTTCCAATGTCTGTCACTTTGTCTATCCTTCCGTGCGCGTAGAAAGAAACCGTTTCTATGGTGACCATACTACGCCTGCTGGGGCCACTTCGCGGGCTCTGGCGTGGAAGATACGACATGGCATGGCCTGGCATGGCACGAGTGAGTAGTGACTCGAAACGCGTATACTGTTACAGCAAAACTATCATCTAAAATCCGAGGACGGAGGAGACTGCTATCTACTTGAATCTACTACTACATACTGCTGGCCATGTTTACATTCAGTGGCACAGCACTAAAATCTACTGGCGCCTACTACTGTATCAATGTAAATAAGCACCTAAAACATTTGGTTTTTAGCATGAGGTGATCCGTACACCGGCTAAACCCTTTGCCTCCTAATCCTATAAGTTATAAGTACTTAATAAGAAATTTCCGAATGATAAACATAAATAACAAGTATAGGAATTTATTCAATCTGCATTGAAGTCAACAGCTTGTTATGTTTGTAAGGGGTCACGGGGGGTCTCATATGGCTATAGGCAGGTAAGACCTTTTTTCTGTCATGAGTGTTACCGCCTGCGCGCGCATATCATTTCATTGATGTTTTGCCTGTCACGCGGGCAACTCGCGCGCGGCCATGTTGTCACCCGCATGCGGACCAGATCCGCGCGCGGACGACAACACGCATGACAGGAAAAGAACCCCTACGGGGGGTCTCAAGGCTGTGGGCAGGGGGTCTTGCGCAGGTAGGTGCGGTTGGAGGGCAAGGGGACCACCTTCATTTGCGGAAAAGCTGCAGCCGCCTCAGCAGCACCAACCGTCGGTAGCACCATACACTCATCGCCCATCTGAAACAAACATACACACATAAACACACATGTACACGCATAAAAGTACACATACAAATATCCCACAGGACGTTAAGGCTGCGTTTCCACCAGAGATGTGTTGTGAGGGATGTGTTTTTTTTTATTCAAAATTTTTGACGAGGCTAAAAAATGCACTTGGCATCTATGAGACTATGCCAGCCTCATAGTATTATTCAAAGTTAATTTAAAAATTAATAAACTAAACTATGCGACCCTTCATTGATAATAAATAGAACCTAATTAAAGTACGGGCCTCTTGCGAAAGAGGCGACGCCAAAATAATATTAATTTGCCCCCCAAACAAATTTCCTAGGAACAACTGGCTTCTGAGATCACGATTTTGTCCACAATCCACCAACAAGTGCATTAAGTCTTCTGTAACCCTACAGTGAATACAATGAGGGGACTCCTCCTTTCCTATCATATAATTAAACTCGTTGAGTGGAACGTGTCCTGATCGCATGCTCATAGCCGCAACCAAGCTAGTCCTAGAAATATTAGCGCCTTCAAACCATGGGCTCAAGCAAGGTTCACAATTCAATGTCCTGTACCAGGTACCTTTGGAGGAAGAACAATCAATAAAAAAATTCCTCCACCTATCAATACAAATTTGCTTAGCTCTATGAAAAAATTGTGAAGTATGGCTGTATATGAGAAGACTTATCCCGACCATCAGAGATAGCCTCTTTTGCCAGTTGGTCAGCCATCTTTGTTGCCTAGTAAACCTATATGGGAGGGTATCCATTGCAGTCTAATTTAAGATGTTTCATTGAAGTCATTTAATATTTTAAGAATATCATATGCAATAGGTACTCCACTAGCTCCCGAGACGCAACTAATAAGGTGCTGAAGTGCAGACATTGAGTCTGATAAAATAACAACCAGACATAAACTATTATTCTGATAATATCGAAGTGCCTCTCGAATTGCAATAAGTTGTTCAGCTCTCATGATAGAAATGTTTCCTCCAAGTTTAAATTTGGATGAAACATTCCTTTGTACATCAATGAATGCGGCACCAACACCCTCATCATTTCTAGACCCATCAGTAAACAACCTGTGATAACCGGGATATGCGACATGTAAATCATTTATAGTGAGAGATCTTAATGATGAAATATTAAAATTACGTTTAGACTTTAGAGTGGGTTACTCCTTCGACCCGAAGTCTCACAATACTTTTAATGTCAATGTAGGACAACCACACATTCATTTGAAACATCTCCAGGCTAGAAGCTGTATACAAAGGTATATCCTTAAAAAGGTTATATATTTCAATTAAATTAGATGTGATGTGAGTGTTCCTCCCCCTCCAAAAGTTACTAAAGAGTGATAAATGTTCTATCTTCTTAGTATTTTCATTACAAAGTGACACCGACTTTAACCAATATTTACATCCGAGCCAAAGTCGACGAATGTGCCATTGCACATTCGTCACACTAAATATTGCACCATTGTGCAAATTCTCAATGCTCTATTTTGTACGGGATGTGTTTTTATTTTTAAGATCCAATAGCATCGCCGCGCTGAGCGATGTCATGGCAAGGTCATGTCAATGAAGTGATTCCATTGGTTATTAAGGCGATATATCCAAAATAAATTATACCGCAAGGGCAATTTTATACTTAATTTGTATGACTATAAAGTCGTGAATACGCTGCGGCCAGAAGCTATCGGCTCGCTCGGAAAACATGCGACAAAACGTAATTATAATTATTAAAAAAATAACTAGGAGCATTTAAAAGCAAAATGCTTCTATACGATTTTGAGTTGCAAAGGTGTCTATTAATTAGACTAATTTCCTACAATACATCTATTTTCGTTTAAAAATAATCTTCCGTATTTTTAAGAGGTCATTTCGAAAGTTAAATGTATCGAGGCAAAATACATTAATCGTGTTTCTAGTTCTTCTCAAACCTAGATAAGGCTATGAAGATATGTATATCTCATTACCAGATTTGTAACATTTCTGAGGGTCCTATAGTATTACGTCAAAAAGGACAGTTTTTTTCAATATAGCGCCTTAAAAACACATCTCTCGTGGAAACACAGCCTAAAAAGCATGCTGGTTATTCTTATTGCTACTATTTGAAATTTTGTACTTGTAACTTTTTTGTCATACTGGTTCAGGCAAGAGGTTAGTTAGTTTTAATGTTATACTTACTAACTGATTTGGCAAAAATAGTTTTGTTATATTACGTACGACTAATCCCACCAGAAACATGAAATGTAAAAGGAGCCAAGCAAAATATTGCTTAACTATTCAATACTTCTGTCGTAAAAAGTTTTCAGATGACATTCAAGCCAAGTCTTCAACTTATTATGTAATTTAAATAAACATTCAGTAAACGTATCAATAGATTTCTTTATTTTATAATTATTATAGTAGCTTGGCAATGAGCACTACTCACAAAAAATTTGCTTGTTAGTAACCACAAAAAAATTTGTTCTGGGGCTCTCGTACTATCATAAATTTAAACCAAATTGGTTAAAACATTTTGGTGGAGTTCTGTAACAAACTCCCCAATACAAGCAAGTATATGTATAACTAAGGTGACCATACGTCCCGCTTTGGGCGGGACAGTCCCGCTTTCAGGCAGTATGTCCCGCTGTCCCCCGCGAGGCCGAAATTGTCCCGCTTTTGCAAACAGACCAAACGACAACATTTTTTTTGAAATGCCTGTGCAATGCCTGGAAGTAACGCATACATAGAACAAACGAGATTATTCTGCCATATTGTGCCAATAATTTATCCCGTTTTTTCCACATTTTCCTCTGTTTCTTCTCTCTTATTAGTCTTGGCTTGATAAAATATAGCCTAAAGCCTTCCTCGATAAATGAGCTATCTAGAACTGAAATATTTTTTCAAATCAGACCAGTACTTCCTGATATAATAGCGCGTTCATACAAACAAACTCTTTAGGCATTTGAAATAAATGGGGGGGGGGGGGGGGTGGGTTCTGTGTTTGTCCCGCTCTGATAAAAAAAAAATATGGTCACGTTATGTATAACACATACAACTTACAAGCATTTGAGTTGCTTCTAAAAACACTTGGTTTAAATATCATGATATGCCTACAATCTCCACGTATCATGTTTATCAGTAAGAAGATTTATTTATTATTATCTTTTCTAAAGCCCAAAAGCCATTCATGATAAAAAAATACATAGGTAACTACACATTTAGACATTACACTAAAGTAACAAAAACATTCCCAGACTTTATTATAAGCATCATACTAAATTATATTAAAAATTTTAAACAATACAATAGAATATAAATAGAATAGAAATCGTTTATTTGCTAAAATAAGGCACAATATTATGATGTTAGTCAGATAAACAGTTCTCTTATTTTGCCTTATAATTATCCTGCCTTAATATAATATATTAATTGTGTTAATAGTAATATTAACTAGTGTTCCTTACCTTCCAATCAACTGGTGTTGCAACTTTAGCTTTGTCTGTCAGTTGAAGGGAGTCTACCACACGAAGAATCTCACTGGAAATAAATCACAATAATATGTTAAGAACAATAATTATAATTTTAGGTATATAGTAATTTATTGGTTCTAAGAATTATATCGCATGCTTAGTGGAATAGTGACTTAACTCTAAAAAGACGATTTTTGGGAAATCGCAAAATAAGTTTTTGTTATGAGGACTTGTCGTACTTGTTGATGCATAATAATAAAACTAATTTATGTAAATCATGAATGCTTGTATTTTTAACATCTTCAGTTCACTATGGATGAGATCAGATATAAAAAAAAACTGGAAATAACTTCTATCTATTTTTAAAAAATATTTTAAAAAGTATGTTTTGAGTTAAGTCTTTATTTTATAAAAAGTAAATCAAACATTTTAAAATCCAAATGTCTCATTCAGTTTTAAAAGTCTGTTTCAGTTTTAATAATGTTCTTATATGATGACCAATTCAGTATTTAGCCGATATATGATTTTTTGAGGAAAACATGTTTAGAAATTGGGTCACTTTATTCAAATTAGCGGACTGTACATGAACAAAATATTGTTGTTTTTTTAATAATCAAAAGACAAAAATACAATCATAGTCTTTTATTACAGCAAACTTCACATTTAGCAGATAAAAATAACAATTACCTAATGCTAACGAATCAGTCTTATTTAAACTTAAGTTCTATAAATCAGTCTGAATATGACATTGTATCCAAATATAAACTTAATAGTTTTATGTTACTTTGTAAAAATAAACTCACTTAGGTAAAACAAATATATATAAATATAAACTTCTAAAAAACAACAATGTATTTTCTTCTTCTAAAAAATAACCTTCTTTTTAGTTTGCTTTTTATGTTCTCTCTCTCTCTCTCTCTTATTAGTTATGCAAGGATAAACAAAGATTTATTTTGTTTAGTCTTTGCACTAAAGAAAAAAGGTTAAAGCCACAAGTTTATTCCATCAAACAAGTCACTAAGGCTTCTTACAGACGAACGGCACGTGTCGGCGGCAGTCGACGGCAGCCGACGGCAGCCTTTGACAGTTTATGACGCTTGCAGGGGGCCTACCACGACCTTTCCTAAAACTATCATGTTTCCAGAACACTTCGTTGTAAGATTACAACAACATTACCGTACTCACTTTTTAAATATAATTTTACTAAAAAACAGTAAAAAATGCAAAACAATGTTAAATCCGCTGTGAAATATCAACTTTTTTAAGATCGCTAGCTTGACGTTAAAGTAATAAATTCTTATCTGTCAAACGATGTTGGTTAGTTAGATGTGGTGGTAGGCCCCCAGTTGTGACGTACCCCCGCAAGGTAAGCGTCCACAGGTCGGTATCGTACGCAACGGACATCACGCATCAAACGGATATTTTTTTCACAGTACGTCCGCTGAATCGGCAGTGTACGGATTACTGTTAAGCCTTGTAGTAGGGGAGGTAGTGCTAGCGTTTGCTAAGTCATTTCATACCGACCAAATTTTTGTCCAGCAGTAGCTTAATATTTATCAATCAATATAATCAGCGTCAGTCGCCGCACCCGTGGTGGAATGTTAACTGAGAGTATTTCAAAGTTGTAAAAAAAATAGTTGCGAAAAGTGATTTTATACCGAATGAAACTTTGATGGATGATTATTGAGGTCATGTTTAACCAAAAAATCACCGTCAGCCGTATTGCAGACGGGGGATTCAACGTCAGTCGCGTTACTGAACATGTAAAAATTTTTTGAATATAAAGTCAATTTATACCGTACAAAATTTATATAGGTGAATGTTTCTACTTTGTAAATAATAAAGAAAACCGTCAGTCGCTAATACGATGGTGGAAAAACCGTCAGCCAGCGATATAAGTTATGACCAATATAGCCCTACTTCGCGCTCAATGTGTCCTAGGGCGTCGCGTAGACGACATTTCTACCTGCAAACATTCAGCTGACGGCGATTTTCGTTTGAATTAACCATAAAATTATCTCACATAGCAATTTTAAGTAATTAATTCGATATTCTATATTTGTGAAGAAGAAATATATACATTTTACTTTAAAAGCGCCATCTGTTATTATATACTAAAACTAAAATAACACCTACCCAACCTAAACGTGTATAATCTAGATATGAACCTTTATTGGGTGCGAATTGGGATCTTTTTAATGTCAATTCAATACGATTCCCAACAACAACTTTGAGATGCTCTCAATTTTTATTCCACTCATTTTGAAGTGGCTGACGATCAAAGCTGTTATGTATTAGTGGAATACTATTATTAAAACGATTTTCGCTCGGTATGAAATTACTTTTTAAACTGAGCGCGACCTCTCCTTCTATTGTAACTGAATGCTCAAAGGGGGAATGGATGGAAAAGTCGAAAGCAGAAATTTTGACTTAAGAACTTTGTTTGGACTAATTTGAAGATAAACATACTAGCTAGTCGGTAATCCGTACGCTGCCGATACAGTGAGACGTACTGTAAAAAAAATATCCGTCTGATGCGAAACGTCCGTTGCGTACTATACCAACCTGTGGACGCTTACCTTTACGCGTTATGTCACAATTGCAAGCGTTATAAACTGTCGACGGCTGCCGTCTACTGCCGCCGACTGCCGCCGACACGTGTCGCCGACTGCCGCCGAAACGTGCCGTCGTCTGCCGTCGACTGCCGCCGACGCGTGCCGCCGACAACACATGCCGTTCGTCAGTAAGCGCTCTAAGGCCCATTATATTTAATTATAAAAACTTACTCAAAGTTCCTTCCAGTTGTTGCTGGATATAAGATTGATAAGCGATACTTCTTGTTGGGATCTACCACGAATACAGCTCGAGCTGTCAATGCGATGCCCGAAGGACTTATCTCATCTTTATCAATCATACCTAGTTTTGTAGCTAATATGCGTTTCTCATCTTCAATTATAGGATATGGAAATTTTTCATCACTACTGAATCCTGCAACAAGTATCAAGGTTAGATGCTGATATATTTATTTTTAATAAGGCCACTCTGCTCAGGTTTTTTCGAGTGTGTTGCTGCAATAGCAGAGTAGTGGCCTTGCTGTTTTATGTAGAATTGACCATGGATGTAAAAAAGTATGAATGTGTGCGTGCGGACCATGTACATGCAGTCAGCCTGGCCGAGGCTAAGGTTTAGAAGCCTACGTTTATTTTATGGTGGTGACATGGGTTAAGGAGGGTTTTTTGGGTAAGAAAAACTCCTACTTACCACTTCCACCGCCAGGACACCCCCCCCCCCAAATCCCCCAAATTTGCATTTGAAATTTTCGTAATCTTGAGATGAGGTATCTGTTTTCTGGTGTTTACGAAGTGTTTTCAAGGCATCCCAAGGCTGTGATGAGTGGGGGACGATTATTTTATCATTCCAAAACTATATCATTCGAGGTTTCTTGATAAAAATTAAGAAAAACTACCAAAATTCACTACTGTATAGTAACTGTATGGGGTTTTTTTTTCTTCTTTTTTGGCAACTTGACACAAAGGATGTGTATGTTGTGCCACAGACAAGGTAAAAAGGTAAGGAATATGGCGGGAATACCATATTCCTCCTATTATAATTTTCATCATCGTTTTCATGTATCGTCAGGTCTAAAGTCTAGTCAAAGTCTAAGTAAAAGTCAATACAGTCACAGGAGTCAAGTCGGTCGATTCAGTAAAGTGGTAGACGCTTTACTGAAACTTTCGATGGAGTTTTGGAGGGAACACAAAATAGCACGTTTCTGGATATTACATCACTTTCCTACACTTGTGCATGAACACGAATATCTAATGGTTAATATTCTACCAATATTACACATTAAAAACCCAGCTAACACAATTTTAGGAAAATAATACAAAAACACAACAGCACTCTTTCACAGGCCCGCCAAAACTCAACTGTATGGGGTTTTTTTTTTTCTTCTTTTTTGGCAACTTGACACAAAGGATGTGTATGTTGTGCCACAGACAAGGTAAAAAGGTAAGGAATATGGCGGGAAAACCATATTCCTCCTATTATAATTTTCATCATCATTTTCATGTATCGTCAGGTCTAAAGTCTAGTCAAAGTCTAAGTAAAAGTCAATACAGTCACAGGAGTCAAGTCGGTCGATTCAGTAAAGTAGTAGACGCTTTACTGAAACTTTCGATGGAGTTTTGGAGGGAACACAAAATAGCACGTTTCTGGATATTACATCACTTTCCTACACTTGTGCATGAACACGAATATCTAATGGTTAATATTCTACCAATATTACACATTAAAAACCCAGCTAACACAATTTTAGGAAAATAATACAAAAACACAACAGCACTCTTTCACATGCCCGCCAAAACTCCAACTGTATGGGGTTTTTTTTTTTTTATTTGCCTGTGATTTGGCACATGACCTTTTTAGTTTTTAATAAGTAATAATTCATGATAGAAATATAATTTATGATAGAATATTAGTGTCATTTACAATATTATTAATTATTATAAATGACACAAATATAAATATTTTAAACAGCAAATATTTGTATGATAAAATGATTTTGTATATATGTCAAGAAAGTGAAAACAGGCGGGAAAATTTCTATTTCATTTAAAAATTTTCGCGCGCGTCTTTTTTTTGACAGACTTTCATTATTTCGTTAATATCGTTTGTCAAATGACAGAAAAATGACCAAAAACATCAGTCTTACTTAACTACTTAGCCACGGATTCCGAAGCGGGGGGGACGGGGGGGGGCGGAGCCCAGCCCCCCGCCAAAACACAATCCAGAAAGTCCAAAAGTAGGTTAGGTTAGGTTGGAACTTAGACCACAACAGCCAGAATAGGAGCCCCGCGCAGCGGGCTTCAATTATCAACTGATAATTGAAGCTAGTTGTGCCATATTGAGGGTCATTGGTCTCTAGGTATGATTGAGGATGGATCTGAAGATCTGAGGTTGAACCCCTAGAGTGCAATTCCTAAGCCGAAGGCTTAATTGTTATAAAAAAAACAAAACGTCAAAGCAGCGTTCACAACTGTACAATAATTATCGTACATATACGATAATTTTGTGCCTACATACGATGTACGATAGCATATTACTATCGTACGCAGATTGAACGATAATTTTCTCATGATGCAAAATTTGAGAATTTATAATATTATTTCACTCATACGTCATTTTATTTTGTCCAATAAAATTTTCGAAAAATGCCGGGAAATACAAGTTGTCTATTCCTATTGGTTCTTACGATCCGCTCTGATAAGTTTCACCACTGCCGAGACTGTAACTTTATCCAGCGCCTGCTGTACACGCTTTCTTATTGGTTAGTAAGTTCGTAACTATAGGTACTAATCAATAAGAAAGCGTCTATCTGTATCTAGGTATAAAATGCGGACTAGAGTACCTATTTAAATTTTCGATTATTTTCACTCAGTGCATTGAAAAATAATAAATAATATCTACGTGTGAATCACACTTGATATTATACGTGTGTGTCTGACGTCTGTATTCGCTCTGAAATTAATAATTATTTAGATTAAATGAAGAAAGAAGTAATTTTGCTATGGTTTTAAGCGTTGGTTTTAAGAATATAAACTATAGAGTACTTGCATACATATCAATATTACAATTTTTATTATTTATTTATTTAAAATAGACATTTTCCTAAAAAGTACAATAATTTTATGATAATTTCGACAAATGTACGATAATTTTACGTCCTTGGTACGATAGTCAGTCCCATTCAGGTTGCTAACACTGCGTCAAAGTAGTGCCATAATAAAAAAGAAGACGAAGAAGACAGTAGTACATAGTGAATTTTGTTATTAATTTATAATTTTTATCAAAAACCTTGATTCACATTGTTAAACAAAATTGAAATTTTAGTTCTCCACTCACAACAGCCTAGCGAGAGGTATCTCTCCAAAGAAACACTCCGTAAATTGCCGAGAATAGAATAAGTCGTAACCTCACACTCCTTGTTGTGGTGTTGGTACAGGGGGGTGATTTACCCCTCCCCCCCCCTCCCCCCGCCCCGCCGTTCCCCCAATTTTAACGTAGGTTTCAAAACACCTACCGACTATACAATTAAAATTATTACCTCCATAGGACTTAATGTCCTCACACCACTCGTGATGAGATGATATTGAGTCACACGACAGGCCGATAACCTTAATGTTGCGCTTTTTGAACTCTGGCAACAATTGCACCACCCTGGCCAACTCTGTGGTGCATACAGGAGTAAAATCCGAGGGGTGTGAGAAGAGAATTCCCCATCTGTAATAATCACCATAATGTTAGATAAGATAGCTGTAGAATGGCTACAGAGAGATGAATGCACAATGCATTAATCATGGACGTATAAAAAAAGCCCTTTTTTCTACGTTCATGGCATTAACTAGAGGTATTATTATATTGCAGACTTACGATTCTCCCAGCCATGAGTGGAAATCAATTTTGCCTTCTGTTGTGTTGGCAGCAAAGTTAGGAAACATGTCACCGAGAAGCAACATTTTGCAATTTTGTAAAATAAAAACAGTACACACAAAATTTTGATTCAGAAATCACTTCCAAAATACAGACTTCTAATTTTAAAACTTTGTCAGATATTTAAAAATGAATGAAATGAATAAGGAGGTAAGTTTTTATAACCTTCCTATTGATATATTGATATAGTGATAAGAACTTATAAAAATGTAAACAAAAGATTGCACAATAGATTGCCAAAAAGAATGCCGGCAACGCAATGAAGAAACACAACGCCCAACGGAAAAAAAAGCAAAAATGAATAACAATGATTTGAGTTTTGACTTTGGCAGTGACATACTACGTCAGTGACAAAATTTGAACTGTCATAATTTATAAGAGTGGGTTGCACGAACTAACTTTGACTTTATCTAACTTTAACCGGAAAAATCACTGCTCAGGTATTAAGCCAGTTTTTGATATCTATGTATGGGAAAAATTGACAGATGTCGTATGAGCATAAGGGGTGTTTGGACGCCATATTTAACTTTAACCACACCTCTGGTGCAACGCAGCCTAAATTTTTAAATCATTTAAAACAAGGCAAAGACAAGGCCATACAGTGGCGAACCGATTTACTGTTTCATCCGCCAGTCGCCAGCTGGCGCCACACGACAATGCGTTATAATATCTTATTATTACATTTCGCTCTATTCCTGTTTCGCATTGGTTTCGCAGATATTTCGCAGTTCGCAGCGTCAGTCATCAGTGGAGTATTATAATGGGTTGTTTTCTTTTTTTTAACCTCCACCAGACGGCGCGGCGGTAGACACTTCTAGATTTTCTATTTGTTTTCTATTGGTTCCCCACCATTGACACAAGAAACAAGTTCTCCACCGATCTGAAATTATCTGCTGGTTGGCATTACTGACTACGGCTGTGTTCCTAATATGTACTGCGACCACTGCACAGTGCTATCACTGTAGAAAAATCGTTCCGTAATGGAGTTGCAGTACACTGCCGCAGTAACCTAGTGACATATATGACGTCATCAATCGTCGCCATATTGTACTGTGAGTACTGGCGTGTTCGAGGTAAGGCACTCGCAGTACTTTGATCACGTGATCAGTCAACTGTCAAAAGTCAACTGTCAAGTGTCAAAACCACTCGAGTGTCTAACGTTTTAAAACAATACCTACAGTTTAATCCCAAAGTTATAAATTTCTGTAATTAATTTGGATTAATAATAATAAAACACGGGAAGAATTGCAAAAATTAACCTTATTAGACTGTGTTGAAAATGTTCAATACGAGCTGTCAAAAATGCGGCTGATAGTATACTGGATTGCGTTCCGTTTTAAATAGTAACCAGTATACCGACAGTATACTAACTATAAAAGAACGGCTTCGCAGTATACTAAAATGACGTCACACTCTACAGTGGTCGCAGTACATTTAGGAACATAGCCTACATGTTGGTCGTGTTTCTAAAAAATATCAGCGTACTGTCAAGTGTGACATAAATCAAAATATCATACTCCTAAGCGATCATTGGCCTAAGCGATTAGGCTATGGAGTGTAGATGGAGGAGAACTATCTCTGTATGTAAAAAGTGTCCGCTGAAATGCGTTACATTAGGGTGGCGCTACAGTAGCAACAGGGTAAATTTTAAATCATTTAGCAACTTTTATTTCAGCTATTTTAGGTTATATTTTTCAAAATATATTGGTATTAACCCAGTAATTCTATTTTTATTTTGTTCTGTTCAATTTGTCTATACTATTTTATTCAATTTATATTTTGTACATTCATTCCATACCCTTTGCTGCAGCTAGCGCCACTCTTGGAGGATTTTTCAACTGTTATTTACTGCGTACAGCTGGACACTTTTTCAAATATTCCCCATAGAAGAAAGTTCTCCTCCATCTACACTCCATAGATTAGGCCAGCATACTAGTAACAGCTTAGGAATACGCTGACATAGAAAACTGACAACTGAAAGGACACTTCTTCTATTTTTTATTGTTGGTGTGGTTTTTTATTATTTTTGACGTGATAACGTCTTATAATTCGATATGGGGTGCGCGCCCGAAAAACATGACAGTTCATGCGGCGTTGCCTCGCTGACAGCTGCTCTGAGGCGTTCCATTTATCCTCTCAGCAACCGTACTCAACCCACCTGGGCCGCGCTCTTGGTTTCGATTATATTACGTATTTCGATGACTTAGAGAATACTTTTGTATGAAGAAGTTTGGTTAGTTATGACCTTTGATACATGGAACACACTCTGAATGAAAATTAATAAACAATCTGTGAGCTATTAGTTTTATTTCGGCTATTTAAAATTGTGCTCTATTTCCTACGTGTCAAGGTATGACTTGTGCTTTGTTCGAAGATTTTACTGGATTTCGTCTTTGTTCGAATGTATGTAGCGTTTTGTATTGCGAATAGTTTATTTTACTCATTATAAATATTTTTAGACAATCATTTGAAAGAAATACATCGAAATAACTTTAGGTTACAGTCGAAAAAGTTTGTTTCTATTTATAGAGATTCGGAAGAGAGGGTTAAGGGGTTAAGGATAGTTGAACGTGACAACGTCATACGCTGTCACGTTCAACTATCGTCAGTAAACCGACTTTACAGACAACCGATTTTTTTCTCAAATTGTGTTATGTAGGCACTTCACATGGCTATTTGTATTTGCTATTGGCTATTTGTTGCATTTGGCAAAATTATTGACGTATACACAATCAAGCAAATAAAGGCAAATACGGCCTTCCACACATGGACGTCAAATACCAAACTTTTAACTACTTGATTTTCTTTACTTGCCTATTTGACTCCTTTGATGTGCGTCAAAAACCGACAAAGGTACGGTTACGTGTATTTGGTATTGGTCATATTTGTCAAATAGGCAAATAAGTCGAATATTTGTCAAACATACCGACTACACATGGTGATTGTTTGGCGAATACATCAAATACGCAAATACAAATAGCCATGTGAAGTGCCTCCATTAGGGTTATGGAGTGTAGATGGAGGAGAACTACCTCTGTATGTAAAAAGTGTCCGCTGAAATGCGTTAAATTAAGGTGGCGCTACAGTAGCAACAGCGTAAATTTTAAATCATTTAGCAGCTTTTATATCAGCTATTTTAGGTTATATTTTTCAAAATATATTGGTATCGATCGTATCGATATATACTGCGACCACTGCAGAGTGTGACGTCATTTTAGTATACTGCGAAGCCGTTCCTTTATAGTTAGTATACTGGTTACTATTTAAAACGGAACGCAATCCAGTATACTATCAGCCGAATTTTTGACAGCTCGTATTGAACATTTTCAACACAGTCTAATAAGGTTAATTTTTGCAATTCTTCCAGTGTTTTATTATTATTAATCCAAATTAATTACAGAAATGTATAACTTTGGGATTAAACTGTAGGTATTGTTTTAAAACGTTAGATACTCGAGTGGTTTTGACACTTGACTTTTGACAGTTGACAGATCACGTGATCAAAGTACTGCGAGTGCCTTACCTCGAAAACGCCAGTGCTCACAGTACAATATGGCGACGATTGATGACGTCATATATTTCACTAGGGTACCTACTGCGGCAGTGTACTGCAACTCCATAACGGAACGATTTTTTCTACAGTGATAGCACTGTGCAGTGGTCGCAGTATATAACGGAACATAGCCCCAGTAATTCTGTGACTCGGCTATTCGGCTAACGTCTATTTATATTTTGTCACCAACGGCTACATTCATTCCATACCCTTTGCTGCAGCTAGCGCCACTCTTGGAGGATTTTTCAACTGTTATTTACTGCGTTAGATGCAGGGGATATTTGAAAAAGTGTCCAGCTGTAGCTGGACACTTTTTCAAATATCCCCCACATAAGATGGTTCTCCTCCATCTACACTCCATAGTTACTCGTAATTCATTGAGTTTTTGAGGTGAACGCAGATTTGGCCGCACCGCACGCACCGCAGTCGCCACATTCGCAATTCTTCATATTATTAAGCCGGCGGTACACTCTCGCCGAGACACAGCGAGGCGGCCCAAGTGCGAGAGTGTAAATGGGTGCGCTCGCTTCGTCTCGCCTGTCTCGGACCCTCTCGGTCCGTTGTCGGTATTTTGCGCCCGAGACTAAGGGTCTCGCGAGGAAAACGAGCGCACTACTGTACACTCTCGCGTCTTTCAGTACTAGTCACAGAGTACCTTTTTATATAGGAAAGTACTAGTCCCGCCGTTGGACAGTGTAGAACAGAAAAATAACAATAATAAACGTCATTCAATCTGTGAGAAATAAAATTAAATATGATTATAAATCTTTGGATTACAATGATATCTTTCGATGCATGGTGAATGGTGAATGGTCGTTTTCGTCCATCTTCTCTGAGTTCTTAACTGCGATTGAAATAAGCGAGAATGTACATGATCGCACTCGGGCAAGGGGCTCTCGCACGAGACTCTCGCCCAAGAGCTCTCGGCGAGAGTGTACATCGGGCATTATGAAGTTGCGAAGACTGCGGCGCGGGTAGGTAGGTATGCGAGCTTGCCTATAGCTTCATATAAAGAATTCGAATGCGGCGACTGCGGTGCGTGCGGTGCGGCCCAAATCTGCGTTCACCTTTGATGTTCATTATTGGTAAAGTATTAGCCACTGAATATCCGTTATATCTTGCACAAGTGCAGGTAAGATAATATTGTCATAAAAATAAAGTAAAAAAAAACTAAAACCCGACTACTAAAACGCGCTCTAAAAAGTACGAAACAAGAAAATAGTTTATAGGGATATGGAAATGTTTAAAGGATAGCCGTGGTCGTATGCCACCTACTATTATAGCAAAACAGATTCATTATTATAGATAATAAATGGGCATACATACGACCACGGCTATCCTTTAAACATTTCCATATCCCTATAAACTATTTTCTTGTTTCGTACTTTTTAGAGCGCGTTTTAGTAGTCGGGTTTTAGTTTTTTTAAACTTTATTTTGTAATGATAGTTGTATCATTAAAAAATAAAGTTTAAAAAAGATTATATAAAGCACATTGATGTTACAAGTTGTTGTAACATCAATGCGCTTTATATAATCTACAGGGTGTAACAAAAGTAAGTGATAATACTTTAGGGTGTGTATGTGTTCCTTGTAGAGAGTTCACTGTGAAAGTAGAAGCGCTGAAAGACCAAAAAAATTTTTGTGATTCGTATGGGCAAGCGCCCCAGCGTCACGAGTTTTCTCATACAAAAGTGAAAAAAGTTTGCTCTTTCAGCGCTACTTTTACAGTCAACTCTATAGATACACGGGATTCATGCACACCCGTATTATCACTTAGTTTTGTTACACCCTGTATAATTTTTGAAGTGAAAACTTCTTTAGCGGCGTTGAGCACTTGTGGGATGGGTAAAAACTATGAAACTCGCGATATATTTTCGTGTTGATCGAAAAACCATACAAAACGCGTAAGACGGTTGGAGAGTAGTGTTTTGTGTCGAACTCGAACTCGAACTCAATTTGAAAGTTGATCGAAACTTGATCGAAACTTAATCGAAATTTGATCGAAACTTGATCGAAACTTGATCGAAACCTTGATCGAAACCTGATCGAAACTTGATCGAAACTTGATCGAAACCTTGATCGAAACCTTGATCGAAACTTGATCGAAACTTGATCGAAACTTGATCGAAACTTGATCGAAATTTGATCGAAACCTTGATCGAAACTTGATCGAAACTTGATCGAAATTTGATCGAAACTTGATCGAAACCTTGATCGAAACCTTGATCGAAATTTGATCGAAACTTGATCGAAACTTGATCGAAACCTTGATCGAAACCTTGATCGAAACTTGATCGAAACTTGATCGAAACTTGTTCAAAACTTGATCGAAACTTGATCGAAACTTGATCGAAACTTGATCGAAACCTTGATCGAAACCTTGATCAAAACTTGATCGAAACAACTTGATTGACGATTTTTTAAAAATCGATTTTCATAAAAAATGGGTTAAAAAAATGCACAACGTTAATAATCAAGTTTTCACTTCTGCCGGCACTCCCGGAGTGCCACCAATTTTTTTGTTACATACAACATATTGATATCTAACCTAACTTCGCTATCGAAATCACCTAATCCTTAGTTAACTAAAGGTTTAGTTTTAAATTATTAAAAAATTAAGTTTAAAAAAACTAAAACCCGACTACTAAAACGCGCTCTAAAAAGTACGAAACAAGAAAATAGTTTATAGGGATATGGAAATGTTTAAAGGATAGCCGTGGTCGTATGTATGCCCATATTTTATTATCTATAATAATGAATCTGTTTTGCTATAATAGTAGGTGGCATACGAGTACGACCACGGCTATCCTTTAAACATTTCCATATCCCTATAAACTATTTTCTTGTTTCGTACTTTTTAGAGCGCGTTTTAGGGTTTTAGTTTTTTAAAACTTTATTTTTATTTCAATTATTTTGGGGCTAAGATTCGCTCGATAAATTTCTTTACCTTCCCAACTCCTCAAATGATCGACGACCATATTAAGAATATTTTACAATTTATTTGTTTCTAGTGAGCAAATGAATATGTAGTTATTTATTGTTCCACTAGCTGTTGCCCGCGACTCCATCCGCGTTAGCATAGCATAATAACGGAGATGGTTAATTTTCTCCTTTTTATGGTCCCTTACTCAAAGGGTGAAAACGGGACCCGATCACAAAGATAAAATATCAGCCTGTCCGTTTGTCCATATCCAGGCTGTATCTCAAGAACCACGCTCAACACTAACGAGGGTGAAGGACTACATGATAATTAAATGATACTCAAAAAGTATATCTTTAGTTTAGGGTTACAATAATTTCACTTTCAATTTATAACTTTGTTCCTGAAACAGGAGAATTAAAACTCGACACTAACGACGCGATTACATCTTCAGGAAGGGGGGGGGGGGGGGGGGGTAGGGAGGGGCGCAGGTAACACCTCACTTGTCTAAAATAAATAGGACAAATAATTTTAAAGTTACCAGGGAACAGACATACATCCATACCTACCTACATACATACATACATAACGTGACCATTTATTTTTTTGTAAGCGGGACAAATACAGAACCCCCCCCCCCCCTAGATAGCTCATTTATCCAGGAAGGTTTTAGGCTATATTTTATCAAGCCAAGACTAATAGGAGCGAAGAAACAGAGGAAAATTAGGAAAAAACGGGAAAATTTATTTGAAAGGGCTTTACTCGCGAACTATTGAAGCAATTTCAAAAGCAATACAGTATGCGTTACTTCCAGGCATTGCACAGGTATTTCAAACATAAAAATACTTACTTTTAAATTATTGTCGTTTGGTCGGTTTGCAAAAGCGGGACAATTTTGGCCTCGCGGGGGACAGCGGGACAGACTGCCTGAAAGCGGGACTGTCCCGCCCAAAGCGGGACGTATGGTCACGTTATACATACATACAGGTCAAAATCATAACCCTCCTTTTTGCTTCGCCGTAGTCGGGTAAAAACTCAACACTAACGACGCGACTACATGTTCAGGAAGGGGGGGGGGGGGGTTGGGGGGCGCAGCCCCCCCAAGATCCAGCCGAGGGTGGAGGTATATATAATTAATTATTGTTGTTTCATACTCGTATCGTATTGAAGTGATATCATGAATTCATGCAATAATCAGATGATTGCAAGCAAACCCGAGGGAAATACCTAATAAAATTTATATATTTGAAATGTGCTAACAAAGTTCTTTCATTTGATACCCCACACAACATAGTCAGGAAATTTTTTTTTTTGTTCTATACTTTAAGTGCCCTAGATGGCGCTATAGTCAATTTTACGTAAAGTCATGTAGCCTATAACCAGCGCATAATTGAGACGCTTCCAATAACACCTTATTTGTCTAAATAGGACAAGTAGTTTTAAAGTTACGAGGGAACAGACAAACATCCATACCCACATACATACATACATACAGGTCAAAATCATAACCCTCCTTTTTGCTTCGCCGTAGTCGGGTAAAAACCAAAATGTATAATTATTCCTATGACATTTGGTGTGAACAACGGTAAATAGGGCTATTTCTTCCGTGAGTTTTAACTAAAACATCGTTATAATAACTTTATTATCCTATTCATTTGAATATTATTGCGTCTTTTTTCAAATTGAAATGTATCAAGTTTTACATGCTTTTGCCCAGTTTTGTAGCAATTATTGATGATACTCCCTGGTATTACCGATAGTTGTCTACCCATACGCCATCTAGTTACTAAAATGGAAACTGTTTGACAATCAAATTTAAAAAATAAGAAAACGCCCCATAGAGGCGGACGTATGGTCATGTGGGTCAAGTGTGCGCAGTGTCTAAGTGTACGGATTGTAAATATCTCGAAAAATATATGACGCTAAGGAACGGCAACCCTCCTCTTCAATAACCCACAGGACGCTCTGCGAAGCGCTCGTGTCCCAGCGGCTGCGCGCGCGCCATTTTGGAATGACAGATAAATGAAGATTTTTGCAAATATTTACGATATTTTGTAAATTTTGATGCGTAATCTTTTGAAGTCATGTATTTTTTTTTCTAAATAAGCTTTTTGCTATCGAGTGCAACATAATAATATCAAGTTTGTTATTTGCCAGATTTTAGGATATTCTGATGATGCAGGAATTAAGGATATTCGTATAACCCTGTTCCTATGCTTTGGGTTAAGTGTGCGCAGAAGCCTTTTCCCTTATGTGGCGAACAGCATTCTGAACCACCGACTGTAGATTGGATTGAATGAACCCTTTGTGGAGTCTGGTGGCAAAAACAGTACACCAGCTCCGCACACGGCACTTTTTTTTTTTACAATTTACATGTATGACGAAGTAACTAAATATTTCTAAGTGAAAATTATTGTTCTCATATTTTGATTTAAGACGATTTTGTTGATTACTTGTAAACTATAAGTAGTTACAAATTAACATAGGCGTATATAAGGGGGAGGGGGGGGTCCTTGGGGGGGGGGGGTCCGGACCCATCCATTGCTATCCATCTTACTTGTGAAAATAATTATTATACTGTGAAGTGTATTACTTTTTATGGTTCCGTACCCAAAGGGTAAAAACGGGACCGTATTACTGAGACTTCGATGTCTGTCCGCCTGTCTGTCCGTCTGTCTGTCTCCAGGCTGTATCTCAAAAGCTGCTATAGCTAGACTTCTGAAATTTTCACAGATTGTGTAGTTCCAACAACAAATACTAAAAACAAAATAAAATTAATAATTAAGGGGGGCTCCCATACAACAAACGTGATTTTTTTTTGCCTTTTTTGCTCGATTTCAATAATGGTAACTATTATACACTTGAAATTTTCACAAAATCCTTGATTGTATGTGTTCTTTAATAGTTAACAATAATATTAAAATAAAATAAAAAATTGAGGGAGGCTTTCATACAAAAAACACAGTTTTTTGCCTATTTTCGCTCTTTATCTGTGCGGAACCCTTCGTGCGCGAGTCCGACTCGCACTTGGCCGATTATTATTTCTAATAAATAAGTATATTCAACATTCGAATATTCAAATTTTAAAAAATACTTTTGATTTCCTAAACACGTTACCTACGTGTTGCTGCGAAAACCTTCATGGGCGAGTCCAACTCGCACTTGGCAGCTTTTTTACGTTAGTGACCCCCCCCCCCCCCCCCCCCTTATCAAAGCTATATGTACGCCCGTGCAAATTAAAATTATAAAAGAATATTCTCTATGTTCTAAAATATTATATAAATTTTGTTGTTGCGTACACTTACCCAAAGTGTTGCGTACACATACCCCGACACTGGGGTAAAAGTGCGCAAATGGAAGGGTTAATATTTTCTAAAGTTTCTTAAAATATAAGCTATTGAAAAATTTTATTGTTGTGTTTAAGTTGATGACAAATAAACAGTCTTACAAATGAACACAGTTTTGTTTCATTGTACTAATAATATTTGAGTTTTTTAAAGCATCAAAGTTTAAATGCGCACACTTGACCCACATGACTCTGTGTGTGTGTGTGTGTGTGTGTGTGTGTGTGTGTGTAAGTATTTCAAAATTATTAATCTAGTAACAAAGTGTCGTGAAAGTTCAAAGTTGAAACTTGAAAGTTGAACTCTTGAATGGAATCTTGATTCTTGATCAAATATGATATTATACGGACTACGGTATACCCATTCTTTGATTATACCAGATTAGCGACCCGCCCCGGGTTCGCAAGGGTATAAAATATATCCTATCACTGAAAAACAAAGGGACATGAGGGAAAAAAAGTGACTTTGGACTTTGTTTTATATTATGTAGTGATAGTGATACGGTATAATACCTTTCTTTAATTTGTGTGACTTGCATGTTGGTAAAATTCTTTAATAAATCACTACATTATAATATTATAAATTATAATATAAAAATAAAGTCGCTTATTTTCTCTCATATCCCTTTGTTCCCTTAGAGTATAATTTACACAGAGCCAGTACTGGCTGCCAATAAGACTGACAGCCAGTATTGGCTTGGCATATGCCGCGTGTGAACAGTTTGGCCTGGCTTGAAAAACTGTTCACACGCGGCATATGCCAAGCCAATACTGGCTGCCAGTCTTATTGGCAGCTAGTACTGGCTCTGTGTAAATTATACTTAAAGTTTATTAGTCTAGTCTATAAGTTAGTTAGTCAGCGAACTCCTCCGAAATGGCTTTATAAAATGCAAAAAATGGTAAAATCAAAGAAATCCAAAAGAAATCTCTCCCTTGCATTGTCACAACCACAGATTAATATATTATGTAGCAAGCTAGTCACAACTCACAACGTAGCTCACAACTCACCAAACTCACAAGCAAGTTGCAAGCAAATTTTGGTTGCAAGATGGTTGCAAGCAAGTCACAACCAGAGGAAAATAATACGCGGGGCAGCAGTGGCGGATTTGCAGTCCTGGCCGCTGTAGGCCCCAGGCCATATGCCGCCCCTTTCTCAGCACCCGTCCCATTTTTAATTGATTCCGAAAATTATTTAACAAAAAGTATTAGCTTACTCGTATAAAGCTAGTTTAGAATATTTATGGACATTTAAATAAAACATTAAAAAAGACCAGATAGACTGTTGAGTCCCATACAAAATTGCGTGTACGAGAAAAGCAAGCTATTTATAGATGGCGCAATCATCGATTCTGGCTATATTTAAAAACATATTTAATACAACAAAACGAGCCAATGTAACCAAACGGAGTAACCTTAAAACGCAAAAGAACATTTTTCTGCATTTTTAGGTTTCCGTAGTCAACAAGCAACCCTTATAGTTTCGGTCTGTCCGTCCGTCTGTCCGTCTGTCTGTCTGTCAGCAGTTTTTCTCAGAGACTATTGGACCTACAAAGCTGTAATTTGGCATGAATGCACATAATAATGATGCCGACAAAATGGTATATGAAATCTTTAAAAAAATTTTGTATGGTACCTTCCCTACACATCAAGCGGGAATGATTTTCTTTTTTCGCGTCCACCCCATCGTGAGGGGTGTCGTTAGATAGGTTTTTTAAAAATATTATGAGTATTCATAGATCATTTTCCGGTTTAGGGATCCGTTTGTGAAATATTAAGTTTTAAAGTGAAAAAAATCGTTAGAGTCCAGTGTTCCTTCTAGTTCAGTCACCTTCTACCAGCTAAACGGTAGCTTCTGGAAATGTGAAAAAATTCACAGGAGTAGGAAATATGGTGATTTTAAAAGGAAAACTATCAAGGCTAATAAGACTTCATAAGTTATTGAATAATAGTCGATCAACTAAAAAACATGTTTTCGGCGAAGTATAAAGGAACTTTTCGTTCAAATTCCTTTGAAAGCAACTGAGATGATGTTGTTAGTAGTGTAAACACGTTATAAATGTACATTCTTATACCATACACAAATTAAAAAAAACTAGCGATACTACGGAACCCTATATTGCGCGTGGCTCGACATGCACTTGGCCGGTTTTTTATAACATCATACAGGGTGCAATTAAACCTTAATTGCACCTGTATAAGCTCTCGTAGAATAATAATTATAATTTTCTATATTTTCTATTCTATTCATTTTAATTAAATTTAATTTGAATTATTAAAGTATTTAAAACACAGTTGAGTATTTTGTGAACATTTCAGGTACCTACCTGCAGTTGTTTTGTATTTTGTTTTCAGTATTTGTTGTTATAGTGGCAACAGAAATACATAATCTCAGCTCTCAAGCCATTACCGTTCTTCAGTTACAGCCTGGAGACAGACAAACAGACGGACAGACATCGAAATCTTAGTAATAGGGTCCCGTTTTTACAGTACGGAACCCTAAAAAACTAACTTTGCAATGATTCTGCGTCGTCCTTTTTCACCCGGCATATGAAAGTCGGGCGTGAGTGTGAAGAGAGAAGGACTATGTTTATTTTTTTTGCTTTATTCGCCCTCTTAATCATATTATGAAAGATGAGGGTTGGAAGCTTTAATTAATATCTCACCAAAAACTGGCTGTACAAAAACCCGCGCAAAATTTTAATAACTCAGAAACCACTACGCATCTTTACTGTACACAACTTTAATTCCCAAAATTTAGTTTGTTAAAAAACAAAAATATATATAACGAGCTTTTGCCCGCGGCGTCACTCGCGTTAAAAAGTATTATTAATATTATTATATACAAACTTTGATCCCGTATTTTAACCCCTTGGAGGTAGAATTGATCAAAATCCTTTCTTAGCGGATGCCTACGTCATAACATCTACCTGCATGCCAAATTTCAGCCTGATCCGTCCAGTAGTTTGGGCTGTGCGTTGATAGATCACCATGTCAGTCAGTCATCTTTGAGTTTTATATATATAGATGAAACTTGATTCCAGTACGTTTTATTTATTTACGTAATATGGAGATTCAGATATTGATACCTATTATACACTATCACAATATAGCGTCTGTCCAGAGTCGCACCTATTGCCACTAGCTTCACATGACTGCAGCGTGCAGAAGCACCCATTACAAATTTTTTTTGCACGATTTGCCGCCCTTTATATCTGGCCGCCCTAGGCCCGGGCCTACTGGGCCTTAGGGTAAATCCGCCACTGCGGGGCAGTCACAACTCACAAGTCAGAATATTTTGCTCACAACTCACAAGTCACAACTCACAAGTTCTATAAAATTTGTCTATGAATTCGTGTCATTTGTGATTTTTCATCTGCATTCTGCGCCCAATTATTGTCTATGCAAAACTTTTGCCTGTCCCGACCGGGACGAATTAAAAAAAAAAAATGTCTATGCAAATTGCAAAAATCAATGGCGTCACCGTCAAGAGCCCAACCCGCTGTTTGCTGTTTGTGATATTCAGCGATATTTGTGTCTGAAACAAAAATAAAAGATTTTATTGCAAGCGGTAAAATAATTGAGGTAAGTAATATCGATTGAAAGATACATTTTATCCTCTTATTTCATATTTATGTCGGCGTTTGTTCTACTACGACACAAAATGGACGTCAAATGAATATGTGACGTGATTATGTAAAAAAAGGCACACAAAAGGTGAATTTGGGCTTGGAGGAAACGATAGGAGTGTAAGCTTCAGTATTATCAGTAACTTCAATGCGTGGCGTATAAAAACATCTTTGCGAATGCACATGAAAATAATGCGTATGGATGAAACTTTAGATAAAAGGAACGACATTGCAATGTGTAGATCGTCAAGCAATGAACATTCGCACAAGTCGATTGTAACGGAACACGTAGGCATGAGTCCTGAAGTAGGATTTCTGGCAGTCGGTGTGTTTTGGATCTGGTGTTAGTTTTGGTGGCTTGATTTATTTACCTGACAAAGGTCATTGGCCTCTTTTCGTTGCTAAAACATCTTGCATGCTTGGCCTATTATTCTGGGCGTATGTTAATTTGTTTACAGTGTATATCATGGTGAATTCAACTATTAGTTGAAAATAGTCAATATTCTGTTAATATTCTACTGAAAATTGGTTGTGTTATTATTTAGGTGTATTAGTTTTTATGACATCAGTATTATCAAATATTTTGCAATAGCGAAGTGACTCTAAGGGAGATCGCACACGTCACACTTTTTGTGTGATTGAGTCTGCGGCTTACATATAATCTGATGGCGCGCACCATGCAGATTGTATGTAAGCCGCAGACTCAATCACACAAAAAGTGTGACGTGTGCGATCTCCCAAAAGCATTGAGTTATATTAGGTTTATTATACCTTTGTAGTTCACTTGAAATATTTATAAACATTTTTTTAAATCCTTTCCTGCTGATGAAAACTATGAGAGCTGAGTATAAAAACCTTGTGATGAAATTCTCTTGATCATTAAATGTTTTATTTAATTAATATTAAAAAAAAAAAATCTGGTGCCTGTTACCTGTATCTAAAGTATTTTTGGTATTTACCAAGATTATGATTAACCTATCAAGCCCCAACAATAGAGTAAGAATAGATTTCCAAGAATCCACAATCGAAGGATTAATTAATATTTGTCATTTGATTTCCACATTCTTTTCTGGTAAGAAGAGCCAGTATGAGAAATTCACAATGACATAGCATTGAGAATAATTATACATAAGGAGATAAAAAGTTTGATTAAAGATGGTCAGAGTTGTAATAAATATAGAAATTTTTTTTTCAAGTCCCATTTTAAGTTATGTATTTATTTAAACTAAATGAAGTTAATTTGTTAAGTTCTTTATTTAATCCTTCGAGCCCCAAGTGGTCGCATGCAATGGCGATAACAATAGAAAGGCTATTCTGTCTCGTTTTCCACGATCAAAGGATTAAGCGTAACTACTTCAAACTGCAGAAACTTTGTGCTGTGATGCTAACTAAATATGCTCTACAAACATCATAACTAGGAACTATTTTTGCTTGCGACTGGTAAATTTTGCATTAGCTGTGCATAATAAAAAATGCAATTTTAAAATTATTTTTCTAGCTCAATAGAAGCTACCAATAAACAGTTTGACATTATCAGTATTTATAGCTGTAAATCTGGCCAGAACTATATAATTTAATAAATTATTGTTTCCTCATCCATACTAATATTATAAATGTGAAAGTGTGTCTGTCTGTCTGTTGCCTCTTCACGCCTAAACCGCTCAACCGATTTTGCTGAAATTTGGCATGGAGATACTTTGAGTCCCGAGAAAGGACATAGGATACTTTTTATCCCGAAAAAAATGTACAGGTCCCGCGCGATAAACGATTTTTGGCACAACTGAGTTGCGGGCATTGTCTAGTAATTTATAATATTTTTCTTGTAATGCATTGCGATTTTTTTTCTTCCTATTTAGGCTATGTTTTTTACTGTACTAAATTCACTTTAATAAGTTTGACTCACTATGTATATTATATAGTTTATTTTTTTATTTTGTCATGTAAACCAAGGTGGGGTTGGAGGTGAAACTTATAAGCTAGCTATAATACCATACCAAGTGTTTCATACAATTTCATAATATGTGTCTTACTAGGTGCTATTTTAACTCCAAAATTGTGTGCCATAAATATGATAATTATTGTTTGATTTCAATACAAAATCTTAATTGTAACAAACCTAATGATTTTGATAATTTATGTTATTTTCTTTATCTTACCATTATATTTTATTGTTTTGTTTTAGACCATTGTGTGCAGGCTATGCACCATAGATTGGGCTTAAAAGACAAAGATTGAAGCTTGAACAATGCAGACCATTAAATGTGTAGTTGTGGGCGATGGAGCCGTGGGCAAGACCTGTCTGCTCATCAGTTATACCACCAACAAATTCCCTTCCGAATATGTTCCTACGGTCTTTGACAACTATGCCGTCACTGTCATGATTGGCGGTGAACCATACACCTTGGGTCTATTTGACACGGCTGGTAAGTTTGGCTCCGAAAGTAGATATAATACTTAGTACTAATAAAGACATGATGTGGGAAATGGAGAATTTCTACCATTGACTGAGCATTGCTTGTCTCTTTCACTTGCATGCTTATTTAGCTATCTTATATCGGCAGAAGTATGATTATAATAATGTTATGATAATTTAAAGCTAGTAATTTGAATTGACACCCATTTTTGCATTTCTATATTGTACAATCAATATCAGACTAAAAATCGTATAAATAAAATATTTGTAGCCAATTTAGAACATACATTGATGATGATTATTTTGTGCGACAGGTCAGGAGGATTATGATAGACTCAGACCTCTGAGCTACCCACAGACGGACGTCTTCCTCGTTTGCTTCAGTGTTGTGAGTCCAAGTTCATTCGAAAATGTTAAAGAAAAGGTAAGACGCCACCCTTATTATCGGTAGAAATTCTATTTTATATATTATGTTGTGTTACTATTTTCTATTTTTTACAACCTAAAATTTCAGTTTTTAACATGAATAAAATAAATTCTACTGGATGCAAAAACTTGTTCTATAATTTGATTGTTTCATTTATAGTGGGTGCCGGAGATCACTCACCATCAACAGAAGACTCCGTTCCTGCTTGTGGGCACACAGATTGACCTTCGGGATGATCCAGCCACCATGGAGAAGCTCGCTAAGATCAAGCAGAAGCCCGTCTCTCTTGAGCAGGGAGAAAAACTAGCCAAGGAGCTCAAGGCTGTCAAATATGTTGAGTGCTCTGCTTTAACGCAGGTTAGTCCCTTCTGTCTATGCCCACTACATGTTCAAATCACAAGGCGAGTCACAAAGGTTAGCTGGCTAGGCTGGCCTAGTGGTTTGACCTATTTATTTTTAATCTAACTTCTGAAAAATCCACTATTCAAGAAAAAATATGGAAAGTACTGTCCTTGTTTGACAAAGATTTGGATATTATAATATTATGGTGTGGATTTTTATAAGACACTAGAACATTTTATAATAAAATCTATGAATCCGTATAATTCTATTGGTATTTCTGGGACTTGAAACAAATAAGTTACCAACAATAGGATGACCAATCACTCTGCCCTAATTTTTTTTTTTATATTTGCAGAAGGGACTGAAGAATGTGTTTGATGAGGCTATCCTGGCAGCGCTGGAACCCCCGGAACCCGTCAAGCGGAGGAAATGCGCCCTGCTCTAAACAACATACACCACACACCTCTGTACTATTCATGTTGTTTAACCCAGGCCTCTATACACCAGACATGTGGCCTGACAAGTTCATAGCAATAACGTGTAATGTCTGTTCATACTGTTAGCCATTGAATGTTAGCTCACTGTTAGCAAAGCGAAATAACAAATACAGTGAAATTATTTCTTGCTCATGTTCGGTGGCTGGCTGTCAGGTGGTAAGCAGCCTCATGTTGCGCGCCAACTGCGACTCGCTGCAACATCGCGCGCCATACTGTCTGGTGTATTAGTGGCTTAAATGTAATGTAATGCCATAAAAAACATGAATACTGCAGCGGCTTAACTCGTGCGGCGCGCTGAGTGTTTTCCTGTCTATTTTCTAATGATATAACTGAATGGAATTTTATACGATGTCACTTGTAGATTTTTAATTCGTAACGACTTTATCATCTGTACCTTCTACTCGCTGTCATCGATATGGGCTGCGGAGATAATGGCTTTTATTAACCATCATATCGTACTGAGATGGTTAAGTACGCTTTTAACTAGACCTACTGTGTATTCTTTTAAATCTTATTTATTAATATAATTTTACAATTTTGTATTTTTTCTTTATTTGGAGGCGTGTCGTCGTCGGGCGGAGTTTTGTAATTCGTACTCGCGCGTTGAGTCGCGCGTATCGGCGACTAGTCGCGCTCGCGGTCGCCGGCGACACGTCGCCTCGTGCGGCAGAGTGAACAGGAGCGGCGTCACAAGTAACTAACAATAAAATATCAGGTTATTTAAATTTTTTACCGCTTATTAATTTGCACGTCTATCCGATTGAATCATAAACATACAATGAAATGTATAAATTATTCGCGAGCTGTCACATCGCTCACTGTAAACGTCTGACGCCCTCCACCTCGGCAATCACAATATTTTACATTAATATAATCTGTATTTTACCACCAAATTTGATGTTTATATTTTACTATAATATGTTGGCTCGTGTGCATAGTATACTATGAGAATTCAATTACTAGAATTTAATATATAAGATGGATTTTATATGTCGTGCGGCGGGGGCGGCCCTTACGACGACTCTGCATTTATTCTTACCCGTTAAAATTTAATATTATTGTCGTTGTTTTACCGTCACGCGATTTTACACTTTGTAAACAATATTTCAACAAAGCTACTAATAATGGAGAAGTGTTTGGCGATTGAGAGTCGTTTGAAACGCCGAGTTTTCCGGTGACCGTGCACCGCAGCCCCCGCCGCGCCGCACCGTGACTATGTATCGTATTATATGTTAAGTATTAATAATAATTTGATAATCATTTAATTAATGTGCGTGTATTATTTTACGATTCGACATTTATTATTTGTCATTAAGTAGTTTTAGGTGTATATTAAAAAATAAATATAAGATTTTTATTATTTTATTTGTCATATTTTATACATCAAAGTAAGTAAGCTCTAGGACACGAAAACGTAAAGATTTCATTTGATCCGATCTCATAATTGATTTCTCTTATCTAACAATTATTAGATTAAAATTCTGTTGCAATTACAACAAAAAATCGGCCAAGTGCGAGTCGGACTCGCGCCCGAAGGTTTCTGTACCGTTATAGAGCAAAAATAGGCCAAAAATTGTGTTATTTGTATGGGTATGGGCCCCCCTTAAATTTTTATTTTAATCCTTCGATCGGGGATTCTAGAAAATGCTATTATTTTAATATGCTACTGCTAGTATTTTAATGTTATAGTAAATATTAAAGTACACATATAAAGGATGTTGTGAAAAATTCAAGTGCCTACCTGTTACCATTATTGATATAGAGCAAAGAGCCTTACGGTGCGTCCACATTTGTATCATTTGCGCGATCAGATCTCCGTCGCGTATCATCGAAGCGTGTCAAAATGATACGCGTATCATGATACGCCCCGATCGCTATTAACCGCGTATCTGATACGTGTCGTATCAAATATGCGCATGATCGGCAGAATGATCTAACGGTGCGTCCACATTTGTATCATTTGCGCGATCAGATCACCGTATGCGTATCATAGTGTGGACGCCTATTAGATCATTCTGCCGATCATGCGCGTATTTGATTCGACACGTGTCAGATACGCGGTTAATAGTGATCGGGGCGTGTCATGATACGCGTATCATTTTGACATGCTTCGATGATACGCGACGGAGATCTGATCGCGCAAATGATACAAATGTGGACGCACCCTAATAGGCGTCCACACTATGATACGCATCTGGGCGAATATTTGAGAGAGACAAAATTCATGTCTTTGAAGTTGGGTCCAAAACGCCTTCGTAAATTTGATGTAACATTACACATTTCAATGTCTAATTAACTCACGAAAATGCTGCTAAAACTATTTTAAAGTAGAGTTAATATTTCAAAAGTTATTATAAAAAAAAGGACCAAATTGTGAAATTTTTGCGTGTCGTTTCGATACTGCCGCTTACAATTTATTATTTATAAAAATAAATGAGCTAGAAAGGATTAAAACTTAATGTTAATTTGAAGATAAAGAACTAATAAACTATTCGATACCAACAAATAACACATCAACTTACATTAAATAACTATAAATTCTATTTTTAAAATGTTCATAAAATTCGCGTCATTGTCCTACGCATTGTTTGTTTTGAATGCCTTGCCGATATACTCTACGTGACGGGTTGAAACCTATTTTGCGATAAAATCTGCTGGCTCACTTTATTTGATCGCAGTGCTTTGGTGTGGATAGAGGTCTTCGTTTTATGCAGGTGAGTCTTTGAAATACGTTCTACAAAAATTTCCAAATTAGACGTCATTTACCTTTCTCGATGTGTGCCAACATTTGTGTGTTTTTCACTACTTTTTTTATACCAAGTTATAAAGGCCCGCAACATTTCTGAGTTCTTAATAATTTTCTTAGTTTTCTTTATATCAATACTTAATTATTAAAAGTATTTAGTGAATCCGTCATTTTCCTGAACGTCATTTTCCTGAATAGCCCTAAAAGCATAATGACGATCATTCAGAATAATGACCAAATCTGTAACTGTATTTCTGGAAAACAGGGATAAATATATCGAATCGATGCAATGTCGATATTACAATTAGGTAATTATTTGACACCTTTTCGAAAAGTAGTAGTAGAATAGTAAGAAAAGTAGTAAAAATGTTATCTACACTTCAATATTATAAAGCAGGAGAGGTTGTTTGTTTGTTTGAACGCGCTAATCTCAGGAACTACTGGTCCGATTTGAAAAATTCTTTCAGTGTTAGATAGCCCATTTATCGAGGAAGGCTATAGGCAATATTTTATCACGCTAAGAATAATAGGAGCGAAGAAATAGAGGAAAATGTGGAAAAAAAGGAGAGAAATTATTTGAAAGGGCTTATTTGAACGCGCTAATCAGGAACTACTGGTCCGATTTAAAAAAAAAATTCAGTGTTAGCCCATTTATCGAGGAAGGCTATAAGGAATATTTTATCACGCCAAGAATAATAGGAGCCAAGAAATGAGGAAAATGTGGAAAAAACGGGGGGAAATTATTTGAAAGAGGGCTTATTTGAACACTAATCTCAGGAACTACTAGTCCGATTTGAAAAATTCTTTCAGTGTTAGATAGCCCATTTATTGAGGAAGGCTATAGGCTATAATTTTTCACGCTAAGACTAATAGGAGCTAAGAAATAGAGGAAAATATGGAAAAAACGGGGGAAATTATTTGAAAGGGCTCATCTCACGAGCTACTGGAACAATTTTTCTGTTATGTGGTACAGATAACTGATAAGAATTAAGAAATTGACCACGTGAGGGATCATACGCTATTTTTTGTGGACTAATTTGTCTGTGAAATATCTAATTTACGCGAGCGAAGCCGCGCGGAACGTTTGGTAATAAAATATTATTTGAGAAATAATAAATATCACAATTATTATTTAACAGGTGTACATTTTTTATTGCAGGTGACTCGAAAAGGTAGAATATATTTTTTTAAAGGTAGGTTTTGGTATTAGCTATATTTTAGGGAATACATTTTTATAATAAATCAATACTTTTACTAACATACAAGTTTTATTGAAAATCCTATTTTTTACTTATAATAATAATAATAACCCCCACACCGGTTTCGGTGACGGTGGCTGGTTTCATTGAAACCAGGCAAGTTACGCAGGAGTAATTTTATAGCGCCCAAGTGTGTGCGCAGTACACATGAGCACTCTCTATTCCTTTTAACTCTCATAACCCAGTGGGACGGACGACTGACACGACTGGCGAGAGATCAGGCGCAGGATCAACTTTTACATGCCCATCCGTGATCCGATGCATGGATCATCTTACTTGTCAGACCATATTTTCCTGTTCTGAGTATCAATCAGGTGATCAGCTTGCAATGTCCTAACCAAACTTGGAAATAACAAATAACAATATGTTTCCAACGCGGGAATCGAACCCACGACTGGTCCACGGAGGCGTTTATAATAATAATATAATCAGCACGAATATGGATAAGATTTTTAAAATAATCATTATTCGCAACATGAACGTAGAAAAAAAGGCAGACGGAGTCTTGTTATATACAAAACTGTGTCTTCACTTTTCTTCAGAGTCGGCCACGCTCACATTCTGACTCCTGTCAAATGGTATGGACTAGCGCAAGAATGTGTGCGTGCGGACCTTGTACATACAGCCAGCTGGCCGACTCTGAACGACAGTTTTGTGTATGGTGGGACTCCGTCCGCCTTTTTTTATACGTCCATGATTCTCAACAAATTGTCATTATTCTAAGTAAACACGTCATTTTCCACAAATTTCGTCATTGTCATGAACAACAGTTTTTACTTAATATTAAATATCTCTTAATTTTTTTTTTTTTCGTGACTCTTACAGAAAGGGAATTCTATTTCGTGCCTTTTAACACCAGAAACATTCAGAGCAATATTTAAGGGTTTTTTTAAAAAACACAATTTTTGGCCTAAAATAACATTTTGAGTAGATTCACCCATCTATACTAATATTATAAAGCGGAAGAGTTTGTTAGTTAGTTTGTTTGTTTGAACGCGCTAATCTCAGGAACTACTGGTTCGATTTGAAAAATTCTTTCAGTGTTAGATAGCCCATTTATCGAGGAAGGCTATAGGCTATATTTTATCACGCTAAGACTAATAGGAGCGAAGAAATAGAGGAAAATGTGGAAAAAACGGGGGGAAATTAGTTGAAAGGGCTTATTTGAACGCGCTAACTACTGGAGCAATTTTTATGTTATTTGGCACATATGAGAAGTAGACCACGTGAAGGATGTGTATTTTTGTGGACTAATTTGTCTGTGAAATATCGAATTTACGCGGGCGAAGCCGCGCGGAACGTCTAGTACTTGATACGGCGCGATGATCGCGACGGAGATGAACGCGCAAATGATACAAATGTGGACTCACCTTTACATTATTTATTTTATTTCGTTTTTAGTATTTGTTGTTATAGCGGCAACAGAAATACATAATCTGTAAAAACTTCAGAAGTCTAGCTATAGCAGTTCTTGAGATACAGCCTGGAGACAGACAGACGGACCAGACATCGAAGTCTCAGTAATAGGGTCCCGTTATTACCCTTTGGGTGCGGAACCCTAATACAAGACACCCTCATAGTTTTGCTCTGTGTTCGATCTTGAGTTATACATGAATATCTTTTATCATACGAAGTGGCAAGAAAAAACAATAAAGTGCTTACTACGAATAATAAAAACTATTTATTATTCGTAGAGTGCTTATCATTAATTCTGATGAAACATTGTAAGACTACTCTTCAAGTATTATACTATATTATTAATATACCACTCAATATCATTATTGCTATTTTTAATTAGAAGATCATACTTAAGTAGTACTAGTAAACTAGCGCTACTTGTGTGGCGTATCAACTGAGTGCGAACGTAGAGATAAACTACGATAACATGGCGCGCCGCTCCAAAATTCAAAACGTTTGGAGTGCGTTGTCAAAACGTTTGAAGTGCGTTGTCTTGCGCGGTCGGCTAGTTATGATTAGTTGACCAACAAATCTTGGTAATAAGTGACATTAAGTGAAATATTATGATTGGTTGAGTACTTACTACGTACAAACTCTTTCATAAGGATGTGACTATACACATTGAAACAGTAATTTGGAGGGGCGCGCCATGTTATCGTAGTTTATCTCTATTTGTAAAGTGTAAACGAAACTTGGCACTTAGGTTGGGTTGCACCAGAGGCGTGGTTAAAGTTCAAGTTAAATATGGCGTCCAAACCATAAAGTTAATATACCTAGCGGAATAGAGTAACAATCTCGAGCTGTCAAACGAAACCGAAATTGGTTTTCATCTGTGTGAAAAATATGTGTACGTATACACTTACACAAGCATGATTGAATATGAATTCTATGAGATTAAATTGTCAACGTGCGGCACGTGCCGACTGGACGTCAAAAAAAGAGTGCTGCTGTCATGTATCACACGTCTCTTTTTACCACGCAGTGTTACTGTTAGTGACATCTCTCTTGCTCAGGCCTTTGTTTCTCTATTCCGCTAGGTATATTAACTTTATGGTCCAAACACCCCATATGCTCATACGACATCCGTCAATTTTTCCGGTTAAAGTTAAAGTCAAAGTTAGTTGGTGCAACCCAGTCTTATCTCGTTTTGCGCATGCGCAAAGTTAAAAATTAGTGTCAGTGTCATGTCCTAAAATCTGTCAGAAATTGATGATGTTCTTTTAGTGCGCATGCGCGAAAGCAGCACAGGCGCAGTGAAAAATGAAACGAATACGACTTTAGTCTATGGTCTACAGGAGGTAAAAAAATCGGCCAAGTGCGAGTCGGACTCGCGCACATAGGGTTCCGCGCCATTCGCGTTATAGAGCGAAAGAAAGCAAAAAATGTTTTTATCACTAACACCTCGGTTATTTGTATGTAAAACAACACAACGGCAGCGCTGCGTCGACGCAACGCGCCGTATGGACTGGCTTGAATATCTATTCTATATTTTCATTACTAATTATTATTATATTAAAGTACAAATAAAATACGGATTTAGTGAATATTTCAACTTTCAAGTGCCTACCTTGTCCCACTATTGATAACGAACAAAAAAGGCCAAATAAAATCACGTTTGTTGCATGGGATGGGAGCTTGGAATAAAATAAAATAAAAAATCGGTTGTCTGTAAAGTCGGTTTACTGACGATAGTTGAACGTGACAACGTCATAGCCTTAACCCCTCAGTTCCGGGAAAAATCTATGCAAAAAAGTTGGCAGGTCAATGTCCAAAAAAATGGCGCCCGGCCTACCCACTTTGTAAAATTAATGTAATATGAAATATCCTTACATATAATCCATATTTTATGTTTGTGTGAACTACATTATAATATATGTTAAATTTTCTATCTATCAAGCCATCATAATATAGTATTTAGTCCGATGTGATATTAGTTTCTCAATTATAAACTTTCGAAACTATAATTAGTGACTTGTTCAGAAGAAATAAACGAATACTTTATTCTTCATATATTAAGTCATACCTTGACACGTAGGAAATAGAGCACAATTTTGAATAGCCGAAATAATACTAATAGCTCACAGATTGTTTATTTATTTTTCATTCAGAGTGTGGTCAATGTATCAAAGGTCATAACTAACCAAACTTCTTCATACAAAAGTATTCTCTAAGTCATCGAAATACGTAATATAATCGAAACAAAGAGCGCGGCCCAGGTGGGCCTTACGGTTGTTGAGAGACTTGAGAGTGTAAATGGAACGCCTCAGAGCTGTCAGCGAGGTAACGCCGCATGAACTGTCATGTTTTTCGGGCGCGCAGCCCATATCGAATTATAAGACGTTATCACGTCAAAAATAAAGAGGCAACAGAAGTACACAACCTGTTAAAATTTTAGAAGTCTAGCTATAGCGGTTTTTGAGATACAGCATGGATACAGACGGATAGAAATCGAAGCCTCAGTATAATTAGGGTCCTGTTTTTACCCTTTGGGTACGGATCCCTTTTTTTTTATTAAATAAGGGGGCAAACGAACAAACGGGTCACCTGATGGTAAGCAACTACCGTCGCCCATGGACACTCGCAACATCAGAAGAGCTGCAGGTGCGTTGCCGGCCTTTTAAGAGGGAATACGCTCTTTTCTTGAAGGTTTGCAGGTCGTATAGGTCCGGAAATACTGCTGGTGACAGTTCGTTCCAGAGTTTTACAGTGCGCGGCAGAAAGTTACGCGAAAAACGCACTGTGGACGACTGCCACTCATCAAGGTGATGAGGATGGTATGTTTTTCGCGTGGGACGATTGCGAAAAGTTGCCGGTGGTATGATTCCGAACAATTCCTCAGAGCACTCCCCATGATACAACCGATAGAAGATGCAGAGTGAAGCTACATCTCGGCGTAATTCCAAGGGGTCCAAGCTGTTTGAAACACTATGGCAGTCAACAATTCGAGCGGCCCTTCATTGGATACGATCCAGAGGGAACAGTTGGTATTTAGGCGCCCCTGCCCAGAGATGAGAACAATATTCCATATGAGGCCGAACCTGCGGCTTGTAGAGTTGTAAGCGTTGGTCCGGACTGAAGTACTGTCTCGCTCTGTTAAGAACACCAAGTTTATTCGAGGCTAATTTGGCCTTACCCTCTAGATGATATCGGAACTGGACTTCGCTCGATATGTTGACGCCAAGTATCTCAATGCTAGGGGAGATGGTTAAAGATGTGCCCTCGAGTAATAGACCATTATAAATTATTAACTATTGTACGGTAAATGAAGACAAAAATCAGGTGCAACCTCCGATTTCGTTGTACCTCCATCGATTTGGATGAAAATTTGGGATTAAGTACGTTAAGCCTTCTACTTTAAAAGTGACATACAAGTGAAATCCACCCCTTTTGTTGAAAATAGAAAAAATGCAGATTAAACCATTCTGGCTTAACTAAATGTGTTTAATTTGATAAAATAAATGTTTTTAATGTTTTATTCATGATTTATGATTATATTATAATTAATTTTTCAATACTTTTAACAACCATCCCTTTAATCGTGAAGAAAACATTTTTTGTATTTCTTTGCTTTAAAATCGTATATTTACATTACATAAAGAGTTTGTTTAGTATTTATGATATAATTTTTGGATAAAACTGAAATATAAACCCCTAAAAGTACCCCTTTATTGCGGAATAACGGTAAAAATTAGGTTCAAAAACTTATTAGGTTTAAGTTTTTGAACCCAATTTTCTCAGTTTATTTACTTAGTAAGTAAGTACTTATTAATTTCTTTTTTTTTTTTTTGCGAAATTTTTTCACCCCTGTAAACTACCCAATGTCTGAATAATAAGCTTTAAGTTTTTATTTTAAGTTTATTATCAGCTTTAATGAGTTCGAATATTTTTTCATAGTTAAGATAAATTTTATTAATATATTTCAAACATTGATATTATTTAGTCCAAAATATTCAAACAACGATTTCAAACTACCCTCTGTGCAAAAAATTGACGCAAGGGCTGAATCTGCTAGACTGAAATATTTAGTAGACGCACATCATTATAAAAAGCCCCTCTCTTATCTAATAGACATATTCACCGTTTCGTTTACTTTCTGAATATTGAGAGACTTAAAAAGATTAATGTATATTTATTATTTAGTATGGATTAGATGACGCCTGCAATCACGCTGGAACTGTACATTTTTTCGGGATAAAAAGTATCATAATATGTCCATATCCATTCCCGAGATTCAAACTATTTTCATACAAAATTTCAGCAAAATCGGTTAAACCTTTTGGGTGTTAAGAGGTAACAGGTAGACAAAAACACTTTAGCATTTATAATATTAGTATAGATGTACCTATTGACAGGGTTTCCTTGACAATATTTGCATCCCATATCTCTGCTTCAAAATTGTTTTCAAAAAATTTTTTCGTTAATATTACAAATTCTGTGTTAATTTTTAAGTTATCGGGTTTATTTATGGACCATTTTAAAGGTAATTTAAAGAGCTTTAAGATCAACTTAAAAAATACTTTTTGAAGCCCTTGGTTTAAAAAAAAAATAGGGTTAAAAGGTCCCGGTTTCATGATTCTCGCGGTAAAAGTTAGGCTTTAAATGTCTCTATCTTCGTTATTTTTCATCTTATAAAAATCAAAAGATTTCTCAAAAAATGGACACGAATTTCGTTCTTTACAATTTTTACGAAAGTTCAATATTTTTGAAGCTATGTTCAAAACAAAATGATATTTACGAAAATTTTAATAATTTCGATTTTACTAAATCATTCTTTTTTTTAAAACTAAGCATTCTAAACAGAGAAAAAATTTTGAGGTCATTACTTATGCTAAAATAAAGAAAATCCTTTGGGGATAACTATAAATTTGAATTATTGTAGAAATGGTCAACGTTTTATTTTTCGATTTTTCCAAAAAAATTTGTAAGGGTCATCTTATTTTTATCATAACTTGTTAAATTTTGATGCTATTAACTTTTTAAAATACTTATTAGACAGGTACTTTTAAGCACTTTAAGGTTTTAAGAAAGTACATGTCATAAAACGCATCGGTTTACCGTTATTTAAGTTTGAATGCTTAGACTTAGGTACGCGCCGAAAGAAAATATATATACAATCACCTATAGCTCACTTTGAATGAATATAGGAAGGTACTTCAGGGTAGAAATTAGTTTGTTCTTTTATTGGATTTAATTTTTATAATTACACATTTTTCGTAAAAACCTATAGTTTCTTATTTAATTATGAAAATCCGCTTTAAGACGTGTATTTTTCTCATGCAAATACATGATCTTTGATCTTAAATAACTCCGAAAGTATTGATTTATTCAAAAAACTTTATATAACAAATTTTGCTTAGAATTTGTGTGTCTGTTGATTTCTGGGGTTATTTTTATTTTGAAAAATTCACCCCCCAGGAAGGGTTGGCATCCACCCTCAGGGCAAAAGCGCAAGTTGGCACTATGTAACTTTTGTTTCTTAGGGTATCCTCCACCTACTCACCAATTTTCATGAAAATCGATGGAGGTTCAACGAAATCGGAGGTGAAAACCTTCAATGCCTCCACTCTATGACATTCTATGATTGCATATCCGGTGTATGTTTATATTTCTCTATGGATTGCACCTCATAGATTTTCAAATCATAATTTTGACGGTTTGATAAAATGGACGTGAGGTGGTCGTAGTAAGTTGTAACCTATTCACTAGTTTTAATATCGTTTTTGTTTTAAGATTCATTCGGGTGCAAAATTTTTAATAAAGTTATGAAAATGGGCGATGCAGTAAAAATATCGAATGGTAAGTGAGACAACGTTTTACAATTTTATTGTAATGGCGACCGGCTTTGTTTTTTGTAGCTTAATGTGGCCACGTTAGATCATACATGGTAGCATGGAGTAAAGACACAGACTAAAAGCGATTACGAACTTATTACTTAGGTATTGTAGAGTCTGCGCTTATTTACTTATCTCCATAATTAGACAGGCTCGACAACACACGATACTGGCAGGTTCGGCACACATCCGCTCTCGTCAAAGACTCGCTGTAATGATGTATATTGCCCCTCCACATACCATGAGCACGAGACCGTGTTATAACTATTATGATAGTTATACACGAAGCACATACACTACAGGTGTATATATTCGTATAAGATTTCTCATGATCGACATGGGATATGTCATAATATGCATGCTAAAGCTTCTCGATTTCGATCACGATTCACGAGTCATGACTATCTAACGTGGCTAACGTGACCATATAATATTCTTACAAAAGCGGGATATCTAGGTAATCGCACAAAAAACAAAACTTCTATTAGGACTTAGAATTTTATACCTAAAAACTTTGATTTTAAAATCAAAGCCTAAAAAGACTGTAGATTGTACAGTTTAGTATAAAAGTTTGTCTAATAGAAAACAGTGACCAACTGAAAATGGTTAAGACCAACTTTGTCTTAGTAGATTTTTAATCAGTTTGATTGAACAGAAATGTGGCACCGCAGCTGCTGCAGTGTTGTCGACGGCTTGCGCTCCGAGTGGAAGCTCGACGCGCGAGGTTGGTTCACTAAAATTGAATATGATATAACCATGATTGGCAAAGGTGTTCCAACCAGGACATTCGGAAAAATCCGGAAGGATGGCAACCCTACTCAAACTCAAAAATCAATGTTTTATTCAGAATTCATTTTTTCAAATATTTCTACCTACCTACATCTACATGCTCGTAATTACATAATTATATTGGTTTACCATTAGCCAACGTGCCCCTATAATATTCTACTTTTAAAATCCATATTGTCGACAGAGTCCGAAGCGAAGGTGGGTGAATTTGAAGGTGAGCAGCAGAAGACCAGAGTCCTCAAGATTTGGAAAAATAAAAAAACGACGTTGAAGCGACGCAGGTACTTTTAGCGATGTATGCGGATTGCGGATGTGTTCTTTATACAGTATTCAAACTTTTAATACTGAATATTTTTGACAATAATATGCAGTTTTTAGTATCGTCTTTCTAAGTTGTCTGAGCTGTTTTTGTATGATCTATGATATCGCTTTTGTTTTCTAAATTAGAAAAAAATCGGCCAAGTGCGAGTCGGACTAGCGCACGAAGGGTTCCGTACCATTTAAGATGATACGGAACCCTTCGTTCCGTATCATCTTAAATGATTGAGAAGATTTGGCTTGGGGCCGAGAGTCTCATATATGGCCCAGAACCAGTCTGTGGTATAACTTCCAGTACCACAAAGCAAGTGCTCAAGGAGTGGGGTCACATACTATGCAGGAAGCAATGGGCTGAGACCCCTGGCCTTGAACACTCCAAGGCACTAATTCCTGGCTTCAACAAGAAACTATCAGAATTAGTGCTCACCTTGGGTAGGAACCAATTAAGAATCCTTACCAGAAGCCTAACTGGGCACTGCAAGCTCAACAAACACCTAAACAGAATGGGTATTTGTAGCATAACGACTTGCAGATTCTGTGAGGAGGAGGATGAAACACCTATTCACCTTCTCCTCGACTGTCCTGCTCTACTACAGAGCACGAACAGGCACCTTGGTCGCCACGAATACTCATCCACAGAGGAAGTTCGTGGCACCAACCCCAACCATATCGTTCAATTTATGAGCAGTATTGGGTTGGGGATGATTTTCTAGTGCGAAGGAGTCACAATAGATCCTCATGGGTCGCAGTGACGTCAGGGCTATAGCGACCTGCCTTCTTTAAAAAAAAAAAACATTTAAGAGCAAAGTTAGGCAATCTTTTTGTATGGGAGAGCCCCTCTTAAATATTTATTTTAATTTTATTATTTGTTATTAAGTACAAATACTATTACGGATTTTGTGAATGTTTCAAGTGCCTACGTGTAGCCATTATTGATATAAGCAAAATAGGCCAAAAAAAATACGTTTGTTGTATGACAGCCCCCCTTAAATATTTGATTTATTTTGTTTTTAGTATGTACCTATTTGTTGTTATAGCGGCAACAGAAATACATATCTAATCTGTGAAAATTTCAACTCTCTAGCTATCACCGTTCTTGAGATACAGCCTGGAGACAGACAGACATCGAAGTCTTAGTAATGGGGTCCCGTTTTGTCATATTTTATACAAGGTTTACTGTATATAGAATATACTAATATAATATGTGTGTATCTACCTAAGGCTTACTGCATACTTACTAATTAATGTTGCATTTCATTTCATGACTATTCACGACTAGGCCCTTTTCACATGCATACGGTTGCGGCACGGTCGCCGTGCCGTACAAAGTAGAAATATATGAGCTACTTATGGCCGATTTACACGGGTGACTAAAGCCGCACGATTTTAGTCACCCGTTCGAAAATCGACCGTGTAAATGGCAAGTCGACTACGCCGCATGCGGCTAAAGTCGCAAGCCCCAAAGTCGTGCGGCCAATGGCCGCATGCGGCTGGTGACTAAAATCGACCGTGTAAACGCTCAGTCGCAAGCGATCGCTTGCTGCGAATACTACTGTGGCGAGCGCAGACGCGACGTTTTCACGCAGAAGTCGCACGAGTGCTTGGCCGAGTGTACTGTCTCGCTATTCTACTCGGTAGGTTTCGATAATAAACATACCGAGTGCTTGGCCGAGTGTACTGTCGCTATTCTACTCGGTAGGTGTCGATAATAAACATACCGAGTACTTGGCCGAGTGTACTGTCTCGCCAATATACTAGACATATTGTGTCGATGATAAACATACCGAGTGCTTGGCCGAGTGTACTGTCTCGCTATTCTACTCGGTGGGTGTCGATGATAAACATATCGAGTGCTTGACCGAGTGCACTGACTCGCCAATATACTAGACATATTGTGTCGATAATAAACATACCGAGTACTTGGCCGAGTGCACTGACTCGCCAATATACTAGACATATTGTGTCGATGATAAACATACCGAGTGCTTGGCCGAGTGTACTGTCTCGCTATTCTACTCGGTGGGTGTCGATGATAAACATATCGAGTGCTTGACCGAGTGCACTGACTCGCCAATATAGTAGACGCCACTCTACTCGGTAGGTGTCGATGATAAACATATCGAGTGCTTGACCAAGCGTACTGTGTCGCCACTCTTGCACTGACTCGCCAATATACTCGATAGGTGTCGATAATAAGCATACCGAGTGCTTGGTCGAGTGTACTGTCACGCTATTTTACTCGGTAGGCGTCGATAATAAACATACCGAGTGCTTGGCCGAGTGTACTGTCTCGCTATTCTACTCGGTAGGTGTCGATGATAAACATACCGAGTGCTTGGCCGAGTGCACTGACTCGCCAATATACTAGACATAATATTGTGTCGATGATAAACATACCGAGTGCTTGGCCGAGTGTACTGTTTCGCCACTCTACTCGGTAGGTGTCGATAATAAACACACCGAGTGCTTGACCGAGTGTACTGTCTCGCCACTCTACTCGGTAGGTGTCCATGATAAACATACCGAGTGCTTGACCGAGTGTACTGTCTCGCTATTCTACTCGGTAGGTGTCGATGATAAACATACCGAGTGCTTGGCCGAGTGCACTGACTCGCCAAGATACTAGATATATTGTGTCGATAATAATTATAAACTAGTCACAGGCGATTTCGACTTGGACAGGCGATTCGACTGGTGACTTGCCGGGTGACTAAAATCGACCCGTTAGTCACCCGTGTAAATGGGGTGGCGATTCGACTTGGACAGGCGATTCGACTGGTGACTTGCCGGGTGACTAAAATCGCCCCGTTAGTCACCCGTGTAAATCGGCCATTGTTAGCTTTCACATGGCACGGCGACCGTGCCGTGACGGGTGACAGTGTACGAGTATCACCCGTGTTTACTGTTTACGTTTACCCACTACTAATAGGGCTTAGGGCCGATTCACACCGGAATGGCAGAGGCGCGGCGAGCAGTTTCAGTGTCATATGATTTTAAACTTTATCTTCATTATTGTAATACACAGTATCGCTTGAGAAATCTACGGCCGCCCGTGGACGCTCGTGGCCGCTCGTGGCATCTTGCGGCCGCCGGCGGCGTCGATTTCTCAAGCGATACTATGTATTACAATAATGAAGATAAAGTTTAAAATCATATGACACTAAAACTGCTCGCCGCGCCTCTGCCATTCCGGTGTTAATCGGCCCTTAATCCTTCACTCCAGGTACGCGCACACTATAACCGGGGGCAGCGGAGCGGGTCGCATTTTTCACACAAGTTGTTAAACTTATATGTATTCTGTGACACAAGTGTGATGAACGCGTGCGCGATGCGCCCTAAAACTTAATACATAAAAACATCTTAAGTGACATCGAATTTACTACCGTTTACTTACTACTACGTCGTAATTACGTACGGACTTAATTCCGAAGGGAGGTTTATTTAAATGTTTTATATTTGCCTCTAGCTCGCAAATGGGGACTTCGGCTGTAAGCATTCCTGTGTCCGCAAAGACATCCAAACCCAAAAGAAGTAAGTTATCCATGCTTTATTACATATTATAAATGTGTTTCTTCTGTCTGTTATAAACCTCTTTACGCTCAAACCGCTGAACCGATTTTGCTGAAATTCGGTATGGAGATACTTAATGTCCCGGGAAAGGACATAGGATATTTTTCCCGGAAAAATGAACGGTTCCCGCGCGATAAACGATTTTTTGTACAACGGAGCTGCGGGCGTCATCTAGTACTTAAGTATGTAGTAGATCATTAGATATGATGCCCGCAGTAAAATTATAATGTACTAGCGACCCGCCCCGGCGTCGCACGGGTATAAAATATATAGCCACTGAAAAATGATTAAAATCGATAGCCTATCACGATCCTACATGTGATCTACTTCTTATCTGTGCCAAATAACATAAAAATTGCTCCAGTAGTTCGCGAGATAAGCCCTTTCAAATAATTTCCCCCGTTTTTTCCACATTCTCCTATTAGTCTTCGTGATCTTCCTCAATAAATGGGCTATCTAACACTGAAAGAATTTTTCGAATCGGACCAGTAGTTCCTGAGATTAGCGCGTTCAAGTTAGCCCTTTCAAATAATTTTCCCCGTTTTTTCCACATTTTCCTCTATTTCTTCGCTTCTATTAATCTTAGCGTGATAAAATATAGCCTATAACCTTCCTCGATAAATGGGCTATCTAACACTTAGTACAGTCGCCAGAGGTTTTAACCTCCGAAAATTGTAATAGTTAATGGATTTTTGTTTTTGAGGTGTCATTTTCTTTTTTACACTTTAACTTGCAAAGTTTACCAAAAAACTTTTTGTGCTTTTAATTTTCTAGTTAATTAAAAATTAATATTTCACCATATAAAACCGGACCAGAAAAAAAATTTTTTTCTTGTTCCTGTTATTTAATGACTCTTATCCGATTGTTTACGTTGAAAATTAACCAAATACACAATTTTTAAAAAAGAAAGTTTGCTTTGCTAAGCTAAATACAACTATAAGGTTTTTGCAAAGTTTTTAGAGATTAACCCTCGTCGTAACCAAGATAAAAGGGTTTGGGTGGATTTAAGGGTGGTAACAAAAAGTGTGTTAAACTTACTTGTTGTGCGTATTTAATTTTTAGAGAAATGATAACTTTTAAGTACTTAAAAACGTTTAAATATCTTCAAAAATGTGTAAAATAGACCGAAAATATTATAAATACAGAAGTATTTGTTGAAAATAAGACAAATGAAAATATCAGTTCCTAACCTAATTTGTATTTTTTCCCTTTAAGTATGTTTTAACAAAAATAATTAATGAAAAAAAAAAAAAAAATCAATTTTATTCTGTAAAAACCTAACCAAAAGAAATAAAATACAGATTTTCTTCGAAATATCCGTGAAAAGTTTGTGCTACATTTTCAGAAAATTTAATAAAGTAAGAGCTAAAAAGTTATACACATTAACAAATAAAAGGCTTTGTTAAGCCTAAAAAATAATTTTAAATTTCCTATTTAAAACCAAAGAAAAATAGGAACGCCATATACCTGGCGAGGCACACAACAAGCACATTTGGAGGTATGCTCATCTACATACAAAAATATTAATTTTAAATCTAAATTATATATTTTTTCAACTTATTTTCTTTCTTTGGAATATAAGCAACGATAGAAATCAAAAAAATAATAATATATTTTATTATTTTGCTATATATTTAAAAGAAAGAAATATGCAAATTTTCTTCAAAATTTTACAGTTTATGAGTTTACTTGAAGTGGAAGAGAATAATTTAAAAATCAAAAGCACAACTTTTCAATAGGTAAACTTTATTAACTATAACTAATACTTTACACTATTGCAAAAATCAGAGGTTTGCACGATTTTTACGCTCTGGGAACTGCACTAACTGAAAGAATCATCAAAATCCGTTGCGTAGTTTTAAAGATTAAAGGGAACAAAGGGACATGAGGGAAAAAAAGCGACTTTGTTTTATAATAAGTATAGATGATAATAGTAGCTGATCTGGCAAAAGTTTGTATTGCCTGGCTGTGGGAATAGGTACGGCTAGCCGGGCGAGGTAGGCTAAGCTAGAACGTTCATAAAATCGGCGACTTCGATAGTCGCAGAAAATATGTGCGTTGTTTTGGTCCATTACAGTGTTGTTTTGGGTATGATTCATGAAGAATAGACGTTGGCCGTTTCTCAGATCTAGAGGGGACTACAGGCCCGTCTACAAGACATGCAAACCAAGCAATTGGTCCAGCGGTTTCGAAAGGCAACAAACACCCGACGAAGAGGAGACAGGAGTGTTATTTTGACGTGTCGGTACTCGGTCTGTCTGTGTGTCTATTGTGTACGCATGTTCGTCGCATAGTAGCATCCAAACGGGTGGACCGATTAAAATATAGCTTTTTGTTTAAATTTGTGCCAGTCGGTGCAGCGAGCACCACACCTCAGCCACACAGCCGAACTGAAACGACTTTAGACGAATGTTAGGTGTTTTTCGTTTCGAATCTCTTGATTCGGTCGCCGCGCTCAAAGCCCGCGATAAAAGCTGTGCAATAGCTGAAAAAGTTGAACAACTAATAAGCCAAACGTCATTTGTTTCATTTTAGAATCTACGGCGCGCGGCGGTAAGCGGAGCACTGTAAAAGTTGGCGAAGAAGGCACTACCGATCGCGCTGACGAGAATCAGGTAATCTAATGTTACTGATAATCCGTAATATTCCCTATATTAAAGAAAGGTCGGACCAGAGGGCACTACCAATGGCACTACTTTGGTACTTGTTTTTTAATTTGGTCGAGCTATGTCAAACCCAGTCGACAGATCTTATCCAATATTGAATTGATCTATACTAATATTATAAACTAGACGTTCCGCGCGGCTTCGCCCGCGTAAATTAGATGTTTCACAGACAAATTAGTCCACAAAAAATAGCTTACGATCCTTCACGTGGTCTTCTGTGGTGGCTTCTTATCTGACCCAAATAACAAAAAAATTGCTCTAGTAGTTCGTGAGATAAGCCCTTTCAAATAATTTCCCCCGTTTTTTTTTACATTTTCCTCTATTTCTTCGCTCATCAAATATAGCCTATATCCTTCCTCGATAAATGGGCTACCTAACACTGAAAGAATTTTTCAAATCGGACCAGTAGTTCCTGAGATTGGCGCGTTCAAATAAGCCCTTTCAAATAATTTCCCCCCGTTTTTCCACATCTATATACTTATAAAATTACATGTCCTGACTGACTGACTGACTGACTGATTCATCATCGCTGAGCAAAAACTGTTAAAGTTACAGCCACGAAATTTGGTGAGTAGAGTTGTTTTATTAAGTAGACACCCACTAAGGAAGGAATTTTGAAAATTTTACCCCGAAGGTGGTGAAATAGGGGTTGAAAGTTTGAATGAAAGTTCGCAATTTCTTGAGTTAGAAACATGAAACTTTATTTTTGGGTTACTAATTAAAATGAATGGATACGTATTTAAGCGTTTTTGGAAATTCTACCCCCAAAGGGGTGAAATTGGGGTTGAAAGTTTGAATGAAAGTCCGTTATTTCTTAAGTTAGAAACTTGAAATTTTATGTTTGGGCTACTGATTAAAAATGATTGGATACGTGTTTAAGCGTTTTTGGAAATTCCACCCCAAGGGGGTGAAATAGGGTTTGAAAGTTTAAATGAAAGTCCGTCATTTCTTAAGTTAGAAACATGAAAGTTTATTTTTGGGTTACTGATTAAAAATGAATGGATACGTATTTAAGCGTTTTTGGAAATTCTACCCCCAAAGGGGTGAAATTGGGGTTGAAAATTTGAATGAAAGTCCGTTATTTCTTAAGTTAGAAACTTGAAATTTTATGTTTGGGCTACTGATTAAAAATGATTGGATACGTGTTTAAGCGTTTTTGGAAATTCTACCCCCAAGGGGGTGGAAATAGGGTTTGAAAGTTTAAATGAAAGTCCGTCATTTCTTAAGTTAGAAACATGAAAGTTTATTTTTGGACTGCTGATTAAAAATGAATGGATAAGTGTTTAAGCGTTTTTGGAAATTCTACCCCCAAGGGGGTGAAATTGGGGTTGACAGTTTGAATGAAAGTCCGTCATTTCTTGAGTTAGAAACATGAAACTTTATTTTTAACCGACTTCCAAAAAGGAGGAGGTTATAATATGTTCGGCTGTGGATATTTTTTATTTTTTTATTTGTGTATGTTCAACGATTACTCCGCTGTTTGTGAACCTATTTTCAAAATTTTTGTTTTGTTGTATTAGGTTTCACTCCAATTTGGTACCATGTTCACAAAAGTGGTGACCTCTTGATGGGATCCATGAGTAATCGATGGAACTCCTCAAAATTTATATGGAAACATTTGGTGATTTTGGTTTCATGAGAAGTATCCTAAGCATATGTTACCAAAACACAATATTTTGCATCTATCAGGTATCTTATGGTTCCGAAGATACTAAGAGAACTCCGGATTCCTTAAAGATACAAGTTAGGGGGTTTAGACGCTGTTTTAAGAACCGAAAGCATATGCTACTATGCAAATTATATTCATCATCATCATCATCTGCATAATATAGTCATCATCATCATCATCATCATCATTACCACATTAGGGTCACCAATGTCACATGGTTATTTATAAGTGTTATGGATACAACACCACAATTATATCATCACGTTATGTCCTTATTATATTGGTACTTTTCATAGCGATTTTAATAAAAATATAATGTTGTTGCAAAATAAATGATTCAAGTTAAAAATAACAAAAGTATTAAATATTACATTTCCGTTGTCTGGTACCTGTAGGCTGTAACACAAGTCGTTCAGACGGGCCAGACTGACGTGGTGTGAAGCGTCCATAGATGTATATTAGATATTAGATAAATTAGTAAAAAAATACTTCGTACTTTGTAGCGCCACCTATAATTCCGTTGCCGCAAACTACTGCCTCGGGAAGGCAAGTCCATCCGCCACCGCGGTAACTACCTTTAGTTTTTCGCCAGATGGCGACGCGAGAGTTCCGAGAGAGTTCGGGGAGCGCGCGGGCAAAATTTAATAATAAAATAAAACCCGACAATCGACATTGATTGTCGATTGTCGGGTTGACTTGCGTGATGCGCCTCCCGTTTTAATTTAGGTACATATTTAGTTTTATTAATATAAATCACGTGAAACACGTAAATAAACTCAGTTTCTGAAGTATAAACGCGATTTTTTTCGAATTATAATAAGATACGTAGAATATACGCGATGTTTTTTTTTATTTTTTATTATTAAATAAGGGGGCAAACGAGCAAACGGGTCACCTGATGGTAAGCAACTATCGTCGCCCATGGACACTCGCAACATCAGAAGAGCTGCAGGTGCGTTGCCGGCCTTTTAAGAGAGAATACGATGAATATAATTTGCATAGTAGCATATGCTTTCAGTTCTTAAAACAGCGTCTAAACCCCCTAACTTGTATCTTTAAGGAATCCGGAGTTCTCTTACTCGTAGTATCTTCGGAACCATAAGATACCTGATAGATGCAAAATATTGTGTTTTGGTAACATATGCTTAGGATACTTCTCATGAAACCAAAATCACCGCATGTTTCCATATAAATTTTGAGGAGTTCCATCGATTACTCATGGATCTCATCATCAGGTCACCACTTTTGTGAACATGGTACCAAATTGGAGTGAAACCTAATACAACAAAACAAAAATTTTGAAAATAGGCAACTACCGTCGCCCATGGACACTCGCAACATCAGAAGAGCTGCAGGTGCGTTGCCGGCCTTTTAAGAGAGAATACGCTCTTTTCTTGAAGGTTTGCAGGTCGTACAGGTCCGGAAATACTGCTGGTGACAGTTCGTTCCAGAGTTTTACAGTGCACGGCAGAAAGTTACGCGAAAAACGCACTGTGGATTACTGCCACTCATCAAGGTGATGAGGATAGGTTTATATCTACTAGGTAACTAAAAAGAGTGAAATTATTATTTTTAACAATAAATTAAAACCGAGTTCCAAAGTAAAAACAATAATAACATCCTTTTAATATGAACTAAAAAGTATTAAATAATTTTTCCTATCTAATAGTGCCTTTTTCCGAATTCGGCTAAACCTCAACTATTTGTGTACTCAATCTTCATAATTTTGAAGTCGGTGCCAGTTCCAAAAGTTTCAAATATTCTGTCAGAGAATTGAGAACTGAAGATTTAGCTATCTGGTACCGACTTCAAAATAATGAAGATTGAGTACAGAAATAGTTGAGGTTTAGCCGAATTCGGAAAAAGGCACTATTAGATAGGAAAAATTATTTAACACTTTTTAGTTCATATTAAAAGGATGTTATTATTGTTTTTACTTTGGAAGTCGGTTTTAATTTTTTGTTAAAAATAATTGTGCTACTGATTAAAAATGAATGGACACGTATTTAAGCGTTTCTGGTAATTCTACCCCCAGGGGGTGAAATTGGGGTAGAAAGTTTCAATGGAAGTCCGTAATTTTTTGAGTTAGAAACATGAAAGTTTATTGACATTTGCGTTTGACGTTTGCTTAAATAGGGTCCCGTTTCTACCCTTTGTATAATAACCACAAAAAGGGGAAACTATCCATCTTTATTATTATACTTACTTACTATGTTAACGCGTATGAAGTCGCGGGCAACAGCTAGTTTTCCTCTATTTCTTCGCTCCTATTAGTCTTAGCGTGATAAAATATAGCCTTCCTCGATAAATGGACTATCTAACACTGAATTTTTTTTTCAAATCGGACCAGTAGTTCCTGAGATTAGCGCGTTCAAACAAACAAACAAACTAACAAACTCTTCCGCTTTATAATATTAGTATAGTTATGCGAAAGTATCTCTGTCTGTCTGTCTGTCTCGCTTTCACGCCAAAACTACCGAACCGATTGTAATGAAATTTTGTACACAGATAGTCTAAAGCCTGAGAAAGGACATAGGCTACTTTTTAACTGGAAAAAGGGGTTGTAAGGGGGTGTTTATGCGTAAATTTGTTCAAATTAAGTTAGTTCCAAAAACTCATAACGGATGGCGCCAAGAGTCGCCTAGATCGCGCTATCGCTTGCTCATACGTATTTCTATAATACTGCATTTACACATTCGCGTTCGCCATACGCCGCGTCATCGACGAAACATTCGACGAAGCATTCGTATACGAATGCTGTCGCGAACTACCGTTCACATTCGTGGGGTGATTTATTTTGACATTCGCACACGAAGATGGAGGACGTGTTCATAATATGATAGCGACGTTGAATGAAAAATATTATGAAATTTATGATAGCGATATTTTGGGTTCCAAAATATGAGATCTTTCTTTTTGTAAAATTCCAGGAATTCTAAAATTCGCCCGTCACTCTACTCCATTTTTATTACATAATAATAATAATTATACTAAATACTAATCTGTATTGAAAACCAAAACATATTTCCTTATTATAATATTAGCCCGCCAAACTGCATAGTAGTTTGTCGGCGGGCTACGCGCTTACAAATACTAAGAAACTAATAAATATAATATTATACTTTAACAACAAAATATAATCATTTTGTATAAGTATGTGTTATATCTTAAATTATGACTTAAGTTTTCACAATGGTACACGTATATGTGGCATTAGTAAGAAAAGAAACGACTGTAATAACTAATAACATTGTATAACATTATTATAATAATAACATGATAACATTATAATATTATACAGTTATACATTGTACTAAAATAGGCTAATTTTCAGTACAGTGTACTTAAGTCGAATATGTATGTTCAGCGTTGTACACGTCCTGTAGGGTCGGACGCTAGCTGTCAACTGAATGCAGGCGAATGTGTAAACAGTAAGTTCGTAAATTCGCTATTCGTGCCCTTTGATTTGCGTCCGAAAAACCGCTCTCAACGCGAATGCCACGAATAGCCGCGTTCTGACCAAGTGAGCTGCCTCGCGCGGATGCCTCGGACATTTGCCGCGGCGCAAGCCGCGCGAGGCGGCCGGCGCACAGTGGTCCGAAATCGCTAAATAGTGGACATTCGCAAAAAAGTTCGATTTTGGTGGGGAAAAAAAATACCATCCGATAGATTTTAAGAGGAGTAACAATAAATCCTTTATAAGTTTTGTATAAAAATGTATATTAAAGGTGAAAAAAAAAATTACGAAAATGTTGTATGGGAAAGAATCTATAAATAGATTTTTTGCAAAAACTACTAAGTCATTCTGGTTCATCTTTGAAACAAGTAAAGTTCTAGGGGTATTTAAGGTTTAGAAAAAAAATTACGAAAATTTACGTGCAGCCTTTTGCAGTAGAGGGGTTCAAAATTTTAAAATAATTTTACTAACTTTTTAGGTGTGGAAAAAAATACTATTCGAAAGATTTCCTAAAGAGTAACAATAAATTCTTACTAAGTTTTTTATAAAAATGTATTTTTTAGGTGAAAAAAAATAATTACTAAAATGTTGTATGGGAAAGAATCAAATAAATAGATTTTTTTGCAAAAACTACAAAGTCATTCTGGTTCTAGTAGTATAAATATAAGGTTCAGAAGAAAAAATACGAAAATTTACGTGCAGCCTTTTGCAGTCGAGGGGTTCAAAATTTTGAAATAATTTTACTAACCTTTTAGGTGTGGAAAAATACTATTCGATAGATTTCCTAAAGAGTAACAATAAATCCTTAATAAGTTTTGTACAAAAAAATATTTTTTAAGGCGAAAAAAAATAATTACGAAAATTGTATGGGTATAATATATTATATAAAACGAGTCCTTAAAAAGCAACAATACTTATATGTATTTACAAACATGGATAGCAAAAACAAAATTAAACTAAAATTAACTACTTACTGACTATACTATTGTAATTATAATAAAATAAAAATTGTTACACACACTAATAATTCAAACAATTTCAAATAAAACTTATAAATAAACAATAATAAATAATAATCAATTAAACCAACGCGCTTTACAAACATAGTGGATCTCCAATGCTATCATCGCCTTGTAATGACACAACTTCACTTTCTTCGTAATCTTCTGATAAAAGAGATCTTTCGAGCAACAGGTCGACTGTGTCTGGATGAAATTCTTGGTGTTTATTTTTCGACAACTTTGGATGAATGTGAGACACATATGGATCAGAGCTTATTAAGAAGTTGTGCAACAAATCTTCATTAGTTTCTGCTCGACTCGTCTTTTTAGTACGCATCTCTCTAGTATTTCTAAATTCTTTATTCCTTGCCTCTGAAGCTTCTTCACTCAAATAGCCAATTGGAATAAAGCCAAAATGCTTACAAATATTAGCACCATGTATAAGGAGTTTGTGAACACTTGCAGGCATGTAGTACCACGGATAAAGCTTTACATACAGCTCTGCTATTTCCCTAGAATAATTTCGAAAGTGATCTATATTGATAAGCTTCCCAGAAGAAACGGTCTGCAATACAACGTATAATCCCCTTTATTAATTCTAAATCTATTTTCGTTATTTCAGATGTTGTCCTAAAGTCCTGAAAAGAGAGAGATTTAGAATTAATAAAGAGATTATACGCTGTATTGCAGACAGTTTCTTCTGGGAAGCTTATCAATATAGATCACTTTCGAAATTATTCTAGGGAAATAGCAGAGCTGTATGTAAAGCTTTATCCGTGGTACTACATGCCTGCAAGTGTTCACAAACTCCTTATACATGGTGCTGATATTTGTAAGCATTTTGACTTTATTCCTTATACATGAAGCTGATATTTGTAAGCATTTTGGCTTTATTCCAATTGGCTATTTGAGTGAAGAAGCTTCAGAGGCAAGGAATAAAGAATTTAGAAATACTAGAGAGATGCATACTAGAAAGACGAGTCGAGCAGAAACTAATGAAGATTTGTTGCACAACTTCTTAATAACCTCTGATCCATATGTGTCTCACATTCATCCAAAGTTGTCGAAAAATAAACATCAAGAATTTCATCCAGACACAGTCGACCTGTTGCTTGAAAAACCTCTTTTATCAAAAGATTATGAAGAAAGTGAAGTTGTGTCATCACAAGGCGATGATAGAATTGGAGATCCACTATGTTTGTAAAGCGCGTTGGTTTAATTGATTATTATTTATTATTGTTAATTTATAAGTTTCATTTGAAATTGTTTGAGTTATTAGTGTGTGTAACAATTTTTATTTTATTATAATTACTAGCTGTCCCGGCAAACGTTGTTTTGCCATTTAAAATATTTCTACTTCATCAGTTGATACAAATTCTTACTTCTTTCTTTTGTCCCCTAAGAGGGGTGCGGCGAAAAATTGTATACACCAGATGTTAAGTTGGAAAAAACAGTTAATAATATGTCAAAGTAAGTCCATTAAAGAAAAAAGTTTGATACAAAATCTGACCCCCTCTTTGGTTCCCTTAGAGGGGTGGGGTGGGGGGATTTTTAGTCACCAAATATTGAGTCGGAAGAAGACAAATATATCTGTGAAAACCGTATGCAAATCGGATCAGTAGTTTTCGTGTTAAAGCAAAAGCCTTATACAAAATCTGACCCCCTCTTTCGTCCCTTTAGAGGTGTGGGGGGAAATTTTTTTATACACCAGATATTAAGTTGGAAGAAGGCAAATATATCTGCGAAAACCGCATTCAAATCGGATCAGTAGTTTTCGTGTGATAGTGGAACAAACATACATACAGACAGACAGACAAAAAACTAACTACATTTTTGGCTTCTATAGCGGTGAGTGACACCCCCCGCTTATTATTTTTTGAATATCTTTAATGTACAGAATTTTCATTTCTACAGTTTTATTATAATGTATAGATAGTGGTATATGAGCCAATTCACCAGCTGCAGGGCTGGTCATAATCTTCGCTACTGTGCACCCCCGCCTTGGTAGCGCCCACTTCGAAACGGGCGTAAATCGCAATTTTTAATTTCGCCATAACTTCTAAACCAAACGTCCAATCTTAATCATTCAAAAACCAAATATTATTGATGAAATAATTCATTTTGATAAGGATTAATAGCATGAGTAAAATAAATGCGTGTAATTTAGTTAAAAAAAATCAAGATTTTAAAATAAAATAATGGTTGTTGTACCTCACTTGACATAGATAGGTATAGTGTGTCGCGGACTTTTTTGTAGATATTTAAAAGATCTACATTTACTTAGAACATTGTATGGTTCTATCTTTTATAGTTTAGGCAGCGTACGCAAAATAAGTAAATTTTCTGGTTGATTTTTTTCACCTTGTGTCAGAAAAACCCAAATATCTTACGGAACCCTACATTTTCCAAAATAAAATGTAGCCTAGTACGGCGTACGGCCGAGCCAGCTGACAGTGTTGCCAGATCAGGGGATTTCCCCCTAGATTTAGGGGGTTTTCGACCAAGATAGGGGCAAAATAGAGGCAAAATATCGGGAAAATTGTGCTAAGCAGAAATGTACAGTCGGGGAAATGAGTTGTTTAGCAGAAATGTACAGTCGAGGAAAATTGTGCTAAGCAGAAATGTACGGTCGGGGAAATGAGTTGTTTAGCAGAAATGTACAGTCGGGGAAAATTGTGCTTAGCAGAAATGTACAGTCGGGGAAATGAGTTGTTTAGCAGAAATGTACAGTCGCGGAAAATCGTGCTTAGCAGAAATGTACAGTCGGGGAAATGAGTTGTTTAGCAGAAATGTACAGTCGGGGAAATGAGTTCTTTAGCAGACGCGCTGATTAAGGCCGCGTTTCCACCTGCAAGACAACTGTCGCGAGAAGTGTCTGACAGTCTGTCTGACAGCAGCTGTTTTTTTCGATTGTCGATATTTTTTAATCGATTGTAAGGGTTTCGATTAATTAATTAAAACGATCGTTTTTTTTATTGTTTTTTTTTTAATCGATTTTCATAAAAAATGGGTTAAAAAATAATGCACAACGTTAATAATCAAGTTTTCACTTCTGCCGAGTGCCGGCACTCCCGGAGTGCAACCCGTCTTTTTTTTTTTCTCGACTTTTCCCTCCTATAAGACCCTAAAGTCCTAACACGCAACGAATAAGCGAGGCAAAACACTCCCGTCTTGAGTGAGCGCGGCAAACGTACTGTGACGCCTTTGAGCATCGACAAAAACCGACAACGCTCGGCTCGGGCCGCGGCACGCTCGGGCGAGGCAACGCATGTGTTTGCTTCGGGCGAGCCACGTCCTGACCAACCGAGCAACTGCCGCGCACGACTGCCGCGCGAGACGGCTCGCTTGGTCAGTACGTGGCTAAGTCGATGCTCAAAGGCGCCTCGGTACGTTTGCCGCGCACTAACACGTCCTGACCGACCGAGCAACTGCCGCGCACGACTGCCGCGCGAGACGGCTGGTCAGTACGCGGCTAATCGCGAGGCGAAGTGCGAGGCGAATAGCGAGCGCCTGTTTACACATTCGTGTTCGTTATTCGCCTCGTGATTCGCCTCGCTATTCGTGCGAATGTATAAATGCGGTAATAGAGGTGGTACCATGTAAATTAGGTTTTTCGATTGTTATACACGTTATTAATTATCTCACCTACCATTTACCAACATAGATATCAGAAACAACAGCGGACAGCCTACCAATGATAAATACTAAATAGTAAAATAGGTAGTTTATGGGTAAAGCCATAGAGTACTGGTCTCTGATAAAGCTAAAGTTGTGTGATGGGGGGCTAAATAAGCTTTAAAATTTGGTATAAAAAAGTTTAATTAAAAAAAATATATATTATGTGCACAGTGCACACTGCAAAGCTGTTTTGAGTATTTTGATTTGAGGGATACCAGGGTTTTAAAAAGCTTTTAAATTTGACACCAATTTTGTTGACACCGCGCGCTATAAACTGAAGTCCATGCGGACGAAGTCGCGGGCAACAGCTAGTGTATAAAAAACTGAGGATGATTCGTGATGCTTTTTAGTGTATGTTATGTCCTTGATATGTTTCCAAATTTTTCTGCTAATGATTTCTTAAGTTTTCGCGAGTATCACTCATGATATTATAAGTTTAAACACTTATGGATTTTGTCGCGGAGCACTTTTACATATCCCGACGTTTCGGCTACTTTACAGCGGCCGTGGTCACGGGCGGACTGAGGTGACAGGTGTCCAATTTCTTGAAGTTATCCAACTACCCGACGACTCATCAATATGTAAAATATATATTGGATATGTAAAAGTGCTCCGCGACAAAATCCGTAAGTGTTTAAACTTAAAATTTTTCTGCTGTTATTTCTAGCGCGTTCCAAGATGTTTTTATCGTAATTATTTTTTACTCGTCTGAGCAAGTCATTGCAAAAGTTACGATACCTTTTGTATGTTGTTTGCAATATGGCATTGTGTGGACTTTTTCTAGATGTCATATGTAATTTATCCCTTTATCTTATGCAGCGCAGAAGACCGGGAGTAATCCATGGCTTGAGATTTGATTTTTTACTGCTAGTGCGATAGACCCTTGTATTTTTCTGGATTGCATTTTGTAGATTTTGTATTACGTATGACATACAAAAATCAGTGTCAGCATTATTATAAAAAGATATGCAAAGTCGATTTTGCACAAATCTTCCTCGAGTTTGTTTATGTTTAACTTAGACATTAATTGACAATTTTGTTTGTGCCTACGCATGCGGCAATTTAATGTTAGTAGGACAGCGTTATGATCTGTTATTGTTGAATTTAGAATTAGTGTTAGCGGTTGATAATTTGATTTAAGCATTACGTGATCTAAGCAGGATCCACTTCGATGGGTGGGGAGCGTATGAGCAGGGAGTAGGCCGTGATAAGCACATAAGTTGAGGTAGTCCTGAGCACTGCTGTCATTGCTTCCTGGAAGAATGTTAATATTAATGTCTCCAATCAAAATTATATTCTTAAAATGTGATAGATTTGTGAGGTTATCATTTAGTTTAGTTTATTAATAAAATGAGATATATCTCTAAAAGAAGGTGATCTATAAGTCCCTAGAACTGCATATTCAGTTCCTATTTTCAGTAATAGTGTACTGCAGTCCTGGTAAGCTAACTACTCTACGGTAGCATTATGCTGTTTATTAACATACATTACAACTCCATCATTTTGATTGTAGTTATTTTGAGTCATATACATATTGTAACCTGCCAACATTGGTATATTATAATGCTTGGCTAGCCAACATTCTGTAAGAACAACTACATCATAATGTATGTCTAGTCTGTGGAGAAAAAGATTAAATTCATCGAAATTCTTTGTAGATACTGCGAATATTTTGTGTTAAAATATTAAGTGGATTTGTCATGTCGGAAAGATAGCGTTTGCAATTTTCTACTTCGCATATTTTTGATTCAGCAACACACAAAGCATCTATTTCTTGTATAATATTATTCATTATTATAAAATTTTAAAAATAAATTTATCACTAATAGTAAATTGATAGGAAAAAACTAAGAGTTAATATAATAAAGGATAACTTGTAAGGTCGATGAAAAACCTGTAATGTGGCGCTCTTAGGCGCCTTCATAGTCCACCGAGTTTATGTACCTTTTTTCGGCTATTGTTTTGGCAGGGCATTCGGCAGCACCGGTAGCATGATTGCTAGGTTTCTTAAAGTGCATACATGTTGCGCACCTTACATCTAGTTCTTTCTTGGGGCAGTCTTTTATGGTGTGTCCTTGCTCGCCACAGTGGCTGCACGTGCAGTTGGTTTCCCGGCAGGTCTTCGCAGCATGGCCATACTGCTGGCACTTGAAGCATCTAGTTACCATCGTAAAATCCTTTACAGGGCAAGACGACCAGTTCACAAAAATACGACCATTGGAGATGAGGACTCTGCGAATAACTGCTGGTACTTCGAAGATAAAGTTGTATGTTTCTGCGTCTTTTTTGCCAGATTTGTGGCTTAATTTACTGGAATTCATAAAAGATTGCATGTCCAGGTCCTTCAATTTTTCGGCAAGATTTTGGTTATACATGCACGTCAGTACTTCTCTTTCCGTCATAGACGAGGGAACTCCTATGACCACGATTCGAGGCTTGCGCTTGCGCGGCTCATCAATAGTCAGGCCTGCATCACTGATGTACGGAGATTGCTTGATTTTTTCTATATCCTCCTTGGATTCAGTGCTTATTACAACACCACCGTTCCTTGTCTTTCGTAGGGCACGCACGTGGAGCTTAAGCTCTTCTGGCCGAATAATTTGCTGCACAAGGCATTTCGTATCGTCACTAGTTTTTTGTTTGTCGGTAGGGTATATGGCTACGGAGCTTAAGTTAGAGGGCTGGATATAATTATTTCCTCTCTTAACCATATCCGCAAAAGAATGTCCTGTGGTTGCTTTAGGCGACTCTTTCAGGATACTTTTAATGTCGGCCTTTATGTCCTGCAGGTCTCGCTCCAGATTTTGCTGGTCATGAAGAACTCTGTTAGTTACTTGGGCTTGGATAGCCTTTTGCTTGACCGATTGATAAAGTACAGCCATCTGTGCAGCGCCGTGGTTTACTTTTCTGCACAATGAGTTGACACGAAGCTTTTGGTCCGAGTTGAAGAAGATGAAGTAGGCCCGTCAATTTATTACTGCCAATTAATATTTTTATACATAATTCATATTGTAATACACGTGGTTTGCAATTTAAAGTGTGCATTGGTGTGCAATTTTTTTTTGTATTGAAATTTGTAAGATCGCCCTATAGCTTTGTCCACATTGTGCCTTTTTCTGTTCGTCAAGGGCATACGTTATAGCGCAGTCAACAGCGAACGTGAGGCATGCCCACGACGCATGTCCTTTGACCGTATCCAAAATTTCAAATATGACAATGTTGGCGTTGCGTTAGTTGACGCATTCAATTATTGAATGCGCCAAAACGAAAGTTGAATGAAAGAAGATGACGAAAATTGAAGACGAAAGCGCCTAGTGTGGACGTAGCTAATGGTCGAAATTCGACCTTACTTTCAACGACATTAGCACTACTACCTAGGTATATTTTGTAAGAAAATATTGACATTATCATATTTTTTTTCAATTCTTATCTCTGGGAGTTGGGACTCAGCTGATCTCAGACTAGCCACGTAAGCATTGTCATAGTATCTAAGATTCAATAAAAAAAAATATAATCCATTTTCAATTTGTCAGCTTGTTGTCAACAGACATCAACCATAAAAAAATATCCACAGCCGAACATAATATATCCTCCTCCTTTTTGGAAGTCGGTTAATAAAAGAGTATTTCAGCTGGGAACAAATTATCGGACGAACGTGCGCGGACGTTTTCATCGGATGCGGCATGTGGTGTCACTTTAATACAAAATAATATACTAAACAGTGCAAATTGTCTGACATATTAAGTCGCGGACGCGACCTTGAGCGTTCGGACGTCCGAAAAGAATCTGGCTGGCCGGATGTTTTAGCATCCGCGGACGTCTGCCATTGACATATAGGTTAGGTCTTTCACGTCCGCGGATGAACCGTGCACATTGCTAAACCGCATCCATCAGCCGCGACTTAGGGCGGCCAAATACATCAGTTTTCCTGATTCGATTTCCTGATCAGGTTTCCGAAACCGGGCCTCCGAACGCAGTAAATTCATACAAAAGTAATGGGGATTGTCCATTTTTTTTTAATTTTGCTCATTACAAAAACATTTCGAGGAATAAGGTCAGTGATCGTTTTTCTGTATATAAAAGAAAAAAATACCCATTAGTTACTTATATTTTTGAACAAATATGTTTAACCTTAGTTTGACCTTCAATGGCGTTAAATTAGCAATAAATTCGACCAACATTACGTTTCGAACTTTTGGTAAGCTTTTCGTATCAGCTTTCACATAATATCCTAAGATCCGACCGTAAAATCCTGCATGAATCGTTTTTTTCGATCAAATATATTTTAAAATAATCTTTAGAACGTATAGAATGGATTAATATTGGGTTGCCTTGTTAAAAAGAGCCGCAAGTACCTCTAACTGAGCAAAATGAAAGCCCGTAATACAAACTTGCGTGTTATACAATAGAAAAGTAAGAACTAAGAAGGAATGACATTGAGGAATGACAGGACACTACGCATAAAAAAGGCCTGTTAAATAAAAATAGCAATCTTGCGGGATCTCGACGTCCTCAAATCCTGCCAGGCATAATAATTGTAGGCCTGAACATTTGTCATATACAAAAGTGATGGCAACCCCAGTTTGCGGCTATCGTGCAACAGGCAACCATGGATATTCATGTACAAAATGCATAAAACTTTAATTTTGTATCAAAATTATTAAAAAAAATCGATGCTTCAATTTTAATGAAGTACTATGTCGTCTGTTTACGGGCTGGCAACCCCAGGTTGAGGCCAACTTAGAGCTGGCAACCATTTATATCTTATTTTGTCTCGTAATTTTTAACCGACTTCCAAAAAACGAGGAGGTTATACGTTCGGCTGTGGATTTTTTTTTATGTATGTTCAACGATTACTCCGCCGTTTGTGAACCGATTTTCAAAATTTTTGTTTTGTTGTATAAGGTATTACTCCAATTTGTTACCATGTTCAGAAAAGTGGTGACCTGATGATGAGATCCATGAGTAATCGAGGGAACTCCTTAAAATTCAAATGGAAACATATGTTTTTTTTTGGTTTCTTATGAAGTATTCCAGGCATATGTTACCAAAAAGTAGATTTTGCACCAGGATATACCATGGTTCGAAGGTGGTGAACAGAGCTCCTTACTCCTTATAGATACATGTTTGGAGGTTTCGGCGTTGTCTTAAGAACTGAAAGCATATACTACTATGCAAATTTTATTAATCATTATAATCACCACCACCATTCCACCATACATCCATGAGTAATCGAGGGAACTCCTCAAAATTTATATGGAAACATATAGTGATTTCGATTTTATAATAAGTATCCTAAGCATATGCTACCAAAAAACAAGATTTTGCAATTAGATATACCATGGTTCCGAAGGTGCTAAGAGAACTCCGGATTCCTTATGAATACAAGTTTTGGGGTTTCGGAGTTGGTTTAAGAACTGAAAGCATATGCTACTATGCAAGTTACATTCATCATCATCATCATCATCACTACCACCAGTCACCACACCATGAATTATCGAATTATAACCCTATTATTGGTACTTTTAATCGTCTTTAAGAACGAAACCCGAATTTGTCGAACGATTTAAAAAAATATAATGTTATTTCAATATTTAAATGATTCGACCTTGGTGTTTAAGTTACCAAGTTAGCAATTTGATCATAAGATCTATGAGGTATGTTATTCTCCTTAAAATTTATAAGGACGATTATAGTTATATTTGCGCATAATATTATATTATGTTGAGCTGATGAGTTTCCATGAGTGTAATGAATAATGATAGAATGAAAGTCACGGAACAGAACTTTAGAGCCTTTAAAGACAGGCGTATTAACATTAATTTTATCATTGCTTGATTAACGCCAAGCATATACTTACAGTATAATTTATATTATGCTTGGAGTTGCTTAAGCAATTCTGAAGTAGTGATATCAGACAATGAGTTCTCATATCATGAAAGTGTATCCTGGATCCAAAGTCACTAAGCATAACACATTAGCCTGTACAGAAAACCAGAGCTTATAAATGACTAAAAAGCTACGAATAACAAAACTAAGGAAGAGTAACTCCGTCAAAAAAAGTGCACCAAAAGGCTACAAAATGTGACCCGAATACATGTATACTTTATGCATGTGTTCGGTACACATTTTTCGTGATATATACACGAGTGACATTCAACCAGGTTGACATGATAATTATTGTCAAACTCATTTTACAATTTGTTTACTTACTTTTTACGTAGCTTTTTACAACATTTTCGTTGTCAAAATGCCTAAATGCCCTGTGAAATGGTGTAGAAGTCATACAAATTTTAACACAGGAATAACCTTTCAAGTTTCATCAGTAAGTGAATTTTTTAAAATTATGCTTAGGTAAAGTTCTTGTATTTTTTCCGACCCAAAAACATCCCCAAAAAGATGGTTTATTTAAGTTGGATGCCAGGGTATTTGCGTAAAATTAAGCTGGTCTCTTTGTGTTTGTCTTATTAAGTTTACATGTTATTGATAAAATGCAATAATCAAAAAATAATATTATTACAAAATTTTTACAAAGTCGCCATGGACAGTGTTATGCAAGATGTAACAATTTAATCATAAACGAGGGTCTGACTGACATCAGTATGGAGTATCTTATTTTTATAATGCCGTTCGTACTTCGTTTAATAAGAAACGAACCGAATTGGATGCCGAACCAGATTACTCGTTTATGTAGCATACACTTTAATAGTCATGATATATTTTGAATGAGTAATGACCGAAAATTAAAGAGATTACGAAAATCTGCATTGCCTATTTGCACCGTAAGTTTTTTATTTCAATTCTGTAATAATTCTGTAATAATTTAGCACATAGATTTTTGTAATCTGAAAACGTCTTGTCTAGGTGCTCTGGATAGTTTTAAATTCGTCCGAGTCATACAAGGTTTGTTCAAAATAATTATATATTATTATTATCGATGATCAGATCAGAGAAAAATGTTTGATTTTTAAATAATAATTATGTAGGGAGATCTGTCGAACAGTGGCCCAGAAAAAGTTTGAAAGCTCATAACTTCACCGAGAGTGATTATAATCGTGATGTTTTTGATATGTATTATTTCGTCGTTGCCAAAACAAGACCTCTTATGTGACGGTCTGGATGAAAATGACTTTTTTACACCATATTGTACAGAATTAAATTCTCCACCTTGTACAAAAACTCACATGTGAAATGGAGGCGAAATTGTTATTTTTAACAAAAAATTAAAACCGACTTCCAGGGTAAAAACGATAATAATTTATAATGAACAAAAAAGTATTAAATAATTCTCACTCTTAGTGCCTTATGAATAATTCTCATAAACCTCAACTATTTCTGTACACAATCTTTATTATTTTGAAGACGGTACCAGCTAAGAATGCTGAGTTCTATGACAAAATATTTTTAATATTTAAGACTGGTACCACCAGGTACACCAGGTACCAGCCACTAAGAGTGAGAATTATTTAATACTTTTTTGTTCATTATAAATTATTGTCGTTTTTACCCTGGAAGTCGGTTTTAATTTTTTGTTAAAAATAATAATCTTTCAAATGATGTAAAATTTATTGAAAAAAAAGATACATGCAAATTTATGCATTTATCTCATGAACATTATACTTAATTATGCTAAGTACTCACATACGGTTTTGCTCGACAGTTTTACTCCAAGTCGAGGGAAATGACATATTTGACATATTTAATTCTATCGAACCCGGCTCGAAGTGAGCCTTCGAGCCGTCAGTTTTGCGGTCCACACAGTGGTTTTTGCTCGACGTCGAGTAAAACTATCGAGCAAAACTGTATGTCAGTACGGAGCTTTAGAGGTACTTGCGGACACTTTTGACAAGGCAACCCAACATTAATCCATTCTATACGTTCTAAAGATTATTTTAAAATATATTTGATCGAAAAAAACGATTCATGCAGGATTTTACGTTCGGATCCAATGTTATAATGAGAACTTGCATTTGACGAACCAGCCATTATAAATAATATTGAAAGAAAATTTTAAACATACTGCAGAGGTCAATTGGCCGCCGATGATAACGTCAGAGCGAAACTTTAAAAAATTATTGAGAAAAAACTAGCCAATGAATTTCAAAATTATTTAATTTATATTCTTAAAATACCCTATTTTAACGAAAAAAAATATAAAAAGTACATGTGATTTTTTTTGGACAATGCCCATTGCGTGTCACACACATTCGATCAGTTTCCGTACTGTTTTTTTTTTCGTGATACGGTTCCCGAATCAGGAAAAGTGATGTATGTGGCCGCCCTTCGGAGGCCCGGTTTCGGAAAACGGATCAGGAAATCGAATCAGGAAAACTGATATATGTGGCCGCTCTTATGGATGCGTCCGATAATTTGTTTCTAGCTCGTATACGTATACTGTATCTAAGGCTTGTCACTCAAAAATCTGTCATCTTTCCTAGTGTGTGTGAAGTTTTATTTGTTAAAAAAATGTATGATAAAAGCATAATCTATACATATAATAAAACTGTAGAAATGAAAATTCTGTACATTAAAGATATTCAAAAAATTATAAGCGAATGGTGTCACTATGTAAAAATATGATTAGTTTTTTGTCTGTCTGTCTGTCTGTATGTTTATTCCACTATCACACGAAAACTACTGATCCGATTTGAATGCGGTTTTCGCAGATATATTTGTCTTCTTCCAACTTAACATGGTCTATAAAAAATTCCCCCCACCCCTCTAAGGGGACAAAAGAGGGGGTCAGATTTTGTATCAAACTTTTTTCTTCACGAAAACTACTGATCCGATTTGCATACAGTTTTCGCAGATATATTTGTCTTCTTCTAACTCAACATCTGGTGTATAAAATTTTTCCCCCATCCCCTCTAGGGGAACAAAGAGGGGGTCAGATTTTGTATAATTTTTTTTTCTTTGGACTTACTTCATAATATTATTAACTGTGTTTTCCAACTTAACATCACGTGTATAAAATTTTTCCCACCACCCCTCTTAGGGGACAAAAGAGAGGGTAAGATAAAAGATTTTGTATCAACTGATGAAGTAGAATTAATACTTTAAATGGCAAAACAACGTTTGCCGGGACAGCTAGTTTTAAAATAATATTGGCTCGATGCACTCCTTCTCCATATAAACTATAACTGTGCGAAATTTCATGCACCTATTTTTCGTATAAAGGGTTACAAAGTTTTTCTCTCACGTATTAATATAATATAAGTAATAGATTGTAATAATTGTATAACCATACTGAGATTTTGGATATTTTTGTTTTCATCAGGAATCTGTGGTGGAGGCGCGGGAGTCCGAGCTTTATCACACGGATGGTGATGGTGAGTACAAAACGTTGTACGTTTTTGTGGCTAAAAATATCTAAAAATTAGGCCAAGTGCAAATCGGACTCTTGAGTCGTGCCCAAACATTGCGTACGATATAGAGTAAAAATACCCAAAAAAAATGGGTTTCTTGTATGAGAACCCCTTTGATTAACTGAATGATTGCCGTTATTGATATCGAGCAAAAAAGGACAAAAAATTATGCATGAGTCATGACCAATTTATTTAAACATTATATCGTAATGGGCAATGGGCATAGCAAGTATTATCCCACAAAAAACATTTCATGTAAAAAAATGCCGATACGATCATATAAGGTTTACCCTGTGAAAAAGATATGAGACCCTAACTTAAACGTCGGACAACGCGACCTGCTTCAAGGCCGCCGAGAAGGAGCTACAAGAAGAATGGGAAAAGTACAAGAGCGAGGTCAACGCCCGCCGCATCACCTGGCGGTACATTCCCCCGTCCGCCCTCTTCATGGGCGGGGCGTGGGAGCGGCTGGTGCGGAGCGTGAAGGAGTCCCTGCGAGTCACTCTCCACGAGAAGCATCCGAGCGACGACACCCTCTACACACTCCTTGTAGAGGCAGAAAACATCATCAACTCGAGACCATTTACATATGTCTCTGTTGACCCCGAGTAGCCTTGACCCCCAACCACATATTGCTGGGGTCGGGCTGCCACGTACCTGCTCCGGAAGATTCGAGGAAGAAAAGACATCGGCGCGGCAGCTGTGGAAGCGCGCGCGGCACCTGGCGGACGTGTTCTGGCGGAGGTGGGTGAAGGAGTACATCCCGCTCTTCCATTACCGGCGGGAGCCACACACCCGAGGCTCCGATCCCGCGGTGGGTGACGTCGTTATCATATGCGACTCGAACCTACCGCGCAACGTCTGGCCGCGAGGAAAGATCAAGAGGACATATCCAGGCAAGGACGGCGTGGTGCGGGTCGTGGACGTGGAAACCGCGATCGGCCACGTTCTCCGGCGGCCCACGAAGAAGATCGTCGTGCTACCAGGGGTGTCGCCTGCGCGACCGGCGGGAGAAATGCGCACGACAGACCCTAAATAGTGCATTGAACAATTGTGTATGGTCGTATGGTCGTATGGACAATATAGTGCAATAGTGCTCGAGTAATCGTGTATAGGTTTATAAGTATAATAATATTCATTAAATAGTGGAGAGATGCTGTTATTTTTGAGGTTTCTAATATGATGTCGTAAATAATTTTATTTTTTTCCGCTTACATTGCAAACGCAGGCTGAACCCTACGAGATTTATCAAAATAATATTGTACTAAGTATTGTACACTATTAAAAGGTCTACACTGCGATGGTTATATAATGTCTATCTCGCGACATATACCATCGCAAAGGTAACTCTGCGATGGTATATGTCTATCTCTTATGGATATCCCACAATAACATTTTTTGTCATTTACTTTTAACTTTAAATAATGGCTAATTTTCGAAGCGATTTTAACCAATACAGCAATAATCCTTATTCAATTAAATACTTTAAATACATTATTGATTTAATATAGATCTGTATGGCCCTTTACAGCATATTATGATATAAATGAATATTTTCGAAGATATTACAGATTCTAAAATTGCGGGACGAAGCTTTTGCGGCGGTAGGTACCGACCAATGCGGGCCACGGGTAGTCCATACTAATATTATAAATGCGAAAGTATAACTGTCTGTCTGTCTGTCTGTCTGTCTGTCTGTCTGTCTGTCTGTCTGTCTGTCTGTCTGTCTCCCTCCCTTTCACGCCAAAACTACTGAACCGATTGCAATGAAATTTTGTACACAGATATTCTAGAGCCTGAGAAAGGACATAGGCTACATTTTGATGAGGGAAAATATCTTATTTCCATGAAAATATCGATGAAAATTAATTCGCATTGTAGTTCTTATACGTGACAGCAGATGTCGTTTTTATTGCCGATGGCTTCGTAGCTCAGTTGGTTAAGAGGCCGGGTACATTTGGAATTTCTCATACATACGTAATTCCAAAATCATTTTCTCATACGAAAATATTTAACATGTTTGAGTTGTTTTTCAGTTTAAAATAGTAATTACCTAGGTTCCTGCACAAAAATTTACTTCAAAATATTTAAACACGAAATTTTTTTTTTTTTGCTTTAAAATTTTTTTTAGTTAATTTACTACTAAATATTTAAACACTTAAAAAATAGAGTAAAACACTAAAAAATATATAAATAAATAGTTAATTTACTACAAAATATTTAAACTCTAAAATATATTTTTTAGCATTTAAATATTTTGTAGTAAATTTACTATTTATTTATATATTTTTTAGTGTTTAACTCTATTTTTTAGTGTTTAAATATTAAGTATTAAATTTACTAAAAAAAAATTAAAAACAAAAAAAAAATTAATGTTTAAATATTTTGAAGTAAATTTTTGTGCAGGAACCTAGATAATTACTATTTTAAACTGAAAAACAACTCAAACATGTTAAATATTTTCGTATGAGAAAATGATTTTGGAATTACGTATGTATGAGAATTTCGAGGGTACCCGGCCCCTTAAGCGCGTGGTCAGCGCTCATCCCGGGGGTCCTGGGTTCGAGTCTCACCGACGGAACAAAAAGTTTTCAATGTTCCTGGGTCTTGGATGTGTATTAAATATTATATAAAATTATATAATATGTATCATAATAATATTTCAAAAATCTTAAATATATTTTATGTAAGTACAAATATTATAAAAGTATTAAAATGTACCTATATTATTTCCGTTGTCTGGCGTTGTGTAAGCTTTTTTAAATGTCCTGTAGGCACTTAGCACGGAGCCAGACTGACGTGGTGTGAAGTGTCCATAAATATTATTATTATTATTCATTCGTAATATTTAAACATGCTCATACCTATCCAACATTAAACATTGTTTAATACGGATAAGTATGAGAATTTTTATGCAATTTTAATTTATGCTAAATGTAAGACGTTTAATAAATTATAATATATATAATACAATTAATAAAAATAAAATTACATAAAAATAGTAATAAGTATTGTAAACATGATTACAGTGCACTGTGCAGAGCTATCCCAATTCCCACAAAATAAAAATATCGGCAGTCAATAGGGCATTATTTTAGTTCGATAGGCTCTCTATTATTTTAGTTTTATTATATGACAACAGGTGGCGCTATTTGGAATTTTGGACATTTATTAAGTTAATTTTAAAATTAGAATATTTTATTTTGGACATTTTATCACGGCATTCCCACGGAAACGGGAACCACCGTACGCTATAAACTAAAGTCCACGCGGACGTAGTCGCGGGCAACAGCCATATAAAGTTTAAAAAGGCTAAAAATTAAAGTAAATTAGTACTTAAATAAATTAGACAAAAAAGAATCTGACCGATAGCTCATAAATGACTAAAAAGTTATTAGTTACGTATTGTACAGAAAACTTATTATCAGTCTTGATACTACTGTCAAATTAAGTTAGTTCCAAAAATTCATAACAGATGTCGCTAACATCGCGTCTACATCGCGCTATCGCTTGCTCTTATGTGTTTCTATAAGAGGTGGTATATATGTCGCAGTCATCTGGTTTAATCTGCGATTCGATTGAATGACTAGCGCATTCATTGAATGACACCATTCAACTGAATGACCCGGCCGAACGTCGATTGAACGATCGTCCTTCAACGTTTAACTAGTTAGCGATTTCTAGCATAGCGTTTTGAAGATAGCGGACATGAAATCAGTCAGGTAATTGAACGTATTTCATTTTTTTCCTACTGCGGCGCTACTAGTCGCTAAAACAAACATGGCGTCAAACAGCTCGCACAGCTGATAGCACTGTGTTGATATTTTATCGATTACATTTACATTAAAGTGCTTTATTTGTAATAACTAATAAAATAATATGTAAGCGTGGATTTGCCTATAACTACCCCGTCAACGGCTACTTGAAAAAAAATATAGCATCCCATTTAACGACTTCGCTATATGACTTTTAGTCAAAACGTTAAACGTTACAGTCAACGTCTTGACGAGCTGTCCTTTAGTCACTCAATTGAATGGTGTCATTCAATGAAAGCGCTAGTCATTCAATCGAATCGCAGATTAAGCCAGATGACTGCGACATATATAATCTCAGTTCATGCTTTTTGATTCTTTCGATTGTTAAACACGCTTCCATATAACTACTCAGTACTTTATCTATGCAGTGACGTAACTAGGGATTGCAAAAAACGTATTTTAAAAAAAATCCGGATTTTCGGATTTTTCCATCCTCAAATCCGGACTATCCGGATAATCCGGATTTTTGTAATTTTTTAAATATTTTTGATAAACAGCTTTAAATGTGAGTTATTTTCTTAATATTTCTTTATTTAACATTCATTTTAAAAGTGCAAAATAAAACATCTTGAAATTTTTTATTTTTTCTTAAGTTAACGATTTTCACATGGGTGTAAAAAGGAAGAGATTAAAATAACAGTATCTCGTACTTTAAATATTATAAACAACTTCAAAATATGATATTGAAAGTGGAATAAGTGCAAGGAAAGTGTATAATTATTTAATTGAACTTAAAAATACCTTGATTTTTTTAAATATTTAAAAATATAAAATTTTTGTTACCAAGAAATAAGCAATTTATCGACGACCTCGTCATTTTTGTACCTACAGCCGTCAGCCACACATCATCAATTTATCTCCAAGATCTGCAAGCCTAGAGGTAGAACTTACAAAAAATAGGTCAAAGATATAAACATTGATCAACAGTATGAGACGTATCGAGGAAGACGAGCAAGAAATTCACTATGTCAACGAGTACCTGTACTTGGGCCAATTAGTTTCTTATGACAACAGAAAGGCAGAAAAACTGGTCTATGAAAACAATCTCACTGAAGCGCAGACTCGTTGATAATATGTGTATTTCGCTCATCATAACCAACGATGCGCAAACTCGATCATTGATCGATTTCCAAGTCAGGGTCTGCCAAAGAGCAATAGAGCTAAATCTCAACAAAACAAAAAAAAGACATAATGTGCTCCCAAACTAGAATCAGAGACGTAGGAATCAAGACAGCCAAGGTAAAGTGGCATTGGGCTGGTCACGTTGTCCACATACATCTAGGCTGGATATCGACTGAGTGGGTATCTAGGCCTAAGAAAAGATAGCGCTATGCTCTGAAGCCTGGAGGAGTTTTTTTTCCCTCCGAAGGCTGTAATCCTGACGTTACGACGTAACTCGTCAGCGGTTACGTTATCAATGAGGAACCAACGATTGCGAAGACTTTAGCCTAGAACACGGTTATAAACTCCCCACTAGAGGCATATCAGCTGGGCTGGCAAACTGTGACGCTGGAGCAAGACAAGTGAAAGATTCGGGCGGCGCCTTTGCCCAACAGTTGGATAGTATATTTATAATATTTAAGCTATTGCACAGAATAATGACTTAAAATAATTGTTATTTAAACTTTAAATCAACATTTCGTTGTACTTATTATAAATTTACTATATTCCTTTATTTAATTAGACAGAATCACAAATCAGCATTGGTTATCATCATCATTGCATTTATATTATCATATACAAAACATAATAATATAGTAAAATAAGAGCTAGGTTATAAGAAATTAAAATATGTCGTTATTTCTTTTATATAAAATGAAAAAATGTAAAGAAATGTAATTACAACCACCAAATAACTACACAATGGAATGTTAGACATAAGAAAATCTGACTTTAGTACGTGTCTATAGACCACGCAAAGTTGTGATAGCGCCTTAAAACAATGTGAATTTGTCTGTCAGATATTGCACGATACATTTAAATTAATTTTATATTACGTAAAAGTTTATTTTTCATAATTTTATCTACTATCCGAAAAAACCGAAAATCCGGATTTAGAAAAATAAAAATCCGGATTTTTCATAGGCCCAAAAATCCGGATTATCCGGATTTTTCGGATTTCGAAGTATCCGGATTGCGATCCCTAGACGTAACCTTAAAATCAATGATAAATTATAGTTTATGGGTAAAGTTGTGTAAAGGATTGCACAAACCTACGCGACCAAAACGACTGCGAAGCGGTAGCGTCTACCGCGCGGCGGACGCTGCCCATGTAATCTTATGGCGCTGTGCACACCTGCACGACCGCGACGCGAAATGTTCGCGTCGGCAAGCGGAACGTGCGCGTCAAGTTGTCAGACGCGTGTTTTGAAGTTTACATAACTAGACTTCTTTTTTAAAACCTTTTTTATAGTCCGTCAAAAAAGTCACGACATTAATAGAGTCGCCACTTGTTTCCGGTGTGGCCTATTATGGCCACACTGTATCCAGTCACTATAAAAGATTTTGATACTTTATATTAAGTATATAGTTTTAAAAACACGTTGTAAATATTATGATTTATATATATTATTATGTAGTTAAGAAAATTTGAAATAATTATGATGTAGTTATAGTGTGTGTTTAATTTACGATATTACAAGAAACAATCTAATGTATGTAAAGTATTATAATCTTTGTATAACTCACCTCATCACTAACTTACACGTACTGTAGCTGGTTTCGGTGGCTCCGGTAATCATCTTGTAATGCTATTATGTGTATTTTGTATCATATTATAAAAACATCAGCTACTTTAAAAATATATTGCCTGTTTACTTACAAATACATTATTGGTTCTGTTAAAAAGACTTAGAACATGTAACTTTATGTTAGTTATCAGTTATCACAAATATGTCATTAGCTGGTTAAAATTAATTGTATGTATCTATGTGAATGATGGAAGAGACTGCTCTCCACGACACAGGGAATCCTAGTGTGCGGAGCAGTGTTTTGTTTAAGATACTAAACATGTACAATTCTTTTTTGAGGGAAATAAAGATTTGTTTGTTTATATATGTCATAGTCTGTCAAGAAAGTGAAGAAATTAAAAAGTGGCAACATCGTAGTGTCATCCCTTTCAAATCAATCTAAGAAAAATGGGATGACACTACAATGTTGCCACTTTTTAATTTCTTCACTTTCTTGACGGACTATATAAAAATGCAATAACTCGATTAAACGGTTGAACCGATGTGGCTAATTTTAGTCTTAAAATATTCCTGGAAGTCCAGGGAATGTTTATAAGTGACACGAAGTTCACCGGGACATCAGCTAGTCACTAGTATTACATATTATGAATTTATAACACCTGTTATTTAAGTACCCTCTCCCTGAGAGGTGCAGAGCTACTTTGATGACCAGTCAGAGCTGAGAGACGCTCACTCCTGTTTTATTAAGGAACTACTAATTTCAAAAATACAAAAAATAAAAAAATAAAAAACAGGGTTTTGTTATTTTAATAAAATATGATCATCCAAATAATATTCTACAATGCAGCCGGAAACAGAATCATCGCCACTTTCTAGGTCCATGTGCAGTGGTGTCACAGTGAAGAGGCACTTTCATCTTCAATAATCAGCTCTTCAATATCCTAATAAAGGGTTAATTCCCACTCCTTGTATTTATTTTCAGTGTTTTTTTTTTTTCAAAATGATAGCATAAATTCAGTCATTTCGGTTATTTCGTTAAACGCTTTTTCTGCTACCTGTAAACATAAAACATAATACTTAATTATAATATTATATTACGCTGCATCAAAGTGTTAAAGGAGTTAAGCACATACACTGTGACACGAGAATTTTATACACATCTAAGATACATAATTACGCTAAGCACCTAAGTCAAAGTATCAATCATTGTTAGGCGCGTTATATTATAGATTTCTTTGACAGTTCATTGTTTACGTAAACATAAGGTTTATGTAAAATTATTGTTTTAATATACCACATAATACTTACTCAGGCTACTTAAAATTGCATTATACAATAAAATTAACAAACAGAATTTATAAAACAAACGCTAATTACCTGCTACTATGGCGATTGGACGATTAGAATCGGAAATGTGGACGCGAGAATTTCAGTGATATTTTCGCGTTTTACTATTTTTCTTCAATGAAAATCTTCAAATTTTCAGCACTCTGACACGTCTTTCACTTTAATTGTTAATATTAATCACAGTAACATGTAGTTTCACATTGTAAAACTAAATTTAAGCAAATTGAAAATGTTTGTTTTGTAGATTTTATGTCATAGAGTATTGAAACAACAAAGGGTTAAATGTCAAAAGAGTGTTGCTATTGCTAAAAAAAAAGTTTCGCCTCCTAGACATTCTTGACGCACTATATATTATTTTGTACTACTCTTTAGTTTATGATTTCTTGATTTGTTTACGTTTTGATAGATTGTGTCATGAATGAAATTGCCCGATGTATTATTTTTCTCTATGATCATGATATGAGTAGTCGCGCAGGTGTGCACGCCAAGTTTCGCGTTGCAGACGCTCCCGATTCGCGTACCGCGTCCCCTAAGCTTAATGGGGGGGCTAAAAATTAAAATATAAGCTTTAAAATTTGTCATAAATAAAGTTTAATTTAAAATAATGAAATATTATGTGCACACTGCACAGTGCACAGTAGCTGTTTTTGGGTATTTTGATTTATTTTAAAAAGCTTTTGACAACAATTTTGTTGACACCGCGCGCTATAAACTGAAGTCCACGCGGACGAAGTCGCGGGCAACAGCTAGTATATAATAATAATATTTTAATAAAATAAAAATTGAATGAGGGCTCCGATACAAAAAACAAATTTTTGGCCTATTTTTGCTCTATAACGGTACGGAACCCTTCGTGCGCGAGTCCGACTCGCACTTGGCCGATTATATAAAATGCAGTGATAGTGATTCTTGCACTCTCTCAACGAAATAAATTCTATTGGATCGTCCAATCATCCAATTACATAACTTTTCAGAGGCCGGTAAGCGCAAGATGGAGGTGGTAGACGGAAGAAGTCTAGACGCGCCTCGAGCAGCGTCGGCAGACGGTGGTGAACCCTCGCGGCAGGTAAATTGCATGGCCGGTTTTAGCGCCTCCGTGGTCCAGTGGTTTAGAGTGTGGCTCTTGACTCGGAGGTCGTGGGTTCGATTCCCGCGTTGGAAACATGTTATTTCCAAGTTCAGTTAGGACAATGCAGGCTGATCACCTGATTGTCTGACAAGTATGATAATCCATGCGTCGGATGGGCATGTAAAAAGTCGGTCTTGTGTCTGATCTCTCGCCAGTCGTGTCGGTCGTCCGTCGCACTGGGTTATGAGAGTAAAAGAAGGCATATAGGCCTGGACAAAATTCTTGGTCATTTGTACCAGTATGGCGGTTTTACAGGGGTATAATTACGTAAAGGCAAAAAGGAAAATGATGGTCATAGCGCTTGCACTGGCAGCCCAAACGATACAATGTGACCATTCTTATATTTGCCATACTTGTAGTAGAGGGAAAAAGTGGCGCCATACTTGAAAAACCGTTTGAAGTTACGAATAAAATCTTAGGATTTTGAAATAATATTGTTCATATTCGCTACCTCCCACAGGTATGGCATTATCAGGCTCCTATTTATGATCATACAGGGAACTGTTAAAAAAAGTTTCAGGGTGCTACAAATCGTTTGGCGAAAAAAAAAAATACACCTTTGCAGTGGTATGGCGGCCATTGGGACCTGTCGGAAAAGTATGGCAAGGTGATTTTCGTGAATGGCTACTCGTCGATGATTAGCTATGCAAAAATTAGCCTAGTACAAATGGTTCAATTTTTTTATTAAAATTAACTTATTCGCGTCGGTATGGCGGGCTGTAAGCCGCACCCGACAAGTATGGCATTACGCTTTCGCCTACTTATTTTTTTCGACAATCTGAAAATACAAGCATTTTTGTGGAACAAATCGTTCGACACTCGTTATTTATCCGACACGTTCGATTAACGCCCACGCGTTTGGGCTGCCAGTGCGAGCGCTATGACCATCATTTCCCTTTTTGCCTTAACGTAATTATACTCCTGTAAAACCGCCATACTGGCACAAATGACCAAGAATTTTGTGTCAGTATCTCCAGGCCTAATAGAGCACTATAAAATTACTTGTGCGTAACTGGCCTGGTTTCAATGAAACCGGCCACCGTCATCATATTGGTTTTGGCCCAGATTGGTCGTTGATGTCAGTTCAATGTTAGTCGTAATCTGGCTTGGCTGGCTGACTTATCTGCTTATATTGCCAAAAACCAATAAAATACGATTTAAAAATTAGTTATTATCAAACTTTTAACTTGTTTTCCTTACTAATCTGATTCACCATCACAGGTGTCAGGCTCAACCCAAACGGCCGGTCACTCCAAGGTGGGAAGCGAGTCGACGCGCGTGCGCCAGTCATCGCGCGTCGCAACGCAGCGCCAAAACCTGCCGTTCATCTGCGGCAACACAACGACCTCCCACAATGTCGCTGTCAACGTGCAGAAGGTGAATCTTCTTCTATAATTATTCTATACTAATCTAGGTATACTATAAAAATTGGCCAAGTGCGAGTCGGACTCGCGCACGAAGAGTTCTGTACCGTTATAGAGCAAAAATAGGCCAATAGGGGTCCGGACCCCCAGGACACCCCCCTTATGTACGCCCATGAATTAAACTATCCGTCGCGTTCACCACCAAATAACCGCTATTAGACAGTTTCACGTTGACATTGGTAATTGGTATTTGGCTTGAGGTTGTAATTTACGTTTATTTAATAACTATCGTTTACTGTGGATATTTTCGATGAAATTGATGATCTGGCAATTAAAGAAGAGGCCATAATAAACGAATATATGAATCGTATGAATCATTTAGAAAGAAAAGAAAGAATCGTCACATCGAGGCCTGATCATTATAACATGTGGGATCCAAATATTTTCAGCGCCGATTCAGACTTTTAAAATAATCTGTGCTACATTTGCTTTCTCTTATAACATAAAATTAAGCACGAAACACAAACAAGAAACACAGTCGATAAATAGATGGGTAAGATAGAAAAGTTAAAATACTCTTTATGGTTTAATAACTACAGTGAGTTAAATTCGTCGGTTACCCCAAATATTGCAAAAAAACTCGCTGTCTTTTTCATGTATCCAAATACTTGGAACTAAAAATTTGTTTTTTTTTTCCATTGAAAGACAAATTCACAAGAACTGACTTAAATACTCTGATACTTAGCAATTTAATCGTAGTGATTGATCTTTTTAAATAAGCAGATTTCATGACTATCGAAATTTAAATGTTTGTCCCCGTATTTTCGCTTTCTATGTTACAATTTTGTATGTTACCATAATTTCACCTCTAAACAATGTTAATCTTTTGTGGCACTATTTTGTATTGACACTGGCAACAGTAAGTATCTATGCGAATAATAAAATTTAAAAAAGACGCTTGTTTGTTGTCTGTAGAATCGAGTTTTTTTTAAATGAATTTAGACGATTTCAAAGGTAAATAACAGTTTTTATTACACCTGTTTTGAATAGAAATATGAATAAGCGGAGAAGCAATGCGTGACGTATGTATTTGGTCCAAATTGAGCACAAATTATCGATTAATGGTCAATTAAAGCCTAAAAAATCTCGCTTCTATGTTACTTCTATGTTACCGGTAACGTTCATTGTATGTAACGTTGAAGTGTTGTAAGGATTTGTTCATATCGTCGTTAATTACTATTGTAATTACTACTGTTTTTTGTTTGCTTAGTTTTTTATGAAAAACAAATTTGATTATTTTCTGTGTACTGGAAGATTTAGAGGAACAATAACAATGTTATGTTTTTGTTACTACTTAATTTTGATAAAAAACTAATTTTATAGTAGGTATTTTAGTACCAAAGATTTTAAATAACAATGTTAATTAATTATTTGGTACTTAGTTATGTACTTAGTCAAAGTAAAAGACATGATTTGATAAAAAAATGGTTTTATATTTTTTTGTTATGCATGCACATCATACATACATATACTGGGTGTAAGCAACAGCGTCGTGCAAACTGGTAGGGGTTGCTCAGTCAACGATACTGAACAACTATCACCAGGAATTTTTATTTCGGAAAATAAAAAAAAAGACGGGTTGCACTCCGGGAGTGCCGGCAGAAGTGAAAACTTGATTATTAACGTTGTGTATTACTTTTTTTTACCCATTTTTTATGAAAAACAATTTTTAAAAATCGTTTTTTTAATTAATCGAAACCCTTAGAATATTTTTTAACCCATTTTTTATGAAAATCGATTTTTAAAAAATCGATTTTTTTAATTAATGGAAACCCTTACAATCGATTAAATTTTTAACCCATTTTTTATGAAAATCGATTTTTAAAAAATCGTTTTTTTTAATTAATCGAAACCCTTACAATCGATTAAAAAATATCGACAAATGAAAAAAAACAATCGATTGTTCGATTAATCGATTTCGATGTTACAACACTACTCTCCAACCGTCTTACGGTTTTTCGATCAGCACGAGAATCTGGCGCGAGTTTCACAGTTTTTACCCACCCCACAAAAGTGCTCAACGCCGCTAAAGAAGTCTTCACTTCAAAAAATGTTTATGGTATATTATTTATTACAAATGGTCTGATCGAACATTTTTTTTTAATTCCTGAAAATAATTCCTCATTCCTGGTGGTGTTTGTTCAGTTTCGTTGACTGAGCAACCCCTATAAGTTTGCGGGACGCTGTCCCTTACACTCTGTATAAGGCATAAAGTTTTACATAAAAAGGTGCACTATGAAATCGGCCTTACATACCTTTCGCGTTACTTTTACGTTGCCGTAACATAGAAGTGTTACTCTATGTTACTAAGTGTAAAAATTCTCGGCCTTATCCAGATAGGTCCTATCAGGTACGGGGTACCCTGAGGGGGTACCTAATACAGTTGGTGCAGTTTAAAAAAGTCTTTGTTCGTCACAACATCAGTCTTTTTATTTTCAATCACAATAGTTAAACAATAAAATATGTGCACAGGCGTCAATTCGAACGAAATAGACAAATAACCTAAAAACAATGAGACTGAGTCTGTCTTGCTCTAACAATAGACTATTCATTGGATTTGTTTCAACTGTGTAAAGTGCGAGTTGCCAGACTTCAAAAATTCGGTCAGATAGTTATCTATGAAATATATGACTTATTCGACGGTTAAACTACCGAATAACTGTATTCTTCAGTTATTCCGACATTTTATCTCAGGATTGAAAAATCGGCCCTTAGCGTGATAAAATATAGCTTATAGCCTTTCTTGATAAATTGGCTATCTAATACTGAAATAATTTTTCAAATCGGACCAGTAGTTCCTGAGATTAGCGCGTTCAAATAAGTCCTTTCAAATAATTTCCCCCGTTTTTTTCCACATTTTCCTCTATTTCCTCGCTCTTCAGTCTTAGCGTGATAAAATATAGCCTTATAGCCTTCCTCGATAAATGAGCTATTTTACACTGAAAGAATTTTTTAAATCGGACCAGTATTTCCCGAGATTAGCGCAATCAAACAAGTAATCAAACTCTTCAGGTTTATAATATAATAATAATAATAATAATATCTATGGACGCTTCACACCACGTCAGTCTGGCCCCGTGCTAAGTACCTGAAGGACTTGTGTTACGGGTACCAGACAACGGAAATATATTTAATACTTTTATATTATACATGTATTTAAGATTTTTATTATATCATACACATATATAATACACATCCAGACCGAGGAACTTTGAAAAAACTTTTTGTTCCGTCGGCGGGATTCGAACCCGCGACCCCCGGCTTGAGCTACCAACGCGCTCACCATTGAGCCACAGAGGTCGTCAAATATTACTCTGCAGAATTATAATATTAGTATAGATAATAAGACGTATAGATATTAGTATAGAATATAGATTAAGTGTAGTAGGTACGAGGATTTTGTTGTGACGGTTGGTGTTCATGTTCACAGCTGTTAAGCAGCCTGAAAAACCAGCACGTGCCGGTGGGAATACCGCCAAATTTCGCGAACCACAGGGGTGAGGAATTTTCTTAATAATATTATAGCCATAAGTACATTTAAACACTACGCTAATGGTCGTGTGAGTGAGAGAATCACACGACCGAAGTTGTGATTTTTTTTTTATAAACACACCGGCAAAATAAGAGGAACATAACAATTTTTGTTTTAATTATTCGCTGTTTTTTATATATTGTCGCGGCTACGTCGCGGCCCAGCAGCGACAGTACACGGACAGTTTTGTGCCTTTAATTAACTTTTTAATTTTTATAAATAATCGGTGTAACAATTATCTATGGACAATGACACTTGACATTGACGTTTGTGCAAAGTGACTAGTGAAATTTTCTCGAATTCATTCGCCATATTGCCTACGAAGCCGGCCGGCCGGCGGCGCAGAAAACCGCTAATTCGAGAAATATACGTTCGGACAATTATACGAAAAAGCTCAGCTCAAAACTTCGTAGAAGAGGAAAGCCAGCCATAACCGTACTTTGCTGCCCCATATATTTATTTATTAATTTAATAATTGATGATTAAAAAATAAAACTTTTATAAATTTAGGGCATAAAAACGTGTAAAATAGAAAAAATCTGCAAAAATCAATAATTAAGAAAAACCTTTGAAATTTCAGTAAGTTTTTAAGTTTCTTTCTTCTTCTTCTTTTTTACTCAAATTCTTCATTTTTAATTAAGAAATGCCATGTTAAAAGCGTGTAATGCCTTCTATGGATCTCAAGAGAGTCTGGATACGCCATTCCATGCTTGCATTTTGATCCTATGGGATATTCTTCTACTCCTCCAGTAGCGCCAACTCGAGCTCCTGAACACAGTTTGGAGCTGGAGTTTTAACTCGTACCGTTCACCCAATACCCATTGATGTGCCACACTTCCTCAATCGGATCCACATCCGTAGACTGTGCTGACCTCTCCACCTGGGATACGCCAGCATCATTTAGGTAATAATGCCCGATTTTTTTACTCTATGGACGCGCATAAAATTGAAGTTACTGCCTAAAACTGTGTAAAAGGCACAACGTACAGTTTTAGGATGTCTGTGCTATAGCCCTGTACTGTTAAAGTACCATCATTAACATCATCAGCTCTGTGCGGGCTCCAAATCATATGCCACCCCAAACCATTACGAAGCCTGCATGATAGACCACTGTTTCCGTTAAGTTTGATGGTCTATATAGCGTTCCTTACGATTTATCCTCATTCTTTATCGCCTGTCAACAAAATTTACACATAATTTGCTCCCATCACTGTACAGCACACGATTTCACTCACTTGTCAAATTTTGATGTTCACGTGCAAATCTTAGCCTGGCTCTTTGCTGTCCTGTCTCAAGTTTTGGTACCCTTGCTGACACCTTTGAGTTTAATTTAACTTTTTTGAGTCTTGTTCTTACTGTACAATCACTTACACGTACATCTCGGACCTGTTCTGAGAGGTTTCGTCTCTGCAAGCAGTTTGAGGTCGATTTCTTAAGGCTTGTACCCTTACAAAACGGTCATCCTGAATCATTGCCACCCGATATCTGCCTTGTTCTCGTCTCCGAACGTAAGATCCAGTCTCTCTGTAGCGTTGAAAGTTACGATGGACCACGAAAGACGACACACCTAAGGCCTGACTGACCGAACGGTAGGTGTGACCTTTCTCTATCGTGGTTACAGCTCTAGTTGTCGTAGATGCTGGAAAATCACTAATTTTGTATCTAAGCAATGTGCTCTTCCAAAAACCAAACAATCAAATGAGCTGGCATACCTTGCACCCCGCTAAAAACGCCACTCTTATCAGAAACACGTCTTACAACGTCAATCATCGAAAAACACTTAGTAGGGCATAATTGCAATAAAAATCTGTCAACTTGCCAGTTTTGTTCAATATTTTATTTCTTAAATGAGCTTAGAAACTATAAAAAAGGATTTCACACAGCCCGACCCACTTGAATTCAAGTTGTGGCCCTTTTTACCTATATTCCGCTAATTTTGCCGGTGTGTGTAATTTAATGTACAGTGTACTTACTATAAGTTAAGCCGATTCAAAAGCAGGTAGCGGGCCTACGTAATTTGGTCGCGTTACGTCACACCCACCAATTTGGCTGGCTGCCTTGCTATATTTTATGAGACATGCCGTGTTCACACTAAACCGACTGTGAGCCGCCGAATGTGAGCGAACGTTACGCAGTTTATTGTATTTCCATACATATTCACTTTTTCGTTCACACCTAACCGACAATACGCCATTACGCGACGCTAGGCGCGGTCATTCGATACCGTATATTTTCACGTTCACTTACGTTCACACTGGGACACACTGGGACACGCCGCCGCGGAATGCGAGCAGGCTCACAGTGAGCCTGCTCGCATTCTGCGGCGTATAGTCAGTTTGGTCTGAACACGCGCTAAAAGATCCGAACGTTACTCGTTCAGCAACTTTTGCATTTACTTTGTAGCGACAAATTAGTTTAGTGCTTGCGGTTAGTCGTATAGGACATAGGTGGCGCTATAGATATTTTGATATACCAAAAGACATCCGACTTATCAAATCGATGGCGCAATTTTTGGGTGAAAGTAGACGTTTTGTTTATATTCCAACAATATTGATATTGTAATTTCGTCGTTTTTAGGTCTGAAGAAGTTCCTGGACTTCGTCCTTCCCAACGCGTCCATGGTGAGACCGTTTTTTTATTATTACTTTACAATGATCTTAACAAAATAGGGGATATTACCCAACAGTCAGACCAGAGGGCTCAACTAGCACGTACTGTCATAATCCGACCAAAATCCGACAAATTGCGCACGTCATATCAGAATATCGACAGAATATCATACGTTGTCAAAATATGTAGAACAAAACTTTTTGTTAACTGTCTATATGCTCTTGTATGCTGCCTCTATCCGCTAGCGTGAAAACTACTAGCTCAGAGCTCAGTCGAGTTTGTTCAAAAATATACTATATAGTGGAGGCAATGAAAGTTTTCACCTCCGATTTCGTTGAACCTCCATCGATTTTCATGAAAATTGGTGAGTAGGTGGGGGATACCCTAAGAAACAAAAGTGACATTGTCAACTTGCGCTTTTGCCCTGGGGGTGGATGCCAAGCCTTCTCGGGGGTGAATTTTTTTTTAATAAAAATAACCCCAGGAATCAATAGACACACAAATTCCAAGCAAAATTTGTTTTTAAAGTTTTTTGAATAAATCAATACTTTCGGAGTTATTAAAGATCAAATATCATGTTTTTGCATGAGAAAAATACATTTCTTAAAGCGGTTTTTTATAATTAAATAAGAAACTATAGGTTTTTACGAAAAATGTGTAATAACAAAAATTAAAGCCAATAAAAAAACAAACTAATTTCTACCCTGAAATACCTTCCTATATTCATTCAAAGTGAGCTAATAGGTGATTGTATATACATTTTCTTTCGGCGAGTACCTAAGTCTAAGCATTCAAACTTAAATAACGGTAAACCGATGCATTTTATGACATGTACTTTTGTAGATCTTTTAAAGTGCTTAAAATTACCTTTTTAATAAGCATTTTAAAAAGTTAATAGCATCAAAATTGAACAAGTTATGATAAAAATAAGATGACCCTTACAATTTTTTTTGGTAAAATCGAAAAATAAAACGTTGACCATTTCTACAATAATTCAAATTTATGGTTATCCCTAAATGCTTTTCTTTATTTTAGCATAAGTAATGACCTCAAAAAAATTTCTTGGTTTAGAATGCTTAGTTTTGAAAAAAAAGAATGATTAAGTAAAATCGAAATTATTAAACTTTTTCTAAATATCGTTTCGTTTTGAACATAACTTCAAAAATATTGAACCTTCGTAAAAATTATAAAAAGCGAAATTGTCCATTTTTTAAGAATTTTTTTGATTTTCTTTTGATTTTTATAGGAAGAAAAATAACGAAGATAGAGACGTTTAAAGCCTAACTTTTACCGCGAGAACCATGAAACCGGGACCTTTTAATCCTAATTTTTTTTAAAACCAAGGGCTTTAAAAAGTATTTTTCAAATTGATCTTAGAGCTCTTTAAATCATCTTTAAAATGGTCCATAAATGAACTCGATAACTTAAAAATTAACAGAGCTATTGTGATATTAAAGAAAAAAAAATTTTTAAAACAATTTTTTAAAAAAATAGGAACATCTATACTAATATTATAAATGCTAAAGTGTTTTTGTCTACCTGTTACCTCTTAAGTCAATACCATAAACTACATTTTCCACTAAGATAACTAAAAATAATAGGGTTTTGGCGCGATCTCGGCAACGCGGCAAATGTATGGCCAAGGTCGTTTGCTCGGGGGACGGCCTTAAGATGAGCGTAACGTCCTGCGGTAGTTTCAAGTGTGGCCCCTCGCCCACTGCGACTTTTAGTAGCGATGCAGTCGCTCGTTTATGAAGCGCACGACTGCATCACTACTAACGCGCGTTAGTCGCATTTGCAACGCCATACAGGGACACACAGCTAGCGACTGCATCGCGACTGTATCGATGCAAATAGGCGACAGTATCGCGACTGCATCGCTACAAAAAGTCGCAATGGGTGCGCGGCCTTAACACTGAGGTGCGCTTTCAGCCGGGGCGATGCAGGTGTGCGTGCAAGGCGTCAGCGGGGGTGGGGGCGGAGTCTGCGGGGGCTGTGGCGGAGACTACGGGGGCTGGGGTTGGGGGGCGCTCGTTCTACAGGGCCCTCTCGCTGCTGTGTGCCGGCGACGGCCCCCTCCCGCGACAGTCGCGCTCGCGACGAACTCAAGCAACCCGTAAGCCGAGTTTTCTATTGCTAACATCTAATATGACGACCTCTGTGGCTCAATTGGTTGAGTGTGTGGCAGCTCAAGCCGGGGGTCGCGGGTTCGAATCCCGCCGACGGAACAAAAAGTTTTCAATGTTCCCGAGTCTGGATGTGTATTATATATGTGTATGATATATAAAGGTCTTAAATATATGTATAGTATGGTAAAAGTATAAAAGTATTAAATATATTTCCGCTGTCTAGTACCTGTAACACATCCCGTGCTAAGTACCTTCAGGTAGGTCAGGGCCAGACTGACGTGGTGTGAAGCGTCCATAGATATTATATTATTACTAGCTGTCCCGGCAAACGTTGCTTTGCCATAATATAAAGTATTTTGCCCATATTATTTTACTGAAGTGACTAAATAAGTATGTCGCCATGGCAACGTCGATCGCTTTCCCGTCGCACAAACTTAATGGTCGCCGTCAGTCTCAGCTTGTAATAATTAATTGCTATTGTTTATTCAACAAATGCACTTATCAATATATAAAGTACCCAGTAGCCGATTCTCAGACCTACTGAATATGCATATAAAATTTGGTAAAAATCAGTAAAGCCGTTTCGGAGGAGTTCGTGGACTAACATTGTGACACGAGAATTTTATATATAAGATTATATTAATATATCAAATTCTCGTGTCACAGTGTTTGTGCGCGAACTCCTCCAAAACGTATCAACCGATGAATGTATTATCAGAGAAGTTGATTCCTAGGCCTAGGTTGATTCCTAGGGGGACCTACACACTCACAAAATATGTGACAAGAAGGGTGGAGGGGTCGGAGTTAATGTTTCTATCTCTATCTATAATGTTTCTACGTTTATGCGCATGTATCACATCGTCTATCCATTTTGCTAAAACTATAATATTATGTTTGTTGTTTTTCAGATTCTGACAAAGCTCGAGAAGAAGGCACGCCCGTCGAGCGAGTGAATGTACGCTGACAGTTCGCGCTCGCCTTCGCAGATTGATCATCACCTAAAGCTCCGTTTAGACCAAACGAGCGAATGCTCATTCTAGTAAAGCTCTTTTGATGTAAACTAACAACGAGCATTCTTTCGTTGTTCTAGTGTGTTCGCCACGCGTTCGGCGGTAAATAGGTAGAATGCTCTAAGAATCTCGCTCGTTTGGTGTAAACGACGCAAGAGCGCTCGAGCAATTGCCTAGAGCGTTCTTTCGTGTTCGGACGTGCTCGCTCTTCGAGGCGGTCTTTTCAAAGGGATTCTAGTGTTCTTGAAATATTTTACTTTTTGGCGGGTTTTTTAAATTATCGAGTATTCTTCTTTTATTAAATTCGTCACCCACCAACATCTTTTCCTTCTTTTCTTTTTCATTAATTGCGTTATAACAATAAATACAGCACTTGAAATCACAGTATCGCTATCACAGTCAGACATAGTGTAGTTGTTACGTAGTTTATATATTCTTTGAGTGTAGTGTGAACCCTACTACTTATCGTTGACGAATGACGAATGAGTAATGAGCATTCGCTCGTTTGGTCTAAACGGAGCTATATGATTCTCATCTATAGAGCAAAAATTCTTATTCTTGATGTTCTTGTTGATTCGATTGGTGTAAACGATCTAAAGTATGTTGTAACGAATTATAGTTTACACTAAACGAATACGAAAGAATGTTCTTGTGCTGTTCTTGCTCTATGTTCTTTTGGTGTAAACCCACCTTAATACAACAGACTTAAGAGGCCGAAAATATTTAAACAAAAATTTCTTTTTTTTTTTGTTTTAAATTTTTTTTTAGTAAATTTACTACTAAATATTTAAACACAAAAAAATAGAGTAAAACACTAAAAAATATATAAATAAATAGTAAATTTACTACAAAATATTTAAACTCTAAAAAATATTTTTTAGTATTTAAATATTTTGTATTAAATTTACTATTTATTTATATATTTTTTAGTGTTTTACTTTATTTTTTAGTGTTTAAATATTTAGTAGTAAATTTACTAAAAAAAAATTTAAAACAAAAAAAAAAAAATTGTTTAAATATTTTGAAGTAAATTTTTGTGTAGGAATCTAGGTAATTACTATCTTAAGCTGAAAAATAACTCAAACATGTTAAATATTTTCGTATGAGAAAATGATTTTGGAATTACGTTTGTATGAGAAATTCCAAGGGTACCCGGCCCCTTAACTAGTAACTACCTACTATTCTCAAATCGCGAAATTTTATCGGTAGCGGTCATTGACTCCCTGCCTAAAAACTTGTCATATTATTTCGTCGTTTTCTATACAAACCACGATTGACAATGAAGTGAAAGATGTTTCTAGTCTAAGGGCGATATCGTATTTTGCATACACGATGTGAACACAGTACGAAGTATATCACTTTAAACTCATAATAATTATAGTTGGAGATTATCATACGAAGAGGTAACCAAGACGTTTTCCGATGAAAATACAAAAGTCTGTTTCTTTACAATAATTCAATTTAATTCTTATGTTAACAGAATGCAATGCGAGTATTTTTCACATAGCTCCTAGATTAGAAAGGTCAATGACCGCTGGTGTCACTTTAAATTGTCCTGACTATAAATAATTGAATGTGCTATGTGCTCTGTGTAAATCGGGTGTGTTCGGGTTGGCCTATTAATGATTAAAAATTTTAGTAAGCATTTAAATTCTAATTGTTATGTTCTGTTATATTCGCGCAATCTAATTATGTTCATTGTTATTTATTTTCAAATTCTAATTTATTATAAAGGTGCGCCCGCACCCGGAGCATTCGCGTGTAATGTAACGTCCCAGAGTCGAGCATTACATCACTAAAGGAGGCGAACTGAGCATTACAATGCGCTGCTTGTGTGTAATATTTTGATACAACTTGTAACTGAAAATCAATGTTCTTTTGTAAATTGTACTAGGTGTAGCAATTAAAGTGATAACACTTTTGGGTGTGAATATGTCTCCTGAATAGTGATGACTGTGAAAGTAGCAGCGCTGAAAGACTAACTTTACACCCTGTATACTTTAATTTATTTATCCGCGAACGCTCGTCGGTCAGGGAGGTAGTATTGTATTTGTAAGACGTAGGTTAGACGCTCAGTTTGTCAACAATCCATCCGTGATCATGGTAATGACCGAACTTGTAAATTTTCATGAATCTCTTATACCTACTTATCTCTTGATAGGCCCTAGGGCCCGGGAGTCTAGGGACTCGCTTATTATTCGTCTAGGCTTATTGTTCGTCTAGGCTTCTAGGGCCTAGACGAACAATTTTATTGTGTAGTATCATGTATTGTACAATATTATTGCCCGTCTAGGGTTGATATTGAACTCTATCTATCTGTCTATCTAGGGTCCTAAATATATTCCTTTCGGTTTCAGGATAATATCTTAAAGTAACAACCAATTTTTCTTCTGCAGTTATGGACTTTCGCATACAAATATCTTGTTTCGTGAGGTAAGGTTTTAACCATTGCCAATAAATGATCCTAGCACTCGTCTTTCATACGAAAATAATTTTCGTGACCTTCTTCCTCATCTGTGTCCCTGATTTCTTTCAAAGAATTTAAATGAGTTTACGATTTGTAGTATGTGAATTGACAGACTGATGAGAAACTGAGCGTCTAACCTACGTGTTATGCACAAAGTCTAATCCCTTATGTGACAATATTACCTACGAGTGCTTCCGGTGTGAGAGCACCTTTATTGTTTTATTTTGTAGTTGTTTTTAATTTCGTTGACAATAATAAAACTATGTTATATAACTACTAAATACTTTTTTTGCTGTATCGTACATCACTTGAGTAAATAATATCAGAAAAAATTCGGGCTTGTCATCTAAATGTTGCTGGGGCCTGGGTTTGACATAACCCAACCTAAATTATCTTTGAATCATTATTGGCCTGATAGTACGATCCTATTTTCCTCAGATTAATTTCTTGTCTTGGGCTCCCAGATATTATTATCAAAGAGGACATTGACAAGGACAGTGACAATACACAGGAGATACAGTGGTGCGTGGTCGGCGTTAAAAAAAAAACGATTTGTTGTATCAATTATATTATATTATATTTTTAATATACCTAAAAGAGTTTCGTAAAACAGAAAGATAACATTTTAAATGATTATACGTCACGCACACTAGAACAGTTTCGCACTTGCACGAGGCGTATTTGAGCGAGCAAGTTCGCGAGCGGCTCGGTCGCGTCGCCGAGTATGAGCCACAGGGGGCGGAGCGCGTCGCGCAGTACGGCGTTGACGCGCGCGACGCACAGAAGCGGCGGCCGCAGCGCGTCTTGTAGCGTCACTAACGCAGGCGTCAATGCCAACTCCGATACTGAACGTGCTGCTTCAGACAGCACGTCGCGCGCACTTAGCAGCACACAGCTGTAACCAAACGACCAATTTTATGAGCTTACTATAATATATTAGACCTTCACACTGGCGGTTTGTGGGCAGGGCAAATTCTTAGGTATCAGAAGATCCATGGGCGTCGTGTAATCACCTCATTCTTTTAGCTAGCTATTATCATACCTAAGGCTTCTTACAGACGAACGGCACGTGTCGGCGGCACGTGTCGGCGGCAGTCGACGGCAGTCGACGGCACGTGTCGGCGGCAGTTTACGGCAGCCGTTGACAGTTTATGACGCTTGCAGGGGGCCTACAACGACCTTTCCTATTACGATCATGTTTCCAGAACACTTTGTTGTAAGATTACAATAACATTACCGTGCTCACTTTTTAAATATAATTTAAATAATTTAACAGTAAAAAAATACAAAACATTGTTAAATCCGCTGTGAAATATCAACTTTTTTAAGATAGCTAGCTTGACGTTAAAGTAATTATTACTTATCTGTCAAACGATGTCGCTTAGTAGAGCTGGTGGTGGTAGGCCCCCAGTTACTGGGGTACTACTGTAGTGACGTACCGCCTAAAGGTAAGCGGCCACAAGTCGGTATCATACGCAACGGACGTCTCGCATCAAACGGATAATTTTTTCACAGTACGTCCGCTGAATCGGCAACGTACGGATTACCGACTAGCCTAGTAAATGAATGCTCAAAGGGGGGGTGTGGATGGAATAGTCGAAAGCAGAAATTTTGACTAAGAAACTTTGTTCGGACTAATTTAAAGATAAAAATACTGGCTAGTTGGTAATCCGTACGCTGCCGATACAGTGGACGTACTGTAAAAAAAATATCCGTTTGATGTGAGACGTCCGCTGCGTACGATATTGACCTGTGGACTGTGGAGGTGTGGATGTGCTTACCTTTACGCGCTATGTCATAACTGCAAGCGTGATAAACTGTCGACGGCTGCCGTCGACTGCCGCCGACTGCCGCCGACACGTGCCGCCGACTGCCGTCGACTGCCGCCGACTTGTGCCGTCGTCTGCCGTCGATTGCCGCCGACGCGTGCCGCCGACACGTGCCGTTCGTCTGTAAGCGCTCTAACAGAATGGGGTGTTATAAGGTTTACATTTTATAACACTAACTTAGTCCTAAATAGATTGCTAAAACCCAAGTATGGACCCCGGACTGGTCAGCGGGATCGACAGAGCCTCGCCCTTCCCAAGAATTCACATATTGCAGCGTTAGGAAGGACACGGTCCTGGTGATTCCACTGGCTGGCATCTGGTAGATTCGACACAGAACGATATCTCTTTAACACCCTAGAAACTCCACCCAGTTTGAGTGACCCCTCTCCAGCAAGCCAATGTCACAACATCTAAAGGCAAAGGGTGGAGCAGCATAATATCTAAGGAAATCGGAAAATGTCGGATCTACTGGCCGCCACACTGGGACCACACCGTTCAAAACACTAACATTATAATTATGTAATTTATAAAACAAAAAATATATATTTATTTATTATAATATAATGTATATGTTACGCTCAAAGACCGAAAACGCTCAATGAGCGAAAAAATGGCTCACAACGCGTTGTGGTCATAGTGAAACGGCCACGACGCGAAATTCGCGTCGTGGCCCTAATGAAAACGGCCACAACGCGTTCTGGTAATCACAGAAATACCACATAGCGATTGAAACCAGAGTGCTCTTGGGCGCTATAAAATTACTCCTGTGTAACTGGCCTCGTTTCATTGAAACCGGAGTGCTCTTGTGTATTTCGCACACACTTGGGCGCTATAAAATTACTCCTGCGTAACACGGCCTGGTTTCAGAACGCGTCGTGGCCGTTTTCTTTAGGGCCACAACACGAATTGGCGTCGTGGCTGTTTTTAAATGCTCAGAACGCGTCATGGCTTTACTCGATTACCACAACGCGTTGTGGTCGAATAGCACGTCAGCCCCGACACGAATTTCGCTTTGTGGTATTTCTGTGATTACCAGAACGCGTCGTGGCCGTTTCACTATTACCACAACGCGTTGTGAGCCATTTTTTCGCTCACTGAGCGTTTTCGGTCTTTGAGCGTAACATATATATTATAATCTATTCTATTATAAAAAAAAAGTCCATGGCGTGATGGACTACAATTAATTAAAATTAATAATATTTCAATTATCCTTGGTGCGAAAAATCTATATAATAAGATAACAAAAAAAAAAGGATATGGGCGAACAGCCCATAGACGGCCCTAAATTTTATAATAATTAAAAAAAAAACAGAATGGGGTGATTACACGACGCCCATGGATCTTCTGATACCTAAGAATTTGCCCTGCCCACAAACCGCCAGTGTGTATATTTGTGTTTCAACTTTTTCATGTTTAAACTATAGATGAAACCCTATAATAAACTATAGGCACAGTATTACAATAATACCCTACTATAGGTATGTAAACTGTCTCGGGAAACGGTATACAATAGTGCTCATCGCAATTCCCAGGATGTGTATGACTAGATCGCAGTAAACAAGTTGTGGGCAGATAAAACTTAGTGTTAAAAAGTATAACGAATTCATTTTTCAACGAATTTTATATGAAACGACAACACAAAACTTTAACCGTTATGACGACGCGCGTTTTTGATGCGCTTGTCTTCTGCGCGTTTTCATCGCGTTTTTTCAGTTATAATGTCGGCTTCCTTGAGTTTGCTGAGCGTTCAACTTGCGTTTGTATATAGCGTAAAAAAACGTCGTGTGGAAGGGCCCTAACGCAAAACCATACATTCACAGTCGCGGCGTCACTGACGCTAGACGCTCGATTCGAAAGAAAAATTCTATGAATTTTATCTCGTAAACTTCAAGTACCTACCTCTGGACGCGCAGCATAACCAGTATCGGCAGCGGCAGCAGCAGACGCGGTACGGCGAGCAGCTCGTCGAGCAGCACGGCGAGCCGGCGGCCGAGCGGGCGAGCGCACCGCTCCACGCGCGTCTCGCTGCTTCGCGCGACCACCGCCGCCGCGCCGAATTGATACACCTCGACGCGGTCCGGCCCTGGCCATATTTATGGTCGCTGTTAAGCATAAATTGTGAATGCTTAACAGCGTCCTGTGTTGATAACAGCTGGACCGATTTCGATGATGATGATTGAACGGATAGAATTATAGGACCTAGTATAATCCTGTCCTAACGCTAGGAGAGGATAAGATACTATAATATATCGGGGGAAAATGTATTGACTAAAATGGTTCCTAGTAAAGAGGAAATACGCTTAAAGATTTACAGGTCATAATGATTCGGAAATTGTGCTGGCGAAAGTTCATTCCAGAGTTTACTGTGTTGTGCATGACGTCAATAATGGGTAATCATCTACGAATAGTAGGTTAAATTATAGACGAATGTTTCTGCACACGTTCGTAATCGCCTCTTCGCCGTTCGTAATCGTTTAGTTTAGATGAATTAGATCAATCTCAGCCCAACCTGGGAGTAGTCAGAACTAAAGAGTACCTCGACTTCAAACAGACGGGCGAATATACGCGAGTTGGGCACGAGTGTTACTTTCAACATGTTTCACAAATCACAGTGGCCGATATGAACTACTATGTCAAACGTATGAAAATGAATTTCGAGATCTCTTCTGAGTCGGCCTATTCGATAAGACGTCGTAAAATAAAATCTATTGACGAAATAGAGTACACAGAGTACAATGATCTATTTACCGTCTAACTCTTTAGTATGTGTCAGCTGGGTCCAAAACGCTCTGCATGGCTTCTGTTGAAGAAAAATTATTTGTAAAGACATTGAATACCTAAGCTGACCGCACATATTTTGTGTCAACAGACAGCACCGTGCAAACACACCGAATTGTAGAGATAAACTACGATAACATGGCGCGCCCCTCCAAATTACTGTTTCAATGTGTGTAGTCACATCCTTATGAAAGAGTTTGTATGTAGTAAGTTAAGAGGACCGGTTGGTCTCTCTAAGAGTTCACTAGAGGTCGGAGGAGTAAAGAGTAAAACTCGATTTACTGTGGTGAACTGAAGTGGTTTATTCAGAGATTTGTGCTGCTTATACAGTGTGAGTCCTTATAAAGTGCACATATTAAAATCAGGGAAACTACACCCCATTTTATCGACGGGAATAATATTTAAAAAAATAAAAAAATATATTTGAATTTTTTATGATGTTTTTAAAATTTTGAGTTGCACCTGTTGACCCTATTTAGATAAAACGTCATAATTTTTAAACTAAGTGTGTTATCGCAGTGGAATAAATTTTGTGATGATGACTAATAATAAGCCGTACCCATAAAGTCAAAATATCCAAGAAAACTAACCTTATAAATTTATAATTAAGTGAAACTTGAAGAAAATCTGGATTTTTTTTCATCATTTTTGCAATTGATTTACAATTTCTCCTAAAATCATGTTATTAACCCTACCTTTTTTTTATTCCAGCATATTCTACGTATTATTAGCTTTCTAAAAATAAAAATTGCACGATTATTACTTAAAAATAACAGTTTCTATGACCGTTTGAAAAAAGCCTATGCGCATTGTTTGGCTACGCATCATTGTTTATCACAGGTAGAGACCTTTTTTTTGGTGAGTCATTGTAGAGGCACGCGGGTCGAAGTACGAAAGGGGAAGAGGGGGGCCTGTTGAAGGACAATTTGAACGTTCGTTATGCTTTGTAGCCTAGCCAGCCAGTCGCTCCGAACCTTTCGCCGCTGCTATTTGTATTTCTCCTACCAACGTTATCAGTTTTCGTATCCTACGTATCACGCGTTTGCTTTGTGGTCACCATGCCACGTATAAGTGATTTCCCTCCAGCACACATTGCCGATATCCATTATTACTATGGAATGTACCGAGGGAGTGCTAGAGCTGCTTGCGCAGCTTATCTAACTGCATTTCCGAATCGACGCCCCGTGCCATCAGCCCGTAATTTCCAAGAAGTCCATAGAAGACTGGCTAGCGCTGGACTTTTTGTGCCTCGGAATCGCCGCGAACCAGGTGTTATTATCGATGTTGCTATCGAAGAAGCAATTTTGGATGATTTGTTTCGTGACCCGACTACCAGTACGAGACGTTTGGCATTACGTCATGGCGTGTCCCAGAAATCAGTTTGGCGCATCTTAAGAAAAGCAGGGTTGCATCCATACCACTATCAAAGGGTGCAGCATTTACACCAAGATGTGGATTCACGTCCAAGGTGCGTTATGTCTTCATGGGTTTTAAGAAAAACAAGAGACAATCCACAGTTCCCTAAAAATATTCTTTGGACAGACGAAGCCCAATTTACTAGAGATGGCATCGTTAATTGCCGAAATTTACATCGGTGGTGCCCGAAAGGTGAAAACCCTAGGTTGAAAAGGGCTTCTACGTTCCAAGTGAAATTTTCTTTAAATGTATGGGCCGCAATGATCGACCATTTTCTCATTGGTCCTATAATACTCCCAAGAACGTTAACTGGAGAGAGATTTCTTGTACTTCTGAGAGACGAACTGCCGTGGCTATTGGAAGATGTGCCACTTCTAACCCGTCGCAGAATGATGCTCCAAATGGATGGATGTCCCGCCCATTATGCGCTGATCGTCAGGTCATATTTAAATGACAATTATCCACGTCGCTGGATTGGTCGAGGAGGACCAGTTGGGTGGCCGGCGCGTTCCCCCGATCTCACACCTATGGATTATTTTTTATGGGGGACCATGAAACAAAGGGTGTACAGCAGTCAAATTAATACAGAAGCGGAACTTGAAGAAAGGGTTTGGCGTGTGGCCAATGAAATTAAAAATGATCCCGATATGATTCAAAGGGCAACGCAGCAAATTTTGCTTCGCGCTACAATGTGTATGCAACAACAGGGTGGTCATTTCGAACATTTGATGCATTAGGATAATTACTGATTTGATTTATTTTTAATTAGTTAAAGGTAATAAATGATTTATGCTTGAAAAATACTTTTGTTTAAATCATTCTCCAGCTCTAACTCAGATAACTGCATTTTTTAAACGCTGATTTAAGAAGTTGTATCTAAGTAATAAACTTGCAAATTTTACTTTTAGAAAGCTAATAATACGTAGAATATGCTGGAATAAAAAAAAGGTAGGGTTAATAACATGATTTTAGGAGAAATTGTAAATCAATTGCAAAAATGATGAAAAAAAATCCAGATTTTCTTCAAGTTTCACTTAATTATAAATTTATAAGGTTAGTTTTCTTGGATATTTTGACTTTATGGGTACGGCTTATTATTAGACATCATCACAAAATTTATTCCACTGCGATAACACACTTAGTTTAAAAATTATGACGTTTTATCTAAATAGGGTCAACAGGTGCAACTCAAAATTTTAAAAACATCATAAAAAATTCAAATATATTTTTTTATTTTTTTAAATATTATTCCCGTCGATAAAATGGGGTGTAGTTTCCCTGATTTTAATATGTGCACTTTATAAGGACTCACACTGTATACAAAATTTTATATAATTATTATTATTCTAAATCTGTACAAAAAGTTAAAAGGTTAATTTCTATTGGCTGTTACAAATTAGAGAGAGACATAAAGAAAGAGATAAAAAATATTCACAAAAGCTAGAAAGGGAAAACTATTAGAAAGGGATAAAAATATTAACAAAAGGTCGATCCTGATTGGCTGCGTCCGCGCGCCGCTCGAGTATAAATATAGGACCGCGTGCCGCGGCCCGCGGTGAATTCAGTCCGCGTGCGCATTTCCTACAGACGTCGTCTCGCTGTCACTCGCCGTCGCTCCGTCGCGAGTAGTTGTGCCGCCATTTTGTGAAGATGTTATGAAGCTCTGCAAACGCCATGAAGACTGTAGCTACGTTGCGAAGATTCCTCTCTCGATGTAGGCACGATGTGAAGACGCGTAATGAAGTGTTGCGAAGAATTCTTATTAGAAAATCGCCCTTTTCAGGGCCGGTTCATGTCCGGTGCACATACACTTAATATCACACGGACGGTTTCTTTCGTTATTGCGAACTAGGGTTGCTGAGGATTCCTCTTCCGCTTCCTCATAATGAGGAAGTTCCGCAACATTTTGGGTTCCTCAACCGTTACCGCATCCTCATAAATAAAAATAAATAAAATCCTCTTCCGCTATCGCTTCCTCAAAATTTAAGAGGAATTTATGAGGAATTTCACTGCCCAATGCCCATGCGCGTCGCGTATCCAATCATGGCAACGCACACGCCAGAGCGCGAGAATTGTATCATTCACTCATATTTTTTTTGTGTGCGTGTATTGTGTATGTAATGTCGGCTGTACACTCTCGCCGAGACACAGCGAGGCGGCCCGAGTGCGAGAGTGTAAATGGGTGCGCTCGCCTCGTCTCGCCTGTCTCGGACCCTCTCGGTCCGGTGTCGGTATTTTGCGCCCGAGACAAAGGGTCTCGCGAGGAAAGCGAGCGCATTACTGTACACTCTCGCGTTTTTCACTACTAGTCGCGCCGCTAGACAGTGCAGAACAGAAAAATAACAATAATAAACGTCATTATCAGTCATTATCTGTGAGAAATAAAATTAAATTATGATTATAGATCTTTGGATTACAATGATATCTTTCGATGCATGGTGTAACGTGATTATTGATCGTAGATACGTTTTCGCCATTTTCTTATTTTTGTGTTTTTATTGTGTAAATATTTAGTAATTACTAATTACTAATTATTTATAATAGCTATACAGAGATTTATAATAGCACAGAGAGCTACGGCAGCTGCAAGAGAAGTGTTTTCGTCCATCTCATAGAGAAAAATAATGGTCCATCTTCTCTGAGTTCATAACTGCGATTGAACTAACTCGGGCAAGGGGCTCTCGCACGAGACTCTCGCCCGAGAGCTCTCGGCGAGAGTGTACAGCCGACATTAATGTGTGCCGAGTGATGGCCGAGTGCGAGTTTTTTCTTTCACATTCGATCGTGAACGCGTGTGGCGTAATTACTAAGATTTTGTATGGGATTACTCACTGGGCTGGGCTCACTCCCGTGAGCAGGTGGCGCTGTGCAAATCCCATACAAAATCTTAGTAGACCCTGAGTTAGAACTCCTTCTTAACTGCTGGACTGATTTTGATGATTCTTTATAGTGTGTGTTTCGAGAATGGTTTAGATTCATAGTTTGGTCCACTGGAAAATGCCCTTTTAATTATTTTTTTGTATTGTTATGTACAGACAGGACAAAGGCTTTTGGGTTGGGTCCGCTAGTATTTATAATTTCCTATCATCCTATTCCTCATCCGCTTCCTCATCCGCATCCTCTTCCTCATAAAATATCCTCTTCCTCATCCTCTAAATTTGCGCGTGACAATTCCTCTTCCTTCTCCTCTTCCTAATAATCACTTCCTCAACAACCCTATTGTGAACGTACGTTCTTTGCAGAACGAGTTTCTTCTATGTTTCAATCTTCTACGACGAACGTATACAAAGACGGCGGGCGCTCCTTTCGGAGCGTAGTTTTCTTTGTTTCAATCAGCGAACGAACGTAGGTACTGCTACATAAGTATTCAACCAATCAACCTACTCGTAATATTTCACTTAATGTCACGGACTACCAGTGCTGATGAGTATGCGAGGTTTCACATAATTTCATAACTAGAACGAATTCTAAATCTACACTAAGCTAATATTATAAAGCAGAAGAGTTTGTTTGAACGCGCTAATCTCAGGAACTACTGGTCAGATTTGAAAAATTTTTTCAGTGTTAGTCGTTAGATAGCCCATTTATCGCGGAAGGCTAAAAGCTATATTTTATCACGCTAAGACTAATAGGAGCGGAGAAATAGAGGAAAATGTGGAAAAAACGGGGGAAATTATTTGATAGGGCTGATCTCAGGAACTACTGGAGAATTTTTTTTTACAGAAGAAAGAAGACCACTTGAAGGATCATAGGCTATTTCTTGTGGAATAATTTTTGAAATATCTTATTTTAGCGGAAGAAGCCTATTGTGCGATCACCTTAAAGTTGCGAAATTGTTACATACATTATTGTGTATATATAGTCCCCCGCTCCCGCCGTGTCGCTAAAAAGTTAGAAAAAGTTTATCAGACGTAGGATTCAATTTCAGATTTAGCTAGGATGTTTGTTAACGGGCACTGGCCCATCCAGCCCCGGATTTATAATATAGGCCGGCCGTATAGGCCGCGGCCTAGGGGCGGCAGTGGTCTAGGTGGGCGCCAGCGTCCATAAGGGGCCGACAGACCGACCACACATTCCCACCACGGCTACTCCTGTAAGCCAGAGCCGACAGTGAAAGCCAACTACGAAAACGGAAAAACCCTTTGATTAAATTATGATATTATCTGGGGTATTCAAGATCTTGGGACCCAAAACGACTCAAACGAAATACAAGGAAATATTCAAAGATTATCCAAACTATATAACATTATAAATGCGATTGTGTCTGTCTATCTGTCTATCTGCCTGTATGTCTCCTCTCTGTTAGGTACCTCTTCACGCCCAAACCGCTAAACCGATTTTGCTGAAATTATTGTATGGAGATACTTTGAGTCCCGGGAACGGACATAGAATACTTTTAATCCAGGAAAAATTTACGGTTTCTGTGCGATAAACGAATTTTGGCGCAACGGAGTTGCGGGCACCAACTAGTTAATAATATTTATTGTAAAATACCAGTTATAGCTGATGTCAATTTGCTTGTTATGATGAGCGACACAAGAGTGAAGCGTCGCGTAGCCCCGATCCAAACCCGCACACTACAAAGTACGAGACAAAAGTAAAGTTCAAACGGCGAATGGAGGGTACCTTTGTCATTTAACCAATAAACACATTATAAATTTCAATCAATACAATATTGTTCCAGTCATGAAATAGGCACTCAATCCAGAGTCCAGACACAAGTCGATGCAACGTTTTGCTTCTATTGCGATGTCGGATGTTGAGTGATCCAGAATTTGCTACTATTTGCTAAGAGTTAAGACTTAAGACATACAGCGTATATTATGACAAAGCGTGATTGCAACTTCATTCCCAAAAACGCACTTCGACCTTCGTAAATGCGCGTTGTCAAAACGCGCGTTTCTGTTAAAAGCATACTCGCCTCGCGTTTGTTTTAAACTGGATGAATGTGTAACTGCCGTTTCCTCTTAAAAATATATTATTTTCAAGCTTTCGACATGGTCACTCTTTTCACCTGGCATATAATAGGAGGACGACAAACGCGCTCTGGCTGTCGAGGCTCAGGACTGGAGGACGAGGGGAGCCGCGCCCCCCGCACCCCTCCATGCTTCTTTACCACCACCTACAAGAGAAAAATGTGTAGTTTCTGAGGTTTTAACAGGGGTCTATTGAACAGGCTACCTAGTCAAAATGTTTTTGCCAGTTTCGATTTTTTTAAACACACACACAAACAGTTTTTTTATATCAAATAATTTTTCCGCCTCAAGAGCCTATTATGCAAAAAACAGCAATTTTTTTACTGTTACTTGTCTGTCTGTCATTTTTCCAATACTAAAGCCACAGTATTAGGTACAATATTTTGGAATATTGTAATACTGTGCTAAAGCCTCCATTTATGCAAAAAAACGACAGTTTTAAAATTGCTAGTTACCCACTTCGTCCACTCATGTCTTCAATAATAATTAAGAAGAAGTTCAAACTGTTCAATAGCTCGAAATAACCTGCAAATAAGATGCTGAAGTGTCGGCCGATCCCGCTCTCTCCATCCTCTCCTCTGGAGCCTCCACTGTCAGCAGTGTTATAGTGATGCTAGAAGCAATCCATACTAATATTCTAAGTGCGTAATTATGTCTGTCTGTCTTGTTGTTACCTCTTCGCGCTTTAACACCGCTGAACGGATTTTGATGAATTACAGATAAGTCGTGGTGTCCCGGGAAAGGCCATAGGAAAATGTACGGTTCCCGCGTGATAAACGAATTTTGGCGCAACGGAGTTGCTGGCGTCATCTAGTTAGTAATCGACTGATTACATTACAAATAAATACCTATCGCTCTGCTGTCGGTGCAGAATTTCTTTATGAAAAGGAATGAAATCAGACAGACAGTCAGTGACACGTAATTAATAGCTACTCTGGTAAAGGTTCGGAAACAACCCACATCACAAACATAGATCAAGAATATGTCTGTGACCTACATCAACAACATCCTTCCTCAACCCATGTGAGCACCAAAAAATTGGGGTAGGTTTCTGAACCTTATAGCCGCTACTCTTCAGATTCACTAAGTTTCGCCGAGCAAATTAAAGTTGGGCGCGGTCCAGTGGCGTGACTATACCATCTGGGGCCCGAGGCAAATTCGATTTTGATAGGGCCTTATCAGTAAAAATCACAACGATAATAATAATAATAATATAATAATAATAATATCTATGGACGCTTCACACCACGTCTTGAAGGACTTGTGTTACGGGTACCAGACAACGGAAATATATTTAATACTTTTTATACTATACATATATTTAAGATTTTTATTATATGATACACATATTTAATACACATCCATGACCCAGGAACTTTGAAAAACTTTTTGTTCCGTCGGCGGGATTCGAACCCGCGACCCCCGGCTTGAGCTACCGACGTGCTCACCACTGAGCCACAGAGGTCGTCATTATAGATAATATCTAACAAATTCAGATTTCCGGCACAAATAAAAAATCTGAGCTCGTGCCTTTTAGGGCTAGGGGCATTTAGCCAGCCCTGCCACCCAAGTGTTACGCCAGTGGCGCGGTCTATACCTACTTGGGAATTTCCAAGGAATTTCCTATAATTAGTGGTAGTGATAGATACAATTACAGTGTTTGCTTTCCTTGGCGATATTGTCAATATTATCCAATAATATTATAACAGGAGCTCGACAACAAATTGCGAACTTTTTGCTTCGCTGAAACTTCTACCGATCGTCGAGCGTAAAATGCAAATACCTACTATGTTCAGTATTCGGAATAAGAGGCAAATAAATAAACTTTGAAAGTTCAGCTGTTCAGTTACAGCTGTCAGTTTCACTATTGTCGATTGTCATGCGATTGCAAATGCGATTGTCAGTCTCAGAGTAAAAAAAGTCTTTCCATTTTCACTTTTAATCAAAGACCTTATAAGTCAATGCTTTTAATCAATAAAAAAATGTTATTTTATCTATGGGTCAATTAAGTATGTTGTTTAAAATCCTCCTCTCCCTGCCACCCTGGAGCTAAACGAAAATGATTTTTGTTGAGTTACCTCATTATGTAATTGTAGGTTGTAACTAATATTATTATTCTGTATTTTGTCGGTAGGTTTATTAAAGGTTTAAAAATAACAAGATAAATTATTGTGTTATAAATATATTGCATAACAATAATTTTATTATATTACTTCACTTGTACTTCACCATACTTGTAGAGATAAACTACGAAAACATGGCGCGCCCCTCCAAATTACTGTTTCAATGTGTGTAGTCACATCCTTATAAAAGAGTTTGTATGTAATAAGTATTCAACCAATCAACCAGTACTCGTAATATTTCACTTAATGTCACTTATTAGTTATTACCGAGCTTTGTTGGTCAACTAATCATAACTAGCCAACCGCGCAAGACAACGCACTTCAAACTTTTTGACAAAGCACTTCAAACATTTTGAATTTTGGAGGGGCGCGCCTATGTTATCGTAGTTTATCTCTACTTAATATACATTATTAAAATTGACAAATAAAGGAAAGTCATGATGAAAAATTACGTCTAATGTTCCGTACTCACATACGGTTTTGCTCGACAGTTTTACTCCAAGTCGAGTAATAGACTACAGGCCCACGTCGAAAATGGATGGGTCAAATGAACCACCTGGGGACGTATATAGGACGATATTAGAGCATAAAATAATAAGATTTAGCACTATGCCATCACTTGTAAGCTGTCCAACTGAGTGCTGGTGAGAATTCAAAAGTGCATGTAGGCATTTTGGTCATATGATCCTGTACGGCATTTTTACCATCGATAGACACATGAAAAATAATAAGAAAGCCCGCAGTGCCGTACAAAAATAATGCGCCAACAAGTCGGTATTTTTATTTTATTTTCAGCCAATTTCCATGGTAAATTTGGTCATTTGATTCAATACGGCATACGTTTCATACTGTTTTGATACAGCTTGGAATCAATTATTCCGCAACGCCGTACAAAAATAATGCGACAATAGAAAAAAATCGAGGGTTACAAACCCCCGTTTTTCAGGGGTCCGGGGGGTCATTTGAACCAACATAAAATTCATTTTGAAAGTATGTTATGCATAGATCATATTTTTTTGTACGCCGTACATTTTTGTTGGTCCAAAGGTTTGTAGGAGAAAAAAAAACTCAAGCAAATATCCATAGAACGAAATGTAAGAAAAGTCCATACAACGAAATATATCGATTTTTTTCTAAAAAATAGTTGTTTTATTAGGGTTCCGTACCCAAAGGGTGTAAACGGATACCTTTACCTAAGATTTCGATGTCTGTCTTTCTTCAGGCTGTAACTCAAGAACGGTTATAGCTAGAGATTTGAAATTTTCAGAAATTATGTATTTCTGTTGCCGCTATAACAACAAATACTAAAAACAAAATAAAATAATTATTTAAGGGGGGCTCCCATACAACAAACATGATTTTTTTTCAATTTTTTGCTCGATATCAATAATGGCAACAGGTAGATACCTGAAATATTCACAAAATACTCAATTTTATTTTTAACTTAAAAATCAATAGTAACATTTTAAAAAAAGAAATAATTAAGGGGGGCTCCCATACAAAAAAACACAATTTTGTTCTATGATGGTACGGAACTTTACTTACTCTGCATTAAAATGTACGGCATAACTTTTTCCTAATTTATTTATCTTAATACTATTTAAGACGAAGGAAAAATGTAGAAAATTTCTTTATTTTATTAATCTTTGAATATTTAAAATTTCAGATTTTGTATTTCTGTTTATTTTTTTTAGAACAGTTTCTTTTGAACGGCAATACTCTATATCAATTGTATTTTACAATATCATATTAAAAATAAAGTCGCCGTACAGAGTCAAATAATTTTACAGCTTAAAAAATCAAGTATACCATGTAATTAAGATTATTATTAAAATGGGCAAAAATTTTTGACGGCATTATTTTTAATAGTACTTTTGGGTGCTAAAATAATGTTTGGAAACGAAGCCGTACTGTTTCAGATGACCCCACGGACCCCTGAAAAACAGGGGTTTGTAACCCTCGATTTTTTTCTATTGTCGCATTATTTTTGTACGGCGTTGCGGAATAATTGATTCCAAGCTGTATCCAAACAGTATGAAACGTATGCCGTATTGAATCAAATGACCAAATTTACCATGGAAATTGGCTGAAAATAAAATAAAAATACCGACTTGTTGGCGCATTATTTTTGTACGGCACTGCGGGCTTTCTTATTATTTTTCATGTGTCTATCGATGGTAAAAATGCCGTACAGGATCATATGACCAAAATGTACTCACCCTACATGCACTTTTGATTTCTCACCAGCACTCAGTTGGACAGCTTACAAGTGACGGCATAGTGCTAAATCTTATTATTTTATGCTCTAATATCGTCCTATATACGTCCCCAGGTGGTTCATTTGACCCATCCATTTTCGACGTGGGCCTGTAGTCTATAATAACCACTGTGTGGACCGCAAAACTGACGGCTCGAAGGCTCGCTTCGAGCCGGGCTCGATAGAATTAAATATGTCAAATATGTCATTTCCTTCGACTTGGAGTAAAACTGTCGAGTAAAACCGTATGTGAGTACGGAGCATATTATCTGTATTCTGATGAAACTTCATTAGGGTCGCTTCACACTGAAACCTGTAGCATTGGAAGTTGAAAAATTCAGCATAATACTCGTATTTAAATATTAAATTCTAATTTCCTAATAAAAACAAAGAAAAAAGCTTTTTTGTTAATATACTCCTTATGTTAGGTACTTGCGTTTAGGAGACAATGACACAATGATAGAAAACAATGATTAATGATATTATACCTACTTATAATATTCTTAAGACTGTCTCATTCGGTATTTAAGGTAGCCTTCCATAACAATAATAACTTGAGTAAGTCTGGATTATCGCTAAAGGCTGGATTTGGCGGCTGACGGCACCACCGCGCCGCTACTTATTTAAATATTGTTACAAAAATTTGCTTATTAATTTATCTAACGGTACAATTATAGCCGCCAAACCGCGCGATTGGATATTAAGGCCGTCCCCCGAGCAAACTACCTTGGCCGCCGCGTAACATTTGCCGCGTTGCCGAGATCGCACCAAAACCCTATTTTTTTTACATATCTTAGTTCAAAATTGACCTAAAAAAATTTAAAACGGGGAATATATAGTTTATGATATTGTCGATCTATTGGCGTGTGTTTCAAATAAAAGTAATTTGTAAATCCGAAGGAGATGCTGAATGTATGCTTGAATTTTAATAAATTGTTTTTACTTTGGAGGCTGATATCATGAGTATAATAAACAAAAATAGAAAATTTAAAACGGGGAAAGGAATGTTGATATACTGAAGATTATTGCTGTATTTTTATTACAACTTTGTAGCTTTTAAATTATGAGTTTATAAGGCTTGAAATACGGTAAATTACGGAATCTCCGTAAGGAACGCCCTTAAATCCAGCCATCCATCCTGCCTTATCGTTAGTCAAAATATTTTGAAAATGCCATATTATCTTTTGTAAACGAGAACATTATAGCATGATATGGCATGATGTTTACTCCATTTTTTTTACATAGGGAGGCCAAATAGATTAAAGTCTAAATAACTATACATTCATGTGGAAACACAAGTCCGCGAACGGGGGCGGTGGGACAGGCTGAAACAATAATAACAACATTAATAATCATTGCAATTTAAATAACAATAATTTCATTCAACTTCACAATAATATTGTTTAATAATAACTAGGTAAATGTTGCCTGCAACTTCATTTGTGAAATAAGTATATTTTATCGGGATAAAACTATCCTGTTGTTGTTTATGTACGGGAAGGGTCTTCATAGTAGTCGTAGAAGGGTCGCAAAACGGCAACATTTTGATGGGTCAAAATGTTGCCGTTTTGCGTTTAGGCACGAAGAACTAATAGACGAAAAGACTAAATAATCGGCCAAGTGCGAGTTGGACTCGCGCACGAACATCGACATAACGAAAGGTTCCGTACCGTTAGGTACCTATAGAGCAAAAATAGGCCAAAAAATGTGTTTTTTTTGTTGGGATAAAATTTTTATTTTATTTAAAATTTTAAGGCTTTTGTGAAAATTTCAAGTGCCTACCTGTTGCCATTATTGATATTGAGCAAAAAAAGGCCAAAAAAATCACGTTTGTTGTATGGAAGCCCCCATTAAATATTAATATTATTTTGTTTTTATTATATTTTGATGTCATAGCGGCAACAGATATACACAATCTGTGAAAATTTTAGAAGTCTAGCTGTAACGGTTCTTGAGATACAGCCTGGCGAAAACAAACAGACAGACAGACAGACAGACAGACAACGAAGTCTTAGTAAAAGGGTTCCGTTTTAAAAACACCCTTGATTTTGTAATGTATAAAATCAGTCAGATAACTAATGCTTAGTAAGATGCAAAGGACATTTTCGCAGTTCACTCCTACCTTTTTCGCACCTCTGACCATAGTAACCAGTGCCTTCGCACTTGCACAGGTACCCAGGATCCTGCTGCGTCTGGAGACAGTTGCCCCGCATGCACGGCACACTGTTGCAGATGTTGGAGCTCCTTTCTGTAAAACGGCAGAGCGCAATCAAAATCGGTCCTACAATTTTTAAAAACTAATAAGGCAAAATACTCAGTTAGAAAATAAATACTATTGTTGGAATTCATAGAACCTACAAAGTAAAAGTTACAAAGTAAAATCGAGCTACCGCACACGGCACACCTGATACACGACTGTCTTAAGACAGACTATCGCATAATAAAATGCACTAGATGCGCACATTTGAGACAAAACGTCTAATAGACAAAGTTGTCTAATGCGCCCCGCGACAAGTCTGACTAACGACTGTCGGCAGTGTATGCGAGCGCGCACATCTACGACAAAACTGTCTAGCTACAATAGACATAACTACCAGTAGCTCGACACAAGGCTCGGAAACCTGGTTTACCTTCCCGATCCTACTCGTTAGAAACGCCATACATTTCCAAAAGAGCGTTTTCATTTCGATTCCGCTCTGAACGGTCCGAAATTATTTCTGGTTTTGTTCTAAGAGCAAAATTAAATTGCTCATTGCTCAAAATACCGATAAGAACCGTTCGCAGTTATGTTCGCCCCGCCCACTCACACACACCATGACCATCACCCATTGTTCACACATAAACAAGTTATGGCTTATTGGCTATTAGATGGTGCACTAGAAAGGGATAGAAGATATCACTCCACTAGTTACTTTCCGCGAGAAATTAACCAGGTAATTTCAGAAGCAATACCGCTCGCATCTCTATTTCGCTCCGAACGAACACTTATCAAAAAAACTGGTTATAGAGCGTTTTAACCGGGTTAAAATACCGGTCCCGAGAGTTACTTTCCGCGAGAAATTAACCAGGTTAATTTCAGAAGCAATACCGCTCGCATCTCTATTTCGCTCTGAACGAGCACTTATCCAAAAACCTGGTTATAGAGCGTTTTAACCTGGTTAAAAAAGTACCGGTTCCGAGCTCTGGACTTCGACTGCAAAGAGACGGACAGGTTTCAATATATTATGTCAAACTCGTCGGGTTTCACTAAGATTATGAATGGAATGTGCCTCGCGCTGGCTGATATAATTTATTTTTAAATAATTATAGATTTCAAAATTAGATTCTGACAATTTTAATCACATGTGCAAAACATAAACAATAATACGACCAAAAAGAGAAACACGTCCAGCGATCCAAGTACTATCTTTCCCGTCGAGTCTTTCCCGTTTATTTTTGAAGTTATTTTTATCCGAATGAGAGCTTTTCTATCTATATCTATAAAATTTTTCAGAACCGCTCGCAATAGACGCAAAATGCACTCGGTTTTAATTTTATTATAATATACAATTTGTTATTTGAAATACCTAAGTTGTAAATATAAATTATTTCAAATTGACATGTTTCACAACCCGTTTTTAACGTTTTTAACATGTTTAACATCCCAGAGAAATACAGTAATAGGAAACCCTAATGCCTGTAATATGTCATAGTTTTAAGTTCGTAGTGACAAGTTAACAAGTAACAACCCTAGCGATTTTCGTCATATACGTCAAATTTAAAAATTTCTAACTTCAAAGTCGGCATACCCTATAAATCTGTCTACTCTGTCCGGGCGTTCTCTACTGTTTAATATTATACAATTGTATGCGTTGCGTCATCGTAGTCAAGACAGTTTTGACTTGGTGTGCGCCACATGATAGACACAACTGTTTTAATTGTGTCGTAAGACTGACTTGTCTATGTGAAACAAGACTGTCTAACTACAGTCGTGTCTCCGATGTGCGGTCGCACTAAGCCCTAAGGCAATAATAGGATACTCTATGTCCACACTATGCGCTTTCGTCTTCAATTTTCGTCATCTTCTCTCGTTCAACTTTAGTTTTGGCGCATTCAATAATTAAATGCGTCAACGAACGCAACGCCAACATTGTCATTTTTGTTTTTTGGATACGGTCAGAGGGCATGCGTCGCGGGCATGCCTCACGTTCGCTGTTCACTGCGCTATAACGCATGCCCTTGACGAACAGAAAGAGGCACAGTGTGGACAAAGCTGGCCAATGGCCATTAGCCGCGTACTGACCAAGCGCGCCGCCTCGCTGCCTCGCCCGAGCGTGCCGCGGCCGAGCCAAAAGTTGTCGGTTTTTGGTCGATGCTCAAAGGCGCCTCGGACGTTTGCCGCGCACTAACACGTACTGACCGACCGAGCAAATGCGCGCGAGGCTGCCGTGGCGAGGCGGCTCGCTTGGTCAGTAAGCGGCTATTGAAAAGTGCCAACAATCATTAATCACCTTACAACCAACCCATCTAAATGTAGATGATGACAAGGTCAAAGATTAGCGAATTTTGTTAATAAAATAAAGAAATAACGGTAAAAATAAGTGTTTCCAAAATTTCAGCTTGATAGCTTTTATATTTTTTTGTTATGCGCCTTCAAAGTTGGATAATATTCAAGTCGATTCTTTTTTGACGTGATAACGTCTAACAATTCGATATGGGGTGCGCGCCCGAAAAACATGACAGTTCATGCGGCGTTGCCTCGCTGACAGCTGCTCTGAGGCGTTCCATTTATCCTCTCAGCAACCGTACTCAACCCACCTGGGCCGCGCTCTTTGTTTCGATTATATTACGTATTTCGATGACTTAAAGAATATTTTTGTATGAAGAAGTTCGGTTAGTTACGACCTTTGATACATTGACCACACTCTGAATGAAAAATAAATAAACAATCTGTGAGCTATTAGTATTATTTCGGCTATTTAAAATTGTGCTCTATTTCCTACGTGTCAAGGTATAGCTTGTGCTTTGTTCGAAGATTTTACTGGATTTCGTCTTTGTTCGAATGTATGTAGCGTTTTGTATTGCGAATAGTTTATTTTACTCATTATAAATATTTTTAGACAATCATTTGAAAGAAAATACATCGAAATAACTTTAGGTTACAGTCGAAAAAGTTTGTTTCTATTTATAGAGATTCGGAAGCGAGGGTTAAGGGGTTAAGGATAGTTGAACATGACAACGTCATACGTTGTCACGTTCAACTATCGTCAGTAAACCGACTTTACAGACAACCGATTTTTCAATTAAAAAATCTCTTAATTATTGTATACCATTCGAATCGATAACTTATGTAATTTAAAGCAAGTTTTGTTATGAAACCACTCTCATAAACGCAATAAGTATCTGTAATGACATATGTATCACTTACAGTTGTCACTCTCAGGATTAAAGGTCCTCATTTAGCCCCCTTTCCCCAAGCTGTGATCTAAATACGGGGAGTCCCATTGATCCATACAATATATTATATGAAATGCCGAAAGCATTTAGCATAATCCAAAAACATTACCGTCGATGCAGACTGCAGACCAGAGCCTGTAGCCAAGACTATTGGACCATAGTTCCTTATCGCGCGTTGCGAAAGGAGGCTAGACCAAAAACGTTCTAACGACACTTTTTTATTAGTACCTGCAAGGTAGGGGCAGAGGGCGTTGATAGTATTCCTGTGCGTCAACTAGATAGCGTTTTTTGAGAATAAACAGCGACTCGTTGTTAGTATTCCTGGGCGTCAATAGTTGGCGTTTTTTTAAAATAATTTTTTTGAGTATAATAATATGTATTATACAGATTTTTGAACATAAGAAATAACTTCGTTCCATTCGGGTGTCCCTTGTCACCTTCTTTAATCTTTATATAATCACTGATCAAAATGTATGGAATTGACATTAGACGAGTCGATCGGCGATTCTATAATGGGATAAAGAAAAAGTCTCGGCCTACCTTTCATGCTGTCCAAGCAAGCTCGTCTGGTTCTGAAGATGAACTCGGAGGGGCAGCCGTAGCCACACGAGCACACGTTGCCTACTATCTTGCAGCCCATGGTCATCTCTTGGGGAGAACATGACGATGCCACCACATCTGGATTATAATTAATGTTACTTGTTAACTCGTAATAATACATTAGTGACTAGGCAATGTGCATTCGCTTTTAACGTAAAGGTCAGACCACACGGCAATGCGATGAGTTCTTTTTCAGTTTATATGGGATGTTTCTATTTTTGAGTGGCCTTTAGTTATTTATCAACAAGAAAAAAAATGGTCATCATGTCTATTGTGCAGTTTATATTATTTTCTATTGCTCTGTATAAAAAACATTATTCGTCGGTCCGAGCTACCCTAAATTATAACATTATTCGTCGGTCCGAGCTACCCTAAATTATAACATTATTCGTCGGTCCGAGCTACCCTAAATTTGATTGAAGCTTTTTAATAATTGTTTTTCGATAGAGGCTTTGCTCCGTAAAACAATTTGTGTCGGAACCAATCACAACACAGATTAATTTTTTAATTTTTGTGGATTTTATTCAATAACAAATATTATCTCTTAGCAAATATAACTTAATATTTTAATTAAAAGTGTTGAGCCTGTGGTCTAAATAATATTATTAGCCATATCAAAGAGCAAATTATATTTTTAGGTAGGTACCTAAGTAGATCAAACACAGGAGATCAATATAATATTATGTGGTAATAATATTATCTACCCAATCTTCGATCAAATATAATATTTGATCGAAGTACCTGATTTGTTTTAGAGGGCTTTGAGTAATCAAAGTTACATAATATAATTAAAAAACATTTTCATATTATTATGGTGCTCCCACACCGCAGTTAGAAAATGTTTAGTAACGTTAGTAAACATTTGTTAGCAAACATTAATTAAGTAATGGTGCTCCCACACCGCCGTTAGAAAATGTTTGTAAACATTTTCTAACATAAAAACATTTATTAACAAATGTTGTCAATTGTTACATTTTGTTAGGAACTGTTACATGTTATAAGTGCTTCTACACTAAAAGAAAATGTTTACTAATGTTTACTAACATTTTATAACATTTAAACCTGGTATTGGCTCACTGCATACCCCGTCGTCCTTTATAAAATGTTTACAAATAAAAGGTAACAGAATATGTTTTATTTTGTTATAATTAGTTTTGCTATAATTTGTTAACTTACGTTTACTAAACATTTTCTAACATGAAAACATTTTTAACATTTTTTAGCATTTGTGATTAAATGTTTGCTAACAAATGTTTACTAACGTTACTAAACATTTTCTAACTGCGGTGTGGGAGCACCATAAGTAATCACAAATGTTAAAAAATGTTAAAAATGTTTTCATGTTAGAAAATGTTTAGTAAACGTAAGTTAACAAATTATATGGTGCTCCCACACCGCAGTTAGAAAATGTTTAGTAACGTTAGTAAACATTTGTTAGCAAACATTTAATCACAAATGTTAAAAAATGTTAAAAATGTTTTCATGTTAGAAAATGTTTAATAAACGTAAGTTAACAAACTATAGCAAAACAAATTATAACAAAATAAAACATATTGTGTTACCTTTTGTTTATAAACCTTTTATAAAGGACGACGGGGTATGCGGTGAGCCAATACCAGAAATAAATGTTATAAAATGTTAGTAAACATTAGTAAACATTTTCTATTAGTGTAGGAGCACTTATAACATGTAACAGTTCCTAACAAAATATAACAATTAACAACATTTGTTAGTCAATGTGAGAAAATGTTTAAAAACATTTTCTAACGGCGGTGTGGGAGCACCATAAGTAAGACTAGACTGTGTGACCATTAATTTGAGAGAAGACAAAAAGTTTAAATACGAGTACCATATAAAACCAAGCGATGTTTGACGAGTAGCAGAATAGGCAAAAAGTACAAAGTAAAAAAAAAAAAAAAAACAATAAATCGTATTGCATTATTGCATAGCTGCAGTAGGCATGTCCATATTTTGCTGAAAATTTTCCATTTACCAGCTTTAAGTTTAAAAAAACAATTAATTATCTGGGGGCACGGCAATACCTTAGCCAAGTCTCGTTATATTCAAGGCGAATGTACCGGCGCTTAGTTCCATACCAGATACTACATGTACCTAATATTGGTTTCTTCTTTCTTTTTTTATGGACGAATTTGCGTTTGTTTGGCATCCGGCAGTTTGATGAGATTAAAATTCAAAAATTTTTGGTACCTAAGCGTCTAGATTTAAACAGGGGATCATAATGAATGCCCAAAATGTGCGGTTTTTACTTCCATTTTCATAAAAATATAAAAAATATCACATACGCACGACACGTAGGTATAGTTTTTCGTAACAGTATTTTCGCAACAATTGCAATTAACTCCAAAAACCTAAAAACATTTTAAAAATAAAATACCTTTATATTTATAAACTCGCTGAGCCTTAAAACTAGTCGTAGGATACAATTAATATACTTAACAAAAAAAAAAAAAAAAATATAAAAAAACTTACGGGCGCAGTAAGCGAAAACAACGATGGCTGCCTGTATGCGCATGATGGTTTCAGCAATCGGCGCGCGACTGGTGCCAGAGATATAGGGACTTCCTCTTGTGGTGTGAATGACCCCATATCAGCCCTATCACAAGCACCCAGGATCCGCTCGGATAATGTTTTGTTTTGTCATTCTAAATTTTATAGAAATAACAAATAAATATGTTGTGAAAATTTGTTCCTATCTATCACAATTCCCGAGATACATACAGCCTGGACACATACAAAGGGACGAACAGACAGCGAGATCTTACTTATAATAAAACCGTTTTTACTTTGTACGGAACCCTAAAAAGGATTTGAAAAAACTAAAAATGCAACTTCATTTTGCTAAACCCAGGACCACTCTACAAATCTAACGACACCTTTCAAGTGATTTTTATGAAGCCACTAGCCGTTGCCCGCGACTTCGTCCGCATTAACATAGTATAATAACAAAGATGGATAGTTTTCCCTTTCGTAGTTCCTTATACAAAAGGTAAAAACGGGACCCTATTTAAGGAAACGTCAAACGCAAACGTCCATTAACTTTCATGTTTCTAACTTAAGAAATGACGGACTTTCATTCAAACTTTCAACCTTAATTTCACCCACGTGGGGGTAGAATTTCCAGATATGTTTAAATACGTATCCATTCATTTTTAATCAGTAGCCCAAAAATAAAGTTTCATGTTACTAACTCAAGAAATGTCGGTCTTTCATTCAAACTTTCAACCCCTATTCCACCCCTTTAGGGATAGGTTTTCCAGAAATGCTTAAATAAGTATCTTTTTGTTTTTAACAGTAGCCCAAAAATAATGCTTCATGTTTCTAAATCAAGAAATGTCGGACTTTCATTGAAACTTTCTACCCCAATTTCACCCCCGTAGGGGTAGAATTTCTAGAAACACTTAAATACATATTCATTCGTTTTTAATCAGTAGCCCAAAAATAAAGTTTCCTGTTTCTAGCTCAAGAATGATGGACTTTCATTCAAAATATCAACCTCAATTTCATCCCCTTGGGGGTAGAATTTCCAAAAAGCTTAAACATGTATCCATTATTTTTTAATCAGTAGGCCAAAAATAAAGTTTCATGTTTCTAACTAAAGAAATGACGGACTTTCATACAAACTTTCAACCCCTCTTTCACCCCCTTCGGGGTAAAATTTCCAAAATTCCTTCCTAAGTGGGTTACTCGTACTAAATAAAACAACCATATTCACCAAATGTCGTGGTTGTAACTTTAACAGTTTTTGCTCAGCGATCTCAGCTCAGATGTCAAAGATGAATAATTTTCCCCGCTTTCTTCCACACTTTCCTCTCTTTCTTCGCTCTTAAAAGCCACAGCGTGATGTTATATAGCCTACAGCCTTCCTCGATAAATGGGCTATCTAACACTGAAATAATTTTTAAAATCGGATCAGTAGTTCCTGAGATTAGCGCGTTCAAACAAACAAACTTCCCAATTATAATATTATAGTATATAGATTTAGGATTCAGAGGCCAGAGCGTGCCAAACATACATGAATCCTTTAAGAAAGAATATGAAACTTAAAAAATAACCCTTCTTCGGACACATTCAGGAAAGAATAAGTATCTGACATCTTTGCTCGAGTCTTCAATAATAAAAGGTATATCAGTCGATCCATTGGTCAAAAAGTGTGTTCCTGAAATTAAACGTACTTCATTGTCAATCTATTCCATTTGTCCTTCCTGTCAAGGGCCAAGGGCTTATAATATAACATTTAAGAATGCGTGGAAAATACGTCGAACTTGGCCGGATCACGTTTTGATTTGCACGTGGCTATAGTTACAAATTGAGGTAGTGATCAAAATTGCTCGTCCAGGCATAGCGAATAATGTCGATAACAGTAATGTAGGGGGCAATTTACCCCCCGTGGGGTGGCATTGCAACTGACAACTGCGAGTGCGTTTACGTCATATTATGGGAGATCGCAGACGACAGACTTTTGTGCGATCAAAGTCTGCGGCTTCCATACAATCTGATGGCGCGCGCCATGCGGAATGTATGTAAGCCGCAGACTTTGATCGCACAAAAATCTGTCGTCTGCGATCTCCCTATCTAGGTTCATTTCATCCCAATTGTCTATCCATTACCTTTCATCCACATTCAACATACGTATTGATTTTCAGCGAAAGGTCAGATTGGAGTTTCAAGATTCTAGGAATTACATTGTGAGAGCCAGATGTACCATCGAGGAAATTGATTCCTAGGCAGTTGAGACCAACGTCATTTGGTCGGATCATGTCAATTCAATGTTAATAATTGTGATCTGTCGGCTAGGTTTGACGTAACGCGGCCAAACTACGTAGGTCCCCGGTCCCCCATCTGCCTAGGAATCAACTTCTCTGATAGTACCTCGATGTTAATATATAATACTAGCGACCTACCCCGGCGTCGCACGGGTTATAAAACATATAGCCACTGAAAAAATAATAAAATCGATAGCCTATGATCCTTCACGTGGTCTACTACTTATCTGTGCTAAATAACATAAAAATTGCTCCAGTAGTTCGCGAGATAAGCCCTTTCAAATAATTTCCCCCGTTTTTTCCACATTCTCCTATTAGTCTTAGCGTGATAAATATAGCCTACAGCCTTCCTCAATAAATGGGCTATCTAACACTGAAATAATTTTTCAAATCGGACCAGTAGTTCCTGAGATTAGCGCGTTCAAGTTAGCCCTTTCAAATAATTTTCCCCGTTTTTTCCACATTTTCCTCTATTTCTTCGCTTCTATTAGTCTTAGCGTGATAAAATATAGCTTATAACCTTCCTCGATAAATGGGCTATCTAACACTGAAAGAATCATCAAAATCCGTTGCGTAGTTTTAAAGATTAAAGGGAACAAAGGGACATGAGGGAAAAAAAGCGACTTTGTTTTATAATATGTATAGAAGATGCAATAGCCAAACCGGCAACAAATATATATTCTGTGCCGGCAAACGTTGTTATGTCATATTGCTGGCCCGAGCAATAAGGCTTAGGCCAAACCTACGCGACCACGCGACTGCGAAGCGGGAGCGTCAATACAAAACACATATTTGACAACTTGTCAAGTGTGTGTCTTGTCAAGCATTATAATCAAACGATTTCATTGTGGGAATATGCGTATAGTGTGAATGATGTGACACAAAGGAAGACCTTTCGACTTCGATGACTTATCATTTCTGACATAACACGCAAAGGCCCTTTATGAAGGCCCTCATGTAGGACCTCATATTATACGGAGGGGCCGATCAGCCGGACTGATCCGACCTCACCGGAGTCCTGACACAAATGGCCGTCCACACACAAATGTCCCGTGTTAATCCAGGATGTCAGCTAACTCCATGTCAAATTTCATACAAATCGTTTCAGCCGTTTAAGCGTGAAGAAGTAACAAACATACAAACTCACAAACTTTCAACTTTTTAACATTATTGTGGTATGATACCAATTTTCCTGGAAAGTGGGAATTCAAATATCTTTTAAGGCCAGGCCAGTTCCAAAAGACTTATTTTTAAGCTTCGAGTCCGAAGAAATTTTGTGGAATTCTATTAGAGACCAAAATTAATGTAGACTCAAAAAGGAACAATGTAAAAAAATAACCGAACAGAATATTGAAAAATGGCATGGTACTTAATTCTGTAAAAAAATCTTGAATATCACCACAAAAATACACTTCAAATGATATGATTTTGTTCCAAAAAATAGTTCTAAGGAAATAACCGAATATTTTTTTAATAACTGATTCAGTCATTAATGAAATAAAAAGCTCATGCTGCCCTTCCCCCCAGACCCCCCCCCCCATCTGAATTCCTGGGTACGCCCATTTATATTATGCAGAATCCCCCATATTATGTTTTACACCTTTTACCGTGTCAGATGCAGGTGGAAGGATCAACTCTGGACAGCGATCTAGTGAGGCGAGTAGCAGCAAATTGAACCTTAATAGTTTCATGCAGAGTACATTTTCGTTTGCGAAAAATAATTAAACCCTTTGGAAATTGGTCACGTGGTTTGCAAATTTTAATTATAACCAAATTTTTCGGTTTACCGCGACCAGACGACCTTTCGGACAAAAAGTTTAATTTGGTCGTATGAGCGGTAAGCAATTTTGTCTGAAATTTGACTGGGATTTATTTAAGGGCGATTCTCTGTAAGCTCGTAAATGGCTGTCCTGGCCGATTTTTTCAAAAAGTATTTGAGTAATTTATAAAATAATCACTCCTAATGAAACTCTTACCTCGAAACTTTACAAAAAAAGGATTTTGGCGCCCCTTTAGGCAAATTTTTTGGGTCCTTGGTTTTGGCGCCCCTAGAGGATGGCGCCCGTGTGCATTGCACACATTGCACATATGGTAACGGGGGCCCTGTCTAGAAGCGATAGAAGGTCTGAAAATACAGTCCCCTCGCTGTCCCTATCACTACCGTCACCACCTAAAATGATATTTACGAAGAAGTTGATGAAACTACATACTTATACTAACTACATAATATTACATAATGATTAATATAATATCATATTTTCGTAAAACAAAGTCTCACTGCCAATTTATATAATTAGTAGACTTCTGTAAACTTTGTCCCCAGAATTTTTAAACAGTCCCCTGCCAAAAATTTCAATCCATTTAAATGAAAAACTATATTATTTACAAACGTTTTCTTGATTGGAACAAAACGTATTTAGTGTGAAAATGGCAACCTTGTCGAATGCGGCGAAAGGACGCCTTTTTTTAAGGCGATATATCGAAAATAAATTATACCGCAAGGGCAATTTTATACTTAATTTGTATGACTATAAAGTCGTGAATACGCTGCGGCCAGAAGCTATCGGTTCGCTCGGAAAACATGCGACAAAACGTAATTATAATTATTAAAAAAATAACTAGGAGCATTTCAAAGCAAAATGCTTCTATACGATTTTGAGTTGCAAAGGTGTCTATTAATTAGACTAATTTCCTACAATACATCTATTTTCGTTTAAAAATAATCTTCAAATTTCGTATTTTTAAGAGGTCATTTCGAAAATTAAATGTATCGAGGCAAAATACATTAATCGTTTTTCTAGTTCTTCTCAAACCTAGATAAGGCTATGAAGATATTATGTATATCTCATTACCAGATTTGTAACATTTCTGAGGGTCCTGTAGTATTACGTCAAAAAGGACAGTTTTTTCAATATAGCGCCTTAAGTGTCACAGAGTCATTTGTAAGATGAAGACGTGTTTGGACCGCTATCACAAACAGTCCTCTGGTAACTAATAAAAGGTGTGTTAATTATTTTACCAATTGAATATTTAGTTTATTGTTTGTATTATTTATGTCTAAACTGATTAGTACATTCTTTAAAAACTATTTTACATCCATTTAGGATATATCTTGAAATCTAACCGAAATAAACAGTACCCTGGCAACAGTCCCCTGTCTTAAATTTTACGATTTGATTGGATATCTCGATATTTAAGCGAAAAAACCGTTTTTAAGGTTCCGTGCCCAAAATATATAAACAATACCCTATTGCTAAGACTTCGCTGTCTCGTCTATCTGCCTGTCTGTCTATGCATCAGTCCGTTTATTTGTCTCTAAGATGTATTTCAAGAATTACGATAGCAAGACAGCTGAAATTTTCACAATTTCTGTATTTATGTTTCCATTATAACATCAAATACTAAAAACAAAATAAAATAAATATTTAAGGAGGGCTCCCATACAACAAACGCGATTTTTTTCTTTTTTTGCTCGATATGAATAATAGCCACAAGTAGGCACTTAAAATGTTCACAAAATCCTTAATTATATTTGTACTCTAATAATTAATAATACAATTAAAATAAAATAAATATTTAGTGGGGGCTACCATACAAAAATCTGTCACACTTAACAGTCCCCTGTCACGATTTCTAAGAGAATCGGTAATATCTCGGAATATACGAATAAATTTAGTGGACCTCCTTATCTAACTTAAATAAAAGTTAATTTTCTTTAAAATTATGCATATTTATTTGACAAATGTCAAAAAAAATCCCAAGACAAAATTTATATGGGACCTGACGAGCTTACAGAGAAATGCCCTTAAAGAGTTTTATTTAAAGTTTGGTTATGGAATTTAGTGGAGTTCCCAGAGCGTAAAAATCGTGCAAACCTCCCATTTTTGCAATAGTGGATGAAAATTGAAACGAAAAAAAGGAATGTGTAGCTGATAACATAAATAATAAAGTTTACCTATTGAAAAGTTGTGCTTTTGATTTTTAAATTATTCTCTTCCACTTCAAGTAAACTCATAAACTGTAAAATTTTGAAGATTTGCATACTTATTTCTTTCTTTTAAATATATAGCAAAATAATAAAATATATTATTATTTTTTTGATTTGTATCGTTGCTTATATTCTAAAGAAAGAAAATAAGTTGAAAAAATATATAAGTTAGATTTAAAATTAATATTTTTGTATGTAGATGAGCATACCTCCAAATGTGCTTGTTGTGTGCCTCGCCAGGTAAATGGCGTTCCTATTTTTCTTTGGTTTTAAATATGAAGTTTAAAATTATTTTTCAGGCTTAACAAAGCCTTCTATTTCTTAATGTGTATAACTTTTTAGCTCTTACTTTATTAAATTTTCTGAAAATGTAGCACAAACTTTTCACGGATATTTCGAAGAAAATCTGTATTTTATTTCTTTTGGTTAGGTTTTTACAGAATAAAATTGATTTTTTTTTCATTAATTATATTTGCTAAGACATACTTAAAAGAAAAAAATATAAATTAGGTTAAGAACTGATATTTTTTGCATTCAGATAAGCATTTTCCAAACATAGGTCGCAGCATGCGTCTTTAGTATGTACGTGAGATTTGTAGCACCCATTTTTTTTTCTGGCTTTAAGTAGGAAGCTTAAATATATTTCAAAGACTAGAAAAAGTCTTTAATTTGTCGATGCATTTAATGTTTTAGCTCTCACTTAAATAAATTCTCAACAAATATAGAAAAATATTTTCGGTCTATTTTACACATTTTTAGAGATATTTAAACGTTTTTAAGTACTTAAAAGTTATTATTTCTCTAAAAATTAAATACGCACAATAAGTAAGTTTAACACACTTTTCGTTACAACCCTTAAATCTACCCAAACCCTTTTATCTTGGTTACGACGAGCGTTAATCTCGAAAAACTTTGCAAAAACCTTATAGTTGTATTTAGCTTAGCAAAGCAAACTTTCTTTTTTAAAAATTGTGTATTTGGTTAATTTTCAACGTAAACAATCGGATAAGAGTCATTAAATAACAGGAACAAGAAAAAAAAATATTTCTGGACCGATTTATATGGTGAATATTAATTTTTAATTAAGTAACTAAAAAATTAAAAGCACAAAAAAATTTTTGGTAAACTTTGCAAGTTATAGTGTAAAAAAGAAAATGACACCTCAAAAAAAAACCATTCACTATTACAATTTTCGGAGGTTAAAACCTCTGGCGACTGCAGTAATTAGATAAGTTATATTTTGTATTTTATACTTACCAAAATGCGATCATTATTCAATCAATTTAAAACAAACTTAGCGTCTCGCTTTTAGAAGATAAGCGAACAAACACATTAAAACAAATATTATACATACATACATATATATGTATAAATTAATGTATGTAACATAAAATACATATACATACAGGGTGTAAAAAAATAAGTGAAAATACTTTAGGGTGTGTATGTGTTCCTTACATACAGACTACAGTTCACTGTGAAAGTAGCAGCGCCGAAAGAGCATTTTTTTTCACTCTTGTATGGTGAAACTCGTTACCTACGCTGGGGCCTGGGGCGCTTGCCCATACAGAAGTGAAAAAAAAAATTGGTCTTTCAGCACTGCTACTTCCACAGTGAACTCACTACAAGGAACACGTACACACCCTAAAGTATTAGCATTTATCACTTAGTTTTGTTACACCTTGTATGCATAATATTATACTTACTAACGTTTTTAGACTAACATAATACGAAAGCTGGGCATTTCTGGAAATATTACATACATACGTGTCGAATTACGAATTAATAAACTCCTTTTGAAGTCGGTTAAAAATTAACAGCATCTTTGAATTGAGCGCACACATACATAGTTAAGGCAGTCACAACAAAGGAGTTAGGAGACCCATCGATCATAATATTATAGCGAACCTATCGCAGGCCAATCTGGCCGGAGTGGTTTTGTGCATTCCCGTGTGTGGTGGCTTCGCCTGTGTAAACGTGGCTCGAGACTATAATAAGGGTTCCTTCACGCCTCCGTGGTCTAGTGTTATAGAGCGCGGCTCTCGAGTCTCGACTCGGAGGTCGTGGGTTCGATTCCCACATTGGAAACATGATATTTCCAAGTTTGGTTAGGACAATGCAGGCTAATCACCTAATTGTCTGACAAGTAAGATGATCCATGCGTCGGATGGGCATGTAAAAAGTCGGTCCTGCGCCTGATCTCTCGCCAGTCGTGCCGGTCGTCCGTCCCACTGGGTTATGAGAGTAAAGGAATAGAGAGTGCTCTTGTGTACTGCGCACACACTTGGGCACTATAAAATTACTCCTGCGTAGATGGCCTGGTTTCAATGAAACCGGCCACCGTCACCGAAACCGGTGTGGGAGCTATTATTAGGGGTTCCTTGTCGACTACGGAACCCTAAAATTATGAGGAATTAGGAGAAAAATTATCCAAAGTCCGAACGCCGATGCACAGAACTTCACATAAAATGAAATTCGTATGTAATTACAGTATTTTTTAAGTATTTATCATTTTTCTCTGTATCATTTTTTTCATTAAAAAAGAAGAATTGAACTTACATTTCATTTATGATATTTTCTTCCTGAGAACGTGCGTCAAATTGTCCCGAGAACGGACACGGACCGGCCATCGGCATGTAACGATGTTGGAAGATCAAAGGTGCTTCTTTTATTGTCACATTTCAATGAAGCATAAATTATTCATCTGTTTGGTAGCTGTAACTGTGCTTATATATTTTTATTGTGCGTGTTTCTTACGTCAGTTTTAGTCGCCGGCTTTTTTTTCAGGTGATGATAACTGATATATTACAAAAAAATCTGCTGGTTAGGGTTCCGCCTTAGAGTTCCGTAGTCAACCAAGCTTTGTTAATTACAGAACCCTAAAACGGAACCCTGACCAGCTGATTTTTTGTATATAATTGATAGGATAATGGTAGGGTAAATGACTAGTAGATTGGACAGTACTAGTCATTGGAAAAAGCACAAAAACACCATATTTATTAATGTTGCTTTAAAAACTGATTGTTTTTCTTAAAAACAGGCGTTCTTTTACTTTAAAAACAGGAAACTTTTAAAGCAACATTAATAAATATTATGTTTTTGTGCTCTTTCCAATGACTGGTACTGTCCAATTTACTAGTCATTTACCTTAATATAATTTAAGAGTAACATTGTCCTACAAATAGAACAATCCCACAGACATAGATCAAGATCTTGATCTATGTCTATGTCTGTGAACAATCCATATTTTAGGATCATCAAATCAAAGTATAAAATCCTTTCTATCTCTGTTAGCTACCACTTTCGAGATTTTTCGCAAATAAAATTGTTGTTCGTCTCTTGGAAATGGAGCTTCTCACAAAAAATAGCTTGATATTAATAAAAAAAATTGTTCTAAGGAACCCGGACTAATAGTTTTCATCCCGAAAAAATCGGCCAAGTGCGAGTCGGACTCGCGCACGAAGGGTTCCGTACGGTTATAGAGGAAAAATGGGCGAAAAATTGTGTTTTTGTATGGGAATTTGGAGCCCCCCTAAAATATTTATTTTATTTTAATTTTATTATTAATTATTAGACTACATATAAAATAAAGAATATTGTGAAAATTTCAAGTGCCTAGCTGTTGCCATTATTGATTACGAGCCAAAAAGGTAAAAAAAATATATGTTTGTTGCATGGGAGCCCCCCTTAAATATTAATTTTATTTTGTTTTTAGTATTTGTTGTTATAGCGGCAACAGATATGCACATTCTGTGAAAATTTCAACTAAAAGCTATTACCGTTCTCAAGTTACAGCCTGGTGACAGACAGACGGACAGACATCGAAGTCTCAGTAATAGGGTCGCGTTTTTACCCTTTGGGTACGGAACCATAAAAAGTATGGTTGCCACTTGCCGCGCTATAAACAGTTTACTGATAAACTTATTTTTTTTTTTACTTTACCCAGCTTGAATGCCCTCTCTCCACTTCGAGCGCAACAAAAGCGCAAAATCTGACCCAACATAATAATATAAAACAATTATTACTCCGAAATAATAATATAAAACAATTATTACTCTTTTCCAACAAATTTAGATAGTAAGTATAATTTGGTTATATAACTGTAAATAACAGATGTTAAACTCGGTAGCTTAGCGAACACGTGCTGTGTTATGTGTAGTCCTAAAATTGTGATTTGTGAGAACTTATGCAAGAGTTATGACTTGTGTATACATATAGAGTCACATTCATTATTACAATGTGTAACTAAACAATGAATAGTAGTGAACTTCCATATTATTCATTTGATACAACAGAAGGGTAGCTACTTATATACTGTTTTGATCTAAATTCAAACAAAGGTATGTATTACATAAATTATAAATAATTGAATAATTATAATAATATTTGTAATTTGATAATAACGCTGCATACTTTTTAAAATCAAAATCAAAAATATATTTTATTTCTAAGTTGATTAGCAAAGTTAACACTTTTAGAACGTCGCGTCTACATGAGGCCTTAATGCTACAACCGTTCCGGAACCGTTCGGGAACTAACCCGGCGCGGCGAGAAGAACAGGCGTAAGAAACTCGCATGGTTACCAAAAAGGTGGAAAATAACAATGATACCTTAAACTAATTTACACTAATTAGCAATTTACACTATCATATTATATTTTATCCCTCTTATTTATCAGGACGAGCGAAGCGAGTTCTAGTATATCCCACAATCTAAACATTTTATGGTACTTACACTTTACGGAAAAATTATCACGTCTCTTGATTTGTGCTTTAACACAGTAATTTTTATTTATATAATGTAGATGTGTTATCATATTCAGTCAGTCAAGCAAGGAGTGACGACGCGAGCCCTCACAAAGCTCGGCTTTTAGCTAGTTTTTATACCTCGTCGATTCGAGTTTCGTTTCGTTGAAAAGTGAGCAAGCATCGACTTAGTTTTTAATAAATTTCATTTTAAACTGGTTGTATATGTAACTGCCGTTGCCATGAATATATTTGCCGCTGTTCGTTTACTGTAAATGTATTTTTTAAATTTTCCACTTAAAAGCTTAGCAAACTCCGCCGTACGCCTACGCTCAGGGGCCGTACCATGAAACCGTTTTGAGAGTCAAATAATCGAGATTCGAATACGAGAATGCCGCGTCCTACTCTAACAAACGAGAAATGACGTTGTTAGAGCAGGACGCGGCATTCTAATTCGATTGTTTGAGTTTTAAAACGGTTTCGTAGCCTACAGTTTCGTTATAAAAATATCTAACGCCGTGCCTCGTTCTAATAAACGATAAGAGATATCGTTAAAACGTTAAACATTTAACGAGAATTTATTTAAGGAAAATGCTATTGGGTGTAAAAATGTGAGATTGATCTTTAGAGGTTTTTGGAATGAAAAAAGTGGAGTAGGCATTTTTTTTGTGTGGACAATAGAGAGAGTAGAATGCCTGCTGGGTGGCGTAGGAGAGAATAATAATATTACTATCCCCACTCTGTTTACCGCGCGGTGAAAATGTATGCCAGCATAGTCAATAGTTGTACCTACTTCTATAAGACCGTGTTTCCACCTGCGAGTAAACTCACGGAAGTCTTGCGTGAGTTTCTTGCAATATTGTTTACATTTGGTACTAATTCCTGCAATTTATTGCTGCAATAAATGTCTTGCGAGAAGCTCGCGGATAATACTATCGCAACTTATCACGGAGGTATTTACACACAAATCACGATAGCTTACTCAATGTCCCAATAGGAACTATATCATTATTTTAAATAAAAACATAAGCCGTGCGTGCGATAAAGTCTGCTGCGAGATATAGCAGCGAGATCTGTCGCGAGTCCATGCAGACGTGTTTAGACATGCTTTCGCAACTACTCGCAGGAAGCGCTTGACAAATTGTCGCGACAGCACTTGCTACGGGGTTTACACTTGCAAGCTGCTGTCAGACAGACTGTCAGACACTTCTCGCGACAGTTGTCATGCAGGTGGAAACACGGCCTTAGGAAATCGGCTACAGAATAAACTCCACGCTCTTTCGTAGAAAGCTTAACTAGCTATTACAGCAGTAACACATTGAATCTTTAACTTGTAAGCTCATTATTATCTTCCGTTCCAATACACTGCAAACATTTTTATCCAGTTACGGCTCATGACGTAGGCCGTGTACGACTATAAGGGTCAATGCAGACCCTTATAGTTGTTTGGAATGTGGATACATTTCTAAATTTGTACTGAATTGACAGATTTCGTGCATCGATGTAAATATTAGTAATGTAAAAAAACATTATTATATATGATTTCGTGAGCTTTACTCTTTAGAAATGCATCTACGCGTCGCGTTGCGGACCGCATTGACTCTTAGGCTCGATTGATATAATACATGTTGTGTCAGCGCGGTTTGGCCCCTACATTGAGAGATTACAAGCAAAGTAAGTACCAAACAATTGATTTCAAAAGCCGGTAGCGCTGTAATTTACTTGACACAATACATAATATAAGTAAATATATACTAAGTAGTAAATACTAGCCTTTCATGCAAGTGCCTGTGATCTCGCGGTGAATACCGCCAACGCTGCGGACGCATATTAGGCTGTCTTTCCACCAGAGCTGAGCGGAGCTGTGTTGCGAGGAATGTGTTTTTGAAAACCAATAGAATCGCTTCATTGACATGACTTTGCCATGACATCGCTCAGCGCGGCGATGCTTTGGTTATCAACAAGATACGCACTAAAAACATAACCCTCCTGGCAGTTGGGTAAAAACACATTCCTCGCAACACAGCTCCGCTCAGCTCTGGTGGAAACACAGCCTAATTCGAGCCAGATTACTCTCGGCGCGGCGAACCTTGATCCCTATGAAACTGACAGTTAACCTCACCATATAACACTGTAGTGTCGTCACCATTAAATTAGGATATAATTGGATTCGTCTAAAAATGACATTTATAAATTTTACGTAGCTTTATGCCATTACAATGATATTCCGTTGGAATTTTTAACAATTTTCAACATTTAATGACATGAAGTTATCTCAATCTGAATTTACGTTTACATACTGCAAAACTTACGTCGTCGTTACCTACTTGGTCAGTGTTACTTAATTTTAATTATTACTTAGTTTTGTTACAGTGTTACACCCTGTATAAAAAGCAAATATTTTTTGGGATTTGGGATTATGGGCAAGTGCCGCAGCATCATGATTTTGCCCAGACAAAAGTTAAGAAAATTGTTGCTCTTTTAGCGCTGCTGGGCCATTCGGCTACAGACGGCCCTTAACGAGATTTTTTAAAATGTGGCATTAGTTACATTTTTCTAACGTGAGAAGAGAAGATGTGTATTTACTAACAAAACAACTTTTATCTGTAAAAAATGGAATTCGAAAAATTTAGAGCATTTTTAAGCAATATCATCTAAGGGACGCGATATTTTTTCGAATATTTTAAAATTAAAATAGCATATATTATTTCAAATTAATGTTTAGTTGTAGTATAGTTATACAGCAATCTATATCTTTTGTATAAATTACTACAACTACAATTCAATCTTTTTTAGTGATTTAGACGATTAATTTTGTCAGGCCAATAAACAACTGAAAATTAAAAAAAAACTACAATTTGGTGCAGTTTTATTACAAACTTACTAGTATGATTATATATTACATATCGAAAGTTTTAAAATTTGTTAGAAAATTACGATTTAATTCACCTTTAAGACATTTGAGAATTTTGATGTTGCACCCGCGATCGTAAAATGGTAAATAATTTCTAATGCTTATTACTATAATTACTTTTATCTAGTTACATAGTTTCTTTGTTTTGTGTTATTTTTAAATATGGGCAAGTTAATTTGTAAAAGTTTCGCAATAACCAGTATTCACATATTATGAACTCATCACAGTTCTTAATGGAGGGTTAAATTGGTTGCACCCGCGATGGCACTTCGGCCTGTTTTGTGGCCCTTCATACATTTGATGAAGGTTTTCATTTATAAATCATTGTTAAACTAGTTAAAATGTATCCCTTCAAGGGATATTTTATTAAAAAATATGCTTCATTTTGCCTGTAGGAAGCTTTAAGTGTGTCAAACTGTTGCACCCGCGATAATGGAATCGCCCTGCTGCTTTCACAGTTAACTCTCTACGGGACTCATACATACCCTAAAGTAGGTATTATTTTTGTTACATCCTGTATATAAAATATACATAAATGCCGATTGAGCCCTTGACTTTCGCGGAGTGCTTTTAGGGCCAATTCCGACGGCAACGCGACGCGGAGCGATGCATTGCTAAATTTGTATGGATTTGACAGTTTTGCAAGACTTTTCACGCAATTAAAATCTGTCAATTCTGTACAGAAGTGTACAGAAACGCATCGCGTTGTGGTCTGAATTCACCCGAGTCTTGTGCGACCTACAGGATGCCTACAGGCTAAGTAGCTATTTACCCTTATTAGAGAACACTTTCATACCTTTTTACTTTACTTTTCCTTTATTAGGTTGCTGGACTATATTTAGAAAAGAAAATTTCTTTATGAAATTATTTTTAATGGAAAAGCTTTATTCCTTAAGAAATAAAGAGAATCTTGAATGTTAGCGTACAATAATTATTTACCTTATTAATAGTATCCTGTATCATCATAAAGACTAAAATCAAAATTAAAACGACAATAAAAATAAAATGACATTTATTCATCGTAAATTATCACAAATAAATTTGTTAGTTGTATCACAATACATTTGGTTACTGTGGCATAATATTATGTTTAAACTATTAAAATAACCGCTTCCTTTTTGAAAGTTGGTTAAAAAGTCTCTTTATTTACAATAACAATGTAATTTTTGATTGGTTACAATCCTATAGAAACATTCGCAAAAGTTTTGAATTTTTATTTGATATTATGTAGTCAATTTTTACTATAAATGTTACTATTCAAAATATATTGAAACGTGGAAATTGAAAACTACATTAATTATTATTTACAATTTTCCTTTTATTTAATTAAGGTAACCCAGATTACGTTCAATATAGTATTCCAAATATTGCGCTATATTTTAATTTAATAATTCTTCCTTCGAAATATTTTAAACTTTTTGCCTAGCTAGTGCAACATTTTCTATTTCATACAACTTAGGTAAAATATACTAATTTGACTATGAATAATGGTAAAAAAATAAACCATAATATAAAATCATATTATGGTGTCGTTTTTATAAATTAATAGCTTTCAAAGTCCTGTATGTCCCTTTCTGTCCTGTATTTATTCTTACCTAATAAAATTAACATCATTTTGCTAAGTAGCATCAGGAAAAATATCTTTCCTACCTATAAGAAAAAATTCTGTAGTCTAGGTCTCAAATTGAATAATCGGATAGGTATATCTTATAGTTAGATCGACTGAATAATCTGATCATAGTATACAGTAATGGTTACGTATCACCTAATTTTTTTTTTTATATTTTTTTAACCTATTCCATCTGCGGCGTAGTGTAGACGTTGAGGAAGGGGGCGCCGGGGCCCTCCTGCAGCCAGTTATCAGGGGAGTATTTGTTGTCGTGTTTCTCTATGACATGGAAGGTGTAGGCGTGACGACTCTTGTCTGACTTGTTGTGGGCACTCTTGTGGATTACGTTGCCGTGAATCAGGATGCAGGTACCTGGAAAAAAATAATTGTGGCAATTTTTACATGACATCTCTAAGGGTCGATTAAACCCCAACGCGACGAGGCAAGGCGAGGAGAAGCGCGGCGCGGCATTTTGTATGGATTTGACAGATTTCAATTGCGTGAGACGTCTTGCGAATCTGTCAAATCCATTTTTAACATATTTTCCTTAGTCTATGACAGGGGTTCCCAATCTTTTTCAGCCTGCGACGCACTTAAAAGTCAATATTTTGTCACGGCGCCCTACTTTACCTAGCTATTACAAAAATGTACATATCGTATAACCTTTAATGATTATAGGTAGGTTGAGCAAGTAAATAATAATAAACAAATATTTAATCACCTGCCTGCTTTGTATGATTCAAATTATAATTTTATTTTATAATATTTGTGGTTATGGATAATGATGGAGGATCGACTCACGGCGCCCCTCTTGCCTTTCCGCGGCGCACCAGGGCGCCGCGGCGCACAGTTTGGGAGCCCCTGGTCTATGATATAACTGAACCGTCTAGCTGAAATTTGGTACTTTAGCAAAATCTACTTCGAATCCCGGGAAAGGACATTATCCCGGAAAAATGTACGGTTCATGCGAGATAAACGGAGTTGCGATCGTCGCACCTAATATAAGGACTATAGAGCTAATTCTCTTGTTTCGTCGATAAGAGCTTTTGTGCTTAAAACCAAAGATGTCCCATCTTGCCACAGTATCCTCCTATAAGTAATTTCAATGTTATGTCTTTTTAATCACCGGTAAGTAAATTTCTTATTTAAAAAGATTCACTTTAAAAGTAAACTTTGCAATACTTACTCTTAAAAGTGTAAAATCTTTTTTAAAATCTAAACCTAAGCCTTAAAATAAACAAATAAAACAGTAATAAAAATCTTTAATCTACATTCTTAACCTATGCCTAAAAAGTAAAAAGAGCAAACATCATGCATCTACGTGTCGCGTTGTGGTCTGAATCAACCCTAGAGGTGAGACCGCACCGATGCAGCGGAGCGTCGCGACACGTCACGGCCAAATATAATTCGCATGAAATCGTATGAGGAACGCCGCACTACGCCGCGACCGAAACTACGCGACTCGCGACACAAAACGTCCGTTGTTGAGTTTCCGGGGAACGTTGTCGCCTAGTGCGTTCTCGCCTTCATATCTCAAAAACTGTTTTACATTAGCTTTCTCGGTTTTTGGCTACACTTCACGTTGTGGCGTGATAATAATAATATTTAATATTTATACTATAATTAATAATTATATTATCTACAATTGTGCATTCTGATCTGCATTTTACAGAAGCCCAATCGGCATATCAAAAGCGCCATAACACTTAGCCATTCATTCAATATATTTAATGCGTTTAACATTAAAGCATCGCAAGCGTAGGTACTTATTTCAATTTTATTTAATGGTATGTACCCCATATCACTAATTAAAACTACTTTTCAAAGTAACTTTATCATATTGTGGTTGTCTGGAAGAAACCGCTGAAAGCGGTAAGGCCGCCTATTTGCTATTAACTATTCCCTGCCTTTATATTGTTTTTGTTATTTTATATTGTTAATTTTTTAAGCAAATAAAGAATTTATAAATAAATAAATAAATAACTTATACTGTGTACTTAATTTGTCAGAAGCTCTATACGAGTATTTCCGATATTCCGACACTACATGAATGCAGCTGAGCTATGATGTACTGTCTTGGGTATCCATCATAATCCATTACTTGCCTATCGTGTTACAACTGGGATAAGCTGTAGTTGAAATATGCATCTCTGCAGGACTGAACGGATGCCCTACAGAGGCCTTGGCAATACTGCTGAGATATGACGTGATCATACCTCAGCAGTTTTGTTAAGGTCTACCCAACAACGTCTTCAAATGAGCCTCTTTATATCTCTATTTATTATAATTTCATTCTACGCCACTACAAAGCTACGGCGGCATGAGCCGCTAGACCAGTGGTCCCCAACCTTTTTTTCATGCGGGCCACAAACATGATTTTTGTAGGGTTAAAAAATAATATTCTTCAAAATTAACGATTTATAAGTGGAAAAAATTTAACGACTATCACGTAGACTACGTTATTTTGCCGGTGGGTGTGAATTTCAAAATTGTTTAACATCACGCGGGCCATAAATAAAGTCCTGGCGGGCCGCATACGGCTCGCGGGCCGCGGGTTGGGGATAGCGGCGCTAGACCAATGTCGGTAGAAAAAACCTACGAAGACTATATTATGTCATAAAGTGGCACTTTGTTTGACTTTTTGTCGGTCGCGATCGCTTACGGCAACAATCGGTAAGCTATCTTTACCTTTACTGACAGGAACTGGTGTGAAACTGGACTCCCGGTACACGGGGGCTGGTCTGTCATACACCAGCCCCTGTTTTGCCTCCTTATCAGGGTTCCGCTGCAACCTCCTGTGCACCCCCGACTTGTGGGAACCCGGCGACATCCAGAGGCAGCCATTCTGGATCGTCGCATCTTCTAGAGCGATCCAGAAGCCCACGGGCGAGACCGGCTCTGTGTGTAGGTAAGTTGCGTCTTGGTGCGGTACAACTGAAATTGAAATAATAAATATTCAGTCTTCAGAAATAACGGGAATTTTTTTTAAATATTATAATTGTATTCAGATCCAATTATAATTGTTTTACACGTATGCATTAGACGGCGCTAGTGTCACTAAATTTACTCTTATGCGAAGGAGTCACAATAGATCAAGGGTAGTAGTGACGTCTAGCGTCTCGACTGCAATGACCTTCCTTCGGAGGGAACAAAAACACGCTGAATCAGCATTCTTACAATCCAAGCAAATTACATCACCCAATGTACCAACGAGGAAATTGATTCCTAGGCAGTTGACAGGCCTACGTCGTGTGATCGGCTTATGTGATATGTCGCGACCAAATTACTTAGGTGCGCCATCTGCCTAGGAATCAATTTCCTCGATGGTACATTTTCGATCCAGACCAGCCAGTATCAGTAGCCCTAGCACGGCGACCAGTAGAAATGCGAAAGTATGGACAAACTGTGGACATAAACTTAAGGTGCCGTTCCGATTTTTACAGCGGCTAATCGCGACCGACAAAAATTCAATTAAAATGCCACTTTATGACAGGCTATAGTATTTGTCATAAAGTAGGATATTATTTGAATTTTTAGGAATATAGTCTGTCATAAAGTGGCATTTTAATGGAATTTTTTGGAACAAAAAAAGATCGGAACGGCACCTTAAGTTTATCTCCACAGTTTGTGACTATAGTCTGTCATAAAGTGGCATTTTAATTGAATTTTTCGGAACGAAAAAAGATCGGAACGGCACCTTAAGTTTATGTCCACAGTTTGTCTATACTTTCGCATTTCCACTGGTCGCCGTGCTAGGGCTACAGGTGGCAATCATAATATGATCATCACGCAGACAACTTACCTTCACCGCCCAATCCAGGGTTCTTGTAAATGTACATGCTCTGTACCACCGCTGGTTCCTTCAAGCCCAACTCTCTGCATACCGCCTTCACTCTGTCACTGTACGTGTAGCATCTGAAGATCGGGTGTAGGAGATGTAGGGCATGGCCGACCTGAAATCAGAAATGATGGAGTTGAAACTTTCAAATTTATTCCTTACTAGATGACCCATGAACTTCATATCACTTAAAGGTGCGCGTCCACCGGATCGAAATCGGAGCGTTCGCAGTGGACGGATTTGTAGCCTTGCATACTGCGTGCATTGGAACGTCTTCTGCGCCTGACAAATTATAAATGACGACGCTCCGTCCGCACCATAAAGTTAATATACCTATCGGAATAGAGAAACAAAGGCCTGAGCAAGCGAGATGTCACTATCAGTAACACTGCGTGGTAGAAAGAGAAGCGTGATTTGAGGTTGCATAGCTTTTTTTCATCTGTTTGACAGTCTGTCTGACCCTGTGCCGATCGTTGTCAATTTGGGATCTCAGAAAAATTGTGATTTTAAGTTAAATAATGAATATTTTTTAGAAATACTGCTCTAGAAACATGGTTAAATGTTTGTGAAATGATTGTGGATCCACACATCGAAAAAACCCGGACAAATATTCATTTCACAGGTGAATTATTCTACATCGACAGGACCTAGTTTTAAGTTTATTTTTGCCAATTCCCTACGAGTTATTGGTATTGATTTTTGTAATTCACTTCTATATATGTTTAATTATATGGAAAACATAACTTGACTATCCATGGTGCACAATTTAAGGATATTTTGTGTAAACAATATTCATCTATTTTACACTAGGGCTGCATCAAGTTATCGATAAGTTGTATCGATATGAAAATATTTTTTAGTTAAGTATACTAATTATCTAGGAATGTTGAAATGATAACATACTCATCCGTAGTTTATAATTAGTTTAAGTATATTAATATACTATCACACATAATTTATCGTTTTTAAGGTTCCGCACCCAAAAGGAATTCCTAGTAGTGGGGTCCCGCTCTACTACTAAGACTTCGTTGCCTGTCCGTCTGTCCATCCGTCCGTCCGTCTGTCTGTCTCCAGGCTGTATAACAAGAACCGCTATAGTAATAGACTTCTGAAATTTCCACAGATGTAATGTCATTCTACATCCAATATGGCTGCTCATCCAAGATAGGGGAATAACAACTGAAAGCACTTCTGCAAGATGGGCATCAAATAAAAGGGCTCATTGAGAGTGAATTGAAAATAAATAGGGTGTAGTGAAGTCGTGTCGTGTCGTGTACTGATGTGACGTGACGTAACCTGTCGTGTCGTTCGTGCCGGGTTTTAGAAAATGCCCGGTTGAAACCGGTCACCCTTCATGCGCGAGTCCGACTCACACTTGGCCAATTTTTCAGATTTCCTGCTGACCTGGATATCAGAAATTCATGGCTTAAAATAATTAACCGTCCAAACTGGAATCCGAAGAAAAATTCATGCATACTTAATTATGCTGCAAGCATTTTGAAGAAAAGTCACATTTTACTTCAAAATTACAATTTTATTATATATATATATATATATATATATATAATAAAATGGGATAAAATAGAACTGCATATATATATATATATATGCAGTTTTATTTTATCCCATTTTATTATTTTTACAATCTTACAATAATTATTATTCCATGATCGATATTTTGTCGAATTACAAGATGTTTGTACATCACTGACACGCACACGTAAACATAATTGTATACACAGATGTAAATCAAATTTTGGTTAAGCTTGACAGCTCGGGATTGTTTCTGTATTCCGATAGGTATATTACCTTTATGGTCCGCACCATAAAGGTAATATACCTATCGGAAAATCTTATTCCGACCCGGTGGACGCGTAGCTTAAGGCCATCCCTCGAGCAAACGACCTTGACCATATATTTGACGCGTTGCCGAGATGGCACAAAAATTCTATTTTTTTACTTATCTTAGTTCAAAATTGATCTTAAAACGGGGAATATGTAGTTAATAAAATTGTCTTTATCTATTGTCGTGTGTTTCAAATAAACGTAATTTGTAAATACTAGGGAGATGCTGAAAGTATGCTTCAATTTTAATAAATTGGTATTACTTTGGAAGCTAAATATCATGAATGTAGTAAACAAAAATAGAAAAACGGAGAAAGGAATGTTGATGTACTGAAGATTATTGCTGTATTATTTATGTATTGCTAAATATATATGCTGTATTATTAACTTTGTAGCTCTCAAATTATGAGTTTATAAGGCTAAATACGGTAAATTACGGAATCCCCGTAGGGGAAAGCCCTTAACTAATACATTTTCTACTGTATATGTACCTTAATACAGCAACAAAGAATTTTATTTTTTGTTGCTGTATTAAGATTTTATTAAGTATTATTATTATTTTTACTAATTCCCAGAACATTTTTGTTAATTTAATTTTCTGTTATTTTTTGCTGTAATTCGTTAAGAATTCCCCCATAGCACAGACTGAGCCTAGTTTGGGGGACTGCTACTTTTTAAAACATTTTGTTAATTAAGTTATGACAATTAAGATTTGTATTTGTATTTAATTATTATAATAAATAATAATCCATGGACCATGACGTGATTCTTGGTTATCCATCAACCAACGTAAAGATTAAGGGTCTTTAACTGTCATATTTTTTGGTATATTTCAATTCCAAAGGCTCGCTTACAAAGATGAGCTTAGTAATTGAGACTACGAATAATGAGATAATAATATTATGAAAAAACTGGTGTTGGAAGGTGAAAAATCAATGTCAGAACCTTTAAAAACCTTTGACGTTTAAAGTGTTTTAGGCGACCGAAAAATAATATTTTAGTGCCTTAACTAAGTCAGCGTTTCATTATTCTGAGATCCTTTATGAATATTATACAAAGGCCTTGTTAAAGAGAAATTTCAAATTAGTAAGAGATACTTTATAAATTCTGAGCATCAGTTGCCAGTAGTTGATAATAGTACGCCTTTATGTAATAGAAGACACAGCCCCTAGTCAAGGCGCTTTCTTCTTAGAATCGTCGCTTCTTTATAAAATCGCCGATAAAAATGTATGGAATTGGCATAAAATGACTCGAATGTCGACTTAATCATTAAAAATTCCGTTGTCCGAAATTAGCCAACAAGGTATTCAATTTCCCACTCATCTTGAAACAAAATGTTTAACTTCACGCGGGCCACATACAAAGTCCCGGCAGGCCGCAGGTTGAGTATAGCTATGTTAGGGCCCTTCCACACGAGCCTAAGCGTTCCCTAACTTGGTGGAAGTCCGGTCCCTTGTGACTGTTGTGAGGTAGACCGGCCGGTCGTGGAGGGAGTCATGTGTTAGACAGATCCAGGAAATCCCACCGTATACGGCTGAAGGCAAACCGCAGGTGGTTTTAGTGGGTAAACCCGAAGTCGGGAGTCCCACATACCCCCGGAGTGCATCAGCTTAAGGGAGATCGCACACGTCACACTTTTTGTGTGATCGAGTCTGCGGCTTACATACAATCTGATGGCGCGCGCCATCAGATTGTATGTAAGCCGCAGACTCGATCACACAAAAAGTGTGACGTGTGCGATCTCCCTAACTGAGGCACATCCCCAACCCGGGGCACCCATAAAGGGTTTCCCCAGCGCATCAAAAAAAAAAGCCCTTCCACACAAACGCAAGGTGAACGCTGAGCAAACACTAGGAAGTTTATATCTAAAAAACGCGATGAAAACGCGCAGAAGACGAGCACATCAAAAACGCGCGTCGTCAGCGCGCAAAAAGTACGTCGTGTGGAAGGGCCTTTAGATCATTTTCTGAGAAAATAATTTTACCTTGTTCAGTGATATACTTGGGTCGACTTGTAGTTTGCCGTCGGGAGTCAAAGCGTCAGATTCAAAGAAATATCTGATTTTGTCGTTGCTCTCCATAAAGTATTTGTCCTTCAGATGCTGAAATTAGATATACAAACGTAGTTTGAGAATTGAGATATACAATCATGATAAAATTATGCAATACTAATATTATTCCAGTAACCAAATAAAAAACCAAAATATAATAACCAATAAAATTCATGCTTCATGAAATATAACCCGCGGAGCTAGTTACAAAAATTTCCAGGTCATTTTTTTTATTTTGTGGTTTGCTTAAATTTCATTCCGAACATTTTAATAGTAATATGTAATAATAATTAGAAAACGTTTATAGCAACAAATAACAATAAAAATCCAACGGCAATCGAACCCGAAAGGACCCGTCAAGAGCCATGCTCTAAGCCCCAGTGGCTTATACCACGGAGCGCTCATAGGGAACTTCTTGATAGTTGATATCCACAAGTCACAACAAAGTTACGCAGAAATTCGTTTATTGAGTGGAAACCGTACATTTTTTTAAAAGTATCGTATGTTCCCGGGACTCGAAGTATCTGTAAAATCGGTTCAGCCGTTTAAGCGTGAAAAGTAAGACACCCATACTAATATTATAAATGTGAAAGTGTGTCTGTCTGTCCGTCTGCTGATTTTCCTGGGTGGAGATACCTTGAGTCCCGGGAAAGGACATAGAATACTTTTATCCCGGAAAAATGTACAGTCCCCGCGCGACAAACTAATTTTGGTGCAACGGAGTTGCGGGCGTCATCTAGTTTATAATATAAGTAAGGTTAAACTTGTATGCATCCCGAATGCTGGGCAAAGTTAACTACTGAATACCCGAAGACGGACGACGCAACAGTGGCCGGCCAAGGAAGAGATGGTGCGATGAGCTGGAGGTATCCTATCCAACGGTGGCCAGAGCGAGAAAAGTGGAAGATCACCCTTTGCCCAGTAGTGGGACAGAAAAAAAAAGTTAAACTACCTACTTGTTTCTCAGTCTCGAGCGTAGAGAAGACAGCCCTGTCCTCTATCTCCGCCGCCTGCTTGGTGAGCTCCAGACCGGCTGCTCGCAGCTCGTCACACTCCGCTGGACGGAGGAAGTCCTCCAGCACCACGTACCCATCTCGGTCGAGCTGGAAGACAGTCACTGTTTAAGGCAAGGCAGCGTTCCAACTTCCAACCGAAGATAAGCTAAGGCTGCATTGCCTGGCCACGTTCACCGCAACGATTCTGTTGTTTTTTGTAAAACACATTCCTCGCAACGCAGCTTAGCTCATCTCCGGTGGATACGCTGCCTAAGGCAAGGCAAACTTCCTAACCAAAAGATTTTTAGAGAAAACTAAAGGTGATCGCACATTTGTCCGCGCCGCACACGCCGTACGCGCTCCCAGAATTCGTTGTACGAAATGACGTCGCGAAATGCGATGCGTTCGGTGCGGACTGCGGACAAAATATTATGTGCGATCAGCTTTGATTTGTCAAAATAATATGATCGTAAGTGAACATACCCTTTAGCCAAGACGTTTTCTTTACCGCTTTTACATAAAATCGCCGATCAAAATGTATGAATAACATACGTTCGATAAAATAAAGTCGACATTCGACTCATGTCAACTCCATAAATTTTGATCTATAAAGGAAACCTCTTGGCTAGGGCTCTGATTTCATACATAGTACTGCAGTCCGTACAAAACTTACTTACTTATTCGCTTCAGAATCGCAATGATCCATCGTCCAACGTAAAAGAAATCATTTATAGTCGTAAACGAATTTTTGCCACTGAAGTCTTCTAACATTATGCTGTCAGCTGATTCAAACTTGAGCTGATTTTCTTTCAATCAGCAAAGAATTTATATGAATCAGCAAAGACAGACAAGCGAAGGGCAGAGCGAATTTATAAGGGTCTTCCGTATTTTACTCATCCTAATTTAAGAGAGCTAAATTATAAAACTTCTGTTGCGGGCGGTAGGCAGCTTTCCCGAGAATCTTAATTAATTTTTATCACAAATCTCTTTGTTTTAGAAATATTTGCAGTTAAAAAACAACATGCTTTATTTGCAAGCAAAATTAAATAGTTATTGAAGAAGACACCAAGACTTCTAAGCATTTATTCACACACAGCTCTACATCACATTCTTACAAGACACAACCATTTAAATATGTCATATATATATATATATATTACGTTCAATAGTTATTTCAAACAGAATAATATTTAGTAACCCTATTTTCATTACAGCATCTGAACATTTAATTTCATAGAGAATTGAATTTTTTAAATGCTATTTTAACGATGTTCTTTTATTTTTAAACGGATAGAGTTACGAAACAAGATATTTTGGCTCTTTATAAGCCTTTACCTATTCTTTTTAATACCTAATATTCTGTAAGGATATATTCTATTGAATAAAATTCTCGTGTCACAGTGTTTATGCACGAATTCCTCCAAAACGGCTCAATCGATCTTAATAAAATTTTGTATGTACATAATATTATTTTGTTAGGCCCGAGAATAGGTTTTTATTTACTTTTATATTGATACTAGAAATAATAATTTATATGGCAAAACAACGTTTGTCGTGTCAGCTAGCATTGTTTATAATATTATAATGTACGAAGCGTTGTACTCGATCTTTAACTACTGTTTCTGTTTTCCCATAGTCAAAACCCTGATTCGGTTTTTATGAAGATAATTTAGGTTTTAATGAATTACGTGAACAGTGGCGAAGATTGTTTCCTACTTAAGGGTGAAGCCAAGCGAGCGTACGAGTATGTAATTTGTGAGCTGTTGTGAGTCGCAGAATTTCGGTTCGGCAGAATTCTGCTGCATTCAGTTTCATACAAAAGTCGGACTGTTTGATTCACACGATCGTAATTTTGTGAGTCATGATTTGTATGAAAAGATATTTACGCGGCAGAAATTCTGCGACTCACAACTCACAAATTACGCTCGTTTGGCTTCACCCTAATCGAGAAATCTTATTCTGTAATTATTTGTTAGAGATCTTGGTAACGATTTTCAATGAGTGGTAACTGGTAAGAGAAGCCGATGGGAATGGAGGGAAAGAAAGGAGAGTGACAGAGAGAGAGAGATAACCCCTTGTTGCTATAAATATATTATAGTTACTTTTATGAAAGTAGAGCAGCGGTTCCTAACCTTTTTTTCATATGGGCCATAAACACGTTTTGGTCACAGTCCACAGATTACTTTTTTGGTGTTGGCGGACCTCAACCAAAATTTTTTAGGGTGACATTAGTAATTTAAAAGTGGAAAATTTTTCAGAACTTTCATTACGACTTTGCACTATTTGGCTGGCTACTGATAAAGTCCCGGCGGGCCGCAGCCCGCAGGTTGATAGCTGAAGTAGAAGTGTTTACTGTTTACATATCACCGCTCGCCCCCACACGTAGGGTATTCTCGGCTCTACAATCATTTTTGTGTATGCGTTGGCCATATTTTTATACAAACTTATTAATAGACATACCTATTACCTACCTACTGATTGAGATTTCGTGATTCATCTAATACCAGGGAACCGTACATATGTTGGTACGTCATGATAGAATCCCTGGGTAGCTTACATATCGATCAATGATCAATCGAAAAGAATTTTTATCATGGAATGAATTGTCTCCATGCTGGTGTCTGGTATTTCTTAAAAAAAATATATATCGCTTGCAGAGTCCCTACAATGCGTTTGCGAAGCCCCAGGGCTCCGCAAAGCATACTTTAAGAATGGCTGATGATGAAGCCTCCCGAAAGTGATGAAGTCGAGTCTTCGAGAAGTTGACGCAGTTCTGTACAAAGAACCCCACAATGACAAGTTACTTCCCTGTTTCAAATTCCGGTGCCTTTGTTCCAGAATATTCTATGCTAAATAAAGCGGATTAGTCGTTAAAATTATTTATTGCACCACGCAAACTCACCTTTTGCCAAATATAATAATAATATATTTGGCAAAAGGTATAAATAGTCCCTGCTGAAAGTGTTAAGGTGTGTACTAACAATATCTCACCCGGGATCTTGAATCCCGCATAGCTCAGCAGTGGCGGCCTTAGGGGGTGGCGAACTGGGCAATCGCCCGGGGCCTCGCTCTTTCAGGGGCCTCGCGTCAAGCAAATAAAAAAAAAGATTTTTATATATTTGTATTTAAAATAACGTAACGAAAATGAATACCTTTAATTTTATTTAATACAACCAGTACTTACTACTTTCGCATCAAATAGATATTTTTTCGTAAGACCATGGTAAGACTAAGGATTTCGCAAAGAAATGCCACCCGGGGCCTCGCTAAAACCTGCCACCCGGGGCCTCGCAATGGGTAAGACCACCACTATATACCTAGCTGTACCAAATTTAATTTAAATCGGTTCGCGGTGCGGCCGTAGAATTGGCATGATGAATATTTTTTTTTCTTATTGGTAATTGAAAGATAATTGAAAAATAGAAACATTGGTGAAAGAATGACTCTGATAGCTTAAAAATTCAACAAGATATGACAATTCAAACATCTCATAAAATAGACCTGCCCGAAACGCTCCATACAAAATGCAACTCGATTATGACGTCACCTTAGAGCTGTTTGTAGGCATCGCGGGAGATTTTTGTTCGGTAGCTATATTAATTATTGCGTTTTTGAAAGTGGTTTCATAACAAAAGTTGCTTTAAATTACATAAGTTATCGAACGGTATACAAATATTAAGCAATTTAATTGAAAAAAAAAATCGACTTGAATATCCAACTTTGAAGGCGCATAATAAAAAAAATACAAAAGCTATCAAGCTGAAATTTTGGAAACACATTTTTTACCGTTATTTTTTTATTTTAATAACAAAATTCGCTAATCTTTGACCTTGTCATCATCCCCATTGCAAAATCATTGAAGAAATCAGTTGATCAATTTTAACTAGGTGTGTCCGCGTTTATGCTGGGAGCTCTTTTAGGGCCAAGAATCTGCGAGACGGGGACAACCGCTGGTGGGTTGATCGTACCCGTAAGCACCTAAGCGGAGAGAGGAGCACCATGCGGTTTTAGTGGGTAGATCTTAGGAGGAGTCCCACATACCCCGGCCGATGTCCCCAATCCGACAGGAATGCGCAAAGCATTTCCCCATGTAAAAAAGGGTAAAGCAGCCTATAAATAAAATAAAAAACTCTTTATTCAAACCATTAATGAAACATGGGTTACAAAGAAAGAGGAAAAAAAAAGACGGGTTGCACTCCGGGAGTGCCGGCAGAAGTGAAAAATATCGACAATCGAAAAAAAAGCTGCTGTCAGACAGACTGTCAGACACTTCTCGCGACAGTTGTCTTGCAGGTGGAAAGACGGCCTTAATCAGCGCGTCTGCTAAAGAACTTATTTCTCCGACTGTACATTTCTGCTAAATAACTCATTTCCCCGACTGTACATTTCTACTTAGCACAATTTTCCCCGACTGTACATTTCTGCTAAACAACTTATTTCCCCGACTGTACATTTCTGCTAAACAACTCATTTCCCCGACTGTACATTTCGTTCGAATTCGAGTTCGAGTTCGACACAAAACACTACTCTCCAACCGTCTTACGCTTTTTCTATGGTTTTCGATCAACACGAGAATCTGACTCGAGTTTCACAGTTTTAACCCATCCCACAAAAGTGCTCAAAGCCGCTAAAGAAGTTTTCACTTCAAAAAGTCTCTCCCTATATTTATCCAGGGGAATCCCACATACCCTTGTGGCCCTCTCCAGACTGCCAGGGATGCGTTTATGCATCCCCGATAAAAAAAAGGCAAATAGGTACTGCGGGCTTCCATTAAAATCTATGCGAATGTTTAAAACTAGGTTTGTCTGCCTTTTACCTGCAGCTTCAACACTCAAGTTTCAAAGTCTGAAGAGATTTGGTAATGTTGAGAGGCTATTGGTAGTTTACGAAAAAAAATCCATTGTTTCCACTATTCCAGAATCCAAAGCACTATGCGAGAATCTCTACGAAGTTTTGAACATATTTAAGATTCAAAGACTTTATTAGCACCCAAGTATAGTATACAATATACAAACTCAGCACCTTGTACAGGTGTCCGGTATTTTAATCCGGTCAATGATGATTATAAATACATATGTTTAAATAGTAAACACACAATCACGTCAGCTTTTAAACAAAAAGGAGATTTTATTTAGTTTAGCGGCTACAATGTTACAAGCAGACACATAAAAATCTCCTTACAAAGTGGAATTAAATTTATTGCCATTCTCTATCTTAATCCTAAGTAAGGATACCTGTACTCGTAGATGTTAGGATTCCCCAATCTAAGTATTCCCAACATTGGGCTAATAGACGTTTATTATAATAAATAGATGTCTGTTTATCTTATATCTTTGAACGAGCAATTCTTGTATATATGTATCAGCGTTGCCAGATTTTTTTTGTGCCAATTCGGGACATTTGAACTTTTTGAGTGAAAAAGCGGGATTCTTCAGTCAAAAGCGGGACAAAGTAAAAAAATCGGCCAAGTGCGAGTCGGACTCGCGCACGATGGGTTCCGTACCGGTATAGACTGAAAGTAGACAAAAAAATGTGTTTTTTGTATGGGAGCCCCATAAATATTTACTTTATTTAAATTTTATTATTAATTATTAAAGTAGGTACAAATATAATTAAGGATTTTGTGAAAATTTCAGCCTAGTGTCACCATTATTGATTACGAGCAAAAAAGGTCAAAAAGGCCGTTTCTTGTATGGGAGCACCCCTTAAATATTGCATTTATTTTATTTTTAGTATTTATTGTTAAAGCGACAAAACAGATATACACAATCTGTGAAAATATCAGAAGTCTAGCTATAGCGGTTCTTGAGATACAGCCTGATAGTGACATACAGACGGACAGAAGGACAGACATCGAAGTCTTAGTAATTTTTTTACCCTTTGGGTACGGAATCCTAAAAAGGTATAAAATCAAAAGTTTTTTTGAATTTTTATCTTTTTATTTGCGTTAAAAATTAAAATAACATTTACTTGACAATAGATAGCAAAAGTAGCCAAAGAAAATCCACCCCTCTACCTCCCAAACTCTTATCTTCATTACGCACCTTTCTTTCTCAACACGCTGCAAGTATGTTTGGGCTTTCCGCGAAAAGCGGGACTGAGCCTGAAATATGAAAAAATCGGGACGTCCCGCCAAAATCGGGACGTCTGGCAACGCTGATATGTATATTATGTTACTGTAAAAGCTAGAAGTTCGGTAAATCTTAAGATTTGAGTGTAAATCTTAGGATTTACCGACACGAGTTGGTAAATGTAAGTATTTCTAAAAATACGACGATATTTTCGAACTTTTACCATTACAATTCGGTATATGCTAGGTTTTACTACTGTCAACTGGTAAATGTTGGTTTTGGGAATAAAATAATGAGCAAATATTAATTATTATTTACCTTAATGAACTATTAGACAAAACAGGTGGGTACATAACATAGTTATTATATACGATAGTAATAATTGAATATTAACCTATTTAATTTTTTTTCATACAACATCTCTGAATTAGCCGGCATATTCGTGCCGAATCATGGCTCTCCCACGGTTAATACCACTATTATTATTATAACTTATAAGCATTAAGCAGCCTGCAGTGTCGCAACTCCCACTGCTGGGCAATACCACTTTAATAATTTTTAATAATATTTAAAAAATATAAAGATTTAAGGGGGCCTTCAATACCAAAAACACAATTTCTGGCCTGTTTTTGCTCTATAACAGTACGGAACCCCTCGTGCGTGAGTCCGACTCGCACTTGGCCGTTTTTTTCAACATACACCGTGCCATTAACGTCAATCCTAAGATTTACCAACTATATGGCGGTAAAAGTTCGTATCGCAATCCTTTTCGGACATTTACCATTACGAATTGGTAGATCTTAGGTTTTACTAGAAAATCTTAGGATTTACAGCAGTTCGAGCTTTTACAGTAACACATATATATATATATATATATATATATAATTGGAATCTCGTAATCAGATCCAACGATCCAATCATTTTTAGAAAATGTCATTTTATTCGTGTTTTATCGAATACAGGGCAAAGCTCGGTCAAGTAGTAATAATATTAATTTAGATATTATTCAAATGGCTAATCGAAATAAAAGACTTCATTTTGAAAGTCAGTGTAAAATAAAATTTTGCGCCTCGTTATTACATTGCTATAGTAGTACAGGTTCCCTAGAATATTTTTTTTATTACTATCAAGCTAATTTTTCGTGAGTAACTTCATTTTAATAAGACGAACAACAGTTTTCTCTCCGGAAAATCACCAAAGTGGTAGCTAACACAGATAGAAAGGATTAAATATATCGATTTGATAGTTACAAAATATGGATTAATGTTCTATATTCAGTTACTATTAAATTATATATAACTATTAACCTATCAATTATATACAAAAAATCAGATGGTTAGGGTTCCGTTTTAGGATTCCGTAGTCAACGAGGACTTAATGTTGATTACAGAACCATAGAAGGGAATGGAACATGTTAGTATTTGTGACGACGAGTCGCTAGCAACATTTGATTATGACAACGCATTTGTATTCCCAATTATCTAATGCACCATTAGTAAATTGGATTCCATCAATAATCAATAGCAAAGACCATTACGTCCATTAAACCTCTATTATATTGTGTATGTACCTAGATGATTCGACTTCTCAAGTTACTGTTGTAGAATTTATTTTTAATAAAGAAAAAAAATCTTTCCAAATAAAAGTAAACTTTTTCCAAGTTCCAACCTACGAGTACATGCAAACATTGATACAATGTTTCATGTTAATCGGTATATTATTGAAGTTTCACCATTCTAACACTGTTTTAACTTTTACCATCCAAACAGTTAGCCGATTGGCTGGTAAAACATATTTAAAAACCAACATATAAGAACACCGGGATAGAACTACGCAGCCCTAAAAATGTGATTCTTTTATTTTTGATGTATTTAATTATAAAGTAAGTTGCCACCACAAAATGTAATATTAATTAGTAATAATTAGCATAATATTATACAGAAAAACTTAGCAAAATAGTATGCATGCTATTCTACTAAGTTTTTATGACATGTATACTTTCAAATTCATTATTATTAACATCAGCAAAGTTTTAAAAAGCTCCGCGGTAAATAATTAAATTCATTTCATAAACAAAAATAGATTGTATACATTTTGTAACTTTAAAAAGCTCTTCTTTTGCATATTTAATAGAGGAAAGCTTTTGTGTGTTCCGGCTTTTAATTTAACAGGCAAGGGAATAAAATTACAGTCATCAATATATATTTTGTAAATGATGTAAATTTTTTTAATTACTTAAGTGGATACATAATGGATAGATATTAATTAATAATAGTCCGGTTAACGAATGGCTCAAAAGAGGGTATAGAGTGCGTGAGCGGGAACCTAAGCGATTTCTGCCGGAACTTATTCAGGGTGATTAGGGACAAAACATACTAAAAGTCCTGACGTCTAACAGGTGAGCCGGCGGGAGGGGGGGGGTGGGGTGGGGGGGGGACAAAGGTCTAAATTTTTGGTTTTTCGTCAATAACTAAAAAACTATGAGTTGTAGCAAAAATATTCTATGATGACATTAAAGCTTATTAAATTCTCTATAAATTTGATTCTATACAGTTTTTCCAAATTCTCATCCGTTTGGGAACTACACGCTCAGGAAAAGTGAAAATTCAAAAAAGCTTTATTTTTTAATATTCCTTTCTATTTCTGTTTGAATAATAGCTTTATCGCTTCTGTTCTTTGTTCAGTGAGTGAGAGGGCCTCACTCACCGAACCCTACATCTCTCATCCCCTCATCCCCTCACCCATCCCCTCATCACACCCCTTAAAGTGGCAAAGCACCTGTAGCACCCCTGGTGCTGCAGACGTCGCATATGCATTATGGTAACTATTTTACATCAACTAGACCATACTCTTGTTTGTCAACTTAGTTATTTGTATAAAAAACATCAGGAATCATCGGGAATGAGCTGACCCCTCAAGAGTGAGGGTGGAAAAATGAACAATAGACGACTTACCAGCATCTGAGGCTTTACTAAGAACAATATTTTGTCGCTGCAAACAGAATTAGAAAGGAATACTACATATTTAAAATAAAGCTTTTTTTAATTTTTACTTTTCCTGAGCGTGTAGTTCGAAAACGGATGAGAATTTGGAAAAACTGCATAGAATCTAATTTATAGACAATTTAATAAGCTTTAATGTCGTAATAGAATATTTTTTGCTACAACGCATAGTTTTTTAGTTATTGACGAAAAACCAAAATATTCGGCCAAGTGTGAGTCGGACATGGAGGGTTCCGTACCGTTATAGAACAAAATTAGACCAAAAATGGTGTTTTTGTATGGGAGCCCCCTTTAAATTATTACCTAATTATTGAAGTAAACATAATATAATCAAGGCCTTTGCGAAAATATTAACGTGCTTACCGGTTGCCATTATTGATATCGAGCAAAAAAGGCTAAAAAAATCACGTTTGTTGTATGGGAGCCCCCCTTAAATAATAATTTTATTTTGTTATAGTACTTGTTGTTATAGCGGCAACAGATATACACAATCTGTGAAATTTTTAGAAGTCTAGCTGGAGCGGTTCTTGAGATACAGCCTAGGCCCTAGAGAAAGACAGACGGACGGACAGACGGACAGACATCGAAGTCTCAGTAATAGAGTCCCGTTTTTAGGGCTCCGTACCCAAAGGGTATAAACGGGACTCTTTTACTAAGACTTCGATGTCTGTCTGTCCGTCTATCTGTCTTCTTCTCTTTAATAGGATTGCTAAATAAAAATATATTTGGTTATAATTTTACATTAAAATGTTGGTGATCGTTTACTACTTTTTGTTTAACAATGATTTATTTGGAGTCATTTTGCATAAATAGGATAGCGAGATAATAAATCTTTGGTGATCATTTTACATTAAAATGCTAGTATAATGTTGGTGATCATTTACTAATTTTGGTGATCATTTTACTTTAAAATGCTAGTATAATGTTGGTGATCATTTACTAATTTTGGTGATCATTTACTTATTTTGGTGGTCATTTACTATTTTTGGTTTTAAGATGTTAAATCTTTGGTTATCATTTTACATTAAAATGGTGGTCTGTATTTTGGTGATCGTTTACTATTTTTGTCTGTGAAATGTTACTATTTCTGGTGATCAGTTAATTATAAGTCTTTAAATTTTACAGGGGAATGATTGGATACATGTTTAGTTTTAATATTTTTTATCTAAGTAAAAAGGTTTTTTCTCCTATTTCGCCCTATCATGGACGCGGCGAGCGTCGTAACCGCCACCGTACAAGGCGCGCTGATATGAATGTTATTTTAATGTCATTTACGTCGATATTCGCACTGACAGACATCAACCTGCTAATTTAGGAATAACCTGCCCTTAACATGTTTTTGCTCAGATCGAATTCTTGGAAATATAATGTAGTAGGTATCTAATTTTAGAAAATTTAACAATTCGGGGCCTATTTTCAAGTATAAAAATTAATTAGAAAAACGAAAATTATGGTTTAATCACCCCCTTAAGGAATTTCAGCTCTACAGGGTTGCGACTTGCGAGCATCAATACTCAATAGTATAAAACCCTTCTTAGATCTTCGATTCACGATGTCATTAGTGTCAAATATTATTAAATAGAGCTAATAATAGCTATCCTAGCTCTTAGTTCAGGTGTACCTCCCTAGGGGGTAACTAAGGGGGTGAAGGCTTACCCCACTCCAGAAAAGCTTCTATCAAAGCACTTTAAGCTTACATGGCCTTTGATTGGGAAAATTAGATTGCTTTATAGTTTATAGCATTCGATACCTGGTAATTGATATTAATTTGTATCAGGTTTCTGATGTTGACATAACTTCTAGGAACCAGTTTATTCTAGTATTCAGTTTATGGCTCCCATTGGAAACCAGCTTTGCGGATCCGTTTGCAATATTGGTGAATGGGAACTAATTAGGTAGGTACTTATTACGAGTACTTAATTCAGTATTTATTATTATTAAGTAAGCGTGAATTTCGTAATCGTTTAACTTCACGCGGGCCACTGGTAAAGTCCCGGCCCTCGGCGGATCGCAGGTTGAGTATAGCGACCGGTCGTGTATCACGCGTTTCCCGTAGTCCCATCTTCAGGAGCAGAAACACCGTTGGGGTTTTAGTGGGTAGTCCCGGGTGCGTCTCGTCCGCCCCGGGGAGTCCCACATACCCCGGTGGTTCTCCCCAGGCCCCGGGGATGCGTAAATGCATTCCCCCAACGCAAAAAAAAAAAAAAAAAAGGTTGAGTATAGCGGGTACAAAATTAATATCGCTCCCAACTTGTCGTCAAGTAGGCACCACACGTTGGCCCAATGCGTTGGCCTGTGTGGAGTGTGTGGCTGTGTACAGCAAGCTTAAAAATGAAGAGGAATAAAGGCCGTCACAGACAGAGCAGGTAATGTAAAGATGTATATTATAGCACGATACGTCTCGATACATCTTTCCATAGAAATCGGCAGCAGACCACACACAACAGCTATAATGTATATTTTTACATTATAGCTGTTTCTATAGAAAGATGTATCGTGCTATAATATACATCTTTACATTACCTGCTCTGTCTGTGACAGCCTTTACGGATAACCTTTGATTTGAAGTATAAATCCATACTAAATTATAAATTCGAAAGTGTGTCTGTCTGGCCCCCCCTCACACCCAAACCGCTGCACTGATTTTGCTGGGCATGACATTCGATCCCCGGGAAAGGACATAGGATACTTTATGTCCCGAAAAAACGCACGGTTCCCGCGCGATAAACGAGTTTTGGCGCAATGGAGTTGCGGGCGTCATCTAGCTTAGTATAGACAGATCGTTTAAGAAACAAATTACGTTAGCGGAAGAATCACCAATTAGTTATAAAGAACTAGATGACGCCCGCAACTCCGTTGCGCCAAAACTCGTTTATCGCGCGGGAACCGTGCGTTTTTTCGGGACATAAAGTATCCTATGTCCTTTCCCGGGACTCAAAGTATCTCCATGCCAAATTTTAGCAAAATCGGTTCAGCGGCTTGGGCGTGAAGAGGTAACAGACAGACAGACAGACAGACAGACAGACAGACGGACACACTTTCGCATTTATAATATTAGTATAGACTATGGATATTACTAACTAGATGCTATTCTAGTAAATATACATCAACGTACTATCGAAGAAATTGATTCATGGTCAGATGGCGAACCTACCTCATTTGGTAGGGTTATGTCAACTCAATGTTAGTCGTGATCTGTCGACTGGGTTCGGCATAACGCGACCTAATAATTACGGTCATCCACCATCCGCTTATGAATCAACTAGATGTTGCCCGCAACTTCGTTGCGCCAAAATTCGTTTATCGCGCGGGAACCGTACATTTTCCGGGATAAAAACTATCCTATGTCCTTTCTCGGGACTCAAAGAATCTCCATGCCAAATTTCAGCAAAATCAGTTCAGCGGTTCGAGCGTGAAAAGGTAACAGACAGACAGACAGACAGACAGACGGACAGACAGACACACTTTCCCATTTATAATATTATATGGATATATGGACTTCTCTGATAGTACCATCGAGGAAATTGATTCCTAGGCAGTTGACGGACCTACGTCATGTGGTCGGCTTATATCAATTCAGGCTGTGATCGGTTGGATGGGTTTGACTTGACGCGACCAAATTACTTAAATGTCCGCCATCAGCCTTCTCTAATAGTACATAATATTATGAGAAGGTCAAAGGTTATCGTAATTTGATAACGTTTGTAAGTACAAACAATTATATCCCCTAATGCTACTGATTTAGTGACCACAATCAAATAATAATTGTCCTTATCGCGTATTGAATACCACGTTTGACGTTATACGATACATTTCATCAGGTTTGTATGAAACTAATCTATTAAGATCATGTTACAATTGAACTACATATTATTTTGTTTGAAAAGAAAAATGTAGCAGCAAGCGAAATGTTGGTAACAAGTAGATGTTATATCAGAGAAATTGACTACTAGGCAGACGGTGGACTTACGTTATTTGGTATGAATAGGCCAACAGCCAGAGGAATGTAAATTGTGAACTATCGTCTGGGGTGCTGTCACCCCAGACGATAGATCACAATTTACATATTTTTATATATATAATTTACAAAAGGACTGTTCATTTTCTGAAGTACACACTAGTCACTAGAAAATTTTATTGGTACACTAGAAACATAGCTTACATAGAATACTAATATTACATACGGAGAACCATAGATTTAAAACGTCGGAAAACTACACAGGCTACACTATAGGTAATACTTTTTGCTGTAGGATACCTTGAAAAATGTTTGCTTTTAATGGCATAACAATTAACAACAAAACAAAATACGACAAAAGTAATACCTACACAATCGCATAAAATATTGTCAACTCAGTTTTATGTTGTGGAATACAACATAATAAGATTTATGTACAAGCCTTTACAAACATAGACATGGTATAATAGTTGTGTAGATGTTGATGTCATGATCTTTGAATAGACAAATATTCACTTTAAACAGTAAAACATAAAGCTACGGCAGTACCAAAATAGTTCTCTCTGGAGGTCATAAGATCAAAACCAAAACAAACAACGGCGATGCGCACGTGAGCAAAATTGTGATGAAATAAGTTTCAAATATTATAAAAATACAGTAAGAAATAACAGATAAACAATAACATTCATGTTAAAATTTAAAGAAAATCGCAAGAATATATTCTGTAAGGTTTTAAGGTTACGTTTAAAATTGCGTCGATAATGGCCTATAAAGGGCGAGTTATGTAAAAATCGCTGAGCAAAACTTACCTGACTACGTATTGTTTCTCTCATTTTGTGTGTGTCTGCCACAAAAGTCACCGCACGACTGTTCTATACAGCGGCGTTGATCAAGTTCATGGTACTCGTATTTTTAGCACAGCATCATACAGTGCCGGTTTTGTTTGTTGTGTGTGTAAACCTGTGTGGGTAGCCAGCAATGTATGCCGTTTAAATGGGACGCGAGAACAAACCATGCGCCCGCGCAGTATACTCGATGACGCAGCGCGAGACGGGGGCGCGTTTGACACATCTGTACGAAATTGATTTAAGTGATTCAACCTATTTTGAGCCCTATAATTATGCTGTCAAGATTCAATTTCAACTTTTACACAATTTTACAAATATGGATCGAGTAATCGTTGACTGTTGAGATGTTTTTACTTTTTGTGTGATATTCATTTTACGGACATTGTTGAGATTCAGATGTAGGTACTTACCTCCTGGGGCTTACTTTTTTATATTTCCTGTATACAGGCCCATTTATTAATTCCAGGATTGAAGACATGACTGAACGAAGTGGCCAGTGGTTAACTAACAATTTGACAACTGTCGATTTTTGCATAAATGGAGGCTTTGGGAACGGGAAAATGATTTTAAATAAAAGAAATGTAGATTATTTAGATTCTATGTAGGTATAGCTAGATATATTATCTAGATTCTAGGGTCTAGACGATGAAGTAGTTAAGTTACAAGCTTTTTTTTTCTCAAAATTCCGTAACCAGCAACGGGCAATCTCTTATTCTTATCGGGACGCTGATAAACAGTACGTAGGATGAGCTGGTCATATTTATTTTCCGTCTGCAGGCTTAGCATGGTCACCATAGAAACGGTTTCCTTCTACGGAAGAATAGACAAAGTGGCAGTTAGACAAGGGAAGTCCTTCATTTTGTCATTAAAATCACTAAAAGTGAGTATGTCCATTATCTGCTGGTCTGGATGAAATTGTAGTTTTGACCCATACCCAGCTGCATTAAAACAAGACCTTTGCATCCGTTGGGGATTTTTTTTGACGGACTTTGGCCCACCACACATTCCCACCACTGTATCTCCTGTGTCGCCAGGATCGACAGCGGTATCCAACCACGAAACCCCTTTCATATGATCTCAGGGAGCCCGAGGGACATCCGTTGGGGATGTATTATACAGTATTTTCAGACTGAAGTAACCACTCTTAAAATACTGTAGTGCCTGGGACAAGATTTTAAATGGCCGTATGGTTATCGCATATGTGATACGGCATTCTCGCAACAGTCTAGTAATCCAGAGGAATGAACAGGCGACAGATCTACGTCTGGGACCGACCGTGTACGGGTTTTCTCACGTAGTTTTCCTTCACCGTACGAGCGTCTGTGTTATGTAGGTACTTGAGATCTGAAAATGTCTCAATAATACACGCCTCCACCCGGGATCGAACCTGCACCCTCTCGAGTTGCCAACAAAAACACTTGGCCATATACATAATCTGGATACAACTCCATGTACAAAAGCTCGAAACAATTCATCGACATCCATCCCTTAATTGTTATCTCAATCAAATCATCCAGATTGAAATGCATTCGAGTAATAGGGGATTATTATCTAACATCAGTACTACCGATACCAAGAAAGCTTTGTTGTGGTTGAGCTTATGACATAAAGGTTACAAAGGATTAATGTCTAAATTGCGGCATTAGATTTCCAGGTATTGGGCCGACAGACTGTAGACATACAGTATGTCCACATTACGACGTCGTGAACGTGGAACGGTGCGGTAACGTGGCACGGTACGTTATCGTGACGTAAAAATTTACGTCAACGTAACGTAAAAATGGACGTCACGATGTAGCAACGTTGTACGCCATTGGTACATCACGATGCCTTGTAAAACTGCTACATTCTTCACTACTTATCTAAATATCTACATGTATAATATGGGCCGCACAATACGTATTCTGCTTCTGCTATTGTTAAATAGACGGAGAGAGAGATTTAAGGAAAAAAAGACGTAAAAGGTTGCTACACCGTGGCGTGCATTTTCATGTTACGTTGACGTACATTTTCACGTCACGACAACGTACCGTTACCGCAACGTTCCACGTTGACGACGTCGTGACGTAGACTGGCTACCTACACTCCGAGAGGGAGTGCTCGCAAAAGTGAAAACGCAACAGCAGAAGTAGATATACGTTTATTGATAGGGTTTTGTCACTGTCTCCCAAATCCCATACTCGGAAAACAAAATACATCAACGCGTAGCGCTCCGTTTCGTCTAGTTTCAGTGTGCGCTGACCTTTAATGTTAATTTGTGTAATTTCAAATTTCAACTGGAAATCATATTTTCTAGGAAATACTAATGAAGCGCCCGGATTGAAATAATTTTATTAAATCGCAGGTAGCATGAGGTCTATTTTACGTAGTAATAAACAAACTCGATACTATCAACCCTATTGCTATAGAAATAGGGTTTAGAATGCATTGTAAACGCGAGAAGCCGTACAACCGTATGATGCACTAATTAATTCACATCCATTTTGCATATCGATTTCGGTTGCGGTCAGCTCGATACTAATGGTGTGCATTGATTAAACGCTTAGACGACTATCCATCGAAATTAAATAAAAACATGACTGGCTTCCATGCATGATGCACGGCACGCGTCAACGGCAGTTTGTCGACAGCAAGTGCCGTTCGTCTGTAAAAAGCCTCAGAAGTCAGAATTCAGGAAGCCCAAATGGGAGTATCTTCGAATAAACAAGATGGTTTTCTCGCGGTCAGGTCGAATCCCACAGTAATTACGCCATAATAAAAACGCCATAAAGAATAACAACTTTCGTTGTAAAAACGCAACGGCACTACTTCGTTAATCACAGTGCGTTTAAGACTTTTATTCGAAATCGCAAAAACGCAAAAAATACGCATAGTACCTACCAAAAGTCTTAAATGTTCAAATCCTAGTCGAACATCAATTAATGCATTGACTTGACTTTTCTACAAAATCTTTTAAGATTTTGTAGAAAAGTCAAGTCAACTTGCTATGCTTTAGCATAGCTAGGTGAATTAGAGCTGAGGGGCCCTCTAATCCTCTAACCGCTAACGTATATTTATATTACGTAAGAAATTATGTATGTTTAATACGATCGTAGTCCGTCGTCATTTATGTGTGAATCTTGATGATTTTAAGAATAATAATTTTATTACTTATTGCTATAAGAATAGCTAAATAAGAATAATTATACAGAGTGTAACAAGTGCTAATGTGCCCCACAACGCGTAACAATACGAAGTGATAATATTACTTTAGGGAGTGTACGTGTCCCTTATATTATAGAGTTCGCTGTGAAAGCAGCGCAGTGCTGAAAGAGTAGGTAACTTTTTTTTTAACTTTTGTATGGGTAAGTGCTCGCTCGAGCGCTTCCCCATACAAGTCACAAAAAATTTGCTCTTTCAGCGCTGCCACTTTCACAGTGAACTCTATACCTAATAATAAGGGACACGTACACACTCTAAAGTAATATTATCATTTATCACTTAGTTTTGTTACGCGTTGTATAGCTATGTCCACACTATGCGCTTTCGTCTTCAATTTTCGTCATCTTCTTTCATTCAACTTTCATTTTGTTGGTTTTGACGCATTCAATAATTGAATGCGTCAAAGAACGTAATGCCAACTGTCATTTTTAATAACAAAATGAAAGTTTTCACGTTCGCTGTTGACTGCGCTATAACGCATGCCCTTGACGAACAGAAAAAGGCACAGTGTGGACAAAGCTAATGAGGGGCACATTCGCACATACAAACCCTAAAGTATTATCCTTATTTTCCTGTTCTGAGGTATTATCACTAAGTTTTGTTACACCTTGTATAATAATGGGCTTGAGAATCCCCTGATCCGTCAACAAATGCACCCACACCGTGTGTGGGTGTACTGTAAAAGTATCCGGCTTCCTGTGTAACAGGCTAGTGCCGGATGTGGCCTGAGGCTTACAGCTGTGTTCCGAATATGGGTTAAGTTGTACCATTGTGTTGAGTTATTCAGGCAAATGCTCAAAGGATGTTACAAGCGTACGCTGTAAGCGAAAATAACATGAAGAGCTTAATTTCAAATGGTGGTATGTTTGAGGTTTTTATGTTTTAAATCCAAGCATGTTGGTGTTAAGTATTGATTTATTCAATTTTTGAGCAATAGAAGTCTAACTTTAGGCATTAAATTCAGACTGAAACGAAACAAAAATAAACTCGTTTACCAGAGATTCGGTAAACTTTGTAAAGACTTCCAAAGCCCAGTATCGATTGCATCGACTCTAAAGCCTTAATTATTAATTTTCATTATTATTTAATATTTCAAACTTTGAAGAAAGGTTCATATTAAGGTCATTGAAGAAACACAAGACTCCAAAATTTAATCGTGCCTCCGCATTGTTTGAAATAAAAGATTTTGTTTGCATTAGATAGGTTCTGAAACGATTAGACCGTATTTGATGAAATGTGATAAAATAGGGTGGATCAGTTGGTAAGAACATACTGACCTCTCGAAATTATGTTGGTCATCTCACATCCATACCAATATTATAAATGCGAAGTGTGTCTGTCTGTCTCTCTGTTACCTCTTCACGCCCAAACCGCTGAACCGATTTTGCTGTTTGGTATGAAAATACTTTAAGTCCCGGGAGAGGACATGGGATACTTTATATCCCGGAAAAATGTACGTTTCCCGCGCGATAAAAGAATTTTGGGGCAATGGAGTTGCGGGCGTCATCTAGTATTCAATAAAGGAAGAGATAATGCTCTTATGTCAGTAGACTGTATTGCGCAAACACTTGAGCATTATAAAATTATTCTTGCTTAGGTCTATGAAACCGCACGCAATTAGTCAAAATGTCGAGTTCTAGCCAACAGTCATATTTGTATGGTGCTATTTACTGACTGATAAAACTAAAATTGCTCGAGGCGTCTCATATGAAATGATATCTATGCTCAAAGTTTTTATTTGTACAGAGTTCTGAACACTTGTTTACTGAAACTTATTTAGAGGTAATATTTTTACCTAACAGAGATGACAAAATGAAGGGTAATGTTCTAGAGGTAATATTTTTACAAAACGAAGGATAATGATTTTGGTAGTCTGTGTATGTTTAATTATAATATTTATTATTCAGGCATGTTTGCTCGACCACAAATTGTTGTTTTGATAAAGTGATGCACCTCACTAGTTTAGATAATAAGTAATATTATATTATTTTAGCAATTATCCGTGTGACATTGTCAATATTATGTTAATTAAATGTAGATTGTAGAACAAGGATTAAATAATGGTACGGGAAAAATAATTTTATTATACACTATACAGTGTGTAATTGTGTATACTAAAATTATTTTAAAATCCAGGATTATAACCTGGACAAAAAGGTTGCGCACAAATTAACGCGACGACTACCGGCAGCCAGACCGCCCGGACTCTAACCAGAAGAGCAAGAATAACGACATAATATCACAAAATCAGCCGACCTGAAATACTTTCTCGAAAACGTTGCTACTTCCTATACTATAATATGAGAAAACATTTTGACGTTGAATAGTTTCTGTATGTTTATATATTTAATACTTGTTGATGTCCACAACAACGTAGACAACAACGTTGCGCAGAAATTCGTTCATCGCGCTCGAACCGTACATTTTTCAGGAATAAAATGTATCCTATGTCCTTTCCCGGGACTCAAAGTATTTCCATACCCGTCAAAATCGGTTCTGTGTTTTAAGCGTGAAGAGATAACAGACAGCCTGACAAACTTTCGCATTTATATTATTACTATGGATGTTTCTATAGTTTGGTCATCCGAAGAGCCATAATCGGCAATTTAAAACTGCAAACAAATCACTTTATCTCAAAATATACCTCTTCGACAAGCATCGCACAGACTTCATTAAAATAAATGCTCGAACAAAATAATTGCTGTGGAGTCGAAGCCCTGTAACAGGTGGGCCTTGGATGAGGCAGTTTCCCCCTCGAGTGGGGCAGATGCCTCCCCCCCAGTGGGGGTGGTACCCCCCCGAGCTCACCTGGCGGGAGATACGCCCCCTTCGATCGAAATCCCGGCCCACAAATATCACAGAACACATACAGTAAAACATTATTCTTAGTACTTCGATTTGGGTGCATTAAATCGGGATTTCAGCCTTCAGGTAACTTAAGGTTGCAAAACATCAGGGGCACAAGCTGTAAGCTTCTGAAGGAAGCCCTAGCCTAATAACAAAATAGCTGGTAGCTTTTTTTATGGGGCCAAAATGTAAGAAGGTAAGGGGATCGTAATGGAGCTATGCTACCTCGACGCGTCATAAACAATGTAACCTCAGAGAAATTAATTTAAAGGCAGATACCGGGATCCACTTTATTTGTTTGGGCTATGTTAAGAGTCAAGCCCATGCTAACAGATCATGATTAACATAAACTTGATATAATCCGACTGAACAACGTTATAGGTCTGCCTATGAATCAATTTCTCTGATAGCAATATCACAGGCGCGTAAAAAATGGAGAGAACGCTAACACTGTTTTTCCATACAAACGTATTCCCCAATTTAGTCCCTGGACAATGCAATATTGGGATCTGTTGAAGCTTTACGTTCGATTTTTTTCTTAATTTACTAATTAGTAAATATGACCCTTAGCCCAGTAGGGTTAGTTCAGCCTTGTATGGGAATCTGAAATTAATTGTAGTCAGAAATATTTTTGCACCTGTGTTTAGGGGCGGTCATGAATAGCTTAAATTCAAAAACTCGACCAACCCCGACGTGTGCGTTAGCCGCCATAATATTGATTTGAAGATCAAATCTTTTTTTAGACATATCTCCTTTATTTTTTATTTTTTTTACGAAAATGATAGGAAATAAATTTGTTGTAAATTTAATTTTCTACATTTTGAGTTCTTATAATTTTCATTGTGAAATCAATATTTACGGAGATAAATGCAAAAAACAAGTCAAAGTAAAATTTCGCATCTATGTCAATTATTATCGAATTTAGCGAAAATAATTGTAGAAACAGAGTTGTAGGTGATAGATCATTTAATTTCCTACAAATTTGATCCTTATGAATTTTTGAAGTGAAAACTTCCTTAGCGGCGTTGAGCACTTTTGTGGGATGGGTAAAAACTGTGAAACTCTGACGCATTTTCGTGTTGATCGAAAAACCATAGAAAAACCGTAAGACGGTTGGAGAGAAGTGTTTTGTGTCGAACTCGAACTCTGAACTCGAACTCGAACTCGAACTCGAACAAAACTCGAAAACTCGAAAACTCGACAACTCGAAAACTCGAACTCGAAAACTCGAACTCAAACTCGAATTGTAAGGGTTTCGATTAATTAAAAAAAATCAATTTTTTTAAAAATCGATTTTCATAAAAAATTGGTTTTTTTTTTTTTTTTTTTTCTTTATTGGACCAAAAAACAGTTACATGTTAAAATCTTAAACTAAGTACAATTAGATAAACAATTAGACAAACACATAACCCACACTATTGATCGCAGCGTAACAAAAATAATACAAATTTTGAAAAAAAAAAAAGGAAAAAGTTAAATACATTATCATTAAAAGATGAAAAACATATTTTCTGATACTAAACTTAATTATGCAAATAATTTTTAGTCAAATAAGAAGAAGAAAGAAAAAAAAACAATTTAACAGAGCTCTGCGGATAATTTTCTAATTACCTTTTTTTTAAATGGTCATGGACATGTTTTTTAAATTGATTATAGGATAGTGCAAAAATATCAATATCAATAAAGTACTTATTGTATGTGTCCACTAAGCGACGAAGGGGAATGCGAAGACCAGCGTTAGTCTTGCAGGATGTAGTGTGAAACAGGTTATACTGACGAACTCTACGTCGATGGACTGTTCTAGGAACGGTGTAATATATTTTATTAGTTAGGGCTGAGCAGTCAAATTTATTATTGCATAGACCATGCAGCATCATGGCATCTAGGAGCTGACGTCGGGATTCCAAGCTCAGTAATTTAAAGTGATTAAGCAAGTCAGTATAATGTAGAGAAGATCGATTATATTTAAAATAAGTAGTGCGTAAGAATTTTTTCTGTACCAATTCCAAACTATTTGTATATTTGGTATAGAGAGGGTTCCATACAGGTATGGCATATTCAAGCTGGGACCTTATTAGCGTTTTGTAAAGTAACAAAAGTGTGGAAGGTCGAACGAAATCTCTTGTAGATCTAATTACAAACCCATACATGCTTAAAAATTTAATCGATTGTAAGGGTTTCGATTAATTAAAAAATCGATTTTTTAATAATCGATTTTCATAAAAAATGGGTTAAAAAATGCACAACGTTAATAATCAAGTTTTCACTTCTGCCGGCACTCCCGGAGTGCAACCCGTCTTTTTTTTAGAAATCAATATGCTCCTACACCTATGGTAAATGTACCGGGACCCAAGCGACTGGATAAAACTGAATATTTCTGATCATGAATTAGTCCTTTTAACAATTACGGCACAACCTACACCTGAATAATTATTAAAAAAATGGCCAAGTGCGAGTCGGACTCCTTCCGTACCATTATGAGGCAAAGATAGACAAAAATTTGTGCTTTTTGTATGGGAGCCCCCCCTAAATATTAATTTTATTTCAATTTTATTATTAATTATTAAAGTTCAAATACAATTAAATATTTTATGCATATTTTAATTGTCTTAGTGCCGCTATTTTTGATAAAGAGCAAAAAAGGCCACTAAAATCGTTTGTTATATGGGAGCCCCATCAAATCTATACTACTCGTAATATTATAAAGAGGTAAACTTTGTTTGTTTTGTGGCGGTACCCACAATTCGCCTAACATTCCTGCATCACGCTATCGAAGTTTTCTGAGCGCGTCGGTATATATACGACAGCTGAAATGTATCACGTGGGCTTCGGCCTGACCGGGCATACCACCTCGCTCGGTCGGAAGATCTTCCTTTGTGGCCACCACTCTTATTCCCACATTGGTGACCCTCGACAGAACACGCCTCCTTCATCATCGTCACTCCCGCCCCTCCGCACCGCGCCAGCCAGCATCGCCTCATCGGGTACATCGTCCACTAGCCGCAATGTACCGCGGCCTGGGCGACTCCGCATCGGCATCATCGGGCTTTCTCACTACACCGACCGGTCAGCAAGCAGAGCACATCTCTCCTGGTCAGCAAGTAGCATCGGCCCCGCACGGCAGCTATCCGACTCACTGGATCCCGTGCAGCAGCTTACAGTTCCGACTCACTGGGACTCACTGCAACAGTTCCGACTCACTGGAACTCACTGGCACTGGCGACTCAAGCGACAAGACTTCAAGATTCGACCTCCGGTCTTCGGGGGGGAGTGATGTGGCGGTACCCACAATTCGCCTAACATTCCTGCATCGCGCTATCGAAGTTTTCTGAGCGCGTCGGTATATATACGACAGCTGAAATGTATCACAGTTGCTTCGGCCTGACCGGGCATACCACCTCGCTCGGTCGGAAGATCTTCCTTTGTGGCCACCACTCTTATTCCCACAGTTTGTTTGTTTAATTGTAATGAATAGACTCAAAAACTGCTGGACCGATTTAAAAAATTCTTTCACCGTTCGAAAGCTACATTATTTACGAGTAACATATGCTACTTTTTATTTTGGAAAATATAGGGTTCCGTTAGATATTGGAAAATATAGGGTTCCGTTAGATATTTGGGTTTTTCTGACACAAGGTGAAAAAAATCAACCAGAAAAGTTACTTATTTTGCGTACGCTGCCTAAACTATAAAAGATAGAACCATACAATGTTCTAAGTAAATATAGATCTTATAAATATCTACAAAAATGTCCGCAACACACTATACCTATCTATGGCAAGTGAGGCACAACAACCATTTTTTTATTTAAAAATCTTGATTTTTTTTGGGCTACATTTAAACGCATTTATTTTACTCATGCTGATAATCCTTATCTAAATAAATTATTTCATCACTAAGTACAGTTTGTGTAGATAATATTTGGTATTTGAATGATTAAAATTGGACGTTTAGTTTAGAAGTTATGGCAAAATTAAAAATTGCGTTACGCCCGTTTCGAAGTGGGCGCTACCAAGGCGGGGGTGCGTAGTAGCGAAGATTATGACCGGCCCTGCAGCTGGTGATATACCAAGAATACCAATGATCCCTACAGCTGATTTGCCTATACCCTGCAAAAGGCTCTAATTCCCTATGAGACGTAGCTTTTGCGGCGGTACCGACCAATGCGGGCCACGGGTAGTAATAATGAATACAAGTCAAAACTGCCGAATCGATTTTAATCATTTTTTCTGTAGCTATATATTTTATACCCGTGCGAAGCCGGGGCGGGTCGCTATATTAAATATAATATGTTTTTTAGTATTTGTTGTTATAGAGGGAAACAAAATACATAATATATGAAAATTTCAAATCTCTACCTATTATCGTTCTTGAAGCCTGGAGATAGACAGACGGACAGACAGCGAAGTCTTAATTTTAATTGTGGTTGATGTAAATAGCTACAAGTTTATTTCTGTTTTTTTTCTGTATTTGACAATAATCGCGATACATGTCGAACAGGTCGAAATTATACTTTGACTTGTTTTTTGCTGTTATTTACATAAATATATTGATTTTACAATAAAAATTATAAGGACTAAAGTTGTAGAAAATCAAATTTTCGACAAATTTGATCCTTATAATTTTCTTTAAAAAATGGGAGGAGATATAGCTAAAAAAAGATTGGACCTTCAAACCAATATGGCGGCTAACGCACACGTCGTGGTTGGTCGAGTTTTCGAGTTTAAGCTATTTATGACCTCCTCTTAACACTGGTGCAAAAAAAAATCTGACTATAATTTAAAAAAAATCTAATTCTACTGGGGTACCTTCAAAAATAGCAAAAAAGGAATGCTCTGTACATTAAACAAATTTGAAAGATCTTTAAGATAAAATAAAAACGTAGAGACATAGACTCACTCTTCCTGAAGATATTTAAAAAAAAAATTACCTAGATACTATTTAGAAGGAGGGATCAGAGGACTACGTTACCACGATTTACTGTATCTGTCAGACCTCTATCACAATACACGTGCCGGGGCAGGGTGAAGCGTGATGGCAATAGTTTCTTCGTTTAAATTCTACTCTCCGCGTTCCCTCTTAAGTGCGTTTGATCTGAAGGCAGAGTTACTCTACTGTATCTGTATATACTTGTATAATCCGATCATTCGACATACGCTTCTGTCTTTGTGTATGAGGTAACGATGCATTTCATAATTGGATACGAAGCCCCCTCGTAAATCGCGTTGTCGAATACACAAACAGATAAAGAGGTTAAGAGGTATCATCACAAAGGTTCTAAGTGATCATGGGCCTGGCCCCTTAGGCAACACGTTTAGTCAAAATGCGTCTGACAGTCATAACATTATGTTTGACGATTACGTACAGTAATATCATTATGCTGCTTGCCTCATTTAACGTTTCCTCTTTCTGTTTAATGTTCTTCAGTAATCGGTAAAATTTGATGCATAATTTGGAGTTCAATTTTAAAATCAAGCTCAAAAAACTTAGAAACAGTTTTTGAATTATTCCTCCTCCTCAAGTCGTGTTTCTCATGTCTGAGGGTCGTGACCTCCCCCTTTTATGACCTTCCTTCTTATGGTGTTACGCCAGCTAACTATCTTCGTCCACTCGAAGAGTCTCGCTTCTCAAATCTTCTCTTCTCTCTTCTCCACTCAAATTCGCATCACACTTGAGTCCACCGTCTACGGACGGTGGACTCAAGTGTGATGCGGATTTGATCGGACCAACGCATTGGGACTGCGGCCTTTTGGTCTGTTTCCCTCAATCTCGCCAGTTACTATGAGATTTTCAAGGTTGTCTCCTCTTTTTCTGGCTATAGATGTGTCCAAAGTATTCTCAAATGCGTTTGAGGCAGATGGTAGAGAGCCTTGTCAATTAAAAATTCTGGTAAAACTAAACATTTTAATTGTGAATTACTATTTTATTATGCAGTGTTATAATATTATGTATTTTCTTCTGTACGAATTATTGTACAGCGTTGGAAAGGTACCTACTATTTAAATTTATGTAAGCTGTAGCCTGTCAGCTGCAGGCTGTCTTTGAAAGTCTTAAACACTAAAACACAATAGTGGTGTCGAGCACAGTGTTTGGATGCTTTTGACAGTACACAAACAATATGTTTGACGTAGTTTCACCAACACACATTGATATACTCTATGTAGGGATATCGCATTGCATTCCTGAATCAGACTGAAGGATCTGATTGAAATTATTTAAACCTAGGCCATGTTATAAATATAATATTATTTCATTACGCATAATAATTAGTCTCATTAGCCGCTGGACCGCCTTTAAGTTATTTGACATAGATATAATTATAATAAAGAGTAGACCACGGAAAAGGGTATCTACTTTTTTGCTGGATACGATATGTACTGTTCCCGTGAAATGTCTTATTTACGGGGGCGGAACGCCTAGTTATATATAAATAAATATTATTATAATAGTTAATATAAATATTATATGAAATACTTTTCAAAAAATAAACCGATCGATGAAGATCGTCCTCCTGTGGGATCATAAACTATGTAATAGTGTTTTCACCTTTGGCGTTCTTATATTATGTGGTGCGATATCCCCACATCCCGTATATCGTGTGTATCTATTGGATTATGGAGTGTTATGGATATGCTATTGCCTAGAAGTGCCCAAAATTAGAGTTACTGGATGTAGCATTTTTTTGTGATAACTTCATTTTTTCACGCACCTACTTCCCATACTTATACTATTACAATTTACAATAATAATTATTGCAAAATGTGTCTTTCTTTTGTTATCTCTTTACGCTTAAACCGCTGATCCGATTTTGATGACATTTAGTATGGAGTTACTTTGAGGTCCAAGAAAAGACATGTAAGAGTCAATTCAGACCGCAACGCGACGCGTAGATGCATTTCTTTTAGTACTGAATTGACATATTTAAATTGCGTGAGACGTCTCGCAAATCTGTCAAATCCATACAAATTAAGAAATGCATCTACGCGTCGCCGTGCGTTTTTGTAATTAAAAAGTTAGTGCGAATAAACGACGTTCCGGGAAATATCGAATGCTAATATTAAAAGCTTAAACTTACCTACAGGCCACAGCATGTAAAACCTCACATAGAATAATTATAAGGCTATATTTTCTAATTAAGTCGACTATGTAAAGACCTTAAAACCACAGTTTCAAATATAAATTATCATACAGTAGACCACCTCGTACTCGACTGAAAGAATTGGGTGCACGCACACAGAAGAGGGATTTGAAATAACTTGCACAGCAAATTACGAAGTATAATAATATTATTATGGTCGCGCGAGTTTGAAAAACATCTTAGGTACATGTTTATAAATTACTAGCGACCCGCCCCGGCGTCGCACGGGTATAAAATATATAGCCACTGAAAAAATGATTAATATCGATAGCTTATGATCCTTCACGTGGTCTACTTCTTATCTGTGCCAAATAACATAAAAATTGCTACAGTAATTCGCGAGACAAGCCCTTTCAAATAATTTCCCCCGTTTTTTTCCACTTTCTCCTATTAGTCTTAGCGTGATAAAATATAGCCTATAGGCTTCCTCAATAAATGGGCTATCTAACACTGAAAGAATTGTTCAAATCGGACCAGTAGTTCCTGAGATTAGTGCGTTCAAGCTAGCCCTTTCAAATAATTTTCCCCGTTTTTTCCACATTTTCCTCTATTTCTTCGCTCCTGTTAGTCTTAGCGTGATAAAATATAGCCTATAGCCTTCCTCTATAAATGGGCTATCTAACACTGAAATAATCATCAAAATCCGTTGCGTAGTTATAAAGATTAAAGGGAACAAAGGGACATGAGGGAAAAAAAGCGACTTTGTTTTATAATATGTATAGATGACTGACTGTATAAGTAATAATTAATATACTTACTATAAATACAGTCTAAATGGGATTATCGTTTTGTTATTTCCAGTAGTAAAAACTCTGTTTTAATATGTAATATTTGTAAGTTTGTTCTAAACCTATAATAACATTAAACAATTTTATAAATAGTTTGAAAGGTGCGGCAATGTTCAATATTAACCCTAAACCGTCAATAATATTGCGCAATTCGTAATATTGGACAGTAAAATTTATCGTCTAGGAAGTATTCGCGAGTGTAGAACTTACCTCTATGCTTGTTATATTTCAAGGACACAGCTAATGTTACTGTACAAACGTATACTGTAGTTGAGGTGTAATATTTTAATAAGAGGGACAAGGCCGTCCTTCTCACTTAACTGTACGCGCTGAAATTCTTTCCCAGTATTTTCAACAGGTATTTCCCGACTTAATATCTTTCTGTGAGGAATGTGTAAGGCCATCTTGGATTTTAATTTATTATTCAAGTTAAAATAAAAAGATCGTATGTTATCGCTGAGAACAATCCCATGGACGTACAAAAAAAGAAAATCCATGCTACGTTCTATCTTTCATCAATATCTGTTAAGCGGTATAAGCGTGAAGAGGTTTCGCAGTACATTTGCATTAGTATTAGATGGTGCCAGCAACTTGGTAGCGCCGATATTCCTTAGGGGTTCCCAAAGCGTGCGCCGCGAAGCTCTGTTGCGCCGCGCCGTGATCAGATCCCTGATCCTCCATTATTATCCGAATCCACGAATATTGTCATCAAAGGTGCCTATTTATTTTGACTTTATCATTATTATTTTCATTATTAATCTCTAACCTCAATACGAAATGTACTCTTAACTAAATAATATTGTGTAATTTGTTTTTTTGTAATATAAGATGGAGGTCTGTCCTGAAATAGAGGCTATGCCCAGCTTAGGCACCAGTCTCAACTAAAATTAAGTATTGTTAAATTATTGTGTATTGTGGTGAGAACAATTATAAATATTTTTTCATTTTCATTTTTCTTTATCAAATAGCTAGCTAGGGTAGGGCAACGTCCCTGCCTTAGCCGGAATACTCGGGGTAGCAGTGTGGGGACACCGCTTCCATTGCACCGAGTTTCAGAGAGAGCCGTGATGCGCCTGGTGCTCCTGCACATCGCGGCCCATGTGTGGGCTTTTCTAGGCCACCGCGTGGGACGACCTAGACTAGAAGTATGTAGACTTCATACTTTGACGAGTCTGCGAGACGCGGACAACTGCTGGTAGAGTTGCGGTGGATTAATCGTGCCCGTGACTGTGCCTAGGCGGGTAGTGGAGCACCATGGGGTTTGGGTCCCACATACCCCGGCTGATGTCCCCAACCGCCGGGGATGCGCAAAGCATTCCCCCATGTAAAAAAAGCGTAGGGCGCCGTGTACTAATATTCTGTGGCGCCCTGACATATTACAAAGTTACTGCGCCGTTGGCTGAAAAGGTTCGGAACCCCTGCCTTAATCATTCCTAAGCCGGTAATTTTTGCCGCGACAAAATTATCCTATATCTAAGCACTTGAAGTATCTCGATATGAAATTTCATCTTATTCGTTACAGCAGTAACAGATAAACAAATTCCTATGTCTTTTTTTATATCAGCTATGGGCGCTTTACACCACGTCAGTCTGGCCATAATAGGCTAAGTACCTGAAAGACTTGTGTTACAAGTATCAGACGACGGAAATATATTTTATACTTTTATACTATACAACATATTATTATATTTAAGATTTTTTTATTAAATTTCTCTTAATACACATCCATGACTTTTTTTACATGGACGACGGGGGACGTCGGCCGGGGTATGTGGGTGTCCCCGTAGATCTACCCACTAAAACCCCATGGTGCTCCACTCCCCGCTTAGGTGCAGTTACGGGCACGATCAACCCACCGCAACTAAAAAACACCCATCCATGACCCAGGAACATCGAAAACTTAATGTTCCGTCGGCGAGATTCGAACCCGCGACCTGAGCGCTCACCACGCGCTCAACCACAGAGCCACAGAGGTCGTCGAATAAACATAATTTATGTTAGAACAGTGTGTAAAAAGCCTCGTGTTCCAGTAAGCTATAACATTAATGTGTTGTTAAATATGTTGAACATAATATACAATGTAGATATAGTAATGCAAAAACGGCTGAAATTGAACCGTTTGTGGTAATAGTTGTTCATCATCATGGACATTTTAAGGTGTTAATTAATTCGAAACAAGTCTGTCTTTCGTAATACAATGCGAGACCTGACTTTTCTCTTTTCATAATAAATGTACTTTTCTTATTTCGCTTATTTTCACGTTTCTAAAATAATAACGATTAAAATTGGTATGATAACATTTTGGAGTCCTGGGAAAGGAAAGGACATCTACAATTTAATTAAAATCGGTTTGGCTGTATACAAGTTGTAACAAAACTAAGTGATAATACTTTAGGGTGTGTATGTGCTTCTTATAGGTAGTTCACTGTGAAAGTAGCAACGCTGAAAGACCAAAAAAATTTTTCACTTTTGTATGGGCAAGGGCCCGAGCGTCACGAGTTTCCCCATACAAAAGTGAAATAATATTTTGGTCTTTCAACTGCTACTTTCACAGTGAACTCTCTATATGGAACACATATACACCTTAAAGTATTATCACTTAGTTTTTTTACACCCTATATAAATAAGCGTAAAAGGGCAACCAACAGGCATGGCAGCCCAATGGCTCGACATATGTATAAAATGCGTCGCATCGACTTGTCCCGTTGCTATGTGTACTGACCCTAAAGCTGGTATTTTCAGTGTGATCACATGCAAAAAATAATATGTTTTATATTTCTGATGGCATCGTCTGCTATAGTTTTAAATAAATTGCATTTTCAGTTTATAAAATGGTTGTTGGTTTGCAGCGCTAAATTGTGAAAGCATCGACGAAAATTGGTTTAACAAATGGGTGGTCAATAATTATTTTATAGGTCATCTGGGCTCTTGTTTATTGGCTGTACGGTCCGGGAAAATAATGTTTAGCATGGTCGTAAAATATCACAATGTTATTTTACATGCGACTGTAAAATATATTTAACTATAGATAATGCTCGCAGCATTGATGCAAAAAATCGCACGGAACTGAACATTTTGCTACGGCAGTAACTATTGTATGTCCTTTCTAAGGACTCGAACTATTTCTGTATAAAATTGCACCCAAATCGGTTTGGCCGTTTGAGCGCAAAGACCAAGGAGTATTTTTTAAATGCAAATCTATGATTTTAGGATTACGACATTTCTTATAGAAACATAAAAGTCAAAAACTCTCTTATTCGTATTCGTAGATCAACTACTTTTATTTTTTAAAGTAAACTAAGTATACAAAGGAGCACATACACACCCTAAAGTATTATCATTATTTTATGCCTTGTATGAATCGCGCAGACGACATACGAAGTTATTTACTCATTAACATACAAACATATTTTTGTATATCTTCCTCATTAGTGTCTTAAACTTACTCACTTGACCCGCCATCCAGTGAGATCGTCATTTGCTTAAGGGGTTATTCTAGTTTGTAAAGAAACTGAAGTCTTATGAAGTTCTTAGGTTACCTTAGTAAATTTCCATACTTTTTAGATGACGAACTCCTAGCAAATACTTGTCATTTTGTCGAAGTTTCTAATTTTTTTGCTAGATGTCCGCAACTTTATTTTGTCGGTATCTAATGTCCTACGTCCTTTCTCGGGACTCAAGGTTCCTAAATGAGTAGCACAGAATATATATTAGTTGTGGTAGTGGTAGCAGACAGTTCTAACCTACTAGATGACGCTTGCAAATCCGTTGCGCAAAAAATAGTTTATTGATTGTCCTTGCTACGTAACCGTTAATTTTCCCAGTCCTATGTCCTTTCCCGCGACTCAAGGTCCATACCAAATTACAGCAAAATCGGTTCAGGGGTTTGGAAGTGAAGAGATTACAAACCGTTACTTGTTATAGCGTAACAAGAAATACTTAAACAAAATACATAACATTAATTGATCTGTGTCTGTGATTTAAGGGTATTTACTCCTAATATAATAAACGCTATTTTTTGGCTTTTTCACTCTATATCAATAATTGCAACCGGTTGGTACTTGAAATATTTACAAAATACTTCATTCTGTTTAAACTTTCATAATTAATCATAAAATTAAAATAAAATAAATATTTATGGGGGGGGCTCCCACACAAAAACACAATTTGCTTATATTTGCTCAATAGTACGGAACCCTACGTGCGCGAGTCCGACTCGCACTTCGCTGATTATTTAAATACATCTAGTCAATATTAGATGTAAACGATGTCCAGGGTTGAAATAACTGAGTGAATTCCAAACTCGAAGATAGATCCGAGTTATAAATTAATTATTTGTTGTGAAAGTGCGCATTCTTGTACCTACAAAGAGTAAAGATGTACTATACTCAGGACGTCACAATTGTAGATGTACGTAAGATACTTTTTATGTAGACACCGGGGTGAAATTAGTGACTAGTAAACACGCTCAATTTACACCGGCGCGGAATGGAAGCTTCAATTTCGCCTCACGACGCGGGAATTCGCTCTAATGCTCGAGCATTCCCGCGAATTCCCCATCCCATTGTTTAGTCTGTATATTTTACTTGCCTAGTTCGTGCCACTTCCCGCGGGTTTCACGTAACGTACGGCACCGGCGAATTTTCAAGAATTCCGCGGAGGATGCGCGTCCATTTTTTGGGCTCGTATTTAATTTGTATGTTATCCTGTTGATATAAAGGATGTAAGTAAAATATAATTGCTATGTACAGTTTCGTTGCAAAAAAGCCGCTTTCGTTCCACTCCGCGGCGGTATAAATTTAGCTTTAGTGAGTTAATTTTCGTATTCCACTTGAAATTAATTAAAAATTAATAATTCTGAGATTTAAAAAATTAAACTGATATATTATATTTGTTATAATCAGAGCGCGGTGGGGTTATGAAATCACGACTGACGTTATCAACCCTTGTTGGTTTTTTTTTTACCTTGCTTAAAAATTGCGGCACCCTTATTTACAAATAAGTAACACGAAAATAAAATAATATACTTATAGACTTTATATCTAAAAATAATACATTAATTTTTATTATTTTTAGACATAAAGCTTTCTCATTTTTATGGTGCGAGGTCCTACATATTGTACGTCAATGTTGTGACTTGTGATACTGTTTTCAAGAACTTGTAATGAAAACTTCCGCTTGATCTAAAATCTACAACAACATATTTTTGTAAGACTGTGTTAGTAAAATATTTCATGCTTTTCAAGTGTAAATCATAGTAAATTTATATTTGGTTATGAATAAAGATTCATGGTGCAAAAGCGACAGTGTGTGTGTCGTTACCCTTTCAAGCTTAAACCACTGAATCGATTTTGCATCTACCGCGAGAAAGTCGCGAAAAACCTACCCATTATAGCTGACCTCAATCAATATAAAGGTAAACAAAATATGAAAACGATTTAAATTGAATGTTTTCAGCGAATGTATGAGTGAAAAAAGTCGAGCTCAGGTCCTGGGAGAGGCGCGGGGTGCGGGAAGGGTACCTATATAAGGCTTCACCGGAGCCGCCCTGGCTCACTTCGCAGCTTTCCGCCCTGCGAACCGCTGCGCCCTCCGGTCTCGGGAAATTATACCCTCTCGATATAATGTTGCCAGCGAATTATTTAAAATGCGTCCGGCTTAAGTAAATTATGTCATTGTCCTTACACGTTCATTACATAAAAGTTTTGAAATGTAGAAACGAAAAGTTTCTCCGCGCCAACTTCAGAGGTGAGTTTTGCTGTTTTTTGTGAGTTTTTCTTTGTTTTGTCATTTTTATATTGTTTTGTAAATTTTTTAGCAGTCAAAATTATATTATATTTATGTATTTACCTACTTATAGGAGCAATATATATTTTATACTTTTCATTAACGTTAGTGTTGTACCCACCTTTTTAAACTTTTGCAATGCGAATCTTACAATATTAATTATTGCTTATTTCTGCGAATGTATGTCTTTTAATCAAAGCGATTTGCTACCAAGTGCTTTATACTGCTTATTACAAAAATCTACAAGTATATAATATAACATAGTTTTTAACTACGAAAAATTCTTAGGTTTTTAATGATATTTGAGATAAAATTTAAAATTATGAACTCAAATAATAATAATTATTGAAACTATATTATAATATGAGTTAAAATATCACATGTAAGACGCTTCTCGCAAAAAAGTAAAATATGTACATATTACATTTATTACAATTGGCAAATACAATATTTTATATATTTATTTACTTTTTCTTACGTGGACATGTTTTCACTCAATTTTTTTTGTATTTCGTTTAAATTTTTTGAACGCATTATTGATCAAAATTTGAGATTTGTATAAGGAACGAGAGAAGCTCGTAGTTACTTTTCATTGCGCGCAATTGCAATTGCGCGGGAAATAAAATTTCTTTGACATTAAGGCATGTAATGTCAAAATAACGTCATAAGTTTTCAATGACGGTGTTTGACAAGATTACAAGAAAAACTCAATAGGCGCTATGCAGATTTTTCACAGCTACAAGGATCATTTGGCGCCAAATTGAAAACTGACCCCTTGATCTTGTATCATTTGACGGACAGATTTGCCCTACTTACTCCTGTCAATGTCATCCAAACTGCATGTCACAAAAAATGGAACTAGAGTTCGCGTCAATTTGAGTGACAGCTAAGTGTCACACACACGTCCTCCTGTTAATGTCACCAAAATGCCAAAGGATTCTTGTAGGACTGTTACGTCATATAAATGTGTAGATTTGTCAACAATAATTATTTAATTCTTAGTTAGAATTTAGAAGATACTATTATCTTTAGGTGTCTACGGCTTAAAAAACAATAATGCGTTCTTAGAATATTTGTTGAATATTATTTTAATAGGATATAGTCAATAGGCATCTAGATTATTTGTATTTAAAGACTAAAAAGTCTAAAAACCTCTGAAGTATATAGGTTATAGGTTCTATGATATATCATTACTACAATGATGGTTGAAACATCACAACTGTCATATTATATAAAGCGTGAATAAATTGTTTCCATTATATAAGTATCCAAATATCAGATAAACGCTTTTACATGGAAAAGCACTGAGCGCCTGAAAAGCACTCTAGATAATATATAACTGAAATAAATTGTATATAATGTAGGAAGTAATTATACTTTGCTTTGATAATAGCCTTTCTAGAACTATGTTATTTTAATTAAAATACTATAATTTATAGTCAGGGTTCTCTAGATTTCTTTTTTTATTACTATCAAGACGTATCAAGCTATTTTTTGTTGAGTAGTCATTTTGATAAGAAGAGAAACATTTTTATTTGCGAAAAATCTTGGAAGTGGTAGCTAAGTGCTAACAGAGATAGAAAGGATTTCATACTTTAATTTGATGGTCCTAAAATATATTATATTGTTCTATTTGTGGGACAATGTTACTCTTAATCTTTCTATCGTGGATTCTTGGAAATCTATTGTTATTGTGTCTCACTCACCGGTGAGCTTATGGGGCTTGATGGGTTAAATTATATAACCATTAATCAGGGTTCCGTTTTAGGGTTCCTTAGTCGACCAAGTTTTGTTGGTTACAGTTCAACGCAAACGGAACCCTAACCAGCTGATTTTTTGTCTATTGATAGATTCATAGTTATATGTATAATTAAAGAGTAACATTGTCCTACAGATAAAAATGTTGGTCGTCTTACTAATATTAAGCTACTCGCAAAAAATTGGCTTGAATGCTTGATAGTAATGGCCCGGGAGCCAGGTACATTTTTGGTCAATGATTTCTTCCCGGCCGAAACTATGTACAATGCATTTATGAGACTTATACTATGAATACTAGCGACCGTCAGCTGCGACTCCGTGGGTGGGGTGGGCACTGGGCAGTGGCAGCCTCCCACCCTGCACCCATGAAGAAAAAAAAATCAGTCATTTCCTCTCATTTGAAAATTTATCAGAGTATAGTTTAAGTAGTATTTTGAAAGAAAAACATAGTCAGCTGACCATAACACGGTGGATTATACGTCAGCTGGCTCCTTGAACATGAAAATAAAAATACGTTTTCAATGATTTCCTCTCAGCTAAAAATTTACCTGGTGATCGTTTATATGCTACTATTAATGAAAATTAATGTCAGCTTTCTGTATTTCAGAGGAAAGTTTGTCAGTTAAGGCAACAGCATCTATGTATTCCTACTAAAACTTATCAGCTGACGACTTTTCCACTGACTTGCAGCTAGCTGATTTTTTCAATTGTTTACTAGAGTATTTTAACAATACTCTGATAAATTTTCAAATGAAAGGAAATGACTGAAAATCATTTTTTTTCTTCATATTTGGGAGGCTGCCACTGCCCACCCTACCCACGGAGTCGCAGCTGACGGTCGCTAGTATTCATAGTATAAGCCCCTTATTCATTTTACGAAGTTTCGGTTGGGAGGGACTTGGTCATGAAAATCTGTCACTGGCCCCAGGTCTATAATACAAAAAATAGTTCTAGGGAACTCTGACTATAATGATCAGGGTCTGATTTACAATTCCTTGTTAGACTCGGAATTGACAACTATCATGCGTGACAGCCAATAGACGCGTGCCTCGTCTCGCGTTGATAAGCGCGCAGGAAATTTCCGAATCCGAGAATTGTGAAGCAATGCGCCAGAAGGAATAAGCAAATAATAATTAATTGATACTCGTATTTTGTCAGGCAACAAAACAACCAGAAGCAGTCTATTTAATAATTTTAGACCTCATTACGTGGAGGACCAGAGTCCACCCAAAAGAAAACTATGTACGTTTGTGTAAAGGGTGTATGGATGCATTATATTATTGTATTATTTTGTTTACACGATTGGTCAGACACAAAAAATGTTGAATATTAATACACAAAACTCACGCCAATGTGGGTTTTTCACAAAATATTAAAAATGTAAGGCTTGTTTTTCATTAAAAAAAAAACAAGAAAGAGAGAGAAAGTACGAATTTAAATATCACGATAAACATTTTATAATTGCGCTAAATAGCTATTTAATGTTAATTAACCGAAAACTTTAATAAAGTTAATATAAAATCTACTGTAAAAAGGTTTTTTACTTACCATTCTCTTGATTTTCTTACTTGATTGCGAAAACTATTTTCACATTAAAATTTTCCGTTTGACGAAGGGAAGACATTGGGTCGACAAAGTGACTTTTATTGCTCTTTCCTTTTGTTGTGTCATTTTTAGGGTTCCGTACCCAAGGGTAAAAACGTGACCCTATTACTACTAAGACTTCGAAATCTGTCTACTTACCTGTCTGTCCGTTCGTCTGTCTGTGTGTAACTCAAGAACCGTGATAGCTAGGCTTCTGTCACACATTGTGTATTTCTGTTGCCGCTATTGTTATAGTGGCATTGTTTTTAGTATTAGTTGTTACTAATACTAAAAACAAAATAAAATGAACATTTAAGGTGACGCAACGTTAAAGTAACGTTGCGTCACCTTAATATAATTATAACCGTTGGATATGTTTTAGATTGCTTGTTTTCTATGAGAGGCCGGCGCGGCCTCTCATAGAAAACAAGCAATGGAACAGCAAAAAATGGAAAGGGCGTAAGCGACAAAATGGTTTTTGTCGCATAATTTAAAAACCATAAATACATTTCATATAAGCTATGCACAAATTAAAGTGCATGCTTGAACCAATTTATGTACAAATTTTGGAACCTTAAATCACTCTCCTCTGTTGGAAAAATAGGAATCCCTTTTTTTACAGAGGTCTTTTCGATTGATTATTCTGTGCTATAAAAGTTGTCCAATCGTGTTATGCTATGGGTAATTCAAAGACAAAGACATGATGAATACTGACAATGAACTTCAATTTCTTAGCTTTAGTCATTGCTGAGAAAAATCGGCATCGCTACAGCCAAATTATCAAGGCGTCGCCTTAAGGAGGACTCTCATACAAAAAACGTGATTCTTTTGGCCTTTTTTGCTCGCAATTGATAATGGCAACGGGTAGGCACTTGAAACATTCACAACTACTTTAATTATATGAACTGTACATAAATAATAATTCGTGATAAAATTTAAATAAAATTAATATTTAAAAGGGCTCCCATACAAAAACAAAACTTTTTATTTATTTACTTAATATTCATTCTTACAACAGCTATCCTTACAGACTTATATTAAAATATTCGATAGGGTAGTCATGTATACTTTTGCCTAGGTACTTCTGCTCTATAACGGTACGGAACCCTTCGTGTTCGAGTCCAACTCGCACTTGGCAGGTTTTTTACTGTAAGAAGTTCTAGCAATTTTTGGACAACTCTCTGAAACTTTACTCATAAATCATAATCTCAAAATGATTAAAATTTACATTATTAATAATATTTAACAATAGCTGCCGATCATGTAAACGAAATTAAAGTTAAGATCGCCTTGGTCAATGGTTTGACTGTCTCCTCTCTGTGCGCTTTTATTTCTTTGTATGTGGATTGATTTATTTTATAAATCTGAAAAACATGATGTGAAACTATTCAGTACACGGTAGGTGTCGCTAACCACAAGGCGAGTCATAAATAAACAAAAATAATACTTGATAATATTATGTTTGGCCATATTTCGTCGGGAATTACTGTACTAGCTATTATACAGTGTGTTTGGTCAGCAACTAGCGATATTTTAATCACTCATGTTCATGTACTTGTTATGCAAAAAAACACTAACTACTAAGGTCTAGCCCCCTTCGCCTCTGTGTGGCAGGCACTTTATTATTGACTCTACCCGGTTAGCAAAAAACATTATTAATTTGCGATGTTTTGTCCTATTGTCATGCAAATAGCCTTAAATGAAAGGTAATTAGATAGTCTACCATTAAAAAACACAAAAAAATAGTATTTTTTATTCAGAAAGTTTAAAAAAGTCATAAAGTTTAAAAAGAAATAGAGAAAGCACGTGCAAATTTTACAACTATTGTATTCTTTTACAGAAACATAACCTATTTTTTTTTGTTTACTGTGTCCAAAGAATTTGAGTTAAACTGTAATATAACGTTTAATTTATATCTGTATGTGAAATTCCTCTTAAGTTATTATTAGTTGAACATACTCGATGCGTAAGCACTAAAAACGATTGTGCGCAACTTTATAAGGAAATCATGAAAAAAAAAAAGAATTGGACATTTTAATGAGTACGTATTTTATTGTCTAATTACACTTGAAAATTTACAAATTTAGTTCAAAATGCTCAAAAAGCTCAAAAAGAACCATTTTGTGATCGCGCACGACCAATGTTATAAGAACAATAATTATAGCTCTTAAAGTATTTGACATACGAACGTAATGAATATGTTGTATTAAAGCTTAACTCAAATTCTTTGGATATAATAATCAATAAAAATGGGTTACAAATAAAAAACTGTTTCTGTAAAAAATACAATAGTTGTAAAATTTGCACGTGTTTTCTCTATTTTTTTAGAAACTTTATGACTTATTTAAACTTGTTGCACGAAAAAACCCTTTTTTGTGTTTTTTTTTTTATGGTAGATTATTTGATTACCTTTCTTTAAGGCTATTTTTATGATAATAGAACGAAACCTCGCAGAGAAAGAATGTTTTTTGCTAACCGGGTAGAGTCAATAGTAAAGTGCCTGCCACACAGAGGCGAAGGGGGCTAGACCTTTGTAATTAGTGTTTTTTTTACATAACAAATACATACACATGAGTGATTAAAATATCGCTAGTTGCTGACCAAACACACTGTATATAAAAATATGTTGTGAACGCGGACGAAGCCCGTAACTTCGTCCGCGTTCACAACATATTTTTTTCTATTTTTTTATATAAACTATCCTATGTTACTTCTGATACCTCCAAGAGTATGTGTACAAAGTTTCATGATGATTTGTCAAGTAGTTTTTGCGTGAAAGCGTAACAAACATCCACGCTTTCAAATATTTTATAAGGATAAGGATGCAGCAGCTACACTGGACCCGATCTAGCTACTTAGCCGCTCCGGGTGTGGGCTCTATATATTTCTGCGCCATTGTCAATAGTAGATCTCTAAAATCTTCACAATATTTATATTTGCCTACAGTATTATATTATAAAGATTTGTTGTTCTACGTCTCGTCTCGCGGTTATGCTCATAATTTGTCAGAAACTATCTACTACATACTACTATCTCTTAAAGAGGGCTTACAAAGTTAATGTGCAATTCTTCCTGTTTTGTAAAGATAGATGCTGGTCTGAAATAAAGAACCCTTAATTTCGATCAGTCGCAAATAGCGTTTCTTATGTTATTGTTACAAGTTCGTTCAACATCATTTGCGGATGGATCGAAATCGTAATTAGGTAACTGCACTGAGACATCATAGTAGAAATTCAACTCCAGTGAAGCTTTTACCTGTCTCTCACAGTCATAAGCTGTTTAAAGCTCTCACACAACTTTTATGTTAGGGAGATTCCTGAATTCTAAAATTAACCCTTTCATACAAAATGTCAGAGTTATACACTGCGGTAGTGCCTCAATGACCATAATATTACTTTGTCATAATAATTATTATTTTATTGTATTAAAGCTTATTATATTTTTAGTTTTCATTTTCAGTGGTTTTACATTTTTAAAATATAAACCATAAAATACAAAATTACATTGTCTGTGAAAGTGGCGGTAAACTTTTAAAATAATTTTCACTGTTGGAAAATTTTAATATCTGCAGACAATAAGCTTTTATTACCATTAAACCAATGCATTTAAATGCGTTAATATAATTGAAATAGACACAGTTTTAATTGTTGTTATTTCACAGATTGTAACTTATTTCAATATCAATTTAAATGACCTTTTACTAAAAAATTTCACCAATTGCCAGGCATTTTAACTTAATTTTCATAGATTTATCGTTATGTAGAACAAACAGAAACGCATAAAAGATTTCAACAAAGAAAATTTTCACTTATAATACCACAAGAGCTTCAAAATTATCGGGTATTTCCCGATAGGTTCGTTGCAAACAAATGAAGGATTCAAGTTTTTCAGGTTAAAAAATCACGAGCGCGAAGCACGAGTGATTTTTCCTGAAAAACTTGACGACTTTATTTGTTTGCAGGGAACCTTGAGGGAAATGCCAGATAATTTTGAAGCTCGTGTGGTATTCGGGGGATTATTTTTCCGTCCCAAATGTCGGCCAATAGAATTGCACCATGAGACGAAATGTACAGTTAACAAATAAGAATTTGTACCTTCCTTATAGTCTTCTCCATCCATTTTCTTCATATTGTAAGCGTAATCTTTCATAATGTTTGCCAATTGCGCTTCACTCGTTTCAGCACTCAATGTGTATTCCCTCTCAGTACAAAAAGTAGTAAATTGGTTCCAAACTGTTTTTTTTGCCTTCTCCGTATTAATGGGAACATTTCCTTTGACTTTTTTATCGATGGTGGACAGAGAACAAACTCCAAATCGACTCATTTTCATGCAAAATCTCCAATTTTCACAATTGAATTCAACCTGTCAGTTTGACGTGTGGTTAATTTGACTGGATCATGTTTTGTTTTTTATATATAGCAACGACCAGAGAAAATTTTCAAAAAATTATCAGTATAATACCATGTAGGTTGTACCACGTGACGTCGAATGGTGCAATTCTATTGGTCGATATTTGGGTCGGAAAAATAATCAGTAATAATAAAAATTTATTCTGAGCAATTCGATTAACATATAATATTATACAGTAGCTAATATAATAATAACATCATTCTTTTCACCAACTTGTTAAATAAAAATGTTCTGCGAAAAGGGGTAAATTTTTAATCACGCATGGTGAGTTTATTCACACAACCCATTTTATAATCATGGGTAAATTGAGGGAAGACACTTGAGTTATTTCATACAATATGCATGACTACGTACCCTTAAGCCCTAAGGTTGAGTATAGGGAATGCAATACCAATCCCGAAATACCGGGATCCCGCATGCATTATGCGGGACTAATCCCGGTCGAAAATTTTGCGGGATCCCGCGGGACTAGCGGGATTACAAAGAAATGTGATTTTGCGCGCGGGGGTGCGTGAACTGGCAATTTAGTTTCAATTCACCTATAATTCACTTTAAATGACAATTGAACTAACTTACTAACTAACTGAGCGAGCATTTCCAACTGCTAGCTACCTTGTGTCGAATATCAGGAACCGTTTCGGAATCTTTGGGCACAATTTTTACCTATATTTCGAAAAAAAAATCGATAAAAGATGGACATAAATAATCCCGCAAATACCGCGATTGAAATTCTCTTGCGGAATTGCATTCCCTAGTTGAGTACTTTTGGCCAGCAACTACCTTACTGGTTTCGCATGAATATTATGTTAAGCAAGCATGTATAAAAAGCTGCTTATATATTTTAAGTGTGATGTGTTACTTATACCATGTTGCCTTGTATAAGTATTATGTACATAACATACATTTACAACATACTATCTTGTTTTAAAATAAGTATATTATATATATTTTTCTTTTTTCTTCATTAATACAAAGTCCTACAAATTCCGTTGAAAAGAAAAGCAAATTAACTTAAAAATCAGTGACAAAGAGAATATTTATTAAAGTTAGAAAGGTTGCTACGCGTTTTGAATAATCATCATAAAGTCCGTTGTATGTTTTTATATCAACCCAATTTCATTAATTATTGTTAATAGGTACGGCTTTTTATTAAATAAAATTATATTTTGTATTTATCTACTGCAAGGCGAAAAACAATTTGGTTGCTTATGTTTCCATGTTTTGTTTTCCTATAGGTATTTATACGAATATAGTAATTTATATAAGTATAGTAATAAATTAAATATAATTATTAATTACACTAACAAAATATACAAAACATACATATTGTATAGCATGTGGTGTTGTGTGGTTTATTTATGTATAGTTTGGAATTTATTATTGTCGTTTTAACGTTAAAATTGCTTGCAGGTGACATTAAAAATTCATGTTGTCTCATCGATAATGAGGAGATTATTTTCATTAATGAGGTAAGTTAAAAAAAACAAGCCCAGAATTAAAAAATAACAAAAAAAACATTAATTATCATTGACATAATATTCACAAGTTACGCGAGTTGTGTGGTAATATATAGATGTTATTGTTTTTTTATCGTGATTTTAAAATATATTGATTATTTTTTGCTAAATCTCACGTGAGCTGGGTATAGGTTGGATCTCACGATACCTTATTTTTTTAAATAATTTGAGTAGGGGTCGAAAAATCCTCACACATTTTATGGACACCCACGATTTGAAGGTGCCTAAAAACAATATGTAGGTCAAAAAGACTATTATACTAGTAGCTATACTAGTAGAGGTAACCCTCGCAAAGCTAAAATATTATAGGTAGGTCAAAAAGACCCGTAGCTACCAGTGGAGGGTTAAAGTTTAAAACTCGATGCAATCGTTCAAATTAAATGTATTGGAGTTTTGGCGGGCATGTGAAAGAGTGCTGTTGTGTTTTTGTATTATTTTCCTAAAATTGTGTTAGCTGGGTTTTTAATGTGTAATATTGGTAGAATATTAACCATTAGATATTCGTGTTCATGCACAAGTGTAGGAAAGTGATGTAATATCCAGAAACGTGCTATTTTGTGTTCCCTCCAAAACTCCATCGAAAGTTTCAGTAAAGCGTCTACCACTTTACTGAATCGACCGACTTGACTCCTGTGACTGTATTGACTTTTACTTAGGCTTTGACTAGACTTTAGACCTGACGATACATGAAAACGATGATGAAAATTATAATAGGAGGAATATGGTTTTCCCGCCATATTCCTTACCTTTTTACCTTGTCTGTGGCACAACATACACATCCTTTGTGTCAAGTTGCCAAAAAAGAAAAAAAAAATGTATTGCAATTTCAAATTAGTTTCTAACGACGTTCTCAGCATACTGACTAATATTGTCTGTAGTCTATAACTCTATACTCTATCTATCTATATGTTACCTCATCAATCATCATGTTTAATGGCTGAACCGATTTAGATTAAGGGCCTGTTTCACCACGTTCTGATAAAGTGCCGAATAGGCTATTCACAACTTTTTTGACACATTCTTCATACTTGATCTATCAAGGTAAGTTGTGAATAGCCTATTCGGCACTTTATCAGAAAGTGGTGAAACAGGCCCTTAGTCTGGTATGCGACTTTGATAAATATGAAATAATTTAGTTTTTATTTCGTAAAAATATTTGTTACCCCGCGATAAGCGAATTTCGGCGCAACGGATTTGCGGGCGTCGTCTAGCACATAATATAAACGAAATTAATTATCCATGAATAAATAATGAGGAGGTAATGTTTGCTGTGCGTGAGTCGTATTAAATTACTCCGTTATTATCAATATTCTCTTTTTATAATAATTTTGACATTTATGTTTCTTACAAGCCTATAGTTTCTTATAAACTATGATGAGCTAGCGAGATAGATAAAATATGATGAGCTATACTCGGTGCAAAAAACTAAGTGTTGAATACGAGTTTCTAAAAAAATTAAAAAAAGCGGCAAATTAAATAAATAAAATAAAATATGTTTATTTCAAATAACTCAAATTGATAAAATTGTTAGTAAAGAAATTTATCGCTATGTTAGCATTCTATTCTAAAAATATATTTAGTCCTATTTGTTATAAAGTCGATCAGAGGACAATCCCCGCTGTCGACTATCTCCTTAATGAAACCTCATCTGACCCGAGTTAAGCCCGGGTTCGCTAGATTGACCGCTATACTTTTTATTAAGTCTCGCCATCACGCAAACTGTATTTATTATTGAGACACAACAAACCATAAAGTATTACCTCTGTTTTGTTACACCCTAAGTAGGTTGTCTATCTACCATTGATGATAAATGGAGAGCGCTCAGACTAAATGTAAACACTAAACAGCTCGCAAAATGATAACGATATTAATATTCTATGCTAGAAGTAGCGGTGTTAAGAGGGGGCGACGCTGGGCGACCGCCCAGGGCGCCGAATGAAAAGGGGCGCTGAAGGCAAACAAAAGGGGCACCAATGTTTTCAGCACTACCACCATCCAGGGCGCTGGTGCTGCTAAAACCGGCCCTGTACGCTTGCAAGTCACGCAGAAGTATGTTAGGCCGAGAACTTTTCAAACAGCCCTCGTATTTAGTACTAGAAGTTCCGCTCCACTAGCGTAAATTATGAATTTCACGTAAATCGTACATTTTCCCGAAAAAAAATTGCCAATGTCGCCTCACGTAGTCTACTCTATATCTGTGTCAAATAACATAAAATTGCTTCAGCAGTTCGTGAGATAAGCTCTTTCAATATAATTAGGAAATGCAAATCTCGAGCGTGATCTTGCGAGCTTATGAAAATCAATCTCGCTTGATCTCGCCAATTTCGAGATCTCGCGAGTTTAGCTGTTTTGTATGTTTTTTTCCTTAAATAACAATATTTGGATAAATTAGAAAAACAACATTATGTGTGGTTCATAAAGGTTAATATTTTTTTATTACTTACTTTAAGGTGCTGCTTACTGAAAATCAGCGTTGCGATCATGGTCGCAAGACGTCATGCTGAGTAAGCACCAATTTGGTAGATACGGTTTTCATACGTTTTATTTATTATTTTAATGTACAACTAGCGACCCGCCCCGGCGTCGCACGGGTATAAAATATATAGCCACTGAAAAAATGATTAAAATCGATAGCCTATGATCCTTCACGTGGTCTACTTCTTATCTGTGCCATAAATAACATAAAAATTGCTCCAGTAGTTCGCGAGATAAGCCCTTTCAAATAATTTCCCCCGTTTTTTCCACATTCTCCTATTAGTCTTAGGGCCTGTTTCACCACTTCCTGATAAGGCTATCCACCTCTTAACTTGACAGATAGAGTATGGAGAATCTGTCAAAAAAGCCTACCCGGCACCTTATCAGGAAGTGGTGAAACAGGCACTTAGCGTGATAAAATATAGCCTATAGCCATCCTCGATAAATGGGCTATCTAACACTGAAAGAATCATCAAAATCCGTTGCGTAGTTTTAAAGATTAAAGGGAACAAAGGGACATGAGGGAAAAAAGCGACTTTATTTTATAATAAGTATATAATATATACTCGTAATAAGTAGATTACTTTTACCAAATAAAGTTTCTTTCCTTCTTTCTTTCAATCACAAGAAACATAAATATACCTACCTACCTAATAGGAAACATTTATTTTTGAGAAGTTTAATAAGTAGTTTATTATAGTGTGACGTCGATCTCAAAGACGTTGATAGGTGTGATTAAGGACTGATTTAGAGAATAAAAAAATTTGGCTGATTCTCAGACGTACTTCGTATAGAATAAGCGTTAACAATTTCAACAGTGATAAAACTACGCGGTTCGTAACAGCGCGGACGTTTTACGATAATAATCGTATCGCGGGAACCGAATTTTTTCCAGAAATAAAGAATATTTCCGTATCTTTCTTTTCTCGGGTCTCACAGTATCGGCATAAAAATTTCATTTAAATTCAAGCTACTTAAGCGCGAGGATATAACATTTCGCAAATTATATTTAGTATCAATATAAATAGTAGCTAAAAACCTATTCGCCTAACGAATGTATGTACTATTAGAGAAGTTGATTCCTAGACAGATGGGGGACCTACGTGTGGTTTGGTCGCGTTATGTCAAACCCAGCCGACAGATCAAAATAATTAACATTGAACTGACATGATTCGGCCAAATGACGTTGGTCTGTCAACTGCCTAGGAATCAATTTCCACGATGGTACATACAAAATTTCATTAAAATCAGTTGCGTTGTTTTGGAGGAGTTCGCACACAAACACTGTGACACGAGAATTTTATATAATAGATGGATAGAATACAAGTTGGTCTTGTTCCAGAAATTCGAATGGCCGCTGGCCTGTCCGCTCCGGTATGGGGAGACTCTCACCCTTGAGCTGCTCATACGCTGTCGTTGGGGTCCGCCGCTCATCATCGGCTCCTTCCACATGTCCTTGGTGCCAGTGTTGCGAGATGGCCAAGTTTCTGTCACTGACACTATGCTGGGTGATCGCAAAAAGCCTGTCCCGGTAAGTCTTTGCGTTTTTTAAATTAGCCTATAGTGTCCCACTGCTGGGTAAAGGCCTCCCCCAGGATTTTCCACTGTTCTCGCTCCTGCGCCACCGATGGCCGGCCTGGCTGGTAAGCATCCAGCTCGTCATCGACTTTGTGTTTTAGTTTCATTAAATGTGAGCAAGCCGGCAATATTTCCGGACCATTACGTCCTACGAAGCTTCAGGAAAAGAGAGTATTCCTTAAAAGGCTGGTGTTTTAATAGGAAACACGTTCTTTTCCGGCGTTGCAACGGCAACGTTCAAAGTGAAAAAAGTTGCTCTTTCAGCGCTAATACTTTCACAGCGAACTCTGTACAGGGGACTCATACACAGTAGGTACACACCCTAAACACCCTAAAGTATTATCACTTAGTTTTGTTACACCCTGTGATCTGTATAATGCCATATTTTACGCTGTTTTTTACTTCTGTCAGTTGTACACTCCATAGAATGCAGAGTGTAGCTGCGTGTTACGTGTAAACTTACAAACAGAGAGATACGCGTTTTTCGAATTTTGAACGCTACATTTGATTCGTACATTGTGTATGTATTTTGTATGGAATAAGGCAATTACTAAGGAAAATGAATTAGTATTCATACTCACGCTTACATTGAGTAAATATGTTCGCGTGGCTGAATAGGACTGATTTAAGTTAAATATAGGCATGATTTTTATTTCTTTCATAGCATTCTTTTATTACGTGAAGGCAATAAAATTATGTAATGCACTCACACTTCACAAAAAACCTGTTTTTGAATTGAAAACTGTATTTCATAAAGAACACTTTAAACGCAACAAACTTGATTTTGTGCTATTGTGTCTAATTAAATTGAAACTTGGAATTGGTTATAACAAATTCAATGAGTAACATATTTTATGTTTAAGATTGAAGTTAGCTCTCTAACCAATCTCTTTTAGTGCGTGGTGGAAAAAAAAAATTGACGCCGCCAAATTGTAAAATATCAAATAAGAGACAGAATATGTTTTACACTTACGCCCATCTGCTAATCTGATCTCGAATCTCGAATTTGAATTCACATGAACTCACATGAATTAAAAAACATCATTCGCTGCACTCTTAATAGGGACCTATCTGACAGAGAGCGTTCACGCGGTCAAGCACTGAAGCGGTCAGCTTTGCGTTCTATCACGTTCCATAGATATACTCACAAGTCACACGTCTGCAAGCGTTCTGAGTTCTGACTACGTCAGAAAGCCTTCTGTGTGACAATAAAAAACGTAGAACTGACCGCTTCAAAGTTGACCGCGTGAACGCTCTCTGTCAGATAGGTCTATTATTCAACGGCCGCACTCAAACTTAATGTTTACTCAACTTTAACTTGTTGAATAATTAATTAATTATTATACTCGTATTGACATAATAAATTTTCTGTCAACTTCATTAAATTAAAGATAACAAATCCATACTTACTAATAACTTAACTTAACTAATAAAATTATTATAAATGCAGAAATGTTTCTGTCTGTCCGTCCTCAAGTCTGTCTGTCTGTTACCTCTTCACGCTCAAACCGCTTAACCTGATTTTGCTGGGTATGAAGATACTTTGAGTCCCGGGAAAGTACCTCCACAGGATACTTTTCATCCCGGAAAATGTACGGTTCCTGCGCGACCTATGGCGCGACTTACGTACTTTGGCGCAACGGATTTGCGGGCGTCATCTAGTAATTAAATATATCTGAGTGATAAAGGTTAAAGGACTTATATACGTATGTATAAGTAGCTGGCAAACATAAGGCTATAGGAGGTAAACCGATCTCGTTGAGAACAACAAGTGCAATTAGTGGTTGGTCACGTAATATACTCATTTCAACTATTGCCATATATAAGTTCTTATTACTATTCATCATCACCAGTACTAACACAACTGTTTTATGCTTTGTTAGCTCCTGACAATCATAAAATCTATATCAAATGTTCATGTGTAAATTTTTCAAAACTCTCAAAATACCCTCTCAACTCTAATAGTCTAAGATCCCACTGCAGAATTGTGCAGGTATCGAGTACACGCTTAAAACCACATTTTTACGAATATTTATGATAAGGAGAACATATTTCTACTGGGGTGCCAGTCCAAATGTGACCGCAACTATTTTTAAAAAATTAAAAAAAATTGAGTTTGCGGGATAAAATATTTTCATCGGGTATTGAAAGCAAACATGGTTCATTTCACGGCAATGAGTATAGAGATTTAGAAAAATCCGGTGTGCCGTTGGGCACCCGGCCGCAACTCTATTGTAACCAGGCGTGAACAGGTACGATTCTGATATATTTTTGCATCCATAACGTATATTAATCTTTTATTTATCATATGGAAGCTTATTTTCCTCTTATTTTCATAATATAGGTGTGCCTAATTAAATCTGGCCGCAAATAAGGGGTGCCGGCTGCCAAAGATGGCAAACTATCGAAGGTTGAGGGAAAGGGAGCTAGCGCGTAACATTACGGGTCAAACGAGGATAGCAATTGTAAATCATGTTAGTGTACTTAACCATCGGTTCAAACAATAGTAATAATCGGCCAAGTGCGAGTCGGACTTGTATTTTTTATATTAAATTTGTGTTTTTGTATGGGGGCCGCCCTTATTTTTTAATTTTACTTTAATTTTATTATTAGTAATTAAATTGCACATTTAATTGAAGATTTCATGAAATTTTAAAGTGCCTACCCATTACCGACATAAAGCGAAAAAGGCCAAAAAATCACTTAGTATTTTGTTGTTATAGCGGCAACAGATATTATACACAATCTGTGAAAATTTCAGAGGTCTAGCTATAGCGGTTTTTGAGATACAGACTGGAGACAGACAGACAGACAGACAGACAGACAGACAAACAGACAGACAGAAGATAGACAAACAGACGGACAGACAACGAAGTCTCAAAACTCAAACTCAATTTTTTTTTATTCAGAATAATTTTTTGCAAATTATATATTCTGAACGTCTACATCAGGGGTCGGCAAGTAATTTTAGGTGTGGTCCGGATACTGCGGAAAATTTTTAACGGGATCTAGAAAAAACACTTGTCCTGTGTAGCTTGAAAATATTATTTTAATTAAATAAAGGTATAACGAATACCTTATCTATGTATTATTTGATACTTGGTATAAAATTCATTACAATATTTCACGGTCCGAGATTCGACCTTTCGCAGTTTCGCGGCCCGCCTGTTGCCTACCGTTGCAGTTGGTCTATAATCTACATGATGCCTACCACTGGTTCGGGAACTAGCCCAGCGAGAAGAACCGGCTCTCTCAGTAATAGGGTTTTTACCCTTTGGGTACGGAACCCTAATAAAAAGATTTTATTGTAAATTAAATATATTCAATTAAAAAACTTGAGAGGTGTCAAAGGACACCCGTATGGAACGAAGTTATTTCTTTCAAATTTAAACCCAAAAAACTGTAAACTCCATCTATTGACGCCCAGGAATACCAACAAGGCGTCGCTGTTTCATTAAAAAAACGCCATCTAATTGACGCACAGAAATACTTACTAATAACGCCCTCTGCCCCTTACATGCAGGTACACTAATAAAATGGCCTTTTTCACTCTATGTCGATACTTTAACAGATAGGCACTTTAACATTTTTCGAAATCTTCAATTAAATGTGCAATTTAATTACTAATAATAAAATTAAAATATAAGGGCGGCCCCCGTATAAACACACAAATTTTGGCCTAATTTTGCTCTATAATAGTACGGAACCCTTCGTACGCGAGTCCGACTCGCACTTGGCCGATTATTACTATTGTTTGTATTGTTGTTAAGTACACTAACATGACGTACAATCACTATCCTCGTTAGACCCGTAATGTTACGCGCTATCTCCCTTTCCCTCAACCTTCGATAGTTTGCCATCTTTGACAGCCGGCACCTCTTATTTGCGGCCAGATTTAATTAGGCACACCTATATTGTAATAATAAGAGGAAAATAAGCTTCCATTTAATATATAAAAGATCAATATACGTTATGGATGCAAAAATGTATCAGAATGGTACCTGTTCACGCCTGGTTACAATAGAGTTGCGGCCGGGTGCCCAACGGCACACCGGATTTTTCTAAATCTCTATACTCATTGCCGTAAAATTAACCATGTTTGCTTTCAATACCTGATGAAAACATTTTATCCCGCAAACTCAATTAAAAAAAAAATAGTTGCGGCCACATTTGGACTGGCACCCCAGTAGAAATATGTTCTCCTAATCATAAATATTAGTAAAAAGGTGTTTTAAGCGTGTACTCGATACCTGCACAGTTCTGCAGTCGTATCTCGTACTATAATAATAAAGAGATTTGAAAAACAGATTTCTTAACATTACATTGCCTTTGAGTGAGTTACTCACTGTGTCAACGATACATTAATTAGTATATTATTAACATAATATTTATATTGTTCCAGCAAGCAATGAGATACTAATAGAGATGAAATTCATAAATTCTATGACTGTAATTCATTTTTCAATTCATTTTGAATAAATAATTAGATTCAGAAACAGTAAAAAATAGTCGATAGCAAGTTTTCCTTTTGAAAGGCCTTTCAAGTCCAATTCGTATTAGGCGTATCGCTAGCTCCTTTTCTTGCTGTGAATTTAATAAAATACCTAGTACTTCCACAGAAACCGCGCTACTGCATTTGGGAAAATGGTTTTCATCTGAAAACGCCCAACACGAAGTCACGCTAAACATTAACATAATGTTTTTCATCACTTTCAAGTAGATCTAAGGAAACGGGAGAAAAGTTGTAAATAAAATCGATATTCCACGCGCCTCTGCCGTCACCGATTCTCGTTACAAGGCGACGCATTTTGGATATTAAACATACCAAATATAAAACCAACAATACTTAAACCAATATCAGTGCTTTATATTGAGTGCTTGTAAGAGATTTAGGGCCTGTTTCATCGCTTTCTGATAAAGTGCCGAATAGGCTATTCACAGCTTTTTTGACAGATTCTCCATACTTTACCTATCAAGTTAATTGATGGATAGCCCATTCGGTACTTATCAGGAAGTGGTGAAACAGGCCCTTACTCTGGTTTTTGGTGGGTAAAAATGCGCGGTTCCTGAGTGCTAATTGTGTTTTGTTTATTTGTTCGCTTGACAAAGCTACAGACAATTAAAATGCTACAAGAGGTGGTGCTAGAATCCTCTGCGGTTCAATTCTCAAGCTTAGATTGTCGCTTCAATTCATCGATCTCTTATTATTTCAAAGCATATTAAGGTGCCGGTTGGCAGCGGGCGACATGAAGCAACCGCAGACGACGTGTCGCAGCGACTTTACTGGTTTGTATGTATTACTAAGAAATACCCTCCGCAGCTAGCGACACGAAGCTGGCGACACTTATTCTTAGAAATACATAGAAACCAGTAGTGTCGCGACGACACGTCGTCTGCTGAAGCTTCATGTAGCCGGCTTCCAACTTGTACCTTTAAGTATAAGACAGAATATTTACATACGAATGACACGTGCGATCGAATATTCGAGCTACTAGAATCGGACCCGAGCTATTTCTAAATTTTTATTTGAGAGTGGTGAAATTTTCGTCCGTTATTTACTGTGAAATTACGACCCAGTTAAGAGGCAATTTAATTCGAGGCAAATAAAATGACCGCAGGCGAGCTGTTTACACGCCGCTAATTCTGTTTCGTCTTCCCAATTATTATTTAAAAATTAAATTACGACTACAAAAGTTTTTATACAGCTACTGTACAGTACTGTAGAGTAGTTTTTGGCATGACGGATTTCTTTTTTTTTTTTTTTTAATTTAAACTTACTTTGTTCTAAAACTAGACGCGAAATAAAAGTGTCGTTTTCGGCTACAAGTTGTATTTAAAAATAATGTGATAGCTAGTCTTCGTCTGCAAAACTAATAACTACTTTTCCGTTGGCCGACTGCTGGTTTTGTGGCCCAGACTTGTAAGGATCGTAAATATTGTCCTTTGTTTACACTATTTTAACAACTCCGCATTGCTTCTCCGACAAGGAGCTGTATTTTCTACAAAGCATCTCTTACAATCACGTTTGGCAAGTTTTAATGAAAAAAGTTAAAAAATACAAGATTCTCTGATAAAATCTCGACGTTATTGAGTTTAATATAATTATTATGGAGGAACTTTTTGCACGTGAAATCTTTGAAGTCGCGCAATATACTTAATGTAGGCAAATCAACATCATCATTGACAATGTATAAATTACAATATTCTTACCTTTTCTTGTTTTATGGCAAAAAAATGACATTTTGTAAAAATGATGGTAAGCTCTTTCTTCTGTCTATTCTGGTAATATAAAATTGCCAGAATAGAGAAGAAAGAGTGTGTAATGTGTATCCGTAGGCATTACAGTTTGTTCACAAAAAAATAATTACTTTTTAACAAAAAAGGCGTTACATAAAAGCAAGTAGCGTGACAGAGCCGCACAAAATTTAAGTTAAATTAATATAATTTTAAGTAACATTTCTCATAAGAATATATTAACGTTACTTGGCAAGGTACTTAACCTATCAACTCCTACTGGTGGTGTTTAGTGTTTATTGTATAGACAATAATATCTAGTATCTACTATTACAATTTTATCAGTAGACAGTAAATACCAAATAACTTCTCCAAATTAGTAAAATCCTAATTGATTTAGGGCCTGTTTCACCAGTTCCTGCTAACTGCCGGGTAGGCTATCCACCACTTAACTTAAGAGTAAGGAGAATCTGTCAAATAATTTGTGGATAGCCTATCCGGCACAATATCAGGAAGTGATGAAACAGGCTCTTAGACAAGTAATAAAACTGGTGTACGAGAACGTTATATTTCTACGTACGTACGTTATATTATACGTTATATGTACGAACGTTATATTATAATAGTAATATTTTCATTATTATTCGTGTAATGTACTACTTTAATAACGTCTCTTAGTTTACGAGGTTTCTCTCACTATCCCGATGAAAACTAAAATGTTGTATTCGAATTTCAATTATTAACTAGATGACGCCCGCATCTCCGTTGCGCCAAAGTTCGTTTATCGCGTGAGATCCGTGCTTTTTCTCGGCATATAAAGTATCCTATGTCCATTCCCGGGGTTCAAAGTATCTACATATACACAACTAGATGACGCCCGCAACTCCGTTGCGCCAAAATTCGTTTATCGCGCGGGAACCGTACATTTTTCCGGGATAAAAAGTATCCTATATCCTTTCCCGGGACTCAAAGTATCCTAATACCAAATTTCAGCAAAATCGGCTCAGCGGTTTAGGCGTGACGAGGTAACAGACAGACAGACAGACACACTTTCGCATTTATAATATTAGTATGGATGATATTCTACTTATACAGATCTGTTACGTTCATACTATTTTCCGGCAACAATTTTCAAATTCAAAATTGGACTTTGACAGATAAGTGAAACAAGAGATACGAAATGCCATTTACATAAAAGAGACAGACTAAATAAAAGACGACCCAATTGGGTCGTATATGAGTCTTCACAACGCGCGCGGTAGTAACATATCTGCTTTGAGTTTTTTATATAATATCATTGCATACACAGCAAAATCGATTTTGCAGTTTGGGTGTGAAGAGGTCACAGATAGACGGACAGACGCACAAACAGACACACTTTCGCATTTATAAAATTAGTATCGATATTTGGATAATAATTATTGCAATGGTGTTCCTCCTCTACAAATTTTTGAATCTTTTTAGTCTCTATAATTTTTGTCTTTTTCTGACACCGTTAAAGGAATCTTGAGTAAATTTGGTATGCATATACTATATACTTACAGTCCTTGGAAAGCATGTAGGAAGCTCCAAACCCGGAGAAAGGTACGATTCCCAAAAGAAAACGCAACGACGTTGCGGACAAGTTAATTGCAGTTTTTATTTAATACATATTTTTACTTGTTTTCATACAAAAAAGGAATGTAATAATATATTCGCCTCATGTAAATGAATATAAACTAAAAACTTCTGAATATAATAGCGGCGTAGCTCTTGCTACGTGAGGCGTAGCTTCGTAGCGGCGTAGTACTTTCGTAACAGTTCGTAGCGATGTGTCTACGAAACTTCCTTAATAGCTTACTGCGGACTCAGTCAAACATTTTTTACTTTAATGTATTTAAAATAAATAGTAATTAATTTTAAATTTTGACATTTAAGCCTCATACATTATCAGTCAAACTATTCATTAAATCGAAAGTTAATCATAATTAAATGTCTCTGAGTGCGGCAGTTAGGACGCTTTTCCTATCATGCTTGTCGCCCGCACGCGGATCTGGTCCGCATGCGGGTGACAACATGGCCACGCGCGTGTAAAATATCTAAGAAATGATAGGATGCGGACAACTAGAATGAGGACGAGATCTGCGCGCGGGCGTTTACACGCATGACAGGAAAAGCTTTATTACCGTATTAGATGTTGAGCCGCAGTTTCGTTCGCAGAAATCACCTTACTTCATGGGAACCGTACGTTTTAACGGGACAAAAACTATTTCCCTTCCTCGAACTAAAAGCATTTCCATGACGAATGAATAAACCATTTTATTAATGATATTTGAGCACTCAATTTCTAGAAACTACATTTAAATCCGTAAATAGCGGAAGCTTAATTCCTTGTCAAAATTTCTGACTGAAATTCAACCAGAGTATGACGTATTTACATCTAAGCTCGTATCAACCGCGACTGGAAATGACATCAATAATAACTGAGCTCATGTCATATGAGAGACTGGCGCATGTCATAATAAATAGGTATTACATAGCCTTGGGTGTTTGTGTATTTATTATAATTATGTTTTGTTTTCGGATGTGTTAACTTCTTGGTTAAATTATTTTTTCTCACCTCCGGGCGGAAAACGTCAACTTTCTTCCCGCTGCGCTTACCGATGTTGCCGTTTTCCGCCTCCGTCGATGAGAAAAATAGTATACGCACCATGGGCAGTAAATAAGAAAGCCCCAGATCACATGTTTGTTGAATTACATGTGATCTTAGACATTTCTTATTTTCCTGCACTAGGTGCGTAATGTACTATTTCGCAATACGTAAAATAAGTGTCTGTGTTTCCTGTCAATGTGATATGATATTCTATAAGGTTTATTTTTGCATTAATAAAAAGTATTTGTAGAAAGTAGATACATATAAAGGTCCGATTGTGATGGTTATAGATAGAAGAGTAGATTATAAAGAGGCAAAGTGGTAAGTTAAAAAAAATACCACCAAAAAGCCGATATTTGTGAGTATTTAAGTCTACAAAAGTTTAACAAAATAGTACTACCGAAAATGCAAAAATCTAAGCAAAGGAATACTTTAATTATATAGAGTTTATAATACAACAAGGTAACAGAATTTCATACAATTTTTTATATTATATGTCTGATAGTCTGATATGATGTTATTTGCCTCAATTTACCGTTTAGACTTAAGTAATAACTAATAAGTCAGCAATATAAAGTCTGTACCCAGCCTTGAAAGTTCCACGTATCAGTGACAGCCGACAGGACGTATAAGGGTGTTACAAGTGTCTGGCGGACTGCCAACTGACGCAACAAGTTAACTCACACCCTCTATAATATACTTGTTGACTTGTTGTGTGTCCGCACATCGATTCAACAATTTTATTAAATCCACGTCCGACTTTTTAACACGCTTTTATTAGCTTGGGCTGTATGTAGCGGAATCTTTGAGCACGATTTTTGCCTATCTCCAGTAGCCTAATTAATTCGAAACTTTGCATACGTATTAACAGCCAATGACAATGCAATAATTTGTTTAAATTTTAGAAAAAAAATAATAAAAAAAGCGTGTTTTTTTAGTTTTTTAAACTATTATTTATTGTAGGACTCTATAGGACTGATAATAATCGGACATGATTGATATTTTATATTATTGCCGACTGATTAGGGTAGAGTCTACACCTTTGGTTCGCACTCGAGAAGGTACAGGTTCAATCCCGGGTAGATGTGTGTACCAATGAGACATTTTCAGATTTCAAGAAAATAATACGAATTACGAACGATCGTACGGTGAAGGAAAACATCGTGAAGAAACAAATTCCCAGACGTATTGACCTGCTCTTTCCTCTGGACTAGGCTGACTATGCTGCGAGAATGCCGTATGTGCTTGGGCAACCATTAAGGACATTTAAAATCTTGTCTCAGGCACTACAGTATTTGAAGAGTGGTTGCTTCACTTAAATTACTGTATAAATCATCCACAACGGATCCAAAGGCCTCGTCTTTTTTGTATGAAGTTTGCAAAAGTCGTTTCGTCGTTTGAACTTGTGTTCTATTTTTCTCCGGCAAAAATCGATCAACGAATGTTATTATCGGACGTGGGCGGGCATTTTTGAAAAGCTATTAAAAATTAATCTCTGTAATCACTAAAATTTGATGAAAACAGTAAATTGAAAATATATGTACTATCTTCATTAATTTAAAAATAATTCAAGCTATCATTTGTGTTGAAAGTCTCACAAATTAAAAAAGCCCCATTAACGAGACATTATTTCATAGACGTTAATGAAATCCATGTAAATTGTAAATAATGGGGATTGCATTAATTTGAGGTGAATCATTAATCGGTAATTAGTTCCTGCTCATTATTCATAGCCATGTATGCATAATTAGTAAAGTGAACTGCAGTTACTGACGTTTCTATTATTTCGTAGCTGCGTTGGTTTAAAATCAAACTATAATTGAAACCACAAAGCTAACTATAATTCAAAGCACAAAGTAACTCCAACGAATTTTGACATTTAATTAACTGAATTTCAGAAAATTTAACATTTAAATTACTTACTTAGAAATAATAATTAATCATTTTATAGTATAAAAACCTACATAAATAAATAAATAAAATAAGAAAAAACCTTTATTTCTTACAAATTTACAATTTTTAGCTTAACGTTACACATAATAGTTAAATTATCTAATCAAAAATAATAAACTAAACAGAATGACAATTATTCTAACATACAGTAAATTTTTCAATGTTATTTATTATATAGTAAGTTTTGAGATTAGTATCTAATTCTCTCTTGTTTGGTTTGCAATGACCCCTCCGCTAATTACCTTTAATAAATAAAAACCTACTTATATATAAGACTAGAAATGTGACAGTGTGTGTGCAGTATAAAACCTAGGTACTTATATTATAGCTCTCAAGCGCAAATCCGAAAAGCTTTAGAGCTTAGTCCCTAAATAGTCACAAAGAAAAGCATACTTCATACTTAAAAAACGTAACCCATCTTGAGCAGTTGGATAACGCAACAAATTCTTTAGAAATATTGTGTGAAGTATAAAAGTTACGATACTCGAGATGCACTCTTAAGAGACTCCAGAGTAACATAAACAGGCTATAACATCGTCTTTACTGCTATTAGGGCAATAACAAACACGGTTCCAACTTTACTTCACTTCTTGTTTGCTTCTTTATATTTGCAGGATGATTATTTGATGCGACAGGCAAGCAGCGGACGCTTAGCTATGTCCACACTGTGCCTTTTTTTGTTTATTAAGGGCATGCATCATAGCGCAGTCAACAGCGTACGTGAGGCATGCCCCCGACGCATGACCTCTGACCGTATCCAAAATTTTCGCTTTGTTCTTTTTTTTTCTGGAATATCTTATGACCAAATAAGGCGCACATATTCCATCCAGTAAAATGTTCTCGTCGCACATGTTACAAGCTGACAGACACTGCAACTGAACAAAAATGACAATGTTGGCGTTGCATTCGTTGGCGCAGTCAATTGTTGAATGCGCCAATACGAAACTTAAATGAAAGGAGATGAAGAAAATTGAAGACGAAAGTGCACAGTGTGGACATGATAGCTGTAGTTATCTACTCGTGTACTTCCATACTTCAGTCACAATAGATCCTCAAGGGTCGCAGTGACATCAGGGCTACTTAACCACCCTTCAGCACAATAAAAAATTCGATACTTAATATTATAAATGAGAAAGTGTGTCTGTCTATCTGTCTGTTACCTCTTGACGCTTAAACCACTAAACCTGAATTTTGGTGCACCGGAGCTGCGGGCGTCATCAAAAATTTCGTAATATAACATAATATTTTTGAACAAACTGTATCAGATGTTTCATGTTTACTGTTGTCAAACAGCCAGAGGTAGCCCCAACATAGTCAGTACTCAAACAAAAAGTTTTGTTTGACGTTTTACAAAGTTTCTGTCAATATTCTGATGATTTCTGTGCAATATGTCGGATTTTGGTACGATTATTCGCTGTATGTGTTTGTAGCGCCATCCCGATCTTTGTGTAATATTCCCTTTTATTGCAAGATACGTAATCATCAAGCGGTTCTTGGAATGATTTGTGTGTGTAAGCTGTTTACAGAGCAACCCATTTAGTGGCTCGAGCTGCAGTATTTGTTAATGCTGTTTACTCCGCTTCAAGGTCAATGGTATTTACGCCACGTTTATAAGCCTCAACCAGCAGGGAGACTCTCAGAGGCTAATCCACAGCTAACGTTTGCCGGCTAAAATCACAAACCTCCAATTCAACTTATCAACTTAATCTCTTAAGCCTTCCGATGTTGTTACTAATGTTATACTAAAGTGTCTTGCCTAAACCACTGAATGGATTCAAGTTCTAGAGTATTTCTCAATATCTCAACTTCTGACCTCTGTAGAAAAATAATTTGGAAATATTAGAGCGTCTTTTTAGAGCGAATCGCATTGCTCCGTCGCATTGTAGTGCATTGCATGGTCTCGTCTTGCATTATGGTAAAATAGGGACGAAAAGCTTCGTTGTTTTGTTTCTATAATACAAATTGACAGATGAAGCCTCCAGCAGCCAGCTGTTATAGTGCAGTGGTGGACAAAATACTAAGTACCATCGAGGAAATTGGTTCATAGACAGATTGCGGATCTACAATACATTATGTCAAGCCAATGTTAGCCGTGATCTGGCTGGCTGGACTGACAGCCCATCCCAATAAGGAAATTCCGCCATTTCATTATATTATATTATGATTCAATTTTTCCGAAGTCCGATTGAATGTAAGTCTCGTTGTCAACATATTCAACTCACAAATTCCATCCAAAGAGCTTCTTCTAATATATTTTATTGAAGTCATTGTTAACATCGAGTTATTCTCACAAGACTCGAAGCAATCACATTACATGTTCCCTAACTTGGGACGTAGTTGGGATTGTGAAAACTTGAAACAAATCATTAGACGCTATTCATACGAACTCTTGTCGAATGAAAGAGGTATTTTGATTGTTTACGATTTTTTTATGTGCCGGATTTTGTGTTTTTGAGTGTATTTACAGTGACATTTACTATCGGTACAGTTGGTAACTATATTAAAGTTGATTTGGTAAAGTTGATTGACCAGACATAATGATGCAACGTTGAAATATAGTGCTACTGAAAACTTTTTTGTGTCTAAATTTTTTGAGGCGTAATACAAAAGCAAAGACAAGTTATGATAAAATTTTATGTATTTTTTTCTTTTTAATCGATAAATCAATTAACAATTTTTTGCCTTAAAACTCTCTACTAGCCATTGGATGATATTTTGAATTTTGACTTTTCGAAAGTGTCCTAGCAAAATCCCGAAATATTTTCCGCAGCATAGCTCGCATTACCTCAGAGCAAACTCCGTAATCGTTTGCCGTTTCATTAAAACAAATAACAAGCTTTATACAGTCTGTATGTCGATACTTCTGAAATTATGAGCAGCTTGCTAGGAGTTAACTTAGTACACTCGAGTTTCATATACATAACTCAACAGCCAGCCAATTAAAGGACTATCAGAGAAGTTTCTTAGGCAGATGGCGGACCTAAGTAATTTGGTCGCATTGTCAAACCCATCCGGCAGAATTACGGTTGGCAGAAATTCTGCTGCATTCAGTTTCATAGAAAATTCCAACTTCATTCACACGAGCGTAATTACTAATTAGTAAGTCATTAGTATGAAAAATAAATTACGCGACGGATATTCTGCGACTCACGCTCGTTTGGCTTCACGATAAAGGAGATGTCCTTATCATGTAATCTCCTGGACCGATTTTGAGGAATATAAAGTAAACCGTTAGAGAGGACTTAACTAGTAATAAAATTATAAAAATTAAGGCATCTGAAGCACTAAAGTACTTAGATAGTAATTAGTAGCTTATTGATACTCAACCCCTTATTAGGCCGTGTTGCCACCTGCAAGCAAACTTGCGGAAGTCTTGCGTGAGTTTCTTGCAATGTTGTTTACATTTCGTACTAATTCCTGCAATTTATTGCTGCAATAAAAGTCTTGCGAGAAGCTCGCGGATAATACTATCGCAACTTATCACGGAGGTATTTACACACAAATCACGATAGCTTACTCAATGTCCCGATAGGAACTATATCATTATTTTAAATAAAAACATAAGCCGTGCGTGCGATAAAGTCTGCTGCGAGATATAGCAGCGAGATCTGTCGCGAGTCCATGCAGACGTGTTTAGACATGCTTTCGCAACTACTCGCAGGAAGCGCTTGACAATTTGGACTAGTGCGGACATACAATTTTCTGGTGTTGATAAACATTTTAGACAGGGCGCGATGAAGATGTCCCACAGGCGCAGAGGTAATAAACAATGCATGCTCCGGGGTCTGTTTGTTCGTTACTGACTCTCAGCGACTGACCTTCGAGAAAGTGGGTCACCATTTTGTTGCTTTCACTTTAATCACCTATTTAGGATGTCGGTAACGAGTCTTTAACAACCTAGCTTCAATTTAGGATGAGGCTTAGTCGTAAGAATATTATGCAATCATTTTATTGATAACTTCTTTTTTTGATGCAAAATTTTCTAAGGCACGATGAACTAAAATTAGATTAAGAGAATGTTAATAAATAATTAATACATAATTCTTTGGTATGCCAAATCCTTGCTTGCTTTATCCAAATGCCTACAATAGAGATAAAACGCCCGTCATTTACATACGAATAAGAACTCCTGAATCAATTATAGTAGGTAAAAAAACTTTAACTACCTTTTTTAGATTCTTTAAAATATCGATTAAAAGTTATCTTCAACCAATAAGGTAATTAAGCTGGTTAATCGTAATGAAAGTTTTATAATAATATGAAACATAATATAATTATGTTATCTTTTACATTGACGTCCATCATACCTATGATCATCATCTCGACTTAAAATGATATTATAGATACATAAACACATGAAACACAATTCTATTTTTCTCGAGAGTTAAAATATCCAAAATAATATTATACAACTATGCCGAGCTCCATTAAATTCGGTCCAGAAATTTCGATAAACGCAATTATACTTAGTTGTAGCCATACTGACGTCTGACAATGTTTTGCTGTTCCTAGTAGCAGCTTGTACAGTCTACACAGTTTCAAATGCTTTAGCTCCGATCTCAACAAACTACAACCGACATAATAACATCAAGCTTAACTTATTCCAGCTCTCGGCTCCCAAGTCCCAGTGTTTGCTTTAAGCTGGAATGCTAATAGAGCTTTAATACTCTGTTTATATTCTATTCTTTTAATATTCTTTTTTTCTTCCGGTGCTTTGTCAACACTCGTTTTTGAGCTTAAATTGCAAGAATTAAAATTATAATATTGAGTTATAAATACATAAAGAGTAAAAACAACGGGTTTTGTTTGTTGCAATCCGGGAGTGAACGCAAAAGTAAAAACTAAATAGCAGAACAGGCATACAATGTGTTCGTTGTGCGGTAGAAAAAAGATAACAATATAAATATTTTCTTCTCTCCTACATCCAGCAGTCTACCCTCTCCAATTACATTATTCAAAACCCTAAAAATTACTGTGACCATTTTAAACCTGCTTAAAATAGATTTAACAACAATTTTTAATTGGCAGCTATTACAGATCGTGGTAATATTACGAATTATGAAACCCATAATATTTTAGCTCCTACATTACTTTTACGATCTTATAATCTTTCGTACTCGTAAATCATAATGTATGTACCTAATAAAGTCTCAAACAATGTAATGAAACATAAAATATTATGTACTAGATGACGCCCGCAACTTCGTTAAGTCAAAATTCGTTTAACGCGCAGGAATCGTATATTTTTCCGGCGTAAAAAGTATCCAATTTTCTCGGGACTCTCCATAGCTAATTTCAGCAAAATTGGTTCAGTGGTTTGGGCGTCAATAGGTAACAGACAGACAGACACAATCGCATAGTAATGCGAAAATGTGTCTGTATGTACGTCTATAATATTTTATGTTTCATTACATTGTATAAGATAGGTTAGTAAGGATAGCATTGAGGTAAACAATAATTGGCCGGCAATAATCTTCATGCTGTAGCTGTCATGCTTTATAAAATAAAGATTTGAACAAAAATAAAATTATGTAAGGATTAAGGAAACCTAAAATATACTTAGCCTAAATTCTAGCCCTTCTTAAAAACAGATAACATAAACTTTGAGGAACTTTGTAAAGCTCAACCTTATCGTGATAATTCGTACCCAAAAACAAAAGAACAAATATTTTATGTGGGTCGTCTGAAGGCTGAAAACTTATTATAAGCCTACATGGACGTTTTGACGCGTGACAATGTCATGTGGGCGTGGATGTGAAACTACTGTCGGTCAGAATGGCGCTTTTATTTCCGCCACAAAATGTGTTTGGACATTGAACTGAGAGTGTCATGACATTCATGGTGTGAGCAATTTTATGGCGCAAAATCACGTATTGCGTAATATTATTGACGACCTAGGTCCTAGAGTCTAGACTCTAGACCCGTAATCCCTAACCTTTTTTTCATACGGGCCACAAACATGTTTTGGTCTTGGTCTCGCGGGCCGCAACAAAAATTTTTTAGGGTTAAAAATAACGTTCAATTAATTATTTAAAATGGAAAAAATTTACGACTTTCACGACGACTTCACATTATTTTGCCGGTGGGCGTGAATTTCAAAATGGGTATTACATCACGCGGGCCACAGATGAAGTCCCGGCGGGCCGCATGCGGCCCGCGGGCCGCGGGTACGGGACAGCTGCTCTAGACACTAGGGTTGATATTGAACATCGTGCGCCTTCAATCTAATAGGCTTGATGACTAATTTTTTTTCTTATTGGTAATTGAAAGACCCTTAAAAAATAGAAACATCTCTTAAAGAATGACTCTGATAGCTTAAAAATTCACCAAGATATGACAATTGAAGATGTGAGTGAAAGAATCGAACAAGTAACATTTCATAACATACGGAAAATAACTCATTTTTTTCCTTATTATTTTAATAAAACTTGTAACGTATCTACTTCATAATCTAGCTAATATATCTGGCTAGACATATAATCCATAGTTTTTCTATTTCATATAATTTTTCCGGCCCCAAAGCCTTAGAGGCAGAAATTGTGAACTATAAATAATTATAATAAGATCATTGTAACCAATTTCTTGGAAATAAAGACTTACTTACTTACTTACTTAAATATTATTATTATTATTCATTCGTAATATTTAAACATGCTCATACCTGTCCGACATCCGTATTAATAAACAATGTTTAATACGGATAAGTATGAGAATTTTTATGCAATTTTAATTTATGCTAAATGTAAGACGTTTAATATATTATAATATAATACATTTAATAAAAAATAAAATTACATATAAATAGTAATAAGTATTGTAAACATGATTACAGTGCAGAGCTATCCCAATTCCCACAAAATAAAAATATCGCGGCAGTCAATAGGGCATTATTTTAGTTCGATAGGCTCTCTATTATTTTAGTCTTATTATATGACAACAGATGGCGCTTTTTGGGCATTTATTAAGTTAATTTTCAAATTAGAATATTTTATTTTGGACATTAATTATTTATCACGGCATTCCCACGGAAACGGGAACCACCGTACGCTATAAACTAAAGTCCACGCGGACGTAGTCGCGGCCTCGCGGGCAACAGCTATATAAACTTTAAAAAGTCTAAAATTAAAGTAAATTAGTACTTAAATAAATGAGCCAAAAAAAGAATCTGACCGATAGCTCATAAATGAATAAAAAGTTACATATTGTATAGAAAACTTATCAGTCTTGAATTTACTGTCAAATTAAGTTAGTTCCAAAAATTCATAACAGATGTCGCTAACATCGCGTCTACATCGCGCTATCGCTTGCTCTTATGTTTTTCTATAAGAGGTGGTACCATTTTCAGCTTTGTTTTTCGATTCTTTCGATTGTTATACACGCTTCCATATAACTAACTACTCAGTACTTTATCTATGCAGTGACGTAACCATAAACCTATCAATGATAAATTATAGTTTATGGGTAAAGTTGTGTAATGGGGGGGGGGCTAAAATATAAGCTTTAAAATTTGTCATAAATAAAGTTTAATTTAAAATAATGAAATATTATGTGCACACTGCACAACTGTTTTTGGGTATTTTGATTTATTTTAAAAAGCTTTTGACAACAATTTTGTTGACACCGCGCGCTATAAACTGAAGTCCACGCGGACGAAGTCGCGGGCAACAGCTAGTATTAAATATTGCGTTTATGAAAGTGGTTTCATAACAAAAGTTGCTTTTAATTGCATAAGTTATCGAATGGTATACAAATATTAAGAAATTTAATTGAAAAAAAAATCGACTTGATTATCCAACTTTGAAGGCGCATAACAAAAAAAATACAAATGCTATCGAGCTGAAATTTTGAGAACACTTATTTTTTACCGTGATTTCTTTATTTTATTAACAAAATTCGCTAATCTTTGACCTTGTCATCATCCCTATTGTCAAAATATAAACTGTCCAATAAAATGGAACGTGATATTGTCATATTGCACAATACGAGTACAATAATTGATCGTCTGGTGCCGGCTTACACAGCTATTATATAGCCTCTTCAATTTCGCGTTGTGACGAGCCGCAGCGGGACGGGCTACATTTTTCATACATGTTTTAAAAAGAGAGTTCGATGAGTCTTAAAACTTGTATGATAATAGCATTTTAAAAAGATAAAACCGACTTCAAAATTGTACGTAATTAAGAATTAAAATTACCTATCTCAAAAACTACTGAACCAATTTTGATGAAACTTACCTACTGCAGCATTCCTTAAGTTTAACAATACCTAGTAAAACAAAAATCACCTATCGTACTTGTAGTTCCGGAGATATGCGACAAATATAAAAAGTAAAACATACATACATACCTACATATTATCCACTTTTGGAATTTGGGGCACATTTGTTAAGACGCCAACATAGACTAACATATTATACGAAAACTGGGCAATTCTGAAAATACAACATATTTACATGTGGGTCGAATTGATAACGTCCTTTTTTTAAAGTCGGTTAAAAATGTGACCCGTTGCGCCCCGCATCAATGTGCTCGAACCTTAACAATTTACAATATGGCGGCGTTAGTTCTGATTTGGGCCAAAACAGCTTTTAATTCTGTATTTTAGTTTGAATAGGTCTGAATGTCTAATTAATCTGTGAAATTTAACTAGGACTAGGTCCCTACGCGTTTTACATTTAAGTTATTCAAGAAGTCTTAATGTAGGTATTCATTTCATTTGAATAAACTTTGAAATAATCTTTCGAAATTAAATTATAGCATATGTGGCTATGTTAGTGATGTAATAGCATATAGGCTTTCATTTATTTGTACGTGTCAAAGTAGCTAGTTAGTGAGAATAGAGCAAATAATCATCAAACCATGATAATAAATTTATGAATGAATGAATGAAAGTATATTCATTCATTCATTCATAAATTTATAATTGGTTGTATGAGTAGTTGCGATTACTTTAAAACCCGTATGGACACCGGTGACCGCGACAACAATAGAATAACAATAGATTTCCAAGAACCCGCGATCGAAGGATTAACAAAGAATATTACAAAAAGGACGAAGCAGGTGACGCGACCAGCGCGTACAGTAAAAATCCGACCGAAATCCGACATGTTGCACGCGTCTCAGAATATCACAGAAAAGTTATCAAACGTCAACCAAACTTTTTGTTTACTGCCAGTGCTAGTGCTGCACTCTATCGTGAAAACATTGCAGTAATAATCGATTAAATGTATTATGTAATAGGAACTATACTTTCACAGTGAACTCTATAAAAGCTACGCGCGCCCACTAAAGTTATTATCACTCTGGTTTTTATACCCTGTAATAGTTTATATAATTATCTATGAAACTCATTTCCCAAACTTGATTTTTGTTATATTTCATAAAAATATCCATTATTTTTCCGTACGGCGTACAGTGAATAAATTCGTTCCGGGAATGTACGCTGGAATATTTATTGAAGATATTTCCTGCAAATCCGTAAAAGCGCTCGGGAAACGGATAGAGGACCTGTGTTCAAATACACAATACAAACACCGGGACATACAAACAGATACGGTTTTTATTTTAAAACTAAAATTGTAAAACATCATCATCAAATACCCTTGCTAGTTACTAGTATAAGTATAGCTCCACCCCGCCCATGTAAAGATTCCTTATCTTTAATTTAATGGAGACTGTGACTTGACCGGATAATACCTTGATGCCGGATCAAAAGTTGAGTGGGATTAGTAACGGAAACGCGCTTATATCTCTATTAAGCTGGTTTCAGACTACTATAATTTAATAGCACGCAGTATATAGCTCATAGCGCGAGAATATCGCGCACCATACATTTTTTTTGCGCAGGGGAAACATGGGTGCCCCGGGTTGGGGATGTGCCTTAGTTAGCTGAAGCACCCCGGGGGTATGTGGGACTCATACCCACTAAAACCACCTGCGGTTTGCCTTCAGCCGTATACGGAGGGATGTCCTGGATCTGTCTAACACAGGACTCCCTCCACGACCGGCCGGTCTACCTCACAACAGTCACAAGGGACCGGACTTCCACCAAGTTAGGGAACGCTTAGGCTATGTTCAGACGTGCGCGTGTTCTACATAGCGTATAGCAAGCCAATAATATATAGTACAGCTGTACACTGTGAAAGTGTCCATAACAATGTATGATGCGCGATATTCTTGTGCTATGAGCTATATACTATATGCTATTATATTATAGCGTAGTCTGAAACCAGCTGTAAGCTTCACGCACGTTGTGACTGGGCACAGAAGGCGGGTCGAATTTTTTGTACTCATTATAATATACTATGACCTATTGCTCAATCGCGCACTGATCGTAACAGACAGACAGACACATTTTCGAATTTATAACATTAGTAAGAAAGTAAAGATGGCCTCCCAACGCGTGGTTTCCACTTCCCGGCATCCGCTACTTGACAACCGGAAGGTTTGAAAAGGCTTTGCGGTAATATTGCCATGAGGGCGATGTATCTGCTCTTTTTCTGGTCCATTTCATAAAGAAAAGTGTAATTGGGCCTCCACGTCTGACTGCGGCTAGTGGTTACACGCGCGTCTTTTATTGCTTTACACCTCATTTCACATACACCGTTTTAATAACGGAATAATGAATGTATAATCCGGGTTTTATGAATGTAAAACAAACCCGGTTAAAACCTTTAGTACTTTTTAATACAATTTGGATTCGTCTATATGCTTTTACCGTTTATTCTTTTAATTGTATCTTTTACAAAATTATTTGTACCAAGGAAATTATCAAAAATCATTTTCTAGTTGTGAATGTTTGCCAAATAAGGATGTAATAAAATAAAATATTAGTATTTCTTCATACTCGTCTCCGCTTTATAACATTTTTATTATTATTATCTTACTTATATCATTACATATAATATTTTCTTTTATGATCACTAAATTGTTGATGAATAAGTTACTCAAGGTTTTATTCCCACGTCAAGCTTACGAAAAATTTTTGTCAGACGACAGTGCTAAAAGCACTTTGATAATAATTTAAACTGCGTAACAGTAAACACAATACCTGTAGAGACTAGAGAACCACGTCTTGTCAAAACAAACTCGATTTCAGTCGGTCGCTGAATGGTCGCTGATAATTTTAATGAACATAATTAATTGTCGTCTAAAACTGAATTAAGGTGATACTTTGTCAAACAGATCATCTTGTGTCCTTGTTTGAGTACGGTGTTGAGCCCACAAACATAACCTAAACAAACACGGACTCTATCAAAGGGCTGTTACTTTTATAAACTGGGGATTTAAATTCAGAGTTTTTTCTCTTTGGATCTGTAATTATCATCACCTGAAGAAGATTTTAAAAAGTAATTAGAGTAATAAAAATTATAAGCGCTGAAGTTTATACTATCATGGACGTTGTTGCACGCTAAAATTGCTTGACGGATAACTCTGACTTTAGACAACTTTTTATGATAAGAGTGCAGTCATTCATTGATATTTTAATTCAATTTTGATGGGTAGAGTGGAGCGAACGACATTTTTAGAAGAGTTACAGGCCAAAAATTATTTTATAACTAAAGCAATTTTCATAAGCATAATATTAGAGTTTATTAAGCCTCGAAACCAATCACAAGTCTATAAAGTTTATATTGCCTAACACCTGCATAATATGAGATCAATAGCCCGGTACAAACTTTTAGTTTAGTTTTATAGTTGTTGGCTGACCACAAGTCTCATTCAACGAGCTTTTAAGTGCGAAACTTTTAACAACTTTTAGTTCAATGACAAACAACCGTTTTCAAAAGGATAAGTATCTAGCAATTATAACATAATCCAATGACAATTATGAGGCCTATAGAAGTATGTGTAAGGTCAAACTGCATACTAAGCCTGGATTAAATATTGTGTTATTTCTCTCGCATAAAATGTCACGATATTATGAGATGACCCCCGCAACTCCGTTGCGCCAAAACTCGTTTATCGCGCGTGAAACGTACATTTTTTCGGGACAAAAGTATCTCCATACCTTTCAGCAAAATCGGTTCAGTGGTTTTGGCGTGAAGAGGTAACAGACAGAGAGATGGACAGACGAACAGACATACACGCTTTCGCATTTATAATATTAGTAAGTATAGATATCATGCGTTTCTTCTTTCAAGTTAACCCAACATGAACTTAGATTGGCTCAAGTGGGCATGAGTTATGTAAGCACGTCCTCGTACGAGTACGCCATGTGACGCGTGAGTCGTGACATTCACACGTGAACAGACTGTAATCACACGAAAATACAATTTCGTCTAAAACATCCTTAACACGTGTTCGTGTTTTATAAGATTTTATTTCATTACCCTACATTAATAATCTTATTATTGGTTATATTATTAAATTAGATAGAGAATAATAATTTCTGTTACACCAGAATATGTTTCCCGCAACTTTGTTTCGTCAAAAGTCTCTTCATGACATTATGCGTAATATTATGCCTTTTTTCTTCCAAAGGGTTAACTTGAACATAGATTGGCTCAAGTGGGCATGAGTTATGTAAAATTATGTAAGCACGTCCTCGTACGAGTATGCCACGTGACGCGTGACATCCACAAGTGAACAGACTGTAATCACACGAAAATACAATTTCGTCTGAGACATTCTTAACACGTGTTCGTGTTTTATAAGATTCTATTACTCTAGATTATTAATCTTATATAATATTATTAAATTGGATTAAGAATACTAATTTCTGTAACAACTTGTTGCCCGCAACTTCGGTTCGTCAAAAGTATATTCACGCGAGAACTTGGGATAAAAACAGTCCTTTCCAAGTACTCAAAGTATTTTGATAGGACATTTCAATCAAATCGGTCCTGCGGTTTGAGGTTAGTTCTTAGGCGTATCATGGATTTTGTGCGCTTCGTACAAAGCCGATTGGCGGTTAGGCTTTGGCTAGTGAACTAAAAATTACCGATAAAATTAGCTTAACCCTTAGTTGGTTTCGCTAAAAAAGGCAACGTATCTGGTATCGGGAGTAAAAAGTGACCCCACTCCAATGAAACATAAAAAATAATATATCAAAACAGTTTTTTTTTTCAAATTAACTAATTTTGATTACTGAGATAAATCTCTTATACTAAATAAATTTTAGTTTTTAAGGCCAATAACATTAATGAATAATATTTATTTCCTTATACAAAAAAAGATCTAAGTTTTCGGTCATCCTTAGACGACTGTTAACTGACCAAAAACTACTCGTAAAATTTTACTATTTTGTTTGTGATTTTGGAAAAATTTTCTTTAGGGGAGGTCGGGGAGCATTGGGCAGTCGGGAGGTTTGGGCACCCCCTCATTTCTCGAAATCTATGGTAGATATATATTTTTTTCTACCACAACATTATAGTTTAATAATTGGCAGCACTGCTTATCCAAAACGTCAGCTGTCATTTCACTTGGTTGTCAATTTATATTCAGTTATCGGTTTGTTGCGCTCAAAAGTAAATATTTTGTTTGTGATTTCGAGAAACATAAAAAGTAAATTTGCCAGAAACCGTAAGTATCTATGTTAACTTCTTCTGTAGTATTTAATAAAGATTATATTTAACTGCCAATTAGGATTTAAAATTTGATAAAAATAAACTAAATCAAACTTATTGGAATATTGAGGTTATGGGGAGCATTGAGCATTCAAGTCGGAGGGAGGTTTGGGCATGCCCAATGCTCCCTCAGTTTTAATGCATTTTGATGTCATACTTTTCTAAATTTTTGTATATACCCATTGCATTAAATGTCGTTATCATTTTTTAGGGCAATGCCGTTTGCTTTTAAAAAGAAAAATAAGCGACGCGAAATCCCTAAAGATGTTATTTTGCGCGCATTGGAAGAGGTGTCAAAAGGAGGGAAAATTAAAACTACTGCCCTTAAATATAATATACCCAGGTCTAACCTGCAAAGATACATAAAGCAGGGTGGCGTCGTGAAAGATATTTCTTCTAAATTTATCTCATCTCAAATATTCACAAACGATGAAGAAGAAAAAATTTCAGAATATCTTCTTACATCGTATAAACTATGCCATGGACTATCAAAACTGAAGACCCGCGAATTGGCTTACGAATACGCTATTGCCATTGAAAAAAAAATACCAAATAACTGGACAGAGAAGAAACTTGCATCCAAAGATTGGATTAGAGGATTTTTTAAACGACAACCTCAGCTATCAATAAGGACACCAGAAGCAACCAGTCTTTAAAAAATAAGATCAAAGAGTTGAACAAGGATCGAAAATGCTCTAAAAAGACAGGACAGAAAAAAAATCCTAAGCTTGCTGAGGAATTTACTTACAAACCAAAGAAAAACAGGAAAATTAGCAGTGATGATGAAATAGAAAATGTTTCCGTTTCTGAAGAAGCCCTTGTTGAATCGGAAGAACATTTTGATGAAGACGATATGATTGTTCTGGATAGAAATTTCCAGATCGATAATTTTGTATTGGTTCAATTTGACACCAAAAAATCTGTCTATCATTATGTTGGAAAAATCGAAGAAGTTAGTCAATCCATGGCAACTGTCAAATTTATGAGAGCGAGTAAGATACGAAATATGTTTATATTTCCTGATATTGAGGATGTAGCCAGCGTTCCCCTGGTGGATATAAAGACGAAATTGCCTTCACCAACGACATGGGTGAAACGTGGCAGCATAAAATATAAATTCGACAAGCCTCTCTGGGTCATACCAAATTTAAGATAAGTTTGATTAAGTCCAACATTGTGCAGTATTAATTCTAAGTCACTTTGTTAATTTTTTTTAAAGTCTATGATAAGAAAAAATGTTTTTAGTTAAATTTTTTATAGCAATGTTACTTAATACTTAAGCATAGTAATATACTAAAGCAACATGTTGCGTATTTAATGCAATGTCCAAACCTCCCTACAGGGGTGCCCAAACCTCCCGACCACCGAGAGGTTTGGGCACTTTGGACATCTATCAGAAGATCTTTTGTAACTTCTAGACTAATTATAATACCAAAACTTTTCTAAGCAATAATTACTGCCAAAGATGTGTGCTAAATATATTTGGAATAAAATTTTGATTGTGATAAAAAATTACAGTTTTATCACCAACTATGTAAAAAAGTGCCCAATGCTCCCCTACCTCCCCTACATTACAATAATGAGCACTTGTTATACTCAATACACCTTCTTTTCTACTAGAATTTTAAGAATCCAAAACTATATTTCGCTAGAACAGCTAACTTCCTTCCCCTCGTTACGATCGTAAACTGTTTCACGTTACAGACTGTTATAATAGTTTTCAGAGTGTTTTCTGAATTAGATTTCGAGTACTTATTTCATAAAAGCTAATTTTGGTTTAAAACTCCCGATATATCGAAAAAAACATTAAAAACCTTTACGATGGTACCGTAGAAAAAACATACACTTCTGGTATCGGGGGTAATTTTTGACCCCAGCACTGTATGTACCTAACTCCACTTTCAACAACAGTAGAGACACGTACGTTCGCCATCCGCCACACTACCCGACGTAACGAGATTGCACAGAATCAGAAGAGTGTACATGTTTTTAATAAATATATCATAGAAAATTCCAACGCCTGGGGTAACTTTTGACCCCCGATACCAGTTAAGGGTTAGCCTGTACACCACACACACACAACAGCTAACCAGCTAACAGCTATTCTCATCCTCACTAATATTATAAATGCAAAAGTGTGTCTGTCTTTCTGTTACCTCTTCACGACTTAACGATTGAAACGATTCAGGTGAAATTCGGTATGGCGATACTTTATAAAACGGGAAAGAGCATAGGATAGTTTTGGCTGTGGAAAATTCAAAATTGTACGGTTTCTATGCGACAAATGAATCTCATCGCATAGGAGTTGCGGGCATCATCTATTCTAATTTCTAAATAATATACTTAGCTAAATTTTTAACTGGCTAACCCGGTCAATACAGTTCTAGTACCATCATAACTTGAATCAGCGAGCCCGTATGTTTCAGTCAAAGTTTTATCTACGAACCCCTTCGGGCCTGATCCCTCCCAGGGCCGTTTAGGGGACATGTCGATGGCCTAGAAATTGATCTTTAATCTTATAATGTATTACAATATTAAATTGGCCTTTGTTTCACCTGCCCTGGCCCTCGTTTTTTAAACTGTTTGTACACTGTACTCGCGAGTAAAAATATTGATGAATCGAGTGTGGTAAAAAAAACGTGACACTACGGTCTCAAATATTAAAGGTAAATGCAACTGGGCATGTTTTATTGGACACTGTTATATTATATTAAAAGGTATATATTTAAGCTATTTCTACATAATAATTGTGCGTTTAGTTATTTTGTAAGAGGAAATGTAAACAAAAAACTCTAATATTTTTGTAAACAAAAAATTGAAACAGACTTCCACATTAAAACATTATTAATAACTAGCTGACCCGACAGACGTTGTCCTGTCTTAACGATGATTATTTAATTCGAATTGGTATAATTAAGTAAACAATAGATTAAAATTAGTATCTCCATGCTAAATTTCATCAAAATAGATTAATTAATAGTATAAGCGAAAATCATAAAAGTTTATTGTGCGGGAACCGTACATTTTCCGGGACAAAAAGTATCCCTTGTCCTTTCCCGAGACTCAAAGTATCTCCATACCAAATTTCATCAAAATTCAAAATAGATAGAATAGTTTAGGCGAAAATCATAAAAGTTTATTTTGCGGGAACCGTACATTTTCCGGGACAAAAAGTATCCCTTGTCCTTTTCCGAGACTCAAAGTATCTCTATACCAAAATTTCAATCAAAATAGACTGAATAGTTTAAGCGAAAATCATAAAAGTTTATTGTGCGGGAACCGTACATTTTCCGGGACAAAAAGTATCCCTTGTCCTTTCCCGAGACTCAAAGTATGTCCATACTAAAATTCATTAAAATCGATTGAATAGTTTAGGCGAAAATCATAAAAGTTTATTGTGCGGGAACCGTACATTTTCCGGGACAAAAAGTATCCATTGTCCTTTTCCGAGACTCAAAGTATTTCCATACCAAAATTCATCAAAATCGATTGAATATTTTACGCGCAAATCATAAAAGTATATTGTGCAGTAACCGTACATTTTTCTGGGACAATTTTGGTCTTCGAGACTCAAAGTATGTCTATGCCCAGCGAAATCAGTCCAGCCGTTCAGGCGTGATGTCGTGACCACGCGAATATGGATTCATTTTTAACCGACTTCCAAAAAACGAGGAGGTTATATTCATGGACGTATAAAAAGGCGGACGAAGTCCCACCATACACAAAACTGTGTCGTTCAGAGTCGGCCAGCTGGCTGTATGTACACGGTCCGCACGCACACATTCTTGCGCTAGTCCATACCATTTGACAGGCGTCAGAATGTGTGCGTGGCCGACTCCGAAGAAAATTGAAGACACAGTTTTGTATATAACAAGACTCCGTCCGCCCTTTTTTCTACGTTCATGGTTATATTATTCTGTGGATATATTTTTTTATTTTTGTATGTTCAACGATTACTCCGCCGTTTGTGAACCGATTTTCGAAAGTTTTGTTTTGTTGTATGAGGTTTCACTCCAATTTGGTACCATGTTCACAAAAGTGGTGACCTGATGATGGAATCCATGAGTAATCGTGGGAACTCCTCAAAATTTATATGGAAACATATGGTGATTTTGGTTTTATGAGAAGCATCCTAAGCATATGCTACCAAAACGCAAGATTTTGCACCGAGGTATACTATGGTTCCGAAGATACTAAGAGAACTCCGGATTCCTTATAGATACAAGTTTGGGGGTTTAGGCGCTGTTTTAAGAACTGAAAGCATATGCTACTATGCAAATTACATTCATCATCATCATCATCATTACCACGTCAGGGTCACCAATGTCACAAAAATTGAACATAATAAATTCAACCTTATAACTACAGAGCGTAAGGCACACATTTGACATTACTTCTGAGAAGTAAGTTGCTTCGATAATACAAGTAACAATATGCAGGCTACTATTCTGGAAAACAACCTAATTTCAACCTTTTACATTGCGTTTAGCGTTCATAGTACAATAGCTGTCTGCCGTCTCGCTTCAATCTGCCAGGCTGTCAAGCGAGCGGCGCGGCGGCGCGGGGCCGGGTACCATTACTTTTGTTTCGCGGAAGCGTGGGCAGCGTGTGCGACAAGTCGAGCGAGTGCCATCCTATTAAGACTAGTCCGGTGACCGGACGCTTGCGTTTATCATACCTAAACTCTGGAGTGAAACTTCTGTACCGTGAGGTACTAATTATGTATTCTGTAAGGTTATAATTCTATGTATTCTGTCATCTATGGTAACATGCAAGTGCACTGTCACATACAAATCGCGGCCACGAGCGGCCCCACGAGCGGCCACGGGCGGCCGTAGACTTCTCAAGCGATACTATATATTACATATTTAATGGAGATAAAGTTTAAAATCATATTATGATCGCCTCGCCGCTGCTATTCCGGTTTGGCGCGGCCCAATTGTTAAATTACCTAGCACCGTGTGTTCACTTCGATTTTTTTTAAATGTATTGTTTAAAATTATCTGCAGCTGATATTATATTTTGTAAGTGTGACTACCAGTTAGTTAGTTAACAAATTGTAATAAGATACGTAGAATAATATACAGGTGTATTATTCTACGTATAGTACGCGATGCTTTACTAGGTAACTAAAAAGAGTGAAATTATTTTTTTTAACAAAAAATTCAAACCGACTTCCAAGGTAAAAACACTAATAACACATCCTTGTAATAATAACTAAAAAGTATTAAATAATTTTTCCTTTCTAATAGTGTCTTTTTTCCGAATTCGGCTAAAACTCAACTATTTCTGCACTCAATCTTCATAATTTTGAAGTCGGTGCCAGTTACAAAAGTTTCAAATATTCTGTCAGACTGAAGATTCCGCAAGAGGTATCCGGTACCGATTTCAAAATGATGAAGATTGAGTACAGAAATAGTTGAGTTTTAGCCGAATTCGGAAAAATATACTATTGGAAAGGAAAAATTATTTAATACTTTTTAGTTATTATTATAAGGATGTTATTAGTGTTTTTACCTTGGAAGTCGGTTTTAATTATATGCATTTATGGAAATACTTCTATTTCATATTCAATTTTTTGTTGAAATTTTTTTTTTCATTTTGTTTATCTATAAGTCAATTACGCATATAAGTACCTAATACTTATACGCAATCAGTTGTTACATATAAATTAATCCATGACGTGTGTATAACTGTATAAATACCACAAAAGTTTACAGTACCTAGATGGATTTCACAAAAGGTACACATTATCTAGGACTTTTAAAACGATGTTCCGTATTTACGTACGTTACTACTTACTGTAATAGTTACGTATATTACTGTAATAGAAGGATTTTATAGACCCCATCACAGAATACGTAACGTACTGTGTACAGTTACGTAAACACAAATCACACTCACCCGCGTGGTTAGTACTGCACCGGGGAGGACGCCGGCGCCTTCCCCGAGGACTTAACACGACCCGAACGACAAACAGACAGACCGACCGAAATCCGGTGCCGAGCTTGATCCCGGGGTTGAGTTCGCATGCGGATAGCATAGGAACACACCTAAATCATGACCGCGACCGCGACATTGTCGTAGAGAGCTCTACCAATTACTTTGACATTAGAACATACACGCGTATGTCACCCCAACCGGACTCGGAAGGGGAGAGGGACGGCCCTCTTTTATGCAATAACATTAATAACTTGAGCTCATCTACCGCGATAACTCGTACGCAGCTAGTTTGTGCTACCGCGCGCGAGCAGCCTCACTCGTCAGAGAGTGAGTAAGGGGTCGGACCCCTTAAGAGCAGGGGGGACCCGTGTCCCCACGTCAGATGAAAATAGCTTATTTTCGTAGCTCTCCCCAATATTGCCCGATTAGAATGTCACACGTGTGACTTTAGCGGAGGGGGCCAGGCCCCCTCATTGTTTATCTCCAAACCAACTAGCAACAGACTAGTTATAGCCACGATTAAACTACCACGGTCTTAACCAGACCAGTAGCTTAGACCCTTTCTAAAAAAAAAAGGATTTTATATTATTACTGTAAGCGATAATATTGTAGTAGATACTTGCAGTTACCTAAACGATGACAAAATTTCCAAATATCTTTAAAGGCCCAAGAGTTCTGTTCAGCGTACACCTTCGTACGGAATTCCACTTGTTTGTAAATGTTAACATAATAATATAATATATGCTTGAGATATTTGAAATAACGTCATAAATCATAATCACTAGGTATGTGTGTTTTAATAAATTCGTATCCCTCGATGGATATCTGATGGATCCCTTTTATGATTTATCAGATCACTAGGTACTTTCGGAAACATGATGCCCGAAGTACATCCTTATCAACAACAATAGAATTTTGAAAATAATTGATCCACAAACGTCGGAGCTGTCCGCGAACAATTAACGAAAATGAACATAACATTATATTATAGTCATTATACGGTCGAATTGAGAATCGTCCTCCTTTTTGGAAGTCGGTTAAAAATTCTAAAGCTTCGAAATTTGGGGTCTGCAATTGCAAACTTACAATGCGAACTGATCCCAGGAAGTTATTTGAGGTATGACAATAACTCAACCATATTGTTGATTTTGGTAATTTAACTGTGGAAATTCAAGAGGCTATTGCACGGTGCAGCTGCTAACTGCTAACTTCGGCGCGTTGGCGAATTATTCATTTGACCCAGATGGACAATCCCAGTCGAACATGAATATTAACTGTCCACCTTGATCGCTTCAACCCGGTGTTTCGTTTATTGGCTTTTAATATTGGGGTTAATGAGTATTTAATGATAATAATCGATAAATCCCCGGAGGTTTGGTTATTTTTTTAACAGAAAAGTATTGATTCTTATTCGGTACCTACCTACTTTACAATGTGGCTTAAGTTCAGATTTGACCACACGTCATCATATCTCGCAAAGACAGTAGGAAACACAGTAGAAAGATATGTAGGTAATCCATACTAATATTACAAATTTGAAAGTGTGTCTGTCTGTTACAGCGACCACATATCCTGTCTGTTACCTCTTCACGCTCAAACCCCTGAACCGATGTTGCTGAAATTTCGTATGGAAATACATTAAATCCCGGGAAAGGACATAGGATACTTTTTATACCGGAAAAATGTACGGTTCTAACACGATAAACGAATTTTGGCGCAAAGGAGTTGCAGGCGTCATCTAGTAACTAATAATAAGAATAAATCACGTCTACGTCACGTATTGCAACAATAATACAAGTTCCTTGTATAATACGAATAAATAATGAGAGCATAGATTCATCGTAGCGAGTGGGATAACCGGGAGATTATAACCCGGCGAGCGTGTTCCAGACTAATTAATAGTTACAAGCCGCCTGTGACGTCACTAATTATCCATAAGCCAAGTGAAGCTTAACCCTGCGGCGAGATGAAATCGGCAGGCATATTGCGACAGCAACGCAACAGGCGTTTGACAGAATCACATTAGAGCCGTGTTTCCACTGAAGCGGAGCGGAGCGGAGAGGAGGAATTGACCAATCGTGCTATTCCAGCGGAGCGAAGATTTCGAGCATGGTGATTGGTCAATTCGGCACCGCTAAGCTCCTCTCCGCTCCGCTCCGCTTCAGTGGAAAACGGCCTAACTGCTGTTTGAAAAAAAATATAAAACTCATGCTTTTGCATTGTTGTCGCAAGATACATGTAAAGCACCTGCCGTAATCGTAGCGAATGAGTCGTAGTCGCAGCCCAAAATTTGGGGATAAGATAGCGGATCTTAACAAACAAAGACCAAAAATAAACATAAAAACAAGCATACTATCATAGTTAAGTTGTTTAACACAATTAAATAATTTTGATGTATACAATTACTATATCGTTAATCGTATAGATTTTTCACAAAATATCAAGAGAGCCTAGTCAATTTGGGTCGCCTTTATTTGACCTACTTTAGCTATAATTAAACGATATCAAAATATGCTTTTAGATATTAAATAGTAATATACCTCTGAATTCCTTATAGTTAAGGCTAGCTAGTTTACGCAATAAAACATGTACCCCAATCCTGGCAATTTACATTTATAATTCAAGAGGCCATCTCTTAATTAAGATATTATGTGCGGAGCCTTAACGAATATTCGTTACAAGATTTCTGGCTAATATACTTAAATAATTCGAATCTAAATAGAGTGCCGAAATTAAAATGGATGTGTACTTTAATGATTTCTTATATTATTACAGTACCGATGTTCCATTACAATAAAAATGTGTTTTTCGAGAAAAGTAAACAAGGAAAACCCTAAATTAAGTATACGAATATTTAATTGTTTGACTTATTTTGTTTTTGTGGGAAAATTGGTTTATGTTTGTTTTGGTACAGTATTTAATGTTACAATTTCGTTATAGCTATTGAAAATGATCAACTTTTGTAAAGGCAGCAACTACCAACCCAACTTTTTTCAACTAAGTTCCTTAATTTTACAACTTCTTACTCCTTTTCCAAAAAGTCCAAGGTTGGACTTCACTCACAGAGAATTGTAAATGAAGGTTATGTGGTAATGGCGACGTAACACGAGGTCGGAATCCTCTCATTACTTAGCAGAATTATGCTTTCCTGAGGAAATGGAAGGTGTTTATCATGAGTTTTTGACCGACTTCCAAAAAGGAGGAGGTAATACATTCGGCTGTATGTATTTTTTTTTTATGTATGTTCAACAATTACTCAGCCGTTTGTGGTCCGATTTTCAAAATTCTTTCTGTTTTGTATAGGGTTTGATTCGAATTTGGTATCATGTTCATAAAAGTGGTGATTTGATGATGGAATCCATGAGTAATCGAGGGGACTCCTTGAAATTTGTATGGAAATATATAGTGGTTTCAATTTTTTCTGAAGCATTCGAGGTAAATGCTACCAAAAAGTAAGACTTCGCACCAGGTTATACCCTGGATCCGAAGGTACCGAACAGAACTTTTGAATGCTTATAGGTACAGGTTCGGGGATTTCGGCGTTGTTTAAACAACTGAAAACATAAGCCAACACATCAATTTGATTGATCATCATCATCACAACCATCATTATACCATGGGTCATCACACTTTGACCCAATTATTGGTACTTTTCGCGATATTTTGCATCGAAGCAGTTGTTTTTGATGATGATTTCGCTGTTTGTGGACCGATTTTCAAAATTCTCGTGTTGTTGTATATGATATAATCTTAATTTTGTATAACAATTACGAAATTGGTGAGTTGATGATGGGATCTATGAGCAATCGAGGGAAATCCTTGAAATTTATCAAAACACTCATAGTGGTTAAAATGTTGTTTCTAGTAAGTTAAACAGATGTTACGAGCAAGAGAAATTTCATACGAAGGTGTCTCTTGGTCCAAAGTCACTGAATAGAACTCCTGAACCTTTAAAGATAAAAGTTTGGAAATTGCAGCATCGCTTAGATAACTGCAAGCATTTACCACAATTTCGCTTACAGTAACATAATGTGAATAGTTAATATTCGTATTGGTTATTTACGCATAAAGCCTTATTTTGTTGATAACTAAAAAGAGTGAAATTATTATTTTTAACAAAAAATTTAAACCGACTTCCAAGGTAAAAACAATAGTAATATGAACTAAAAAGTATTAAATAACTCTTATTCTTTAATAGTGCTTTTTCAGAATGCGTCTAAATCTCAACTATTTCTGTACATACTACAGTCTTCGTTACTTTGAAGTCGGTACCAGTCCCAAAAGTTTCAGATATTCTAAGTTCTGACATTACTGAACTCACGAATAAATTAGCTGGTACCGACTTCAAAATAATGAAGGATGTAGTATGTACGGAAATAGTTGAGATTTAGACGAATTCTGAAAAAGCACTATTAAAGAATAAGAGTTATTTAATACTTTTTAGTTCATATTACTATTGTTTTTACCTTGGAAGTCGGTTTTAATTTTTTGTTAAAAATAATAATTACGTGCCTTTTGCTTCATAGTGTCCGCACCATAATGATATTATTATAAATTGTTGTCACTTAACTTTCGCCAATATAAATTCTAGGATTGGCCTCATGAAAAATAGTGTAGTACTTTCCGAACCCATTTATTATAAAGCACTACTTCTGCGTACTACTTCTACTAATGCGTAAAATACAGAGCCCTGTATTTTACGCATTTCCATTTTCACGCTAGGTTATAAATTAATCAAATTTCAATTAATTAAAATCGAATCAGCCAAATTCACTTTCACAGTGATGTAAAACGCAATATAACGTAATGTTAATTAATCACTAATTACCAGACAAGCTCTAGCGTACATTTGGTTTCAGGTATTCATGGATTTCGATGTACACTACAACCCGCCTCCACAATCTACACTAATGAATACTGAAGAGAACGATAAGGGCGGCAAGCCGGCCGGCCCGCGGAAACATGATCTGCCGGCTGTCCATGGCCCCCGACCGGCCCCCGCGCCCGGCCCCCACAGGCCATCCACTCCCCAACCTTCCACCTCCAAGCGCGGAGGCCATGGACAGAGCCAGCCAGCCAGCCGCTCGCAAACCCCCGCGCAGAGCCGCGGCATGACTGTCCACAGACAGTCCACAATCAAGCAATCGTCCCCGCAGAGCTCGCCGCAGAGCCATGCATACACTGTCGTGCAGACGTCTGCCCTGGTTCATGGATCGAGCCGGCAGACCTCTGACCAGAGCTCCGCGGCCACGTCCAGACACGGCTCCATACAGAGCTCCCGAAGCTCGGGCCAGTCTGACGACGATGAAAACGTTCTAGACAACCTGGAGAAGAATATCCAGATGATGGAAATGTCGCTGAAGAACAAGGAGACGGTCATAAACATGGAGTCGGGAGAGGATGAGCCCTCGCGAACTAGGCGACTAAAGATCGCCGGGAAGCGTATTTTAAAGTAAGTCACTATTGAAGTTTGTTAAAGGGTAAACAACCCGACTAGTTCCCAGTTGAAACTTGAAAGTTCCCTGACGTAATCATTTTCTTTCAATAACATCTAAAAAGGTATCCCAGCGCTCACATCCAATTTGACCCGGATACACAATAATCATCCCATTTTGTCGGGTCGGGTATCTGATTTACGATCACTATTTTCTGTTATTCTTTACCTGCTATAAAATTCAATTCCATCGAGATCGTAATCTTGTTTCAGACGCGGTTTCTCTATGGGAGGGGAGAAGGTTGTGACCATATCGGAGGATCATAAGAAACGAACCTCCACTTTGAAGACGGTGAGGAGTTTCATTCGTTTCGGAAGAAATCGGCAGAGGGATAGCAGTGGAGATGAGGAGCAGGGGCTGATAGAACTGCCGGGGACATCTTCCGAGCAAGAAGGTCCCGTCAGTCACACGTCAGTGTCTTCAGAAGACGCCATTCTTGTTGATACAAGGTCACCGACTTGTTCTTCGAAGTGCAAAAAAGTGTAAGTATAAAGTTATGATTTTACTATACTGGAATATGTTTGAAGACCACTTATATGAGTATTGTTTATTGGAAAATAATATTACTTATGTGTCTCTTCTTTGTGACGGTCTCCCGTGTAATTTTCAAGCTTTGTTATCTAAAGTGCACTTACTGCCGCACTCAGAGACATTTAATTATGATTAAACTTTAATTTTATGAGTAGTTTGACAGATAAAAATAAAGGGGTTTATTTGATACTTATTATTCGGGACTTAACGCGACTTATATTCTAGTAGTAATGCTACTACATACTAATCAAATATAATGCAACGCGAAAGTTTTAAAGGGGTTTATGTCAAAAATATCATCATTTAATTACAATGATGTAATTAATATTTATCTCCGAGTGCGGCAGTCAGCTATCGTGTCACGGTATCTTGCGTCAACAATTCATCAGTTATCTTGCATCGGTGATCGGCAATGCAACAGGCGTTTGACAGCAGAAGTACCTACAATACCTTTCTTTTGTCTCCATAAATTTGGTTTAAAGTGCAAAATCTGCTGTCAAACGTCTATTGCATTGTCTTCACAAGGATGAAGGACCACCTTTAGTTACGGGTTATTTTTCCCAGGCCGTTCGTGCTGGACTTTGCTGGCTCATCGGCGCTGAAGGCGGCAGACTTTCAGGTCTGCGTGAGGATCATCGAGGCCAGGCAGCTGGCTGGCCTGAACATGGACCCCGTCGTGTGCGTCCAGGTGGGAGACTTGAGGAAATACACCAGCGTGAAGGAGAGCACCAACTGCCCTTATTATAATGAGGTAAGATGGTTTTTATTGTAATCCATACTAATATTATAAATGCGAAAGTGTCTGTCTGTCTGTCTGTCTGTCTGTATGTTACCTCATCACACCAAAACCGCTAAACCGATTTGGCTGAAATTTGGTATGGAGATACTTTGAGTCCCGGGAAAGGACATAGGATACTTTTTATCCTTAAAAAATGTACGGTTCCCGCGCGATAAACAAATTTTGGCGCAACGGAGTTGCGGGCATCATCTAGTTGTAAATAATTTATTAGTAATTATAAGGAGCTGGATTATTATATACTTTGATATTGTCTCCTCCATTTTTGAATTGAGCGAAATATGCTACGGCGAAACCAAAGGAAGATGATTAACGCAGTCTGTTTGTGTACTTTGTTTCATCGGAACACCTAAACTAGCTGTCAAAAGGTTCGTAATAAGCCCTCATAAAACATAATAAAATAGGCCTAACTTCCATAGTCGGGCTAGTCTGATCATTGCTGCTTATTATCAGCATTAATTTCGTTTGTAGTAAATTAGAGAATCTTAGCACTAAGGGACACTTTGAAATGTAAGCATGTAATAGCGTCTTGCCACGTCTCGTTTCCGTGTAAACTAATCTTTAGCCTTATTTCGTTCTGAGACTGGTAGTAAATTTAAGAATGTTAGCACTAAGAAAACAGCGGAAACAACGTAATAAATGTCCGTGAATTTACGGTGACATTACGTTGGGCAGGTGCTAGCAAATAGGAGCCTTTATTCATTGAAGGATCTGTTTTAGGATAGCCTTACTTTGATCGTTTTTGTAAAGATATAAGTCGTATAAAACGCCCATTAACCATTAACTCGCGCGGGAAATTACACAGTAACCGTACATTATAGCACTAAAAGAATACAAAGTTATATATTACTAGCTGTCCCGGCAAACGTTGCTTGGCCATAATATAAAGTATTTCGCCCATATTATTTTGTTGAAGTGACTAAATAAGTATGTCGCCATGGCAACGTCGATCGCTATCCCGTCACACGAACAATGGTCGCCGTCAGTCTCAGGTTGTAATAATTTACTATTATTTATTCAACAAATGCACTTATCAATATATAAAGTACCCAGTAGCAGATTCTCAGACCTACTGAATATGCATATAAAATTTGGTAAAAATCAGTAAAGCCGTTTCGGAGGAGTTCGCTGACTAACATTGTGATACGACAATTTTATATATAAGAGAGATATAAGAAGATTATTCTTTCTGGACCACTTAATAATATATTTTTGTCCGATAATTTATCGAAATCCGTTTAGTACACATACCTACCTACTGAAGTCTGATGTACTATCGGGTGAAAAAAAAAAAAATCGGGTGTATTTTCTGTATTTATCCCCGACACCGACCGACGAAACGACTGGCGAGAGATCAGGCGCAGGACCGACTTTTTACATGCCCATCCGACGCATGGAACATCTTACTTGTCAGACAATCAGGTGATCAGCCTGCATTGTCCTAACCAAACTTGGAAATATCATGTTTCCAACGCGGGGATCGAACACACGACCTCCAAGTCAAGAGCCACGCTCTAAACCACTGGACTACGGAGGCGTTAATATTTGAACGTCAATTACAGTAATGTACCTTGTTTCAGTACTTCGTGTTTGACTTCCACATGCCTCCAGTGATGCTGTTTGACAAGATCATCACTCTCTCGGTAAGTAAGATTAAGTTCACGAACACAATTTTATGGCTTCTGCAGGAAATACAGTTATGTCTGGTAAGTGAGTAGATCTATCTTTACATAAAATAAAACTGTAGAAATGAAAAATCTGTACATTAAAGATATTCAAAAAATAATAAACGGGGGGTGTCACTACATCGCTGTAGAAGCCAAAAATATAGTTAGTTTTTTGCATGTCTGTCTGTCTGTCTGTCTGTCTGTCTGTCTGTATGTTTGTTCCACTATCACACGAAAACTACTGATCCGATTTGAATGCGGTTTTCGCAAATATATTTGTCTTCTTCCAACTTAACATCTGGTGTATAAAAAAATTTCCCCCCACCCCTGTAAAGGGACGAAAGAGGGGGTCAGTAGATAAAATCTGTGCAGCTTGCAATACAAGCTAAAATGGGTGAAACTGGAATCTTAAATATCTTAATGCAACATTATGCAATCTCAAAGCGAAGTAAAGCAAGATAGTGCTAAGCGAATCTTGAAACTGAGTTTTGGGATTTTTAGATTGGCACACATCGGGGTGAATTACAATTCCCGTTCCACTTCTATCTTTGCGATTTTATTGGTCAATGTTTACCGAGGCGAGCGTTTATTGGCTGTCTGCATCGTGCCGAATTCAAAACAAAAAGCGATGTGAATAAGGCCCCAGATTTCGTTTAAAGCTCTCTGTAATTATTCCTTTCAAACTTCTGTGCTCAACGAATCGTTCATTTCACCACGATAGAAACGCGAAGCCAAATTTCTCCAGTAGAAACTTAAGCTTATCCTAGTGCGAAAGGATAAATATAATGGTGTACTTTATTCGGACCCTTATAATAACTGGCCATCAATTTTTGCTACAAATATTTTCATAAGAAAACCGCTTCGGAAAATATTTATCGGTGAGGATGTTTAGATAAGCTGCTTAGTATCAAAGCTAATAATATTTTATAAAGTAGGTAAATTCTGGTCGCCACATAGAGAGAAATTCGTCCATTGACCTATAATAGCTGTTTGTCTCTTTTAGGCTCACGTGAATATATTGATATCGCGTTTTCCCGTAACCCGTAACGTAAAAGCCCGTAACTCCGTTGCGCCAAAATTCGTTTATCGCACGGGAACCGTACATTTTCCCGGGACTCAAATAATTTTCGTACCAATTTCCAGCAAAATCGGTTCAGGGGTTTGGGCGTGAAGAGTATAAGAGACAGACAGACACACTTTCGCATTTATAATATTATTAATATACTTAATGTAATAATTGGAGTCAAGAGACAAATAGAAGAGCGTCTTTCTTATTTCTTAATATAACATCCACTTTTCCTGGTATTTCGTATTGCAGTCCAGCTGTTGTAGATCGTGCACTGGAAATGAGATTTGAATTATACAATGTGTCCCGACACCGGTGTCCGATCCTGTAATGTCATGATCTATGGCATATTTTATCGACAAATTGGCACCCTAATTTTTTCTCTCTCTCACGTTTGTAAAACGGCAGCCATTTTGGTTTTTCTCGGGTTTTCACACTACGAGTAATCTGACCAATACTTCTTACGTAAATATCATAATATTATGAAGATAAAAAAGGTCTCCTTTTGATAGCTAAACTTGTGGACTACTAAATGAATGGCTTTTTGTGAAAAATCTAGTGCAACTGGTTCTTTTTTTATTTTAAAAAGATAGAGGAGATTTTCACCTTAAGAGTCCGTATACGAAATTTTGCCGATTTTGCCGAAATTGCAAAGGTTCGCTACAGAAATATTATTAGGTTTTTTCTCCTTAACCCATCAATCGTGGCAAAACGAGACACAATAGCTTTTTCATTGTTATCGCGGCCGGATGTGGCCGCTTGGGGCTTCATGAATTAATAGACTTTAAAAAATATATATTAATTATTAGATTTAAAATATATTTAAGCGCGGAAAGCCGACTCGAACTTGCGGCGAGTAATATAATGTGAGATTTAGGTTGTTTTGAATCGTGTTTTTTTGGCACAATTTGTTTTTTTTTTCTTTTTTCTCGAATTGGATAGAATTTTATCTATTGATTATTTTTATGAATTACAGCTCCAAGTTGCCGAAATTAACAGCAATTCTTTGCCCATTTTCTCTAAAATTTTGCCGAGTTACATATTTTTTTACTCAACTATTTCATATTAAAGTGGTAAAAAGTAATTCCAACATTTTATATACGACTTTCTCAACAGTACATTATATTTTTTTCATACCGTTAAGACGTCAATACAATTGACGATATTCTTTTTTTGATTGGTGATATTCTAAACCTTTTACAGCAAAAATCACAAAACTGTCGAGGGTTTGAGTTGGATTATTTAAAAATACTTAAAAAAAATAAAAATCTAGCTCCTACATTAGATTACAATTGAAATGATCTTACATTTTGTGCATTAAAACTTATAGAAATACTGTATTTTAACTGTTAAATCACGTCTGTAAAATCAGCGAAATCGGCAAATTTCGTATACGGACTCTTAAATAAATTCCTTTACTTCTATGCTCTAAGTCAGATAGTTTAGAAGTTATAAAGATTTTCTTATGAAGTATTGGTCAGATTAGTATGTATTAGCCACACACTATATTTAGTCATATAGACCTTTGTTTGAATTTAAATCAAAACAGTATATAAATATTAAATAGCTAAACTTCTATTGTATCAAATGAACAATATGGATATTCACTATTTACATTGTTTTTAGTTACACATTGTTTAAAATGAATGAGGGACTCTACACAATATAAATGCTCTTGGCATAAGTCCTCACAAATCGCAATCCTATTAAAATTTAGGACTACACAATATAACACAGCACGTATTCGCTAAGCTACCGAGTTTAAAATCTATTATTTACAGTAAAACGTACTTATTACTTCAAGCTGGGATTTTATGATGTATAAATTTGTTTGGGACTTATTAAAATATATAGAGTTTTGCAGTGGCAGAATGTAAAGCATTATTAACTAATGGTGTCTGTTAAAATTCAAGAAAAGAGAGTAATCAAAATACCCCAGAATTTACTTTAACCCTAAACTAATGTTAGTGTACCGGAGAGATTTTATTTTCCAAGTATAAATAAATGCGAATTCCTATAGTTACTCGTAGATTTTATAATTTGAAAGGTTTAAAAAGTTTTTTTTTAACAACAGCTGTTAATTGAATAAAAACGAAATATTGACGTTCTTTTCTAAGAAACGAACATTGTGCCTTTGGTTTCTTCCGAAGCTTTAGCCGAAGATTTCGCTGCAAAGCTTTGGTCGGACACTTTCAAATAGAGCTTACTTATAAGTTAATTCGAATAACCTTTCTCGACGTTTCTATTGAATTTTGTATGACTTCTGTAGTTCTATACCCGGCGGGTTTATCGTTTTCAATTATTTACTTAAATGTGAAAAGGGATCAAAGATATGTTTTGTTAGTCACAGTATAATATTATTCGACCTTATACTGAATTACTTAAGTGTACGAAGTGGCTCACAATTTGAAAGTGTCTGTTTTTTTGCATACATTGAGGCTTAAGGACCGGGTAGATAATTTGAAATAAGAATAAAAATAGAATACGTATTTTATTTTTACCATCACACTATTCATACTAATATGACAAAGGTACAGAAAGATTTTAAATAATATTATTACAGTACATACCTACCTACATAGGTAATATTATAGAGTACTTAAATGTGAAAAGGGATCAAAGATATGTTTTGTTAGTCACAGTATAATATTATTCGACCTTATACTGAATTACTTAAGTGTACGAAGTGGCTCACAATTTGAAAGTGTTTGTTTTTTTGCATACATTGAGGCTTAAGGACCGGGTAGATAATTTGAAATAAGAATAAAAATAGAATACATATTTTATTTTTACCATCACACTATTCATACTAATATGACAAAGGTACAGAGAGTAGGAGCCAGCGACGGAGAAATAAAAAAATATGGATTTTATGTAAGTATACCAGATATATTGTTCAGATTATAAAGAGTTTTGCCCTTAAATTATAAATTAGTGTTAATAATATATAGATAAAAAATCTGTTTATTTCAACTTACAAGAAGATAAATTAATGCAATATTCAAGTCTTATGATTGTAATCTCAAGTGAGATTTTATACGGAGTTGCATTGTTAAGTAGTTAAATAATATTATTATGTGAAGTTATCCGCTTCAACCACTTACCTACGTCTTCAATTATCACGACTATTAATGATGACTGTATGCTTCTGAGAGGAATAAAAGGGTAAACTATTCGACATATAAAAACCACGATTAGGTGTTTAGAATATTTTGGTAAGTATTTAAAACATTTGCTGTACTTATATCTAAATTGGTTCGAAAATATTATGAACACTTTCGGAGTAATAAGTAATTGTTTATTATGTTGGGTCAGATTTTGCCAGAAACTTCGTTGAAAAGTGAAGAGGGGTTACTAAAGCTGGGTGAAGAAAAAAAAACAGGAAACTATTTATACAGCGGGAACCCTACTTTTTTCGGGATGAAAACTATCCTAAGTACTTACTTTAAATATATTTTTCTCACCTCCGGGCGGAAACGTCAACTTTCTTCCCGTTGCGCTTACCGATGTTGCCGCTTTCCGCCTCCGTCGATGAGAAAAATAGTATACGCACCATGGGCAGTAAATAAGAAAGCCTCAGATCACATGTTTGTTGACCTCGGCTTCGCCTCGGCCAACAATTACATGTGATCTGAGAGTGAGACATTTCTTATTTTCCTGCCCCAGGTGCGTAATGTACTATTCCCAGTATTTATTAGTCAGTTCTGTTCTCATCACCTGGAAAAAATGCCGGCGACAAAAACTGAAGAAAGAAACTCGCACAATAAAATATAAGAACAGGTGCCAAACACATGAAAATTTAAAACACTTTATTGAAATGTGACAATTAAGGTAACACCTTTGATCTTCTATCGTTACATCCAGGACCGTGTCCGTTCTCGGGACAATTTGACACTTGTTTTCAGGAGGAAAATATTAATAAAAAGTCCAATTCTTTCTTTTTTAATGAAAAAAATTATAATGGGAATAATGATAAATATGTATTAAAAATCGACGTTTCTTACAGACGAACGGCACTTGTCGACGGCACGCGTCGACGGCACCCGTCGACAAAATAAGCCGTTCGTCTATATCTCTATAAGAAGCCCTTACAAGACACATAATTTGATACAAACATTTTATGTGAAGTTCTGTGCACAGATTCGGCGTTCGGACTTTGGATAATTTTTCTCCTAAGCCTTTAAACTTTAAAGTACTTAATAATTTGGTTTTTAGTATACTTATATTTTATAATTTGGTTTTTAGTATTTATTTTTTTGTTATAGCGGCACAGAAATACACAATCTGTGAAAATTTCAGGAGTCTAGCTATAGGTTCATGAGATACAGCCTGGAGACTGATAAACTAATATTGTTATGATGCGTTAAATCAATTTGTTCAATATTCATCGGTTTACAAGAATCAATCTTCCCTCAGGAGCGTGAGTCCAAAAAGGAAATTTAACGGGGTGACAGACACGCGAGTAAGTACTCGGACTTAGGCTGCGTCCCCATCAGACACGGCACGGCGCCGTCACCGTGTTACGGCACGACGCCGCCACCACCGTGACACGGTACGATGCCGCACCGTAACACGGTGCCGCAAATGGTGCACCGCGCGCCCCTATCCTGGGTGAAACTTCCGAACAAAAATTGTGTCCAAACTTAAACAAGGCACTTATTTGGAACATACAAAATCGGCCAAGTGCGAGTTAAGCTCGCGCAAGAAGGGTTCCGTACCATATTCTTATAGAGAAAAATAACCAAAAAATTGTGTTTTTTGTATGGGAGCCCCCTTAATTATTAAGTTTATTTTAATTTTACCATCAATTTTTAAAGTATTACAATTGAGTATTTTGTGAACATTTCAAGTGCCTATATGTTGTAATTATTGGTATAGAGCCAAAAATAGCATCAGCAGCAGCGTCAGCATTAATCAGTTTCTGTTTCTTTTTCAATCTTCGTCTTAGTAACAACAAGAGGATAATCCATCGCGATCCATATCCAGACAAGCACTTTCGTTCGAGCGCAAATATCGACTGAATAGGGACATGGGTCGGCGCACCGTACGCGGCACCGTGACACGGTGCGGCACCGTACCGTATCACGGTGGCGGCGTTGTGCCGTAACACGGTGGCGACGCCGCGCCGTGTCTGATGGGGACGCGGCCTTATGGCTCGACGATCTTAATCGCCTGTGTGTCAGCAAAGAACCGCGCGCCGCGAGCCGCGAGCCTGGGGGCATGGTAAATAGCCGCGTGATGACCAAGCGAGCCGCCTCGCGAGGCAGCCTCGGACATTTGCCGCGGTACGCATGCCGCGCGAGGCGGCTTCGGTCTGTATTTTTCTAAGCCGAAGCTGCCTCGTGCGGCAAGGCCGAGCCATTGTAAGGCCGAGCCAGCATCGATGCTCAGTTTAACTTGAAGTCGAATAGAGACCGCGCGTGCGTATAGTTTGCCCGAGACCACCATGAGACTGCACATTCGAAAAGCTGTCTCCACCACTGCTTTTTTAATAATTCAGCTATTGGAAGGTTCATTTCCTGGCTTATTTTTCTCCATGCATCATTAGTCCCTATTTATGTAATCAGGACATTGCGCATCCCAAAGTCTTCTATATTCACTATACAGTGTGTAACAAAACTAAGTGACAATACTTTAGGGTGTATACGTGTTCCTTGTAGAGAGTTCACTGTGAAAGTAGCAGCGCTTCAGCGCCAGACCAAATTTTTTTTCACAATTGTATGGGCAAGCGCCCCAGCGTCACGAGTTTCCCCATACAAAAGTGAAAAAAAAATTAGACTTTCAGCGCTGCTACTTTCACAGTGAACTCTCTACAAGGAACACGTACACACCCTAAAGTATTATCACTTAGTTTTGTTACACCCTGTATAGTTGTATTAGTTTAAAACAATGTTCTTTATCCATGACACATAAGTCCTAACACGCAAAGAATAAGCGAGGCAAAACACTCCCGTCTTGAGTGAGCGCGGCAAACGTACCGAGGCGCCTTTGAGCATCGACAAAAACCGACAACGCTCGGCTCGGGCCGCGGCACGCTCGGGCGCGGCAACGCATGCGTTTGCCTCGGGCGAGCCACGTCCTGACCGACCGAGCAACTGCCGCGCGAAGCTGCCTCGCGAGGCGGCTCGCTTGGTCAGTACGCGGCTATTCAGTGTGAGCGATTCTCGTGTGTCACCGACGCGCGACGCGAGCCGAGTAAGTTCGCGAACTTAAAACCCGCGTACTTTAAGTTCGTACGTGTGTCACCCCTTTTACATATACGGTACGTCTACTGACTTTGTTCTCAAACAATTTATTCTCTAAGGAAAACCTGTCCATAAACAGACAAACCTTATTGTTTTATTTATTACAAAGTTTCGATCGGTCTCGTAGCCGTAGAATCCCTTCGGAACAGTACATTTTACAGCGTTGTAAAGAATCCCATTTGTATGCACCGCGTAGGCGTTTGCTATATTTTGTTCCACGTTCAAGATAATGGTCGGATTTTTTTTTTTATTATTAAAAAGTACAACATTTATCAAATAATAAGCGATAACTGTCGCCTATGGCCATGGCCCATATAGGGTCCATACAAAACGCCGCTGTCGATCCTGCTGACAGTACGAGCTATACATAGTATAGTGGTGGGAATGTGTGGTGGGCCAAAGCCCGTTATATTATAGATATAAAACGCTTGGCATGAGAGCAGATCATGTCATGTCACAGCCTTTAGTTATCTACTACGTCTACCTTCCGCACTGAGTGACGACTAGTAATTAGCACTGACTAATATTGATTACGGTACTGTAATTAGATGAAGATTTAGACATAAGCCCTTTACCTGTTAAACTCTTCATTAAAATAGATCTCTAGCCGCTGTACTCAGAGACATTAATTTAATTAAGATTTACCCTCAATTTAAATGAAGAATTTGACAGATAATGTATATGAGGCTAATGTCAAAATTTTAAAATTAATTACATACATAATAATATTAATGTTTTACTCTGAGTACAGCAGTACCTAAGTGCGGCCTTTAACAATAGTCTATAACAATTAATTTGCGTTTTCATTGGGTTATACTTGTAATAATGGGTCAAATATTTCCATGTCAAATATTATAAAGAAATAACTCCGTTACCACAAACGTAGAATTGCATAGCCGTGTAATTTTTATAATTTCTGCCACGCCCACTTTAAAACCCCCCCGATATAAACAAAATCGCGTGACGCACGCAACAAACAACTAGTTAGACAAAATATGTGTAAAGACTAAAGCACTATTACCACTCAAATTCTACCTAAAATGGGAGATTAAATTAAGTTGACACGTCTTTTTTTTCGCGTACTTCCCGACTTTTCGGCTACTTTATAGCAGAGCGCGAAGTGGCGAAATTCGACTACTTTGCGGTAAGTGTCGAAATCATTATGAATATTCGCGATTTTTTTAAGATTCTGTCTTTTCTCAAATAACATAAAATACGAAAAATCCCTTGTTTCCAGGGACAACCTTGTATATACATAATGTTTACTTCCCCAAATCCCAAATGAAAAAACGGAAGAGTTTGTTTGTTTGTTTGAACGCGCTAATCTCAGGAAGTAGTAGTCCGATTTGAAAATTTCTTTCAGTTTTAGATAAGACTAATAGAAGCGAAGAAATAGAGGAAAAAGTGGAAAAAACGGGGGAAATTATTTGAAAGGGCTTATATCACGAACTACTGGAGCAATTTTTTTGTTATTTGGCACAGATAAGAAGTAGACCACGTGAAGGATCATATTTTATTTTTTGTGGACTAATATTTTGTCTGTGAAATATCTAATTCACGCGGGCGAAGCCGCGCGGAACGTCTAGACTCTAGTTAAACATAAATATACGGGATTGTGTCATCTAAAATACCACATTTTGTTTGCAGGTGCTTCAGTCGCGGAACTTTCTGCGCTCGAACAAGCTGCTGGGAAACTTCAAGCTGGACGTCGCCACTGTATGGAACCAACCAGGTATGTATTAATATTTATCTCTTTTGTTATATGATTTTACCAAAGAATTATTAGTTCGTCATTCAATAACAAAACAGAGGGTACAATGGTAAAACTGGACTTTTACGTTACCAGAGCCGCGAACAATAAACAGAATACATTTCCCTCCAAAGTATAACAGACTCAAATTACCGTCCGTTTTATATTTTAAACACGCCACTTCCTTGTATACTTACTGGTATTACTTTGTTCTCCACAAACCCACAGTACAACTTTCTACAGTAGACTACCTTCGGATCAATTTCATTGGGAGTTCCAAGAAAGTCAGTTTGTGCCTCCCTGATATCATTGGTTGTTTTTGTCTTGACTTTTATTGACCTGACTTAAGGGAGTTGCAATAGTGGGAATGTGGTGATAACTATATGGGAAATAATGATTATGGTAATTTGTCGCAACTCGCACTTAGAGACATTTATTTTAATTATTATTAATTGACCTTTGATTTAATGACAGAAAAAGTATGAAGCTCAGCATTTTCATTAAAGTTAAGTAATAATAATGAATCTGAGCGGCCCGGCCGTTAGTACCAACATACGCTCGACGTGATCATATTTTTTGTGTCATCTAAAGTTATCTGAAATGACGCTGTGGGCCGCGCTACACCGGAATGGCAGCGGCGAGGCGAGCACTTTCAGTGTCATAATATGATTTTAAACTTTATCTTCATTATCGTAATACATAGTATCGCTTGAGAAGTCTACGGCCACCCGTGGCCGCTCGTGGCCGCTCGATTTTTCAAGCGATACTATGTATTACAATAATTAAGATAAAGTTTAACCATAGAGTGGGCCCGCTATGAGCATTTTGCCGCCCGCGCTGAAAAAACGTTAATAATTCGTAAAACAATAGCTCGTTAGTCTTGTATTTTATAGTAGCTGCCCCTAATCTCGTTAGCTATGCGTGCTGAAAAGCTGGACGCCGTCAGAACACGGGGGCCCGCCTAAAGTTAAGTTTATTACCATCAGGTGTCGCGGGCGGCAAATTGCTCACCGCGCGCCCACTGACATTGGTACAAATTTTGAAATTATTTTTTTCAAATTTGCAATACTGGCTTTATTTTATGGTGGATTTGTTGTAGAAACAATTTTAATTATATACAATTTAAAAGTATTAAGTAATAGCAACGTAGTATTTGAAAGATTTCTTTCAAATACTAAATTAATTGCTATGGTGCCAGTCAAGTCATAATATATTATGACCACAAGGTCTTCTATAGACACATTTCATATTTCTTTGAGGAACCAAATTACTTGATTTGTACAAGCAGACCTAGCATCATCTTCCAATAAGGTAGATGGATCTTATATAAATAAAATATAATCTTTGAAAATATGTGCACTAAAAAGGTGTTACAGATGGCCAAAGTTGCTGTGCAATGAACATTGCTTATACTTTTGTGAAGACTGTTTAGATAAAACATATCCTAAAGACAAGGAAAACATATAATTTGGATCCTTTTTTCTTAAATTTTTCAGTATAATAGGGTATAATAAGGACAAAGTAAAAAAAAGTCAGTAAAAATATTAAATTTTCTAAAATGTTTTGTAAGCCAAAGTCCTTAAAACAGATTTAAATAAATGTGGTGAATTTTCAATTGTTTAAATAAATTAATGATATTGCTTAATTCCTACTAAAAATAGCTAAAGAAAAGGGGCGGCAAAATGCTCCACACGCGCCCACTGACGTTTCACGGAATAACGCGCCCACTCTAGGGTTAAAATCATATGACACTGAAAGTGCTCGCCTCGCCGCTGCCATTCCGGTGTGTCGCGGCCCTAAAAGTGTGCCTTCATCTGGGCGCAGAGTGTATAGGCGGGGTACTGTATAAAATTTATACTTTGACAAAACCTTGGCGTATTTTTAATAATTAAAGGAAGTCGGCCAACCCCTAAACTTTCTTTAGCTCATTTAAGAAGCAATTAAAATAAGTTATTATCTCTGGACTCAGACGTTTTGGCCTACATACAGTAATTATTTTTGGCCTACATACAGGTTTTTCATTAACTTCACAAATTAGGCTTTTTAATATTTATTTTTTTCATTTCAAAAATGAGAAAATTATTAAATGATCGAGAGTGATCTTAGTCATAATTCATCATTATCAGCTCGCTCACTACTTAATTTTTTTAACATTATTTTTTAATATTATTTTTTCAATTACTTAATTGTAAGTATCTAAGTCCAAATTGTAACAGCATAATATTTCAAAAAGTGTACAGGACAAAGATATTTTTATAATAACTTTCGCTTTTTTAGTTGAAAGGCTTTATTACGGCCATTCTCAGGTTTGGCATTATTTGCCTAATTACCGTTACCATTTTTTTTTTCTGCGTTGATTTGACTTAAACTCATTAAAATATGAAAGTAATGAAAGATACCAATACAATAATAAATTTGGCGTGGTACAGTTCACTATAGTTTTTTAGATACTAAGACTTAAAAATTTTATGGGTACGGTAATTAGACTGAAGTGAGCACGGTCCTCGCGTCGTTGCGAGGTGAATCGCTTGCCCGACTTTCAGTTTAGAAGGTGCAAAGGAGAATCTTGTAAAATAACGCACTCGATGTTTCAGTTGAATTATTATAATCTCATGACAAAATCTATCAAAAAGTAAACAAGTCAAAATACCATAAACTAAATAGTACAAAATAATATAAAAAAAGGTTTTTATAAAAGAAATTTAGATATGTACACTACATCACCCCCCTCCAGAGACCGTCAAGGGCGATAATAGTCCGGAAATTTTACATGACGGAAGGTAGAATCTTTAAGTCTTGTCGCTTAAGTCGCCAGAGTTCCTGTGAGTCGGAACTGTTGCAGTGAGTCCCAGTGAGTCGGAACTGTAAGCTGCTGCACGGGATCCAGTGAGTCGGATAGCTGCCGTGCGGGGCCGATGCTACGTGCTGACCAGGAGAGATGTGCTCTGCTTGCTGACCGGTCGGTGTAGTGAGAAAGCCCGTTGATGCCGATGCGGAGTCGTCCAGGACGCGGTACATTGCGGCTAGTGGACGAGATACCCGATGAGGCGATGCTGGCTGACGCGGTGCGAAGGGGCGGGGAGTGATGGTGATGAAGATGGCGTGTATGGTCACCGATGTCTTGCGCCGTCTCCTTGTTCGCTGGTTACATTCTCCTTCAGATTCTCCATCCTGTGTTCCTTCCGGGGTCACCAATGAAGTGAGCACGGTCCTCGCGTCGTTGCGAGGTGAATCGCTTGCCCGACTTTCAGTTTAGAAGGTGCAAAGGAGAATCTTGTAAAATAACGCACTCGATGTTTCAGTTGAATTATTATAATCTCATGACAAAATCTATCAAAAAGTAAACAAGTCAAAATACCATAAACTAAAGAGTACAAAATAATATAAAAAAAGGTTTTTATAAAAGAAATTTAGATATGTACACTACAAGACTAATGTAAAATTTTATGTAACGGTAATTAGAAAGCATTATAATTCTATCTAAAACATCATACAAAAACACTGATTAATAAGTTGCACATGTATAATTGTCATAAAAGGGGTAGAATTAACGATGTCCTATACAACCATAACCTGCCAATAGTAAAAAATAGACACTTTCAAATAAAATCTGAAAAATGAGAAAATAACAACAAACATTGTTTTGATCGGTAGATATTTATTAAGATCCAGGTACGATGAATCTAAAAATAATTATATTCTAAATCTCTTTGGCCAGAATAGCAACTCAAATGTAGCTTACAGCTTTTACAGCTCGAAATTTACTTATTTTTGATTTCTCGTAATTTTACAAGTTCATCTATATTTATGAACACTTATTTCTCATTTTTTTTTCTTTTCTTTTTGTCTTTTGTAATAAGCTCTAAAGTTTAACTCCTTTCCTTTTTTGAGTTTTCTTCCGCCGTTTTGTTAGAATTTCGCTGATAAGCAGTATTTTCTTTTATTAAGTATACCTTTCTTTCACTTTTTCCTTTGATTTCTGATATAAAACTGGGTAATTTCAAATTTTTAATAGACGTTTCCAAGGAACAAGCCTACTTTTCTCTAATTTCTACTCTGGTCATTCCCATCCAAAAATATATATATATAACTTTATGAATACTCAGCATATAGATATCTAAATATATATATATATATATATGGTGGTTAGATACTCACGTGCTTCATCGGCGGCATACTAACATTAACGACGTGGGACCGCTAAAGGGCCGTGGCACACGCTAGGGAGAAGTGACTCGTGCACTTGTAATGTGCCAAATCCTGTTATTTTTGGGTTGGTACCCGAAAATAGAATGCGTTACGGTAATTAGAACTTTTGATAGGACAAGCGATTATTTCATGATAACTACATACATACAGGCTGGGCCTATTGAGTCGATATTTTCCAATAAAATAACCAATATTAATGAGCATTTAAAAAGATGAATAGATCAAAGTAAATATGTACGTGATAAAAATTACAAGCAAGTTTCGAGATCAAGTTGGCGTGGGGACACGTTACGGTAATCAGAATAACACGGTTTTTTAACACGACTTAAATTAATTTAGTCTGAATTACTTAAATTAGAAGCCTGTGTTTAAGTTTGTAGCTAGTTACGGATGCTATCTACCGTTTAAAAATATTGCATACTTGAATAAGATAATATTATAGAGTATACAAGCCCGGGACACTTAAATTTTGCTCTCCGGAGAATGGCCGATTACGGCTTTACAAAAGAAATACTGAAATTTAGAAACTGGTGTTTATTAAATAAGCACTGAAACCAGAGTGCTAATTAATGTGGGCTGTGCGAGCGCTCGAAATGAATAGAAATCATACTCGTAATTAAAACATGAATATGTATGTCTGTCAATCATTGTGGTTACGACTAACGAGGGATATGTTACACACTACAATAGAATACAGACTTTCGAAAAATATTCTTGCCTAAGAAGATTTTTACAAAAATCCGCTATTGTTAAATGTCTTTCTAAGACGGTTGTTCCTATGGGAATGGTATTATATTAATGTAGATTGTAGTTAATTATCTGCTACGGTACTACTTAACTCATAAACTAATAAATATGTTTAAATAACATAATTAATTACCCAAAGTAAGTAAAAAAAGAAATAAATATTTCAATATTTCAACGTGGATCATTATTTTAACGCCCATGTTCTAACGTACATCCATACTTCCATACTACGTAAAATTAAAAGTAAAGTGTGTCTGTCTGTCGGTCTATCTGTCTGTTACTTCTTCACACACAAACCGCTGAACCAATTTTGCTAAAATTTGGTACGGAAATACTTTGAGTCCCGGGAAAGGACATAGAATACCATAAAAAAATGTACGGTTCCCGCGCTAGCGAATTTTAGCGCAGCGCAAGTAAAACATTACAAAAGGTTTTAACGGCAACATTATAGGTCTTTGTCCTGTCATTTTCCGCTGATGCAAATTGTATCACGAAAACTGTCAATTAGTGTAAAATGCCCGTTCCCAGGGGAGGTGGGAATAACGGGTAATGTATCGGGATGAATAATAGCTGTTTTCCCTTGTTATGTCATATTTTATACAACTCTCCGTGTATACAAATTATTTTATTAGGCTTTAAACATTTTATAAATGACTAGCTGTCCCGGCAAACCTTGTTTTGCTATATAAATTATTTACAGTTGTAATATTGAAGTGACTAAATACGTATGTCACCATGGCAACGTCCATCGCTATCCCGTTGCACAAACAATGGTCGCCGTCAGTCTCGAATTGTAATAATTTACTATTATTTATTTAACAAATGCACTTATCAATATAAAAAGTAGCCAGTAGCCGATTCTCAGACCTACTGAATATGTATATAAAATTTGGTAAAAATCAGTAAAGCCGTTTCGGAGGAGTACGGTAGCTAACATTGTGACACGAGAATTTTATATTTATATCTGAAGATTATGATAGGATGAAGGCAACTTGCAATGCACTCCAGACTTGCCATTAGACGTTTTAAAGAAATATATAGGTATACTAGCCCGGCAAACGTTGTTTTGTCCCGGAAAACGTTGTTTTGCCCATATTATTTTATTGAAGTGACTAAAATATAAGTATGGCGACATGGTCGTCCGACCTGGCTCTCTTAGGCATTTTCAAATGTATATTTAAGAAAATAATTGAATGCGCCAATATGACAGTTCAATGAAAGAAAATGACGAAAATTGAAGATGAAAAGTGCACAGTGTGGACTTTTCATCTTCAATTATAGATCTAAACTTCCCTCTCGCACGCGCACCCCCGCCGCGCCTTGATGACGCCCACTTCGCAACGGGCCGTGCAGTAGAAATCGTAATAAGTATTTTAATTTGGCTTATAATTAACTGATCACCAGAAATAGTAACATTTCATAGACAAAAATAGTAAACGATCACCAAAATAGTCGTGTGCGTACAAGACAAAAAAACGAGGAATACGGCTTTTGCTGAACCAAAGATTTCCTTTGGTAGGATTGATCTTTACTTATATCCCTAAGATGGGTTTACGATGTGGAGCCACCTGAATATTTCATGCAGGTGGGGGAGGGAAGGGAATTATAAAATAAAATAAAAAATTTAGAATATATGATTTTCAACCAACGAAAACGCTGTTGACAGGGCTTAATTAATATAAGGAGGCTGATAGCCGCATTATTCTGCATGCCAAAGACATGGTGATGAATGGAGCAATAATAATATATATTAATAATACTAGACGTTCCGCGCGGCTTTGTCCGCGTAAATCTGAAATTTCACGGAAACCGTATATTTTTCACAAATTAATAACCCATGCCTCACAAAGTCTACTATATATTCGTGTCAAATAACATAAAAATTGTTCCAGTAGTCTGTGAGATATTAGCCCTTTCAAATAATTTTCCCCGTTTTTTTACATTTTCCTCTGTATCTTTGCTCTTATTGGTCTTAGCGTGATAAAATATAGCTTCTATATATATATATATATATATATATATATATATATATAGGCTATCAAAAACTGAAAGATTTTTTCAAATCGGGCCAGTAGTTCTTAAGATTAGCGCGTTCAAACAAACAAACTAACCAACAAACTCTTCAGCTTTATTTTCACATTTTCCTCTGTGTCTTTGTTTCTATTGGTCTTAGCGTGATAAAATATAGGCTATAGCCTTCCTCGATAAATAGGCTATCAAACACTGAAAGATTCTTTCAAATCGGATGAGTAGCTCCTGAGATTACCGCGTTCAAACAAACAAACTCTTCAGCTTTATAATATTACTAGACGTTCCGCGCTGCTTCGCCCGCGTAAATTAGATATTTCACAGACAAATTACTCCACAATAAATAGCCTATGATCCTTCACGTTCCTACTTTTTATCTGTGCCAAATAATTTCAAATAATTTCCCCCGTTTTTCCACATTTTCCACTATTTCTTCGCTTATATTAGTCTTAGCGTAATAAAATATAGCCTATAGCCTTTCTTGATAAGTGGGCTATCTAACACTGAAAGAATTTTTCAAATCGGATCAGTAATTACTGACTCATAATAAGATTAGCGCGTTTAAATAAAGCTTCTTCTTCTTCTTCTTTTTACGTTGTTTAACATCTTTATCGTGCAAATATGAGTCCTAAAATGAATTAAGCATTCTTAAGTTATCCGAATATGGTACCGAACTTGGAATGGTACCATAATTAATGCCTCTATACAGATTGAGACTCTATTTTCCTCCAGAGCAGAAGCTGCTAAAATTTAAAAAAATTAACATCAAAAATCGCGGTGGCTCCACATCTTAAATCCATCCTTGGGCCATAAGGACCAATCCCACCAAAGGAAATCTTTGGTTCAGCAATAGCCGTATAATTTACCGTACACACGCAACTAAAATACAGACCACCATTTTAATGTAAAATGATAACCAAAGATTTAACATCTTGAAACCAAAAATAGTAAATGATCACCAAAATTAGTAAATGATCACCAACATAATACTATAATTTTAATGTAAAATGATCACCAAAATTAGTAAATGATCACCAACATTATACTAGCATTTTAATGTAAAATGATCACCAAAGATTTTTTCAAAGACTCCAAATAAATCATTGTTAAACCAAAAGTAGTAAACGATCACCAAAATTAGTAAATGATCACCAACATTGTACGTTAGCATTTTAATGTAAAATTATAACCAAATCTATTTTTATTTAGCAATCCTATTAAAGAGAAGAAGACAGATAGACGGACAGACAGACATCGAAGTCTTAGTAAAAGAGTCCCGTTTGTACCCTTTGGGTACGGAACCCTAAAAACGGGACTCTATAATATGTCCGTCCGTCTGTCTTTCTCTAGGCTGTATCTCAAGAACCACTCCAGCTAAACTTCTGAAAATTTCACAGATTGTGTATATCTGTTGCCGCTATAACAACAAGTACTAAAAACAAAATAAAATTATTATTTAAGGGGGGCTCCCATACTACAAACGTGATTTTTTTGGCCTTTTTTGCTTGATATCAATAGTGGTAACCGGTAGGCACGTTGATATTTTCGCAAAGGCTTTGATTATATGTTTACTTCAAAAATTAATAATAATATAAAAAATAAAGGGGGCTCCCATACAAAAACACAATTTCAGGTCTAATTTTGCTCTATAACGGTACGGAACCCTCCATGTCCGACTCACACTTGGCCAATTATTTTATTAATAATAAAATGCTTACATTTTTGTCAATTGTAGTGATTTATTTGGACAGAAATATCGCATTGATTTGCTTACAAGGATTTGGTGATCATTTAAATATATTTGGTGATCATTTACTATATTTGGTGATCATTTACTATATTTGGTGGTCATTTACTATATTTGGTGATCATTTACTTTATTTGGTGATCATTTACTATATTTGGTGGTCATTTACTATATTTGGTGATCATTTACTATATTTGGTGTTCGATTACAATTTGAAGTGTTGTCATGAATAAAATACCTGGTAGCATTGCAATTTTAGACTTTATTTTTTTGGTGTTAAGTATATTTTTTTGGTAAACAAGTTTAGGGTATCAGTACATTTTTTGGTGGTCATTATATTTGTTCCCTTTTAATTTCGCCATCACTTCAAATAGTGCAGTCGCCAGAGGTTTTAACCTCCGAAAATTGTAATAGTAAATGGATTTTAATTTTTGAGGTGTCATTTTCTTTTTTACACTATAAGTTATAACTTGCAAAGTTTACAAAAAATTTTTTTGTGCTTTTAATTTTTTAGTTACTTAATTAAAAATTAATATTTCACCATATAAAACCGTTCCAGAAAAAATATTTTTTTCTTGTTCCTGTTATTTAATGACTCTTATCCGATTGTTTACGTTGAAAATTAACCAAATACACAATTTTAAAAAAAGAAAGTTTGCTTTGCTAAGCTAAATACAACTATAAGGTTTTTGCAAAGTTTTTAGAGATTAACGCTCGTCGTAACCAAGATAAAAGGGTTTGGGTAGATTTAAGAGTTGTAACGAAAAGTGTGTTAAACTTACTTGTTGTGCGTATTTAATTTTTAGAGAAATGATAACTTTTAAGTATTTAAAAAAGTTTAAATATCTCCAAAAATGTGTAAAATAGACCGAAAATATTTTTCTATATTTGTTGAGAATTTATTTAAGTGAGAGCTAAAACATTAAATGCATCGACAAATGCTTTCATTTGTCGATGCATGTCATTTGTTGACATTCTGAGGCACCATCTAATCACAGTTCAATCGGAGATATTCGTGTGGACCCCGAAAATGTACTGACACTTTTAAAATCAGTAAATTTGAATAAGGGCGCCGGACCTGATGACATACCTCCCCTTTTATTAGACGACCTCTGTGGCTCAGTGGTGAGCACGTCGGTAGCTCAAGCCGGGGGTCGCGGGTTCGAATCCCGCCGACGGAACAAAAAGTTTTTCAAAGTTCCTGGGTCATGGATGTGTATTAAATATGTGTATCATATAATAAAAATCTTAAATATATGTATAGTATAAAAAGTATTAAATATATTTCCGTTGTCTGGTACCCGTAACACAAGTCCTTCAGGTACTTACCACGGGGCCACGGGGTGTGAAGCGTCCATAGATAGATATTATATTACCTCCCCTGTATATAGTCAAGTGTGCAACGGGTCTGGTAACTCCCTTGTCAATATTGTTCTCACGGTCTCTGAGTGAAGGTTGTGTTCCGAATATTTGGAAGTCTGCGTTTATCACGCCGGTGCATAAGGCTGGTGATAAGGCTTCAGTAAAAAACTATAGACCAATATCTAAGCTGTGTATCTTTGCCAAAATCTTTGAACGCATTGTGTATAACGCGATTTACCCAGCACTAAGATATTGGTTTATCTCTGAACAACATGGCTTTCTAAAGTCTCGGTCCACAACATCAAGTAGATGTAATGTAGATGTAATATTCACTGATTATTCAAAGGCCTTTGATCCAATTGATCACTCCATTCTTCTCCAAAAGCTACTTCTCGCGGGAATCCACGGAAATCTATACCGATGGTTCACTTCATACATCAGCAATAGGTCAGCAGCTGTTGCTATCAATGGCTACATGTCAAGATGGTCATTGGTACCATCTGGAGTCCCACAAGGTTCACTTTTGGGGCCTTTGTTATTTGCAATTTTCCTAAATGATGTTAACATTTGTTTCCACTATTCAAAGTTTCTACTATATGCAGATGACAAAAAAATAATGAAAAAAGTCAGCTCCACCCTTGACTGTCATCTATTACAAGAAGACCTGAACAGGTTTAGTGATTACTGCATTACGAATAAGCAGGACCTAAATGTATCAAAATGTTATACAGTAACATTCAGCCGTAAATCAAATCTAATAAATTACAGTTATAAGCTGAAAAATAAAGAAATAGTACATAAAAATTCTATGAAAGATCTCGGAATCATAGTGGACTCAAAATTATTATTTGATGATCATGTAAATTATATAGTAAATAAAGCCTCTAAATCTCTTGGATTCGTGATCAGATCCAGCACAAATTTCAAATCTATTAAGGCCATCAAAATATTATACTGCTCCTATGTACGAAGTATCCTCGAGTGTGGGTCGGAGGTTTGGAATCCTTCCTATAACATTTATAAAAATAGAATAGAGTCAATCCAGAGAGGCTTCCTAAAGTTTTTTCAATTTAAGTCCCATCTAAACCTTAACCCGTCTAAATCTAAACCTTCGATAACCCGTTATAGCGTTTGTGAGTGCTGTGGTGTATTATTTCCTATACTTAGTTTTTTGTAATGTTCTTACTGTTATTAACTGTTATTTCCTAATTTGTTTATACTTACTTTTCTTGTCGAGTCACTAGAATCATAGATTATGTTCTTTACGTCTTATCTAATTGCGAAAACCTTATAATTGGCTTTATGTTTCTAATTTAAATGTATTCTTACTGTAATTTCTGCAAGCTGTAAGTTTTCCGAATAAAATAAAATAAAAATAAAATAAAATACTAGAAAAAGTCTTTACTTTTTCTAGTCTTTGAAATATATTTAAACTTCCTACTTAAAGCCAGAAAAAAAATTGGGCGCTACAAATCTCACGTACATACTAAAGACGCATGCTGCGACCTATGTTTGAAAAATGCTTACCTGAATACAAAAAATATCAGTTCTTATCCTAATTTGTATTTTTTTCCTTTAAGTATGTTTTAGTAAATATAATTAATGAAAAAAAAAACAATTTTATTCTGTAAAAACCTAACCAAAAGAAATAAAATACAGATTTTCTTCGAAATATCCGTGAAAAGTTTGTGCGTTGTGCTACATTTTCAGAAAATTTAATAAAGTAAGAGCTAAAAAGTTATACACATTAAGAAATAGAAGGCTTTGTTAAGCCTGAAAAATAATTTTAAACTACATATTTAAAACCAAAGAAAAATAGGAACGCCATTTACCTGGCGAGGCACATAACAAGCACATTTGGAGGTACATACAAAAATATTAATTTTAAATATAAATTATATATTTTTTCAACTTATTTTCTTTCTTTGGAATATAAGCAACGATACAAATAAAAAAAATAATAATATATTTTATTATTTTGCTATATATTTAAAAGAAAGAAATAAGTATGCAAATCTTTAAAATTTTACAGTTTATGAGTTTACTTGAAGTGGAAGAGAATAATTTAAAAATCAAAAGCACAACTTTTCAATAGGTTAACTTTATTATTTATGTTATCAGCTACACATTCCTTTTTTTCTTTTCAATTTTCATCCACTATTGCAAAACTCGGAGGCTTGCACGATTTTTACGCTCTGGGAACTCCACTAAAAACCAAACGTCCAATTTTAGTCATTCAAAGACCAAATATTATCTACATAAACTGTACTTAGTCATGAAATAATTTATTTTGATAAGGATTAATAGCATGAGTAAAATAACCGCGTTTAAATGTAGTCCAAAAAAATTCAATATTTTTTACCAAACGTCCAATTTTAGTCATTCAAAGACCAAATATTATCTACATAAACTGTACTTAGTCATGAAATAATTTATTTTGATAAGGATTAATAGCATGAGTAAAATAACCGCGTTTAAATGTAGTCCAAAAAAATTCAATATTTTTTAAATAAAAAAATGGTTGTTGTGCCTCACTCGACATATATAGGTATAGTGTGTCGCGGACTTTTTTGTAGATATTTATAAGATCTACAACTAATTAGAACATTTTATGGTTATATCTTGTATAGTTTAGGCAGCGTACGCAAAATAAGTAACTTTTCTGGTTGATTTTTTACACCTTGTGTCCGAAAAACCCAAATATCTTACGAAAACCAATTTTTTCCAAAATAACATTTAGCCTATGTTACTCGTGGATAATGTAGCTTTCGAATGGTCGAATGGTGTATGTATGTGTGTTCCAGTAGTTTTTGAGCCTATTCATTACAATTATACAAACAAAGTTTTCCTCTTTATAATATTTTTATTATATTATATATTATATTATTATATATTATAAGTGTAGATAGTATGTTCAGTTCAAAAATAAGTAGACTATCGAAACGACATAGGACGAGGCGCTGCGTCGTAATTACGATACAAATGCAAATATGTAGCAACGTCACCCTTTTTCCCCTTTTGCATTGCTATTAGCATCATATTATTGTCATGTCAATTTTCGAATATGTAGCAACGACACTCTTTTTCCCCTTTTGCATTGCTATTAGCATCATATTATTGTCATGTCAATTTTCGAATATTATGTAGCAACGACACTCTTTTTCCCCTTTTGCATTGCTATTAGCATCATATTATTGTCATGTCAATTTTCGAATATTATGTAGCAACGACACTCTTTTTCCCCTTTTGCATTGCCATTAGCATCATATTATTGTCATGTCAATTTTCGAATATGTAGCAACGTCACTCTTTTTCCCCTTTTGCATTGCTATTAGCATCATCATGTCACGTTAATTTTCGATTCGTTGTGACCTGACCCGTAATTTCCAAGTACAGTTGTCAACAGGGTGAAAAGGTAAGCCGGAGCGATCAAGTTTAATCGTCTGTATTGTAAGCCTTTTATACTCGTAGTATAAGTAGCCACTTATGTCAGGCTGGGCTATCGTTCGTTAAAAGGTCATACCTTTTATCTTGTATTACAGCAGTATTCAGTAATTTCCTAGCATTTGCTAGGTAATTACTGAAACATTCACATAGTAAAATATATTATAGAAGTTGTGGTCTACTGATGTCGAGGTTCTGCGGTCAATTTGTCGGTAGCTTATTCCATTCAATCAGGTACGCTATTGAATTACCATTCATGAACCTTGTTTTGAACTATTTTCAATATAGTTATTAAAGTTTGAAAAGTGTCTTGACAATGCTATCTTTCCCCGGTATGTCCATACCCAGCAAAATAGGTTCAACGGTTTGGGCGTGTAGAGGTAACAGAAAGGCACACTTTCGCATTTATAAACTTGATCATGTCATGTCCACCTGGGCTTGTCAAAGACCAAATTACGAGGAATTTAAAGGCAACAATTACACTCATATACCTACCTAAGTACCTACTGACTTTCATTTAAAGTTTAAACACAAACTCTATTAAAGTGTTATAAAACTTATAAAGGATTCCAGCGTATCTTCAGGGATCCGAGCATTTTTTAAGGTTGAAGCATTTATGTACTTTACTCTAATAGTTTTAATGTTTAATAAAATCCTGATCTTGTTAATGACATGTGAATGATATAACATTAACAAAATCCAGCAGGAGGTGGTAAAAGTATCGTTGTTTCCAGAGCGTCAGTTCTACCACAAGTGGGCTCTCCTGACGGATCCTGACGACATGACGGCGGGAGCGAAGGGCTACCTCAAGTGTGACATCAGTGTCATCGGCAAAGGTGACACCATCAAGATACAACCCAAGAGCGAGAAGGATGAAGACGATATTGAAGCGTGAGTATTGTCCTATTAAGATACACTTCATGATAACTTTTTAGGGTTGATTCAGATCGCAACGCGACGCGTAGATGAGCGTTTCTCAAAAAATTTGTACTTTCTATCTAAATCTTTGTCCCACATTTTAAAATATTTTTTTTCTATAAATAACATAGACCATTACCCATTTCTGTTAAATTATATACGTAGTAAATTAAATATTTTGAAACTCAGTCTAATCTAGTTGTATGAAAAGTGAAGTGTCCCAATTTCATACCTTCCCAAACAATTGATTGTATTTGTAAGGCCTTGCGGAAATTTTTGAAACAACTTATGTATTTATTTAGGGCTGCAAGACCAGAAATCATTTAAAAAGAATATTTGGTCGTATTAGAACAAATTTATTTAATAAATAATGTTTTTATTGCATCGCGGAAAAAGTTCCTCTTTGAAATTCCTTTTTTGTGACCATATTTTTTAAAATTTTGGAGTCTATATTGGTATAAATATGTTTTAGTACAGTGGCAAAATTGTTAAGCTCGGTATCCATCTTATTTTCGTTTTGATATTTCTTTTACGTTCCACGTGCGCGAACAGAAGGTTGTCTATTAGCGTAGTGGTCCAAAAAATTTCCAGTCTTTGTTACCCAAGAAACGCAGGTAAGCTCTAATTTTATTATTATTCTTTAGATCTATCCTTTCCTCCTTTCCTTTAGATCTATTAAAGCTCCCAATTTTGATTTCGTAAGTCAAATCATAAACGAGTATTAGTTTTAGTTGTATGCGTATACAAGTTGAAAAGTTTATTTAACTTTTTTTGTTACTTCCTTTTTTGTTACTTTTGAGTAGTAACGTATATTTTAAAAACAAATTAAATTTTATTTTACTATCCCATTTAATGAAATAAAATTTCTAATAACACAATTCAACATTGAATTTACGTAATCTAGTAAAGGTAACAAAATAGGAAATAGTATAATAGTATAATAGCTAATAATAGATTTTGCTATTTATAAACATTTCATATCTGAAAACAACCCCTATTTCAAATTTTATAGACATTTGCCCATATCTTAAAATAAAAAAATCAGTAATATTTAAACAAATTAAATACAAAACAATACAAGTACAAATTTTTTGAGAAACGCTCAGATGTATTTCTAAATTTGTACTGAATTGACATATTGGCATGTCGCCACGCGCAATTGAAATCTGTCAAATCCAGACAAATTTATGCCGCGTCGCGCCTCGCCTCGCCTCGTCGCGTTGCGACGCGACGCGTAGATCATTTCTTAATTTAAATGGATTTGACAGACTTCAATTGCGTGAGACGTCATGCAAATATCGTCGCTTGCCTCTCTAACTGACGTAACTGACATTGAGCAAAATGTTCAGGGCAAGCTTTATTCGGTTTATGGTTACCTAAAATCGGAGGCAGCTCAACGTTTATCAGCGTGAACAAAATAAAAATCTGCCTGTACATTGATCTTATAGAGTACTTCGCGTGGGTATAAATTTTATTTCAATATTATTATTATTATTTAAATAATACATTTTCAAAGCAGATACGTCTCTTTGAGAGAACTTTGTTTTCGATTTGGACGGTATTTGTTGTAACTTACGTCGGGTAATTTGTACTATAAATCATGTAATAAAACTCAGGGTATAGAAATAATCAGTTATAATGAAATTACAAGTTACAAATTACAAACACGTAACCATTAGGTATACTGATAGTTTAAAAAAATAACAAATTGTAACTAACATTTTAAATTTTTGTGTTTTTTTTTTTAACAGTTTGTAACATAAGCCTAAAATAACAGTTTTTTTTTCTATAACGTCATTGTTTAAAATTCAAACATAATCAACATCTGTTTAATTAGATAACTAACAGTTTCATAAAACACTATCTTTGAAATCACATCTTAGTTATGTACTTAACCTTATTCGGAAATACCGGTACGATACGCCATGCATAAACTGCATTGATCCTTTTTGGGATGATGAAAACTCAGATTTTTAGCCTTAAACACTGCGGTAGGTTGCAAAACAGGGTTTTATTGCATCGTTCTCTAAAGTAGCCAAAAACATATCATACATCTTACGTATAGTCCATTGAAATGTTACATTTGCTTTGCATTTATTAGAGGACGCAATTTTATTTTTGGAATATGTTGGGGGGGTCAATAGAAGCTTAACCTCAAGTTTGTGGGGTCGCCACCCTTGTTTCCCGGCCCGGTCGCCATCTTGAAAAAAGGGGTGACAACACAATTTTGACGCCCTTACTCGGAACTGGCGCGATGAGTACCTACCTACTGCCACAAAGCACACTTCTCTTTTGTGCATAATATACCAAGAAGCATCATAAAATATTTACTCATACTAAAACAAAATTTAATCGAAAGCATCACTGGACCGAAGTTGACTCAAAACTTCCTTGACAAATACAATACTCTTAAGTCACGCGCGAGTTAATTATATTATTGTAGATTAAATAAAAGCCAAGTAACATTAAAACTAGGATGCTAGTTTTAATGTTACTTGGCTTCGATGGAAGAGAAGATGAAAGTGGAACTTTGCAGGTGTACGTATCTGGTAGTTTTCACTTCGTAATGAAAGAAGTTTTCTGAGGTGTAACTTCCGTTCGCTTACTAAGTTTGATGTTGCTTTTATCATTAATATGTTATGTAACTTAGATGATCATTAAGATATTATGACGCTTGCATGCGTTTCAAAATAACTATGTTTAGGGTTTTCATAATAATAGTATTTATATTTGGATAACAGTTTCGGTCAGCAGACCACGGGGAACAACAAATGTTACTTTTTGGGGGAAAATGCACGGTTCTGCGACATTAATATATCTCACATGTACCTGAGAAAAGTACTCGATACTTTAAGGTATCGATAATTTTGTGTCGATTCTATTACGAGTACGATACTTTTTTATCGATACTACTCATGAGTACAGTGTCGATACTTCTTTTCGATACCGTGTCCCTACCTGCCTGATATGAATTCGTTGGCCTTTAGCAATCTCCTGCTGCCCCACGGTGTACCAATCGAGCGCCAACGAGCGAGATTCATCATCTCCGTATACAAGGCTGATGGGCTGCCCAAGATGAACTACTCCATCATGGCGAACGTGAAGAAGGCCTTTACGGGGGAGAGCCAGGACTCCGTGGACCCTTTCGTCCAGATCTCGTTCGCGGGAATGACTGTAAGTATCTGTCAAAAACTCGAGAACAAAGTGCTTGGGGCTCCGACACAAAACTACGAATTCGCATCGCATCGCATATCTACGACAAAACTCATACTAAAAATTACATTGCGATGCGAATTCGCATGAATTCGCTGTTATATTATGTGGGAGCCCGTAGTCAAAATGAATTCGCCATTTCGAGCGAAGTAATAAACCTTTTGAAATGATAAATTACTTATTTTCAAAAACCTTAAAAACCGGACATAAAAATATATTCAAATCACAAAACGTTATCTGAATTGTCGAAAACGGTCGCATAATAGATCCCGTGAACACTTATGAGATTATCTGAAGGAGCTTATTCCGAAAGGTCTAATGGTCGGACAACATAAGCTTCGTATTTGACTATCGATTAGCTAATCGTACTATCGCTATGCATATCCATACAATACATAATATTATGTATTATAAATGCGAAAGTATGGCTATCTATCTATTACCTCTTCACGCCCAAACCGCTGAACCGATTTATTGAATTTGGTAAGGAGATACTTTGAGTCCCGAGAAAGGATATGGATACTTTCATTTCGAAAAGATGTACGGCTCCTGCTCGATTAACGAATTTTCCCATCCAGTAAGACATTTAATAGTACTTATTAGTAGGTACAGTACAAAATATAATTATGAGTTCTCGAAAACAGCGGCGGCGTGGCGCGTCTATTTATATGGATAAGCAGTCTAGTAACTAGACGGCTTATCCATATAAATCTACATATACATTGGAATGCGCCGGTCCCTATCCGCTGCCCGCTGATTTCGGGTCTGAAGGCTTACTTGCTTGTTATGTCAAGTCAAACTTTGCTCGTCAACTGCTGGACATAACTCGACCAATTAACATAGATCTAATACAACTCTCTTTGAGTGCAAACATAATCTAACAGGGTAGCACTACAGTGAAGAAGAACAATTGCGCACCGATGTGGAACGAGCAGATAGTGTTCTCGGAAATGTTCCCACCGCTGTGTCAGCGCATCAAGGTCCAGCTGAGAGACAACGACCCTGTGCATCCCAACATCATTGGAACACACTTCATAGACCTGAAGACCATATCCCATGATGGGGAAAAAGGTAAGTAACACCTTAAGGTTTATAAACGTAGTTAGTCTTGCCAGTAAATTATTCAAGATATTATGCTGTCCCACTACTAAGCTTTTCCTTCCGATTGAGACTTGACAAAGTATTATAGTTTTGAACAAGGGTGGTTTTAAATTTTTTTACAAATAAATATTCTTATCACAACAATATCAATTCTGCTTGTACAAGGACTAAAACCATCTAAAACTTATTAAACTGTGTACAACGCAGAACGCTTCACTATAACAATAGCTTTCTTTTACACAATAGAACGTAATATAGATTCCAGCAATCGTTTTCATTAAACGCTTTTATGCGTTGACTTCCGGTAGCCCAATACAATGAAAATATTAACGATAAATACATACATACCGAGGAAACCAGGGCCCCTAGCCAATACGTTTTCTTAAAGCTGATCGCACATTTGTCAGCCGGATGTCGGACGCCGATCCGATACCGGGGTAAGTAAAATGTATGAACCGATATCCGATATCGGGCCGGACAATAACATGAAAGACAGGTACATATTTCATACATTTTACTTACCCCGATATCGGATCGGCGTCCGACACCGATATCGGATCGGATAATGTGGAAACGTCCTTAGGGATAATCAACAGAACTAATAATTGAGCGCGTCAGACTTGTTCAGAAACTTGGTGTGTGACGTGCGTCCTAAGTTCTTCCAAGTACTTATATAAACTTAGGCACAGCGTAGGCATAGCCCACGGATGGAAAGTAGCCTATAGTAAGCTTTGAAATTACTGAATCGATTTCGGTGAAAATATGACCACGGGGAAGGATATAAGCTACTAATCACGGAAAATGTATGATTTCTACGGGTTTTGTTTTGCACAGAAAACACCTAGGTACTTCAAAATATTTAATATCAATAAGAAAATTTCTTGAAGAAACCAACTTTAAGCTACGTCAGAGAAGGTTCCTAGGTGTGTGGATCGCTTTAAATCTTTATGTACCTTTACTGTAGTTTAAACTTGTAAATTGTTATGGGCCAACGTTATCCTAAGCCAGGGGTGGTGAACCTTTTCGTATAAACATGCCATTTTTGTACAGAAATGTTTAGTGCAGTCATAGACACGCATTGTGCCCTAAAAGAACAACTTAATTCGTGATTTAAATCGTTGTCTCTGCCAATAAAAATTTGACGCCTATTATGCAGTGGCGGATCCATACTTTCAATAACTTTGGTGAAATATCGTCAATTTTGCATCGTGCCCAAAATATTATATAGCCCAATTACCCGTGCCATAATTCATCATCCCTATCGTGAGCGGTATATTTAGGCATATTCGCGTGTGTAAGGTGTACGTGTTAAAATTGGGGCCCCTGCTAATAAAAATTGGCGCCTATCAAGCAGTGGCGTATCCATACTTTCAAAAAAGTTGCTGAAATATGTTCAATTTTTAATCGTGCTCAAAACATTGTATTTATTACCTGTTGATGGCACCCGTGCCATAATTCACCATCCCTGTGGTAAGCGGTATATTTAGGCACGTATGTAAGGTGCGAGCCCCGGGCGATATAAATTTCGAATGAACCTCCGACCTTGTGTCAACAGTTCAACACTGGCTTTAGATTTAATAAGGTTAAAAATATAATTACAAGGGTTGTATATCATTATTTATAATTGGTATATCTTGTTTTTAAAATTGGGGTTTTATTTGCAATCCGATTTTGGGGTTTTTCACTTTGGTACTTTGGGCCACTTTGCCACTCTGGGCACAGAATATATATTAGTACTCTGGGTTAGAATTGGTTATCTTTGTAACTGCAATGTAACGACTGCAATTTTAGATAGACTGGCCGCTGGCGCAAGTAAGTTTTTGTGGATGGGGATATCCCCAGGGCAGAATGGCCGTCTGTTGGGAATTATGTTAAACTTTAAAACTTACATCTTAATCTTTGACAAGGAACATTAAATACTAAGAATTATGGTCTTTCACGCAAAGTTTTATGAGGAACACAAACATTCATTATTTTAAGTTTCATCCGAATTCGCCAGGATCGTTGTGCATATTACTTAGACACGATAATAGCCTGTCGGATTAACGCTTGAGAAGTATAATTAGATTAATTATAGTCGGGAGATTGAGCCAATTTTTTTATTGTTTGGACTTTGGTTATTTTAAAATTATTTGTTGCAGGTTTCCTCCCTACTTTTGGACCAGCGTACATAAACTTCTATGGATCAACTCGAGACTACAGTCTGATCGATCAACACTCAAGTCTCAACGTTGGCATGGGGGAAGGGGTTGCTTATCGTGCAAGGCAAGTATTAAATAAGGATATTATTATGTATTAAAATTAGTACGAGTATAATCGAGTTAACGAGACAGTGATACCTGAACAGTTATCTATTAAAATGAACAGTAGCTATCTACACCGGAATGGCAGAGGCGAGGCGAGCAGTTTCAGTGTCATATGATTTTAAACTTTATCTTCATTATTGTAATACATAGTATCGCTTGAGAAGTCTACGGCCGCCCGTGGCCGCTCATGGCCTCTGGCGGCCGCCGGCGGCGGCGATTTCTCAAGCGATACTATATTACAATAATGAAGATAAAGTTTAAAATCATATGACAATGAAATTGCTCGCCTCGCCTCTGCCATTCCGGTGTGTTTTGAGCCTAACAGCTAACTCTCTTAAAAGAATATTACAATAGAAGCATGCGTTAAAATGACATGCAGAGTGCCATGCCATTTGACGCATGACGCATCCGTATCTGGGGGCACGGTAGTGCCCCAGCCAAGCTTTTTAGCAAAGGCACGGCCGTACCATACTTTTCTCGAAGCGGTTCGCAGCTATTTGACACCCCCTTTATCTTCGATGTTAACAAAGCTAGGGATTCAGAATTTCGGCCACTAGGAGCAAGTATTAAAACTAGCTTAACCTCCAAATTATATGAAATTTCGATAAATAGTTTAATAGTTACGGATGGTCAAAGTTACTACATTTTGTCACTCACTGACATATAGATCATCAAAATTCTTGGGTACTTCTCGCAGACTTAGAACCTTGAAATTTGGTACCCGGATAGGTCTTTATTTACAATGAAAGGAAAAATTATGAAACCGGCCAAGTGCGAGTCAGACTGGCGTACAAAGGGTTCCGTACCGTAAATTTGTATGGGAGCCCCCCTTAAATAATAAGTATATTTAATTTTTATTATTAATAAAAGTTAATATACATCTGAGTATTTACTGAAATTTTCAAAAACCTTTCTGTTACCATTATGGATATAGAGCAAAATAGGGGGAAAAAATCGTGTTTGTTGTATGAGGCCCCCTATTAATAATTTATTTAATTTGAATTTGACTATTAGCTTTTATAACGATACCAGAAATACATAATATGAGAAAATTGCAACTACCTAGCTATGGCGGTTCTCGAGATCCAGCCTGGTGACATAAGGATGGACGACGGACAGACAGCGAAGACATTATTTATTGATAATAGGGTCCCGTTTTCATCCTTTGGGCAGGGAAACCGAAAAACTGAAAAATAATATACATAATAATAATATATTATAGTACTTTATTAAATAAAAAAAACATTTTTATGTTTGTAACTGTGCAAGAACAGTATGAGTTTCGACTGCATATATTTTGTTATAATGAAATGGTATTGATTAAATATAAAATAGTATTAACAACGTTAACAATGAAACAATAATTAAATTCGATTATGAGAAATGCAATCAGTACTGCGAGTATCGAGCGAGTAAGGAGTGTATATCACACTCCTTACTCGCTCGATATAATATACTCGTAAAATGGGAATTTTAAGTTATCACATGAAATAAGGTGTGCTCCATTCCTGCGAGGAACGTTGATGCTTACATCAGTGCTGCTATGTATTCAACGCTTTGCTAAAAATGACCACCTTCAAGTATTAAAGCTTAAAAGTCAATTAAAATATATGAATAATGATTTCTTAAGTTTTCGCGAGTATCACTCATGTTATTATAAGTTTAAACACTTACGGATTTTGTCGCGGAGCACTTTTATTAATCCCGATGTTTCGGCTGCTTTACAGCGGCCGTGGTCACGGGTGGACTGAGGTGACAGGTCTCCAATTTCTTGAAGTTTTTTAACTACCCGAAGACCACCCGTGACCACGGCCGCTGTAAAGCAGCCGAAACGTCGGGATTAATAAAAGTGCTCCGCAACAAAATCCGTAAGTGTTTAAACTTATAATATCAAAATATATGAATATTAATAATCAACTCAGAACTAACGAAGCCTCAAAAAATAATATAAAGAAGATAGAGAATGAGAACCAAGCTAAGTACAGAAAAGTTATAACGTGACCTGAAAAGAAAAGAAACAAAAAACTTAAAAAAAGGAATGAAATCCCACCAAAACATGAAATGTAAAAGGAGCCAAGCAAAATATTGCATAGCTGTAATACTTCTGTCGTAAAAAGTTTTCAGATCACATTCAAGCCAAGCCTTCAACTTATTTTGTAATTTAAATCAACATTTAGTAAATGTATCAATAGATTTCTTTATTTTATAATTATTACAGTGGCTTGGCAATGAGCACAAGAGAAACAAATTTAATATAAAACTGCATATTTAAAGGAGTTCATACTTACACAGACGGCAAGCATAAAGTGTTTTAGTATGTAACGACGCTTGTGGCCGATAGTACCCAATATATTATATTATATATTATATTATGCTCATTGCCAAGCCACTATAATAATTATAAATAAAGAAATCTATTGATACATTTACTAAGTGTTGATTTAAATTACAAAATAAGTTGAAGGCTTGGCTTGAATGTGATCTGAAAACTTTTTACGACAGAAGTATTACAGCTATGCAATATTTTGCTTGGCTCCTTTTACATTTCATGTTTTGGTGGGATCTTATTAACGCGAATTCACTTTCAAGAACCAAATGCATTTTCGTAGGCTGCTGATGTCGATTCGGACAGAAATAATGGACATCGTAGAAAACCCGTCGACAGAAGTAGAAATCGAGCCAACGCTGCCCGTGAACGAGACAGCCTTTGAGAAGAACGCAGAGTTCTTCCTCTTCTCTTGTATTTTCGAGGCCAACATGATTGACAAGAGATTGACAGACAAATATCTGCAGTTCGAGCTGAGTGTTGGGAACTGTGGGAACGCTGTGGACGGGTACAGAGAGTCTGTGAGAAGACCACAGGATTTGGCCGTTCCAGAACTAGGTAAGTTACTTTGCTATTCTTAATTAATAAGGATCTTGGTTCGTTAAAATGCCATGGCCTCTTTTTCTTAAATACGTTGAAAGGATGTAAGAGTTAAAATGTTATTTAATATTGGCGAGAGTCTAAGGCCTAAGTGTTCTGAAATATTCTATAGAATAGATACATGCTAAATTGGCTTACGATAATGGGATAATATATTATAAGCTTTCCTTCTTAAAAGTTGTATTTGTATACAGTGTGTTTCTTCTTAACGAGGAGAAGTTTAATAAAAAATTCGCTACCTGGTTCTAGCATAATACTTTTTATTTCTAGATGACCTAAGCGCCGATTCAGGATATTGGCAAAGTCAAACTCAGCCTGCCAAGGCATCATCGGCAGACAAAACGTACTACTTCCTACCCTATTGGGATACGAAGCCGTGCATGCATGTTCGCAGCATATTCCCCGACCACAGGCGTCGACTGTACAATTCCAATTTGATATCCAAAATCATCGGGCATTTTGTACGTATACTTGTTAGTATTCTTGGGCTGGGTACACATATGCGAAATGTTTGTTTTTCGAGTGAGTTATGATCCATTAGCTGAAAATTCAGGTCATAATAATTACCACCGCAACTTCAGCTGCTGAACGTTAAGCATGGCAATATAATTATGTTCTGCATATGTGACCCTACACTTAAAACTCACACGACTTTTAACCTTAATCAGTACCATAGATCTGTACTAAAATATAAGTATCTTCAAATTATAGGAGGATGGCCTAGCAGAAACTCAAATCTGCCTTGACTTGGATGCGACATCAATCGATGCAGTTACCAAATTGAAATTAGTCTTAGAATCTATCAGTGCGGAGTGTGCCAAGTATGTAATATACATGGGCAAAGCACCACCTCTCGGCTGCACGAGGCTCGATAGAGAGAGACAGAAGCTATGCATCGCCGAAGTTGTAAGTATTGAATCCGAATCCTTCTTTGATTCGAATGACGATAATGATGATTAAGCTACACAAATATTTTACAGGACAACGTTAGCTCTATGACGAGGCACCTGAAGGCTTTGATAACAAAACACTCCATAAAAGACCGTATGCGAACAGCGTACACATATCTAAGAAAACTGAAGCATTTGTGTGAAGATGTAAGTAAAAAAAAATATAATATGATATTAGTTTTTTGCCTCCCTTTGTTCAAATTAATAAGTAAGATTTGTATGTCTTTCCAGCCCCAGCACTCTCTGCCAGATGTATTTATATGGCTCATCAGTAACGGGAAAAGATTAGCTTACCAGAGGATACCGGCTAGAGACATAATGTACTCAGAGAACAGCGAAGAAGCGGGTAAATTCTGTGGGAAAATGCAGACATTGTTTTTGAAGGTAAGCATAACCTTAATGTTTGGGCAAAGTGTGTTTTTGGAGTAGATTACATATAAATACCTTGTGATACAGTGGCCTGGCAAAAAAGCATCTACGCCTAGCGGGTGGAGCATCCCTGCGAAAATAAGCATCTATTTGTGGATGGGTCATCTCAACGACAAGGTTCACTACACCGAAGGCTTACCTCCGGGGTATGAAGTGAACTTGGGAATAAAAAGCGCTGAGAAATCAAGGGTATCGCCTCCTGCCTCTATTTACTATGCTGAAAAACATGTAAGTACCCTACCCATGACATAGTGTAAAAAGGAGTGTTTACTGCACGGCAAATTGTAACTGATAAAAAATAAGACTGACGAATGAGTTTTTATTTTCAGTCATTCCAAATGAGAGCCTACATTTACCAAGCAAGATCTTTGATAGGTTCTGACTCGTCAGGATTATCAGATCCATTTGCGAGAGTCATTATTGGAGAATGCACACAAACAACACAAGTTATAGATGAAACTCTTAGCCCAACATGGGACGAACTACTGGTTTTTGACGACATTCTGCTTTATAGCACTATGGAGCAAATAAAAAAAGATCCACCAACTGTTGTAATAGAAATATTTGATCAAGATAAAGTTGGGAAGTCAGAGTTCATTGGCCGTACTCTAGCAAAGCCATGTGTTAAGTCATGTGAAGATATTTGTCAGGCCAGCCAATTGCCACCGGCTCTCGAATGGTTTGATATTTCGAGGGGTGACGATCGTGCTGGGGAGCTACTAGCTGCATTTGAACTTCTAGAGTTACCCGCTAAGAAGGAACCTGTAATATTACCAGACCTCCCATCGCCGAGAGAAGGTAACGGGAAACCACCCATTGATATTCACAAAGGTCCAATCCTACCGATACCAAAGGGTATACGCCCTACATTATCGAAGTATCGCATCGAAGTATTGTTTTGGGGATTGAGGGATTTGAAAAGGGTACATTTCTTAACCGTCGATAAGCCAAGAGTAGACATTGAATGTGCTGGGCATATAATATCTTCGTCTGTTATACAAAATGCCAAACGAAATCCGAACTTCACTAATCCTATTAAATACATTGATGTGGAGTTGCCTGATCAAGATCTATATCGGCCACCTTTAACGATTCGGGTGGTTGATTGCCGAAGCTTCGGAAGAGTAACGCTTGTAGGAACACATACAATTAGTTCCATCAAAAAATATATTTACACGCCGAAAAGTAGGAGGGAAAGAGAAATGGAGGAACGAAAGAAATCTTTATTGCAACTGCAGGAGGTCGATATACGCACCAATTGTATGATACAGGATGACACGACGTACTCAGTTGAGAACGAAAAAGAAAGTTGCCCTCTCTTACCCGTGGAACCCCAACCGTCGACTTCATATGGAACTGGCATGAGACCAACGCGCAAAAAATTTATAAAGCAAGATAGAGAAAGAAGAAGAAAAGTGAGTGAAGATTCTGCCCTCGATGATGACGAAAGAAGCAAGGATTGGTGGACCAAATACTTTGCTTCGGTGGAAGCCATGATTGAAGATGAGAAAGAGAATAAACGTGAAATACAAGGAATTTTACAAGGTCACAGGCAGGAGCCAACTGAGTCAACGCGTGAAGAAGCACATTCACCGAGACCGGACCGCGATCGAAGTAGGTACAAAAGACCTCCAACGTCACCCTCAAAGATAGATAGAAAACAAGCGACTCCGACCGTTGTCAAGAAAAACCAATTACCGAAATCGTCATTGACCAAGGTGTGTAAGCAATATTTTTTATTATTATTTGCAATACTACCTCAACTTGAACAGACACCTAAACCTGTATATTGTTTGCAGATATACCCACATGAGCTCGAAGCGGTGGCAGAGTATGATGAATTTAAGGAATGGCTTCACTCCTTTGAACTATATCGTGGGAAGAAAACTGGCGATGATTCAGAAGACGAGAAGCGTGTAGTAGGGGTTTTTAAGGTAAGGCTAAAATACTCTGATAATATAATATATTTTTTTATTGTTTAATATAATATATTTGAGGGTAGAAATTTTTCAGAACTGTCTTCTTTATTTTCTTGTAGGGAGCGATTAAAGTATACAAATGGCCATTACCGAAAGGAATAGACGACCACACAGTGATGGGATTCGATCCGAACTATGGATTTTTCCAAGGCGTTCCCAATAACGAGCCGATACACGTTTTAGTTCGTATTTATTTGGTGAAAGCTACAGATCTGCATCCGATGGATATGAACGGCAAAGCGGATCCCTATGTTGTCATGCATTTGGGTAACAAGAAGATTACGGATAAAGACAACTACGTATCCAAACAACTTCATCCAGTCTTTGGAAAGTGCTTCGAAATAGAAGCAACTTTTCCGCAAGATTCGATGCTCACGATACAAGTTTACGATTGGGATTTAGTTGGAACCGATGAGCTCATCGGGGAGACTAAAATTGACCTTGAGAACCGTTTCTACAGTCGTCATAGAGCTTTATGCGGACTTCCCATGAAATACGAAGAGTAAGTGAAGTTTCGTGATTTGTCTTATACCATTATCTACTTTACGATTTATTGAAACATTGTAATTCTATTACAGAAGGGGATTTAACCGCTGGCGCGACGCTATGAAGCCAACACAGATCTTGGCAAAACTATGCAAGGAGGGTAAATTAGAACCTCCCATGTACGAATACGGCCGCGTGCGAGTGGCCAGAAAAATCTTCAACATGCCAATGGAGAACACGGAACTGTTCTCCAATCCAGACACTTACCAAGAACAAATGGCACTGCTGGTGCTTCGGCGCTGGCATGAGGTGCCTCGTGCTGGCACCACATTGGTGACCGAACACATTGAAACAAGACCTCTATACAATCCAACCAAACCAGGTATTATGATACTTAATGTTTAGTCTACTCCCATTGTCGTCCTAATAATGTAACGGGATTAATACAACGTGTTACTGAGAAAGTTAAAGATAAAAATACAATTTTTCTATCACAGGAATTGAACAAGGAAGGTTGCAGCTATGGGTAGACATGTTCCCAATGGACATGCCTTCCCCGGGTCCATTTCTAGACATATCTCCACGTAAGCCGAAGGCCTATGAACTCAGAGTCATTGTTTGGAATACCGACGATGTTGTTTTAGAAGATGACGCATTTTTCACTGGGGAAAAAATGTCCGATATCTACGTAAAAGGGTAAGATTTTTTAAGTTTTTTCTTCAAACTGAATTCGAAGTGGAGTTGGATTAAAATTAATAACTGGTTTAATTAATTCCTAGATGGCTGAAAGGTCCAGACGACTGCCAGTGCACCGACATACATTATAGATCTTTGACCGGAGAAGGCAACTTTAATTGGCGATTTATCTACCGGTTTGACTATTTGGAAGCTGAAGAAAGAATTGTAATAACTCGCAAAGAATCCGTGTTTTCATGGGACGAAACAGAGTGTAAAATTCCAGCACGATTGGAATTACAAGTTTGGGACGCTGATCATTTTTCTTCGGATGATTTCTTAGGTAATCGAATATAACTAGAATACTGTTGAATTTTTCTTGGTCTTAAGCTTTCTAAAAATTAATCTAATAATCAATTCTTCACTGCGAACAAAACTAATCATTACATTGATTGCAGGGGCTGTAACTTTGGACTTAAATCGGTTCCCTCGCGGTGCAAAAACATCTAAATTGTGCACTTTGACCATGCTAAGGAACGATGGCTCCGTACCGATGATAAACATTTTCAAACAGAAGAGAGTCAAAGGCTGGTGGCCGTTCTACATCAAGCGGGACACAGAGGAAATGGAGCTGACGGGAAAAGTGGAAGCTGAAATACATCTTCTTACCCGTGACGAAGCAGACAAGGTTCCAGCAGGGATGGGGCGCAGCGAACCCGATCCGTTGGAAAAGCCCAAGTCAGTGTCATCAGAACCTGTAAAGTTTGCAAAGAATTACATTATTTTTAATGGATTAGATACGGTATGGTGTTGATTGAGATAAAAATTAATAATAATATAATAATAATTTAATAACTATGGACGCTTCACACCACGTCAGTCTGGCCCCGTGATAAGTACCTGAAGGACTTGTGTTACGGGTACCAGACAACGGAATTATATTTAATACTTTTATACTACGTATTTAAGATTTTTATTATATTTAATACACATCCATGATCCAGGAACTTTGGATAACTTTTTGTTCCGTCGGCGGGATTCGAACCCGCGACCCCCGGCTTGAGCTATCAACAGCCCACCACCTGAGTCACAGAGGTCGTCAAAATTAAAATGTACTGAAATACGGTTGCCTACAGCAAGATGTGAATGTTAAAATAGCTTCTCAATAACTGATGAGCTGATTGAGCGATGATCATACTTACCAAATATTTTTTTTTTTTTTTCAGCCGGCCGGACTCATCATTCATGTGGTTCCTCAACCCTCTGAAGTCCATGCGCTACATAATGTGGCACAACTACAAGTGGACGATCGTGAGGACGTCGTGCGCTGTGGTCGTCCTCATTGCGATTCTGCTCCTCATCTTCGCCTTCCCTGGTTACCTCGTCAAGAAACTCCTTGGCGTTTAGATAAATGACCAATAAGACCCACCGTAGGGCAAGGTCTTTCACCTCCACGGAGGATAGGTGTTAGTTGACGCTCAATGTTGGCAAACTTATGCTGATCTCAACCTTTAGATGTAAACGCAGACAGAGAAGCGCAGGGAAGATTTAATTAAAGGACCCCAAAATGAATTGCCTGGTTATTAAGATAAATTAGTGTATGCTCGAACCGGGCAAACATGTTATGAAAATTAAAAAGAGGAGGGAAAACGAGCCCTGATAAAAATCTCTTCTGCTACACTTCTGTCTGCGCTGACCCTAGCACTGTCGACAAAGTCGCGACGTGAGATTTACGATAAAGCCTCTACTAGGCTTTGTCGCACATGTATACCACTCACGTCTACGTGCTATAGTATATCATTGTAAATTAAAATTATATCTATCTTTGTAAGGAAAAGAATCTTTGAGAAACGGTTCTATGTGATCTTTTTGAAATTAACTCCTGTGAATATAGTTAGACGCGCCTGGCGCGAGGCTCGATACTTACTCTTGAACAAGGCCTGAGCCTCTTACCAAAACTTTTCTTTGTCGCTTCTTTGTAGAATCGCCGATCAAAATGTATGGAATTGACTTAATGTTATGTTTAATTTGTGTTTAATGTAATAAGATATTATTTATTTTAGTACTTTTATAATAATTATGATGAAAATGCCATACAATTTAAAATTATTTTGCACGCCACTTATTAGGCAGAATGTTGGAACCATTCCAGTAAAATTGTAAGACCTTTTTGTACCACATTTTATGCAATAAATCATTATATTCTATTCAACGTTCGATAATATTATGAATTTGACATTCGATTCGTGTCATATCAATTCTAATATTTTGATCGGCGATTATGTAAAGAAGCGATAAATGAAACGTCTCGGCTAGGGCTCCGTTTATTTGCATTTTCTCGACCATTTTCGGCATTTAGCGTGTAGTTAGGAAGATTTTCAAAGAATATTTTTCTGACTTTCGAATGGATGTTTAGTTGGTTATAGAGATGGTTGCCACAACCACGTAGCCGCTGCTGTCGACGCAGCACGCTCTTGATGTATTTACTCATATAAACCCAATATTTAACCGATCAAATAAATACTTATTTCTGTCACTAACTAGTTTTATTTAAAATATCCCAAAACCTTGTAAATTATATCTTTAAATATTTTTTTAAGTTCTAAGACTGCCATACAGTTTTACCAAGAAAGCAGTTTTACTTTGAAACTGAGAATGCAGAATCGGATATTTTGTGAATTGTGATACCTCAGTTGTCACGATTGTCTAAAAGCAGCAGATCTTATCATTAGGATTTACCATGAAAAAAAAGCAAATTAAAATCATCAATTGTTTTATTATAACTCTAAAATATTATTTACACATCTTTAAAACATATTCATATAATAATTCAAAACATTTAACATTCATTTAGGAGTTTACCACTTTTAATACACTTATTGCTTTTCCACACAACGCTCGGGCGACGGACGCGGGTTTACTACTAGGGTGAGGACTGTCGGAGCTACATGGTACACAACATTCAAATATTGACTTTAACATCTACTATAATGCTATTACACCGCCTCTACACGACCACGCATGCCGAAGTCATCTGGTGACGTAAGGAGGCCATGCAGATCCGCAGACGTGTAGAGGCGACTTTAGGCTGGGTTAAGGGTTAACTCTCGTTTCACATATTCATGAAACAGAGGTCACGATCGCACAGACTAGCCAAGATGGCGTCGGATTTCTTACATCAACTACACAAGTATTATACGAAAAGATTGAAAGTCCGACAGCCTCCGGACAGGCCAAATGACTCCCCGTGGTACGGCGCGTATTAAAGCTATCCAGGGTTGCAACATTAACAATTGTTTGTAACTTTTTCGAACGTATTTACAACGCGTATATTAAAAAATAATGCAAATAAAAATGTATTTATACAAATTCAATATTTAGCTAGATACACACGGTTAAGATAATTTCAAAACACATTTAGATAAATTATATTTACACTTGTGATCGAGTTAACAACCCCGGCGGTAATAAATAAGAAGCGTATGACACAGCGTTTGTTTGTGGGCGTATTGTCATGGCGTTGTAGGACAATCGAGATCCAAATCTAGATATTACAAAACAGTTGAATCACATTAAAATCGTAACTACATAATAACAAAAAAAAATGGTACAATTAATTGTGTAATGCCTAAAATAGTAGAGACCCGCTCAATAATCATCCTGGTAATATTATAAATGCGAAAATATTTTGTCTGACGAACCGATGATCCGCTGAATCAATTTAGATGAATTTTCGTATAGAACGTAGTCCCAGAAATGACCATGGGGTAGCGCCACATACCCGCGTGACATAATAATTTCCACGCGAAAATCTAGTAACATAATTATTAATTATAATCGTCAATGGATTAAAATGTTTAAAATACACAAAACCCTAGCATGCTATTAAAATTGTATCACATTCAAATTGATTGCAGTCTAGATTTGGATCCATTTTAATCGGGCAGTTGATTTTATAGTATTTGTATAATCGGTGGACGTATATATACGAGCCGAGAATGTATACAAGTTACCACTGACACGTATACAAAATATTTGTATAAATATTAATGTCAACTTGCAATGCTAAAGCTCCTATACACTCCACTTGTGTACTTACAGAAGAACACATAAAATTTTTAAAATCATTTCAGTAACAATGTTAATATGCATGAATCAGCGACCACTCAAATCAAGTCTGGACCTGATCTTAGGGTCTAAAAGGTCCCGTTTATCACGGACATAGAGTCACGGTCATCTAGACCCCAAAACAAAACATTCCACGTGATTTGTATATAATTTATCGGGAAACATAAATTATACCATACATTATACAAATAACGATTCTAGAACAAATCAGTTACAAAATACAAACTCTTAAAATTATCGTTCACGATAGAGGATAGTGCTTTTTCAATATGCCGAGTATGCCACATTGCGCTGCTGCGATGCGTCGCAAGTCGCGATGTATGTGGCATATCAAGAGACATGCTACATCATATTATGTCAACGTAAATGATGATATGCTACATTGATGCATCGGACGAGATGTTACGACGCAACGGCAGATGGGAGATAAAGTAGGAAAGTAAATGACGGGCTTCGCTGTCACCATTAGGAACGCGTTGTATGTGCGTTGCGTTAACGTTATTTTGACATACAATACGTTATTCTATTCAGACGCAATCAATGCACGGCAACGGAGCAATTTATAGAAAGTTGTACCATTTAAGCGGCATTTCGCAAGAAAGCCCCGCTGCTATGGCGCTTGAAATTTCGAAACACAGTATACAGTAAACCTCAAGTAACAATAAAACATATCGGGCAAGTTGCCTCTTGCGTCAGATTGCTCACTGTACTTAATCAATTCGGGATAATAACTAGCATCTATTAACAAAATTGAAGCTTGCCCACAGAATGCGAAATCACGATATTAGGCCGCGGTATAAACTCGTAGACAATTTAAAAGAGAGTCCGAGTTGATTAGTATGCCGTGAATAGCTAAAAATGGTGATATAAAAAAGGTGAATGCCCAAAAAAAACCCATAGTCGATTAAAATAATTTATATACAGCGAAGTAGACCATTAATAGTAGATTATAATTATGTAACTCATTTTATTCAAAACCATAACCGAAACGGATAATTTGAAAAAATAAATCTGAGATTTTGAGACAGCGCTTTGAACCAACTATGTAGTTTCTTCCTTTGTTTTTGTATTTTCCTCGTAAAAACGATGGTGACACGTATACACAATACAATTACACATATATACAATTTAGAGAATATAAAGTCAAAAACGGGCCACGCGCAATACGGGCCCTCTTAAACGCACCTGCAGCTCTACTAATGTTGTGAGTGTCCATGAGTGACGGTAATAATTGCTTTCTAACAGGTGACCCGTTTGCTCGTTTTCCCTTTTATTTTCGAAAAGACGTAAATAGTTAACTGATATCATGTAATAATCGTTAAAAATACATTGTACAGATTATACCATTTCTATACCAAACTGACATTCTATACTTTCAGAATATATAAAAGTGATATTTTAATATTAAATACATGAATATAAGAATCAGTAGACAAATATAAATGTGTTTTTACTACGTACTAATCGTCACAATATCGTTTGTAGCATCATGTCGTCCTAAATATCATAGATTCCTTTAAGAAAAGTCAATTGGTTACGATCATTTTTAAAGTACTTGGTGATTGTTTAATCCAAAAAGGACATTGTATTTGGGATACCGTAGATGTAGTCTACTATGCCCCATATAAATGGTTTCAATCGATTACGGGTTTTTGGTCCATACATTGTTGGGCATTCACCTTTGTGACACAAAATAGTTTACCAGTCAAATGGTAGAGATAAACTACGATAACATGTTACATGGCGCGCCCATCCAAAATTCAAAACGTTTGAAGTGCGTTGTCTTGCGCGGTCGGCTAGTTATGATTAGTTGATAAACAAATCTTGGTAATAAGTGACATTAAGGGGTGGTTTACACGTATTAAGTTGATAAGTAGTTAACTAAATTTTAAGTTAATAATTGCATGTAAACACACAATTTAGTAGCTAGTAGCAAGTTAAAATTTAGTTGCAACTTGCTACTAAATTGTGTGTTTACATGCAATTAAGTAACTTAAAATTAAGTTAAAATTTAGTTAACTACTTATCTACTTAATACGTGTAAACCAGCCATAAGTGAAATATTACGAGTACTGGTTGATTGGTTGAATACTTACTACATACAAACTCTTTCATAAGGATGTGACTACACACATAGAAACAGTGATTTGGGAGGGCGCGCCATGTTATCGTAGTTTATCTCTATCAGACTTACGGACCTACGTTATTAAGATGCGTTATGTCAAACCCAGCCGATTTATCATGACTAACATAAAATTGACATAACCCGACCAAATTACGTAAGTCCGCATCACTCTTAAATCAGTTTCTTTGACAGTACATAAAAAGTGTCGAGAAAAAAGCATACACTAAATACATTTGTGGGGAAGATTAGAATATCTTGTGTAACGTCACATTAACATAATATTGTGCAATTTTAACATAATACCAACATATATCCAGCAAAGTGTCAGTTTATTAATTAGACTAGGACCGAATTTTAAAACAAAAAAAAATACAGTAGGATGAAACCCATTAGAAAAGGAGGAGAATATTATAAAAATTAAGGGAAAAATTATTTACGGGCGATCTGAGTTCGGGAAAAGTGTGGGGGGAGATTAGGTGAACGCAGATTTGGGCCGCACCGCACGCACCGCAGTCGCCGCATTTGAATTTCATAACTACTTAAATAAAAAACCAAAAAAAGTGTAAATACAAAAGTTTTAAATCTTTTTCTTACCTGTAGGTAAAAAAAAGATTTATTTAAAAAAGTCAAATGGCAAAGTTGTAACTTTACCATTTGACTTTTTTTCATAGGAATATTAGTTTTGCCAGAAATCGAGATAAACCGTTTTTCCCCCTTAAAACCTTTTAACCTTAAAACCACACTTTTCCCGAACTCAGATCGCCCGTTAATTATTTTTCCCTTAATTTTTATAATATTCTCCTCCTTTTCTAATGGGTTTCAACCTACTATTTTTTTTTTTTCACTTTTCATTATTTTTGGAGGTCGGCACTGGTCTAAATGCCCAGTTTCTGAGTTTAATTTAGTTGCTTTTGATCGGCTAGCGTCAAAAATTAACTAATCAAAAACGCTAGTGAAAAGATAAACTCCTGTCAAAAAACCTCAGAAACCGGGAACTAACCAGTGACATTGACAGGAGAAACTAACCAGGGGCCGTGCCACGAAACTGTTTTGAGACTCAAACAATCGAACGAAAATGCCTCGTCCTACTCTAACAAACGTGAAATGACGTTGTTAGAACAGGACGCGGCATTCTCGTTCGAGTCTCAAAACAATTTCGTGGTACGGCCCCAGAGCTCGATTTTAAAATAAATAATAGTTAAATTAAATTTTTATACTGGGTGCAATTAAGGGTTGGACCTCATCTGGCAGCACGGAATCGCCTTTTTCCGTCGCCCTTTCTCTTTCTGTCGCTTAGAACTGCCCTTTGCTAGACCGAGACAGAAAGCATAATGCGATAGCACGCGGCGGAATCCTCGAGGCGGTCGGCATCACGGACAAAATGCAATGGACGGCAGGGAGACTCCGGAACGCTGAAGCACGCGATAGCATGCTAACGCATCCTTTCACCGACGCGTGCGATCGCCTTTTTTGTCTGCGGAATGCGACAGCACGCGTTCGCACACACGCAGCACACTGCAGCACGTGGTAGCACAGGCGGAACAAATGCGATTCCGTGCTGCCAGGTCCAACCCTAAACCTTCCTGCCAAATTTTGATATATTGATTATTGTTAAAAATAAAAATACACGTATTTTTTCTTTTATAATCACTCAGTACTAAAATGTTGAGAAATAGCTTCCCAAAGTTATCCTAAAAAAAAAGTGAGAAAAGTGTGTCAGCTCACTTACTTTTAGTTCACTTTAGCCAGTATAATGATAAAAATTATAACTTCACAATAACAATATTAATTATTGATATTTATAACAAAAAAAAATAAAAAATAAATAAAAAAAATAATAAAATAATAATAAAAAAAAATAAAAAAAAATAAATAATAATAATAAAAATAATAATAAAAAAATTAAACTAAAAAATATAATTATATAATATAATATTCCGATGTTCGATGATTCCAAAAACGTGACACATTTTTTCGTTACTTGTTTAATAGGTTTTACCCCTCGGATTTTTTTCATACCGGGCGCCTTATATATGAAAATCGATTCTTAAGGAGTAAACTCCAAAAACTACAATTAATGGACACGACGCGTCGCCCACGCGTGATGTGACCCCGCGCCGCGAGTGACCGTTCTGCCACGATTTTAAATGGGATAAAATATGTCAATAAAAAAAATATAACACCCAATTTTTTTTGGTTAAATGGACTCTCCTAATGATACCTAAACCCTGGAAAAAATTAGGCAGGAAGGTTTAATTGCACCCGGTATAGTGTATACTTACATAAAATTATTACATTGTTACTTGTTCAAGACATTTTCGACTAGTATTTTATTATTGAAGTTATTATTATTATTATTGAAGTTAATTTTAGTAGAAAAGTCTGTATATTGGTTACATTTTGCTAGCTCATTCTATTTAAATGTTTCGACCTCCAAATGTGCGTTTATATACATGTAATATTAAATTTTATGTTCTTATGTGAGCTAAACAGAGGCGAGACTCACGCACACACAGTCAACTAAATGTAAACATAGTACATAGATCTTCCATCGAAAACGAAAGGCACAATATTATTACCGAACACTAACCAGTTAAAATTACACTGAGTATATTAATGAGACAGCTTAAGTCCTTTCACCGGCGCTTGTAAAAGTTAATCGTTGATTAAATATCACTGTCTCCCTCTTCGTAATAATGAAAGAGGGAGCATGATATTTAAAAGAGAATACAAACAGCGATTCGGATTAAGACTTTCAATATCAGCCAGAAACATGCTCGTCCCCCGTTTAAACTGATGTCAGAGGGATCATTTCTGTTCACTTTCGTCTTTTATGGCTGGTTTACACGTATTAAGTAGATAAGTAGTAACTAAATTTTAACTTAATTTGAAGTGCCTGCCCGAAATGTGTCAAGCGACAAGCCCCGCCTGCCAACTTAACAGAAAATAGTCAAAATTATAATATCCATGTTTAGTACTTAACTAAATTTTAACTTGCTACTTACTACTAAATTTTGTGTTTACATGCAATAAGTAACTTAAATTAAGTTAAAATTTAGTTAACTACTTATCTACTTAATACGTGTAAACCAGCCCTTACTTTTGCACTTTAAGCGACGCGTTTTAAAACCAAAACGATTAATTCAGTCGCGTGAACCATCTGATATCACCTTAACAAAGGAGGAAAGATGTCTATTTTACTGACTGTTACTAAAAGTAGATAGTGATTATTCTCGAATAGAATTGACTTACAACGCGAATGTGACGGTCAACCGTCGATGGATACCATCGAGCGTTGTCACGTTCTACTCACGCACTAAACGGACACATAAGTTTTATTTTAAAGATCCGCTGCCAAAATATCGGGATAAAATTACACTCGTTTAATGCGGAAAAAATTGGGACACCCTTTATACACGAATACTGATACCACAGAGTAAAATAATAGATATAAACATATACATAGTTTAATTTGATTGCACTGCTATAAGCATACATATCATGTTACTGCCCTGTTTATTATGAACACATTTTATGCTTGTAGTAGTGAAATTAAATTTAAAGCTTACTATGTAGCTTGTCCTCTGAGTGCTGATAACCTTGACTATTTGGTTCTATATTAGTTGTAGTATTAATCTTGTAGACTTTCTAGAAATAGTAGCACAAGCCAAATGGAAGACAATAGAATGTTATTCTACTAGTTTTATACGGTCTCACGTTTTAGATGCTACGCAAAATATTATTGCCGTGGAATATCAAATAGTTATAAAGTGACATCGAAAACTCCACAATTAATATAAAATTTTAAAATTACTTATTACATAATATCTGAAAGAGGTACGAATTTTAAAGAACACACAATACAACTATTGAATAATAATATTATTACTTAACCAGTATGTAACAATATTATTTCTTATTTTTCTACGATCAAGTCGAAGTATTCTACTATAATATAAAGACAGCTAGCTAGCTTTACTAAACTACGATTTAATTTTATTCCCAGTATAGTTAAGGTAAAGACGGTTTGGTTACAAATTACACATACAGTACCCGGCGATAAATATTGCACATCGACCTTTGGAAAGTGACAGTCGGCTAATTTCGGTTTTGTAGAGCGTTATCTCTTATGGCTGGTTTACACGTATTAAGTAGATAAGTAGTAACTAAATTTTAACTTAATTTGAAGTGCCTGCCCGAAATGTGTCAAGTGACAAGCCCCGCCTGCCAACTTAACAGAAAATAGTCAAAATTCTAACTTTCTTGTTTAGTACTTAACTAAATTTTAAGTCGCTACTTACTACTAAATTTTGTGTTTACATGCAATAAGTAACTTAAAATTAAGTTAAAATTTAGTTAACTACTTATCTACTTAATACGTGTAAACCAGCCCTTACGCACGAAATACAAAAAGTCCGGTATATATTAGGAGCTGTTAAAACAATTATGGTTTGCTTCTTTTGACAATTTTATTATTCTTTCTATAAAAGACACCAAATTTTCTATAAGTCATGGCTTTAGGTTCGGGTAAAATAAAATAAAAAAGCGTGTTCAAATTATGTTTACGTATTATTTAATTCTTTTGGAAAATTACAGCTGTAGCAAATTTAGGGATGTTAACAACTCTAGATATATATTTTGAACTGGACGCGACTGCACTCTATTGAATTTGAACAACGACTGACATAATGTCAAATAGGTGTGTGCTACAAAGATAACGTTCTATGAAACCGAAATTAGCCGATTTTCTCTTTCCAAAGGTCGATGTGCAATATTTATTGCCGGGTATTGTAAGTATTATAGAAGTTAGTGCTCTGTTGTAATCGATTAAGTTACCATGTAACTTAATCGATTATTTATTAAAGAAGAAAGTATTAAGGAAAGAGCATAAGTCAACAGTCGTGTCTTTGTCCGTCATGAGACTTTTCCAATGTGCCAGACAAAGGAATATAGACCAGAAGAAAATGAGAGAGAGAGCATAGCTATTCGCTGTAAGAATATTTTTTATTATGGAGTATGAATCTTACCTCTGTATGTGACTTTATACCAAAATAGCCTAAACTCCGAGGGTGGCAAGAATCAAGATATATTTTTAAGTAGATAGTTTAAAATATTAATTAACTGGATGACAGTTTTTGTAAAAGCTAGCCTTAAAGAAAAAGTTATTGGTGATTCGACGTTTTTGATCAAGACGTGCATAGTTGTTTTTGTAAATAACTGCTTATTTTAAAGTGAAGGCATGGCGTGTGGATGTATCCAGTGAAATTAGTGACAGCAAAAGAAACTGTCGAAAAACTAAAATTGCACCAATAGAACCATGGTAACCCAAGAAGAATAATAACCGATAGAGGCACAGCTTTTACAGGAAAAGAGTTGACGAATATTGCAAGCGTTTTCAAAAGCCATGTTTATAATTATTGACTAAATCACCGTGACAACAATATATATGTAGTACCAGATCGAGTTAATAAAAGCCAAAAGGTAATATTTAATAATTATTCTGAACATTTTACACTTTCAAGGAAATCCAAAACACTTTCATTTTTTATTCAAAGTAACTATTGCAACTAACATAAATTTAGTGGATTTCTCAGTAATTAATTTAGAAGATAATCAGTCCACGATTCCTTACGATATTTTATTTGATACTGCATGCATGTAAAATATAATAATATGAAAACTAGTTTAAAAGGCTCATAGTGTTACGAATTATGATGAAAATCAATCCAAAAAAATTAAATGTAAGTATACAACTTAAGTTCGATCACTAGGTACAAAGATAGTCGGCCATTGATCTATAATTTTTGTCACGTTCGCGCGAGTAGAAACGATACAAATTTGTTCCCAGACGAGTGGGAGTTGGGACAGTTAGCGGTAAGACAATGGAGTTTCTCTCCTGCGACCGTACTATATAAAAATTAAAAATTAACATTTAATTTAGCAAATAATCAAGGTCATCCACGATCAGTGTATAAAGGGTGCGTGTTTATAAACCACTTCATTGACAAATTTTTAATTTGACGCAATAGCAAAAACACTTCTAGGGTGAAACTGTAGCTACTGTGTAAAAACAGATAATTTTGGGTAAACTACATTTTTCACACAGTAGCTAATTGAAGATAAAATGTGACAGCTATCGCATTATCGCAGTAACTGTAGGATTTAGGAAGCTACAGTTGACACAAGTCGAGGCGGATATCACATGGCGAGTTAGAGACTAATAACGATTCACACGGTGTCAATGTCACCGACGTTAATTCGGTCCTCGGAGGCGGTTACCGAGAAGCCGAGTATGCGCGCGTCCACTTTTAGCATCTTATTCTTTTTCGTCTTCTTCCCTTTGCCCTGTAAAGTAAATACATGCCCACATGATCTATTTATCATTATAAATATGAAAGTTTGAATGTTTGTACACGCAAACATCAGTGGCGATTTGTATTAGTGTAACTGCGTAAAACCAGTTGCTGATCTACATCGAAACACGATGTCGAATACTGGATATGTTTACATTGATAAAGTAAATGTAGAAAATGTGGTACTTGATAGTAGCAACCATTGGATTTTTGTTGACAAGTATTATTTGCCATCTACACGGGTCTGACTTACAGAGCGCGGGGCGCCTCAACTTTTACACCTTATCTATAAACCTCCCGTATCTTCTTCTTAATCCTTGCTTTCTTAGGCTCGAACACATTACGACTAAAAGTGAAGAAGGTATTATTCCCTCCATGCGCAATTCCGAATAGATTTCCGTACATTTCGCAGTCCCGTGCATTCGCGCAGTTTCAGTAATCGCCGTTTATGGACCAGGGGCCGTACCACGAAGCTGTTTTGAGACTCAAACAATCGATCGAGAATGCCGAGTCCTGATCTAACAAACGTGAAATGACGTTGTTAGAGCAGGACGCGGCATTCTCGTTCGATTGTTTGAGTCTCAAAACGGTTTCGTAGTACTTAATAGGCCTCCAGGTGTAAGTTGACCTCAACTGACCTTCACCTCTTGGTATTCGGAGGCGGAGTTGCGCGGGTTGATCGCCATCGCCGGCGAGCAGAGGTCATCCGACGGGGTCACCATGCCGACACGAAGCAGCTTAGACCTGTCAACAAGGCGTCAGACTTTTTCTCGGAACCTTTGTCTAGTGATGCTATGTTTGTACAAGTTAGTTAAGTTTGGTTTAGATGTAAGAAATGACAACATAAGGACAACAATCAATGAACTGGATACATTGCTCGCTTCAAAGATAAGAAGGTGGACATTAGAGACAACCAAATAGAAAGGGCCTACGGGCAAAAGAATAGTAGGCATCCTAAAACAATATTGGTCGCATGAAATAGTTCAAATAGCTGGAAAAGACTGGATTAACAAAGCCATGGGCTGGGGGAGGCCTATACCCGTGAAGGGGCAACACCACATTGAACTATTGCTAGTTAAACAACTATTAATGTAATAGTTACTGGGTGGTGAATTGAATAAGAGGCTATAATTATAATAATGAGGGCGACATGTTCGCCTTTGTTTGTGAACCAAGTCCTAAATAAAGATTTAAAAAAGGGAACTAATTTTTTGAGCAATTATTTATATATTCGAGATGTTATTATGATCAGTTGAAAAAAATATTGAGCAGTTATTTAATTTTTATGGCGGTTGATTAATTATTACGACAGTAAAACATGGACAGTAATAAAAAAATAATTCAGCAGTCCAATAACTGAATGAGCGGTAAAAATGATGGAATGAGCGGTAAAAATGGTGAAATGAGCGGTTCGATAAATAGTTCATTGAAAAGAGAGATATTTAATGTTCGTTAGTAAGGGGGAACTTATTTTAGCAGCCAATAAGCAAATTCTACTTTTTATCCAGGAAAAATGTACGGCTCCAGCGCGAAAACGAGTTTTGTCGCAACGGAGTTGCGGGCATCATGTAGTTCGAATAAAAGTTCCTATTATTATTATACAATTTGTTTTTTAAATTCCTTTAGAGAAAGTAAAAGTAATTTATTTTTTTTATTACTATTTAAGTACTGTTCTTTTTTAGGGTTCCGTACCCAAAGGGTAAAAACGGGGCCCTATAACGAAGACTTCGTTGTCTGTCCGTCTGTCCGTCCGTCCGTCCATCTGTCTGTCTCTAGGCTGAATCTCAAAAACCTCTATAGCTAGAGTTCTGAAATTTTCACAGATTATGTGCATACAGTTGCTGCTATGACAAAAAACACTAAAAATAAAATTTTAGGGGGGCTCTCAGACTATAAACGTGTTTTTTTTTTGTCTTTTCTGCTCGTAATTAAAAATGACAAAAGCTAGGCACTTGAAACTTTCACAAAATCCAAAATTATATTTGTACTTAAATGATAAATAATAACATTAAGATAAAATAAATATTTAAGGGAGGCTCCGATACAAAAAAACACATTTTTTCTTACTTTCGCTTTATAACGGTACGGTAAGGCGAGTTCGACTCGCACTTGGCTGATTTGATTTTATTTTACCATCTCATTGTTTAAAGAACTGCTCAGAATGAGATTTCTTGCTGACAAATTCCGATTTATTACTGCCCACACGTAACCGCTCATTCATTAATTTTTACTGCTCATTTAATTATTTTACTGTTCAATAATATTTTCAATGACCCATGTCATTATTTTTTACTGCTCATTTTTGTTTACTTTACTGTAAGCAGTAAAGTAAACAAAAATGTTTTAACTGCTAAACTAGTAATTGAACATGCCATTTACAATTTTCAACTTACCAAAATTGCTATTTACAACTGCCCCTTTAAATCAGTGCCTTTAAAAAAGGCGTCAGATGATTAGCAAGGGAACTATTATAGTCATAATAATTATATTATAATCCTAGATGACCCGGTGAAATTCGTATCACTTCTAAAATAAACCTTCCCTGGACTTCCACGAATCTTTCAAGACTAAAATTTGCCAAAGTTCTCAAGTATTAGCGAGACTTAAAAAAATTGAAAATTCATTTTTATTTATACAAGGTGTTACAAAACATAGTGATAATACTTTAGGGTGTGTATGGGTACCCTACATGAGTTCACTGTGAAAATAGCAGTGCTGAAAGAGAAATTTTATTTTTTACTTTTGTATGGGAAAATTCGATTTGGAATTATTACAGAATTGAAATAAAAAACTTACGGTACAAATGCAGATTTTCGTAATCTCTTTAATTTTCGGTCATTACTCATACAAAATATATCATGATTCATGACTAGGGCCCGGAAAAACATACATTAAAAATCCAAAATATGTACCTAAAACATGGACAAAAACATCGAAAATATGGAAAAATATGGACTATAAAACAATAATATGGAAAAAATATGGAGTATAAAATTACAATAATTAAACATTGTTTTAGTGGTAAGAAAAGAGTCACTCGTGAGAGTAATTAACAAAGAGATAGAGGCCAGAAATATATATTATGCTATGCTGACTTTGCCTATGTACATTTGGTTTGGGAATAAAAGTCTTTAATCATTCGATCGAGGATTCTTGGAAATCTATTGTTATTCTATTGATGTCGTGGACCTACATAGTTACGGCTACATTACAAAAAAAGTATAAAAACGATAGCGAAATTATTATTTTAGGAAAAAAAGAACAGTTTTATTCAACTTCCATTACATTAGCGGTTAGCCTTAATAAATTGATTGCAAAACACAATGACGTGCTTCTTCAAATTATCAAAATTAAAACTCTGACTGCAATACTTGTATGACATGCCGATCATGTAAGCATGACAGCATGCTGCATGATCGTCTTGGGTTCGCTATAATAGGCTAGAATAATATATTCCCTGCACATCACAACTCACAATTCTCATGACGTGATGAGTGCATACTTAAACATAAAAAATCGGCACAGAATTTTGTTTTTCTTTGTGTGTTATGTACTTAAATCCTTTATTTTACCCGAAGACCGAAACATACTTCAGTTTTTGTTTAGCCATGTCAGCAACAGGACCTTTAGCATCTGAAACTTTATTTTCTATTTCTTCATTAATCCTTCGATCGCGGATTATCCTCCATCCAACTTAAATAAACCATCTTTTTGGGCATGTTTTTGGGTCGGAAAAAATACAAGAACTTTACCTAAGCATAATTTTAAAAAATTCACTTACTGATGAAACTTGAAAGGTTATTCCTGTATTAAAAGTCGTATCTGTATGACTTCTACACCATTTCACAGGGCATTTAGGCATTTTAACAACGAAAATTTTGTAAAAAGCTACGTAAAAAGTAAGTAAACAAATTGTAAAATGAGTTTGACAATAATTATCATGTCAACCTGGTTGAATGTCACTCGTGTATATATACACGAAAAATGTGTACCGAACACATGCATAAAGTATACATGTATTCGGGTCACATTTTGTAGGCTTTTGGTGCACTTTTTTTGACGGAGTTACTCTTCCTGTAGTTTAAAGTTCACTGCTTGCACGATTCGATAGTAGGTACTACTTTAGGTAAATCGTTCTGCTGCGGGAAAACAACCACTAAATGTTACGTTGTATAAGGAACACATACAGTATACACACTCTAAAAGCCTTATCATATGTTAGTTTTTTTTTGTATAAACACTTACCGTCTCTCAAGGAACTGGCGCGCGAAGTCACTCGAGTCTTTGGACTCGTCGAGGTAACACTTGATGTAGTCTTTCACCTCGTACGGTGACTCGATGTCCTTGAGGAAGCCGATGAATGTGGGCACTGGAATAATAATTATATAATAAATAAAAACTTGAGGGGTATCAAGGGACACACGGGTGGACCGAAGTTAAGTATAAAAAAAATAAACGCCATCGATTGAGGCCCTGGAAAAACGACACTTTTGTGGAATTGTAATAAAATTTATTTATACTACCGGTAGATGTCGCTGTTTATTCTCAAAAACGCCATCTAGTTTACGCACTGGAATAGAGATAAACTACGATAAAATGGCGCGCCCCTCCAAATTACTGTTTCAATGTGTGTAGTCACATCCTTATGAAAGAGTTTGTATGTAGTAAGTATTCAACCAATCACAGTACACGTAATATTTCACTTAATGTCACTCATTACCAAGATTTGTTGGTCAACTAATCATAACTAGCCGACCGCGCAAGACAACGCACTTCAAACGTTTTGAATTTTGGAGGGGCGCGCCATGTAACATGTTATCGTAGTTTATCTCTACTATCAACACCCTCTGCCCCAAAAAAGTGTCGAGGTCAAGTGCCGTTCCGTTTAGCCTCCTTTCGCAATGCCAAACGTGCCATAAGGAACTTCGTTCCAATAAAAACATCTTTATTAAACATACTAGATGAAAATTCGTTTATCGCGCGGGAACCTTATATTTTTTCGGGATAAAAAGTATCTGATGTCATTTACCGGGACTCAAAGATTCTCCATACCAAATTTTAGCAAAATCGGTTCAGCGGTTTGGGCGTGAATAGGTGACAGACAGACACAATTTCGCATTTATAATATTAAGTATAAACAAGGGACAAAACACAGCCAGAGTTTATAACAACACAGAACAATAAAACAACTTACATGATACAACATAATATTTTAACTAAGTAGGTATCAAACTAAGGTGAATGGGTTATAGCTTATGCTATGCCCACACCGCATGTTTAAGGGCTGGTTTACACGTATTAAGTAGATAAGTAGTTAACTAAATTTTAACTTAATTTTAAGTTACTTAATTGCATGTAAACACACAATTTAGTAGCAAGTTAAAATTTAGTCCTACTAAATTTTAACTTGCTACTAAATTAGTACTACTAAGTTTTAACTTGCTACTTGCTACTAAATTGTGTGTTTACATGCAATTAAGTAACTTAATATTAAGTTAAAATTTAGTTAACTACCTAACTACTTAATACGTGTAAACCAGCCATAAAGGACAAGCCAAACCTTTAGAAAGGGGCAGGCAGAATTTTTATAATTTCTTCCTCTATGTTGTAAAGGTGGGTTTACACCAAAAGAACATAGAGCAAGAACAGCACAAGAACATTCTTTCGTATTCGTTTAGTGTAAACTATAATTCGTTACAACATACTTTAGATCGTTTACACCAATCGAATCAACAAGAACATCAAGAATAAGAATTTTTGCTCTATAGATGAGAATCATATAGCTCCGTTTAGACCAAACGAGCGAATGCTCATTGCTCATTCGTCAACGATAAGTAGTTAATTTATTTTTATAATCATCAAAGGTTGGATCCCATAAACATCTTTTGTTATGGTATAATTCTATCGTTTGTAAACATTTTTCATTACTCTAATCCATATTTACGAAATAACCTTTGATAAACTACTTAAAACCAGCCGCCAAAAAGTAAAAATATTAAGAAAACTAGAATGAAAAAAAAGAAGAGACCGCCTCGAAGAGCGAGTACGTCCGAACACGAAAGAACGCTCTAGGCAATTGCTCGAGCGCTCTTGCGTCGTTTACACCAAACGAGCGAGATTCTTAGAGCACTCTACCTATTTACCGCCGAACACGTGGCGAACACACTAGAACAACGAAAGAATGCTCGTTGTTAGTTTACATCAAAAGAGCTTTCCTAGAATGAGCATTCGCTCGTTTGGTCTAAACGGAGCTTAAGACACGTTTGGCATGATCCCTTGATATTATCCATCTATTCTGGCCTGCTAAGCCCAGAAGCATTGACGCCAAAAAAAATGATTTTTATGGCATCGGTTAACTTAGAGTCTGTCAAGAAAGTCATGACAGGCGGGAAAATTTTCTAAACGTAATCACGCTTATAAGGTGTATTTTTTTCTTTGTATTTTCACAGAGAACGCTTATTACATTTTAAATATTGTCACCTTGCACATTTTTATCTCGAATTAATGAAGTTCTCATATTTTTTATTTCATTTAAAAAATTTCCCGCCTGTCATGACTTTCTTGACAGACTATAGAGAAACATGCATCGAATGAACTAAGTCAAATGGCGGTATCTTTTTTAAAACATCGAAAGTTTTCTCTATCTCATTTTTGTCAGAAATCTATATTTACAAAACCTTAATTTTCTCAAAACTTACGTTCACTGAGATACCGTTTTTGCGCTTAGCAAGGCAGTATTACCTCCAGAAATACGTATACGGTTACCTCAACGAATTTTCAAGACAATAATTACATATATACAGCGTTCATAGATCTTTATCCATGAACGTGATATGTGTGGATAGCCTATTCGGCACTTTATCAGAAAGCAGTGACACAGGTACTAAGTGTCTATACACACTAGCCCGGAAAAACGCGGCCGAAGTTGCGCATTGTTACGCCTGCAATGTATTTTAAATTACCGATGACACACCATGCCGAAATTACGTCGCGTTATATCGTATGCGTTTGATATTGCTGACGTAATCATGCCAAATTTCGGCGACGTTTTTTCGACCCAGTGTGTTTGGACACTTATAATACCTTAAAGCGAATAGACTACATAACTGACCATCAATCTTATAACTCCAGGACGCCAGCATGTTTTTGCACCAGGTTTCGAATTCCGCGGCCGGAGTGGTCTCCTTCTTGTTGGTTGCGACAACCGCTGGTTTTTTCTTCGGCTTAGCCGGTTCCGCCGGTTTCGGTAGTTCCGCAGGTTTCTCCTGCTTCGGTTGCGCGACGTTCGGTTGCGGGTCCCAGAAACCTGACATAAAATATGCAACTTTTACCTTTCAATACTTATAAATTGTAATCTTTAATTATTAATTATAGGAATTTTGCAGAGTGCGAGATCCATAAAGTTAATATATTCCGCTAGGTATATTAACTTTATGGCGAGATCACAGTATTCGGGCACGCTTAGTTCTTCGGATTATGACACACGGGGATCTAACTATAATACACAAAAATTATGTTCACCCGCCAAGGGCAAGTGTTTGTTTTTTAAGTATGTAGTATGTACGTGTATTTCTCTAGCATGGTTTCGGGCCATTAGATTCCACTTGCACTGTGAGAATATCACTAACGAAATTTGCTTTTTCAAGCTATGTTCAGGACAGTATCTCGAGCGCCAAGTTGTACTCACCGCCATTGTGTGTGTTGGCCCAGGGGGCGTGGTTAACTGTGGGCGGGGCGGCGACTTGCGCCTCCTCCACCGCAGCAGCGGCCGCTGCGGCAGCCGCCGCCGCCGCCGCCGCCTGCCGCTTCGTCTCCGCCTGTATAAACTCGTACTGTATCTAGGGGCCTTAAGGGGCCGGGTTCCATCGAAATTATCATACATACGTAATACCAAAATCATTTTCTCATACGAAAATATTTAACATGTTTGAGTTATTTTTCAGCTTAAAATAGTAATTACCAGGTTCCTGCAAAAACTTACTACAAAATATTTAAACACTATATTTTTTTTGTATTTAAATATTTTGTAGTAAATTTACTATATATACTTATAAAATTACATGTCCTGACTGACTGACTGACTGACTGACTGACTGACTGACTGACTGACTGACTGACTGACTGACTGACTGACTGACTGACTGACTGACTGACTGACTGATTCATCATCGCTGAGCAAAAACTGTTAAAGTTACAGCCACGAAATTTGGTGAGTAGGGTTGTTTTATTAAGTAGACACACACTAAGGAAGGAATTTTGAAAATTTTACCCCGAAGGGGGTGAAATAGGGGTTGAAAGTTTGAATGAAAGTCCGTCATTTCTTGAGTTAGAAACATGAAACTTTATTTTTGGGTTACTGATTAAAAATGAGTGGATACATATTTAAGCGTTTTTGGAAATTCTACCCCCAAGGGGGTGAAATCGGGGTTGAAAGTTTGAATGAAAGTCCGTCATTTCTTGAGTTAGAAGCAAGAAACTTTATTTTTGAGTTACTGGTTAAAAATGAATGGATACGTATTTAAGCGTTTTTGGAAATTCTATCCCCAAGGGGGTGAAATTGGCGTTGAAAGTTTGAATGATATTCCGTTATTGCTTAAGTTAGAAACTTGAAATATTATTTTTGGGCTACTGATTAAAAATGATTGGATACGTGCTTAAGCGTTTTTGGAAATTCTACCCCCAAGGGGGTGAAATAGGGGTTGAAAGTTTAAATGAAAGTCAGTCATTTCTTAAGTTAGGAACATGAAAGTTTATTTTTGGACTGCTGAATAAAAATGAATGGATAGGTATTTAAGCGTTTTAGTAAATTCTACCCTCAAGGGGGTGAAATCGGGGTTGAAAGTTTGAATGAAAGTCCGTCATTTCTTGAGTTAGAAACATGAAACTTTATTTTTGGGTTACTGATTAAATATGAATGGATACGTATTTAAGCGTTTTTGGAAATTCTACCCCAAAGGGGTCAAATTGGGATTGAAAGTTTGAATGAAATTCCGTTATTTCCTAAGTTAGAAACTTGAAATTTTAGGTTTGGGATACTGATTAAAAATTATTGAATACGTGCTTAAGCGTTTTTGGAAATTCTATCTCCAAGGGGGTGAAATAGGGGTTGAAAGTTTAAATGAAAGTCCGTCATTTCTCAAGTTAGGAACATGAAAGTTTATTTTTGGACTGCTGATTAAAAATGAATGGATAGGTATTTAAGCGTTTTTGGGAATTCTACCCCCAAGGGGGTGAAATTGGGGTTGAAAGTTTGAATGAAAGTCAGTCATTTCTTGAGTTAGAAACATAAAACTTTATTTTTGTGCTACTGATTAAAAATGAATGGATACGTATTTAAGCGTTTCTGGTAATTCTACCCCCAAGGGGGTGAAATTGGGGTAGAAAGATTCAATGAAAGTCCATCATTTCTTGAGTTAGAAACATGAAAGTTTTTTGACGTTTGCGTTTGACGTTTGCTTAAATAGGGTCCCGGTTTTACCCTTTGTATAAGGAACCACAAAAAGGGGAAAGCTATCTATCTTTGTTATTATACTATGTTAACGCGTACGAAGTCGCGGGCAACAGCTAGTTTATTTATATATTTTTTAGTGTTTTACTATATTTTTTGTTTTTAAATATTTTGTAGCAAATTTTTGTGCAGGAACCTAGGTAATTGCTATTTTAAGCTGAAAAATAACTCAAACATGTTAAATATTTTCGTATGAGAAAATGATTTTGGTATTACGTATGTATGAGAATCTCGATGTGACCCGGCCTCTGAAGTATGCAAGCATCACATAAACTAATTTCTACGCCGAAGGCGGACCTGTCAACAGATTAAGATTAAGGCCAGCCTTGTGCATGCGGCCAGCCGAATGCACAAGTTTTCAGTATACGGAACACATGTGTATGCGGTCAGCCTAACTTTGAAATGACATACCCCAGCCGAATGAGGTAGGCCTGTTAACTACCATCCAAATAAATCAATTTCTCTGATAGTACCTACTATGGAAAAAAATTATTCAGGCAGATTTGATTCATAGCCAGGCCTTTATTTTAGTCGGGTTATATCAATTAAATGTAAATCTTGATCTGTCGGCGTGGTTTGACACAACACGACCAAGTTGCATAGGTGGGCCTATGCAACCATTCATCTCCTTTTGAATGTGTAGGAACACATCGTGAGTGATCTCACACCTAGATGTATTGACCAGATTGTGGTGAAAACTATAACAAAGATGACCTATGTTCTAAACAGGAATATATAATTTATATACTTATCCCAAAAAATGCAAGCTTCCCATCTCACCTGTATCTCAGCCAGACTCTGTCCCGGAGTATTGTTAGTCGTTTTCTTCTTAGCCCATCCCACCGCAGCTTGCATCTCCTAAGAATTTTAACACATTAATTTCCAGTACTAAATTATTGCGTATTCACTCACATAATTCATAATCTGTTAGCGCCGAACGTTTTCTTAACTTATCAATTATCACGAAAGCTAAAAAATATTTCGTTATAAAAACGAAAGGGCGCAGCGGCCGTGTAGCCGGCTACGCGTCAAACGGCAGAGCTGCGTCGACGCAAACCTGAGCAACGCGCCGTGTGGACAGGCTCTTACCTGTTCCCTGGCGACAGCGGCCGCCTGCTGCTGCGCGATGATCTGCATCATCTGCTGCTGCTCCCTCATCTGCTCCAGCTTCTTCTCTCGCTCCAGCCGCTGTATCTCCGCCAGTGTGAGCCCGTCCTTATTCGTGGAGACGGCCTGCGTCGCCGACCACGGCGCCTTCTTGATCAGGCTCTCTATTAGCTTCGGTTGCGCCTCCTATAGGGTCAATTTATAAACAACATAAGCGCACGGGCAAACACAAAGGAAACATTAGACTGGCCATAGACGGACCGCAAGTTGCAGTTGGGACCATAAAATTAATATACCTAGCGGAATAGAGAAACAAAGGTTTGAGCATGCGAGATGTCACTATCAGTAACAGTGCGGTCTCCACAGTGCGTGGTAAAAAGAGACGTGTGATTCATGACAGCAGAACCAACTTTTTTCATCTGTTTTCACATTCAGTCTGAACTTATCGGCACGTTGACAATTTGAGCTCTAAGAAAAATGTATGTAGGAACATCATTTCCACGCACACGTAAACAGATTTGTACACACAGATGTAATTCAATTTCGGTTTCGTTTGACAGCTCGGGATTGTTTCTCTACTCCGCTAGGTATATTAACTTTATGGTCGGGAGTCGGGACAGACCGCTCAAGAACTGCTCGAGCGGTCCGTGTTTTGCAGATATGAATTTGGTATAGAAACTGCAAATCGCCGTGCGGCAACCGCATCTTGCAGTCGGTCTTGACCACAAGATGCGGTCCGTCTATGGCCGGCCTTAGAGTAGATGCTTTCTTACCTGTGGTTTTTTTGCTGCCTCCATATTCCTGCGTTTCTTTTCCTCTTCGGCAGCAAGTCTTTCTTCTTCTTTCCTGTTTATGACATTTTAAATTTAGTCTAGTATCATATTGTAATACAGCAGAAAGGTTCGATTAGGCTTCCGAGTTTCCGGACCGATCGTGAATTTAACACAGACGTAAAATAGACCAACAGTCCAAAGGGAATAACGGAGTCTTTAACGTGGGAAAATGTACGGTCTCCACAGGATTCAATTTTACGCGCAGCGCGCAGGGTCGCTGGAAACGTTATTTTGTAAGGACGACACAAGTCTCTGATTTGTCAGCATATCAGACGGCTCCTTTTTTAACGTGCGTTAAATGAATTTCATGAATTTACTAGTAAGTATTTTTATGCAAGGCAATCAATGAAACATGATATAACACCATAAATAATAATCAAACTTTGAAACGGCCATAAAATTCCCATGCGAATTCCGATAACACACTGGCCGAGGTAAAATTCGCTGCAGTACTGTATTGAAAAATAACAACGTTAAAATATTACTAGCAATTTCCTACCTTCATCATATTAGCAGGAATACTATGCTTTGATAAAAACCTATCCTCCCTTATAACCTCATTCTTGATAGTTTTTGTGGTCTGTTTTGTGCCAAATTTTGACGAAATGTGCCCAGCAGTGCTCAGAACATTCAAACAAACAACATACATATTTGAATAATCACATATATTAATAAACGAGTAAAACTGTGAGTTGTGACCAATGACGCTGCTTCGTGTTATGCAGTTTATGACAGCCATTTTGACACTACATCATAGAATCATTATAGACCTACGAATAATAAAAACTAAGGAAGAGTAACTGTGTCAAAAATGTATTCGGGTCACATTTTGTAGACTCGCATACTTTATGCATATATTCGGTACATAATTTTGTGTAAATATAGAAGTGACAGTTTATTTCTTAAATTTGAGTGTTAGTGTTTAGTTGCTATTGTCATATTTTAATGTCCGAAAAGGAACCAAATTCAAAACGGTTGAAGTATGGGAGTTACGTTTCCTTAGTTTTTATTATTCGTAGCATTATAGACATAAATAGAAGAGACTGTAGTTACGTACTTTTTCCGTTCCACTTCTTCTTGAGCGCGCATTTCTTCCAGTTTCTTCTTGTTCTCTTTAATAACACTCTTCTCTGGCCCCTTAACAATGGTGAAGCCTTCTTTCACCCACTCCTGTCAAAAATAAATATTCTTAATCCTTCGATCGCGGATTCTTGGAAATCTATTGTTCTCACTTCTCGCGGCCACATGTGGCCGTAAAATAAATCAGTTCAGTTATTTAACCTTCTCTAACAGAGGCACTTGGAGACATTTATCGATTAGTTTATTTTAATTTAATGCAGGTTTTGACGTAAACTCCGTATATTTACTCTCAAACTGTTTATCCAATTAAAGTTAATCATTTAATGTATTCAATTATGAGTTCCTTATGTCAATAACAAATTTCTATCATTCCGGCGCGACAAAATAAAGTTAATTAGCAAAAAACCTTGCCTGTTGGTAAATAAATAAAGACATCTTTGTCGAGCGTGTTAAATTCTATATCCTCATACTAACCTCTTCTCCCAATTTTAAGGTACAGACCTAAACCACAAAAACACACATAAATTACTAGTATACTTTAGTCTACTCGCGTTGAGTTTGAAGTGAGTCTAAAAACTTATGAATGACTCATCGTTAATTTCAAATTTTACTTATGGTTCACTTCAAACTCATAGAATTTCGTGAGATATTATAATATTGAATACGTATTGCAGAATATTCGAGTAAAAGTAGACCAGTAATATTTTTTAGATGACGCCTAACGTCTTATTATTAGGAGATCAAATCAAACCTTCTTTTCTCGTTCCAATTCTTTTTTGCTCGGCTTCTCTTCTTTCTTGCTCTTTGATGGCGACGATTCAGCCGACCGCTTCTGCGAACAATTACAGACGAGTGTTTAATCCGCGTTAATAAGAAAATCCTCGAGAACCGTACATTTTCATTCCATAAAAAAGTAGCCAAGGTTCTTTCCCGTAGCCTACTCTATCTGAAATCCAAAACACGCCAAAGAACATAAAATCGGACCAGTAGCTGCGCGTTCCAATAATAATCAAACACGTCTGTTTTGTAGCACCTCCATTGTGGGTATCGCAGACACAATATAATATTTTCAATTGTTATGCGGCAGCCGGCGGCCGCTTGGGGATTGATGGGTTATACACTCCTAAGTTCTAGCGAACTAGACGGACGTAGTTCTGCCGGGCTGATGTGCATAGTGCATACAAACCATCTGGGACGTCACCCCAATGCGCACAAATTCAAATCGGTCCAGCCGTTGAGGAGAAACTCAGTGACAAACACACATACAGCTGGATAAACTAATATATAAAAATCTCGTGTCACGGTGTGCGTGGTTGAACACCTCTGAAACGGCTCGACCGATTTTCGTGAATCTTAGCGAGCATATCGGTTAGGGTGGAGAATCGGACAACATTTACTTTTTATATTTCTAATATATATATATATATATATATATATATATATATATATATATATATATATATATATATATATATATATATATATATATATATATATATATATATATATATATATATATATATATATATATATATATATATATATATATATATATATATATATATATATATATATATATATATATATATAAATCTCCTGTCACGATGTTTGTCCGCGATGGATTCCTAAACTACTTAACCGATTTTAATGTTTTTTTTAATGTGTGCTTTTTTTCAACTTGAGAGATAGGATAGCTTAGATATTTAATTATAGTTGCAATTTTATTTTATTGCAAATTATTTGTCTATAAAGAGCGACCATTGTTTATGCGACGCGGGTCACGGGATAGCGATGGACGTTGCCATGGTGACATACTTATTTAGTCACTAATTCAATAAAATAATACGGGCGATATACTTTATAATTTATATAATAATATGTGAGTGGTTGACCAAAAAGGGACCTAAAGGTAAATAATTTGATTTTGAGTAAAATGCGTTTGAAGTTTCGTGTTTCGACTCGTGCGCGGTTCACACAAAAATTCATAAAAAAAACTACGGCACCTTAAAATATTCTGGTTAGACCAAAAGAAAGCTAAAAGACCACGGATTAAAAAATAAAAAATAAAAGAAGGTAAGTAAATAATTTGATTTTGAGTAAATCGCGTTTGAAGTTTCGTATAGAAACAAGTTACGACTCGTGCGCGGTTCACAAAAAAATCATAAAAAAAACTACGGCACCTTAAAATATTCTGGTTAGACCAAAACAAAGCTAAAAGACCTCGGATTAAAAAATTACAAAAATAAAACCGTTTCCAACCCTTCAGGTCCCTTTTTGGTCAACCACTCACATATGGCAAAGAAACGTTTGCCGGGACAGCTAATAAGTATATATTTTTTAATTTATTCTTGTTCCCCCGTACGTTATACAGGTAAATGTTTTACTATGTTACAATTTGACAGTGTCGTATTTTTAAGTGTTACTTATACAATTAATAAATATACATTTTTTGCATTACTTCAATATTATACATAATATAACTACTATAATTTTTACACTTTTAATCGTTTTAAAATTACTATTGTTTTCAATTTTATTCATTTACATTACTGCTTCATTTTTTATATCTTGACATTTATTCACATTTGCTTTATAATATAATTAATATACATTGCTAATTTAAACTATTTTTCATACTTTATCATTATTCATTAGTCATTATGTACTATTAGTTATTACATTGCTTTGCAGTTTGTACTATTAAATATGCGTGGTCTTTATATTGTTAAGTTTAAGTTGAATAATAATTATATTTGTAAATTATTACAACTTGAGACTGACAGCGACCATTGTTTGTGTGACGGGATAGCGATGGACGTTGCACCATGGCAACGTCCATCGCTGGACCACCATTGACATACTTATTTAGTCACTTCAATAAAATAATATGGGCGAAGTACAGTATCGTATCACAGTGTCCTCCAAAACCGCTCAAACGATTTTAAAGAAATTTTGTATATTATGTACAGTACATTCGTTAGGCCTGAGAATAAATTTTTATCTACTTTTTATAATAATAATAATAAACTCTATTTGCACATCTTAAGATACAAAAAGAGAAAAAGAAACAAATCAAATTTTATGTTGATATTAGAAATAATTTATATGGCAAAACAACGTTTACCGGAACAGCTAGTTATAAGTATAAAGTTTTTTTTTATTATGTCATTTGGGGCCGTCTATGGGCTATTCGCCCATATCCTTTTTTAGTATAAAGTTTGGTATAGATAAAACGGTAAACTAAAAAATGGTAAACTAACCTCAACTTTTTCCTCTTCTTTCTTAACTTCTACAGCATCCTCTTTCTTGTCTTCTTTATTCTTCTTATTCTTAGTCTTTGTTGCTGCATTCTCTTTATTCTTCGTCGCCTTGTCTGCCTCCGGCTTGGTGGGTTTGGCTTGCTTGGTCTCCGTGGTCTTCTGAACTTGTGGGGGTGGCTTCGTCACATCGGTGGTACTGGTGGGTTTGGGTTTGGATTTTTCCTTTACCTGAGTAGAATAATGAAATTATGATTCCACGTGCCACACAGCTGACTGTCGCTGCCGCGTAATGTGCCATGGCCACAGACATAGATCAAGATAGATATTGTATATGTACTTCGCGTGCCATATCGCGTTCCCAAACGACGAGCAACGCTCGTCTTTCGAAAGCCTGTTCTTTAGTCTGCGCTCCACCGCTATCAGAAACGGACGTCAATCGAATTAAAAATCGATTGGAAAAATGCCTAATTGTGCCGTATAGAGCTGTAGAAATTCGAATAGAAACGTTGGCTTAGAATTCTAGATAATGGACACGTTTCTTATCATCGGTACGTCACAGTAGGTAGAAAAAGTGGCACGCTTGTTTTCATATAAATGGAGGGACATGCGGTATCTATTTATTATTATTTTTTTATTTATTTCTTTCGCCTTTATTACTATGGCTTTTTATATTACCACAATCACACTTTCCGATTTATATTAGTATGGATTCTTTATTCCTTACCTCAATCTCAGGCGGCTCAGTGTTCATGTCAGGTGGCGGGGCAAGCAAAGACTCATTGTGAATTAGTTTCTGGAGCTCCTCCAAGTCTGGCGTCGCTTTGACCGCATTCGCAAAATCATCGCTCGTTATTATACTCGTGGGCGTGGGAGATTCCGTGACGAAGGGTTGGGCAGTCGGTATAGTCTGGTTAGCCCGCAGCTGCGCCAGTATTTGGTCCTCCGTCTTCATCTCCTTAGCGATGTCCTCAGGTAGCAAAGTGTTGGAAGAAATGGCCGAAGTAGGCTGCATAATCACACGGAAACGGTTACTTATATGTATGACGTAACAAAAAAATTTTATCAAGTTTTGGAACCAGAACTTAATAAACTACTGATAATTTAGATTTTTACAAAGTTGGTAAAAAATATTATAACAAAAAATTTTGTGACGTTTTGGAAGCAGAATTAAACTAGTGATAATTTTGATTTTTATAAAGTTGGTGAAAAATAATAAATATAAAAAAATAAATGTGTAAAAGGTGAAACATACCTTAAGAAGAATAGGTAGGTACACTCCAAATATATATATATATATATATATATATATATATATATATATATATATATATATATATATATATATATATATATATATATATATATATATATAGGTGTTTATCTTTTAGGTTACAATATTATTATCTATTTTCTGAAGAACGTTATTGGTCGCTTAAGCATGTAACTCACAAAACATTTTTTAATTTTTTGAGTTATGCATGCAGTCTTGTTCTAAATGATCTAAAGAACATTTCACTGCATTCGTAACTCAATACGTTTTTTTTTTTTTTGGGATATACAAATACATACTTAACAGCGTCCAAATAACAGTAAATTTCTTTGAAAATCCAAGACTATATGTATCCCCAATTTTCTACTACATTCGTAATATACATAGCTTTGTACACAATACTGCACACATTTAATGAGAAAGGTACGACAGAAATCTGTTTAGTTAGTGGAAGAGTGTTAGGTGACATCCAAACCATAAAATGAAGCAAATTAGTAAGGCCAGATTTATATGCACGAGCGCGCGGAAAACACGAGCAAATGTATAAACTATTTATATCATTTGTACATACAAAATTAAGCCAAAAATTTGTATATTCATACCATAAGTGCTTATTATGCTTATATAATATGCATGCTTACTTAATATAAGTTTTTCTCAAAAATAATAATAAGTCGATTTTATCTATTCGACAAGTAAAAAAAAATCGTTTAACTTCAAGATAATTTATTCAACGTAAAAAAGAACAAAATAAACAATATAAGTCGAGTAAAAGTAAATCATGAAAAAAAAAAGATGTCATTCAACTCGTTAAAAAAGCTCGTTCCAAAAGCATGTTATAAGTTACATCGTAATATCGTGCGAATAAACCTTAAGGTGGCCTTCCGTTACCGACAATAATTCGAATTTTTTGTTGATCGCGGTCGCTTTGATCGGAACGGTGCCTTTAGTCGAACGAGCTGAACAAAGCATCAAAAAAGTCAATCATAATTTATTTTGAGTTAAAATGCATTCGAGCAATACGTATTTTTCGCCCTCGTCTCGTGTGCGTGGTAATATTTTTTAATGTCTATGAGACTCATACAATAATTTAGAGTTTAAAAAATATAGTAAACTACCTACAAAATTAGGTACTAAACCTCAGCAACACGAGTGAAAGGCAAAGATCCGAACCCGAACAAAAATGAAATAATTAAATGCTCAAATCAAAAAATCGGAATGCTTAATAACCCAAAAACTACATAAAAGAATGAAGAAAAATCTATAAAGGACATTTATGAATGGTAAAAAGTAAAAACTCAGTTTGTCTTAAAAACTATGAAATATACTTTAAAGTAAATTGTTACACAGCCACTTTTAACTTTAAACACTTTAGGGTATCTCCTCTCCCGCTGCAAACGTGACGCGTAGATGCCCTTCTGTATTAAATTTTAAAAAATGCATCTCACGGCATCTACGCGTCACCCAAGAAAATCCTACACCTCTAATATCACATATTATTTGTGGAAATATACTAGCCTCCACGCTGAGGTTTCTAAAGTATAAAAAGAAAAACTTATTTTTGCATGATAATAATGAAATATTAATTTCGTAATTTTGTACTAAATATAATATCATCACTGGAAAACCTGGTTTAAAAAGAAAAACAAAAGGTCTCAGAAAAGGCATTAGACAACCAAATGACGACTAAACATACAACACTTATTTCATACTAGTATCTACAATAAAAGAGAAGGCTGTTACAAGCAGTTTCATCAATATCATAATTTTTTATAAACTATTATAACATTTCCCAATTATTGTCCATCTGTAAGTCCAACTGTTGGACTTCAACACCTTTCTGCCGTTTATTTGTATACTAAAAACTAGCCGTAGCTTAATATAGCAAAACAAAACCAAAATAACTCTAAAACAAAAGTAAATAACCTAGCCTAAACATAATATATTAATGTAAAATCAAAACATAACTCTTTTTACCTACCACTACTAAGTACCTAGTCTTTTGTACGGGCATTTTCCAAAAAAAGTGTACCCCTGGTTTTTAGGCTGTCGCACGTCTTTGAACTTTAATTACAACAATATGGATAAATTATATAGGTTAATTTTTTCAAAAGATGAATGAGATATAATAAACATTTACACAAATACGCGATATTAGTGCTAAGTTCTCTCAATAATTAATTATTAATATTTTAATTTCACGGGAGAGCTGTTTTTGGCCTGTCCCACAGCATGTTGCTTCAATAAAAATGGAAATCACTAAAAATAATCTGTAGAAGCACGCGTTAAAGTTTGAATGTACCTAAAAAATAGTTTATTTTCTTCTTAGTAAATATAATATATCTTAAAAATAACTTAATTTACTGCCCAAAAACACTATCTTTAAAAATATTCGAAATTCGAGACCCGCTATAATAATCTTTTACTGTACTTTGTATATTTTGTTATTCTTAAGACTATAAAGAATTTATAGAAACCATAAAATTAATTTAAACTACACTTTAAAAAAAATCTCGGTTTTTGAACAGGGTACACTTTTTTTGGAAAATGCCCGTACAAATGCATACAAATGCAGCCAGTACTGGCTCTGTGAAAACTATAATTAAATACATTGGACCAACATTGGGCCAACGAATTGGGTCAACGAGTACGGAATGTCAAGTTTATAACAACTTTGGCCAAGTAGACCTCTACGTTATAGAGGCGCTTAATGTAACTTAAAAGTTAAAGTAGGCGCGACTTGGCCAGCGCGACCAATTGTGTAGGCCTAATGTGAACAGTCGGCTTTACACGGAATTTTACTATCTGGCGTTCCGGTTTCTACTTTTGATTTGGCAAAAAAAAAAAGATTATTTGTGCACTTGTTAGTCTTTTTACTCGCTCAGTCTTTTTTTCGTTTTCGAGTAGCTCTCATTGAAAGTACACGCCATGAAGCCCGAAAGTTTCTAGATTCGTCGTCAGTTGCTTGCTGTAACACCCAACGTGCGAAGACGTAGAGACAAAAACAATTTTGGGTGCATCCACCATGAGTCATGACTCATGAGTCATGACAGAGCCATTTTACATAAGCCATTTTGTATTTCTTTCGTAAATTAAAAAAGGACGTTAGGTTATTTTTTAACAACTATCGGATGTTTACAACTACGAATGCTCATGAACATTACGGATTCCGGACGGACCGGAAAAAACAGACCGGAAATAGAAAAGTGAAAAATCGGACGGCAAAATTACGTATAGTGCACAAACTATTTAGTATATTTGCATGTGTCACTCATATAGGAGCTACATCGGAGCGCCGGAGAGTAAACTTGCATGCAATGCATATAAACGTTTTAAGAACCTAATCCGTAATCGTTTCGAGTCTTCGTGGCTTAGCGCAAAGAAAATGGAGGAAATGAGGAACTCTGAAATAAATAACGAAAAGTCAACATCTCATTAATCTGGCAATTCGATAGATCGGCACGACCTTTATAGGTGACGGAATATTATATTAATCTATGATTTTCTAACGATTTCCTCTATGAAATGCTTTAATTTATAATGACTTTTTTATTATTTGTCAGGGGAGCCCTAGAACATTTTTTTTAGACAAATAACTTTTTTATCTGCGAAAAATCTTGAGAGTGGTAGCTGACAGAGATAGAAAGGATTTCATACTTTGATTTGATGGTCCTAAAATATGGATTGTTCTATTTGTAGGACAATGTTACTCTTAAAATATTATATAACTATTAACCTACCAATATATAAAAAATCAGCTGGTTAGGGTTCCATTTTAGGGTACCGTACAAATAGAACAATCCATATTTTAGGACCATCAAATTAAAGTATGAAATTCTTTCGATCTCTGTTAGCTACCACTTTCAAGATTTTTCGCAGATAAAAAAGTTGTTTGTCTTATAGCCCAGTAGGGTTTGTTTAGCCTTGTATGGGAAGCTAAAAGTAATTATAGTCAGATTTTTTTTGCACCAGTGTTTAGAGGTCACAAATAGCAATTCAAAAACTCGACCAAATCCGACGAGTGCGTTAGCCGCCATATTGGTTTGAAGGTCCAATCTTTTTTTAGCTATATCTCCTTTATTTTATTTTTTTACGAAAATGCTAAGGACTAAATTTGTTGCAAATTTAATTTTCTACATTTTGAATTATTACAATTTTCATTGTAAAATCAATATTTACGGAGATATTATGTAAATGCAAAAAACAAGTCAAAGTATAATTTCGCTTGTATGTCAAATATTATCGAATTTAGTGAAAGTAATTGTAGAAACAAAGTTGTAGGTGATAGAACATTTAATTTTTAATTTAAGCTCCTACACCTATGGCAAATGTACCGGGACCTAACTAAAATCTGACTATAATTAATTTGAAAAAAATTTAACTCTACTGGGGTAATATCAAAATGAAGCTACTCACAAAAAATTAGCTTGTTAGTAATCAAAACAAAAATTTGTTCTAGGGCTCCCTCACTATATTATCCGAACATTCCAATAATCCGATACCCTCAGGGTGTTAATAGTGCCGGATTAAAAAATAATACTGTATTATAATCAACAATATTGAATACTATAGATCCCCTATCACAGAATAGTAATACTGTACTTTATAATAAGTGATGTATGCCCTGTTTCTGAAGTATGGAGTTTAGGAGACTTTTTTTATATAAATAATTATACTCAATATCGTTGTATACAGGGTGCAATTAAACCTTCCTGTCAATTTTTTCCAGGGCTTAGGTATCATTAGGAGAGTCCATTTAACAAAAAAAAATGGGTGTTTTTTTTTTAATGATATGTTTTATCCCATTTCAAATCGTTGCAGAACGGTCACTCGCGGCGCGGGAGAAAGAGCGGGGGTGACGCGGTGGAGGCGCGCGCGCGGGGGCACGTCACGCACGAGCGACGCGTCGTGTCCATTAAGGCCCTATAGACCCAATTTTACATGACTTTGAATCAATAATAAACAAACAAATAGTGACTTTTAAAAGCCAAAAAAATACACATTGTTGTTTACTTAATGTACTTTGACAATTTGTGGTTCGAAACATAATATTGAAAACTTCACTCTATCAAAAATAACTCCGAAGAGGAGGCTAAATTCGAATATTTTGTGATATTTTTCTTATTTTTCATGAAGCTTATGATAGTTTTACTTTCAAAAATCATATCTACGAAAAGCTCATAACTTAAAGAAGAATAATTTGTGGTTACATTTTGCATTTTGGTTTAATTATCAAAGAAAAAAGGTTTTTTTCTCCTATTTCGCCCTATCAAGTACGCGGCGAGCGTCGTAACCGCCACTGTACAAGGCGCGCTGATATGAATGTTATTTTAATGTCCTAAAACGTCGATATTCGTACTGACAGACATCGACCTGCTAATTTTCGGGTCTATAGGGCCTTAAGGTGAACGCAGATTTGGGCCGCACCGCAGTCGCCGCATTCGAATTCTTTATATGAAGTTATAGGCAAGCTCGCATACCTACCTACCCGCGCCGCAGTCTTCGCAACTTCATAATAATATGAAGAATTGCGAATGCGGCGACTGCGGTGCGTGCGGTGCGGCCAAATCTGCGTTCACCCTTAATAGGCTACTTGACCTATATTCAATTTCATTGAACAAATGCATATTTCTAGTAGAACTTGGCCTAGGAAACCATATTTCACCCTTATCATCAAATAAAAGCTTATGATTGATAAATAAAATCGATTTGAAAATATAAGTTTATGAAAATATGAATTGTACTGACGAAAACGCTTTTGCGGTACTTCCGATTTGGATGTGACGTCATCCCATTTATAATTTAATATCTTTTATTTATCGCGCTCGTTATATGTAAGTTTATTGGTACATAAATAATATGAATAAGCCTAGAAAGATTTATAAAATATATTTTCTTGAATAATTCAAATAAAACATCAGTTTTATATTATATTATCTCAATTTATTGTAGTTGGGAAATGAAATGGCCAAAACTTTTCTACAAGTGTTCAACATTACTAATGATTTCTAAATTCTTTTCTAATAGCCTAGGATCCCTTCATAGAAGGACCTTCACCGAGCTGTTTACTGGATGAAAAGTATTTTATATTCAATTACGTATGTCAACAAATTAATTGCAAGTGGGTTGCCTAAAAAATTTCAGTCCAGAATAAAAAAATAAAAAATAAAAAAACAAAAAAAAAATTTTTTTTACATTTTTCTGGTTTGGTTAATAGACAAATTCCATACCAATCGAAAGTATGAAGCCCATAGAATATGCATTAAGCATTAACCAGACCGGTACCGATTAGTAGTAGTATCGATTTACCTGCCTACCCAAGAGTTGTGACAGGAAAAAAATAGACAACCTAACGTTTTCATATTCTACGGGCTCCATACTTTCGATTGGTATAGAATTTGTCTATTAACCAAACCAGCGAAATGTTAAAAAAAAAGTTTTTTTTTCTATTTTTTTTTTTATTCTGGACTGAATTTTTTTAGGCAACCCATCTGAAATTAATTTGTTGACATACGAAATTGAATATAAAATACTTTTCATCCAGTAAACAGCTCGGTGAAGGTCCTTCTATGAAGGGATCCTAGGCTATAATTTTTTGGCACTGTTAGACTCGTACGCTTAGCACATAAAACTTTTTTCATTACAGAAATTATAAAATACAAAAAACATGACGTCATACTATGGCGGCACAATGGCGGACAGTTTTTTCGGCGCCATATAAAAGGCATATTTTTCAATCAACATTTTTATGGGTTTCTACTGTTTAAAATATTAAATTATTAGTTTTTTTGGTGAAAATGAATGATTAAGAAGCGATTAGAATTAAGAAAAAAAATAGGTCAAGTAGCCTATTGTAGTGTTTTTAGGATAAGAGCGTCCGTGGCCTAATGGGTAGACCTTTGGTTCGCACTCGTAGAGAGTGCAGGTTCGATCCCGGGTGGAGGCGTATACCAATGAGACATTTTCAGATCTCAAGTATATAATACGGATGCTCGTACGGTGAAGGAAAACATCGTGAGGAAACCCGCACATAGTTGGTCCCAGACGTATTGACTAGTTCTTTCCTCTGGACTAGGCCGACTACGTTGCGAGAATGCCGTATGTGCTTGGGCAACCATACGGACATTTAAAAATCTTGTCCCAGGCACTACAGTATTTGAGGAGTGGTTACTTCGCTTTGAAAATACTGTATAAATCATCCACAACGGATGTAAAGGCCTAGTTTTTTTTAGGATAACTTTCGGAAGCTATTTCTAAGCATTTTAGTACTGAGTGAGTAAAGGAAAAAATGTGTATTTTTATTTTTAACAAGGATCAATATATCAAAATTTGGCAGGAAGGTTTAATTACACCCCGTATATATAAAACTATAAGACAAAACAAAATAAACATTTCGAAGCTCGCGTCTATACGGTATACCTAGGCCGTATACTTAACATGACCATTTTTCAACCAATCAATGTCTTTCATCAATACGGGACGTTAAAATTCCGATATGGTGACTATTGATAAGCATATATTATATTATATCTTTTTTCGATTTAAATGCTGTTCTACAAATAATGCCTTTGACATAGAATCTATATCAAAAGCATAGCCCGCGCCATGAAAAACGCTAAAATCTGTACGGCATTTCTCACAGCTTACAACCGCGGGATTACTTTGCTGCTATATTAAGAAAGGGTATTTGTTTGTAAGTTGTCATTAAAGATACGCGCACATCTTGCTGGTCGTAGCGACCTATATAATAACGGTTTTATGACCAAGTGCGCGATAGGTTTTAAAAAAGTGTATGAAAAATGCGACCGCGTTACGCGCAATAGTGCAACGCAAATCGTGACAACTCGATGTCCCGACATCTGCAAGACAGAGTACCGAATAAGACATTCCCGTACAAATCGGACGTATAGTCAGTGGTCACGTTAGGTATACCCCGTACAGTCGTTATAGACACTAGCTTCGAAATAATGCTAAAGTACAAACAAACCCCCTTACAAATAAAAGTATTTTTACCCAACCAACGTATAACTAAGACTTCAGTCTCGAAATCATCGGGCAGCGGGGCGGGAGCGGCGGCGTCACGTAAATCGTGACTATGTATAAGCCGTCTAACGGCGAACGGCGCGCGGCGTGTTAGACGGCTTATCCGTATAAATCTATACATTGTCACGCGCCGCCGCCGCTCCCGCCCCGCTGCCCGCTGATTTCGAGACTGAAGCCTTAGGCTGGATTTATGCGGCGACGCGAACACGCGGTTTGGCCGCTTCACCGCGAGATGACTTGCTTATCATTTGTCGTCATTTGTGCACGCCTGTAGCCGCCAAACCGCGCGTCCGAGCAAGCGCATATAAATCCAGTCCCGTCTTTCTGTCATGTGATGCTCTTATTATGTAAGACAAAGACAAGCAAATCACGTTCGCTTTGTAAATATTTCTATTTGTAAAGGGGTGAAAGTAGATACTGTACAAAACAAATAGACTACGGGACAGCACAAATTAAAATAATAAAAAGGAATCAAGAAATAAAAAAAAATAAATAAAAAGGAAACAGCACATTCCTTAACCCAGACTCATCTACATTGAAATGTTGGCATGGAATTCATTTCAAATGTAGTAATCACCATCAAACACGAAATTGCAAACCAAAAACTTCCAAAGAATCGTACGTCCGAAATCTCCGTAAATTAAAAATCTAGAGGTTGTTTTCATTTTTTGCCCAAATATGCCTTTTATTGGCATATTCGGGCAAAACATTTTCATTTCTTTGCTGTGAAATCTGAGAAAATTTTCGACTATACCTCACTATTCTACGAAACTAACACGTTATACAATCATACATAATTTTCACTTAAACGAAGCCTATTTCTAATAAAAAAAGAGTACTAAAGTTACACAATAGGGGATATTACGCAAAGGTCGGGACAGAGGCCGCTACTAGCACATACAGTCATAATCCGACCGAAATCCGACATGTTGCACGCGTCATATCAGAATATTGACAGAAACGTTGTCAAACGTCGAAATAAACTTTTTGTTTACTGTCTGTGCTGGTGAAACTGGTTTCTCTAGCGTGAAAACATTGCAGTAATATATTATCCTATAAATAAGATAAATATAATTATAATGTTTTGTTCTTGTCAGCTAAGCGTTTTTTTAACAAGGAAACATTGTAACGCGTTTCCATTGTGTAAATAATTGAATTAGTAGGGAATACGTATAAGGCCGTGTTTCCCCCTGCAAGACAACTGTCGCGAGAAGTGTCTGACAGTCTGTCTGACAGCAGCTTGCAAGTGTAAACCCCGTAGCAAGTGCTGTCGCGACAATTTGTCAAGCGCTCCCTGCGAGTAGTTGCGACAGCATCTCTAAACATGTCTGCGAGGGCTCGCGACAGATCTCGCTGCGGGTCACCGCAGATACGGTTTCATATGGCATTTATCCGCGAGCTTCTCGCACGACATTTATTGCAGCAATAAATTGCAGAAATTAGTATGAAATGTATCAATATTGCAAGAAACTCACGCAAGACTTCCGCGAGTTTGCTTGCAAGTGGAAACACGGCCTTAAATACACACCTCTTACTAATAAAAATATCCTTATTGTATACAGACCTTGTACTTACGATGTTTGTCTGTTCAGCGACTTTTCTAGCGATCAGGCAAAACATTACATAAATTTATACAACGTCAGCTCACAGTGTTAATCTATTTATTAGTAAGCAAAATATGTTGATTGGTGTAAAAAAATAAGTTTTTTGGAAATCGATTATTTCGACTAGAATCGAAATAATCGATTTCCAAAAAACTTATTTTTTTACACCGAATTCGATTCTAGTCGAAATAATCGATTTCTTAATCGATAATGGAGTGTGAAGAAAGTGGCATCAAAAAGTTTCACGCCTCAAGATTAAAATATTATAGCAATTATTTTCTAAAATTTTTACGACCTTTATAATATGGTCTATAAAATATGATTCGACAAAAAATCAAGTAGGATTAATAAGATAAGGTAATTACTTAAATAAAATAAGTGCCTATTTCATGCGAGCTCCGAGAAATTAAAAACAAAATAAGAAAGTTGCAGAGTACTTAAGAATTAGGAGGAACTACCCTATCATTGACATTCATCCCATTGTTGGCATCTTAAATATTTATTGGAAAACACTACGAATGCCAATAATAGGTTTTTCTGTTGTATGAATTCTAAAGTGCCAATGTTGGGTGTTTTCCTTTTCAGGGAATATTGATTTTCAAGCTGTCAACCTACATGCCCGATTCCTCGGAGGATATAATATAATACGGTTGCTTACTGCTGTAATACTTTTTATGCTTACAGTTATTATTGTAAAAGGCATAGTTAACTAGCATTAACTATTCTAGATATTAAATAAATTAAATCAAAGTGTACCTTAAAACTTAAAGATCTTAAATTCTGCTTCCAAAAATCTATACTGAATTATGTATTTAAATGTTTAAAAAAAATCCGACTTATGGATAATTGGCAAACATGCGTTTCAAGCAATCGTCTTTAATTACATATTATAATAGAAACGCAGCATAACGTGTCAGTATTCAATAGGCTATATATGTATATATTTGTCTGTCAAGTGATTTTTCCAGTGTGCCAGACAAAGATAAACAGAAATAGTGTAGTTATTCGCTGTGTTAATATTATGAGTAAAGAGTTAAGAGGAACATTTATGTATGCGCTAAAGCATTGTTTTCGAGAAATCTTGAAGTCCTAAGAATTTGAAAAGATTCAAATTTCGCATTGCATTTTCACATACGAGGGGTGATCCAAAAGTAATGATAATCAATAATAAACACAATGAATAAAATAGAAAAATAAATTTATTTCTCAACATAGTCTCCAAGCAAGTCTATACATTTAGTCCATCCCTTTTCCAAACCTAAAATTCCCTTAGAAAAAAAATCTTTATCTTGACTCTCAAAAAAGTCCTCAACCGCGGCCATCACGTCGCTATCATCGTCAAATTTCTTGCCTCGGAGGTGTTCCTTGAGTCGTGGAAAGAGATAGAAGTCACTGGGGGCTAGATCTGGTGAATAGGGGCGGTGTTCCACCAGCTCAAAGCCCGCTTCCTGAATGGCAGTCATGGCAATTGCAGTTTTGTGAGCCGGTGCGTTGTCTTGATGGAACAGTACTCCAGCCCGCAGTTTGCCTCGCCTTTTCTCCTTAATAGCCTCCCGCAATCTTCTTATTTGTTCTGCATAGTAGGAGCCTGTAATAGTGGCCCCCTTTTCCAGGTAGTCCACCATGATTATTCCTTCAGCGTCCCAAAAAACAGACGCCATAACCTTCCCTGCTGAGCTTGACACTTTGAATTTCTTCGGCGTCGGTTCATCGGATCGTTTCCATGTCATCGATTGTTGTTTTGTTTCAGGATCAAAATGGTGGACCCAGGTCTCGTCCAGGTCACAAAACGTGACAAAAAATTATCCTTGTCTGCCTTGAACTTTTCGAGATTTGCTCTTGACATGTCGACTCGTTTCTTCTTTTGCTCGTCGTTTAACATTTTCGGTACCCAACGCGCGGAGACCTTTCTCATATGCAATTCGTTTGCAAGGATTCTTTGAATGTTGCCATATGAGAGCCCTGTGACCTCAGCTACATGCCTGATAGTCACTCTTCGATCTTCCAATACAACTTCTTCAACTTTTTTCACATTTTCTTCAGTGAGGGACGTCGATGGGCGTCCTTCGCGGTGTTCGTCTTCCGTCGATGTTCTTCCCAGCTTAAACTCCTTAGCCCAGCGTGCAACTGTGGAATATGGAGGAGAAGAGTCCCCTAATGTTTCCACCAAGTCGCTGTGTATGTCTTTGGTAGACATTTTTTTCAAGCAGAGGTATTTAATGACAGCTCTGATTTCGTGTTTTTCCATTTTGATGTTCACTCCTTGACAGTCCGTATTCAAATGAATGTAGCTCCCGGGAATCGTGGCCTATTTATATGATTTTTTTTTCCTGAACTAGTGGGTAACTGAGCAAGTGACTGATATTTTTTTTGTATTTTTGTGTGCACTAGATATAACTGATTATCATTACTTTTGGATCACCCCTCGTAGCATGTAGGAAGCGGTGCAGTAAGCAAGTGCATTTCAAGCGAGACATTAATATTATAAAATATAATATATTCATCATAATTATATACACAGTAAAGGGTGCATAGAATATAATGTTTTAATCCTTTGATCGCGGATTCTTGGAAATGCTATTGTATTCTATTGTTGTCGCGATCACCGGTGCTCGTACGGGGCTTGATGGGTTAATAGATAATGTATAATGAAATATAGCATGTGTTATAATTATTTACTTATTATTCTGTATGGTGACTTCTATGAAAAACAGCTATCAAGTTTATTTTTTTCATTTTTAGTTAATTATTAGTACGGGAGCCCTAGAAAATTTTTTTCTTTATTACTAAGAAGCTAATTTTTTGTGAGTAGCTTCATTTTGATAGACAAACAACATTTTTATCTGCGAAAAATCTTGAAAGTGGTAGCTAACAGAGATAGAAAAGATTTCATACTTTGACTTGATGGTCCTAAAATATGGATTGTTCTATTTGTAGGATAATGTTACTCTTAAATTATATAACTTTACCTACCAATTTACAAAAAAGCAGCTGGTTAGGGTTCCTTTTAAGGGTACCGTTGTCAACCAAGTTTTGTTGATTACAGAACCCTAAAACGGAACCCTAACTAGCAGATTTTTTGTATATTGGTAGGTTAATAGTTATAAATTTAAGAGTAACATTGTCCTACAAATAGAACAATCCATATTTTAATTCAATTCAATTCAATTTCTTTATTTGCAAAATGTGAGTTAGTAAAGATGTTAGTAGAGTTGACAATGGTACCATCACATTTGCTCAATCGAGCATGCAAATGTTTAAATAGCTTTACTACAATTTAATATGAGATATTTTAGGACCATCAATTCTAAGTATGAAATTCTTTCTATCTCTGTTAGCTACCACTTTCAAGATTTTTCGCAGATAAAAATGTTGTTTGTCTTATCAAAATAAAGCTACTAAAGAAAATTGTTCTTGGGCTCCCTCACTATATATATATTAATATGAACAACAAATGTCATATTAAAATATGAATCATCATTATCACTCAAATTCTTAGCCTTGCATTAAAATTATTACTCAAAATATCTTAAGGCCGTCCCCCGAGCAAACGACCTTGGCCATACATTTGCCGCGTTGCCGAGATCGCACCAAAACCCTATTTTTTTACTTATCTTAGTTCAAAATTGTCCTACAAAAAATTAAAACGGGGAATATGTAGTTTATGATATTGTCGATCTATTGGCGTGTGTTTCAAATGAAAGTAATTTGTAAATCCTAAGGAGATGCTGAATGTATGCTTGATTTTTAACAAATAGGTTTTACTTTGGAAACTGATATCATGAGTATAATAAACAAAAATAGAAAATTTAAAACGGGGAAAGGAATGTTGATATACTGAAGATTATTGCTGTATTTTTATTATAACTTTGTAGCTTTCAAATTATGAGTTTATAAGGCTTGAAATACGGTAAATTACGGTATATCCTTAAGGAACGCCCTTAATATTATGTCATAAACCTTGTTTTCAAATTTTTCTAAGTTTTAATTTCCCTAGTACTAATGAAAAGATTTACACTGCATAGACAGGGTGTAACAAAATTAAGTGATAAGGCCGCGTTTCCACTGACGCGGGGCGGAGCGGAGAGGAGCTTAGCGGTGCCGAATTGACCAATCACCATGCTCGAAACCTTCGCTCCGCTTCGCTGTCATTCCGCTGGCATAGCACGATTGGTCAATTCGGGCACCGCTAAGCTCTTCTCCGCTCCGCGTCAGTGGAAACGCGGCCTAATACCTTATGATGTGCACGTGTTCCTTGTAGAGAATTCACTGTGAAAGTAGCAGCACTGAAAGATCAAAGTTTTTTTTTCACTTTTGTATGGGCAAGCACCCCAGCGTAACGAGTTTTCCCATACAATAGTGGTAAAAAAATTGGTCTTTCAGCGCTGCAACTTTCACAGTGAACTCTCTACAATACACATACACACCCTAAAGTATTATCAGTCATCACTTAGTTTTGTTACACCCTGTAATAGACGCCAAAGTTATAAAAAGTTGACTTAAGATATCAGACAAGTACAAAGCTAGGAAAAACAGTAACATCTGGATACACATAATATATTTTCATTAGTATGGAGATAAATAACGAAGAAGCCACCATACTTATGTGAAAATTATGTATAGCTTAGCTGTGAATAGTGAGAATGTTTCATGATTATGTTTCTAGATTCCTTCGTATTATAGCACAAGCTTAGTTCAAAGCATCAAAACAAAATATATATTTTTTAATTTCATGCACAATAAAACATTAATGTTATATAAATGTTAGTGGTTTTTTTAATGTTGTTTTGGTGCTATTGAAACTATTATTACAAAGATTTTACAGATGATGAACTGAGATTATTTTATTTTCAATAATTTAAATTTCTGCACATACATTATGATTCTCTCTGGTCTGCTTGACAAAGACAGCGGACCATGAGTACATACATATTACATACCACTATGTAAATATATTTACTGGTAAGAGGGTGTACATATAATATATATAGGTCTGCCAGAATCTGATGGCAAAAAGTGAGAAAAGAAATTGACTCTAGCAATACCGGGATATTTGGGATAAAACATTTTGATCCTTTTTTCCTTATAGCGCCTGATTCTGTGTGTGAAACATGCAAAATATATAAAAAAATATCCAATTATCAAGGATATTTTTTGAAAATCTGCCGTCAAAATTTGCTTTCAGATCCTGGTAGACCTATACTTTATTTTGTAAATACTTCACTAACAAAACACTATTATAGACCAGGACCAATACCTTCAAAAATAATGAAAAGTGAAAAAAAAATACAGTAGGATGAAACCCATTACAAAAGGAGGAGAATATTATAAAAATTAAGATAATTAATCTCTACTTTCCGATGATGAAAGAAAATATATATTTCACATAGTAAATCTTTTCAGAAAATGCAAAAAATCGATAAAAACTCGAATTTGAAAAAAAAATTTAATCATTATGAAAATTTCATCAACAAATGTGATTACTGCAATTTGTTATAGTTAAAAGGTTGATTTGTTTAATTCTTATTACATTTCTGTCATAGAAAATCTCATTATATATAAATATATATGTAGATCTATACTTATAAAATAACATGGGCGTGCGTACCATGAAGGCATAAAAGCACTGCTTACCTAATGATAAATACTTGCTATACACATATTTTAATTTAACTTTCGCGCGTTTTAGATGACGTTAGTTATTATATAAAGTAAAAAATGAATACACTTAAAACGCCTAAATTTATAAAATAGCAAAAACTAATTTGCAAAACTTCTTAAAAACATTATTATTTAATCGCAACGGCCCGCCGAGCGGAGATAATATATGCATTTGAGGCCTCGCAGACCTCGGGCATATGTGTGCGATGAGATTTTTGTATCGGTGCACAGATTGCAAATGCACACAGACATGAATATCTCATTTGCCTAGTACGGGCAAGTAGCTTCAAGGACTGCGGCAGCCGGCAGGTCTTCCGATTTCCGAACTTATCCGAGCGCCTCCGACGCGGCGTTCGGTTCGGGTTCGTTGCACTTCACACTTCGTTGCCTATTATCATCCGAGTAAAAATAATGGACGGAAATCTAATTACGCGTATGCATGTATAATGCATTTTTGTTTAGTAAGGGTTATATTAATGTTTAGTATTTTTGGAACGCCATTTTCTTTTTTCATGTGATGAGCACTGTTACGATAATTTTTGTTTGCGCAAGTTTATAGTTTTCTAAAACGACTTTTTTGTTTTAACATTTAAAAGTTTGCACATTTTAACAGTTTAATAGTTATTACTGAGTTTCTATATTAAGTGCGTTTTTGATTTCTTAAAAATGTTATTTGACTGTGAGGTCTGTGTTGAGAATGTGTGTTTATTAAAAATTAAAAATAACAAGTTTTCACAATTGTCATTCAGTGAAAAGATTCAAATTGTGTCGAAAGGTAGGTGTGTACCCGAGTTACAATTAAACCAGCAAAAAGGCAATGTAACTCGGAAGTTTCATGTTAAAAGTTATGAATCATATAACTGGCTGTGTGGTTGTGTGCACACGATAAATTATATTGTTTTCCTTGCATATTGTTTAATAATTGTAGTTCAGTGTGGACTGATTCAGGATATTCAGATTTAAATAATTTCTATAACGCGGCAAAGAAGCATGACCATACAGAAAAACATCTGGAGGCCTGCTTAAAATTAAATACTTTTGGTAAATCTCGTATTGAAATGAGTATCAACAGTCAGTTACGATTAGATATTGAGAGGCATAATGCTAAAGTCGATCGCAATAGAAACATTTTTTATAGGCTGATCGATGTTTGCTTTCTGGGAAAACAAGAATTAGCTTTTCGCGGTCACGATGAGTCAGTATCGTCGTTAAATAGGGGTAATTATTTAGAAATAGTAAATTTATTAGCCAAGTATGATGGAGTTTTAGAAACCCATTTACAGAATGCGAGTACCTCATTCACGGGCATGTCGAACCGTACGCAGAATGATTTGATCTCGAGCCTTGCATCTGTGATGATCGATCGCGTTAAAGCCGAAATTAAACAGTCCGATTTTGTCGCCGTCATGGTAGATGAGACTCCTGATGTTAGCGGCCGTGAACAATTAGTATTAATTTTGAGATATTTTCGTGATTCAGATCTTCAGATTGATCGATTTATCAAATATGTTGATGTCAGCGCGGATCGGACCGCTGTAGCCTTGAGTTCTATAATTTTGGAAGTATTAGAAGAGTTCGATTGTGTATCCAAATTAGTTGCACAAACTTACGACGGGACAGCAGTTTTATCCTCACAAATTAATGGCGTGCAGGCTTTGGTGAGGCAAAAATGTCCACAAGCTATGTACGTTTGGTGTTCAGCACATGTATTAAATTTAGTTTTATCGAAATCTTTCGAACGAGTTGCTGAAACAAAACGCTTTTTTAGTATTATAAAATCAATCGCGGCTTTTTTTCACACTAGTACAAAGCGAATGGCCCATTACAACAACTTTGCCGATATGAAAAAGCTGCCTCGTGTCGCGGAAACAAGGTGGACGTATCACTCGCGCACGGTTAATGTAATTAATAATGAGTCCACCCACCTCCTAGAATTGTTTGAAAATATGAACGAAAATACACAAGACTGGGATGGTGAAACACTGACACAAGTCAGTTCATTTTTATTTAATATGAAAGAATTTGAATTTAATTTTCTATTAAAATCTTTCGCAGATATTTTTGCAGAAACGGATATTCTGTACGATATTTTGCAAAAAAAAACTAGTGACATCGCGTATTGTGTAAGAAAGATAAAAGAGTTAGAGTCATTTTTAGAACGTTTCAGAGAGAAGTTCGAGACCTATTATGATGCCGCCGTTCACATAACCGGACCACCTAAAAGAAAACGCAATGTCGATGATGTAAAAATACATTATCGGCGAATTTTTGTTGAAATAATTGATAATGTAGTGCGTGAATCAAGAAATCGTTATAAAAACATTAAAGATTTAAAGTTTGTTGAGCTACTTTCTTGTGAGAATTTTAGAAAATATAGTGAATGTTTCCCTGAAAATGAAATCAGAGAATTCACTAGTAAATATCAGTCAAATTTTAATTTTGATAAATTGAAAAATGAATTGCGCTGTATTTATAGATCACCTCAATTTGCAAATAGTTGTGTATTTAGTATTATTCAAAATTTGTATAATGACAATTTGAATAAAGTTTTTTCTGAAGTGTTACGATTAGCGAAATTCATCGTGACTATCCCAGCAAGCAGCGCATCGGCAGAGCGTTCATTTTCGATAGTTAATGGAATCAGGCGTTACTTTGCGGAAATCCATAGCTTAAAATTTAGTTTGTTATTATTTTTAGCAATATTCCGCGAAATAAACTTCCACCTTTAAGTAAATGAGTGAGTGTACGCATAGGCATGCGTACAGCACCTCCCTCCTCCCACACTGCCTATGCGTACACTCGCATGCAAGAACTTGCAAACACCACCACCACACAAGCAATAATGTTGGCAAATCCGTGCAAGGCCCCTCACCACCATGCAGGTTGAAAACCTCGACGCGCGTTTCGCTCCAACACCGGAGCATTCTCAGGATGTGTCTAACTACCTCCTTATCAATAGGACCTGCGTACAAAAACTTAACCAGTTCTTTCGTTTTTATTTTTCAAAATATTATTAATATAATATAAAGAGCGTCTTGGAACAATTAGAGATCGTAAAAGAAAAGAAAAATAACAGATTTGCATTGTTGAATGACCAAACTTGCTTGACTACGTCACCGCTTATTAATATGTTCGGGGGTACTGGTGAGGGTAGTGGGGGTAGTAGCGAGGCTCGATTGGGTATAAAAGGCGGTGTTTTGGCCGGTGGCGGCACTTGACGGACGTTGTTCGTAGAGTCCACATCCTGAGGATGCTCCGGTGTTGGAGCGAAACGCGAGTCGAGGTTTTCAACCTGCATGGTGGTGAGGGGCCTTGCACGGATTTGCCAACATTATTGCTTGTGTGGTGGTGGTGTTTGCAAGTTCTTGCATGCGAGTGTACGCATAGGCAGTGTGGGAGGAAGGAGGTGCTGTACGCATGCCTATGCGTACACTCACTCATTTACTTAAAGTTGGAAGTTTATTTCGCGGAATATTGCTAAAAATAATAACAAACTAAATTTTAAATTCATTTTCGAGTTTAAAACGTATCCACACATATTTGAGAAACACACAAAATCAACAACGACTCACAGATCTTTCCATGATATATAGAAAAGGCATTAATGATAGAATTAAAACGCAATCCAACTTTCTATGACGATATCCTAAAATTATATTTAAAAAAGGATAGGCGCATAGATTTAATCTATAAATGAATGAGTAGTTTGTTTTTTACGAACCCATAGTTTTATTATTAAGTTTATTTATATATTTTGCGAATCACATGAAAATCGGCCTTTTTAACGGCCACATCGGATATCTTGCGAGGGACGTGTTCTGTAACTATCACTCACTTGCATAAGATATTTGAGGTGGCCGAAATCTTGCATCTATAGTATTTACATCAGAATATAGTAAATCTCAAGTAACCGGAGTCCGGAACCATGAGTGTGTGAAAATTGAAGTCGATTAGGTGAGTACTTAAAATAGTTCTCGATGTTATCGATAGATGGCGCTGGCAATATTGCTGTCGCTGGCTACATTGCGCTATTAAGATTTTTTCCGACCATATAATATAGGCCATCCAACTACTCCGCTGGTCCCCGCATACCCTGTGTCATATTGCTCTGCACGCCACTGTAAAATAACATGTCCTGACCGACTGAATGATTCATCATCGCTAAGCAAAATCTGTTAAAATTACAGCCAAAAAATTTCGTGAGTAGGGTTGTTTTATTAAGTAGAAACTCACTAAGAAAGGAATTTCGGAAATTTTACCCCGAAGGGGGTGAAATAGGGGTTGAAAGTTTGAATGAAAGTCCGTCATTTCTCAAGTAAGAAACGTGAAAATTTATTTTTGGGCTACTGATTAAAAGTGAATGGATACGTATTTAAGCGTTTTAGGAAATTTTACCCTCAAGGGGGTGAAATAGGGGTTGAATGAAAGTCCGTCATTTCTTAAGTCAAAATACATAAAAAATATATTAAAAATCTATAAATTTATATAAAATATATAACGTAAATATCCTATCACCAAATCTTTTGGCTGTAATTTTAACAGATTTTGATGAATCATTCAGTCGGTCAGGGCATGTTATTTAATATTTTATAAGTATAGATATACATATTATATATTTATATATAATGAGATTTTCTATGACAGAAATGTAATAAGAATTAAACAAATCAACCTTTTAACTATAACAAATTGCAGTAATCACATTTGTTGATGAAATTTTCATAATGATTAATTTTTTTTTTTTTTCAAATTCGAGTTTTTTTCGATTTTTTGCATTTTCTGAAAAGATTTATTATGGTGAAATATATATTTTCTTTCATCATCGGAAAGTAGAGATTTCAACGAATAGAAAGCATGCCAACTTTTTGAAAAAAAAACTGATATTTTGACGGTCGAATTTCCGATTGAAAATTAGGGTATTTTTTCGATATAAATTCAAAATAAGGTGAAAAAATAAATATTTCTAATCAAATAGATGACAGCGTATCTGGGATATAAAAATGTAAGTTTCCACCAAATTTCCTAAAAAAAAAATATTTTTGTAAAAGATATAAATAAAACACCAAAAACATGATTTTTTGAATCTTTCACATAAATTTTGAGGTTATGGAAAAAAGTGTCAATAGAAAAGTTTTAGATCTTTTTCTTACCTACAACTTTGCCATTTGACTTTTTTTCATAGGAATATTAGTTTTGCCAGAAATCGAGATAAACCGTTTTTCCCCCTTAAAACCTCCCCCCACACTTTTCCCTAACTCAGATCGCCCGTAAATTATTTTTCCCTTAATTTTTATAATATTCTCCTCCTTTTGTAATGGGTTTCATCCTTCTGTAATTATTTTTTTTGTTTTAAAAATTATTGGTCCTGGTCTATTATGGGTTCGTACTACGTGAAGGCGCAGTTTTTATTTAAAACTGTCAACTCTTTAAAAATAAATCTCACTTCATCAAATGTATAACACATATACGTGGGATGCATTGCATGAACAATTTTTACTGCATCCTGATTCAATGTAATATACAAAAATATAATTATAGTTTGTGCGTTTTAAGATGATATGGGTGACAGTTCTCATATTCCATGCTACGGATTTTTTTTACAAGAAAACAAAAAATTCAAAATGTAATAAATTATATTCCATCTACAAAAATAAATGTTTCTTAAAATTGTAAATGAAAAAAAATGAAAAGTTGCTAAATACTAACTTAATAATATAAAATTATAAATATTAACTGTGAAATAGGAGTATAAAATTATTGTTACGAAAATATTTGAAAAATGTCAGATGCATGAAACGGAACTTATGTCAATAGAGATTGCTACTGTTGAATCGAAATCAAATCGATAAAAAGGGCGGCCATCTTAAATCGCCGGCGCCACTCTGTAATGTCAGTACGAAATCGATAATTTCGATTGCGATTCCTTTACGAAGTGATTTGATATTATTAAATTATCGATTATTTTTTTAGGTAACTTCCCTACTATTGTCAATTATTATGTGTCACGCATATCATCTTAAAACGCACAAGGTATAATATAATATTACGAGTATGATATAATCGAATATTTTTCCCTTTCAACTAAAATATCTGGCTAGATTTGATAACAATCGGTCAGGTTCAGAGGCTATTTAGATACAGAACTAAATAATCTTTTCTCGTGATATTATTATGATGTTAATTTTTCTACTTTTCTGAGATGAGAAAAGCACAATCAAATGCCACATAGATGCATTATTTATGTTCATTTTATAGCACGTATCTTGCATGTTTGTTACATTGTATCAGAATGCAGTATAGGGGATGCAAACATTAAAAGCATTAAATGCTTAAATTTTACCGTCAAATTGTAAATATCTTTGGATTTTAAATTGATTTAATTTGCGAATTTAAAATTTGGAAATCCTTCTAAACACGAAATTAATTCCACCATCACAAAAGGGATATTACAATCTAATGGTGTGTTTCCACTGACGCGGAGCAGGGCAGAGAGGAGCTTAGCGGTGCCGAATTGACCAATCACCATGCTCGAAATCTTCGCTCCGCTTCAATGGAACAGCACGATTGGTCAATTTGGGCACCGCTTAGCTCCTCTCCGCCCCGCTCCGCGTCAGTGGAAACGCACCCTGACGGTATTTACAATTTGACGGTGAAATGTCGCATCTAATACAGCAGAATCTCGAATATCCGGATTGCCTTCGGAAAATCTCTTAATAATTTCTAAATAAAGCGTTTTTGACAAACACATAATATTATGTACGTAGTCAGCAATATGCAGCAATCTCGAAATTTTTTCATACATTCAATTATTCTCGAATATCCGAATGCCTATAGGCAACAATTAGTCCGGTTAATCGAGGGTCTACTACACGTTAGTGTCACATACCTGTTGATCCCAGAAGTAGACGGGCAGGTTGTTAACACTCGACTCATTGCGAGCGTTGTTCACTGGTTGCTGCATCCATAACATATCACGAGAACTCGTTGGCTGACTCCACAAAGTATCCTGTGAAACCATACAACGAAAATTAATTGTCCATGTAAATAAAAATGAAGTTTTAATTTTATGCCTCGCTAAAAGTCGCAAACGGCAAAACTAGATTTGGCTAATTTAACTTTGGTAGTGGAAGTCCAGGGAAGTATTATATCAGAATACGAAGTTCACCGAGTCGTCTAGTATTTGAAATAGAAATCAAACAAAAACGTTTTATAGCAGATACTGAAAAATATCACAAAACTGAGACTGTGGTTGGCTACCCGAAGTAGGTTTATAATTATGTTTAATTTGGTTTTAAATGCTCAGAACCTGTTTATTGGTCTTTTAATATAAAAAATATATGCTGTCGAACGCCTGTTACATAGCTGTCTCACATACGATGCCAGAGCCTCGGGCATCCTCGATCCATCGGGACATTCGGTTTCTGTACCATTCTGTGCCAAAGCCCAAAAGGGTTCAACAGTTTCAGCAATTTACCAGCGTGAAGAGGGAACAGACAGAGAGACAAACCGACAAACAGACTGACAGTAATACTTTTAGAATATTCGTATGGATCTAGAAATTTAATATTTACCCTCCCCACGTCAATGCCGAGCGAGGGCTGTGGATTTAACATTTCACTAGCCGGCGGTCGGGCACCAAACCCGCTCATTCCAAATTGTGACATCATGTTCTGTAACAAAATTAATTAATTATAAGACTAGTAAGCTTTCTTTCTTTAAGGCCGTGAGCTTCATATGTTTATAAAAAATGCTGACAGATTTAAGGTTTTGTACAGTATTGAGTAACAAGTAACAACTAACAATATCAAAAAGTAGAAAAGTGACTGAGTGTGCCTAAATCTCTTTCTTCTTTCAAACCATTTAGTCATTTTGCATGCGACTGACACTTTTATGCACCACTAGATGACGCCGGCAACCAATCCGTTGCGCCAAAATTAGTTTATCGCGCGGGAACTGTACTTTTTCCGTGATAAAGAGTATCATATTATGTCCTTACCCGTGATTCAAAGTATCTCCATACCTTTCAGCAAAATCGATTCAGTGATTCGGCTGTTGTGGCGGTACCCACAATTCGCCTAACAATCCTGCATCGCGCTATCGAAGTTTCGGAGAACGGCAAGATATATATACAACGTCTGAAATGACGTCAGTGGGCTTCGGCCTGACCGAGCATACCACCTCGCCCGGCCGGAAGATCTTCCTTTGAGGTCGCCACATATATCCCACACCGCCGAAGCCCACTGACGTCATTTCAGGCGTTGTATATATCTTGCCGTTCTCCGAAACTTGCAGGAATGTTAGGCGAATTGTGGGTACCGCCACGCTGTGAAGAGGTAACAGACAGACCGACACACTTTCGCATTTATAATATTAGTATGGATTGCGCACGGTTTGGCCACGCGTGTCATATCTCCGTAGCATAATATATCTTATTTCTAATATTGCTTACCATAGCAGGCGACGCGAACGGTACCATCGGTCCGTACGACCCGAGCGGTCGCAGGTGCGTGTCACACCCGCGTCGCACCATCAGACTAGAGTTGAAGAAGCCCGCGCGATACCACGTGTACATGTCGTGAGATGTGAACGGCCCTTGGATGGTTTTCTGTAAAAAAATATAATAATATCTATGGACGCTTCACACCACGTCAGTCTGGCCCCGTGCTAAGTACCTGAAGGACTTGTGTTACGGGTGCCAGACAACGAAAATATATTTACTTAATACTTTTATACTATACAATATGATACATATTATATTTAATGCACATCCATGATCCAGGAACTTTGAAAACTTTTTGTTCCGTGGGCGGGATTCGTACCCGCGGCTTGAGCTACCAACCCGCTCACCAACTGAGCCACAGGGGTCGTCGCAATTTGTTATGTTACCTTACAAACGAGCGTAACCACACCAAAATCTGAGATTTCGTTTGATATTTACGATGCATACACCGTACACACAAGTAAAACTTTGTGATGAAGGTTAAATAATATTTTTTATATAAGGGAAAGGCACTAATGCTAGACTCGGAACTAATAGATGACACATGACACAAAAATACCATAAAAATAAGAATTACTCTAATTATTTCTCAACATTGTAAATTTTATAAGCCTGTTGATGTGAAAAAATTTATTAGGGACGCCTTCGGGAACAACATTTTAAAATGAGATCAGTTTTCTAGATAATGTGACCGCGTCAACACGCGCTCGGTAATTTCTTAGCAAATAGGTTAAGGAAGGCGAAATTTTGCACGTAAGTTTTGAATACATTTATTAGATTTTTTGTAATTTCTATTGATTTCATTGGATTAATGGTCATGTTATATGTAACTACGTAATCTAATTAATGTTGTTTAAATGATTTTTTATCCATTTTCCCTAACAATATAAAGGGTGTCTATTATTAGTTCTTGAAAATGTAAAAAACCTAATTGATGACATGGATCTCATTGTGGCGAGTCGTCGTGCAAGTTGCAAGGCAAGTTGCAACTTGCATGTAAACGCAGCACAGGAATCACGCCACCAGCTGACGTCACATCGGCTGATTTCTGGGGATGTCGCTTAGCTCCGCCCACGGCAATATGGCCGCACGCGTATCCATTGCCTATTTGTCTACGCGTTGCGGCCATGTTCCTGCGCAACCCCGCTCCGACATAAATTAATTGTAAAATAGTGAATAAATCGAAGTGTTTGTTTTTTGGCATCTTTTATTTATTTTCTTTTAAAATCTAAATTAGTTAATTTGAGTTTTGGCAATTTTTCTAAAGTTAAATTAAATTAAAGTAAATAGTAAATTTCTTAGTAAATTAATATTATCGTAGGTAGCTAGGTAGCTCCTAGGCCCTAGCTGCCTTCACTGGTGACCCCTAGTCAGCACACGCCCCTTCGGTACATCATCAGCATCAGCCCATGTGACCCAAATGGCGGACCAAGGTAGGACACTTCCGGCTGCACCAACCGCTGCGCCAGCCGCTGCACCTGCCGCTGCGCCAGTCTCCGCGCCTGCTGCCGAACCTGCACCTGCCAAGGACGTGCTGCAAGAAGCATGCCGTGTTGGAGTACGGACACCTACTTTCAATGCAGAAGACCCAATGCTATGGTTTGCACAGTTGGAAGGTCAGTTTCTTTTGTCTAATATTACGGCGGACACCACCAAGTTCTACTTCGTACTGTCTCAACTGGACCCCCAGCATACCATGGCAGTTCGGGACCTGGTCGTTTCTCCACCAGCTTCAGGCAAGTACGAGAAGCTGAAGACCGAGTTGATCAAGAGACTCTTAGCATCACAGGAGCGGAAGTTAAAGCAGTTCGTCTTGCATGAGGAGTTGGGCGATAGAAAACCCTCGCAGTTTCTCCGCTACCTGCAGCAACTGGCCGGTCCCACAGTACCTGGGGATCTCATACGCACAATATGGTCCAGTAGACTACCAACCAACTTGCAAACCGTAGTCGCATCGCAGGTGAATATGAGCCTCGAGAACGTAGCTGAATTGGCGGACAGGATCAACGACATCGTTACAGTGAACGGGCAAGTAGCTGGCGCCAGTGCACCCCCGATGTCCCCGATGGTTGATTTTTCACCTGCTTCAACTTCTACTCAACAATCAATAGAGATGTTGACCCGGACAGTAGCCGACTTAAGCAGAAGGTTGGAGACAATGAGCATGGAACTCCGTGAACGCCATCGCTCCCGATCCAGAGGTCCATGGAGATCCCGCTTTCGTTCCCGCTCTCGTTCCCAGTCCAGAGATCGCTCCTTCTGCTGATACCGCCACCGGTTTGGCGACCGCGCTCTAAAATGTATCCAGCCCTGCAGCTACAAGAAGACTGGTAGTTCGGGAAACACCTTGGGCAGCCATTAGTGGCGGCGAACGACTGCCTAGCTATTTCGAACCGCCTGTTCATCACGGATCGTAAAACTAAGGTACAATACTTAGTATTGTACCTTACTTAGTAGGTTCAGACCTGTGTGTATTTCCGCGATCCGCTGTACGGGAGCCACGCATCAAGACCAAGTACGAGCTGCTTGCTGCAAATGGGACAGTTATTGCCACATATGGTTATTTGCCGCTTACTTCGGATTTAGGCCTGCGTCGCGCATTCACTTGGCGATTTATAGTTGCAGACGTCTCCAAGCCCATCATCGGCGTCGATTTTCTAGGTTTCTACAACCTGCTTGTCGACTGCCGCAACCAACGTTTGATCGACGGTGTCACATCCATCACAGTTTCCGCACCTCGTCTCAAGGCTGCTGAGAATATTTCATCAGTCCGCACAACCCTGGGGAATACGGACTACGATAGGCTGCTGAGAGAGTTCCCCGAAATTACGCGCCCTGCTGGTAGACCAGGTACTCCTAAGCACAATACAGTGCATCATATTCGCACTACTCCAGGTCCTCCAACGTCCAGCCGCCCTCGTCGTCTCGATTCTGCGCGGATGAAAATCGCAAAACAGGAATTCAACGAGATGCTGCTGAGTGGTACAGCGCGCAGATCAGAGAGCGCTTGGTCTACGCCTCTTCATCTAGTCCGCAAGAAGGATGACAGCTGGAGACCCTGTGGGGACTACAGAGCGCTGAACGCTCGCACAGTTCCAGACAGATACCCCATCAGGCACGTTCAGGATTTCGCTGACCAGCTAGTAGGTAGCACCATGTTTTCCACCGTGGACTTGATCAAGGCCTACAACCATCCCTGTTGCTGAAGAGGATATACCCAAGACTGCCATCACGACACCCTTCAGATTATACGAATTCCCGTATATGACATTCGGGCTTCGTAACGCTGCGCAAACCTTTCAGCGTTTCATGGATGAGGTTCTCCGAGGGTTAGATTTTTGCTACGGGTACCTGGACGATATTCTGGCCTTCAGCCGCAATGATGAGGAGCATCAGGAGCACTTAAAGACTCTTTTTAGAAGGCTAGCAGAGTATGGAGTCCTGATCAACACCAACAAATGCAATTTTGGTCAGTCTGAGGTGAAGTTTCTGGGCTACAGAGTTTCTGCCGCAGGTATTCGACCTCTTGAGACCAAAGTGCAAGCAATCCTGGACTTCCCAGCATCCAAGACAATTAAGGATTTAAGGCGTTTCCTGGGAATGATTAATTTCTATCGTCGCTTTTTACCTTCCGCAGCTTCCTTGCAGGCATCCCTCAACAACCTTTTGACGGGACCGAAAGTCAAAGGCTCTCATCCAGTCACCATGACGCCGGAGCTGCAAGACGCTTTTAATCAATGTAAGCAGTCTTTCACAGGCAGTACTCTTGGTTCACCCAGACCCTCAGGCCGAGCTTGCAATCCAGACCGATGCTTCTGACTCAGCGATTGGAGCTGTTCTGCAGCAGAGGAAGGATCAAGACTGGCAGCCGCTCGCTTTCTTCTCCAGGAAGCTCAGACCTTCTCAGAGGAAGTACAGCCCTTATGATCGAGAGCTCCTGGCTATTTACGAAGCGATCAGGTATTTCCGATACATGGTTGAAGCAAGAACCTTCTCGGTAATTACTGACCACAAGCCACTGACATTTGCTTTTGCCTCACCTCGAGAGAACTGTTCTCGTCAGTTCCGATATCTGGACTTCATCAGCCAGTTCACTACTGACATTCGATTCGTGGCTGGTAAGGACAACGTTGTGGCTGATACCTTGTCACGCATTAATGAAGTTTGTTTGCCCCTAGATTACCATTCCCTGGCCCGCGAACAAGCAACGGACTCCGAGTTGCACGATTTGCTCCAGAATGGCTCGAGTCTCAAGTTGGAGAAGCTGAGGATGCCAGAGTCAGGTGTCGAGGTATATTGCGACACCGCTGCAGGTACACGACCTTTTATAACGAGATCTTTTCGCAGGCAAGTTTTTGACTCTCTTCATGGCCTGAGCCATCCAGGCGTGAAGGGAACAGTTCGCCTTGTATCAAAAAGGTTCGTCTGGCCTGGAATACGCAGGGAATGTCGACAGTGGGCTAAGGAGTGTCAAGCATGTCAGAAAAGTGACGAGGCATACGACAGCGCCTTTGTCAGAATTTAAGACTCCATCCATCAGCACGCTTTCGCCACATCCACCTTGACATTGTTGGTCCCTTACCTTTATCTTCTGGCTTCAGGTACTGCCTCACAGTCGTCGATCGTGTCACCCGTTGGCCTGGGGCGTACCACTCCAGGACATCACTGCCGAGACCTGCGCAGCCGCCCTAACCTCTGGGTGGATCGCTGGGTGGTTGCTGGGTGGTTCGGCTGCCCCGAGCACATCACCACCGACCGTGGCAGGCAGTTCGAGTGCCACACCTTCAAGGAACTCGCTGCCCTAGTCGGGGCCTCTCATCACCTGACCACCTCCTACCATCCTGCTGCCAACGGCCTGATTGAGCGTTTACATCGCCAGCTCAAGGCCGCCATCACCTGCCACGCCACTACGAGCTGGACCGAGGTGCTGCCCTGGGTGCTCCTTGGCATCCGCAGCGCGTGGAAAGAAGACCTTCAGGCATCGGCAGCAGAACTAGTCTTCGGTGAACCGCTACGTCTACCTGGCCAGTTCTTCACTTCTTGGTGAGCAGACTTCGTTCCCACATGTAAAAGCTGACACCTCAACCCACGTCTTGGCACACTAGCTCCAGTCGACCCTTCTATGTGCCAAAAGACCTGGACAAGGCATCGCACGTCTTCCTCCGCCAGGGTCCTGCACGAAGATCACTTGAAGCCCCGTACCTTGGACCATATAAGGTGCTCCAGCGAGACAAGAAGACAATGGACTTGGAGGTCAAAGGGAAGGCTCAGAAGGTCACGATAGACCGAGTGAAACCAGCTTTCGTCGCGAAAGAGACGCCTTCATCAACCCTGGACAGTCCACCGGCCGAAGACCAGACTGCGGTCAAGAAGACGAGGAGTGGACGCACGGTCCGGTTTCCAGATTTTTTCCGCCCGTAGTCACGGTCTCAGCGGGGGAGTAGTGTGGCGAGTCGTCGTGCAAGTTGCAAGGCAAGTTGCAACTTGCATGTAAACGCAGCACAGGAATCACGCCACCAGCTGACGTCACATCGCCTGATTTCTGGGGATGTCGCTTAGCTCCGCCCACGGCAATATGGCCGCATGCGTATCGATTGCCTATTTGTCTACGCGTTGCGGCCATGTTCTTGCGCAACCCCGCTCCGACATAAAAATGGTCAAGTGGGAGTCGAAATTATTATTATTTTTGGCTTTAAATTGACGAATTTTGTAATGAATTTGAACATTCACTATTTTTAGGGTTTATTGTTAACTTGGTGTCCGTATCGCGAATAATTGTAAAATAGTGAATAAATCGAAGTGTTTGTTTTTTGGCATCTTTTATTTATTTTCTTTTAAAATCTAAATTAGTTAATTTGAGTTTTGGCACTTTTTCTAAAGTTAAATTAAAGTAAATAGTAAATTTCTTAGTAAATTAATATTATCGTAGGTAGCTAGGTAGCTCCTAGGCCCTAGCTGCCTCATCATCTTTTAGTTTTGCAATACATACTTTAGTTATTTTGTAGTTTATTCTACTGCAAATATCATCACTATTCTCTGAAAATATAATTCTATTAACAAGCTAACAACTTATAACAACTGTACCTAAAATGGACATGGTGTGTAATATTAGACCTTGTACTGATCTAAAAATCGATTGGTTTAGTTTTTTAGCAGTAAAAAGAAGAAAAAGGAGAGCTGAGAAAAGAAAGAAGAAAAAAGTAGAGACAAAAGAAGCATGGAGACTAAAGATAAATTTGCTAGGAAAAAATATGAAAAATAAAAATAAAAGGAAAGATAGTTTCAGCATGGAAGAAGAATGGATAGAATCTGGAGACAACGTGAATAATATTTCTGATGCATGTAGTTACTATGATGAAGTAAATGAAATCTTTTGAAAAACGGCAAATAAAGACCTAATAATATGAAAAATGTAAAATGTAATTTAATGTTCTATGTCAACTATTAGTTCATATTGGTGTCTACTATTAGTGATGTTCGTTTTTTGTGATGTCATCTTATTAGCTCTTATGACTAAGTTTACAAAAAGACCAATAATATATTTTTTATTGATTTGTCAGAAAATAATTATAATAGTTTTATTTTGTAAGAGTTACTGAAGACATGGATGAAGTTATCAATCCTTTATTTTCATAAATATATATTCTATAACATTAAAAAGATTTTGAGCAAAATTCTAAATATATAGTAGAATAAAAAACATCCTGCATCGATTGATACCAAAAAATCAATACCTTACCGATAACTTACGTGAAATAATTAATTTTAAAATTTCCATGTATCATGCGTAATTTTTGCCGGAAGTTTTACAATTTTTAGAATTCGTCAAAATTGGGAACTTTGTATCAAAGATAAACAGCTAAAAAACTGCTTATCAATTTCTTTGTACGATTTCCGATTTTTTAAGCCCAAAAAAGTGGGTTCACCGGTAATTCTGAGGAAATATTTCAAATTGCAATTTATGAAAACTTTCCTTCGAAGGGTGTGACAAGGCTTTAAATCATAGATTACAATATAATTTATATAGAGTTTAAATGAACGTGGGCGGGAGCGCTGCTGGTAAAGAAGAACTGTCAACAATGTCGTTTTTTTTATGATGGAAGCGTTAGTTCCTTTTTTCGCCACGTTCATCTGCCGCTTTGCCGAGTTTCTAGGCCGCCATTTGCGACCTAGTCAAATTACATCAAAATATTTTTAATAATAATTAAATATTGAATAGTTCTTTTAAAATCTATTATAAAAATCATTATAATTAATAATAAGTGTGTGGGTGTCCATTTTTTTATATTTAGTATCTTCATAATTTAATTGGATGTACTGCGGAATTTGACCGTTATTTGCTTTTATCTTGTATGTTTTTCTGCATCAGTACCTTAGCAAAGCTTGGTCTCCCAGGTACTGGACATAATATTATAAAACATAAAAATTGAAAATTACTTACGTTGGGGTCCTCATAGAACCACTGTTCGGCCAGGTTGTTCGGATTCGGCGTACTGGGTATATTCGGCATGGCATTTCCGTACATGGACCTGAAGCCTACTTGAGAACTCGAGTGTTGCAGACCGAGCATCGGATACATTGGGTTTTGTGGCACATCTGTCGTTGACGACATCTGCTGCTGTAAAAACACCAAATCATATATATATATATATATATATATATATATATATATATATATATATATATATATATATATATATATATATATATATATATATATATATATATATACTTTTTATTACTTTTTATACCAAAACATATATATATATATATATATATATATATATATGTTTTGGTATAAAAAGTAACCTACGTTTTACTTTTCATGTAATCACTCGACTACTTGTACACCAAAGATCAACATCTGATACATAGCATGAACAAATTTTATGTTACACTAGCTGTTGCCCGCGACTCCGTCCGCGTGGACTTCAGCTTATAGCACGCGGTAGTTCCCGTCATAGGGTAACTTATATTATATAGTAGGTAGTTCCCGTTGAACTATGTAGGCTACATTACTGCAAATTGCAAAATTTGCACGGCAGAGGTGCTTCCGCGGTACGCTTACTTCAAACTTCAATGTTTATACTTTACAGACAGACAGACACGTCACACATAAAACGCCCCTATTTTTGCGTAGGGGGTTAAAAACTGGGGAGTGGGGTCGAAGTCGAACATCAACTCTTCTTAATACAACTTCAAAAAAAAACGCAAAAGGAATCTTCATCCTTACCACCTCTTATAGTAACATGTTTGTGTAAGCGCTTGTGTGATGTAGGAGACGGCACGGAATTTTTGGAACTAACTTAATTTGAACTTTACGCATTTTCACCCCCTTACAACCCTTTTTTCCAGTTAAAAAGTAGCCTATGTCCTTTCTCAGGCTTTGACTATTTGTGTACAAAATTTCATTACAATCGGTTCGTTTGTTTTGGCGTGAAAGCGAGACAGACAGACAGACAGACAGAGATACTTTCGCATTTATAATATTAGTATAGATTTTTTTAATCCATATAGTTTGAAATCATAACAAAGAATAAAACTAACAAACAGTTAACTTTATTTAGCAAAATGGTATCAACTTACTTGGGGACTATTTTGATTCATGAATAATGAACTTGTCGCGTTCGGCTGATTTTGGATAACTGGTATTCCATTATTTGTATGAAAACCTCCGAGGAGTGAACGAGACGGCATGGTGCTACCGATGGGGTTAGCCATGTTGTTCAGTTGAGTATTTTGCATAGCCGATGGCATTCTTTGCATGGGCATACCCATACCGTTGCTGCCCGTACCAATCGGTAGACCGAGACTAGAATTTAGAGCGGAATTGGACATGCCAATATTCTGCATGGGTGCTGGCATCGGTGCTGGTATCGGTGACGGGTTATTCATAGGCATTCCATTGTTAGCAGAGTTAATAATCATGGCCAAATTTGAGGTGGAATTTTGTGTAGACTCCGAAGTCTCGGTCAGTTGCTCCAATTCGTTTAGGCTATCGAGATACGCCATTAGCTCCCCATTACTCCCCAGATCATCGAGTGTTTCACTCGAAGTACTAAAAATTAAAAACATTGTTTAATAGATAGTTTGAGCACACAATTTGTACACGTTTTGTATAATTAAAAAATACAAAATATAACATAGTGAATGCTTAAGTTTGAGACTAAATTCATGTAACAGTATAATATGGATAAAATCGTAATTATATTAAGATATTCGTAAATAATTAAATTTTACCTGTCCAGCGGTGGAATTGGGATTTTGTTCAAGGTGGATCTGGGTATGTCACTGAGTTTCAGCCGATTCTGATGTTTTTGTCTTAGCGAGTTGTTCTTTGTTATGATAACTGATGTAAAAAGTTGCTCGTCGCTCTCATTGAAATCTTCACGTTCGTCGGACTTTGTTGGATTTTCAAACGTCTGTGTGTTGGGATACTTTTCCTTTACAGTTTCTGTGGTGGAGCTCGCCTCAGCCTTAACATGATCGTGTTTCTCAGGCTCCTCGTTACTTTTTGAAGTGGAGGGGACTGAGTCACCCGCGTTCGCGCTTTGGGACTAAAAAATAGATTTGGGATGTAGAAACTGGAGTTTGAAACTAAATAATAGCAAGGATCTGTCGGTTAGATAATAGCCTTCTTTTTGTCGAAATTGGTTAATAATATTTGAGTTGAAGAACATGATAACTAACATTTTGTAACATATTATGGACAACCGGTGGACGGTGGTAGGCATCTTAGTTTCTGCGTTCTTTCTACGACGTTCAAAAAGTGTATTCATGATACCAATTTTGAATAAAAATATATTTAATTTATTTATTTACTCGTATTTTCCCTTATAATTTGAACAAACCTTGTAACGTATCTACTTCATCACCTGGCTAATCTAGCTACACATAAAATGCACAATTTTTTTAATTAAAATCATTTTTCCGGCCCCAAAGCCTCCATTTATGCAAAAAAAACGGCAAATTTTTTACTGTTACTTATTATGTTCTTCCACTCACGTCTTCAATCATTCTTACCCGCTTAAATCTCATATCGGTGTCAAATCTCTTCGGGGACAGCTTTTTTGCTTTCTCCGAGGCCCACCATTCGTCAGAGCCTTCATCGATGGAAGATTTTCTTGGAGCAAAGCTGCCATGAGTGTGGGACCTGGTCAGCTCTGTACAAGAGTAAAAGCTAGATCGTATATTAAAAGAAAACATTATCATGTGGTTCATTGTAATTGAGTAAAAATTGCAATTTTACTTTCGCATAACTTTATTCTAGACCGCGCGGGAGCTTGAAAATAGTTACAAAATAGATATGCTATAGTGTCCTTGTCTATCAAGAGCCTTTTCCAATATTGCATACAGGGACTAAAATGTACCGTTTAAATACTTATTAATAAACGTTATATTTATTAGTAAATTAACATACAATAAAATCTATACTCTATCCATATAGAGATCACAGCAACATTTAAAGCCGGCGCCAGATATGTGTTCAAATACGCAAATACCTACAAATTCGCCAAGTGTGGCACTGACATTTGCGTATTTGTGCAAAGTTTGAACACACATTTGTAGTTTGCCATCATGAGTCGGTTTTTCTGCGCACATCAAAACAAACTTCAAAGTTTGTGCGGTCTGCCACACTCGTCGCACAAACTTTGGACCTTGGAGCAAATGTAGATTTGATCGTCAATAATGGAGTGGAGTAATGACTTAGTTATCGAATTTCTTGAGCTACTTCAAGCAGAAGCCTCAAAAATTTAATTATATTATAAAAAATTAAATGCACTCAAATAAAATAGATTGACAGCGTCCACAAAATCGTCGTCCAATCTGTCAGTCATCTTTGCAATAACTGTGCCGTAAAACATTTGAAAACAAGTCTGGCAGGCATATTTGTGAACCTGTTTGCGCACGTCAAAGTTTTCAAAAAGTTTGCTCAAACTTTGAAGCACATGTCTGGTGCCGGCATAAGATGTTCATATTATTATTTTTTGGCAATATACGGTTAAAAATTACAAGTAAGTACTGACCAAACGGCGGATCCTGAGTTCTCGGTAAGCTCGAGTCATCGTTGCTGCACCCGTGAAATGCTCCAGTTGAATCAAATGTGCCCGCCCCTCCACCTTCAGTGCTATCCACAGCCCTAGGATATAAGATAGGGAAATAACAAACTTTATTACACATTAAGTCAAGACTAATGCTGTTGGCTATAATTGTTATGCTGTATTAGCCGTTAATATGTAACTTAAAAATTTGTTTATAAAAATAATGGCAAGTGAATGGAATAAGATTGTATGATTAGGTAGTAAGCACTTATTCATTTTTGAACGCAGTTATTATTGCCTAAATAGTGAAAGCCAGGCCATTATGCCATTATGACGCAAAATAAATGTATATTGCACCTACTCGTAAGAACACTTTATATTATTTTTTAACAAAAAATTAAAACCGACTTCCAAGGTAAAAACAAAAGTAATACTTATTCATAATCTAAAAAGAATCAAATAATTCTTATTTCTTATTATAGTGGCGTCTTCAGACTTCGCCTAAACCTCAACTATATTTTCTGTACTCAATCTTCGTACTTTTGAAGTCGGTACCAGCCCGGAAAAGTTCTGAGATCCTTGACATAGCAAATTTTACGCTAAGGTAAGCTGGTACCGACTTCAAAAGCATGAAGATTGAGTACAGAAAATATAGTTGAGGTTTAGGCGAAGTCTGAAGACGCCACTATAATAAGGAATAAGAATTATTTGATTCTTTTTAGATTATGAATCAGTATTACTTCTGTTTTTACCTCGGAAGTCGGATTTAATTTTTTGTTAAAAAATAATAATTTTACCCTTTTTAGTTACATAATAATTATGAGACGGCAAGGTTATATTATTATAGCTTGTTGTTCAGTTGTACAATGTACATATTACTAGCGGTCGCCTGCGGCTCCGCCCGCGTGGACATGCAATACGGCTGCAAAAAGCCTACACAGGAAAGACTCGGTCAGCAAAATGATTCCCAGGTCAATTCACAGACTCCGACACTAACATCGACGACGCGGACGCAGTCATTATCCGAAGGGTGCACAGTGCACACTGCACAGATTGTCTTCCTTCCCGCACGCGCATCCCCGCTTGGTGACGCCCACTATCTTAATATTTTAATTTCGCCATAATTTCAAAACCAAACGTCCAATGTTAATAATTCAAAGACTAAATTTTATCTACATAAGCTGTACTTAGTGATGAAATAATTTATTTTGATAAGGATTAATAGCATGAGTAAAATAAACGCGTTTAAATGTAGTCCAAAAAATTCAAGATTTTTAAATAAAAAAATGGTTATTGTGCCTCACTCGACATAGATAAGTGCAGTGTGTCGCGGACTTTTTTGTAGATATTTATAAGATCTATAATTACTTAGAACATTTATGGTTCTATCTTTTATAGTTTCGGCAGCGTACGCAAAATAAGTAACTTTTCTGGTTGATTTTTTCACCTGGCGTCTGAAAAACCCAAATATCTTACGAAACCCTATTTTTTCCAAAATAATATTTAGTCTATGTTCAGCAGAAATAATGTAGCTTTTGCTTGGAGTAGTTTAAATAAAGCCAAAATCCTCAAACTTGTATCTATAAAGATTCAAAAGTTCTGTTCTGTACCTTCAGAACCAGGGTACATCCTGGTGCAAAATCTTACTTTTTGGTAGTATATGCCTGAAATACTTCAGAAAAAATCAAAATCACCATATGTTCCCATATAAATTTCAAGGAGTCCCCTCGATTCCTCATGGATCCCATCATCAGATCACCACTTTTGTGAACATGGTACCAACCTCGGATTCAACCCTGTACAACAACAAAATAATCATGAAAATCGGTCCATAAACGGCGAAGTTAATAATACAAACTATTCGCAAACACACTGTATGTACACTGGCTGATCTAACACAAATATTCTCAGAGGACATACGTATGGAATTTAGAATAGACAAATGCAAAATTCATTCTGTAAAAAAAGGAATAATACAACATACACCTTATAAACTAAACGACGAGATAATTGAGCCTGTGGACCCTGTGGATGGTTATAAATATCTTGGATACTATCAGACACAGCAAATACATCATAAAGATTCAAAAAGAACACTACAACAAAAATTTAAAGAAAGACTCCACAAAATACTTCACACACAACTTAACGCTAAAAACACAATTAAAGCTATAAACACGTACGCCATGTCCATACTCACCTACTCATTTGGAATCATCCGTTGGACTCAAACCGAATTAAAATCATTACAAAGAATAGTAAACACGACTATGACTAAACACAAAAAACATCATCCTAGAGCCTGTATACAAAGATTAATACTCCCTAAAAGTGAAGGTGGTCGAGGGATTATAGATATAGTAAATTTACACAACAAACAAATCACACACCTCAGAGAATTCTTTCAAAATCGCGCTCACACATCAACACTCCACAACGCCGTTTCCCAAGCAGACACTTTCACACCACTACATCTCGCAGACAATAACAAGCAAATACATATCTACACAAATCAGCAGAAAATCGATACATGGACCCAAAAGACATTACATGGACGACATCAACTAGACTTAAACAATGCTAGCGTCGATAAGACTGCATCGAACGCGTGGCTGAAACAAGGAGAGCTTTTTCCTGAAACGGAAGGGTTCATGTTAGCGATACAGGACCAAGTGATTGACACAAAAAACTATAGAAAATACATTATTAGAGACGCTAATGTTGTAAGCGATCACTGTCGTCATTGCCACAAACAACCAGAAACCATACAACACATAACGGGTGCATGCTCATCCATCACCCAAACAGACTATAAACACCGACATGATCAGGTCGGAGCAATCATACATCAGATACTCGCACACAAATACAACCTCATTACAGAAAAATTACCATACTACAAATACACACCACAAATAATACTAGAATCATCCGACTATAAACTTTACTGGGATATGACCATACTGACAGACAAGACCGTACATCACAATAGACCTGACATCACTCTCCACGACAAACAGAACAGAACCGTCTACTTCATAGATGTAGCAATACCTAACTCCCACAACCTCACTAGTACACACACAACCAAACTCACAAAATACACAGACTTAACTATAGAACTAAAAGCTCAATGGAGAGTAAGCATAGTTAAAACCATACCAATCATCATCTTAACCACAGGCATCATACCTAAAACATTACACACATCACTCAAAACACTTAATATACATCCACTTACATACATAGCCTTACAGAAAGCAGTCATCTTAAATACATGCCGAATTGTCCGAAAATTCTTATCCATCACTTAATTTCATATTTACTTGTAGTTGTTTGGCCACAAGCTCGCAACTGCAGTAGCTACCCCGCAAGGGAGAAAAGGAAATTTAAAAAAACAAATAATAATAATAATATAATAATATCTACGGACGCTTCACACCACGTCAGTCTGGCCCCGTGCTAAGTACCTGAAGGACTTGTGTTACAGGTACCAGACAACGGAAATATATTTAATACTTTTATACTATACATATATTTAAGATTTTTATTATATCATACACATATTTAATACACATCCATGACCCAGGAACTTTATAAACTTTTTGTTCCGTCGGCGGGACTCGAACCCGCAACCTCCGGCTTGAGCTACCAACGCGCTCACCACTGCGCCACGGAGGTCGTCGAGTTATGGTTGAACCATAAAGGTAATATACCTATCGGAATAGAGAAACAATCCCGAGCTGTCAAGCTTAACCAAAATTTGATTTACATCTGTGTATACAATTATGTTTACGTGTGCGTGTCAGTGATGTACAAACATCTTGTAATTCGACAAAATATCGATCATGGAATAATAATTGTAAGATTGTAAAAACAGAATGGGATAAAATAAAACTGCATAGATAGGTATAATAAAAATTGTAATTTTGAAGTAAAATATGACTTTTCTTCAAAATGCTTGCTGCATAATTAAGTATATGCATGAATTTTTCTTCGGAGTCCAGTTTGGACGGTTAATTATTTTAAGCCATGAATTTCTGGTATCCAGGTCAGCAGGAAATCTGAAAAATTGGCCAAGTGTGAGTCGGACTCGCGCTTGAAGGGTGACCGGTTTCAACCGGGCATTTTCTAAAACCCGGCACGATACGACACGACATGTCATGACACGATTCGACACGACAGGTTACGTCACGTCACGTCACATCAGTACACGACACGACACGATTCACTAGACCCTATTAATTTTCAATTCACTCTCAATGAGCCCTTTTATTTGATGCCCATCTTGCAGAAGTGCTTTTTAAAACTATTTCCCTATCTTGGATGAGCAGCCATATTGGATGTAGAATGACATTACATATGTGGAAATTTCAGAAGTCTATTACTATAGCGGTTCTTGTTATACAGCCTGGAGACAGACAGACGGACGGATGGACAGACGGACAGGCAACGAAGTCTTAGTAGCAGAGCGGGACCCGACTACTAGGACGTTTTACCCTTTGGGTGCGGACCCTTAAAAACGATAAATTATGTATGATAGTATATTAATATACTTAAACTAATTATAAACTACGGATGAGTATGTTATCATTTCAACATTCGTAGATAATTAGTATACTTAATTAAAAAATATTTTCATATCGATACTACTTATCGATAACTTGATGCAGCCCTAGTGTAAAATATATGAAAATTGTTTACACAAAATATCCTTAAATTGTGCACCATGGCTAGTCAATTTATGTTTTCCATATAAATAAATATTTAAAGAAGTGAATTATGAAAATCAATACCAATAACTCGTAGGGAATTGGCAAAAATAAACTTAAAACTAGGTCCTGTCGATGTAGAATAATTCACCTGTGAAATGAATATTTGTCCGGGTTTTTTCGATGTGTGGATCCACAATCATTCCACAAACATTTAACCATGTTTCTAGAGCAGTATTTCTAAAAATTATTCATTATTTAACTTAAAATCTCAATTTTTCTGAGAGCCCAAATTGACAACGATCGGCTCAGGGGCAGACAGACTGTCAAACAGATGAAAAAAAAGCTATGCAACCTCAAATCACGCTTCTCTTTCTACCACGCAGTGTTACTGATAGTGACATCTCGCTTACTCAGGCCTTTGTTTCTCTATTCCGATAGGTATATTAACTTTATGGGTTGAACATACAAAAAAAAATATATAAACAGACGAACATAATATATCCTCCTCCTTTTTGGAAGTCGGTTAAAAAGTCATTACTGTTCAATCTCAAATATTTCACATTGGCTCTTGTAGTAGGGAGAGCCCTGAGTGCTATTCGTGTAGTTACTCGAGCGTCATGGTGAACTTGTGGGTCTTTTACATTAGGTAAAACCACTGACTTCCATTACACAAGTACGCTGGACTTACGATACCCAGCTGTTTACTGTGCGTATTTGAAGCGGAATCAGCGCCCCCAATGCGGTGGAAGAGAACTAAATCTGACGTAACCATATTACATTTTGATTTTTTATTGTTTTCTTGTAAAAAAAACAGTAGCAAGGAATATGAAAACTGTCACCCATTTTATCTTAAAACGCATGAACTATAACAAGGACTAAATCATTTAGTTTAGTGCAACATAAAATATCTGCGAAACTTACGAAAATATGAAGCTTTATTTGTTTATACTTTAAAATGTATCCACAGGCTCAGCTAACCTTTAAATCGTCAGTGTTTTATGAGAAACCTTCTTTGGGGTATACTAAACATCCTAACCTAACTTAATCTAACAGATCAGATGACATTTCATACTCGAAAATAACTTTTTTTTTACCCACCACGTGAGCAATCAGAGGCCGTACCACGAAATCGTTTTGAGACTCAATCGTACGAGAATGCCGCGCCCTACTCTAACAAACGAGAAATTACGTTGTTAGAGGAGGATGTGGCATTGTCATCCGATTGTTTGAGTCTCAAAACGGTTCCGTAGTAAGCGTACTGATTTCTATATATGTATATACAATCTAATATATATAAATCTCCTGTCACGATGTTTGTCCGCGATGGATTCCTAAACTACTTAACCGATTTTAATGTTTTTTTTTTTTTTTAATGTGTGCTTTTTTCCAACTTGAGAGATAGGATAGCTTAGATCTTTAATTATAGTCGCAATTTTATTTTATTGCAAATTATTTGTCTATAAAGAGCGACCATTGTTTATGCGACGCGGGTCACGGGATAGCGATGGACGTTGCCATGGTGACATACTTATTTAGTCACTAATTCAATAAAATAATACGGGCGATATACTTTATATAATAATATGGCAAAGAAACGTTTGCCGGGACAGCTAGTCTTATATTATATAATCTTACCATGATAACAACACACATGTCGGAGCCAAGCCAAGCCAACAACAACAAGCTTAATCTGACACGCTTGAGCATGTCGCGAAATCCCCTATTGGGCTCCCCTACTATTACACACTTTTCCAATTTAACGCTCTTGTACTTTCAGTTTCTGTGAGGCTTTTGTTTACACTTACCATTCTGGTAGGTTGTCCTCGTCTCCTCCCCGGCGCCGGTTCGGATTCCAGTTCTGTGGGCGATCCGTAGGCCGGTCGCCCCACTCTCGATCTACGAAATATCAGCTATCTTAAAACACATACATGGCGGCCATCTTAGTTCACATACCATCGAAGAAATTGAATCAGGCAAAAGCGGCTGGGAGATTTGGTCGCTTTATGCCTCAGCCGACAAGATCATATCGAAAACTGAATCGAAATAACCCGACCGAATAACAAAGATCCGGCATCTGCCCATAAATCAATGTCTTCAAAGGGACGTAGACGGCCATCTTAGTACACGTGACTTCCATCTCAACTAAATGACGTTCGCAACTTGGTTGCGCCATAATTAGTTTACGCCTACACCGACACTGCGAAACGCGAAACAGAAATAGAGCGAGATGCCATATAACGCATTGCCGTGTGGCGAGTGAGACAGCAAATCGGTTCGCCGCTGTTTCGCGTTTCGCAGCGTCGGTATACTAGACGCGTTATCGCGCAGAAAGTGTACAGTTCTTGAGGAATTCGTCATTTACGAGGAAAAAGTCACGAGATCATGTCTAGTTGTTTATAACAAACTGTGGCGGTACCCACAATTCGCCTAACAATCCTACATCGCGCTTTTGAAGTTTCGGACAACGGCAAGATATATACAACATCGGAAATGACGTCAGTGGGTTTCGGCCTGACCGAGCATGCTATCTCTCTCGGTCGGAAGATCTTCCTTTTCGGCCGCCATTCACAACGTTAAAAGACCATCGAATTTCTTACGCCGGTTCTCACCGGGCTAGTTCCTGAACCGGTAGGCACCCACTATACCTTGTGCGTTTTAAGATGATATGCGTGACACAATATAATAATTGACAATAGTATCATGAAAGTGACCTAAAAAAAATTAATCGATAATTTAAAAATATCGAATCCCTTCGTAAAGGAATTGCAATCGAAATTATAGATTTCGTACTGATGTTTCAGAGTGGCGCCGACGATTTAAGATGGCCGCCCTTTTTATCGATTTGATTTCGATTCAGTGGCAATCTCTATTGACATGTTCCGTTTCATGCATCTGACATTTTTCAAATGTTTTCGTAACAATAATTTTATACTCCTATTTCACAGTTAATATTGGAGCGGAGTTCCTTTTCGCGCGTTGCGAAAGGGGGCTAGACCGAAAAAATTGTAACGACACTTTTTTATTAGTACCTGCATGTTAGGGGCAGAGGGCGTTGCGGGTTGATAGCATTCCTGTGCGTCAACTAGATGGCGTTTTTTTTTAGAATAAACAGCGACGCGTTGTTAGTATTCCTGGGCGTCAATAGATGGCGTTTTTTTTATTATTAGTAAGTACCTGCATGATAGGGGCAGAGGGCGTTGATAGTATTCCTGTCCCTAGTCTGTGCGTCAACTAGATGGCGTTTTTTGAGAATAAACAGAGACGCGTTAGTATTCCTGGGCGCCAATAGATGGCGTTTTTTAAGTATTTTTTTTAGTATATATGTATTATGTACAGATTTTTTTAACATAAGAAATAGCTCCGTTCCACTCGGGTGTCCCTTGACACGTCTCATTTCACGTTTTCATTTTTATTAATTTACAATTCAAGACGTGAGTGGATGAATGAGGTAAGTAACATAAAAAAACTTCCCGTTTTTTCGCTTAAACGAAGACTTTAGGGCCGGAAAAATGATTAGAAATAGAAAAACTATGGATTATATGTGTAGCCAGATATATTAACTAGGTTATGGAGTAGATAAGTTACAAGTTTTATTAAAATAAGTAGGGAAAAAATGAGTTATTGTCCGTATGTTACGAAATGTTACTTGTTCGATTCTTCCACTCACGTCTTCAATTATTATTATAGGAAACATTTATTTTTGTATATGTCCCTTTGACTGAACAACGCCATTCAATCACACGTCTAGCTTTTTAATTGAATATTTCAGTCGCTCAAAACGTTCAACACTACAGCTTTCAAAAGCAGCCGTTTGATTGAATTAGTTCAGCGCTCACCACCGCACATCCTGAAGTTTTATCACTTAGTTTTGTAACACACTGTATAGATTTTGAATAAAATGATATTTAATCTTAATTTTATTTATTTCATCTCATATTACTCACCCCATTTCTCAGTGTTATTTCGAGGCAGCGCACGCGCAGAGTCCTGACGCCATTCCTCTTCGTCACGGGCGGTCTGCTGCCGCCAATTTGTGCTTGTGTTTTGCCGTCTGTTATACATAAACCATATTAATCGTCGATAAGAGAAGCACTTACTATGAGTAATACTGTTAGTTCCGGAGATTCGTCAAACGTGACCCAAACATCTGCGTAACTGCGTAAAAGTATTGCGGATTGGTCTATTTAGTTTATTTTATTTTATATTATTGAATTCGGGCTAACATAGCGAGGCCATCATATCAAAATCGTAAATCTCAATATCATGTATGACAACAACATTTGATTCGCTTTTTAATCCTTCAATCGCGGATTCTTGGAAATGCTTTTGTGTTCTATTGTTGTCGCGATCACCGGTGCTCTTATGGGGCTTGAAGGACTAAATACAAATTTTCTTTCGCCATTTGGAACGCAGTTTGATAAAAGCGAAATATGCGAGCATAACGCAGGACTATTCGGGCCCCTTGCATCACTCTGGATTATTTCTAATCATATTCGCGCGGTTGCACGTTTGTTACAGTAACTATACAAACGCGGTACTGCATCGCTACAGAAGCGATTACAAGCGATCGCTAAACGCGCGATCGAATCGCTACGAAAAGACGCCGTGTGACCTAAAGGCCTTTTCACACGACGTATTTTTTGCGCTCCGACGACGCGTGTTTCTGATGCGCTCGTCTTCTGTGCGTTTTCATCGCGTTTTGGCAAATATAAAGTTTAAAACGTGTTGGCTTCCTTCCGTTTGCTGAGCGTTCAACTTGCGTTTGTATCGATACAAACGAGCGTAAAAAACGTCGTGTGGAAGGGCTCTTAGGGTCCTTTTCCTGGCGTGCGTATTATCGTCCGCACGCGGATCTGGTCCGCACGCAGGCGACAATATGCTCCCGGCCGAGCGCAAGTTGTCCGCACGGCAGAAAAAACATCTATGAAACGATAGGATACAGGCAACTTGAATGCGGACCAGGGGTCGTACCACGAAACTGTTTTGAGAGTCAAACAATCGAACGAGGATGCCGCGTACTACGCAAACAAACTCAAAAAGCTACGTACCTGCGGAACATCTTGCTCCAGTCTGTCTGCTCGGTCGGCGGACGCTGGACGCCCGCGCCGTTGCTCGCCGACCAAGCGCGCGACGTCGACGGCTCCTCCTCCCCAGTGTACGGCATACGGGGGTTCCCGGCGACCGTCATGCCCCTGTCGACAACGTGCTGGGATTTATGGCCTGTATTCACTTTGTGATTAGGATAGTGGATAGCGACTGAATCAGTGCAAGTCCTTTAATTTCTCCTAATTACTAATCACTTGCACTAATCACCTGCACTCGTACTAATCAAAGTGATTACAGGCCCATAGGTGGCACATGATAAATGTTAAAGCACTTAACTCTTCATTTGGATTTATTAATTTTTAATTAAAACTATACTATTAACTATGTGCACTTGCACTGTACCAACGCAAAGGGCGGACCACTTAAATTCGTTACACCCGTATCTGACCTATCGGAGCAATTTCTATCCGTCCGATAAGAATTGTGTTCTCTGACCAAGATCCGTCAGTTTCTAGAGTTCTAGTTGCCGTATGAGTCCTATGATCAAATCCCAATCCCAAAATTTGGGATTGGGATTTGCATAATGCATAAAAATAAATAAATAGCAAATTTACTACAAAATATTTAAACTCTACTACAAATGTACTTACTACAAAATATTTAAACTCAAAAAAATATTTTTTAGTAAGTATATTTTAAAAATTTTGTAGTAAAGGGGTATGGGCGGAATCGTCCCCACCCATCAACACAAGTGTAATGTAGCTCAATTGATAGATCTTGGCAAGATGATATTTTTATACTATGGCGACTTTGCCCAAATGCATGGGGTTCTCATGGTATCTTACGTTTAAACAAATATTTCGCTAACGCACTTATTGACGACTAATTCCAAAATACATGCTCATTTATGTATTCATTAGTGCACACAGCACCGTGGGAGAGCCATGCTTCGGCACGAATGGGCCGGCTCGACCGGAGAAATACCACGGGCTCACAGAAAACCAGCGTGTAACAGCGCTTGCGCTGTGTTTCACCGAGTAAGTGAGTTTACCGGAGCCCGGAGGCCCAATCCCCTACTCTATTCCCTTCTCTATCCTTCCCTACCCTATTATCCTATTCCCTCTTAAAAGACTGGCAACGCACCGGCAGCTCTTTTGATGTTGCGGGTGTCCATGGTCGACGAAAGTTGCTTTCCGTCAGGTGACCCGTTTGCCCCCTTATTTTATAAGTAAAAAGAACAGCGGTGCTTTCAGCGCTGCTACTTTTACAGTGAACTTTATGACAGGAACAAATACATCCCCTAAAGTATTATCACTTAGTTTTGTTACACCTTCTATATTTGAATAAGTATAGAAAATAATGATAAAAAATATTTATTTAAATAAAAACACAGAATACAAAAAATAATATGCACGGTGGGGGCTGCAGAAATTATAACTATGTTACAGCCGCTAATGCCCACCTCCAAATGAAATATTAGACAAAATGGACCCGTATTACAACTAGATCTTGGCAAGGTCTAGTAGTAATATGGTTGTTTTTTTAATATATAATATTCCCACTGATTTATCTAAAACAAAGGATTTTAATTAAATAGGGGGCACTTTAGGAACACGTTGGTATCAGTTCTATGACTGTTGGTAGGTGGGGGACGGAGCCCATACATTTTTGCCCTTTTACTATTTATTTATATATTTTTAGTGATTTACTATATTTTTTAGTGTTTAAATATTTTGTAGTAAATTTTTGTGCAGCAACCTAGGTAATTACTATTTTAAGCTGAAAAATAACTGATGAACATTAGTCTGAGTAACAAGTGCCATTTTCCTCAAAACCTGATCTAACGCACCGAAAATTATGATTTTGGTTTCATTCGATTCGGAATAGCATCTAGAACATTCTATCAAAATTCCAAGAGGGGCTGAAAAAAAATGCAAAAGTTATAAACAATAAAGTAAACATAAAAAGAAGGGTTTAGTTTTTGTTTTATATTTCGAAAACTATTTGAGATAACCAAAATTTGAAAATGGATCCTTAAAGAGCAGGAAATTTCCTAAAAAATCCTAGATCCTGGAACCTTATCAACAATCCTTATAACTTTAATTGAGCGGCGAAAGTAACGGTAAAAACGCGTAGTTCGGGTTTCGCGTGAATTGCCGCAATCTGCCACGTGAACTAAAATATATATTTTACTGATTAAATATTAATATAAAGAAATAAAAAAAATTGGGTACTAAGTAGACATATCAATCAACAATAATCCGTCAACAAAAATAAATTATCACAATTTGTTTAAATGTTATGCTTTTGTTCATTTGTTATTAGCCACCATTTTAATGTTAACATAAAAACGCTGATTATTTCAAAACAAGAAATCTAGAATTTTTATTATTATTTTGAGCTAATCTTAAAAGGGCTTAGAAAAGATATCCGTTGGAAAAATTCACTAATTTTGATTTTTCAATTTTTTATGAACAATCAAAGGCATTCATGAAATTTTCATGTAAATATAGCAATTAGGGTTTTTTCATCAATAAAAATTATTACTTAAATTTTATTAGTTATAAATAAAAAAATATACATTGTTATCTGGCTTCTAACAATAACAAAACAAAATAGTAACAATAATTCTATATAAAAGTACCGTAATTGCTTTATTTACATGAATAATTTTGGAATGACTTTTAATGTTAATTAAAAAGTGAAAAATGAAAAATTTTGAATTTTTTCAACGGGGATCTCTTACAAGGCCTTTTAAGATTAGCTCAAAAGAATAATAAAAAAATCTGGATTTCTTGTTTTGAAATAATCAGCGTTTTGTGTTAACATTAAAATGGTGACTCTTAACAAATTAAGAAAAGCATATTAATTAAACGAATTGTGATAATTGATTTTTGCTAACGGATTATTGTGTATTGATATGTCTACTTAGTACCCATTTTTTATTCCTTATTATTAATATTTAATCACTTAAAATATTTTTTTTAGTTCACGTAGCAGATTGCGGCAAATCACGCGAAACCCGAACCACGCGGTTTTATCGCTACTTTCGCCGCTCAATTACATCTATAAGGATTATTGTTAAGGTTCCAGGATGTAGGATTTTTTTTAGGAAATTTCCTGCTCTTTGATGATCCATTTTCAAATTTTGATTATCTCAAATAGTTTTCAAAATATTAAAAAAAAAACCAAACCCTTCTTTTTATGTTTACTTAATTGTTTATAACTTTTGCATTTTTTTTCAGCCCCTCTTGGAATTTTGATAGAATGTTCTAGATGATATTCCGAATCGAATGAGACCAAAATCATAATTTTCGGTGCATGAGATCAGGTTTTGACGAAAATGGCACTTGTTAACCAGAGTACATGTTAAATATTTTCGTATGAGAAAATGATTTTGGTATTACGTATGTATGAGAATTTTGATGGCACCCGTGACCCGGCCTCTTAAGATGATATGCGTGACACATAATAATTGACAATAGCAGGGAAGTTACCAAATTTTTTTAATCAATTGCAATTCCTTTACGAAGTGATTCGATATTTAAAAATATCGAATCACTTCGTAAAGGAATTGCAATCGTAAATATCGATTTCGTAGTGACGTTTCAGAGTGGCGCCATCGATTTAAGATGGCCGCCCTTTTTATCGATTTGATTTCGATTCAACAGTGTCAATCTTTATTGATAACTAGCTGTCCCGGCAAACGTTGTTTTGCCATTTAAAATATTTCTACTTCATCAGTTGATACAAATTCTTACCCCTTCTTTCGTACCCTAAGAGGGGTGGGGCGAAAAATTGTATACACCAGATGTTAAGTTGGAAAAAACAGTTAATAATACTTATGTCAAAGTAAGTCCATTAAAACTTGCTTGAAATATTTTTCTAACACTACACTTTTAAAGATAAATTTTATTTATTTTAGGTCGCTCAAAAATATTTGTATATTTAAAGATGCAGGTTTTTTTACGTTTTTCTTAAAATCTGTAAAAATGGAGATAGTCACCTCTGCTTCTATACCCCTCAATTAATAACAATTATAGGGATCATTTGTTTTTGTAGATGGAATATAATTCATTACATTTAGATTATTTTGTTTTCTTGTAAAAAAATAGTAGCAAGGAATATGAGAATTACTGTCACCCTTATCATCTTAAAACGCATAAACTATAGTTTACACATATGTATTCTGAAACACTTAAATAAATAAATCTATCATTTCAGAACGTCGCCGTCGTAGCTACTGCTGCCTACGGCTGCGTCCCCATCAGACACGGCACGGCGCCGTCACCGTGTTACGGCACGACGCCGCCACCGTGACACGGTACGGCGCCGTACCGTAACACGGTGCCGAGTACGGTGCACCGCGCGCCCCTATTCTGGGTGAAACTTCCGAACAAAAATTGTGTCCAAACTTAAACAAGGCACTTATTTGGAACATATAAAATCGGCCAAGTGCGAGTTAAGCTCGCGCACAAAGGGTTCCGTACCATTATTATAGAGAAAAATAACCAAAAAATTATGTTTTTTGTATGGGCGCCCTCTTAATTATTAAGTTTATTTTAATTTTACCATAATTTTTTTAAGTATAAATACAATTGAGTATTTTGTGAACATTTCAAGTGCCTATATGTTGTAATTATTGGTATAGAGCAAAAAATTGCATCAGCAGCAGCATCAGCAACAATCAGTTTCTGTTTCTTTTTCAATCTTCGTCTTAGTAACAACAAGAGGATAATCGATGGATTATCCATATCCAGACAAGCACTTTCGTTCGAGCGCAAATATCGACTGAATAGGGACATGGGTCAGCGCGCCGTACGCGGCACCGTGTCACGGTGCGGCACCGTACCGTATCACGGTGGCGGCGTCGTGCCGTAACACGGTGGCGGCGCCGCGCCGTGTCTGATGGGGACGCGGCCTACCACCGGTTCGGGAGCTAACCTGGCGAAAAGAACCGACGTAACGCCTCTAGTACTCCGACGCTGCAAAACGCGAAATATCTGCGAAACAGGAATAGAGCGAGATGCCATATTATAACGCATTGCCGTGTGGCGAGTGAGACAGCAAATCGGGTTCGCCGCTGTTTCTCGTTTCGCAGCGTCGGTGTACTAGAGGCGTAAGAAATTCGAAAATCTCTGCCCTATCCTATGACGTCGGTTACACGATCAGTTTTTCATCAATTTGATCCATCAATCTGATTGACAGAATCCTAATAGTTTATATAAAAAGCATATTTAAAAAAATTATCAGTCCATCAATCCGTGGGTAAGACGCTCAGCTTTACGTCAATCTTTACCAGATTGATGTATCAGGATGAAAAGCTGATCGTGTAACCTACGTCTATATCATTAATCTCACCTGCCCACTGGCGCGCGCGTGAAAGGCGGTCGCATCTTGAGCCGTGCGTCGTTGGCTCCGCCGCGCATGGTCGTGCCGCGACCAGCTGTGAAGCGATCACCCGTGCCGCTTGCCCCACCTCGATCACGCTGGAACAGTACTTAGTTTAATATATTTGTTACCCTTAGGCTGCATTTCCACCAAAGATTGTTGCAAGGAATGTGTTTTTAAGATCCATTAGCATCGCCGCGCTGAGCGATGTCACGGCAAGCTCACGTCAATGAAGCGATTCTATAGGTTCACAAACGCAGCATTAACATGGCTACTATAAAAATCATATTTTGTTTTTACAAAATAATATATTCTAAGGTCACGGACACGAAGTCTGACCAACGCGACGCGGCGACGGAAGCCGGCTTATACGCTGAACCCCGCCTCACTCTATTCAAGCCCAGTTCCATAATATTCCATATACATCTATATAAGGGCCCTTCCATCCGTATTTTTTGCGCGCTACCGACGCGCGTTTCTGATGCGCTCGTCTTCTGCGAGTTTTCATCGCGTTTTAGCACACATAAAGTTTAAAATTTTAGGCTTCCCTGCGTTTTCTGAGCGTTCAACTTGCGTTTGTATCGATACAAACGAGCGTAAAAAACGTCGTGTGGAAGGGCCCTGAATAAAATAAAAAATGTGTTTCATACATTTTCGTCTTCGTAATTATTCAATGCGGCGGGTGGCTTCCCCCGCGGTTGGTACAGCACATCGAAGTGTTTGAGGTCGTCAGGTGCCTCCGAGTTTCTGTCGTATAGAGCCAGCATCTCCTCTCTGCCGTACCTAATAAACAGAGAACAAACAGTGTTAGGACAGCGTCTTACCACAAGATTCAGGGCAAATCAATTTATCTTTTACCAGAACACAGTATCTGCATACCGAGTTTCATCAAAATCGGCTGAGAGCGACGAGGTAACAGACAGACAGACACACTTTCGCATTTATAATATAAGTATGGATTACCGGACAGACGGACGAACACAGCTAAATCACAAGAGGTTTATCGTGAAAGAGAAATGCTTGGTTTACAATAAATTAAATGATGGGATACAACTTAAGATGGACCCTTCAGCTTAAATTGATCCACTTTCCATTCAACAATATTAGGAACTTTACTTTGAGTGGACCCGCATTACAAGTGAATGATTGGCCGGTTACAGCAATTGTCACTTCAGTTCTGCACTTCAATTGTACATAAAATATTACACGGTCTCTCAGTGGGACGGTCCCTTTGTGATGCAAAATGCAAAGTCTATAATATAAAAGGTAGTACAACAAGACTAGTGTAAAAATTATTTTTAAGAAAAAAATTAAAACCGACTTCCAAGGTAAAAACAATAGTATTAATATGAACTAAAAAGTATTAAATAACTCTTACTCTTTAATAGTGTCTTTTTCAGAATTCGTCTAAATCTCAACCATTTCTGTACATACTACAGTCTTCATTATTTTGAAGTCGGTACCAGCTAATTTAATCGTGAGTTCAGTAAAGTCATATCTGAAACTTTTGGGACTGGTACCGACTTCAAAGTAATGAAGACTGTAGTATGTACAGAAATAGTTGAGACTTAGACGAATTCTGAAAAAAACACTATTAAAGAGTAAGAGTTATTTAATACTTTTTAGTTCATATTAATACTATTGTTTTTACCTTGGAAGTCGGTTTTAATTTTTTTCTTAAAAATAATAATTTCACTCTTTTTAGTTATCTACAAAATAAGGCTTTATGCGTAAATAACGAATAGTCAGCGGCTACACGGTCAATTTTTCATCAATCTGATCCATCAATCCGGTACGGATTGACGAAAATTTGATCGTGTACGACTCGGATTGATGGATTGATCGTATTTTTAATATGAACTTTTTATAACCATCAATATTCCGTCAATCAGATTGATGGATCAGATTGATGAGAATTTGACCGTATAGCCTGTGACATACGAATGTTAACTATTCGCATTATGTTACTGTAAGCGAAATTGTGGTAAATGCTTGCAGTTATCTAAGCGATGCTGCAATTTCCAAACTTTTATCTTTAAAGGTTTAGGAGTTCTGTTCAGTGCCTTTGGACCTCTGAATAAGGAAACCAATGGAACTGCCATACCTACGAAAAAATCGTGCATACCTACGCGGCTAAACATGGCGGCTTTAAGTGTTGTACTGCGAGTGTTTTTGTTTGGGCTGGTAGCGACCTCAAAATTAAGAAGATTGAGTATGTAAAGAAATAGTTAAAATGTAAGGCAAATTTAAAATGGCAATTATTTAGAAAATAAGTTTCATTTCATACTTTTTTACTTTGGAAGTCGGTTTAATTTTTTTTTGTTTATTAATGTGCAAACAAGGGATTATTTATTTATATATTTACAAAGTGGAATATTAGTATATTAAGTACAATACAAAGATAATAATTTTCATCGATAATTTTATCGATAGATTGGCGAAAACACTCGCAGTACAACACTTTAACAGGCGAAGTGACAGTTCAAAGCGTAAGTACACAGCGTCACAATATGGCGGACACGGCACGCTCGTGACGTCACGAAAAATATTGCCAATATAGCAATACTGATTATGATACCGTTGTCTTGCTTTTATTGCATACGTTAGACAAAGAAGTCACTATTTTTATCATTTCGTTTTTTATACTATATACATATTGAAGTATCTATAGGTTGTTGTGGCATTTCCATTAGTTTCCTTATTCAGAGCTTTGGACCAATAGACACCCTCGTATGAAATTTCTCTTATTCGTAACATATTTTTAACTTACTAGAAACATCATTTTAACCACTATGAGAGTGTTTTGATAAATTTAAAGGATATCCCTCGATTGCTCATAGATCCCATCATCAGCTCACCACTTTTGTAATTGTTATGGAAAATTAAAATTATATCCTATACAACAACACGAGAATTTTGAAAATCGGTCCACAAACAGCGAAATCATCATCAAAAACATCTGCTCGATGCAAAATATCACGAAAAGTACCAATAATTGGGTCATAGTGTGATGACCCGTGGTATAATTATGGTTGTGATGATGATGATCAATCAAATTGATGTGTTGGCTTATGCTTTTAGTTGTTTAAACAATGCCGAAATCCCCGAACCTCTACCTATAAGCATTCAAAAGTTCTGTTCGGTACCTTCGGATCCAGGGTATAACCTGGTGCGAAGTCTTACTTTTTGGTTTTACATTTACCTTGAATGCTTCAGAAAAAAATCAAAATCACTATATGTTTCCATAGAAATTTCAAGGAGTCCCCTCAATTCCTCAAGGATCCCATCATCAGATCACCAGTTTTGTGAACATGGTACCAAATTCGAGCTAAACCCTATACAACACAAAAAGAATTTTGAAAATCGTACCACAAACGTCTGAGTAATCGTTGAACATACAAAAAAAAAGAAAAAAAGATACATACAGCCGAACATATTACCTCCTCCTTTTTGGAAGTCGGTCAATCAACATTGTCTGTCTCTCTCAAGAATTTTACCTAAAGTAATAAATACACACACTGGCAAAATTAGCGGAACATAGGTAAAAAGGGCCACAACTTGAATTCAAGTGGGTCGGGCTGTGTGAAATCCTTTTTTATACTTTCTAAGCTCATTTAAGAAATAAAATATTGAACAAAACTGGCAAGTTGACAGATTTTTATTGCAATTATGCCCTACTAAGTGTTTTTCGATTATTTACGTTGTAAGTGTTTCTGATAAGAGTGGCGTTTTTAGCGGGGTGCAAGGTATGCCAGCTCATTTGATTGTTTGTTTTTTGGAAGAGCACATTGCTTAGATACAAAATTAGTGATTTTCCAGCATCTGCGACAGCTAGAGCTGTAACCACGATAGAGAAAGGTCACACCTACCGTTCGATCAGTCAGGCCTTAGGTGTGTCGGCTTTCGTGGTCCATCGTAACTTTCAACGCTACAGAGAGACTGGATCTTACGTTCGGAGACGAGAACAAGGCAGATATCGGGTGACAATGGTTCAGGATGACCGTTTTGTAAGGGTACAAGCCTTAAGAAATCGACCTCAAACTGCTTTGCAGAGACGAAACCTGTCGGAACAGGTCCGAGATGTACGTGTAAGTAATTGTACAGTAAGAAGAAGACTCAAAGAAGTTAAATTAAACTCAAAGGTGCCAGCAAGGGCACCAAAACTTGAGACAGGACAGCAAAGAGCCAGGCTAAGATCATCAAAATTTGACAAGTGAGTGAAATCGTGTGCTGTACAGTGATGGGAGCAAATTCTGTGTAAATTTTGTCGACAGGCGATAAAGAATGTGGATAAATCGTAAGGAACGCTATAGGCCATCAAACTTAACGCAAACAGTGGCCTATCATGCAGGCTTCGTAATGGTTTGGGGTGGCATATGATTTGGAGCCCGCACAGAGCTGATGATTGTTAATGATGGTACTTTGATAGTACAGGGCTATAGCACAGACATCCTAGAACTGCATGTTGTGCCTTTTACACAGTTTTAGGCAGTAACTTCAATTTTATGCGCGTCCATGTAAAAAAATCGGGCATTATTACCTAAATGATGCTGGCGTAGCCCAGGTGGAGAGGTCAGCACGGTCTACGGATGTGGATCCGATTGAGGACGTGTGGCACATCAATGGGTGAACGGTACGAGTTAAAACTCCAGCTCCAAAATGTGTTCAGGAGCGCCAGTTGGCGCTACTGGAGGAGTAGAAGAATATCCCACAGGAAATGATTGACAATCAAAATGCAAGCATGGAATGGCGTATCCAGATCCTCTTGAGATCCATAGAAGGCATTACACGCTTTTAACATGGCATTTCTTAAGTAAAAATGGAGAATTTAACTTAAAAACTTACTACTGAAATTTCAAAGATTTTCTTAATTTTTTATTTTTGCTGATTTTTTCTATTTTACACGTTTTTATGCCCTAAATATATATAAGTTTTATTTTTTAATCATCAATTATTAAATTAATAAATAAATATATAAAAAACAGCGAATAATTTTCAAAAAAAAATAACATTTTGTTATGTTCCTCTAATTTTGCCGGTGTGTTTATGTTTATGGTTTAACCTAGATAGGTTAAACAGATGTTAAAAAAAACAAAGCATCCAAACTAAAGCCTAGTTCTTCTTTCTAATCTAAATAGTAACTCCCCCAAAACCTAGATGAATGAATATAAGTACATATTTTATGTTTTACTGCATATAATTTATATTGTAATGAAGTCATGAACATCTTATTTAACTAAAAACAAAAGATTTAAAATACAAACTACTAATTTAATCCTTTGATCGAGGATTTTTGGAAATCTTATGTTCTAATAACATAATATTAGCGCAAAAGTGTGACTTTCGGTTACATGTTCTTTCTTAAGCAGATGAACCAATTTTGAAGAAAGGTATGGAGTTACTTTAAGTCCTGAGATAGGAATAACACATAATATTATAATACGAGGGCTGCTATTTATGTATCCGGAATTAAAAAAAGAAACAAACATATATCATTTAATATGGATTTATTGCTTTTCAAAATATTCGCCGCGATGATCGACACACTTTTGCATACGCTGGAACCAATTTTCATAGCACTTTTTCCATTCTGATTGAGGTATCTCCAAAACGTGTATTTTGAACGCATCAACAGCCTCTTCGCGGCTCGAAAAACGTTGACCACGTAATTTGTTCTTCGCGTATGGAAATAAAAAGAAATCGTTAGGTGCCAAATCAGGGCTGTACGGCGGATGACCAGTCAATTCGATCTTTTGACCCTCCAAAAACTGAGTTGTTTCAGCTGAGGTGTGACAGCTAGCATTGTCGTGATGTAATATGATTCTGCGTTGTCGGTTGTCCTTTCTTATTTCTTCAAAGACTTCTGGTAAACAAATGGTCGTATACCATTCAGAATTAACCGTTTTACGATTCTCTAATGGCACTGTAGCCACATGTCCATTAATTCCAAAAAAAACAGGCGACCATTTGCTTCAAAGTACTTTTTGCACGAGTAACTTTTGTTGGTTTCGGCTCATCTTGGAACACCCACACCGTTGACTGTTGTTTAGTTTCGGGGTCATATGCAATCGGGGTCATATTCGGGGTCATATACAAGATTCATCACCTGTGTAGATATTATAAACCGCTTTTGACGTACCACGGTTGTATTTTTTTATCATTTTTTTTGCACCAATCGACACGAGCCCGTTTTTGATCGATTGTCAAGTTGTGCGGAATCCAACGCGAACATTTTTTTTACAGCCAAATGTTCGTGTAATATCTTATGTATGCTCGTCATACTTATGCCTAAGGACGCCTCTATCTCGCGATATGTAACATGACGATCACGCGTTATTAGTTCCCGCACAGCATCTATATTTTGTGGGACAACAGCTGTTTTTGGGCGACCTTCTTTATTTTCATCCGTGAGCATAGACCGCCCACGATTAAACTCACTGTACCAGTGATAAACAGTGGTTTTTGATGGTGCTTCATCTCCAAAAGTTGCGGTGAGTTGAATAAAGCACTGTTGTTGATTTAGCCCACGCCGAAAATCGTAGTAAATCATTGCACGAAAATGTTCACGCGTTAAATCCATGGCAAATGAAGACACGCAATTTTCAAAATGACGCCACAATGGAAAAATAATTGACAGTCACATGAAACAAAATGTATTCTTCAACCAAAGAGTTCTATTTTCAAATGTTGTAATTACTTTTTAAATATTGTTCTTGTAAGTGGCCAGTTCCGGATACATAAATAGCAGCCCTCGTACAATACTTTTTATCCCCGTCTTTATGAAATACTGTGCCGCTCAAGAAACGAATTTTGGTACAACAACAATTCACAAAGTTACTATATGGTACGAGAGGTAGCAACGTTTGAAAAAAATGTATTTCAGGACGGCTGATTTTGTGATAGGTCGTAATTCTTGCTCTTCTGGTTACAGTTTGGCAGGTCTGGCTGCTGGTAGTCTTTAACATGACAAGAGCCAGGAGCGAGAGATTGCCATTTCTTTTTTATCAGGCGCTCCTTATATTAATAGCATCGCCTGGATAAATGAAATGCGCACTAATGAACGCAACAACTACCAGCAGCCAGACCGCCTAGACTGTAACCAGAAGTGCAAGAATGACGACATATCACAAAATCAGCTGTCCTGAAATACTTTCTTGAAAATGTTGCTACCTCCTATACAAATACTGTACTTCATTTGGTCATTGACTCCCTGTCAAAAACTTGTCATTTTCTATATAAACCATGACTGACAATGAAGTGTCAGATTTTGTCAATCACGGCTTTGTATAGAAAATGACAAGTTTTTGACAGAGAGTCAATGACCGCTACTGCCATGTTTCGCCGAGTACAATATAATAGCTAAAGATAAAACAAAACTCACCTCATGCTTGCCAGGAGAACCCTCGGAACTTGGTAGTGGTTTGTATTTCTTGTGTTGATGCCTGACGCGCCAGTTGTGCTGGTGGCCCTCCCCATGCCTCCCCCAGTTGTGCCTCCACCACGGGGTCTCTGGGTCACCCCTCGTGTGGGGGGTGAGGAAGCCAAAGACCCCGAGACTTGTGAACCCGACCCACCAGGCTGGGACCCGGTGGGTCGAGCCGAGCTAGGGGAAGTGGCACTGTTGTTTGCCCTCGTAGTGGCCTGCTCTCTTGACAAGTTACGAAGCCATTCCGGCCCAAACTTTATTGGATTATTACGATCGCCCATTTTCTTTTTGAATGTGAAAAGCGACTGTAAAGATAATACAAAAAGCATTATTTTATGCAAAATAAAATATAGTATAAATAATGAAAATACTTGTGAAACTATGTTTTTCCAATTTAATAACCAAATACAGGATGTTGTTCTTACTTGAGATATTTTAACAACTCAGTTGGATACTCAATATTACTAAATCAAAATACTGAAGTAAATAAAGTATAATATTGTCGTTGTGCCTGGCAAATCCTCTATTTGTTTTAGTCAAATTTTCAGGGGTAGACAGTAAACTATTTTATTTAATAATGGTTGGTTCAATAATCTAATTACTTTTTATTGCAAAGTCTAAATGTAACTTACATTGATGTATTATTTTATTAAAAAGAAATTTTTATTTTTTATTAACATTATTTAAATATTCTGACATTATAATACAATCGCATTGCTTAAACCCTTTGATTTCATCATGTAACCATAACTATAAATATCAAGGTACATAACAAACAACAAAATATGCACAAAAGAACATATTCATCAAAATTTTCAAATTAATCCCTCAAGCCCCGTAAGGCCCATATGGGCCGCGACAACAAAAGATTTCCTGGAATTGGTGATCGAAGGATTAAGTAGTATTTTGCAAGTGATAAAATTACCTATTACCTATTTAACAAAAACAATAGTTTAGCACAAAATGAGAAAATACTATGAAATGTCTATTATAATTTATTATTTCCAAAGTTAGATGAGTCAATTTTATGGTTACTTTCTAAAACTTTAAAATTCACCAACAAATTATACGATTACAATATCAGTATCTAGAACTCTATAGTGAGACAAACAAACAAATTACCTTTGCAGCAGGGATAAAAGAAATAAATACCTCGATCGTGGGAATCACAGACACAATAGCTATTCAATTGTTATGCGGTACCTGGGGGCCGCTTGGGGCTTGATGGGTTAAACTTAATTCAAAATATCTTTTATTTATTATAAAAAGTCAGATGTCTTTATTTTTAAATATAATAATATTTTGATCCCTCCATCATGAAAAAACAAGACACAATAGATTTCTATTGTTATCGCGGTCGCCGGTGACCGCTTGGGGCTTATTTAATTAATCGCTTGAGTTTCTGTTGTTTTGAATAATATTTCTTTAGGATTTATAACGCTTATTGCATCTTATACTATTTAATTTTATAGAAACTTAATTCATGAAGCCCCAAGCGGCCACATCCGGCCGCGATAACAATGAAAAAGCTATTGTGTCTCGTTTTGCTACGACTGATGGGTTAAAAACATGGCTATATAGTCACTACTAACTTTCATTTAAGCTTTAAATATTTATTATTGCAATGAAAAGTTTTTTTGTAAACTTAACACAAAATATGTATAACGAACATCAAACTAAATGAAAACAAATTGCAAAGCAATATAACATTCACCGAAGTATTTCGCCAAAGCACAAACTTCATGAATACGCACAAAGATATTGAAAAACAGGGTAGATTTAAATTCAAATTACACATTTTATGCTTTAACTAATTAGAACTTCCCTCGATTTTGCTCAAAACAAATAACCCATGTAAACAGTTTTATCAATAATTTCATAAGTTTCATATTTTCGTCCTTGTTATCTAACTTAAATAAAATTGGGTAACTCGATTTACACAAAGACCAAAAGATTTCGATCAACCCACCCACAAATTCTTGTTAATCGAAGTAGGTATACCAATTTTGTCACTTCTTTAAAAGTTGACGAACTTTTCCTAGAAAATAATTTATATAAATAAAAACAATACGGTTCTAAACTTTATCAGAGGCGCCTCGTGTTTGTAAAGACCCCTCCAGGCTGATATACCTACATAATCTTACAACCGAGGCTCAAGGTAGCCGAGGTACTTTCTCACGAAAAAACACACGATCTAACATTTTTTTATATATAATCGCAGGATTAATATTCCAGAAAGATAGTTTTATATATTTTACAAGAACTTACCCAGAAACAGGAATTAATTTAGCACCACGAAGAGCTACCAGCAATATGGCGACGAAAATGTATTGGGGAATGGGGAACTGGAACGTCAAGTCGTCAACCAACGCATGCACTATTTTTTTTTAAACACTATCATGGAGCTTAGTGTCGCTGGTCGCAGGCGTCGAGTTATTATATTAATGGAGGGTGCCTTATATTTTGACAGTTGATAATGTTATTCTTTCTAACTTACGATGCAATAAGTTGAGTGAAAGAGATAGCTCATATTTGATATCGGTGAGGTGTATAAAGCACTTATTCCACCTTACTAAATTTAGACGTCTAAACAATGATATAATATTATATAAAAAAAAGACGGGTTGCACTCCGGGAGTGCCGGCAGAAGTGAAAACTTGATTATTAACGTTGTGCATTTTTTTTAACCCATTTTTTATGAAAATCGATTACAAAAAATCGATTTTTTTAATTAATTGAAACCCTTACAATCGATTAAACTTTTAACCCATTTTTATGAGAATCGATTAAAAAAAAGCAAAAAAAAACAAAAAAAAAAAACAAAAAAAAACAATCGACAGTTCGATTAATCAATTTCGATGTTACAACACTACTCTCCAACCGTCTTACGGTTTTTCCAAGGTTTTTCGATCAGCACGAGAATCTGACGCGAGTTTCACAGTTTTTACCCATCCCACAATAGTGCTCAACGCCGCTAAAGAAGTTTTCACTTCAAAAACTCAAAGCAGACATATGTTACTACCGCGCGCGTTATGAAGCTTCAAATTATACCGTACGGCCCAATGAGGCATTTTCTTATTTTTTAAATTTGATTGTCAAGCAGTTTCCATTTTAGAAACTAGATGGCGTATGGGTAGACAACTTTCGGTAATACCAGGGAATACCATCAATAATTGCTTCAAAGCTGGGCAAAAAAGTGTAAAACTTGATACATTTCAATTTGAAAAAGACGCAATAATATTCCAATGAGTAGGATAATAGAGTTATTTTAACGATGTTTTAGTTAAAACTCACGGAAGAAATAGCTCTATTTACCGATATTCACAGTTCACACCAAATGTCACAGGAATTATACATTTTGGTTTTGACAATATCTTACCTGCACTTTTGCAAGATAACAAATATTTAATGGCTAATATTTTACTAATAATGAACATCAAAAACCCAAATAACACAATTTGGGAAAAAATAATAAAAACCTCACCAACAATAAAAAGTAGAAGAAGTTTGAAAGTGACATGCCCGCCAAAACTCTCTTTCAGTTGTCAGTTTTCAGTTTGACAATTTGCGTGTTCCTAAACTGTTACCAGTATACTGGCTTAATCGCTTAGGCCAATGATCGCTTAGGCGTATGCTCTTCGTGACTTGACGGTACACTGATATTTTTTGGAAACACAGAACATATTATGTAGATGATATGTAGTCAGTGATGCCAACCTGCAGATAATTTCAGATCGGTGGGGAACCAATAGCGAATCTAGAAGTGTCTATCATCGCGCCGTCTGGTGGAGATTAAAAATAAGAAAACATCCCAATGGGGCGTTTTCTTATTTTTTTAGTTTGATTGTCAAACAGTTTCCATTTTAGTAACTAGATGGCGTATGGGTAGACAACTTTTGGTAATACCAGGGAATACCATCAATAATTGCTACAAAACTGGGAAAAAGCATGTACAACTTGATACATTTCAATTTGAAAAAGACGCAATAATATTCCAAAGAATAGGATAATAAAGTTATTATAACGATGTTTTAGTTAAAACTTACGGAAGAAATAGCCCTATTTACCGTTGTTCACACCAAATGTCACAGGAATTATACATTTTGGTTTTGACAATATCTTACCTGCACTTGTGTAAGAAACGGATATTTAGTGGCTAATATTTTACCAATAATGAACATCAAAAACCCAATCACAATTTGGGAAAAAATAACAAAAAACTACATCAATAATAAAAAGTAGAAGAAGTGTCCTTTCAGTTGTCAGTTTTCTATGTCAGCGTGTTCCTAAGCTGTTACCAGTATACTGGCCTAATCGCTTAGGCCAATGATCGCTTAGGAGTATGATATTTTGATTTATGTGACACTTGACAGTACACTGATATTTTTAGAAACACGACCAACATGTAGGCTATGTTCCGAAATGTACTGCGACCACTGCAGAGTGTGACGTCATTTTAGTATACTGCGAAGCCGTTCCTTTATAGTTAGTATACTGTTGGTATACTGGTTACTATTTAAAACGGAACGCAATCCAGTATACTATCAAGCGCATTTTTGACAGCTCGTATTGAACATTTTCAACACAGTCTAATAAGGTTAATTTTTGCAATTCTTCCAGTGTTTTATTATTATTAATCCAAATTAATTACAGAAACTTATAACTTTGGGATAAAATTGTAGGTATTGTTTTAAAACGTTAGACATTCGAGTGGTTTTGACACTTGACAGTTGACTTTTGACAGTTGACTGATCACGTGATCAAAGTACTGCGAGTGCCTAAAGCGTTTATTCCATTTCACTAAATTTAGATATCTAAATGATTTAGTGACTAAATTTAGTCAAGTGGAATAACATTTAGAAAGTGACTAAATTTAGTCAAGTGGAATAACATTTAGAAAGTTACTAAATGTTATTCCACTTGACTAAATTTAGTCACTAAGCCATTTAGATATCTAAATTTAGTGAAATGGAATAAGCGCTTTACCTGGAAAGCGCCAGTGCACACAGTACATCATGGCGACGATTGATGACGTCATATTATTTATAGGTTTATGGGAACAACTAATGTCACTTCAACATTGCAAAGGCTAACAAGCATTGACCATAAGAATTGGGAACAAGTGGGGAACCAATAGAAAATCTAGAAGTGCCTAAATTAGCTTGCTACATAATATATTAATCTGTGGTCTCAATGTGAAAACGTGTAAATGGTGTCTAGATTTTATACAGCCTTCTATACATTTAATAAACACTGTATGTTTTCCAAATAAATAAAAATAAAATAAAAATATTTTTTTCAAATTGAAATGTATCAAGTTTTATGGCTTCTACAGATTGCGCGAACCCGGTCTGCAGACCGCGTCCGTGAGGGACGCCGTCCGTCCGTGAGAGAAAATTTGACAGTTTTGACGGTTCTTCGTCCCGCTACACACTAGCACTACACGAACCTCGTCCGTCAAACCGGAATGACATTTGTAAAATTGTTTTCGGCTACGAATAATAAAAACTAAGGAAGAGTAACTCCGTCAAAAAAAGTGCACCAAAAGGCTACAAAATGTGACCCGAATACATGCACATTTAAGCATGTGTTCGGTACACATTTTTCGTGTATATATACTCGAGTGACGTTCAACCAGGTTGACATGATAATTATTGTCAAACTCATTTTACAGTTTGTTTACTTACTTTTTACGTACTAGCTTTTTACAATATTTTTGATGTTAAAATGCCTAAATGCCCTGTGAAATGGTGTAGAAGTCACACAGATACGACTTTTAAAACAGGAATAACCTTTCATTAATTGTAAGTGAATTGTTTAAAATTACTTAAGTATGCTTAAATATGGCTTAAATTTTTTGTATTTTCTCCGACCCAAAAAATATAGTTTATTTAAGTTGGATGCTAGGGTATTTGCATAAAATTAAGCTGGTCTATTTGTGTTTGTCTTATTAAGTTTACATGTTATTGTAAAAGTGCAATAATCAAAAAATAATATCATTACAAAATTTTTACAAAGTCGCCATGGACAGTGTTATGCAAGATGTAACAATTTAATCATAAACGAAATTTTAGGGTCTGGCTGACATTAGTATTATTTCCTAAGATCCTAAAAATGCAATGCAACGAAAAAAGTGGATAACTGCCGTTTGTTTAGAATGGAATGAACCGAATTGGATGCCGAGCCAGATTACTTGTTTATGTAGCATAACTTTAATAGTCATGATAATATTTGTATGAGTAATGGCCGAAAATTTAAGAGATTATGAAAATGTACATTTCCTATTTGCACCGTAAGTTTTTTTATTCAATTCTGTAATAATTTAGCACATAGATTTTTGTAATCTGAAAACATCTTCTAGAGAAGAGGTGCTCCTGCACCTGGTGCTCTGGACAGTTTTAAATTCGTCGGAGTCGTACAAGGTTTGTTCAAAATTATTAAATATTATTATTATCGATGACTTTAGGATCAGAGGAAAATGTTTGATTTTAAAATAATAATTATGCGCTCCTTTCTTCGTATTAGTAGCTGATGTGCTTGGTGTATACTGCATAATACTATCCGCTTTTGAGAATTATTGTCAACGGCTTTGTTTCATAACTTTGACAATGACAATAACCGCGCAGGCTGTCGTCCGGCGCGCAATATTATGATACGTTACCTGGGAAACGACCTTGGCAAAAATCCGAATTGTCATATTTTAGTTTGCGAAAAGGTGCCAAATTTAAAACGGTTGAAGTATGGGAGTTACGTTTCCTTAGTATTTATTATTCGTAGGTTTTCAGATTTTAAACTCTATTACATTGCAATAGAGTTCCAAATGCCCAAAAACTTCATTTTCGTAAAGTGTTACCAATTCTGAAAGAAATATTTTCCCCACACTGTATTTGTATAACTCCGGCCGCTGCGCGCTGGCGTGATACAAAAATCACAGATTAAGGACAAAAATATTTTTGTGAGAAGTAGAAAGGATTTTGATGCTGTCCATTAATTATTTGAATTTTATTTTTGAGAATATATCAGTTGTAACATGGTTGTAACTTGTATCTAGAAGTGGTTTTAATTATTATCGTGGAAAATATCCTTAGTTTGCAATTAAAATTTTGGTCGCATTAGAGCTGGATCGAAAATATTAATTAACTATTCAAGAATAATTAAAAGCACAGCTTAAACTACAAACAAATTTCGAGAAATGTCCAAGGGAAAAAAATACAGATAAAAAAAAATGTAAAAAACCAATTTAGCGGTAAGGGCCGGGACACAAAAACACGGCACGATGTCGTACGACGTCGTACGGCGCCGTGTCGTGGGAATTCACGGCGCGCGTCGTAAAAAACCACGGCACGGTGCCGTACGGCGTCGTACGATGTCGTGCCGTAGTAGACTACAGGCCCACGTCGAAAGTGGATGGGTCATATGAACCACCTGGGGACGTATATAGAACGATATTAGAGCATAAAATAATAAGATTTAGCACTATGCCGTCACTTGTAAGCTGTCCAATTGAGTGATGGTGAGAATTCAAAAGTGCATGTAGGGTGAGTACATTTTGGTCATATGATCCTGTATGGCATTTTTACCATCGAAAGCCCGCAGTGCCGTACAAAAATGATGCGCCACTAAGTCGGTATTTTTGTTTTATTTTCTGACAATTACCATGGTAAATTTGGTCATTTGATTCTATACGGCATAAGTTTCATACTGTTTAAATACAGCTTCGAATCAATTATTCCACAACGCCATACAAAAATAATGCGACAATAAAAAAAATCGAGGGTTACAACCGCCTCTTTTCCAGTGGTCCAGGGGGGTGATTTGAATCAACATAAAATTAATTAATTTTGAAAGTATCTTATGCATAGATAATATTTTTTTACATGCCGTACATTTTCGTTAGTCCAAAGGTTTGTAGGAGAAAAAAAACTCAAGCAAATATCCATAGAACGAAATGTAAGAAAAGTCCATACAACGAAATATATCGATTTTTTTCTAAAAATAAAAGTTTTATTAGGGTTTCGTACCCAAAGGGTGAAAACGGATACCTTTTACTAAGACTTCGATGTCTGTCTGTCTTCAGGCTGTAACTCAAGAACGGTTATAGCAAGAGATTTGAAATTTTCAGAGATTATGTATTTCTGTTGCCGCTATACCAACAAATACTAAAAACAAAATAAAATAAATATTTAAGGGGGGCTCGCATACAACAAACGTGATTTTTTTTCAATTTTTTGATCGATATCAATAATGGCAACAGGTAGACACCTGAAATGTTCACAAAATACTCAATTTCATTTTTAATTTAAAAATCAACAGTTACATTTTTAAAAAAGAAATAATTAAGGGGGGAAATAATTAAATTAAAAAAAAAACACAATTTTGCTCTATAATGGTACGGAACTTTGCATTAAAATGTACGGCATAGTTTTTTCCTAATTTATTTATCTTAATACTATATAAGACGAAGGAAAAATGTAGAAAATTGCTTTATTTTATTAATCTATGAATATTTAAAATTTCAGATTTTGTATTTTTGTTTATTTTTTTTAGAACAGTTTCTTTTGAACGGCAATACTCTGTAACAATTGTATTTTACAATATCATATTAAAAATAAAGTCGCCGTACAGAATCAAATAATTTTACAGCTTAAAAAATCAAGTATACCATGTAATTAAGATTATTATTAAAATGGACAAAAAATTTTTGACGGCATTATTTTTAATAGTACTTTTGAGTGCTAAATTAATGTTTGGAACCGAAGCCGTACTGTTTCAGATGACCCCCCGGACCCCTGAAAAACAGGGGTTTGTAACCCCCGATTTTATTCTATTGTCGCATTATTTTTGTACGGCGTTGCGGAATAATTGATTCCAAGCTGTATCCAAACAGTATGAAACGTATGCCGTATTGAATCAAATGACCAAATTTATCATGGAAATTGGCTGAAAATAAAATAAAAATACCGACTTGTTGGCGCATTATTTTTGTACGGCACTGCGGGCTTTCTTATTATTTTTCATGTGTCTATCGATGGCAAAAATGCCGTACAGGATCATATGCCAAAATGTACTCACCCTACATGCAATTTTGAATTCTCACCAGCACTCAGTTGGACAGCTTACAAGTGACGGCATAGTGCTAAATCTTATTATTTTATGCTCTAATATCGTCCTATATACGTCCCCAGGTGGTTCATTTGACCCATCCATTTTCGACATGGGCCTGTAGTCTATAGAAACTCACGTAGAAATTCAAGATAAGTTTCTACGACGCGACGTCGTACGACGCCGTATGGCACCGTGCCGTGTTTTTGTGTCCCGGCCCTAAGAACTCCTTTATTTTGTACGGATTCTTTTATCTTTTTTCTCTGTAGTTTTTTTTAATATATAAGCGTCAAAAGCGTGTAATGTTATGTCCTACTTACTAGGACATAACAAAGGAGTCGGTCTGCATATTTCATGTAATAAAAGTGTTAATAAAGGTTTTTAGTGAACATTTTATGCTAAATATTGTTGAGTGTTGTGGTTCCGCTAAATAATAAACCATAAGAATAGCCAAACAATGCCTCAAACACGTGGATTTAACATTAAATACGTAAGTTTTGAACAACGTTTTTTGGGCTTTTCAATCGGTATTTTTGTAAGCTAAAAAGATAATTTATAAGTTTAATAATCCCTTATTCGTGCTATATAAGGCATTAGTGCTAACAATGTCACATCAATTAATAATTTGACTTTATCTATGGGCAGCACTAAGCCCACGTGTCAAATTTGACGGTTCGCTGCGAACCGTCAAAACTCTCAAATTCGTACGAAGTGAAGTAGCTGCATACGAGTTTGACGGCTGAGGCCATTCCATTCTTTTGCCCAGTTTTGTAGTGCCAATGAGGCATTTTCTGAACTTTTTAATTCGATTGTCAAACACTTTCCATTTCAGTAACTAGATGGCGTATGGGTAGACAACTATCGGTAATATCAGGGAATACCATCATTAATTGCTACAAAACTGGGCAAAAGAATGTAAAAGTTGATACATTTCAATTTGAAAAGACGCAATAATATTCAATGAGTAGGATAATAGAGTTATTATAACGATCTTTTAGTTAAAACTTACGAAAAAAATAGCCCTATTTACCGATATTCACACCAAATGTCACAGGAAATATACATTTTGGTTTTGACAACATCTTACCTGCACTTGTGCAAGATAACGGATATTTAATGGCTAATATTTTACTATTAATGAACATCAAAAACCCAAATAACACAATTTGGGAAAAAATAATGAAACCACACCAACGCCACAACTCTCTTTTAGGAGTTTTGGCGGGCATGTGAAAGAGTGCTGTTGTGTTTTTGTATTATTTTCCTAAAATTGTGTTAGCTGGGTTTTTAATGTGTAATATTGGTAGAATATTAACCATTAGATATTCGTGTTCATGCACAAGTGTAGGAAAGTGATGTAATATCCAGAAACGTGCTATTTTGTGTTCCCTCCAAAACTCCATCGAAAGTTTCAGTAAAGCGTCTACCACTTTACTGAATTGACCGACTTGACTCCTGTGACTGTATTAACTTTTACTTCGACTTTGACTAGACTTTAGACCTGACGATACATGAAAACGATGATGAAAATTATAATAGGAGGAATATGGTTTTCTCGCCATATTCCTTACCTTTTTACCTTGTCTGTGGCACCACATACACATCCTTTGTGTCAAGTTGCCAAAAAAGAAGAAAAAAAAAAAACTCTCTTTCAGTTGTCAGTTTTCAGTTTGACAATTTGCGTGTTCCTAAACTGTTACCAGTATACTGGCCTAATCGCTTAGGCCAATGATCGCTTAGGCTTATGCTGTTCGTGACTTGACAGTACACTGATATTTTTTGGAAACACAGACCATGTAGTCAGTGATGCCAACCTGCAAATAATTTCAGATCGGTGGGCAACCAATAGAAAATCTAGAAGTGTCTATCGTCGCGCCGTCTGGTGGAGATTAAAAATAAGAAAACATCCCATTAATGGTGTCTACAGACGGACGAACTCGGTACGAAGTGAAGATAGGCGTAGGCGAGTGTGACAGCTGTCAAACTCGTATGCAGCTACTTCACTTCGTATGAATTTGACAGTTTTGACGGTTCGCAGCGAACCGTCAAATTTGACACGTGGGTTTGGTGCTGCCAATTTAACAAATATCTGCCTATATATAAGTAAAAATATTTATTGTATTAAATTTAACACAAAACTTAACATTACTTACGAGTTACGGCTCCTGTCTTTACTTTAAAAAATTTTTTCATAATTGGGGTTTTAGAATAGAATAGTTTTTTTTTATTTGTACAAAAACTAAACTACAGAATAATAACGATAAAAGAATCCGTACAAAATAAAGGCGGTCTTACCGCTAAATTGTTTTTTTACATAATTTTTTGCTCTCTAATACATGCGCTCTTGTCTCCACATACGATTTTGTGATTTTTTCCCTTGGACATTTCTTGAAATTTGTTTTTAGTTTAAGCTGTGATTTTAATTTTTCTTGACTAGGTAATTAATATTTTCGATCCAGCTCTAATGCGACCAAAATTTTAATTGCAAACTAAGAATATTTTCCACCACTTCTAGATAAAAGTTACAACCATGTTACAACGGCCGATATATATTCTCAAAAATAAATTAATTCAAATTAACATCAAAATTCTTTCTACTTCTCACAAAAACATTTTTGTCTTTAATCTGTGATTTTTGTATAACGCCAGCGCGGCGGCCGGAATTATACAAATACAGTGTGGGGAACATATTTCTTTCAGAATTGGTAACACTTTACGAAAATTAAGCTTTTGGGCATTTGGAACTCTATTACAATGTATTAGAGCTTAAAATCCGAAAACAATTTTACAAATGTCATTCCGGTTTGACGGACGAGGTTCGTGTAGTGTGTAGCGGGACGACGAACCGTCAAAACTGTCAAATTTGTCTCTCACGGACAGACACACGTCCATGAGGGACGCGGTCTGCAGACCGGGTTCGCGCAATCTGTAGAAGCCATAATGATGGTAGGTAGGTATTACCGATTAATAGTAATTGTGAGCAAAACTGACTTTTTATCTCGATAGACGTCGCATCGTCGACTGACCGTAATTTGACATTAGAGCTGTCAAATCCCATACATTTTTTGTAAACAAGAGTCATATTTATCAATTTTCGTAAAAATGCCTCAATGTTGTGCTTTGAGTTTTAAAAACCGGAGAGTTCGTATATTTCCCAAAGACCCAAAGTGAAAAAAAAGTGGGAAAATGCCATCAGTCGTGGCAAAACGAGACACAATAGCTTTTTCATTGTTATCGCGGCCGGATGTGGCCGCTTGGGGCTTCATGAATTAACTTTACTTCATTTCACAGAAGATAATTATTTTAAAAGATGTAAATACACAGGTAAGTCGTGAAATTATGTTGTTTAGCCTAAGCCAAACTTATTATTTTCTAGACATGCCTCTCAAAAAACAAACCGATTACAAATTCTAACATATGTATATTTTCAGATGCTGAGCTATAAGAAACATTTTTAAGAAATAAATACAGAGCTTCTGCTGTCTTACTGTTTATTAGCATAATTATGCAAGATCTATAAGTGATTGTCAAACAATGGGAATAGGCTCTCTTATGACCAAGTGTCAAAGCAAATTCAAGACATGTTTGCTAATAGAAAAGTTACTGTAAGGATTCCGCAGCTTGTTGCACCACAGTTGCAGCAAGTAAGTACTAAAATGTGTTCATACTGAGAGGATTATAGGAATAACCAATAACAAGTAAAATATTTTTTATGTTTCATGTGTTGTAACTTTAGATAATGTATTATGAAAATGAAATAAAAGCTGATATCAATGATTGTTTGGTTTTATTACATTTCAAAAATTTTTATACGATTATTTATCAAAAACTGCTGGTTCAAGATGGTGGATGTAAACCATGAATGACCATGACACATACATGTTTACACTTAGCAGATGCACCACTTCCTGCAGCGCATTCCCAATAGCATTCCTCTACACGTCTACACCTCCTTGAGAGACTTTAGTGCCTACTAAATACATCACTTTTGCAAGTTTTGCACATTCCTCTTAAGAATGTATAGCGTCCCATGAGTAAGGGGCGGTCAGAAGATGTCTAGATTTGTATATAAGTTGGCCTTTGGTTCCGTGTTCAATCTGTAAAAAGATGCAATAATATCTTAATATTTCACATTTATCTGTGATAGTAAACAAATGTTAATAATGTATATATACACATACCTTTATAGATATTATATTATTTCCTGCTTGCTGATGCTTGGAACAGGTTAATCGGTGTTCATGTCTCTGAATGTATTAGGGTGTGGATAGATAAGAGAACTGTCCTTTTGATCGCCCAAATCACCGTCAAAGTTTTGGTTCCGATCATACGCCTCCAATCTTGAAATAAAAACTCCTTATGAGAATAACATATTTAAACAAATTGTGAAATAAGAAATATAACCTAAAAATATTACTATGTTCACCTTTCGCTCAGATCGGCTTTTTGCTCACCACTGACGCATTTCTCTTACGAAGCTCACTTTTCAGCTCACTCACAGTAAACAAAGAATACATTTTAAGATCTTTAACGCAAAGAAAACATAGAAAATCGCAACCACTCGTTTGACACTTGTAGTAAACAAAGGACGGTCGCTGGTGGCGCCATCTGCTTCGAGCTTTTACTTTGGCTCCTCATTAGCGCAAGCTGGTCCCCCACGGCCACAAGTCACAACTTATTTTAAGTATTCAGAGCGGTTATGGTTAAATATGGCGTCGGACGCCATATTTAACGGTAACCAAAGATTTGACATATTTTTGCACTGTAGTTCTAGATAAAGTTCTAGTTCTAGTTACAGTTATAGCTTCAAGTAAGTAAGTTGGTGCAAGTTGCAACCCACCCTAAGAGTGGGTTGCACCAGAGGCGTGGTTAAAGTTAAAGTTAAGGTTAAAGTTATGGTTATACAGTAAAACCCGTTTAAGACGATTTCACAGGGACTCAACCAAAAACGCGTCTTAAGCGGGAAAGCGTATTATGCGGGATATAGGAAAAACGAACCTACTACATACGTATTGTATTAATATTTATTATGTTTTTTCGGATGTAGGTGTTCCTATCAATGAAGATAATTATGTGTCTCCATTTAATCTGGAAGTGATCATATAGAGCTTTTAACCAATCGATGAAAAGAATGCCGATCATCCAAGCACGAGATTGTGCATCATAATTTAAATAATATGTTACAGGAAGCGATTTCACGTTTTTGGAACAACGTGAATTTTTCGCCTTACCAATCACGAGCAAACGTAACTTTTCCGAGCCATCAGAATTGGCACAGACCAGGACAGTCAGTACTTATCTCTTTATTTGCTTTGCCACCATGACCAGTCTCTCCCTTGAAAACATAGGATTTTTCTGGCATCAATTAAAAAAATAAACTGAATTCGTCTGCGTTAAAAATGTCTCGCGGCCATCCACGTGTCAACTATCAAAATCTCAATTCCCACTGATTTGTCGGTACACAATGCCGTGGCGATGGGTAAGAGGTAATATTGTGTTGGTCGTTAGGGCGTATTAAACGGAATGACGATCGTATTAAGCGTTAAAAAATGTATGAAATAATGTCTCAAGTTGCAGGGACTCATGCAAAATGGCGTATTATGCGGGAAATCGTATTAAGTGTGATCGTATTAAACGGGTTCTACTGTAGTTAAATATGGCGTCATACTTTAACTTTAACCTTAACTTTGACCTGAGAAATTGACAGATGACAGCTGGTCCAACAAGGTTATGAATGAACGTGGGTGGGGGCGCTGCTGGTAAAGGAGAACTGTCAAAAATGGCTTTTTTGTATGATGACAGCGTTAGTTCCTTTTTTCGCCACCTGCATTTAAAACCTTGTCGAGCTCTATGGTTATGGTTAAATGGCGTCTTGATGGCGTCCATTTTTAACTCTAACCAAAGATTTGACATTTTGCATTGGGGTAAAAGTTAAGGTTAAAGTTAAAGTTAAAGTTCGTGCAACCCACTCTTAGAGTGGGTTGCACGAACTAACTAAAAAGGAACTAAAAAGGAACTAACGCTGTCATCATACAAAAACGCCATTTTTGACAGTTCTCCTTTACCAGCAGCGCCCCCGCCCACGTTCATTCATAACCTTGTTGGACCAGCTGTCATCTGTCAATTTCTCTGGTCAAAGTTAAGGTTAAAGTTAAGGTTAAAGTTAAAGTCATTGAGATAATATAAACTAGGAGATAGCCTTATATCGGTGTATAAGCGTCAAAAGCGTGTAATGTTATGTCCTACTTACTCGGACATAACAAAGGAGTCGGTCTGCATATTTCATGTAATAAAAGTGTTAATAAAGGTTTTTAGTGAACATTTTATGCTAAATATTGTTGAGTTTTGTGGTTCCGCTAAATAATAAACCATAAGAATGGCCAGACAATGCCTCAAACACGTGGATTTAACATTAAATACGTAAGTTTTGAACAACGTTTTTTGGGCTTTTCAATCGGTATTTTTGTAAGCTAAAAAGATAATTTATAAGTTTAATAATCCCTTATTCGTGCTATATAAGACATTAGTGCTAAAAATGTCACATCAATTAATAATTTGTCTACAAAAATTGCATAGCTCTTTACGTAACTAAATGACTTTCTTTTCTGTATAATAATGTGCTTCGAAATGATCGACAAATAGAAATATTCAAGAAAATAAACGCACACTACTTGTATGAAAATAAGCACAAAATGGCCACGCGATGACGGGCTAAGGTTACATCTATATATATATATATATATATATATATATATATATATATATATATATATATATATATATATATATATATATATATATATATATATATATATATATATATATATATATATATATATATATATATATATATATATATATATATATATATATATATATATATATATATATATATATATATATATATATATATATATATATATATATATATATATATATATATATATATATATATATATATATATATATATATATATATATATATATATATATATATATATATATATATATATATATATCCTTAATCTGTGGTTAAAGTTAAATGACGCAATATTTAACTATAACCATAACTTTAACCATAACTTTAACTTTAACCACGCCTCTGGTGCAACCCACTCTTAGTGTTAGGTCGCTCATTTATCAAGGAAGGCTATACCGCAGCTATAGGCTATAAAAATATATTAGTGATCACGCTTAAACTAGTAGGACCGAAGAGACAGAGGAAAATGTGGAAAAACGGGAATAATTATTATTACTAAGGGTTTATCTCACGAAGTACTGGAGCAATTTTTATGTTATTTGGCTCTGATGACTAGACCACGTGAATAGACATGAGCTATTTTTTGCGGGTAAAAGTACGGTTTCCGTAAAACTTCTAAATTACGCGGGCGAAGCCGCGCGGCCCGCGTGACATCTATACTTACAGGGTGCAATTAAACCTCCCGCCCATTTTTTTTGGGCTTAGGTATCATTAGGATTTTAGCTTAATAGCTATTCTAATGAATATAGAAAAGAATTTGGTCTTCAATAAAGATTTTTATTATTAAAAAAAGGAATAGTTAATGGAATCAGGCGTTACTTTGCGGAAATCCATAGCTTAAAATTTAGTTTGTTATTATTTTTAGCAATATTCCGCGGAATATTGCTAAAAATAATAACAAACTAAATTTAAAAAAAAGGAGTTACAGATCGGTCACTTCGCGGCGGTGGGTAGAGCGGGGGGTGGTGCCAGGGAGACGCGCGCGCGGGGGGCACGTCACGCGCCATGATTATAAAAGAAAAAATCAGCCAAGTGCAAGTCCATCGCGCGCACGAAGGGTTCCGTAAATCCGTACCGTAATAGAGCAAAAATGGGCCAAAATTTTTGTTTTTCTGTATGGGAGCCCCCTTAAATTTAAATTTTATTATTAATTATTTATTAGAGTAAACGCATTATTAAAGATTTTATGAAATTTTCAAGTGCCTTTCTGTTGCCATTATCAATATAGAGCAAAATAGGGAAAAAATCACGTTTGTTGTCCATTAAAGGCGGGCTCCCATACGTGCCCATGCACGTATGGGAGCCCGCCTTAAATATTATTTTGTTTTTAATATTATATTTTGTCGTTGTAGCGGCGATAGATATTATACACAATCTGTGAAAATTTCAGAAGTCCGGCTATAGCGGTTCTTAAGATAGAACCTGGAGACAGGCAGACAGACAGACGGACAGACAACGAAGTCTCAGTAATAAGGTCCCGTTTTTCCCCTTTGGGTACGGAGCCCTAAAAATACGTGGATTTTATTTTTAACAAGGATCAATTATTTCGAAATCTTAAAGAAAAACTTACTTGGCAGTTGGCTACATAATAATTTATGTCATGCTATACTCTATAGTAATAATAATAATAATATTTATTTGCCAGAGTGAAATGTACAATAAGGTCATCCAGAATTTTATACCTAATGCAGGATCATAACACTCAACTAAATTAATAGTAGTAGTCCAGGTATCACAGTACTTTTGGTGCTGTAGAGCAGCGGTCGGCAACACGCGGCCCGCGAACGTCTTAACTCTTACTTGCGACCCGTAAATGTTTTGTGAATAAGTTAGATGTGTATCAAAAACAATGTTTTCTAATACTGCCAGTAGTTATCGCCACTTAAGTACGTAGCTGTTTGTGCCATTTTTAATAAAAAACTTATCTATTTCCTTTCATTATGTGTAGGTATATTGAGCTTCTAGGGCTGATACGAGTATGAGGTCTGCGGCCCGCCGTTAGTTTGTTTTGCCACCTTGTGGCCCTTGCCTGCCAAAAGGTTGCCGACCGCTGCTGTAGAGTGTAGTCTTCACGCAGACGACGTTAAATAATGAAGGGGTCAGCGGTGTCATCTCAGTACCATAATTTTAATCAAAGTCCGGTCCATTTTGAGTCAGACCGGACATTCGGAACGTTTACCGTTTAGACAGATCGTAGACCCACCACCCCCACCTTTCAACGACTGATATTGGCAATTCGTACATAAAATTCATTCAAAACGGTTCAGCCCTTAAGGAGTTCAGTGACGGACATATTGTACCGCGCCGTTCAAAAGTTTTTGCCCACCCTATATTTTGCGCGATACATACAAAATAAAAACGATATGATCGATTTGATAATTATATTTTAAAGAACATATTATTTGGATTAAAATTTAGTAATAAGTAAATTGGGCTGCAATGGTTCCATATTAAAATATTAAAATTTTTGATTTATTCATATTACCTTCTTTTGCTATTATTATTTCTGTGCACAGTCTTGGCATTATTAGTAACATTTCGACAAATAATTGATTTCTATTTGGTCCCATTCAATTTCTCAGGATATGTCAAAGGTGTGTTATCATAATAGGAGTGTCCTATTGTCTTCTTTCTGAAAACCATGTCCCATTTAGCCCACAACAACTTAGTCGGGTTGAGGTTGGGCTACCGTAGTGGCCAAATCACTACTTTTAGTACATTCTTCCTTTCCAATTCTTCTTAATGCTGTTTGTACAGCTTCAAGGAATGCTTGGGATCGTTGTCATGCTGGAAAATAAAATTTCTACCGATCACGCTTTGACCAGACCGTACTACATTTTTCTTTAATATTTTTAATACTTCCTTCTTTCTTTAAAATCCCTTCAATTTTCGCCAGGTCTTCAGTCACCCATCCTCCAATCTATCCTCAAATCATCACCGAGTCTTCACCGTGTTTTAAATTCGGGATTACACATTAATTTAACATCCGTTCTCCCTTTGACCTGCACACGAAGATTCTTCTCTTAGACTCAAAAACCTCAAACTTTGACCCATCACTCTATAAAACTCTCTTCCACTGATCATGCGCCAATTTTTATGTACTTTAGCCCAATGCAACCTCTTCACGTTATTTCGAGGTCTTAAAGAGATTTCTTCACTTCCACCCTTCCAAAAAGGCCAACTTCTCTTAATCTCCTGTAGGGTAGACTGGGTACGGATGTGACAATTTTGGTTTGGAGGCCAATAATTTTGTTAGTTTTACAGTTAGCTGGGAAAATTTTGTCACAAACCATAGTTTATTTATTTGGCTACATAAAAATACCATTATATCACGCCAAAATACGATGTATTAGGTAGTCATGGAATTAAATTTTAAAGAAAGAGGGAATTTGTCACATCCGACCACAACTCAAGGTCGGTTGTGACAGTGGTTGGGGTCAATAGTGACATCTACAAAAAATTGTTGATATATTTTTTATTTAAATAAAATTGTACCATAAAACACCATAAACATTATTCTAAACAAATTCATCTAGCGTATCAAAACATATTCTATTTTGAAACATATTTATCGACCAAAACAACGACATCCGATTAATTTGATGAATTTCGCCGTTCTCTGTAAATAAGTCCTACATATTTGACCGTCCGTCCGTCGTTTGACCTTCTGTAAGCGTTTTTAGGACATCTAAGAAAAAAGATAGGATAAATGTATGTCACAACCGTACCCATAAGATTTGTCACAACCGTACCCAACACAGAATTTCAATTATTAAACAATCGCCATGAATCGGCTAAACGATTTACGTAACAAATAATCACTCGCAGTTAACTACTAATGATCAACTTATCACAAGAAAATAAGCGAAATAGGTTATTTGTATACAAAAAATAGTAAACATAAAAATAAACCAAGCGAGAAAACCTACTTTTGACTGTTAAAAAGCAATGTAGGCCCCTGATAACGTTATCGTCAAGTGCTGGCAAAAGCAATGCTAGGAGAAGCATTCAGACTTGCAAGACGCGTCTTTCTCTCTTAGCACCCATCCCCATATTCCGTATAGTTTCGCTGTTATGACGACTGTCACAACCGTAACCTGGCACAAACGTACCCAGTCTACCCTACACTGTTTTTCATTGTAAAAGTACTCAAAGGGAAATCTCCAGTTTCTTAGATCTAAGCTGCAATCTCTGGACCCGTGAGTCGTCGATCACGTTTACTGGTCAATACACTACCCTTACCTTCAACTGTTGTGACTTTGCGAGGCTGTCCTAAACGTTTGCTATCGCTAAAACTCCTGGAGGATGCATATTTTTTCACGATGTAAGTAATCCACGATTTTTCGACGTATTTTTAATTTGAAGGCAATATTAGGGTTCCGTTTGCCTAAGTTATGTAGACTTACGATAAATGCACGAGTCCAAACCGATACTTCCTTGGTTATTAGTATTTTAAAGCTTTTAATATGTCTGAACTCTGAATTTGCGAAAACGAAAATAATTATTAGTATTTAAACTCCACAAAAAAGTGCGTTGGTGCGCAAAGTATGAACTCTTCTTCTTCTTGAAGGTTCTTGCGACTCACAGGGCTAAATGGAAGTAGACTCTAATCAGAAACATGAAAGAAATAATTCACAGTTAAAGAATATTAAACAAATCAGCCATATATGTACTTGCAAAATTTAATTTCTCGCACTCACCTACAAAATATAAACATGCGCTCGTATAAAAGTATACAAATAGTGGACACAATTGTTTTTGATTTTCAAAAGATCGTTTTAACCTTCGTTTGAAAATATTAAAGGAACATTTGCTAATTCGTACATATTTTTAATTTAATAAATGAATTATGTTGTGGGCAAAAACTTTTGACCGACAGTGTACCTACAGTAGAATTACTTACATAAGGATAGAAAAAATAAAACTACGCTATTATACCCTTATAACTGATATATAATTATATTTTAATACTGTGACTAAACAATCACTACACCTTATAATGGTATTTCGCATACCATAAAATAAAATAGCATCATTATAATTCATACATAATTAGGAATGATTTTCTTACAACAAGAAAACCTAAACACGCTTTTCATTTTAACTAAAAACATGATTTATTTCAAGAAAAACAAAAATTTATTACAGTAAACATTTCCAAAATATCGTTATAAATTGACTCACAAAATCTTTCGAATAGTGGCAGTCAAATTTTTAAGAACAGTTTTTGAATACGAAAATAGAATATTCAACCACTTTTAAGTTAAATGGCCAGAAGGGCTGATCTGTGGAGTACAGTTTGTGTTTATAGGTCTACCAGGATCTAATGGCAAATTTGGATGGCAGATTTTCAAAAATATTTTGATCATTGGATAAATTTTTATATGTATTTGCATGTTTCACACATAGAATCAGGCAATCAGCTGCTATAAGGAAAAAAAGGATCAAAATGTTTTATTCCAATTACCCCGGCTATTTGCTAGAGTCAATTTATTTTTTTGCTTTTTGCCATCAGATTCTGGTAGACCTATACCACTTAGTTTATTGATTTAAAAAAGTCATTTTTTGTATAAAAGTTTTGATTTAATCACAGCTGACATGTAGCTTACTCTAAAATTATAATTGTCTAGTAAAATTTAACAGAGCAAAGAGAAGGAACCACTTTCACGTACGTAACCAAAGTCTGACTGATGGTCAAATCATCTTTGTACCTAGGTATCAATTAAGTAATGTTTGTAAGTCAAAATTCTTATGTAGCAATTATGTAGCAATAAATTTTGTTTTACGTTTTGATCGAGAAAGTCTAAAACCGCTTCCTTTTCTGAAAGTCAGAAAATTAAATCCGGTAGATCCGGTCTCTGACTAAGTATAAAAGTTATAATTCTGTCTACTCTGAAGTATATCTATCAATTGATGTTAACTTTTTAAAATAAAAAAAATTGTCAAAAATTTTTATCTAAGTAAATTAATTTAACCAAGTAATTTTTAACTTTTCTCAAAATAACAGTTACTTGACAATAATGTGATATGATTTTAATTCTTAAAAATAAGTAATTTGATAGCTACGATCAAGTGGTCACATTCAAACAAAGTAGCGTTAAAACCAGCGTTGCCAGACGTCCCGATTTTGGCGGGACGTCCCGATTTTTTAATCAAATTTCAATGTCCCGCGCGGGACAGGCTCAGTCCTGCTTTTCGGGGATAACTCGAACGTACGTGCAGCGTGCTGTCGAAAGAAAGGTGTGTAATGAAGATAAGAGTGTGGGAGATAGAGGGGTGGATTTTCTATGGCTACCTTTGCCGTCTATTATTGTCACGTCAACGTAATTTTAAATCAAATAAAAAGATAAAAATTCGAAACTTTTGTACGTTTTTTAACCCCCGACAAAAAAGAGGGGTGTTAAAAGTTTGACGTGTCTGTCTGTCTGTCTGTCTGTCTGTTTGTCTGCGTGTGTATCTGTCCGTGGCATCGTAGCATCCAAACGGGTGGACCGATTTCGATCTAGTTTTTTTTTGTTTGAAAGCTGACATGATCGAGAGTGTTCTTAGCTATAATTCATCATCATCAGCCTACTCAGTGCTGAACAATCAGGGATTATCTGGTTCATGAATGGCCGTTAGCAACTTGTAGTCGTTTGATGGGTTTTTTCATTCGAGTTCATGACATTTGTAAATATACAATATAGGTATACACATAATAATGGAAAGTTGACCTGGTGCTGCAGCATCACCTGGTAACCGATAGAATATCCAACTCCTCGCCAACTTAGAGCAGAAGTTTCGTGTTTGGGCTCATTTTAATTGCGTCAATCAAACATCTACATTAGCGGTCCCCCGACACACCTTGACAACAATTATGGACTAAAATATTACTTTACACAAGTTAGGAATTATTTAAACTTAAAGGCAGTAATTAATATTTCATTACTTTTTAAAGTTGTTTGGCGGGGTTTTTTTTTAAATTTTTAAATTTATTTTTTTTACTATGTCCCGCTTTTGACTGAAGAATCCCGCTTTTTCCCTCAAAAAGTTCCAAAGTCCCGACTTGGTAAAAAAAAAATCTGGCAACGCTGGTTAAAACATACGTAAAGTTAATTACTACTTGCGTTACGAAAAAAAGACGTACTAAACGGACAAAATTCCTTCTCGACCAGAAAAATCAAAACTTTGAATGTGCGTTAAGAGTTAAGACTACTATTTAACAGCATCGACATGGATAAACTTCTGCTGCGCTAGCATGGCCTCAGTGGAAATGCAAAAGTATAGAAAAACTGTGGAGATAAACTGAAGGTAACGTTCCGATCTTTTACCTCGGCTAACCGCGACCAACAAGAAAATAGAAATCAAAATATATGATGCAACTTTATGACATAGACTCTAGTCCTAAAAATTCAAATAAATTTAGATGTCTTAGACTATTTCATAAAGTGGTATTTCATTTGAATTTATGTCGGTCGAAGCTAGCCGCGGTAAAGATCGGAATGGCTCCTTCAGTTTATTTCCACAGAGTTTCTATACTTTCCCATTTCTACTGTGGCCATGCTGTAGGGTCGCTGGTGTGCGTGCGTCCGTTTCAACCAAAGAGAATATAATCACTACCTGCGTTTATTTCAACGGTGCTATCAGAGTAAACAGCCCCCCTAGACAAGTGGCAAGCGATTATCGTAAACGCTAACGCTAACGCCACAAAATGTATGCGATTTGACATAAGTCATCGCTTCGCTAGCGTATACTAATGTCAAGTCGCATACATTCTGTATAGAGATGTGCCGACTAGTCGGTAAAGCCGACTATCCGGCCACTTTTGCAGTCGGCGACTAGTCGGCGAATAGTTGGCAAAAAGCGCCGACTAATCGGCTTTTTATTTTTTTGCTATTAATGTAATTAGATTAAAGAAAAACCTCGATTAATATTTATAATGTTTTCATATCACACTCAATCAGTGTTACACATTTTAAAATTAAAATAAGTGTTTCTGAAATTACTTGCTAGAAAAGAAATTATTTTTGTAAATAAGTACATATTATAATTTTAACAAAAAATGAAATACCTATTTAATGAAAACCATGAACTATTTCATAGAAACAAAATAAATTGGGAGCACTGTACTGCGCCCAAAGTGATAATGCGCATAGAAATTTTCGTAATTTTCCGGCAACGGTTGTATTTCTCGAGCGTCGAAAGACGTCGCTGCAAAGCGCTGTTTTTAAACTTAACTTTAAGAAAAACACCGCTTTGTGGCGACGTAGAGGCGCCAGACGTTGCTTGGACGTTACCATGGTAACGTAGCGATGGCTTCCTGTTGAGTTATAGCACTTATTGACGGACCGGCGACAACGGACAGCCACCGGCTATATGATATTTGCTTCTATTTCATTTGAACAAGATGCAAAATGCAAGTGCATTGTTTGGAGTTCTTACGTTTCATAGATTCGGGTGTTTTTGTGATTACGACAATTATTGGCGAAGATTTGCATGCGCATTATTAATTTGGGAGTACTGTAACGTACGCGAAGTAAACATAACACGATTCGACAGGTTTGCAGGCGGCGGCGTGTGCGACTTACCCGCGAAACAGCTGTAAAAAAGCGTTACGTAAACATCCGAAACCATGATCGGCTTGGCCGACTAGTCGGCCGATTATTCGGCTTCTTTGCAGCCGACTAATCGGCTAGTCGGATAGTCGGCCAAAGTCATGATCGGCACATCTCTAATTCTGTAGTGTTAGGGTCAATTCAGACCGCAACGTGACGAGGCGAGGTGAGGCGCGATGCGACCTAAATTTGTATGGATTTGACAGATGTCAATTGCGTGAGACGTCTTGCGAATCTGTCAAATCCATACTAATTTAGAAATGCATCTACGCGTCACGTTGCGGTCTGAATTGACCCTTAGCGTTAGCGTTTGCGATGATCGCTTGCCGCTTGTCTAGGGGGGCAGATTACAGAACTAACGAGTAGGCCGACTCAGACGAGATCTCGTTGACGTAGTATGTCATATCGGCCGGCGCGCGCCGCCGTACTAGTATGTTAGTCGAAAGTGGTACTCGCGCCCAACTCGCGTAGATTCGCCCGTTTGTTTGAAGTCGAGGCACTCCTTAGTTCTGACTACTCTGGCGCTATACAAGGCGTCTGGTCGAAACAGAACTTTACCAACTGTTCGCATAGCTCCTAGTAGCGTACCCAGATTGTTTACAACACACATTTAAAAAGTAAGTAATTAAAAAATAGTACAAACACGACAATAGTTCTTACTTCTAAATTAAGGTATGCTCGAATTTAACATTCAATAACCCTTAAACTTGTTATTAGCCATACCTACCTACTTAAAAACAGTAAGGAGATACGAAGGTTTCTAATGTATTTTTAGATGGTAATGGGCAACGAGAACGGTAGGTACTGTACCTAAAAACAAATCTTTAATTTGTGACACCTAATTAAGCATTTCAATTTTCAACTTAGTAGGTGTAAAATTTTGTATCAGTTATAAAAATTAAGGGGTTCTAAACTACTGCGCCCCCCCCCCCCCCGAAGTCCACACAAACACGTGTAAGATAAAAGGACCCCAAAAAGTTTTGATAGGTACTGCACTCCCTACTCCACTACTTTTGACTTTTGAGAGAACTTCTTAAATCTGTTTCGCCTCAATCCTCATGAATTTTAGAGTAAATCGTAGAAGGTACTCGAACGAGATTAGAGCATCTATATTTTGTAGAATCTAGGCGACGCTACTAGTTTCTGTAGATTCACACTAGGTATAATAATACATAATATTAATTTGTTTGTAATCGGAGGACAGCTTTGATAGGCAAAATGATAGAGACTTACGAAATAACTTACATACCTACATATTCAAATACCTATGGCGGATTTTATCGCGCCTCAACATAAAATTGAAATGCGATTCGATTTTGGGTATTTAATGGCGTCCACGCCAATATTAAACACACTATAAAAATACACATTTTTAATGTATTCATAAATAGCATAAATATTAGATTACGTCCTCACTCAACATTCTAAAATAATCTTACTCAAGTACCTACCTAAATCACGAAGGTACGCTAAATGCCATTTTCCCAAACCTCGATATGGTTTAATACTATATAAGCTGCTGTTCTGTTTGGTTACTGAAATGCCATCGTGTGCGAATCCCAAATAAGGGCCGTTTCATTTAGCTACCAAAGATGTATTATGTCCTATTTTTAAAACCTTACGATGATGGCTTATTTTCCAATCATTATAATCTAACATTTTATCACATTTCAATAATGCACTAGAAATATTCTCACACTTGTAAAGATAGGAAGAAAGAGGCGGCATCTATCACGAACTATCACAAAACTTGCTTCTGCGCACGAAACAAAGCTGTGAACCAAAATTGGTTCAAGTTAATCGTCATTAAGGCCGCCTCCAAACAGATATATACATAATATCTTATTTCCTTACGACTATAATATTATATTTAATGCAAATGTCTACGGAGATTCGGGGCTAAAGAAAATTCTAACAAAACAACCCGCGTCACACTCACTAGCTCGTTAATACTAATCTCAAACAAAAATATTTGAGCATTATCAGAACTCAAAAAAAAATTTAGGAATCTCTACTATAACAGTATAAAATGGTTATAACGATACCAAAAGCATAAATAGGCCTAAAATTGAGCCTCTGTCTAGTCTTTTGCTTAATCTTCACCCTTGATTATATCTAAGATACTGACGTATGAGCCGGTTAGGAAGCCGACGATACCGAACGCGATGAGGAAAATATTTTTACAGAGAACCCAGTTAAAGCGGCCGAGTCCGTTGGGACGGTCCCAGTAAGTGACAGTTTCGATGACAGCGGGGAAGATGAGTCCCAAAAACGAGAGACAGACAGCACCGACGAGGGAAATAAAAGGTCCTAGATTTGGGATAGCGATAGCCGTACATAGGGTCATAATGATAATAGCAATTCTAATACTGTATTCAGCGATGTTCTTCTTAGCTCCGAACCAGTGGCGGACGTTCTTCCAGATAATTTCCATCGGGACGTAGAACTGGAGACTGTAGGTGAAGAAGATAGCGACGGCAATCATCAGCTTCACGCATTGACCCAACCTGAAAATTATAATATTGTACTCGCATTAATTTAGGTTAGATAAAAATAGGACAAACAGAATGATAAAACTAGTAAGTAACTTTTTTTGTTCTACAAAGATAGTTTGAATCATGTTACCGACGCGAGGTAATAAAAATATTGCTTGACAATAAGCGGTGTCTATACTGCAGCATTGCAATGAGTCTGTTTTTCATATTTAACTGTTTTATTTTAGCAAAGTTACATACAGCTAAGCAACTTACACTTCATCTTTAGGAAGATCTAGGGTAATACTGCCGGAAGTAGCGTCTCCATATTTAAGATAGCCGAAGAATCCAACCAGCGCGTACAGGGAGACGACAAAGAACATTCCAGTGTTGAGTACACCGGGGCATCCGATAAAGTGGGTGGGAGTCTTCATGTTGTTCTCCAACGGCATGACCACGCCAATACCTTCCAAAGCGAAGATGGCCGTTCCGAAGAATGTGGGAAGGCGTGCAACTTCCGCGATCGGCTGTCTCTCGCTCAGGCTCGGAATATCTTGGAAGAGGTAGTACAGAGTGATACCCATGCCGGTTCCGACCAACAGGTTGGCGATCATTGAGAAAGGAGCCAAGTATTTGAGATTCCTGATCAGGTTCATAGCAATGAGGAATGGTAGGAGCACCGCCATGTATATCCGAAGATTCATATCATGAGGCAGCCATTCGCTCTCTTTGGCGTGGTAGTCGACGACTTGCTTCACGTTTCTGGCGACAAACACGATGTACACGCAGCAGCAGCCCAGGAGATCAATCACCAGGAACCAGTTGACCATAGCCCTGAAAATAAATAAAAATACATTGAATAATAATAATTGTAAAGATGCTTGGATTATGTTAAATTGTTATTGTAGAGATATTTGCGAAAAGTCATCTTGTTTTTATTACTTTGTCGTATTATTGTACTACTTTGTAGCTTCAAATAATCTTCAGCTTTATAGTAAAACTTACTTAGCAAGTCTGGAGAATTTGTGCACAGCTGGTGGTCCTGCGAGGAAAGCCGCTTCGGCAGTCTCGGCGAATCCCAGCGATGGCTTCTGTATCCTTCTGCAGAGCTCATGCGAGGTCTTCACAAGTACGTGGACGCAATAAGTACAGATGCCGCCTATGAGGAATGTCGCAACGAGACCGAAGTATAGACCGGCGTTCCTAAACGCCATTGGCATAGCTAAGATACCGCTACCTAATGAGCCCTTAAGTAAGTGGATAAGGGTGTCCATGTCCCTGGAATGAAGAAAGATTCATTTTAAGAGTCCGTATACGAAATTTGCCGATTTCACTGATTTAACAGATGTGATTTAACAGTTAAAATACAGTATTTCTATAAGTTTTAATGCACAACATGTAAGATCATTTCAATTATAATCTAATGTTGGAGCTAGATTTTTTATTTTTTTAAGTATTTTTAAATAATCCAACTCAAACCCGCGACAGTTTTGTGATTTTTGCTGTGAATTATTATTCCATAAACAGGTGATATTCTAAGGTTTAGAATATCACCTGTTTATGGATTGTATTGACGTCTTAACGGTGTGAAAAAAATATAATGTACTGTTGAGAAAGTCGTCTATAAAATGTTGGAATTACTTTTTACCACTTTAATATGAAATAGTTGAGTAAAATAATATGTAACTCGGCAACATTTTTGAGAAAATGGGCAAAGAATTGCTGTAATTTCGGCAGCTTGGAGCTGTAATTCATAAAAAGAAAACGACAGAAATAATCTATATAGGTGAAATTCTACCCAATTCGAGAAAAAAGAAAAAAAAAAACAAATTGTGCCAAAAAACACGATTCAAAACAACCTAAATCTCACATTATATTACTCGCCGCAAGGCTCGAGTCGGCTTTCCGCGCTTAAATATATTTTAAATCGAATAATTAATATATATTTTTTTAAGTCTAATAAGGGGAAAAAACCTAATAATATTTCTGTAGCGAACCTTTGCAATTTCGCATTCATCGGCAAAATTTCGTATACGGACTCTTAATTTCAGATTTATCAGAGCTATGTATTGTGTGCCTTATGGGTTTGTCTATGGGAGGTCGTAAGAGACAAGAAGGTGACCAAAATAATAACATTCTGCCAACCATGACCCACTTGTGGATGCATTGAATGTATCAAATAATAAAGGTAATTCTGTGATTCAAATGATCAAAGTGACAACTTACGAAGTAGGATGAGCAAGTTTCCTGTGCTCAAATGGATTGTAATCCTCATCAGCCTCGATATCCCGGCCCGGGATCTCCATGAGGGGCAGGGTGGATCCCGCCTGTTGTTCCACAGGGATCTCATTGGGATCAACTTTGTATCTGAAAGTTTAGTCATAAACACTGTTATAGCGAGCGCCAACACTTAAAACAAACTAATGTATAATGTGGATGGTTTAAAAGGTGAGTGATCAAAGTGTTTTCAATCAAACGCTTTTTTCAAGCAAGAAAATGGTAGCCTATTGTGAAAAAAGAAAGAAGCACATCAAAGCGGACTGGTGAAACGATTGTGACCCGATGTGTGCACGCGCGCGACTCTACATGTCTTTACTCTACTTTACTGACTTGTCTCATACTGAATTTACTTCGTTATCAGTGTTATATGTAAGTGTATTGAGTGAAGTGTGATACATTCATTATGGTCTCCAAAAATGTATAATTTCTTAAAGTACGCTTCACTCTGTTAAGACTCGGCATTTACAAATGAGTGGCCCAATCTTAAAATTTAATGCAGCTTTACGTGGTGGTTACGTACGTTTACTTGAAAATTTTGAAAACGATCGCTTATAGAGTAGCTTTGTTACGTTTACGAACCGCCTGGGGTAGAATTGTGTCCCACCGAGGAGGCAGAATGTTTCGAAGTCATCGAAATCGAATCTGTATTTAGAAATAATAATCGAACGAGAAAAAACATAAAGCTAGATCAAATTTGTACAAAACTTGAGATCGTGGGCCATCCCGAGCCTGAACAGAGATGGCGCGAGGAGGTCGCGGCAGCTGGGACCGACACGTCGCAGTTTCGCCGCGGCCTCCGGAGGTTCGTAGACTAACTTAAATGTTACCAGAACCAACAAAAAATAAAACAAAATAAACAAAATTGAAACCATAAAATGGAATGATGTACCGGTGTATGAGTCCATTGCAAGTTGATCAAGGTCGTCGTACGACTTTAATCTGGTGGAAGCAGCGCACGTCTTCCCGGATCATCTCCGAAGGCTTCGAGCGATAATAATAGCTCGTAATAAGGAGCGAGTACTTAACAGTCAACATACAATATAAAATACCATTTTAACGACAAAATATTTATTGTAAAATAAAAAAAAAAGTCTGGGCCGAAGCGACCCCACGCTCTGTCGAGCGGTATTCAAAGCTCACGTTCTAAAATAATGTCGTTTTACGTGAAACATTTTACTGTTAAACAACATTTTCTTTTCGAATTCCTGTTGAACAAAAATGTCATGATTATTAGTTTAAGGGCTTCGACATAAAAACCACACATTTCAATTCAGCTTGCCAATTAAAGTGACGAAAAGCTGTGATACATGCTTATCATTATAATAACTATATGCAGTACAAAATGTTTGATGTGGTATCGAAACAAAATATTTATTAACACAACATTCAAAGCTGGTCGACTCGATGAAGGAGACGGTGAATATCGGAACATGTGTCACTTACTTGACCATAACGACATCAGACAAGTCATTTTTGACTCCTTTTTTCCTGGGGTCATACTCGGCTATCATAGGCCGCATTTGAGGTTTCTGTAAAGAAGAAAAAACTTTGTTAATAATCGCTTGAAATAACAACTAATAATAATTGCTTAAAATTCTAAAAATTGCTTTAATTTATCAATGAAATCGCACAGCAGATCATCGCAGTTAATTTTACAAATGTGTAACATCACAATATCAACAAAACAACCTCTTCCAACAACAAAAATGTTTTCAAACAAACGTGGAATGGCTAGTAAAATGTGCATTATCGCAAATACTTTGGCAACCCCTGAAGGTCGGTCTACAGGAAGAGTTCCTCTGGCGCGACGTCACCAACTGGCAAGAACAGGGGCTCGCTCATCACGTGATGGGCTATTTTTGGCAACAACACGCCTATGTGTTACAGCAGTTTTCATTTTTCTACGTGTTTTGGCACATTACTTCCGAGACGCAAATGATGATGGTACATATTTGTATCAGCAATGATTTATGATCAAACCGACTACAAGTTTTTGATACTGTTGTCAATTCTGGAGAGAGATTGCGATCTACTCCAAAAACGAACCTTGACCTATCAGATCTTTTCAATAGTGAATATTACTCAAAGGTCGGAACTTGGTCGGAGAAGGAGCTTCTAGCTCACACCGTAAATAATTAAAATCACCACAGACAGTAAAAAATTTTTGTTTACTGCCTGTACTGATGCTGCCGTCTAGCTTAAAAAAAAAACAGTAATATTATATCCTTCTGATGAAAAGGCACAACATGATATTATTAATTTGACAGCTTTACTAATTCTGACGCGATAAGTACTTAAGTAATTAGCGGTCCATATAAGTAACTTGATAGTGGGTGCGGCAGAAATAGCTGAGGGTAGGTGAAATTGGGGTTAACACAGTAAAAGTGTAATAAAGTATGTATTTTATATTCTCTGGTTTATATTCTCCTTTTGCACTGTTCTTTTTTTCATCTTAATTTTTAGGGTTCGGTAGTCAATAAGGAACCCTTATAGTTTCGGTATGTCCGTCCGTCTGTCTTTCCGTCCGTCCGTCTGTCTGTCCGCGGTTTTGCTCAGACTACAGGACCTACAAAGCTACAATTTGGCATGAATGCACATAATATTAATGATGCTGACAAAATGGTACTATCAGAGAAGTTAATTCCTATGCAGATGGAGGACCTACGTAGTTTGGTCGCATTACGTCAAACTCAGCCGACAGATCACAATTAACATTGGATTGACATGATCGACCAAATGACGTTGGTCTCTCAACTGCATAGGAATCAATTTTCTCGAAGGTATATGAAATCTTAAAAATATAAGTATTACTTTTTATGGTACCTTCCCGGGCTTCCCTACACATCAAGCAGGAATGATTTTTTTTCGCGTCCACCCCATCGTGTGGGATGTCAATGGATAGGTTTTTTAAAAATATTATAAGTACCTATTCTTAGATCATTTTCCAATTAAGGGATCTGTTTGTGAAATATTAAGTTTTAAAGTGGAAACAATCGTTAGAGTCCAGTGTCCCCCCTTCTACCAGCGAAACGGTTGCTTCTGGAAATGTGAAAAAATTCACGGGAGTAGGAAATATGCTGAATTTAAAAGGAAAACTATCAAGGCTAAGAAAACTTCATGAGTTTTTGAGTTATAGTCGATCAACTAAAAAATGTATTCGGCGAAATATAAGAACTTTTCGTTCAAATTCCTTTTAACGTAACTGAGATGATGTTGTTATTAGCGTAAAACACGTTATAAATATACCATACAAAAATTATCAAAAACTAGCGGTACTACGGAACCCTATATTGCACGTGGCCGACACGCACTTGGTCGGTTTTAATAAAAATATAGTAAGTATTTGAAACTTAATGAATGAGATAATATGGTCTTTATTTGTTTTTGCTTTTCAACATGCTATATTTTTCAAGCAATAAAAAAGCTTTGGGGAAACTGGCTGTTAGGTCGATCCTGTCGGCATGGTCCTAGTAGTTAGTACACCTTTGGCCAATCCATCGCAGGTGCTAGGGTACACCGCACAACCCTTATGACTCACATGTTTGAATACCATTAAATTCCCCTTTGCTCAACCCTAATGAAAATATTTTTAACAATTTTGAACTTTAAATTGAAGAGGTTAACGCATGTTGTCGACTGATCAATTGTACTGGAATGTTCTGGATCAAATCGGGAGCCGGTTACGTCCAAGTCACAATAATTGTATTAGACCTACAAATACATATATACAGTACCTACTATAGTAATTTTTAAGGCACATTTTGATTATGTAACATATTTTAATCCTTTAGGAAACAATATTCGTCTTCAATTTATTATTATTTTTCTAAGAGCCTATCCTGACACATTAAAGGTTTTCCTAAAATTAAAGGCACTGGTACCAAGTTATATTGAAAGCAGAGTTAAAAACCGCGTTAAAATTGTTAAAAAACCTATACATTAAAGTCTAATTTACCAGTTTTATACTGTATTAAGTATCCCACAGCAAAGAAAACAACGAAACAAAGAAAACAAAAAGAAAACAATCATCTACGTAGATGATTATTTTCTTTGTTGGACGGGTACACAGAGACAACTGGACGTATTTGTTAAAGAACTAAATAAAAAACATATTAAAATTAAATTCAAATTAGAATGTGAAGATAATAACACCCTAAATTTTCTTGATTCTTGAAGAAAACAACGAAACAAAGAAAACAAAAAGAAAACAATCATCTACGTAGATGATTGTTTTCTTTGTTGGACGGGTACACAGAGACAACTGGACGTATTTGTTAAAGAACTAAATAAAAAACATATTAAAATTAAATTCAAATTAGAATGTGAAGATAATAACACCCTAAATTTTCTTGATTTATCTATTACTAGAGTTAATAATAAACACAGTTTTGGAATCTTTCGCAAGCCGACATATACTAATACTACTATTCATGCATCGTCATGTCATCCTTGGCAACACAAACTCGCGGCCTTTCATAGTTACATTCATAGATTATTATCGATCCCTCTTAGTAAAGATAATTATCAAAATGAGCTTAATATCATTTTCCAAATTGCGATATCCAACGGATATAGTCCAAAAATTATTAATAATATTTTGAAAAATAAAAACAAGAAAGAACTGGTTAAGTTTTTGTACGCAGGTCCTATTGATAAGGAGGTAGTTAGATATAAGTCCAGTTTGACCTACATGGGAGAGGTATCTCCACGCTTATCCAAAATAATGAAAAACAACGATATGCATGTCGCATTCAGGACAAATAATACTTAAAAACATCATTTATGTCATAACAAAGACCGGATTGATGAAAAATATTAGTCCGGTGTCTATAAGATCGATTGTCCTGAATGCGATAGTGTATATGTGGGTCAAACTGGACGCAGCTTTGAGACTCGGTATAAAGAACATATCGCGGCTTATAGGAATGGTCATCCTGATAAGTCACATTTTGCTAAACATCTTTTAGATAGGAATCATACCGTGCCCGATGGCCATTCCTATAAAGTTTTACATAAATGCGATAAAGGCTTTCGGCTGAGCGTGTTGGAACAATTAGAGATCATAAAAGAAAAGAAAAATAACAGATTTGCATTGTTGAATGACCAAACTTGCTTGACTACGTCACCGCTTATTAATATGTTCGGGGGTACTGGTGAGGGTAGTGGGGGTAGTAGCGGGGCTCGATAGGGTATAAAAGGCGGTGTTTTGGCCGGTAGCGGCACTTGACGGACGTTGAGTCCACATCCTGAGGATGCTCCGGTGTTGGAGCGAAACGCGCGTCGAGGTTTTCAACCTGCATGGTGGTGAGGGGCCTTGCACGGATTTGCCAACATTATTGCTTGTGTGGTGGTGGTGTTTGCAAGTTCTTGCATGCGAGTGTACGCATAGGCAGTGTGGGAGGAGGGAGGTACTGTACGCATGCCTATGCGTACACTCACTCATTTACTTAAAGGTGGAAGTTTATTTCGCGGAATATTGCTAAAAATAATAACAAACTAAATTTTAGATTATGATTACATACATGTAATAGGAACTGTCTAGGTATAGTGTTGATAATTTAAATACACTGACGTGCTGTTTGTATTTAAACGCGTTCAAATTGTCCCCCAAGGTTGCGTCTTCAAGACACACCTTCTATAGAGTGATCACGACTCTCACGACAAATCAACACACCACTAGAAATTATAACGCAAATAAACATTATTTTCACTAGAAGTCACGAGGAAAAGTGGTAACCAATTACTTTAGCAAGTGATTTTTTTAGCAAGATAACAGCTATGCTTATAGACTATGGTCCAAACGAGCTTGACATCCTACACTATTATAAATGCGAAATTGTGTCTACCTCTTCACACCCAAACTGCTGAACCGATTTTGCTGAAAGTTATGAAGATACTTTGAGCTCCGGGAAAGGACTCAGGATACTTTTCAAACCGGAAAAATATACGGTTCCCTCAAGATAAACGATTAATCTAGTTCAAAATATTTTTTATGACTCGCTTCGTAGTTCCGATCATAGCATATATTCTGTGTCCATATAGAAAAGAAATCGACAAAAAATCTAGCTTTTGAGTTTAAATTAAACGTAAACGGTAAAGGCGGAGAATCGGAGATGTTTAACTAAGATAAGGTAACTGCTTTCTAGTGGCCAATTCTTATACCTCGATATTCACTTACCCGCTCGCTCGCGACTCGCGTATGAGACTCACAAGTCTCATACGGCCGCGGCCGCGGGCGGGCGGCTCGGCAGTCGGCACACTGCACCGCACCGGTGCCCGTTGAGACAGTCAGAGATGCGATATTCGAATTTCGAGGTGGAAGAATCGGGCCCCGGGAAGTTTAACAACCTAAAGTTTTTAGCATACTTACATACTGAATATAATTAATGTTAAAAACTTTAAGTTAAATAACTTAATTTAAAAAGTTGAAGTTGAAACAACATCGCTATGTTAAGAAAGAAGTTAAAAAGATAGTTGTATAGTAGACGTGGCTACTAGGACAGCATGAACTGTAGTCGCTTCGTTGGCGGATAAATCAATGTCTTGATAGTGCATGTATCGAATAATTGCATCAACAAAATGGAAAGTCACATGCGCATTGCAACCGCCGCGCCGCGTGGCTGAAGAATAGAATTCTTTGGGCTGAAGCTAGACCGAAATACTATGTCTCTTTCTCTCTTAATTGTCTCTCTCTTCTTCAATATTCTGTCGTCTCTCTCTTGTTTAATGTTGTTTTGCTCAAAGTTTAAGTTGTAAATTACTTAAAAAACAATTCATAATTTTTATAAAAAATTGTAACGTTTCTTCTTCTTCAAAACCCCATAGACCCATTACCCATACTTAAAATACTTGAAGCCGTTGCAAAGGTAGCTAACATTGCAATTATTATGTTCAAAATTGTCATGAGACAGTTTTTGGATTGATTTTTTGGACAGAATTTTGGATTGGTTTATGATAAGTGATAAGATAAGTGATAACCCAATCCAAAATTCTGTTGAAAAGATAAACTCCTGTCAAAAAATGTTTCCTTGCGATTAGTAAAGACTTTTTTTAAATATTTGTTTGTCTTTGCGACCTTTTTTTGAATTTTGCTTTTACAAATTACTCCCAAAGTTAATTTTTTGGTTTTTTATTATTTTTAAGTTCCTTCCTAAAAAAAAAATTAACTACTTTTAAATTAATTAAGGAATCGATAGGTATTTTATTGAGCGGAAAATAAATTTGAATACTAGGAGCGAAGGAACTTGTAGGAGGTAGTGCCAGATTCGATGTGCGCAGAAATCTAGACATGCGCTGTTGGTGGTGACTTTCAGTCTAGACTATTGACTAGATTTAGCCTGGAGACACTAGGAGCTTATAAATCCTAAGATCAAGAAGTTAAATAGTAGATCTAAACTAGAATCATATAGATTTAAGAAAAAGTTTTTTATTTTAATTTCTAAGGTAATTATTGAAAAACGAGAGCTTAAAACTTTTGTTTTTATTTACTTACTTTTGATTATATATTTTTTTTGCCGCTGTAACTTTATTGGATTACATTGCCTATATTGAGTTATATTTTGTACCTACTTTGAGGGTAAATTAAACTATTTATCTTCCTCATTGGCTGTCGTATCAGTTAGGTATCGCATGTTCAGTGTTTACACGAAGTACGTAGCATTTTGTAACTAATGCTTCTTTGTTTTCAGAGACAATTAGGAGTTTCAGAATTCATTATTATAGCCATGCTAACTCGTGATGTCATGATGATAGTGCGAAGCTTCGGTCAGTGATACTGGAATGTTCTTGTAACTTATGTTGCCTTAGTACCAGCCAAGTCAAACGAGGACTAAACTAAGCATTCGTTAAGGATAGCAGGACCTGGCCCTGACTCAGGATCATTCTTGCTGGTAGGTAGGTATGCCATCTTAAAGTTGAAATATAATATGTATTTTTATTTTGCGTAACAATTTATGTGAATTTATGTGAATTATTGCTGTTATGACTGAAAATAAAGAATGTAAAAATAATAAGTAGAGAACGGAGTTCGTGAAATATTTCAGTGAGTGCGACACAGTTTGTGAAATATTTAAAATTTTTAGAGGAACCTCCGACGAGCAAACGACTTTGGCCGTGGCTTTGAAACAGAAGTTTGGTCGAACATAACTATAGTGGACAAAGCGGAAGTCGAAACTCCAGTCGGACAAATTACCCCTCAAACGTCACCAACTACATCGCCTGACTGAATTAACGCCAACTCCGCTTCAATCAGATTCAGTGACTGATTTAATAAGCGTACTCCCATTGCAAAATTGGTTAGTGTCAGTGAGCCGGATCATAGCGATTTGCCACTTACACTAACCAGTCTGTGGGTAGGGGACAAGTCATAGACTCAGAGAATGGACTGACCCTATCGAACTGTAAAGAAAATACGGGCAGTAAAGTGTTAGAGATGAAACGAGCGGGCAGCGGCCGATATCTTTGTCTTGAATTCTGGTTGGTCCATATAACAGCATCGTAAAGGCTTTTCATGGATAGATTTAAAATGAGATTTCATGTAGAGCCAAGCTTCTGATTCTACACGGCCTCTACTGACCCTATTCGCTTTACCTCCGCGACGGTGGCGAAACGGTGAAGCCAATACATATTTAGAGGTATTTTTTAAGTTAGGGTCAGTAGAGTTAGGCCGTGTAGATTCAGAAGCTTGGCTCTACATGAGATGTCATATCTTTTTCACAGGGTAAACCTTATCTATCTAAATGTTATCGTCTCGGCAACATTTTACAAGAAATGTTTTTGGTGGGATATAAATATAGAGATCTCATAGAAATACTAACTTTTGTCTTATCTAAGATTAATTAGATAAGAAAAGGTAGTAAATATTGGCTGCACGCTTTCTCTTTCCAGCGCGTGGTCAATTTAATAGAGTCTCAGTCTATAAATCTCTAACCTGGCCTCTGGGACGCCACGTGCAACTGTTCAGGCATAGACCGACTCGGTACTAGGAACTCATAAATAAGAAGCAATTAAAACTATAGAACCGTGAAATTAGTTGCTGATTGCTCGGAGAAAAGGCGACTTTTGAACGGCTTCTGTTTATTAGCGATTAACCGACTTACAAAAACGAGAATCTTAATTGGTGTATGTGTGTGTTATGAAAAACTTTTATGATGGATAATAACTGGTGAGCTCAAAATAAAGATTTATCAAAAGCTTACGCAGTAAGCACACATGTATAAAGCTACGATAAATCGCATATTATCTGTCAAACTCTTCATTACAATTTACATTGAAGTACTTATTATAAACATTATTATTATTATATCTCTGAGTGCGGCTGTAAGTCACATTAACAAATAAACTTTCAACCTGTACTTGAACTATTATAAATTATTTATTCTGTGCCTGTACTTGTAAGTATTCCTACCAGTATTATTTATTATCTAAGTATCTTTTATCTAAATGTAGGCTTTCTATAATACATAATAATATAATAATGTGAAATGCCCACATGAATATGTGGTTAAATTTAGAATGTGAACGATAAACTTTAGTTGTCAACACACCGATCGGTCTTCCATCGTAAACACCGCCAAATCCCAAAATATAATGCGAAGTTTAGCTTCTTGAATCTTGTATACTAATCAGTGTGCAAATATTTTTATAAAGGTGACGCTGCTCTGACAAAATACGTTTATCGCGCGGAACCATACATATTTCCGGGATAAAAACTATAACTAATATGTTCTTTCCCGGTGTTCAAAGTATCTCCATACCAAATTTTAGCAAAATCGGTTCAGCGATTTGGGCGTGAAGTAGTATGAATGACGCCACTTGGTGCAAAAAAAGTTTGTATAGCCCGCCACAGACTTAGCTATAATATATATTAATTTTTTTATAGCTAGGCATATTTTCTATACTAAATCCACATGTCACAGAAATATATATTATAGCAGAGTGTGCGGTCACGCGAAAATTAGTATAGAAAATATATAGTAATATACCTAGCTATAAATATATTAATATATATTATAGCTAGGTCTGTGACGGGCTTTATACTGCCCCCTACCCTCTTTATAATTTTATCAAAATTGCTGAAAGCGAAAGATAGAGATAGATTTTGAAAAAAACCTAACGCTACTTTCAGTCGCGCATAAAATAGTCAGTCATTCACCAACTGAGTCGGAGAAACGAAAATTATCTCTAATCTGTAAGTATAAATATGTATATAGCATGAAATATGTCAAATTGTACCAGGGAGTCATAGCATTACAGCAGAGATACAGGAGCCGATATTAAGAGTGAATACTCAATACAGGAGCCAAAACGAAGAAAGGTATGTTTTAAGGTCCACTATCCAATACTATTTGGGGTTCGAACGGCCTTAAAATAGGGGGGAAAAAACAATCCTGATATTATATTCTGAAGTTTCCAATGAATTGGGTCCAAGGAAATTATTTTAATATCGAGCCCCTTATGGGTCAGTTTACACTGCAACGTGATGCGGTGAATTTTTAAATAATGTAAGTCATTAAAAACAAAAAATAATTCTTAATTCAAAATTCTGAAAATTTACTTATAATGTTTTCTCAAGAAGATAGGTACGCTTTTATTTGACTGGCATGCCACTCGTGACGCGACGATGTCGCACTGCCTAATCCAAGAATAGCTTTAAGCCTAATTATAAAAATGTTGCAATTAATATTATGTAAAAAAGACGGGTTGCACTCCGGGATTACCGGCAGAAGTGAAAACTCGATTAATTTTTTTTAACCCATTTAAAAAACCCACAAAAAAGAAAAAAAAACAATCGATTGTTCGATTAATCAATTTCGATGTTACAACACTACTCTCCAACCGTCTTACGGTTTTTCCAAGGTTTTTCGATCAGCACGAGAATCTGACGCGAGTTTTCACTTCAAAAACTATTGACCCTAGACTATAACTGCACTGTATAATTTTAAAATATTATATATATTTTATATCACACACATCTCTCCCTAAGTTATGATTTACGAGCTAATAGGACATTAACAGCTAAGGAAAATTTCCTCAATCATAATATTTAATAGTACATTAATTCCGTTTGAGTGGTCATTTGGGTTAAGTCTAATTGTTGTTTACTGTCGACTACTCCTCGTTATTTCCAGTTGTAACGTCCTTAACTATATCAAAATGTATGGTCGGAGTTGTAACAATCAAATGTTTTCTGATGATGAAAGAAAAGCTACCCAAGTCACGAGGCTCACCTTTCCATAACGACTGCCAAATGTGACGAGTAGGATGGCTGATTGCAATGCTATGTTTTCCATACAGTTTAGGTTCGTTTAGTTAGGTTAGTCCTGAAGGTTGAAGAACAAAAGCTTTTAAAGTATAATATTATGTTTACGTCTTTAACTTTAGCTTTTGTTTCACTTAAAATGTTGTCGTCTTTTTTGGAAGAAAGTTTAGAATTATATCATAGCGGCCTCTCAAAGGTGATGAACTCAAAATTAGCTTGTAAACATCGATGTAAACACAGTTTAAATATAGAACAGAAGATAACAGTGGAAAATGGCGAATCCGCGAGATGTGCCAAAACTCTCACACGTGATGTTGTAGGCTCAATTTATGCAATTAGTTAGTTAAATTAGTTGGCAACTATCTACGAATAATAAATACTAAGCAAAATATTTTGTATTTGCTACAAATTACAATATTTGCGAAGTATTTTCGAAATTAATGCTTTGTCACTTAAGTACATTGTTTTTTTTTTTAACTTTATGGTTTGAGGGCTACGGAAATACTTGCAAAAGTCATTTGTAAGACTTATTAGCTTCATTTTAAAGCAATAATATAGTCGTGTGAAAAAAGATGAAGCACATAAAAAAACAAATGCGTATGACGATCAATTGACCATGGACAAATTAAAAAAGTAAAAAAAAAAACATCGCGAATCAATGGCGCCAACGTTCGAATTTCGAATCTCAAATGACGTCTCGACCAAAACAATTTAGTTAAAAACATCCTATCAATTCGAACAAGGTCGAGTGGGGAACAAATACCCTGGAGGTACAATGGTTGGTCACGCTATCTGCTCCCAGCCTTGATCTAACGGACGACAGCACTCAGACAGATTTGAATCAGGATTACTGTAATCATATAGAGATCATCCGCATAAAAACGCCCCTTAACTTGATTAGGTCGTCATGTTTTCATGTCATTATGTAGAAGTACCTAGTAATGTGCCTAAGTACAAATAGTCATTAGCCAGGATATACGATGCATATTTGAAATATTCCTCAATTATATGTTACCTTATAATTTCAACACCAAAGTTGCCATTCGATCCCGCTTTTTATGTCAGATAATTAAAAAGCGTTTTTTTGAAGTGGAAACTTGTTTAGCGGCGTTAAGCACTTTTGTGGGATGGGTAAAAACTGTGAAACTCGCGTCAGATTTTCGTGTTGATCGAAAAACCATAGAAAAACCGTAAGACGGTTGGAGAGTAAAGTTTTGTGTCGAACTCGAACTCGAACTCGAAAACTCGAAAACTCGAAAACTCGAAAACTCGAAAACTCGAAAACTCGAAAACTCGAAAACTCGAACTCGAATTGTAAGGGTTTCGATTAAGTAATAAAAAAAATCGATTTTTTTAAAATCGATTTTAATAAAAAATGGGTTAAAAATTTAATCGATTGTAAGGGTTTCGATTAATTAAAAAAATTGATTTTTTAATAATCGATTTTCATAAAAAATGGGTTAAAAAAATGCACAACGTTAATAATCAAGTTTTCACTTCTGCCGGCACTCCCGGAGTGCAACCCGTCTTTTTTTTTAATTTGGCGTCGATGATTTTTTTACGCTTAAGAGAATAACTGCCGTCTGCCGCACTCTGAAACATTCAACAATTTACTTATCTTTAGTTTGATAAGGATTTTGACATAAGCTTCACACAACTTTATCTGTAAAAACCAGCGACCACATATCCTAAAAACTATTTATTAAATTAAAGTTGAGTAAGCATTAGATGACTCTGAGTGCAGCCGTAAGATGCGAACGGTGAACGGTCGAACCATAGAAGCTTGTAAGACCGACTTTCTAGAATTAATTTGAAACAAGTGACACCCCTACTATTTTCACGTGTTCGCGCATAAGCACGTTTAAATATTTTCCAATACGTGAATAGTACATGCATTTCCTAGGTGAAGTTAAATGCTTGACCTACATAGAATCGATTATGCATAAGAATTTTAAACAAACAATTACATTGTAGCATTACAAGTTATTTTTGCTTTGATAATTAAATAAACGCATAGTTTAATACGCTGAAAATTTTTAAATAACTTCTCTACTTATACTATAATCCACATTTATTTCTGCGACTTTTAGCCACTGAGCAGATTTAATGATACGTTGGAATAGAGATATTATGAGTCTCAGCCCTCAGCAGACCGATTCTGTATCGTACATTTGTGAGTTAATCACTGAGTTAGTAACTAAAACGGAGGAGTGAGCAACGGAAAGTGTCACTTTTGTATTCACTTGCATACAAAAGTGAGACTTTCCGTTACTCACTCCTCTGTTTTAGTTACTAACTCAGTGATTAACTCACAAATGTACGATACAGAATCGGCCAGGAAAGGACATAAATGAGACAGTTTTTATAGTAAACAAAGATGCACGGAACACCTAGTAACAATCTTAATAAATGTTTTGTTAAAATATAACCTCCTCCTATTTGGAAGTCGGTTAAAAAGCGATATCTAGAGTCATTTTTAGTCCTAACAGGAATATATGGACTATATGGATCATTCTTATAACTAACAGATGTAAAAAATATGTGAATCCGGTCAGCAACAGTGTCACCTAGATGACTAAAATACTAGATTGGCGCTAAACTGCGGAAGGTAGGTACTCTAGATCACGACCTCTGATCACTTCCTACTAGCCAAGGCTGCGTAATCTGTGCAGATTCTGTTGACACCTAGCTATTTACAGATTCCTAATATTGGCTTAGAACAGTATTGTGCTTATCCAATGTTAATACAGCTTTGATGCAATCCGCACCCTACCAAAGAGCAAAATCCATACTACTTACTTAATTTATTTATTTAATTATTTTATTACAATTATTATAAATGCGAAGTGTGTCTGTCTGTCCGTCTGTTACCTCTTCACGCCCAAACCGCTAAACCAATTTTGATATAGATATGTAATAACAATATATTTTAATAAAACATGACACAAAAGTTAATAAGAAATCACAATAACTCACCTTTTTGTCGGGCACTTCCCACTAAGAAAATTTTGGCGCGCACGCCGCATCTTGGCTCGATTAGTGACAACGTCGAATTGGAATCAGATTACCATTTCTTGTAGCCACTCAGCGTCATTGTGACGTTCTGAACTGACCAATAAGAAGGCCAAGCTTTTTTTAAAATTAATTTGATTGGTTAATTTGCAATAGAACGCTATTTCTATAGGTTTTTAGCTGGAAAAGGCTGACTACTGGTGTGGGGCTGACTACTGGCGGCCTTACCCTAGTGTGGTATACCGTATACCCAGTGTTCAGCCATCAGTAACTTACGCTGCTTAATTTATTCTATTATTTATGAAAAACCTACCTACCAAGTAATTTCTTTTTTAATTAAGTTACCTAATTGCTTATTTGTTTCAGTTCCATAGGTCTCTTTCGAGGCCCATCTAAGGAGAGGCTGACTACTGGTAGCTATTTGGCCGAGAACTGGGTTGTGACGGCTGAGTACTGGGGAAATGTGCCTTATTTTGAAAAATACTTTATTTTCAATACTTATTAAGAAAAATTATTTTATATGTTAATTTCATAACAAAGTTTAATAAATGATTAAGTGAATGAGTACAAAAGGTTTTTGATTACTATTTTAAACAATTTTCTATCCACATATTTTAAACTTGCGCTTTCCACTAAAAGACTGACTACTGGTGCCCGTACCCACCATATTTTAGCATATTTTCTCCTTCGCAACTTCTAAAAGCTAAGAAATTTAATTTCTCCGCACGTACTTTGTTGCAAGTACTGAATTACAGAGTGTCTAAATATAGAGACGACAAATTGGCATTAGTGCATAATTCACTTCTGCTTATTATTTATATAGTTTAAGTAATAAGACAAACCTACATAATCATTATCAACACTACCCAGTTATGTTGAACAAACAAACTTCAAAATTATTACCCTAGGCCTGAGAACAAATTTGTTTTTATTAAGTTTTTAATTTTATTATGAAAGTTGTTTTTATTAAGTACGTAAACAATATTTGTTTGACCCGGAAAAACCTTACTAATATTTTTATAAACTCAAAATGTGTATGTCTGTGTTTCTGTTAGTTTCTCATGCTTAATCCACTCAACCGATATTGACGAATTTTGGTAAGCAGATACTTTGTGTCCTGTGACAGGACATGCATGAAGTATCAATTTCTTTTAGGAAAATGTACGGTTCCCACACTTTGATACCCACATGCTGACAACAAAAAACCCAATTTTATCTAAACTTACATTATAATGTTTTATTATAACTAAATTCATAAGGTTGTCCAACGTCATTTTATGGAAGGATTTGCTTCGGAGGAAATCAAAACAATAGCCATGTCATAAAGACGTCAGTTTTATGACATTTTTGTCGTACATTTGTGATAACGTTACTTATACAATTAGAATCATAATAAGCGTCATTCACGAAGTCGGAGGCAAGTTACGCAGAATAAATAAGGACAGAAGACTAGCCCTATGACCTAAATAACGCTTCGGCCTGACGAACGAACGCCTGATTCCAGAAAATATGTTTATAATTACTTACGTCGCGTTGTGCTATTTTACGTAATTAATAGGTAAGACGATAAGAAGTGAAACATTATATGAAATAGTAAGTAGGAAAATAGGTTTAGATACATAATATTATTGTTTCTAGAAAACCTCGACTCTGATTTACCTACCTAATGCTACTCTCACGACTAGGACCAATTTAAAGTTTACGTCCTAAAGCGCACAAAAGAAATATACAATACATACAATATACACACACTTTGAAAACAACCCTCCAACGAGATGGAAAAATAATATTCCTTCTGTATGTGTGTGTTCTGTGCAAGTGACGCAACAGCCAAACGCCATTGCTGGCGCCTGGGAAGGTCACCCTGGAGCTAACGGGAGCTTCAGTCTCTATTGCTGCGTTAGTCTGTGCAAAACCGTCGCCAAGCTAATTTTAACCCTATTATTATATTTGTAAGACTGAAATAAGCTTGAGTTAGATTAGTAGGCTAGTAGCTTCTTTTTTTGAAGGTAAATATTGGTCTCTCCAACGAAATACCATAATGAAAGAGTAGGCTCTGATTGGAAAAAATGTTCCAGTTTCCACGGAATGCACATCAAGGCGTACTTTTTAACCCCCGACCAAAAAGAGGGGTGTTATAAGTTTGACGTGTCTGTCTGTCGGTCTGTCTGTCTGTGGCATCGTAGCATCTAAACGGGTGGACCGATTTTAATTTAGTTTTCTTTGTTTGAAAGCTGACATGACTGAGAGTGTTCTTAGCTATAGTTCATCATCATCAGTCTGCTCATTACTGAAATATCACGGTTTATCTGGTTCGTGATAGGCCGATTAGCAACTTGCAGTCGTTTGATGGGTTTTATATTTTGCATTCTGGTTCGTGACACTTATAAATATAATACACCTTATTGGAATGTTGACCTGGTGCTGCAGCATCACCTGGTAATCAATAGGATACCCAACTCCTCACCAACTTAGAGCAGAGGTTTCGTGTTTGGGCTCATTTTAATTGCGACAGCTAGTAAGACGTAGATAAACAGTAAATATTTGCATGCTACTGCTACAGCATCATCTGGATTCTATAGGAGCCGAGCTCCGTATGAACCCAAAGTGGAGGTTATAATATTATGTTTGGGCTCATATTGACGGCCTCATGCAAGAGGACATATTTTATAGATGGCAATGGATGGGATATGTTCCACTTGATATGAATTATTCTGCACAAGTTTAAAAAGCATAAAATTAAATTAAATTAAGAAATTTAAAAAAAAACCCCGCCAAAAAACTTTAGAAAGTAATGAAATAATATTTACTGACTTTAAGTTTAAATAATTCCTAAGAGTAAAGTAATATTTTAGTCCATAAATGTTGTCAAGGTGTGTTGGGGGACCGCTAATTGATTTCACATAATGTGTAATATATGTAAACGACGTTTGATGTGCAATAAACGATGTTTGATTTCACATAACAATTTATAGTTTAAGGGTCAGATCACAACGACCGGAATCGAGAGAATCAGCGACTATTATACAAAAGTCGCTGTTGTGGTAGTTTACTTGGCGGTCCCCCGACACACCGTGACAACATTTATGGACTAAAATATTACTTTACTCTTAGGAATTATTTAAACTTCAAGTCAGTAAATATTATTTCATTACTTTCTAAAGTTTTTTGGCGGGGTTTTTTTTTAAATTTCTTAATTTAATTTAATTTTATAGTTGGTTGTTTTACTCGAGTCAGACATACAATTTTCGTTACTACTTATATTAGCTACATAACAAATAACAATACGTCTTATGACAGTATCCAGAACCATATTTGAGCGGTCAATGTAGCAACACCTAGCAAGCAATGTATGACAGTAATTATCGTTCTATCAGTACTGTACTTAGACTGTTATGTATTGTATTTCGATGCTAATATCAATTCTCTATTGATATCTGGGACAGTTCACTTTGCAACGAGGCGAAGCGATGCATACGGCATACCTAGGCAGCCCAACACCGGCACTCGGGCAGCATGACATGTTCTCCCCGGAAAAGTATGGTAATTGCTGATTTTGACATAATTACGCCACCTCTCCAAAATCTTAGGGGTGACCTTTACAAAATCTTAAAGGCGACTCCTCCAAAATCTCAGAAGTAACTCTACAAAAACTCGGTGGTAGCCCCCCATTAATTTCGTCTGGTCGGAAAATTCCCCTTTTAACACGAGACGCACTTAGGTACATTATATTTTTCCCCAAAGGCCGGCTCCTGGCCTCGCACCTTGGCCTATATCTGGCCCAGAATGAGACATCCTGGCGGATTCGCAACATAGCATTGATTTCACGACTTATTTGGCCTCGCTCTAGTTATCTTTCGCGTTTTCCGAATTATTGAACTGACTTCTTATCTTCAGACTAGATATACTAGTGTTTTTATCAGAAAGTCTGTCTCTTCCCGCACATTTTCTTTTTGAACTATTGCACAGCTTTTATCGCGGGCTTTGAGCGGGGCGACCGAATCAAGATATTCCGTAACGAAAAATACCTAATACACCCTACTCCAACCAGGCGTTATCAGACTTCGGCACGGTGTTTGTTGACGACGAGACATAATATGCGAATTATAATTAAGTACATAAGGTGAAAAAATGTTTACATAAGTTGAAAAAATGTTATGCAATAGCTTTACCGCGGCAGTCCCCGAGTGCCACACGTATTTTTTTCATTTAAATAGGTTAGGTGAGATACTGAAACGATTTAGATGAATTTTGGCAGTTAAGTTAAAAACTATTTAGTTTTTATTCCGGATATACACGGTTGACGCCATAAAAATTGACTAGTATTTTCATTTTTCGTCTTAAAAACTTCGTTATAGAGTGAAAAATAGGAAAATAATTAAATTGTCACGACTAAACAGAGCCCAGCAGCTATTACGAAATAAGAATTAGTAATCTATAAATACTTCCAAGTAAAATTCTACTTGTTACTGTTGCGTACAAAAATCAGCAGAGAATTAGTCGACTGACGAGCAAAAAATGCCAATTTCGACCAAACCAATTGATCTCTACTACGTCTACAAATTATTATTATATTCTCTAATAGGCAGAAACCAGGCAATGAAGGTGCGGCGAACTGCGTCTTCATTCTTTATTTTATTTGACTTGTGCTGCCATTTGAACTCAATATAAGGGACACTTACAAACCCTTAAGTATTATCACTTAGTTTTGTTACACCTTGTATAAGCTGGACACATACACACCCTAAACTCTAAAGTATTATCACTTAGTTTTGTTACACCTTGTATAAGCTGGACACATACACACCCTAAACTCTAAAGTATTATCACTTAGTTTTGTTACACCTTGTATAAGCTGGACACATACCCACCCTAAACTCTAAAGTATTATCACTTAGTTTTGTTACACCTTGTATAAGCTGGACACATACACACCCTAAACTCTAAAGTATTATCACTTAGTTTTGTTACATCTTGTATAAGCTGGACACATACACACCCTAAACTCTAAAGTATTATCACTTAGTTTTGTTACACCCTGTATAAGCTGGACACATACACACCCTAAACTCTAAAGTATTATCACTTAGTTTTGTTACGCCCTGTATAAGCTGGACACATACACACCCTAAACTCTAAAGTATTATCACTTAGTTTTGTTACACCTTGTATAAGCTGGACACATACACACCCTAAACTCTAAAGTATTATCACTTAGTTTTGTTACGCCTGTATAAGCTGGACACATACACACCCTAAACTCTAAAGTATTATCACTTAGTTTTGTTACACCCTGTATAAGCTGGACACATACACACCCTAAACTCTAAAGTATTATCACTTAGTTTTGTTACACCTTGTATAAGCTGGACACATACACACCCTAAACTCTAAAGTATTATCACTTAGTTTTGTTACGCCTGTATAAGCTGGACACATACACACCCTAAACTCTAAAGTATTATCACTTAGTTTTGTTACACCTTGTATAAGCTGGACACATACACACCCTAAACTCTAAAGTATTATCACTTAGTTTTGTTACACCCTGTAGATTATGTACGTTCTCTTACCAAAAAAGCTCTGCCGCTTTACAAATCAAAAAAGTGCCACTTACACAGCCCCGGATTTATAAATTGGCCGTATAGGCCGCGGCCTAGGTCCGGCAGATTTCGTACATGGGCCGCGGAAAAAAAGTGACCTACACTCCTAAAATATAAATTCAGCACTACCTAAAGACCTTAAAATATAACCTTCGCTTGTACTAGCTTGTGCTGTATTTTTTACTTGACTGGTGCTGCGACATATAGTTGCTGCTCGTTCCCTATACCCTGTTATAATATAATATACGAACAAAAACACATACGGACAATTAAATTCTTATCTCCATCATGGCCACTTTAGTAAGTATTCAGACTTCACGGTCAAGATGCGTCATTTTATAGGAGTCATAAAGATTATCGTCAAAATTTATACTCGGTTTGATTAGGGACTTGCAATGAGTATCTATACCTAGATAACATCGTTTGTGTGCATTGGGCATTTTAAAATGACCAACAGATGAATAATTTTAGGGCAACATAAAATAGTACATTACGCACCTAGGGCAGGAAAATAAGAAATGTCTCACTCTCAGATCACATGTAATTGTTGGCCGAGGCGAAGCCGAGGTCATCAAACATGTGATCTGAGGCTTTCTTATTTACTGCCCGTGGTGCGTATACTATTTTTCTCGTCGACGGAGACGGAAAACAGCAACATCGGTAAGCGCAGCGGAAGAAAGTTGACGCTTTCCGCCCGGAGGTGAGAATTTTTTTTTACTATTTATTCCGACTCGCATATTATGACCGACTTTTTAATAGACATGCCAGGTTTCTGAGGTTTTTGAACAGAATTTTATCTATTTAATGAGCTTTATCGTAACGTCAAGATATTTAAACCAATCAACAACGCCGTTAAATGGATAAACTTCAGTCAAAAAACGAGAATTAGAAACATAGTTACAATTACTTAGTGCAAGTTACTGGTGTTAACAGCCGTGATAATTGCTAATAGAGTTCTCGTGTGAAATTAGTCTATAGTTTTGCACGCGCTTATGCTAAAACAATTTCAGTACTTTCGCTAATAAAAAAACTAACAACTTTCAAGTCTTTTGTTGAATACGCCAAAAAAGTCACATGACAGACAAAAACAGACGACCTATATAAAATAGTTTCGGCCTCTTCGGCCCCTGAAAAATAGGAAATAACTGATAACTATACTGCCTTAAAAAACTAGGGTTGAACCATAAAAACAATTGATAAAAACGATAAAGTTTAGTCATACACAAACAACAACCGCAGCCAGTACAGGGGGAAAATTCCATACGACAACATGACCTCGTCCGAAACTGAAGTGTATTATGAATAATGATTTGACTGACTGCGAATTTGGAAACCCAACATTTAGGATCAGAATTTTGCTGTAAAGTTCATAAATGTCAACGCTTGTAACAATTTTTGATAAAACAGTCCCCTCAGACTTAAAGTTAATTTTTAAGCTTTTCTCGCGGGCGGGCAAGAAATTCCGTAACGAAAAGACCACTCCCCACTCAGTTGATAAAAATTAAAAAGCTTTACCGTGGCAATCCCGTGGCGTGGCAGTGCCATACGTATTTTTTGTGCCATTGTCTATTTTACAGGTTTACAAACATCTAGGTAGGTAGTAGCATACGATTTACTTAACTCGATTATTATTATGTCTTATATTTTCTAGATAAAACAATATTTGCTGTACTAACATTGTTTAAACCGACAAAGACAGATTATTAACATTATTTGCATGTATTTAATCCGTTTTCATTCTTATAAGACTGTTCTTTATGCTATTGTACAACGAAAATCCAAAAACAACTAATCTTTAAGCCGAGTAGCCAAGAGTTGATTACAATTTTTCCGTCAGTATTTTCACTAATTTCCCATTTTCACATTCTATTTTTTTTTAATTCTTAAACGCTTATTAAATTAAGGGGAACTCAAGTGTCCTTGTTGTTCAACTTAGTAAAGTCGACATATTTTAAGACACGTTTGGGACAAGTTAGGAAAGTGAAAAGAAGACTTATTGCAATTAAATATAAACTGTGAGAATCTATCCTCTCGTTTTTTAAGTTGTCCCCGTTTAGGAGCCCTAAAATGCTATATTAAATTGAAAGATCTTTATTTAGTGCAGTAACGTAATAACTCCAAGTCGCTATACCTGAAGAGACTCCAGTTCTATTTCCATGCTACACCCTTTGAGGACAGTGGAATCAACACAGCTTGCAGCTTTCTCGCGAGTTTCTGACCGTCACATAAAAGGCACGGCGATTGGCGAGATGATTACAGCGAGCAATCTTTAAAATTACAGTGCACGTAATGACGGCTGTGTAATTTGCACCTTCCTCGCACACCCGGAAGTGTAATGATTCTGTTATAACGACCCTGTGATGACCGCAAGATTTTTTGCGTTTCATTCCCCATAAATAAAACGTAATTGTGTCACAGACTTACAAGGATATTGATATGGAGGGGGCAATGAGAATTGGGAAAGGAACAGAGGGCGCTGCTAGCACATTAATCCAACCAAAATCAGACATGCCATATCAGAATATTGACAGAAACGTTGTCGAACGTCGAACAACACTTTTTGTTTAGTGTCGCCGCACACGGGCCACGCGCGACAGCCACAAACGCCGTTAAGCTAGTCTATTGGTAAAGTGAATCGCTATAGCGTGTGGCGGCAAAAAATGTATGAAAACTACAGGAAATATGCCTGGTAGCGGCGTTTTGTGGTTGTGGCCGGTGGCCCGTGTGCGGGAGCCCTTACTGTCTAAATTGGTGGTAAACATTGAAGTAGTATATCCTTAGCCAATAAAGATGTCAATCAAAATGATGTTGGTAATTTAATTGGCAGCTCGTTAAGGTGTCTCTTCACAATGGTCCACGTTGGCCCACTACAAGCCATCGCCATTGTGTAGACGGGGTAATGGTGTATGATGGCGATGGCCAGTGTATTGCCTGGCAGTAATGAGCCATACGCCATTGTGTTTAACACCATGCAATCATGGTCTACAAACTCTACAGTAGGTATACAATAGCCCACGATGGCTCAGGATGGGCCATTGTGTACTGACTAGTATTTGTTTTTGAAAAATAATACTTTCATCCCAGGGCATATTCTCAGGTCGAGTATGGCCTCTCAGGTGACATTTACAATACGATTACGCCGGTAGGTGTAAGATTTTATTATTTTTATGGTAATAGTAGTAATTGCGTGTAGGAGATTTATATCTTTCTATAGGTTTATTTCCTAGAATCTAGGACACAGATGACACAAAATAGCATCGACTTAGGTGTCAATTAAGGGGACGCCCCGACTAGCGTTTTCCTTTTCTGAGATTTTCTTACGGAAAATAATATGTCGCATTTTACGTCGCTGTTATTTAAATTGTTCTTTATGTATATCAGTGCCTGACAGTGATACGTTGAAATTATAAGAAGCCTCTAATTGTAAAGTTTATTATTTATTATTTTTATATTATTTTACTTGTTGGTAATAGCGCTTCACTAATTTTGGTTTTAAGCTTGACTATTTAAAATTCTTGCAGTTAGTTCCCTTTAAATCTTTGGATTTAAAAATTTTAAAAATTTTAGATTTAAAAAAATCTAATTGTGTCAGTCAGGATTCAGGGTTTTAACAAGGAAATATTTAAAACTTTAAATTTTAAAAAATTATGTTATATTTCTGTCCGTTACTTGGTACTACTAATATATATTCTGTGCCATTACCAAAAGCAATAATAAAGGAAAGCATGGCACTCAGATGTATTAAATGATGATTAAACTATAATTAAATGAAGAGTTTGACAGATAATAATTATTAATTAAAGCATAGGACTTATTATATCAAACTCTTTATTTAATTACAGTTAAGTAATTAATATTATGTTCGTCTTCGAGTGCAGTAGGCCTAATGTCTAGTTATATTATTTATTTTTCCGGCCTTTGATGTGAACAGAAGTCAGTACGATCAAGTTCGTAGCCATTAACAATGTATGGCGTCAAATGACCAATGCCAAGAGCACATCACCAAATGCAGAAATCTCAAGGTCTAACTCTTAACAATGTCTTAGTTAACGTATTTAATTAGAAGGAACTCGTCTTCTGGGAATAGGATCCATAATATTCGTAGGATATCATCAATACACTTTAAATTATGTGATCCAAAGCTTCTTATAGTAAATATTGGAGAAAGAACTATGCTTGATGGGGATGGCTCTACTTAATATGAGAGATGACTCTTTGTCGAGATGACATCTTTTCGAACATGCTTGCAATATGCATTCGCTTTCTATGTTGGCCTGTAGCCACCAAAGAGGTCACTGCCAAGCGATTCATACAGTTAATATTATAAAATACTGAATAGCGAATGGAATAATTTATAAGAACGTTGAAATAAATCCTCAAATGATTTTCGGTTTATTTCTTCGTTTCTATTTAAGTTTTCACTTAAAGGTAAAATAGCCACTCTAAATATATTTAGGTATATAAATAAAAATCGGCCAAGTGCGAGTCGGACTCGCGCACGAATGGTTCCGTACCGATATAGAGTAAAAGTAGACAAAAAATTGTGTTTTTTTTGGGAGCTATATATATATATATATATATATATATATTATTTTAATTTTAGTATTAATTATTAGAGTACAAATATAATTAAGGGTTTTGTGAAAATTTCAAGTGCCTTACTGTTACCATTATTGATTACGAGCAAAAAAAGGCCAAAAAAATCACCTTTCTTGTACGGGAGCCCCCCTTAAGTATTGACTTTATTTTATTTTTAGTATTTGTTGTTATAGCGGCAAGAGACACCACACAATCTGTGAAAATTTCAGTAGCCTAGCTATAGCGGTTCTTGAGTTACAGCCTGGAGACAGACAGACGGACAGACAGACATCGAAGTCTCATGAATAGGGTCCCGTTTTCACCCTTTGAGTACGGAACCCTAAAAAGCAAAATGCAACTCCTACTGCCATTCCAACAAACATTACTGATGTTGGATCTGACTGACTGACTCTTTCTGATCGAATCTAATTACTGACTTAAAGTAAATTAAAATCGTCAGCAAAGCAAAAAATGTGTGATCGTGATATCCCGCACTAAAGAACCACGTGCGATGCGCGTGCGCACAAGTCGGTGGACTTTACCTGGATGTACGCTAAAGGAAATTGTACCATAAATTCAGAAGCGTATAGTTCAAATTGACCAGTCCAATCAGTAGGCATAGTACGTGGCTTTGATGTTAAGCTGATAAGCCTACATGCACCTACAGGCTGAGTTATTAGATACTATAGTTTAAGGCCTACCAGATGGACTCACAGAAAACTTCAGAAAAGTTTACTTTTCGCACTACAAAAAAAATCCTGCTTAAAATCAGATTTTTAAACAATAAGTCCATTACATTGTGAGCTGTGGCATGTGGGGCAAAATCATTAACAGCAGCTACGCGGTACGCTGTTCGCTAACTAGTCAATATTCGTAAAGTTCACAAAAGAGTTAAGGTACATTTGGACAAACTCATTAATACGAATTGTCTCTCCGTATAGCCGTTCTCGTGTTAGTCCACTCATGATGAAACGATAACTACCGCCCATTCATAGTTGCCCACCTTCACAGGTCACAACTTTAACTTTCAAGAGTATTGATACCCGTTATCGCAAAAGAGTTCCAAGAAGGATCATAATATCCTTGGACAACGATGATGATGAATGACAATGAAAGTATATTTTCTAACCACAATTACTCAATAACATTGTAATAGGCAAGGCCGCGATACGTCATCCATTGTTCAAGACTATCTCTCCTACGCTGTTACAAAACTCAGGATAGACATTAGACATCCTTTTTGACCCTGTTCTAGTATAAGTTTAGACTGATTCAAATATAATTATGGCGCGGGCGTAGCGAGGGAGGGAGGACACTTTTATGGGCCCTTTGCCAAAAGGTTTGAGTTGACCTCTATCAGACACGTTAGACGCAGAAGAAGAAACTGAAAAGTGTTAGATCTGAACTTCTTAAGAAAGGCTCTATGTACCTATGTAACATTTGATAATGAATATCGAATGCAAGTTGTGTGAGTTTGACGATCGAAACGTGATAAATTCGAAGTACATTATTATAACCATTGAGTTATAAGTACTACGAAACGTGCCTTCTACCAACTTATAACTCAATGATTATAATCGTCTAGATATGCCGCGTAGAGCTGACTCTACGTTTTTGGTAAAAGAACGCCAATAAATTACCTAACATAATAATACTGTTTACTTATAAGTATGTTACTATCATGAAATAAATATTATCGGTAAAAACGTGATTTATCACGAGTTTATTGCATAGTAAAATATTATAGTTGTAAACGTTGTAACCAATGAAATTAAAGGAAATTATGTAACAAACATGAAATAAAACGCACAATACATTTTCTTTATCTTGTATTGTATTTTCAGAGCAGAGAAACACACAGGGCAAACTATAAGAACCTCCTTTTATAAAGACGGTATAAAATGGTATCAGAATTCACAAACTCATTAATTTTGAAGGGAGTCAAAGTACTTTTGAAAGTTTTCAACACTGATTCTGATTGAAATCAAAAATAAAGACACTATATTATTGTTAAAATTCAAAATTTAAACAATCAAAATAGGAATTACGATTTATGAATAATGTTTCCGGTGTGTAGCGACTTTATTAGCGTTATTAAAAAACAATGTTATGACATGCGGAGGGAATATTTTGATGAAGTTTCTAAATCGAAAGAAATATGGTACAGGACGATCCAATCGCACCCGCCTAAATCTCTTTGGTTTGAAGATAGAAAGATTGTATTAAGTAGGTCTAAATTAATTGCTGCTTTGAGGCTTCGGTCCGGACACATTCCGTCAAATAAATTCGCCTTTTTAATGGGTAAATCTTCTTCACCTGATTGCCCGAGATGTAATGTGGTCGATGATTATATATATATATATATATATATATATATGTGTGTGTCGCAGCCAACTAGTTAAAATAGCCGTTCAATCAAACAGCTAGCCCTTTGACTGAACTACGCCATTCAATCTCACGGCTAGCTTTTTAATTGAATATTTCAGTCGCTCGAAACGTTCAACACTACAGCTGATTCAAGCCGCCGCCGTTTGATTGAATTCAGCGCTCAACACCGCGGCGCTAGGTGCGTTTTGTTTACAATATGGCGTCAACTAGCCGGTGTTTTGTGATTGTAATAAGATATTTTCCGTAAATATACGTTACAAGTGTTATTAAAGTGACAGAAATTATGGGGGCACATACGAGTGAATCAAAATTTAAACAAATATTCGAATTTGGAGGAGAAATTACGGGATTATGAAATGCATCACGAAGGTATTAATTGCAATTGTGTTCAAAATGAGTTAGAACACAATTTATTCTGCTTATTATCATTGCGCTTGTGTGATAATAAAATTAAATTAATGGTCAGCTTAGTTAATTTGCCATTTAACCAGTTAGCTAAGCGTCGTCTAGCTGTAGTGCTGAACGTTGCAGTCAACAAGTCGGCTAAACGACGTATAGCCGTGTGATTGAATGGCGTTGTTCAGTCGAAGGGCTAACTGTTTGATTGATCGGCTATTTAAACCAGTTGGCTGCGACATATACACTAGTTATCCCGGCAAACATTGCTTTGCCATAATATAAAGTACCTATTTCGCCCATATTATTTTTTTGAAGTGACTAAATAAGTATGTTACCATAGCAACGTCTATCGCTATCCCGGCGCACAAAGTACAATGGTCGCCCTCAGTCTCGAGTTGTAATAATTTACTATTATTTATTCAACAAATGCACTTATCAATATATAAAGTACCCAGTAGCAGATTCTCAGACCTACTGAATATGCATATAAAATTTGGTAAAAATCATAAAGCCGTTTCGGGGGAGTTCGTGGACTAATTTTGTGACACGAGAATTTTATATATAAGATATATCATGTTTTGATGGAATGTGTCTGTACCGGGGGCTCAAGATCTCGCAGGTCGATAGATATGTGGGTTTTTGTAACAGTGCTCTGGCTAATCCTTTCTCGGATATGGCCAAAGAACTGTACAAATTATTGCTAACTAAGCGGTGGTTTTGTTGTTTTTTTTTTTTTTTTTGTTTTTTTGATAACTTCCTGTTAAGTTTATTTGCTGATTTTAATGTATATGTGTGAATTCGGGTGTCATAATCGCTTTGCGATTAAACCCTTAAATAAAGATTTAAAAAAAAGCCTTCGACAGGTCAATTTTCAGTGAGAAGGGTTAGGAAACCCACAAAATATTCTAGAAGGAAACGAAGACGCCATGTTTGAATTCGAAATTAGAATAAATTAAAACTTATATGGTATTGAATGTGGAGCGATCACGTCCTCCTTTCAGCCGGCCACAATTGCCCACTCATTGTTTAAGCAATTGTTAAGACCCTCTCGAGTCTCAATAGACCACGTGCGAGCATTACTTTGAATATTTTAAAATTAAACAAACAAAAGGTAAAAAGTATTTGAGTATTCACAATCGGAGGTAGTGTTTAAGTTTTTTTATGAACCAGCAAATTGGCAGACAAATCACCTGATGGTAATTTAGCTGCAGCTTATGGAATAATTTTGAGAAATGCTACGGTATTGATTCTGTTGAGCCAAGATTCGTGCTAATACATTTGAAGTAGCCATTATGTTGGTATTCTATTAAGTTAGTATCTGGTAACTACAAAGTTATATTTAACAAGACATGACATTTAAACTTTTCCAGTTAAGAAAATTATAATTAACTTGACAAACAGAGCGAGTTGCAACTATAGTTTTTCACGCGGAAATTCTAGTTAGCAAGACAAGCTTCGGGCCCTAATTCTCATACTTTCGAATGTCGCTTCGATCAGAGGCTGAATCACAGAAGCACGCCTTTTCTTAAGGCATTCCGCCTGATTTACGTTAAAAAAAGACTTCATCTTAATATCAACAGAAAATAAAGAGAAAAGGATATAAGGAAAAAAAGAACAAGTGACATGAAATTTGACCTTGATATTATGTAAAAATATATCAAGGTCTGTCCCTTTTTATTATGGTACAAAATTGATGTAATATGAAATATCAATTTCACATGGTCGCGTCTGAAATTGACCAGCAACAAAAAACGACCAATTATTTTCCATACAACACACGAGACATGAATCCAACCTTGACATACAATGGTATACTTATTTACAATAATACTCTTGTCTCAAATTAATATGACAGATTGGTCCATGAGCCATGTTTTATTGATCTTCGAACTCAAATTTTAAATATCATGGTTTACTGCTCAAATGTAAAACATATCGAAATAAAGTACATATACCCATACAAAATTTTATAAATGCAAAAGTGCATTCTTCACGCTTTAACCCAAAAATCAATTTGACTATGAAAAACCTCAGAGTTATGGGAAGGACGACGGACGTTATATTACTACGTACCATACGTTTTTATTTAGAAAAATATGCTTTTTTTTGCGAGATTTTAGAGAAACAATCTAGTTAAGCCATAACGAACATTTTTTTAATGAAAAACTAGAGATGTCTCACACTCTGAAAAAGTCGCAAGCGTTTCATTTCCAAATAACAGCGAAACTAAATTTTGGAACCTAACTCTAGTTTTAGTCAACTTTACTTAGTTTAATCTACATTAAACGGTATGAAGGCACTTTAAAACTATTAGATCGATATCATACACACCGACCTCTGTGGCTCAGTGGTAAGCGCGTTGGACGCTCAAGCCGGGGGTCGCGGGTTCGAATCCCGCCGACGGAACAAAAAGTTTTCAATGTTCCCGGGTCTGGATGTGTATTAAATATGTGTATCATATAATAAAAATCTTAAGTATATGTATAGTATAAAAGTATTAAATATATTTCCGTTGTCTGGTACCTGTAACACAAGTCCATTAGGTACTTAGCACGGGGCCAGACTAACGTGGTGTGAAGCGTCCATAGATATTATTATATTATTATTATTATTATAGATTAATCATTGGTCTTCGCGCACGGAGCGCCGCGCGCGAAGACCAATGATAAATCTACTCGTATGCATACACAAATATTATCGAATCCGCTAACGAGCGCCATGGCTGAACGTTTCCTAGCTGATAAGGCTGTGCTAATTTTAATACAACATTACCTCAATGTTGACACAATGAGTCGGTCACACCGGTGACTGAATCACAAGATTAGACGCAATATACTGGTTTTTCTATTTTATAAGTAACGCTAAAATTAGACAAAAAAGTCAAGTGCGAGTTGGACTCGCGCACGAAGGTCTGGCTATAGCGGTTCTTGAGATACAGCCTGGAGACAGACAGACCGACAGACAGACAGACGGACAGACATCGAAAATTTAGTAATAGGGTCCCGTTTTTACCATCTGGGTACGGAACCCAAAAAATAACCAAGTTACTTGCGGTATAAAGATGAACAACAAACTTTGAAAGTCTACAAAGAAGTGGAAACTTTTGTACCTTCTCTTTCATATAAGTATTTATTATTAGATTGCTACATTAAAGTCATTACAGCTTTACTAAAGAATAAACTAAGGATAGACAAAGATCTAAAGATATACCTGGGTCTAAAGATACATCTCTTATGAGAAACAAAGACTACGAGTACGTTTAAGAACGTCATAGTAATTTAGACAATTCTAAACTATTTATAGCACACATTAAATTGTAAATTGATGCAAGGAAAGTGAAAATTGAGAGAACTGCCAATCACCCGTGCCAAGTGATTCATACGGGAATTAAAATGATATAAATCAACTTAATTTCTCTCATTATGTCAATTGAAAATATGTTTGAAGTACATAATATAAATCATGACTAGATCTATCAAGTACTTAAATCTAATCGGTATTTTCTAGTTTATTGATAACTAGGTGACTCCGTCAAAATCGTTTATCGCCAAAAACCGTACATTTTTTCTAGGATAAAAAGTAGAATATGTCCTTTACCGGAACATAAAGTATCTCCATGCCAAATTTAGGCAAAATCGGTTCGGTTTGGTCATGAAGAGGTAACAGACGGACTTTTACATTAATTATAATTTAAAACATTAAGCATCGGTATTAGTATGGATACTAATTAATACTTAATAGTTTGTGCAAATGCAATTTTTTTCAAAATTCAATGTAACGAGAGAGACTAAAGACTGAAAGTGTGGCAAAAGTTGCCTAAACGGTCATTCAATGTTGCTAACATTCAAGTTTTTTCCGCCCACAGACCAGGTAGAGAGATAACAATGAAGCGCCAGGCAACAAAAAACTCAGTGGTGGGGCAACACAAAAAACGAGAACCATTTCTGCCAATTTAACCTGGAACCGTTACATTCTAATCGTATACGAATCGGTTCTAGAACCTTCGAGAGCTGTGTTTATGACAAAAAGAACCATGTTTTAAGCGGAGCAAAGTAAGAACCCTAATAGAAAACAATGCTCTTTTGGCTATTATATTTTGATACATTAGAAATGAAACGGACAAGGACAACAGCTGCTGCCAACAACATAAATTTTTCAGAAAAGTAGTTTTGACTATTTATGGCACTGAGAGAGAATTTTGTACTTTACACGGAGAATATAATATTAACCATATCGAAAGTCGAACTTTATGTTTCGCCAGTTTCCAATAGCTTATTTAGATGTCAAAGATGTATGGGATTTAACTATTATTATAACGTATCGCAAGAGCCATATCAAAATATGATAGAATAATAATATTATCATACATTTTTGACATAATATAACATTACTTTCGAAACTGTAGTACTACAAAGTTTTGCAAAACCGACCTACAGTCAAGATGTGCGGGCGCATTAGAGAACGCAGTACAATTTCTATAACCCAGTGTTTGTCAACCTGTGGGTCGCGACCACCTGGAGGGTCGCAAAGCTTCTGTCAGTCGCCAGAAGTAGAGAGAACTTTTTCAGTAAAAAACAATAAAGCTTAAAAAGATTGATATTATACTAAGTAATAAAGTTTTAACAAAAATACATATTCATTAACATATTAAGTACATGATAAAAAGCAAAGGGTTAGGATGTGGCGAAATATTATTTTTCACACCATGGCGGGGTCGCATCACAAATAGGTTGAAAAACACTGCTATAACCCATGTGTTCATGTCGCTGTAAGCCCGCGGATTCTATTTATAGACAGACCGACAGACCAACGACCCGAGAGATTTACGACTCTGTGTTTAGAATAATAAAGTCTTCCTCAAACCGCGGATGAAATCTTGAAAAATGTAACTTGGAGTCAGGGAGTCGAGTTCTTAAAGGACTACCGGGTTCAGGGTTGGGTCTAGTTTTTATTGACTACTAGACATAATAATAATATGTATACTCTGTATTTATGTATATTTATCTATAGGCAGTTGAGGCTATGGGCGGCAGCGTCCTGGCCCCACATTTCCCGTGGATCTGTCAGTACTCAGTAGCGGCGCAGAAAGGAACACGGTCGGGTTTTAGTGGGTAGAGCTGCGGCCACTGGGCACTGACCATCCATCGGTCGCAGCGAGTCCCACATACCCCGGTTGTCCTCCTCAGCACTGCCAGGGATGCATAATAGCATTTCCCGACCAAAAAAAAAAGGGGGGGGGGGGGGGGGGGCGGCAAATTAAAATTGCCTTCACTCATAAAAAATATAAATCCGGCCCTATACACATAATATTGTTACATATTATTATGTATACTCTATTTTTAACCGACTTCCAAAAAGGAGGAGTTACCTATATATTATGTCTAGACCAGGGGTCGGCAGACTTACTAATCAAATGAGCCAAATATCAAGTTTGTAAGTAGAGTCTAATTTGCTTCTCACTACAAAGCTACATTTACAGTTTTAAAAATGTGAAAAAAAATTACTTACCGAAAGAAAATTTATGAAAATAACACTCTCATTAATTATTATTTATTATATTATATTTTAGTTTTAGTTGAAACTGTGTCCTTGCATTGCTTTCGAAAGCTTGCCTATGTCTGGTAATTGTACAATATCACCAAAAACATACCTGTAAAAATAGGGCCAAGTTCCTATCGGCAAATTATTGGTCTAAAAAAAGAGTTGAAATCCAATCCAATGCCAAGTTTAGATGCACTTCATCGATCGTTATCATTTTCATCAACAGCCTGATCCACAATACTTCTAATTTAAACGTGGCAGGTAAATTTTTAATTGCGTATAGCACGAAAACCTGCCAATTTCAAATTTAGAAGTATTATGGATCAGGCTGTTGATGAAAATGAAAACGAAAATGAAGTGCGTCTAAACTTGGCATTGAATTGGATTTCAACTCTTTTTTTAGACCAATAATTTGCCGATAGGAACTTGGCCCTATTTTTACAGGTATGGTTTTGGTGGGATTTCAATACTTTTTTCAAGAAATCATACTATTTTTTTCTTTTTGTGCCATACCTGATTTAAACAATACTTTCTATATGGCGCTAGTTGTATTTGTTAAACTATCAATACCAGCCAATTTTTTAAGTAAACAGTATTTATTTAATAAGCTATACAGTATGCATTATAATTAATACATGATGACAATATTTTGACCCCCCCCCCTCTCATCCTCCCACCCTCCTCATCGTATTCTCATTGTATCACTGGCGTATAAAAAATTTATATCTATAGTTCGTATAGGAACCGACTCACGCTTGACCGATTTCTTAAATTTCTTTATTTTAATTAATCTACATATAACACACGACCTGAGCGTCAAATTTCATTACGTTAGGAAAATTGGAAGTGGCATCTAAAGTTCGTTGATGAACCGACTTACGCTTGACTGATTTCTCAAATTTCTCAATTTTCTGTTAATCTACATATAACACACGACCTGGGTGCCAAATTTCATAACGCTAGGACAATCGGAAGTGGCCTAGAGGTTTTGATTACCGGTCAGTGAGTGAGTGAGTGAGTGAGTGAGTGAGTGAGTGAGTGAGTGAATGAATGAGTGAGTGAGTGCCAAAATTAGCTATTTTCAGAGGGAGATGTTTCTGGATCTACCGAAGCTATGTCAATGAAATTGGGTATACTACTTAAGTACTAGTATGTAATTACGTAGGTATAATTTTATCTTTGTACTCGCAATAGGCATTGAGCTACAGGGGGGTCGAAAGTGCGTCGAAACGGTTCGTGTAAATAGTGCACGGCAAGCGCGCGGCCTGCTGGAACTTGGCCGCGCACTCCGTGCGCTTTGATTACTCGTTTAAATATTAATTTCAGGCACGACTATTTGCTCCTTAATTTGCTTTTAATCTGATTCATAGATGAAAATGTTTGCTCACATGAATATGTAGAGCCGAAGATATATATAATACAAAAGCTAGTTTTTCGTCGTTTCATATGTTGCAGGAAGGCTATTCCATGTATAGTCCGCGCGGAACTAGTTGGCCGCTCTGCCGGTATGTGAGTATATGGGCAGAGCGGCCAACTAGTTGCGCGCGGACTATAGCAAACAGGATTTGCTCTATTTTAGATAATTGTTTTACAGTAACAGAGTGCGAGCGCGCAAGTTGACGGAGAATTCAGTTGTTTCATATTGTTTTGCTGTTTTATTAGGGTTCCGTACCCAAAGGGTAAAAACGGGACCCTATTACCGAGACTTCGATGTCTGTCCGTCTGTCTGTCTCCAGGCTGTAACTCAAGAACGGTAATAGCTAGAAAGTTGAAATTTTCAAAGATTGTGTTTATCTAATGCCGCTATAAATAAAATTAATATTTAAGGGGGGCTCCCATACAACAAACGTGATTTTTTTGGCCTTTTTGGCTCTATATCAATAATGGCAACAGGTAGGTACTTGAATTTTACTCAAGGTCCTTAGTTTTATGTGCACTTTAATATTTAATAATAATATTAAAATAAAATAAAAAATTAAGGGGGGCTCCGATACAAAAAACACAATTTTTGGTCTAATTTTGCTCTATAATGGTGCGGAACCCTTAGTGCGCGAGTCCGGCTCGCACTTGGCCGATTATTTATGTTAAAGCGGTACAGTTATACATAGGGCTTAGGCAGTGAGTGAAAGAAGAGCCACATTAATCCTACGGAAGAGCCGCATGCGGCTCGCGAGCCGCGGTCTGCCGACCCGTCTAGACAGTTTTGATTACTGCAGGTGAGACTCTATTTTCATCTAAAATTCGTTAAAGTTTATAGAATCTAAGGAGATACTGTAATGTTGCATGAACATATTTTTACATTTTAAAGGTTTTTTCTTTCTTAAATGAACTAGATACAACATACAGTTACTATTAAAAAGGATAAAGCAAAAACTTTTTAATTTTTTTTTCTTCTAAAGAGAAAGTAGGGTAAAGACCCTACCTCAGTGAGGAACTTAAGAAACTTAAGGGGATGCAGAAGCAATAGAAATTCTTCAATCTATAAAAAGGACTTGGAATTTGGATAGTGATTTGTGACCTTTTAAAGGTAGAAGAGAGAGCTAGGGAAAACCATGTAAGAGGAGAGCCTCTTTCGCTAGATGACTAGCTTTACTGAAACGGACTGAAACAAAAATAATTTTCACAAATAACAATCTAAATATAACAAGTGCGTGTGTGTTTGAAATATTGCCAATCTCTGTAAACATTAAAGTTCACTTTGAGCAAATCTTGTCATATGAATTATATACAAACAGTATATAAACTCCAAACACTAGTAGAAGATTATCGAAACATTAAGTACTTTTACATTAAAAAATCTACTGGCTAAAAGCCTGAAATGAAAGGGCTATAAAATAGCAACTTAAATTGTTCGAGTGTATTGTTAACGCCTTATTTGGTAGAGCTCAATTTGTCAAAGAGATCAGAGGTAGCTAGAAAGAAAGGAACTTAACCAAGAAGCTATCATTCAGTCAACCAGAAAGTCTTTTGCTCTTACACAGTGTTTCAAACAGCTTGGACCCCTTGGAATTACGCCGAGATGTAGCTTCGCTCTGCATCCTCTATCGGTTGTATCACGGGGAGTGCTCTGAGGAATTGTTCGGAATCATACCACCTGCAACTTTTCGCCATCGTCCCACGCGAAAAACATACCATCCTCATCAACTTGATGAGTGGCAGTCTTCCACGGTGCGTTTTTCGCGTAACTTTCTGCCGCGCACTGTAAAACTCTGGAACGAACTGTCACCAGCAGTATTTCCGGACCTATACGACATGCAAACCTTCAAGAAAAGAGCGTATTCCCTCTTAAAAGGCCGGCAACGCACCTGCAGCTCTTCTGATGTTGCGAGTGTCCATGGGCGACGGTAGTTGCTTACCATCAGGTGACCCGTTTGCTCGTTTGCCCCCTTATTAAAAAAATCGGTTGTCTGTAAAGTCGGTTTACTGAAGATAGTTGAACGTGACAACGTCATAGCCTTAACCCCTCAGTTCCGGGAAAAATCTATGCAAAAAAGTTGGCAGGTCAATCTGCAAAAAAAATGGCGCCCAGCCTACCCTCTTTGGAAAATTAATGTAATATGAAATATCCTTACATACAATCCATATTTTATATTTGTGTGAACTACATTATAATATATTATGTTAAATTTTCTATCTATCAAGCCATCATAATATAGTATTTAGTCCGATGTGATATTAGTTTCTCAATTATAAACTTTCGAAACTATAATTATTGACTTGTTCAGAAGAAATAAACGAATACTTTATTCTTCATATATTAAGTCATACCTTGACACGTAGGAAATAGAGCACAATTTTGATTTATTTTTCATTCAGAGTGTGGTCAATGTATCAAAGGTCATAACTAACAAAACTTCTTCATACAAAAGTATTCTCTAAGTCATCGAAATACGTAATATAATCGAAACAAAGAGCGCGGCCCAGGTGGGCCTTACGGTTGTTGAGAGACTTGAGAGTGTAAATGGAACGCCTCAGAGCTGTCAGCGAGGTAACGCCGCATGAACTGTCATGTTTTTCGGGCGCGCACCCCATATCGAATTATAAGACGTTATCACGTCAAAAAAAAAACACAGGCATAGCTAGTAGCCACCATATTAATTAGAAGTTTCGATAGCGCACGGGTGACGGGGCTTGATAATATAAAATTGCCAGCACTACAAAAATAGTAAATTGTTCTTCACCTAAAGCTAAAACTTTTACCCTTTTCAAACTTTACACTCCGTGAACCAGATAGGTAAATCGATGTATGGAGATCTAATCTAATTAGAATACAGCGGTGTATAGCAAAACGAGCTCTATTACGAGGGCATTAGATTTGTAAATCGCACTTCACGATAACGATTCGACCTGAAACAAGGAGTGGCTGGACTCTACGGCGCCAGTGTCCCGCTTTATGGGCGAATAAAATATTCCGAATACATGAGAATACGGGTAGGTTCCGAAAAAAAACCCAGTATACTACTTTAGTTGCTATAGTTTGCCACTAGTGGCACTATTTGTAATTATTGAGAAAAACTGACACTCATGTAGCCTTTTTTATAACGCGTAAAGTATAGTTCTGAAGTATACTGGCCAGTGTTTATGACGTCAAGAATCGACGCCATAGTGTTGATAAGTTCCATAATATAAGTACTGACGAATATATTATTTAAGACTTTGTTTTGATATTATTGTTGCAAAACATATTCCCTTTTCTACCAATACGGCATAGCTAGTTTACCCAGTACAATATCACGTCGTATTCATGACGTCACGAGCAGTGACCAGTATACTGGGTTATATTTTGGAACTTACGCTACAAGTCAAGCGGAATCGACGGGTGGGTTAACCCCCTATGTGACGTCATAAGGACGAGGTTGAAAAGTGAAACTTGGAGGAACTAAGCAGAAAAAACAAGAAGTGCGTCAAATAAATTATTCTGATTCAGGTGATTCTGATTCTGACAACCGTATCAAAATCAGCCTAGCAGCAATATAGTATAGTTTTCATAGAGCCAGTACTGGCTGCCAATAAGACTGGCAGCCAGTATTGGCTTGGTATATGCCGCGTATGAACAGTTTGGCCTGGCTTGAAAAACTGTTCACACGCGGCGTATACTAAGCCAATACTAGCTGCCAGTCTTATTGGCAGCCAGTACTGGCTCTGTGAAAACTATAGGTACTTATGTCTCGCAGAACTTTTAAGATCGGTCGGCGAAACTTAGGCATCCATAACACGGGCAATGGGCATGCAAGCGTCAGTCAATTCCGTCAGTCATGAATTATGTTTGACTGATGGACTGACGAATGGTATTAGACAGTCACTCAATTCTCTTCAGTTTTATGTCAGTCAAAGCCAAAATTTTCAAAGGTATACGTTTCTAATTTTTTTCCAATTTTGTCAGATGTGACAAAACTCACTCAAAATTCGTGACTGATGGTTGCATGAAGCAAAAATCAAAATATCCAGATTTTCGTGAATCAACTTCATGCAACCATCAGTCACTGCATTACACGGTAGGTTATTCAACAATCACAGTCATGACTGTGGTAAAACTGGCAGCAAAACCTACCGTATAATGGATGCCTTAGGGTGAAGCCAAACGACAGTAATTTTGTGAGTCGTGACTCGTGAGTCGCAGAATTTCGGTCGCGTAAAATATTTTTCATACTAATCTTGACTTACAAAATTACGCTCGTGTGAATGAAGTAGGAATTTTCTATGAAACTTAATGCAGCAGCATTTCTGCCAACCGAAATTCCGACTTACGCCTCACAAAATAACGCTCATTTGGTTTTACCCATAAAATGTTAAAAACGCTTTTAACTGCCAATATAACTTGTCAGTTGTCACCGTCCGATCGAGATTTACCAGTAACTTCTCCCTTACCTTAATCTCTTTTTCTGATCTACTTCTATCTTATTTCCTCATCTTTCTAAGTATAGCCTGGCTAATACATTCCCCCATGCCATGTATCATGTTATCATGAGTAACTAACTTTTGTCGTATCTAGCTGTTATCTTATCACCATAATCGATGGCGTGAACTCGTGAAATAGGTGGCTGAAATACATCATCCATTAAATCCATCCACCATTCTATTTTTTTAACGGGCTTAGACCCACCACATATTCCCACCACTGTAGCTCCTGTGTCGCCAGGATCGACAGCGGTATCCAACCACGAAAACCCTTTGATATGATCTCAGGGAGTCCGAGGGACATGCTAAAGCTGTATTGGGACCCGCATCGAATTTAATCAGAAGAAGATATGAGGAGTAGGAAGTACCTATACAGTTTTCCCTCCCCATAAAAAGCGGGAGACAGCGCAAAGTTGCAATGACCGAAAGTCAAAGAAAGAACTAAAGGGAAAGCATCCATTCCATCCCTACACTATCCATTCTATCCATCCACTGTCCATTTTTGTTTCATTCCTATATGTATAATGTACTAGTAACTAGATGATGCCTGCAACTCCGTTGCTCCAAAACTCGTTTATCATGCATGATTTAAAACGAAGTTTGGAAAAAAGTTTTTTTCCGGGAAAAAAAGACGTATCCTATGTCCTTTCCCGGGGCTCAAAGTATACCAGTGTTTACCAGTAAGTACCATACCAGTGTTTTTGCTTTTTTGTTTAAATTATTGTTACCTTTTATTGTAAGTTATAATTATAAGAGTATAGTATAGTTTTTCCCCCTTTATTTTGTGGTGATGTCACTCATTGGCCCTTGCAGAATACCAGTGCAGCGAGCTTAATGCCTGCTGCGTATAGCTGAGCTTGGGCCAATTTTGACATCACACAATATTATGTATGTGTGTTCTACATAATTATTGTGTTGTGTGGTGTCAAAATAAATATGTTATTATTATTATTATTATCTTACTTCTTAGGCTCCCCTTTCACCGGTCTGACCATATTCCATATGTAGCACGTGCCAGGTGCCTTCTTTTAAAGCTAAATTGAAAACGGTAAAGTTAAACACAGAAAATTTTCATTATTTATAGAATAAACCAACGTCTTCATGTAGATAATAAAAAAAATTGAAAGTCAAATGTAGTACATTTTTTATAGAAGGCAGGTCGCTGTAGCCCTGACGTCACTGCGACCCATGAGGATCTATTGTGACTGCTTAGCACTAGAGTATCGACGTCACTGCGACCCATGAGGATCTATTGTGACTCCTTAGCACTAGAGTATCGACGTCACTGCGACCCATGAGGATCTATTGTGACTCCTTAGCACTAGAGTATCGACGTCACTGCGACCCATGAGGATCTATTGTGACTCCTTAGCACTAGAGTATCGACGTCACTGCGACCCATGAGGATCTATTGTGACTGCTTAGCACTAGAGTATCGACGTCACTGCGACCCATGAGGATCTATTGTGACTCCTTAGCACTAGAGTATCGACGTCACTGCGACCCATGAGGATCTATTGTGACTCCTTAGCACTAGAGTATCGACGTCACTGCGACCCATGAGGATCTATTGTGACTCCTTAGCACTAGAGTATCGACGTCACTGCGACCCATGAGGATCTATTGTGACTCCTTAGCACTAGAGTATCGACGTCACTGCGACCCATGAGGATCTATTGTGACTCCTTAGCACTAGAGTATCGACGTCACTGCGACCCATGAGGATCTATTGTGACTCCTTAGCACTAGAGTATCGACGTCACTGCGACCCATGAGGATCTATTGTGACTCCTTAGCACTAGAGTATCGACGTCACTGCGACCCATGAGGATCTATTGTGACTCCTTAGCACTAGAGTATCGACGTCACTGCGACCCATGAGGATCTATTGTGACTCCTTAGCACTAGAGTATCGACGTCACTGCGACCCATGAGAATCTATTGTGACTCCTTAGCACTAGAGTATCGACGTCACTGCGACCCATGAGGATCTATTGTGACTCCTTAGCACTAGAGTATCGACGTCACTGCGACCCATGAGGATCTATTGTGACTCCTTAGCACTAGAGTATCGACGTCACTGCGACCCATGAGGATCTATTGTGACTCCTTAGCACTAGAGTATCGACGTCACTGCGACCCATGAGGATCTATTGTGACTCCTTAGCACTAGAGTATCGACGTCACTGCGACCCATGAGGATCTATTGTGACTCCTTAGCACTAGAGTATCGACGTCACTGCGACCCATGAGGATCTATTGTGACTCTTTCGCACTAGAGTATCGTCCCCAACCCAATGCCGCTGATAAATTGAACGATATGGTTGGGGTTGGTGCCACGAATTTCATCTGTGGATGAGTATTCGTGGCGTAATAGAATAATGTAGTAAATACATTATTCTTTATCTCCCTAGCTAGCGTCCCATTCTCTAGTTGCTTATTACGAGCCAGTATTTGCTCTTTTGTCGGAAACATAATATTTTCAGAATAACTATGACACTTATCACAGATATCCTATTTAAGAATAATAAACCCAGTGTTTATGCCAGCATTACTGATGTCTTTGTACTGACGTAGGGTTTGCCATAGTTAGAAAGCTGACCCCATTCTTTGTGTCGAGAAAACATCCTGTCCATATTCAAATTGTTATCTGAGTACAATTTAGTGATATCAATACGTGTATACTGTGATTATACTGGTTGGAAGCAAGCTACATGATCAAAAACACTCTTAACCATTGCAGTATCTACAACTTTTTGACGATTGGGGTTTTTTCTCTATACAAAGAATCTGACCAGCTTTCAAAATGTGGAAATCGAGCGCATATTTCATGATGTAAAAAAATTTATGATATCGCGCTTCTCTTGGGAAAATGATGTTTTCCGAGACCAAAAGTAGCCTTTTTTACTCTTCATCCTTTTAACTAAGTCTATGACAAAAATTAAGTCGATTGGTTGCTTCGTTAGGGTGTGAAGAAAGGACAAACAAATAGACAAACAACTTTCGCATTTCTAATATTAGTTCATGGACAATAATATTATATCTTTAAAAGTATATGAAATTTCATAAAAAAAAACAATTTATATTTCATTTTAAGACCAGGTTTATTAATCACTAGATGACGCCTGCTACTTTTTTGCTTAAAAATTCGTTTATCACGCAGGAACCGTACATTTTTCCGGGGAAAAGTATCCTATGTCCTTTCCCGGGACTAAAAGTATCTCCATGCCAAATTTCAACAAAATTGGTTCAGCAGTTTGGGCGTGAAGTGGTAACAGACAGACAGATAGACAAACAGACACACTTTTGCATTTATTATGTTAATTATGGATATAAAGTAAATAATAAAAAAAAAAACAAGTTGGTACTTCATTTTTATTGAAGAACTGTCGATTTTTTTCAAAAATATAAGTATTCTTTCGGTAAAAAAATCGAAAGTGACAAAGATTTTTATTTGAAACACGACGTATAGAATCGAAATGGTCATTTTCGATAAAAATTATGTACGAAAAAACAACGTAAATAATCGAAAATGATACGTACGATACTGAAACTGAAAAAACGGCCTAAACAATGGAATCTGCCCGTTTCATTAATTTGCGCGGTAAACATTTTTAATGCTACTAAAACTGTATAAAGATAAATTAAAATCAAATTTACATAACCTATAGTTTAAAATCAAATAAAGTGTTATTTATTGATGAGGGCACGTACAGTCGCGAATCGCGATAGTGGTAGTTTCGTCCTGTTTTGACGCTCACCGATACATCGTAAACTCGCGAAATTTAACTTTCCTTAGTATAAGACGGATAGACTATTACGTTTCGATAACATACGTCTCTAAATATCGGAAACCTGCAGAGTTTTCAAAATTTTTGAAGCTGTATTAAAAAATATCCTTTAAAAGGAGCCCAAAACAGTAATAAAAAAAATGCTTTTTTTCAAATTCGATTACTTACCTAGTTATTTTTGCCGTTAAGTTTCATTTGTGCAATACATTTAATGTGACATCCCCGGGGGGTCACATTACCATCACTTGATCTCAAAATACCAAATGTGATTGATTAAGAATAATTAAAACTTTAGATTATCCTGCACGAGTTTTATTTATTCCCTAATAAGAAATGTTTAAACAAATGAATAAGAAGTCCCATAATGTATTTTTTAGGTTTCTGACTCCTATATTTTTTAAATAATGCTTGATAAACAAAGTGGGGGGCCACATTACCATCTCCTCCTATACTTAATATAAAATTACGAGTCATATTTTTCAGTTTTTTCATCGTTCTCTACATTTTATCCGAATTTGTTTGAGATTTGTAGGTAAATTTATTTGATAGGTAAATCTATTACATTCATTCATTCTTTACAGAAAACGTAGTCTGTATTATAATATTGCTAACAATTAACTTATTATAGGAAAATAATCATTGTTATTGTTTTATTCAATGACTCTGTCATAACTCATAACTCATAAACATAACTCATAAGTTAATTATTATAAATTTTCCCCAGACGCTGAATTGCCTGTGCACAGTATACACTAACTTTACTTCAATTACTATCAACAGCTCACTCGCAGCCATTTCAAGTGTGAAGTGACGTAAGAGTTAGGAGATATTTTCGAATTTCTACCATAAGCGCGGGCGCATCATACATAGACTTTAGCGGGCGCAACACAGACGCAGCGAACTCATACACAGACGCAGCGGACTCTTACACAGACTTTAGCGGACGACACACAGAGGCAGTGGACGTATTCACAGACGTTAGCGGACGCTCGCGCTTGCGTGTGTGCGTGCACCACCACTCACCAGTAGGGTAAACTTGGGGGGAGCGGGGTGCGGGCGCGGGCGAGGCGCTAGCGGCCAGTGGAAATTTCCGTCGCCCAAGCTGAGTAGAGCGCGGACTCGCTCCGCGCATAAGGGCCGATTCACACCGGAATGGCAGAAGCGAGGCGAGCAGTTTCAGTGTCATATGATTTTAAACTTTATCTTCATTATTGTAATACATAGTATCGCTTGAGAAATAAACGGCCGCCTGTGGACGCTCGTGGCCGCTCGTGGCATCTTGCGGCCGCCGGCGGCGTCGATTTCTCAAGCGATACTATGTATTATAATAATGAAAATAAAGTTTAAAATCATATACATTCCGGTGTGAATCGGCCCTAACTCGAGTCACGACAATAATATAGCAACAGCCAAGCACAGTTTACTTTCTTGACCGTAAATACAGATTTCGGACAGGAAATAGAGATGCATTATGGTTTTTAGTCAAAAATATGTCTGATTTCAATTGATTGAATAATGAGCTAAGCTCTTTAATCAGTTCGATATAACAATATTTTGTCTGGTCTCTGTTACTAGCAATTAAGTTACAATTTACCACTCCAGATTCTGTATTAGATTCGGTATTTTATATTCAGAGAGAAAACTGTTGTTATAACAGTTTTCTCTAGCTACCGCTTAGGCGATTGCCAAAAAAATGTTAGGTACGTGATTGAGTCGGTAAAAAAATTATGTGGGTAGGTACTTACTACGTTATTTACAAATATACACATTTTAAATTACTTTTAATCCGATATACTTATTGACAAAATGAGATATTATTTAGTTTGTTTTAAGAATATATTTAAAGTTAAAACCCAAAACGTTTTCTTGTACCGGGGCCGCGGAGTCTCTAGTCTCTACATTTTGCATTTCTTGACAAAAGATACCAACGCGCGCGGAGGTACGATATTCTGAGTGAATATTACTATCTCTTTCTTATTCGTAATGTGTGAATGAGAAGGTATATGCAATATTTTCAGTGCCAGTTCTGTAATAAATTGTTTACCATGTTTTCCTGCCGTCTGAATAAAATATTTGAAAAAAAATTTGTTTACTTCCTAAAAACCAGTCTACTACTTAATACATACATATTATTTTTATATTAAGAATTTTGTAATTTGGTAATTTAAATATAAGTAAACATTAATAATAATTAGATCTATGATATTATATTCTTCGGAAATACAAAATAAACTTTAAACTAAAAAAAAAGACGGGTTGCTCTCCGGGAGTGCCGGCAGAAGTGAAAACTTGATTATTAAGGTTGTGCATTATTTTTTTAACCCATTTTTTATAAAAATCGATTAAAAAAAATATAAAAAAAATAATAAAAAAAAAAACAAAATAAAAAAAAACGATTAATTAATTAATTGAAACCCTTACAATCGATTAAAAAATATCGACAATCGAAAAAAAATAATAAAAAATAAACGATCATTTTAATTAATTAATCGAAACCCTTACAATCGATTAAAAAATATCGACAATCGAAAAAAAAACAATCGATTGTTCGATTAAGCGATTTTAATGTTACTACGTTTTTTCCTTGGTTTTTCGATCAGCATGAGAATCTGACGCGAGTTTCACAGTTTTTACCCATCCCACAAAAGTGCTCAACGCCGCTAAAGAAGTTTTCACTTCAAAAATAGACCTGACAATGTAAATTCGCATTTCAACTTTCAAGACATAATAATATTATGTTACGGTATATAATATCTATTACACCTGTAAGCAGTAGAAGTATTTATTACAGTTTGCTGAAATGGAAATTACAGCTGGAATGTACAAAATTCCAATTAATTTAAAAATTGCAAAGAATAGACGCATTACAGGCGTAAAAAAGTATTTAATAGCAGGAAGAACTGCCAACAAGCTGTGGTCAACTGAAAGGCCCCACTTCCCTAAGTACCCCAGTATAGTTTGGGCTATTTTGCCGCGTAATATGCCACTGTGGTGAATGGTAAGTACATAATATATTTTCTTGCTTGAATATTTTTCAGTCATCAAGTGATTTAAACGCATTTTTGGTGACTACTCTGAAATCTGTGCATAATATTTTAAGCCTGGAGAGTTTATTTGCTTGAACTCGCTAATCTCAGGAACTTTTGGTCCGATTTGAAAAAATATTTCAGTGTTAGATAGCCCATTTGTCGAGGAAGGCTATAATAGTCTATATTATCACGGTCTGATCCATCAATCTGATTGACGGAATAGTGAATACTGATGGTTATAAAAAGTAAGTAGGTACATATTAAATAATCGGCCAAGTGCGAGTCGGACTCGCGCACGGAGGGTTCCGTACCGTTATCGAGCAAAAATAGGCCAAAAATTGGGTTTTTTGTATGGGAGCCCCCCTTAATTTTTTATTTTATTTAAATATTATTATTAATTATTAAAGTTTACATACAGGTGAGGCCTTTGTGAAAATTTCAAGTGCCTACCTGTTGTCATTATTGATATGGAGGAAAAAAGACCAAAAAAATCACGTTTATTGTATGGGAGCCCCCCTTAAATATTATTATTATTTTGTTTTTAGTATTTGTTGTTATAGCGGCAATAGATATACATAATCTGTGAAAAATTCAGAAGTCTAGCTATAGCGGTTCTTGAGATATAGCCTGGAGACAGACAGACGGACGGACGGACAGACAACGAAGTCTTAGTAATAGGGTCCCGTTTTTACCCTTTGGGTACGGAACCCTAAAAAATGATCAGTCCATCAATCTGTGGGTTAGAGTTTAGACGATCAGTTTTCCGTCAATCTTTACCAGACTGATGGATCAGATTGATGAAAAACTGATCGTGTAACCTACGTCTATAGTTTATAAGTATCATGTTGTATGTAGGATGTCAATCGAAATTCTAAAGGTTATTGTTGGAAAAATTAGCATTCACATAATAAGCTTCTGTATCATAATACTAACGTAGCAATGTTTATTAGCTGCAAATGATTTTTAAGTCTACTCTAACTAAATAAATTAGCTCTAAGCAACAAAAATATCTTACTACAAAAGATTTAAATACCTGTTGAACAGTTGTTTAGAGAAAAATTCAGTACAAAATGGTCTCAAAACAACTGTTCAACAGATGTTTAGTTTTTGTGGTTAAGACCGATAGTAACTATTATAAGGTTTAAACACTTACGGACTTGGTCGCGGCCGCGGGGCACTCTCTTGTTAATCCTAACGTTTCGCGGCATGCTTTTCAGCGGCTGAAACGTTGGGATTTACAGTGCCCCGCGACAAAATCCGGGTGTTTAAACCAATATCATGAGTGATAGGTACTCGCGTAAACTTAAGAAATCATTATAACATATTATCTAATCAAAAAAGGTTATTTAAAATTTCGAAAAGTATGTACATGGCCTGTCATGAAAACATAATATTGTAAGGATTTTTGTAAACAAGTTATAGGCAATTTATATCACATAAATACGTCAAGTACTTAAGGCACATTTCCATAATAATTTGTGGGATATTTTACACAAGCGCTTTGAAGCCATCCAGGTTTTAACATTGAAAACGTAGGTACCTAATTTGTTTTCGAATACACATCTTCAATTTATTTACCAAACAAATTGTGCAGTGTTTGCCAATTTGTCAGCAATAAAATGGTTCATATAACTGACGCGTTGTCACGTTGTGAAATTCAACGTCATACACTTGATATAGTAACTTGACGTCAGCTCAGTTAAACATAAGTGCCACTTTAGATTTAACTTTTCCAGCTTATGTAATGGGAATATTTATAATTTTATAGCTTACTAATTCCAGTAAACTATAATAACTTATTTCAATTAAAGTGCAAAATTAAGTTTGAGTTTATTTTAATATAGGTAAGTAATGTAAAAACTTTGAAACAAAACTTTGTATTTTTAATTGCGGTTTATACGTATAACAATGTCAGTATTAGCGACTATGCTACCAATTTAGGTAGCATAGGTATATACATGTGAGCTTGGTTTACTTTTTATTAAAAAGCTGTTTATCGATTAATGTCTCGGGAAACATAACGTAAACATTCAATATTTTCATAATTACTCACATAAACCTTCCACAAAAATATTATTGATGTAGTCGCCTCTTTTTAAACCCAACTTGATTTCAAAAACATGGCCATTGTTCGTTTAAGAACTGAACACGTTCACAAAATGTCCCACAGGTTTCTCAGAAGTCTTTTATTCTGGTAACCCCTTTTGGATGTATAGAGCTGATAAAAATCAGGTTTTACTAACAATATACCCGCATTCGAGCGTTCCCCTTTTTTAGCAATATTTAGCAATAGATGTTGTACGGACAATTCGTTTGTAGTGCGAAAACCGTACATTTTTCTGGGTTGAAAGCTATCCTATGGTCTTTTCCAAGTTCTTAAAGTATCTTCGAATTCAGCTAAATCGGTTCAGCAGTTTACTTGTGGGAGGTCGCATTTATAATACGAGAATAACAGAATATTATACATTCTCGCATATGACTCTACTTTTCATATTTCAATCATTTCAGCTTCAGAAATCTTGAAAAAATTTTATATGAAACTTTAACCGTAATTGATAAATATTGCATAGTTTTTGTGTACGAAATTATATTTATTTTTGTGTGAGTATAATATATATACATTATTTTATACAAAAATAATTATAATTTCGACGATAAGTCACAAAATGAATTGACTATAACATTGGTTTAAATTGTAAAGTATGTTTACTACATAAAAATGCTATTGTACGTTGTACATAGAGCTATATAATCATCTTGATGATTATGTATTGCGACACATTGCGAGCAAAAAATCTCAACATGATTGATATAGTCAAGGACACATCTGAAAGTTAATGATGGCTAAACTAGTGCGCAATTTTCAGAACATATCCGCGTCATCAATTTCTAAGTCATAAATTAGTTGGGAGTACTTCAATAAAATACTTTCATAAAGTACATTTAAATGTACTACCGATAGGAATCATTAATGATTCCTATCGGTTATGAGGAGCATTTAAAGTTATCAGAACGCAGTGTTATGAAAAACAAATGGGAAAAATCTTATGGGATTTAGAATATTGCAATATGTGTAAATAAAAAAAAATAAAATAATGTAGTACCTAGTTACTCAATTAAGGTTGACATTAAATATTTTTTAAAGAATTGTTCTTTTTTTTTAATATTCGGATGTATTTATAGCATCTTATATCAACGGAAAGTGAGTTTGGGCAATTTTTTGACTTTCCTCAGACTTGTGTCGAAACAACTTCTGGCGAGCCGCCAGCTGTCTCTGATACTCTGCATGTACTCTATCAGTGTTCATTCAGCGTCTATTTTCATATTACATATTGATAAATATCGACATACGAGCTTCGCTTAATTATCCAAAAAGCTACTGGAAAAAAATTATCCGACGCCGAACAACCTTTTTCTTTTTAGTTAGTAGTCAATTAAAAACTGCTGTAACTGGCGTATTGAAAAAAATTAAAAATATGGCCTTTAAATTCACTAACCATATTTTATCTCTAACGACACAGCGCTGAACTCTACCAAGGTGATTTTTTCAGAGATAATTTAAAGACGGTGGTCTCGGCTTCAGGGTCGTGATGATGATCACCGAGGTCTTCATATATTGAGGCTCGCGTTTGCACGATTAGAAAGCGTGAACTGCGAATAGGTACTAAGGCAGCATGACTTTAATGTAGGTAACTTAAGCCTGTAATATTACCTTACAGTTTCACGTGTTTATGCGGTCTTGGTCGTTTCCGTGAAAACTATAGGATGTATTGGTGTATTTTATTTATTTAAAATTAGTTTAATTGAGTTTAATCATACTATACATACATAAATTGGCAGATTTTTATCATTTCACTAGATAATCGACCTTAAAAATAGAATGCATTAGGAACACGATTAAGCTCAGCTTATTCATAAATAATTACTATCGCATAGCAGGAAACTCTACCTAAAACAATCATAGGAACTTGCCTAGCCGATCCGCTAGTTTTTCCTATCGAGGAAAACCTAGCGGTCAAACCGTGAAACAAGAAAATAGCGCAAAGCTGAAATAAGAAATTCGGAATAAATTACAATAATTCGCCGAAGAAAACTAAACTTACCTTAAACACCGCTGGCGCCAGCGGTATAGCAGCTTGGTTGTGCAGATGTTTTTTCGACATTTTCGTCGCTTCCCGTAGCTAGAGGAGATGGTTGATTTTCCAAAGGAAAAGAATATATTTTTTGGTATCCGTCTTGATTACAAAAGTTGGATTGGAACTGATATCGTAGTAAGTTCGCGGCAGCGCGCGCACGTGTTGCCACTGCTGCGGGTGAGTAGGCAATGAGCGCCGCGAACGCCGAGTGCCGACCGAACGGCAGACGGCGCCGCAGGAAGCCTAGGGTCGCCACCCATTGTAGCCACACCTTTCTTTAATACCTGAGGGCTGGGGCTAGCCTTTATTACTTCGCGTAAGATGTTTTGGTTTTGAATTTGTTGAGTATTAGCTAGGGCTTAAAGCAATAGGCAAAAAATATGTAGAGATTAACCTCGCTGAAAATTAATTTGTTAATACCATACGTGTTTAGGTTTTGCCCAAACTTTTGAACGGTCTATCAAGCATTTCTAAAACAGGCACTATACTTGCAAGTGTAAATATCCAGCAATAATTCTTGTTTTAAAAGGCACTTAAACTGCATAGAGAATTTCGGTGAATGTCTACTAGAAATGCAACTGAAAACTTGGTTTTAGTCGCAAGTTTCACAGATTAGCCAAACGTCTGATAAAATTATTTCTTGCGGCTGTAAATTGATTCGTTTCAGCTGATAGCCGCCATTAGTCGTACATGGAAACCGCCGAGTGAGAACCCTAGTGTAGGGTTGCATGTTCGTTGGTTTGTTTGCAAAAAAGAGTTGTAGGTATGACGTCATATTCCTTCACAGACACAGTTAACTAAATTTTAGTCCAGTGACCACTATCCGAATACAGCAAACGAAAGCCATTTTGTTTTCGTACTGCCGTTACGCCTAAACCACTGATTAGATTTTTCATTTTGATGCATGAAGTGTTAATGGTTTTGTTAAAATCATCCTACCACTTTTAATAAAGCCAAATATTTTGCGTAGTCGACAACGTTCCTAGAATAATTAAGGTTCAGTAAAAACTAAAATGTGGTGTGGTAAAGCCTACTGTAATCAGCAAATATTTTGACCGAGGCCTTCGTTGCGATAAGCATAACTTCAAACAATATCCTTCTTCTAGTCAACGTTTATAGGTACACAACTGAACTCGGTTTCAGTTCTTTTTGATAGAAACGTAAACAAAATTCGAACTTTACCAAATGCATTGTATAATATTAACTATTTTCTTTATTATTATGCCGCAGACGATTTTAATTACTCAACTGTAATTAAAGACGAATATTATTTAATTAACTGTAATTAAATGTACGTACCTTTTACATAATCCCCATACATTACTGTCAATCGCTTTATTAAATTGAAGTTTACTCATCTATAAATTATAATGTCTCCGAGTGCAGCCGTACCTAAGTGTCATCAAAATTGTTAGCATTATATTCTATAATGCTAAAGGCCCAGGCCATAAAGCTGCGTTGCGGCATCGCATCGCAAAAACGACCTTATTTTTGCGATGCGACGCCGCAACGCATTGTTGTGGACTGGCCCATACTCTGTTAAGTTTTGTTTGTATTTAGATCGAAATAAAATGAAACAAGTTACGCAATTCGTATGAAATGTATTAAAATGTATGTAACGTGTCAGTCAAGTTTATAGAGCTAAATAAAACATATTTTCTATGCCTATAAGATTGTTCATGACTTGCAACGAAATCTGCTAACTGATAGAATTTCAAATCTGTAGAATCGATTCAAATGCGACATCATGTATTTTATTAAACACTAGCTGTTGCCCGCGACTTCGTCCGCGTGGACTTCAGTTTATAGCACACGGTGTCAACAAAATTGGCGTCAAATTTAAAAGCTTTTTAAAACCCTATTTTACCCATAAACTATTTATCATTGATAGGTTTACAGCATAGATAAAGTACTGAGTAGTGAGTTATTTAAAAACGTGTGTACCAATCGGAAGAATCGAAAAATCTAATGCAAGATGGTACCACCTCTTAAAGAAACACGTTTGAGCAAGCGCTAGCGCGATGTAGGCGACTCTTAGCGCCATCTGTTATGAATTTTTGGAACTAACTTAATAAGAACACATTTACGCATAAACACCCCTTACAACAACTTTTTCCAGTTAAAAAGTAGCCTGTCCTTTCTCAGGCTTTAGACTATTTGTGTACAACATTTCATTACATTCAGTTCGGTAGTTTTGGCGTGAAAGCGAGACAGACAGATAGACAGAGATACTTTCGCATTTATAATTTTAGTATAGATTTATACAGGGTGTAACAAAACTAAGTGATAATACTTTAGGGTGTGTATGGGCGAACTGTGTATTATAGAGTTCGCTGTATCTCATCTTTGTATGGAAAAATTCGTGACGCGCGGGTGCTTGCCCATAAAAATCATGAAAAAAGTTGCTCTTTCAGCGCTGCTACTTTCACAGTGAACTCTATTATAAGGAACACATACACACCCTAAAATATTATCACTTAGTTTTGTTATACCTTGTATTTAAAGCTTTAAATGTAGAGACTGAACAGGCCCTTCTTATTGGGCTATGAATTATGATCTACGAATAATAAAAACTATTACTCAAATTCGTCTTTAATAGGTTATATTACTGGCGATGTTTTCACGCTAGATAGCAGCACTAAAAGACAAAATGTTTTGTTCGACGTTTGACAACGTTCCTGTCAATATTCTGATGAGGCGTGTGCAACATGTCAGATTTTGGTCGGACTACCTCTATTTACTGTACGTGTTAGTAGCGCCCTCTGCCGACCTTTACGTAATAACTATTTCCTTTTGATCATGATCTATGTCAATGGTGTAAAATTACGCAATCATCACCCATCGTGGACCTTATAGTATTTTCCATTAAAGAAACTTTGATGGCCAAGAAATAAGGACGACATAATGTCTAGTTCAGCTACCGAGCCCTGGGGCTCCACAAATGCCAAGTACAAGGGCTTACCCAGGATCTCATACCGGTTTCGAGAAGATGGTTGATTGGTAAGTATTATTGAAACAAAAAATGAAAATATCTGACTGAAAAGATAATTTTTTTTTTCCAACACTTTATTTTGCGCAGAGTAGTTAACACGTTTTTATTCCCACTTGCGAGAAAAATTTACGTTTATTTTATTTTATCTGTTTCTAAGTTACCTGGGTACGCCCATGGCCAAGTAGCTAGCGATACTTTTGTTTTTAGAAATTCATTCAAACATTATTTTGGGGTCCGTCAAAAATGTCTCTTCTTAAAAGGATTCCGTCACCAAAAAAGTTTGAGAACCACTGGTATATTGTCATGTAACAACTAACAATATAGTACGTAATAATTGTTTGGAATTTATTTTACTAATTGCTAATCGCGTCGACTCAACAACTCTGGATTTCCCGGTTCGTTAGTTATAAAATATTTGTCACGCAACTAAACAATTTACGCCAGAACAGAAGCGCCAGACTGGCTTATTACTACTTTAAAAATATCGTGATTTCTCTTTCATAGATATGAAAAATTAGGGAGATAAAATTATTAAAGCTTAAATTTATTAGAGCAGACTGGTTAAATAAGACAATAAAGGTATTTTCAGGGATTTGAATCAATGGTATGTTACCGAAACAGTGCTTAACATAACATTTGATAATATTTCTATTTGTTATCCATAACTCAGTGTTACTTATAATAAATATGCTCATAATATTTTCACCTTTGTATTCCATAACGCTCGTGTAACGCGCAGAAAGGAACCTGTTAACTACCAATTAAACTTTGGTTAAAGTTTATAACTTGTAAAGAACTAAAGATAGTAAATTAAAGCTAGTAGAGTTAAAATAAAATATGTTCTCTTAAAACCTCTTAGTTTTAAATAAGCATGGATATATTATACAATATATTATAAGCAATAAGCGTACATGTTTGTTGATGGTAGAGTTTGGCAGGATGCATAGATAGCTATTTCGAATGCCCTAAAATGTTAAGAATATGACACTTATTTAAATGGAATATCCAAACTAACAAAATACTCGACCGCGTGCAATATTTAAGAGGGAACGCGGGTACAGTAGAATTTAAACGAAGAAACGATTGCCATCACACTTTTCACCCTGCGCCGGCACGTGTATTGTGATTTGTGATAGAGACAGATACAGTAAATCGAGGTAACGTAGTCCTCTGATTCCTTTTTCAAAATAGAGCCTATCTAATTATTTTTTGTAATATCTTCAGGAAGAGAGAGTCTATGCTTCTACGTTTTTATTTTATCTTAAAGATCTTTCAAAATTGTTTTATGGTCGGTGGATTGGCGGGGTACGGGGCATTCATTTTTCTGCGATTTTTGAAGGGTCATATTTTTATATCTTATATCTTTAAATAATATTATGTATATATAATTCGAATCTCGGATTCGGCGCCAACGATTTTCATGAAATTTAGTATTTAGGGGGTTTCGGGGGCGATAAGTCGATCTAGCTAGGAATCGTTTTTAGAAAATGTCATTTTATTCGTGTTTTATCGAATACCGAGCAAAGCTCGGTCAAATGGCTAGTAATAGTAAATTGAAAAAAAATGTAGAGGCATAGTTTTAACAGATCCCAATATTGCATAAAAAATAATTTGTCTAGACGCATTGTCCTGGGAGTAAATTGGTTCATACATTTGTATGGAAAAACAGTGTTAGCGTATCCTCTTAATGGTATGGCGGAGGTAAGCTAATGGCACGACGAGTAGCGGACTTCATCTATTCATTAACCGACTTCCAGAAAGGAGGGGGTTATACGTTCGGCTGTTTGTGTGTTTTAAAATAACTATAATTTTTAAGAAATACATGTGGTAATCGTGAGCTGTAACATTTTCTACAAAATTCCGTTATTATCCAAATTCAGGTACGATGTTAGTCATAAATATTCATACAGTTCCGTCGGCAACATTAAAATTATTTAAAACAGTAATACCAGTAAGGTATGTAGATAGAGTTAAGTAAGTAACTACGGTTATAAGTAAGTACTTAAATACGGTTCATAAGCAAGTAATCCCATATTCTTTGCTTATGAACCGTATTATAGTTTTATGTTAATTTATTACCTATAGCGTAGCCTATCAGTAACCTATTTATTTTCCTCTACAAAAGCGAAAACCCCAGTCTAACGTTATATATTTTGTTCGTCAGTATAAAGCAATAATAAATTAGTGGTTAATCACAATTTATAATAGGAAATGTAACCCATATTATTATCAATCAGAATGAATAATAGGAAATAGTTTTCACATAGATAAACCTATTTATCAGTTTTATAATTTCCACTATGAATTCATTTGGTTTTGAAACGTACACGTGACAAGTGCGTGATGGTAGTTCGTACGCCTTTACACGATTCGTTGAATTTCAAATACAATCGTAAAACGTTAATTAAAGCTAACTCATAGTGACGTAATATTTTACATAAAACTAGCTGTCCCGGCAAACGATTGCTTTGTCATATTTTCTAGTATCAATAAAAAAAGTAGATAAAAACCTTTTTTCAGGCCTACCGAATGTACATACAAACATTAAAATCGGTTGAGCCGTTTTGGAGGAGTTCGCGTACAAACACTGTGACACGAGAATTTTATATATAATATTAGATTATAACGTATAATATTCGTGCATATCGTCAATCAAAAGTCCCCACTTTTGGGGCTGTTTTGGCCTTTGGGCTAAGGCATAAGTGGCGTTAATTATTTATTGAAAAAATATACATATTGCGTTCATTCTATTATTTTGCTCTGCGCAGGTTCGGCCTCGTATGGAATAGGTACTGTTCTTATACGTACGCCGAGGTGTAACTTCACTCTGCTTCCTCCATTGGTTGTGTCACGGGGAGTGCCCTGAGGAATTGTTCGGAATCATCTCCTGCAACTTTTCGTCATCGACCCATGCGAAAAATATACCATCCTCATCACCTTGATGAGTATGGCAGTCTTCCACCGTGCGTTTTTCGCGTAACTTTCTGCCGCGCACTGTACAACTCTGGACAGAACTGTCACCAGCAGTATTTCCGGGCCTCTACGACCTGCAATGACAACGAACATGCTAGATATTTATTACTGAGTAGGTTTTATAGAGTTGTGTTATGTGTAAGTCCTACTAGGTAGTAAAACCCAGATATTTCAGATACTTATAGAGTGAGAACTGAGAACCTTATAAGATTTGGTAACACAGAGGTGTTATACATAATTTGGACGTGTCTATCTATTTGTGTGAAATTACCAACGGATGGATCGATTCTGATTTTTTTTGTTTGAAAGCTGACATTACTTTAGATACTAGTGTGCTTAGAAATAGTTCAGCATCATCAGCTCCCTCAACGTTGCAAAATTAAGATATAATTGAGTACGAGTACCGTATGACGAACCACGTGCTAAACAGCTTGCCTTTGCTCAAACATGTTTGATCATTGTCTCGATAAGCTGACTTTCTGAACTTGTCGAACATAATACATATCTCGATAAAAATCGATGAAATGATGAAATGAATGAAAAACGACGCAGGGAAAAATCACAATATCTAAGCACACACAAAAAGTTGAAAAATAATGTACTTATTATAGACATAAATTTATAACTTATACTTCGTTGTCTGGTACCCGTAACACAAGTTCTTCAGGTACTTAGCTCGGGGCCAGACTAACGTGGTGTGAAGCGTCCATATATATTTTTCAATCGACATTTAATTTATTATAAGCCATTAAAATGGACAGGAAATAGTCAATAGTTATAGCCTGCAGCTTAAAATAACAACCCAATTTTACCATCCATTATTCAAGGCAGTGCAACCGTCGACCACTCTAGCGAAGTGGTTAATACTTTATTACTCAAAATCTATATCTGCTGCCCGATTCACGATCGTCGGAAAGTTTTCACGTGAAAAGATCTCATATTCTGTCAGTATTACAGCGATTCACAAACTTTCCTTATGTATAAGTATGTACTTGGCTTCGGCCCGTACATACTAGTACGCCGGTGAAAACCGAGAAACTCAGAATAATAATAATAATAATAATAATCATAACACATTCCTACCTAAAAAATCGGTTGTCTGTAAAGTCGGTTTACTGACGATAGTTGAACGTGACAACGTCATAGCCTTAACCCCTCAGTTCCGGGAAAAATCTATGCAAAAAAGTTGGCAGGTCAATGTGCAAAAAAAATGGCGCCCGGCCTACCCTCTTTGTAAAATTATTGTAATATGAAATATCCTTACATATAATCCATATTTTATGTTTGTGTGAACTACATTATAATATATGTTAAATTTTCTATCTATCAAGCCATCATAATATAGTATTTAGTCCGATGTGATATTAGTTTCTCAATTATAAACTTTCGAAACTATAATTAGTGACTTGTTCAGAAGAAATAAACGAATACTTTATTCTTCATATATTAAGTCATACCTTGACAAGTAGGAAATAGAGCACAATTTTGAATAGCCGAAATAATACTAATAGCTCACAGATTGTTTATTTATTTTTCATTCAGAGTGTGGTCAATGTATCAAAGGTCATAACTAACCAAACTTCTTCAAGCAAAAGTATTCTCTAAGTCATCGAAATACGTAATATAATCGAAACAAAGAGCGCGGCCCAGGTGGGCCTTACGGTTGTTGAGAGACTTGAGAGTGTAAATGGAACACCTCAGAGCTGTCAGCGAGGTAACGCCGCATGAACTGTCATGTTTTTCGGGCGCGCAGCCCATATCGAATTATAAGACGTTATCACGTCAAAAGTTCTTAACTGTTATCAGGGTCATTATTTTCAGATCCATTGATAGTTGATACATAATATGTGATAGTTGATACATAATATCTATTCGAAATCGGATTCTCAGGATACTTAGATCCTGGGCCTTCGTTGAAAAGTAATGTATGCCTACTCAATACAGTAATTTTTGTGCATTACTTCCAAATGGTATAGCACTGAAAACCTCATTCATGTGACATTTCCGGAAACAGTAACAACACGATCGCGATGACAATGGGATCGTTTTGTAGATCGTAACACAACCACCGGAATAGCAATAAGAGATACCTGATATTGTGCCCGAATACAGTAATACAAGGCCGGAAAATATGGTTGGCAAGTGAGAAAATAAATAAGGATACAAAAGGCGGTGCAAATCTTAAAGATCTCGGCAAAAATGCTCAGTGTTTTAGGTCTCCTGGGTGGTGGTTGAGATGTGACTCACACCTCAATCCACCTAGGAGACCTCAAAAGGTGTGAGTGGTGCCGTTGTGCGATATTGAAAGATATCTGTATTCGGTATTGTTTTCTCAAAGAATCATAATATTATGCACCTTCTACGAGCTAACGACAAAACATCCAATATTAACCACCTAGACTTTTTAGTTTTTAGAATATTTACTTTTCCAGTTTGAACTTAAATAGCTTCTTGGTGGAAGTCCGGTCCCTTGTGAGGTAGACCGGCCGGTCGTGGAGGGAGTCCTGTGTTAGACAGATCCAGGATATCCCTCCGTATACGGCTGAAGGCAAACCGCAGGTGGTTTTAGTGGGTATGAGTCCCACATACCCCCGGGGTGCTTCAGCTTAACTGAGGCACATCCCCAACCCGGGGCACCCATAAAGGGTTTCCCCTGCGCATCAAAAAAAAAGGTTGAACAGCATTGACAAAATATATTGGTCTTATCGTTATTTTTAATTAAGTAATTAAAAATATAGTATGTACTATCTGAGAAGTTGATTCCTAGGTAGATGGGGGAACGACGTAGCTTGGTCGCGTTACGTCAACCCCAGCGGACAGATCACAATTAACATTAGTCCATTGAAATGTTACATTTGCTTTGCATTTATTAGAGGACGCAATTTTATTTTTGGAATATGTTGGGGGGGTCAATAGAAGCTTAACCTCAAGTTTGTGGGGTCGCCACTCTTGTCCCCCAGCCGCTATCTTGAAAAAAGGGCTGACAACACTATTTTCGTGATATCTCGGAAACTATACGTCTTACAAAATATTTATAAAACATAATTTGTTGCAAATTATTTTGCCTACAAATATGTTTATATAACTTTTTACCCTAAGTTAAAAATTTTAAAAGTTATAAGTAAAAAAGTGAGAAATTTTTGAAAAGGTTTATTATCACTCTTTAGCTTTGTTTAATACATTTTACAAAAAAAAAAACCTTAGACCAACCTTGTAGATGATCTTTTGAGAAAAAGGTACCCCGATCCCATGAAATTAATTTTCTGCAGATACAAAGGAAATGCTTTGCAGAATAGTAGGCATACTGTAGAGCATTTTAGGCCTGCTTTTCTGCAGCCACACAATATGCTTTCACAGTTTCCTTTGCATCTGCAGAAGATTAATTTCATGAGATCGGGGGAGATTGGGGGATCTTTTTCTCAAAAGATCATCTACAAGGTTAGTCTAAAGTAATTTTATTGTAAAATGTATTAAACAAAGTTAAAAAGCGATATTAAACCTTTAAAATAATTATCACTTTTTTGCTTATAACTTTTTAAATTTTTAATTTAGGGTAAAAATTTGTATGAACATATTTGTAGGCAAAATAATTTGCAACTAATTATGTTCTTAATATTTTTTTTTGTAAGACTTATAGTTTCCGAGATTTCATGAAAATAGTGTTGTCAGCCCTTTTTTCAAGATGGCGGCCGGGGGACAAAAGTGATGACTCCACAAACTTGAGGTTAAGCTTCTGTTGACCCCCCCCCAACATATTCCAAAAATAAAATTGCGTCCTCTAATAAAGGCAATGTTCGGTCCTAAAATTGTAACATTTCAATGGACTACATTGAATTGACATGATCCGACCAAATGACGTTGGTCTGTCAACTGCATAGGAATCAATTTCCTCGATGGTACTTTGCTAAGTACTTTTGAGCACTCTTCTGCTGACTAATCAGAGAATTGACTCCTACCAAATAAATACTTAAAACAAGAGGTTCTGAAAGTTAAAACTATAAAGTAGGATTTAAGGATACAAATCCAAACTTATAATATCATGTTATCTATACCTAAGGAGGTGCTAATTAATGACGTATAAATTAGGATAAAATTAGATAGCAAACAAGTTCCTCCTATAAGCTTCAACTGCGCAGCATCTTTGTCATTTACTGAACTCTTATAATACCGCTAACTAATTTTTCACGAAATTCAAGATGGCGGAGTGTGAAATGGGCGGGAGACTTGCTAACTCGATGCTTGTGACTTTTTGGTGCTGAAAGGTTAATATACCCAGGTGTTACTACTTGTATTTGCATCTAGATATAAAAGACTATGTAGTTTTAAGGGAGCAAATAATTACAAACCAATAGGTAGGTATGCACTAGAGATGAAACGGATAGTAGTTTGGTCGGATACCAGATACCGGATATTCGGCCAACCACCTGGCCGGATAGCCGGATATCCGGCCGCCGAATATCCGGCGGTACTTAGTCGTTTGGTGCAAAGCACACATACTTTCATCACCTTGTGTCAGTGTGTACAGCGAAAGACTTTTTCTGAAGCTGGCCTTATTTATGAAGAGAAGCGAAACCGCTACCTCTCAATGCAGAGAAGTTGTTTTTTTTTTATATCAAATAAGGGGGCAAACGAGCAAACCATCACCTAATGGAAAGCAACTACCATCGCCCATGGACACTCGCAACATCAGAAGAGCTGCAGGTGCGTTGCCAGCCTTTTAAGAGGGAATTACGCTCTCTTGAAGATTTGCAGGTCGTATAGGTCCGGAAAAACTGCTGGTGACAGTTCGTTCCAGAGTTTAGTTTTTACTTTTTATTCAGCATGATTTGCCCTTAGTGCAGTTTGAGTACCTACTAATTAATTCATTTTCTACTTTAAACTAAAACTACTTATATTTCTTAAGACTAACTAAATAAAGTAGGTAACTAAGTAATTAGTGTAATATATAACATGTATAATGTGTTATACGTGAGAAAAAATGTAAATAATTTTAAAACGAAAAGTGACATTCACTGCAGGAACACTAGGAATAAGCACAAGCTAGATATACCTATAACCAGGCTGAGCAAAGTAAGAAAATCTTTCAAAGGTCAATGTATACGCCTATTCAATAAAATCCCAGAAAACGTTCAAAATCTTTCAATCAATAAATTTAAAAAAGTTGTTAAAGAACGTTTGTGTGCTAAGGCTTATTATAAGGTTACTGATTTTCTCAATGATAGCACACCTTGGGAAAAATTTGCTGACAGACCATAGGTCACTTCTATATAAATGTACCACATTTTCACTTACTTTACTTACATACTTAGTGTAAATTAGCTTAAGCTACCTTTGTTATTTTCCACCTTTTTGGTAAAAGGTGGACCCGCGCGAGTTTCTTACGCCGGTTCTTCTCGCCGGGTTAGTTCCCGAACCGGTGGTAGGCCTCATGTAGACACGACGTTCTAAAAGTGTTAACTTTGTTAACCTATTTGGAAATAAAAATATTTTGATTTTGATTTTGATTTAGGTACTTACAAATATTTTTTTTATTGGAGATCTTTTTAGGCATCCGGCCGAATAGCAGCTATCCGGTATTCGGCCGGATAGTATTAAGACCGCCGGATAGGCCGGATACCGGATAGTTGCCGGATATCCGTTTCATCTCTAGTATGCACTATGCAGCCCCCCGCTACCATATGTGCAATGTGTGCTCTGTGTAATCCACACGAGCGCCATCCTCTAGGGGCGCCAAAACCAAAGCCAAAACCAAGGTCAAAAAAAAATTGCCTAAAGGGGTGCCAAAATCCTTTTTTGCACACAGGCGCCAGTAGCCCTTACGGGGACCCTGAGCTTAGCTCACCTGCCGAAAAATTTAATAATTCTCACTTAGAAGCACTTGAGACTTGAATAAAGGTTGTATACCTAAACTTTTAAATAGAAGCTAATATTTTGTTCATGTTAAGTAAATAAGACCTATTTTGACAAAATATGTCGTGCTATAGCTACGGAGACTTCTCCTCCTCTTAAGTGGTATTTACCAGTTTATACTGATAAACTGAAACCACCTGGCACGTGCTGAAACCACCTGAAAAGCATCTGAAAAGCTTTTTACTGAATTATTTCAAGAAAGTATCCTACTTACTCAGGCTTGGTGTACCACTAGGGTTAGCTCTAATAACGCATTAAGAAACTAAAGTAATGTCAGTCGTTTCGTCACGTCACGTCTACCGTAATTTTCCTTAACGCTATCACTGTTCCAACAGTTGCGTCACGATGTTTGAGTGGGTGTGTTATAAGCACCTGAGTCACCGAATCCTTAAATAGGAAAGTAGTTTTGTAAGTACCTAGCAGGTAGATAAGTGCTATCAGAGCAACAGCTAGCCTCGCCTTTGCCACTGAAACTCCTGTCACCTGTGCAGCACGTTTTTAGGGTCAGCCAGATTGCAATATCCAGGTGTGCTCGAAGGACGAATGTGCTATGACTTCAGCCATTTTTTGCAGCATTGTAATATCAATAGTTACCTATAATAATAATTGTAAAGTGACACTCTGCTAAAAGCTATTTGCCTTATTTTGATGATATGTTAAGTGACTCATGACAGGAAGTGAGACGATTTTCTTACGAGAATATCATGTACTTACACTGTAGGTACAATTCCAGCGAAATTTTATTTCGTTTGGGTGTTGCGGGAATCCTCTAATGAGTTATGACTTATGAGTTATGACTTATGAGTTATGAGTTATGACTTATGAGAGTCTAATCCATACTAACCTTATAAATGCGAAGGGCGTCTGTCTGATACCTCTTCACGCTTAAACCACTGAATTGATTTTGATAACATCTGGTATGGAGATACCTCGAGTCCCGAAAAAGGAAATATGATACGTCTTATCTCCAGTGCTTATCTCCGTGCTGGTCTCCGCGCGTCATCTAGTTTTTTATAATCCTGGCTAATTTGCGTAGTCGGGTTATATTTATTTTCTACCGGAGTCTGAGTGTAACCCGCAGAGTGATCCAATTCCAACCCTCTGTAGGTATGTTGTTCCCAAGGATGTTGACGTCACAAGGCCAGATGTCTGCCAGAGGAGATCGATGGTCCGGCGCCTCACTGTCTGCACTCCCACTGACGTCAAGTGAAAGTGCTAGGGGGAAACACAAATACTCTGATATATGATCCAAGGGACTCACATCCATACTAGTAATAGATTATCCATACTAATATCATAAATGCGAAAGTCTGTCTGTCTGTCTGTCTGTCTGTCTGTCTGTCTGTCTGTCTGTCTGTCTGTCTGTAACCACTGCACACCCAAACCACTAAACTGATTTTGCTGGGTATGGAGATACGTAAAAGTACTTTTTCCAGAATAAAAAGTATCCTAAGTCCTTTCCCGGGACTCAAAGTATCTGTATACCTACCTATCTACATCGGTACAGCCGTTTAACCGTGAAGAGGTAAAAGATAGCCACTTCATTATATGTACCTAAATTCACGTCCTTATTAAATTGACGAACGTCAATTTAATAAGGACGTGAAGTTATAGGACAAAAAATATTGCCGAGATAAATTACTCTGTAGTTTAAGCGTAAAGTGGTCACAGACAGACACATATTTCGCATTTGTAAGATGTAAGATGGAAATTACTGATCGATCGACAAAAAAGTATCCTCCTTCTCAAACCCCTTTTCAACCTGCCAATCTATGTGGTATTGCAAAAACCTGATTAGGTACTTAGGTACTAGCTTTTGCCCGCGGCTTCGCGGTAGTAAGTAGTAAAGTGTTATTATAATATACAAACTTTCATCCCCTATTTTAACCCCTTTTGGGTAGAATTGATCAAAATCCTTTCTTAGCGGATGCCTACGTCATAACACCTACCAGCTATCTGCATGCCAAATTTCAGCCCGATCCGTCCAGTGGTTTGGGCTGTGCGTTGATAGATCACCATGTCAGTCAGTCACCTTTGAGTTTTATATATTTATATTAATTAATATCTGATTTCTTTTATGAAGTAATTTTTTATTTCTTGATTCAGTCACTTTCTTCAGGGACGTTTAGCACCCACGGGACCCACTGTTAAAGTTAAGGTATCTCTGGATGTTCAGCGCCTGTATTTCTTAAGGGTGCTCCTGCCCCCGACCATCAATAGAGTCGGCTCCCGCGTCATACCTACACGTAAGAAATCAAATAACCCAGTCATAGGAAAGATACCGCGTCTTGGCTAGGACTGAAAGTCAAGTTTCATGGGCTATACGATTGCCTTCAAACTTAACCATCGGCAAACTGTCGGCCGACCGCCGATGCTTACCTAATTACGACGTTCTTCTAAAGCAGCTATCCCCAACCCGCGGCCCGATTTATTGGTGGCCCGCGTACTACGAATAATAAAAACTAAGGAAGAGTAACTCCGTCAAAAAACATGCTCCAAAATACTTGTCAAATAAGTGTACCTTAGGTACACATTTCAATACATTTGCAATATTTAGGTGGCCTTGAGCGGTATAAAGGCTGACGTTAAATGACAGTTCGAATGGAACCAAATTTAAAACGGTAATAGTATGGGAGTTACGCTTCCTTACTTTTTATTATTCGTAGCCCGCGTAATAAAAAAAAAGACGGGTTGCACTCCGGGAGTGCCGGCAGAAGTAAAAACTTGATTATTAACGTTGTGCATTTTTTTAACCCACTTTTTATGAAAATCGATTATTAAAAAATCGTTTTTTTAATTAATCGAAACCCTTACAATCGATTAAATTTTTAACCCATTTTTTATGAAAATCGATTTTTAAAAAATCGATTTTTTAATTAATCGAAACCCTTACAATTCGAGTTCCAGTTTTTGACTTTTCGAGTTTTCGAGTTTTCGTGTTTTCGAGTTTTCGAGTTTTCGAGTTTTCGAGTTTTCGAGTTTTCGAGTTCGAGTTCGAGTTCGACACAAAACACTAAAGTCGTACAAGACAAAAAAACGAGGAATACGGCTTTTGCTGAACCAAAGATTTCCTTTGGTAGGATTGATCTTTATATCCCTAAGATGGGTTTACGATGTGGAGCCACCTGAATATTTCATGCAGGTGGGGGAGGGGGATTTTTTTAGCTTTAACAAGGTATGAGGTCAATAACTGCGTGGGATTTAGGTATATAGGCGAGTTTGGTATCATTTTCGATTGAATCGAATGTTTAAATTCCAGTTTTTGAATAATATTTAGATAAAATATAGTAAAAATAAAATAAAATAAAAAAATTTGAATATATATATGATTTTCAAACAACGAAAACGCTGTTGACAGGGCTTAATTAATATAAGGAGGCTGATAGCCGCATTATTCTGCATGCCAAAGACATGGTGATGAATGGAGCAATAAACATATTAATATTACTAGACGTACCGCGCGGCTTCGTCCGCGTAAATCTGAAGTTTCACGGAAATATATTTTTATATATATATTTTTCACAAATTAATAACCCATATCTCAAGTAGTCTACTATATATTCGTGTCAAATAACATAAAAATTGCTCCAGTAGTCTGTGAGATATTAGCCCTTTCAAATAATTTTCCCCGTTTTTTTCGTTTTCCTCTGTATCTTTGCTCTTATTGGTCTTAGCGTGATAAAATATAGCTTATAGCCTTCCTCGGTAAATAGGCTATCAAACACTGAAAGATTTTTTCAAATCGGACCAGTAGTTCTTGAGATTAGCGCGTTCAAACAAACAAACTAACAAACAAACTCTTCAGCTTTATTTTCACATATTCCTCTGTATCTTTGCTCCTATTGGTCTTAGCGTGATAAATATAGGTTATAGCCTTCCTCGATAAGTAGGCTATCAAACATTGAAAGATTCTTTTAATTCGGATGAGTAGCTCCTGAGGTTAGCGCGTTCAAACAAACAAACTCTTCAGCTTTATAATATTACTAGACGTTCCGTGCTGCTTCGCCCGCGTAAATTAGATATTTCACAAACAAATTAGTCCACAATAAATAGCCTATGATTCTTCACATTCCTACTTTTTATCTGTGCCAAATAACAGAAAAATTGCTGAAAAAATCGTGAAATATGCCCTTTCAAATAATTTCCTCCGTTTTTTTCACATTTTCCTCTATTTCTTCGCTTATATTTAGCGTAATAAAAGCGTAATAAAGTTCGTCTTAGCGTAATAAAATTTAGCCTATAGCCTTCCTCAATAAATGGGCTATCTAACACTGAAAGAATTTTTCAAATCGGACCAGTAATTACTGATTCATACTAAGATTAGCGCGGTTAAATAATGCTTCTTCTTCTTTTTACGTTGTTTAACATCTTTATCGTGCAAATATGAGTCCTAAAATGAATTTAGCATTCTTAAGTCATCCGAATATGGTACCGAACTTGGAATAGTACCATAATTAATGCCTCTATACAGATTGAGACTCTATTTTCCTCCAGAGCAGAAGCTGCTAAAATTAAAAAAAACTAACATCAAAAATCGCGGTGGCTCCACATCTTAAATCCATCCTTGGACCATAAGGACCTATCCTACCAAAGGTAATCTTTGGTTCATTAATAGCCGTATTATTCACCGTACACACGCAACGTCTTACGGTTTTTCTATGGTTTTTCGATCAACACGAAAATCTGACGCGAGTTTCACAATTTTTACCCATCCCACAAAAGTGCTCAACGCCGCTAAAGAAGTTTTCACTTCAAAAATAAACAAAAGCCAAACACCATACGTCTTATATTACAATACTTATGATGGTAATCTCATGTGAGATTTTATACATAAGGAGTTGCTTATTTTATATAATAGTAGGTACACTAAATGTTAAACCATTTTGAAATGATGTAAAGTCATCGTGAAAGTCGTGAATTTTTCCATATTTTTTAAATCGTTAATTTTGAAGAACATTATTTTTTAACCCTAAATAAATTTTGTTGCGGCCCGCGACACCAAGACCAAAACATGTTTGTTTCCCGCATGAAAAAAAGGTTAGGGACCACTGTTATAAGGGATCTTCTAACGTGAAAAGACACGCCACATTTCACTAGTTGATATAAATGGAAAATTTTACACTACGAGAGAAGCGTGTCATTTTAAGTTGGAAAAACTCGCAAACCACAGACTTTCTATGTAACATTTCTCATTTTTCCACTTATAATTGGAACAAACCTTGTAACTTACCTATCGATTTCATCACCTGGCTAATTATAAGTATATCTGCCTATACTTACCTACATAAAATGCAGTTTTTTTATATCAAATCATTTTCCGGACTAAAAGTAGGTAAGTATATCCATACAGTAGAGCGATATAAAAAAATTATACGCTATCTAAAAACTAACGTATAGCTGTGGTGCATAGTTCAAAGATATTTGAAGTACCTAAGTAAAATATATTTGGCAAATTGGCATAGTTACATAGTTATAAGTTATAAGTAATAACCTACAATATAGTGAATAGTGATATAGTTACATAGAAACATAATGCAAAATGATTTGAATAAATGAACCGTCCTTGCGTATTATCAAGTAATAGACGCCTTGTTAAATTATTTAGATCAAAGGGGAACAAGTAACAAGTATGAGAACGAGGTGCTGATGTAGCCTGGAGTCTGAACGCTTCTATTGATTGATATATTACAGTATCTAAATATTATTATGTCATTCTAAGTGAAGGGAATAGCCATCAAAGGAATAGCCACCAAAGATTTTTAATGATTACTGGTTAAAAAGTGATTACATAAGTTATGAGTAGATAATAATTACACAGCTGCCGCACTCAGATTATCTATCCAGGACGCTTCACACCACGTCAGTCTGGTCCCGTGGTAACTGTACCTGAAGGACTTGTGTTACGGGTACCAGACAACGTAAATACCCAACTAACATTAGGCGCTAACATAAGAGTTAGAACAGATCTACAAGAGAGCTAAACACATCAAATGGTAGTTAATGGAATCAGGCGTTACTTTGCGGAAATCCATAGCTTAAAATTTAGTTTGTTATTATTTTTAGCAATATTCCGCGAAATAAACTTCCACCTTTAAGCAAATGAGTGAGTGTACGCATAGGCATGCGTACAGCACCTCCCTCCTCCCACACTGCCTATGCGTACACTCGCATGCAAGAACTTGCAAACACCACCACCACACAAGCAATAATGTTCGCAAATCCGTGCAAGGCCCCTCACCACCATGCAGGTTGAAAACCTCGACGCGCGTTTCGCTCCAACACCGGAGCATCCTCAGGATGTGGACTCTACGGCCGTCAAGTCAAGTACGTCACTTGACGGACGTTGTTCGTAGAGTCCACATCCTGAGGATGCTCCGGTGTTGGAGCGAAACGCGCGTCGAGGTTTTCAACCTGCATGGTGGTGAGGGGCCTTGCACGGATTTGCCAACATTATTGCTTGTGTGGTGGTGGTGTTTGCAAGTTCTTGCATGCGAGTGTACGCATAGGCAGTGTGGGAGGAGGCAGGTGCTGTACGCATGCCTATGCGTACACTCACTCATTTACTTAAAGGTGGAAGTTTATTTCGCGGAATATTGCTAAAAATAATAACAAACAAATTTTAAAACATCAAATGGTGTTCAAAAAGTGGTATCACATGGAGTTATAGCTCGCTATAACTCTACTGTACCCTTGAATTGGGCACAAATTCCACTATGTTATGTTCCATTATGTTCCACTATGACGGTATTGTAGAGCTATAGCATGAAATTTAGAGATACAGCAAAGTTATTGTGGATGTATGTACAATAGCGGTAACTGAGCCTTAAAGCATTTTAAGTGAAGTATTTAAGTGACAAGTGACTCTTCAAGCGGTATAACAGAGTTATACCGCTAGAAGACAAGACCCGGGACACCTATAGTATGCAGATACTATAGGTGTCCCGGGTAAGGACAAAGGATAGTTTTTATCCCGGAAAAATGTACAATTTTTGGCGATAAATGAATATCGATGCCTCGGGGTTGGGGGTGGTAGTAAGGATAATTTATAATAATTATACTTACTTTCTTTTAATAACATTTCTTTCTTCGAATAAATTGGGAAATTTTATGTTTTAATAAAATTTCCCGTGAATTTAAGGCCTTAGTCACATCTCTAATAGCTTTCGAGACTGACGGCTGTGAAACGGTGGTCCCACTAATTCTGCCAATTATCCTTTGATAGCTTCCGGTAGCATAGAAGGATAATGCTATCAAAATCTACAACAATTTGTTTTTACTTAAATAACATTTAGAATTAGGCAAATGTTAAGAATATTTGTAAATAAGTGGATGACGCCCGCAACTATGTTGCGAAGAAATTTGTTTATCATGCGGGAACCATGCTACTTACTACAGCCATACATTTGGCTGTGATAAAAATATCCTCTGTCCTTTGTTAGCCTCCATGTCATAAAACAAAAAAAACATGTAAAATATACTTAACAAATTTATAGCGATGTCGCTTTAAATGTACTTACTTTACATTTAATAGCTATATCACTTCGGCGAGTGGGTCTTTTCATATACGGCGTTAAATCAGCGACCAATACCTCCAATAAATCCTTGGTGATCCGATAATTTCGGCGGAATTCTTCCTCGCTTAAATTTTGCACGTCCATCAATAAATTATTGTGACGAGCTAACAGCCGCCTTTGCCTTATATCCCGCCTATTTGCCGCTTTGAGTGCTACAAAAGAAGCAAATTCACGAATATTAACCCTTTTAGGGTTATAGTAGATCTATAATGCATCTTACTAACTTTTTAAGCACCGTAATTATGTTTTTAACTTTTTTGTAACCGGCTCAACGATATTGTGTTTATGTATATGTTACACATATACTTACACTATAACACCTGATTTTTATGAAAATACAATGGCGGAGTTGAGTAGTGAAATAATATTTTGACTTGTTAGTGGAAGGCTGAAGCGGAATTTTCTTTGCGAAGATGAGTTTACTGTGAATGTGACTATGTATTATAAGCAAAAAATGAAGGGGCCCACTCTTTGTTGTGTATTTTAAGTAAAAAAGTGTCGCTTCAAATAAAGCAAAACATTTTTTATTGATAAGATTGTTTTAATGTTTTACCTATTGTCTTAAAAGTTTCGTGACCCAGGCATCAAAACGCTACAAAGAAAAGTAACTTCATTGTAATACGTTTTCATTTTGTATTTTCTTTTTATTATTTTTGTGAATTAAGTTTGTAGTCAAAAAATGGTGGACTCATGAATTTAGGGTTTTAATAGGGGAAAATAACTCTAATATACAGCCCTAAATAACATAGAGAAGTTTTGCATCCCTTTAGGAGTTTGGTTTTGCAAAAGAGTTAAAAACAGCTTTGTAGAGCTTTAGCATTACTTGCTTCCTTTGTGCAACTAAATGCGCTAAAGGAGTTAATAGGAGATGATAATTTCTTATATAGATCTTATAGTGTTATGATTCGCTCAAAGCTATAACACAGAAGCTCTGGTCTGTACTGTAGGGATAATAATCGCTGCAGTTCCACTTTAGCCTTCATAATCGCTCTTATAGACCCGTTTTGTGTGTGTAATAAGTGTTACATTTTATTACTAACTCTGTTTTGTCGCCACAAACTATAATGACAGCTCCAAGTCAACCTTTATAACATTTCAGGTTCTAAATAAGCTATATTTGCAGCGGTAATGTTAGTTGGGTATTATTTAAATTATAATACTTTTATATTATACCTAAGTGCATATTTATATTGAAGCTTCTTATTATATGATACACATATTTAATACACCATACCTAGAAAACTTTTTGTTCCGTCGGCGGGATTCAAACCTGCGGCTACAGCAATACCACGCGCTCAACCACTGAGCCAGAGGTCGTCAAAAGAGGTTAACCGATTCAGTGCGGTGTCATTTTTTGCAATTTCACGCACCTGGCTGCGAACAAATATTTCGTATCTCCCCTGAGGCGCCTATCGCCAGGAACTTTGATATCTCCTCTCGAGCGCCACCCGCCATGAATTGTAATTTATCGCTGTTTCGACTGTTTCCAACTGTACAAACTGTACACGTAAAATACGTGACAAATAAAGCCACTTTCATTGAAGGGAAACCTCTGAAAAATGTCATTTCATCATAGTTTTACAGGTAAACATTTTATCTCCTCTCGGGCGTCACACGCCATGCAGAAAAGATACCCATGGTGCATCTGCGGCGACATCCGCAAAAATCAATCAAAATCTTCATTAAATTATAGTTGAATTAATAATAAATAATTATTAAAAGTAGCAAGATTTACAGTCTTGATACAGGGTCCCTACATGTCTCCATACACAAATAATTAAGAAATATTATTTTCTCACCTCCAGGAGGAAAACATCAACTTTCTTCCCGCTGGGCTTACCGATGTTGCCGTTTGCCGCCTCAATCGATGGGAAAAATAGTATACGCACCATGGGCAGTAAGTAAGGGCCGATTCACACCGGAATGGCAGAGGCGAGGCGAGCAGTTTCAGTGTCATATGATTTTAAACTTTATCTTCATTATTGTAATACATAGTATCGCTTGAGAAATCTACGGCCGCCCGTGGACGCTCGTGGCCGCTCGTGGCATCTTGCGGCCGCCGGCGGCGTAGATTTCTCAAGCGATACTATGTATTACAATAATGAAGATAAAGCTTAAAATCATATGACACTGAAACTGCTCGCCTCGCCTCTGCCATTCCGGTGTGAATCGGCCCTAAGAAAGCCTCAGATCACACGTAATTGTTGGCCGAGGCGAAGCCGAGGTCAACAAACATGTGATCTGAGACATTTCTTATTTTCCTGCCCTAGGTGCGTAATTTACTATTTATTTACATTTAATTATTAAAATACCTATACAAAAAATGAAAAACAATTATTATAATAACATAATATTTATTATTGAAGAAAAAACAATCTTTAAAATTTCTTACAATGATAATCATACAAATGTATTTAAAACGTATTTAAGGAAGTCTTGAAACTAGTATAAGTCATATTAATTTATAATTATAATATAATACTATTTTTCTTATATATTCACTATTAAAAACTAAAGTACCTATTATTTGAATACTTGATACTAAAGGAAAATTAAGTGACTGGATAGACTTGCCAATCAAAATTTAGTAGTAGCATAATAATCAGTACAAAATTAACTTATCAACTACTTAATATATATTATATATATGTCACCGTAAAATTGTAAACGCCGCGAGATTGTAATATGACGAAGTGATGGATTGTAAACAGTTTTCCTGTGATTTTAAATTAATTATTTCATATTTAAAATAACTTAAATTGCCTGAATATTTGATGTATAACATTGAATAAAATTTAGATATATTTAAAGTGCAGTTTGAATTATAAATTAGGTTAATTTTAATAACCGAACATTCAAACAGCACTTTAAATATATCTAAATTTTATTTTATGTTATACATCCCATACCATTAGGCATTGAAGTTATTTTAAATATGAAATAATTAATTTAAAATCACAGGAAAACTGTTTGTTTACAATCCATCACTTCGTCATATTACAATCTCGCGGTGTTTACAATCTTACGGTGACATATATACAATTATACATAATATAACAAATTCACTACAAAAATGAACACTAAATTTCTTGTCTTTATAGAGAGTATGAATTAACTTACATACTAATTAACTATTTTAATCAGACTTATGAATAATAAATGTTTCAAAATTGTAAAAAAAAACTTAAATAATGTACTATCAGAAAAATTGATTCATAGGCAGTTTTGCGGACCTATGTAATTTGGTCGTGTTATGTCAAACCTAGAACTAACTGATCTAGACTGACATTGAATTGGCAAAACCTAGCCAATTGACGTAGGTCTGCTATCTGCCTATGAATCAATATTTTCAATGGGACATAACATTATTTAAGTTACTTTTTTTAATCCCAGCATTCATCATCTGAGTCATTGGGATTAGTGACATTGAATGGAATGGGTCTCCTTTCCTTCGGTTCCAGTCCTTCGGCTTTCTGTTTTTCTCTCGAATCCTGAACTTTAAGGGGAGAGAATGTTGGCCCTTGAAAAGGGCAATCAACTAAATAGTGTCTTAAGTCAACTGGATAGGGTATTTTTGAATCAATAATTTTAGGCCCAACATCCGCAGGATTAGTTGCCTCTGCAGAAGGACAATTAACTACATGGAACCTCAAATCCTCCTTTTTGAATCTATGGCTATGGTTAAAAGGGCACGCTACGAATCCAGGATGTTTCTTTTCACATTTTACAATATGTATCTGTAGACGTGATCTTTTTACGCGATGTAGAGGGTCAAAAGGACACTTTACCAGGGGATCTGCTAATCTGTTCTCCATCCTGAAATAAGAAAAGGAAACTTTTTTATTGATGTCAAATACAAGCAAGTACCTACTTTAGAAAATAAAGATGCAATTCCATTGCAATTCTTTCTAAATGAGTATTTGAATTTTGAAACTTATTAAATATTATTGGATTTACCTATAGTTTTGTAATGTCGAAGTTTAGCGTGTATAGTTGTATACTCAAATTGGTAAAAAATACAAATAAAGATAGATTCGGCGAAATCCTTTTTTTTTTTTTAATTCGTCCGGTCCACAGACTACTAAGAGATACTACGTAGTCCGGTCGGGACAGGCAAAGGGAGCGTTGCCCATACAGCCATCTCTATGTTTTCTCTAATTATTTTAATGAATGATAGTGAAGAAAATAGGCAAAAAATAAAAATAACACTTAAAAAATACTTCTTCTTAATTTTTTAATATAACCTAAACTGTAACATTTGCCAATGAGGAGCAAAACTGACTTTTTATCCCGTTAGGCGTCGCATCGTCGACTGACCCACAGAGTATGGACCATTGTGATCATTGAGATAATATACACTCCTCAATCTGTGGTATGGACTGACCGTAATTTGCATATATTTGACATTAGAGCTGTCAAATCCCATACATTTTTTGTAAACAAGAGTACCTATTATAAAAAAAAACTCGGCGCGGCGAACCTTTTTTTTTTTTTCTTTTTTGGCAACTTGACACAAAGGATGTGTATGTTGTGCCACAGACAAGGTAAAAAGGTAAGGAATATGGCGGGAAAACCATATTCCTCCTATTATAATTTTCATCATCGTTTTCATGTATCGTCAGGTCTAAAGTCTAGTCAAAGTCTAAGTAAAAGTCAATACAGTCACAGGAGTCAAGTCGGTCGATTCAGTAAAGTGGTAGACGCTTTACTGAAACTTTCGATGGAGTTTTGGAGGGTACACAAAATAGCACGTTTCTGGATATTACATCACTTTCCTACACTTGTGAATGAACACGAATATCTAATGGTTTATATTCTACCAATATAACACATTAAAAACCCAGCTAACACAATTTTAGGAAAATAATACAAAAACACAACAGCACTCTTTCACATGCCCGCCAAAACTCCCGCGGTGAACCTTGATCCCTACGAGTATGACACTGACAGTAAATCACACCATATAACATTGTAGTGGCGTCACTATTAAATTAGGATCATATTGGAGGCATCTAAAAATCCAATTTATAAATTTTACATAAGTTAATGCCATTAAAATGATATTCCGTTGGAATTTTTAACAATTCATAACATTAACAATAAATTATCTCAATCTCAAATTACGTTTACGTCCTGCAAAACTTACTTCGTCACATGACGTAACTTTTGCAGGACGAAACGTAAATTCAGATTGAGATAATTTCTTGTAAATGTTAAGAATTGTTAAAAATTCAAACGGAATATTATTGTAATGGCATTAAGTCACGTAAAATTTATAAATTGGATTTTTAGACGCCACCAATATGATCCTAATTTAATGGTGACGCCACTACAATGTTATTAACGTCAGTGTCATAGGGATCAAGGTTCGCCACGCCGAGTATGTATAATTATCAATTTTCGTAAAAATGCCTCAATTATCTTGCTAGTTGCTACATATATAACGTAATTTGACATTAGAGCTGTCAAATCCCATACATTTTTTGTAAACAAGAGTATTATTTATCAATTTTCGTAAAATGCCTCAATTAGCTTGCTACATATATTAATCTGTGGCCTCAATGTTGTGCTTTGAGTTTTAAAAACCGGAGAGTTCGTATATTTTCCAAAGACCCAAAGTGAAAAAAAAGTGGGTAAATGCCTTGTGAATAAAGAAATTTAGCGTTCAATAGATTTAATTTATTGAAATAATTTAAGGTTTACTACCTTTCAAATTTTCTACAGTTACTAGTAAGTTTTTTACATTTGTTTAGACTGACACTTCATTTGTTTACACAATCGTGTGAGAGGGACAAAGCGCTTTATAAATTATAGCTGCTATCTCGCTTCCACCTATGACAATTCATTTGAAACTTATACAATCGTATGAGAGAGACAAAGCGCTTTGTAGCTGCTATCTCGCTTCCACCCATTGATAAAATATGTAAACAAATAATTTGATATCGTTCGTTCTTTCCCGTCACTAGGCAGGAATAAAACAAGATTGTTTTCATACACTTTAAAAAGTTCATGGTACGAATCAAAGTAAGGTTATTGTAATCTTACAACAAAGTGTTCTGGAAACATGATAGTTTTAGGAAAGGTTGTGGTAGGCCGGCAGGACTTCATAACGTTATCGAATAGCAGAAAAAATATCGTTACGTTATACGTACCGTTATTTTCATAATGGTAGCCAGTTAATGGTATTTTTAACGATATCTAGTAACATAACGTTATATTTACCGTTATTATTATAACGATATTTTTTCGTTATGTATTAGTTATTACGAGAAAATATCGTTATAATAATAACGGTAAATAAAGTGTTATTTTCTGGTATCAGGTATGCGACATCGACGGGCAGATGCGATCTTTATTCCTTCGTGGACAAAAAGCCCGCCCCGCCCCGTCGTCTGCAGGCAAAACAACGGTCCACCCGGCAGCCAGCGCACGGCGCACGTGCTGGCAATACAATAATTTACTACACAAACCATAAATTAGTAATATTTGAATAAAGATACTGAGTACTGAACTACTGACCATGTCATTATCATTAGACGTCATTTTTTTCTATAACTAGCTGTCCCGGTGAACTTCGTGTCACTTTAAAACCTTCCCTGGACTTCAACGAACATTTTAAGACTAAAATCAGCCCAATCCGTTCAGCCGTTTTCGAGTTTTAGGTCGACTAACACATTTAAAAATCCATTTTTATATATATAGATATACACCTGGTCACCAGACACGTCTAGACTCTAGTTTAATTTTGTGCATACTGCATTGGACTGTAACTGTAACGTTATCAAAGAACATATTATTATTTAATTACCGTTATAAATCCTAATAACATTTACCGTTATTAATATCAATTTTTACCGTTATTTCTAGTATCGGTAAAATTTTAATAACGTTATCTAAAGCGCTTATTCCATTTCACTAAATTTAGATATCTAAATGATTTAGTGACTAAATTTAGTCAAGTGGAATAACATTTAGTAACTTTCTAAATGTTATTCCACTTGACTAAATTTTGTCACCAAATCATTTAGATATCTAAATTTAGTGAAATGGAATAAGCGTTTATGCCCTTGAAGCAGTAACGTTATGAAAAAATAACGATATTTGAAGCCCTGGGTAGAACAGAGCAAAAGAATGGCAAAAGACTTGTTACATCTGGTCTGGCTCAAGGTAGGCTTAAGCCTCAAACTAAATTTAAAAAAATATAGCGACAGCTTCAATGGGATACATACTATTAATCTGTGGACAGCAACTAATTCTTAATCTGTGGTGGACAGCTTGAAATGGTGTTGAAAGTGAAGTTTGGTTTTTGAACAAAACAAAATGCATTCTAAAATTTTCAACATGGCTTGTGCTTAGTAAGATATCTATTAGACTGTTTTTTTGATTTAAAACATACATAATTAAATTATGATTCTATAATTTTATTGCGTATTAATTTTGACTTAATATTTGAATCTAGATAGTGTGTGTTACTTTTTGTTCGTAAATGCTAGAAGCAGGTGAGGCGAAACGCTTGTCAATTTAATTGAAAAGATGAATGAATGAATAATAATCGGGATATAAGTAGTCTACAGTATCTGCAGTAAACGGATTTATTTATTATTGGTAACTATTTACTGCATTTTATATATTCACATCGAACATTTCACTATCATTCAATTGTTCATTGAAAATCTTCTTTATAATATTTCGGATTGATAATACGGTATTTAATTCAAAGGCAAGTATTGATTTTAAATGATTTTCTATTCAAATTGAAATTAACAACCCATGTTCATATTCACCCTTCAACTTCAATGTATGAAGGCGAAAAGTTAGAGATAATAATATTAAATCAGTAACATTAGAAAAAAAATCTACCAAGCCAAGCAGACAGGTTTCTTTTACTAGGATTCCCCATTGTCATAACAACTACCTACTTTATTCAGTAGGTTTAAAGATTTTATTTTGGTATGAATACAATCATAATACGGTATTATATCATTTCCTGGGGCTTCATGTCATACTATCATACTATAATATCAAATACCATCCAAATCAAAGAGGATGTAAACTGTATACTACGTAACAAGAGGTCGGACTTAAAAGAAAAAAATAACAATCCGTTATTTTTTTAATTTGAAACTGAAGTTAAAATTTTTAAGTGCAAAACCATTCACTCTAAACAGACCAAAAATTAAAAAAATAATAATAAAAAAGAAATGAGCTCAAATAAATGTTTTATTTCAATAAAAATATTGTACATAGCTAAATAAATAGGCTAATAAGGTAAATAAAACAATATAACAGATTTAATCCACAAGCTTTTGTTGATTTCTATTATTCAATATTACAGTACAGTTTTATGTATTTTATTTATAAAATAATAGAATAGCTGTCTATGCTACTCTACTAATTACTTGATTGGCTTATACAGTAAACTCTATATAGGGAGGGGATTAAAGCTGCGCGTTCACCAGGTCGGAATCGGGACATACGGTGCGGACGGCGCGTCGTGTCGTCATATAAGTATTTGTCAGGCGCAGAATGACGTTCCAGTACTTCTAGTGCAGTTCACAGTAGTCAATACCATACATACAAAGCAACAAATCTGTCCGCTGCGTACCTACGCTCCGATTCCGATCCAGTGGACGCACACCTTTATACATACACACTAATTAAGTATCATTACTTTGTTTTGTTACACCCTGTATACGACAGCTGAAATCTATCGCGTGGGCTTAGGCCAGCTGCATACCACCTCACATCTTGATCAGAGGATTTTTCCTTGGTGGCCGTACCACTCATAATCCCATACCTTCCTTCTCCTCCTAAAATCTCCTTAAGAGCTATTGCTTGCAGACTAAAATGTTGCGAACTAGTATAGGGACCTAAAAATCCGAAATTAATGAAACATTTTTCATTTACTACATTTCCATACAGTTTACATAAATTATTAAGTATAGTTAACAACCAGTATTTTCCAAATTAACTGTATACTGATATACATTATAATATTTTCTATGAAATAATAATCTGTCTTTTTCATAATATTAGTATAGCATAAGTTGTAAATTATTGTACAAATATGCAAATAATACTACGACATACTTTGTATTAGAACATGGTATGACATAGTTATGCTTGGCTTCAATTTATCAATTAACGGTTATATTTCCATTTTACAATGGCTTACCTTTCGTTTTTCAATAATTAATTCATGAAGCCCCAAGCGGCCACATCCGGCCGCGATAACAATGAAAAAGCTATTGTGTCTCGTTTTGCCACGACTGATGGGTTAATCCACTTAATTTACAATTTTTGTATGAATTACTACAAAATAATTTTCACAAAATCTTTCTTTCTTTCTTTTTATTCTTTTTTGGCAACTTGACACAAAGGATGTGTATGTTGTGCCACAGACAAGGTAAAAAGGTAAGGAATATGGCGGGAAAACCATATTCCTCCTATTATAATTTTCATCATCGTTTTCATGTATCGTCAGGTCTAAAGTCTAGTCAAAGTCTAAGTAAAAGTCAATACAGTCACAGGAGTCAAGTCGGTCGATTCAGTAAAGTGATAGACGCTTTACTGAAACTTTCGATGGAGTTTTGGAGGGAACACAAAATAGCATGTTTCTGGATATTAGATCACTTTCCTACACTGTGCATGAACACGAATATCTAATGGTTAATATTCTACCAATATTACACATTAAAAACCCAGCTAACACAATTTTAGGAAAATAATACAAAAACACAACAGCACTCTTTCACATGCCCGCCAAAACTCCAATTTTCAGAAAATGAAAATCGAACTTTGAGTTTTAAACTTCTTCTTCGTCTTTTTTCTCATGTAGTATATATCCTCTATGGTCTTTTTTATCAGCCAATCACAGTCGACCTTGCACTGATTATGTGATTTCATTTAGTTGCTACGTTTAAATTTGGAACCCAATTTTTTTTTGGTATGGTATTTAACCAATCGATCGTGGCAAAACGAGACACAATAGCTTTTTCATTGTTATCGCGGCCGGATGTGGCCGCTTGGGGCTTCATGAATTAATTGCAATAGGGTTCTGCAGTTTATATTATGAAGGGGAAGAACTTAAAGCTGTACATCTTGTCGCAATGTTGGATGGCCCCATGTCCTATACTACTACTTAGGGCCTGTTTCACCACTTCCTGATAAAGTGCCGGATAGGCTATCCACAACTTATTTGACTGATTCTACATATTGTTAATTTAAGTGGTGAATAGCCTATTCGGCACTTTATCAGGAAGCGGTGAAACAGGCCCTAAGTATCATTATACTTTCATAACTATGGTAACCATGGCATAGTTAATTATGTTGTGTCTGCGTGTTGTAAAACAGTCCAATTAAGCAATTTCTCATATAGCTTTTATGTAAGTGGTAAAATTAAGAAATGAAATGCACTGGTAATATATTTTCTTTATAACCATCCTAATGAAATTTAATTATTGTTAAATTATACATATTTATTATCATTAGACTAGGGCTTAGTCTAATACTGTGTTCCCCTTGGCTAAGGCTTCCTCCATTCTTCTCCATTTCTAGGGTTCCGTACACAAAGGGTAAAAAGGGGACCCTACTACTAAGACTATCATATCTGTCCTGTTTGTCCATGAAGGACCGGAATAATAGTATAGGTAATGATACAGAACCCTTTGTGCGCAAGTCCAACTGGTACTTGGCCGATTTTATTAGGATTTCATGCCCAAAGGGTAAATTGGGACCCTACTAAGGCCTATTTGTCTGTCTGTCGGTCCGTACAAAACCATGAAACGAAAAAAATGAAAAAATATTGTCTCTAAACTCACTTAAGTTTCTGGATATTATACCAAATACATTGTCTTTATGCTAAACTATTCTGTTGGTATTTCGAGGATTAATATTTCTGCTTGGCTTGGTATTTTAGCATTAAAGACATAATAATTAATATTATAACAAGATTACCAAAAAAATACAAGAAGTAACTTAAAAACATCGAACAAAGCACTCTAGATGTGTATTTAAAACCAAAATGTAGTGAATATGAAGTCAATAGTATAAAATATTTTGAGTATTATATGTATATTATGAGAAATGAGAATATCAATCGGAAATATTGTTTAATATTTGAGGTTACTTTACAATAATCTTATATCTTTTAACGAGCCATTCTTGTATAACTTATATAATTGGAATCTCGGAATCGGCTCCAGCTATTTTCATGAAATTTAGTATATAGGGGGTTTTGGGGGCGATAAATTGATCTAGCTAGGAACCAATTTTTTAGAAAATGTCATTTTATTCGTGTTTTATCGAATACCGAGCTAAGCTCGGTCAAATAGCTAGTAAATAATAATGTATCATTAGACATTTCATTGGTAATTTTTATTAATGTTGAATGCAAACCTATTTCATTTGGAAGTCATTTCATATTATGATAGATTTATCAATGTGTAAGACAAAGACACTCATGGATTAGTAATACCAAGATTTAAGTACTATGGCATACTTAGTTTCATGTTTCTTACATAAATCTGACCTTATATGTAACAAGGTGTAAAGGCATTTTATTACTAAAATAAAATTATATATTCATAGAAACTTTTCATTCCTTTTTATTTGAATTCCAAAATCAAACATTGTCAACTGTCATATATTATTAGAAAAATGTTGCAACATAATATTTCACAGTAATAAATTAATATTATACACTTTTCATGCACTTTTTCACTATTATTTATGACTACGGTTGAACCGATTTGGCTTATTGTAGTCTTAAAATATTATTTTGTTTTGCCCGGGGAAGGTAAACCTTCCCCGGTCATGGTGCGGTGAGAAAATTTAGGTCATCTGCAGCGACACACAGTTCATAGGTCATCCAGTATTCATTAAAATTTTTATTCATTCATCATTTCATTCAATTTTTTTTACTTATTGTTTTTCACAAACTTTTAGCTAGAGATGAAAATTAAAGGCAATAGGCACTAAACTACTCTTTAATTTTCAACTTTATTATGTTTCATTAGTACAGAAGCCTGCCTGTATTACAAGCTATGTAATACAATGTTTTGCCCTTCATAGAAAAATTACTACACAGACAGGGTCAAAACTGTAACTATAACAATTCTGTAAAAACATAAATTATTGTAACATTTACGTGTGTAATGGCAGGCTCAAAGAAAGAATGATTCCTTCAATATGAAGGAGACTATGAAGGAGATGGTTGGCGGTTGCTGTGTGTGTTCAGACGAGCGTGGTTGGCCCGACAACCCGCTGGTCTACTGTGACGGGAATGGATGCACTGTTGCTGTCCACCAAGGTAATTTCTAATATATAAAAAAAAAGACGGGTTGCACTCCGGGAGTGCCGGCAGAAGTGAAAACTTGATTATTAACGTTGTGCATTATTTTTTTTAACCCATTTTTTATGAAAATCGATTTTTAAAAAATCGTTTTTTTTAATTAATCGAAACCCTTACAATCGATTAAGTTTTTAACCCATTTTTTATGAAAATCGATTTTTAAAAAATCGATTTTTTTGAATTAATCGAAACCCTTACAATTTTTTTTAACCCATTTTTTATGAAAATCGATTTTTAAAAAATCGATTTTTTTAATTAATCGAAACCCTTACAATCGATTAAATTTTTAACGCATTTTTTATGAAAATTGATTTTTAAAAAATCGATTTTTTTAATTAATCGAAACCCTTACAATCGATTAAAAAATATCGACAATCGAAAAAAACAATTGTTCGATTAATCGATTTCGATGTTACAACACTACTCTCCAACCGTCTTACGGTTTTTGGATCAGCACGAGAATCTGACGCGAGTTTCATAGTTTTTACCCATCCCACAAAAGTGCTCAACGCCGCTAAAGAAGTTTTCACTTCAAAAATTCTCGTGTCACCAGTGATATTTTATGTTTACAACCTACGCAGAGAGTCTCTGCGTGTCACAGTGTTTGTGCGCGGACTTCTGAATGAATTTTGTATGTAAATATATTCGTTAGGCTTGAGAATAGGTTTTAATTTACTTTTTATATTGATACTAGAAATAATTTATATGACAAACTAGATGACGCCCGCAACTTCGTTGCGCCAAAATTCGTTTATCGCGCGGGAACCGTACATTTTCCGGGATAAAAAGTATCCTATGTCCTTTCCCGGGACTCAAAGTATCTCCATGCCAAATTTCAGCAAAATCGGTTCAGCGGTTGGGGCGTGAAGAGGTAACAGACAGACAGAGACACTTTCGCATTTATAATATTAGTATGGATATTTGCCAGGCAAAACAATGTTTGCCGGGTCAGCTAGTAAAACTATAAATTATTTATTTCTGAACCATTACATAATATATTTATACAATACATATTACTTTTGATCGTTTTTAGGATTCCGTACCCAAAGGGTAAAAATGGGACCCTATTACTGAGACTTCGATGTCTGTCCGTCTGTCCGTCTGTCCGTCTGTCTCCAGGCTGTAACTCAAGAATGGTAATAGCTAGAGAGTTGAAATTTTCACAGATTATGTATTTCTGTTGCCGCTGTAAAATACTAAAAACAAAATAAATTAAATATTTAAGGGGGGCGGGAATACAACAAACGTGATTTTTCAAACATTTTTTGCTCGGTATCAATGATGACAACAGGTAGGCACTTGTCACAGAAGCCTTAATTATATGTGTACTTTAATAATTAATAATAATATATAAATAAAACAAAAATTTAAGGGGGCTCCCATACAAAAAACACAATTTTTGGCCTATTTTCGCTCTATAATGGTACGGAACCCTTCGTGCGCGAGTCCGACTCGCACTTGGCCGATTATTTATTGATGAGGGCTCTAAAGTCTGCACTCTGAAATATTTAAAGATTGCTTAAAACTCTTGATAGAAAATATAATATAGAGCTTGTATCAAAATATTTATTTATACAAGATGTTTGTGTAAACACTGTTGTCCTTGAAACCATAAAATGAGCCCGTCAAAATGAACAATTTTTTCTATGAGAACAATGCTGGGAATTTAAAAAAATCTGTCTTCATACCCATACAAATTGCCGATCCGGGCATCCGTATGGGTATGAAGACGGCTTTTTTTTTTAAGTTCCCAGCATTGTTCTCATAGAAAAAGTTGTTCATTTTGACGGACTCATTTGATGGTTTCAAGGATAACGGTGTTTACACAAACACACTGTGTATATTAAACTAGCTGTTGCCCGCGACTTCGTCCGCGTTAGCATAGTATAATAACAAAGATCGATAGTTTTCCCCTTTTTGTGGTTCCTTATACAAAGGTTAAAACGGGACCCTATTTAAGCAAACATCAATAATCTTTCATGTTTCTAACTCAAGAAATGACGGACTTTCATTGAAACTTTCTACCCCAATTTCACCTCCTTGGAGGTAGAATTACCTGCAGAAACGCTTAAATACGTATCCATTCATTTTTAATCAGTAGCACAAAAATAAAGTTTCATGCTTCTAACTCAAAAAATGACGGACTTTCATTCAAACTTTCAACCCCTATTTCACCCCCTTCGCGGTAAAATTTTCAAAATTCCTTCCTTAGTGTGTGTCTACTTAATAAAACAACCCTACTCACCAAATTTCGTGGCTGTAACTTTAACAGTTTTTGCTCAGCGATGATGAATCAGTCAGTCAGTCAGTCAGTCAGTCAGTCAGTCAGTCAGGTCATGTAATTTTATAAGTATAGATTAACTTAACACTAATTATATATTTATATAGTTAAGTAATCATTAAATAATAAATTATATCGGTTATCAATTCGACGCGTATGTATGTAATATTTCCAGAACTGCCTAATTTTCGTATATGTTAGTCTATGTCAGCGTCTGAACAAATGTGCCAAATTTCAAAAGTGTATGTATGTATGTAAGTATGTATGTATGTTTTTATGTTTGTGTTCGCATATCTCTGGAACTACCATACCGATTACAGTAATTCTTTTTTTGTTGTACTAGATATTGTTCAACTTAGGGTATAGTGCAAGTTTCATCAAAATCGGCTCAGTAGTTAGTCGGAGATAGGGAGTTTTAATTCTCAATTACGCACAATTTTGAAGTCGGTTTTATCTTTTTAAAATACAGTTATTGTTATTTATCATAATATGTATAACTTAAAGCTGACTTGAATATTTCATTATTTTCAGCGTGTTATGGCATCATTGATGTACCAACTGGACCGTGGTACTGTAGAAAATGTGAAAGTCCAGAGACAAAAGGAAAAGTTGTGAGTATTTAAAGCATATTTTAAAAAATTAATAACAACATGTGTTGCGTTGAATCTCGTTTATTACACGGGAACCGTAATTCTTTCGGGTACTAAAATAATTATCCTACGTCGTTTCTTGGCTACTCATTGTATCTTTATACCTTATGGCTTATTCCATCAAAGTAATTTCGGTGCTTGCATGCAAAGGTAAAAGAACAATCGGACGAGAATGCCGCGTCCTACTCTAACAAACGTGTAATGACGTTGAGAGCAAGACGCGGCATTCTCGTCCGATTGATTGAGTCTCAAAACAGTTTTGTACTTAGGCCTACTGGACATAGGCACAATAGACATAACTACCAGTAGTTCGACTGCTAAGAAATGGACAGGTTTCAATATTTGTCAAATTCGTCGGGTTTCACTAGGATTATGAACGGAATGTGCCTCGCGCTGGCTGATATAATTAATTTTTAAATATTTAAAATAAAGATTTCAAAATTGGATTCTGACAATTTTAATCGCATGTGCCAAAACACAAACAACAATACGACCAAAGAGGAACACGTCCAGCGAATATGTCATAGTTTTAAATTCGTAGGTAACAAGTTAACGACCCTAGCGACGATTTTCGTCATAATACGTCAAATTTAAAAATTTGAACATCAGTTCTAAGTCGGCATACTCTATAATTCTGTGTACTCTGACATAGGCATGCACACTTTAACAATTAGATACCAACTTGTTATTGCATAGTAAAAATTGATATGTTATGTATGTTAACAATTTTTTTTCACAACTAGCTGTCCCGGTGAACTTCGTGTCACTTTAAAACCTTCCCTGGACTTCTACGAATATTTTAAGACTAAAATCAGCCCAATCCGTTCAGCCGTTTTCGAGTTTTAGCGCGACTAACACATTTGAAAATCCATTTATATATATATATATATATAAATATAAATGGATTTTCAAATGTGTTAGTCGCTATATATATATATATATATATATATATATATATATATATATATATATATATATATATATATATATATATATATATATATATATATATATACACATATATATAGATGTATTAACAGACTAAGTTGATTTCTAGGCAGATGGCGGATCTAAGTTTTTTAAAGGTGCGTCCACATTTGTATCATTTGCGCGTTCAGGTGATCTCCGATCAGACATAGTAAAAGGAGGGGAAGTAGGGTAACTCCGGCCCAATCCGCGATTTAATTACCTACTGTCTTAGGGTTGTCAATTTTAGGCGGCGGCGCGGCGGCGTTGTTATATGGGAGCGGCAAGCGGCTGTCCGCGCTTCGATCGCAACCGCATGAACAGCGGCAACGCGACGTCGCGGTCTTCCGACTTTTAATAATAATAAGTGACTCTTGATTGTCCATATTTCGGCCAATTTTCGTGCATATTTGCATGCATATTTCGGCACTTGGATCGTGCATATAATCCGATGTCTAAATAAAATTATAAATATACCCTTTAAAACAACATTAAAAACTAACGCCTGTCTCTTATAGGTACCTACTATAAACAAATCTGTTGTTATGATTCGAACTTTGCTTTAAGTATGTGTATAATTAATATCTGATTTACAATTAGTAAATTACCTACTTATTTTTTATTACGATTTAAAATAAGTTATTGACTGTAAGTAGTTAGTTAATATAATATACCTACAATACAGAGAAATCGGCATTACTAAACGTAAACAAAGCAATAGCGGCAAATTAGTTGACTGATCAAAAGTACTTACCTAAAACAATCTCTTATATTTTATACTATGTTCTAGTGGGAAAGTTTGTGTGATAGAAAACTAATACAATAAAAAAAGAAGTAAGTAGGTATCTGATCATCAAGTAAAAATTATATTATACTAGAATAAGTGAGTAGTACTTAGGTACCTTTCCTGTTCAACTGGCAATTTAAACAAAGACAATTCTGGAATTGTTGCATTACTATTAAAACACCCAAACACACAGCAATATTAATTACTCCTGCCATTATGATCGGACATTTTTGATTCGTTTGGCGCGGCGTGGCGCGACGCGGGCGTGCAGCGTTAGCCCCGACTGGTATGGTCCGAAAACGGTCCGAGATTTTATAAGTGTGCGTGCGGCGACGCATTGATACTATGGCGCACACATACAAGCCGCGCGCGGTGCCTTTGTATGAAGATAACTTACTTCCCCTCCTTATACTATGGATCAGATCTCAGTCGCGATCATCGCGCCGTATCAAGTATGCGTATCATAGTGTGGACGCCTATTAGATTATTCTGCCGATCATGCGCGTATTTGATACGACACGTATCAGATACGCGGTTAATAGCGATCGGGGCGTATCATGATACGCGTATCATTTTGATACGCTTCGATGATACGCGACGGAGATCTGATCGGAGATCTGATCGCGCAAATGATACAAATGTGGACGAAGCCTAAGATTTGGTTCCGTTAAGTCAAACCCATCCTACCAATCACAGCTAACATTGAATTGACATAAGCCAACCAAATGACGTATGTCCGTCAACTGCCTAGGAAACAATTTCCTCAATGGTACTCAAACTCATTTTTTTTTATTCAGAATATTTTTTTTCAAATGTTCTCTGAATGTTGGGACTATACTGGTGCCTACGTATGGACTATTCACTATACGGTTCGGGAACTAACCCGGCGAGAAGAACCGGCGCACACTGGTCCGAAAGTAAAATAAATGGGACATTAAGAATTTTCGGATCGAAGGTCAACGGATCAGGCAGATTTTTTGTTTATAGACAGCTGATGCAATTACAAGTCACTTTTATAGATGTCGTTTTTTTCAAATATGCCGTATCTACAGAGATAAAAAATAATTAAAAAAAAATTGTATGGACGAAATCATAATTTTGTCATTTTATTCCAAGATTCAAACGTATTCAAAATAAATCATAGTACAGCTTATAGAGGGACTCTTGTCGTACATTTTTGTCATAGACACTCAACTGCGATTTTTGCGCCTTTTAGAGCTACAGGCATTTTAATTTTTTTTGTAAGCGGATGAGGCTGATTTTTTTTTGTAGCATCTGATGCAATTACAAGTTACTTTTATAGATGTTGTTTTTTTCAAATATGCCTTATCTACAGAGAAAAAAAAAAGAACTATTTTTTGTCTGGACTAAATCATAATTTTGTAATTTTCTTCCAAGATTCAAACGTATTCAACATAATTCATAGCACAGCTTATAGAGGGACTCTTGTCGTAAATTTTTGTCATATACGCTCAACTGCGATTTTTGCGCCTTTTAGAGCTACAAGCACTTTATTATTTTTTTGTCAGCGGATGAGGCTGATTTTTTTTTGTAGCATCTGATGCAATTACAAGTTACTTTTATAGATGTTGTTTTTTTTTAATATGCCTTATCTACAGAGAAAAAAAATATGAATTATTTTTTGTATGGACGAAATCATAATTTTGTAATTTTCTTCCAAGATTCAAACGTATTCAACATAATTCATAGCTCAGCTTATAGATGGACTCTTGTCGTACATTTTTGTCATATACGCTCAAATGCGATTTTTGCGCCTTTTAGAGCTACAGGCACTTTATTATTTTTTTGTCAGCGGATGAGGATGATTTTTTTTGTAGCATCTGATGCAATTACAAGTTACTTTTATAGATGTTGTTTTTTTTAAATATGCCTTATCTACAGAGAAAAAAAATGAATTATTTTTTGTATGGACGAAATCATAATTTTGTCATTTATTTCCAAGATTCAAACGTATTCAAAATAAATCATTGCACAGTTTTGTCATAGACACTTAACTGCGATTTTTGTGCCTTTAGGATCTACAGGTACTTTAATTTTTACTGTTTTGTATAATTAATTTCTGAGTATTTCATATACTTTTTAATAAATATTGTTAAGGATAGACAAATAATAATGTTTTCTTTATTGACAAGTAACTCTTTCTAATGTCTTATTCATAAAAAAGCCTATATATACTAAAACTAAACAAATTAAAGTAGTAATCTCAAAACATGTACGTACATGTAAATTATTTTAAGACTCATCCAGTTTGCAAACATTGTTTGGTAATGACTCATTGCCTAATTAGTAATTACCTCTATACTTGGAATTTGTGCTCTGTTTTGTTATTCAGCGCTAGTGAACGCTTCGAAAACGCTAAATAATAAATAGGCACATAGATTGCAATTCAAATTTTCCCTTCGTACTTTTACGGGCTTAGGACCGTCAAAATACAAACTTGTATGATTATATTATAGGTAATGTATTAACAATAGTGGAAATCTCAAAACGTGTTTGTACATGTAAATTATTCCTGCGATCGTGGAAAAACGAGACACAATAAGGCTATTGTGAAAACCGATCATGAAAGCCTCATATTACTTCAAGTAGTGGGGGTAATTAGACAATGGGTTATGAAAAAATGCTTGCAATACGGATGAGTCACGCAATAATCCTTCGAGCCCCAAGCGGTCGCATGCGACCGCGATAACAATAGAAGCCTTACTATTGTTATCGCGGTCGCATAGCAATAGAAAGGCCCGGGCTTCGAGCCCCAAGCGGTCGCATGCGACCGCGATAACAATAGAAAGGCTAAAGTCTAATTAAAAAACAATAGGAAGGCTTTCTTTTGTTATTGCGGTCGCATGCGACCGCTTGGGGCTCGAAGAACGGGCCTTTCTATTGTTATGCGACCGCGATAACAATAGTAAGGCTTCTATTGTTATCGCGGTCGCATGCGATCGCTTGGGGCTCGAAGGATTATTGCGTGAGTCATCCGTATTGCAAGCATTTTTTTATAACTCATTGTCTAATTACCCCCACTACTTGAAGTAATATGAGGCTTTCATGATCAGTTTTCACAATAGCCTGATTGTGTCTCGTTTTTCCACGATCGAAGGAATAATTTACATGTACAAACACGTTTTGAGATTTCCACTATTGTTAATACATTACCTATATAATCATACAAGTTTGTATTTTGACGGTCCTAAGCCCGTAAAAGTACGAAGGGAAAATTTGAATTGCAATCTATGTGCCTATTTATTATTTAGCGTTTTCGAAGCGTTCCCTAGCGCTGAATAACAAAACAGAGCACAAATTCCAAGTATAGAGGTAATTACTTTGCAAACTGAATGAGTCAAAATAATTTACCTGTACGTACATGTTTTGAGATTTCTACTTTAATTTGTTTAGTTTTAATATATGTAGGCTTTTTTATGAATAAGACATTAGAAAGAGTTACTTGTCAATAAAGAAAACATTATTATTTGTCTATCCTTAAAAATATTTATTAAAAACTATATGAAATACTCAGAAATGAATTATACAAAACAATAAAAATTAAAGTACCTGTAGCTCCTGAAGGCACAAAAATCGCAGTTAAGTGTCTATGACAAAACTGTGCAATGATTTATTTTGAATACGTTTGAATCTTGGAATAAAATGGCAAAATTATGATTTCATCCAGACAAAAAATAATTCATATTTTTTTTCTCTGTAGATAAGGCATATTTGTAAAAATCATCTATAAAAGTAACTTGTAATTGCATCAGATGCTAAAAAAAATCAACCTCATCCGCTGAGAAAAAAAAAGTGCCTGTAGCTCTAAAAGGCGCAAAAATCGCAGTTGAGCGTCTATGACAAAAATGTACTACAAGAGTCCCTCTATAAGCTGTGCTATGATTTATGTTGAATACGTTTGAATCTTGGAAGAAAATTACAAAATTATGATTTCGTCCATACAAAAAATAATTCATATTTTTTTTTCTCTGTAGATAAGGCATATTTGAAAAAAACAACATCTATAAAAGTAACTTGTAATTGCATCAGATGCTACAAAAAAGATCAGCCTCATCCGCTGACAAAAAAAAATAATAAAGTGCCTGTAGCTCTAAAAGGCGCAAAAATCGCAGTTGAGCGTATATGACAAAAATTTACGACAAGAGTCCCTCTATAAGCTGTGCTATGATTTATTTTGAATACGTTTGAATCTTGGAATAAAATGACAAAATTATGATTTCGTCCATACAAACATTTTTTAATTACTTTTTATCTCTGTAGATACGGCATATTTGAAAAAAACGACATCTATAAAAGTGACTTGTAATTGCATCAGCTGTCTACAAAAAAAAAAAAGAAATCAGCCTGATCCGTTGACCTTCGATCCGAAAATTCTTAATGTCCCATTTATTTTACTTTGGGACCAGTGTGCGGCGTAAGAAACTCGCACGGGGCCTAGCTATGTAAAGTTTTTTTAAGCTTTTGTTCAACAATGTTTCCCTCGAGAGTCAAGAGTCAAGAGTAATATAACACTTTCAGCGCTGTGACCTCTGCCCGTTCAAGTCCGGTGCCCTGAAGCGCACCGACACCGGTGGCTGGGCCCACGTAGTGTGTGCACTCTACATCCCCGAGGTGAGGTTCGGTAACGTCACCTCCATGGAACCCATCGTGCTCCGCCTCATACCACAGGAGAGATACAATAAGGTGAGGCTTATATCATATTTTATGTATTTTTCTTATACAGGTGAAACAAAACTAAGTGATAATACTTTAGGGTGTGTATGGTCCCCTATATAGTGTTTTGATGTGAAGGTAGCAGCGCTGAAAGAGCAATTTTTTTTAAACTTGTGTATGGGAAAATCAGAAAATGAATGATGCTGGGGCGCTTGCTCTTTCAGTGCTGCTACTTTCACAGTGAACACTATATAAGGGACACATGATACACAATATTACACACCCGGCCTAAAGTATTATCACTATTTTTTGTTACACCTTGTATACAAAGGCAAAGGAGCAAACGGGTCATCTAACTGAAAGCAACTACCGTCGCCTATGGACACTCGCAACATCAGAAGAGGTACAAGTGCATTGCTGGTCTTTTGAGAGGGAAGACACTCGCTTTTTGAAGATTTGCAGGTCATAATTGTCCTAAAATACTGTTGGTCGTAAATTAATGTCTTTATGCAGTTTATACTTACATGAAACAACCAAACTTGTTAGATTTTTTTTATGAAAAAATCTTATGCTACATCTAAGTGTGTTTAGGTATTTAAGTTCCTTTGTAATAAATTAAATAAAAATTGTTTATTTAAAAAAAAATACTTGTTTTCAGACGTGCTACATATGTCAAGATTTGGGCAAAACCAACAGAGCAAGTGCAGGCGCTTGCATGCAGTGCAATAAGTCAGGTAAGTTATTTATTTCAATCTGCTTGACTTTCGATTCTACAGTCTAACAGACTAGAACTCTAGATTATTATCTAGATTCTAAAGTTTACATTTAAACTTACCATATTATTTACGTGCACATTAAAAAGTTTAGAGTATAATAATTTGGGCAAAACAACCGACATAATACTGTCTATTGTCAGCATGACTTATTCAAGATAAAATGTATTATGATATGGAGCCTTACCTGTCATGCGTGTGGGACGCATTTGGTCCTCATGCGGGTGACAACGTGCTCCGTGAAACGTGCGAAGATGTGGGCAACTTTAAGTGTCTAAACACACTAGGCTGAATTACGCTGGCGTAATTCAGCCTAGTGTGTTTCGACACTAAGGCTTCAGTCACGACATCAGCGGGCAGCGGGGCGGGAGCGGCGCGGCGCGTGACAATGTATAGATTTGTATGGATAAGCCGTCTAGTACGCCTCGCGGCGAGCGCTTTCTAGGCCTGTCCATATAAATCTACTACGTGTAACAATAGGGTGTCTATAATGGGTCATAGAGTTCACTGTGAAAGTAGCAGCGCTGAAAGGGTAATTTTTTGTGTTTTGCATGAGCAAGCGCCCCCGCGTCATGAATTTTTCCATACAAAGGTGAAAAAAAAGTTACTCTTTCGGCGCTGCTACTTTCAAAGCGGACTCAATGTAGGGAACCGATACACACCCTAAACTCTAAAGTATTATTATGTACTTAGTTTTGTTACACCCTGTATACATTGGAACGCGCCGCCGCCGCTCCTGCCCCGCTGCCCGCTAATTTAAAGAATGAAGATTTAGGGTAAATTGATAATAGCGCAGAGTCGAAGCGCATCGAATCGTCAAATTTTCAACAAGTCGAACGAATGCGCGCGAATTCGCCAGAATGCGTGATGACGCGTTGAGTCGCTTGTCACGGGCGCATGGATGCGCGAGAATGCGCGCGCACCAAAAAGCGTTGGTCAAGCGAATTCGCACGAACGCGCGTGCCATTTTAAATTCCCAGAAGTAATATGTGCGTTAATGCTTTGGAGTTAAGGTTGAATTTGTTATGTTCAGTTTTCATAATTCGCTTCGATACGCTTCGATTCTGCGCTAGTATAAATTGACCCTTATACAGACAATCGCGCGCGAGGTATGCACGCGTGACAGAAAAGCGCCCTTATTTCCATGTTATATGGGTGCAGGTTGCAAACAACAGTTCCACGTGACTTGTGCTCAGAGCCTGGGTCTGTTGTGTGAAGAGGCCGGGAACTATCTCGACAACGTCAAATACTGCGGATACTGCCAACACCACTACAGCAAACTGGTGGGTATAATATAATCCTTACTAATATTATAAATGCGAAAGTGTGTCTGTCTGTCTGTCTGTCTGTCTGTCTGTTACCTCTTCACGCTCAAACCGCTGAACCGATTTTGCTGAAATTTGGCATGAAGATACTTTGAGTCCCGGGAAAGGACATAGTATAGTTTTTATCCTGGAAAAATGTACGATTCCCGCGCGATAAACGAACTTTGGCGCAACGAAGTTGCGGGTGTCATCTAGTACATTATATAGAAAACTCCGTTAAGGCATACTTTCTTTGATACATTTTGATCAATGTAAGTAAAAATTTAACTTGGTTTAACTTAAAAAATGTTTTTTAAAGTGGATTTCTAAATGAGTTATTTAATATAACTTGAAATATCATTGATTGGTATATGATTACAATTTCTGTCATATTACAACATAATTTGATATTGATGATAATTCTCTTGTTGTAAAAAATCACAGGTTGTGTTTGACATTTTTTAAACATTTATGGTCTTTGAGTGTCGTACCATTTTTCACTTGTTTTGTTTGATCATTAAATGTTTCACTTTCATAATCATCACATCATTCGTTATATTTGATAGACCGACACAAACATTCATAATAAAAATTAATTCAAAAACTAAGAATAAAAGCCAGTAAGGTTTTATCTTATTTTATACTAATTATATAAATTAGCAAAAAGCGTAAAAATATTTTTTTAAAAGTGTCGTAATGGTAATGCATAGAGCTTAATCCAATATCACAAACTAGGTATTGATTGAAATAATTATTTATTAAGTACTTACCTTTTAAAGTACAGGATAAATTTACAGTTTAAACATTTAAATTGTTGATTTTTTTTACACTAAAACGATAATATTACAAGAACTTAGTAATATTTTTAAGAAGCCTTTTGTCATCACAATTAATGGGTTTGCCTGTGACCATAACGTTGTATGGGGAAGTCAGATTATAGACGAAAAACTATAAGCCTAACATCGTATTCATACACCACCTTATCAGCATTCCTGTTTCCTTCGTTTGCACGATATCGCTCACAAGGGCACTTATGTCACTGTGTTGCCAGATTTATATCAGAAATTTGAGTATTTGAGCACTTTGGTGACTTGGTGTAATTAGTAATTACTAATTGGAGCTTCAAGTCTGACCAGGAAAATAAAAAATATGCTCTTTTTTATTTATAACCGCACTAATAAAAGTATCGATATAATAATTCAGTCGCCTGCTGCACTTCTATGTTCCTGGTCGGGCTGTAGGTAAATCAATCTGTGTCGTGACGTCGCGTGAGTAAAAAAAATCTGGCAACACCTGCGCGCGGGACGTCAGACTGACAGCTGTCAAATTTAAAAATGGAATACTACGGTGATTGTGCAGAAGAAAGGCGGCAATGTGAAGACAATACCGCCGTATAAGCCGGTCGTCGACCAATCGAGCGACTCGAGCGAGCGGGAGCCGTCGCCCATGGCAACGGGCGGTGGGACGCCCACGCACGCGGCGAAACCTAAAGGGGTACGTGTATAGGAATAAAGCTCCGTACACACATCTACTTGAGGGTAGTTTAAGGTTGGCTGTTAACTGACTTCGAATGAGGAGGAGGAGGTTTCACAATTCTTTTTTCTGTTTGTTCGCGGATAACTTCGGTCGTTTCTGAACCGATTTTGATTTTTTTGTTGGACAGAAGACGTTTCCAAGATGACATATAAAAAATAATACGAATGATGCCTTGATTTATGTAAGCAGGGAGAATTTCACGTTTTACTTTACTGTATTTCAATAAAATATTGTGTGTATGTCACCGAGAAATTGTGAATACTAATAGATTGTTACATAATGAAAAATGAAATTCAACTACTGAGTGGTGTCTCTCTGATTGGTTGAATAAAATTTGCCCAAGTTAAAATCTGTCAATAGTTTATAATATTCCTAGTAATATTACAATCTAATAGTATTCCCAAATTAACGGTAACAAATACACTCGTTGACCTAATTGTGTATATTATATAAGTAATTACCATTAACTCGATTATCCTGTTGTACAAATAGCAATAATTTAATTACAATAACAAGTTATAATGAAACGGAATGCTGTAAATTTTGTTACTATTTAAAACTTTCATATAAAAGTACGAGTAGTGAATTTTGGATTGGAATATTAAAGAGCCACTACAAAAATGAGTGTAATACCCTTATGTATAGGTCGTGTACAATTTTACGATCGCTAGGCAACAACAGAAGGCACAGTGTTCGCTTTTAGGGTTTCTTTGGCGGGACGTGAAGTGAGCGGGGCGCGTGGGGACACGCTAATTGGTAGATCAGTGATCAGATGAGTCGTTATTGGTTGATTCTGCTTTTTAAACGGTCACGCGTTATTGGCAGTTACTGTACCTTATTGGTAGATATTACTAGACTTCCAATTTCGCCTGGCTATCTTAAAATTGTATGCTGCCTATATCTATTATTTAATTCAAGTGTGTATGGAGCTTGACCGAAATTTTTATATGTTAAGGTTTGAATACGGTTTGAATAAATGTTACGCTGGGCTTTTCGATGTAATCTTCTTTCCTATGATCGCGGTTATTAATAAATTAAACTATATATCTTGAGTTATTAAGGTAAGCGTCTACATGATCGCAAAGAACGCAGTGACGCAAAACGCTGACGAGATGTCAGTGAATAACACTCACAAAAGTATAATGTATTTGAGTCAAGGAAAAGAATCGGGAATATTAAAAACTGGCTGTCAATCCGTAACTCTTGGATTGGCTATTGCATCTCACTATATTAAAATACTGTGACACTGTTCTTGCGATGTGGACGCTTACCATTCAAAGATTATTAAAAACGCTTATTTTATATTTGTTTTCGTTATTTGCAGCCGGGAAGGAAGTCTTCACACTCGAGTTCTGGAGGTGGGAAAAATACGCCCAACTCGTCCAAAAACACGTCCAACTCCAACGCACCGGGAGGTTTGTTTCATAAGATATCCTTACTAACATAGACCGGATACCGATATTTACTAAAAACCGATATTTTGAAGGAAATATCGATAATTGAACCGATATCTGACTTATATACCGATATTTGTTTCGCTAGTTATACCGATATAAAACAATCAATATTTGTATCGATACTATATCGATACCTAGGCTGCAACGCGACGTTGCCAGGTCGTACGTCACGTGTACCGCGCAGAGTGACAACAGCGCACATGCAGCGAGCTGCTCGCGAGCAAATGAGTGGTGCATTTTGTTTGTTGTCAAAATTTTGCAATCCATACTTCCTTCTATACTATAATATTACACATGCGAGAGTGTGTCTGTATGTCTGTCTATTACCTCTTCACGCCAAATCGCTGACCGATTTTGCTGAAATTAGGTATAGAGATACTTTAAGAACCGGGAAAGGATATAGGATACTTTTTATCCCGGAAAAATGTACGGTTCATTAAGACGTTTTTCGTGACCTACACGTAAAATGTACAAAACCGTGTACTTCCCAATAAAAAGTAGTTTATCCCCCATGATCGATATAAGTGATTAGCGTTGACGCACTACGCGGCAGCTAAGTTAGGGCCGCGCTACACCGGAATGTCAGCGGCGAAGCGAGCACTTTCAGTGTCATATGATTTTAAACTTTATCTTTATTATTGTAATACATAGTATCGCTTGAGAAGTCTACGGCCGCCTGTGGACGCTAGTGGCCGCTGGCGGCGGCGATTTCTCAAGCTATACTACGTATTACAATAATGAAGATAAAGTTTAAAATCATAATATGATACTGAAAGTGCTCGCCTCGCCGCTGCCATTCCGGTGTGTCGCGGCCCTTACGCGACACAGCTTCGCGGCATAGCTAAGGTAGAGAGCTGAGAGAGAGAGCAGACGAAAGGCATTTGTCGACGGCAGCCGTCGACGCGTGCCGTCGACATGTGTTGGTCGTCTGTAAGAAGCCCTACTATGAAACGTAAAACGTCGCGTTTCTCTTCTGTAGTGACGCCTAGTGTGGTCCGTCTCACCTTTATCTGTGTTGAACAGAGAAGAAGAAGTCGTCGCCGTCCCGTCGCGGCTCGTCTGCCGGTGACGCGGGCAGCAAGAACAGCACGCCGGCGCCATCGCCGCAGCACACCACAGACGCACAGCCGGCTAAAGGTACCAGGGGCCGTACCACGAAACCGTTTTGAGACTCAAACAATCGTACGAAAATGCCGCGAGCTACTCTAACAAACGAGAAATCACGTTGTTAGAGTAGGACGCGGCATTCAATCTCAAAACGGTTTCGTAGTAGGCCTACAGATCATTAGAAATATACTATCTGACTCGCTAAACGTTGTTTTTTTACCCGACTGCCGGGAGGGTTATGTGTTTAGCGCGTATCTTGTATGTTTGTAATATTCTTCCTTACCTTGTATCTTCAGAACCGCTGAACGGATTTTCACATTTGAGGTATCGTTAGATTTGTCTTAATGACCCAAGTGTTCTTAGATAGGTGACATTAAAAAAAACCAAAATGGCAGATGTTTGACGCCATATTGTAAGGTAAAAAAAATAAAAATTCTACCAAGCATATCGAGTGGGGTATCAAAATAAAGGATTTTAAACACTGATTCTAAATATGTATATAACTTGCAGTTTTAATATTCAATAGAACAATAAATTACACTAATATTATAAAGAGGAAAGATTTGAATTTTTGTTTGTTTGGCTCCGAAACTACTGGACCGATTTGAAAAATTCTTTTACCATTGGAATTCTACATTATTTGTGCTGAACATAGGTTGAATTTTATTTTGGAAAAAAATAGGGTACCGTAAGATATTTGGGTTCTTCGGACGCAAGGTGTGAAAAATCAACCAGAAAAGTTACTTATTTTACGTACGCTGCCTAAACTATAAAAGATAGAACCATAAAATTCTAAGTGATTGTAGAACTTACAAATATCTACAAAAAAGTCCGCGAAATACTATACCTATCTGTCGAGTGAGGCACAATAACCATTTTTTATTCAAAAATCTTGAAAATTTTTTGGACTACATTAAACGCGTTTATTTTACTCATTCTTTTAATCCTTATCAAAATAAATTATTCTATTACTAAGTACAGTTTATGTAGATAACATTTGGTCTTTGAATGAATAAAATTGGACATTTGGTTTTGAAATTAAGGCGAAATTAAAATATTACGATAGTTGGCGTCACCAAGGCGGGTGCGCGTGCGGGAGGAAGACAATCTGTGCAGGGTGCAGCCTGCCTATAATGACTGCGTCGTCGATGTTAGTGTCGGAGTCTGTGAATTGACCTGGGAATCATTTTGCTGACCGAGTCTTTCCTGGGTATGCTTTTTGCAGAGCTCACCGACATCCACGCGGGCGGAGCGGCGGCCGACCGCTAGTAATAAAATAAGAAAAAACCAAAATCCGCCTGCATGGATAAATACAACAGGGCTCGAAAAACGTTATATTTTTCGAAACGTTATCGCCTTAAGTACCTAAAGAACGTTTCATTTCGGTTTCGTTCGGAACGGAACGCTATTCGGAACATTATTTGAGAATAAAAATAATGTTTTTAATATTTGTATTTATGATTTTTTATTATATAACTACTAGCTTTCTCGACAAAATATGTTGCTTTGCCATATAAAGTGTTTCTACTTCATCACGAATAAACTTTATTAATATAAATAAAAAACGTATTTTTATAAAAAAAGCTCAGGGAAATTTTAATCGAAATAGAGAGAAAAACATTTTAAAAAACATTTATAATTAAAATAATATAAATATTTGAGGGGGAATCCCATACACAAAACACAATTTTTGGCCTATGTTTGCTCTGTACCTAAATATGGTACGGAACTCGGAAAACTTCGTGCGCGAGTTCTGCTTGCACTTTGCCAATTCTTTGTATATTAATGAATGTACATTTTATAAAATGAAGGGTTGTATACATAGATTTTTAATGTCACATTATAGAAAAATAAAAAAATAAAAATTGTCCAAAAATAAAAAATAAATGTTAAGGGTGAACACTGAACAACCCTTACCACAAAGGGGTATGAAAAATAGATGCGCATGCCAATGCTCAGACCAGTAGGTCTAAGAATCAGCTTTTTTTTTTATTAAATAAGGGGGCAAACGAGCAAACGGGTCACCTGATGGTAAGCAACTACCGTCGCCCATGGACACTCGCAACATCAGAAGAGCTGCAGGTGCGTTGCCGGCCTTTTAAGAGGGAATACGCTCTTTTCTTGAAGGTTTGCAGGTCGTATAGATCCGGAAAAACTGCTGGTGACAGTTCGTTCCAGAGTTTTACAGTGCGCGGCAGAAAGTTACGCGAAAAACGCACTGTGGAAGACTGCCACTCATCAAGGTGATGAGGATGGTATGCTTTTCGCGTGGGACGATGGCGAACAGTTGCAGGTGGTACGAGTATGATTCCGAACAATTCCTCAGAGCACTCCCCGTGATACAACCGATAGAGGATGCAGAGTGAAGCTACATCTCGGCGTAATTCCAAGGGGTCCAAGCTGTTTGAAACACTATGGCAGTCAACAATTCGAGCGGCCCTTCGTTGGATACGATCCAGAGGGAGCAGATGGTATTTTGGCGCCCCTGCCCAGAGATGAGAACAATATTCCATATGAGGCCGAACCTGCGCCTTGTAGAGTTGTAGACGTTGGTCCTGACTGAAGTACTGTCTCGCTCTGTTAAGAACACCAAGCTTCTTCGAGGCTAATTTGGCCTTACCCTCTAGATGGTATCGGAACTGGACTTCGCTCGATATGTTGACGCCAAGTATCCCAATGCTAGGGGAGATGGTCAAAGATGTGCCCTCGAAACGAGGATATACGACCATTGGCGACTTTTTAGTGGTGAACACGCAGACTTGTGTCTTGGCGGGGTTGAATTGGACCAAGTTACGTCTACCCCATTCAGAGACCTTCTCCAATGAATTCTCCACCTTAAACACAAGTTCGTTTCGACTCTCAGTGACATTTTGCCGAGAAATATTGGGGGAGCCGGTATATACAGCATCACCTGTACTGTCATCCGCATAGCAATGAATGCCGCTGGTCTGTAACATGTCATTGATATGCAGTAAGAATAGAGTAGGCGATAGCACACAGCCCTGAGGGACACCAGCATCAACAGACTGAGTTTCCGAGCATTCGCCGTCAACTACGACCTTTATGCTTCTGTCTGCTAAGAAACCAGTGACCCACTTACATAATTTCTCGGGCAGCCCGTATGATGGAACGGCTGCTATCTATTTTAAACTGTAATGGCTTTACTGATTTTTACCTTTTAATTAATATGCATATACAAAAATATGTGCACATAGGTAAAAAGTCAGTAAAGCCGTTAGGGTTCCCTAGAAGTTAGAACATTTTTTTTTATTACTATCAAGCTAATTTTTGTGAGTAGCTTCATTTTGATAAGACGAACAACATTTTTATTTGCGAAAAATCTTGATAATGGTAGCTAACATGCATGGTTCTCGCAGTAAAAGCCAGACTCTACTGGTTATTTTTTATCTTATAGATATAAAAAAGAAACCAAAATATTTTTCAGAAAAAGATTTCAAATTTCGTCCTTAATCATTTTTTACGAATATTTATATCTTTGTAGTTATTTTCAAAACAAAATGATATTTAGAAAAATTTGAATAAGTTATTTTATTACATGTCTTTTTTAAAAAAACTAAGCATTCTAAACCAGGGAAAATTTTTGAGGTCATAACTTATTGTTAAAAGAAAAAGTATCGGACATTTTTTCTTGTCAAACATAAATAAGAATAATTATTATTGTATTACAATATTTGCGTCCCAGATCTCTCCTTCAAAATTAAAAAAAAAACTCGTTTTATCACAATTAAGCCCTGTTAATTTTGAAGCTATCGGGTTCATTCAAAAAGCATGTCAAAAGTTATAGTTTTACGAGCTTTTAGAACGTTTTGAAAAATATTTTAAAAGTCCCTATTTTTTTTTAAATAGGGGGATTAAAAGGTCCCGGTTGCATGGTTCTCGCAGTAACAGTAGTCAGGCTCTACCTTGGTTATTTTTATCCTTTAGAAATAAAAAAGAAAACAAAATATTTTTCACAAAAAGAACTCAAATTTCTCCCTTAGTCATTTTTTACGAATACCTAGGTATTCAATGTTTATGAAGTTATTTTCAAAACAAAATGATAATAAGGGAATAATTTCTTTTTATAAACTAAGAGAGAGACTAATTGATGATAACCATAAAGTAGAATTATTTTATAGGAATAGTAAAGTTTTTTTTTTGTTTTTGCCAAAAAAATTCCAAGGTATCATCTTATTTTTACCATAACTTGCGCAATTTTCATGCTTTCAACTTTCTATATTGCTCATTCGAAAGGTATTTCTGAGCACTTTAAAAAGTGTTCAGGAAGTACATGTCATAAAATGCATCGGTTTACCGTTATTTAAGTTTGAATACTTAGATTTAATTACTTGCCTAAAAACAAAATACGTATTCACCTATAGCTCACTAATCTATACATATAATAAATCTGTAGAAATGTCAATTCTGTACATTAAAGATATTCAAAAAATAATAAGCGGAGGGTGTCACAATATCGCTATAGAAGCCGAAAAGTTAGTTAGTTTTTTTGTCTGTCTGTCTGTCTGTCTGTCTGTATGTTTGTTCCAGCATCACACGAAAACTACTGATCCGATTTGAATGCGGTTTTCGCAGATATATTTGTCTTCTTCCAACTTAACATCTGGTGTATAAAAAAATTCTCCCCACCCCTCTAAAGGGACGAAAGAGGGGGTCAGATTTTGTATAAGACTTTTGCTTTAACACGAAAACTACTGATCCGATTTGAATGCGGTTTTCACAGATATATTTGTCTTCTTCCAACTTAATATCTGGTGTATAAAATTTTTCCCCCCACCCCTCTAAAGGGACGAAAGAGGGGGTCAGATTTTGTGTAAGACTTTTGCTTTAACACGAAAACTACTGATCCGATTTGCATACGGTTTTCGCAGATATATTTGCCTCCTTCCAACTCAACATCTGGTGTATAAAAGTTACCCCCCCCCCACCCCACCCCTCTAAGGGGACCAAAGAGGGGGTCAGATTTTGTATCAAACTTTTTTCTTTAATGGACTTACTTCATATTATTAACTGTTTTTCCAACTTAACATCTGGTGTATAAAATTTTTCCCCCCACCCCTCTTGGGGGACAAAAGAGGGGGTAAGATTTTGTGTCAACTGATGAAGTAGAAATACTTTAAATGGCAAAACAACGTTTGCCGGGACAGCTAGTTTGAAATAATATTAGAAGGTATTTCAGAGTAGTAATTTGTTTTTTTATATTGACTTCTTTGGTAATAACTTAATAAGTAATAACATTATTTTTCGTAAAAACTTATAGTTTTTTAGTTAATTATGAAAAACAACTTTAAGACAATAAGTATTTTTCTCACGCAAAACTTTGATCTTTAATTACCTATAACTCATTTAATTATTGAATTATCAAAAAATTGTACATACCAAATTATTTTTGTGTATCTATTGATTTCTGGGGCTTTTTTATTTAAAAAATTCACCCCCGAGACGGGGTTGCATTCACCCCCAGGGCAAAAGCGCAAGTAGGTAGTATGCCACTTTTATTTCTTAAGTTATCCCCTTATACTCACCAAAGAAAATCGATTGAGGTTCAACAAAATCGGTGGTGATAACCTTTACTGACTGCCCTGTGTCCCGCTGTTTGGATTTGACCGTTTTATTTCGGTTTTCAAAACGTTCTCAAATACGTTTTTGTTCCCAAAAACGTTATTGCAATGAACCGTTCCGAACGAATCAAAACCGTTATTTAAAATAACGTTTTCGAGCCCTGAAATACAATATTAATTAAAAATTAACTGACATTACTGAAACAAGATGAAAATTCAATGACAAAGTATTAAAAAAAAACAATGATTTGGTACTTAAAACTAGAAACATACATTGAAACAGTACCAAACCTATGTACCTATTATAACGTATTGTAGGTAAGTAAACTTTTCTAAGTGTACCTACGATATATTATGGTTATATCAGCACGGTAGTTTTTCAATTTTTTATTAGATTGATTGTCGAAATGGTTAGATGACTACAACTAAAAAGTCGCAAATAAAATAAATTAATTAAAAATCAAAAAACCCGACTGCAAAAAATCTTAACTAAAAAGAACGAAACAAGACATAATTCTGCCGGAGGCATCGAATCCATATTTTATAAAATGTAGAAGATGAAAGTGGATAATAAAATGCAGTCGGAGGCATGATATTTTATGATTTATGAATTAATGTTAAACTTGGTGCGACATTCTTCCGACTGCATTTTATTATCCACTTTCTTCTTCTACATTTTTCTATGTAACCTTCTATTTATCCTGGCATGAAACTCGTAAGCAAGAGTCGTATCAATTAAAACATGGATTCGATGCCTCAGGCAGAATTATGTCTTGTTTCGTTCTTTTTAGTTAACATTTTTTGCAGTCGGGTTTTTTGATTTTTATCATAGAAATGATTTCTAGTATCAATATAAAAAGTAGATAAAAAACTTAGTTCAGGACTAACGAATGTACATACAAATTTCAAATCGGTTGAGCCATTTTGGAGGAGTTCGCGCACAAACACTGTGACAGGAGAATTATATATATAATTAGTTCAGATAAAAATATAGGGAGTGCCTCCGCTGCCGGCGCCGGTTGCCGAAATGGCTGCCGGCGCCGTTTTCCGAAGTATGCCGAAGTCGCGCGATGTTTGCCGAATAGGCTGCCGGTGCCTATTCGGCAAACATCGCTTGTCAAATGACAGAATAATATCAAAAACATCAGTCTTGAGCTAAAGGACTATGAAAAGTACTAATGTTAAGGTCATAATGTGAGGATGCATCATCTCATCATCATCAATCAACATAATATACCGGGATGCATATTTTAATGGTACTGATGGTGATGATGATAAATGTGATCTGCATAGTAGCACAATATATTAAGTTATATCCGTATATTATACCTTTGCTTCTTTAAACAACGCTGAAGCCTGAAACTTTCTAACATGTATAATATGACTCCGAAGTTCTTCAGTACCTTCGAAAGTATACCACGGGGTACCTATACTGTGGGGCAAAATCTTACATTTTGGTAGCTGAAAAAAGGTAGTAAAGGTAAGGTAGATGAAAATGCATCACAAAAAACTAAAATATCCACAGCCAAACATATAACTTCCACTTTTGGATGTCGGTTAAGAAGTCGAATATTTGAGATTATAATTATTTCTTTTTAAAATTTGTTTATCGGCGCTGGAAAATAGCGCTTTACGCATTATCACCAGTTCCCATTTTGAGTGCCAGCGCCGGCAGCCGTTGTTGTATACTTACCGCCGGTTCCCATTACTGATATTTTTGGGAGCCGGCGCCGGCAGCGGAGGCACTGGTACTTAGTTAAAACGTTTTACAAACCTAATAACAAGGAATACCAAATTGGTTAACCAGCAATGTCGCGAACATACCGACAAAACTGGTTCTCAAATTGAATAAAAAAGGGACTGCCTCCGCTGCCGGCGCCGGCTCCCAAAAATATAAGTAATGGGAACCGGCGGTAAGTACTTATACTGCCGGCAGCCGAGATTTAAAAAAACGGCTGCCGGCGCTGGCACTCAAAATGGGAACTGGTGATAATGCGTAAAGCGCTATTTTCCAGCGCCGATAAACAAATTTTAAAAAGAAATAATTATAATCTCAAATATTCGACTTCTTAACCGACATCCAAAAGTGGAAGTTATATGTTTGGCTGTGGATATTTTAGTTTTTTGTGATGCATTTTCATCTACCTTAGCTTTACTACCTTTTTTCAGCTAACAAAATGTAAGATTTTGCCCCACAGTATAATATAGTGTAGAGCGCGGTTTCAGTGCCGATACACAAATTTTAAAAAGAAATAATTATAATCTCAAATATTCGACTTCTTTTTTTGGCTGTGGATATTTTAGTTATTCGTGATGCATTTTCATCTACCTTAGCTTTACCTTAGCTAATTTTTTTCAGCTACTAAAAAGTAAGATTTTGCACCACAGTTATAAACCCCGTGGTATACTTCCGAAGGTACTGAACAGAACTTCAGACTCCTTATACATGTTAGAGTTTCAGCGTTGTTTAAAGAAGCAAAGGTAATAATTATATTATGTATGCTACTATGCAGATCACATTTATCAGCATCATCATCACCACCATTAAAATATGCATCCTTACATTATGACCTTATTATTAATTGTACTTTTCATAGTCCTGTAGCTCAAGAGTCAAGACTCAAGACTGATGTTTTTGATCATTATTCTGTCATTTGACAAGCGATGTTTGACGAATAGGTGCCGGCAGCCTATTCGGCAAACATCGCGCGACTTCGGAAAACTTCGTAAAACGGCGCCGGCGGCGGAGGCACTCCCAATAAAAAACATACCTGTTGTGTCGTTTTTCTTCTAATATGTTACATTTTAATTATTTTTGTGTGCAATAGAAAAAAAGCCCCGCCAAACTGCATGACAGTGTCAATTGTCAGTGGAATGTGGATGCATTACACTTGCTCGACAAGGCTTTAAATGAACGTTGCGAAAAAAGGAACCATGCCATTATATGCCATTTTTGACATGTGTTTGACAGTTCTCCTTTACCAGCAGCGCCCCGTCCACGTTCATTTAAAGCCTTGTAGCATTTTATTTGGATTGATTCATGGAGAACCAATTATATTATACTAGCGACCCGCCCCGGCGTCGCACGGGTATAAAATATATAGCCACTGAAAAAATGATTAAAATCGATAGACTATGATCCTTCAAATAATCTCTCCTATTAGTCTTAGCGTGATTAAATATAGCCTATAGCCTTCCTCAATAAATGGGCTATCTAACACTGAAATAATTTTTCAAATCGGACCAGTAGTTATTAGCGCGTTCAAGTTAGCCCTTTCAAATAATTTTCCCCGTTTTATCCACATTTTCCTCTATTTCTTCGCTCCTATTAGTCTAAGCGTGATAAAATATAGCCTATAGCCTTCCTCGATAAATGGGCTATCTAACACTGAAAGAATCATCAAAATCTGTTGCGCAGTTTTAAAGATTAAAGGGAACAAAGGGACATGAGGGAAAAAAAGCGACTTTGTTTTATAATATGTATAGATATGTCGCAGTCATCTGGTTTAATCTGCGATTCGATTTGCGACTCCATTCAATTGAATGACTGAAGGACAACTAGTCAAGACGTTGACTGAAACGTTTAACGTCTTGACTAAACGTCATTACAGTGAAGACGTTGAATGGTATATAGGCGATATAGCCGACTTTGTAATGCTTGTTTAGGGTGAATAAAAGTTTGCAACCTTATTTTGAATTACAATAATTAGCATAATATATTATGATTCTATAGGTACCTACCTATTGTATTTTAAGTTTTAAGATGTGCAAATTGCAATACTGCCTATTTGTATGAACTAATTCAAGGATTGCAAAGACTCAAAGAATAAATTACGCTCGTTTGGCCTCATCCTGAGGATTCTTTGTGATCCTGAAACAGTAACACCATGATAACTTATTATCATTGTGTTCACGCAATCAAGAACACTAAAACACAAACCCATAAATATCACAAAATATAATTATAATAACCAATATACTTACTAACCTTGATTTTGTTGTTCGTATTCGGCCAGTTTCGCCTCAAATTTTTCTTTAAGAGTAGCCACCGGCGGAGTAATAATCGTGAAATCCATTTGTCACACTATTTTATAATCAATAAATCACTTTAAGAAAACTCAATCGGAAAAAATATCAACACAGTGTTCTTTGCGCAAGTTGTTTGAGGCCATATTGGTATTGGCGACTACTAGCGCCGCAGTGAAAAAAAATAAACTAAATTATTTAATAGCCTGACTGATTTTATGTCCGATCTTTTCAAAGGAAGGATCCGCGAACTATAGTCCGCGCGGAACTAGTTGGCCGCGCCTGAGGTATGTGAGCGGTGGGACGGAGAGGCGGAGGCGCTTCGCACAAGAGATTGCAATAGCAAGATGAGTCCGCCGATAAAAAGACAATCTAAGGAAATAATATTTAAAGTGCATACGTTTCTTAAAAAACGGAAAGCCGATGTCAATAGTTTAGAACAGTGGTCCCCAACCTTTTTTTCATGCGGGCCACAAACATGTTTTGGTCTTGGTGTCGCGACTCGCGGGCCGCAACAAATTTTTTTTAGGATTAAAAAATAACTTTCTTCAAAATTAAAGATTTAATACTATATTTAATAATATTATTAATGATATTTAGACTTTACGTTATTTTGCCGGTGGGCGTGAATTTCAAAATTGTTTAACATCACGCGGACCACAAATAAAGTCCGGCGGGCCGCATGCGGCCCGCGGGCCGCGGGTTGGGGATAGCGGGTTTAGAATATAAAACTGATCAATTGTCTAACGTCTTTAATTTATTCTTTCCAATAATTAAATAATATTATTGTTCACGATATCGCGAGATTGGTCGTCACTGTCTAATCTCATGTGCATTGCGAGCAGCAAGCAACCCGCCCCCTCACCCCCGTCCCTACCTAAGGCGCGGCCAACTAGTTCCGCGCGGACTATAGTTGGACGTTGGATGACGATTGTTTAATCGACGTTCGGCCGAGTCATTCAATTGAATGGAGTCATTCAATGAACACGCTAGTCATTCAATCGAATCACAGATTAAACCAGATGACTGCGACAGATATATAGATTATGTGAGAAACTCGAAAAAAGCGTTGTGAAGATTCAATAATGTCCCAATTGGGTCGTCTTTTACCTTAGTCTGTTATTCTCTACGCACAAGAAACTTTGCATTCGACGTTTAAAAATAGAACTCTCTTTTATGTAAAATGGCATTTCGTATCCTTTTGTCACTTATCTGTCAAATTTGTCAATGTGTCCAATTTGGAATTTGAAAGGGTGAAATGGAAGAGATTTAAGCCGGAAAATAGTATGAACGTAACATATCTGTATAAGTAGAATATCATTGCTTGTAAGTTGTAGCACTTTATTTGGATTGATTCATGGAGAACTGTTTCCAGCGTCAGGCGGCTCGACGCCGAGCGGCAAGGTGCCGGCGCCGGCCGCGTCGCCGAAGCCTCCGGAGTCGGCATCCGCGGTCGCAGTCGTCACCACCGCCCCGCCCACGCCGCCGGCCAGGTGAGAGACAGAGAGAGTTTCAGAACGTTGATACTACTGGTGCCTACCAGAGTAATGATTTATAGAGCAGTTTTCTGCAAACTTTTTGTGTCCAAGGTATAGATAGAAAAATGTAAATTTTTGGAAGTAGGTACACCACAAAATTAATCAGCGTGTACGGGGGTGTTCTGTTCCTATTTTTATTCCTTTCATCGATCGTCTTGAAATGTTGCCTTTTTTGGTTCTTATTAAACTAGGAATATGTAGGTAAAATGTCATTTTTTGTGGCACACCAACTACTGGCCACGGTACACCAGTGTGCGGCGGCACACCTTTTGGGGAACACTGGCGTAGAGAATAATGTCGAGTCGACTTTAGAAACTTCGATGGCGCTTTTGAGAATGAGGAAGATTTTATTACCAGAGAGCTTTTATAACCAATCAAATGTTATTATGTCGCACTCGCGGTGATACGTCACACTTAAAAAATCGGCCAATTGCGAATTGGACTCGCGCATGAAAGGATCCGTTCCATTATAAAGCAAAGATAGGCGAAAAATTGTGTTTCATATAAGAACCCTAAAAACGAATCACGGATAAGCGAAGCGGATCATAGTAATTAACGATACCTAGCGGGATAATTGGTCAAAAATCCTCCCCATTGGCAATGTTTGCTTCGCTACAATGTTCTATAAGAGCTAGTTCAGACACAGCGGGAACCGCGCGTTTCTCGTGTAGAAACCGAGCGTTTAGTGTGAACGCTGTAATACAACACCTTTGTATTAAGTTGCGAGTTTAACCGCGCGGGCCCAAACCGCGTGGTTCCCGCTGTGTCCGAAAAAGCACTAATGGCTGGTTTACACGTATTAAGTTGATAAGTAGTTAACTAAATTTTAACTTAACTTTAAGTTATTTATCCATACTTATATTATAAATGCGAAAGTGTCTGTCTGTCTGTCTGTCTGTTAATACCTCTTCACGCCCTAACCGCTAAACCGATTTTGCTGAAATTTGGCATGGAGATACTTTGAGTCCCGGGAAAGGACATAGGATACTTTTTGTCCCAGAAAAATGTACGGTTCCCGCGCGATAAACGAGTTTTGGCGCAACGGAATTGCGGGCGTCATCTTGTTGCATGTAAACACAAAATTTAGTAGCAAGTAGCAAGTTAAAATTTAGTTAAGTACTAAACAAGGAAATTAGAATTTTCAATATTTTCTGTTAAGTTGGCAGGCGGGGCTTGTCACTTGACACATTTCGAGCAGGCACTTCAAATTAAGTTCAAATTTAGTTACTACTTATATACTTAATACGTGTAAACCAGCCATAAGGGCCTGTTTCACCACATCCTGATAAGTGCCGAATAGGCTATCCGCCACTTAACTTGACAGATGAAGTAATACGACACTTTATCAGAAAATGGTGTTATATTCCCTTAATCTTTAATTAATTTTACAGCACAATGACAACATCGGTCGTCCAAGCGCCGGTGTATCAGGAGTCTGTGATCATGAACGCGGAAGCGATGGACACGAAACAGACGAAGAAGCGGAAGGCGGTGGCTAACGCGGCCGCGCCCGTCGACTACACGCCCCCCGCTACGGTCACGCCTACTCCGGTAAGAGCCTGTCCACTCTTGCTGTCTTCACGCTTGAACCACTGAACCGATTTTGATGAAATTTGGTATGGAGACATTTTCAATCCCGGGAAAGTACATAGGATACTTTTTATCCCGGAAAAATGTACGATTTCCGCACTATAAACAAATTTTGGCGGACGGAGTTGCGGGCATCATCTAGTAATATGTTAAACTCTATTGTATGCTGCCGCATCGATAGCTATTTTAAACATTGAAATTAACAAGCCAATAATGTTTTAGCCAACGGAGGTGAATCCACAAAACTCTCTGTGGGACGGCGGACATCCGATGACGGAGGCAAATGTGGAAGGACTTGAAAAGATCATTAAAAAGGTATACTTACATATATATTATATACGTGGGGCGGACCAACTAGCACCACAATTTAGCCTCGCTCTGTTCGCCTGTCCAGCGATGCGGTAGAGAGCTCTAAAGCTCTGGTTTCTTCCAAAAGTGGCGCCGTCATGCAGAAGCCGCAATACAGCGGTGAATGACGTCACTATAATGCTGTATATGTAAAGGTTCTCCCAGACAGAAGTTATATAACGTGATAAAACATTGTGTAACACGATAACATTTTATAACATCGTGTAACACAACATGTCAAAAAATAAACGTGTCTTTTGTTACAACTTGTTAAAAAATGATATACAAAAATGTTATCTTACGTTATATAACTTCTGTCTGGGAGCACCTTAAGCAATATGGCGCGGTTTCCTAGAGAACGGTAATTGACAAAGAAACCGCGCCATACCGTCCACATAGACAACGATCTAGTGACATCATTCACCGCTGCATCACGGCCGCCACACGACGGCACCGCTCTTAGAGGAAACAAGAGCTTAAGAGCGATGCTGGATCTTGTGTTGTTAGTTAAAGACCGAAGTTAACAATCTTGATCTAATTTTAGCTATCTATCTTTGCACTGCTGAAGGAGCATTTTTTTTGTGACTTGTATGGGTTATCGCCCCAGCGTCAGGAGCAGTTTGCCCATACAAAAGTAAAACAAAAGTTGCTCTTTCAGCGCTGCTATTTTTACAGTGAACTCTAATCTCTATTCTCTATACATGGGACACTTACACATAATATTATCAAGTATTGCCACTTAGTTTTTTTTACACGTTGTAGAAGTCTCGAATCAGGGGTTGTATTTAAAATTGTCGGTAGCTAATGAGATTTAACTACACTTTCCCATTGAATATCTTTCACCAGGCGAAGACAGACACCCCGGAGATGACGATGTCCGGCCACTTCTCTACCAGCTCAGCGCCGCCGCCGCCGCCGATGCCGGCATACACCGCCGCCAATCAGCCCAGTCCCAGGTTCGATTCCCGCTTTTAACAAGACAACCTTATAGATAAATAACTTCTTGGCAACGGCTACTAGTGAGTTTTTGGTGAGAAAAAGCGATAAAGACAGGAAAAGCTTCTAAACCTGCGCGACCACTGGGTCGGAATCGGAGCGTACGGTGCGGACGGAGCGTCGTCATTTATTATTTTTTCATGCGCAGAAGTGACGTTCCAGTGCACGCAGTAACATATAAATCAATACAAAGCAACAAATCCGTCCGCTCCGATCCGATTTCGATCCGGTGGACGCGCACCTGTTACCTGTTACCATTTTGCCGCCATAAAAACTATTGGTTGTTAAAATGTTACGCGAGTCATCTAGTTTGGTAATAAATATATTTTCCCCGCAGACACCTCCCAAGTCCAATGCCCGGTACCAGTGGGATGAACACCATGTCAAACATACGTTCCCCATCTCAGCCCCAAGTAAGTGTACACACTGGCTATTGCACGCGGCTTCGCTTACGATTACATATCATCCATTCGCTTCGCCGTAGGGTGAAACCACAGTAAACAGAACTGACGAGTAGGCCGACTTAAATACTTTTGACATAGCATGCCACATCGGCCGGAGCGCGTTTTACTCAGCATTGTGAAACATATCGAAAGTGACAGTCGCGCCCAACTCGCGTATATTCGCCCGTTTGTTTGAAATCGGTACTATCAGAGAAGTTGATTCCTATGCAGATCGGGGACCTACGTAGTTTGGTTGCGTTACGTCAAATCCAGCCGACAGATCACAATAATTAACGTTGAATTGACATAATCGACCAAATAATGTTGGTCTGTCAACTGCATAGGAATCAATTTCCTCGATGGTACTTCTTAGTTCTGTCTACTCTGGTAAAACGATAGCGAATTTTGAGTATCCTTCCATAATCGTGCTTGTCGAATTTTGCTATCGACATTGTTTTTGCAAGGGCGCTTTTCTTGTCATGACGTCACCCGCGCGCGTTACTAGTCCGCATGCGGGTGACAACATTCTCCAATTCGCGCGCGTGACAGGAAAAACTTCTATGAAATGATAGGATGCGGGCCAGCCCCCGTAGACAAGTGGCAAAACGCTAACGCTAGCGCTACAAAATGTATGCGATTTGACATAAGCCATCGCTTCGCTAGCGAATACTTATGTCAAATCCATACATTTTGTAACGTTAGCGTTAGCGTTAGCGATATCATTTGCCAGTTGTCTAAGGGGGCAGGGCCCTGATTCACAATGCGTAATTCAACTCGGAACTTTTTCAGATTCAGAAACTTCATCGCGCGACATCCAAAAAACGCTCGCCGCGCTAGGCATTGACCAAATGACCGCACGGTGAAGTTTTCGAATCTGTGTCGAACGAGAATCGTGAATCGGCCTGCAAATCCGCCCGCGAGTGGTGACACGCATAACAGGAAAAGCTCCTTAAGCAAATTGTGAGGCTTAGCAAAACGATAGCTAGTTTCGACAAGAAATAAATGGATCGATGATCGAACTTCGCTATCGGTTCGACATTTCTTCGAGCCACTTAAAACATGACGGTTCGATTGAACCGCTTTCTAGGCAAACGAAGCTTTCTTAGCGATTATTGGGAAGTATCTAAAGGGTTATCTTTTACGCCAAATGCCTATTCTGTTAGTTTTGTAGCTTCTTAGCTGTCGAGTGATACGAGATGAGAGAAATTATGTTTTTTGTAAAAAAGTTATTGGCAATGAAATATTTAAAAAGAGTTATAAGCAAAAATTTTTTACTAAGTTGTGTGTGCTAAAACTACTGGTGCACTTGGGTACAATAATATAGGCAAAAGTTTGTTATCGGGTACAGTGTGCTATGTACTGGGTTCACTTGGGAACAATCATAGGCAAAGTTGTTGTTGCGATAAAGTCGTAAATAAAGAATGTGTTAACTTGGGTAATAAGCAAAAGTTGTTTTTCCGGGTGCAGTTACAGTCATAGGCAATACGTGCTCAGGTACTGTCATGTGCTAACGTGATAAGTGCAGTCGTGATAACGTGATAAACTCCCGTAAGGCCCAAGTGGGCCGCGATAACAATTGAAAGGCTATTGTGTCTCGTTTTTCCATGTCTAAGTGCAGTCGTGGGCAAAAGTTCCCTCGTGTGCTAGCTGCTAACGTGCTAGGTACAGTCATAGCCAAAACTTACTCGTGTAAAGTCGTGTATTAACGTGATAGGTACACTGTACAGTGTACAGTATTAGGCAAAACTCACTCGCGTAATAGGCTTGTGCTAACATGCTAAGTACAGTCCTAGACAGAACTTAGTCGGGTACGGTCGTGTGTTAGGTACAATCATAAAAAAAGCTGTTACTCGGATATAGTCGAGTGCTAACGTGCAGCACGTTAGCACTCGACTATATCCGAGTAACAGCTTTTTTTATGATTACCCGATGATTACCCGACTAAATTCTTTTAGTCGGGTACGGTCGTGTGCTAGGTATAATCATAAACTGTTATTCGGGTACAGTCGTGTGCTAAAGTGCTGGGTGTGTATAGGGCAAGGAGCGCGAGCCCGCCTCGCTGCTCGTCTCCGTGCCGCTGCCGTCCTCGAGCCACGGACTCAACCTCACCGCTCACTCACAGGTTCATATCCGGACGCACAACTCTTTATACGCCCAATTTTGGTCTTTATCACTATGGTGATAAGGTTCATATTTCGACGCCTCTAATATTTGGGTTTAACGACTGGGTAAAAGAGCTTGCTAACTACCATGTGAAGTTAGAAGTAGAAAAACTCTGAATGCACTAACTCAACTTTATCTATGAGTTTGGACAAAATGGCGACCATAAGTAAAAAGCGCCATCTGTTGAAATCAAGCAAACTTAGCTTATTATGCGTTTTTATAAACGACACTCTTATAAAGAGTTGTGTACCGGGGCTTTCATATCATTTTAGTGACTAACATAGATATATAGCTTATTTGCAAGAAATATAATAAACCTAACGTTGAAGTATGCATGATGTTTGTGCGTAACGGCATGAAAATAACTCGATAAAATATAATTATAGTTAGTAAGAGGAAAATAATTTAAATATCAATTAATTATTATAGTTTATGTATAATATAAGTTCGCTACAGTATCAATACAACAGTGCACACTCAGGTTGGTTAAAATTAATGTTATTGACTGTTAACAATATTAAAATCAAATACTAGCTGTCCCGGCAAATGTTGTTTTGCTATATAAGTATTTTGCGGTTCGCCCATATAATTTTATTGAAGTGACTAAATAAGTATGGCACCATGGCAACGTCCATCGCTATCCCGTCGCACAAATTAACAATGGTCGCCATCAGTCTCGAGTTGTAATAATGTTAGTATTATTTATTCAACAAATGCACTTATCAATATAAAAAAGTAGCCAGTAGCCAATTATCAGACCTACTGAATATGCATATATTGGTAAAAAATAAGTAAAGCCGGAGGAGTACAGTAACTAACATTGAGACACGAGAATTTTATTATTATATGAGATTATATATAAGACTAGCTGTCCCGGCACACGTTTCTTTGCCATATTATATAAAGTATATCGCCCGTATTATTTTATTGAATTAGTGACTAAATAAAAATGTCACCATGGCAACGTCCATCGCTATCCCGTGACCCGCGTCGCATAAACAATGGTCGCTCTTTATAGACAAATAATTTGCAATAAAATAAAATTGCGACTATAATTAAAGATCTAAGCTATCCTATCTCTCAAGTTGCAAAAAGCACACATTTAAAAAAAAAACATTAAAATCGGTTAAGTAGTTTAGGAATCCATCGCGGACAAACATCGTGACAGGAGATTTATATATATTAGATTATATATTTATATGTATAATGTGCTTTTATATATTTTATTCTTGATGAATTTTAAATTTGACAGTAGAGGAATAGACTTCACGTTTTGTGAAAAGTAGACTCTATAATGCTAACGCTAGAGTCTAAAATCAAAATGCAACTGATGGAGACATTTCGTCAACCCATCGTACAAGTGAGACATAATATTATATACTAGCTGTTGCCCACGACTTCGTCCGCGTTAACATAGTATAATAATAAAGATGGATAGTTTTCCCCTCTTTGTGGTTCCTTATAAAAAGGGTAAAAACGGGACCCTATTTAAGCAAACGTCAAACGCAAACGGCAATAAACTTTCATGTTTCTAACTCAAGAAATGACGGACTTTCATTGAAACTTTCTACCCCAATTTCACCCCATTGGGGGTAGAATTACCAGAAACGCTTAAATACGTATCCATTCATTTTAAATCAGTAGCACAAAAATAAAGTTTCATGTTTCTAACTCAAGAAATGACGGACTTTCATTCAAACTTTCAACCCCAATTTCACCCCCTTGGGGGTAGAATTTCCAAAAACGCTTAAATACCATTCATATTTAATCAGCAGTCCAAAAATAAACTTTCATGTTTGTAACTTAAGAAATGACGGACTTTCATTTAAACTTTCAACCCCTACTTCACCCCCTTCGGGGTAAAATTTTCAAAATTCCTTCCTTAGTGGGTGTCTACTTAATAAAACAACCCTACTCACCAAATTTCGTGGCTGTAACTTTAACAGTTTTTGCTCAGCGATGATGAATCAGTCAGTCAGTCAGTCAATCAGTCAGTCAGTCAGTCAGTCAGGACATGTAATTTTATGAGTATAGACTATTACTGAAACCTTACTTCAAATCCATACTAATATTATAAATGCGCAAGTGTGTCCGTCTGTCTGCTACCTCTTTACGCCCAAACCGCTGAACTAATTTTGCTGGGTATGAAGATACTTGGAGCTCCGGGGAAAGATGTAGGATTCTTTTTACCCCGGAAAAATGTACGGTTGCCATGCGAGTAACTAATTTTGGAGCAATGGAGTTGCGGACTTATCTAGTTGAATATACAGATTACAGGGTGTACCGACGTGTAACAAACTAAGTGATAATAACTTTAGGGTGTGTATGGGATATGGGTCACCTATAATTTACAGTTCGCTTTGAAAGTAGGAGTGCTGAAAGAGTAACTTTTTTAGCTTTAAACTCAAAAAAAGTTGGAGATAAAAGTAACCAAGAAGTTTTCCGATAAATCTATAATAGTCTTTAATTTTTAGTTAAAGTTAACAGAATACAGTGCGAGTTTTTTCACATCGCTCCTAGATTAGTAATGTCAATGACCTCTGGTTCCACCTTCATTCATTTTATCTATAGTCTTACAGTTAACATAATATATATATATATATATATATAATTTGTTCAAGCAATGTGATGTTTTAGCAGGCCGGGCCGTCGCAGCCAGAATTGAGCGGTTCTTCTCCGCACATATTCCATCAGCCACAGAAGCAGGTAAGTTATCTATACTATGTTAGTTTTAGTTTATGAGTCCTATGTACATTTCCGTGACCGATAACAATAATTGACAAACGTAGTGAATTTACTCACGTATATTTTTTTTTTCAAAATATCGAATTTGTTGGTAATCATTATAAGAACGTGGGACGTAGACACTTTATATCAATCTATATCAGGGGTTCCCAAACTTATTTAGTCTACCACCACATTGAAAAAAAAATGTTTTAGCGCCCCCATTGTTTCAATTTAAAATGAATCCAGATGAAATAAATCATCCCCCAAGCCTCTACACAACGCCCCCATTTTTTTCTGGGTCCCACAGCGCCTCCCTTTAGAGTTTAGACCTTCAGCGCCCACAAAGGGGCGTTATCGCCCACTTTGGGAAAGACTGATCTATATGTACGGTTACCGTGCGTTAATTTTATTTTCAACTTGTGGTAAGGCGCTCCCAGACAGAAGTTATATAACGTTAGATAACATTTTTGTGCAACATTTTTTAACAAATTATAACATAAGACACGTTTATTTTTTGACATGTTGTAGCGTATGTTAGAGCTACCGCACACCTGAGACACGACTGTCTTAAGACTAGACTATCGCATAATAAAATGCACTAGATGCGCACATATTTTGAGACAAAACGTCTAATAGACAAAGTTGTCTAATGCGCCCCGCGACAAGTCTGACTAACGACTGTCAGCTTCCCTTTAAAGTGTATGCGAGCGCGCACATCTACGACAAAACTGTCTAGCCAGAATAGACATAACTGCCAGTAGTTCGTCTCCAGGCTCGGAAACCTGGTTTATCTTCGCGATCCTGTTCCTTAGAAACGCCATACATTTCCAAAAGAGCGTTTTCATTTCGATTCCGCTCTGAACGGTCCGAAATTATTTCTGGTTTTGTTCTAAGAGCAAAATTAAATTGCTCACTGCTCAAAATACCGGTTAGAACCGTTCGCAGTTATGTTCGCCCCGCCCAACTCACACACACCACGACCATCACCCATTGTCGACACATAAACAAATTATGGCCTATTGGCTATTAGATGGTGCACTAGAAAGGGATAGAAGATATCACTCTACTAGTTACTTTCCGCGAGAAATTAACCAGGTAATTTCAGAAAGAAGCAATACCGCTCGCATCTCTATTTCGCTCCGAACGAACACTTATCCAAAAACCTGGTTATAGAGCGTTTTAACCTGGTTAAAATAATACCGGTTCCGAGAATTACTTTCCGCGAGAAATTAACCAGGTTAATTTCAGAAGCAATACCGCTCGCATCTCTATTTTAACACGAACACTTATCCAAAAACCTGGTTATAGAGCGTTTTAACCTGGTTAAAATAATACCGGTTCCGAGAGTTACTTTCCGCGAGAAATTAACCAGGTTAATTTCAGAAGTAATACCGCTCGCATCTCTATTTCGCTCCGAACGAACACTTATCCAATAACCTAGTTATAGAGCGTTTTAACCTGTTTAAAAAAATACCGGTTCCGAGAGTTACTTTCCGCGAGAAATTAACCAGGTTAATTTTAAAAGCAATACCGCTCGCATCTCTATTTCGCTCTGAACGAGCACTTATCCAAAAACCTGGTTATAGAGCGTTTTAACCTGGTTAAAAAAGTACCGGTTCCGAGCTCTGGACTTCGACTGCAAAGAGACGGACAGGTTTCAATATATTATGTCAAATTCGTCGGGTTTCACTAAGATTATGAATGGAATGTGCCTCGCGCTGGCTGATATAATTTATTTTTAAATACTTATAGATTTCAAAATTAGATTCTGACAATTTTAATCACATGTGCCAAAACATAAACAATAATACGACCAAAAAGAGAAACACGTCCAGCGATCCAAGTACTATCTCTCCCGTCGAGTCTTTCCCGTTTATTTTTGAAGTTATTTTTATCAGAATGAGAAATTTTCTATCTATATCTATAAAATTTTTCAGAACCGCTCGCAATAAACGCAAAATGCACTCGGTTTTAATTTTATTATAATATACAATTTGTTATTTGAAATACCTAAGTTGTAAATATAAATTATTTCAAATTGACGTGTTTCACAACCCGTTTTAACGTGTTTAACATGTTTAACATCCCAGAGAAATACAGTCATAGGAAACCCTAATGCCTGTAATATGTCATAGTTTTAAGTTCGTAGTGACAAGTTAACAAATAACAACCCTAGCGATTTTCGTCATATACGTCAAATTTAAAAATTTCTAACTTCTAAGTCGGCATACTCTATAATTCTGTCTACTCTGTCCAGGCGTTCTCTACTGTTTAATATGTAATTAAAATTAAAATTAAAATTGTATGCGTTGCGTCATCGTAGTCAAGACAGTTTTGACTTGGTGTGCGCCACATGATAGACACAACTGTTTTAATTGTGTCGTAAGACTGACTTGTCTATGTGAAACAAGACTGTCTAACTACAGTCGTGTCTCCGATGTACGGTCGCACTTACACGATGTTATAAAATGTTATCGTGTTACAGTTTACACAATGTTTTATAACTGAATGAATGAATACCATAAAACCCTTATGCTAATTTCTCTATTAGTACCCTACTAATGCTACATCAAGGGATACAAATCTCCCCTAAATCTAAGTTTTAGGGTCTATACAATAGTGCTTTGGACTTAGGTGATCATGTAGAAGATATTAGCGGTTTGATGAACTAAAATGAATATTAGTTATATCTATATTTTGAACGATATGTTTTTAACGGTGGTACCCATTGTAGATTTGATGTGCCAAAAGTACCGTAGAGTACCAGATAATTGATTTAAAGATTTTTTTTCACAGTATGAACTTAAAGTTAAGTCAATATTATATATTATATGAAGTACTATAAAAATCCTATTATTTGTATTCACACTTTTTTAAAACAAAAATCTTAGAAATTAATAGACGGACGATTCCTAACGATGAATTTTGTAAAATATAGAATCGAAAATGTTGTGTTTAGATTCAATCCGAAATTGGAAAATGTTGCTTGTAAATTGGACAACCTTTTTTGGCGCGAGAAAAAACAAAGTTGGACGTGAAAATTGAAAATTGTGATTTTTGAAATATTTGAAATTGTAGAGTGAAATTCCCTTTGTTTCAGTTACATTAAATTCGATTAGAAAAAAGATACACGTGACGAACGAATCTGTTTTAGCGGTATTCCGACGTTCATATTTTTACAAGAGCTTTTTTAATATCCACAGGATGTAACAAAACCGTGTGATATATTTTTTAAGATGACGTGTATATAATATGTTTTTATACACATGTATATTGTCACACACTCACACCATTGTATATTACCTAGTTTTCTACATATCCATCTGAAATTTTTTAATTTTTATTTCTTTTAATTATTTCGACATAACTATTATTTGGCATACAGTTGGGTAATAAAACATACATTATCAGAAAAACAAACAAGCCTGCAAATTATCAGAAAAAGTTGATCACAAGTCACAAATGAACTTTAGTGCTATCCCTTTTGATGCAACCCTAAATCATCGGTTGGAGACCCTTTGCTAGGTATCGGTTTTTGTTGCTAGCCTAGTCTAGACACCCTAGATGAATTTCGGCGCACCGATTACAGCTGTCCGTCATGCCATTCAAAACGTCCCCTTTCCCCGTCATTTACCCCATCGTCCCCCATCTACCCCATAGTGGACAAAGCGTGAAGCGTCACTATTGTGACAAGATACATACCTATGTTCTTAATTGTGCTATTTTGCGAATGGGGGAGCGATATCGCTGTTTGCTCTCGGCTATTTATTCTCGGTTAGTGCCAATTTCACCACCTGTTCTCTTCAACCGCATGAGATTTAATGATTATTTACCAATAATTTAATGGAGAGTTTGGCAGGAAATTGTGGGTGCTATGCCAAAATCTTCATTAAAGTTATCATTAAGAGGGCGACTAACCCAAAAAATCAAACAACGTCCTTCTCTCTTCACACTCACGCCCGTCTTTCATATGCCAGGTGAAAAAGGATGACGCGGATTCATCGCCATATTATCTCAATAACTCGATAATTATACAACATTTTAAAAATCCGCTAGGTCGGATGATGATTCTCAATGATATAATTTTATACAATGTGTTAAAATATTAACTTAGTTCAATGCACGGCATTGCAATAAATGAAAAAATCGTGAAAATTAGATGCATCTTTGTGATTTTTTTCTATCGAGAAATTTTTAAGATACATATTACATCGTGTTTTTGCTCAGATCGAATTCTCGGAAATTTAATGTAGTATCTAATTTTAGAAAATGAAACAATTCGGGGCTTATTTTCATATATAAAAATTAATTATAAAATCGACAATTTTGGGTTAGTCGCCCCCTTAAATCTCTCTGAGTGCTATTAGTTTACTTTCATTAATGCGAGGGGAGTTAAACATTAAATCAATGATTGAATGTAATAAGCGGATTTTTTAATACAAAAAGAACCTTCAATCATACAGATCACCTGATTTTAATAACCACTCATTAATTGTTATTAGACACTCGCAATACAGTAGGAAAGTGTTACTCTAGTGTTGGGTTACGTTCCTAGTCCTAGTCCTAGTCGATTTCGATTTCGAAGCATTCCAACGCCGAGCCATGCTTTAGGAGTAATTAAATATTATCGTAATATGATACAAATTTTTACTCCAATATAAAATGTCTAATTTTAAAACTCAACTTTTTTCAATTTTTAATCTAAAGTAACAAGGAGTATATTCGGAAATATAAATAAGTATCCTGGCCAGTGCTTTAGACGTCTAGAATTGACATCGTTCCGAAATATACGCCAGTCGCCAGTGCATTAATGTATTATGTATATATTATGTATATATATATGACTATGTTGCCATGTCATTTACGTCACACGTCTTGTCTCACTAGCACAATATGGCGTCGGATACATAAGTCTTGAGCTCTGGCCAGTATACTGGATCATATTTCGGAACCTAGGCAAGGTATAATTTATAACGAGCTCGGTATGAAGTACGACCCGTGTCAGGACTCAGGTTTCATTATAATTGGACCTACACCAATTAGTCCGAAGCTAAGGCATGTTCTATCATCTAATATGTCCTCAGTAATTTGAAAGTATGTAATCAATATTCTCTGTGAATAATAGCCCGTTTCTGAGGTGTTTGAATAGCTTTGTCCACACTGGGCCTTTTTTTGTTCATCAAGGGCATGCGTTATTAGCGCAGTCAACAGCGAACGTGAGGCATGCCCGTGACGCGCGTTGAAATCGTAGCGCTCGCTATGACACTTTTCTTTCAACGCGGGTGGATTTTGACGCATTCAATTATTGAAGATGCCAAACGAAAGTTGAATAAAAAAAAGAAGATGACGAAAATTGAAGATGAAATTGCATAATGTGTTATGTGGACATAGCTAATGTTTATCTGTTTCGTAGAGCTTGAAATTGGAGGGTTATCAAAAAACAAAATTCTGCTGAAGAATCGATAAACTTCAGTTCAAAAAACCGTAGAAACGGGGAATTATTCAATTTGGTTTTTCGTCTTATTATGTTTTAAGGGCGTATACATCCAAATCCATATTTAAAATGCTCAAGTGTGTATGTCTGTTACCTTTTCACGCTTCAACCGCAGAACCGATTTTGTTGAAATTGGGTTTGGAGATAGTTTGAGTCCCGGGAATGGACATAGGATATTTTTATCCCGAAACATATTCGGGATAAAAATATCCTAACAAATATACTCGTACTAGATGAGAACCGTACATACGGTTCTCATCTAGTACGAGTATATTTGTTTGGTACGTATACTCTAAACAGCTTTGCTTGAAACTTGAGATGTATCTATTTAATTAAAAACTCAAACCGGTTACCTATTGCAAGCAAAATAGAATTAATTTGAGACCATTTTTCATGTTGGTAACTAATTTCACCCCCGTAATTGCATTATGATGGCCCTTTGTACAGTTTGTATCAATTTGTCCGAGTTAATCTTATTATCAGGCTGCACCTGCTTACTTAACATCCTTGGTTCTTTTAAAGTATAATTAAATTTTCTATCGTTTAAGAATAGGGAATATTACGCAAAGGCCGGCGTAGAAGGCGCTATTATATAGCACATACAGTGAATATTCTGACCGAAATCCGACATGTTGCACACGTCATAATATCAGAATATTGACAGATACGTTGTCAAACTTCGGACAAAACTTTTGGTTTACCGTCTATGTTGGTGCTGCCGCAGGAGTGAAAACATTGCAGTAATTACTTCCTACTAATATATCCTATTGTATCTGGAGTATCGAGCATAGGGCTATTTAATAATTACGTTTTCGACTGCTAACTGTGCCAATCGATAAAGTGTAAAAATTGACAATTACCTCTTGAATTTTATACACCCCAAGGCATTACACCTTACGGTAGTCGGTACGTAAGAACTTCTTTCTTTAAAAAATTCAGAGCAGGTTCTATGTTCGGCTATAATGATTAGTGACATACGTGGCGTAGAGGGGTGGGCTTATGATTATGACCTATAAATATGTGCTACCAGAGAAGTGTATCCATAGGCAGATGACGGACCTACGTAATTTGGTCGCGTTTTGACAAACACAGCCGCAAGACCACGATTGATATGACATAACCCGACCAATAGATGTTGGTCCGTCAAATGCCTATGAATCAATTTCTTCGATGGTACAATGCTCCCCGTTAAAATGTTCTCGTAACTGGAAGAAATCGTACGGTTATGATTGCAAGGAAATGGAAAATTAGAAAGAATGAAGCGTGTTGTTGACAGGTGGATGTACATCGCTAAGAGCCGCGGGCTGCGCCAAATTTCCTTCTACATATTTATTTTCAATCAAACCTGACACATATTTTACATTATCTATGAATAGGACTTTGATAGATGTTACCATAGCAGCATGGTTGTTATTTCACTTTGTAAATATTATTGAGAATAAAACTACATGAATTAACATTGCATATTTTAATATCCAATAACTGGCGACGATGTCGACAGCAGAATTGAAGAAATGGAGAAAAATACGCGCTACTACACGCGCACAACTTACAAAACTAGAAAATTACGTAAACTCGAACGAAACTCTAACTCACGCGGAAACACAAACAAGACTGCAGTCCCTACAAGAAAATCTACAGTCATTCAAAGAAGTACAACTAAAAATAGAATTGGAAATTGCTGATGACGAATTTGATAACGAAATGGAAATCAGGTACGAAATTGAAGAAAAATTTACACTATTGAAAACCAAATTGCTAAATATGCCTAATCAAAGTGAACAAACCCTTACATCAACACAAGCAACGTCAAATCCACAATGGGCTACCAACAGCCCAGCAGAATCGAAACCGAAAATTATCTTTCAAGCGTTAGAAAAAAACGAAACTTTCAAGAATTTCACCCAGCGCCTAGCTGTATACTTTCTGTTGAACAATATCACAGATGCGAAATTCAAAGTGTACACATTACTTTCGGCATTACCTCCTATTCTCCATCAGAAACTCTACGACCTATGCTCTCCTGATGAACCAATCAATATGAATTTTACGGAACTAACAGACCTATTAGATGAATACCTAGACCCTAAACCGAGTACGTGGGCATTACAACATCGATTTATCTCTCGTCAACAACAAGAAAATGAAACTATTGCCATTTACGCAGCGGAATTGAAGAGACTATCACTAAATTGTGAATTCAAATGTCAAAGCTGCAAGAAATCAACATTAGAAGGATTTTTATCGCTGCAATTCATCCGTGGCTTGAGAGACAGCGACATCAGAACAAAGATTCTTCAAGAAAGAGACACGCCACCCTTTGCCAAGCTAATTCAAATTGCCTCGGCAATAGAAATGGGGAAGAGCGAAAATAAAAATATGTCACAAGATTTAAACACATCTTGGATCACAAACGCTATAACACCTACAAGTAGACAAACTCGGCCAACTACTTCGTCAAAATTGAATTTCAAACGCAGATCACCAATCACAGTAAGAGACTTAAAGGGAAAATGCTACCGTTGCGGAAAGGAAGACCACCATTCAAGGGAGTGCCGTGCCTTAAACGTAATCTGTTCAACAAAACAGGGCACCTGGCACGCGTCTGCCTTAGAAGGAACCCGCTGACAAACCAAGTCGATCCCAACACGAGTAGTGACGAGAGCCTGGGTGACATTAACCTTATTAAAAGCGAAATCACAGAAAAATACATGATTCCTATCAAAATTGAAAATAAACAGGTTAACATGGAATTTGATACCGGAGCTACTCTGTCTTCTATTTCGCTTAAGCTTTACAAGGAATTGAACATTAAAACTAGAATTTTCAAAACAGATATGAAACTTAGAACATACACAGGAGAAATTTTCAAGCCGGTTGGAGTAACCTACGTTAAATGCTTCTACAAGAACCAGCATTTTAATGGAAAACTATATATTATTAATCAAGATGTAGACCCTATATTCGGGAGAAGCTGGATGAAGGAGGTTTCTATTGATCTGGCGGATATGCGAGTAATACACACGGCCGAATCTAAATTAGATAAACTACTTGAAGAATTTTCGGATACGGTATTCAAATCTGATTTAGGAATGATACCTAACTACAAAGCCCATTTAAATCTGAAGGAAGGTGTCCACCCTATTTTCATAAAGCCACGAAGGATCCCTTATGCCTTAAAGGAGAGGGTTGACAAGGAAATAGATCGGCTAAGTAGAGAAGGAGTGATCACAAAAATAGACCATTCAGAGTGGGGCACACCGATCGTTCCTATCGTAAAACCAAACGGCAGTATCCGCCTATGTGCCGACTACAAGGTAACCCAAAACAAGGTGATTAAGGATGAACAATACCCTATACCTATAATTGAGGACATATTTGCTGAAATGAACGGAGGTAAATTCTTCTGCACTTTGGATATCACCCAAGCCTACCTCAACATGGTGATGGACGATGAAAGCGCTACCCTGCAAACCCTAAGTACGCACAAAGGAACGTACAAGGTAAACCGCCTAATGTTTGGAGTTAAAGTCGCTCCAAGCCTCTGGCAAAAATTTATGGACCAGCTACTACAAGGATTGGAAGGAGTCAAGTGCTTCTTCGATGACATTATAATACAGGGATCCTCAGCAGAACAACTACTATCACGACTGAATCAGGTCTTACAAAAACTACAAGAAAGCAACCTACGAGTAAACAGAGATAAATGCCAATTTTTAAAAAATAGTATCAACTACCTAGGACACACAATAGACAAAGATGGCTTGCACAAAAATAAAGAAAAAGTAAAGGCTATATTAAATACAAAAAGACTCGAGAACCGAAATGAACTACGAACCTTCCTCGGTATGGCCAATTACTATAATAAATTCATCCCCAGTTTGGCAACACTCGCAAACCCACTGAATAGATTACTAAAAAGAGAAAACAAATTCATATGGTCACCTGAATGCGAGACTAGTTTTAATAATATAAGGAATGAAATCGCCAGCGAAAGAGTTCTTGCACATTTTGATCCAAATAAGCAATTAGTAATAGCAACTGACGCCTTACCTGTAGGATTAGGAGCAGTACTCTCACACAGACTCGCAGATGGATCAGAAAGACGCCAAGAACGCTAGCAACAAGTGAAAAGAAATACAGTCAAATAGACAAGGAAGCCACAGCTATATACTGGGGTATTAAAAAATTTTTCCCCTACTGCTATGGACGAAAGTTTACACTGGTGACCGACCACAAGCCGCTCCATCTTCCATCCGCATCAGACACTCCCAGCCTTAAGCACCATGAGGCTCTTTCATTTCACGAGGGATTCGACTACGAAGTCGAATACAGAGCCGCCGCCAAACATGGCAACGCCGATTACCTGTCAAGATTCCCAGTGGATAACGTACGCGAAACTTACGAAGACCAACATTGTATCTACCAACGCGCCCAAATCAACGTTCTGGACATAAACCCAAATATCATTATTCAAGAAACACAGAAAGATAAGGAATTGAATACGTTGCGAGATGCCCTACAAAATGGCAGATCATTACGCGCAATAGGTTTAAACGACAACAAATTCACCATTCAGGACGGCTGTATCCTCAAGGGAACCCGAGTCGTCATACCGCAAAACTTACAAGGGCAGGTGCTAGACGAACTCCATGCCGGGCACAGCGGCATAGTCAAAATGAAAGCTCTAGCTCGCAGTCACGTTTACTGGAGAAATATCGATTGAGACATCGAACAGAAACTGAAGTCATGTAGAGCGTGCCGTTTACAATAGAACGAACCCCCTAAGGCCCCGCTGCATCATTGGGAACAACCGACGGGACCCTGGCAAAGACTGCATGTCGATTTCACCGGACCGATCCAAGGCCAACAGCTTTTGATAATCGTAGACGCATACACTAAATGGGTCGAAATACTACCAACAAAAAATACCACGAGTTCCTGGTGTATTAAGAAATTCAAAGAATTATTCTCCATCTTTGGAATTCCATACACGCTCGTTTCAGACAACGGACGCCAATTCGTGTCAGTAGAATTTACGAGTTTCTTAAACAAATGCGGAGTAGTACATAGGACGTCCGCCCCATATCATCCCGCTACTAACGGGCAAGCAGAACGTTACGTCCAGACCATCAAAAAGGCCATACGCGCAATGGAGGGGAAGGAAGGTGACCTACTAAGCAAATTAGTAACAGTCAAGACGCGACTGAGACGCACCCCCAACAACGATAGACAAAGTCCGTACCAATTGATGTTTGGTCGCGACATAAGGACATCGCTTCACGCGATGCTTCGCAAAACGCCGCCGTCTACAATCAGGGCCAGCACCGAGACGCCGCCCGTTAACATGTTCGCGCCAGGCGACCGAGTCCAAGTTAGGGCCTACGGCTCCCAGAGATGGGTATTTGGAACTATTTCACGTCGCCTGGGCCAACTTCACTATGAGGTCCGAACCGATGCAGGGACTGTCTGGCGCCGGCATCTAGAGCAGCTCTTGCCTGCGCCAGGCATTCATCAGGAATAGCGGCGAAGGACTGACACATATTTTACATTATCTATGAATAGGACTTTGATAGATGTTACCATAGCAGCATGGTTCACTTTGTAAATATTATTGAGAATAAAACTACATGAATTAACATTGCATATTTTAATATCCAATAAAACCCAAAACCTATGAAACATTCTTTACATGTACCTACCGAGCACTGATGTGCCATACCAACCTGGATAAATCACTTCTATGAACGAATATTTGGCGAAAATTTTTTCTTATTAAGTTTGTAATAACTCTAAATAATCTTCATTACTATTATTGCGCATTGGTCTAACACAGTTCACCGAGAACAAAATATGTTTTTGTTAAGGAGAAGTATTTTAAAATCTCTTCCAATGTTTAGATTACGGCCCTTTACAATTTTAGCTCTCACAACGAAATTTAATCACAAAGTTCATTGAAGGTATTAAACTCTGTGGCTTCCACAAATGAACCTGTCTGGAAAATATCCGTTCGATGTTCTGCGCTCTGATTGGACGTCGATGTCGTAGGCCAGAGGCTCCAAACTTTTAAGATAATGGAGTGGGAAACCAATTCGGAAACTTTGGGAACCACTGCCACCACTGCTCTGTATTAGATGTTAGTAGAAGCGTCGCTACATTAATTGGTGTGCAGTAGTAGAAAAATGTATTTAACATATTATCACTAGAATTTCCATTAAATACATAATATTTATTCTAGTTTCTTAGTACTGGCAAGTAAAAAGCTTGCTTGTTTTCGAGTCCCTAAACACGATTTTGTTTTTTTTTTTATCCGCTACTATATATTTTTTGTATTTCTGTCTTTCTATGTCAAACTCTTGATTAAATTAAGTTTTTATTAAAATATGTCTCTGAGTACGGCCGTTAGCTATTTGCGGTTGAAAAGAACGCCATTTGACTTACTTTAAGACTTAAACTGTTTATCTCGAAGACATATCGAGCGCAACCGACATTCCGAAGATATTGGTCCCCCGAGGAATCCTGGAAATGTTTTAAAATTTTGCTACATTAAATCTATGTTCTGAAATAAAAACCAGTATACTGGCCAGATTTCACATATCCGATGCCATATTGTTCTAGTGTGTGATATTATAATTTATAATGACTATAGTGATGACTGGTGATATTATAATCTTAAAATAGTCTTTTAAGTTGTATACGTCAATATACTCACGTATTTTTCGGAACGAAACAACAGTCGTCCTCTATGACGTCATAAGCACTGGCCATAATACTGGGTTAAAATTCAGAACTTACCCTATTTAGTATCCCGTACGTTTATGCGCACTGCGAACATTACACCGTCGACTGTGAGTTGTGACAGTTCCATTTTTAAAATGGGCCCTGCCAGCTTGAATTCATCATCGACACTATAGGGTCCACAACCCAAATCGTGCTATTCCAGAATTCCAAGATTCCGAATAATAAAAACTAAGGAAACGTAACTCCAATACTATTACCGTTTTAAATTTGGTTCCATTCGAACTGTCATGTAACGTCAGCCTTTATACCGCTCAAGGCCACCTAAATATTGCAAATGTATTGAAATGTGTACCTAAGGTACACTTTTTTGACAAGTATTTTGGAGCATGTTTTTTTAACGGAGTTACTCTTCCTTAGTTTTTATTATTCGTAGATTAGCACATATTACAGCAAACATACAGTGAATAATCCGACCGAAATCCGACATGTTGCACACGTCATTTGACATTTCAGAATATTGACAGAAACGTTGTCAAACTTCGAACAAAACTTTTTGTTTACTGTCTGTGCTGGTTCTGTCTCTAGTGTGAAAACATTTCAGTAATACTACCTATATCCTATTGTATCTGGAGCATCGAACATAGGGCTATGGACATAGGGCTAAACGTATTTAAAATTAAGCTTTCGAAGGCTAACTGTGCCAATCGATAAAGTGTAAAAATTGACACATATTTACCTCTTGAATTTTATATACTCCAAGGCATTACACCTTACGGTAGTCGGTACAATGGATAATTTGCTTATACTATGTTTTATCACATACGTTATTTCCCGGTCCCGGATCCCGGATCTCACACCTACACTGTAAGCACACAGTTTATAATACGGAATCCTAGAAATGGGTCCAGCTGTGTCGGAGGAGCAACAAACACCGAGATACGAGCATTTTACATGTAAGTACCCCAATTTAAGAGGGCGTAGAAAGCAAAATTAACGCTTTTATAATTTATTTTTATACTTGATAATAAGCCAATAATCGTTTCGTTTTGTAAACATAGATACTACGTATTATATTATGCGAGGGTCTGTACTAACGAAAACACGATATCTTGAAATTTTCTCGATTGAAAAAAATCACAAAGATGCAACAAATTTTCACATTTTTTTTAAATTAATTTCCAAAACGACGCACTTAACTGACTCAATATGTTAAAACATAATGTAAAAATTTATTACCGAAGGACTGGACTAGCAGATTTTGAAAGTTTTGTATACTTAACGAGTCATTACGATTTATACGAAAACTACTTTGGCGCCGATTTTGCGTCTTTCTTATTCAACTGACATATTATGAATGACATATTTTGAATGAATTTTATTTTTTGCTTTATTCGCCCCCTTAAGATTTTTATGGCTTTTCCAACGTGCCGGATGAAGACAAGCTGTCCTTGCAATGCCTTGCATAGTTATTCACTGAGTTAATAGTTTAATAAGGAATATATTATTATTTCTTATGTATCTAAAAGAATTAAAAAACAGGACTACTAAAAATGCGAACGGTCTAACAAAAAATGCGCACGACTGACTAAGCAGGATCGAGTTTGCGAAACATTTTGTAATCCTATCTGTTATTGTTTTGACTTATTCTCGGGTGAATAAAACCAAAAGAGCACATTCCTCGTATCTAGCGCACCCTAGTATTGCGGTGTACCTGCTTGGTGCCCATCCCCTTTACCTGATGGATTGTGTGTGTGTGTGTGTGTTCCATTATGCACATGCTAATCACTTTACTCTCCCAGCTCTCTGATATTTGTTAGCATTTTTAGATTTTATTTTAATTTTTAGTTTAGACTAGTAGTCGGTATAGTGTTGATGACTATGTTCAATACTACATTTTTAACTACATATTTTTAAAGGATTATTTCTCATAAGTCACTCCAAATATCGGGAGTAATTCTAAAGGAAATCTTGTAGCGAATTAAAAAAAATGTTATAGATATGCAATCGTTTGCATTTAAAATATTCCAGAACTACGCAAACGCTCAACCTCCTAATTCGCATTAATAATAATACCTAAATATATAATTACAAAAACAAAAAAAAAATGCAACCGTTTACTTGACGCTTCAAGATACAGTCAGTAATACCGAAATCTATAATTACAATAAACGCAACTGCTTACTAAAATTCAGCATACGTCGACCACGTGGTGTTTTCGTCGCACACACACACAGATAAGAGACTAGTAGCATATGCCATTCATGGGTTAGTCTCTTCCTAACGTCGGTTAGAGACGCATCTGCTGGGGGCAAAATATACCCCTGTGAAACTGTCGGGCCGCGCTATGGTAAGTTATGTTATTTTATTCTTTAACAGTTTTGCGTGCGACTTTACTTTTACTTTTTAACCGATTTCCGAGGAGGTTATATGGAGGTGAATATGTTTTGTACCCGCTAAAATGTGTCGTTAATCGTTATGCCTCTGAATTTCTTGAAGTTTATTTGTTCAACAGGGTTTCTGATTGGTTTATATTTTGGCGATAGACAATCTGAAACGCTAGATAAACTGTCAACATCTCAAATCTCAATATTTTTAATAATTCAATTTAAACTAGATTGACCGCTGTTTTGAATTGTATTTATGAATTAATTGCTGTGCGTTCATTCACATTTTGGTAAAATTTAAACTAGTTCAATATAATATTGAATACAGGATAACTTTAAAATCAAGTATGTAATGCTATGCTGTAGTTACTTCTTCGTTGCGATTTTTATAATTATTCTGTATTTTGGCTGTGCTGTAAAATCTTATTTTAATCAGACGAAAAACAATTTGAAACTATGATAGTTGTTATGAAATGTTTAATGTGTAACTACTCCACTTCACGGTTAAAACGTGACATTTCAATTGGTAGCATTATAGCTTTATTTGCATTAAGATAAAAATTCATCGGAACGGATAAAATATATTATTCCGCCATCTCCTTAAAGCTTAAAGCTGGTTTCAGACAACGCTATAATATAATAGCATAATACATATATATATATATATAGCTCATAGAGTCATAGGCCATAGTACAAGAATATCACGCATCATACATAGTGTATAGCAAGCCAATAATATTATATAGTACTGTACAGTGTGAACGTGTCCATAACAATGTATGGTGCGCGATATTCTAGTGCCATGAGCTATATAAGTACTATTAGGTATACATATTATAGCGTAGTCTGAAACCAGCTTAAAGGTCGTGCTAAGTGATTGGTCAAGCCCATAAGCACCATAAAGCTTAAGATAAGCTCTACCTAGAGAATGTTTAATCAAGAACAAGTCTAGGCTTTCTAGATACAAGACACAGGTCGTAGGAATTTTGAACCCCTTGGAAATTCGAATCTTGAACCTCTTGTAAACGCACACTAACATAGAGCCTTTCTAGTAAAATCTTTGCTTTATATAATAGTATATACTGTATTTCACTTAGACAGTGTACTGTTTTTTGCTGTGCATACAATTTTTAATGTTTTTTTGATATTAGTGGAGTTCCCAGAGCGTAAAAATCGTGCAAACCTCCGATTTTTGCAATAGTGGATGAAAATTGAAAAGAAAAAAAGGAATGTGTAGCTGATAACATAAATAATAAAGTTTACCTATTGAAAAGTTGTGCTCTTAAAGATTTTTAAATTATTCTCTTCCACTTCAAGTAAACTCATAAAACTGTAAAATTTTGAAGAAAATTTGCATATTTCTTTCTTTTAAATATATAGCAAAATAATAAAATATATCATTATTTTTTTATTTGTATCATTGCTTATATTCCAAAGAAAGAAAATAAGTTGAAAAAATATATAATTTATATTTCAAATTAATATTTTTGTATGTCATCTACATACATACCTCCAAATACCTCCAAAAAATGTGCTTGTTGTGTGCCTCGCCAGGTAAATGGCGTTCCAATTTTTCTTTGGTTTTAAATAGGAAGTTTAAAATTATTTTTTAGGCTTAACAAAGCCTTCTATTTCTTAATGTGTATAACTTTTTAGCTCTTTATTAAATTTTCTGAAAATGTAGCAAAATCTGTATTTTATTTCTTTTGGTTTGGTTTTTACAGAATAAAATTTATTTTTAATTTATTTTTTTTCATTAATTATATTTGCTAAAACATACTTAAAGGAAAAAAATACAAATTAGGTTAAGAACTGATATTTTTTGCATTCAGATAAGCATTTTCCAAACATAGGTCGCAGCATGCGTCTTAAGAATGTACGTGAGATTTGTAGCACCCAATTTTTTTTCTGGCTTTAAGTAGGAAGCTTAAATATATTTCAAAGACTAGAAAAAATCTTTAATTTGTCGATGCATTTAATGTTTTAGCTCTCACTTAAATAAATTCTCAACAAATATAGAAAAATATTTTCGGTCTATTTTACACATTTTTGGAGATATTTAAACGTTTTTAAGTACTTAAAAGTTATCATTTCTCTAAAAATTAAATACGCACAACAAGTAAGTTTAACACACTTTTCGTTACAACCCTTAAATCTACCCAAACCCTTTTATCTTGGTTACGACGAGCGTTAATCTCTAAAAACTTTGCAAAAATCTTATAGCTGTATTTAGCTTAGCAAAGCAAACTTTCTTTTTTAAAAATGGTGTATTTGGTTAATTTTCAACGTAAGCAATCGGTTAAGAGTCATTAAATAACAGGAACAAGAAAAAATTTTTTTTTCGGGACCGGTTTTATATGGTGAAATATTAATTTTTAATTAAGTAACTAAAAAATTAAAAGCACAAAAAAATTTTTGGTAAACTTTGCAAGTTATAGTGTAAAAAAGAAAATGACACCTCAAAAACAAAAATCCATTCACTATTACAATTTTCGGAGGTTAAAACCTCTGGCGACTGCAGTATATATAACGTGGAAAAAACATTTTCTATGACTATAATTTGATGTGCCAGCGATTGTTATATATTTTAAATTGTAGTTATGGCGATTTTGCTGTGTAACATGTGAATTGTGAATAAATAGTAAGAAAAGGAAGGAATCATTTTAATTTTACTAATTAGTACTCGTTCAGAAACCTACAACAATGCAGACTATTACACATTCACTCGCACTACCGTGCCTCGTAGAGATAAACTACGATAACATGGCGCGCCGCTCCAAAATTCAAAACGTTTGAAGTGCGTTGTCAAAACGTTTGAAGTGCGTTGTCTTGCGCGGTCGGCTAGTTATGATTAGTTCTCAACAAATCTTGGTAATAAGTGACATTAAGTGAAATATTACGTGTACTGTGATTGGTTGAATACTTACTACATACAAACTCTTTCATAAGGATGTGACTACACACATTGAAACAGTAATTTGGAGGGGCGCGCCACGTTATCGTAGTTGATCTCTACATAATTTATTTGTCAGTGTCATAACTCATAAGTCATATTCCAATTGACGTTTTTATTTTTTCTAATTTAGAAGTAAAGGACCCGTATACAGTTCATAGTAAAAAATTAAACAATAATAATTATATATATTGTCAAACAGTTGTGGTATGGTACACACTTGAGCACTATAAAATTACTGATGTGAACTGGCCTGGTTTTAATGAAACCGGCCACCGTCACCGAAACCGGTGTAGGAGTTATTATATATTATTATGGTCCCTATATTTAATGTCAAGGAAAAATAGTCCTTTATTCTTTCACAAAGCCACAAAAAAACTAACTTTCTATGAGCTACAAAAGGCTTCCTATTGTTTCTTTCAAATAATTACCTTGTTATTTAGCACAAAGAGGTTACATTGAAATTATAAAGCTTACCCCATGCAATTGTTAAAAAGTAAAAAATGGCTTGTAAAGAATATTGGGTTTGTTAAAATCAATAGGAAGTAGGAACCTTCAAAAGTCTGGACATATTGAGAATGTGTTGTTTTTCGATTGTTTCAACAGTTATTCGTCTTCACATAAAATATCATAATTAGAATATGTCCCGTATGCCTCTGATTTTACCAAACGTATCATAATTCATATTAGTACAAATATAGTAGCAGTATGTCTACCGGGGCAGTAAATCGTAGCGCCGTTCGCGAATACCAATGATTAATCTATGATATATAACATACCTGACGCCCGCAACTTCGTTGTGCAGAAATTCGATTATCGTCATTGAGATGTATGTACCAAACTACATACTACATTTACACCTCAATGTTTATCGCGCGGGAACTGTACATTTGTGCGGGATAAAAAGTATCATAAGTCTCAAACTACATATAACCAACCATACTTACCAAATTTTGTCAAAATCGGTTCAGCGGCTTAAGCAATGAGTTTCTAAAATACTAGAGTAGCAACGTCTTACAACTTACAAACGTCGATTCTCAGAAAATATGCGTAACCACTTGATAGTTCAAAAGACGATGTAAAGTCATTGTGTAAGTCAGATATTCATGCAGGCGTCTTCGAAGAGGCAACACATTGCTGCCGTAAACTGCCAAGCGTTAGTAACATAGAATATCATTGGGTTTAGTTTAAAGCTGAGGCTTAACCTACGCGTCAGTGACGGAGCGTCAAGTTGCGTCAAGTTGTCAAATGTGTGTTTTGTATTATACAAAAAACACATTTGACAACTTGACGCTCCGTCACTGACGCGTAAGTTTGTTCTAAGCTTAAGTGTGAAAAGGTGACAGACAGGCACACATTATCTACTACACACTATCCTGTGGTGAATTTATTCGTTTTTGCGTACTCTTTTTTAAATCTTTAACATTTCGCTTTAAATTGACTTTACAATCTTCAAAGCTGTACCTCTGTTTGAGTAATAGCTTTACAGTTATCTGGTAGTCGGCCGATAATTGAGCTACGGCAAAAGATAAGCTGCTTACAGCCTTCGGTCGAAAGCTTCATATAGGCTTAAATCTATGTAAATTTTTTAGAGATTCGTATATCCCTGGACCCCCTATCCTCCCACCCCTACAAATTAACCCCTAAACGAGTAGATACGGTAATTACGCACGAGAGACAAAATTGTCTCCGTAGAATCGTCCGATGTTTGCATTTCGATATAGTGTTTATTACTAGAATCTAGAATCTAGATTCGTTTATCGCGCGGGAACCGTACATTTTTCCGGGATAGAAAAATCGGTTCAGCGATTTGGGCTGAAGAGGTGACAGACAGACACACTTTCGCATTTATAATATTAGTATATTTTTTATTTTCCTGAAGCTTTCTCTGGAATAAAATTTCGCTGGTACTTCTCTGTAATGACCTATCGTCAGCAGAATTTCTCGATCATTATGCAAACGTTTAGGGGAGCGTACCACTTTAAAAAGCCTGCAACGCAATAATTAAAATCTCCGATGCTAGGTGCAACACCTCTGATGTTAGCTTTCCATCAGGTGATCCGTTCCCTCATTGCTAGTCTCATAAAAGTGTTTACGCTAGGTCTGTTGTCAGCGTCTTTTTCTTCAATGTATTGGCTTGTCTTTAACATGAAAATCTTTCATCGTCCACGGCGCGGCGCCGTCACCGTATAACGTAACGACGCAGGTTCACGGCGCGTCCTTATCATCAAGCCGTCATTCCACCGCGGCGCACGTTTTTATTACTTTGCCTACGTCAATTCGTGCGTAGCGTGTCCGTGGGTTGCAGTGGACACAGTCACGTATTATATTTTCTTGCAAAGCGAAGCTTGACGCACGTGCGTAGTCTCTCCGTGCGCTGCGGTGCACGGTGGACTGACGGCTTTAGGGGAGTAAAACTTACGAATAAAAAAAAAAGTGTTCCAAACTTAAATGACTCTTGGGGTATACATTTTTTTAACATAATGATCATTTATCAGAGATAAAACTTGCCTTTAAGAGCACGTCATTTGGTTGTAACTTGTAACTCGTAAGGTTTAGAGTACAATTATTAATGTTAAAAGATGAATTTTTTTCTCACTTTTTTTGGTAAATAAAGTGGGCACCGTGCGAGTTTCTTACGCCAGTTCTTCTCGCCGGGTTAGTTCCCCGACCGGTGGTAGGCATCATGTAGACCAGGGGTTCCCAAACTGTGCGCCGTGGAAAGGCAAGAGGGGCGCCGATCCTCCATCATTATCCGTAACTACATAACACTAATATTATAAAATAAAATTATAATATGAATTATACAAAGCAAACAGATGATTAAAAGCTTGTTTATTATTATTTACTTGCTTAACCTAACTATAATCATTAAAGGTGTTTATTTATTTATGTTTTTGTAATAGCTAGGTAGAGTAGGGCGCCGTGACAAAATATTGGGACTTGTTAGTGCGCCGCAGGCTGAAAAAGATTGGGAACCCCTGATGTAGACTTTCAGAAAATATTTGCAAAAATTTATTCTGAATAAATTTTTTTGAGTTTGAGTTAGGTTAGGTTATTTCCGATATATTTTAGGGTTATAAGGGTTCTTAACCGTATTCTATAGGTAGGTACGTTGCCTAGGTAATTGTATAGAATACTGGATTATATTATAGATTCGACCGTCATCATCTTCCTGCCCTTATCCTATATTACTTATGGTCGGCGCAGACAATTTTTAAACCCCCGACAAAAAAGTGGGGTGTTATAAGTTTGACGTGCCTGTCTGTTTGTGTGTGTGTAGAGAATGCAATCCCGATCCCGCGGGATCCCGATCTCGCGAGATCTCGTGTAATTTATCGGGATCAATCCCGACGCATCATATGACGAGATCCCGTTCGAGATTGACGGGACTGGGCGGCAGTGGTCAGCGACGCTACACACGTCCACTCGGTGTGCAAGCGGCAAGCTGAAAGTCCTTTTGCACGTATATCCACGTCCACGAGACAAATTAGAGTCTACCATAAAAAAAGAAATGGATTTATTTGAGTGTGGAGGAAAAAGGGGGTGATTTTTGCAGTTTGCATATACATATTATAATTGCTTCGCCACGCTGTTGCCAACCAGTGTCAGCAGCGAGGCTTTACATATTTAGATGTTGTTATAGCAGATGTCACTATTACATAATACCCTTTGTTTTTTAAGGAGTAATTATCAAAATCACTCGTAGGTAACTATGTACTTCCTAATTCCCTTGAAATATGCTTATTGTTTTGATTACCTAATTTACCCATGTTAATTTCCTTAAAACCTGATAATTCTTTAGTTGGTACTTGATTAAAAAAAGGTTTTTATTAGTGTCCGACCGAAACTAATTTTTCAGCCGAAACCGAAACCGAACTTTCGGCCTTGCTCTCAGTTTCGGCCGAAATCGAAACCGAAACCGAAACTTGGTAAAAAATTTAAAACACACATTACAATTATTTACTGAAATTTATTAATTTTTAACACACATTACAACTTTTTTAACTAAAGAAAAAGTACCACATTTAATGTTTTACTTTTTGCGACATTTCTTGAAATAAATACTTATTTTTAATCTTAGACTCGAATATGTTCCCTAGAAACTTTTTTGTACTATATTCCGTTTTTTTATACGATTCCAAGTAAATGCGATTTCATCAAAGAAATTGAACGCGCTTAGCGCACACTAAACCTGGTTTTAAACGTATGAACACGATTATAACACTCAATTGCATTTCACCAACATAAGCTGAACTCGTTCACAGCAAATCCGATTTTCATCTTCTGAACGCCCAATATTCGAGTTTTAACTTCATAAAGCACATTTAAGTCCTGTCAGTAAAGACTGTATTGTCATGAGTCGTGACAGATCGAAAAAGATAGACGAAAAAATTGTTAAGATGACAGTTTTCACAGATGCGTTTGGTTAGCTTATTTATCGTTTCTTGCTATTTGAAACAAAGCGAGACTTAGAACTTCGTTAATTAAAACGAAGTTTTAAGTGTGATTGGTGAAATTCCCCTTAATGTATTACAACGAAGGATTACCCTAAGAAACAAGAGCAGAAGTTATTTCAAGTCATTTTATTCAGGTGCGATTTTACCTAAGAAATAGAACGCGCTTAGAGTACACTAAATCGGTTCTAAACCTATTAACGCGTTTATAGGCCAAATAGCATTTCACCAACATAACGTTCTCAGCAAATTCGAGTTTTATCTTCAGGACGTCCAATGTTGTACGGTTAAACTTCATAAAAGCCGTTAAAATCCTGTCAGTGTAGTGTCATGGTGAATCGAAAATCATAGATGAAAAAAATGTCAAGATGATAGTTTTAATAGATCATGCGTTTGGGTAGTTTATGTATCACTCATATCATCATCATAAAATAACGTAACTAGACGATATCCAAAACGATAAAAACAATAAATGTAAAATCATCGCGTGACGTCACATAAACTTAGATTTATTAATCGTAATTATGAGAAGATTATGAAATCCATTTGAAACTAAACGAGATTTACATCCCCGTAGGAACGCGTTTAGTGAGAAATAAGTTTTATAAAACGAAGTTGTGTGATTGGTGAAATCCTCTCTTACACATAATAACAACGTACTACTGAAAACACAATCAATAATTGCAGTAAGTATATTATTTTTATGGGAAACATGGACATGACCGCGGTCGAAGTTCAAAACGAAATTATCAAGCAAACTTGCAGTTGGCGTTACATTTTTTTTTGCTCCAGAAGGTGTTTTGCCACTTAACCTGAAAGATATATGAAGGCCGCAAGAGTGAAACTTACGGGGAAGTGGGCTACATAAGATTCTAGCAGGATAAGAACAGTCTAAGAGATTGCGTGTCCATAGTTAAAAATTAATTTTAAATATGTATTTAAATAAAACGCGTGGTAAAAGGAAAAGAGTGAGGCGACTAGATAAATCTCGCAAGACATTTATCCTAATATATCCTATAATCTCATAGTCAAAGAAAATTCTTAAGTTAATAAAGTTCATACAAAATATAATAAATTTGTCATAGCATTTACTAAATCGTTTGTTTGGGAAACATTGTTAAAATAGCACGTAATTTGCCAACAGTTATGAATATACCTATTAAATAAGCCTGCGTTTGACGTAGAAATAAAATTCAATAATATAATTTCGATATCAATAAGTTTAGATAATTTAATGAAAATAAAACGAAGTGCTAATTTTTGATTTGGGAATAATCTGGAAAACATAATCTCAAAACATGATTAAATAGATGGTGGTGAGCTGAGCCGGGGCCTCGCAGGCAAGCAAGCACGAGTTAAGGCCGTCCCCCGAGCAAACGACCTTGGCCATACATTTGCCGCGTTGCCGAGATCGTGCCAAAACCCTATTATTTTTACAAAACTTAGTTCAAAATTGTCCTAAAAAAATTAATACGGGGAATATGTAGTTTATCATAATTATTGTCGATCAATTGGCGTGAGTTTCAAATAAAAATAATTTGTAAATCCTAACGAGATGCTGAATGTATTATAGATAGAGAGATATATTACTACCGCGCGCGTTGTGAAGCCTCATTGGCCCGTCTTTTATTTTGTCTGTCTCTTTTATGTAAATGGCATTTCGTATCTTTTGTTTCACTTATCTGACAAATTTGACAATTGAATTTGAAAATTGTTCGGAAGCAATTTAAGCCGGAAAATAGTATGAACGTAACAAATCTGTATTTAGTAGAATATCATTGACAAAAATAGAAAATTTAAAATGGGGAAAGGAATGTTGTTTTAAGTACTGAAGATTATGGCTGTATTTTTATTATAACTTTGTAGCTTTCAGATTATGAGTTTATAAGGCTTTAAATACGGTAAATTACGGAATCTCCGTAGGGAATGCCCTTAACTGCGAAGTTTACCAAACGACGCATGAGTTTCGGCGAGGCCGAAGGTTTCGGCTATATTTTGGCCGAAACCGAAACTAAGGCCGAAACTAGATTTTTTGGCCGAAACTGGCCGAAACCGAAACCGAAACCGAAAGTTCGGTCGGTCACTAGTTTTTATTTTCTTTTGAGTAATATGTTATTTTAGTTAACCTCACTATCACAAAAAACAGTTATTAGCTTTTTCAGTCATCCGAATTTAACAATTTTTCAAAACTAGACGGGATCCCGAAAACTTGGATCCCGCGGGATCGATATTTCTAATCCCGCGGGATCTCGAATTTGCAATCTCGAGTCGGGATTGCATTCCCTATGTGTGTGTCTGTTCGTGACATCGTAGCATCCAAACCAGTGGACCGATTTTGATCTAGCTTTTTTGTTTGAAAGCTGATACTATCGAGCGTGTTATGAGCTATAGTTCATCATTGCTCAGTGCTGAGTTTGATCTACTTAAAATTATTGAATCGGGGGTTGTTTTTAAATTTCTTAATTAAACGTTATTTATTCTATTCAGTTATGTTACTCGTCACACTATCATTAATATTTATTACGAGTATATCGATTGCCGGTAACATAGTATATTTTTCTATAACCGCTGCTCTAAAAATTTCGCATTCAATATCCAAACACGCACACGTTCGAACGCACTAAGGGTGAAGTCAAACGAGCGTAATTTGTGAGTTGTGAGTCGCAGAATTTCGGCTGGCAGAAATTCTGCTGCATTCAGTTTCATACAAAAGTCCTGTTAAATCACACGAGCGTAATTTTATGAGTCATGATTTGTATGAAGAAGAAGCGCCCGAAATTCTGCGACTCACAAGTCACAACTCACAAATTACGCTCGTTTGACTTCACCCTAACAGCAAAATATTGACGGAATAGTGGGTAGTGGCACGGGGCGGCGCACGTGCCGTGTCGCGGTGTCGTCGTAACGTTGCACGTTGACAACGCCGTGTCGTGGATGATCATCACGCGGCCTCACTCATGTAGAGCGTACTAAGTGAATACTTGAACGAAAGAAAATATTTATTTTCTCCGTATGTTTTTCATATCCGATGTGGATTTACGCGGAGAAGTGTCTCAGAACTAAACGGCTTAAATGGAAAATATGGGTTAAATACCAAGCTGATATAGGAAAGTTATGTTTTGTCCATTTGTTACTTTCATTTGTCGTCTTTCTCGTTAAATATTAGTGAAGAATAAAAAAAAAAAAAAGTAAATTCAATAAATTCAATAAATGTTGGAGTGAGTCGTCTGATATGAGCTTAATGTAGTAGCAAGCACGAGAAATATGAGTACGTAAGTAAAAAAATAAATACAACGTGTAAAAAAACTATTATGTGATAATAAATAAATGATAATAATAATGGGTATGTGTCCCTTGTATAGAGTTCACTGTGAAAGTAGCAGCGCCGAAAGAGCAATTTTATTGTGATTTTTATGGGCTGAGTTTGCCCATACAAAAGTTAAAAAAAATATTTTTCAGCGCTGCCACTTTCACAGTGAACTCTATAGGTATAGGGGACTCATACACATCCTTAAGTATCATATCACTTAGTTTTGTTGCACCTTGTATATAATATAAAAATATAACCTCCTCCTTTTTGGAAGTCGGTTAAAAACTATAATGGTACACACGATTACACACAATATCATCAGACTCGCACGTTGCCGGTTATCTTAAAAACTCTTTTATATATTTTTCTAGCTCAAAAAGGGGAGGGAATAATTATAGATCTATCTATACGTAATAATATTGTATACTATCTGTCAAACAGAGTCATGCATTTGTGCACAACGAGGGTGGTTTATAAAGGGATGCCGCAAAACACTAGCCTAGATTCCAAACATGCCTGTCCCGGCGCGGCGCCGCGCCGAGGGGAACGCTTCAGTTTGCCGGAGCGTTTCCTTACTTTGGTCAAAGAATATATACACTACGTTTGGTGGAAGTCCGGTCCCCTTTTGAGGTAGACTGGCCAGTCGTGGAGGGAGTCCTGTGTTAGACAGATCCAGGACATCCCTCCGTATACGGCTGAAGGCAAACCGCAGGTGGTTTTAGTGGGTAAGAGTCCCATACCCCCGGGGTGCTTCAGCTAAATGAAGCACATCCCCAACCCGGGGCACCCATGATGGGTTTCCCCTGCGCATCAAAAAAAAAAGGTTCCAAACATGCCAAATACAGAACTCTAGTTACAGTTAAACCATGTTCATTAATGCCTCGATTTTTAATGGAAGTTAGAAGAGAACGATTACCGAAAGACTTTTTTGTTTGCAAGTGGCATTGTATGTTTGTTTGCTGTCGAAGATATATTTACAACTTTTGAGCAAAATTGTCAAGAAGGTATTATCAGAGAAGTTGATTCATAAGCGCCCCACACATTAACAGTTCGCCGGCAGGCCGTCGCCTGGCCGTTAATCGGAAAAGACCACAGACGCACAGTTCCCCGGACGATTTTGTAGATTTTGTATCGGCAGTCAATGACTGTCAGGCGGCCTGCCGAACAGAGCCTGCAGGCGGACTGTTAATGTGTGGGACCCTATAGGCAGATGGGGTACCTACTTAATTTGGTTGCGTTATGTCAAACCCAGCCGACAGATCACAATAATTAACATTGAATTGACATAATCCACCAAATGACGTCGGTCTGTCAACTGCCTATGAATCTATTTTCTCGATGGACTTTGAGTGGGAAATAACATAGGATAGTTTTCATCCCGGAAAATGTATAGTTTTCTCAAAACAAAAGACGCAACGACCTTGGGGGTTTCATTTGGCCTAGGTACTGAAATAAAATCTAGTATACTTGTACCCAAGACGTCATGTACCCGACGCGACGCCGTATTGTACGGGGTGCTGGTGATACAAGTGTGAGTCAATAAACTGGCGTATATTTTGGAACAAAACAACTTTATGACGTCGTCGATTCTAGACGTCAATTATTTATGTTGGTTGGTTATATTTCGGAACATACCTACCCCCTTTGTGTCTAATGCAGTTGTACTCAACCTTTTTTATACGGGCCACAAACACGTTCTCGTCTTGTTGTCGCGGGCCGCAACCAACATTTTTTAGGCTTAAAAAAATAACGTCCTTCAAAATTAGCGAATTAGAAGTGGAAAAATGTTCACGACTTTCACGGCGACTGCTCTGTTGCCGATGGGCGTGAATTTCAAAATGGTTCAACTTCACGCGGGCCACTGAAAGTCTCGGCGGCCTGCGGGCCGCAGGTTGGGTATAGCTGGTCCAATGTTACATCCATCTTACATGAATGTTATCTAATAGCAATACGGTGTATTGTCAACCCGCAATCGACATCCACCTTGCTCATTAGTTTATATACCAACACAGCATAAGCTTCGCTAAGGGTGGGTTGCACCAACTTACTTTAACTATAACTGTAACTTTAACTGTAACTTTAACTGTAACTTTAACTATAACTACAGTGCAAAATGTCACATCTTTGGTTACCGTTAAATATGGCGTTCGACGCCATATTAACCATAACCGCTCATGCTTACCAATATCTTTTTTCGTGAAAATTTACTATGTTTCACAGTGTTTTATATTTTTCCTGTCGATTTTTACGGATAATTAAATTTTTTATACTCTCAATCCTATTACCTGTAGCTTTAATAAAAAAATAAACGCAACAGACATAATTTTAATTTTAACGTGGGAGAGCCATGCTTCGGCACGAATGGGCTGGCTCGACCGGAGAAATACCACGTTCTCACAGAAAACCGGCGTGAAACAGCGCTTGCGCTGTGTTTCGCCGAGTGAGTGAGTTTACCGGAGGCCCAATCCCCTACCCTATTCCCTTCCCTACCCTCCCCTATTCCCTTCCCTTCCCTACCCTTCCCTATTACCCTATTCCCTCTTAAAAGGCCGGCAACGCACTTGCAGATCTTCTGATGCTGCGAGTGTCCATGGGCGACGGAAGTTGCTTTCCATCAGGTGACCCGTTTGCTCGTTTGCCCCCATATTTCAATAAAAAAAAAATTAAGTATGTCAATTTCTGTGGTCAAGGTTAAGGTTAAAACTAAGTCAGCCTTAACTATAACCATAACTTTAACTTTAACCACGCATCTGGTGCAACCCACCCTAATTAATTGTTTTGTTTTGGTGTAATCGGAAACAAATATATCTTTATGAACTAACCGATTTGGATACCATTTTAAATAGGCCACAGATTGACAGAGTTTAGAAATTAGAATATTTTATCTATGTATTGTCGGATCGCGGATTACACAGAAACACCCGACTTCAAGGACTCAAATTAGTCGTGAGTGTGAAACTGGGTGAAAATCACCCAGTTTCTGTGGTATAAACTCTCTTGGTACCTATCTCCTAACCCAGGGGTTCCCAATCTTTTTTAGCCAACAGCGCAGTAACAAAATTATTATGTCACGGTGCCCTACCCTAGCAAGCTATTTGAAAATAATACAGTCAAAATAAATAGGCACATTCAGTTTCGGATAATCCTGGAGGATCTCCTCACGGCGCCCTACATTACCTTTTATAACGCGGCGCACACTTTGGGAACCCCAGTCCTAACCCATGGAACACAGACTATGAAAAATAGTCGACAGTTCCCGAAAGTTTCCATATTATTTGTACGGCTGCAATTTGCAATCAAAAAGTTCCTTTTAATCAAGGACTGCGCTTAATGGAGCCAAAAGGCCTCTAATAATAACATTAGTGGCAATTTAAACGTCACCTACAATGACGTCCACCCTTTCACTTTGACCCTTTCAAAAGTTGCGCCCTACGCATGGTTGTCAAGTTTCAAACAATTTGTCTACATAACCAATTTTTGTTGTACGATCATATAAACGTCGGTTGTAACCCTATTCTAGCGTCACGTGGCTAGAGCATTTCCAAACAGTCACCAGTTATCGGCTAATAACAATTTTTGGAAGGTCTTTTATATAAGAGATTGATTGATTTGAAGTTTCCTTTCGTCACCAGCTTAGGTTGTGTCGCTTGTGTTCGTCAGAGAAATTGTTAGGGGGATAATTATTTCAATGTCATGTCTATGAATTTGATTGTTCTTTATGTTCTTGGTGGATAGCCATGTTCGATATTAATGAAACACAAGTTTCTTGCACTATTTCCACTATATTTACTAACTCAGATGGAATTTTTGTTGACTTGGAGACTTTGTTGAATTCGGTCGTGTAATTTGTTTAAAATTTATATAAAGTAAATATATAGTAGAAATAGTGCAAGAAAAGTATTATTCATTAATGTCGTAATCTGTCGACTGGATTCCACATAACCGCCATCTGCCTATGAGTCTATTTCTCTAATCAGTTCAATTATATATAAGTAAGTATAGGACTTTGCTGAAAAAATTCAAACTACATGATCAATAAAAGTACTTTGAAATAATTTGAATTTCGAAAACTTTCTGACATATCAACTGACAGTTCTTTTTTTGTTACAGGCGGCCATGGACAACGTGGCAGGGCACTCGCCACATCCCGTGCCAGGACGCAGCGCGTGGGGAGGACTCAACGTCGCATATGAGATGCAGGACCCGAGTAAACCAGGGTATGTATTTGATGATTGCTTAAGTTTTATTTAAAAATTGGATATTATTAAAAAAAATATTAATATAGACCACGGGTTCCCAAACTTATTTTGTCTACTGCCCACTTTGAGAAAAAAATATGTTTTATTTATATGTTAAAATACAGCCAGATGAAACAATATTACAAATCACCCCAAGCCTCTACACAACGCCCCCATTTTTTCTGGGTGCCACAGTACCTTTAGACCTTCAGCGCCCACAGGGGGGCGTTATCGCCCACTTTGGGAAAGGCTGATATAGACATTCATTAAAAATGTCTCTAAGGCTTCAGTTTCGAAATCAGCGGGCAGCGCGGCGGGAGCGTCGGCGGCGTCCAATGTAGAGATTGATATGGATAAGCAGTTTAGTACGCCGCGTGCCACTCGCCGCGCCGTTGCTTTCGAGGTCTGTCCATATAAATATATATATTGCTGCATTGGAACGCGCCGCTGCCGCTCCCGTCCCGTTGCCCGCTGCTTTCGAGACTGAGAGCCAGTCCACACGGCGCATTGCGTCAGCGTTGCGTTGACGCAGCGCTGCCGTTGCGTTGTTTTAACTACAAATAACCAAGGTGTTCACACGGCGCGCTGCGTCGTCGCAACGCACACATGACGGACAGCAGCCCCCGAGACGAAGCGGGAGGGGGTATTGACGTTAAGGCTGCTTCGTAAAAAAAACTGCGATGGCGCAGCGCCCGTTTGGCTGGCTATGCGTCAAACGGCAGCGCTGCGTCAACGCAACGCTGATGCAACGCGCCATGTGGACTGGCTCTGAAGCCTTAGTGAGACAGACACACTTTCGCTAATATTAGTATGGATATAAACTTTATCTGTCCAACAGTGTGAGCGGCGTGAACAACCAGGGTCCCAGCAAGGACGCCATGCCACTCCCGCCGGCAGCCATCAGGAACAAGAAACGCGCGGCCATGGCCACCTCCGTCGTGTCCATGGGTGCCCAGCAGCAGCAGATGCGTAAGTCACCGTGCTCTTGACAAAACTTAAATCTAATATTTATAATTCTCGTGTCACAGTGTTTGTGCGCGAACTCCTCCGAACCGGCACAACCGATTATAATAAAATCATGCCGAACTTCGTCCGCGTATTTTCGGCCTAGTGTGTTTAGACACTAATTCTTGTTATGGCGTTCTAAAAATGAAGTGTGTGTTATAGAAGCGAGCGGCGCGCAGAACCTGTCCAACGTGCGTCGACAGCCGCAGCCGACTCCGCCGCCGATATACCAGGAGACCATCAAAGACTCACCACCCAGCTCGCCTAGTAAGTACTCGCTTTTTTTTTTAATTAGAGGGCAAACTAGCAAACGGGTCACCTGATGGAAAGCATGCCGTTGCCCATGGACACTCGCAAAATATCAAAACAGTTATAGACGCGTTGCCGCTTTCTTCTTGAAGTGTGGTGTCTTAAACCTTCAAAAAGAGAACGTATTTCTACGACTGACTTTTCTAAGTGCTTTTGCGATTATTATTATGGATTGATCTATCTGTCTGTGACAAATAAATACTGCGTAAAAATGTTTTAAACATAATTCCATTTGATGTATTTTATTAAATATTTATACCTTTTATTGTTGTAGATTCAGAACGACCACTGAAGCCGAAAATGGAAAACAAGTAAGTATCACAATTTATTATGATTTATAACTTATAAGCAATACAATTTGCAAGAACCACAGCTACCAATACCTGTCACTGTCGATCGCGAAAGGAGAGTTATGTATTTCAAGAGTATGTATGTATGTTTAATTGCTTGGCAAGCTCTGCTGCCCGTAGTATCGAGTTGTCATGTTACGTCAAAATTTATTCAGAATAAAAAAAATGTGTTTGAGTTTGTGTCAAGTAATGGGCAACTTAGGCTGCGTTTCCACCAGAGATGTGTTGCGACTTGCGAGGAATGTGTTTTTGAGAACCAATAGAATCGTTTCATTGACGTGAGCTTGCCGTGACATCACTTAGCGCGGCGATGCTATTGGATCTTAAAATCATATTCCTCGCAACATATCTCTGGTGGAAACGCAGCCTTATATGCGTGACCTACGATGTCTATCTCTCCAGGATCGGCGGCAGCTGCACGGCCCCACACATGTTGGGCAACGAGCTGAACCCCGAGAGCGGAGCCGCGGCGCGCCTGCAGGAGCAACTCACCGCGGAACTAGCGGCGCACGCGGCCGGCGCGCCCGCCTCAGACCCGCTAGTACCCCCGCCACTCATTAACAAGGCCACCTCGGTAAGTATACAATAGAAAACATATTTTATTTGCTGAAGTAACTTAATTTAATGTTGATTGTGATCTGTCGGTTGGGGTTGACGTAACGCGACCAAACTACGTAGGTCCCCCAATCCCCATATGCCCAGAAATTAACGTCGATAGTTGATTCCTAGGCAGATGGCGGACCCAAGTAATTTGGTCGCGTTAAGTCAAACCCATCCGACCGATCACAGCTAACACTGGATTGACGTAAGCCGACCACATGACGTAGGTCCGTCAACTGCCTAGGAATCAATTTCTTCGATGGTACAAAGAGTATCACACCCTTGTCCCGCCTTCCCTCATTAGTGATGGTTGATGTAGAAGCGGCGCTGTAACAATAAGTAATAATATTCATTTGCACATTCACACAGACGTCTAACTTAACACCACTCTTTTTGTCGGGGATAAAACATAATAAAGTCATAACATAGTATGTTAATGCACTGACCAGTATGGAATTAATCAACAGTATAACGTCGATTCATGACGTCATCAGCATTGACCACTATACTGGGTTATGTTTCTGAATTTGCCTAAAAAAGTGATATTAAGAGTTATTAAGGTTCCGTGTTACCCAATTTACTCCCTGGTGAATGCGTCTAGAGCTAGACAAATAAAGCTATGCCTGTACGTTCGATTTTTTTTCTAAATTTACTAATAGATATAAAAATATAACCCTTCAAAAATTTCAAAAAATTAATGCCCTGTACCCCGCCAATCCACCGACCATAAAACAAATTTGAATGATAGAATAAAAACGTAAAGGCATAGACTCACTCTTCCTGAAGATAATATATATATATATATATATATATATATATATATATATATATATATATATATATATATATATATATATATATATATATATATATATATATATATATATATATATATATATATATATATATATATATATATATATATATATATTTGGCTCTATTTTGAAGGAGCAATCAGATGACTACGTTGCCTAGATTTACTGTATCTGTCTCTATCACAATACACGTGCCGGCGCAGGGTGAAGCGCGATGGCAATGGTTTCTTCGTCTAAATTCCACCCGCGTTCTCTCTTAAAATGTAAACTTTTCCACAGAGCTCAAGCGGTAAGGGCGGCACCTCCAGTGCTCAGAGCCTAGATCAGCTACTCGAGCGGCAGTGGGAGCAGGGATCCCAGTTCCTCATGGAGCAGGCGCAGCATTTCGACAGTGAGTAACACAGATATTGTACAGATGAACAACTGGCATGTGTATGACATTACTCGGTCGGATTATGTCAAGCCAAATTCAGTCGAGATCATAAAGGTAATATACCTATCGGAATAGAGAGACAATCCCGGGCTGTCAAGCTTAACCAAAATTTGATTTACATCTGTGTATACAATTATGTTTACGTGTGCGTGTCAGTGATGTACAAACATCTTGTAATTCGACAAAATATCGATCATGGAATAATAATTGTAAGATTGTAAAAACAGAATGGGATAAAATAAAACTGCATAGATAGGTATAATAAAAATTGTAATTTTGAAGTAAAATATGACTTTTCTTCAAAATGCTTGCTGCATAATTAAGTATACTCGTATGCATGAATTTTTCTTCGGAGTCCAGTTTGGACGGTTAATTATTTTAAGCCATGAATTCTGGTATCCAGGTCAGCAGGAAATCTGAAAAATTGGCCAAGTGTGAGTCGGACTCGCACATGAAGGGTGACCGGTTTCAACCGGGCATTTTCTAAAATCCGGCACGATACGACACGACATGTCATGACACAATTCGACACGACAGGTTACGTCACGTCACGTCACATCAGTACACGACACGACACGACTTCACTAGACCCTATTAATTTTCAATTCACGCTCAATGAGCCCTTTTATTTGATGCCCATCTTGCAGAAGTGCTTTTTAAAACTATTCCCCTATCTTGGATGAGCAGCCATATTGGATGTAGAATGACATTACATCTGTGGAAATTTCAGAAGTCTATTACTATAGCGGTTCTTGTTATACAGCCTGGAGACAGACAGACGGACGGACGGATGGACAGACGGACAGGCAACGAAGTCTTAGTAGTAGAGCGGGACCCGACTACTAGGACGTTTTACCCTTTCGATAAATTATATATGATAGTATATTAATATACTTAAACTAATAATAAACTACGGATGAGTATGTTATCATTTCAACATTCGTAGATAATTAGTATACTTAACTAAAAAATATTTTCATATCGATACTACTTATCGATAACTTGATGCAGCCCTAGTGTAAAATATATGAAAATTGTTTACACAAAATATCCTTAAATTGTGCACCATGGCTAGTCAAGTTATGTTTTCCATATAAAAAAAAAACATTTAAAGAAGTGAATTTGATAAATCAATATCAATAACTCGTAGGGAATTGGCAAAAATAAACTTAAAACTAGGTCCTGTCGATGTAGAATAATTCACCTGTGAAATGAATATTTGTCCGGGTTTTTTCGATGTGTGGATCCACAATCATTCCATAAACATTTAACCATGTTTCTAGAGCAGTATTTCTAAAAATTATTCATTATTTAACTTAAAATCACAATTTTTCTGAGAGCCCAAATTGACAACGATCGGCTCAGGGGCAGACAGACTGTCAAACAGATGAAAAAAAAGCTATGCAACCTCAAATCACGCTTCTCTTTCTACCACGCAGTGTTACTGATAGTGACATCTCGCTTACTCAGGCCTTTGTTTCTCTATTCCGATAGGTATATTAACTTTATGGTCGAGATAGAGTCGGCTAGATTACGTAATGTCTCTAATCCACCGACGCCGCGAACTGCGAAACAGCGGCAAACCGATTACTGTCTCATCCGCCACACGACAATGCGTTATATTGCATGTATTCATATTCCGCACTGGTTTCGCAGATATTTCGCAGTTCGCAGCGTCGGTGTACTAGAGGCGTAAATTCCGAATAACCCACCAAGTTACGTAAATCAGTCTGCGTTGTCCTGACCAGAGAAAACAACAACACGACCTCCGAATCGAATGCGTCGTTTATATTCAGCACTGTTGGGCAGGGAAGTGGGCAGCGCGTGAATGTAAATAGCTATGTCCACATTATGCAATTTCATCTTCAATTTTCGTCATCTCCTTTTTATTCAACTTTCGTTTGGCATATTCAATAATTGATTGCATCAAAATCCACCCGGGTTGAAAGAAAAGTATCATAGCGAGCGCTACGATTTCAACGCGCGTCAAGGGCATGCCTCACGTTCGCTGTTGACTGCGCTATAACGCATGCCCTTGATGAACAAAAAAAGGCCCAGTGTGGACAAAGCTAATAGTCACTTACGCTGCCACTCGTCATGCCGCTGCTGCTGCCCGACGCGGCGAGTATGTAGGCTGAGTGTGAACGCTCACTCGCGTCGTTACTGCCGCAGAAGTATTCAGGGCAATATTGCCGGCAGCGGCAGGGGCTGAATAGAAACGTAACATTAAAAATAAAAAAATTAAAAAAATGTTTTATTGCTGAATAGATTTCAATCAAATACTTTCAGAACGTCGTTACTACTGGTGCCTACCACCGGTTCGGGAACTAACCCGGCTAGAAGAACCGACGTAAGAAATTCGCACGGGGCCACTTTTTACCAAAAAAGTGGGAAAACTCATAACGTCACGTTAGGTCACGCTTTAAACCAGTGAACCACATAGTTTTAACGTGTCTCATATTCCAGTCGCGTCGCTACTCTCCTGTCTACACCAACTGCGGACTGAGAACGTGAGGTTGGAAGAACACGTCGGTAACTTGCTGCAGCGGCGAGACCATCTGCTGGCGGTGAACGCGCGCCTCGCTATACCGTTGACTACAGGTGTGTTGACAGGTAAGAAAAATTCAATATTATGTTTTGTAAGATTTTGGGAACACTGCCCTATGACTTTAACTGCCGCACTCAGAATGAAACATTAATTACTTAAAATGTAATTTAATTAAAAAATTATGACATAAGCCCCATACATAATCTGTTAAACTCTTCATTAAATTGGAGGTCAATCATAATAATTAAATGTCTCTGAGTACGGCGGTTAGTTACTTTACTGTTGTAATGTCTAATTTCGTGAAGATTAGGGTAGGAGCAGAGACGGGCAAATCTTACGGTACTTATCGCTTGATAGAAATGCTTAGCATTTCTGATGCTGATATAAAATTTAGAAGTTGATTTTCTCTAGCGACCACCTAGCTAGCTGACGATTAGCGCTACTCGACTTATTTTTTTTTTTTACAAAGACATGAAATTTAATTAACAGACATCCCCGTGAGCGGTCCCCCCGACGCGGGCCGGTGTCCGCGCGAGAACGGCGCGCCCCGCCCCCCGCCGCCCCGCCCCGCGGAGACCATGACCTCGGAGCGCGCGCACCAGGTAAAACTGAAAAAACTGCGTAGTCGGACCCATTAAAACTGACAAGTTGATTGATAGGCAGATGGCAGACCTACGTAAATTGGTCGCCACCCAGTTAACATATTACAGTAAATTGACATGATCCGACCAAATGACGTAGGTCTGTCAACTGCCTAGGAATCAATTTCCTCGATGGTCCTCAATTGTATTACTAAGCCACAATCTGTACATTTCAGCTTCTAATACGCGAGGTGCAGCAGAAGCCCAGCTGAAATGACGTGGGGGGCGGCGGCGAGCCCGCTCTGCGCACCGTGCAAACGTACATAGTGCTAGAGCAGCGCCGCCGCCCGGACTTCAGCATCGACTCCATCCTCAAGTTCGATCACTAGTTTGTGCGTCAAGGCCACGCCCACAACATCGAGCGCCCATACTAGCTCCCACGTCGAGGCCACGCCCACAACATTGAGTGCTCACACTAGCTCCTACGTCGAAGCCAAGCCCACAACATCGAGCGCCCATACCAGCTCCTACGTCGAGGCCACGCCCACAACATTGAGTGCTCACACTAGCTCGTATGTCAAGGCCACGCCCACAAAACTATCTCGTGTTCAAGTGACCACTAAGCGCTGAATTGGTACGTCAAGGCCACGCCTACAACATTGAGTACTCACACTAGCTCGTACATTAAGGCCACGCCAACGAAACTATCACGTGTCCAAGTTCGACCACTAAGCGCTGACTTCGTATGTCAAGGCCACGCCTGCAACATTAAGTGCTCATACTAGCTCGTACCTCAAGGCCACGCCCACAACATTAAGTGCTCACATTAGCTCGTACGTCAAGGCCACGCCCACGAAACTATTTCGTGTTCAAGTGACCACTAAGCGCTGAATTCGTACGTCAAGGCCACACCTACAACATTGAGTGCTTACACTAGTTCGTACGCCAAGGCCGCGCCTACAACAACATTGAGTGCTCACCTAGATCGTACGTCAAGGCCACGCCCACAAAACTATCACGTGTTCAAGTGACCACTAAGACCTGACCTCGTACGTCAAGGCATTACTCAAATTCGACCATTCGTTTGTACGTCTAGGCTACTATGTCTAAGCGGCGATGCCAGAGTAAACAGAACTAACGAGTAGGCCGACTCAGAAGAGATCTCGTTTATACGTTTGTCGTAGTATGTCATATCGGCCAGCGCGCGCCGTACTAATGCGTTACTCAGCATTGTGAAACATGTTGAAAGTGACTGTAGCGCCCAACTCGCGTATATTCGCCCGTTTGTTTGAAGTCGAGGTACTCCTTAGTTCTGTCTACTCTGCTACTATGTCTGAGCGATGATATTATTTAGATGTAAAGGCCACGCCATTTCGTCATTTGTAAACTATGTCATCACATTCATGTCGTAAAATATGTCATTATTTGTTAACATGTTACTAAATAAGGTACTCATTGTTGTCGCAATGTGAATTGACTCATCATCACTCGTCTAAACTAGTATTTGCAAACTAGACTAGCTCAGAACCAGAGTCTAGTAGTCTAGTTACTAGAGTACGTGTAAATATAACTAAGTGCGGTTCCGGTGCGTTGCGTTTGCGTTGCTGCGTTGCGACATCGCACTTTAAACCAATACTCGTGTCCTGATTAAAACTCCGCTTCCGACGACTAATAATGTTGCATATCATAAAATACTAGCTGACCCGGCAAATGTTGTTTTGCCATATATTATTTCTAGTATCAATATAAAAAGAACATACAAAATTTCCTTAAAATCGGTTGAGCCGTTTTGGAGGAAATCGCGCAGAAACACTGTGACACGAGAATTTTATATATAAAACATGTAAAACGTCGGAGCAGCTATGTCGACGCGCCGAAACACATCGTAGCAATGTGGCTTATAATTTATAAACGATACAAGGACAAGTTAAGACTCTTAATCACTAACCTTCATTATACAAGTACGCTGGACCTATGATACTTTGAAATGACAGCTGTTTTTTGTGCCTATTTGAAGCGGAATCAGCGCCCCAATGCGGGGGAAGAGAACTAAATCTGACGTAAACATGACGTTTAAAAGTCGCCATATTGGCGCTGATAGCAGTAGTGGGAGTACTTGGAACTAATACTAGTTTCTACCACCGTAGTGATTATTTTCTCTTTGGTTTCTACAACCAATAGCGATTGAGCGGCCATTTGCAAGTTACGTCAGATTTAGTTCTCTTCCCCCGCATTGGGGGCGCTGATTCCGCTTCAAACTGGCACAAAAAACAGCTGCGTATTTTATGTCCATCGTACTTGTATAATGGAGGTCAGCGCTCTTAATAGATCGCAATTTCGGTAAGAAAAAGCACAAATCATTTTGAAAATGTTTATGCCTTTATCGTATCGAAGGTATGAAATGTAATAATTTGTAATCTAGTGTCGTTTGTATAATATATGATTGTAATCATCATTGTCATAAATAAACTAACAACCTTTAACGATTTGCACAAAGGCTACGTACGTAGTACGTACGTGCCTATGCTTGAAAATGATGTATAATACATCAGGGAGAACTAGCTTGATGTATTAATTACATCGATTCCTTCTCTTATAAAGAGTCGTCGCACCGACATTTAAATACGAAAAATACTTTAGGTCATGGCTCATGGTAAGAACTGATTATTATTATTAAGTCCACACGCATTTGTAAAATATAGTCATTGATAAGTAATGTTATTGATTATAAATTTATTATGTAATAATTTATTATGTAATAATTTATTATGTAATAATTTAGAATGCGTATTCCAATCGCGGACCTAAGAATGATAACATCGCTAAATAAAATACGATCTGACTAAAATTGACGACCACTAATAAAACACAATTTTTCGTGCGCTTTTTCCGCTATATTAATAAATTATTATAAATTTTAACAAATTACACGACCGGTTTCGAAATAAATCATCTTCACGTGTACTTATACTTAGTGTAGGTAGTTTTACAAAAACTAGGCAAAAATTGTGTTTTTTGTATGGAGACCCCCCTTAAAATTTTATTTTATTTTACTTTTATTATAAAAATAAAAATACAATTAAAGATTTTGTGAAATTTTCAAGTATCTACCGGCTGCCATTATTGATTTTGAGCAAAAAAGGCCAAAAATAACATTTATTGTATGGGAGCTCCCCGTAAATTATTTATTTGTGAAGTGAAAAAACTTTAGGAAATTAATAGAAGGTGACTTTATGAAGTATGTCTGTCTGTCTGTTACCTCTTCACGCCCAAATTGCTTGTACCGATTGTTCTTAAATTTGGTATGGAGATATAGTTTGAGTCCCGGGAATAGACATAGAATTCTTTTAATACGTCTGCCCGTCTGTCCGTCTGTCTGCCCGTCTGTCCGTCCGTCCGTCCGTCTGTCTGTCTGTTTGTTAGACAGCTATAATAATAGCTACTTTACTTCCGCACAATAAGCTGTACCCTATAGTTAATGGTTGGAAATACACTTGTGTTATACCGTATTATTCCAATGCCTCCTGATGGTAGCTGCTTTTTCTATTCGCTTGAATTTTCTTTGTTTTATTCGTCTGATACTGAACAAGGCTTAGGGGCTATTTCCCCGCTTCCTGATTAGTATCCGATAGGCTATCCACAACTTATCTGACAGATGAAGGATCTGTCAGTTAAGTTTCAGATAGGCTGTCCACAATTTATCTGATAGATGAAGTATCTGCCAGATAAGTTGCGGATAGCATATCCGTATCTCATCGGGAAGTGGTAAAACAACACCTTAAGGTTGCGATTAAATATAGTCGAATATTATGTATGTTTGAACTGGGAAGATTAAGATGTCTACTAGGCCTGGAGATACTGACACAAAATTCTTGGTGATTTGTACCAGTATGGCGGTTTTACAGGGGTATAATTACGTAAAGGCAAAAAGGAAAATGATGGCCATAGCGCTCGCACTGGCAGCCCAAACGCGTGGGCGTTAATCGAACGTGTCTGATAAATAACGAGTGTCGAACGATTTGTTCCACAAAAATGCTTGTATTTTCAGATAGCCGAAAAAAAATAAGTAGGCGAAAGCGTAATGCCATACTTGTCGGGTGCGGCTTACAGCCCGCCATACCATTGAACCATTTGTACCAGGCTAATTTTTGCATAGCTAATCATCGTCGAGTAGCCATTTACGAAAATCACATTGCCATACTTTTCCGACAGGTCCCAATGGCCGCCATACCACTGCAAAGGTGTAATTTTTTTTCTTTTCGCCAAACGATTTGTACCAGTATGGCATTTAAATTTTTGGAAATTATTTGACAAAATATGACCGTCATTATTTTTCCCATACTTCTAGTAGGGGGAAAAAGTGCTGCCATACTTGAAACACTTATTTATTTGACACGTTTTAAAAATACGACTATAAAATACGTAAAATCATTTTTTACATCATGGCATCATTGTATTCTCGTCATTTGGCAATTGTACCAAAAAAAAATATTACAGATTGTAACCATGGGGCGGGATGACTATCGGACTTGAGCAAAAAAGTGATAAAAATTGGACGATTTGTACCAGTATGGCATTTGGATTTTTGGAAATTATACGATACAATGTGACCATTATTATATTTGCTATACTTGTAGTAGAAGGAAAAAGTGGCGCCATACTTGAAAAACCGTTTGAAATTACGAATAAATCTTAGGATTTTGAAATAATATTGTTCACATTCGCTGCCACCCACAGGTATGGCATTATCAGACTCCTATTTATGATCATACAGGGAACTGTTAAAAAAAGTTTCTGGGTGGTACAAATCGTTTGGCGAAAAAAAAAATTACACCTTTGCAGTGGTATGGCGGCCATTGGGACCTGTCGGAAAAGTATGGCAAGGTGATTTTCGTGAATGGCTACTCGACGATGATTAGCTATGAAAAAATTAGCCTGGTACAAATGGTTCAATTTTTTTATTAAAATTAACGTATTGGCGTCGGTATGGCGGGCTGTAAGCCGCACCCGACAAGTATGGCATTACCCTTTCGCCTACTTATTATTTTTTTGACTATCTGGAAATACAAGCATGTTTGTGTAACAAATCGTTCGACACTCGTTATTTATCCGACACGTTCGATTAACGCCCACGCGTTTGGGCTGCCAGTGCGAGCGCTATGACCATCATTTTCCTTTTTGCCTTTACGTAATTATACCCCTGTAAAACCGCCATACTGGTACAAATCACCAAGAATTTTGTGTCAGTATCTCCAGGCCTATACTGTCTACCCTTGCTCGGAAAGTTTTCTTTACAAAAAGTAATGATATCCCACCAAAAACATAAAATATGTAAAAATGGAAAGCCAAGTTCCACACAAACATTATTCTTGTCTATGGACTTCGCCGTAAAAAGGATGGAGATCTAAATGAGCGCCAAGTTCCATGGAAAATCGAAATATGTATGTATAGGAACCAAATAACATTATGAACAAATAATAGAGTATTTTTTTGCTTTATTGAATATCTATAACAATTAATGTTATTTAAATAATTTGAGATCTTAAACTAGATTAGATTCTACTTGGCTAGTTTTCATCAGAATAAAAATGTTCAATAACTTTATGAAAATATGACTGATGTAATGAAAACTGGCCAAGTTAGATCTAATCTAGTTTAAGATCTCACATTATTTAAATAACATTAATTGTTATAGATATTCAATAAAGCAAAAAAATACTCTATTATTTGTTCATAATGTTATTTGGTTCCTATACATACATATTTCGATTTTCCATGGAACTTGGCGCTCATTTAGATCTCCATCCTTTTTACGGCGAAGTCCATAGACAAGAATAATGTTTGTGTGGAACTTGGCTTTCCATTTTCACATATTTTATGTTTTTGGTGGGATAACAACACTACATTACTTGTCAACTCTAGTACAAATTGTGTCAAAAGCGAAGCGTGGGGTTGTCTATATTTAAATAAAAGCGCCCTCATTTAATCCATACTCTTTTTTGCCAAGCTGTATACCTGAAGATGATTTATTTCGAAACCGGTCGTGTAATTTGTTAAAATTTATAATAATTTCTTAATATAGTGGAAAAAGTGCACGAAAAATTGTGTTTTATTAGTGTTCGACATGAATTTCCACCAAGAACCAACAGTACAATCAATTACATATTATTATATAAAATTGGCGAAATACAAGTGATAAGTTCCGAAAAATAACCTAGTATAGTGGTGATAGTATACTGGCCAGTGGCCAGCTTCAACTGGCCATTAGACTGTGTTATAGTTCGGAACCTACGTAATACCATAGAGTAAATATTGGTCTCTGGTAATACTAATATAATAATAGACATCCTTCTAACGAAATGGAATAAAAATCGCAAGTCGAAATCGGCCTGAAAACAAGCGTCATCATCACTACTAACATTGAGTCATAATTTGACATCTTTATAAAGCTCCTAATGTACAACACGGTCAGATTAACTTGACGCACCGCTGGAATGCAATAACATGCGAACTCCGTAATGACGTCATCAAACCATGCGTCTAGTTAATTTGACCGTGTTATAAACTAGTAATTTAACTAGGTGTGAAACGAAAAATTGGTGTCGGATTATAATTTAGACTTGGCTCTCATACAAGAACAATACCAATGTAAGTCGCTACGGTCGAAAGTCGTACAAACTGATAACCTAGCGCGAGCCGGCATATACACACCTCAGTCTAAATTCTCAATTACGGCCCTAACAAACCTATCGACGTCTCACTGTGCGGTGGCGGAGGTCTCGTGTCGATACTTCAGACTGTACGTAGTTAGTTGTTATTTCCAATACTCCGACCCGGTAGGTCCCCACTTACACCAGCTACGACGCGTCCTACAATCTCTCGCGGGAAGTAGAATAGTCATAGGTGCCGACGTCAATGCCTCTTCGCCCCTATGGCACGGCAAACTTAGGTATATTGACCGCGACCGTCGTAGTGCGATAGAATATTTCATTGCAGAGTTTAACCTGCAAGTTCACAACACCCCTGATGCACCACCTACTTTTAGCAGCCCTTCTGGCGAATCTTCCACCGACGTCACGCTTTCTAGCGCGTACGTCCATAGTAATAATATTATTAACTGGCGCTTCATTCCAGACGCGTCGTGCAGCGACCACCGTTTGATTGTGTACTCCCTCGAGTGATTCTGTGATTGAGTCGAACGATTTTAAATATAATGTTAAAAACGGAAATTGGAAATTATTCAAGGACCTTATGGCTGCCCATTCCAGAGACTTCACCCGACCGGACTTAAATTCTAATGATAGTGCAGAAATAATGACCAACACCTTTATTTACTGCGCCGATGTTGCCCTAGGCCGTAAACCGATTAAGACGGACAACAATTGTAAATGGTGGCACGATAATTTATACAGCTTACGCAGGGAGTTTAGAAGAGCTAGACGGAAAATTAAAATTATTCGCAGACAGGGACTCGGTCCATCCGATGTTTACTACGTTTCTTGTCTAGCCGACCTTAGGGCTTCAAGGTCGCGTTATCGCGCCGCTGTCGTGTTGGCGAAAAATAACATGTTACGTAACGCCGCCAATAGACTTAATAGGGAGGGCCCATGGTCTTCCTTATATCGAGAATTAAAACCTAACAATACTTCAGCTTCACACTTTATATCGAATATTAAAATTAATAACTCGCTTAGAAGACACAGCAAAAGCCTACATAGACGTACTATTAGACGTAATATTCCTATGTAAGGCATATAGAACGGTCAGTACTGAAGCACTTCCTGTCCTGTCGGGTGTTTTGCCGGTAGATTTAGAAATACAGCGCCGGGCTGCCTTATATTATAAAAGTAAAAAGATGACGACCCCAGATTTCTTAAGTATGAAAGATAGAAATAAAGTAACTAGATTATTCGAAACGCTAGATGTCACACTACAAAATCTTATATCTGAGTGGCAGGATCGGTGGGATAACTCAATCAAAGGTCGGCACCTGTACAATTTCTTTCCTTCGGTACGCAAACGACTCGCTATGCATTGGATAGAAATCGATCACTGCGTTGCACAATTCTTAACCGGTCACGGCAATTTTAAAGCCAAACTTTATGGATTTAAGTTAGTTCCGTCTCCTCTTTGCGAGTGCTCGACCGAAGGCAGCCCGCAAGAACAAACTGCTCATCACATACTCTGGGAATGTGATCTCTGGCATGAGGAAAGAACCGATATGTTAAACAGCCTCCAATGTGTTTCTAGAGTCGCGTATTACGATGATCTCGTAGGCAGCGCAAAGAATTTCCGTGCTTTCAAACGTTTTTGCCATAAATTCTATTGGAAACAATCCAACACAAACTTGTCAGTATAAGTATAGGTCATTTTTATTAAGTAGGCTTACAATACAATTTAATTATTTTCCCGTGGTGCTCCCCTTTTGTTCGGACATTAATGTCACGAAAATTTGGCTGTCTCCCGCTTTGCTTGGGGAGGGAAATTGGATTTCTCCTACTCCTCCTACCTTCTTCTGATTAATTTCGTTGCGGGTCCCAAGACAGATTTAGCTTGTCCCTCGGGCATCCCTGAGATCATATCAAAGGGTTTTCGTGGTTGGTTACCACTGTTGATCCTGGCGACACAGGAGTTGCAGTGGTGGGAATGTGTGGTGGGCCATTTGCCCGTTTAAAAAAAGGTGTGAAACTATCAAAATCTAGTCAGAGAGAGTTTCGATGCAGTTTAAAGTCTTATTATTATATGTGCACTTTGAAGACTTTGATGTTATTAATTATTATAGAACAAAATATCTTTTCAATTCTAGCTATCACATAAAAATTTTTCAATTACAAAAATACGTAAATGTCGTTTTAAAGGTTTTGCTCATTATAATGTAATTAATACTTTCGAAAATTAAAATCTTTTTTTACAATAATTAATGGTAGGGTAAAAAATCCAATTATCTTTTGTGATATATTGAGATTTTAATTATAGTGTCACAATAAGTACTATTTACAATTTTTCTGCTCAAAATAAGTGTTGATAATAATCGAAATAAGATTCTAAGGGCCCTTCTACGCGACGTTTTTTTACGATCGTTTGTATCGATACAAACGCAAGTTGAACGCTCAGCAAACGCAAGGAAGCCGACACGTTTTAAACTTTATATGTGCCAAAACGCGATGATAACGCGCAGAAGACGCGCGCATCAGAAACGCGCGTCGTCAGTGCGCATAAAATATGTCGTGTTAAAAGGCCCTAAGCGTTGTTGATTGGTCAGTTTTGACGTAAGACTCGATTTATATGCGTCCGCGAGACAGAGCGTTACGGTATACAGCATGCGGGGAGTCTATGACAACTAATTGACAACTAATGGCGCAATGTCATTGGTCGTGGCATGCCTTTCAGAAATCTCCCGCACCCCGCATGCGGGCCCTATCGACCAGTGAAAATGCGCCATAATGAAAATGCGCCATAAGAGCCAGTACACATGGCGCGTTGCGTTAGCGTTGCGTCAACGTAACGAGAGGGGACGTTAAGACTGCTTCGTAATAACGCTGCGATGGCGCAGCGCCCGTGCGTGTGGCCGGCTATGCGTCGACGCAACGCTGACGCCACGCGCTGTTTGGACTGGCACTAAGCCAATGAAAAACGCTAGTAAATAGATCAACTCCTGTCAAAAAATCTTAGAAACTGGGCTTTAATTACTAAGTCAAAAGGCAGCAACCCTGAACATGTTAATAATTCCAACAACAGACGTCGGGTAACCTAGTGTTATTGGTGTTTTAGATCCAATAAAGAATGATGATGTGTATACCTTACTGCCAATACATATTAATGGTATTCTTTTTAATACCTCTAATATTATAATATTTTGTCTTTAACACATAATATTATAATTTATAACACAGAGATAAATGATACCTATATGTCGCTTTCTCTTTCTGTCAAGGTTTTTCTACCATTAGGTAGTATTAGAGCTACCTTACAAAATAATAAGGGTGTGTGTGCAATATCTTGTTGTTAGATTACCATCCGAAAAATAAACAATTTGATTTCACTGCTACAAGCATACCTAAATGACATGTGTAGAAGTATGCTTGTAGCTGTGCATTCTAATAGACAGCTCACTAAGTGGCTGTTACTCTGTATGAAGAATGAAGATGTATGTTGTATGTCAAAGCGTTCTGTCTTTTAAAGTTGGGAGAGACCTCAGAACAGGAAAATAAGGGAGAGACTGAAACTTTCTAAGGGTAGTTTTACATCTATCAAAGATTTTTATGTACAGTCTAAAACAAATTCGTTACAAGTTTTGGGTGATAACAGTTGGGATACTAATTTTCAGTTGGCTGTACACAATAATAAGCTGTATATTCAGAGAAGTTGATTCCTAGGCAGATATACCTACGGATAGAGATGTGGCAGACCTTTAGTAATTTGGTCGTGTTAAGTCAAACCCATCCGGACATAAATAACGTAGGTCTGTCAACTGCCTAGGAATCAATTTCCTGGATGGTACAATCAGAGAAATTGATTGCAGAATTGGGTTATGTCAAGTTATCTGACAGATCGCGACTGTCAGACCAGACTAGTGATAGACTAATAAGTGTTTCCATTTTTATATAAAGCAAATGCGACTAAGATCTTTGATGTTTGTAATACCACTCTAATATCCAAGTCTTAATAATTTTAAGCTTTAAGAGTCCGTATACGAAATTTTGCCGATTTCGCTCATTTAACAGACGTGATCTAACAGTTAAAATACAGTATTTCTATAAGTTTTAATGCACAACATGTAAGATCATTTCAATTATAATCTAATGTTGCAGCTAGATTTTTTATTTTTTTTTAAGTATCTTTAAATAATCCAACTCAAACCCGCGACAGTTTTGTGATTTTTGCTGTAAAAGGTTTAGAATATCACCTGTTTATGGATTGTATTGACGTCTTAACGGTATGAAAAAAATACAATGTACCGTTGAGAAAGTCGTCTATACAATGTTGGAATTACTTTTTACCACTTTAATATAAAAAAAAACCCTTTAAAAAACAGAATACCTATAACTGCCCGCTAACTTGGCGATCGTCCTTTTTCACCTGGCATATGAAAGACGGGCGTGAGTGTGAAGAGAGCAGTAGAAAAGATAGTACGGGCTCTTAAAACGTATCCCAATTGGAATAAAAAACTGTGTTAGTGAGGGGTTATCAGAATAAATATTCGGGCCAAATGTTGTAAGGGTGAGTTGATTGCATCTCACGGGCACTCGAAAACCCGTGGTATGTTATGGCTCCCGCAAACGATCAAACATCAAACACGTCAAACACGTAGTAATCCAAATTTTCTTCAAACACGTCAAACACGTAGTTTGTACGTATTTGACATGTTTGACGTGTTTGATGTTTGATCGTTTGCGGGCTACTTTAGAGTCATTGAGAATATAATAAATATTGTTAGAAAATTGCACATTGATAAACTTTAAATGTGATTTCACTGATACAAGCTGTCAATGTGATTTCACTACTACAAGCATGCATGAGTCAACGATGTCAATACTTGGATATGTTATACGCCATCAAAACTGTAGCAATGTTTTTGCATGCAAAATGTGTATCGAGAAAATATTGTCGTCCTTTTTGTCTTACAGTAATAGCATATACTACTTTCTCTTTCACTCATTTTACGCTTTCAATGCAATTTATACGTAATTAATGCATTAAACACGTCCGACTGTCACCGCGTCCTATGGCACACTGCTCTCAGATGAGTGAGCTCACTCATTTCGAGGGTGACACATTTTCGCGCTGACGATTAAATTGTATGGAATGCCTTTTCTTAACGTTATAATTCTATGGCATGGGTACATTGACTGTGCCGTAGGAGTTTAACCCATTAATCCCCAAGCGGCACCCGGCTGCTATTCCCACGATCGAGATAATAATGAACAAGTACATAGTTTGAACGTATGCTTGTAGTCCTGCAATCAAATTGACAGCTGTTATGTACCATCGAGGAAATTGATTCCTATGCAGTTGAGAGACCAACGTCATTTGGTCGAATATGTCAATTCAATGTTAATTGTGATCTGTCGGTTGAGTTTGACGTAATGCGACCAAACTACGTAGGTCCCCCATCTGCATAGGAATCAACTTCTCTGATAGTACGTAAGTGTACTTTGTATTTTAGCTTAGCTAAAAATGTTTTAAACTACTTTGTCTAGTTGTTACTTGTTTATTCTCAATGATTCCGCGGAAAAAGAACTGAAAATGTTTGATTGAAAGTATGATTGCTAATGTCGAAAAATTATGTGGATTTCTGGGCTGATTGTTAGGCTTCTTTCACACTGCTTCGATTAAATCATAGAAAATTGAGCCTATGTGATAGAGGCTAGAGCTTAGGTCAGTTCTAACCGAAACGAGACGTAACGCGATGCGAATGTAAAAGTAGCATTCCGATGTGCGCAGCGCGCGATTGCGATCCACAAAAATTCAAATAAAATGCTATTTTACGAAAAAGGGTATGTTTCATTTTGGTCTACGCCACTATAAAACAGTGGCAGTTACGTTCGCTAGGCCAATGTCAGTAGAAAATGAAAAGTATAGTATAAGGGCCGATTCACACCAGAATGGCAGAGGCGAGGCGAGCAGTTTCAGTGTCATATGATTTTAAACTTTATCTTCATTATTGTAATACATAGTATCGCTTGAGAAATCGACGCCGCCGGCGGCCGCAAGAGACCACGAGCGTCCAGGGGTGGCTGTAGATTTCTCAAGCGATACTAAGTATTACAATAATGAAGATAAAGTTTAAAATCATATGACACTGAAACTGCTCGCCTCGCCTCTGCCATTCCGGTGTGAATCGACCCTAACGCCTAGTTCACAAAGTGATTTTTTATCAGTCGCGGTCGCGTGCTACGCAGATTGGAAATGCTTCCTTAGCCGGCCTTAGACGATCAATTGTATTGTGCAATATCACGCTTGAATTTTATGGAACAGTTTAAGATTGAAGGCGCGCGATGTTCAATATCAACCCTAGACGGTCAATAATATTACGCAATGCGTGATATTGCGCAATAAAATTGTTCGTCTAGGTGCCCGCTTAAACGTCACGTTATTTGACATTTGTATCGCTTTTCATCATCTCGTCTCGTTTCGGTGTAGACTGATGAGGTGCAAGAGTTGTGTATAACATGGTATAAGGGTACTTGTACACTGAATTAAGTTATGCTTAAGTAGTATAAATTAGGCTTATTTTTGGTGTATTTCAATATTTGTTCGTTCGTACTGTCAATTACCAAACATCTTAGTGTCGTAAATAAAATGTATAAATCTAAGTTTGACTTTTATTTAATTTCGCAGAATTCAAAAACCTATTCAGTATTGTATATTTTTGAAGTGAAAACTTCTTTAGCGGCGTTGAGCACTTTTGTGGGATGGGTAAAAACTGTGAAACTCGCGTGAGATTTTCGTGTTGATCGAAAAACCATAGAAAAAGCGTGAAACGGTTGGAGAGCAGTGTTTTGTGTCGAACTCGAACTCGAACGAAATGTACAGTCGGGGAAATGAGTTGTTTAGCAGAAATGTAGTCGGGGAAAATTGTGCTAAGCAGAAATGTACAGTCGGGGAAATGAGTTGTTTAGCAGAAATGTACAGTCGGGGAAAATTGTGCTAAGCAGAAATGTACAGTCGGGGAAATGAGTTGTTTAGCAGAAATGTACAGTCGGGGAAATGAGTTCTTTAGCAGACGCGCTGATTAAGGCCGTGTTTCCACCTGCAAGACAACTGTCGCGAGAAGTGTCTGACAGTCTGTCTGACAGCAGCTTTTTTTTTCGATTGTCGATATTTTTAATCGATTGTAAGGGTTTCGATTAATTAATTAAAACGATCGTTTTTTTTATTTTTTTTTCAATCGATTTTCATAAAAAATGGGTTATAAAAATTATGCACAACGTTAATAATCAAGTTTTCACTTCTGCCGGCACTCCCGGAGTGCAACCCGTCTTTTTTTTACTGTTTTGTGGTTGTGGCCGGTGGCCCTAAACGTTATAGAATTTTGCATATTCCAAGTATGCCAAAGATTCGTGAATATTATTATATTAAAACAAGGATTCGACGACGACGATCTTGCGGTGTCATAAACTTTAAAGGTATTTGAAGAAGTAAGTGGATGAAGTGGGTAACTATAAATTTAAAAAATACGTTTGTACGGTGAACTTGTACGGCTCGGTATGACATTGAGCCGGCACGTACATTCAACCGGCACGTCTGCCTACTCAGCATTTAAACTTGTACGGCTCGGTATGACATTGACCGGCACGTTTGAACTTGTATAAATTTATGCATTTACGAGAAAATACAGCAGAGCAATAGCAGAGCATTATCAAGCATCCAGAGCGTATTATTTAGCACCTATCATCAGCATCAGCATTATCACTATCATCCAGCATCCAGCATCCAGCATCTATCACCTGTAGGAGACAACCTCTACAACGTTTTTTTTGCAAAGATGGAGGCTTTAGGACAGTGAATGTAGTTTTTTACATCCAGTTGATGGTTTGTTCAGATTGTAAGGCTGCCTTCACACTGGCGTTTGTCCAGCGTAGGCGTTCGATGAACGTATGCGCAGCGCAGACGTAACGTTTCCTCTGGAATTAATTAAACGCTGCGCTAGCGCGGCGCAGATGCTACATAATTTCTTCAGAAACAATCAGAACGCGGCGATAGCGTAGCGTACCTACTGAATACTCGTACTGATTGTTCCAGTTAAGCAGTTGAGAAGCGGCGACAACGCGAAGCACGCGCCGCGTTGTCGCGGCGTCTGCGCTGCGCATACGTTTGTGGGAACATGCGTGGAGGCCAAAGGAAGATCTTCCGACCGAGCGAGGTCAGGCCGAAGCCCACGTGATACATTTCAGCTGTCGTATGTATACCGACGCGCTCAGAAAACTTTTTGATAGCGCGATGCAGGAATGTTAGGCGAAATGTGGGTACCGCCACATCACTCCCCCCCGAAGACCGGAGGTCGAATCTTGAAGTCTTGTCGCTTGAGTCGCCAGTGCCAGTGAGTTCCAGTGAGTCGGAACTGTTTGCAGTGAGTCCCAGTGAGTCGGAACTGTAAGCTGCTGCACGGGATCCAGTGAGTCGGATAAGCTGCCGTGCGCGGGGCCGATGCTACGTGCTGACCAGGAGAGATGTGCTCTGCTTGCTGACCGGTCGGTGTAGTGAGAAAGCCCGATGATGCCGATGCGGAGTCGCCCAGGCCACGATACATTGCGGCTAGTGGACGAGGTACCCGATGAGGCAGTGCTGGCTGGCGCGGTGCGGAGGGGCGGGGAGTGATGATGATGAAGGAGGCGTGTTCTGTCGAGGGTCACCAATGTGGGATATACGTGGCGACCCCAAAGGAAGATCTTCCGACCGAGCGAGGTGGTATGCCCGGTCAGGCCGGAGCCCACTTGATACATTTCAGCTGTCGTATATATACTGACGCGTTCAGAAAACTTTTTGATAGCGCGATGCAGGAATGTTAGGCGAAATGTGGGTACCGCCACACGTTCATCGAACGCCTACGCTGGACAAACGCTAGTGTGAAGGCAGCCTAAGGGAATAAATGAATAATTCTTATGTTATAATTAGACATCGGATTATATGCACGATCAAAGTGCCGAAATATGCATGCAAGTATGCACGAAAAATGGCCGAAATATGCACAAAATATGCACAATAAAAAGTCACTTATTATTACATTTTTTTAATTTTTTGAATAGCTTTCCGGTGGTGCCGTTAATAAAAGCGTCAATTTTATAATTTCATCAAATCCAGGATTTTAAATTTTTTATACAGCACCAATAATTACTTTCTACCAAAATTTTCCGATTGCAATCTTAATGCCCATGGAAGTTTAAGAAATCGGTAACTACTTTATTCAAATTTTTTACTAACGTTGCCAACAACAAAGAAAAATTTTGTTACTAGAAAGATATTGTAGATACCTATCGGGTGCATTGCATTCTTTTAATGGTGATGGAGCAACATATTTGAAGTGTTTTGATCTATCCTACCTCTGTTTTGTGGCCTCGGTGTGTGTCACGATAGCTAGTTTGGATACCACGAGGGCATAAAACTACCAAAATATGCACTATCAACGAAAAATTGTCAAAATATGCACTATCGCCTAAAAAGTGCCATTATATGCATTTGCATATGCAAGTATGCAAATGCATATAATCCGATGTCTAGTTATAATGTTACGGTATCTATACTTCACTTACTTTCTTTTTCACTTTTTATTTTATCTATCTTTTACTAATTATATCAACACGCCCAAATAGTGGGCGGCAGTTGATGATCATTATTTAATTTCATTCATTAGCGTTATCAAACCGCCAATCTGATTGATAAGATTGGGTTATGATAAGTGCAATATGTAATTGCGTTTATCATAATTCATAACCCAAGAGCCAGCGACAGTCAGATTTTGGTCATTTTATACAAGTTTATACGATTTATACAGAGTAGGTCCCAACTAGCAAATTAGTCCTTTAACAAAAAGCCTAAATGACATTTAGTCGTATAGAAATCGTATAGTTGTAATTAAAGTTTCCAACATCGTGTAACAATATATTAAACGAACAATATGTCTTATAAGAGTTTAGTCATTTAATTTAGTCCTGTAATCGTTAACACGACCAAATTATATGACTATCCTATAAATATCGCAGTTGTGACCTTTAAAATACATATTTGATGTTGTATAAAATTAATTTATATAACAATCATATATCTGGTTGTAATGCCGACCATTACACTACTCTTTATCAGTAATAAGATTTCTACATGGCTGTCATGTAAAGTCCATATATTTAACTATTATAAAATACATCTTTAAATAAACGCGTTTCTTACATGATTTTCGACTCTCTTTATACGACTATTATAAAATGTTTATAAGCCTAATATTCATATTTTGAGAACTTAAATAACTAACTCAAGTTATGATTTTAAAATACTTTTAAAACTTACTGTTACAAAACATTTTAGTTATTTAATGATATTTTCATATTTCTCTTTTACGACTTTGGCCAAGAAATAATCGGCCAAGTGCGATTCGGACTCGCACACGAATGGTTCTTTACCGTTATAGAGCAAAAGTTGGTCAAAAATAGATTTTCTTTTGGGAGCATCCTTAAATATTTATTTTATTTTAATTTTATTATTAAAGAACAAATATAATTGAAGATTTTTTGAATATTTCATGTACCTACTTTTACGATCTATTACTAATATTATAAAGCCGAAGAGTTAGTTAGTTTGTTTGAACGCGCTAATCTCAGAAACTCGATTTTTTTTTCGACATCAGAAATTATCACCATATTGAGTATTTAGAGTATTGTAACAGTACTCTAAAAATGGCGGATGATAAAATAAATAAATAGTAAGATATGCGACTTATAGTCATGAGACATCATATAAAAGTCACCATCATTACCTAAAATCGTGTAATTGTAAAAGTATAAGTAATCTTAAAATTAATTTAATTCATAAATATTATTTTGCAATTATTCGAAGGGGGCGTTAAATATTTGTTAAAAAACGTATATACAATCGTCGAGAAATTTAATTTCCCTTAGAAAAGTAGATATTGTTACCGACTAACACCAATTTATACATTATAGTCAATTGATAGCATTCATTCAATAATAAATATGGCAGACAAACTTTTACCAACATGATGGCTACTTTTTCTTTTATCTTACTTCAACAGAACTGTAAAATAATTAGTATCCGCAAAAAGGTAATGCCAATGACTACTTCCCAATGTTTATACAACGTCTACTGGATCATAATACGACGAAACGGTTATAAAATTAATCACTTTACGACTGCTATACGAATATTTAGCCACTAAAACGACCATGATACGATCGTTATACAAATAAAAGTTATATATTTTGCGCCTATTTCGCGTCATATAAAGGTTAATATGAATGTATATATAATATACATATGTATGTATAATAATCTATATAACCAAAAAGGCCTGACCTCAAGTTATAACAAAAACGTTGTCTCGAAAATTATATGACCAAATTTTGCTAGTTGGGGTATTACAAAACTAAGTCATAATACTTTAGGGTATGTATAGAGTTCGCTGTGAAAGTCGCAGCGCTGAAAGAGTTTTTTTTTACTTTTGTATGGAAAAAATCACAAACAATTAACAAATCATAAAAAAACTTTTTGCTCTTTTAGCGCTGCGTCTTTCACAGAGAATTCTTTATAAGCGACACATACACACCCTAAAGTATTATCGCTAAGTTTTGTTACCAGTTACAAGTTCGCTAAGTTTTGTTTACATGCAAACTTTCAGTTCAACTATAGAGTAATAGAGGTAAGAAGTAAGAACTAGGAACGATTAGTAGGAGATTTAAAGTGTCCGGCTACTTATATGATATAATTATATTATAATACTTAATATACGTGTGTCCGGCAGTGGGAGGCGAGATTCCTACATTATGTTATCGCGAGGAAAAAAATTGAGCTTTATATTTTATCGAAGCTTAGGTAGACCTTCAGAACTGGACCGAAACTCCATCTGCTGTTTGTTCTTACCTCTAAAGGGGTCATGAACATGTAAACTTTCAGCTTTTATAAAATGACGATATTTGGCTGGCGCTGGCTCTCGGGTTAACTTATTTATCGGCTAATCTCATCACTCATGGGGAATCACAAAAATTGGCATACGCAATATTTTTCCCTGTTTTAGTGAAAATATACCCATGGATGTGTAGTTAATATTTAGTTCATTTTAATATTGAATATATTAACTACTTATTTGTGATTTGGTGTAGGTATAATTTTAATTTTTGGGACTAAAATTGTGTTTTGATGATGATTTTTAATATTTTGTAAATTCTACGATAGTAAACCACAGGAAGAAATGAAAGGTAAGAAAATGTTGAAATTATAATACAAGTAGGTAACTGTATAATAACTACATTTCGTCAAAGATTTCTATTAAAAACTGAATAGACGTCTTCTCCTATGTAAAAAGTATCCTTTGTCCTTTCCCGGGACTCTAAGTATCTCCATACCAAAATTCAGTAAAATTGGTTGAGCGGTTTGGGCGTGAAGAGGTAAAAGACAGACAGACAGAGTTTCGCATTTTATAATATTATATTAGTAATTAGTATGGATTAAAAATGAATACCTATTATATTAGGTAATATCACTTTGAAAGTATGCTATAGCCATCCTTGTTGATAGATCAATATATCGGTTTCTTGTCACTTATCATTTATTGTGGTTAGATTTAGATTTTAAGAGATATCAGATAACACTAATTAGATTACTAAATTCTTTCAAATCCTTTAATAAGGTTAGGTACATGTTTATTTTTGTGACTAAGGAAAAGGGAAAGAGTAAACCACGAAGTAAACATATTTTATACAATAAATTAAAGACGTGAGTGGAAGAATCGAACAAATAACATTTCGTAACATACGGACAATAACTCATTTTTCCCTTATTATTTTCGCAAATCTTGTAACTTATCTACTTCATAACCTAGCTAATATATCTGGCTACACATATAATCCACAGTTTATCTATTTCAAATAATTTTTCCGGCCCTAATGCCTCCATTTAAGCAAAAAAACGGGAAGTTTTTTCATGTTACTTACCTTATTCTTCCACTCACGTCTTGAATTATACAAACCACAAGGTCCTGACTCCTGGGTCATGTTTATTCTTATACTAGATGACGCCCGCAACTCCGTTGCGCCAAAATTCGTTCATCGCGCTGGAACCGTACATTTTTGTGAAATAAATAGTATCCTATGTACTTTCCCGGGACTCAAAGTATCTCCGCACCTACCCAGCTAAATCGCTGATGAATTTAGCTGTTTGGGCGTTAAGAGGTAACAAACAGAGACACACTTTCGCATTTATAATATTAGCATGAATAAGGTGTCTCCGATAAAAGGTTTCATAACATGAATAAGGTGTCTCCGATAAAAGGTTTCATAACATGAATAAGGTGTCTCCGATAAAAGGTTTCATAACATGAATAAGGTGTCTCCGATAAAAGGTTTCATAACATGAATAAGGTGTCTCCGATAAAAGGTTTCATAACATGAATAAGGTGTCTCCGATAAAAGGTTTCATAACATGAATAAGGTGTCTCCGATAAAAGGTTTCATAACAATATGACATTAATCGTAACTTCAGTTTTAAATGGCTCATTAAAAATGCATCGTGTTACGTCGACGCGTCAAGTTACAATGTGATCAGACCCTTAGAGAGTGGGCCTCGATGTGCCAATAGGTATCCATGCAAAAATCACTAGTAGTAGGTATTAGTACAATATCATTATACCTAGATATTGTACTATCAGAGGAATTGACTCATGTGTAGATGGCGAACCTACATAATTTTGTCGGCTTATGTCAATTTCACCCGGCAGATCTAAACTCAAGTTCAAGTCAATGTTAGGTAGGTACTTGTGACTCACAACTCACAAGTAAGTAGTAACATTGGCTTGAGATAATGCGAACAAATTAAGGAGGTCCACAACTGCATTGCGTCCACCACCATCTTCGGACGCAGCAGAGACACACATATTAGGTGTAAATATAACATCCGGGGCCCGTGGCAAATTGATGGGGCCCTATCAGTTAAAATCGTCACGATAATAATAAAACAATGTATAAAAATTTTCTGACCTCACGGCTTCTTGGGCCGGGGCCCTGACACTCTATAGCAGTGGTTCTTAACCTTTTAGTCGTGAGGGACCATCTTACCAAAATATGTTTTTCTTGCCGGGGACCGCCAGTTAGTTTACATACCTAAATTAAGGGTTGTTTGATAAAGAAAACAAGCACAACTTTATACCTAATTAGCACTATAAGTCTTTCATTTGGCAAAAATATAAAAGTAACAGATTTTAATTTAATGTGATTTTTGTGACTGCATACTCTTTACTAACTTCTGAATTCTCAGTTCTCACATATTATTAAGATGGCTTCGCGGACCACTTGGAATGCCTTCAGGGACCACCAGTGGTCCGCGGACCACCGGTTCAGAACCACTGCTCTATAGTTACGCTACTGCCCGCAAGATACATTTTCTCGGCGCAAAAAAGCTCCACATATTCTGCCTATCAGTGAAATATGAATCAACTTATCTGATAGTACATTGAAAAATCGCAGTGGGTTAGATCTTTTTCTGAATCATCGATTAGGGTAATATGGCTAATTTCTGAAGAGGAAAATAATTTTAATCGACCATGCTATCAGATATGTAAAATATATGTTACAGATACGGCCATGATTCATGAAGCAGATAATTCGCATTTAGATAGGTAGATACATAATGACATACTGTTATTAAAATAAAATATTAAATAATCCAAAATACTAAATTTACGCTTTCAGAATATACTCTGTGTAGTTCACTCTGTTAGGTACTATCTATCGTAGCCACCATCCATATCTACTCATAACATTAATTTAAATTCTTTCGAAATAAAAAATAAATTAGCCGCAAAATGTGTGTCTGTCTGTCACCCAACCATGTTAAACCATTGACCCGATTTTTATGAAATTTGGTATGGAGTATAATAGTTTCCCGGGAAGGGGTAATAACTAATAAGATATCCCGAAAAAAGTGAATTTCGTAGTAATAAATGAATTTCTGCAATAGAGTTGCAGGCTTTACCCAATAAAAAATAAATGCCAAAGTGTGCTTGTCAGTCCGTCGGCAGTGATTGGTCTCTCTGTTCTCTTCACGATTAACCCCTTCCAATTTTGATGAAAAGTACAGGAATGTTTTAGATTTCGGGAAAGGACATAGATTGGTTTTTACCCCGTAGAAATGTGCGATTTCTACGGGGTTTTATTTGTTCTTCAAAAATGAGATCAAAGTGTGAAAAATAATACATGAAATAGTCATTATCATTTTATCAAGTGTAAATTACTATTATCATAGTATCCTATCATTTAATCCTACTTTACTTTGCATCAGTTATACCACGTAGGCACCTCGATAATCGGACAAAGTGTTGCCTAAATATGTTATCAAAACATCATTAACAAATAAATAAAATATTCGTTCCACTGCATTTGATCTGATAATAATATTTGAGTATTCGGGGTTCCGTACAAAAAGTTTTTAATGATTATAGCTGATTGTTGTCTGGTTCTAAGGGGTTAGCCTAGCTAGCAGACCGAACACATTTTTGCACGCTCGTGGATCAAGAGCCCGCGAGGGTCAGACCTTCCTTCGTTTAGTAAAGTTGAAAGTTTACCTGTTTGTGACCTTTACAGAGGTAAAAGCGGCCAGCAACTATGGAGTCTCAGTCCTGGTTACTTTAGGAGGCATCCAGTTCTGAAGGTCTACCTGACCTTCGAGAAGGAGTAAGAATGACCAGCCGCTATTGAGTTTCGGTCACGGTTACTTTAGGAGGTGTCCAGTTCCGAAGGTCTACCTGACCTTCGGGGAAGAGTAAAGCTTTATTTCATAGGTAGTTTCATATACTTATATTCTTTACGGTAAGTGGAGGGAGGTAGACCTTCAGAACTGGATACCTCCTAAAGTAACCGCGACCGAAACCCCCTAGATGCTGGTCGTTATTACCTCTGTAAACTGTAAAGGTCACAAACAGGTAAACTTTCAGCTTTACGAAACGAAGGAAAGTCTGGCCCTCGCGGGCGGTTACTCTATCACGCATGTTTAGGTAAAATATTTTTAATAGAAGCACAGAGCAAATGAACACATTCTACACCTGATTTAATAATTGCCAATGCCCATCGACACACGTAACGCAAGTATTTAGCCAATAAAAAAAATACTATTGCCTTCACACTAGCGTTTGTCCAGCGTAGGCGTTCGATGAACGTATGCGCAGCGCAGACGTCGCGACAACGCGGCGCGTGCGTCGCGTCGTAACGTTTCCTCTGCAGAATTAATTAAACGCTGCGTTAGCGCGGCGCAGACGTTACACAATTTCTTGAACAATCAGTACGCGGCGTTAGCGTACTGCGCAGCGTACTGATTGTTCCAGTAGAGAAGCAAAAGTTGTCTGCAGTCTGTCTGTTAGGTAACAGACAGACAGCAAAATCAGTTCAGCAGTTTGAGCGTAAAGAGGTCTTTAAATAAAGGTATGGAGATACTTTAAGTCCCGAGAAAGGACATAGGGTATTTTTTATCCCAGAAAAATGGACGGTTCCCGCGCGATAAACGAATTTTGGCGAAGCGGAGTTGCGGGCGTCATCTAGTAACAAATACTTAGCTCCGGGAATAGGACTCCAGATACATTGTAATTTGTAACATTAATTCGACGCGTCCTATATCTAAGCTATAAGCTGGTGTTTAATTTAATCCAATTCAGTCCAATTTACGTGCAAATCCGAGATATTCAAGATCCGGCTAATCTGATCGCAGGACGCTACTAATATGTGTCGTGTTGTCACGATAAAGCTGCGTATGCACTATACAACTGACGCGCAACTTTGCAACGTTGCAAGCGACGACATCGCAACGTTGCGCGTAACTTGGCGATTATAATAAAACTGTTTGCGTTACAAAATCAAGTAAGTATCAATTGAAAGGACACCCTTTTCGCACTCACACGAACTGTGGATGTCACCATAGGATCGTTTTACATGTGCCCAAAAGCTACATTTTGAGTGACATCTGCTTTCCCTTCCATTTCAATACAAATAAAAGTATCCTATGTCCTTCCTTGGGATTCAAAGTATACCAAATTCCATCAAAATCGGTTCAGTGGTTTAGGCGTGAAGAGGTAACAGACAGACAGACAGACACACTGTCGCATTTATAATAGACTAGATGACGCCCGCAACGGGGATTGTCCATTTTTTTTAAATTGTGCCCATTACAAAAACATTTCGAGGAATAAGGTCAGTGATCGTTATTCTGTAAGTATATACATTCAAAAAATATCCATTAGTTACTTATATTTTTAAACAAATACATATGTTTAACCTTAGTTTGTCCTTCAATGACGTCATCACTGGAAGCCATACGTTAAATTAGCAATAAACTCGACCAACATTACGTTTTGAAATTTTGGTAATCTTCTCGAATCAGTTTTCACATACTCGTAAATAAGAGAACTTGCATTCATTTAACACCTTGTTGATACTAATTGACAATGCTCTTTTTTTTAATTTTTATGTATTCATTAATGCTGCCGGCCGCCGATGATGACGTCATAGGTCCGAAAACTTTAAAAATTTATTTAAAAAAAACTAGCCAATGAATTAAAAAAATATTTAATTTATATTCTTAAAATACCCTATTTCAACGAAAAAAAAATGCCCACTCCGTTGCGACAAAATTCGTTTATCGCGCGGGAATCGTAAATTTTTTCCGTGATTAAAAGTATCCTATGTCCCTTGCTGTTACTCAAGTTATCTTCATACAAAAATTCAGCAAAATCGGTTCAGCGGCTTTGGCGTAAAGCGGCAGACAGACAGACACATTGTCGCATTTATAATATTGTTATGGATATCGTCTAAGGAAGACATAACTCTCTTCAGTCTCCGATTCTTCGAAGCTCGCACGCGGGGAATACTTGTATTGCGTTGTTGATGCTTTGCAGCGACCTTTCTTCGCTAGTATGAATCGTCATTTTGCATGAATGACAGTTGAGTTGCCACTTATAGTAGTTAGTAGTTAGTTGTATCTCGTCACTAGACTTGGCGCGAAATTCTTACATTAGGTATTCAAAACTTTATTTACTACACCAGTAGATGCATAGTCCGAATCGCAAAAAAACTGATTTTCTATTAAACCTTGAAAATGCAACGCATTGCGCGTTGTTAATTGACCTTTAAGTACATTGAATCAGTAACTACTGCATTTAATTCAAAAGTAACGAAGTTAATTAGGTACATTGACAATGGCAAGGATTTACAATTGCTGACGATTATAATTGTTTTTATAGTAAACAGCAATCATTTTATAGTGAGCTGATCATTGCTATTACAGGGGTTTTCCTAGTGATGGTAACTTGTAAGTACAAACATTTTATTATAACTTTCTCCAAGAACTTATAATGATTGACGTAGTTAAGATCTTTATGAAGTAAGTTAAGCTTACTTCATACATCACAATCAAACAGGGCTGTATTATTTTTATATATATTATAAACCTCCAAAATAACAGTATTTCTCCACTATTTAATGGATGTTATTATACGTCTTATAAACCTTCCTCTTCAATCACTCTATCTATTAAAAAACCGCATCAAAATCTGTTGCGTAGTTTTAAAGATTTAAGCAGAAGGTATGTAGTGAGTAAAGTGCGACAAGGCTATTAAATGAACGTGGGTGGGAGCGCTCCTGGTAAAGGAGAACTGTCAAAAATGACGTTTTTGTATCATGGCAGCGTTAGTTCCTTTTTTCGCCACGTTCATTTAAAGCCTTGTCGAGCTATATGTAGTGATAGAATTCCCCGTACGATTTACGAAAGATTGCAATATAGCTCAAATTGCAATCTGTGATGAGTGGAATTCCCTCTACATCAAAGAAGCTACAATTTTAAATGTTTCAAATGACATGAACTACGGCATGTTCAGAATTGAAAATCAGGTTAGATTAGAGATTTTTTTTTATCTCAAACTATGAACAAACCATTTAATAATAGAAATTTATCCTTGTTTTTGGTACCTTTAAGGTAGGGCATTGTAATTTTAAAGTAGGGCATTGCCCCTCAATGCCCTCTAGCTACAGCCGTGCAATCAATGATAATTATTATCAAAGTAAAGCGAAAGAATAAGAAATCAGAATAATTACATAATAAAACAGGTAACAAATAAATCACGAAAAAACTACATAATTATTTGTTTCGAAATTCCAAAAGTTTCAAACGTAAAAAGCTTTTATTTTGTAAAGGAAATTTTTATGAACTTTTTATCACTGCATGGCAGACTGCATGGTAGACATTGTCATTAACTCTATCGAAAGTGTGCTTTGTCCTACGAGAGAAAACTTTTCACCTGCATACTGTTTGTTAGTTGGCCTAGTGTCAAAGTTTGACCCGTTTGTTTGAAAATATCAGTGACACACTCAGCTGAGCACCCGTTAAGCCGCTTCTAAGTACATGTCGGTGGATGTATCTACAGACTTTCTATTTACACTGTGTATCTACACATTTCACATCTAGAGCGGAGATCAGCATATTATAAGTTCGCCAACGCTCCGGGGACGTGAGAGGGGAGTATGGCGGGGCCTCCACCTCCTCTTCATCCTAGACCAACATAAAAAGCATAAATACACTGCAACCCATAAATTTTATAAATATTTATAACCACATGACAAAAATGACAAAAATAAAAACATACATACATACACTTTTGAAATTTGGCACATATTACATACATACATAGTCGAATCGATAACCTCTTTTTATGAAGTCGGTTAAAAATGAGTTACCAACCTCTTCCTCCAGGTCGTCCTCCACGTCGTCCTCCAGGTCGTCCTCCAGGTCGTCCTCTTCACCGTCTGAAGACCCACCATCGGAGCCACCTTCGGACACGTTTCCATAAAGGAGGTCCAGGTACTCCTCTGGTGGATCTTCGCCGATACGCCAGGTTGACATGCTATATAAAACAAGTAATAAAAATCAATAAACATGAAAATAAATATCCAAATAATAACGTAGAAATAAAAGAAAATTCATTACGTGAAGTCGCCATCATTACCGACATTGCAAAAATTTTATCGATAATCAATCGACACTACGCTATCCCTATTGAAAACGTACAAAGACATTGTTCACAAGCAAACTTCGACCTTAGTACAATACAAATAGAGTTCAAAATGGCCGTGGCCGGCGGGCGGCCGTTTTTTATCGTTGGCGACCGTTACTCAAATTACTAAAATTAGGCATAATACTACAATAAATCGTTCTGTAGACGAGTTATATTTACTTCTTTAGGCTTATTACTTCATTTATTTACTAAAATAGTTAGAAAAACACGTCTGAATCAGTCCCATAGAAACCAATTTTTTCAAGTGAAAAATATAACTTATTAGGACGTATTTCTTAGAAATGATTATCTAAAAATACTTATAATGAGTAAAATAAACTATATAATAAAACAAAACAGTACTTACATTCGATAAAACCACAAAAACCACACAAAATACACACGAAAAATATGACGTCACCCCGATATTCTCGGAATTTTCAACTGAGTGAATCAAAATGGTTGACCACAGAGTAAAGTATATTTTTCATTGAGAATGTTGCCAATGTATCATAGATCGTAACTAACTAAAATTCTTCATACAAAAGTAGTCTCTAAGTGGCCGAAATACGTTACTTAATCGAATGAAATAGCCCGAGCACCGGTGCTCGCGCGGGGTTTGACGGAAGTGTGCTGTCACGTGACACCGAGCACCGGTGCTCGGCCGGGGATTGAGAGGTTAGTCTGCTTTTTACTACTCTGATAGAGTGTATAGCTTATACTAATAGCCCCTTGAATGTAGTGTAGAGACGGCTTTGAAAAGCCAAATTGCTGATGGAACCTCAAATTAGAAGAAAAAGTTGTGTTCATTCTTAAATAATTAAATATTATTTTTTAATTATTTTTATTGTCCTTTTGCATAGTTATTTAAGCGTATTTATTCTATTTATTCTAGGTGTATTTTTCTCATTATTAATAAGTTTTCTCGCGGAGACCCTAAAGCGCATCACAGACGGTGAAGATAATATAAAATATATATTATCTTAGAGCATATTTTAGAATATCGCTCACCATAGAAATCCTATGAACCATCACACACGACGAAGTTAATTTATATTTTATATTTTGTATCTTAAGATACCGAGCGATATGGAAATATATATTTCATATCTTAATATTTTATCTTAAGATGCGAAATATATCTTTATGAATAGGTACAGGGTGTTTTTGTGTCGAGCAGCGGGCTTATCAGTGATCGGACGCACTAGTGGACGCAGTGTTGCCAGTGCTGTATGTTAGAAAGTTACATACCTACTCTCATTCGAAAAGTAACATTTTGAGGGAAAAAGTAACATTTCGGATAATTTTAAATAAAATTGGCTTATAATTTATTGCTTTATTATTATTATTGCTTAAAAAGCTCATGAATCGAAATGAATGTTTTTGTTAAAATACTCCTGAAACTTCTTCGTTGACAGATATTGATAAAGGTTAAATTCGCCGCAGGTTTTTCTCTTTTTTATGTGAGGCTCTATCCAAATGTTTCTCCTTTTGGAATGTGCTACTACAATCTGCATTTCACATTCTATATCAGAATCATCGTCTGAAGAGCTGTCTAACAAATCAAGAAGTAAGGCAGTATCAGTTATTAGTTATCAGTTATCACTCATAGTCAATCACCCTGTATATAGAACTCTAACAAGGAATACGTGTGGCACCAACGCAGACTCGTAAGGAAATGAACAGATTTTTAATATTATCGTATCTTAGCCGTGTGTGATAGCTTAAGATACTATAATATTTTATATTTGGGCATCTTAAGATAAAATATTATATTATCTTCACCGTGTGTGATGCGCTTTAAAGGGCTTTGCGGAGCGCCAGGGTACCGTGGAGCACACTTTGAGTAGGTATGCTGTATGGCTGCTCTACTATCAAATCTCATAATATGGCCTAAATCGGTGGTACTCAACCTTTTTTACACGGGCCACAAACACGTTTTGGTCTTGGTGTCGCGGGCCGCAACCAAAAATGTTTAGGGTTAAAAATAACGTTCTCCAAATTTGCGATTTAAAAGTGGAAAATTTTTCATGTCTTACGAAGTCTTTACTCCATTTTGCCGGTGGGCGTAAAATTCAAAGTGGTATTACTTCACTCGGGCCACTGAAAAAGTCCCGGCGGGCCGCAGGTTGAAAATAACTCACTTAATTAACTCTATCTTCAAAAGTCTTATTAAAAAATACAATTATTTACGTAGCTGATTACAAAAATATCGATTACTTATTAGCCGGTCTATCTCTATAGATATTTTTTATCAGGGGTTAGGTGTTGTGTAAATGTAATTGTTGTCATTGTGTCACAGGTGTTCCCAACCACTGGAGATGTGCAACATAGTGGTCGGCGCGGTTTTGGCAGTGGTCGGAGTGGTTTTAGTGGGTGTTAGCTCGTTCGTCGGATATGGAGTCGTACCGGGGATAGTGGAGCGCATGATTATTGATGTAAGTGTTGTGTTGTGGCGAGATTCTCACTTTTTTACAGTTAGTACTTTGTTTCATGTTAAAGTCGAATCGAGGTTATTATGTACCTGGAATATACTATGTTTCATGATTGACATTATTAACTTATATACTTAACCACAATGTATAAACCAACATTAAAATATATGATCACAACTAAGCCGGCGCAACTTAAAAAAAGACAGAAATTTTAGTACTTACCTCGCTGTTAAATTTTTTATAATTTACCTAACATACCTACATAAGCTTAAAATTGTTCTACGTAGTATATTCATCACAATATATTATAATTATCAAATATAATATTATTATTTAAAATATATAACACTAAATAATTATTCTTTGTGTTTATGAAAATAATATATGTAATTATTGAAAACTTTTGGTAGTAAAAACAAAAAGTTTAAGAAACCTAATAAATAAAAAGAATCACTGCCATCCCTAATAGCATCCACTAAGCTGTATGCGCGGTAAATGCGCCTTAAACATAATATTTTCCATTTTGTTAGTCATATAAAGAAAGGGAGCGTTGTGATTAAATCCTATGCTGGTAAATTGAATTTGAATTCGTTTCATAAAGTATAATTAAATCCAATGCTCGTAAATTGAATTTTAATTCATTTCATAATGTAAAGTTTATTCATGTAACTGAGTACAGTGCAAGCTGAATGAAAATACTAATTACTTAAGTATTACTGTCACTGCAAAGCTTTCAGACATTTTCCTGAATAACATCGGTTGCGAACGTTGAATATAATCAAACGAGGTCTGTAAACTCTACGGAACTATTCAACGTGGACTTCCATTTCTATTTTATCAACATTCTCACTGGCTACATAAATTTAAGCTATCGTATTTCCAATTTTAGTGTGGACAAATCAAATCGCGTTTGTTGCTGGTTTGTAAAGCTTTGATTGGATAACTTTAGAAAATAATAAGTTAAATTAGAGAATCTATTATTTTTTTTAATCTATTTCAATTATTTTGAATTGAAAATTTTTCAATATCATCAGAAAAATAATGCTGCTTGAATTGCTACGTTTCTATAAAACCGCAGAATACTGTTACGTCGCAGCTCTGCTTCGCAAGTTTTTTTGTTGTTTGTAACTTGTAAAGATAAGCAATTAAGAAATTTAATATTTTCATTATATTTAAACTAAACATCGTTCAATTGAAAGGAATACTATATTGCTACTACAATATTATTATCTATTCTTAAAAACCTATGAACCAAATATGTTAAAATCTTGTAGTAAATCTTTTTCGAAGTAATATGCTAAATAATAAATATATTATTAAAGGCTAATAAAATTAACAGGAAAATGGTGATAATTGTTGTCCTCCAGTTTTTTTGCAAATTGACTAAGTATCTATATATATAACAAAATGATATTTTCACGACAGAAATTACAACAGATAATAATATTGGCGAGTTATCTTATATCTTCAAAGCGATAATTAGAAAATACTGGTTTTAATTTGGATACATATATTTTATTACAGAAACTGACGTCGACGCGACGCAGCTTCTTGTTTTTTTAATAGGGATTAAAAATTGAATTTTATTTACTACATAACAAAATACATATTTGATAATACGCATACCAAAAAGTGCCAAAACGATAATTATTCTACACCTATTTTTATATAAGTACTTATTATATTTTATCAATAAAATTATTAAGGCTGCTCTTTCGAAAAAAGCGTGCAGATGAAACAACTTTTCATCGGCATTAACAGAGAAATTATATCTGAAAAAAATAATTAGTAATCTACATGATATGATACGTAATTTGGTTTTGCCATATTTTTTCTATCGGTATCACATAATAAAGACATAAAAAACCAAATCACCTCCAAATCGTTGAATGAAACCACTTTACTCCTTCATTATTTATCAAAAGAATATATAAAAAATATCTACTGCTTTGCAATACATAAGTTAATAATTTGGTTTTTTTACTTTTTTGAAATATGTGTTATATTAAGCCTTAAAAAGGTTTTTTCTCCTATTTCGCCCTATCATGGACGCGGCGAGCGTCGTAACCGCCACCGTACAAGGCGCGCTGTTATGAATGTTATTTTAATGTCATTTACGTCGATATTCGCACTGACAGACAATCGACCTGCTAATTTAGGGAGAAAGGGCCCTTAATGTAAGGCTGCGTACTGCGTAGGCCCGTTGCGTCGTTGGGCCTACGTAGGCTCTACGTCGTAGAGGACGCCTACGTCGTAGACTTACGGGATAATCTACATTGTAAAAAAATAACTGTAGACTTTGGTTTTGTTAAAGTAAAATGTAAATTATCCATACATAATATTAACTATATCCTGACCAGAATATGATCCTTGAATAATGCTAAACTAAATTGCCTTTACAGGAGGTATACACGGTATAGCTTGTGATCCACAATATCAAATCATCCGACTCTGACTTTTTCTAAACTAAACCCATGCCATAGTAATTATTTGACAATCTGTGGACTGTGCCCATGCACAACTTTAAATAATTATACTTTGATCATAGTAACCTTTGACTTTTACTAAACTATTTTTGTTTTCACAGGAGGTGGCGTTACAGAATGACACGGAACAGTTCGAAAGGTTTGAGCGGGTTCCGTTCTTCCTGACCTTCAAGGTGTTTATGTTCAACATCACCAACCCCACGGAGGTGCTGGCGGGGGGCATACCTGAGCTCCAGGAGCAGGGACCCTATGTTTATAAGTGAGTTATTTTCGTAAGCATGAGCTAAGTATTATCTGGGAAGTTGATTCATAGATGACCTACGTCACTTGGTCGAAAAAGTGTCTAAACACACTACGCCGAAAAAACGCGGCGGAATTTCCGCATGATTACGCGTGCAATGTATTTTAAATTACTGATGACACACCATGCCAAAATTACGCCGCATTATATTGTATGCGTTTGACATTGCTGACGTAATCATGCAGAACTTCGGCCGCGTAACTTCGGCATGGTGTGTTTAGACACTTAGGGTTCTTGCAGACGAACGGCACTTGTCGACGGCACGCGTCGACAGCAGTCGACGGCGAACAACAGCTGTCCGCTTGTCCACATCGCGCTTGTCGCTTGTTGGGTTTAACAAAACGCGACCAAAATAAGTAGGTCCGTCACCTGCCTATGAATCAATTTCCTCGATGGTACATAAAATTTGGGACTATGATAATTGATAACAGAGCCTGGATCTTGCGTTTGCGTTGCGTTTTGTAAACCCTGTGACACAGCTGTGACCTAGGGGTCTTGGCGACTGTGGTCCAATCTGGATTATTATTGACTAGCGACCCGCCCCGGCGTCGCACGGGTATAAAATATAGAAACTGAAAAAATGATTAAAATCGATAGCCTATGATCCTTCACGTGGTCTACTTCTTATCTGTGCCAAATAACATAAAAATTGCTCCGGTAGTTCGCGAGATAAGCCCTTTCAAATAATTTCCCCCGTTTTTTCCACATTCTCCTAAATTAGTCTTAGCGTGATAAAATATAGCCTATAGCTTTTCTCAATAAATGGGCTATCTAACACTGAAAGAATTTTTCAAATCGTACAAGTAGTTCCTGAGATTAGCGCGTTCAAGTTAGCCCTTTCAAATAATTTTCCCCGTTTTTTCCACATTTTCCTCTATTTCTTTGCTCCCATTAGTCTTAACGTGATTAAATATAGCCTATAGCCTTCCTTGATAATTGGGCTATCTAACACTGAAAGAATCATCAAAATCTGTTGCGTGGTTTTAAATATTAAAGGGAACAAAAGGACATGAGGGAAAAAAAGCGACTTTGTTTTATAATATGTATAGATAGATAATCTAGAGTTAAAACGATAAATATCATATGCCCTTAGAAAAAATATTATCTTTAACTATTGGCGTGAGTGTTACATACATTATCCCATACAAAATTTAAGTATATGATATCTCATTCCAGGCTGAACAACTCTCGTCTGATAGAGAACATGGAGGAGGATATCCTGACTTACCGTCGCTGGGAGAGTTTTGAGTTCGATGCTGAAGCCTCCTACCCCTATACTGAAGACGACGTGGTCACCGTCGTCAATGTTGCGTACCATGTAAGTAGATATATGACGAGATTGATATTGGATTTATGTATGGGCAGTACAGGCCTTGGCCAGTGGCGTAACTGTACTATCTGGGGCCCGCGTCAACTTTTTAGGGCCTCATTTGAAAAAAATTCAATAATAAACAGGTACAACCAATGGATAAAAATATTTCTGAGCTCAGGGCCTTGGGTCGGGGGCCCATAGGATTTTGCCAGCCCTGCCACCCAATAGTTACGCCACTGGCCATGGCCTATGGGCAGCTATAAATGCGGCCCTGTTGATAGTAGATATTATATGACTGTCTCCGAAATACAGCAAACACGATCATCATTAATCAACCATCAGGTTATCCATCTGCTCGTTTTTGGTTCATTTTACGACAGAAATATAATATCGTATATAATATATTCTTAAGGAACATCTTTAATAAGATTTTACTTGTACTATTAGAGAAGTTGATTCCTATGCAGATCGGGGACCTAAGTAGTTTGGTTGCGTTACGTCAAACCCAGCCGACAGATCACAATTAACGTTGAATTGACATATTCGACCAAATAACGTTGGTCTATCAACTGCATAGGAATCAATTTCCTCGATGGTACCTCCAAAAGTTACAAGTCTAAATGGGATTTTAGCTTGCATTGCGATCTTTTCAAGCTAAGCGAATACAGGAAAATAATAAGCTAGTGCTTGCGATTGGAAATTAAGGTGAACGCAACCGTACACACCTATACGCTACATTAATTGTGCCCAGTTATGCGTTCACCTTTATACATTTATTGATTTCGCTTATTTTTGCTTGCGAATTTTATTATATCCAGCTAGTTTTTATTATTCGTAGTATCTCCAAACATGAAAAAAACTCCAAACATGAAAAGCTCATGTCCTAAACTGATAGAACACGCATTGATCGGTGCCCAATTAGGCGCGCGCGGGGCAACTTTCAGGGGCGTATTCAGACCACAGTTATAAAGACTAAGGTATTAACTATTAACCCATTGAATACTTGACACAAACGAGTCACATGAGATTACATGAAGAAAATAATATATAAGCGGACTATAGTCACCTTACCTTAGTAGGCTCCAAACTACTGTGCCGATTTTGATGAAAATGGCATAGACATAGACACACACATAGACACATTTTTTTCATGGTATAATGTAGGATTACAGCGTGATACTATTTTTTTGTTACCTAAATTATGATGTAAAAAATTTCTTGCTGAGTTTCGTCAATACTTTTTGTGTATTATCATTATTTTCGAGATAAGTAAAACAAGTAGTATAATAAAAACCGTCTTCAAAATTGTACTAAAAATTCTTTATCTCGATAACTACTGAACCGTTTTTGATTAAGCTCGCAGTTTCCCCTAAGTTGTATGAATACAACAAAATAACAAAAAAGAATTAGTCAAATTGGGCTAGTTCCGGAGATATACGAACACAAACATAGTATACGCTTTTAAAAGGCACATTTGTTCAGACGCTGATATTAGACTAACATAATATACGAAAACTGGGCTGTTCTGGAAATATTACATACACGTCAAAAAGATAACCTTTTTTTTTTGAAGTCAGTAAATTACTAAAAGTAGATACAGGTGAAAATATAGAAAACATTGCACAAAGTTGAAAATATAAATGTAATTTTAAGCTCTTCATTCCGACATGTTATGATGAAGTTAATTACAAAATATAAAATTGTTAAGGCCGCATATAACGAGGACTAGTGAAATTTCATGTTTTTATTTTCACTAGAACTTTGACCAGAAGTAATTATAAGCATTTAAACATTTTTTGTAGGTTTGTTACGTTCCTTACCAAGGCCCCAGTCAGCTTAGAATTTTGATTTAAATCCATTTACCACTAAAAAAAGAGTAATAAAGAATACTATTTTCAAAATTTTATTTCGACTAGAATTCAGCGAAAATAAACGCAGGAAAAAATATTTTTATACAAAAATGTTTAAATTATGATTTCGAAGGTTATGGTCAGCTTCGTTTTTGATATATAATAACAATAATAAAGATAAATCGTTTTGATCACAAATTCGAACGATTTATTGATTTTCGAATGCAACGCCTGCTTTCAATATTTGCCATAACAATTCCACAGGCGTTTTGATGGATAATAATTGAATGACATCTGCAGTGAAATCTGTCTTTCAGTGACTGATTGTCTATTACAGAAAAACTAGAGTATGTTCACAAATATATCCCAGTATACTGGCCAGAGCTCCTTAAGCCGTGGTCCCATACTGTTGATTCGTTTCGAAATATTTGCCAGTGCATTGTCGTATACATAAGGGAGATCGCAGACGTCACACTTTTTGTGTGATCGAGTCTGCGGCTTACATACAGTCGGCATGGCGCGCGCCTGCGGACTGTATGTAAGCCGCAGACTCGATCACACAAAAAGTGTGACGTCTGCGATCTCCCTTAATGTGTTTATTGTGATGTGATTATAATACGTTACACTTGTCTTACTAGTGGAATACCAGTACAATACAGTGCGGCGTCGTAAGCTGACGTCTTGATCACTGGTAAGTAAACTGGGTTTTATTTCAGAACATAGGCAATATGTTTGGTTTACAAATATTACAATATTGTTTTGTAACCTAATATTTGGTGAGAGACTACCTTATTAGGTATCTTATTGATATATATTTGATAATTTACATTCGCCAAACGATCATTTATACGTTTTTGGTAGGTTTGAAAGTCATAAATGCAAAAATCACAGCTAAGTCGGATAATAATGAACAGAGTGTCTCAACACAGAGACACATTTTGAGGGATGTGTTAAAACATTGTAAAATGATAATGATATTATTATGTTAAGCAACAATTTTATCGAACATGTCCAATCCATAGCAATAGAAAGATATACCTAACATTTTATAGTCAAGGAGCCCTAGAACTTTTTTTTATTACTAACAAGCTAATTTTTTGTGAGTAGCTTTATTTTGATAAGACAAAAAACTTTTTTATCTGCGAAAAAATCTTGAAAGTAGTAGCTAACAGAGATAGAAAGGATTTCATAATTTGATTTGATGGTCCTAAAATATGGATTGTCCAATTTATAGAACAATGTTACTCTTAAATTATATAACTATTAACCTACTAATATACAAAAAATCTGCTGGTTAGGGTTCCGTTTTAGGGTTCTGTAATCAACAAAACTTGGTTGACTACGGTACCCTAAAACGGAAGATTTTTCGCAGATAAAAAAGTTGTTTGTCTTATCAAAATGAAGCTACTCACAAAAATTAGCTTGTTAGTAATAAAAAAAAATTGTTCTAGGGCTCCCTAACTATAAGCACTGGAGTAAAATCGTAAAAATAATAGTATCAAGCGGATAGATCCAAATTCATAGATACACCATGATTTTGATACGATATTATGTTAAACTACAATTTTATCGAACATGTGAATTCCATTCATTACACAAAAAATAATATTGATCGAAATGAAAAACCTTTAAACCTTATTTGATTTTATCAAAAATATAATATTTTGTGAATAAAAATCACGACGACACTTAAAAGTAGAGAGCAAAGAAATTACATTTTATGCAATTATTATTTTTTTACTCACAACAATCTGGTGTAATGTACTGGTTTATTGGAAAGTTGGCATAATATAAGTCTTGTTCACTACCATTTTTCATTCTAATTTTGTTAGCAAAAATAAACAGGAGAAAAATAATATTGTAACTGCCGTACTCAGAGATGAACATTTATAACTTCAATGTATCATAAATGAAGATTTTGGCATAAATACCATATATTTTATCTTTCTAATTCTTTATTAAATGTTTGACGCAATGTAGCCGCAGGGTCTTTCGTGTCAAATGTCGTGTCAAACAGCTACTAGAATAAATTGATAGCCACTATCTCGATGCAAATTCTTCAAAAAATCGTTCATGGCGTGGGAACCGTTAATTTTTTCAGGATAAAAAGTATCCTTTGTCCTTTCTTCACCAAATTTTATAAAAATGGTTCAGTAGTTTAAGCATGAAATGACAGACAGACTATTCTAATCTAAGTATTAAACTTTGACAAATCTAAGTATTAGTTTTGTTAAAGTTTAAATATTATAATGAGGTATTTCGTAAATATTTTAAACATTTACCGGTTGCCATTATTGATGTCGAGCAGAAAAGGCCTAAAAATCGCGTTTTTGTTTTGAATATTTCAGACCTCTTAACATATTTATTTTATTTTGTTTCTATTTGTTGTTATGGTGACAACATAAATACATAATTGAAAATTTGAGCTCTCTTTAGCTACCGCGTTACTTGATATACAGCCTGGAGACAGACAGACGGATAGACAGCGAAGCTAAGACTTACTAGGCCAAGGGTCTCTTTTGGGTACAGATTCCTTAAAAACGACAAAGATAATATGAATATGATCTGCATAACAATAATGAATATAATCTACTATTCATTACAAATTTGTCAAGCGGGTCAAAAACGTTACCTGTATTGCAAGAGTTATCGTTTTTGAACTTGTGGAGGGTGTTATATAGATTCCAGAGGATGCTGCAGCGTCAGGTACAAGTAATCGTCATGGGTCTATATCCTATTTATTAAAGGTAGGTATTGCATTAAGCCCAAGCACAAAAAATATTTGAACCATATTATAAAGTCATAAAATTACCTCAGCAGTCAGGAAATACTTTTTTTTCATGATCGTGAGTACAGAACAAACATACTAAAATAATACATAATTTTATTATAATACAAAATTCATTAAAGATTTCGTTTATTAAGTTGTGAACATGGCCTCTCTGTTAATCATTAGTCTGTATGTCGAGTTTACCACGTGATCACATTATTTCTGAAAATTATTGAAATCAACGACGGCTTGAAAACTAAATATGTACCTATCGAGCGCCATCTATTGAGCTTGTTTTCCGCAAATTCTAAAATGTCAGTTGCCTATAATCCCGCCTTAAATGTGAAGTTTAAAGTATGTTAAAGAAAAACTCGCATTTAAATATTATTTATTGATGGAAAAACAAATAAATCATTGAAAATTGGCAGAAAAAATTGATATTTTCCTATCCATACTAATATTATAAATGTGAAAGTCTGACTGTCTGTCTGTCTGTTACCTCTTCAGGCCCAAACTTCTGAACCGAGTTTGTTGAAATTTCGTATACTTTGAGTCCTAGAAAAGGACAAAGGACATTTATCCCTGGAAAATGTACGGTTCCCACGCGATAAGCGAATTTCGGCACAATGAAGTTGCGGGCGTCATCTAGTTTATAAACTATAATACTAGATGACGCCCGCAACTACGTTGCGCCAAAACCCGTCCTTTCCCGGTACTTAAAGTATCTCTATACCAAATTGCAGCAAAATCAGTTGCATGTATTCGTTTACAGCTCGGGAATCTTACATTTTTCCGTGACAAAAAGTCCTCTCCAAGGACTCAAACTGCCTACATAAAAAATTTATCAAAATCGACCTGTTTACTGGCGTATAAAAAATTGATCAAAATCGACCTGTTTATTGGCGTATGGAAAGCATAGTATATCTATATCTAGCGATTATTATAAGGAACAGTGACGGATTAAGACTACTTGATGCCCTAAGGCCTAAGCAATCCATGCCTGTGTCCCCCCCCCCTCCTATCCGTATGTCAACCAGAATCGGTCTTTAAACTTTTACCACCTAAAACATTAGTTTTTTCCTAGAAGCTTTTTTTGGTGTGGTTTTTGGTGACATGAGAGTGAGACGTGATGCCCTAAGGACGGATGTTTTTTGTCCTCCTTCTGGTGCCCCCTCAGACGTGATGTCCTAGGCAATTGCTTAATTTGATTAAGGGTTAATCCGTCACTGATGACTAATGAGGAATAATTAGAACTAACTTAAAACAATTATTATTAAAAAGCTGGGCAAACGCTTAAACTTGGTTTACTTAACCGTTTTCCTTATTATCTATCTTTTTTTAATTTATAAAAAAAGGGGGTTTTCCGTGAGTCACAACTCACAATTATATCTGTTAGCATTTTCTTAAAATTTTCCTCATTCTTTCCATATTTGCGTAAATCAATTACCACATTATAATTCGTATTTGATTAGATATCTTGTTTTTAATTGATAACACAAATCGTAAACAATTTACTATGATTGCAATAGCTATTTGACCTTGTTCTTTTTAATTTTATGTCATTGATTTTAATATTTAAACATTTAGCCCAGGAAAATTAAACTTTCGACTTATGAATAACTATAGAGGACACCTGCAACTCCGTTGCGCTAAAATTTGTTTATCGCGCGGGAACCGCGGATTTTCCGGAATAAAAATTATTCTATGTCCTTTCCCATGCCAAATTTTAGCAATATCGGTTCAGCGGCTTAAGCGTGAAGACTGAAGAGGTAGAGAAGACAGACAGACGGACAGATGACAGATAGACTGGCAGACACACTTTCGCATTTATATTATTAGTATGGATTCGCAATATAGAGATAAGCTACGATAACATGGCGCGCCCCTCCAAATTACTGTTTCAATGTGTGTAGTCACATCCTTATGAAAGAGTTTGTATATAGTAAGTAAGCCAATCAACCAGTACTCGTAATATTTCACTTAATGTCACTTAATAGTTAATACCAAGATTTGTTGGTCAACTAATCATAACTAGCCGACCGCGCAAGACAACGCACATCAAACGTTTTGACAACGCACTTCAAACGTTTTGAATTTTGGAGGGGCGCGCCATGTTATCGTAGTTTATCTCTACTTGAAAATTTGTAGAGCCGTTACATACCATACTGAAAATTGGTATCTAGACGTTGTAAGCACCTAGGGTAAAGGCAAACGAGCGTAATCTATGAGTTGTGAGTTGCAGAATTTCGGTTCGGCAGAATTCTGCTGCATTCAGTTTCATACAAAAGTCCTGTTTGATTCACACGAGCGTAATTTTGTAAGTCATGATTTGTATGGAAAAATATTTACGCGGCAGAAATTCTGCGACTCACAACTCACAAATTACACTCGTTTGGCTTCGCCATTAATACTGTATAAAACCTCAAAACTCCCCGAAAGCGTACAAAATACTGAAAAGAAATTTCCCATGTCCACTCACGTGGTCAATTCTATATATTATGTGCCAAATAATCAGGAGATCGGTCATCTTGGCGTTCATTGAGAGAGGCCTATGTCCAGCAGTGGACGAATACAGGCTGATATGATGATGAATATAAAAATTATTGCTTCAGCAAGTTTTTAAGATAGCCCTTTCAAATAATTTTCCCCGTTTTTTTCACATTTTCCTCCACGTTATACTAAATCCGCTATTTATAAGGAATGGTAAGTCGTACGAAAAATCGTTTTGTAGAGAATTATATGATCCGCAATCACAATCTTGTTCTACTTATTTTTATGATAAAATGTACAGTTTGAAAAAAAAAACGGAAAAAGCCTCATTTTCATACATTTCACCTTGAATAAAATTTTAGCACAAGGAGGATCGCGGGGGACTTTTGAGGTTTTATGTATAATGGTGTTTACAACGTCTCAGATACCAATCTTCAATGCGAATTATTTCTAGGTTACGATATTTTTGCGTCTACTGAGTCCGGACTATTGTGTTCTACACAATATAGTGGAGTTCCCAGAGCGTAAAAATCGTGCAAACCTCAGATTTTTGCAATAGTGGATGAAAATTGAAAAGAAAAAAAGGAATGTGTAGCTGATAACATAAATAATAAAGTTTACCTATTGAAAAGCTGTGCTTTTGATTTTTAAATTATTCCCTTCCACTTCAAGTAAACTCATAAACTGTAAAATTTTAAAGAAAATTTGCAAATATGCTTTAAAAGAAATATCTTTCTTTTAAATATATAACAAAATAATAAAATATATTATTATTTTTTTGATTTGTATCGTTGCTTATATTCCAAAGAAAGAAAATAAGTTGGAAAAATACATAATTTAGATTTAAAATTAATATTTTTGTATGTAGATGGCATACCTCCAAATGTGCTTGTTGTGTGCCTCGCCAGGTAAATGGCGTTCCTATTTTTCTTTGGTTTTAAATAGGAAGTTTAAAATTATTTTTTAGGCTTAACAAAGCCTTCTATTTCTTAATGTGTATAACTTTTTAGCTCTTACTTTATTAAATTTTCTGAAAATGTAGCACAAACTTTTCACGGATATTTCGAAGAAAATCTGTATTTTATTTTTTTTGGTTAGGTTTTTACAGAATAAAATTGATTTTTTTTTTCATTAATTATATTTGCTAAAACATACTTAAAGGAAAAAAAATACATATTAGGTTAAGAATTGATATTTTGTGTATTCAGGTAAGCATTTTCCAAACATAGGTCGCAGCATGCGTCTTTAGTATGTACGTGAGATTTGTAGCACCCAATTTTTTTTCTGGCTTTAAGTAAGAAGTTTAATTATATTTCAAAGACTAGAAAAAGTATTTCATTTGTCGATGCATTTAATGTTTTAGCTCTCACTTAAATAAATTCTCAACAAATATAGAAAAATATTTTCGGTCTATTTTACACATTTTTGGAGATATTTAAAGGTTTTTAAGTACTTGAAAGTTATAATTTCTCTAAAAATTCAATACGCACAACAAGTAAGTTTAACACACTTTTCGTTATAACCCTTAAATCTACCCAAACCCTTTTATCTTGGTTACGACGAGCGTTAATCTCTAAAAACTTTGCAAAAACCTTATACTTATACTGAGCTTAGCAAAGCAAACTTTCTTTTTTAAAAATTGTGTATTTGGTTAATTTTCAACGTAAACAATCGGATAAGAGTCATTAAATAACAGGAACAAGTATGTTTTTTCTGGACCGGTTTTATATGGTGAAATATTAATTTTTAATTAAGTAACTAAAAAATTAAAAGCACAAAAATTTTTTTGGTAAACTTTGCAAGTTAAAGTGTTTAAAAGAAAATGACACCTCAAAAACAAAAATCCATTCACTATTACAATTTTCGGAGGTTAAAACCTCTGGCGACTGCAAGTTAATACATGTTTTGACGTTTAATGATGTAAACATGTTTTTATTGAAGAAATTGGCGAAGATTGAAATTAGAGCTGCGAGCTCTAGTGGCTCCAGTTAGGCGTAAGAGCTTGTCCACACGGCGCTTTGCGTCAGCGTTGTGTTGTTTTGCATACAAATAACCATGGTGTTCACACGGCACGCTGCGTCGTCGCAACGCACACATGATGGACGGCAGCTCCCGAGACGAAGCGGCGAAGCCCGTGTGGCCGGCTATAAGGCTGTGTTTCCACTGAAGCGGAGCGGAGCGGAGCTTAGCGGTGCCGAATTGACCAATCACCATGCTCGAAATCTTCGCTACGCTTCGCTGTCATTCCGCTGGAATAGCACGATTGGTCAATTCAGGCACCGCTAGGCTCCGCTCCTCTTCAGTGGAAACGCAGCCTAATGCGTCAAACGCCGGCAGTGCTGCGTCGACGCAATGTTTTTGAGAATTTACTGATTTGCTAACTGGATGCAACAAGAAACGAAGTTGCAATGATATTCAGGTTAATCGAGGTTCAGGTAATAAAAAATATATAATATAATCCTAATGCCCGGGCTACACTACTGTCCACACCCGTTTTTGTAATAATTCTTCTTCTTGTTCGTCTAGTGCGAATTACTCTCTCTCTCTTACAACAAACGTGATATTTTTGCTATTTTTTGCTGTTTAAGTATCAAAAATGGCACTTAAAATGTTCATAAAATAGTAAATACTCAGTTGTATTTATTTTTAATAATTTATAGTAAAATTAAAATAAACTTAATAATTAAGGGATCCCATACAAAACACATTTTTTTGGCAATTTTTGTTCTCTAATAGTACGGAACCCTTCGTGCGCGAGTCCAACTCGCATTTGGCCTATTATTTTTTCGCGTGCAGTGAATTTGGACGTCTGGTCACCTCGGTCACAACAATAATACCTATTAGCTTAAAATAATATAGCCTTATGTAAACTTATCTAGTACAATATTCCAAGCCAGGTCAGCTAGCCAAGACAGTTTAAAAGAGTAGTTTCTTGCTATCCTAGATTGAAAATGTTACGAGTATGTTTCAGTTTAGGATGGTTTAGGGTTTTATTTGACTTTCGAACCTGTGGGCACTAGACTGTTGGTTTATATATGCGAAATTTCCAATTTCATCAAAATATGTTAACCTACTAAACCCCATAAGGACACCGGCGACCGCGACAATAGATTTCCAAGAATCCGCGATCGAAGGATTAATGTCAATCCATGGCAGTAGGTACACATTGTGACGTGTCACCGCATTTTTCGTACAATAATCATGCACTCGGTTATACATATATATTATCATAGTGATGACTGATGAAATATGCGACCCGTTGCGCCGAGGCTCGTCACAATGTTCGCTAAACTTTAACTTTATATTGTAATAGTTAGTAATGATCTCATAAATAAAGTTTACCATATTTCTGCATATTATTTTGATTCCATGTCATAATTCATTACTATAGTTACTACGAATAAAACAAAGTGACTTCCCGCTGCGCGCTGTGCGTCACGTAGATACGTGCGTGCGTAGAATGTAGATTTACACGTAACAGATTTTGATGCGGTTTTTATTAATGAATAGAAACGGAAACAGTGACTCCAGCACCCGTAGCATGGCTTTAGTAGAAATACGAAAGTATAGACAAACAGCGGAGATAAACTAAAGGTGCCGTTCCGATCTTTACCGCGGCTAGCCGCGCGATCGACAAAAAATCAATTATAAAGCCACTTTATGACATAGACTATAGTCCAAAAATTTAAATAAAATCCTACTTTATGACGTAGACTATAGTCTATTTTTGATTTAATTTGATTTGATTTGATAATAATAAAAAAAAAACATATAACATAAATTACGGAACAATATTTGCCGGGTGAACTATTATAAATTCCTTTCCTACCCGACGGCATGCAATTTTACCCTGTAAGTATATTATTATACTCGCCTCTGCTCTATTTAATTGCGTTACATATAAGTAATTAAAACTACAACTAGCTAGTGGTTGAGCCATTTCTCAGAATTCCCTCAAAATCAATACCACTACAGTGCGATGGTATCCATAAGCCGATTATTAATGGTTAAGTAAAGCCACTATCCAAACTTATAATTATAACTTGCGAGAATGTGTATGTATATCTGTTAACTCTTCACCTTCATACCGCTGAACTGATTTTGCGAGGTATGAAAACACTTCGAATCCTGGGAAAGGACATAGAATATACTTTTTATCCCAAAAAGTACAGTTCCCGCGTAATTAATGCATTTTGGCTTCAACTAGTATTAATATACAGTATATCTTCTTCTAGACGGCTAAAATAGGGCGCACGCACACATTTGCGTCATTTCAGATAACTTGAAGAAGCTAAATAATTGAATGTAGCACGTGGCGGGAAATGGTTCTCCATTTTAATGCTAACTGCTGAGTTTGATTTCTTTGATCTTCTGCGAGTTTCTATTTTAGAATTAAGTATTTAAGTGTTTTGGAATTAATAAAGTGAAAAAGATTTACTCCCTACTTAAAGACAAAAAGGTTTCACTTAAATGTTCAGTATTCGTTACTTGAAAATTAGAAATAGTGCTATAAACAAACGACGAGTAGAAAACAAAGTATTTCTCAACAGCAAGAATAAAAGGATTAAAACTCGATCACACTAAAAAATGTTAAAAAGGATTCTACACTGTTTAATCTCTAGACCAGTCTTTCCCCAAGTGGGCGATAACGCCCCCTTGTGGGCGCTGAAGGTCTAAAGAGTGTGGGACCCAAAAAAATGGGCGCGTTGTATAGAGGCTTGGGGGGTGATTTATTTCATCTGGATGCATTTTAAATTGAAACAACGGGGGCGCTTAAGCATAATTTGTTCTCAAAGTGGGCAGTAGACAAATAACTTTGGGAACCCCTGCTCTAGACAATAGGTGTGGAAAGAATCAGAAATAAAACAGTGTTGAATCGGATTAGAGAGCAGTGTTTGTTTAAGCCTCGACAGACCGAACCACATTATCAAAGAAATGATTTCACTATTCACGGGAACGAAAAATCCTGTTAGGAAAATATGGAGTTGATATTGTTTTTTTTTCTCGAATACTCTGTTTTCCAGGATAACACGTAGCTATGTCTATCATCTAAAGAGTAATAATATAGTTATTATTATGATGCTATTTAGTATTTACATAATAAATAATAAAAAACATCTTTATTAAACATATATAAGGGACAATACACAATCATAGTTTATAACAACACAAAAGAAAAAAAAAAGAACTTAATATGTTATATGACGCACTACAAACAACATGACAACGTTTTAATTAAAAGTTATATGGTAGTGATATCAGGTGTGCCATGAGTCACACTGCTCACCCATATTTTTTTTTATAAAATAAGGAGACAAATGAGCAAACAGGTCACCTGATGGAAAGCAACTACCGTCGCCCATGGACACTCGCAACATTAGAAACGCTGCAGGTGCGTTGCCGGCCTTTCAAGAGGGAATACGCTCTCTTCTTGAAGGTTTGCAGGTCGTAATGATCGTAATATACAAGAGAAGTTTTTTTGGTAACTTGGGCACCCACTCCTGTAGTACCATCTAGGAAATTGATTCCTAGACAGTTGATAGACCAACGTCATTTGGTCGGATCATGTCATGTTAATTGTGATTGAACGCTGGGTTTGATGTAACGCGACCAAACTACGTAGGTCCCCCATCTGTCTAGGAATCAACTTCTCTGATAGTACCTAACGTATCCTAATTATTTTACAGGGTATCCTTCAACGTGCCGAGAAGCTCTTTCCCTTACTCATGTTCGCGATCAACCAGGCCATTTCGAGCATATTTGGGTCCAACAACTCTCCCGTCATGACTGTCCGAGTGAGGGATCTCCTGTTTGATGGCATCCGCATATGCCAGAACCCGGGCATCGTAGGTATGATAATGAAGATGTAACTAACGTTTTTCAACAGGCTAACTAACATCATATCAAAGGGTTTCCTTTTTAAAAACATACAAGGGACAAAACACAATACTAATATAATCGGCCAAGTGCGAGTCGGACTCGCGCACGAAGGGTTCCGTACCATTATAGAGCAAAATTAGGCCAACAATTGTGTTTTTGTATGGGAGCCCCCCTTTAATATTTTATTTTATTTTAATATTATTATTAAACTAGCTATATGACCGAGCTTCGCTCGGTATTAAAAAAAATAAAAAAACACACATAAAATGACATTTTATGAAAATGATTCCTAGCTAGATCGATTTATCGCCCCCGAAAACCCCTTTAAACTAAATTTCATGAAAATCGTTGGAGCCGATTCCAAGATTCCAATTATGTATATATACGAATTGCTCGTTTAAAGATATAACATATATTGAAGTACACATATAACTAAGAATTTTGTGAAAAAGTCAAGTACCTACCTGTTGCCATTATTGATATAGAGCAAAAAAGGCCAAAAAATCACGTTTGTTGTATGGGGCTCCCATAAATATTTATTTTATTTTGTTTTTATTATTTGTTGTTATAGCGGCAACAGATATACACATTCTGTGAAAATTTCAACTCTCTAGCTATTACCGTTCTCGAGTTACAGCCTGGTGACAGACAGACGGACAGACAACGAAGTCTTAGTAATAGGGTCCCGTTTTTACCCTTTGGGTACGGAACCCTAAAAACCACAATTCGGTCAAACTATCGGCCGACCAAAAGTCTCTAGTCTGCCTCTGCAGATTCCCCAGTCTTAATGTATCACATACTTCTTTTAATATTTCGAATTAATATTTAAATGATGTTATTAACATAACCTATAGGTTTTAGTTTAAAGTGGGTCTATGTACCATAATATAATTAAACTTTTAAATTTATTTTCATAGGCAATGTAGCGTGCTCGCAGATCAAGACCATTGGACAGGACGTTCAGAATCTGGAGGAGTTAGCAGATGGGACGCTACAGTTTACTCTACTGAATTATGTAAGTTGAATATTACCTATATTGATAATTGAAGACGTGAGCGGATGAACACGACAACTAACATTTTGTAACATATGGGCATTTGCTCATTTTTTCCGTTATAATTTGAACAAACCTTCTAACTTATCTACTTCATCACCTGTATGTTTGCACCAGAAAAAATGCACAGTTTAATGTTTTCAAATCATTTTTCCGACCCTAAAGCCTCCATTTATGGAAAAATTTGCTTCTATCGAAATGAAAATTTAGGGCCAACCCACACGTACCACAACCACACGACAACCGCAACCACACGACAACCACACGACGTGGTCGGGCGTATATTTCGTATTGTAAATGAACTGGACCATTCACACGTACCACATTTTGCAGTCGTTGTCGACCACTTGTCAGATAAATTGTCAGAAGCAACCACGGCCGACCACATCGCAACCACATCGCAACCACGTCGCAACCACGTCGCAACCACAACGTTGCGTCGATGCAACGACAGAGCGCGCACACCGCCCGCGCTCTTCCCCCCCTCCGTTTCATTGACTTTCGTACGTAACCACATCGCAACCACTGGCGACAACGCAACCACGTCGGCATTTTGTCGGTAGGTACCACAACGCAACTACAAAACTGCAGCGACACCATTCACACGTAACCACTGCTCGACGACATTTTGTCGTTGCGATGTCGTGTGGTTGTGATACGTGTAGGTTGGCCCATCTTAAGCGTAAGTGTAGATTATATCATGTTAAAATATTACTACTAATACAATTTTGTCATTGTCCACCAACCTATGTAATTTTATATATTATTTACTTTTTCAGTACTTAAGTACTTTCGGATACAGTTTAAAAAAACAAGTTTAAATATTATGTTTACCTGTAGATATAAATTTAAAAAAAATAACTATGGGGACAAATTGTAAGCTTTATGTTTTACTTTTAAAATAAAAAATGAAAACCCTATCTTAAAAAAATAGGATAGTTTTCAGCTTTGCTTCATGCCTTGCAAAAAAGCGGTTTGGGAAATCCAGTCATATATTTGAACAATTACTAAGATCTAATATATCTACTATCTATCTAATATAAATCTAGAATAACTTTCAATAGTTGGCCTACAAAGGAGCGCGGCCTTCCATAGTCAACCCCAGTTATGAGAATTTTAATCAAAATGTACTTTTGCGAATAGAAATGGCATTTCAATATTCGTCCGTATGGCATATATTTAATAAATATTGAAAATTTTCAATATTTATTATTAGGACTTCAGTGAATTTTGATTAAAAATTTTCCGATTGCGAAAGGCACATGACAATTGAATGGAAATCTGCACGAGACCAGAATGTGATGTAGGAATATAGAATGTCCTTACTTATATTAAAAAAAGCAAAAGTGTGTCTATCCGTATATGGGCGTACCCAGGTTGGGGCAGGGGGGGCAACTGCCCCCCTCCCCCCGAAGATAAAATAAACGTCAATTTTCCTGGCAAGTGGGTATTTTAACACGTTTTTACGTGTTTACCTACTCTGCGCAAAAAGAATTAGTGTTGGAAACAGAATATATTTTCAGCCAGATTAATAAATTTCAATTTTCATAAGTTTTTGTTTCAATATACCAGACCCACAGGACAATAAAAACAGTAGAAATGGTAAGTGGGCGGGGCACGCGTGACAACGCAAGCTCGCTAAGTACTTACGCAAACTCAACATCAGTCGAGTCATTTGTTTGTACGCGGCAACACGTGTAGTCGATTGTAAAAATTCGAACCAAAAACAATCTTATTACCTGAGAAATAAAGCATAATTTTGAAGTAAACATTTGATGAAAATTGTTTGCCCTTATAATACTGACATCTAGCGGGAAGTAACTAAACTTTTTAGTAAATGCACAATATGTAGAAAAGTTCAAAACAAAAACAATCTTATAATCTGAGAAATAAAGCATAATTTTGAAGAAAACATATTTGGATGAAAATTGTTTACCCTTATAATACTGACATCTAGCGAGAAGTTACTAAACTTTTTAGTAAATGCACAATATGTGGAAAAATTTAAACCAAAAACAATCTTATTACCTAAGAAATAAAGCATAATTTTTGTTTGCCCTTATAATACTGACATCTAGTGTGAAGTAGCTAAACTTTTTAGAAAATGCACAATAAACTGAACTGATGCTCCAATATACTACGATGTTTTGTTTACTGCATAGCAAACTCTATTATAGAGCGCTGAAGGTGTGTTTTTTTTCAGTTTTAATAAATTTAGGCTTATTTGGGTTTAGAATTACGCGTCCAATCAAAACATTTGTTTGTTAGTAGTGCAACGGTCTATTCTCTGTTTGTTTGTGTGAGTTTGGCGACAGTGGTTCTGGTAAACAAATCGTGGTATGTCATTTCTACTGTTTTTATTGTTCTGTGACCAGACCGACCATCTTCTCGAAACAGGTATGCTGTCCCCCCCTAGCTACGGGTGTGCGCCCGTACGTCGTTCGAGCTTAAATTGCTAAACCGAGATAGGTGTAGAGATTCCGTGAGACGGGAAAGGATACGTCATACAATAAAAGGGCATAGGATAGTTTTTATTACGGAATGTCTATCTCTACATAATTTAATTAGAATGACGCCGCCAGTGTTTTCGGTAATTCTGAGTTAGCGAGGTTTATCAAGGTGAGTCGAAATCTTTGTACTCATCTGGAATATAAAGCTGGCTGCATACACACGTTTTCCGTATTCGATTTCCAAATCTGTTTTCCGTATCCGGAAGTCTGAATGCATGGAATCAGGAGAAAATACATTAACTGACGCAAACGTTCGCTTTTTTCCGCACGTAGGTACGTTTCAAGTGCAATTCGGCGTGTTCGCGCGTGAAAAAAACGAACGATTGCGCTAGTCTCACGGAATTCCGAATCGAAATTCCACATCAGAAAATCCAATGCGGAAAATGTGCCAGCCTTTAAAACATTCACATTTTTTTAACCGTTTCGATACTTTAATTCGAAAGAAGTTTCGACAGAACTTCATATAACGCCCGCAACTTTATAGCGCGGTCCGCCAAAATTTATATAAACGTACATTCTTTCTAAAGTGTCCTATGTCCTTTCCCGGAACTCAAAGTATCTCCATTATTAGTAAAGGTACCAGACAGACAGGCACTTTTACATTTATAAGATTATGTATGTATAGCTACGACCTATTATATTGCAAGAACAATAATGCGTAATTAAAGAAACACTGTTAGCTCTAGGTTCAACTGTACACCATGAGCATAATTCATTTTCTGAATAAAAATTCAATGCTTATTTCTCTATCTGCACCCTGAGCTTAATTAAACAAGCTAGAAGGGTTTTATATATAATGTTTGTAAACAGCTTATGTCCACGTTTTCACTAGAGCTTCGTCCTACGTAGAAAATTCTTAGCAAACAATTAAATTAAAAAATTTTGTTTTATGTTCGTTTTTAAGGTTCCGTACCCAAAGAGTAAAAGCGGGAATCTATTACTGAGACTTCGATGTCTGTCCGTCTGTCTGTCTGTCTCCTGGCTGTATCTCGTGAACCGCTATAACAACAAATAATTAAAACAAAAAAAATATATAAGGAGGCTCCGATACAACAAACGTGATATTTTTGGCCTATTTTGCTCGTAATAAATAATAGCAACATCTAGGCACTTGAAATATATTATTTACAAAATCCTTAATCATATTTGTACTTTAGTGATTACTGATTAATAATAAAATTAAAATAAAATTAATATTTAAGCGGGGCTCCCATACAAAAACAAAACCAGATAATTTTGCGTAATTAGGGTAAATATTGTAATACTGCGGCTCTATAAAAGTACAGAACCCTTCGAGGGTGAATCTGACTTGCACTTGATTTTATTTTTAATATTTGCCACGTGTTTAAAATAAATTTGCAACGTGACGAGGCGATGCGATGAATTTTTAATTAGTTATTCGAAACTGGGACAGCCAAACACCGTGGGTGGCAAGTCCGTCAATACAATGTGTGTGTAGTGTATGTGACTTGAGTAAATAAAGTTCAGTTTTGAATGGCTCATTTAAAAACGCATCGCCTCGCCTCGTCACGTTGCATTGTGAACTAACCCTAATCACTTAGAATTAGGCTATCCGTTTTTATAGGCTTTTTACTCAGTTTTTCTACAAGTTTTCACCGACTTTTTGTAGTTTAGAATTAATTAAAGGTACTTGGCATTGACATCTTATTTTATTTCTTTAAGTAAAACTTAGTAGCTAGATTACATTTACATATTGATAAATACATATAACAATAAGGCCAATTCAAAGTTTTCGCAGATGGAATTTAAAAAGATTTTTTAACTTAACTACTAACTTTGACTAAGGGCTGGTTTACACGTATTAAGTAGATAAGTAGTAACTATTTTTTTTTTTTGTGTGCCTGCCCGAAATATGTCAAGTGACAAGCCCCGCCTGCCAACTCAACAGAAAATAGTCAAAATTCTAATTTCCTTGTTTAGTTTTAGTTGTTTAGTACTTAACTAAATTTTAACTTGCTACTTGCTACTAAATGTTGTGTTTACATGCAATAAATAACTTAAAATTAAGTTAAAATTTAGTTACCTACTTATCAACTTAACACGTGTAAACCAGCCATAAGAGCTCCCACACAAAACTGCGAATTCGCATTGCATCGCAAAAATCTGCAACAAAACTCATACTTACTAAAAATGACATTGCGATGCGATGCAAATCGCATCATGCGATGCGGATTCGCAGTTTTGTGTGGGAGCAGGTGGGAGCCCTAAGCCAGCGGCCAGTCTTCGATTTTTATAAAAATTTTTTCAGAAACAAGAAATCCCTAGCAAGGAGTTCACGGTATACCGGGGTATAAACGAGCCCAACGACCTTGGCAGGATCATTACCTTCGACAACTCTACCACTTTACCCTACTGGGAGAACGATGATAACGCCACCAGCGTCTGCAATACCGTCAGAGGAACTGACTCCGGGATCTTCAATCCGTTCATCGACAGAGATGAACATCTATACGCTATCAACACTGACATTTGCAGGTTAGAATAACATTTTTCATACAGTTTGCTGTAACTCAGTGCATAACTTCTGAATCTTAATAATTTTGGCGCTTGTTCTGGAAGAAGCTAGTCTAATTTATATTTCTCGGTCGTTGGTACTGTTTTCACTACGTTAAATACAGTCTTTAATAATATTATGTGTTTCTTTGAACTCGCTAAAGGTCTTGGCATTTCAAGTTTTCAACATCTTCGGATAGTTCATCCCAAACCAAACCAAAACCAAACACGTCTCCGTAAACGTCATGTAAAGTGACCCCTAGGGTCAATTCAGACCGCAACGCGACGCGTAGACGCATCTCTAAATTTCGTCATGCAAATCTGTCTATTCAGTACAAATTTAGAAATGCATCTACGTGACGCGTTGCGGTCTGATTTAACCCTTATACTAAAAACCCTATGTACCAACTTCCTGAAATAAATTATTCTCTTAACCCCACCTCACCTCCAGGACAGTGGAACTGCGCTACCAGCACGAAACGGAGTACAAGGATATACCAACGGCACGCTTCTCCGTCAACGAGTGGATGTTCGACAACCACGAGGGTTGCTACTGCCTCAACACGACTGACGGCATCACCGCGCCAGATGGATGCCTGCTGAAGGGAGCTATGGAGCTGTACTCGTGTGTTGGTAAGTTTATTTTGTAAGAAAGATCGCGCTCGACTTGGCGGGGGCACTGCCGTGGCCCCAGGGGAAAAAATAAATGTCTTCATGTTATAAAATGTTAGTGTCTTCCACTCACGTCTAATGGCTGGTTTACACGTATTAAGTAGATAAGTAGTAACTAAATTTTAACTTAATTTGAAGTGCCTGCCCGAAATGTGTCAAGTGACAAGCCCCGCCTGGCAACTTAACAGAAAATAGTCAAAATTCTAATTTCCTTGTTTAGTACTTAACTAATGGCTGGTTTACACGTATTAAGTAGATAAGTAGTTAACTAAATTTTAACTTAATTTTAAGTTAGAGATCAACTACGATAACATGGCGCGCCCCTCCAAAATTCAAAACGTTTGAAGTGCGTTGTCAAAACGTTTGATGTGCGTTGTCTTGCGCGGTCGGCTAGTTATGATTAGTTGACCAACAAATCTTGGTATTAACTATTAAGTGACATTAAGTGAAATATTACGAGTACTGGTTGATTGGCTTACTTACTATATACAAACTCTTTCATAAGGATGTGACTACACACATTGAAACAGTAATTTGGAGGGGCGCGCCATGTTATCGTAGTTGATCTCTACTTAATTGCATGTAAACACACAATTTAGTAGCAAGTAGCAAGTTACAACTAAATTTTAACTTGCTACTTGCTACTAAATTGTGTGTTTACATGCAATTATTAACTTAAAATTTAGTTAAAATTTAGTTAACTACTTATCAACTTAATACGTGTAAACCAGCCCTATATTTTAACATGCTACTTACTACTAAATTTTGTGTTTACATGCAATAAGTAACTTAAAATTAAGTTAAAATGTAGTTAACTACTTATCTACTTAATACGTCTAAACCAGCCCTAAGAGACATATTTTTAGAAAAGATTAGCAATAACCCTGATTAGCGTAAATTCTTTTTATTTTTAGGTTACTTTAATATATTTAAAATTAAAATCCAACAATCAATTAGCAACACGTACAATTTAATTTGTCACTCACTTATCAAGTTTTCTTAGAACGAGGTGCCTAGTTAAATTCTATGTATTCTACTTAAAATGAGCTTGTTAAAGGTGATCGCACATTTGTCAGCACCGTATGCGCCGTAAGCATACGCATGCGTTTAAGCGTGGGAGAGCCATGCTTCGGCATGAATGGGCCAGCTCGACCGGAGAATACCACGGGCTCACAGAAAACCGGCGTGAAACAGCGCTTGCGCTGTGTTTCGCCGAGTGAGTGAGTTTGCCAGAGGCCCAATGCCCTACACTTTTTCCTTCCCTACCCTCCCCTATTTCCTTCCCTACCCTCCCCTATTCCCTTCCCTACCCTTCCCTATTACCCTATTCCCTCTTAAAAGGCCGGCAACGCACCTGCAGCTCTTCTGATGCTGCGAGTGTCCATGGGCGACGAAAGTTGCTTTCCATCAGGTGACCCGATTGCTCGTTTGCCCCCTTATTTCATAAAAAAACAATCATTGAACACAAAAATTGAAGGGTGTGTATGTGTCTCCTGTTACAGAGTCCAGCAGGGCTGAAAGAGTTTAAGTACGGTAACTTTTTTTAAACTTTTGCATATTACATATAATATAGATCAGCTATCCCCAACCCGCGGCCCGCCGCGCCGCGCCGGGACTTTATCTGTGACCCGCGTGATGTTAAATCATTTTGAAATTCACGCCCACCGGCAAAATAATGTAAAGTCGTCGTGAAAGACATGATTTTTTTTTTTCACTTTTAAATCAGTAATTTTGAAGAATGCTATTTTTTAACCCTAAAACTTTTTGTTGCGGCCCGTGACACCAAGACCAAGACGTCCTGTTTGTGGCCCGTATGAAAAAAAGGTTGGGGACAACGGATATAGATAAATTCATGACCATAGAGTAATATTTTATTACATCGGATATAGAGAGCCCCTTTGCAAAAATTTTTGGAAACGCTAATGTCAATAATTGATGGCTACATTTTAATATTAACTTCCACAAACTTTTGATATTATATATAGTTAATAGTTATAGATATACTATATACCTATGCATATATATTTCAGCTTCTTACTTTAGGGCCATTCCGCTACAGAGAAAATTAACGAGAATTTTTAAAATGTGTTATTAGTTACATTTTTCAATGGGAATATACGTAAGATGTGTATTTACTAACAAAACAACTTTTATCGGTAAAAAATGGAATTCGAATAATTTAGAGCGTTTTTAAGTATTATCATCTAAGGGACGCGATGTTTTTTCGCATATTTTTTAATTAAAATACCATATATTTCAAATTACGATTTAGTTGAAGTATAGTTACACAGCAATACGCCGAAATTTTTTGTATAAATTACACTATTCAACCGTTTTAGACAATTAATTTTGTCAGGCCAATAAACAACTGAAAATTAAAAAAAAACTCCTACAATTTGGTGCAGTTTTATTACAAATTACTAGTATAATTATCTATTCCATATCGAAAATTTTAAAATTTGTTAGAGAATTACGATTTAATTCACCTTTAAGAGATTAGAAAATTTTGATGTTGCACCCATGTTGCACCCGCGATCCTAGAAATGGTTAATAATTTCTAGTACTTATTACTATAATTACTTTTATCTTGTTACATAGTTTCATTGTTTTATGCTCTTTTGAAATATAGGCAAGTTATTTTGTAAAAGTTTCGCAATAACTAGTACTCACATATGAACTCATCACAGTCCTTAATGGAGGGTCAAATTGGTTGCACCCGCGATGGCACTTCGGCCTGTTTTGTGGCCCTTCATACATTTGATGAAGGTTTTCATTTAAAAATCATTGTTAAACTAGTTAAAATGTATCCCTTCACGGGATATTTTATTAATAAATATGCTTCATTTTGCCTGTAGGAAGCTTTAAGTGTGTCAAACTGTTGCACCCGCAATAATGGAATCGCCCTTTACTTAATTTTTTTTTTATTTTAATTAATTGTTTTTATTATTCGTAGTTTCCGCGTGTTAAATGAATTTTGGCGCAAAAGTTCCGTCATCTAGTCGTTGAAAACAACGTGATCCTGTCTGGTTTTACTTTGACGTAGATGCAATCTGCATCGAGTGGGAGTTTCAGGAGCAAATCGCAGTCGTTAGGCGGTAATTACGACTGTTCACCGGATGTATGGTTGCCCTTGCATAGACTTCGAAGTTCAACTAATTACACTTACATATCTACGTTATATATAATGTACTAGACGTTCCTCGCGGCTTCACCGTAACTAGGAATTTCACATACAAAATATTGTACTGTGCCAAATAACAAAAAAATTGCTCCAGTAGTTCGTGAGATAAGCCCTTAAGCCCCAAATAATTTTCCCTGTTTTTCCACATTTTCCTATGTTTCTTCGCTCCTATTAGTCTTAGCGTGATAATATTATAATATAACATTATCCTATAGCCTTCCTCGATAAATAAGCTACCCTAACACTGAAAGAATTTTTCAAATCAGACCGGTAGTTTTTGCGATTAGCGCGTTCAAACAAACAAACAAACTCTTCAGCTTTATTATAATATTAGTAAATAGATTACACCAGGCTCCGATCTAGCTATTTAGCCGCCCCGAGCATAGATCATTTTCGCTACCCACCATTTAAGTCACGGGCTAGGTTTTTTGGGGGATAATGGGAGAATATTTAAGTAAAATACTTATATGTCTCCACTATCCAACCTGAACAAGGTTGGAAGGTAAAATTCTTAAACGTGGTGGATGGCTAGGTTAGAACTTGGAAAATATCTATATCAATTTTGCCGCTCCTCATTTTTTGCCGCTCTGGGCGAATGCCCAGCTCGCCCCCCTTACACCAGAAGCGTACCGTGCCTTGGCGCCGAATAAAAATATGTAGTGAGGACAAAGATAACAAGGTAGCTACGCCCCTGTTTATTACACGATAGCAAAATTTTCACATTTCATTAGGAAGTCCGGTCCAATTTGACGCAAAAAATCGTAACGTATGAATAATAGCATAGAGCTGAAAATGTGTAGAGACGATAAGTACACAGTCCCTGGCGATCCTCCTTGTGTACGTCTCCACAAATTTTCAGCTCTGTGCGAATTATTTCTAGGGTGAAAGTTTAATTTTCCTCAATTACTATCATGTGAACAACAAAAATTATTCAAAAGAAAGCAACGAATTTCAACTTCGAACGCTACCTTTGTCAGTAGTACAGTCATCATATTATCCTTTAATTACTTTGATATTCATTATTCAGCAAACACTCGGAAAATAGTCTGTCGAGCCGGCTCATTGAAGCCAAAGTGAGTCCGTATTTGAAAAGCGATACTTAATAAAATTAAAAAGTAATCGAACTCAATCCAGAAATAAGAAACTTTGCAAGGAGAATTTAAACTCAGTTGAACTTTGACTCGGGTTCTCGAGCGGTCATTATATTTCAGTAGAGAACAATCATTTCTAACGCAACCCTTCATTGCAAAACCCTATATATATATATATATATAGGGTTTTGCAATGAAGGGTTATATATATATATATTGTGAGAATCCATACTAATATTATTGTAAAACCAAAAGTCTATCTATTTGTCTTTTACCTCTTCGCGCCCAAACCACTTAACCGATTTTGCTCGAGATATTTTGAGTCCCGGGAAAGGATATAGGATACTTTTTATCCCGGATAAATGTACGGTTCCCACGCGATAAACGAATTTTGTCGTAGTAGTTGCGGGCGTCATCTACTCAGTAATATAATATAACTGAAATCATATCATGCACACAGTAAAACCGAACATTCAATTCGTGTCGTCTGATGGAAAACTCGCATAAAATGTAATGAATTTCATATTAAACATGTTTCCCGCTGCTATAAATAGTTAGATCATGCATCGAGCTAGCTGCTGTCCCGGGCAGTTCCACCCACGCCTCATCCCACCTCTCCCATTTCACCCCCCACCTTCACCACCCGTTTTTACCACCCGTGTTCACCCCTCGCCCGGCACAAGGTGACGCATTGAGCTACGACCGACAGATTTTAAAGCAAATATGAAATGTCTTTTATTTTAAAATTCGGTTTTGAAATATTTTTAAGTTTATTTTTTTATAAATTATACTTGTAAGTATGTAAAAGTAATAAATCGAGAAGAGTGTAGTACATCATGAATGATAACAACTGCATGGACTTTCACATTTATGTTAGGTAAAGAAAATTATTTTTACAAAATTATTACAATTGATAATATTGTGATTTGTGACTTAAAACTGCACTGTGGCGATATTGTGACGGTTTATTTGCCAAATCTAGCAAACTATATCATTCATCCCTTAACCACTAAGGTTATGTTATACCATGCAATTAAATTACGTTATTAATATACGTTCGTGAAAATGTCTGTTAGCTATCGTTGAACTAATTTTTATGATGACAATATTATGTAGATATTTCGAGCCTAGGGAAATGACAATAGGTTTACTTAATTATAATTTATAAGAAAATCTACAGTTCTCCGTAAAAGTATACATTATTATGTCTCCCGACTCCCGACACCAGAGTCCGAGCCTTTAACATTATGATGTATGGCATATTCATAGAGAAGTATAAACATTTTAAACATACACCGGATAGGCATATTTTATCGACAAATAGATTTCAATTTTTTATTCTAATATTGGTCAGACTAGTATGAGTGTATAAATAAAATGCCTGCAATTTTACAACCGTGAAAGAGACAAAAACAAGAAAGCCAATTTGTCGATAAAATATGCCATACATACATACATGACATAAGGATCGAACACCGGTGCTGGGACACATTGTTTAATACAGTATAGTATATAATTTAAGTCCTACCATAAAGTCAATTGACAATAGGTACACACAGAGTACAGCGAATCCTTTACGGATTACGAAACGACGAACACTAAGCTTTGCTCTGAGGCCGTGTCCATGCAATCGGCATTCGGCACAGAGCACAGGCTTTGATTGTTCAATTTTGACATTTGGCTGATGACGTCACTATATTAATGGTCTCTTGTCATTGGGATATAGATTGACCACAATCGATATAACATAGAAACACCATTTTCTAAAGTCGATTTACAATAGCAGAATCGAGGTACTTACAAGTTTTTAATACAAGGTGACTTTCCGATCTTTGCCGCAAGCGACCGGGACCGACAAAAAATTAAATAAAATGCATAAAGTTATTATGATAAAACGCAACTTTATAACATAGTCTATAGCAGGGGTCACCAATTAGTTTCGCTCAGGGTCCTTATAAAGAAATGAAATGACCTCGCGGTCAAAATATAAAAAAAAAATAAACAAAGGTAATTAGGTACGGAATTTACAAAGGTAGCTGTTATTTATTTATTTTATATCAATGAGAAAAGTGACAATTTTTGTAGCTACTTATCTCTCTGAATGATGTTTGGAGTGAAATTGGTGCAAGCTATTGATTTTAAACCCTGGAGATGTTAATTAGTACCTAAGTCGAGACCGAAATTTATTTTTAACGAAGTTCATCTTCGAAAATGCTTGGTCCGCACACAATGGGTCGGCGGTTCGGATGCGGACGGTGGTGCGCCATTTGGTGACTCCTGCAGGTCGATACAGATTTGCCTATATAATTATAGGTTTCATTTTCAACCGACCCATGCCGTTGCTGCACTGCTTTGTAGTGGCGTAGAGCAAAGTTAAAATTAAAACCTAAAGAGCCTATTTCATAAAGTGGCATTCTATTTGAATTTTTATCGGTGGCAGTCGCTTGCCGCGTTAATCGGAACAGCAGAGGTATGGCGGCATAATATTTTTATGTAAAAAACCTAGCCCCTATGTATCGACCAAGGTTGTCATAACAAGACATCGCCATGAAAATGATAGACACATAAGGTAACAATCATAACAATTCATGTTTTCACCTGAATACCGTGTATAATATGATTATTGTAAACAATATTTTGCCCGCGTCTTCGTGCGCGCAAATGAAAATCGGAAACCATATATTTTTAACCTGGCCTGGCTGGTATGACGGATGGTAAAAGTTCTTCTTCTCTTTTCTTCTTGCCCTAAGAAATTACGAGTAATAGTTTCATTCATTTCATATAAGGGTCAGTTCTCACGGAAACGACGATTGACGATGCATATATTATAAGAACACACTTATAGTGATGTTTCAATTTCGTGTCGCTATTATTCAACTCTATTTTCTGTTTCGCACCTCTTCTCGTCTCTATGTGAGTTGACCCTCAAAGCTAATGACCTAACGTCTATTATGATTGGTGCCATTCTATATTATCGTCTATTTGAGTCTATTTCTATCTGTTACCCTCCTGGCGTCCTCCTTCTATCAGTCAATTAGTGACACTCGGAAAAGCTTTTGAAGATCGCTATTCGCTTAAAATATAAATACCACGTTAAATATTAAATGTATGTCTCTAAAATTCTATATAAACATATTATTTGGTACACAGACAACCTTCGGGCAACAGTGGAACACAAAAAAATTATAAAAAAATGTATAATCCCTCTGTACGTTGGACACTGGTACATTACCATGATTGTCACGAAAATTCGCGAAGCTATAATTCATGTTATTATACAGGGTGTAGTAACAAAACTAAGTGATAATACTTAAGGGTGTGTACGTGTTCCTTGTAAAGAGTTCACTGTGAAAGAAGCAGCGCTGAAAGACCATTTTTTTTTCTCGGCAAGGGCCCGAGCGTTACGAGTTTCCCCATATAAAAGTGAAAAAAATATTGGTCTTTCAGCGCTGCTTTCACAGTGAACTCTATACAAGTATACCAATGTTTGCCCGAGATACAGGCTGTTTCAGTCGGTGTCTAACTTACGCACGAGACGAATATACTGTAATTAAATGAAGACTTTGACAGATAAAATATGATAATGGGCTAGGGTCGGCCGTGAGTATTTAAAAGTTAATAATGTTTAATTTATAATTAAGCAACTTTTGTAGAAATAAACAAACAGATTTGATGCTTAATAACTTACGAGTATATTCTTAATTAAATTAAGGCTATAATACTCGTATTATTACCTAGAACACTTAGCTTATTATATTCTAGGTAAACAAGACTTTGAGAGCTCTTTCTGTGAAATAACAAGAACTTGAGACATTAAATTAGATTTTTGCTTTGCGAATAAACAAATTGTCCATCCTTAATAAGTTTCATACTGTACAAAGACCTGTAAACGCAAATCAGATTGTCTTAAATCCTTTTCAGAGTTTTCTTAGTTGTCTCTCAGATCTTATATGCTCAGTAACATCATCAACTTTATTAATTTAAATAAAGTATGATGATATACAACATAAATGATCTGATAGAATATTAAGAAAATTCTAAAATAAGGAAAAAAGGTAAGATTTACGTGAATTGTGCATGCTCATAGTGTGTTTGCACTAGTGTCCGACCGAAGCTTCGGCTTCGGCTTCGGCTTCGGCCGCCTTCGGCCAAAAAAACCACCTTCGGCGAAACCTTCGGCTTCGGCCTAAAACCCGGCCGAAGCCGAAGCTTTGCCGAAGGTCCGAGCAAACGTCGAAATTGAACGAACTGTAAACTGTTACGAAAGACTGAGTGAGTCGCGAGAGAGCGACGGACCGGTCATGTATGCAGAGGCCGCTGGGAGTCACTGTCAAGTACAATAAACAAACACTAACTTATTAATAAATCATTTAATTATTTATAAGAAGTTAGTGTTTGTTTATTTTATTTATACGTCTAGTTTTGGTCTATTCGAGTAAAACAAAGACTGGTTAATTGGTCTAATTATTGTTATTTGTGAAATAATAAAGAAATTATTATTTTTTTACAATAGTTCAGTCAATAATGTAGTTGTAGAATGCGTGAGCGGGAACCTAAGAGATTTCTGCTGAAACTTATTCAGGGTGCTTAGGGATAAAACATACTAAAAGTCCTGACGTCTAGGAGGTGAGCCGGAGTGAGGGAAGAGTGCCAAAAGTCTCAATTTTTGGTTTTTGGCTAATAACTAAAAAACGATGCGTTGTAATAAAAAACATTCTACGACGAAAAAAAAATTATTAAATTCTCTATAATTTTGATTCTATACACTTTTTCCGAATTCTCATCTGTTTTTGTACACATTTGAGTAATTCCTTAAGCTTAATCAATTATTTGAAGTCTTCAAATTATTAAGTAATAAATAAATCAAGAAATCACAAACTTTTATAACCATCTCTAAATCTACTTCTTGAGACAGTCAATATAGAGGTAAACCTTCAATATTGAAGTTTTGAAATACTTAATTTTAATATTAATTGTAGCTTGTAGACAAATTGAACATAACTGTATTTAATAAAAACCGGCTAAGTGCATGTCCGCTAGATTTTTTGTGTATGGTCAATGAATGTACATTTATAACGTATTTTTCACTACTAATAACATCATCTCAGTTCCTTTTAAAGGAATTTGAACGAAAAGTTCCTTTATACTTCGCCGAAAACATTTTTTTAGTTGATCGACTATTACTCAAGAACTTATGAAGTCTTTTTATCCGTGATAGTTTTCCTTTTAAATTCACCATATTATTTCCTACTCCCGTGAATTTTTCCACATTTCCAGAAGCTACCGTTTAGACTTTAGCTGGTAGAAGGGGGGGACACTGGACCCTTACGATTTTTTCCACTTTAAAACTTAATATATGAAAAACAGATCCCTAAGTCGGAAAATTATCTATGAATACTCATATTATACGTAATTGAGAGTTAAATCTCCGTATCTCCAAAACTACTGAACCGATTTAGTTGAAACTTGCACTATTCTCTAAGTTTAACCTTTTACCACAAAAAAAGAATTAAAGTTAACCTTTAACCTAGTACCACAGAAAAGAATTACTGAAATCGGGAAGGTAGTTCCAGATAATATATGCGAACACAAACATAAAAACATACATACATACATATATACATACATACATACATACATACATACATACATACATACATACATACATACATACATACATACATACATACACACACTTGTAATTTGGCACATTTGTTCAGACGCTGATATAGATAACAGACTAACATATACGAAAATTGGGCAGTTCTGGGAATATTACATACATACGCGTCGAATTGATAACCTCCTTTTTTGAAGTCGGTTAAAAATTGATTACTGAGAGCTGAGCGATTAAGATTATAAACCTTCGGCTTCGGCTTCGGCCGAAGGTTGTGGCAATTGCCGATTAATCGGCTTCGGCTTCGGCCAAAAATAGACCTTCGGTCGGACACTAGTTTGCACAGATCAATGATGGTAGGTGATCACAAGTTCTAGATATTTTTTCAAGCGATAAACGGTAGGTGATTTCTAGTTCTGATTATTTTTTCAAGCGACAAACTGTTGACCTGGATTTTATACAACCTAAAAATGTGATTTGGGAGACCTACTCCAAAACGACGTACAGTTTATTCAAATCTTCGGATACGACGAAAGCCGACTGAAGTTTAGAAATGACCTTACTCCGAAGATAAATCTGGAGTCCCTATCGTCTATCGTAGTCACGTGACAAACTTCGGAGGCACGTGACAGACTTTAGACTCGAGCCCCGAACAGAGTAGACAGAACTAAGGAGTACCTACGTCGACTTCAAACAAACGGGCGAATACAATACACTTACGCGAGTTGGGCGCTAAAATCTGCTAAATGCTAATGTCACTTTCAACATGTTTCACAATGCTGAGTAACGCACGCTAGCTGTACGGCACGCGCCGGCCGATATGACTTACTATGTCAAACGTATTTTCAAGATCACTTCTGAGTCCGCCTATTCGTTAGTTCTGATTACTCTGCCCGAATTTTCAAACGAGAGTATTTCGGAGTAGAATGCCCGATTATTCGGCCGAAACATTGAAAGCACTTCGGAGTAGACCTCCAGGCTCTGAACGGTTCCAATAATTATTATTTTAGAGAGAGTACCTTAAAGGGGAGATGAAGCCGTGGTTTCGCCATTTTCAACCGACTTCCAAAAAGGCTGAGGTTAGTATATGTTCGTCCGTCTCGGAATCGGCTCCAACGATTTTCATGAAATTTAGTACATAGGGGGTTTCGGGGGCGATAAATCGATCCAGCTAGGAATCATTTTTAGAAAATGTCATTTTATTCGTGTTTTATCGAATACCGAGCAAAGCTCGGTCAAATAGCTAGTAATTTATAATACTAGAAGCCCGCAAATCCGTTGCGCCAAAATCGGTTCATCTCGCAGGAACCGTACATTTTTTTCGTGATAAATAGTATCCTTTCCCAAGACTCGAAGTATCTCCATACTAAATTTCAGCAAAATCTGTTCATCGTTTTGGGCTTGTAGAGGTATCAAACAGACAGACACACTTTCACATTTATAATATTAGTATAGATAATATTATAATTTATAAGCATACCTTAAAGATATTAATAATATGAACTTTTTCTTTGTTAAGTTTTGCACCACCCCAAGCCATAATTAAGTTGTTTGTAAACACGTGACGGCGATTAATTATTAGTAATGCGACAATTAAATCAATAACAATCTATTAAATGTTTTTACTTTGTTCAACACAATCATAATTATTATTTATGAGCCAATTTGTTACAACTATCAGTAATACAGCTCTATGAAAACATATTAGTACTGTACTTAAAGTAATTACTAATTAACTACTAGATTTTGCCCATCGTTTATAATATTATATTTGGAAAATGTACAGCTTGCAGTAAGAGTACAAATATTATATTAGAAAACATAAAGCCAATAATTATAAAGTTAAGCAAGTAAGTAGGATATATAATTTTATTTATTTTATTTTATTTTATCATATTAGGGTGGCTTACAGCTAGCTATAACACAGTATATATGTTACTGTAAAAGCTCGAACTTCGGTAAGTCTTAAGATTTAAGTGTCAATCTTAGGATTTACCGACACGAGTTGGTAAATGTAAGTATTTCTAATAATAGGACGATTTTTTCAAACATTTACCATTAAAATTCGGTATATGCTAGGTTTTACTACTGTCAACTGGTAAATGTTGGTTTTAGGAATAAAACAATGAGTAATTCTTAATTATTTACCTTAATAAACTATAAGACAAAACAGGCAGGTACATATAGTTAACATAATGCTTACCTAAGCAACTATAATTCAATCAGTATTCTTATATTTGGTTTAAAAAAAGTTAAAAGGCAATCAAAATATGTGATTAATTAATAGGTAAGGTAGGTACCTAAAACAAAATATTTCACTTGATGGAAAGCAACTTCCGGTTCCCATGGACACTCGCAAGTCGCAACTTCAGAAGAGCTGCAGGTCTGTTGGCCTTTAAGAGGAAATAGGGTAATAGGGGTAGGGGAGGGTAGGGAAGGGAATAGGGTAGGGGGATTGGGCCTCCGGTAAACTCACTCACTCGGCGAAACACAGCGCAACTGTTTCACGCCGGTTTTCTGTGAGTCCGTGTTATTTCTCTGGCCAAGCCGGCCCATTCGTGCCGAAGCATGGCTCTCCCACGGTTAATACCACTTTAATAATTTATAATAATATTAAAATAAAATAAAGATTTAATGTCTTTGCTCTATATCAGTACGGAACCCTTCGTGCGCGGGTCCGACTCTCACTTGGCCGTTTTTTTTCAACATAATTATACCATGCCATTACTGTAAATCCTAACATTTACCAACTATATGGTGGTAAAAGTTCGTATCGCAAACCTTTTCGTACATTTACCATTAGGGATTGGTAGATCTTAGGTTTTACTAGAAAGTCTTAGGATTTACTGCAGTTCGAGCTTTTACAGTAACATATATATGTGATAGTTTTCAAAAAGCCAATTACAAGCCTCCACAAGTAGCTCGTTAATGTAAATTAATAACAAAAAGGAGAAAGCAAGGTTAGTAAATACTTAAATACTAGTTTGTAACTAAACTATTACTAAAGGAGGTTAGTAGTAACAACATGCAAAATAATTTACAATAGGCACAAACTAACGCTGCATCTCAATGTCAATGATAACATACGAAGTTTTTTTTTATTATTAAATAAGGGGGCAAACGAGCAAACGGGTCACCTGATGGTAAGCAACTACCGTCGCCCATGGACATTCGCAACATCAGAAGAGCTGCAGGTGCGTTGCCGGCCTTTTAAGAGGGAATACGCTCTTTTCTTGAAGGTTTGCAGGTCGTATAGGTCCGGAAATACTGCTGGTTCGTTCCAGAGTTTTACAGTGCGCGGCAGAAAGTTACGCGAAAAACGCACTGTGGAAGACTGCCACTCATCAAGGTGATGAGGATGGTATGTTTTTCGCGTGGGACGATGGCGAAAAGTTGCAGGTGGTATGATTCCGAACAATTCCTCAGAGCACTCCCCGTGATACAACCGATAGAGGATGCAGAGTGAAGCTACATCTCGGCGTAATTCCAAGGGGTCCAAGCTGTTTGAAACACTATGGCAGTCAACAATTCGAGCGGCCCTTCGTTGGATACGATCCAGAGGGAGCAGTTGGTATTTAGGCGCCCCTGCCCAGAGATGAGAACAATATTCCATATGAGGCCGAACCTGCGCCTTGTAGAGTTGTAAGCGTTGGTCCGGACTGAAGTACTGTCTCACTCTGTTAAGATACAACAACTGCAAGTACTGTCAACGATTTGTAACTATAATAAATAATAATATAATAAAAATAAAAACAACAGCAATGCCCGGTTACGACTACACATAGCCGCAAACGTCACTCTTGATTTTTCAGAAAAGCGGTATTAATTGATGCTAGGTTGCTAGTGAAGAGATCAATATTAGGATCTGATTTTATGAGCTGATTAAACACCTTCGATGATCTGAGTAGAAACGAATTCTGTCGATATGAAGTGTGAGCATATGAAATGTGTAGAATATTTCTGATACGAGAGTGACGCGACGGAACATTTAATTTAAGATTGGATAAAAGTTCAGGACAGTGTATTTTAGATTGCGCTAATTTCATAAGAAACCGAATGTCGGCTATAATACGCCTGGTTGAGAGTGGTAAGAGGTGGAAGCGACTGCATCGTTCATTATAGCTGCTATGAGGAATCTTGAATTTATAGCTGAGGTACTTTGTAAACTTTTTTTTGACATTCTCGATTCTTTTTGAGTAGATATAAAAAAAATATATACTATAATATTATAATTTTATATAACATAGTATAATAAACGGTGCATTGTCTACTAAAAGCTCTTTGTAGAATTTTTAATATTATTAAAAAAATGAAATTTGTATCTTCATCAGCAATGCTTCGACACAGTTAGGGTCAACTCAGACCGCAAGGCGACATCTACGCGTCGTGTTGCGGTCTGAATTGACCCTTATACTACAAATTAGCCTGACGTTTGCACTCTGACTAGCTGTTTCAGATGTATATTGATTATTAATTAAATGTCAATTATTAAGCTAATAATACAAAGACAGACGCAATGCATTGTCTCGGAATTTGGAAACTAGACTGCCTTCGATTAATTTGATATAATTATAGTTAATAAAGGTATTAACTATAATGCTCCTCATTAAAATGACAAGTGATCGCACAAAAATGGTACAGCAATAATTCGTTTAGATAATTAATTAAAATATTAACATGGAAATATTTAAAAGAAAATTTTTCATAAAGAAATCACTTTTATGGTTTCCTAGAAAAAATCGTATTGAGATTGAAATTGATTGAGTAGATCTGAGTGCAAAACATTAATTGACTTCAACAGTAACACGGGTAAGAGAATCAAACTCGTTTCTTCCACCTTAAAAAACTGTTTTTAACTTTTTTATACCAGAAATATTGAGAAACATCTTGTTCCATAGACATTTTTGTCAAAGTTGGTAACTTCCTACTTATAATGTTTTAACAAGGAAGTGCTCCAAGTCGATCAATAATTAAATTACTGATTCCTTAGTACCTAATTTGAATGGCTATCTTTAGGTCAATCAAGAAAGTTTGACGATACTGTTGCCAAATAAACATCATACATAATATTCAGAATTTTCTGTATTAAGATCAAATTTCCAGGCAAGCTTATGGATTGTCCAGTATTATTTTCGACTGGATGAACTCCGTTGCGCCAAATTTCCTTTATCGCGTAGGAACCGTACATTTTTTCGGGATATAAAGTATCCTATGTCCTTTCCCGGGACTCAAAGTATCTCCATACCCAGCATAATCGGTTCAGCGGTTTGGGCGCGAAGGGGTAACAGACAGACAGACAGAAACACTTTCGCATTTATGATATTAGTATGGATTGTGAGAAAAAACCTTAAAATCAAATGCTCGCATATTTATGGGCTCGTAGCAAATACTACAAACAGTAGTGTAGTAACACGTTTATGGGTGTCAGACGACATTGGTTCTGTTGGCTGTGATAACGTCAGAGGCCGACTCACCTCCTGACCCTTGCGGTAAATGCCAGCGCCTCCCAAACTGTTTAGAGTAGGAAAAAAAGAAAAAATAAAGTTAAAAAGTTGAGATAAAATTCTAATGATATACATTTTTATGTCGAGGAGACGCTTAGCTTTGTCATAAGTCGTTTTTGTTGTAGTTAGCGCTAATGTTCAATCACATAATTTAATAAAATATCATTACTTCAATTAAAAAGCTGTTTCTTAAATGTATTAAAGATGTATGTACAAGAAAGAGTGAAGTTTATAGAGTTTATTTTCCAACTATAATTCTAGTGATTAGTCAATTTAGTTTAAAAATATTAAGAAACTAATATTTTAACAAGCTAGCCAGAATATTCGTGACTAGAGGTTTTCAGGAATTAATAAACATTAGGTTTTAAAGGAAGGTAATTTGCGAGCATTACTATTATCTTGTTCGAAATATAGAGCTATCAATACACATTTTCCAATGATCAAAGCTTTACCTGTGGGAAATAAAAAGTCTCACAATAAAATTAATTAGTGGAAAATTTATTTCCCCCGACGCGATCTGATTTCTGCGAATTATTCTACACATGTAAATTAACATTTCTTTATTTCTTAGAAATACAGATCGATAACAATTAAAAAATGTTGACAACAGGTGTAAATTAGCACGCAGTCAAGGTGAACAGCCAGAATGTCGATGTTTGTGATGTCCGACTCGACGGCCGTTCACGACCAGTCGGTCGCGTGGCGCTCGCGAGTTCATCTCCTCATTAAAATGTCATAATTATTTCGATTTTCATACGGGCGTGACACAGATCGCGGAGGGAGTTAAATACGTAGCGGCCGGGAGCGCTAGCGTAGAGATGATTCGCGTCGCGCTACTGCTGAGCGCGCTAGTACACGCGCACGCGCACATATACGAGCGGTGCGAGCTGGCCCGCGAGCTCACCGGCCTGGGGGTCCACCGGGACCAGCTGGCCACGTGGGTGTGCATCGCCTACCACGAGTCCCGCTTCGACACCTCGGCGAGGAACTACGGCAGCGGCGACCACGGCCTCTTCCAGATCAGCGAGCTGTACTGGTGCGGCCCCGGGAAGGCGTGCGGCGTCCCGTGCACCGCCTTCCGAGACGAGGACATCTCCGACGACCTGCAGTGCGCCCTCAAAATACACAGGGAACACACCGCGCTGCAAGGTGACGGATACATGGCTTGGACCGTCTATCCGTATCACTGCAAAAACATCAACAGAAAGAAGTATCTGGCCGATTGCGAAGCGTCGCTCAAAAATGTCACAGTCGATCCGGACCGATCCCGAGGACAGAAAAGCTTGTCCACTACCACACCGAAGCCCTTCGACGCCGACTTTTACGCGAAAAATTTGCCGTCCTTTCTCGGAATTAATTCCATATTTGAAAATAGCCAAGTTAAGCAATTCAAAGGCAACGATGATAAAGTTGATTGGGTCAATTTTAAATTCGATAACATTGACAACATTAAGTTGCCGAAAGTCAGCAAGGAGACGATTATCGACTTCGTGAGGCCTGCATACACGACGACGACGACTGAAAGTTACGAAGAAAACTATCCTAAGCCCAACTACAAAAATGATTGGGTAAATTATAAGTTTGATAATATTGACAATCTAAAGTTACCAGCGAAATCTTCAGCAAACCGAAACAACGGCCTCCCGAGTTGGTTGAATATTAAAATAGATAGTAGTGTTGACGACCTTAAGCTACCCCCGGTTGTTAAAAATGCGGTTAAGTATGTGCCAGTTACGACCACACCGGCGTATACCTATTACGATGAAAATATTCCGAGACAAAAATACAAGAATGACTGGGTCAATTTGCGAATAGACAACATAGACGATTTACAACTGCCAGTGTTATTACCCAAAACTCAAGGCAGTCGCCGTAACAATGGACTTAATTGGCTTAATATCAAAATTGATAATAAAATTGACGATATTGATCTTGATGAATTGGCAGAGAAAAATAAAGTAGAAAAAGTAGTGCCAGTACAGATAACTACAAGTACCGTAAGAACGACGACGATTGATCCGGAATTGATCGGAATTAAACCTCCTATGCCTCGGAAAATAGAATCAAATCAATTCCGACGTAGAATGATGAGTCTTATGAACGCAATGATGACATTGCACAACATTGCTAAAGAAGAATCACCTGATAAGGCAGTCACTGAATCAAGTTCAATTTCAAACAGGATACCTCTAGAAGTGTCAACTACTAGACCTAAGCCAGGAAGGTACCCAGTGTATACAGAAATCAGAAGAAATAAACCAGTTACTGCAACTCCTTCCACCACCTCATCAGTTTTTAGTTTTCGATGGAATTCACCTCGCTCAGAGGCAACAACACAAAAAACTACAACCCAGCAAAGTAAAACATTCAAGGACAACTCACAGTATGAAAATGTTAACAGTGCAACAGAGAAGAATATCTTAAAGGAATTAGAAATAGTCACTAAAACTACTACCACAACAAAACAATCGCCACGTTTTGAATATAGATTTAATGACGAAGTTAGTGAAACTACTAATAAACCTAAACCGAAGGGAGATGATATTCCAGCTAGAAGACTTCCGTCTTATTCTCTAGAACCTTTAAAAACCACAACGTCGACCGCAAAACCTTTGTTTGCCTACACCTCTACAACTTTGAAACCTGAAACTACGTCGTCAGGCGAAAGATTTAGCTTCGGCTGGAATAAACAATCCCAAAGTGGATTCACGTTTAAACCATTCACATTTTCAACAGCGAGATCAACAATTACGACGACAAGTAGACCAGAGTTTAGCTCGACCTTCAGGGCTTACTCAACTAAAGCATTAGAAGAAACGAAGAATGTTACCCAAACTACTATACCTTCGACAACAACAACTGTCAGACCTTGGAGTTGGAACAATCAAAGATGGACACTGGCTTCATTGAATACTCATAAAACATCCGTGACAAACTCTAATTCTACAGGAAGTAGTGTTTCAAGTGCAACAAGACCCCAAATTCAAAGACAAAGATGGTCTTTTGGGACTGATTTTAATAGGCAGACAAGTTCTTCACGACCTGCGATCGTGCAGACTACAACTACAACCGTCAAACCAACAGTGACACGAACTACTTCAAAACCCGAAGAAACAAATGTTACTTCAAGGATTGTTACATCCCAAAATGTTACGCCAAAACCATCAGAAGCAAGCACCAAAGTTGTTTTTACGTTCAAACCATTTACGACCACTGTGAAACCTGATACTTCAGAAGAATCGCAAAAAGTTGAATCAAAAACTTCAGTAGCATCTGACACAGCTACAAGAACTACTCCGTCCATATTTGACTTATATTTGAGACCCGAAAAGTTTTCTACTGTCAGACAATACCAATTCCCTACTTTTAAGCCTAGTGGTAACAAACTGACAATCTTTTCTGGTGGTACAACTCCTCGGCCGGCCGCTTACGTCAAGCCTTAGTGAAATACTTAGATAAGTCTCCTTCACTGCCATTATTATAGTTACTGAACATTTGGATAGTACCAAAAAGCATTTATGATTAATATATTTTAGGTAATTATTGTGATAATTTATGTTCAACGTTCTTGTTATAAGACTGTATTAAAAATAAATTGTTTAAATAATTTACGACTTTTTATTTATCCTTAATCGCTGCGAAATGTTCATGTTGCTATGCGAATATCATATTTTCGTGATCTGAAGTATAATACTACAAGCTATGCGAATTCTGAAGGAGTTACATACCAAAAATTTGAAAAAAATTCTTAATTTTAATCTAATTTACCCTTATGTCCATAGCTCTAGGCATGCACGAAAAGGAATAAAATATTATAGCAATGTTTTATTTTACCCTGGACCGCCGCGCCGTGACCTACTGATTTTGTACATCGTGTCAGTATAATATTATTATGATCGATAAATTTTGTGTGTCACATTATCAAAAATTCGCTTCGCTTGCTTCGACTTTGCACGACTGGGAAAAACCCTGTGGAAAATTTGTTAAAATATTATATTTATTGTAATTCTTTGAGTCCTCGCCTGGCGTTTGCAGCTAATAATAATTTAAATTCACTCCAAACCATTTAATCTTATTTAATGCAGAATAATTTGTTACTATTATAAATAAACATAAAATTATAATATCAATGTCGTTTAGATCACAACAATTCAATAAATATAACAATATATTATTGTAAAAAAAAACGATATAATGTGTTAAGTGGCTTGCTTTTTTCGATGTGTAAAATAAATAATTATGATTGTAATAAAATGTATATTTTTATGTCTGGTTAGTGGTTCGTGACCTCTCAGGCTTAAGGTTATTAATGAGTAATTAATATTCCTTCGTGTAACCCGTCCTACTGGTCACATAATATATGCGTTGTTTTTACATGACCACATCACTACAGTCTGTTCACTTTTAATTTACGTCGGAGTTTCTACGAGTATTTATGTTGTCGGCGTAGAGGTGATGTTAGAGGCAAAATAACTTTGAATGAAGTGTATGTCTACGCCAAATGGTAAGATTATTGACTTTTGATACATCATACAACACCAGTACAACACACATTAGAGTACCTAAATATTATTATTATTAACTACATGTAGCTCGCAAGTTTGATGTCCAGTTAAGTAATAATTAAATTATTACTCGGAAACCGCATAATATTATTATTTTTTCACACCAAAACTATCCATAAGTTATACTTTTCGGGGGCTCAATGTTTCGCCTTTCATTTCATAACCGCGTTCCATAAATTAGCGTTAAAAACGATCAAAACGCTCAAAATGCCTCCTATTTTGAGCGTTTTGATCGTTTTTAATACTAAATGGAACGCAGGGCATGATATTTTTATCACTTTCATGAATCGATAACTGACAGAACGACAGACAACTACAATTTCGTTATGTCACTGAATAGAATCGTCAATTTTGAGATCAAAATTAGCCTAATCGGCCCAGTCATTTCTGATTTTTGTAGAGAGATTCATATTGCCGTTTTTATACATCATATCAATTTTTATGTAATAATACTTACGTAATAATAATTAACCTTCACCACATATCTTCGAAATATACATAACTAAGTATATGCGATAAACGATTTTGCATATTGAAATATTTGCTGCAAAGTTCATGGTTTTTAGCACGATGCATTCTTGATGGGGGCCGACGAATGTAGTCCATTCATATCGTTGAAGTTAAAATTATTGTCAAAAGCGCATCGTTTGATATAATTCACGTAATCTATACTTAGTATTATAAATGCGAAAGTGTCTGTCTGTTTGTATGTTACCTCTTCACGCCCAAACCACTGAACGGATTTAGCTGAAATTTGGTATGGAGATACCTTGAGTCCCGGGAAAGGACATAGGATACTTTTCATCCCGGAAAAACGTACGGTTCCCGCGTGATAAACTAATTTGGGCGCAACGGAGTTGCGGGCATCATCTAGTATTATAATATACTACTGAATATTATTTAAAATGCGAAAGTGTGTCTGTCTGTCTGTTACCTCTTCACGCCAAGCCGCTGAACCGATTTTGATGAAATTTGATATGCAGATACTTTGAGTCCCGGGAAAGGACATAGGATAGTTTTTTTCTCGAAAAAATGTACGGTTCTCGTAACACTTTATGTAAACGGCTACTGAATATAATATACTCTCTATAATATACTCTCTATAATACTCTTATTGTATATTATTTTAATTTCAAAAGTGATTTTCTGAATAAAATATGAAGTCATAAGTCATAAACTCATAACCCAACAAAACTGTTTGTCCTAGATAATATAAATCCTTGATGGCCAATTATTTTAAATTGGTTCGTTGAAAAATAAGAGCCTATTTTTAAATGCTTTCCTGTCCTACTTCTAAATCTAATAAAACATTGCCCACGTGTCCTCTTATGCTGTAGGCGTCCATAAAATGTCATAAAGAATTTTTTAAACGTTAGCTCCAGGGAATGTAAAATTGCAAATTGAGTATGAAAATTTTAATAAAGAGTACCTATAGTCAGCATGCAAAATTAAATTAGCAAGCTATATTAAAACATTTTAAACGATTGCGTCCTAATAAAGTGCCCTCAATCACGAATCGCGAAATTATCTACTGAGCTGGATAATATTGGATGCCGCGTGCCCATCCTACCAGCAATACCAACAAACACAAAACTAACGAGTACACTTCGGGGAATAATGGTTTTACACAAAATAAGGAATTTACAGTGCTAAAGAATAAATTCAAACTATTTCTACCTTAAGGTGACGCCGCGTTAAAGTAAAAAACCGTGTTGGATATTATGTTTTAAGATTGCTTGTTTTCTATGAGAGGACGGCCCGCAAATGGAACAGCAAGAAATGGAAAGGGCGTAAGCGACAAAATGGTTTTTGTCACGTCATTTAAAAACCATAAATACATTTCATAATAAACTATGAGCAAATTAAAGTGTATGCTTGAACCAATTTATGTACTATCATAGAAGTTGATTCCTAGACAGATGGGGGACCTACGTAGTTTGGTCACGTTACGTCAAACCCAGTTAAGATCACAATTATTAACATTGAATTGACATGATCCGACCAAATGACGTTGGTATGTCAACTGCCTAGGAATCAATTTCCTCGGATATACAAATTTTGGAAGCTTAAATCACTCTCCTCTGTTGGAAAAACTGAAATCCCTTTTTTTAATAATATATATAATAATAATAATAAAAGTTGACCAATCGTGTTATGCTATGGGTGATTCAAAGACAAAGACAATATGTTGAATACTGACAATGAACTTTAATTTCTTAGCTTTAGTCATTGCTGAGAAAAATCGATATCGCTACAGCCAAATTATCAAGGCGTCGCAAGCGCAAATCATTTCGCAAACGCTATAAAAATCTACATAATATAATAATAATTATAATAAAGAGGTAAAGTTTGTTTTTTGTTTGTAGGAGGTAATAATATCAGCTGAAACTACTGGTCCGATTGCAAAAAAATTAACACTTATAGAAAGCTGGTGTATTCCTGAGTGACATAGGCTATATTTTATGACTAATGAAGATTGGCAAAGGGCAGATATCATCATTGTACATAGGAAAATTACGGATGTAGCTAAAAAATTATTTCCCCGACTGTACCCTAGTTTGTGTAGTTAGTAGTAGCTACGTTGATTTAATAGTAGCCATGTAAATCTGTGCGCGTATCGAAAACAAAACCTGTAAAACTTTTGACAGAATTTAAAAGGTTTTTAAATGGTTCGCTCGCTAAATGTATCTAAATAAATGGAAACTCGTCTTTTACTCTACGAATTACGATAAGTAAAGTTTACCTATAAAGCTTTGCCAAGTATACCTGGATCTGCACGGTGCTCAGGTATACCTATTGTATAGGTAAACTGGCAGTTTTTTAATGACTATAACAGATAAGGGTCAATTCCGACCGCAACGCGACGCGTACATGCCACTTAGGGCCTATTTCACCACTTCCTGATAAGTTCCCGATAGGCTATCCACATCTTAACTTGACGTATAAGGTATGGAGAATCTGTCAAATAAGTTGTGGATAGCCTATCAGGAAGTGGTGAAACAGGCCCTTATTACCATTTTATTTCCTATCGCTTATTTCAACGCGCCTCTCGTATCGTTCGGTGCGAAATGACCCGAATGAACACTTAATAATTTATTAGTAGCATTTAGTGTATCCATACTAATATTATGAATGCGAAAGTGTGTCTGTCTGTCTGTCTGTCTGTCTGTCTGTCTGTTACCTCTTCACGCTCAAACCACTGAACCGATTTTGCTGAAATTTGGCATGGGGATACTTTGAGTCCCCGGAAAGGACATATGATAGTTTTTATCCCGGAAAAAATTACGGTTCCCGCGCGATAAACTAATTTTGGCGCAACGGAGTTGCGGGCGTCCTCTAGTTATGTAATAGTTTTAGAAAATATAAGAAATCAGACAAAAAACAGCCTGAAACGTAATTAGGCATTTAGCATTGATAATGAATTTTATTTTTAGGCAAATGTCAACAGTTTTAATCAGGTTTTATTACCATTTTATTGTGGTTCATAAAACACTGTCAAATGTGAACTTTGCTATGGATCTAACTTCAATTCTACTATGCAAAATGCAGCTTCGTTTATTGTTTTTAATTCAGTCCGCGTTAGCCTACCTCTAATGCTAAGTACTCACATATGGTTTTGCTCGATAGTTTTACTCCAAATCGAAGGAAATGACATATTTGTGTCAGTACTCACATACGGTTTTGCTCGATCGAGCAATCACGTAGAGTAAAAACCAATGCTCGGCCTTTCGTCCACACATTCAGCATTGCTCGATAGTTTTACTCCAGTTCGAAGGAAATTAGCAACGAATAATAAAAACTAGTGTCAAAAAATTTGTCAAGCCGGCTCGATTCGAGCCTTCAAACTGGCTCGATGCGAGCCTTCGAGCTGTGAGTTTTGCGGTCCACACAGTGGTTTTTGCTCGATTTCGAGTAAAACTATCGAGCAAAACCGTATGTCACTACTTAGCATAAGGGTGAAGCCAAACAAGCGTAATTTGTGAGTTGTGAGTAGCAGAATTTCGGCTGGCAGAAATTCTGCAGCATTCAGTTTCATACAAAAGTCCTGTTTGATTCACACGAGTTTTGTGAGTCAAGATTTGTAAGAAAAGATATTTACGCGACCGAAATTCTGCGACTCACAACTCACAAATAACGCTCGTTTGGCTTCACTATAAGGGCTATAAGGGCTGATTCACACCGGAATGGCAGAGGCGAGGCGAGCAGTTTCAGTGTCATATGATTTTAAACTTTATCTTCATTATTGTAATACATAGTATCGCTTGAGAAATCGACGCCGCCGGCGGCCGCAAGAGGCCACGAGCGTCCACGGGCGGCCGTAGATTTCTCAAGCGATACGTTTGGTACAACTAATATATATTCTGTGGCGATACTATGTATTACAATAATGAAGATAGAGTTTAAAATTATATGACACTGAAAGTGCTCGCCTCGCCTCTGCCATTCCGGTGTGAATCGGCCCTAGGAAGCAATATCAAACAAAACATAATGAGAATAAAGTTTATTATAATTACTTACCTATAGGGAATCTTACGTCAAGGTTACCACGGAGCAGAGGGTGCTACGAACACATAGGTACAATACATGGTCCTAATATCCTAAAATTGTGAGCGAAATAAAAATTTAAAGAGAAATGAAAAACGAAATAAATTCAGTGCAGTCAAATTGCATTCGCTAGTTTTGACAGCAAAAAAAATATATATCACTATGTCATATCCATAAAGTTAATATAGATAGGTAAATTACCTTTATGGTCATATCCCTAATAATTTTGACATGATCTTCGCTATTGAAAGTACCTACTCGTAGCTACCTAGCAGCAATTCAACGAACTACGCAGAACGCGTGTTGAAAATGTCATTTCGTTTTATAATACCGAGACTGCATCGACTTTTTTCATATCGAAGCTGTATTAATGTTGGAAGGGTACAGGAGGAAATAAATAATGTTAGGTATATAGGTCTACCAGAATCTGATGGCAACTTTTGACAGCAAATTTTCGAAAAATATCCTTGATCATTGGATAAATTTTTATATTTTCAAGTTTCACACACAAAATAAGCCGCTAAAGGAATAAAAAAGGATGAAAATGTTTTATTCCTATTACCCCGGTATTGCTAGAGTCAATTTATTTTCTCACTTTTTGCCATCAGATTCTGGTACACCTATAGTGATGGTCGACAATTATGTCTATTCTATTGTGCAGTAAAAGTGTTATTAATTGAACAAAAACTACACGTGTTTCGTTTAGTCCAGAAAATAACGATTAATTATACCGAAAATATAAACAATGTTTTCTTTTTCATCGTTAATAAACACAAATGAAAAGTGATGCAATTTTTCTAATATTGCTTTTAGTGTTAATTCTGTTTGTTACCTTTAAAAGTCATTTTGTAGATGACTTTGCAAATTAAACTCGCAGGCGGCATGGATAGTATTGTCATCTTTATAGGTAATCCTTTTTTGCTGTTTTGTTAGGACAAATCCTTGTTAGGGCCGCTGCAGTTTCGCCCCTGGCGCCTGGCAGGTCCGGCGGCTCAGCAACAAGCGGAGGAGGCACCGGTGGGTTTGAGTGGGTAAACCCGGGTGCTCCTCCCACATAATATCCCGGCGGCCTTTCCCCGGTCTGCCGGGAATGCGTAATGCATTTCCCACTGATATAAAAAATCGGTTGTCTGTAAAATCGGTTTACTGACGATAGTTGAACGTGACAACGTCATAGCCTTAACCCCTCATTTCCGGGAAAAATCTATGCAAAAAAGTTGGCAGGTCAATGTGCAAAAAAAAAAAATGGCGCCCGGCCTACCCTCTTTGTAAAATTAATGTAATATGAAATATCCTTACATATAATCCATATTTTATGTTTGTGTGAACTACATTATAATTAATATATGTTAAATTTTCTATCTATCAAGCCATCATAATATAGTATTTAGTCCGATGTGATATTAGTTTCTCAATTATAAACTTTCGAAACTATAATTAGTGACTTGTTTAGAAGAAATAAACGAATACTTTATTCTTCATATATTAAGTCATACCTTGACACGTAGGAAATAGAGCACAATTTTGAATAGCCGAAATAATACTAATAGCTCACAGATTGTTTATTTATTTTTCATTCAGAGTGTGGTCAATGTATCAAAGGTCATAACTAACCAAACTTCTTCATACAAAAGTATTCTCTAAGTCATCGAAATACGTAATATAATCGAAACAAAGAGCGCGGCCCAGGTGGGCCTTACGGTTGTTGAGAGACTTGAGAGTGTAAATGGAACGCCTCAGAGCTGTCAGCGAGGTAACGCCGCATGAACTGTCATGTTTTTCGGGCGCGCAGCCCATGTCGAATTATAAGACGTTATCACGTCAAAAAATAAAGGTGCCTAATCCTTTTTAAACGCTACCTGATTCCTGCAGATGTTACCTACTAATTATTATAAAACAAGTTTGAAAGAGATATAGCAATGACAAGGGCAAATAATTATTTATTTTTAAAATAATTATTTATTTATTGTAAATTGTTCTTTGTTTACGAATAATATTCTCGATTATTCGATGGACCGGTTAATAAGTGTACCTAAATAAATAAATTGTTGCAAGATCATCAATTAACGAGGTTAGTATAAAAATAAGTCTCTTAATTTTAGTTCCAGTTTATGTAAGAAAAAGTGTACTATTTTTAAATAAAAAATAAGTCCTTGTTTCAGAATTAATATTTATTAATCAAAATCGTCAAAATCAGTATATTTAATATGTTTGCGACTTGCGTTAAAACATAACAAACATTCTTATATGAATGTTCATATAATATGAACTCCTTATAAATATAAAAGTCGGATTCTTATCCTGCGTGGGAGTAAAATCATTTCATAAAATATAATGATACTAAGAAGTAAGAACAAGCGAAGTGAAAATAGTTTTTCTGTGAAAAAGAAAATATAATAAGATAAGCGCATCAGAACAAGCTGGATTACTGTATTTTGAAATAAATAATGCAGCCTGATATACGATTAAGTCTGTTTTTCCTTATGAATAAAAATATTTTATAAAATCGGTTGAGACTTTACGGGTAGCTTCGGAAATCCACACATAGAGCCTTAACCTATCAAGCCCCATATGAGCACCGGTGAGCGCGACAACAATAGAATAACAATAGATTTCCAAGAATCCGCGATCGAAGCATTAAAAGTGTTAACTCATATTTTTATATCGCACTTACAAATGCAGAGTAGACCACGGACTAAGTAGGTATAATATTATTATGTATTGTGTAATTTGTGCGTCTATATACAGGGTGACCGGTAATAGGTCTGTTTCCTTTTAACATGTAAAAATACATCACTTTTGCAGCCTAAAAAGCTATATCATACCCTGTCCAAAAGCTAACGGTTACCGAGATATTCAAGATTTTGTATTTTTTTCAAAAACACCCGATTTCAAAGGAAAACTTCAAATAAAAAAAAATCTACCTATTAATTTCTTAATCTTTAACATAATTTTAGTTCTTAGGTAGATAAACTACAAATACAAAAGTTATTTATCCATCTAAACAGGAAACAAAAATTAGCAGAGTGTTTCAAAAGTCTTAACAAAAAAAAAATGAAAATGATTTTCCCTCATTTCACCCCTTATTGTTTAAAAAATCAATAAGACATTAGTCGTACAAATTACTTAATTAAATTCCTTATTTATTAAGCTATCCAAAAAGGTATAATTTGTAATGCAAAAATCTAAATAATATCTTACTTAGGGAATATTAAGGACCCTACGCCGATTTGTCCAAATGAAGAACCTGCTAACTACCTGAACTAGCAGGTAGTAAAATTCTAATTAGCAAATTGGAAAAGTCTAAATAAACATTTGCTACGTCAGGTTAAGTTAAATAAAAGTCTTTGAATAAAAATTAATATTTTATTTACATAATAAGTTGATAATTATTACGGTAAATCCTGTTCGAATTGTCGTCCTCGATTTCTGATGCACTTGCGTAATCTTAAGCGAAAATTAGATCGCGTTACTCTACTTGTTAAAGTTTCTCGGATTTCGTTTGCTGCATAAATTATTCTTCTCCTCAGTTCATGTACATCGCTAATAGGTGTTGCGTATACTAAAGACTTCATGTGGCCCCATAAATAATAATCGCAAGGAGTCAAATCTGGAGACCTTGCGGGCCAAGGTATTGGACCGCCGCGGCCAATCCAACGCTGCGGGAAATTTTGATCCAGCCATTGCCTAACTGTCACTCTGTAGTGTGCCGGGCATCCATCATGTTGGTATATCATACCTCTTCGGGTTTCAACTGGTATATCTTGCATGAGCTCGTGAAGATTATTTCTCAGAAAATTTTCATACGACTCCCCGTTTAAATTGTCCGGTAGAAAAAACGGCCCAATGCAATGATTATGCAAAATTCCCATCCAAACATTCAGGGAAAACCTCCTTTGATGAGCACCTTCTTTTGCCAAGTGGGGGTTTCCACCCTGGGGAGCCCAAAAGTGCATGTTGTGGTAGTTTGTTATGCCGTCACGCTCAAACTTCGACTCGTCGGTCCATAAAATCTTTCTTAAGAAGTTATAATCGTTTTCATCGGAGTGCAGCATAAAGCGGCAGAAATCGAGCCTCCTTGCAGGGTCTCCTTCTTCTAATGCTTGCACTGGTGTGTAGTGAAAAGGGTATAACCGAGCGCTATGTACGGTGAACCACACTTTCCACTGCGTTAAACCCAGTTGCTTCGCTACAATTCTTGTAGAGGTGGTCGGATCTCTTGCAAAACGTTCCAATATTCTCTCTTCGTCTTCTGCAACATAACGAGGAGGTCTTCCTGCATCACGTCGCCTTTGATGAACAGAGCCACTTTCCCGCACGCGTTGGTACGCCGCGGAAAAAACTCCAGCACTTGGTACATTAATTCGACGGGGAAAATGACGCCGGTACTCTTCCCGTGCAGCGGCTGCGTTGCCATCACAAAAACCGTAGCAGTACAGTATGTCAGCGTACTCTTCATTGCTAAAAGATGCCATTTTTGATAAACAAACTTGATCAAAAGGAATCGCAAATAAAACGTCAGCGCGCTCAGGACGAGAAGCGTTAACTAAACAAAAACTCTACATATTGCTCTTTAGACAGACCCGAACTGTTACGAACCGACGCGAACAGTTACGAAGAAACCGGATTTTTTTAAACCGACCAATAATAGATCGCTTCTTCCTCCGATAACAAAAGAATTTGACTACCTGGCAACCTAACCCTGAACAAATTGTAAGCCAAAAAAATTGTGCTGAGAGTTATTATCTTACCTTACCAGATGTTTGTGAATTTTTTGCACACAAATTATACCTTTTTGGATAGCTTAATAAATAAGGAATTTAATTAAGTAATTTGTACGACTAATGTCTTATTGATTTTTTAAACAATAAGGGGTGAAATGAGGGAAAATCATTTTCATTTTTTTTTGTTAAGACTTTTGAAACACTCTGCTAATTTTTGTTTCCTGTTTAGATGGATAAATAACTTTTGTATTTGTAGTTTATCTACCTAAGAACTAAAATTATGTTAAAGATTAAGAAATTAATAGGTAGATTTTTTTTTATTTAAAGTTTTCCTTTGAAATCGGGTGTTTTTGAAAAAAATACAAAATCTTGAATATCTCGGTAACCGTTAGCTTTTGGACAGGGTATGATATAGCTTTTTAGGCTGCAAAAGTGATGTATTTTTACATGTTAAAAGGAAACAGACCTATTACCGGAATATATATATAAAAATCAATGCCACATTATCAAAACGTAATTATAACCCAAGAACGGGCCCACCTATCCAGACCAAAATAATTAGGCTTTGTTCGGACACAAAATTGGTCGAGTTCTACAAAATATTTTATTGCAATTTTTGTAAAAAATGAATTCAAAAGTATGGTGCATCTTGAGTGGATCATATTTTTGTTTGCTGTCAAAATGAAACTTTTTTCAGTGTTGATAGTACAAGCAAGTTCCAATTAAAATTTATTAAGTATTATTTCATTCTAAACGTAGCAAAGCACGTACCGGGCCGCTATAAAAATTATAATAGCTTAACAAACCATACCCGATAGAATAAAAGCCAAAAGGACCTAAAAAGGACAATGTATTAACATGAAAGATAAGTATTCCAGAATTAAATGCACAGGTACAAAATTTGGTAGAGCTGTAAAAACCGGTCGTCCGTCGTAGTCTGGTCGTAGTATAGAAAAAAAAACGTCAAAACAATTGACTTTTTTAACAGTTTACAGTCGCTTGACCCCTGTCAACGCCAGCGATGTGCTCATAAAATATAGATTAACCAAGCATATAGGTACCCATACGTACAATAGTAATGTCAGTATCAGTAATATCAAAGGTTATGCATCCTGAAGCTTCTACACTTTGGCCCATGACGGGTAAATAAAGCGAGCACGAACATAAATAAATAATAATAGTACTTTAAAAAAAAACTTTATTTATTTCACTATTCGAATTCTTTTTTATTTTTTATTTTAACATAATATTATTGCATTGTCACTCGCTCATAATACGTATGCAAAGTTTCAAATTAATTGCACTACTGGAGATACGCAAAAATCGTGCTCAAAGATTCTTTTACATGCAAGCCCAAGCTTATAAATGTGTGTTAAAAGTACTTTGCTCATAGTGTTAGTAATTCGAAACTTCATAGGCTAAATCATTTTTTTTTATATTTAAGCATTGCAACTTTTACAGTGAATATCCAACAACAACAACAACAACAATAACAATACTAAAGAGTATAAGGGACACTTATACTCTTTAGTATTGTTATTATACCTACATATTTATTACTTTCTGTATAAGTAGGTATACAAGATTGTCTTTATAAAATAAACAATTCAATTACTTTATTCTATACAATATAAAGTTTTTAATGATTTTACATATCATTGACAATATGATATTATTATCTAGATATGATATCGATGGTAAACAGGCTCCTTGACATTAGAGTTCTCTAGAGGACCTCGCTAGATCGTTATCATTAAATGTGATCCGACAAGCGTTAAAATTTCTGCGGTATGCCTTTTACAAATGAAAAAATAGCCTTATTCTCAGTTCTAAATTCAGGATAAGTTACGAATAGCTTATCCGGAAATGACTTCCGGATAGGATAAATCGACATAACTTCCGGATAAGTTATTAATTAATAATTATTATTTTAAAAGGTACTTTGTCAGCTTGCCATGCATCTATAATTCCGACAGCAAGGTTAGAAAATATCTAAAATTTGACATTTAAATATTATGCATAGGTCTAGCAGAAAGCAGAATATGGCAAAAAGTGAGAAAATAAATTGACTCTAGCAATACCTGGGTAGTTGGTATAAAACATTTCGATCCTTTTTTTTCTTATGGCGGCTGATTCTGTGTGTGATGTGTGATGCACAAATATAAAAAATTATCCAATGATCAAGGATATTTTTTAAAAATGTGCTGTCAAAAATAGACCTATAGCTGTTGTAGTCAGTACTAAGGCTGCGTCCCCATCAGACACGGCGCGGCGCCGGCACCGTGTTACGGCACGACGCCGCCACCGTGATACGGTACGGCGCCGCACCGTGTCACGGTGCCGCGTACGGTGCGTCCCTATTCAGTCGATATTTGCGCTCGAACGAGATTGCTTGTCTGCATATGGATCGCGAAAGAATTATTCTCTTGTTGTTACTAAAACGAAGATTGAAAAAGAAATAGAAACAGAGGAAATTTTGGGTAAATTCGTATTACAAATTACTTACAAACTTAATAATTAAGGGGGCTCCCATACAAAAAACATAATTTTTTGGTTATTTTTCTCTATAATAATGGTATGGAACCCTTCGTGCGCGAACCTAAGTCGCACTTGGCCGATTTTTATGTGTTCCAAATAAGTGCCTCGTTTAAGTTTGGACAAAATTTTTGTTCGGAAGTTTCACCCAGAATAGGGGCGCGCGGTGCACCGTACGCGGCACCGTGTTACGGTACGGCGCCGTACCGTGTCACGGTGGCGGCGTCGTGCCATAACACGCTGACGGCGCCGTGCCGTGTCTGATGGGGACGCAGCCTAAGTAGCCACATTGCAAGCGCCATGTTACCCGCGCATATTTTGCACACATTTTTTCAATTTCTAACTTCGTCATCGAAATTATCAAATGCGATACCACAATATTCTTATCCCTTAGAACACAAAATCTAATAAGTTTGTTTTGTGTAAAATTGTAAATGGGCGCTAATTCTTGAGATTTCCTGTAGCGTTTCAATAAAATAATAATAATTAAACGTTGACATTTAAAATTTAACGAAAATGTGATAATTTATGATTAAAATTCATGATTTTAGACATAAATCTAAATGACAATGATTTATTTTCGTAGTAGCTTTTGCCCGCGTTTTGGTTCTTCGTTTAACATTCATAATAATATTATACTAACTTTCTGATCAGTGATCATATAAAATATTTTTTAAGAAAATATACCGTCTATATTATCATGTATCATGTATATATAATAACTACCGTCGCCCATGGATAATACATGTCCATGGGCGACGGTAGTTGCTTACCATCAGGTGACCCGTTTGCTCGTTTGCCCCCTCATTTAATAAAAAAAAAAAAACATGACCTAGCCGTTTTTGATACAACCCAGACTACCTATGCCATTCTCACGACCAAGACGAATCAGATGATATCTCACAAACTCGAATCCCAATATAATACTCATAGTTATAGTAAAATATTAAATTCGCACAATAGAGAAAGTAACACAAATAGCGTTACGGCGTTTTAGTTTGGATTTTGATGCGTCCCATATAAATTGAGTATTACATTTCAATTTTGTATTTCCTATAATATGCATAGCCAGTAGTCACATACCTAGTACTTCGTCTCATTTCGTTTTGGAGTTAGCTTACCCTAAGGTAAACATTCTACATTACCATAGTGTTTCAAACAGCTTGGACCCCTTGGAATTACGCCGAGATGTAGCTTCACTTTGCATCCTCTATCGGTTGTATCACGGGGAGTGCTCTGAGGAATTGTTCGGAATCATACCACCTGCAACTTTTCGCCATCGTCCCACGCGAAAAACATACCATCCTCATCACCTTGATGAGTGGCAGTCTTCCACAGTGCGTTTTTCGCGTAACTTTCTGCCGCGCACTGTAAAACTCTGGAACGAACTGTCACCAGCAGTATTTCCGGACCTATACGACCTGCTAACCTTCGAGAAAAGAGCGTATTCCCTCTTAAAAGGCCGGCAACGCACCTGCAGCTCTTCTGATGTTGCGAGTGTCCATGGGCGACGGTAGTTGCTTACCATCAGGTGACCCGTTTGCTCGTTTGCCCCCTTATTTAATAAAAAAAAAATGACATTTACTTCTGGGTTCAAGATCTCAATTCGGGGAAAATGTTACGCATACATACTAAATATTGGGTATTTTGCATATTCGCCTTTTCAGAGAACTTATGAGGTTACTTATTAGTTATTACTTAAACAACATTTTAAAAGACACTGCGTCGCCGAAATGTCTTTATATAAACCCACAATTTGAAAATGTATAATTTATTAATGTAAAAAAATTAGCTCAAAATTCAATGCAGTTGATTAATTCATGTTCCAATTAAATTTTTCGTGTAACTATGAAATTTTCTCATATCAGTGAAATTATTTGATGGGCGGTGGAATTACTGTATTAAATTGGGTTAATATGCCAATCTCGGGAGTGATAGCAGTTCGTGAGAATTGAAATATGTATAAAACGACAAATTACGTAGGTCCGCTATCGCGATTTCTTTGATAGTACATTACATACAGGGAAACCGAGCCATTTTCTTAATATTAGTAAAAAGATTACCGCAGTCAATAACACGTTTACTTTGTAGTAAATCTAGCATCAGGTATAAAACATTTATGCTTAAACTAAAGATACAATTTCCACTATGCGCTACGCTTTGATGATTATTATTTTTTCATTGAGTACCGTTTTATAAAATATTTCTTCCTATGCTATTCCTATGTAATACCTAAGTAATAACTAATAAGTCTGTCGCATAGATTGTTTTCAAGGTTCAATGTCGTATCATAGCCGCCATCTTTAATTGAAATTGAATAAACAAGTAATAATTAATTAAATCAATCATTAATTTTTATTCATTCTCAAAGATGCCGAAGACGTGACACAACTCAAAATTTTGGGTATCATATAAATTATGGAGAGTCGTAACTCGTAAGAGCTGGGAAAACAACAATACCTATATTTATTATAAATTATGACCTGCCCGATTCACGATCGTCGGAAAGTTTTCACGTGAAAAGATCTCATATTCTGTCAGTATTACAGCGATTCACAAACTTCCGCGACGGAATGAATCCGAAACATTGATCCGAAACCAAAGAGAATAATTGACACTAGTTTTTTTTGGCAATAAGTGCTACGGCATATATTATAGCCTTGGTTATTCATCAGACAGGAAAATAATTGTCTTTTTTTCCTGCACCTCTTAATTTAATGAACAAAATTTTTAAAACTAAGATTAGTCTTACCTTACAAAAAAATATATTTCGCGTTTTAATCAACGAACAATTTTGAGTATTTCATTGAATATCAAAAAGCTACTCATTAAAAAAATTAATACAAAACACTACTTACATTCGTGAAATCCAGTAAAAAAACTTCGAAAAAGTACACGTTATAGCAACACACACTAAATAGCGCACAATAGCCGAAAAGATACTAATCGCCCATAGTCTATATTGTAGTATTTTTCATTCAGAATGTGGCCAATATATCAAAGATCGTACGTCTAATGAAACTTCTTTATCCCGTCAAGCCCCATAAGGACACAGGTGATCGCGACAACAATAGTATACAATAGCATTTCCAAGAATCCCCGATGGAAGGATTATACAAAAGTAGTCTGTAAGTCAGCGAAATATGTTACATAATTGAATAAAAGAGCGCGGTAACCGGCTGCCGCTTGGGGCTTGAGTCTTGAGTGAATGGCGTACCGCGCAGTACAAAGTACAAATAGCGCGGCTGCCGACTGCCGCGGCCGCTTGGGGCTTGAGTGGAATTAAAACAAAAAATATTGTTTATGTGCCGACTGCCGAGTGACAATGACAATCTGTCAAATCTGTAAGTCGTGTGTTGACTAGTGTGTTGAGCTCCGATAAATCACAGAGTACTTTATTATAATATATCGGTAAATCTTGTTGTGTGAGAATACCTTTTATTTATGTGTAAAACAAACTTGTTACTTATTTTAAATTTTATATAAGTTTTTTTTGTTTTAAATTTGTTTTTTATTTAATATTAGTTTTTATTAGAATATATACTATGGAAGTTCCAGGGTGGTGAGTATGACCTTGGAATAATAATGATAATATATACTTAAATAACTATTTAAAATTATTGTAAAATCACAATAATGGTTTAACATAATACATAAGTATTAATCCTTCAAGCCCCATAAGGACACCGGTGACTGCGACAATAATAGAATACAATATCATTTCCAAGAATCCCCGATTCAAGGATTAATAGTTAATACAAAATTTAAAAATTATTATAGTTATTTCTATATCTTTAAGTACCGAATATTAATACATATTATACTGCATTTATAAATAAAAAATATTTATTGTTCAATGAACACTTCCCAAAGATTTAACACATAATTATTACAGTACGACATTTATTTAATATTTTAAACAAGTTAAGTTAAGTATTAATAATTGCTTTGTTTTATTCTTATCATTAAATTATTTCATCTAACAATACCCGCCATGACACGGATCTCGTAGTGAAAAGATTTCACGAGTCTCGGAGGTGGCGGGAACATTCCACGAAAACGACTCTAATCCTCGGATAATTTCCCGCCGTCGGATGTCAAACTCCCATCCGCGGTGAGATCTTGTCGATTCCGTGGCGGAAACTATTTCACTCATACAAAAGAAATGTCACTACTGTCAAAATGACAGCAAAATCGGAAAGTATTCACTTGTCATTTGCTTGAAAGTGAAATAGTTTCCGCCAGCGGGAAAATTCCGCGCGGAATCGCTTAGTGAATCACCCCGCAGGGTGAACTTCACATCACTTCTCTCATAAATCCTAATATAAACTGGACTTCTACTAATATTTCAAGACTAAAATTAGCCAAATCGGTTCAGCCGTTCTCGAGTTTTCATTTAAAATTTACAAAATTTTAAATTCCTTTTTATTATAAAGATTTCATTTATGTTGATACGGTGCGACAAAATGCATTACCAGTTTCCAGATAGACTCTAAATCATTTCCAGTTAGAATCTACAGTCTAAAGATCTGCCATGGCCCCTAGGTGTCAGATAATCACAATTACCCCACGGAGCTAGAGGTCTCACAAAAGTCTCCAGCTTGACAAGCTTTTAATTACAAGCTTATAACAAAAGACCGTCTACGGAAAGTCGGCCACCGAGGAATTGGGGGCCCAAACGAATCGACGGAAATGAATTATGAGACTTAGAAAGAAAATAACGGAAATAAAATGAATTTTATTATTTCGATATTTTAGTATTAATAAGAAGTATATTTCACTAAATCCGCATCTCCGTGGCGGCAAAATTAGTTTATTGCGCGGAACGATCTAAACTGATGGGTCTTTCGCTGGTTCACACTACAGATTTTCGAACCGCGGTGTGAACCAGCGAAAGACCCAACTGATTTTACTAGATGTGGATAATACCAAATTTTACCAATAGTGGTTTGCGCGTGACAGACATACAGACAGACAGAAAGACAGACTGACACACATCCACATTTGTAATACTAGTGGGGATATACACTTCCCTACCGCCTTTTCTGCTTTTTCTATTTTTTAGGGTTCCGTGGTCATTTATAATTAGAATTCCTTTTGGTCTGATTGAACTGAAAGTAGGGCTTACTTTCTCAGCAGTAGCGTGCTATTGATGACTTTGGCCTTTCCCAATGGAGGTAAACCATAAAGTTAATATACCCCGCGGAATAGAGAAACAAAGGCCTGAGCAAGCGAGATATCAATATCAGTAACACATCGTGGTAAAAAGAGACGTGTGATACATGACAGCAGAACTCTTTTTTTACGTCAAGTCGGCACTTATCGGCACGTTGACAATTTAATCTCATAGAAAGATGCTTGTGTAAGTGTATACGTACACATATTTTTACACACAGACGTAAATCAATTTCGGTTTCGTTTGACAGCTCGAGATTGTTACTCTATTCCGCTAGATATATTAACTGGGTAACCCTGTTGTATTACATAATTATAGTTAAGAGTTGTATTTTTTTTTCATTCAACTTCAAGCTACTTCGGGTTCTACATTTCCGCATTTCAACAGTATAATATCGTTATTTATAAAGTGGCATAACTCTGTTTATTTAGTTCGTCAGTGAGATCATATTTGCGAAAAAAATCACTTGACATAATCTTTGTAACATATTAGCGTATGACATCAGAAATTGCGTCGATCTCAATCCATGATGGACTGAGATCTACGCGACTGGAGTCACGTGTCAAATTATTATTAGCGGGACTCTAGACGATCAATTTTATTGTGCAATATCACGTATTAAGCAATATTATTGACCGTCCAGGGTTGATATAGGCGCCGTTCAATATAGGGTTGATATTGAACGGCGCCTGCCTTTCAATGTTATCAAATAAATTGTTCAATTATATTGTGCAATAAAATTGATCGTCTAGGGTCCATCTATTAATGTCCGACAAAAGCTTTGGCTTTGACCAAAATAATGGTCAACAATGGGACGAATGACCAATATACGACTGCGGAGATATCAGGCGCAGTACCGAACTCAATAAATGAATGAAATATTCTTTATTTTATTATATATATATTATGTATAGATTGTGCACACAATACAAAATGAATATTCATTATTGTGCACACAATACAAAAAGAATACAGTATACAAACAAAGAAAATGAATAGTTGTCACAATAGCGGCCTTATTACTAGGTAGCAATCTATGTAGCTTTACATGCCCAAGAACGCATGAATTAACCATACATTGCATTGACATGTTTGCATAAGAAAAATGAAAATGATAAATATTTTATTTCTAATATGTCGGTTAGTAATCAACACTTTTAGAACGTCTACCTACGTGAGGCCTGCCACCTACACAAAGGGTCACGCAACGCGACGCGTAGATTTATGCATTTCAAAAATTACTACTGAATTGACTGACTTCAATTATTGCGTGAGACGTCTGTCAAATCCATACAAATGGATATGCATCTACGCGTCGCGTCGCTTTCTGAATTGACCCTTAGGGCCCTCGCGCATTATGCGGCCAGGTCGTGCGGCCAGGTCGCTGCGACCACCCCGCGCACTTTGCGGCCACGTCTGCGACCACACTCGTATGAGTAGTGATTTGATGTAGTAAACTTTGAATATTATTTTGTTTTCTGTATACAAAAAACGTATGGCCGCGGCGACCAGTGCGCGCACACTGAGTAATTTCATACAAATTCCCGTATCTCGTTGGCCGCGGCGGCCAAGTGGCCGCGTGTGTGTCGCGATGTTTTTCGTTGGCCGCGTTGGGCGCGCACCTACATATTATATCATAGAAGAATTAGTTGGCCGCAGCGACCTGGCCGCAGCGACCTGGCCGCGCGACCTGGCCGCCTAATGCTCGGGGGCAATTACGGTTAATTCAGACCGCAACACGATTTCTAAATTTGTATGGATTTTAGATTCAGTTCAAGTATTACTTGCTTAAATTAAATAAAATGTTTGACACAAGCTACGTTTTCTACCGGGGTCTTCATTAAATTAAAGTTAAGTAAACATTTAATGTCTCTGAGTGCGGCCGTTCGCGTTAGTGTGCTGAAATTGGCACTAAAGTTAGGGCGCGTAATCTGCGCGTGTTCAACGCGTGTTCTGCTGTAGCGTTTGGGAAAACACACGCGCGGTACGCGATAAATCTGCGATGATTCCACGCGCGTGCCGCGTGCGTTTTTTCCCAAGCGCACCAAGCAGACCACGCGCAGAGCACTCAGCACGCGTAGAACACGCGCAAAATGCACATCTGAACGCGCCCTCAGGGTTCTTTTACCGGCGTATCGTGAAATAGCCGGTGAAAATCCTCACCGCGCCGATGTTTTAATTATTTCCAAAGCGCTGACTGCCCTGATTAATATGCGAGCTAACTCGATTACGCCAGAAACTATTCAATGAAACGATGGAAAACTCGCACGATCCCGGTTTCGGTGATAGTAGTTTCATTGAACTTACCATCAACAACAGAAGTTACCATCCTTACCATCAACAACAGAAATTACCATTCTTTGTGTGTGCGCTGAAGAGAAGGCTTATTATTAGGAGGTCGGAACAAAAACTTGCAAGAAATCAGACGCAGGACCGACTTTTTAATTATATGCCCATTAAACGCGTTCTCTTCAAATGTCCATTGCATTGACTTTTTATACTGCACGTTCAATGTTCTGTTGACCATTCCATTGCTCATTTTGTTCGCCCATGTTCTATAGGCTGAACCCAAGCCCAACCAATAGAACTCGACCAAATGATAATACCAAACCAATTTCTCGTCAGTACACCAATATGCTAAACATAGGACTTCCTCAACTATAAGTATAACTCGTGACTATTCACGATAACTAGTTCAAAGTTTAAATCCTATGGACACATGACTACGCTCTAAGCCTTCAGCAAAGTGAATTATTATTAAGTTTACAGTTTAAACGCCTCTTAGCTTATGAAAGTTTTAATCGTTTGCCTCGAGTAAAAGTTTCCCGGAAAATCTGCTTTACCGATCCTTGTAATATGCGAAATAATTTTACAACTGCAATAATGCATATTTTACCACAATATAATTAACATACAGTAGGCCATCTCTGGTAACTAAGGTCTGAAATGACTACGGTGGACTTCGGCCCGACCGAGTAGAGCAGGGGTTCCCAAACTTATTTTGTCTGTCGCCCACTTTGAGAAAAAAAACTTTTTAGCGCCCCCATTGTTTCACCTACTTTCATATTATCAAATACACTTCCCAACGTCCCCATTTTTTTCTGGGTACCACACCGCCCCTTTAGGCCTTCAGCGGCCACAAGGGGTGTTATCACCCACTTTGGGAAAGGCTGGAGAAGAGAGAGTAGACTAGGGAACCGCTCAGTTGAAAGTTTTTCCTTTGGAGCCTTCACTCACAAACACGATAAATTTAATCGGGAATTTTACACAAAATTCGGAGCAGAGTGCGCTACTAGCACATAAAGTAAATCGTCTGACATGTTGCACACATGTTGCACACATGTTGCACACATGTTGCACACGTCATATCCGAAAAAAGTGACAGAAACTTTGTCAAACATCGAACAACATTTTTTACCTGGTGCTTCACTCTAGCGTGAAACCATTTAGTTAATTGCATTGAAACCTTAAATGACAGTAAGTTTAAGTAAGTCGTCGATTGTTATCAATAATGTAACTTAGATCAAAGTAAGAACATAAAAGTTTATAGACGAAGAGTTACTAGCCAATAGACTTAGTATTCCGTAGTATTGGAGTAAATATACAGAGCTGTACAAATTTAATAACGATTCTTTCGAGTTACTACGAGCCAAGTTCGCAGAACCCACAGAGTTATAGAGAATAGATATGCCAAAACCTACGAATGATTAAGCAAAGAACTCATTTGGAAAGGACGAAGCCATGCTATTTTGTGTTAAGATAGTCCATGATTGACGTCCATAATAGCTGTTCATTAGGTGAAATGTTTGGCTTGTTTGCAATGTACTCCCTCTTAATAATTGTGTAAATACTAAAAACTACTTTAAGCTCGTCATTTGGTCGGCTTATGTCAATTCAATGTTAGCTGCAGTGATCGGTCTGACGGGTTTGACTTGACGCGACCAAATTACGAAGGTCCGCCATCTGCCTAGGAATCTTAAGTTATCTGACAGTACATCGACGGCTCTGACATTCTTAGATCTTTGGCATCGGAGTTTATTGAGATCGTAAGTGACTATAGATCTAGATCCTAGAATCTCTAGATTCATCTTCGGACAATTAAACTCTAGATTCCGCTAGACCATTGTCGTTTAAATTATTTTTCTATAAGTAATTACGGAATACCTCTATTATTATGAAGCTGTGTGTTTGGAAGAATGCGCTTATCTACTAGTAGGTACTTAGTCAAAATGCATTCGCCAATTTGAAAGCGAAACAAGATGTCAAAGATGTACGGGACATACGCATCGTAAGCGTCATGAGTCATGACATTTCTCTATGCGTTGTCAATACCCATATATTTTTGACACCTAAGGCTTCTAATGCCCGGGATACACGAGGCTAGTTTTTCAAGCTAGGATAGCAAGCTAGTTTTTTACCAAACAGTCCTGGCTTGCTGACCTAGCTTGGAGCATGCTAGTTCTATTTACACGAGGCTAAACGCACAGATAAACGGCACTTGTCGACGGCACGCGTCGACGACAGTCGGAGCGTGCTGTCGATAAGTCCCGTTATTGTGCGGTAAGTGCCGCTATTGAAACTGGCAAATGCAGTTTGTCTGATACTCTGTTATTGCTACAAGAAAAAAAATTAGACAAATCTATAACCTTTATTTAATTACTATTATTTGCCTAGTTTTATACTTTGAGCCTTTTAGTTTTTATACAAAGTCAGGAAGGCGATGTTAATACATCCAGTTTGGTTTGCAAATAAATTATTAAGATTTTATATGAAGTGAACACTAAGATGTTTTTCGATAATAAATAACCATAAACCGGTCGTATAATGGAATATTTAGCATCCATATAGCTAATTAAAAGCAAGATTATTGAGCTCGAATAATTAGTAATATTATATTAAATTGGTAACATTGGAATTAATAGCACTATGCCAGATGTAAAACGTCGAAGGTCGTTTGCAAAAATTATTTCGTGAACAGAAATCAAACAAAAAAACTAGACCAAAATCGGTCTATCCGTTTAGGAATTACTTGTTGCGTAGACAATATAAAATGCAATATTACGTAATTTTGCCAACAACTTCGTTGCAAGGTAAACATGCAATTTTCCGATCTAAAAAAACTATCCTTCATCATTTCTTGAAAATTGAAGTATTTGCATACGAATCATCTTAATCGGTTAAGCTGTTTTAGCGTTTTGGCATAGAATACATATTAAGTAGTACAAGGTTATGGTTAACAAGTTATGTTATTTCCGAGTTTGGTTAGGACAATGCAGGCTGATCACCTGATTGTCTGACAAGTAAGATGATCCATACGTCGGATGGGCATGTAAAAAGTCGGTCCTGCGCCTGATCTCTCGCCAGTCTTGTCGGTCGTCCGTCCCACTGGGTTATGAGAGTAAAAGGAATAGAGAGTGCTTTTGTGTACTACGCACACACTTGGGGCACTATAAAATTACTCATGTGTAACTGGCCTAGTTTGAATGAAACCCGCCACCGTCACTGAAACCGGTGTGAGAGTTATTATTATTATGGTTAACAGACATACAGATACATACTTTACATTTATAATATTAGTTTGGATGTTTTCATCGGGTAAAAACTTAAAATGTTTTTCCAAAATGCAAGAGAACTGGCGGTGCTGCAGATACAAAATGTCACTGAATCCACTAAAGTATATTTCAACGGTAAAATAAAAGCATGTATTTAGTTCAGGTGGGCGCCCTGTGGACACTCGAGGCGACGACGAAGCCACATTACCCCCTTGCATTGCGGAGCGTTGCGTTGGAAATGGAATAACGCATTGTATGCTACAACATAAGGGTCAATTCAGACCGTAACGCGACGCGTAGATGCATTTCTAAAGTATGGATTTGACAGACTTGAATTGCGTGAGACGTAGTGCAAATCTGTCAATTCAATACAAATTTAGAAATGCATATACGCGTCGCGCTTCGGTCTGAATTGACCCTAAGTTGTGTTGACGCGCGATAACACAATACAAAACGCTGACTGCACAGCGCGGTATACCTACTGGCCAGTGCTCATGACGCCATATACTGTCAAAAGTATAGCGTCGATGCTAGTTAATTTTTCGGAACACAACCTTTATCAATTCGTTTTTCCGTCGAAAAAACACACAATGTAATAAGTCGATGCCTCGACGCCGCGCTGCGGCAACGCAACGGAGCAATGTGGCCTCTCACGCTTGACTTCGACAATTGTCACTGCAATTTCATAAAATTGACAGCTCTTCGATTTTGTTTTTTGGGTGAAAATTCCGGCTTTGACGATTTTTCCCCTTATTTGTATGAACACAAAATATATTAAGGATTTTCCTTTGTTCCTGAAGTCTGAACCATGTACGCCTTTTCAGCTCATCGAAAGGCAGTGGGGTCCGTACGTTTTGTGTCGAAAAATTACTTCTTTTTGCCGATTCCGGGCAGGATAAAATTGATTATTATAGAGGTGGGTATCCTGCCCGTTGTCTACACTCTACATTCATAAATAGTCTCAAAATAGGTCCAGACTCCAGTAGCTTCGGTAACATAATATATTAGGTATGGTTTTACTACAAAAGGCAAAAGCTATTATAACTTGATGTTGCCTGCAACTTTGTTGCACAGAAGTTCATTTATCGCGCAGGAACTGTACATTTTGCCGAGATAAAAACTATTGTTATTACTTTTCCGCGCATAAATCTCCTCGCCATTTTTCACCAAAATCGGTTAAGCGGTTTTAAAGTGAAGAGGAGTACAGACCACACTTTCACAAATATAATATACTAGCGACCCGCCCCGGCGTTGCACGGGTATAAAATATATTATAGCCACTGAAAAAATGATTAAAATCGATAGCCTATGATCCTTCACGTGGTCTACTTCCTGTGCCAAATAACATAAAAATTGCTCCAGTAGTTCGCGCGATAAGCCCTTTCAAATAATTTCCCCCGTTTTTTCCACAATCTCCTATTAGCGTGATAAAATATAGCCTATAGCCTTCCTCAATAAATGGGCTATCTAACACTGAAAGAATTTTTCAAATCGGACCAATAGTTCCTGAGAATAGCCCGTTCAAGTTAGCCCTTTCAAATAATTTTCCCCGTTTTTTCCACATTTTCCTCTATTTCTTCGCTCCTATTAGTCTTAGCGTGATAAAATATAGCCTATAACCTTCCTCGATAAATGGGCTATCTAACACTGAAAGAATCATCAAAATCCGTTGAGTAAATTTAAAGATTAAAGGGAACAAAGGGACATGAGGGAAAAAAAGCGACTTTGTTTTATAATAAGAGCAAGTATTTGTTTTTGTTGTACAAGTTATAGCATACATAAAATAAATATGCGTTATTACTTATAATCTGACTGAGTCCGTCATCAGCCCATTTTTACCTTTTCACGGAGGGAATCTACCCCACTCAGTACTCACCCCCTAAAGGGGTGGACTGGACAGCTATTTATCTCCGACAAATTGGATTTGAAAAGAAAATCACGACTAAGTTGCATAAATGTTTTGCTACCCATTCTGTTTGTGACATCTTATAATATTATACTTACAAAATTCTAGTGTCACGATGTTTGTTACCATACTAATCTTTAACCTTGTCATCATCCCTATTAAGGAGGATGACAAGGTCAAAGAAATCACGGTAAAAAATAAGTGTTCTCAGAATTTCAGCTTGATATACTCCACTCGGGCTAGCTTGTCGCTAGCGGTCATTGACTCCCTGTCAAAAACTTGTCATTTTCCATATAAACCGCGATTGACAATGAAGTGTCAGATATTGTCAATCGTGGTTTTATATGGAAAATGACAAGTTTTTGACAGGAAGTCAATGACCGCTAGCGACAAGCTAGCCCGAGTGGAGTATAGATAGCATTTGTATTTTTTTGTTATGCGCCTTCAAAGTTGGATATTCAAGTCGATTTTTTTTTCAATAACATTTCTTAATATTTGTATACCATTCGATAACTTATGCAATTAAAAGCAACTTTTGTTATGAAACCACTTTCATAAACGCAATATTTAATATACCTATCGAACAAAGTTCTCTCCCGATGCGTACAAACTACGAAAGAGTGACGTCATAATTTCGTAGTACTTTGTATGGAGCGTTTCGGGCAGGTCTATTTTATGAGATGTTTGAATTGTCATATCTTGGCGATTTTTTAAGCTATCAGAGTCATTCTTTCAGCGATGTTTCTATTTTTTAAGGGTATTTCAACTAGGGGGCGTCCACAAATTACGTGAGGTGTTTTTTTTAATTTTTTGACCCCCCCTCCCCCCTGGTGAGATTTCGTGAGATTTTATTCAACCCCCCCTCCCCCCCACAAATCTCACGTGAGATTTTTCAAAATGTGGGTTTCTTACTCAAACGTTTGGTTTTACAGTCAGTAGATTTTCTTTCGAACGAATTTGTGAATGATCATTATTGTATAACGAGTACGCTTACGATTAAATCAAATCTTAAGCATACGTACAATCTGGATGTATGGATGAAATGGGCCAAAATAGTATTATTTTGTTGAGAAAAAAAATTACGTGAGATTTGCCAAGACCCCCCCTCTCCCCTACGTTAGATTAGATGAGATTTGACTCGACCCCCTCCCCCCCTAAACACCTCACGTAATTTGTGGACCCTACCAATAAAGGTGGGTTTACACCAAAAGAACATAGAGCAACAACAGCACAAGAACATTCTTTCGTATTCGTTTAGTGTAAACTATAATTCGTTACAACATACTTTAGACAGTTTACACCAATCGAATCAACAAGAACATCAAGAATAAGAATTTTTGCTCTATAGATGAGAATCATATAGCTCCGTTTAGACCAAACGAGCGAATGCTCATTGCTCTTTCGTCAACGATAATTAGTAGTTAATTTATTTTTATAGTCATCAAAGGTTGGATCCCATAAACATCTTTTGTTATGGTATAATTCTATCATTTGTAAGCATTTTTCATTACTCCAATCCATATTATTTACGAAATAACCTTTGATAAACTACCTAAAACCAGCCGCCAAAAAGTAAAAATATTAAGAACACTAGAATCCCTATGAAGAGACCGCCTCGAAGAGTGAGCACGTCCGAACACGAAAGAACGCTCTAGGCAATTGCTCGAGCGCTCTTGCGTCGTTTACACCAAACGAGCGAGATTCTTAGAGCACTCTACCTATTTACCGCCGAACACGTGGCGAACACACTAGAACAACGAAAGAATACTCGGTGTTAGTTTACATCAAAAGAGCTTTACTAGAATGAGCATTCGCTCGTTTGGTCTAAACGGAGCTTAAGAAAAAAAATAGTCATCATGCCTCGGCTGAACCGTTTGTCTTGGAATTTTTGTCTGAGAATCGGAACTATTTTTCATTCCCGAAGTATAGCACAAGGGCACAGAAAATATAACATTAACCGCCCCAAACATAGTTTTACTCTATACCTAAATCCTTTGAAGTAGATAGCTACTTTAAGGGGCCGGGTACCCTTGGAATTTCTCATACAAATGTAATTCCAAAATCATTTTCTCATACGAAAATATTTAACATGTTTGAGTTATTTTTCAGTTTAAGATAGTAATTACCTAGGTTCCTACACAAAAATTTACTTCAAAATATTTAAACAAAAAAAATTCTTTTTTTGTTTAAAATTTTTTTTAGTCAATTTACTACTAAATATTTAAACACTAAAAAATAGAGTAAAACAATAAAAAATATATAAATAAATAGTAAATTTACTACAAAATATTTAAATACTAAAAAATATTTTTTAGAGTTTAAATATTTTGTAGTAAATACTAAAAAATATTTTTTAGAGTTTAAATACTTTGTAGTAAATTTACTATTTATTTATATAGTTTTTAGTGTTTTACTCTATTTTTTAGTGTTTAAATATTTAGTAGTAAATTTACTAAAAAAAATTAAAACAAAAAAAAATTTTTTTGTTTAAATATTTTGAAGTAAATTTTTGTGTAGGAACCTAGGTAATTACTATCTTAAACTGAAAAATAACTCAAACATGTTAAATATTTTCGTATGAGAAAATGATTTTTGAATTACGTTTGTATGAGAAATTCCAAGGGTACCCGGCCTCTTAATACAAACAGTTAAATTAAAGAAATACGAGTACAGTAGTCAAAATATTATAATATGGAATTCAGGTTCTAACGAAATTCTGCATATAATTTCATTATTGAATAATCGGTGTAGTATTAATTACAGAGTAGTTTATTCAATATTTCTGTTTGATGATTCGAGTCCAAAACAAATTCATTTTGCCATAATAGTTCATTTTCGGTGCAATGCTCAATTGTTATCCTGAGGCTTCTGTAGTGGACATAGGCTACGGTAACAAACGTTTGATTGCGAACAATGTTACAAATACGTTTTGAATACGTTTCATATGAATTTGTAATGAAGGGTTACGCGCACAGATATCAGAAACAAGTTACGCGTATGTAGTCGGAATTTCAAGAACAACGTAGCATGTGTTTTGTTGTATACTCTGTTCTAGGTTACATAAATTTCATAAACAATAAATTAGTATGCTGTTCGCTCAACCGTTTTTTGATAAATTTTGATATTATGAAGATAAGGTCAGGTGGGGTAAGAGAAACATACTTTATTGGTTTGTGAACATTTTGGCCTCCAGCTTTCAAAATTATACATTTATTGCGATATGAATTGAAACAAATCTTTGCTTTTGAAATATACTAACATTTTTTTTATACAGAACTAGATTGTTCGTATAATTACGGCACAATTTTGCAACAAAACTAGGTCATAAAAACGTTCCTCTTTCCCGAGATTTGGGGTAAGAGGAACACTCGATACTTTTAAGTGATAACTCACGTTTTTAAGTGTTTATATAGCATGTATCAATTACTTTTTTTAGTTAAGTGGTGGTAAAATAGTCATGACGATTTCTGGAACCTGTCATGACTATTTTACCACCTGCTTTAGATGATTTACTCAATACAATAGTCTGTAACTGCAAAAGTGGCAGTGGCTCAAGATGTGGATGCAGGAAAGCGGGGTAACAGTGCTCCTTAGCTTGCGGCCAGTATAATGGACAAGCTTGTCTCAATTCTGTACCATATCAGATCGATAGTGATGATGATAGAACCTTTGACCCAGAAATCATGAATGACTTGGAGACAAATTTCCCCTTCATTACCGTCTTCAACACAGTAATGAAGAGGAAATTCCGCAGCAGCGGGACGATGACGATGATAAAGAAGATGATGATGAAGAAAAGGAAGAGAATTGAAATTAGAACTTGTTCTCGAAATTTTTATTAATTTTGACTATAGTAAATTTGTAAAATGACACGTTTAATAAAATCATCAAATGAAAATATATTTTTTTTTCTTCTTCATTTATATGGAACGTCATATTTAAAATTTGATAAGAATTAAAATTCAATTTAAGTGCTTTCTTAATTGCATGTCTAGGTAAGTGTTAATTAATAAATTGACACTTTGGTAATTAAAACTAGATAACTAGCCAAAAAAAAAATCTAAAAGTTAATAAAAAATGATAATTGTATGTTTAGAAATAAAACGAATTTTTGATAGATATCTCAGATAGTTCTCCGACCGCGCGCTCTATGCCCTCTATTTTGAAAACAGTTCAAGGCGTAAAAAATGTTTAATAGAAAAGTTGTAGAGAATTTAATTCTCTGCAACTTTCCTATTTATACAAAAAAACGTAAAACGCATACAAAACTAAATATTTGCAAAAAAAAAGTAAAAAAATCGATTTTTGTGACTTCTGACCAATGACATTTATATGTGAATTTTGAGAACTGTTTTAGGATGCCAAGCCAATTAAGTTTTTACTTGGTAATATACTGGGCATCTCGATTTTCCGAGGTCAACCCCCTATAGTGACTGGGCTATTTAGGCGCGAATAGCATTAGTTATGTTATGACTTATGAGCCACTGAAGAGAGGTGTACCTCGAGTGGAGTCCTGGGCCGAAACGAGTTAAACTAAACATACAAACTATTTTATATGTACGAAGTTATTTATAATTTTGATACACAAAAATAGTGATATAGGAAGATTATAATCAAACGGTACGCGAGCTTTTAAATATCTCACCAAAAACAGCCAAATTTTAATAACCGAGAAGCCACCACGCATCTTTACTGCACACAACTGAGACCTTGTAGTTTATGTTTTTTAGTTTCCAAAATTTAGTTTGTTAAAAAACAAAAAAAAAAAAACATATAATGAAACTTAATGATTCCAGTATGTTTTATTTATATGTGGAGATTCAGATATTGAGACCTTATTTACTATTAAAATATAGCGCCCGTCCAGAGTCGCGCCCATTGCCACTAGCTTATTATTATTATTATTATTATTATTACCTATTACACATTTTTTTGCACGATTTGCCGCCAGTGATGTTCTTGATACGGCAATTGCCGTAATATACGGCATTTAGGCATCTTAAATACGGTATACGGCAGCTCTTCAATTACCGTATTAAATTATACGGCAATATTGGCACAGGTTACCAATTTCTTTTTAATGTAATGGAACGCACCAAGCGTTCTATTGCATTTAAAAAACTTAAATCATAGACAAAGTAGAAGCGCCACGAAAAGAAATGTAAACCGAATTTAACGAAATGCAACCTTACCTGCGAGATTTTAATGTCTAAAATCTTTGATTCGAGTAGGTCCTAGGTTGCGTTTAGGTATCTAGGGATTCTCCTAAATACCTACATTGCGTAGCTACATTGTGATTTTTCTCTCATTACTTCATTGTTTTGTTGTATATTATTCAATATTCATATTGTTATAGAAACTATTCAAAACCTATACGGTGAAGATTTAAAAGTAGTACGCGTACATGCATAGTACATAGGTACCTTTAAATTTTAAGTTGTATTTTTTATTTTTCTAAACTTTACAAACAAGTTTACAAGATTTAAAAGTAGTAGGTACATGCATAGTAAATACATTTAAATTTTAAGTTGTATTTTTTATTTTTCTAAACATTACAAATAAACATTTTGAACAATACGGCAATTTTATAAATTTTACCTCAAAATCCGGCAATTTTAGAATTAAAATACGGCAACCCTAAATTTGTCAGGAACAACACTGTTTGCCGCCCTCTATATTTGACCGCCCTAGGCCCGGGCCTACTGGGCCTTAAGGTACCATTCGGATCTGCGAGGCAAGCGTACAGCGTCACGCGTAAGCGACCGGTCGCTTGCTGCGGAGCAGCAAATAGCTTACCAATGTCCGCGACCGCGTAGCCGCGACAGACAAAAATTTAATTAAAATGATACTTTATTGACATGATTATAGCTATCATTTTTGTCTAAGTCACTAAGTAGTATTATAATAACCACGCGGCCAGCGTCGCTTGCCGCAGAGACCCGCGGCATGCAAGTGCGCCGCGTAAATAAGTACATTTGAACAAAATGCAACATTATTAACTACGTAACTAGGTAGCATTTCAAACTATTAGTAGGGGAGGTCGCGCTCAGTTTAAAAAGTAATTTCATACCGAGCGAAAATCGTTACAGTTATAGTATTCCACTAATACATAACAGCTTTGATCGTCAGCCACTTCATAATGGGTGGAATAAAAATTGAGAGCATCTCAAAGTTGTTGTTGGGAATCGTATTGAATTGACATTAAAAAGATCCCAATTCGCACCCAATAAAGGTTCATATCTAGAGTATACACGTTTAGGTTCGGTAGGTGTTAATTTAGTTTTAGTATATAACAACAGATAGCGCTTTTAAAGTAAAATGTATATAATTCTTCTTCACAAATATTGACTCGATAGTCAATATTTGTGAAGAAGAATTATATTAATATATATATAATTAATTACTTAAAATTGCTATGTGAGATAATTTTATGGTTAATTCAAACGAAAATCGCCGTCAGCTTTGCAGGTGGAAATGTCGTCTACGCGACGCCCTAGGATACATTGAGCGCGAAGTAGGGCTATATTGGTCATAACTTATATCGCTGGCTGACGGTTTTTCCACCATCGTATTAGCGACTGACGGTTTTCTTTATTATTTATAAAGTAGAAACATTCACCTGTATAAATTTTGTACGGTATAAAATGAATTTATATTCAAAATTTTTTTATATGTTCAGTGACGCGACTGACGTTGAATCCCCCGTCTGCAATACGGCTGACGGTGATTTTTTGGTTAAACATGACCTCAATAATCATCCATCAAAGTTTCATTCGGTATAAAATCACTTTTCGCAACTATTTTTTTTACAACTTTGAAATACTCTCAGTTAACATTCCACCACGGGTGCGGCGACTGACGCTGATTATATTGATTGATAAATATTAAGCTACTGCTGGACAAAAATTTGGTCGGTATGAAATGACTTAGCAAACGCAAGCACTACCTCCCTGTTGCGATCTACAATTTTGTGATATTGTGCGCAGACAGAAGCTTTGACAATTTTTCCACCGTAACTACGAGTGTAAACAAAACAATAATTGTGAATTATTTTACAATATTATGGCAGGGAATTTAGTATTAAGGGAAGAAATTATCCAAAAACTGTAGGCAGATGAAGAGGATGACGAAATTATTTTGTATTTTTTATCATTTCCGGAAAGGAGGAGAAAGGTTGACCCTATTTTTACGTCGCGGGTCGAAGAGGGATGCTACAATATACTCATTGCACGTCACTTAATGTGTAATGAGGAAAAATTTAGAATGTATTGCAGATTAAGCCACGAGCAATTTTATTTTGTTCTAAGTTTAATAGATAACGACATTAAACCAAAAAGAAAAGGCACATCAATCATTAGCAGTTCCGAAAAGCTTTTTATTTGTTTAAGGTATGTACTCGTACATAAAATTGTAACATTGAGAGTTTAAATTTGAACTATCCTGAATTGGACTCGAGTTTCTTAGGCAAGGGACTCCTAAGGATTGGGATAATCTACTTTTTAACTGGAAAAGGGGGTTGGAAGGGGGGTAACGGGAGACAGGTCAAAGGTTATACAAAGCTTTGGGAATTGTGTTTATTAGATGGATTCTGAGGAAAATTTGCAGTAATGTAGGCTTCATTTTATCCCGATTCGCCGCCCTAGTGATTGAATGGCCAATCGACCAATTTTACGAAAATAGACTTTATTTCAAACTAATAGTAACCCTGATTACGCACTTTACCATATGATAATGCATATGAGTAATACTGTATTTTGTTAAACAGTTGCCATTATATATATATATATATATATATATATATATATATATATATATATATATATATATATATATATATATATATAAGGGCAACTGTTTATATATATATGGCCATGGCTATTTTGTTGTTTCATTACACTGTGACTGCATCGAAACGTAAACAAAGAAGAAAACGGCGAATTCGAGCGAATTCGCTCGAACGACGAATTCGCTCGAACGGAGAATTCGCCGTTCGAGCGAATTTGCCGGTCGTGCGAATTCGAGCGAATTAGCCGTTCCAGCGAATTCCCCGTTCGAGCGAATTCGCCGTTCGAGCGAATTCGCCGTTCGAGCGAATTCTCCGTTCGAGCGAATTCGTCGTTCGAGCGAATTCGCCGTTCGAGCGAATTTGAGCGAATTCGCCGTTCGAGCGAATTTGAGCGAATTCGCCGTTCGAGCGAATTCGAGCGAATTCACTAGAATTCGCCGTTCGAGCGAATTCGCCATTCGAGCGAATTTGAGCGAATTCGCCGTTCGAGCGAATTTGTGGGACTTACGACCTTTACTTTTGCATTATAATGCAGAAATCGTTATATTAAAGTTTGTACTGTCTGTAATGTTTATTGTTTATTATTTCTAATTTTTTATCACCAGCGACATTTGATAAAGTATCTAAGATTTACTTAACTTTATTGTGTATTATGTTAGAAAAGTTACTTTTTGTACCACTGCAATCGTTAAATGTCTTGTGTGAGAAGTTATTATTTTAGGCTTATTTTTTCAGTTTCTTCAGTTCATTCGTACTATTCGAAACCTCATTTGTTTACAAAAATAACTAAGTTATACAAACACTTTAAGTAGGTACTCGTAATATAAGACCGGTTTCAATAATTAAGATACGGTACCCATCGAATCTAAGTACCTACGCGTAACTAGTTACACGCGAATTTATGATAATTAAATCTACGCCATAGTACTAAGACATAATATCTTAGATTATTTCGAGTTAAATAAAATGTAGTTAATTAAATATAAAGATTATAATATTATTTTTAAAAAGAGACAACCCTGATTTCTTCAGAAAAGGTACGAGTTATGCGATAGAAAGAGAGCGGAGATGTAGGCAAATATAATTGTAGGCACCTAGCACTGCGCGGTCGGAATTTGAACTTTATAGTATCGTAGCATGAGACGTTAATTCTTTAAACGGGTTTCGTTAGAATTCTGTTGGTACAACTAATATATATTCTGTGCTATCGGCGTGTTTCTAGATAGAATATATACAACAGCTGCCCTGCGGCTGTCGCGGTACTGCTATCGACGCGACCGCGCTCATCGAAATTTGCCGCGCCACGCCCACCGGTCTCGTGTCGCGCGTCGCGGTAATCGGAATGTCGTCCATATAAACACATACAAAGCAGTGGCTTGGCGACAGTCTCGGGTCGCGGGTCGCGGACATCGGTATGCCATTTTACGCGGCGACCGGTCTCTCTGTCTCGCGACGCGGGTCGCCGTGATTGTTTAGTCCTCCATACAACTTCATAGTGAGCAGTGGCTGTTTGGGTCGCGGGTCGCGGCGACCCGCTGCATGCTGCCTTGATCCGAATCATACCTTTAGGGTAAATCCGCCACTGTCTGCGGGCAGTGCCGTAAATAGCCTTTTTTGCGCCCTGTGCGAGCTTCTATAACTGCGCCCTTGTTTTTTAGGGTGCCGTAGTCAACAAGGAACCCTTAATATAGTTTCAGTCTGTCTGTCTGTCTGTCCGTGGTTTTGCTCAGAGACTATAGGACCTGCAAAGCTGTAATTTGGCATGAATGGACATATTAGTGATGCCGACAAAATGGTACTTACATGAAATCTTAATAAAATATTTTTTATGGTACCTTCCATACCTATTACAGGGAACGGACGGTTAGGGTTAACAGTTTCGATATATCTGTTATTAACCTATTCATATATCGGATAACCGAAACTATCTGTTAAGCAATTATTTCGGTTAACAGAATCCACAGATACCTTTATTTTTAGGATTAGGTTAAACCGAAACGATACCAGGTCAACAGAAAAATTTCGGTTAATCGAAACGTTTCGGTATACCCTAATCCTAAAAATAAGGGTATCTGTGCATAAGGTCCAAAATATAACATAATCAGCGCGCAGCGCTGCATGTCTGTGCGTGATCTTTCGTCTCATACACACAAAGCATGCCGCGCCGCACGCGCCGTGCAATTGTCACTTTCACGGACTAGTATACGGACTAGTATGAAAGAAATAAATAGATATATGTCACCGTCTACTGCAGCCACCACAAGTTTTGCATTATTTGTTTACTTCATACAGATTGCTGCGGTAATTGTCATTCGGATCGGAAGTCGGAACGGTAAATAGTGATTTGAGGTGAATTTATAAAGATGCCTCGTAGGATATCTAATGCTGTTCACAGATATTTTGATTTTGACAAAAGTGCAAAATTCAGCGCATGCAAGGAATGTGGCAATAAAATGAAGGTAAGTACAAACCTACCTATTTAGCATAATTCATTATTTTATGTATAACGGACACGAATAACATGTTTATAATTTATAGAGGTACCTATTTGATTATTTTATTGTAAACGAATTACTAAGTTACTTATTTAAGTTATTATACAGTGAAATTGAAAGCTCCTTATTCGCACTTCCTTCATTCGCGTTTATCACTATTCGCGGATTAAAAAATGCAACCCAATTCCTACATTCCCAGCTAAGATTTCTTTATTCGCGGATCTAATCGTTACAGAGGTACATACATTATACCTATGCCTATTAATGTATAAATGATTAAAAAAGGAGTGGGTATCCTTTGTAACTGCTGCTGACTGCAGGCGAGCGAGCGAGCGCCGTCAAGGTCAATATGTACCTGTGATCGGGTACTTACGCGGTTTACTAAATATTATGTATGAATTAGCGCAGTTTATGCTTTATCGCTTTCTTTTTACCGACTTCTAAAAAGGAGGAGATTCTAAGTTCGACTGGATATTTTTTATTATCATCATTTTCAATCAATATTATTATTTTTTTACTTAATGTAAATTTACATTAATTTTTTAAATTAATTTACTTAATGTAATAGCTTTTTGTAGCATTAAAATCATTGTATATGCATTTAAAATTTTATGTTTTATTAATTAATCTTAAAAAAAGCTGTTTTATGTAAATATGCGACGTTGTATTACGCTGCGTTGCGTGCGTTGTTTGGTTTGATGTGACTTTGAGGCGTTATTCTACGGAAACTACTAAGACGAATGTGAACATGCTACATTACTCTACGGAATTTAAAATAAATCTAATGTCGTATATTATAAGAAGATTATAAGTGATGTGTATCATAAATGTAGTTAATGAAAAATTAAAAGAACGTAATAATTATCAAAAGCTATTTTTTTATTAAGTCTGCCAAAATGACAAAAACCTATTACAAAATTAACGGAAAATTTTAACAGTTATTTTAATGATAATATTATTATGGCATCGATCAGTCTTATCCAAGGTACACAGCTGTAATCAATGGTATCTCAATAACAATTAATATGTCTTATCAAAGTCATAAACAGGAATAATAAGAGTTAACAAAAATAATTATAAATCTCAAAAATAGGTCATAAAACTATTACAATAAAACTGCATCGGTAAAATTCGAGCCTTCCGAAATTAAAATATAAAAATAAATTAATATTTACTTTATATAACAAAAAAAAAATAATCAAATTCCAAACTTTTAGCAAAGCTCTTAGCCACTTACAAAATCAGTGAATATTTCTTAAAAACTATAACAAAAATAGTAAGAATTGTGTTATTACATAATACTAAAATTAAAATTTTATCACATACTCAGGCAATCAAAATCGAATTCAAAATAATAACACTGCGTTACACGATTTTGGAACCCACTTTAACTGTTAGGTGGAATAAATAGGTGATGAGTCAGAGATCAAATGTCCCAAACATAATTATTATGTGGTATCCATCACGTCTAGTTTTCGAGGTACACGCCAGTTATTATTTCCAGTACTAAGTTTACTAAGTTTATACGTAAAAAAACCAGTTACCGTTTTCGATGTTTTGTACTTTTTATTTTGTTTTGTTACTCTAATTTGGACGTGCTTTTACTCAAGATAAAATATGAATACTATTAGCGTTTAAAAAAGAGAATTTCCAAAGCCGGTAAAAAAAAGTAAAAGTTTTTCGTTATTTTGATGGCAAATTTGTTTGAATGCGTTTATCTCAGAGAATACTTGTTCGAATTGAAAAAATATTTATACATGTGATAGTCCTTTTACCGAGGAAGGCATAAAGCTATATAAAACATCACGCTGCTGCCAAAAGAAATGAAGAATCAGAAAAAAAAAGGAAATTATAAAATATTTGAACGTGCTCATCTCACAAATAACTGAAGCGATTTTTATTTTATTTGTCACACTTAATAAAGAGTAGACTACTGGAAAGGAGATAGGCTACTTTTTTCCGGGAAAATGTGGTTCCAGTGAAATCACTTTGTTACGCTGGCGGAGCCGTGTTGAAAGTTTAATTTTTCATACAATTTGGCAAATTCTTATAAAAAAAAATGAGACGTGATCAAAAGAAAATTTGTATGCAATGTTAATAGAAGGTACCTATAAATACAAAACATTTAAATCGACAATTGCAAGGCTAACCCATTTTACCCAACCTTTTCATCGACAATTTTACCTCATTTTGATACATATATTTTTTCCTAAATTAGTCAAACATTTCTGACCACAAATCCTTGCACAAGACACAGGGCGGCTATCTGATTCAGATAGTGAACTTACTTGACTCACAGTATCTGGCGAAGATGGTAATGCTTCTACCTATCTGTCATGTGCACCACAAAAGACATCATCACAATTTCGATCATAATTAGTAGGGGGAGGCATAGGTGTAGGAATTCTCAGTGGTGATTGGGGCGTACCAACAATAATATTATCGTCTTCAAATTCCTCTACAATGACAGATGGGGAGGCTTCAAAGCTGGTATTAACATCTTCAAGAAAAATTAATAGCGAACTAAGAACATCTTCCGCTACATCGTGTAGTTCCCTGATTATTTCTTCGGCTCCTGTTGGCAATAGGGACTCAGGTTTTTCATCACAAGCACCTATAAATCACGAAAATATTCAAGATAAAATATGAATATAATAAAAACAAATCATGAATAAGTCTAATTTTAAATAAAATATGTTTTATTGGCATTTTAAGTAGCCGAACAAAGTCGTATGTGGAATTATGTCGAAGAACATCGTCGGTTCTTAATATGCTGCATAAAAATTGTAATCATACTCCGGAGTACAATGTCGTTAGTCTACAAGCGACTTATACATTTTGGAAGAACAACGCAGCATTTAATAAAACGACATCACAAAATCAAAATTAGGAAATTAATAATTTAAGTATATAAAAACATGTGGTAAAAAAGCAAAGTATGGAAATAATACTTTACCAATTAAATTAAACATATTTTATTTCCGTAGAACAATGTTGGTTCTGCATAATACATAGCGACGTATGTGCGGAACCGACATTGTTCTACGGAATTTTAGATATTTCGTAATAAAATATAATAAAACAATCTCTCTTGCTTACCTGGGTTTGAAGATAATACATCCGACGACATTTCATTCACACCGTTATGCCGGCAGACACGGCCGCAAATGACAACACGACAGCGCGGGCGGTGCTCGCTTCCGACAGACAGCGCGGTTTTGGATCTTACGGACATGTTCTTTGATACGATAAGTCCATAAACGGCAGAGTAATGTTCAAACATATCCGTGTCGGTGTAAAATACTACGAGAAGTACCTTTATATTATCATAATGTGATGATTTATGGTGTGAAGATGGTGGTGATGATGATGATTACTCTAATTGACATATTGGCATATGCTTGCAGTTCTTTAAATAATGCTGAAATCCCCAAAAATGTATCTATAAGGAGTCAGGTGTTCTGTTCTGTACTTTTGGATCCAGGGTATACCTTGGAGCGAAATCTTATTTTTGGTAGCATATGCTTAGACTACTTCAGAAAAAGTCAAAATCACCATATGAGTCCATATAAATTTCAAGGAGTTCCCTCGATTCCTCATGGATCTCATGATCAGGTTTCCACTTTAGTGACTAAAGGAACAATTTCAAATTAAACTCTTTACAACGACAAAATAATTTTGCAAATAAGTCCATAAACGGCAGAGTAATGTTCAAACATATCCGTGTCGGTGTAAAATACTACGAGAAGTACCTTTATATCATCATAATGTGATGATTTATGGTGTGAGGATGGTGGTGATGATGACGATTACTCTAATAGACATATTGGCATATGCTTGCAGTTCTTTAAACAACACCAAAATCCCCAAACATGTATCTATAAGGAGTCAGGAGTTCTGTTCTGTACTTTTGGATCCAGGGTATACCTTGGAGCAAAATCTTACTTTTTGGTAGCATATGCTTAGACTTCTTCATAAAAAGTCAAAATCACCATATGTGTCCATATAAATTTCGAGGAGTTCCCTCGATTCCTCATGGATCCCATGATCTGGTCACCACTTTTTTTTGAAACGGGACCAACTTGGAATTAGACCTTTTACAACAAAAAAATTTTTTTGAAAATCGGTCCACAGGCGGCGGAATTATCGTTGAACATACAAAAAATAACAAAAAATATATATATATACAGCCGAACGTATAACCGCCTCCTTTTTTTGGAAGTCGGTTAAAAACAGCAGTATTATCGCTAAAAAGTGTAAAATAACTTTATATTCTCTAAATGCTTCCCCATTTCAAGTCGGCTCTTCTATTTCTTTACCCAATCCTAAATATTTTGGAAGTCGGTACCAGCCCCTATATATGCAGCAAAACCAAGAATTTAAAGAACAATTAATGTTATTCCTAACATAGCATACTAAAGATATCCTGGAACTCGAGGTCCCGTCTGCTGGTACCGACTTCTAAATATTTAGGATTGGGTAAAGAAATAGAAGAGCCGACTTGAAATGGGGAAGCATTTAGAGAATATAAAGTTATTTTACACTTTTTAGCGATAATACTGCTGTTTTTATTTTGAATGTCGGTTTTCATTTTTTTACTTAAAAATAATAATCTTATGTAGTAACTTACCTATCCGTAAATATAATTCAATAAAAAAAATATTTTTCATGTCGAATTAGGAGTTTTTCTGCTTTAATAACAAAATAACTGACCGAGTGATTTACCATACTTATTTGTAATTTGCAGGGTAACCACGCGAGCAACTTATTAAACCATCTGCGATTAAAACATGAAACGAAGTATCAAGAGGTATTGGCTATCAATGAAAATACAAGTAGAGTGGATAAATTAAAACCAAATAAAAACAGAAAAGTCGAGGAAAAGGAAAAAAAGCGCGAAAGATTATTGCAGTGTTGTGTGAAACTGATAGCAATACATGGACGACCATTTTCATTGCTTGAAGACAACGCATTTAAAGAAATAAAAGCTTTGATATGTGCTGATTTTGTGGAGGAAGCGAACTGCAAAAAAATTAAAACATTAATTGCAGAAAAAGCCAACACAATAAAAGAAAAAATAGTAACTGAAGTGGCTCAAACTCTTATATCTGTGAAGATGGACTCAGCCACGTGTATGGATCGTCAATTTGTTGGTATAAACATTCAGTATATAAAAAATTCGAAAATTGTGGTACGAAATTTGGCTATTAAAGAAATATTCTTTAGTCAAACTTCAGAAAATTTGAAATGTACCCTCCTAGAAGTACTAGCTGATTTTCGAATTGATTTATATAATATTTACTCGTTAACGACTGATAATGGTGCAAATTACCTAAAAATTTCAAAACTTTTAAATGAAGAGATAAATAATGACAACGAAACTGGTACAGAAAATGATGGCGATGAAGATGAAGACGAACTAGTTTATCACAGTGATGATTACGCATACAGTCTAGAACATTTCAATGCAACATTTTTAAATGATAACGAACAAGAAAGAATGGTCGAGATTCGACAAATTGCGTGTGCAGCACATACTCTGCAGTTGTGTATTAAAGATGTGCTAAAAAATGACTATGAGAACTTAATTGAAAAGTGTCGTAATGTTGTGAGAATTCTACGTCGTCCACTTATGAAACTAAAAATAAAATTGGAAAAATTTAAAAAGCCTATTCTTGACTGCACCACTAGGTGGTTCTCTACGTACTATATGCTAGAAAGATTAAAAGAACTCAAGACATTTTGCGACAGCTGCAACGATATCTGCGAAATAATTTCGGAAAATGAGTGGATCAAAATAAACCATATAATCATTTCATTAGAACCATCTAAAGAAGCTACTGTTAGACTGCAAGCGGAACAACTAACTGTTGGCGATTTCTTCTCCATTTGGACAATTTGTAAGGCAAAAACCGAAAAAATTAATTTACCTTTGGCACAAGATGTAGTGGTATCTATGACAAGGCGAGAAAAAAATTTATTAGAAGGTAAAGCATTTTTACTGGGAATTTTTCTGGATCCTCGATTAAAGTTAATCTTATCTGAAGACGAGAGACAGACTGCGAAATGCTACATTAGAGGTGTTCACCAACAGATGCTTGAAGTGGAAAAACGTGCACAGGCAATAACTCGGGAGGAAGAACAAGCTGCCACATCAAATTCGCTTCTATCTCCAGGTTGTTCACGTGACCTTACGTCTTTGAGTAATATATCAAGCGACAGTTTTCAAAGTGATCTGCAAAGTTTAGAAGACACTTTAAGCCTTACTCAAAGAGTACGTGCACCATTAGATACCATTTCGTTAGATCTAGATTATTATCTTTCTGAATATTTAGCTGCACCACGACTTGCTGTTACGGAAAGCTCCATTGAGTATTGGTCTTTAAAATCACACAGGCTTGCAAAGTTAGCACTTATAGCATTGGCTGCTCCGATTACACAGGTAACAGTGGAAAGACTTTTTTCTGTACTTAAATTCATTTTGACCCCATCCAGGAACAGATTACTGGATGAAACATTAAAAAATATAATTTTAATAAAATCAAACAAAGATTTACTTGAGTAATTATTCATCAAGTCGTTCTATATGCCTACGGTACGGTTAAAACGGGCTGCATAAAATATTTTCATTCCCAGTTTTAAAATTTAATAAAACTAAGAATCAGTAGCAAAGGAGTTAGTGTGAAAATTATAAAACAAATCTTAGGATCTGATAGATAAATCATTGGTCGTTAGGTACTATAATTTTGTTGTGTCATAATGAAGTTGATTCATATTTTCTTAATTTTTTATCGAGTAATACTAAATTTAATAAGATGGTATAAAAGCGGTGCAAAGTCTAAAGTGTTTAATCTGATATGCCGTTGATTGTACAGGGTTATTACAAATCAAAAATAGCGATCAATTGCTAATAAACTGAATGAGCACATTTTATGCACAATTGGTACTCTTGGTGATGACGATTTTGGATAGGCGATTTTTTTTAAATTAAATACGAATATATAATTATGTTGTTTGTTTTATTTTTCCATTTAATATATTATATCCGAAATTTCGTATCTATAGGTATGTACAATTATTCAGATGAATACTTTTGCACGACATTTAATACTTCATCCCAAAATATTTCTATTTTTTTATCTGGAATTCCGTTTATGAGAAAACGAAAAGTTAATGCCTTTTCATTTCGAAGACAGGTACAATCATGTAGGCCAATATTTACTCCTTCAATGTACGCAACGTTCAATTTCTTCTTTGCTGTGCCTAAAATTTAAACAACAAATTTATTTACATGTTACATGGACTGCCAATTCGAAATTGTTTTTGGACTTTTAATAAATTATTTCATACATTCATTACAGTTAGCTAGTTTCCATTTTATTCAATAGCAAGTTCTTTGTCAACTTACAATGTTTAATAACTAGGTACAATAATAAGTCCAAAAACACTTTCAAATGTTTTACACTTTCAAGTTATAAAATGGAGTTTACAGTAGGTAGTTACAGTTTTCTGAAATTTATGAAAGAAGGCAATCTACTGTACCAATCATCGCTTCACTGCTATCAGATGTTTCATTCTTTCGTTTCCGCGGGTGCGGTTGTAAAATTGACGGTGATACGGGACGGTTATAATTATCATTATTGGTGTCAGCCTGAAAATTAATAAATTGCATTGCAGGTCATGTACAGTCACGTGCGAAATAATGTATGTATATGTCACCGGAAAATAACAAGAACAGTAAATTTATAAATTTCCTAAAAAAACTATTTTTGCGAATCATTTGAACATTTAGAAATATTTATCTATGTGGTCAAAAACACGAATCATACTTTTTTAAAATTTCCGGCTCTTGGCAATACGGAAAACCTCGAAGAATTTATGTTCCTCAAAAATTTTAGGAATTTTATACACTTTCGTAGGATTCTAAACGAGAGATCCATTATTATTTTACGCCCACATTTTCGCAAATTGATAAACTTACGCGTGAAATAATAAGTAAGCAATAGCAAAACACTAAGTCACGTGACTTATTTAACCATAAGAGCGCACATAGTGTTTGGCTATTGCTTAGGTACTTATTATTTCACGCGTAAGTTCGGTAAGTTTAATTTGCGAATAAAAACAAAAACTACTACAAAATAAAACCTTACTTACCATTATGTAAGTACCTAAGAAAGAGCTCACGTTACTCAGCCAGTAGTTTCACCTAGAATACTAACCCCCTTACTAATAAACGCTGTATAAGCTTTGAATAGTTATACAGTGTTTTGTCTTCTTCAATCGAATTAAAAATGTCACTTGTGTGACAGGAACAAAACACTGTATAACTATTCAAAGCTTATACAGCGTTTATTAGTAAGGAGGTTAGATAATAAATAAAAGGTCAGGCGCACAGTGAAGGTAGTTCGTACGAAGAAACGCAACACTATACTAATTGTAGGCACTACGCGTCAAGCAAGACCGGAGCGGAAGATGCGCGGCGGCATGCGCGCGCACTTGTATCTAAACACTATCGCTATCCCTTTTTGCTGTCAACCAAATATGTTTTATTTCTGTTAACAGTTTCAACTAGTAACCCATTCACTTGAGTTATACCAAAACGATTTCTGTTAACCTTAATAGATTACAGATCAAACTGAATAAAGCAATACCGATACAAATGGGTTAACCAGGATTTCGGTTAACCGGTTCAATTAGTAACAGAAATAGAGGTTAACCGATTCAAACGGTTAATGTTTATGAATAGGTTTTCCGATCACTGACCTATTACCTACACATCAAGCGGGGATGAATTTTTTTTTCGCGTCCACCCAATCGTGTGGGGTGTCGTTGGATAGGTTTTTTAAAAATATTACGAGTATTCATAGATCATTTTCCGATTTAGGGATCCGTTTGTATTAAGTTTTAAAGTGGAAATAATCGTTAGAGTCCAGTGTCCCCCCCTTCTACCAGCCTAAAAATATCTAAACGGTTGCTTCTGGAAATGTGAAAAAATTCACAGGAGTAGGAAATCTGCTGAATTTAATAGGAAAACTATCACGATATAAGAAGACTTCATAAGTTACTCGGTCGATCAACTAAAAATATGTATGTATTCGGCGAAGTATAAAGGAACTTTTCGTTCAAATTCCTTTGAAAGTAACTGAGATGAATGTTGTTAGTAGTGTAAAACACGTAACAAAATATATACAATCATTTTTTTCAAGATTCAAGACTCCGTCCGCCTTTTTTTCTACGTTCATGATTTCTATATTAAAAGTTTAGATTCTAAGTACTCGATAGCAACTCTTTTTTGTACTAATGTCCGGCCAAGCTGACTGCATTGTCCGGCTTTTTGGTCTAACGACCTGGCAACCCTACTTCCAGGGCCACAGGCGAAATGTGAAAAAAAAATGTGAAAAATTTAATCGCGAAATTGACACTCTGCTTGCAATTCAGATACCTATGTCTAAATTCATACTAATTTGACATTCGTGAGTTTGACAGTTTTGACAATTCATTTTGTGAATTGATTGAGAGGAATTGCTAAATGTGACTATTTTAGCCCCGCTGTCGACTGGGTTTGACGTAACGCGACCAAACTACATAACTCGTAAGTCCCCCATCTGCCTAGGAATCAACTTCTCTGATAGTACATATCAAATATAATATCAGCCAGATATATTATCGAGATGATGAAGTAGGTACCTAAGTTTTAAGGTTTGTTCAAATTATTAAGGAAAAAATTACCTAGTAGGTAGGTAATTGTTACAAAATTTTACTTATTCACTTCATCCCCTTACGTCTCCGAATGATAAACGATAATAGTTTATTGTTCAGCATCTAATAGTTAACGACGTTGCATAAAACTAATTACACTGAACCACTGAACTAAACTCATTTGCAACTCCTCTTTGATGCACATTGATTTCATTTCTGCAAGACCGGACGATGTAATGGAATGAAACCACAATGTAATTTCTAAGTGGTAATTAACATTTCCCAGACTGATTCGACGACCTTTGTAGCTCAGTTGGTTAGCGCGTCAATGCTCCAGACGGTGGTCGCGGGTTCGGATCCCACAGATTTAAAAATGTTTTCAACATTCTTGGGTCATATTATGTGTTTGAAAAAACATTACGTGATTTGTGTATAATAATATCAAAAACTTAAAAATTATATTTATTTTTAGTTATTTAACATTTTTTCGGGCTACTATGTTTTTTTTTATTATATTACAATTTTTTAGGAAATCGGATACATTTAAACCATATCACTTTTGCAGTGTCAATAGATTCATAAAAAGTGCCTAAGTCACAAAATCGAACACTTGCCATAATATTGTACCATCTGCTTCACCGAAGACTTCTTTCTTTTCAGGTGCGTTCCTTGTGCTGTCATACCCTCACTTCCTGTACGCTGACTTCACTTACCAGAACGGAGTCATCGGCATGAACCCTAGTGAAGAGGATCACAGAATTATACTTGACCTGGAACCGGTGAGATTTCTAACAAAATATTATTGAACAATTTATTTGACAATAAGATGAAAGGCGTTCAATATTAACGCTAGACGGTTAATAAATAATAATATTGCACAATGCATGATATTGCGCAATAAAATTGATCGTCTAGACTCTAGACTCTAGGCCCTAGCCCTAGGGCCTGCTAACGAGGTGTCTCAAGCTAAAATCCACCAAGCCATTTAAGGTGGTCCCATTCTCCATACATTTTTGCCGTTGTCCTATATATATAGGACAACGGCAAAAATGCAATATTATTATTATTGTCAAAAAAAATTGTTCAATAATATTTTTGAATGATATTGCACAATAAAATTGATCGTCTAGGGGCCCACTAGATTCGTGATTGTTATAAGAGTGACACTGGGTATATCATGATGCAGTCAGGTTTTTAGTTTTTCAAATTACCGTTTTCACTTGTTTCAAATTTCTATGACTCTGTGTATAGACAGCAAGTCTGGAGAAAAATGACTTCAGTCTTAGCCATGTATGTTTTTTTTTTATTTTTTTTTAGTGACTGTCGGGTGTTGATCATCCGACAACCTTATGACTTAGGTATACTAAAAGACTTGCTTCTTTTTTTTACCTACAAAACTTAGTTTCAATTTACTTTTTCCCAATTTCTCAGGGATTTTGACGACAGTTTATCTTTTAAATAACAATTAACGTTATTGATAGTTCAACACTTTAACGTTTGCCAACCAAAAAGTGAATAGAACTGTCAAAAACCCTCAGAAACCGGACGTTAATCAGTATCATTCAATTCAATTATCGTACAAGACGTTTTTACGCAAAACTTCGAAGTTGAAATAACCATGTCCTTTACCCATGGAGACCTTCTAAAAAGTTCATGATTTAACCTTATCGGGTATGATGCGGTGATTACCGCTGGTATAATATCATGTTTTTGATGAGATTACAGATGCTCACGCGTTAACTACCGACATTTATAATTAACTGTAACTACGAGTACCCACAAGATAATGAAGTGTAGGTAGTTTAAAAAAAGTTACTTATTTTTTTCTCAGTTTTTGATTACGTGAATTATTGGGCTACGATCTTACAAAAGAAAACGATTAGATCGCACAAAGGAGGACATGGGTGTAAAATAGCTGTTTTTGAAATGATATCTACTTGCAATACGAGCCTCCTAAAATTTGGCAACGTGCCAAAACAGCCGTGTAAGTCTGAACACTTAAAGCGACACTTATGCTGTTAAACGTACTAACGACGAAATGTCGCGGCGACTCACAAACATTTTCAGTTTATTCGCGATTGTATATTGTCACTCTTGCTAGGCCTTTTGAGTAATTAGGTCGAAGTAAGTTGGAAGCTTTCTAATTTACTTTGACCTAAATCACTGAAAGACTGAGAGCGTGAAGCCACCGTTGCATTGCGACACATCACCGCAGCGTTCCGACATCTCACTAGGGTATGTTCCAAAATATAACACAGTTCATGGCCAGCACTCATGACGTCTGGAATCGACGCTATTGATTCGTTTCAAAATATATGCCAGTGTGCAGACGTATGTGACGTTGTTGGAATGCCATTAAAATACATTACATATACCTCACCAGTGGCATACCAGTACAAAATGGCGTCGGATTGAAGACGTCGTGAGCACTGGCCAGTATGCTGGGTAAAATTTCGGAATTCGCGCGTAATTAGATGCACCACGCCGCAACGCACCGACGCGACGCAATGTGGCTTCGTTCTACATGCAACATACTTCGAGCTACTGGACTGAAAGATCTATGAACCATTACTGAATCGGCTTTCCCATGCATATAAAAGCTTCGGCACGAGTAGAAAATTATGACGCAAATGGAAAGACTCTGACCGAACTAGGTTGAATAGTTGTATACTCTACTATATTATATATTCTATACTAATAATAATTATTATAAAAAGGAAAGGTTTGTCTGTATTTTAATTTGTATTGAATAGACTCAAAAACTACTGAACTGATTTTAAAAATTATTCCACCTACGGAAAGCTGCATCATTTGTGATGAACATAGGCCGGCTTTATTCATTCCGAAAATTGCAAAACCCAAAGTGGCAAAAATTTGTCCTAAAATTACATTATTTTAATTGCATTGCGAAAAGTATTGATGATCCATAAAATAAAATATGTTCTACATTTTTATAGTAGGTATTCATCATAATCTACATATTTCACATCGTTGATAATATTATGTCTTTGTTCTTTCGTTAAAAATAATTTAATTTCAAATAATCTTCTACTGGCGATTATTACTTTTCTTTACCATAAAATATGTTAAAGTATTAATTGGCATTATGTATAGAACAGAATTGTCCTTAACAGTATTACAATCGGACAAATATTTTAGAAGATATACATATTTAAAGGCAGTTTGATTGAAACTCAAAACAACGTGCCGACGACGCGACGGCGCGAGACGGCAGCTACCACGAGTGTGTGATAAGAAAATATATTCCAAATCGAAAGTCCGGCTACCGATCTCGTCAAGATGTTCCAAATACGCTGGAGAAAATATGAAAGTGCCCAAAACACAGGGTGCACTCTCTATTCAGGGTAAGTTCGGACACAGGGCAAGTCTGGATAATTCAACTTATCAACTCACGGACATGTTACATGTACGCCATACTGCACTGCAACCGCAAACTGTAGACTATACTCTGTAGTCCCGTACCGTAACTGTAATTTAATTAAGCGTTAACTTGAATTATCCGGACCTAAACCTACCCTGTATCCGAATTTACCCTGATTATTACTATATGTTTAGGACGTAAATTACACGTCGCGCTGACCTCAGAAACTTCGATAGTGCGATTCACTTCGAGTGTGCGCTGTTGGTTCCTAACACGTTCCTAACGATTTCTTCTCATTTTTTTTCAGAATACTGGCACCGTGATCCGTGGCTTCAAACGCGCCCAGTTCAACATCTTCCAGAGACCAATCACGTCGATATCAGGGTCACAATCCCTCAAGACCACGTTGGTGCCCATATTTTGGGTTGAAGAGGTACCTACTAGTTTCGTTACTTCCTAACTTGCATGATATGAGATGACCAACTCCACCAACGTCTGTTAGTGCTAACAGCTTGTTAAAATGTAATGTTTTCTCTTTCATTCTTATCAAAAACGAAAGAGGTAACTGGTACTAATTCAAGCATTAACTTTTAACATACATTGGTGAAATTGAGCCTAAATGTGGAAGAACCATGCTTCGGCATGATGGGACGACGCAACCGTGTCCACAGCCTACTATAGTACTCCGTTAATAAGGGCCTGATTACACCTACCTAGTGGTACTCAACCTTTTTTTTTTTACACGGGCCACAAACAAAATATTCTAGTCGTGATGTCGCGGCTCACAACCAAAATTATTTAGGGGTAAAAATAATGTTTAATTTTACTACATCATCAACTTCCCAGTTCCCACTAATCTAGAAACAATGTATGTTTAATTTCAACTTCACGCGGGCCACTATGATAAAGTCCTGGCGGGACACATGCAGCCCGCGTGTCGCAGATTGAGTATACTGTATAACTGGAGTAGAGTGTCGAGACAGTGCAAACAGACAATTTGTTTTGCCGAGAGCACTGTCTCGTCACTGTCTATGCCACTCTACTCGGTATGTGCAACTAGGCCTTAGTATCTACATGAAGTTGAATAATTTATCGAATTCGAAATTTAAATAATCACCGCATATTCTTCTTCTGAAATAGAGTTCTTATTATTTTATCAGAGACATAGATTTATAATATGCAGATAGCGGACCTACGCTTAATTGGTGATTGTCTCAAGATCACGACTAAAATTTACTTGATATAACCCGACTAAATAAGTAATAACGTAGGTCCGTATGTATCTATTAGGGTCAATTCAGACAATTCAATTCAGGAAACTGAATTAAGAGATTTCAATTGCGTGAGACGTAATGCAAGTCTGTCAATTCAATACTTTAGAAAATGCATCTACGCGTTGCGCTGTCGTATGAATTGACCCTTAATTGACTTGTCTGATATTGTATTCTTAATTTCAATTATCTGAATTTTGTCCGGCTTACATTCTGGACTATCTTGCAGTGAAGGTAACTTTTTTTTCAGGGCATGGAGCTTCCAGACGACTTTGCAGACATGGTCAAAGACCGTCTCCTATATCCACTGAATCTAGTAAATATCCTAGTGCCAGTTTTAATAGCTATCAGTGCCTTAGTCGCTGCGATAGGACTTATCATTGTAATTAAAGTAAAATGCTGTAATTAATATTGTTTTAAATGTACAAAGAACTGAACTTATCTATTGTTAATTTTTTACTGTTCCTAATTGTTGTTTTTAAATAAAATACTTTGATCAAAACTGTTTTTGCTGCTTATCATTTACCCACATATAATAATAAGGATTCTACAACACATATTATAATAAGCACATCTAATATATATAAATCTCCTGTCACGATGTTTGTCCGCGATGAATTCCTAAACTACTTAACCGATTTTAATGTTTTTTTTTAAATGTGTGCTTTTTTCCAACTTGAGAGATAGGATAGCTTAGATCTTTAATTATAGTCGCAATTTTATTTTATTGCAAATTATTTGTCTATAAAGAGCGACCATTGTTTATGCGACGCGGGTCACGGGATAGCGATGGACGTTGCCATGGTGACATACTTATTTAGTCACTAATTCAATAAAATAATACGGGCGATATACTTTATATAATAATCTGGCAAATAAACGTTTGCCGGGACAGCTAGTATTATAATCAGGATTCTACAGGGTGTAACAAAACATACTGTAGTGATAATTTCTTGTATTGTGTACGAGTGTACTTATGTGCCCCTTTAATATAGAGTTCACTGTGAAAGGAGCAGCGCTGAAATACTAAAAAATGTTGGGAACAAATATAATGACCACCAAAAAATGCACTGATACCCTAAACTTGTTTACCAAAAAAAGATATTGAACACCAAAAATATAAAGTCTAAAATTGCAATACTACCAGCTATTTTAGTCATGACAACACTTCAAATTGTAATCGAACACCAAATATAGTAAACGACCACCAAATATAGTAAATGATCACCAAATAAAGTAAATGATCACCAAATATAGTAACTGACTGCCAAATATAGTAAATGATCACCAAATATAGTAAATTATCGCCAAATCCTTGTGAGCAAATCAATGCAATATTTCTGTCCAAATAAATCACTACGATTGACAAAAAATGTAAGCATATTATTAACAAAATAATCGGCCAAGTGTGAGTCGTATGGAGGGTTCCGTACCGTTTATAGAGCAAAACTAGACCTAAAATTGTGTTTTTGTATGGGTTGGGATTTGGGAGCCCCCTTTAATTTTTTTTATATTATTATTATTGAAGTAAACATAATATTATAATCAAGGCCTTTGCGAAAATATCAACGTGCCTACTGGTTGCCATTATTGATATCGAGCAAAAAAGGCCAAAAAAATCACGTTTGTTGTATGGGAGCCCCCCTAAAATAATAATTTTATTTTGTTTTTAGTACTTGTTGTTATAGCGGCAACAGATATACACAATCTGTTAAATTTTCAGAAGTCTAGCTGGAGCGGTTCTTGATATACAGCCTAAAGAAAGACAGACGGACGGACAGACATCGAAGTCTCAGTAATAGAGTCCCGTTTTTAGGGTTCCGTACCCAAAGGGTACAAACGGGACTCTTTTACTAAGACTTGCTATTGCTAAATAAAAATATATTTGGTTATAATTTTACATTAAAATGCTAACGTATAATGTTGGTGATCATTTACTAATTTTGGTGATCGTTTACTACTTTTGGTTTAACGATGATTTATTTGGAGTCATTTTGCATAAATAGGATAGCGAGATAAAAATCTTTGGTGATCATTTTCCATTAAAATGCTAGTATAATGTTGGTGATCATTTACTAATTTTGGTGATCATTCACTATTTTTGGTTTGAAGATGTTGAATCTTTGGTTATCATTTTACATTAAAATGGTGGTCTGTATTTTGGTGATCGTTTACTATTTTTGTCTGTGAAATGTTACTATTTCTGGTGATCAGTTAATTATAAGCCAAAAATGTTTGTTATTTGTATCGGTAAGTGCCCCAAGTCCCAACGCGATGAATTTTCCCATACAAAAATTTAAAAAAATGTTTCTCTTTCAGCGCTGCACTTTCAGAATGAGCAGGGGACGCATACACACCCTGAATTATTATCGCTTAGTTTTGTTACACCTTGTATATTTCAGTTAACTCAACTTCAGGGAACGTGCGTAAAAATTTGCTGGGAACCCCTGTTGTCCCCTGTGAACTCAGGCCCCTGCCTGAGTCAAGACGAATTCGTAATCGCTTCGTTATAGAATCGCCGATCAAAATGTATGGAATTGACATAAGACGAGTCGAACCTCAACGTCATATTAACGAACGCTTATGTCAATTCCATACATTTTCATCGGCGATTCTATAACGAAGCGATTACGAATTCGTCTCGACTCAGGCCCCTGGACATTTAGCCAAGACTTTTTCGTTATCGCTTCGTTATAGCATCGCCGATTCTATAAAGAATCTTGGCTCACCCCCCAGAACCATTCTGAAACATCTGTAATGTGCGCCACCTGCCATCTATTAATTCCTACTCTCTCTTATACGAATAAAGTGCCTACTGGACGTGAGGTGAGTGGTGACGCAGTAACTATTCAGTAATCTGTGCTTCTGGCATCACAGATTCAAAATGTGTACTCTATTATTCACTTATAGTTCATGTACGTTCCTTATAAGGCAATAATGTGCAGTAGTAAATGTTTGAAATACGCCTTATAGATCGTTTTAGCAATAGCTTTGGAGCAACTTAAAAGGTGAATTGCAAAAGGATGCGCGACACAAACAAACCGTGAGGCTGCGTTTCCACCAGAGATGTGTTACGAGGAACCAATAGAATCGCTTCATTGACGTGACCTCGCTCAGCGCAGTAATTCTATTGGATCTTAAAAACACATTCTTTGCAACACATATGTGGTGGAAACACAGCCTAAAACGTGTGTGTAAGCACACCGAGACGTTAGGCAGCGTTGCATTTAAAGTGCTGAGCTGCACTGGGCGCCGTCATTTTTGCAATATAATATCTTAAATAATATGCAATGCTGCGTCGCAACTTGGTATGACTTAGGGTCAATTCAGACAGCAACGCGACGCGTAGATGCATTTCTAAATTTGTTCTGAATTGACAGATAAATCTGTCAAATCCAAACAAACTTAGAAATGCAAAGCTACGCGTGGCGTTGCGGTCTGAATTGACCCTAATGCTTTAAAAATTCGCAAGTGCACACATGAAAAATTATATCACATCGCATCTGCAAAAAATATACTTAAAACTGCTTAACCCATCAGTCGTGGCAAAACGAGACACAATAGCTTTTTCATTGTTATCGCGGCCGGATGTGGCCGCTTGGGGCTTCATGAATTAAAATAAAGTAGGCAAGGCATTACAAAGCCTGTTTGACAATGTGACGAAAAAATTAACACCCTAAGGGTCAATTCAGACCGTACACAACGTACATGCATTTCTAAATTTGTATGGACTTGACAGACTTCAATTGCGTGAGCGGTGAGACGTCTTGCAAATCTGTCAAATCCATACAAATTTAGAAAATATGTATCTCTTATCTCTATCTACGCTACGCGTCGTTTTGCGATCTGGATTGATCTAGTGTAAAAAGCTAAGGCCTTTTGTCTTCAATATCAAGATAGATGGTAATTGCACAGTTCAAACTAATAATAGTTACATATATACTAATTGGGTAGCCATTTTAAAATTAGAAATAAAACACGCATAAATTATACCACATATATTTAAAAGTATATACTTTAATAATTCTTAAATCACCTTAAGAAATAACACAGATTTCGAAGAAACATTCATGCGCGTGACAACAATAAAATGGGAAAAAGCATAAAACTTCCTCGCCTCACAGGACAATGCCGAAATGTACATTCACTCCCTCGTAAAGCGTTAAATTTTGAATAGAAAGCTCCAAACATTAACAGCGTTTAGGCCAAAACAAGAATTCTGTCCTCGACAAACAAACATACAGCTCTTAGGGGATCGTAGTTTATATCATATCCATTTAGACATACACCGACCTGATATACCGTACACGTATATTTGAATATTATAATTTTTAAACAAATTATAAATTAATCTACCTTACACTAATACATTTAGATTGGATACTATAATATGGGTCAGCTATCGGTTCCTTTTACTCTAAAAACTATTCGATCGATAAAAAGTATTGCCGTATATGACGTAGAAAGTAACAACACATTATTGAGCTTTTCTATTGAAGAAATCATACTCTTTGACCGAACTAACCGACTTCAATCGACTCAGTACAATTAGAAAACAACCAAAATCATTCAGAAATACTCTCAACTAAGAAATTATCAAGTCTTTGAATAAATAAGCGCTATGAAGCCGGTCGAAGCCAGGAAACTCATACAAAAAGTCCAAGTCAAATCACACAAACAAACAAACATGAATATAGTCACAATGAGGCTGACAACGGCTGTCGAACATACATGGACTAGATAAACGATAACTAAAGCTGCGATTTCAACTGTTAATTGACTAATCAAAATTATCTAATGTATAAAAATAGTTAACAAATCCTACAACGCAAATAAGACTCACACGCCCTTCGTCAGCCCCAGCGACTATCGCATGAGATACCAGAGTTGACGACTGAACACTGAACAGTACTCCAGAACACTACTGTATTTCCTCGATACACGATTACCTCTTATATTATGCAAGGAACACATCGATAAATCATCGTTTAAAATATATAAACGTAAAATGGCATTGCATTCTATAATATAAGCCTAATTAATTTTCATCGTAAAGAAATCGTTACTCCATAATTGCAAAATATTATGACGAATTACATATTTTTTGAAAATTGAACTAAACATTTACAAATCCTAATGATCTAGGATATAAATGTGTTATCGTCTAATTAATAAGTATTTAATATTATTTACTCTGTATACTGAATTTCACGTATTTGAAAAAAAAATGATATTGAAAAATAATGTTATATTTTAAAGTATAAAAAACATGACCGATTCGTTTTCTCTACCACAGTAAAATAAATAAAATATTCATATAATATAGAAAAAATAATTTGTGGTACGTCAAAATATATCAATTTCGCTATAATTTCACTGCAAGGCCACAACACAAAACATTCAGTCCTCGCAGCGCTAAAATTTAACTAAACGAACTATAAAAACATGTACATTATTTACAAAAACTCAATTCATTTAGCGTAAGGGTCTGGTCGACGCCATGGAGAGTGGCATTCGTAACGAACTAAATTATTATTTACAAGATATTTACACGTGGGAGGGTTCACTCGAGCAGGGGCCGCTTGTCGTCGCGCTTGCGGCCCTTTGCGTGCGCGAGCATCGTGACGAGCTTCTTGTGGCTGTCGCCGACGATCCAGCCATGCTGCTGCACGTGCTCCTGCTCCTCCTCGCCCTCCGACCAGAACGAGGGCGCGGGCCGGCCCTTCCGCACCAGCCCCTGCGCGGCCAGACTCGGCCCCGGCCTCGCGAAACCCCGCGCGCTGCTCTCGTACTCTCTTTCGCCTTTGCTCGTTCTCTCGACTTCGGTCCTCTTCGCCAGTTTCGGCTTCTTCCCGGAGTGACCCTCCCTCTTGCGACCCTTCCGTCGCCGGTTGGTGCCGACCACGGACTCCGCGCTGTTCGGCCGCGGCGGCATGCCGTCGGGCTCCGACTCGGAGCTCCACGTCTCGGCCAGGATGTTCTGTTTCCCGACGGTACACTTCCGCCTCACCCTCTGCCGTGCGACCCCCGCGTCGTCCGACATGTTGGCAGCGTCCAGGGACTCCGAGTTGCAGTCGAAGCTCACTCGTCTCTCCGTGTCGTGCGACTTCACCGGTTTCATCTTCCTGCTGTCCCGCGACTTCTCTGTGGACTTGCGTCGGTTGTAGGAGGCGTCGTCGGAGTTCGATTCGTCCATGAATTCCGGTGAAGCGATCGTTTGTTTTCTTTTCAAAAATGAGTCGAATACATCACGTGGGGGCGTGATATTTTTTGTGGTAGAGCGTTCGGAGTAAAGGCTACCGAGGGAGTCCTTGTACTTGTTACCGGCTTCTATTGCGTCGGGGTCCTCTGTCGGCGGTATTGCGTATAAGCTGGGCTGGACTGGCCTTTTAGTCGGTGTGGTGGACCGACGTTTCTTACTGAAGCTCGTACTTCTTCTGGCAACCTTCGATGCCTGCATTTCGATATCATCTTCTTTTGCAGTCTCCATATATAAATTATCGTCGTCGTATTTGGGAGTATCAATATCATATTCATAGTCGTTATTGGATTTATTCGCTTGTTTCGGAGAAGGAACCTTCAGGTATTGTTGTGTTGGAATTTCATTAGATTTAGAAGTAATTGTCTCGTTTGGTTTCGAGCTTTGTGGTTTTTCTTCTAACAAGCTGTCAAACAATTGGTCTAAATTGGCTTTGGGCTGTTCGGTTTCGTTGCTTTTAGGGATTTTCTTCTCAGTCCGTAATGCATTATGCTTAAATATTTTACCCATTACAGCACTTTTTTCTGTTGTATCTTTTCTTTTGTACGGCGATTTCTTTTGATCAACAATATTTTTAATTTCACACGATATTACGCTGTTTTCAGTTTCGTCATCGCTGCATACGTAATCATCAGACATGTACACAAAGTCATCGCCGTCGGAAGCACTCTCACTGGATACATCAGCTTCGTTGTATTTCGCAATATTTTTTGATGTACTCGGTAGTTCTTTGTTACTGATACTTTTAAATCTTTCCATAATCGTTGATGGGCGGAAATCGAATATCTCAGCGTCATCTGTATCCATGAATTCATAAATATCCAATTTCTTCTGCGGTGGATCATCTTGTCGGCTATCATAAGTCTTGCTACTTACCTCAGAAGATTTCCGTTCTCGTTTTCTTTTAGACTGGTTCTTTTTCTTTTTCTTGGATGACTTTCTTGCCGATGACATTATTCCGGACATATTGATTTCGGTGGTTACAATAGATACTTTTATTCCATCGAAACCTTTTAATGCAGCTTTGGTAAGAACTGTGTTTTGATGATTCCTTATCTTCTTTTTCCCTTTCTTTTTATTTTTCCGTATCTTGTAACTGCAAAAAAAAAATTACAATTTTGAACCAAAAGTAAATTGTACATTTTATAAATACACTAGCTGACCCGGCAATTTGGCAATTTTGCCATATAAATTATTTCTAATAAAAAGTACATAAAAACTATTCTCAGGTCTAACGAATGTTTACATACAAAATAAATAAAAAATTTGGAAAATAAAATGTAGACTTCATAAATATTTTTTTATTAACCGACTTCAAAAAATGGAGGTAATCAATTCGACCAAATATTACATACATGCTATGTAATATTTTTATGCTAGTCTATACTCGAATCTATATCAGCGTCTGAACACATAATATTGTGGCAAATTTCAATAATGATTTTTTTTATGGACGCTCCACATCACGTCAGTCTGGCCCCGTGCTAAGTACCTGAAGGACTTGTGTTACAGGTACCAGACAACGGAAATATATTTAATACTTTTATATTATACATATATTTAAGATTTTTATTATACCATACTTAATAATATATATTTAATACACATCCAAGACCCAGGAACATTGAAACATTTTTGTTTCGTCGGCGGGATTCGAACCCGCGACCCCCAGCTTGCGCTGCCAACGCGCCACCAACTGAGCCACAGAGGTCGTCATCAATGTATGTATGTTTTTAACCGACTTCCAAAAAGGAGGAGGTTATAATATGTTCGTCTGTATATTTTTTTTTGTATGTTCAACCATAACTTCGCCTTTTGTGGACCGATTTTCATGATTCTTTTGTTGTTGTACAGGGTTGAATCCAAATTTGGTACCATGTTCACAAAAGTGGTGATCTGATGATGGGATCCTCGAGGAATCGAGGGGACTCCTTGAAATTTGTGTGGAAACATATAGTGATTTCGATTTTTTCTGAATCATTCGAGGTAAATGCTACCAAAAAGTAAGACTTCGCCCCAGGTTATACCTTGGATCCGAAGGTACCTAACAGAACTTTTGAATCCTTATAGATACAGGTTCGGGGATTTCGGCGTTGTTTAAACAACTGAAAGCATAAGCCAACACATCAATTTGATTGATCATCATCATCACAACCATAATTATAATATGGGTCATCACATTATGACCCAATTATTGGTAATTTTCGTGATATGTTGCATCGAAGCAGATGTTATTGTTGATTATTTCGCTGTTTGAAAACCGATTTTCACAATTCTTGTGTTTTTGTATAGGGTATAATCTTAATTTTGTATAACAATTACAAAAGTGGTGGGCTGATGATGGGATCTATGAGCAATCGAGGGAAATCTTTGAAATTTATCAAAAACACTCATAGTGGTTAAAATGTTGTTTCTAGTAACTTAAATATAATAATTATGTTACGAATAAGAGGAATTTCACACGAAGGTGCCTCTTGGTCCAAAGACACTGAACAGAACTTCTGAACCTTGAAAGATAAAAGTTTGGAAATTGCAGCATCGCTTAGCTAACTGCAAGCATTTACCACAATTTCGCTTACAGCAATAATTATAATATGGATAGTTAATATTCGTAGTGGTTATCTACGCATAAAGCCTTGTCTTGCAGATAACTAAAAAGAGTAAAATTATTATTTTTTAACAAAAAATTGAACCCGACTTCCAAAGTAAAAACAATATTCTTAAAATTATCTAAAAAGTATGAAATAATTCTTATTCTAGATTAGTGCCTTTGTCAAAATTCGACTAAATCTCAACTAATTCTGTACTCAATTTTCATTCTTTTGAAGTCGGTACTGGCTAAGTTCTATGTCAAGTATCTCAGTTCTGGGCTGGTGCCGACTTCAAACGAATGAAAATTGAGTACAGAATTCGTTGAGATTAATTCGATGGTACTAGGTATTGTTCAACTTTAAATAACACTGAAAGTTTCATCAATATCGGTTCAGTAGTTTTTGAGATAGGGAATTTTAATTCTCGATTATGTACAACTTTGAAGTCGGTTTTATCTATATGTATTATAATAAATTTTAAAATACTATTATGATTACCTGGCATTTGCCTCTGGAGTGGCCTGTGGCTGTTTGCTAGCTGCTGCCGCTTGAGATCTGCATTTTCTTTTAATTTTATCAAACTTATCTTCAAACATATCAATACTCTCAATGTTTATATCTGGATACATCTTTTCTTTGTATTCTGGGCTTCGCTGTTGCATCTTTTGTTTGCATTCCGGGCTTCGTTTAGGAGCTATCTTTGGTTGGCATGATTTTTCATCTTTCTCTTTTTTGCCGTAATTGGCATTTACTAAGCCAGATGTAGCAAGCTTTATTATTCCGTCAGGTATTATCTCCCGCAAATTATCAAAATTAAATGTAGCTATATTTCGTTTAGTAGCTTTCGCTGCTTCTTGTAGCCCAGAAATAAGATCTTTTTCTAAGTTCCGAACTTCATCACTTTCTAAAATATTGCGAGCCGTAATAGAATCAACATCGCCATCATTCTTGTGATCAGTATCATCAATGCTTCTAGAAAACCAGTCCAACTGATTTGTAGAAGATTGAGTGCAATTTAAACTACTGCAATGTCGAATTCTTTCTATCTTTCTTACATTTTTACTATGAGACCCTTTTAAAAGTTCACAACAATCAATAAACAAAGCTTCATCTCGGCTTAACCCACGATTGTTAATCCGCTTTTCTCTGACCGATCTCTTGGCATCAGCTAACATTTCCTCAAGATTTGGTATAATAATATCGTAAGTGGGCAATGACAACATTTTTCTCGCAGCTATTTTCTGATGAAGTATTTTTACCCTATCAAGTTGTAGCTTAAATGCTACCAAATAGTTGGGCTCTTCGTCTGCAATCGGAACCTTTACGTTTAATTCAATTTCCGATATTTTAGATACATGTGCTACTGACATCTGATGCCTAAGGAAATTATCTGGTCTTCGAAATTCTTTTTTGCATAGTTGACAATATGAACATTCTATCAAAGTGCTATTTTTCTTTTTCCGTCCACGTTTAGCAGCTTTCTTATCTTGCTTTGTTTCTTTTGAATTTGAATTACCTTTACTTTTTTCTTCATCGACATGACGTTTCTCGGATATTTTCTTATTACTTCGTTCCTTTAACCCAAAATAAACATCATCTGTTTCATTAGCAATGATGTGTAGTGTCTCTGATATTTTCTTCGTAGCCAACAAATTGGATTTTCTAGGTTTCCTTTCTGAAAAGAATCCAAAACTTTCCATAAACTGCTCAGATCGCAGCTGTGCCTCATTTTCTGCATTTTGATTCTTAGTTTCCTCAGTTTTGTTATTTAAAACACTCGATCGTTTTACTTTTTTCTTTGTTTTCGAATTGGTTGTTGTACTAGAGTGTTTGATGTTATCAACTTGCTTGCTGATATTTGATTTTTCTATATTATCTAACATCTTCTTTTCTTTTTCTTCTACATACTTTTTAAGTGGAACATCACTTTTTGAAGAATCATCAGAATCACTGATGCTCTCTTTGGTGTCAACTAATGTTTTCTTTAAGACTTGTAAATCCTCCTTATCTTCTTTATTTTGTGTCTTTTCAACTTCCACTTCAGTTTTACTTGTTGAAGGTACAACATCACAGCACTCAGACAGGCGTTTGTTTTTAACATGAGATTTTTTAGGGAGATTTGCTGCAGGTGTTTTTCGAGTCTTCGAAGGTTTCCTCAATGACAGTTTCTGATTTATGGATTTTGGTGTCTCGTTCATTTCTTCTAAGTCAATGTCATAAGGATCATAGTAATCTGAAGAATTGACAAATACAGATTTAGACCGAGGTCTCTTTGCTGCGATAGGCTTATTATAACAGGTTGTGCGTGTTTTAACTTTATTATCAGCAATTTTAGGGTCTAGGTTTATTAAAACTTTTTTAGTTTGAATATCTTCTTGGTTTTTAGGGATTACTTGTACTTCTGCTTTATTTGTATCGTTTATTTTACTTTTTTTAGGCAAAGAAGTCATCGCAGAATCAATGTCAGAAGCCTCATCCGGTTTTCTTTTTTCAACAGAACTATTTTTACTTTGTAGTTTTTCAACTTCATTCAAAGTTGCGCTTAAGGTGTTGTCAATTAATATTTTAGTTTTTTTAACTAAAGAATCTTTTTTATCTGGTGTTGTTGAAGAGCTTTGCTCAGAATTGTGTTTTTCTTTTGATAGATCGATGTCGTCTTTCAATGTTTCAATCAATTTTTGTACTACAAATTTTTGGTCCTTTTTGAAAGTTGTAATGTTATCATCTTTAAGCTGATTTTTATGTTCAGTTAACGTGGAACACTCTTGTTGTATCTTTTTCTTTTTATTTTTCTTTTTTACTTGTACCGATTTTTTACGCTTATTCGTTTTAGCTAATGAATCCGATGTTTGCTGTTCAATTTTACTATCACTTACATAATTTTCTACGATATGGTCTTGCTCAACGTTAGGTGAACTAATTGAAGTTGGTTCGGCTATTGCCTGATTATCTAACTTTTCACAATTAGTAGAAACATTGGGTACATTATGTTCTTCGTCTAGTAAAAGTTTTGAAAATATAAGCTGTTTTTTGGTTAACGGCATTTTTTGCTCTGAAATAATATCGACAGATACAGAAGATTCCTCAGCACTTACCAAGTTGCTATCGATAAAAAGTGATTTACCCCGTCTACTTCTTCTCAAGGGCGTAATAGTATTTTGTTGTTGTTTCAGACTTTCAGTGATACTTTCTGTGCCGCCTTCAGTTAATTTAAGTGGCTCATCTTCAATAACATCAGCACAAGATATTTTGTCAATATTATCTGTAGAAGGTATTTTAATTTCAACTTTCTTGCTAACCACTTTTGTATTCAATGACTTTTGCAAACCAATAATATCAGGTTTTGCAGTTTCTTGCGATGAATTATGATAAATATTTTTGATAGACGTTTGAACATCAGCTGTAAGTTCCAAAAGTTTTTTCTTGTTTAACTTATCTAAAGAAGAATCAACCTGCGGTATGTCATTTGCAGATACATATTTTTTTGGAAAATCTTGCCTTTCGTGGATTTTATTTTGCGTATCATCTGAGTGTGATGCATTGGTTTTTATTATATCCTTTTCACTGTTAGAAGACGAAACACACCCACTTTCAAGTTCGTTATGATTTTGTTTAATGTCATCTTCTTTATTTTTTGTATTTTCACTATGCAATATCTTCGTATTTTCTTTATTTATATCAGAATCACTATCTGTTGTATGCTGAAAACTTTTCAAAACACTTGAATTGTTACTACAACGTGTTTTACGACTCTTCTTCTTATTTTTTACATCAGTGATTACTGGATCGGTATTAGTATTTTTTAGAACTTTTAATTCAGACTCTCCAGATATATGAACATCAGTTTTTGAAGCGTCTGACGTATCCGTTTTTATTTCAGCACTACTGATAGACGATGTTACAGAATTACTATTGGTGATGACGTCATTGTCCGTAGGATGTATATCAATTTTGAGATCCAATTTGTCACGATTTCTCTGCTTTACTATGACAGCTAAGGAAACATCATCATCGGAAGAATCATCGTCGGAACTTTTTGTAATTTGTTCAGTTGAAACGCCTTTTACTTCACTTGATAATATAATATCATTATCTTTTTTAGGTTTTAAAACAACGTTGTTATTATTCGATATAATGTTATCCGATTGTATAGGCGGGGAAACTGTAGAAACTTGTACGTTGTCTTTGCTATCATCAGAATCATTGCTTTTATCTAAAGTAGTGCTACAAACATCATATCGTTTGTAGGTAGGTGCCCTGTCTAATATTTGGTTAGTTCCCACCTCACAAGATGTCCCAACAATCATGTTTGGTTGTAATATTTCTTTTTCACCAGCTTTTAAATATTCATCACTTTTAACTTCGTGTTCCGTATTTAAAGACACAGATGACGAAATTTCGCATTCTATATTTTTGTTAATACATTGAGAGCTGCTTATTTCTCCTTGCTGAATCTTTAAGCCTTTTGTGTCCACCTTGTCTCTTGTATCAATATGTTGTAGAGGAGTAACAGGAACTTCACAAGAGTCCTTTCTTACTTTAATGTCTGGAAAAATTGACCTCTGTCTTTCAGATTGTGTTTTAATACGAACTGCCCGTAAGCTCGCTGTTTTATCATTGTTAGTTTTTGTAGCATTTGATTTTGGAGGAATTGACTGTATGTCGTTTCTCGACGTAAATGTTTGCATGTTTGTTATTTCTGTAGTAGTATGTACTTCTGCTTCAGGCATTGTTTGTGAATTGTCATCTTCCGTAAGGTCTATAATATTAGAATTAATATTCTTAGAGGATTCACAAACAGCGGTTTTTAAGTCTCTTTGTACATTTATCACCTGTCTTACTATATTTGGAGTTGGTGGTGTCAACAACAATGAACTACTTATTGATGTTGGTGACAGCTGAGACGACGGAGCGGGTAATGTCGATGGAGGTGTAGTGGGGACGTGTAGTTGTTGTCTTTTATCAACCGTCGCATCTAAATTTGAATGAACCGTTTTGTTTAAATCTGGTGATAATGAACTCTTTAAAGTCATAGATTTTTGTGAAAAACTTTGATCGATATTCGATAACTGTGTTGTTGATTTACTTGCAGTAGATACGTATTGCGGTAAGACATTTAAAAGCTGTTTACGGTGATCTACAGGCATCGTACCCAATATTTCTACGAGTTCCTTAGGCAATAAAGCTATTTTCTTAGCAATATCTGGGTCTTGATCCAAATTATCTTGTTTTCTTTCCGTTTCGCATTGTAGTTTATCTTCTATAACAATAATCTCTTCAGATTTATCAGTCGTTTGATATGATGATTCCATAAAATCATTCACACTTTTCAAGGATTGCGATTGAATATCAATACTTATAGCATTGCATTCCGCAGCGTAGTTAATCGGATTACCGGTGGTTGTTCCTGCTAATGTATACACTGAAGTCGTATTTGTTATAGTATTTCCAGGGATACTCATGAATGAATTGGTTAGAGAGTCAGAGTTATTAGTCTCCACTTTTGAAATGGAAATGCAAGCGTTAGCGTGAGTATAAACTGGCGTAGTGCTTTCATACTTTTTAGTTGACGTTACAATAACACGATTGCTCAAATTATACTCCGGTATAGATGTCTTTACACTTTCCGATATGCAAAGTGGCATTTTAGATGTGTAGTTTTCCTTCGTATTTGTCAGTTGCTCGTTACTTTCAGATATGATTATTACATTTGTTCTTGTTGGTAAATAATAATCTTTTGTCAATTCTTGTGCAGCAATTAGGTCTTCCGGTTCAAGGTAAGTTTTGCGTTTTAAAAGATTTATCGCAGGTTCATAGCTATCTTTTGGTATATGCTCTGAACTTATTATAGGGTTTGGATTTATATAGGTGCGATCGCTGTGATTTATTATTCCTTCGGCTGCTAATTTATTATAAGCCCCATACGTGTTCATTCTAGAATTATTGTAGTTCAATGTATTGCTGATATTTGATGTTCCGGAAACGTGCATATTGTTACTTTCTATAGTACTCCTATTTTCTATGTGAGAAGATGTGGATACTAGAGGTTCAATTCGACTTACCCTTTTTCCAGATAAATCAGTTGGATGGTTAATACGCACAGTCTCTTTCAAACTAAAGTCTAGACATGCATTTTCATCATACGTTTTCGACGTACTACAAGACTCGTAATTACTTCTGTTAGGGGCCATATTCGAATAATCGGCACCTTGCATTGCACATATTCTTGAAGAACTACGATTTGTGCTTTTTAAGGATAAATCTTTAGGCAGTTGCTCATTTGTTATCGATAAATCGGTTGCTTCCTCCGGCATCGACTGCATTGAGAGATCGGATTCATAATGCATATGAGAAGGGTACTTGACGCGAAGATCAACAACCTCTTCATCAATGAAATCTCTATTAAATGTCGAATCCCTATTAGGATTTTTATTCGACAAGTCCAGTGTTTCGTAAGTATCGTCATAGTTGGAAATAGGATAGGGCGCTGGCGAGTCTGACTGCGTTGAAGAAATTTTTCCCGATAAATCTAAAGGAATAGGTATAATAGAATCCATATGTATATTACAATGAGCAGGCGGGATATCCGGATGTAACTCAGTTTGCTCTTTCATAGATAAATCTTCGCATGAGTCCTGAATAGTTAAATTTTGAGGTATTTGTTTAAAACTGTATACGCTACTAGCGTCCTCTTTAGGTGTTCTATTTTCCGTATTAGGCTCAACAAACGAAGCTTGTGTTTCCATCGTACTATTTGAAGCAACAGCAATTACAGGTACAAGGTTCTTGTGGCATTCATCAGATTTTTGTGAATGAATTCCTATTTTAGTACCATTTTCCTTTTCTATACTTTTAATGATACTATCAGTCTTTGTAATTTCAGGCGGTAAATTTTCAGATATGTGAGGCTTAGGTTCAGACTTCTTATCTTCCTTGTCATGTGTTCTAGGAATAACAGCGTCACTTTTTTGTTTGCTGTGAATATTTTTTTGAGGTTCGGACAAAGGAGTGTTTTTAGGATTTTCTAATTCATCTTTTGTAACTTCGGTAAAATCGATAGGTATGTCTAAAGCTTTTTTTAATTTTGGATTTTCTTTAGGTAATGGTTTTTCTGCACTGACATCTAGCACTTTAGTAGTCACAAGTTTCCCTAGTTGCCTAGTTTCTAGTTTGGTTTTATTTCTTTTTGGATAATTTTTTTTAGTTTCAATTGCAATGACATGTGAAGCAATTGTTTCTGGCAAAATTGATTTCTCTGAAACGATTGGTTTTAAATTAGCGAACTTCTTGTTTTCAGTGTTGGAAAGTTTCTTGCCAATTCCTTTATTTTTCTTTTGAGTTTCTTTGGTAACTTTTTCTTTCTTTTTCATAGTGGGCTTGCCTTTGAGAGAAGGGGCTTTTTCATTTTTTAAATTTTCCTGATGTCCTTTGAGATTCCTCTTCTTTTTTGGTAAAATATTCTTCGCTGGGCACTCAGGGTTTTCAGGGATAGCATTAAATTTCGTTGTCTCTTTATTTTTATTATTTATATTATAATTACTTTGATATACACTATCAATAGAAACAACAGCGCTATTGTTAGATTCTGCAAGTTGCACCTTTTCTTTGTCTTCCTTTGTTTGTTCCTGTTGACAATCATTTCGGCCTTTTAATGGTACAGAAGGTGTGACGTAATTTTCTGCTCTAAAAACTTCAATCTTTCCATTATCTTTTTCCAAAGTGCAATCGTTATTATGCCTATTTTTTGAAATGGATTGTGCAGCTATTTCAATTTTAGGCGTATCGGTAACTGGTGTCTCTGATTTAGCCTTTGTTTGTTCCTGTTGACAATCATTCAGGCCTTTTAATGGTACAGAAGGTGTGACGTAATTTTCTTCTCTCAAAACTTCAATCTTTCCTTTATCTTTTTCCAAAGTGCAATCGTTATTTTGCCTATTTTTTGAATTGGATTGTGCAGGTATTTCAGTTTTAGGCGTATCGGTAACTGGTGTCTTTGATTTAGCTTTATCTTTTTTAGGGGACTCTTCGACTTGGCCTTCTTGTCGTTCTTGTGATGTAGATTGTACATTTCCATCACGTTCTGCTTGTTTAGCAATATTGGCCAAGGCTTGCTGTCGTTGACTTGCTCTTCGTTCTCTCATTAAGGCCTGAGCTAATGGTTCGTCGCTGTCAAGATCAGCACATTGTATTGCTATTTCATGGGTCACTTTACTTTTTTCGCTTGCCTGGTTAGGTGATTTATAGTTTTTAGCTGGAGCTTTTGAGGTAGACGGACTTTCAATGTCACACTGTATAGAAACTTGTTCTTGTGAAGATGGCTCTACCAATTTGTTTTTTAGCATTGCAATACAATCATTCAAACCCTTACGAGGCTTATTTAATTTGCTTTTTTGTGATGTGGGGTCCATAGTTCCTCCGTGATTATTATTTAATGGTGGCTTGTCTAATTTTGTCACAGCTGATTCGTTTTCAAAAAGAATTCTTTGTCTAGTCGGTACATGTTGCGGTATGTTATTGCATTCTTGCTGAACAAGAAATAGATGATGAAATTGTACAGATTTATCATGAGTTCCAGTGTTAGCCGTTAATCTTGCTATTGAATGTTTCAACGGGACATTGGGTGGTTGGCCTGGCGATTCACGGTTATTGTCATTTTGTCGGCTACACCCAGGCTGTTGATTATCATGTCCGTTTGAATTGTTTGATTGATTTCCATTTTCCCGCGTATTGAACGGAGATTCTCCTGAACCACCACTGCCGGATCGTGTGCTACCAGATTTGTCCCCAGAGTCAGCACATTTTTTTCCATCACTACCCTGATCACTTGTTCCTTTAGTTTGTCTTAATCGTAGGGTCCTTTTGGTGTTCAAAGGAGAATTTCTTTTTGATGTACTGTTTTGGCGGTTAGACGGCTGGTTAGTATTACTTTTTGTCATTCTGGAATCGGCTTCCTTTTGATTGGCAGCTTTCAGTTTCTCAATCCCAACAGTTAAGGATGAGGATTGGACATTACCCTGAGATTTCTTAATGACATCATCTGTGATAATTTTCTTCATTTTTAATTTGTTCCGTTGTTTGTCAAATTTTCTTCGTGGTCGTAAGTTGGAATTCAATGGATTTACCAAAACTCGATGTCGTTTGGCTGGTAAATCTGCCAACATTTTCCTTATAGTTTCAGCTGCAAAAAACAAAGGTCACGCTATAATATATTATAACATTATAATTTATCGTCTACACTTTAAAACTAGAATATAAGCTTTGGGCAGATTGTTTGCATAAACTACAGTGTCATAACTAGCTTTAATATTATGATATTTAATGCATTATAATAAAAATTATGACAAATAAAAAAAAGATTATTTAGTTCTACATCTAGCTGTCTACTAGCTAGGTTTTAAAATTACGCGTAATGATGGGGCAAAAAATTATAACGAAGTGTTCACAAATTATTAAAACTGAGGATTACTTGAGGAATTTTGAAGTACGGGACATTAATAATCAACGAAAATAAAATAGTCATTATCCTCCTTAGGTCTGTAATTTTATTATTATATTATAAATTTGTGTCTTGGCACTAAACAATAAAACCATACTATCCCTTTTAAATTAGCGTTTGTGAACACTTCAATAGGGAATATGCATATATTTTTATTTATACTGTATAGTACTCTTCATCTAGAGATTCAATGGTTAGTCTAGAGGTCCAAAAAATTAGTTTCTTTGCGATTTTCAGCAAAACGAAAAGTTTTTTCATAAAAATACCTTAGAATTTGTAAGTCATAAAATTATCTACAAAAAATAGACTAAATGGCTATTTTCTTTCTCTCATGGTTGTATTTTTTTCTTGGGCTCTTATTTTAATTTGACCAATACTAATCATGTAAATTATAGAGAAGATAAAAAAGGTCGCATTTGATAGATAAACTCATAGACTACAATTACATACATTTTAATTTTATATCCAATAAAACATAGAAAAACAAGGATAAATGGAAAAAAGTAGTTTTTGTGTATTTTTATTACTGGCTTTTTGCGGTAAATCTGGCTTATCATGTTAAATGATAGAGGAGGTTTTTAGCTAAATAAATTTCTAAACTTCTTAGCTCTCAATCAGATAGTTTTTCAACGAATTACTACCATTCCGGTCAATTTAGACATTCGAAGCTCGAGTTCGAAGTTAAGATAAAATCCCACCAAGCTGAAAATTTGATTAAAATAATTAAAAATAAATTTTGCAAGTTTCCCAGAATGTGTGGTTCCCCAGAATGTATGATTCCCCCTGTATGGAAAAAAATATCCAAGTTCAAAGGTAAAAAAATGAGATTATCGCGATTTTCTGCAAAACGAAGTTTTTCATAACAATACCTCAAAAGGCGATAAATGATCACAAAAAAATGTATTGACAATATTTTTTTCTCTACGAGCAACAGCTTTTTTAAATATAACGATTCAAAAAGTTGTTAAAGTTGTAATCGTCGTTTGGATATTTTTTCCATACAGGGGAATTACGAGGAACTTTCAAATTTTATTTTTTATCATATTATTTAAAACAATTTTACCGATTTTCATCTTAGTGGGAATTTATGCAACCTTACCCATTTTGGTCTTACTTGACTGTATCTTGTTCGTTATTATTTAACAAAATATATTGGTGATTCTGTCGGCATTTTGTTCTTATTTTCTTATCTATGCATATTCACTATTTTCAATCGTTACTATTACGGTATTATTACAAATGATATTAATAAGTACATATTTTAATAATTATTTAAGTTAGTAGTTAGTTAAACTTAAGTATGTAATTATATTTGTCTACAACTAGACAGAATATATGTATATATTTATACTTTTGGTCTCATTTCCTCTCGAGGAGACTTTGTAAAGATATACCATCAACATTTAACATGCAATATAAGCACAAATACACAACATTTTATATAAACATCTAAATTTAATTCTATAAGCGGTACATACAAACAAAAGCTTCGACATAAACATATAATATGTAAACGGATAATAAAAATTGTTATTTTTAAAAGATAGACAGTAAATAAATTTATTATTTTATTTATTATCTAGTCTCGCATTTTAATTATGTATAATATATAATAATAATAAAACCTAGATAATAATAATTACAATACATACCATCACCAACGTCAGAACGATTCTTTTGTCTGGGTCTCATGAGGGTCTTTCGATGTCGGTCTCTCGTCCTGATGTCTTTACGTATTTTTTTGCGGATAGTGTTGTCGGGTAAGCGCGTCCGTCGCTTGCGAACCCCGAACGGCCTGGCGCGACACTTCCTGCGCACCGTCGGCGTATCGCCCGCGCAGTCCAACATGTGCTGGTGCAAATCCTCCAGACTGATGGACTTCTTACACTTCGTGCACTCCCTGAAGCCTCGCAAAGGACGCGTCCTGTTACCGTTCACCTGGCTCGGCGGCACGTACAGGTGCTTCGAAATATCAGAATTGAGCAGGCGCTCCCCCACGATCTCATAATGTTGTATTTGTGCATTGGGATGTTGGGTTGTGATATGCGACGTGAGCGCTCTGGAGTCCCTCGCCTGGAATCCGCAGGCGCAGCATATGTAGCATCTTGGCCGCACCCATTCTCCGCTCAATACGGCCGGTTTTATGTCATGGTTCGGCGTCGCCGGGGCTAGGCCCAGCGATGCCGGGAACTCCAAGTCATCGCGCCGAGTCACCGACGGATTCACGTACTTCACCACCTGGGACGACGGCGTCGGCAGTTCCCTCTTTTCAAGTATTTCTTTGAGCTCTTTACCGATGATATTCCGCTTCTCAGCTTTCTTCTCGATCGGAGCAGTCTTAAATTTGTCCTCGAATTTTTGCCTCATACACAGTTGAGTCCAGATATCCAAACTCGACACCAGCGTAATTATACAATTGTTGGCGTGCGAGTCGCGTTTTATTTGTTCCGGACTGAGAGTCTTGTCATGCTCCAGATTGTCCCACTTCCATTTGTGCTTCGGTGCGATAGATCGGGGCATGTAGCCGTCGAACACATTTCGCGAGTACTGCTCGAACGCTAGCAAGATCGGGAAACCTTCGGCGGTGTTGATCGCGACACTATTCTTTAACTTCCTAGTTTTGATAGTATTGTCGGGATCAGGGTTAAAATTACAGGACCCGTCGAGAAATTTGGCTAGATTCTCCTGAACATTGCTCGCGACTTTGGAGTAGAAACTGGTATCGAAGCACCTCTCAAATTTTTGGTTCGTTTCGTCGATAATCTTGAGCCAGTCTCGTCTGTTGGGTTCGCCGGTTCGGGGACCGCGGTGGACCACCCCCAATCGCGATAATATTTGATCAGCATCGGTGTTGTGAAAGTTGAAATTCGTGGGAATTCTTTTGTTCCACTGCAGATTTGTAGTAGAAATCTGCAGTGGATCCAGCACGATGACTGCATTTTTCTCAATCACTGGTGCGTTAGCCAAGCTCTTGCTGGGCGGAAGGATCAGATTGGTCGGTATATTGTCTTCAATGTCGGCCTCGTGCACATGGGATGGCTTCAATTCACATGAGATCACGATGCCATTGAACCCATGGTTCTCCGAGAACTGTTTGCTGTCTTGTCGAAAATCGTGCCTACCGTCGATCTTGTGCGATTTAGTATTTTTTGGCGATTTTTGGCGAAGTTTATTTCGATAGTGCGGCTTCTGTTTCTCGCACACATTTAGCTTGTGTTCGGCCAATTCACTCGTAGACGAGAATCGAGATTGGCAATTGAGACATGCGAAGTACTGATTTGGATGGCTGTCTATCATGTGCCGAATGATATCATTTGGTTCGGTTTCAGAGTGGTTACAATAGAGACATTGAAAGGAGAAGTCATGTTTCGATGTCGAAGAGTGAACGCGTTTGACATGTTTAGCGACTGCCTGTCGGCTCCCGAAAGTCTTGTCGCAGAAGGAGCAGAGGACTTGTGAAACGGGCGATACGGCAGTTTTGTTTGAAACATCATCTGGCTTAGCGGGTGAAACTTTGGACGGGGTATTGGTTCGTTTAGGCTTTTCGATAAGCTGTTTCGTTTCCGGTTTTTGTATAATTGGCGTTGTTTTTGGGCTGGCATTAGACTTCCGTGGTCTCAATCTTCCATTTAAAACAGACGATGGTTCATCTTCACCCGTACTCATCGTGTCCGGTTCCTCAGACCTGGGGAGATAGAAGTAACACTTTAAAACTTTTGTTTTTTTGTTTGTATTATTATTTGTTTTTATTCTTCCTTAGAATTTTTTTATAAAATATCATATTATTTTTATAAATTTTTAAATTGAAATCTCTCATTCTGTCTAAAATATGCTAATATATTATATACTAATATAGGGCAGTCAGTGAGCAGTACAGGAGATGCATCGACTATAACTTATGTAAAAATATACTATGAGACTTTTAGATATTGATTTATGTAATATTATGTAAACAGCTATTAAGCAATTAAGCTCATTTTTTGTGAATATGAAAGTAATGCAAAATATATTATACTCACTTGATTTCCAGGTATTGAGGATCCTTGGCTAAGACATCTAAGTTATCGTCTGATGCTAATGGGTCGGGATCGATGATCAACGGTTTCCAGTCTACATCATGCTTATTATCGCTCGTTGTCAATAAACCATGAGGTGGGTATCTAAACCAAAAGTTTCATACCGATTAACGAAACAGCCTGATCTCTAAGAAAAACTCTAAAAGAGAAAAGAAAACAAAAAGTTTAATAAAATAAAGTTTGTACAGAAAACCTTATAAAATAAACAGGACTGCCGCGAGGATAAAATAATTTGGAAAGAGATAGTGAAAGGAAATATAAATGTACACAGGTAAATCGCAGTGATACAGAAATCACAAAAAATAATTTTGTAATTATTATCGCAGCGAACTTGAAATAACGTTTAGCCTGCAAAATATATTAGTAATACACACGACACAACATACACAATTACATAATTTCATCACTAATAAATCAGAGAAAATAAAAAGTCAGCAATATTTGTGCTAAATGCTAATAGTTTTACATCGTAGACATTTTATTTTTAAGAATGAAAACTGAAACTAAACTAGTGATAGACCTTGGCCCTCGGGACAAACTAGGGATGCCTATACCCAGCAGTGGAACAGCATAATATGAAGCTAATAAAGTTAGGCTTCAGAGGTTAATGCTGGAATTGCTACCTCTCTCACGTTGTAGGTTGTGTCTACTATCTATGGATAGACGATTACAGACTTGGAAATTCACCAATTAAATTTAAATTGAAAGCGTGCGAGACCAGTATTTTTTTAACAATTTAAAGTCAACAAGAATTAGCGATAAAAAATAATGTCAACAGTGAAACTTATTATTATAAGCTTACGTATAATAAGATTGTATTAGAAGTAATATTTTCCAAATCAGTAAATTTAATTAAGATCATGATTTTAATTAATTTTTTTTGCTGTGTCCTTGAAGAAATTTTCCGAAAATTGGATAGCCAGTGGTCGGAGAAGGGCATCGAAATTAATAAGAAAAGGCTGACCAATCTCCGCTTTGCCGACGAAATAGTCCTTTTTGCTCCTACAGCCGCAGATCTCCAAGTTATGCTCCAAGACCTCAGCACTGCAAGCCTCGAGGTGGGGGTGGGACTTACAATGAACAGGTCCAAAACACAACTGATGACCAACAGCACGAGACATAGGGTCGTGGTAGATGAGCAAGAAATACACTATGACGACGAGTACATCTACTTGGGCCAGTTAGTTTCTTTTGACAATAGACCAGGAAAGGAATTCGATCGCCAAATCGAAAACGCCTGGAAGAGCTACTGGTCCATGAAGAAGCTGATGAAGGGAGACTTACCAATCTCCCTGAAGCGCAGACTCGTCGACATGTGTATTCTGCCCGTCCTAACCTACGGTGCACAAACTTGGTCATTGACCGATTTGCAAAAGTCCCAACTCGGGGTTTGCCAAAGAGCAATGGAGCGCAGTATGTTGGGAGTAAGTCTTCTGGACAAAATAAGGAACACAATACTGCGCTCACAAACAAAAATCACGGACGTAGGAGTTAAAGCGGCTAAGCTAAAGTGGGATTGGGCTGGCCACGTTAGCCGTATGCATCCCGACCGCTGGGCAAAGATATCGACAGAGTGGGTACCTGAAGATGGAAGACGCAACCGTGGCCGGCCTAGGAAAAAGATGGCTGAAGAGCTGGAGGCGTACCAGCCGGGCTGGCCAACAGTGGCGCTGGAGCGAGACAAGTGAAAGAACCTGGGGGAGACCTTTGCCCAGCAGTGGGATAGTATAGGCTAACAAAAAAAAAAATATGTTTGTCTCTATGTAGCTCAGTAGTTCAAAGATCATGGAGAGGAGGCAGGTTTGAATCTCCAAGGGGACTTTGCATTTGTTTAGGTATAAAAATATAATAAAAATCTTAAAAAATATGGGCTCCCAATTCCCATACAACAGACGTGATTTTTTTGGCCTTTTTTGCTCGTAATCAATAATGGCAACAGGTAGGCACTTGAATTATTCATAAAATACTCAGTTGTATTTACACTTTAATAATTAATAATAAAATTAAAATAAAATATGATTACAAAAAACACAATTTTCGCCTATTTTTGCTCTATAATGGTACAGAACCCTTAGTGCTCGAGTCCAACTCCCACTTGGCCGATTTTTTTAAATATGTTTGTGTTCAACGATCACTCCGCCGTTTGTGAACCGATTTTCAAATATATTTTTGTGTGTATAGGGTATCATCCCAATTTGTTACCATGTTCACAAAAGTAATGACTTGAAGGGATTCATAAAAAATCGAGGAACACCTCAAAATTTTATATGGAAACATGTGGACTTCGGTTCGTGAGATTAGAGATAAACAAAGAACAAGACGTAAGATTTTGCATCGAGGTATTCCACGGTTCGGAAGGTGCTGAGAGAACTCCTGACTCTTTATACAGGATGTCCCAAAACTCAACGATAATCTGGGACCGGATGAATGGCCAAGTTACACCAGTTCCGGGAAAAAAAATAAAAATTCCATATCACTTCACTCAGTTCAGCGATAATAGACAATTTTGTAAAAAAGTCGAAATTCGACACCCTTGGTCGCATTTTCAAGTCCTGTGATCACCAATGTCACAATTTCGCTGTGATTTTCATTAACGATGCTATTAATCGCAACTACGAATTAATGCAAAAAAACATTGTTAATTTATTAAAATAAGTTAAGTTTTAGTGAGTCGTGGTTCACAAAAATATTGTTAGTTAAAAAGTTTTACGACGGTTTTTTCACTGTTTTATTAATTATTAATATGTTTTTTACAATAAGGTTGGTTATTAACTGACTGGATTACCTCTTTACTAAAAATAATTATTTTATTTTAGACCAGAAACAAAAAATAACAAATTTCAGTAACAAAAATTCCTAATCTTGAGTTGTTCAAAATGAGCTCAATTTGGAAAAAATGAGAAATAAAAATTTTAATGGCAATAAAAGTGGCTAGTATTGCACCATTTGTAAATCTTGATTAAATGCGCCATCTTTTGAAATAACTTGCCAAAGGTAGTGTAGAACAAATTTTTTTCAAAATGAAGTGTCAAAGTTAACTAACAATATTTTTGTGACTCACTAAAACTTAACTTATTTTATTAAATTAGCAATGTTTTCTCCATTTATTCGTAGTTGCGATTAATAGCATCGTTAATGAAGATCTCGAAATTAAAAAAATAACAACGAAATTGTGACATTGATGATCACAGGACTTGAAAATGCGACCAAGGGTGTCGAATTTCGACGTTTTTACAAAATTGTCTATTATCGCTGAACTGAGTGATATGAAATTTTTATTTTATTTTTCCCGAAACTGGTGTAACTTGGCCATTCATCGGTCCCAGATTATCGTTGAGTTTTGGGACATCCTGTAGATACAAGTTTGGGAGTTTCGGCGTTGTTTTAAGAACGGAAAACATATTATGCTACTATGCAAATTGCATTCAGCATCATCACTATCATACACCATTATATCATGCATTGTCCCATCAGAAATTAATGACCCTCTTATTGATACTTTTCATAGTCTTTTAGATCGAGACTCGAGTTTGTCAAGCAATTTAAAAAATTATATATAGTGGAGTCGCCAGAGGTTTTAACCTACGAAAATTGTAATAGTGAATGGATTTTTGTTTTTGAGGTGTCATTTTCTTTTTTACACTATAACTTGCAAAGTTAACCAATTTTTTTTGTGCTTTTAATTTTTTAGTTACTTAATTAAAAATTAATATTTCACCATATAAAACCAGTCAAGATTTTTTTTTTCTTGATCCTGTTATTTAATGACTCTTATCCGATTGTTTACATTGAAAAATAACCAAAAACACATTTTTTTAAAAAGAAAGTTTGCTTTGCTAATCTAAATAAAACTTTTTTTTTTAGATTAGCAAAGTTAGAGTTAGAGTTTTGCAAAGTTTTTAGAGATTAACGCTCGTCATAACTCATAACCAGGATTTAAGGGTTTTAACGAAAAGTGAAAGTGTGCGAAAAAAGAAAAAGTGAAAGAAAACAAAACACGTACGTATTGTGTGTATTTAATTTTTAGAGAAATGATGAGTATTAAGTACTTTAAAACGTTTTAATATCTCCAAAAATGTGTAAAATATACCAAAATTGTTTTTCTACATTTGTTGAGAGTTTATTTAAGTAAGAGCTAAAACGTTAAATCCATTGACAAACGAAAGGGTTTTTTTAGCCTTTGAAATATAAAACTTCCTAATTAAAGCCAGGAAAAAAATTGGGTGCTACATAATATTATCTCACGTTTATACTAAAGACGCATGCTACGACCTATGTTTGGAAAATGCTTACCTGAATACAAAACATATCAGTTCTTAACCTAATTTGTATTTTTTTTTCCTTTAAGTATGTTTTAGCGAATGTAATCAATGAAAAAAAAAATAAAAAAAAATATTGTGTTAAAACTCGTGACGCCGCGCTGGGAGCTTGCCCATACAAAAGTGAAAAAAAAATTGGTATTTTAGCGCTGCTACTTTCAGAGTGAACTCTCTACAAGGAACACATAGACACCTTAAAGTATTATCACTATGTTTTGTTACACCCTGTAGATACGAGTTTGGCGGTCTCGGAGTTGTTTTAAGAACGGGAAGTGCATCTACTTAATATTATGTAAATCACATTCATCATCGTCATCACTACCATTACAGCATGCATATCATCACGGTGTGATCCTATTATTGGTACTTATCATAGTATTTTAGTTTTTTATTATTCGTAGTATTTTATTATATTTATTTTACTTACATATTTATATATTTCACTTAAAATCGAACATTGAAACTACGACTTCTAAATTAAAAAATAAAATAGAATTTAAATTTTGTTACTCTCATTTAAAACTCGAGAAGAGAATGGCTGAACCAATTTGGCTGATTTTAGTCTCGAAATAATTATTCTTGGAAGTCCAGGGAAGGTTCATATTGTTAGGAGGGAGGTGGTACGAAGTTCGCCGGGTCATCTCGTATTTTACTATGATAACCGTAGTATAAGTTTTTCTAGAACTTACCGCGTAATATGCGACGTCGTGTGGAGCGTCCGTAGATGCAGTAATCTACTTAAATTCGGTATTTGAAAAACGAAAACAGTTTGACACAATTTTAAGTGCTGATTCAAGGCGTAACTATCATAGAGATACGTATTTACTAGAAATAATTATAATATTGTATATTAAGTAGAGTAGCAAATATTTACTTGGTGACATTCAAACGTTAGCACTTTCGAGGCAAATTGAAATTTAGACACGCGGTAACGTCTCAAGCCAAGTTCAAGTAAAACAGAACTGGCGAGCAGCACCGTGTGTAATATATTTAACTTTGCTCATTTAATTCTAATGCTATAGGAAACTAGATGACGCCAGCAACTCTGTTGCGACTAAATTCGTTTGTCGCCCGGGAACCGAACATTTTTACGGGATAAAAAGTATCCTATGTCCTTTACCGGGACTCAAAGTATCTCTGTAGCAACATCGGTTCAGCGGTTTGGGCGTGAAGAGGTAACAGACAGACAGACAGACAGACAGACACACTTTCGCATTTATAATATTAGTATGGAAGTATGGATTAGTATGGATAGTAGTGGAACATCAAAAACTTCTTTATAACTCCCTAACATAAAGTTTCTCTAAGGTAAATAAAAATCCTCTTGTCGAGTTATCTGTTGTCAATTGTCATACTCGTCCAAAACGACAGAACAGATTTTGATAAAAAAAATTGTGGTTATCAGGTAGGTCTTAAGCGGGCGATCCTAGACGATCAACTTTATTGTGATCAGATCAGTGATCAGATCAGATCTCATGTAGAGCCAGGCTTGTGAATCTACACAGCCTAACTCTATCAATCCTAATTTCAACAAATTCTACATATTATCAATAAATATATGTATGGCTTGGCTGTTACGTTACCCACTTCAGATCAGAAACTAAATATACGCATCACCTCCACGACGGTAGCGAAAATGCGAAGTCATACATTTACTGATGTGTGTAGTATGATATGTAGTATGATTTGTTGAAGTTAGGGTCGGTAGAGTTAGGCCGTGTAGATTCAGAAGATTGGCTCTACATGAGATCTGATATATTTTTAACAGGGCAAACCCTATATGGTCTTCCTAGCACATTTTACACGAAATGTTTTTGGTGGGATACTAGTTTAGTTTAGCTATTGCTTGTGACTGATTTATCCATACTAATATTATAATGTCAAAGTATGTTACCGCGAACAGACTTCACGCTCGAACCGCTAAACCGATTTAGGGCCAACCCACACGTACCACAACCACACGACAACCACAACCACACCAGAACCACACCACGTGGTCGGGCGTATATTTCGTATTGTAAATGAACTGGACCATTCACACGTACCACATTTTGCAGTCGTTGTCGACCACTTGTCAGATACCGACAACATCGCAACCGCGGCCGACCACATCGCAACCACAACGTTGCGTCGATGCAACGATAGTGCGAGCACACCGCCCGCGCTCTTCCCCCCCTCCGTTTCATTGACTTTCGTACGTTACCACACCGCAACCACTAGCGACAACGCAACCACGTCGGCATTTTGTCTGTAACCACAACGCAACTACAAAAAGCTGCAGCGACACCATTCACATGTAACCACTGCTCGACGATATTTTGTCGTTGCGATGTCGTGTGGTTGTGGTACGTGTGGGTTGGCCCTTAGATGATATATTAGAAGATAGGTACTTAGAAGCCTCAGAAAAGTACAATGGATCTCAGCTAAATGTACCCGCGTGGTTCATGCGCCATGCGCGATAAACAACGAATGATCGCCAAAAACTTCTGAATAAAACACTTTTTACCTTTCGAATAACCATATTTTATTACCTATCGAATTACCATATTTTTTATTTAACATTTTCTGAAAAACCGACTTCAATAGGGTATGTTTTTTAAGAATTAAAATTCCCTTTCATCTAATAGGCGTCCACACTATGACACGCATACTTGATACGGCGCGATGATCGCGACGGAGACTTGATCGGAGATCTGATCGCGCGAATGATACAAATGTGGACGCACCTTTAGATGTCTAAAGCAGGGCTCGAAAACGTTATTTTTAATAACGGTTTTGATTCGTTCGGAACGGTTCATTGCAATAACGTTTTTGGGAACAAAAACGTATTTGAGAACGTTTTGAAAACCGAAATAAAACGGTTAAATCCAAACAGCGGGACATAGGGCAGTCAGTAAAGGTTTTCACCACCGATTTTGTTGAACCTCAATCGATTTTCTTTGGTGAGTATAAGGGGATAACTTAAGAAATAAAAGTGGCATACTACCTACTTGCGCTTTTACCCTGGGGGTGAATTCAACCCCGTCTCGGGGGTGAATTATTTAAATAAAAAAGCCCTAGAAATCAATAGACACACAAAAGTAATTTGTTATGTACAATTTTTTTGATAATTCAATAATTAAATGAGTTACTTATAGGTAATTAAAGATCAAAGATTTTACGTGAGAAAAATACTTATTGTTTTAAAGTCGTTTTTCATAATTAACTAAAAAACTATAAGTTTTTACGAAAAATAATATGTTATTACTTATTACCAAAGAAGTCAATAAAAAAAAAACAAATAACTACTCTGAAATACCTTCTAATATTATTTCAAATTAGTGAGCTATAGGTGAATACGTATTTTGTTCTTAGGCAAGTAATTAAATCTAAGTATTCAAACTTAAATAACGGTAAACCGATGCATTTTATGACATGTACTTCCTGAACACTTTTTGAAGTGCTCAGAAATACCTTTCGAATGAGCAATATATAAAGTTGATAGCATGAAAATTGTGCAAGTTATGGTAAAAATAAGATGATACCTTGGAATTTTTTTGGCAAAAACAAAAAATAAAACCTTTACTATTCCTACAATAATTCTACTTTATGGTTATCATCAATTAGTCTCTCTCTTAGTTTAAAAAAAGAAATAATTCCCTTATTATCATTTTGTTTTAAAAATAACTTCATAAACATTGAATAGGTGTTCGTAAAAAATGACTAAGGGAAAAATTTGAGTTCTTTTTGTGAAAAATATTTTGTTTTCTTTTTTATTTCTAGAGGATAAAAATAACCAAGATAGAGCCTGACTACTGTTACTGCGAGAACCATGCAACCGGGACCTTTTAATCCGCCTATTTTTTTTTTTATATTTTTCAAAATGTTCTAAAAGCTCGTAAAACTATAACTTGTGACATGCTTTTTTAAATGAACCCGATAACTTCAAAATTAACAGAGCTTAAATTGTGATAAAACGATTTTTTTTTTAATTTTGAAGGAGAGATCTGGGACGCAAATATTGTAATACAATAATTATTCTTATTTATGTTTGACAAGAAAAAATGTCCGTTACTTTTTCTTTTAACATAAGTTATGACCTCAAAAATTTTCCCTGGTTTAGAATGCTTTTTTTTTTAAAAATAACTACAAAAATATAAATATTCGTAAAAAATGATTGAGGAAGAAATTTGAAATCTTTTTCTGAAAAATATTTTGGTTTCTTTTTTATATTATGAATAAGATAAAAAATAACCAAGGTAGAGCCTGACTTTTACTGCGAGAACCATGCAACCGGGACCTTTTGAACCCGTTTCTTTTATAAAGTAAGGGCTTTAAAAATATTTTTTAAAACAATCTGGCACTTGAAATAACCTTTGAAATGCTTTTTAAATGAACCCGACAACTTAAAAATTATCAGAGCCATTGTGATAAAACGATTTTTTTAAATTTGAAGCAGAGAATTGTAGTGCAAATATTGTAGCAAAACGTGTCAATACGTTTTCTAATATCATATTATAAATGCGAAGGTGTTTTTGTCTATCTCTTAAGCCTTAAAAATTGGAGCCTTGGAAATTGGTACCAAAAGAAGACTTTTCTGCAATAACTGCTGTAGCGTTACAGTTTTTATGTAGTTTTGCATCAACATTATGTCTGTGAAAAAGTGTTTTCTGACCTTAATTATGTTAAAAATAAATACCACACTTTATTAACTGAGCAACATATCTCTGACTTGTTGCTATTGTCAACATCAGATTTATCACCCAACATAAATAAATTGTTAAGAGACATAAGTACAACCAGGTACAACTGTAAAAATCTCATTAATATCAAAAAATAAATGTATGCTTATAATATAACCCATTGAAGTTTGATTGCAGTATTACATTTAAGTTTAAGTTAATGGCCCGTTGTAAATGTCGGAATCCACCGTTTGGCCCCCCTGTAAAAACGGTTGAGCAGCCTTGTCTTAAGGGAACCCTAACGGCTTTACTGATTTTTACCTATGTGCACATATTTTTGTATATATGCATATTGATTAAAAGGTAAAAATCAGTTTAAAATAGATAGCAGCCGATTCTTACACCTACTGGTCTGAGCATTGGCTACTATCTATTTTTCATACCCCTTAGTGGTAAGGTTTGTTCAGTGTTCACCCTTAACATTTATTTTTTATTTTTGGTCAATTTTAATTTTTTTTATTTTTCTATAATGTGACATTAAAAATATATGTATAAAACCCTTCATTTTATAAAATGTACATTCATTAATATACAAAAAATTGGCAAAGTGCAAGCAGAACTCGCGCACGAAGGGTTCCGAGTTCCGTACCATTAGGTACAGAGCAAAAATAGGCCAAAAATTGTGTTTTGTGTATGGGAGTCCCCCTCAAATATTTATATTATTTTAATTTTAAATGTTTTTTAAAATGTTTTTCACTCTATTTCGATTAAAATTTCCCTGAGCTTTTTTTATAAAAATATTTTTTTTTTTATTAATAAAGTTTATTCGTGATGAAGTAGAAACACCATATGGCAAAACAACATAATATTTTGTCGAGAAAGCTAGTAGTTATATAATAAAAAATCATAAATACAACTATTAAAAACATTTTTTTTACCTAATTAAACACAATTAGTTATTCCAGAATGGTTAAATCTGCATTTTTAGGAAAAGGGGTAAAAAAAATATAAAAACAAGGGGGGTAAAAAAATCCATCCCTAAAAGCGCAATTACGTAGTATGACAATTTTAAATTAAAGGGTAAAACGTAATCGATCCCTTATTTAAATCTATGCTGTACCTGATTTTTAGGGTTCCAAACCCAAAGGGTAAAATCGGGACCCTATTACTGAGACTTCGAAGGCTATCCGTCTGTGCGACCGCTAATATTATAGCTGGACTTGATTTGATTGTGTATATCTGTTGCCGCTATAACAATAAATACTAAAAAACAAGATATACATATTTCATATTTAAGGGGGGCTCCCATACAACAACCGTAATTTTTTGGCCTTTTTTGCTCGATATCAATAACGATAATGGGTAGGCTCTTGAAATTTTCATAGAGTCCTTGACTATATGAGTTCTTTATTAATTAATAAAACTAACAAAAAAATCATAAAATTAATCCCATACAAAAAACACAATTATTGACCTTATTTTGCTCTGTAACGGTACGAAACCCTCCATGAGCGAGTCCGACTCGCACTTGGCCGATTATTGCCTCGCCGTGATACCGCAAACGAATGCCCGAAAAATAATAGTTTTTGTTATATATTTAACTTTTGATCGAGGAAACGGGAAAAACCGTTTAAAACCGTTTTAAGGATCAAAAACGAAAAAATCATTTCGTTCTCAAATAATGTTCCGAATAGCGTTCCGTTCCGAACGAAACCGAAATGAAACGTTCTTTAGGTACTTAAGGCGATAACGTTTCGAAAAATATAACGTTTTTCGAGCCCTGGTCTAAAGCATATCTAAAGTGTCAAAAACCGTTGAAATTTAAAATCGAAATCGATATCAGTTTCGGGAGTAAGGCCCCAGATCTGGAAATATTACTTACATACGGATAGAATTGATAGCCTCCTTTTTGATGTCGGTTAAAAAGGAGTAAGGAAGGACACTTAGAAAAAAGAACTGGAAATCAGTACTTATTTTATTAAAATCCTAGCATGGCCTAAATATCTAGTAAAAGGATATTCCAAGACTTTTTAGGTGGAGAGACGAGTGAAATCGTATAATTCGAGAAAAACTTAAACTTTCTTATTTTGACATAATATAAAATACAGTAAGTATACCTTAATGAAAATTATTGGGATGATGACAAGGTCAAAGATTAGCAGATTTTTAATAATCAAATTAATATATTATAACGGTAAAAAATATGTTTCCAAAATTTCAGCTCGGTAACTTCTGTATTTTTTTTTGTTATGAACTTTTAAAGTTAGTTTTGTTGTTCAATAATGCCGATTGTAATGAAATTTTGTATGTACGAGGGCGGGATGAGAAGTAACTAGCCTCTGCTATTTAAAATGTTAAAATTAAAAAAATATGTATGACATTTTTAAATTTGTGTCTCTGGCCACCTGTGTTTTAAATTTGAATTTGGTGGCGTGAAAATTTTATTGATTTTTTATCATTTGAAAAAAAATTTCGTCAACTGTTTTGAATATGGATAAAATTGAACAAATACCGGTGATAAAGTTTCCTCATATGAAGGGGATAAAGGGGAAAGATAATATCTATGATGAATTAAAAAATGTTTTGGGTGAATCTGCTTCTTCTTATGCCACAGTAAAAAACTGGGTAGCTGAGTTTAAACGCGGTCGTATATGTGTCAAAGATGAAGCCCTCCTGGACGTCGAAAAAGCGTCACAACTCCGGAAATGGTCGTGAAAGTACATGTTATGGTTTTAGCAGACCGACGATTGAAATTATCTGAAATAGCAGACACTATAGGTATCTCAAAAGGACGGATACAACATATAGTACAGTAAATGAAGGCAAAAATCAGGTGCAACCTCCGATTTCGTTGAACCTCCATCGATTTGGATGAAAATTTGGGATTAAGTACGTTAAGCCTTCTACTTTAAAAGTGACATACGCTCGTATAGCGCTTTTTTTTATTTTAGGGGTGAAATCCACCCCTTTTGTTGAAAATAGAAAAAAATGCAGATTTAACCATTCTGGCTTAACTAATTGTGTTTCATTTGATAAAATAAATGTTTTTAATATTTTATTCACGATTTATGACTATATTATAATGAATTTTTCATTCCTTTTTGCAACCATCCCTTTAATCGTGAAAAAACATTTTTTGTATATCTTTGCTATAAAATCGTATATTTACATTACATAAAGAGTTTGTTTAGTATTCATGATATTATTTTTGGATAAGACTGAAATATAAACCCCTAAAAGTACACCTTTATTGCGAAATAACGGTCAATATTGTGTTCCAAAACTTAATAGGTTTCAGTTTTTGAACCCAAGTTTTTCAGTTAATTTAGTTAGTATTAATTTCCTATTTTAAAGTTTTTTTTGCGAAAATTTTTCACCCCTGCCTGTAAACTACCCAATGTCTGAATAATAATTGCTTTAAGTTTTTATTGTAAGTTTTTTATCAGCTTTAATGAGTTCGAATATTTTATCACAGTTAAGATAAATTTTATATATTATTATATTTCCAACATTGATATTATTTAGTCCAAAATATTCAAACAACGATTTCAAACTACCTTCTGTGCAAAAAATTTACGCAAAGGCTGAATCTGCTAGACTGAAATATTTCATAGACGCACATCATTATAAAAATCCCCTCTCTTATCTAATAGACATTTACCGTTTCGTTTCCTTTCTGAATATTGAAAGACTTGAAAAGATTAATATATATTTAGTATGGATTATACAACGCCTGCAATCGCGCTGGAACCGTACATTTTTTAGGGATAAAAAGTATCCTATGTCCATATCCATTCCCGAGATTCAAAGTATTTTCACATTAAATTTCAGCAAAATCGGTTGAACCGTTTGGGTGTTAAGAGCTAACAGGTAGACAAAAACAATTTAGCATTTATAATATTAGTATAGATGTACCTATTGACAGGGTTTCCTACAATATTTGCATCCCAAATCTCTGCTTCAAAATTGTTTAAAAAAAAAATGTTCGTTAATATCACAATAGCTCTGTTAATTTTTAAGTTATCGGGTTCATTTATTGACCATTTAAAAGGTAATTTAAAGAGCTTTAAGATTGACTTGACAAATACTTTTTAAAGCCCTTGGTTTAAAAAAAAATAAGGTTAAAAGGTCCCGGTTTCATGGTTCTCGCAGTAAAAGTTAGGCTTTAAACGTCTCTATCTTCGTTATATTTCATCCTATAAAAATCAAAAGATTTCTTAAAAAATGGACTCAAATTTGTTATTTATAATTTTTACAAAGGTTCAATATTTTTGAAATTATGTTCAAAACAAAATGATATTTATGAAAATTTGAATAATTTCGATTTTACTAAATCATTATTTTTTTCAAAACTAAGCGTTCTAAACCAAGAAAAATTTTTGAGGTCATTATTTATGCAAAAATAAAGAAACATCTTTGGGTATAACCATAAATTTGAATTATTGTAGAAGTGGTCAATGTTTTATTTTTCGATTTTTGCAAAAAAAATTGAAAGTGTCATCTTATTTTTATCATAACTTGTTCAATTTGGAAGCTATTAGCTTTTTAAAATTCTCATTAGAAAGGTACTTTTAAGCACTTTAAAAAGCCTTAAAGAAGTGCATGTCATAAAATACATCGGTTTACCGTTATTTAAGTTTGAATGCTTAGACTTAGGTACTCGCCGAAAGAAAATTTATATACAATCACCTATAGCTCACTTTGAATTAATAAAGGAAGGTATTTCAGAGTAGAAATTAGTTTCTTTTTTTTTTGGCTTTAATTTTGCTAATTAGACATTTTTCGTAAAAACCTATAGTTTCTTATTTAATTATGAAAAACCGCTTTTCTCACGCAAAAACATGATCTTTGATCTTTAACAACTCGGAAATTATTGATTTAATCAAAAAACTTTACATAACAAATTTTGCTTAAAATTTGTGTGTCTATTGATTCCTGATGTTGTTTTTATCTAAAAAAATCACCCCCCGAGAAGGGTTGGCATCCACCCCCTGTTAAGGTGTAAATATTATTTAGAAGTAGTTTTACATTCCTGGCACATTATAGTTTAAGAAAGAAGTTGATGTAGCTATCAAACGGAAAATTTGTATTGTGTCACTTAAAAATATATTGTGGTTGTGAGAAGTCTTACTTGCTTTTATTTCAGTATAATTATTAGAATCCGAACACCCCCAGGGCAAAAGCGCAAGTTGACACTATGTCACTTTTGTTTCTTAGGGTACGGGGGGGAACCTTCTTACCAATTTTCATGAAAATCGATGGAGGTTCAACGAAATCGGAGGTGAAAACCTTGAATGCCTCCACTAATATCCAAAGTGAGGAATTAAATATGAAAAAGTTACCGGCCCGTTGAGTGCCGCGATTGCTTACGCACGATCAAAAAAGAATTAAAGAAAATCAGTGAATTAAAGTATGGTTTGCTGCCCCACCCACATTATTCGCCTGATCTAGCGCCATCAGACTTCTATTTATTGCCTTAGCTCAAAACTTTTTTGGTTGGACAGAAATTTGCCACAAATGATGATGTCATAGCACTCATAGCCGCTGTAGAGTATTTTGAAGGCCTTGAAAAAAATCATTTTATAGAAGGCATTACTGCTTTAGAACAAAGATAAAGTAAGTGCATAGAGGTTCACAGAGACTATATCGAAAAATAAAATTAATTTTATCACGGAAAGTTAAGTGTAGAAGTATTAGGCTAGTTGCTTATCATCCCGCCCTCGTACTATCAGAAACGTTGATTCCTAGTAGATTCCTAGGCAAATAGGGTACCTAAGTAGTTTGGTCGCGTTACGTCAAACCCAGTTGACAGATCACAATTAAGATTGAATTGACATAATCCGACCAAATGACTTTGGCCTGTCAACTGCCTAGGAATCAATTTCCTTGATGGTACATTCGTAAATCGCAATTTTGCATGTACCAACAGACCTATTGACAGGAGGGCCACCAGAGGAACTTATAAGACCGTACAAGACTATGTATGCATTTAAAGGAAAAAAATGCTATATACACACCATGGTTCGGGAAAACGGGTTACAGACTAGTCAAGTCAAGTGAGAACATGAAAACCAGATACGACCGGAAATCGAACATGAGCGGCTTTGAGCTAGGGTCACTGATGTGGCTGCAGGCTGCAGCATAACCCAACTCGCCGGAAAGGGAAATCTCCAAAGTTGCTGCAGATCAAATGGGACGCTCCATATAAAGTGGTTACCCGACTGAATGATGTGACTTATTATAGGATTCAAAAGCAACCAAGAGGGATATTCAAAGTGGTACACATAGACCGTCTGGCGCATTTCTAAGAGGGGAATAGTGTTACACGCAGTGCCATCTAGCGTCAACCAGTGGACCACTCGGGGAACAAAGACAAGGTGAATCCCCCTACTCGATACAAGATGGCGTTAGCTGCGCTACGTAACACTTGTTTACACTTTACGCGAATCGGGTACGTTCTAAGGAACTTTCTAGAACTCGCCTCGGCCCATATAAATAGCCGCAGGTAGACGAGCCAATCAATCAGTTCAGTTTGAGCGATCTTCAAGGCGACTTCGGAATGAAAAAAGTGATCAAGAGTGATACCAGTGAAACCTACGGCTTGGCTACGACCTAGGACAGTGATAGTGCTTAGTTTTTTGGACCTAGTGCTTTGTGTTAGACCTAGTGCTAGTGAATAAAGTCTTCAAGAGAGTCAGCACTTAGCAGGTCTTTCTCTCCAAATCTTTCGAACCCTAGCACGTAACAACTGGTGTTAGAAGTGGGATTTGGAGATGCCATTGACTCCGAGAGATGACTTCAAGGAGTGTGTCAGGACAAGGGCGCAACGAGCTGCGGAGGCCACACCAAGCTGGGGACCAAGCCCCACCCACTGGCTCCACCCACCGAGACCCGCCCACTTTGGGCATGGCCACGCCCACTTGCCCCACCCACCGGGACCTGCCTATTTAATCCCCGTCCACTGGCTCTACCCATCTTGCCTCGCCCGTAACTTCTACAGCCCCTCAAGCGGCTCTTCAACTGGAAAGTTTAGTTGAATTAATTCAGGCTTTGCAAGAGTCACAAGACCGCAAGCTCGGCTCTTTGAAAATGACTCTAGAGTCTAGACACAGGAGCCTCTAGAACAATAGTGAATCCAAATTTGGTAAAAGCAGCAAGGAGACATAAAAGGAGACTTAACTGTCGGCTTCTTACTGTCAGCTAATACCCGTCCTGGGAGAAATATCAGTTACGATTAATGTAGGGGGCCTCATACTCTACCAATTTTTTTTTGAATATTGAAATGTCATCGTATCTGTCAGATTAAGATAGGGGATGTTTAGTATACCCCAAAGAAGCTTCCATATAAAGCACTGACGATTCAAAGGTCAGGTAAGCCTGTAGGGACATTTTAAAATATAAAAAAATAAAGCTTCATATTTACCTAACTAAGCTTCGCAGATATTTTATTTTGCACTAAACTAAATGACTTAAGTCCTTGTTGTCTAAAATATATTTATAATTTACCTCAATAAGCAATTTTCTGAATATATTTTCTTTTTCAAAACTTTAAAATGACTGCAGTTTTGGAACCCACCGCTAAAATAAAAAACGCTCTCATTATTTTTTTATCAGTTTTACCTAATGTAAAAAAGCCTACTAGGTCTCCACGACGCTCGAGTGTCTACACAAATAGCACCTTCCCCTCCCCTACTACTATGATCATTTACGTGGTCTACTTCTTATCTCTGCCAAATAACAGAAAAATTGCTCCAGTAGTTAATGAGATAAGCCCTTTCAAATAATTTCGCCCGTTTTTTCCACATTTTCCTCTATTTCTACACTCCCATTAGTCGTAGCGTGATAAAATATAACTTTTAGCCTTTCTCGATAAATGGACTACCTAACACTGAAAGAATTGTTCAAATCGGACCAGTAGTTCCTGAGATTAGCGCGTTCAAATAAGGCCTTTCAAACAATTTCCTCCCGTTTTTCCCATATTTTCCTCTATTTCTTCGCTCCTATTAGTCGTAGCGTAATATAGCCTTTCTCGATAAATGGGCTATCTAACACTGAAAGAATTTTTCAAATCGGACTAGTAGTTCCTGAGATTAGCGCGTTCAAATAAGCCCTTTGAAATATATTACCTCCCATTTTCCACATTTTCCTCTATTTCTTTGCTCCTATTAGTCTTAGAGCGCTTATAGACGAACGGCACGTGTCGGCGGCATGCGTCGGCGGCAGTCGACGGCAGACGACGGCACGTGTCGGCGGCAGTTGACGGCAGTCGGCGGCACGTGTCGGCGGCAGTCGACGGCAGCCGTCGACAGTTTATCACGCTTGCAGTTGTGACGTAGCGCGTAAAGGTAAGCGTTCACAGGTCGGTATAGTACGCAGCGGACGTCTCGCATCAAATGGAAAAAAATTTACAGCATGTCCACTGTATCGGCAGCGTACGAATTACCGACTAGCCAGTATGTTCATCTTCAAATTAGTCCAAACAAAGTTCCAAAGTCAAAATTTCTGCTTTCGACTTTTCCATCCACATCCCCCTTTTGAGCATTCATTTACTAGGCTAATCGGTAATCCGTACGCTGCTGATTCAGCTGACGTACTGTAAAAAAAATATCCGTTTGATACGTCGAGACGTCCGTTGCGTACGATAACGACCTGTGGACGCTTACCTTTGGGCGGTACGTCACAACTGGGGGCCTACACCACCTCTACTAAGCGACACCGTTTGACAGATAAGAATTTAATACTTTAACGTCAAGCTAGCGATCTTAAAAAAGTTGATATTTCACAGCGGATTTAACATTGTTTTGCATTTTGTACTGTTTTTTAGTAAAATTATATTTAAAAAGTAATTACGGTAATGTTATTGTAATCTTACAACAAAGTGTTCTGGAAACATGATAGTTTTAGGAAAGGTCGTGGTAGGCCCCCTGCAAGCGTCATAAACTGTCAAAGGCTGCCGTCGGCTGCCGCCGACTGCCGCCGACTGCCGCCGACACGTGCCGTCGACTGCCGTCGACTGCCGCCGACACGTACCGCCGACTGTCGTCGACTGCCGCCGACACGTGCCGCCGACACGTGCCGTTCGTCTGTAAGAAGCCTTAGCGTGATAAAATATAGCCTATAGCCTTCCTCGATAAATGGGCTATCTAACACTAAAATATTTTTTTAAATCGGACCAGTTGTTCCTGAGATAAGCGCGTTCAAATAAGCCCTTTCAAATATATTTCCTCCCGTTTTTTCCACATTTTCCTCTATTTCTTTGCTCCTAAATAGTCTAAGCGTAATAAAATATAGCCTATAGCCTTCCTCGATAAATGGGCTATCTAACACTGAAATAATTTTGTAAATCGGATCAGTAGTTCCTGAGATTAGCGCGTTCAAACAAACAAACTAACAAACTCGTCCGCTTTATAATATTAGTATTAGTATAGATTTGTTGTTAAAGCGGGAAACGAAACACATTAAATATGTGAAAATTTCAACTCTCTAGTCTTCACCTATAACCGGTCTTGACATAGAGCCTGGAGATTGACAGACAGACAGTCAAACAGACAGACCGACGGACAGGCAGCGAAATCTTAGTAATAGGGTACTGTTTTACCTTTTGGGTACGGATAACGGAACCCTAAAATGATTTCTTGTCATCAGTCACCACAAACTTTAGAATTTACTATGAACAGAAATTAAAAGTAACAGAAAATGCAAGGAAAATTGTAAAAGAACGTGCGGGTGTCGCAAAGCGGGCTTGAAAGTTTCTGTTATTTGTCAAAACTGTGGTGGTGACTCTCGTAAAAATTTGTCGAACTCCCAAGAGTTATTCGATGATAATGAAGAAGGCGCTACTGAGACCTATAACTGGCGATACCACATAAAAGAAAGGCGCCTCGAGGTGTACCCCAGCGTTAGTGCCAAATAATCGGCCAAGTGCGAGTCGGACTCGCACACGAAGGGTACCGTACCGTGATAGAGCAAAAATAGGCCAAAAATTGTGTTTTTTGTATGGGAGCCCCCTTTAATTTTTTATTTTATTTAAATATTATTATGAATTATTAAAGTACAATTATATTTAAGGCCTTCGTGAAAGTTTCAAGTTCCTACCTCTTATCATTATTGATTACTAGCGACCCGCCCCGGCTTCGCACGGGTATAAAATATATAGCCACTGAAGAAATGATTAAAATTGATTGATTCAGCAGTTTTATATTCATTTAATACTACCCGTGGCCCGCATTGGTCGGTACCGCCGCAAAAGCTACGTCTCACAGGAAATTGGAGCCTTTTGCAAAGTAAAGGAAAATCAGTAGGGATCATTGGTATTCTCGGTATATGAACTAATTCACCAGCTGCAGGGCCGGTAATAATCTTCGTTACTGCGCACCCCCGCCTTGGTAAGTTGGTAGCGCCCACTTCGAAACGGGCGTAAATCGCATTTTTTTATTTCACCATAACTTCTAAACCAAACGTCCAATTTTAATCATTCAAATATTATCTACACAAACTGTACTTAGTGATGAAATAATTAATTTTAATAAGGATTATCAGCATGAGTAAGATAAATGCGTTTAAATGTAGTCCAAAAAAATCAAGATTTTTAAATAACAAAATGGGTGCTGTGCCTCATTTGACATAGATAGGTATAGTGTGTTGCAGACATTTTTGTAGATATTTATAAGATCTACATTTACTTAGAACATTGTATGGTTCTATCTTTTATAGTTTAGGCAGCGTACGCAAAATAAGTAACTTTTCTGGTTGATTTTTTTCACCTTGTGTCAGAAAAACCCAAATATCTTACGGAACCCTATATTTTCTACAATAAAAAGTAGCCTATGTTACTCGTAAATAATGTAGCTTTCGAATGGTGAAAGAATTTTTAAAATCGGTCCAGTAGTTTTTGAGCCTATCCATTACAATTAAACAAACAAACAAAGCAAGCACTTGCGCCATACTGTCCCTTCCACCTTGTGTCAACGTGTTTGAAGGTCACTTGAAGGTACCGGGAAGCGCGAATTCGTAACCAGAGAAATTATTATTCATTTTTACGTTCAAAAACGCGTGGGGTGCTGACAGCACCCCGCGCGAGTGATGGCGGGTTAAGGTGACGCCGCGTTAAAGTAAAAAAATCGGCCAAGTACGAGTTGCACTCGAGCACATAGGGTTCCGTACCACTACAGAGCAAAAATAGGCTAAAAATGGGATGGTATGGGAGCCCCCCTTCATTATTTAATTTAATTAAATTTTAATATTCATTATTAAAGTACAAATACATTTAAGTATTTTGTGAACATTTCAATTGCCTATGTATTGCCATTATTGATTAAGAGCAAAAAATAGCAAAAAAAACATGTTTGTTATATGGGAGCTCCCCTTAAATATTTAATTTATTTTGTTTTTAGTATTTGTTGTTATAGCGGCAACAGATATGTAACACAATCTGTAAAAATTTCAAAAGTCTAGCTATAGCGGTTCTTGAGTTACAGCCTGATGACAGACAGACGGACAGACGGACAAACAGACAGAACTCGAAGTCTTAGTAATAGGGTCCCGTTTTTACCCTTTGGGTACGGAACCCTAAAAACATTGTTGGATATGTTTTAGGCTGCTTGTTCGAAACAAGCAATGGAACAGCAAAAAATGAAAAGGGCGTAGCGACAAAATGGTTTTTGTCGCGTAATTTAAAAACCATAAATACATTTCATATAAGCTATGGGCAAATTAATGTGTATGCTTGAACCCATTTATGTGCACTCGAGGAAGTTGATTCCTATTGCAAGTGGCAGGTTTTTTAGTTTGGTCCGGTTACGTTGATCGGCAAAGAGAGTATAACAGAATTATATTTCCATCTCGGTCATTTTGTGTTTGCCAAAATATTATCAACATAGCGATCTCCTTAGCAACGATAGGTTTATTGGTCGTTATCTGTCGGCTATGCTCGTTCACGATAGAAGATACGATAGATTTATTGGTCGCATTGCTTTTGATAATTAATCTACTTAGCAACCGCCTTAGCAACGAAAGTATTTACATTTTGAAGTTTTTGACACAGTCATCTTTTTGCAAATATTATGTATTCGGAACATTGAGATGTATTCGGAATTGATTTTTATTTTATTTCTCTAATCCGAACTCAGTGGCTTATTTTATCCAATATGTGCTACAAAAACAATGGACTACCGTGAGTTGGGGCTTTTCGGAAAACATGGGGCTATTTAAAAAAAAAAAGATTAATTGGTAATTTATAACTTTTGTTTTACTGGTAAGCACGGACGTAAAAAATACGGACGGAGCATTACACTATAAAGAGGTGAAGCATGCAAGGTATGACAATTTCGTTTATTGTACTGTATTTGTACACGTGACCGACACTCACACACGCAACTAGGTACTACAACCCGCTGTCATTGTACATTGAGTGACGGCGCCAATAAAACGCACACATCCTACATGGGCGGCCATTACTATGCTTCACTCGTGAAATAGACAAGGTTACGTCCGTATTTTTTTACGTCCGTGCTGGTAAGTATTACTTTTTTTTTTCATCTGGCAATACTTCAAAAAAAACTGTAGTGGGGAACGAAATTTGGAGGTAATGAAACTATTGTGAGTGCTGCAAAACTAATTTAGAAAAAAATCGTCAAAATTGAACTTATTTATGTGTGACCTACTTTTGGTGTGTTACGAGAAGTTTTTGGAGGTAAGATAAATATGGGATTTGTTACATATCGTACGTTTTCTTGTGATTCTAATTATTTATACCGGCGTTTCCTAACGTTTATACATCGCCATATCTATTTTGTTTTATAAATTGGGGCTTTTTGAAACTGTTTTGGGGTTATTCGGAACAAAATTCCAAATAGCCCCTTTCGAGGCTGGTGATAGTTTTGTTAAGATTATAGGTGGTGTACCAAATAACCCCAAATTCAACTTTCGAGAATTTAAGGGAAGCATTTTGTTTCAGTTTTATGAACATAGTGCGTACGTATGTAAGAAAATGTACAAAATACAAATACACGAAATGGAAAGGCATATCTGCTACTTACCCTTAAGGCGCTGACAACTGTCAATGACCTTGATCTCGCATCACTCTCGCACCACTGTCGATTTTCATGCCAGAGAGACAGAGATGTGAAGTGTTCACTCGGTAGCGTGGATACATTTTTAGTTTGTTAGAGGAAAAAATAAATTTTATGGGAAATCTAGATGTCAGAACCGAAAATTAAATCCGGCAATCTTTGGATTTTTGTAAAAGGTATCAAATAAACAAATTTTTAAAGCATAGATTGTATTATTACTTTAGTTAGAACTGTTTAAAGTTCCTGAAAGAGGTGACTTTGGTATTTTTTTTCATCCAGTAGGAGTACATTATTTTATTATATTTAAATTCGACAAGCTTTTCCAAATATAATCAAAAATCACATATATTTTTTTTTGCCAATCAATGAAATACATACGTCTAGAAAACTGCACAAAGATGTCGAATTGGCAGCTGTCTTCGCCTTAAATTGTTCCGAATATACCCCACATACTTCACTAAAACTATAAGGCAATCGCTATATTTATTCCAAATAACCCCAAAGAAGGAGGGGCACTTCGTACCCACTGATGTAGCACGTTGAGACATATACCAAATGAAAGGGCTTGAAAAGTTGAACATTTTATTGTATGACGAAAAATCTCTAAACCATGGGAGAAAAAAGTTAATGAGGGTAGAAGGCAAGAAAAAATCACAAAAAAACACCCTGTATTATTGCATGAATTTATAGTGTAAGGTAAGGAATTATTTCTGGAAAGAAATCGTATATGACAAACTTAAGGAAAGTGTTCTATTTGAGTATATTGTTTTATATTTTCAAGAAATGTATAACAATGTACGGTAAAATCCAGGAAATGTTAGATTTTTAAGGTGTTACTGTTTTCACATACATTTCTTTAAAATATGAAACAATATATATATATATATATATATATATATATATATATATATATATATATATATAAAGTTTGTCATATATGATTACTTTCCAGAAATGATTCCTTACCAGCAACACTTTAAATCGATGCAATAATACAGGGTGTTTTTTTGTGATTTTTTCTTACCTTCTACCCTCGTTAACTTTTTTCTCCCATGGTTTAGAGATTTTATGTCATACAAGAAAATGTACAGCTTTTCAAGCCCTTTCATTTGATATATGTCTCAACGTGCTACAGCTTGAGTACGGGTCCCATACAAAAATGCCCCTTCTTCTTTAGCACCACCATATCTTTATAAAAATGTTTAGTATGAAAAATATATATTTGCAGTGTTAGTTATGTACGTAGTAATGTGAAGTGATATTGTTCCAACAATCGCCTGATAAGATAAATAGAAACAAAGCCAGAATATTTTAAAATTTAGTTATTTTGTGTCAAATTTCGAATAGCCCCACTATTGCGATATTTGGAACGGCACCTTTGAATTAGGGTAGCTTCGTGATTTGTATGAATATACGTTTAATATGTACCAGTATGGGAAGTTACCAGTGAGATTTGTTACTAGAAATCATCAAAGTACCTGTAACCTGTAACATACTTAGTTCGTTTTAATAATAATTTTTCACAAAATGTGGTACCAAATAGCCCCATTTTACCGGTACCTTACTTGAGCACTAAACAATCGTTGAGCAGATCAAAGTGGCCAACCTAATTCTACTCCTAATATCTTCGTCGAATATCATAACTTGGTTAGTTGGAAAAGACTATCCAGAACTCAGAAGGATTAAGTAACACATATGTTATGTTTTTGAATTATAGGTATTCACATTGCTGATCTTTATAACAACCCACAGTTCAAAATAATACCACAAGAAGAAAGTTCATAATAATTTTATAAGTTTTAAGTTTTATGATATTGTTTTAACGCTCAAATAAAATATTATCACGATATTATACTTGTTTGTGTTTTTTATAAAAGGTTCTTGTAGATTAGAAAGATGTTAATCTTTAGAGCGTTTTTACATTACGCAAAACATAAAAAAATAAAAATAATTAGTAGTACAGATTCCCTAGATTCTAGAAAATTGATTACTAGTGTCCGACCGAAACTAGTTTTACGACCGAAACCGAAACCAAAAACGAATTTCGGCGACGGTGTTTATTTCGGCCGAAACCGAAACCGAAACTACCTTACAAGGCTCATATTTTGAGGAAAAAATAAGGAAAACGTGATTATAATCAGTCAGTCTTTATTGTTTTCTCTTTAAATCACGTAGATTTCTCTTTAAATCACATCTATACTAATATTATAAAGCGGAAGAGTTTATTTGTTTGTTTGTTTGAACGCGCTAATCTCAGGAACTATTGGTCCGATTTGAAAAATTCTTTCAGTGTTAGATAGCCCATTTATCGAGGAAGGCTATAGGCTATATTTTATCACGCTAAGACTAATAGGAGCGAAGAAATAGAGGAAAATGTGGAAAAAACGGGGAGAAATTATTTAAAAGGGCTTATTTGAACGCGCTAATCTCAGGAACTACTGGTTCGATTTCAAAAATTCTTTCAGTGTTAGTCCATTTATCGGGGAAGGCTATATTTTATCACGCTAAGACTAACAGGAGCGAAGAAACAGAGGAAAATGTGGAAAAAACGGGGGAAATTATTTGAAATTGCTCATGATCTTAAGAGCTACTGGAGCATTTTTTATACTATTTGGCACACACGAAGAATAGACCACGTGAAGGGACATAGGCTATTTTTTGCGGAAAAATGTACGGTTTCCCTGACATTCCTAAATTATGCGGGTGAAGCCGCGCGGAACATCTAGTAGTTACTAATATCACAATCACAAGAGGTATCAGTAGTTACTTAATATTTAAGTAATAAAATAAACAAAAATAAATCACTTTTATCTTTAGAAGTAGCTTTAGAACAAATAAACTTAAACTTCTTTCTTATAAACTCAGTTTGACACTTTTTATGACCCTTCAGTCAAAAAAGTTAAAAAAAAAGAAAAAAGACAAAAGCTAAACGACTATATTATATAATACTATAAATTAAGTATAAACTATGATCGTAATCACAAGAATGCAGAACAAGAGGTGACGACTAGTGAAGTAACCACATAAATACTGGTCATATTGATTAAACCACTCGAAAACTCGCCACCACAACAAAACAAAACGAACAGCAAACGGTCGGAGCAACTGATCGGATTCATTCACTCATTCAACGCGCCGAATATGACCGATAACAGCGCGGAAACTCCCGAATGCACATTCGGTTTCGGTCGTAGTTTCGGCAAGTTTGCCGCCGAAAACGAAACTAAACCGAAACTCGTGTTTTTACCGAAACTCAACCGAAAACGAAACCGAAACCGAATATTCGGTCGGACACTATTGATTACATTTAGGTACTATCAAGCAAATTTTTCGTGAGTAGCTTCATTAATAGAACCAAGAAGCTTATATTATAAGACGAACAACAATTTCCTGTGCGAAAATTCTCGCAAGTTCATATTTCGATTTGATGATCCTAAAATATGGATTGTTCTATTTGTAGGAAAATGTTACTGTTAAATTATATAACTAGCTATTAACCTATCAGTATACAAAAAATCTGCTGGTTAGGGCTCCGTTTTTGGGTTCCATAGTCAACGAGGACTTGTTAATCACAGAACCCTATAATGGGTGACAGACGTGCGTAGAAGTACGCGGACTTATGGCTCGACGATCTTTTTCGCCTGTGTGTCACCTTAAAAGTACGCGTTGATCGTCGAGCCAAAAAACAATTTAAAGGTGAGCGCACATTTATCAGCAACGTACGTGCTGCAGGCGCCAGATTTTAAAATTCGTTGTATGAAATGACGTACAACCTCGCATATTCATCCGCTGCAGTCCGCACCATTATGTCCGCACCGTACGCGTCGCATTTCGTGTATTTATGCGGTGCGGGTGAATGTGCGAGGTTTACAACAAACGAGGCATGAAACTAATTTTAAGGTGACGCAGCGTTAAAGTAAGAAACCGTGTTGGATATGTTTTAGATTGCTTGTTTTCTATGAGAGGCCGGCCCGGCCTCTCATAGAAAACAAGCAATGGAACAGCAAAAAATGGAGAGGGCGTGAGCGACAAAATGGTTTTTGTCGCTTATTTTAAAAACCATAAATACATTTCATATAAGCTATGCACAAATTAAAGTGCATGCTTGAACCAATTTATGTACAAATTTTGAAACCTTAAATCACTCTCCTCCGTTGGAAAAATAGGAATCCCTTTTTTTAAAGAGGTCTTTTCGATTGATTATTCTGTGCTATAAAAATTGTCCAATTGTGTTATGCTATGGGCAATTCAAAGACAAAGACATGATGAATACTGACAATGAACTTCAATTTCTTAGCTTTAGTCATTGCTGAGAAAAATCGGCATCGCTACAGCCAAATTATCAGGGCGTCTTAAGTTGCGGGCTAACAAATGTGCGGTCACCTTTAGAAATTTATAGGTAGGATCTGAGCTCAAATTACGACAATATTTTTACAGTAATTATTATTATTGGTTTTGAATTGTTTGCCTCCAAGTATCTGTGAAAATGATCTCTAAGACGTGGTCAATAAGGTGTGACATTTATCACCACGTATTAAAGTAATAATTTTTGATAGAACAAATTGCAACAAACTGAGGTGTCAATTTTTGAGTTCGAATTCAAAATGAAAAATATCAAACACGGAACAATGATTTCGAAAGTAAGGACGGGGCATCTGGAAACAATTAAGTACGAAAACGAGTAAACATTGTGAATTCTAAAACTTATTTAAGGTTGAATACTATAGCGTCACTTTTTTTTATGAAATAAGGGGGCAACCGAGCAAACGGGTCACCTGATGGAAAGCAACTTCCGTCGCCCATGGACACTCGCAGCATCAGAAGAGCTGCAGATGCATTGCCGGCCTATAATAATAATATAGGGAATAGGGTAATAGGGGAGGGGAGGGATGGGAAGGGAAGGGAATAGGGGAGGGCAGAGAAGGGAATAGGTAAGGTGATTGGGCCTCCGGTAAACTCACTCACTCGGCGAAACACAGTGCAAGCGCTGTTTCACGCCGGTTTTCTGTGAGAACGTGGTATTTCTCCGGTCGAGCCGGCCCATTCGTGCCGAAGCATGGCTCTCCCACGTATAAAAGGTTTTAGTCGCCTACTATGTGTCTGAAAAACTCATATTAATCCTTCAAGCCCCATAAGAGCATGATCGGTGATCGCGACAATAGAATACAATAGAATTTCCAAGAATCCTCGATCGAAGGTATATGCTAAGTACCAAAAATTTAGTTAGCGCTTAGATTTTAGGTGATGTAAGTATTATTATCATATTTTATCATTAAAAATTTTAACGCCGATTTCAAAATCGACCGTAAGTCTTGTCACTACTGAGAGCAGTGTAGGCATAAATATTATTTTTAAGATCTCGTGGACCTTAGACTTCTGATAGAGTTGTTCCATTCGGGCAAACACATAGAAATTTTTAAAAATATGTAGGTAAGACCTGTCCTTACTTCATAAATACCTATACCATGTAAGCACAATATTGTAGATACAATAATTTTACGTACTTTGCAATGCGACGTTGCCAGCTCGAACGCCACAATATGTAGCGTGCGAAGAGGCAACAGCGCGCATATGTCGCATACAGTACGCTGCAGCGTACTGTATGCGACATATGAAAATGACTGAATATCAAATAAAATACTACTTTATGACCGATGCTATAGGTTTTATTTTGCTCTTTTCAAAGCAGCAGCGGCATGCCGCATGGGTCGCTAGACCAATGTCGTTAAAAAATGAAACCTACAGGGTATGTTACAAAGGGGCATTTTATTTGATTTCTTGTCGGCAGCGGCGTGCATAAGATTTTGACACTGGCAATGCAGCGATATCGGTTCAATAGTTTTGGTATGTAAGCAAAACAGACAGACAAACGGACAGAAAGAGATATTTTCGCATAAATTATAATAATAGTGTGGATATAAATTAAAAACTATGTTTTCTAAACTATTAGTATAATTACGTTGTTATGAAGAAATAAAAAACGCCATCTGTTGTCACCCGTTGGAACTACAATGAGAGTTTATTTCATCGATGTTTCCATGGAAATATACCAAAATTTACCATACAACAAAATATTGTGCGCTAAGCTAAAATAAATAAAAAACGCCATCTATTGTTACGTATTATATACGCGCCGGTGCTCGCCTGAGCTACTGCGGCAGGAGTTCGCCTATAATATAGCATGTCTGTGTGCGTGTGCGAACTGTTCACGGACACAAAAATCTTTACGCACACATGACCCCAGAGCCTGCCGCACGAGATCTGCTTGCCTTGACCTTGAGTCATGCGGTTCGCGCGTGTACCTAACTTAATGTTTAATTTCTCGCAAATTGATTGTTGCTATTTTATAAATGTAGGCGTTTTAAATGCGTTCATTTTTTCTATTATATTTTTTACTATTAATATTTAATAATTAACGTCATGAGTCATCTAAAACGTACGAAAGTTAAATTAAAATATATGTGTATGGCAAGTCATGCATTAGGTAGGCACTGCATTTTTGCCTACATGGTATGCACGCACATGCTTGTCGGTCGCGGCCGCTTGTGGCAAGAATCAAAAAGTCACCTAGGCCTGATTTATATGAGTGCGCCCGATCGCGCGGTTTTGTGGCTACACCGCGAAACAAGCAAAATATGTCGATTTAAATAGCGGCGCGGCCGCGCTACCATTGGGTGTTTGAACACTGCACGATAACGACACGACACGATACCACAGAATAGAGGGCCACCGCACATATTATGCAATTTCAAGTTGGCCGACTATCGTACAAACTGACTATCGTACTAATTCTAATATTCTGTCACTTAGTATTGAATGCACCCAAAATATTCTCCTTTCTTTTCACCTTCGTTTTATTAGTGCCACAATAAAAGCGTGCTTTTTGCGCATTTTAACACGCACTGTTACCAAATAAATCTAAAAGTCTGCGGCTGGCAGCGTACACGATGAAGTTGTCCAATTAAATTGTGACACTACGCAATTTAGTTTGTACGATAGTCGGCCAACTTGAAATTGTATTATATGTGCGGTGGCCCTTATCTATTCTGTGGTATCGTGTCGTGTCGTTACCGTCGCAGTGTGAAAACACCCATTTGCGTATATTGGCTTGCAATATTGTAGCAATATTGATACAGCCGCTAAACCACGAGTTCGGGCGGACGTAAATTTTAAAATGACTGGTTAAAATATAAACAAAACGATAAAAATATTACTAGGTATTATACATATTTATTTGGATATAACTAAAGATACTTTATTTAAAAAATGTTATGTCCTTTGCGAACTGCAACATGAATTAACCCAACAGAATTCGGTATCCTTTTTCCACTCTTTACAATTTCAGGCATTTTAGAGTTCTCGATTTTGAAGCGAACTGAATTTATTATATTATTGTAGCCGCCGAATTCATCATTCAGTGAAAATCTTGCGTTGAGACTTCATGTATACCCAATGATATTCTACTGTATACCTAAACTTTATCACGAATAGCACTTTTGGACTTTCATGTTTTGCACAAAACACATTGCACGTATTATTAGAGGTTTGTTGAAAATTTTCTGAAAATATGCCTGACCATTAAACTATTATTTAATATGCGATACACACGATATAAACTTTATGTTTACAATCATTAGTTTTCTTGACAAAATGTACAGTACCCGGCGATAAATATTGCACATCGACCTTTGGAAAGTGACAGTCGGCTAATTTCGGTTTTGTAGAGCGTTATCTCTAACGCACGAAATACAAAAAGTCCGGTATATATTAGGAGCTGCTAAAACAATTATGGTTTGCTTCTTTTGACAATTTTATTATTCTTTGTATAAAATACACCAAATTTTCTATAAGTTATGGCTTTAGGTTCGGGTAAAATAAAATAAAAAAGGGTGTTCAAATTATGTTTACGTATTTAAAATTCTTTTGGAAAATTACAGCTGTAGCAAATTTAGAGGTGTTAACAACTCTAGATATACATTTATTTTGAACTGGACGCGACTGCACTCTATTGAATTTGAACAACGACTGACAAAATCAAATAGGTGTGTGCTACAAAGATAACGCTCATTAAAACCGAAATTAGCCGAATGTCTCTTTCCAAAGGTCGATGTGCAATATTAATTGCCGGGTATTGTAAATAACTTCGTTGCTAACGCGGTTGCTATGTTTTTGGCAAACATGAAATGACTAAGATGGATATATAATTCTGATATACTCTCTTTGCCGATCAACGTAACCGGACCAAACTAAAAAACCTGCCACATGCATAGGAATCAACTTCCTCGAGTGTACAAATGTTACGTCACTCACCTCTGTTGGCAAAATAGGAATCCCTTTTTTACAGAGGTCTTTTTGATTGATTATTCTGTGTTATAAAAGTTGACCAATCGTGTTATGCTATGGGTAATTCAAAGACAAAGACATGATGAATACTGACAATAAACTTTAATTTCTTAGCTTTAGTCATTGCTGAGAAAAATCGATATCGCTACAGCCAAATTATCAAGGCGTCGCCTTAAAACAAACATACATACATATATGTATACATACATGAATGTACATACAAACATACATACACATAGACTAACATACGAAAACTTGGTATTCCGGAAATATTACAATTTATTTATTTATTTATTTCATCATCACACACTTAAACTATCATTACAGGGTTTACCTAATGCGATAGTAGTGTAAGTACATAAAATTGTATTACAAATTTAGTTAAAAATTAATAATAATAAGTTCATCAGTATCCACAATTAAAACGATAAAATTAATAACAATAAATTATAAAACCATAACCAGTATATATAAAAGGGAACAAATATAATGACCACCAAAAAATGCACTGATACCCTAAACTTGTTTACCAAAAAAAGTTACTTAACACCAAAAAAAGAAAGTCTAAAATTACAATACTACCAGCTATTTTAGTCATGACAACACTTCAAATTGTAATCGAACACCAAATATAGTAAATGATCACCAAATATAGTAAATGATCACCAAATATAGTAAATGATCACCAAATAAAGTAAATGATCACCAAATATAGTAAATGACCACCAAATATAGTAAATGATCACAAAATATGGTAAATGATCACCAAATCCTTGTGAGCAAATCAAAATCAATGCGATATTTCTGTCCAAATTGACATTTATATTCCAAATTGACTACGATTGACAAAACATGTAAGCATATTATTAACAAAATAGTCAGCCAAGTGTGAGTCGGACATGGAGGGTTCCGTATCGATATAGAACAAAATAAGACCTAAAATTATGTTTTTGTATGGGAGCCCCCTTTAAATTATTATTTTATTATTATTATTACCTAATTATTGAAGTAAACATAATATAATCAAGGCCTTTGCGAAAATATCAACGTGCCTACCGGTTGCCATTATTGACATCGAGCAAAAAAGGCTAAAAAAATCACGTTTGTTGTATGGGAGCCCCCCTTAAATAATAATTTTATTTTGTTTTAGTACTTGTTGTTATAGCGTCAACATATATATGTCGCAGTCATCTGGTTTAATCTGCGATTCGATTGAATGACTAGCGTGTTCATTGAATGACTCCATTCAATTGAATGACTCGGCCGAACGTCGATTGAACAATCGTCATCCAACGTCCAACTAGTTCGCGGATTGTAACATAGCTCTTTGAAAAGAGCGGACACAAAATCAGTCAGGCTATTAAATAATTTAGTTCATTTTTTCCACTGCGGCGCTAGTAGTCGCCAATACCAATATGGCCTCAAACAACTTGCACAAAGAACACTGTGTTGATATTTTTTCCGATTGAGTTTTCTTAAAGTGCTTTATTGATTATAAAATAGTGTGACAAATGGATTTTACGATTATTACTCCGCCGCTGGCTACTCTTAAAGAAAAATTTGAGGCGAAACTGGCGAACGAACTGAACGAACAACAAAATCAAGGTTAGTAAGTAGGTATACTGTTATTGTTAATTATATTTTGTGATATTTAGGGGTTTGTGTTTTAATGTTCTTGATTGCGTGAACACAATGATAATAAGTTATCATAGTGTTACTGTTTCAGGATCTCAAAGATATACAAATAACAATACCACGTTCTCACAGAAAACCGGCGTGAAACAGCGCTTGCACTGTGTTTCGCCGAGTGAGTGATTTTACCGGAGGCCTAATCCCCTACCCTATTCCCTTCCCTACCCTCCCTTATTCCCTTCCCTTCCCATCCCTATTAACCTATTCACTCTTAAAAGGCCAGCAACGCACCTGCAGCTCTTCTGATGCTGCGAGTATCCATGGGCGACGGAAGTTGTTTTCCATTAGGTGACCCGTTTTCTCGTTTGCCCGTTTTATTTCATAAAAAAAAGAATCCTCAGGATGAGGCCAAACGAGCGTAATTTATTATTTGATTCCTTGAAATCCTTGAATTAGTTCATACAAATAGGCAGTATTGCAATTTGCAATAGGTAGGTACCTATAGAATCATAATAATATACTTATTATGGCCGTGTCCTCAATCGTTATTTATTATCACTAATTATTGTTATTCAAAATAAGGTTCCAAACTCTTGGTCACCCTAAACAAGCATTACAAAGTCGGCTATATCGCCTATATACCTACCATTCAACGTCTTCACTATAATGACGTCTAGTCAAGACGTTAAACGTTTCAGTCAACGTCTTGACTAGTTGTCCTTCAGTCATTCAATTGAATGGAGTCATTCAATGAATACGCTAGCCATTCAATCGAATCGCAGATTAAACCTGATGACTGCGACATATACACAATCTGTGAAATTTTTAGAAGTCTAGCTGGAGCGGTTCTTGAGATACAGCCTAGGTCCTAGAGAAAGACAGACGGACGGACAGACGGACGGACAGACGGACAGACATCGAAGTCTCAGTAATAAAGTCCCGTTTTTAGGGTTCCGTACCCAAAGGGTATAAACGGGACTCTTTTACTAAGACTTCGATGTCTGTCTGTCCGTCTATCTGTCTTCTTCTCTTTAATAGGATTGCTAAATAAAAATATATTTGGTTATAATTTTACATTAAAATGCTATCGTATAATGTTGGTGATCATTTACTAATTTTGGTGATCATTTTACTTTAAAATGCTAGTATAATGTTGGTGATCATTTACTAATTTTGGTGATCATTTACTTAATTGGGGTGAAAATTTACTATTTTTGGTTTTAAGATGTTAAATCTTTGGTTATCATTTTACATTAAAATGGTGGTCTGTATTTTGGTGATCGTTTACTTTTTTTTTTTTGTCTGTGAAATATTACTATTTCTGGTGATCAGTAATTATGAGCCTATATAAAATCCATCAATAATAATTATTTAAGTAAAAAATTGTAAATAAAATCTATCCTTGGTAAATAAATCTTAATAAATTAGTACTTGAACCAAACTATTATTACTTTTGTATATTTTACATACATACGGGTCGAATTGACAACCTCCTTTTTTTGAAGTCGGTTATAATTATTTTATATTTAAGACCGGTTACGATGAATTTTGGCGCAGATGTAAACTACCACTAAAAGGAACTATCTTCCTAATTATACTATTGCGGTTAAAATATTCTGTGTCTGATACCCTCAGTCGAGGGAAAAACGATCAAGCTGGACCATTTGTACCGAAGCAACCAAGGTCAAACGACCAACATTACATAACTAATATGTTCATGGGTAATACCGAGATCCGCGACCCCGTAAGAGCGAAATAGATTATTGATTCCAGCTTGATCGTTTATCCCTCGACTGAGGGTATCAGACACACAGAATATTTGAGGTTTTAAAGATGGCACTATACTGTACTCGGCGAAACATGGCGGTAGCGGTCATTGACTCCCTGTCAAACCACGATTGACAATGAAGTGTCAGATGTTGTCAATAGCGGCTTTGTTTTTGATGTTTCGCCGAGTACAGTATAGTACCTCCGATGATGTTATGAGTATCCATGAAATAGACAATTGCATTCAAACGTACGCCCATTTTCTAGGCATTAGGCTGCGTTTCCACCAAAGCTGAGCGGAGCTGTGTTACGAGGAAAGTGTTTTTGAGAACCAATAGCATCGCCGCGCTGAGCGATGTCATGGCAAAGTCATGTCAATGATACAATTCTATTGGTTTTCAAAAACACATTCCTCGCAACACAGCTCCGCTCAGCTCTGGTGGAAAGACAGCCTAACCATAAAACATAATAATTCAAAAAGCCAATTTTAACAGCATATTATATCTCATGATCAGTGACGCGACACTTTAATCCTATTATTGCATCGCATTCAACGTTTTAATTCCGCGGAGTGAAAAGTTTAAATCATCTGTTTCTGCATGAATTGCCGCAATGAATTAGTCGGTCTGGATTTCAGGGCCCCGATTCTCATTTCTCGAATGGCACATGGAGCAAAGACTGTCTTACTCGCCTTTGTCTCAACCTACCATCGAAATGACATTCTAATGATGAGAATTCGCTTGATGTTCCCCAGTCCCCACCCATATGCAAACTCCCGCTACAAACGTTTTTCTATTTCATCCTGATTTTACTGAGCTAAATACCTTTTCTCTTTTGTTGTTTAATTAGAGCTTAATTCAAAGGTGCACTAATGATTCCTTTCAATGTTTAGGTTGTTCCAGCATATTGCCTTCCACAGATTTTCACTTTATTACTTCTAAGTTCTTTTAGCCAGGATCGACAGCGGTAACCAACCACGAAAATTATTTGATGATCTCAGTGGCCATGATCATCTGTTTTAGGACCCGCAACGAAATTATTCCCACGAAATAAAGGAGAAAGAAACAGTAGCTCATATTTCACAACTGCAATCATACATGCTGCAGCATGGAATATCGATCAATTAAAATATTCAGGCAATGGGCAATCCATTTTTTTTTTAATTTTGCTCATTACAAAAACATTTCGAGGAATAAGGTCAGTGATCGTTTTTCTGTATATAAACGAAAAAAATACCCAATAGTTACTTATATTTTTGAACAAATATGTTTAACCTTAGTTTGACCTTCAATGGCGTTAAATTAGCAATAAATTCGACCAACATTACGTTTCGAACTTTTGGTAAGCTTCTCGTATCAGTTTTCACATAATGATAACTTGCATTTGACGAACCAGCCATTATAAATAAGATTGAAAGGAATTAAAACATACTGCAGAGGTCAATTGGCCGCCGATGATGACGTCAGAGCGAAACTTTAAAAATTTATTGAGAAAAAACTAGCCAATGAATTTCAAAATTATTTAATTTATATTCTTAAAATACCCTATTTTAACGAAAAAAAATATAAAAAGTACATGTGATTTTTTTTTGGACAATGCCCATTGACACACATAGCACCAATTACTCTTGACATTAGACTCGATCAATCGAGCTAGATGTGCCCCGGTAACATTTAAACTTTTCATAGCCGACATCTACTGAATATTTGACATGAATCCAGCAACGTTCCTGAATTGAAGTGGATTTTAATTTCCCCGCGTGGCGGCTTAATGAGATAGAGCACTTACTGACCCATTTGGGTTAAGAAAATTGAATCTGACTTGCCGCAACTTCTGGCAACCGGACGCATAGCTTTCAGAAATAAGCGTCATCATCTGCGAACCTTGATGTAAGCTCCTGAGGCGTTTTCTCAATATGAGTGAGTTTCGGCTGTGACAGATTGTTGTATTAAATTGTATCGTGGCTATCAAGTCATATAAAACGTTGGATCTACCTATGGTGAATCACAGGTGGGCATAAGGCATTGAAGGCTTTTATCACTTCTAATGGCTAAATTAATCTTTTTCAATTCAAGTCGAGAAAATCCTACCTAGGACTGCTTTCCTTTTTGTATAAGCAAAAAAAAAGAAAAATGTCGCTTTGTTCAAGTACTTAATCAAATGTACTTGAAATAGAAAATCATATAGCCATTATCCAATGCTTTTTAATTTCCCAAGAGATTTAATACAAAACTACCAAATCTTGTCAAGTATAATTTTCTTCTAAAGATTTGATTCTTGACAGTCGGAATTAATTTTGGTAGGAGACAGTCAACTTGTTTTTGTTGTGAACGCGACCGGTTGTCAGTACGATATTTTCATGTCGGAGTGCGCAGCTCAAAAATGGTTAATTTTCATTTTTAAAGTTACACTTATATTGTAATATTATAATTTGTAAGTAATTTCATTTGGAAAAACAATTCGCCAAGATTGGCACAACATAGCAGAGCAATTTATTTATTTATTTATTTGGGATAACAACAGCCATTTTTACAATGCTCATATGTAACAGAAAACAATGAGTCCATTATTTTATTATTTATAATATCCAAACTTAAAAAAAATAAACAAAACTTATAAATAATTACCAGAAGTAATCAACATTGAACTAGAAATGAAAACATGTTTGACACTTAATGCTAATTCTTATAATAATATCATGTATAAAGTACCAGTAGGTCATTCACTTAGTTTCTTTCGCGCACGCTTTCAATTTAATATTTATCGCTTGACCGAGGGCTTCAAGCGACGGATATCGCTGATTTACAATACAATTATGTTCAACATAACACCATCATCAACACGGCATTTCGTGTGAAGCCAACGAGCAGATGATGGAATGTCTATGGGCAAATATTTACATGGGCATCGAGTCCAGTAGTTTCTTAGTTTATCGCCAGCAACGTTAACTGCATTTCATATTTCCATTCAAATCTAGCCTCCATAAATTTAGAGTCCAATGAATTTCATAAATACTAATCAGGCATCAGCATCGCTCCGAAATAGAAATCCTCTAAATAAACGTTCAATACCAAATCATATTTCTATTTCATTTATTGTACGAAGTGCACTCGGAATAAAATCGCTGTAAGTTTGCCTGTTAAATAAATCATTTCAACGCAGCCGCGCTCCAGGACAATACAAAAAATAACCACCCACTTAGCGAAACTTCGAATAAATAAAACTAGACAGCGTACAACGCTCATTCGAGATCGCTCTCCAGCTCAAGTAAGATTCGCAAAGCGCATTGTGTAACAAAATAAAGAAAATAATGAAAGATACAAACAAACGGGATCGAAGGCAACAATCAAATAAAAAGAACATAAAATTATGGTAAATGAAACTCATAATATCGCTATTGCATTGTGAATTTATATAAAATTTTGAATGTACAAATTGCTAAGTATCACAATAATAATTATCGCAATTGATTTAACTTTACTAAAAATTAATTAATTATAATTAAATTAGAAATACTTAAACTACTAACGCACAGCCTTAAATGATAAAATATGAGACAAAAGGAAAAAATTATAAAATTAAAAATAACAAGGGGGAATTGTTGAAAAGTATTGTTGTGGAGGCAGTATTAATTTCAGCGTAAATACTCAGAGTTCAGACGTTGAAAGAGAAACAATCGATTATAGCACTTCTCGCCGAGGTCTTGGAAGTTCTCAACTGGGTCACTTATCACGAGATGTTCCGGCGTAATAAGAATATAACAATAAACATGCGCCATCGACGACACGCACAACATTGACGACAACAACTAATATTAAAACTACCAACAGAGATGTTCATCAGATGCACCTCGACCACAGAGACGAGATAATACTGTATGACAAGCTACCGAGTAGGCTCGTGTTAAAAGTGCATCCAATTTTATAAATAAAAACATTGATATTAAGGAACAAATGGTGACAATATCCGAATCTTCAGTCACCATTTATTGCTTTACATTTAAAGGGCCGTTTTGGACGTACACTCCAATTTTACTAAACGCTTCTCGGGTAACTCGTATCAGTTCTTTTACAAATGACCATCTGTCAGATGCAAATATAGTTTTAATGGTAAATATGATACGTGTTCAGTTTGTCGCATAACGTTGTAGTAAATTGCAGTGGCTGGTTCAAAGGCGGTCCCTTGTGTGGCACTTGATTACTTACGTATGTAGTTGTGGGGCGGCGCAGAGCGCCCGCCCCCGGTGGAACGCAGGCCCGCACGTGGCGCCTTCTCGTCTCTTTGACTAATATTCAAAAATCTGCTACTTGTGCCTTCACAGGTGGCAAATGTATTGGCAGCCAGCCTGGAATTGGCCCTGGCTGATGTCAACCAAAAACACCTGGAACAATACGCTGCGCTTACTACTAGGACTTGAGAAATGAGATGCAATAAAAGGGTTGTTGCTGTCTTTGCTTAGGGTAAATTAAGAGTAATTAGAATTTTTCAGTAGATGGACACTTTACACTTTGATCGTAAAAATAAAAGTTTGTGGTTTTTATACGATGTAAATAATAATGGAATTAATATTGAGGGGCATTTACGCTACAATAAAAATAGAGTATTTTTTATCAGGTTGCGGTGTAACCAAAATAAAACATCTTTTTGTCGCCATGGCCATCACGTGCGCCTTGGTTTTGCAAATGAAAAGAAAAAAATTAGAAACATGCTAAAGTTTTTAATAATATTTTTTATGATACAGATTGTGTATGTTATTATAAACGTGTTATTGTATAAATAACAATCTATTAAGTATTTTTTGTACATTTTTAATAACCTTTTATCTCATTTAAAGTTTTTTTTGGCCTGTCCTACTACTGGTATTGTAAAAGTGCTGAAAAACAGTTATTGGACGTTATTATATTATGAAATAATACTGATCTTCTTGATATACAATATTCGAAAGATGAGAGTATTATTCAATACGAAAGTTAATTAGCAGCTGACGTGTGTCTTCTGAATACTTTAATGAAGTGTGACTTCTGAATACTTCAAAAACCTACTTGTTGTCGTTAGTTGTATTGTATCATGTATGGAATGAATAAGGGAACGTAACGCAATTTGGGGGCCTTGGAAAATGCTACGGTGCGTTGCACAAGGGCTGATACTTAAACAAAGCGTTAATTTTTTTTCGGTTTTATAGAGGAATAAGAATTTTCAAAATCAGTTACCCTTTTTGTTTATGTTTTATTAGGAAATCCCTGGACTGTGTAGTACTTTCCTATTATTTTTGTCGCTGAAGTAGGCAAATGGCAAGCCTTTAGTTTTATATTTTCATGAAATCCCTCGACTTTATGTATAATGAATTAAATTAAACAAATGCCATACAATTTATGCTACCCATCAGTATAATTCAGACTCAAGAACATGTGCAACCTGTGGGATCTATTAGACAAGCCCTACTTCCTCCTGAAAATAGAGTACGGCCACAGCGACAGGCAAATGAGCTGCTATGCATTGTGCTCCATATTGAAATATTGTCTGAATATGCCGATTGGCTCGATGAGGACAATCTGAAATCTCTAACTATGAGTTACGTTTTACCTGAACATGAATGTAATATAAAGACGTACATATAAAGAGACGGACATCATTTCACATCTATAATATTAATAGATGGCGGCCGTAACTCCATTGCGTCAAAGTCCGTTTATCGGGTGGATACCGTACATTCTCCCGGGACCAAAAGTACTATTTTTCCTTTCCCGGGATTCAGTGTCTCCATACCAAATTTTTGCAAAATCGGTTCAGTGGTTTGAGCGTGAAGAAGTAATTGACAGACAGACAGACGAACAGACTTTCATACTTATAAAGTTATAATATTTGTTGTTACAATAGTACTATGTAATATTGGTAAGAATTTTAATTATTTTAAGTAATTTTTTGTTAAATATTTAATTAAAATACCTTATTTTACAATAAATAATAAAAATATATGTGAAAACAACAATTATTTATGATGTTTCCTACTTACAATACCAATTTTAACCAAATTTCAATCAAACTTTGCTTGTCCTACTGGTTTTGGGTGTCCCAACTACTGCAATTCCGTCCCATGACTGTGTTTTACGTACCATTCAGTTTTTACCAAAAAATCAATATAAACTGAAAAACCGTCGCATTTTTATGTTTGCATATCTTAAATTAGATAATTTATGAACACAAATATGATATCTATTTCTATTTCATGCGAAGTATTTAATGTTTTTTGCGAATGCGAAGTATTTATTTAATTCCAATGTCTGGTAGTTTACGCTATTATAATATGTTAAGTTTTTTGTTTATTTCCCGTAAATGCACAAAAAATATAATATTATTAATCCTTTGATCGGGGATTCTTGGAAATGCTATTGTATTCTATTGTTGTCGCGATCACCGGTGCTCTGGGGCTTGAATATTACAGGCAGGTTTAGACCAAATTAAATATTTTTTAAAGTTTCTTAATATATAAACTTGAAAAAAATAGGTTGAGTGCGAGTCGGGCTCGTGCACAAAGGGTTCCATACCGTTCGCGTTATAGAGTAAAAATAGGCCAAAAATTGAATTTTCTGTAATCTGCATGGGAGCCCCCCATAAATATTTATTTTATTTTATTTTTAGTACTAGACGTTCCGCGCGGCTTCGCCCGCGTAAATTAGATATTTCACAGACAAAATAGCCCACAAAAAATAGCCTTAGATGATCCTTCACGTGGTCTACTTCTTATCTGACCCAAATAACAGAAAAATTACTCTAGTAGTTCGTGATATAACCCCTTTTAAATAATTTCCCCCATTTTTTCCACCTCTTTTCTCTATTTCTTCACTTCTATTAGTCTTAGCGTGATAAAATATAGCCTATAGCCTTGCTCAATAAATGGGCTATCTAACACTGAAAGAATTTTTCAAATCGGACCAGTAGTTCCTGAGATTAGCGCGTTCAAACAAACAAACAAACTCTTCCGCTTTATAATATTATGGTCGAATTTGCGCAATCCATATATAAATCGAATGCACGAGTTTTGTAGCCGTTCGAGTTTGCTGAGAAGCTCTTCAGTTACATCTAAAGGTGAACGCAGATTTGGGCCGCAGCGCACGCACCGCAGTCGCCGCATTCGAATTCTTTATATGAAGTTATAGGCAAGCTCGCATACCTACCTACCCGCGCCGCAGTCTTCGCAACTTCATAATAATATGAAGAATTGCGAATGCGGCGACTGCGGTGCGTGCGGTGCGGCCAAATCTGCGTTCACCTTAAATAGCACACGTCAGCGTAATCAAAAAGAGGATGAAGTAAAGATTGCGCCAAAAGCACTTTTGCAGGGATGGGAAGAAAATTTTGCAGCCTCTTCAGCGCATGCAATGAGTGGTGAAGTTTCTTGCTTACTTCGTTAATATGTGGTGACCAGGAAAAGTGGCAATCAAAAATTACTCCTAGGTTTTTGGCTTTGTCACTATACTCCAACATGCTGCCACTATAAGTAACCTTCGTTAGAGATTTAAAATTAATCCTCGAACGCAGCTGCCTACTGCCAATTAAAAGAGCTCGCGATTTACTCGGGTTAACAAGTAGACCAAATGTGTTAGCCCATTTTTCAATATTTAAAAGGTCGTTGTTAATCGAGCCAATCGCAAGCTTAATGTTGTCAATGGTGAAGTGCCTATAGATTTGTAGGTCGTCTGCATAAAGGTGATAAGCAGAGGATATGAATTTAGTTACCTCATTTATAAAAATTGCAAAAAGCAATGGAGATAAAACTCCTCCTTGCGGGACCCTAACCAATGTATAGACCCATTCAGAGCAACTGTCTGGAGTGGAAATACGCTGTTTTCGTCCTCTTAGGTATGAGTCAAACCATGAGAGTGCAGATGGCGAGACACCAATGGATTTTAGTATAGCTAACAAAATGTCGTGATCCACCGAGTTGAAGGCGGAGCTGAAGTCCAGTAAGACCAAAATCGTGAGCATTTTGTTATCCGTCGCAAGTCTAACATCATCACTTACCTTTAGCAAAGCTGTAGTAGTGCTGTGACCTGGACCAACCAGATTGGTAATGACTCAAAATCTGGTTTGTATTTAGAAAGTCAGATAACTGTTTGGCTACCTCTTGCTCTAGGACTTTGGATATCACAGGTAGAATGGAGATGGGCCGGAAGTCGGAATGTGAAGTGGGATTGGAAGTTTTGGGAAGGGGTATTATATGAGCATGTTTCCAAATGGACGGAAAGGAGCCTGAGGTGAAGGAATAATTAATGATGTGGGTTATGACCGGAGACAACAGATCGACGATGGGCATTAACATGTCCCTACTAAGGCCATCACAACCAAACGCCTTAGAAGAGATAGAGCGAAGACTAGTAAGAACCTGATGTTCGGTAATGTTACTTAAATTAAAGGTATCATGCAAAGGAGGGGATTTATTATGAAGAGAGTTTAAGCAAGCAGATTTGTTGGTGTTGGATAGAAGCAGAGGTGGCTCAGCAAAGTGCTTATTAAGTTCGTCCATATTTATGGTAGGAGTAGGATCCATACTACCTTTACCCACACCAAGCCGACCAAGGAATTTCCACAGTTGGGCCTGGCAGTGGCGTGGGGTGAAAAAAAATAAAGGTAAAGCCGGACCAAAAAACGGCTAACTCGTGAATAAGCAAAATTTCAATTCTTGTAAAAAAAACGTGCAATAAATTACATACCTGTATTAAGTGTGTTAGTTTACCTTTTCCATAACTACTAGGGTGCTTTGCTTGCATTGTGTGCGTTGCATGCAGTGTTAGTGTTGTTAGTATTCACCACCTTCACCATACATGACATCACTGGTATTATATGAACAGTGCATGTCGAGTATGATAAAAGTGGCTTTAAAAAAAGCCGTTTTAAGCACACGTCACTCACACTCACACACCAAAAATAAGTGAATCCTGACTTGCCAGTGTAGATGTTTGTTACTCAATCATGCAAAAACTGGATTTAGATGAAATTTTGCATGCATCCCATGTCAAACATGGAAAGGAACATAGGCTACCTGTCTGAAGTCCACGCAGACGAAATCGCGGGCAAAAGCTAGTAGCAAAGAAATATCAGCAGAAATACGTACCTAAATGTTTAATTTTGTTATTTGTCGTCTGTCGTCGTTATTTAATATTATTATAAAATATAATAGGTAATCCGTAAGACAACAGTCAATTTGTACTAATGCTGCCATTTCTCACCTAACCGTGTCACGACAAATTACAAAGTAAGTAAAACAAACCAACCTTTACGATGTAACAAACAAAAACACAACACAACACTTGGCAAGTAAAATTTCACTACTTTCGATTCTTTTAAACTATATAATATTACAATCAAGCTAGCCCACTAACTTAATAAACAAAATTTTGCATATTACAATAATAACAGTACAAAATGAGTGCAAATTAGCGCGTAATATAATTGTTTATGTGAATTGAAATGACAGCACGCGCCGGTCGCGTCGCGCGCTGCAATTAGCTCTGTTGTGATTGGACGAAATCTTTTAAAGCGAAACATGCGAAACTAAACCTTAACACATGACAAATAAAGACTAGGTAGGCTATGTGGGATCGGCTTGTTGTTCGACAATATCGACGAGTCGTTTGCATATAGTAGTAATGTGTATGTGTGCGTGAATTTCATACATTTCAAATGTTTGGATTCCCGATGTTTTGAGCGAGTTCCCCAGGAGGAGCAGTACGTACGCGTTCTGAGTGCGATCGTAAAAACGGGTATGTGTGCGTTTGCGTGATTTTAAATACATGGCGAATTATTTTTATGAAATTGTAGGAAGCGGGGTAAGCTATAATTATTAATAATAAAAAATTTATATATTAAAATTGGCCAAGGTAAGCCGGTAGGAATCGTCTTCTATGGAGGCTTCGCCACTGGGGCCTGGGATAAGTTTTCCGCAGATTTGAATATGTAGGAACGTTTAGCATCTCTACACATTCTATTGCAGGTGTTACGTAGATTCTTATAGATTTTAATGTTCGACTCAGTAGGAGAACGTTTGCACTTAGTCTTGGCTTTATTCCGTTTGGACATCAGGTTTTTTAATTCAGATGTTATCCAGGGTGCTGGTAATCGTTTAACGCGAATTGGTCTAAGAGGAGCATGTCTGTCAAAGATTCTTGTTATTGCCGAGTTCAGGATATCTACTTTACTGTCCACAGAAGAAGCTTCATAGAGAGAAATCCAGTCGACTAGGCTGAAGTCTTGTCTTAAGGAGTTGATATCAATTCCGGAAATGCTTCGTTGCATGACTGTTTTGGCTCTATTTTTAGGACGACGTAACTACTTTGGAGGGTTGGGAGGTCAAGGAGAGATGGATCGGAGTTGACAGGAAAATGTGTAGGAGATAGGGGTAATATATGCATGTTAAAAGAACCAATCAAATTTTGGAGTTTAAGAGCTCTGTGGTCATTTTTCAATAAACATGTGTTGAAATCGCCCATGAAAATTACATGCTCATAATAAGGGTAATAACAGCTAATTAACTCCTCAAGACCCTCAAAGTAGTTGACCGCAGAGGAAGGACTGTACATTACACCTAAAAGTACTTTGATGTGGGAGACTACAATCTCGAGCAAAAGATATTCTAGCTGACCACGATTAGTATTAGGACATTGGGAAACTATTTTGCACGAGATGCCCTTCCTAACATAAATGCACACACCTCTACCATCGCGTCGATCGTTGCGTGTTAAGGTAAAGTCTTGAAGAGGATACAGTGTCGACGGGAGAGAGGGTTTGAGCCACGATTCAGATACCAGAATACAATCCACCGAAACGCCTTCAAAAGTTGTAATAAGGTCGGAATAATGAGCCGGTATTCTCTGCGCATTTATATGCACTAGGTTTAAGGAAGGAAGGCTATTGGTAAAAATATAATTTAAACGTTTGTCCAATGGTAATGATTCAGTGGAATTTGATCCACTGTTGAGGCTAAGAAACTCAGTAGATGAAGAGCACGAATGAAAACTATTTTCAAGATCATAATAATCACTATTATCCATTAAAAAAAATTTATAAATAAACGAATAAATATAATAATACTAATAAATAAATAACTTTTTAAATTTTAATATATTATCAATCACTTTTTATTTACTTAAATAATAATATTGTGTACTTATAATATGTGCATTAATACACCTTGTTCACTTTGGCAACAGTTGTGACTATAGAAAGTATTGATACATTATGCAAACTAAGTAACTTAATCAGATTTTTTAAATAAATACCTATAAAAGTTACAACTTAGAAACAACTAATGCACAATAATTTAAATACTTATTAAAATATAAATATGTAACACTAGATACTAAAAGTTTGAGTTTTTCATCAATCATAGGGGATAATATCATGTAAAACCAAAACTCTTTGCCCAAGCTAATGATATAAAGCTTAGCAACAAATGGATATAAAATGGAAGCAAAAGCAAAGCAATGGCAATAATTGAAGCAGGCATTCACATAACAATAATATGATACATTCCATGTTGATATAATGAGTTATGAAAAAAAAATGGAGTATGAATGTTAAGGCCATGCTGCATACATGATAAATAATCAGAAAAAAAATGTCGTGGGTGACAGATTGACAGTTGACGTCTGTCATTTGTCAAGCTGTCAGCTGTGATTGTTAGATGTAGTAGGTACCTTAAATTTCAGTTATTTTTTATTTTATTTAAATATTATTACTAATTATTAAAGAACACATATAATTAAGGCCTTTGTGAAAATTTCAAGTACCTACCTGTTGTCATCATTGATACCGAGCAAAAAATGTTTGAAAAATCACGTTTGTTGTATGGGAGCCCCCCTTAAATATTTAATTTATTTTGTTTTTAGTATTTGTTGTTATAGCGGCAACAGAAATACATAATCTGTGATGCCCGCTGTACACTCTCGCCGAGAGCTCTCGGGCGAGTCTCGTGCGAGAGCCCCTTGCCCGAGTGCGATCATGTACATTCTCGCTTAGTTCAATCTCAGTTAAGAACTCAGAGAAGATGGACGAAAACGACCATTCACCATTCACCATGCATCGAAAGATATCATTGTAATCCAATGATTTATAATCATATTTAATTTTATTTCTCACAGTTAATGACTAATAATGACGTTTATTATTGTTATTTTTCTGTTCTACACTGTCCAACGACGGGACTAGTACTGAAAGACGCGAGAGTGTACAGTAGTGCGCTCGTTTTCCTCGCGAGACCCTTTGTCTCGGGCGCAAAATACCGACAACGGACCGAGAGGGTCCAAGACAGGCGAGACGAGGCGAGCGCACCATTTACACTCTCGCACTCGGGCCGCCTCGCTGTGTCTCGGCGAGAGTGTACAGCCGGCTTAAAATTTCAACTCTCTAGCTATTACCGTTCTTGAGTTACAGCCTGGAGACAGACGGACAGACATCGAAGTCTCAGTAATAGGGTCCCGTTTTTACCCTTTGGGTATGGAACCCTAAAAAGATATTATAATTACTTATTTCTATATGATATTGAATGTACCGTAACTTCTTGGTGGAAATTAATGTTTCACAGTAATAACTAATAACATACACTTTTCATGCACTTTTTCCACTTTTATTGATTTATTTTATTACAATTATGTTTTACACGACCGGTTTCGATAAAATCATCATCAGGTGTAATGCAGGTAATTTTAAATTTTTAAAAAATTGGAAAACTAAAATAGGGTTGTCAGCATCATGAAAAATTTCTACCATTTAGTACAATTTTCTACCAAAAACAATTTCTTCTACCAAAAAAATTACAAATTAAATTTTTAAATGTATAACCTTTGATATAAACCTTGGATATTGATAAATTAATGACTAAAATAGGAGTTGTACTTAAATAGCAACATAAAAATAAAATGGGTCAAAAAAATTAAATTAAAAAACAATAATTACATTAAATAGATCAACAATTCAATTTAAATTTCCTACAACTATAATTAATAAATAATAATATTATAATAACAATAAATAAAATGTCAATCTTTATATAAATAATTTTATGACATTATTAATATTTATGTACTTTTACTTAAAATAATTATAGAGCAAAAACTTTTGTTGTTATCTCTTGGACTACCTTCAGAGACAAAAATTCTTATCTCTAATGGCACTTTTCGTTGTAATTGTATAACTCAAGAAGGGGCTCACTTAACGAAACCAAATGTTTAGGCTTTGTTCGGACTATTTAGTAGATGGTTTATGTGAAGTAAGCACAAAATCGGTCGAGCGATTCTTCATTTATCACATTTTTGACGTGATAACGTCTTATAATTCGATATGGGGTGTGCGAAAAATATGACAGTTCATGCGGCGTTACCTCGCTGACAGCTCTGAGGCGTTCCATTTACACTCTCAAGTCTCTCAACAACCGTAAGGCCCACCTGGGCCGCGCTCTTTGTTTCGATTATATTACGTATTTCGATGACTTAGAGAATACTTTTGTATGAGTTTGGTTAGTTATGACCTTTGATACATTGACCACACTCTGAATGAAAAATAAATAAACAATCTGTGAGCTATTAGTATTATTTCGGCTATTCAAAATTGTGCTCTATTTCCTACGTGTCAAGGTATGACTTAATATATGAAGAATAAAGTATTCGTTTATTTCTTCTGAACAACTCACTAATTATAGTTTCGAAAGTTTATAATTGAGAAACTAATATCACATCGGACTAAATACTATATTATGATGGCTTGATAGATAGAAAATTTAACATATTATATTATAATGTAGTTCACACACACAGATGTCCTCATCTTCTTGATCTTCTTGAAAGCTAAATTAGCTTTGTCCACACTGGGCCTTTTTTTGTTCATCAAAGGCATGCGTTATAGCGCAGTCAACAGCGAAGCGACGCGCGTTGAAATCGTAGTGCTCGCTATGCCACTTTTCTTTCAACGCGGGTGGATTTTGACGCATTCAGTTATTGAATATGCCAAACGAAAGTTGAATAAAAAGAATATGACGAAAATTGAAGATGAAATTGCATAATGTGGACATAGCTAATAGTACCTATTTAAGGATGTATTTAAAGATTTTGACCTAAATTCGAAATATATTATAGTAGAATAAAACATCCTGCATCGATTGATACCAAAAAATCAATACCTTATCGACAATTTATGTGAAATAATTAATTTTAAAACTTCCATTATATCATACGTAATTTTTGCCGGAAGTGTTGCATTTTTTGAGAATTCGTCAGAATTGGGAACTTTGTATCGAAGATAAACGGCTAAAAAATCGGCCAAGTGCGCCGAGTGCGAGTTGAACTCGCGCAGAAAGGTTCCGTACCATTATAGAGCAAAAATTGGTAAAAAAATGTATTTTTTTGTATGGGAGCCCCCCTTAATTATTTATTTTATTTTTATTTTATTATCAATTATTATAAAAGTACAAATATACAACTGAGTATTTTGTAAACATCTCAAGTTCCTAGCTATTGCCATTATTGATATCAAGCAAAAATACAAAAAAAAAAACGTTTGTTGTATGGGAGCCCCCCTTAAATATTTATTTTCTTTTTTGTATTTGTTGTTATAGCGGCAACAGATACACACAATCTGTGAAAATTTCAGAAATCTAGCTGTAGCGGATCTTTAGATACAGCCTGGAGACAGACAGACGGACAGACAGACATCGAAGTCTTAGTAATAGGGTCCCGTTTTTACCCTTTGGGTACGGAACCCTAAAAATGGCTTATCAATTTCTTTGTACGATTTGGGCTTTTTAAGCTGGGCTTACCTATAATTCTGCGAAAATATTTCAAATTGAAATTTCTGAAAACTTTCCTTTGAAGGGTGCGACAAATCTTTAAATGAACGTGGGCGGGGGGCGCTGCTGGTAAAGAAGAACTGTCAAAAATGTCGGTTTTGTATTATGGCAGTGTTAGTTCCTTTTTCGCCACGTTCATTTAATGTTGTATAATGTTGTATAATCTTGGTCGACCGAAAATCTAAAGCCTTAGCTTTCATATCATCCAAAATATAGGAGGAGTAAAATAGTAGTTTCGATAAAAGTATGATACGTCCGTGCCCGTTTAATGATTATAATTAATGTTAATACTTTACATATCGAAGTTTACATATTACTTTCTGCGATTGCCAGCACCCTGATGGGCAATCGCAGAAAGTAATATGTGAAGTATGTATTAACATTAACTCAGAAAAAGTTAAAAAAAAAACAGATACCGAGTTTTTATTTAACAGCCGGGTTTTGAAAATTGGGTCCGGTTTTCGATGTCCTAGTTATTTGGAGTTAGTTTTTCAAAGTTCTGGCTATGTTATAGGAAATTTGACTGTGATTCCAGTATTTTTTTTAATTTTTCCATTTAACATATTGTTGATTTTTTTTTATTATCCCCAGTTGCAATTTTTTTAATTATATTTTTTAATTGGAAGTTTGGGTTAAAAATCGTCAAAAAATCATTAATTTTTTGACGATTTTTATCTGAATCTTTATCTGAATCTGGTTTATATTTAATTAAATAATATAAATAAAAAAAATAAAAATAAATAAATACAGTATGTCATTTTTGTCATTTAATTTTCGGGCTTTCAAAGACCGACGACGGTGTTATTTTATGCACGACCAACCGATGGTTATGCGAACAAAACGTTATCTAGATTTAGTTACTTTGAAATAGAAATAATTATAATAATACTTGGTAAAAAAAACTAAAAAACCTTTTAATTATTATCATTTTTTATTAGAATTATTCTAATTAGGTTTCAACACCCCTCTTTTTTGTCGGGGGTTAAAAACTTTGTGTATTTGTTGCCGCTAAAACAAAAACTAAAAAATTTATAAATAAAATTAATATTTAAGGGTCAAACAACAAACGTAATATTTTTAGCCTTTCTGCTCGATATCAATAATGACAGCAGGTAGGCACTTCAAATATTTACAAAATCCACAGTTGTATGTTAATGTTTATACTTTAACAATTAATAATAAAAATAAAATAAATAAATTATCTAGATACAATGGTTTTTGAGTTACAGTTGGAGATTATCAGATGGACAGACATGGAAGTGTAATGGGGTCCCCTTTTTCCCTTTGGCTAAGGAACCCTAAAAATAAAAAAACATAGGTGCAGTCCAAAGTAATATTATCACAAAATTGAATCTAACACCAACTTAAACACTAAAGTTTTTTACCCGACGGTCAAAAATGGAATAATTGTTTGGGCATCCTGTCGGAAAACACGCGAAGTATTGATAAAGAAAAGCTCAACAGGTTACCAAACAAAGACTCGTACACAAACGCAACAATGTCCTAGAAAGCCGATTTAGATTGTGTTACTAAATAAATAATCAATTATTATAGTTACAATTATTTAAATATTATTTATTGGTCGATTTTAAATATTAGTATTTTTACTTTATTCAAATTTATTCAATTTATTATTTTTATTCAATTTAATTTTAAAGCTCGATTCTATATTTTTTTAATTTTGATATATAATTAAATTATTATTATTAAAACTTTGATTAAATATGAATATATTTTTTATCACAGTTAACATAAAAGGTTCTATTTACACAGCCCCGTTGACGAATTCCTAAAGTATATTAAAATAATTTTTAATTTTTTAACTTTTAATTAATCATAATAAAAACCCACCTGCCCGGTAACGCACTGAGTCACTCGCGACACAAGCGTGCTCGCTTGCAGCCCGAAGCGAACTGAGCTCGCAGGGTGCATGGGGGTAGGTACAGTCAGAAAAATAACGCGTGTTCAATAAACCACGCGCAATTTAATTTATTCCCGTATTGCTTCCCTAAATACGTCTTTGACCTTTACAAGATCGACCTGTTCGTGTAGGGAAATTGGAATACTTTCTACTTTTTAATTATACTTTTGACTAATCTCGCTTCGGATCCATAGATAATTTTAGCTCGTAGTCTCGTGTTGTTTGTATGCATGGTTGGTGGACGCTGTTGATCCTGGCTTACAGGAGTTGCAGTGGTGGGAATGTGTAGTGGGCCAAGTCCCGTTAAACATATAGGAATTACGGGAGTAGGACCGACAGCCAAAAATTACGCGGTATGTTTTTGAAAGCGAGTCGAACAAGAATGGCAATGAATATAGAATTTAAGCATGTATATGTGATTAAAAGGGAAAATTTATTATGTATGATAGAAAATAGTACATATGACTTTTTTGCTGATCGTACAACTAGTGCAAGGGATGCGCAATATCTAGTTCCGCGAAACCTTTTAAAGGGTTTGTGTACGTTCCGTGCTCTCAATTTAATGTGAATTCATTTTATACGGCCGTTGCCAACGGCGAAAGTATTGCCATAGTTTAATATATACAGTAGGCCATCTTCAATACTACGAATTTGATTTCATGATTGAGCTACTACTCTATGATATTTAGGTACACTGTTTTATTGTGTTGATAAAAAGACAATTTCAGTTATATGAATCCAATATGAATGAAACACCTCCAATATGGTTTCGAAGCAGTCGCGGTAAAAAAGGTACAATCTATACTAATATTATAAATGCGAAAGTATCTCTGTCTGTCTGTCTCGCTTTCACGCCAAAACTACTGAACCGATTGTAATGAAATTTTGTACACAGATAGTCTAAAGCCTGAGATAGGACATAGGCTACTTTTTAACTGAACAAAGGGGATGTAAGGGGGTGAAAATGCGTAAATTTGTTCAAATTAAGTTAGTTCCAAAATTCATAATAGACGGCGCCGTGCGTCTCCTACATCGCGCTGACGCTTGCTCAAACGTCTTTCTATAAGAGGTGGTATCATCTTTTATAAAGTTTTTCGATTGTTATTTCTTTTTTACGTCAGTACTTTATCTATGCAGTGACGTAACCTTAAACCTATCAATGATAAATAGTTTATGGGTAAAGTTGTGTAATGGGGGGGCTAAATAAGCTTTAAAATTTGGCATAAATAAAGTTTAATTTAAAAAAATTAAATATTATGTGCACACTGCACAGCTGTTTTTGGGTGTTTTGATTTAAGAGGTACTAGGGTTTTTATATAAAAGCTTTTGACACCAATTTTGTTGACATCGCGCGCGATAAACTGAAGTCCACACGGACGAAGTCGCGGTCAACAGCTAGTATTATATTATTCAAAAAAATGACAAAGTAACATCAAATTATGCGATCCGATTGTCAAAACTCTAAAATGACGTTTCTTTGATGATAGTCCATTGAAATGTTACAATTTTAGGACCGAATATTGCATTTATTAGAGGACGCAATTTTATTTTTGGAATATGTTGGTGGGGTTAATAGAAGCTTAACCTCAAGTTTGTGGGGTCGCCACTCTTGTCCCCCGGCCGCCATCTTGAAAAAAGGAGTGACAACACTATTTTCGTGATATCTCAGAAACTATAAGTCTTACAGAAAATATAGATACTTTGAATCCTGGAGAAGGTCAAAGGATGATTTTTATTCCGGAAAAATGTACGGTTTCCGCGAGACAACCCAATTTTTGTGAAACGAACTAGCAAGCAATATCTACCGTTAAAAAAACCGGCCAAGTGCGAGTTGGACTCGCCCATGAAGGGTTCCGCAGCAGCAATAAGGTTTATTTCTATGAAATTAAAAGGTTTTTGATTTATTTTTATATTTCAGTTAATTTAATGAAAGTTAAATTAAGGTTTACCATTTATGACGTATAAAAAAAACTTCTTGCTAGATCTCGTTCATACCAATTTTCGTTGGTAGTTTTTATAGTAATCTACATCATATATTTTTTTTAGAATTATCATGCCCCTATTTTAGAAGTTAGAGGGGGGGGGGGGACACACATTTTACCACTTTGGAAGAGTCTCTCTCGCAAACTATTTAGATTAGAAAAAAATGATATTAGAAACCTCAATATGAATTTTAAAGACCTATTACTCTGGTTAACAAGTGCCATTTTCGTCAAAACCTGATCTCATGCACCGAAAATTATGATTTTGGTCTCATTCGATTCGGAATACCATCTAGAACATTCTATCAAAATTCCTAGAGGGGCTGAAAACTAATGCAAAAGTTATAAACAATTAAGTAAACATAAAAAGAAGGGATTGTTTTTTTTTTTAATATTTCGAAAACTATTTGAGATAATCAAAATTTGAAAATGGATCATTAAATAGCAGAAAATTTCCTTAAAAAAATCCTACATCCTGGAACCTTACCAATAATCCTTATAGCTATAATTGAGCGGCGAAAGTAGCGATAAAACCGCGTGGTTCGGGTTTCGCGTGATTTTCCGCAATCTGCTACGTGAACTAAAAAATATTTTAAGTGATTAAATATTAATTATTAAGGAATAAAAAAAATTGGGTACTAATTAGACATATCAATAAACAATAATCCGTTAACAAAAATCAATTATCACAATTCGTTTAATTAATATGCTTTTCTTAATTTGTTAATAGTCACCATTTTAATGTTAACATAAAACGGTGATTATTTCAAAACAAGAAATCCAGATTTTTTATTGTTCTTTTGAGCTAATCTTAAAAGGCCTTATAAGATCCCCGTTGAAAAAATTCAAATTTTTTCATTATTCACTTTTTTATTAACATTCAAAGTCATTCCAAAATTATTCATGTAAATAAAGCAATTACGGTACTTTTATATCCAATTATTGTTACTATTTTGTTTTTTATTGTTAGAAGCCAGATAACAATGTATATTTTTTTATTTATAACTAATAAAATTTAAATAATCATTTTTATTGATGGAAAAACCCTAATTGCTATATTTACATAAAAATTTCATGAATGCCTTTGATTGTTCATAAAAAATTGAAAAATCAAAATTAGTGAATTTTTCCAACGGATATCTCTTCTAAGCCCTTTTAAGATTAGCTCAAAAGAATAATAAAAAAATCTGGATTTCTTGTTTTGAAATAATCAGCGTTTTTATGTTAACATTAAAATGGTGACTATTAACAAATTAACAAAAGCATAACAATTAAACAAATTGTGATAATTTATTTTTGTTGACGGATTATTGTTGATTGATATGTCTACTTAGTACCCATTTTTTTATTTCTTTATATTAATATTTAATCAGTAAAATATATTTTTTAGTTCACGTGGCAGATTGCGGCAATAGGCTACTTGACCTATATTCAATTTCATTGAACAAATGCATATTTCTAGTAGAACTTGGCCTAGGAAACCATATTTCACCCTTATCATCAAATAAAAGCTTATGATTGATAAATAAAGTCGATTTGAAAATATGATTTTATGAAAATAGGATTTGTACTGACGAAAACGCTTTTGCGGCACTTCCGATTTGGATGTGACGTCATTCTCATAGTAATTTAATATCTTTTATTTATCGCGCTCGTTATATGTAAGTTTATCTGTACATAAATAATAAGAATAAGCCTAGAAAGATTTGTAAAATATATTTTATTGAATAATTCGCTTGAGACATCAGTTTTATATATTATCTCCATTTATGACGGAGGAGGAGGACGGAGGATATTTCCATGACGGGAAATGAAATGGCCAAAACTTTTCTCTAAAAGTTTTCAACATTACAAATGATTTCTAATTTCTTATTTAATTCTTTTATAATTTTTGGGCACTTTTAGACTCGTACATTTAGCACATAAAAAAATGTTCAATAAAGAGAGTTTAAAATACAAAGCGTATGACGTCTCACTATGGCGGACAGTGTTTTCGGCGCCATTTAAGAGGCGTATTTTTCAATAAACTTTTTTATGGGTTTCTACTGTGTAAAATATTAAAATATTAGTTTTTTTGTGAAAATGAATGATTAAGAAGCGATTAGCATGAAGAAAAAAAGTAGGTCAAGTAGCCTATTCACGCGAAACCCGAACTACGCGTTTTTACCGTTACTTTCGCCGCTCAATTAAAGTTATAAGGATTGTTGATAAGGTTCCAGGATCTAGGATTTTTTTTAGGAAATTTCCTACTCTTTAAGGATCTATTTTCAAATTTTGGTTATCTTAAATAGTTTTCGAAATATAAAAAAAAAACTAAACCCTTCTTTTTATGTTTACTTAATTGTTTATAACTTTTGAATTTTTTGTCAGCCTCTCTTGGAATTTTGATAGAATGTTCTAGATGCTATTCCGAATCGAATGAGACCAAAATCATAATTTTCGGTGCGTTAGATCAGGTTTTGAGGAAAATGGCACTTGTTACTCAGACTATATCCATAGATACCCCACACGTATAGGTTAGATGAAAAAAAAATTTTTTTAGTTTCAGCTGTACCTATAGGGACCCCTAAAATTCTTAATAATTTTTCCATTTTTTCACAGTTCACAGACTACATCTACTTGCCAAAATTCAATAGTACAGCTCTTATAGTTTCGGAGAAAAGTGGCTGTGACATACGGACAGACAGACAGACAGACAGACATGACGAATCTACAAGGGTTCCGTTTTTTGCCATTTGGCTACGGAACCCTAAAAACGATCAAGGATTTCATGTTTACAAAACCGGCGTGTTCTATTTGACTTTTTTTTTCAGTATTATTTTATTCGACGCAACATATTTTGTATGCAGTCCGTTTTTGTCTCGACCGCACCCTATCGATCCACTCCACCCGCGGCGTTATAATTATAATTCACACAAATCCTTGTTTCTAAAATTACGCTTCGGGAACTATTGCTGGCGTTAGCAGATTTTAGTGCGATTTTATAAAACGCAATTATCTGGCCCGTGTCCAATTCATTGGGCGTTAGAACTCATGATTATGATAAGAAAGAGATTTTGGTAGTTCCTAAGGTATAAGCTATCTTACCACAAAAAGTCGCCCCGAAACTGTCCAGCCGTTCCAGAGATTTTAATAAGAAAATAAATGTCTTTAATTTTTGGTACGAAAAGGAGAAAGGTAACTTTTTTACCCGACTACATAAATAGTAAGGTAATTTAAAAATACAAGAAACTATTGCTATTTCAAAATAATGTAGTTGTAGACAACTTATTACTCACCGGGAACTTGTATGTACACGTGTAGTAACTCTGGCACTAAGCTGGACAAAGCTACTTATAACAACACAAGCCCCTTACCAAAGTTACACTGAAAATATGAACGCGAACAAACCTTTTCTCTCGCGTAGCTGAATTCAATTTTTGTTTATATACTAGAGTTTGTGAGCTAAGAAGATTCAACTAAAGTCGCAGATCTGGACATAAAAGGATGGAAAATATTAAATCGAGAGTTTTCCATGTTACGGCAGGGAAAAAGCTTACGAAAGCTGTACAAAAAATATCTCTAATTAATCAAATCTAAGTACGATTTTTTACTCGACTACACCAGAAGGAGAGTTATGTTTTTCTACTGTATGTTTTGTAATATTTTTGGCACCCTCTAAGGCCTTAGCGGCTTTTTTGTCTTGGCATGATAATCACTGGGTACATCGTAGTCAGAATTATTGTTCTTTTCCAGAGATTCGTCTATAAATCTGTTGTGCAAACTTATGTATCATAGTTACGCGCCTATTTGACCCGTCGCGTTGTTTTACACCAAAACACTATGCCCAAATTCTGTCGGTGAGCGGCCGGTACCCATGTCGCAACTTCATATTCCGCGTCGCTATTGGGACATACACGACTTCTGTTTCTGTATATTAGAGCTACTTAGTGCTGAATGCTGATTTACATTGACACAGTAGCAGGCGCCAGTATCACTGGTTCCAGCCTAGGAGGATAGACTATAGGAGAGAGCCTTATATCGGTGTATAAGCGTGAAAAGCGTGTCAAGTTGCGTCCGACCTACTCGGTCATAAGTCATAACAAAGGAGTCGGACTGCATATTTCATGTAATAAAAGTGTTAATAAAGGTAAAAGTGAACATTTTATGCTAGATATCGTTGAGTTTTGTGGTTCCGCTAAATAATAAACCATAATAACGGCCACAGAATGCCTCAAACACGTGAATTTAACGTTAAATACGTAAGTTTTGAACAACGTTTTTTAGGCTTTTTAAGCGGTTTTTTTGTAAGCTGAAAAGATAATTTACAAGTTTAAAAATACCTTAATCGTGCTATATATGGCGTTAGTGGTAAAAATGTCACATCAAGTAATAATTTGTCTACAAAAATTGCAAAGCTTTTTACGTGTGTTTAGGAATGCACATTACTTGAACTATAGTTTATCGATATCATGATCTAAATAACTTTCTTTTCAGGGTCATAATATGCTTCGAAATTATCGACACATAGAAATATTCAAGAAAATACACGCACACTACTTGTATGAAAACGAGCACAAAATGGCCACGCGATCGCGGCCTAAGACGGCATCTATATTATAATACTTAATCTGTGGTTCCAGCACTGGATTAGGAGTATCAGCTAACCAGCAGCCACGTGTAAGGATAACTTTAAACTTTTTTGTTTATAGGTATTAATACTATGGTAGAACTAGACCACGTTTCCAACAGGTTTGGTGAAAAAGTAACAAAAATATTTAAGTTGAATTGTTTGTATGACAATTTCCGGCTTCCATGTATTATTTGGGATCGCCGTATGTTCAGGATAACCGGTGTGCCAGTTTGGAGAATGTCGAGTGGTTGCAAACATTCAGAGTTTCCGATTCGGGATATTCGTGAGATTTATAGGGGGGGGGGGGGCTGTCAAACCAAACGTTTACGCAAGAAACCCACATTTTGAAAAATCTCACGTGAGATTTGGGGAGGAGGGGGGTAAAAAAAAAAAAAAACATATCACATTATTTGTGGACGCCCCTAACAGACATGACTTTTAGAAAAAAAAATCTGCTTTTAATGTCTGGAAGGAATGGAATGGAAAACTCTTACCGTCTTTATCGTATTAGGCTTGGGAGGATTAAATGACCCGTTCTTTAAAACGATCGAAGGGTTGTCATGAAGTCGAGCGTTAATAAAAAGGGAACACTCGACGATCGCGATAGTTGCACAAGTTCCGTATGCAACGTATAAAAAACGTAAGGTAACGTGAACGAACGCGCACAGTAGGAGCTTATGTAAACAACCTTAACCTTGACACGCGTTAAGAAAGATCTCGAACGATTGCATTTAAATTTATATTCGATTTGAAAAAAACATTCTTGTTTTTTCAAATCGAATGTGGGACGACGGAATATCACAAAATCTTATTTATGAAATCACGGGGACAGCCATGCTCGGGGTGGTTTGGGTGTAAGTTACGTGGAGTAAACGTGCAGCTTATAATATATGTATGAGGATAACATCGTTTCCCAACACGGGTTTATAACTCCTCCAACGCTGTAGTGTTCAGGAAAAAAGTATATTATTTGCCATATAATAACAACGTCAGGAGGCAAATGCTGAAATGCCTCTTTAAAAAAAATCCTACGACGTCGATAGCAGATTACAAGATTGACAAAAAATTGCCATAATATTATGATATATCCATACTTTAAATATACTGTTACTCTTTAAATTTTTTTAGACATCTTCATCGTTACATATTCAATATAATGTACAACGTATGATAGTACCTACAGTTTATCCCTAGAATATTTTTTGACCTGATTACTATATCAAGCTAATTTTTCCTTGAGTAGCTTAATTTTTATAAGACAAACAACAATTTCCTTAGCGAAAATTCTCGAAAGTGGTAGCTAACAGAGATAGAAAGGATTAAATGTTTCGATTTGATGGTACTAAATAATATGGATTGTTCTATTTGTAAGACAATGTTACTGTTCAATTATATAACCTATCAGTTATATACAAAAAATTGTCTTTAATTTTATAAAAAAAACCGCAATTACTTGGTTTCCTAACCAATATCTATAAATTTTCATTCGGTCCGATCGTTCCGGATATAAATACAATAGCGCACATAATTTCAATCTCTTTCAACTTAATTCACATTTTTCTCATTGAATCCCGGTGAGATTAAATTTTCACTCGTCGAAACTGGAATGACAGCACGGAAGTTTTCGAGCGCGACGGCAACTCGGACTTAATAACTCCTTCTCCGGTGTAAAGACTAAAATTAGAGCCACTACACCTGACACTCCTTCACTGCTTATTACGTTCTGCCGTCTTCGCAGGTAAGTTTCCCCTTTTCCACTTCAACATTGATATTTCAAATCGCGTTATTTAAACTCATTATAAAAGTTGTAGGCTACATTGTTAGGTCGTATAATAGTATTTATAACTTAAGGATCGAAAAAGTTTCTTTTTGAGTTTATCTTCGGCTAATATTGTTGGCGCGTTTAATGAAAAAAAAGTCTCTGTCAACATTTTCGAATAGGTAAGAGTTATTGCGCCGTAGACCATACAAGACGAATTACAAACTTCATAGAAAATTGACTCTTTAAGGCGAAAACAGCTGCCAATTCGACATCTTTGTGCAGTTTTCTAGACGTATGTATTTCATTGATTGGCACAAAAAATATATTATATTATGTGATTTTTGATTATATTTGGAAAAGCTTGTCTAATTTAAATAATAAAATAATGTACTCCTACTGGATGAAAAAAAATACCAGTTACATCTTTCAGGAACTTTAAACAGTTCTAACTAAAGTAATTATACAATCTATGCTTTAAAATTTTGTTTATTTGATACCTTTTACAAAAATCTAGAGATTGCCAGATTTAATTTTCGGTTCTGACATCTAGATTTCCCATAATATTTATTTTTTCCTCTAACAAACGAAAAATGTATCCACGCTACCGAGTGAACACTTCACATCTCTGTCTCTCTGGCATGAAAATCGACAGTGGTGCGAGAGTGATGCGAGATCAAGGTCATTGGCAGTTGTCAGCGTTTTAAACAAGGTGTAACAAAACATAGTAATAATACAGCGTGTGTATGTGTCCCATAATAAAGAGTTCACTGTGAAAGTAGCAGCGCTAAAAGAGCAATTTTTTTGTGATTTGTATGGGCAAGCCGCTCTAATCCCGGGGTCATGCATTTTCCATACAAAAGTTTAAAAAATAGCTCTTTCAGCGCTGCTACTTTCACATCGAACTCTACCCACCCATAGACACCTCAGTCCCTAAAGTATTATAATATGATATATCTATTATCACTTAGTTATGTTACACCCTGCATAAAAATAAATGCCCCTTTTCCTGGTGATTTAATAACTCAAAATCGGGCTCACGGCTCACCTATCCAAACCATAAAGTTAATATACCTATCGGAATAGAGAAACAAAGGCCTGAGTAAGCGAGATGTCACTATCAGTAACACTGCGTGGTAGAAAGAGAAGCGTGATTTGAGGTTGCATAGCTTTTTTTTCATCTGTTTGACAGTCTGTCTGCCCCTGAGCCGATCGATGTCAATTTGGGCTCTCAGAAAAATTGTGATTTTAGGTTAAATAATGAATAATTTTTAGAAATACTGCTCTAGAAACATGGTTAAATGTTTGTGGAATGACTGTGGATCCACACATCGAAAAAACCCGGACAAATATTTATTTCACAGGTGAATTATTCTACATCGACAGGACCTAGTTTTAAGTTTATTTTTGCCAATTCCCTACGAGTTATTGGTATTGATTTTCATAATTCACTTCTTTAAATATTTATTTATATGGAAAACATAACTTGACTAGCCATGGTGCACAATTTAAGGATATTTTGTGTAAACAATTTTCATATATTTTACACTAGGGCTGCATCAAGTTATCGATAAGTAGTATCGATATGAAAATATTTTTTAGTTAAGTATACTAATTATCTACGAATGTTGAAATGATAACATACTCATCCGTTGTTTATAATTAGATCATACATAATTTATCGTTTTTAAGGGTCCGCACCCAAAGGGTAAAACGTCCTAGTAGTCGGATCCCGCTCTACTACTAAGACTTCGTTGCCTGTCCGTCTGTCCATCCGTCCGTCTGTCTGTCTCCAGGCTGTATAACAAGAACCGCTATAGTAATAGACTTCTGAAATTTCCACATATGTAATGTCATTCTACATCCAATATGGCTGCTCATCCAAGATAGGGGAATAGTTTTAAAAAGCACTTCTGCAAGATGGGCATCAAATAAAAGGGCTCATTGAGAGTGAATTGAAAATTAATAGGGTCTAGTGAAGTCGTGTCGTGTCGTATACTGATGTGACGTGACATGACGTAACTTGTCGTGTCGAATCGTGTCATGACATGTCGTGTCGTATCGTGCCGGGTTTTAGAAAATGCCCGGTTGAAACCGGTCACCCTTCATGCGCGAGTCCGACTCACACTTGGCCAATTTTTCAGATTTCCTGCTGACCTGGATACCAGAAATTCATGGCTTAAAATAATTAACCGTCCAAACTGGACTCCGAAGAAAAATTCATGCATATACTTAATTATGCAGCAAGCATTTTGAAGAAAAGTCATGTTTTACTTCAAAATTACAATTTTTATTATACCTATCTATGCAGTTTTATTTTATCCCATTCTGTTTTTACAATCTTACAATTATTATTCCATGACAGCGGCGTGCAGAAGATTTTGACACTGGTAATGCAGCGATATCGGTTCAGTAGTTTTGGTGTGAAAGCAAGACAGACAGACAAACGGACAAAAAGAGATATTTTCGCATAAATTATAATAATAGTGTGGATATAAATTAAAAACTATGTTTTCTAAACTATAAGTATAATTACGTTCTGTTATGAAGAAATAAAAAAAACGCCATCTGTTGTCACGCGTTGGAACTACAATGAGAGTTTATTTCATCGAAACCCATGGAAATATACCAATTACCATACAACATAATATTGTGCGCTAAGCTAAAATAAATAAAAACGCCATCTATTGTTACGTATTAGAAATACAATGTGAATTTATTTTCATCGATATTTCCATGGAAATTAGATTATATATTTTTGCCTCATCAAAATGTAGCCTATGGCTCTCTCAGGCTCTAGACTAACTGTGTACAAAATTTTATTACAATCGGTTCATTAGTTTTGGCGTGAAACAAAACAAAACAAAAACTTTTTCTTTTACAACTTTTTCATTTTTATATCTAGTATATTTTAAGTACTCACCTAATCAGCTTAACTTTTGTCTTTTCACATAATCAAGGTTCCGGTTACTTGAGATCCGATCCATAATCCGATGTAAATAAATGCAAAATTTTGGCCACCACAAATTATCTTATCCAAGTAAGTGATAGTTATGAATGTACGCAATTATTAATGTTAAACTGTTAAATATTATACAAACTTTCAAATATTAAAATCTAAAATTTTCTTAGAAAACCATAAAACCAAAAATAATAATAAAATATAGTACTAACAGTGCTCGATCACATGAAAACAGCAAATGGCCTCCCAAAACACAAAAAATTTCAGCTATGTAAAATGTAAACAAATATCATAAACCTCACAAAACAAAAATGCATAATGTACATATTATACGTAATTAGTTAGATTTGCGTCTATTCATTTTACTCGATTATATCCGATTGCTCACGACTATTCACGAGTAGTTCCGATCGCCGTCGGCATGGATGGCGCCCGCGCCGGCCGCGGCGCCAGTGATGCCATTGAATTTCAACCAGAACTCCCCAACTATTATTGAAATATATTATTTATTACTTGGGGTACTTTCCACTGAGAGATCGAAACGCTGAAAATACTACTTCAGCCGACCGCAATTATTGTTTGCGGCAAAAACGTCACTCATGATGTCATTATTTATATAAAAACAGTAATAAAAACCAAATAAATATACATTTTTGCTAAAAAATTTCACGCCCATGAATATGATATAATATTTTTACTCCCTAAAATACGCACTATATATTTAATTTTTCCCTACTAAAAGTGGGATATCCCCATAGTTGGCAACACTGCTGGGGTCTGCCGTAGAGCTTGCAGTACAATAATCGCATTCGATATTCATGGTTGTGTGCGTTTTCGGCTGTGCACGGACACACTCACACATACGCGCAAGGCAGGCACCTCAACACTGAGCCTATCTTGACCTCTCGTGAACCCGTTCGCGCGTGTACCTGATTACATGTTGCTATTTTATAAATTTAGGCGTTTTAAATGTGTATTATTTATTTTTTTACTATATTTTTTACTATTATTATTAAAAAATTAACGTCATGAGTCATTTAAAAAGTACGAAAGTTAAATTAAAATATCTGTTATCTGTGAATGGCAAGCACTGCCTTTTTGCCTACAAAGACTGCACGCCCATGTGCATGCATGATATTTTGTCGAATTACAAGATGTTTGTACATCACTGACACGCACACGTAAACATAATTGTATACACAGATGTAAATCAAATTTTGGTTAAGCTTGACAGCTCGGGATTGTCTCTCTATTCCGATAGGTATATTACCTTTATGATCCAAACCGATTAATGTTTAGGGTTTGTTCGGACTATTAAGTAGATGGTTTATTGTGAAGTTTGCACAAAATTGGTCGAGCGATTCTTCATTTATTACATTTATTGTAACAAATAAATTCAATAAAATATGGCGGATCATTTTGCTAATGAGGATTTTACTATTAAATTGCAACTTCTTTTAGGGTTAATAATAAATAAAAAATAATTGCTTGTACAGTACAAGGAATTTCCAGTTATTTTTTTTATTATTTCACGGGGCGCGTACCGGGCCGCTAGTTAATTGATATAAAGTTTTGCGACTTGCGGTTGGACCGTAGCTTTGGACATAAAAGAGACCGAAAACAAAAGGAGAGCTGAAACAAACGTTTCCCGTAAAACAACAATCGTTGCAGTGTCCCTAATTTTAATTGGTCGGAGGGTAGTTTTGTAAAGCTATTCATTTATCGCCATTCACATGAATGGACTCGTGTATATGTGTGAGGAATGGAATTATTAATACGTGGGCTCTCGCAGGTCAAAAGGCATAATAAAATATAATTCGGCATTCGGCGACTAATTTTGTGTACCGTTTGAGCATGGTCAAATGAATTTTGATAATTGGATGGAATATGTAGCTTATTACCGTTGCAGATGTCAATGGCAATTTTTTGAATTCAGTTTTAAACTTAAATCATTATGAGAATATAAATTCTACAAATTGCAGTTTGTCAGTATTATTATATTCTAGGTAATTTCCGTTCAACATTGTTTACCTAGATATGTGAGTTAAATGCTCTTAAGCTGTTATTCATGAAATGTTTACGAGTTATTAAAGCTTTAAAAATTTTCAAAAACATTGGACAATACATGTGTTTCTTTGGTCATTTTTATGAATTTGTTATCCGAGACATCTGAAAAATGCATAAAATTGAATTCACGATTGACCTTTTCGATTGTTTTTGTGAGTATTTCAAGCCTTCGGTAATATATTACTTCGCAGTTTATTCCAATTTTCAATCCGTTTTATACGCCAATGTAATAATATAATATCAATCCTTAAAATTACTGTCTAGCTAGACTCTAGACAGAGTGGTAGAACCTTATTATCAAAATTATTGTATGATTGCTGATCCATTTCTGAATTCACAAGATGAGAATAACTCATATATACTTAATTTTGTTTATAATTTTTAGGAATCAAAGAAAATCGGCACCGTAGGTAGGTTCTATAAAAATGTTACTCGTACTTTCAATAACTATATTTATTTTAATTATACACTTTTACTTAACCTAATTTGTTTATCATATTGTAATTAAGCAAACATTAATCTACTCATCTATACTTACTATAAAACAAAGTCGCTATTTGTTGATGATTTTTTCAGTGTTAGATAGCCCATTTATCGAGGAAGGTTATAGGCTATATTTTATCACGCTAAGATTAATAGAATCGAAGAAATAGAGGAAAATGTGGAAAAAACGGGGAAAATTATTTGAAAGGGCTAACTTGAACGCGCTAATCTCAGGAACTACTGGTCCGATTTGAAAAATTCTTTCAGTGTTAGATAGCCCATTTATTGAGGAAGGCTATTATAGGCTATATTTTATCACGCTAAGACTAATAGGAGAATGTGGAAAAACGGGGGAAATTATTTGAAAGGGTTTATCTCGCGAACTACTGGAGGAATTTTTATGTAATTTGGCACATATAAGAAGTAGACCACATGAAGGATCGTGATAGGCTATCGATTTTAATCATTTTTTCAGTGGCTATATATTTTATACCTGTGCGACGCCGGGGCGGGTCGCTAGTTGAAAATATAATAAACACACAAAATTACCGAAATCACGTAATAGATTAGGTACGCTAAAGTTTGATAGCGATTAGAAAATTATCTTTATGAAGACCTCGACAATAGTCATCATTTCAGTATTGAATTTATAACAGAGTATAGGGTTTATGGCAAATAAGATTAGTCTAGACTAGATTTTATAGTTCATCTAGAATCGAATAGAATACAGCTTTGGAAACATGTTATTTCCAAGTTTGGTTAGGACAATGCAGGCTGATCACCTGATTGTCTGACAAGTAAGATGATCCGTGCGTCGGATGGGCATGTAAAAAGTCGGTCCTGCGCCTGATCTCTCGCCAGTCGTGTCGATCTTTCGTCCCACTGGGTTATGAAGTAAAAGGAATAGAGAGTGCTCTTGTGTACTGCGCACATACCTGGGCACTATAAAATTATTCCTGCGTAACTGGCCTGGTTTCAATGAAGCCGGCCACCGTCACCGAAACCGGTGTGGAAGTTATTATTATTAGAATCGAATACTTAAGTTCAAACGTGAAATTAAGGAAAAAAGCTTCTGTGCCTCGTTGTTTTCGTCACAATATTAATAGAGTTAAGTACTATACTGTACTCGGCGAAACATGGCGGTAGCGGTCATTGACTCCCTGTCAAAAAATTGACATTTTCTATATAAACAGCGATTGACAATGAAGTATCAGATGTTGTCAATCGTGGATTTGTATAGAAAATGACAAGTTTTTGACAGGGAGTCAATGACCATTGACCGCTACCACCATGTTTCGCCGAGTACAGTATAGATGCTACTAGATGGCACCCGCAACTACGTCGTTGCGCCGAAACTCGTTTATCGCGCGGGAACCGTACATTTTTCCAAAAACTATCTTATGTCTTTTCCCGAGACTCAAAGTTATCTCCGTACTAAATTTTATTTAAATCGGTTCAGCAGTTTAAGCGTCCGTCTGACTGTTACCTCTCCGGTAATAGTAACACAGACACACTTTCGCATTTATAATATTACTTATAAGTTACTTACTCTTAGGGCTGTATGTATGTATATATATATATATATATATATATATATATATATATATATACCAGTAGTGTAAACCAGCCATTGCATTGTAAGAGTAAGTAACTTATTATACATATATATATATATATATATATATATATATATATATATATATATATATATATATATATATATATATATATATATATATATATATATATATATATATATATATGTATAATAAGTTACTTACTCTTACAATGCAATGGCTGGTTTACACGTATTAAGCAGATAAGTAGTTAACTAAATTTTAACTTAATTTTGAGTTATTTATTGCGTGTAAACACAAAATTTTGTAGCAAGTAGCAAGTTAAAATTTAGTTAAGTACCAAACAAGGAAATGAGAATTTTGACTATTTTCTGTTAAGTTGGCAGGCGGGGCTTGTCACTTGACACATTTCGGGCAGGCACTTCAAATTAAGTTAAAATTTAGTTACTACTTATCTACTTAATACGTGTAAACCAGCCATTGCATTGTAAGAGTAACTTATTATACTCGTACATATACATATATAATACAAGAACGAAGACATACTCGTTAGATTTTTATGGCAAAACTCAAAAAAAACGTTAAAGGCAAAAACTTAATCATAATGTGATAGAGACACAAAAATACCATTTCAAAGTGATGTTTCCGAGTAGAGCTTGAAAACTATATGATTTTCAACACGGCGAACGTCAGAAATAAATCGGGATATGTTCCTTCAAAATATAAAAGGGAAATTAGCATCCGCGTGATACTTTTACAGGGAACTAGCTGTGCCCCGCGGTGCTATCCGCGGATTATTAGGGAAAATTAATTGTGATGTGTAATTAATTGTGATATTAAAGTTAATAATTAAATTGCCAAATATCGTGCCTTGTCTGTCATAAATACGATTGAAATTACGTAATATTTAACCCACGGTTAACTTAAGCCCGGACGGGTGCAAGAGAGCCTTAAGTTCACATCCTAACCCAACATTAGTACATTATTTATTAATAGTATGCCTTTACAGATGGACCTACATTTAAACCTAGGTTCAACAACGTACCGTGCAAACAAAACAAAATAATCACGTATTCATACGGAATAAATAATGGGCACAAGTGTCCGTGACACGCCTAGGACATATTCGTGGGAAAAACTACAATTTGTTCTGTCCAAGCCTGTCCAAGCAGTGTCTACTTGACACCCTGTAATTTTTTAATGAATCTAAAATGGCCGAACGCCCTTGCTCCGTGTAGAGTCAGCATAAACCATAGGACGATACGAGGAGGGAATATGAATTCCAATGTGTTAGATCCTTAACTATGACATATATATATTTTTAACCGACTTCAAAAAAAGGAGGTTATCAATTCGACGCGTATGTATGTAATATTTCCAGAACTGCCCAGTTTTTGTATATGTTAGTCTATATCAGCGTCTGAACAAATATGCCAAATTTCAAAAGTGCTTGTATGTATGTATATGTAAGTATGTATGTATGTTTTTATGTTTGTGTTCGCATATCTCCGGAACTACAAGTCAGATTTCAGTAATTCTTTTTTTGTTGTACTAGGTATTGTTCAACTTAGGGAACAGTGCAAGTTTCATCAAAATCGGTTCAGTAGTTTTAGAGATAGGGAGTTTTGATTCTCAATTACGTACAATTTTGGAGTCGGTTTTATCTTTTTAAAATACAGTTATTCAGAATTTAAATTACTATACTTATTTTTATGGCTCCTGTCGCGTTTAAATCTTGAAAATCGTCCGTTTCTCGAACTAGCTCCCCTTAACACGTCTGAATTCTGATAGCAGTATGCGGGGTCCACAAAAAAATGTATGAACAGAGTGCGTTCCGGCGGGGCATCCGAATTTTTCTGATCAGAAATTTCTGACAATGTGCATCCGGGCTTAGTCTTAGCAGGTATTACAATTTACAATACATTTATGAGGTAAAAGTTGACTACTTGCATAACCCTAACTTTTTTGTCTGTAAGTTCTATAGTTTTTCGCATCGATTCCGAAGGTTAACATCATTAAAAAATAATATTTGCGTTTAAAAAATCGATAATGAACTCGATAAGTTTAAGTAGGTCACTTAAGTTGTGACTTTTAAGCATGATTCCAATAAAATATGATTATTACGAAGATATTATAAGGGATTTGAGGATGTGCATTTACCGTACGTCCATACAAACAAATTTAATGTCCGATCAACACTCCAAAAATTTCCTCTCAAAACTCCATTCAGAAGCCTTTTTTTTGCCTTACATTTCGTTGGAAAGTTTTCTAAACGGCCAATACACACCACAATTTAATACAATATTGCCAAGATCACCGCCGCTGGAAAGGTTTGGTCCCATTTACCAAAAATCATCGTTTACTTTCAAACATTTATTTTCTAAGCGTTGGCAATTTTGCAATAAAAAGATGGTGATGATTGTGTAGTCCAGTTTTTTGTTTGCACGCACACGAATATAATATGCACTGAGAGTTGAGACCCCCTTCTCGCTACTGAGAATCGTACTAACAAGAGACATCCTGGCTCGTGCATTTTTTATGTAACATACAACGCCAAGATTTTAGGGACCCGTTTTAAAAGGAAACATGGTTAATTTTGTCCTTTTGACAAATTGAACTTTAACGCAGAGTTGAGTGTCAATCTTCGTCGCTTCTTACCGAAAATTTGTTTTGCTACGAATTAGTTACTATCAATTAGCGCTAGGGGCGCTGTTTCCAGTAGCGGCGTTAGGAGGGGGCGACGACAGGCGACCGCCCAGGGCGCCGGATAAAAAAGGCGCCGAAATCAGACAAAGGCGCCCCTTTTTTCTGCCCTCTACCAGGATCCTAAGCGCCGAAGAAATCTCGCCCAGGGCGCTGGTAGTTCATAAACCGGCACTGGTTGTTTCGATCTTACACACATGACACAATATTTAACCTCTAGTTTACGCCCTTGCTTGTGGTAAGCTTGTCTAACTTAAAATGACGCGCCCCTCCCTCGTATTCACAGTACAAAAATGTTTCATTTATATCAACATTGAAGTGGTGGGGCGCGTCATTTCAAATTAGACAAGCTCTAAGAAGTGATCAAGACACTCAGCACTTTGAACGGTTAACCTATTTCTGAATCGGGTTAAGCATAGAAAAGTGCGGTTTCATGTGCTTAAAACTTGGTTTAGTGTGAACGCTGTTACAGAAAGCCTTTGTAACAAAAGATGTGCAGTTAAAACGCATACAGTAACATCACAACCGCGCGGTTCCCACTATGTCTGCGGAGCATACTGCACATTAAGCTGATCGCACATTTGTCAACAGTCAGCACCGTACGCGTCAAAAACTCAAACTCAAAATTTTTTATTCAGAATAAATTTTTGCAAATATTTTCTGAAAGTCTACATGATGCCTACCACCGGTTCGGGAACTAACCCGGCGAGAAGAACCGGCGTAAGAAACTCGCAGGGGGCCCACTTTATTTACCAAAAAAAGTGAGAAAAAAATTAATCTTTTAAAATAAAGTTTACAATGCTGTAACATACATAATTGTAAGTACTAAAATAATGTAGAAGCAGCCTTGCAAGCAGCCATCCTACTCCCAAGATGTGCCATCGTTTATGAAATCATTGACCTTATTTAGGCTTTGGCACACAAACGTTCTTTGACTACTTTTTTGAACGTTTTCTGGGATTTTATTGGAAAGGCGTATACATTGACCTTTAAAAGATTTACTAACTTTACTAAGTCTGATCACCGGTATTTCTAGTTTGTACTTATTTCTAGTGTTTCTTCCGTGACTGTCACTTTTGGTTGTAAATTTACTAAGATTCTTTCTAACATATAATACATTATCCAAAATGTATTGAGAAGCAATAGTTAGAATACCAATTTCTTTAAACTTTTCTCTCAGAGATTCAAAAGCTGACATTTTATAAATTGAACGTATAGCTCGCTTCTGCAGCACAAAGGCACACAAAGGCAAAGGCAGGGATCAATCTCAATCCAAAACGATAACCTTGCACACAACCAAAGACCAAGCGTATACGCACCGCAATGAATCTTTCATTTTAGCTTAGCATAAAACTGTAGTTACTAGGGGCGGATCTTCTCTATTTTTCACGATTTTTTTTTAAATATCTTTGGAAATAAATATTAAGAAACAAAATTGTTCGGTTAAGGATATTTTAATATAGATTTACTAACAATTTATTCAAATAAAATGTATAATTATCCTCATTAATACTTATATTTCGATGAATTAGATTTTTTACGGAGGTGAGTTTGTAAATTAATTACAGCCAAAGTATTACGTTTTATAAAAATGTTTATGGTTTAAAGTCTTTTCAATATTGTGCTTTATATCTCATATTTTTTTACATTTTGTTATTATATTGGAACTAGGTAAACTGGGAGTCACGGAATAACAAATTGGGGTTGATCTTCGTCTTAATGTAGGCAGCGTTTCCCCCATAAGAGGATGCCATACAGCGTTGCCAGATTTTTTTTGTACCAAGTCGGGACTTTGGAACTTTTTGAGTGAAAAAGCGGGATTCTTCGTCAAAAGCGGGACAAAGTAAAAAAAAAAAGGTATAAAATCAAAAGTTTTTTTTAATTTTTATCATTTCACTTGCGTTAAAATAACGTTAACGTGACAATAGATAGCAAAAGTAGCCAAAGAAAATCCACCCCTCTACCTTCCACACTCTTATCTTCATTACGCACCTTTCTTTCTCAGCACGCTGCACGTAAGTACGTTCCGGCTTTCCCCGAAAAGCGGGACTGACCCTGTCCCGCGCGGGACATTTAATTTTGATGAAAAAATCGGGACGTCCCGCCAAAATCGGGACATCTGGCAACGCTGATGCCATGCGACATTCTACTATGAAAATAACTGAAGTAAACTTGCTTCTTGCTGTGTCTGTCTTCGTCAGCAATTTCCCGTATTTTTCTGACTGCGACTGCGTCGAACGCACCGCATAGTCACGCATAGTCCACGAAATCCGGCGCGTACGGGCGTTTTCACACTGCGACGGTAACGACACGACATGATACCACAGAATAGATAAGGGCCACCGCACATATAATACAATTTCAAGTTGGCCGACTATCGTACAAACTAAATTGCGTAGTGTCACAATTTAATGGGACAACTTCATCGTGTAGGTACGCTACCAGCCGCAGACTTTTAGATTTAGTTGGTAACGGTGTTGCTAGCCTAGCGACGTGCGTGTTAAAATGCGTAAAAAGCACGCTTTTATTGTGGCACTAATAAAACGAAGGCGAAAAGAAAGGAGAATATTTTGGGTGCATTCAATATTAAGTGACAGAATATTAGAATTAGTACGATAGTCAGTTTGTACGATAGTCGGCCAACTTGAAATTGTATAATATGTGCGGTGGCCCTCTATTCTGTGGTATCGTGTCGTGTCGTTATCGTGCAGTGTGCAAACGCCCTACGGTGCGGAGGAATGTGCGAGGTTTCACATCATTTCATACAACGAATTCTAAAACGCGGCGCGTTCGGTTCACACAGGTTTCAGAGACGGTGGCCGGTTTCACTGAAACCAGCTCGACGACCGATGTACACTCGAGGAAGTTGATTCCTATGCATGTCGCGGGTCAAATTAAACTGGTCAATGGTCAGTGTTGGTCGGGAAAAAGAAAAGGACAGAATCGTATTTCTATATTTCCATCTTGGTCATTTTGTGTTTACCAAAATATCAACATAGCGATCTCCTTAGCAATGATAGGTTTATTGGTCGCTATCTGTCGGCTATGCTCGTTCACGATAGAATCGCATTTTATTGGTCGCATTGCTTTTGACAAAATATAATCTACTTAGCGACCGCCTTAGCAACGAAAGTATAAATAATTACATTTTGAAGTTTTTGGCACGGTCATCTTCAAAAATGTTTTGCAAATATTGGGAAATGGGAATTGGTTTAAATAAGTAATATATACTATTTTATTTCTCTCACCCGAACAATATTTGAAAAAATTATTAAGTACTTATACCTACCTATGTCCTATATATACTTAATATTATGTAAAATGTGTTTATTGAAACATTATAACCCATCCAATATGTGCTCCAAAACAATGGACTTATTAACAGCAAATCGTTGAGCAGATCAAACTGGCCAACCTAATTCTACTCCCAATATCTTCGTCAAATATTATCATGAGTTGGTTAGTTGGAAAAGGCTACTCCGAAGGATTAAGTAAAACTAAAGTTGTTTTTGAATTATATTCTCATTGCTGATCATTATAACAACCCAGACATCCAGAGTTCATAATAATACGTCAAGAAGAATACCTTAAAGAGTTCATAATGATTTTATAAGTTTTACGTTTTTCGATATTGTTTTAACGCTCAAATAAAATATTATCATGATATTATACAAGTGTGTTCTGATTTTTATGGTTTCTTGTAGATTTGAAAGATGTTGATCTAGAATTCTAGAGCGTTTTTATTACATTACGCAAAACATAAGAATGACTAGTAATGGGCTGGTTTACACGTATTAAGTAGATAAGTAGTTAACTAAATTTTAACTTATTTTTAAGTTATTTATTGCATGTAAACACAAAATTTAGTAGCAAGTAGCAAGTTAAAATATACTTAAGTACTAAACAAGGAAATTAGAATTTTGACTATTTTCTGTTAAGTTGGCAGGCGGGGCTTGTCACTTGACACATTTCGGGCAGGCACTTCAAATTAAGTAAAAATTTAGTTACTACTTATCTACTTAATACGTGTAAACCAGCCATAAGTAGTAGGTTCAGATTCCCTAGGACAGGGGTCACCAATTAGTTTCGCTCGGGGTCCGATTTAAGACATGAAATGACCTTCGCGGGCCACACATTTTATAAAAAAAATATTAAACAAAGGTAATTACGGAAATTACAAAGGTATTTATTTAGATATCAATGAGATGAGATAAAAATGAACCTATCTGAAGTTTGAAGTGAAATATTGGTGCAAGCTACACTTAGATATTGATTTTAAATCCTGGAGATGTTTAAGTCCTAAGATCATCTTCGAACATGCTCGGTCCGCACACAATGGGTCGGCGGTCCGGACGCGGACCGCGGTCCGCCATTTGGTGACCCCTGCCCTAGGATATTGATTGCTATCAAGAAAATTTTTCGTGAGTAGCATAGTGATTAGTGAGTAGCTTCATTTTTTTTTTGATTAGACGAACATCAATTTCCTGTGCAAAAATTCTCGAAAGTTAATAAGTATTTCGATTTGATGGTCCTAAAATATGGATTGTTCTATTTGTAGGAAAATGTTATTGTTAAATTATAGAACTATAGTAGCTAGTTCTTTGTATACCTCTCAGTATACAAAAAAATCTGCTGGTTAGCCGTTTTAGGGTTCCATAGTCAACGAGGACGTCTTGTTAATTACAGAACCCTAAAAGGGGTGTAAAAGGGGTGACAGACGTGCGTAGAAGTACGCGGACTTATGGCTCGACGATCTTTTTCGCCTGTATGTCACCAGTACGCCTCGGAGTAGCTGTGAAAATGATCTTTAAGATGTGGTCAATAAGGTCAACCTTTATTACCACGTATTAAAGTTAATTTCATGAGTAATCGAGGTAACTTCTCAAAAATTTATGAAAGCACAAGAGGGCCGATTTTGGCTTTATGAGAAGTATCCCAAGCATATATTATATGCTACCAAAAAGTAAAATTTTGCACCAAGGTATGCTAGATGGTTCCGAAAATACTAAGAGAACTCCGGATTCAATTTTTTTATGAAATAAGGGGGCAAACGAGCATACAGATCACCTGATGGAAAGCAACTACCGTCGCTCATGGACACTCGCAACATCAAAAGAGCTGCAGGTGCGTTGCCGGCCTTTTAACAGGAAAATGGGAATACGCTCTTTTCTTAAAGGATTGCAGGTCGTGTAAGTCCGGAAATACTGCTGGTGACAGTTTGTACCAGAGTTTTACAGTCCGCGGCAGAAAGTTACGCGAGAAACGCACGGTGGAAGACTGTCACTCATCAAGGTGATGAGGATGGTATATTTTTCGCGTGGGACGATGGCGAAAAGTTGCAGGTGGTATGATTCCGAACAATTCCTCAGAGCACTCCCCGTGATACAGCCGATAGAAGATGCAGAGTGAAGCTACATCTCGGCGTAATTCCAGGGGGTTCAAGCTGTTTGAAACACTATGGCAGTCAACGATTCGAGCGGCTCTTCGTTGGATACGATCCAGAGGGAGCAGTTGGTATTTTGACGCCCCTGCCCAGAGATGAGAACAATATTCCATATGAGGCCGAACCTGCGCCTTGTAGAGTTGTAGGCGCTGGTACGGACTGAAGAACTGTCTCGCTCTGTTCAGAACACCAAGCTTCTTCGAGGCTAACTTGGCCTTACCCTCGAGATGGTATCGAAACTGGACTTCGCTCGATATGTTAACGCCAAGTATTTCAATGCTAGGGGAGATGGTTAAAGATGTGCCCTCTAAACGAGGATATACGACCATTGATGACTTTTTAGTGGTGAACGCGCAGACTTGTGTATTGGGGGGTTGAATTGGACCAAGTTACGTCTACCCCATTCGTAGACCTTCTCCAGTGAATTCTCCACCTTAGACACAAGTTCGTTTATATAATTAAAGATACAAGTATGGGGATTGGGGCGCTGTTTTAATAACTGAAATCATTTATACTAGGTACTTACATACTATGCAAATTACATCCATCATCATCATCACTACGCAGAACACAGTCTTTATACAGAAAGCCTTATAAATTATAAGGCTTTAAAAAGAGTGAAAGTCGGTACCAGTCCCAAAAATTAAGAATATTTTGTCATAGAATTCACGATTCTGAGCTGGTACCGACCGACTTCAAAATAATGAAGTACTGTCTTATATTTCTCTATGTAATGAAGAGTGTATATATAGAAATAGTTGAGGTTTAGGCAAATTCTGAAAGAGGCACTACTAAAGAGTAAGAATTATTTAATATAAGTACTATTTATTTGAATAAGTAATGTTATTGTTTTCACTTGGAAGTCGGTTTTAATTAGAATTCGATGTTTAGGATGTTCTTAATTTGCCCTCCTATAATTGTAAAATCCTGGCTACGCCCATGCGAATCTATAAATATGTTACATTACACGCAAACGCCCCGGTGAGGGAGCACCTTTACACATTGAATCGAGACTATCCGTACTTGCAATAAATTATTATTATTGTTTCAAAAAATTCGCGAGCAGCGCGCTGTTGCCACTCCGCACGGTACATGTGACGTTCCTCTGTAAATCTGGCAACCCCGCGTTGCAGAACAGGCTTAATGATACATTTTGATGCAAAGTAGACAGAATTATAATATTATGTCTATTTTGTCAACTTACATGGTATAGGTATTATTGAAGTAAGGAAAGGTCTTATCTACTTATTTTAAATGTTTTGACGTGATTGCCCCGATGGAACGACTCTATCAGCAGTCTAATGCTGACTTCTCTCGGTACGTAATATCACGCGCCGCGCCGCGCCAGCTCTAGCCACTCGCCGTGTGTAGGGGGTGGCTCAAGGTGGCGCAGGCTGGCTCGAGCAGGCGCGTCCGATCCGATTTATGTCGATAACTTCAAAGACGTGGCTCGGCGCGGATCGTGACATTACGCGCCGTGAGAACGGGTAGCGCGAACTCACCTATTGGCTCGTGCTCGCTCGTTCAAATTACGCGCCGTGAGAAGCAAGCATAAGGTTCACGAGATCTGAAAAATACGTTTATGGCACCTAATACACTGCGCCCAGTAGTGACAAGACTTTCGGCCGATTCAGAAACTACGCATTTTTATAATTATTAAGTATCAGAATACTTCACTTAGAGCTCCGAAACTTTTAGATAGCTTAGAATTTAGATGTTTTCCGGACACTAGAGAGGCCGTTAAAACTTAAGTCAAATTCTTTCAAATTTTTTATTAACTATACAATAATATACAATAGTATAGAAGCTAGGTAGCGTACATCACGTCGTCTAATCCCATGCTAAGTAAAAACTTGTGTTATGGCAATCAGACAACGGATGCACGCCGAACAATTTTATCCTAAAATATATTATTTACACATTCACACACACAATCACACTACACTTTATCACGTAATGTCTCTTTCGGCGACGTGATGCGCGCTTCGTTCGGGAGCCTCCCCCGGAACCTCCGGTAAACTACACCGGCGGGCCAGAACTCCTCCACCTCGAGGATGGATAAAACTTGAGTCGGCACTCTCACCACAAAGGAACTGAAATTCACTTTGTGGCGAGAGTGCAGACGCTCCACCCTCAAGGTGTAGGTGGTCTTCTCGCGGTGTAAGTGAAGCTCTTTAAGTAGTCGGCCTAAAATAATATTAGCTTTTAGAATAGACACTCGTTTGTAAATATTTCGAGGGACTCCGACTTCGTCCTTACATTCGAAATCATTGTTTCTTGTTTGATATTTTTCATTTTAAATTTGAAATAATTGACACTAAATTAGTAATATCGTGTCCTTGACTCAGTTCGTTGTTCTACCAAATAATGATCCGTAACACGTGGTCATTAGGGTCATACCTTATTCACCTCGTCTTAAAGATCATTTTCATAGAAACTCCAAGGCAAAAACACAAAACGAAGTGATGCGATTTGAACTGCTCCTGCCTTGCTTTAATGGTATTTTTGGACCATAACAATGAAAAAGACAATCTATACCTAATGTTCAATTTATACCTAACGTTCGTGACAATCCAAAATAGGACAAAATGAAATCGGTGTTTTAGGCTAAAATTTAATTTAAATTGTCGCAATTTAAGTAATTTAGGTATTTCTATAAATAAGAGACTGTAAAATGTATTCCCTCAAAGCCTATCGGAATCCGTATAGTTATGATATGAAACTAAACCCACAGGCCAAAACTCCCACCCACAGGCCACAATGATTAATCTAAGAATGCTATTATTCCAAAGCAACTTACTACCTACCCATTTTTATCTACTGCTTAACGTAAAAACGCTCTAAAGATCAGCATCTTTCTAATCTACAAGAACATATTTTAACAAAAATCACAACACAAGTAAAAAGTGACAATATTTTATTTCACAGTAAAACAGTACTTAATAATTTACAATTCTGGTCATTTAAAAAATCTTTGGGATCTTAAAACGATCAGCAACACGAAACGAATTTGAAGACAAAGCGTTACGTTAGTGTTACTTCCTTTCGTGGCTTTTTCCGACTCTTACCATGACCATCAACGAAGATTGTAGAATGAGGGTGTGCTGTTGATATAGACTGGGTTGATCTGCTTAATAATTATAACCTGTGTATGACTTCATTGTTCTTATAGCACATTTTGAACAGTTAGGTTAGTTGATGATATGAAGCACATAAATGCTTAGATAAGCCACGTTTGAAGTGCATAATATTAAGTTTAGATAGGGGAAATAAATGTTCACACCAATAATTCAGAACATGTTGAGAACCTAAAAAATTCAGAACCATATTTGCAAAGCTTAAATTAATAATCCTGTCTAAACCTTCAAAACGTAAATACTTTCGTTGCTAAGGCGGTTGCTAAGTAGCCGACGTATGTTCATATTTCTCGGTATACGGTAAAAGTAAAGTGACCAGTAAAATAAGATTATGTCGTGTCATACGAGTATAACCGATTAACCGACAGATGGCGACCAATAAACTTATCGTCGCTAAGGAGATCGCTGAGTTGATATTTTGGCAAACACAAAACGACTAGGACGGAAGTATAGAAATACGATTCTGTCCTTTTCTTTTTCCCGACCAACATAATTGCGAAATTGGGCTGACCCGCTACCTGCATAGGAATCAACTTCCTCGAGTGTACATGCTCATCTAAAGTTGGAGCATCTTTCTAATGTCAGAAAATTAGAAGATCAGTCTGCACTATCCTTACCAATCTCGGAAACAAAATTTTTCGGACGTTGGAACCTAGCCCACGACACAATAGACATAACTACCAGTAGTTCGACTGCAAAGAAACGGACAGGTTTCAATATCTGTCAAATTCGTCGGGTTTCACTAGGATTATGAACGGAATGTGCCTCGCGCTGGCTGATATAATTTATTTTTAAATATTTAAAATAAAGATTTCAAAATTGGATTCTGACAATTTTGATCGCATGTGCCAAAACACAAACAACAATACGACCAAAGAGGAACACGTCCAGCGAATATGTCATAGTTTTAAATTCGTAGGTAACAAGTCAACAACCCTAGCGACTAATTTGCGGGTCAACAACTTTTATATATAATGCAGACTGGACAGTGGGCTCGCTACGTCAACAGGACAAGACGTATAATTCATGACTGTCGCACAGGCTTTTTCTGGACTCTATACTCAGGTACAATACTTGAGACCTTGGGAGTTGAAAATGTTTTTTATAAATCTTTTAAATCTGGTTTGGCAACGACCTATTTTGAACTAATTTCCGCCGTCTTATGTTAACCTAGTAACTTGAATTTACTTAATCATTATATTTTATATGTTACCAAATTACTTTATCTTGATTATTCCTTAGTACTAATATAACGTACAAATGTAAAAGTTTGTGGGAATGGATGAAAGGATCCATAATAATATACAAACGATCCATACCTACTGACCGGATTTCGATGAAATTTGGTAAAACTAGTAATTTAGAGTCCAGACTAAAACAGGCATTTACCTCCCTAAAAGTCAAACAATATAGGTACTGTTTTTCACAGGCAGACCGCGTTACCAAAATAAATCGATATCACGCATCACAATTTTAATTTGTGCATACAGCAGGGATTGGCAATGTTCTCCCCTGCTAAGATTTCGTGATATTTTATTTATATGGGTTTCTTACGTAAACGTTTGGTTTGACAGTCAGTAGATTTTCTTTCGAACGAATTTGTGAATGATCATATTAAGATCATCGTATAACGATTACGCTTACGATTAAATCTTAAGCATACGTACAATCTAGATGAAATGGACCAAAATAGTATTATTTTGTTGAGAAAAAAATAACATGAGATTTGCCGAGACCCCCCCTCTCCCCAACGTGAGATTAGATGAGATTTGACTCGACCCCCTCCCCCCCTAAACACCTCACGTAATTTGTGGACCTAACCTAATCCGACAATAACACAGCTTCGATATGGTTTCGTTGCAGTCTCGGTCTCTGTCTGTGTCTGTCTGTGTTGTTACGAACCGTATAACATCTTTTATTATATGTTTTTATGTAAAGGTGAACGCAGATTTGAGGTGAACGCAGATTTGGGCCGCACCGCAGGCACCGCAGTCGCCGCATTCGAATTCTTTATATTATGAAGTTATAGGCAAGCTCGCATACCTACCCGCGCCGCAGTCTTCGCAACTTCATATAAAGATTTCGAATGCGGCGACTGCGGTGCCTGCGGTGCGGCCCAAATCTGCGTTCACCTTAAATATTAGCTGACCCGGCAAACGTTGTTTTACCATATAAATTATTTCTAAACTGTACTCGGCGAAACATGGCGGTAGCGGTCATTGACTCCCTGTCAAAAACTTGTCATTTTCTATATAAACCGCGATTGACAATGAAGTGTCAGATGTTGTCAATCGCGGCTTTGTATAGAAAATGACAAGTTTTTGACAGGGAGTAAATGACCGCTACCGCCATGTTTCGCCAAGTAGAGTATAGTTAGTATATATTTTTATCTACTTTTTTTTATTATTAAATAAGGGGGGCAAACGAGCAAACGGGTCACCTGATGGTAAGCAACTACCGTCGCCCATGGACACTCGCAACATCAGAAGAGCTGCAGGTGCGTTGCCGGCCTTTTAAGAGGGAATACGCTCTTTTCTTGAAGGTATGTAGGTCGTATAGGTCCGGAAATACTGCGGGTGACAGTTCGTTCCACAGTTTTACAGTGCACGGCAAAAAGTTACGCGAAAAACGCACTGTGGAAGACTGCCACTCATCAAGGTGATGAGGATGGTATGTTTTTCGCGTGGGACGATGGCGCAAAGTTGCAGGTGGTATGATTCCGAACAACTCCTCAGAGCACTCCCCGTGATACAACCGATAGAGGATGCAGAGTGAAGCTACATCTCGGCGTAATTCCAAGGGGTCCAAACAGTTTGAAACACTATGGCAGTCAACAATTCGAGCGGCCCTTCGTTGGATACGATCCAGAGGGAGCAGTTGGTATTTTGGCGCTCATGCCCAGAGATGAGAACAATATTCCATATGAGGCCGAACCTGCGCCTTGTAGAGTTGTAGGCGTTGGTCCGGACTGAAGTACTGTCTCGCTCTGTTAAGAACACCAAGCTTCTTCGAGGCTAATTTGGCCTTACCCTCTAGAATACTCTAGATGATATCGGAACTGGACTTCGCTCGATATGTTGACGCCAAGTATCTCAATGCTAGGGGTCCTAGGGGAGATGGTTAAAGATGTGCCCTCGAAACGAGGATATACGACCATCAGGGTATCTTTTTCTCAAAAGATCATCTACAAGGTTGGTCTATTATTAGTATTTTTTTTGTAAAATGTATTAAACAAAGTTAAAGAGTGATAATAAACCTTTTCAAAAATTTTCTCACTTTTTTGCTCATAACTTTTTGAATTTTTAATTTAGGGTAAAAAGTTATATGAACATATTTGTAGGCAAAATAATTTGCAACAAATTATGTTCTTATAATTTTTTTATAACCCCACAAACTTGAGGTTAAGCTTCTATTGACCCCCCCAACATATTCCAAAAATAAAATTGCGTCCTCTAATAAATGCAAAGCAAATGTAACATTTCAATGGACTTAGATGATGCATATTCGCGGTTTCTTTGTTTCAGAACTTTTTGTTCCAATCAGCTGACTATTGTTGACATAGATTACTATCAGAATTCATAATTTTATTACTGTTTCGAATAAAATGCTGTACAGTCATTAAATACATTGTTTTCAATAAAAAAGTGTTTGTAAAAAATATTCCACAGGCTCCTGACTTTTTAAGTTTAAAAATGAAAACCGGCCAAGTGCGTGTCGGGCCGGTGTCGGTTTCGTAGTACCGCTACTTTTTTTTAAAAATTTTTGTATATATATATATATATATATATATATATATATATATATATATATATATATATATATATATATATATATATATATACATTTATAACGTGTATTTAAACACTACTAACAAAATCATCTCAGTTACTTTCAAAGGAATTTGAACGAAAGGTCCTTTTAAATACATCGCCGAATACATTTTTTTTATTGATCAACTATTACTCAATAAGTTATTAAGTCTTCTTAGCCGTATTAGTTTTCCTTTTAAATTCAGCATATTACCTACTCCCGTGATTTTTTCACATTTCCAGAAGCCACCGTCTAGCTGGTAGAAGGGGGGGACACATGACTCTAACGATTTTTTCCACTTTAAAACTAGAGATGTGCCGACTAGTCACCGAATATATTTATATATTTTGTAGTCAGCGACTAGTCGGCGAATTCCTCAATCAAAATCAATATCAAAATCAAAATATTTATTTCTAAATAGGTTAACAAAGTAAACACTTTTAGAACGTCGCGTCTACATGAGGCCTACCACCGGTTCGGGAACTAACCCGGCGAGAAGAACCGGCGTAAGAAACTCGCACGGGTCCACCTTTTACCAAAAAGGTGGAAAATTACACTAATATAGCTTAAGCTAATTAACAATAGGTATGTAAAATGTGGTACATTTATATAGACGCGGTCAATTATGTAATATATAGTAAATATTTAATTAATACGCGAGCGAAAAACTTTGGATCCCTTTTGACGAAAAATGCGAAAACAGGTAATTAACCTATCAAGGAATAACAATAGATTTCCAAGAATCCATGATCGAAGGATTAAATTTTGCACAGTTATAGTTTATATATTATGGTGAATGAGTGCATCAAGCTAATATTATTTTGTAATTATGCTTTTATCATACATTATTTTAACAAATAAAACATTACACACACTGCAACACACACACTAGGAGATTTTGACTGACAAGCCTATGCACACGAATATTGTACTCTTTGGTTGAAGTCTGTTGTCAAATTGAAAATAGATTTAAAATTAAAATTTAAGGGCTCCCATACAACAAACTCATTTTTTAACAATATATTTTTGGTCTTTTTTGCTCTTTATTAATAATGGCTTCACATAATAAATATTTACAAAATACGTAATCGTACTTGTACCTTAATAATTAATCATTAAATTAAATTGAATTAAATGTTTATGGGAGCCCAAACAAAAAACACGACTTTTTGCCTATTTTTGTTTTGTAATAGTACGGAACGGACTCGCACTTGGCCGATTTTTAAACAAATTGTGTTTTCAGACTTTGACACTTTCACTTGTAAGGTGAGCATAACTTTTGCCACTGCCTGAACATTGTCCAATCTCATTCAGCCCAAATACTCATACGTGATACGGCATACCCACTGCACTTTTTGTAAGGATGGCAGCATTTGCCCAGAGGCTGTGTTTTGACTTAAGGTGGTTCGTTTCCCATACAAAAAAACAATCGACACTAATTAGCTAATTTCATACTATTACTACATAAATTTATATGCACATCTATTTATTTTGCAATACCATTCCCGCGAAATATGTTTAAAATACTTTATTTCACACAGAAGTCACATTTTTATTGATTTTTTATAAAAAGTGACATTTGTGGGTTAATATGTATTCTCCATTTAGGAGGAATGGAGAATACTACCTAAGGAGCTCTTAAAGATCTTAAAAGAGGAACTTCAGTTAGAAAGAAATAACAAAAAAGGTAAGCTGCACAGCAAGAAAAAAATGTTAGAATAGGTAGGGAAGCAAAACAATTGATAGAGCAGAGGAAAACACTACTTAAGGACAAAAAAGGAAATAAGAAAGATCTAGCAGAAATAAGTAAACAAATAACGTCTGAGATTAGGAAGCACAAAAAAGAAAACAGAAGAAAGATAATTCAATATCATATAGAAAAAACAGGAGGGTTAAAGAAAGCTCTGAAACAACTAAAAAAAAAATACAACATGGATACCAAATATGAGAAATAAAGAAAAGAAAAAGACAACTATTAAAAATCATATTACAGAAATAGCAACACAATTTTATAAAGATCTGTATAAAGATACAAGTAAAATGGACGATTGTCAAGAAATTGTAACGGAAGAAGAAAAAACTCCAGCCATATTAGAAAGCGAGGTTAAGAAAGCAATTATGTCACAAAAGAATTGTAAAGCACCAGGAGACGACCAAATATCGAACGAAATAATAAAAGGGTGTTTGAAATCAATAATCAAATTCACTACAAACTTATTTAACGAAATCTTAGAAAAGGAGGAGATATCAGAACAATGGTCAAAATCCACTATTGTACTTCTGCACAAGAAAGGAAACAAGGATCAAATAAACAATTATAGACCAGTGAGTTTAATACCTAACTTGTACAAAATATTTTCCTAAATAATGCTAAACAGCATAAGCAACACGTTAGAGGAGAACCAACCGAAAGAACAGGCCGGTTTCAGAAGAGACTCCTCTACACTAGATCATATACACACAATAAGACAAGTTGTACAGAAGTATAATGAGTATAACAAAATATATTACTTGGCTTTTATTGACTATAACAAGGCATTTGATTCCATAAAACATAAATATATATGGGAAGCTCTGAAAAAACAGGGTGTCCCAAAAAAGTATATATAGAGATCATAAGAAAAATTTATAAAAACGCCAAAGCTAAGATACAAACAGAAAGAGTAGGAAACGAATTGAGATTTGAAAAAGGAGTAAGACAGGGAGACCCACTATCACCTAAGCTCTTCTCAGCCGTGCTGGAGCAGGTATTTAGAAAGTTAGACTGGGATAAGTATGGAATAAATATAAATGGAGAAAAACTTAACCATTTGAGATTTGCAGATGATTTAATTATTATTGAAGAAACACCTGAAAATCTGCAAACTATGATTCAACAGCTAGCAGACGAGAGCGAAATAGTGGGTCTTTCAATGAATACAGAAAAAACTAAATTGATGACCAACGGAGAACAGAAGGAGATAAAGGTAAATAACAACACCATAGCATATGTAACTGAATATACATATTTAGGTCAAATAATATCACCAGAAGATCACATACAAAAAGAAATAGATCTAAGAATAAACAATGCCTGGAAGAGGTACTGGTCTTTTAAAGAGATAATGAAAAATCCTCAGTTTTCAATGACAAAAAATGAAGAAGAAAAATTTTAACACTTGCATACTGCCATGCATGACATATGGCTGAAAGACATGGGAACTAACAGAAAAACAACGTAAATCCCTACAGATATGTCAGAATAGCATAGAAAGGAGTATGTTAAGCGTCAAACTAAAAGAAAAAATTAAACTAACAGAAATACGGACAAAAACTGGGGTTACAGATGTGACATACACTGTTAAGAGGCTAAAGTGGAAGTGGATAGGACATATTATAAGAAATAGGAAAAACAAATGGGCCAAAGATGGTACCCCAATGGTACCCACGAGAAGGAAAACGAAAACGAGGAAGGCAAAAGAAAAGATGGGAGGACGAGATAAAAGCAATAGCAGGTACAACATGGAGCAGGAAGGCTATGGATAGGCAATTGTGGGAGAGTTTAGGGGAGGCCTTTGCCGTAAGGCAATCAGATTTAGTTAAGAAAAATAATTAATGCATAACGTAATATATATAATATGTAAAAGAAACAAAATGTAAGTGTCTGCATAAAGGCTTATTTTATTTTATTTTATTTATGTATTCTCCATTTAGCGACAAACTCTTTAAAGCGTCGAAATCATTTGACTTTGGTTGGTTTAGCTTGTTTACCATGCAATGATACACTGTGTATAGCATCACTTCCACTCTCAATAATGACAAAATCACAACGATTGTTTTGATTTTTAAGTTACTAATATTAGTAAAAACTATGCAGCTGTGTACGTTTTTTTTGTAGCTTTACTATCCTATCCCGTATTGAACTTGACTTTCGGCATCATGCATACCGAAATTTCTAAGAAATTCGTTCTTTTGTTTACAAATTGGGATTGCTTGCATGTGTAGACTGTTTTTGAACATAAAAATAATTATCTAAACGTTATCATATTCTCAGTTGCTCATAAAGTTCTTAACAGTAAATACGGTTAGTGCAAAAAATCACTGTATGTTGACGGAAATTCTTTGATTTTACTTCTCTCCATTTAACGACAACTCTCTATAACGTCATAAAATGCACGGTCCCTTCAGTGACGTTATATAGAGTTTACACTGTATTTGCTGTTCTTGCGGCAACATAAATTATACACAATCTGTGAAAATTTAAGAAGTCTAGCTATAGTGGTTCTCGAGATACAGCCTGAAGGCAGACAGACAAACAATGAAGTCTTAGTAATATGGTTCCGTTTTTACCTTTTGGGTATCAAACCCTAAAAAGTACTTGGTTCCTTTCTTTCTTTATGACAGTTAACCATTTACTACACAAGGTACATAGTACTTTTAATCCTTCAAGCCCCATAAGAGCACCGGTGATCCGACAACAATAGAAAACAATTGCATTTCCAAGAATCCCTGATCGAAGGATTAAGGAAAATTATTATAGTTTATGGATTTTTTTCCAATACCTCCAACTCATTTACTAATAAATTAAATGAAAGTAATTAATTACCATCAACTAATTATATCCTGCTGCTTGAAAATTTGAAATTTTTAGTACTGTAATTTTTTTTCAACATATTGGGGTCAATGAACTAACAGAAGTGGCCTTCTAGACCCAAACTTCTTTAATTAACCTCAGTTTCCTTTTTTTTATATTTTAAGAAAACTGCCACAACAATTTTGTGTTCATTCAAGCCAAGAGTAAAAGATATTTAATTTTTATGAGTATTTTCAAGAATACATTATAAATATGAAAATTTCATCAAAGGAGGTTGCTGATGATGAAAAGGTGATCATGATAAAAACTCAACAATTTCATTTCGTATAAATTATAAAGAGCACAAAAGTAATAAAATTAACGAGATCGAGAACAACAATACACACTGCATAGATCATGATTACTGTTGCAACAGTATGAAGGTTGTATTATATTGCAATTTGCATGTGCAATGAAAATACCATGGCCTATTTTTTTGTTTCCAAAATGATTCTCAAAACATTGCACAAAGAAAGTATGCGAGATTCAGTGAACAAATTATGGACAAAACGAAACGAGGTTGTGGATGGTCGCTATAGGTGTACATTGTATAGTTGGTACCATGCACGTAGCAGTAAAATATGGAGGATGCATACCCGAAATCGACAAAATACACCTCGATAAGCACCGTAAAACAGATTTAACCCCTGGATAAGTGTTTACGTAGCTATATTTCGTAAAAAACAACTATTTTTAGTGATAAAAAGTGTGTCATAAGATTTTTTTCTGTCAATTTCTCTCTTTTGTACCGCCCTTAGGTGATGTTGATGTAGTACAAATTTCGTACTTACCACGTTCAGGAATGACATATTCCGCACATAAAACCAATATTTATAAACAAATTAATAATCGTCGATAGTTTTTCAATGAAATTATTAGAAATTTAGTCAAGTTTCACAATTTTTTCTCACAAAACAATAACACTACGCGCAATCACTATCGCACCACCACTCTGAAGTTCGTGACAATCAAGTTCAAAGCTACCAACATGCACAAGAAAATAATCAATTAAATACTTTCATAATCCGTAAGTTCTCATAAAAAATTTGCAATAAAATAAATTCGTTGAATATCATTAAATTTAACATGTGTTTAAAGCAATTGTATTTCATAAAACAGTCCATCAGTCATTGTAAATAAGGGGCGTGTTCTCTTACTCCAATAGAATACTGCCCAGTCCCCACTCCCCAGTACGATCTAACGCGGACGTGTCGCTTCCCGGGCAATTAAAATAAAAATTAAATAATAAAAGTACAGAAATTTGCATAGCTTAGCATATTTTTTATGTAGTTATTATTAAAATTATATATTATTTTTAATAAATAAATATAAAGTGAAAACTTTTTTCTAACATTAATTTTGAATCACTGTTTGTGTCACGATTCACGAATCGATGGGAACAGGGAACTTTGGGTAATAATCGTAGTTATGTTAAAGTACGTGTCCACTGCTTAAAAAAACACTAATTTAGTACAAAACAACTCGTGCACACATTTAGGCAAACGGACTTAACGATAAAATATCATACGTCTATAGTCTAATGTCTATACTAGGCAGTACATTGGTGGAGTAAGAGAACAAGCCCAAAATAATATAATTCTTTTTTCACGCATGCTCGATGTATTGATTTTTTAAAGTTGTTGTTAAAAATATTTAAAAACATACTCGAACAAAACTTTAATTATTGCAGAAAATACAAAAACAGTAATATAGAGGTATTTGATTTTATTGATATACTGTAGGTATACGGTAGTTTTAATTTTTATGTCAACAAGAATTTTTTAAACATTAGTAGTTATAATTATTATTATTTAATTCAAAGGTAATTTAATTAGGATTTAGTATGGTTAGAGCCATGGTTAGAGCATAAAGTTATTATACTGGGCAATGATAATATTCTACTTTTACTGGTTATTATTAACTATAATATTTCATGAAGCCCCAAGCGGCCACATCCGGCCGCGATGACAATGAAAAAGCTATTGTGTCTCGTTTTGCCACGACTGATGGGATATTATGAGTTAGCCGTTAGAGCGCTGTGCGACCGCAGACCAAAGGGGTTTATTCACTATGCCGCAGACTTACAATAATTATTTCAAGTTGGCCAACTAAAATATGAGAGCTCGCACATTTTTCCAACGAAATTGTAACTAAATAATTATTGGACACCAATCGTATAAGAACCGCGATTCCTTTCCGATTACCTACAATAAAAAAGTTGTCCAATTCTAGCCTAGTAAACGAATGATTCTGCTTGGAAAAGTCGAAAGCAGAAATTTTGACTTTGGTACTTTGTTTAGACTAGTTAGGAGATAAACATACTAAAAGTCCTGATTCCGAGGTGAGCCCGATGGAGGGGGGGGGGGGCAAAGAAGGTCCCGTTTTTTGGTTTTTTGCTTACTCATCAAAAACGGTGCTTCGTACGAAATTATCTTGTACTACATAATAAAATCGAATGAAATTCTCTACAACTTTGTCTTTTACACTTTGTATCTATCTCCAATCAGTGCCTCGCTATGAGCTTCTAAAATTGGCCGAGTGTGTTTTTTAGGGTTTCGTACCCAAAGGGTAAAAACGGGACCCTATACTGAAACTTTAATGTCCGTCTGTCTTCCTGACCTTCTGTCTCTCCATCTGTCTGTCCGTCTGTTTGTCCGTCAGTCTGTCCGTCTGTCTGTCCTTCTGTCTGTCCGTCTGTCTGTCTCCGGCTATAACTCAAGAACGATAATAGCTAGAAAGTTGAAATTTTCAGAGATTATGTATTTCTGTTGCCGCTATAACAATAAATACTAAAAACAAAAGAAATTAAATATTTTAGGGGGGCTCTCATACAACAAACTTGATTTTTCTTGCAATTTTTGCTCGATATCTATCATGGCATAAGGTAGGCTGAAATGTTCACAAAATACTTAGTTATATTTATACTTTAATAATTAAAAATAAATTTTAAATAAAATAAATAATTAATAATTAATTTTTAAAGAAGGAGGGGCATATCGTCCAAACTAATGTAGCACTTTGAGACATCCGCCAAATGAAAGGGCTTGAAAAGTTGAACATTTTATTGTATGACGAAAAATCTCTAAACCATGGGAGAAAAAAGTTAACGAGGGTAGAAGGTAAGAAAAAATCACATAAAAACACCCTATATTATTGCATCAATTTATAGTGTTGCTGGTAAGGAATGACTTCTAGAAAGTAATCGTATATGGCAAACTTGAGGAAAGTGCAGTTGTATTTTAGTATATTGTTTCATATTTTTAAGAAATGTATGGGAAAACAATAAAACCTTAAAAATCTAACCTTTCCTGGATTTAACCGTACATCGTTACCTTGGAGAATTTGTTTATAATAAGCAATACTAGCGAATGGTGCAACAATACAAGTGTTTTATTTTTCCCAAGAAATAAAAAAAACACCCTTTATTATTGCACCATGCGCTAGTTTTGCTAATTATAAACAATTTCTCCAAAGTGATATTAAACGAAAAAATCAGGCAAAGGTTCTATATTCAACATTTTATTGTTTTTTGTATGAGAAAAATCAAGTTTGTTGTATGAGAGCCCCCCTAAAAAATTTAATTTATTTTGTTTTTAGTATTTTATGTTAGAGCGGCAACAGAAATACATAATCTCTAAAAATTTCAACTCTCTAGCTATTATCGTTCTTGAGTTACAGCCTGGAGACAGACAGACGGACATACAGAAGGACAGACAGACGGACAGACAGACGGACAAACAGACGGACAGACAGATGGACAGACAGATGGTCAGGAAGACGGACAGACATCAAAGTCTCAGTAATAGAGTCCCGTTTTTACCCTTTGGGTACGAAACCCTAAAAAACACACTTTTGAAAATCGGCCAATTTTAGAAGCTCATAGCGAGGCAATGATTGGAGATAGATACAAAGTGTAAAGGACGAAGTTGTAGAAAATTTAATTAGCTTTTATTATATTGTAGTAGAAGAGAATTTCGTACGAAGCACCGTTTTTGATGAGTAAGCAAAAAACCAAAAACAAAGGGTCAGGACTTTTAGTATGTTTATCTCCTAACCACTCTAAACAAAGTACCAAAGTTAAAATTTCTGCTTTCGACTTTTCCAAGCAGACCCCCATTTTGGGCATTCGTTTACTAGGCTATTCAGTTACTACTTACTACGCAATTTAGCTTTACGATAGTCAGCCAACTTGAAATTGTATATTATCTGCGCTGAGTGCTGACCCTAAAGTATACAGCATGAAGTTTTAAAGTAGAATAGTTAATTTAACCAATAATATGTAATTTTCCCTGTAATTTTTTCGTACCAGCTGTAGCCATGCTATTAAGTTTGTTGCGCCAAAATTCTTTTATCGCGCGAAATTTTTACGAGTTACTTGACATTCGGTACACAACACTCCACACCAAAAATTTTCATCTATATCGGTTCAGCCGTTGAAGCGTAAAAACTAAAAAGGTAACAGGTAAAGGCGGACAGTTTTGCATATTTTATAATATTATTAAATAAGGATTACGTTAAAATGAGATAAGATTACACGTATCTTGAGTTAGGAGTTAGAACTCAGGAAAAAATGCTTTGCCCATAGGCTCTAGATATCAAGAGCTTTTTGAAATTGCGCCATTTACTCACTAACTTCAACTGCAGTCAATACTCAACGAACACTAATATAAAATATTAGTCCATGATTAAAATGTTACAATTTTAGGACCGAATATTGCATTTATTAGAGGATGCAATTATTTTATTTTTGGAATATAACCCAACGTCACGACTCACGGCCATGGGCCATGGGCCACGACTAGGGCTTGGCACGTCACACGTGGTTCAGCTTTTTAACCGATAACACCAAAAGAAGGATTTTTTCAACTGTATGTATGTATGCAGACTACAGTATACTAGTTTGGCATGCTCTGAAGTCTGTTGGCAATTGGCATGGTTGCTAAAGAGACGTGTTGTCTGATGAATATTAATTTTTATTTTACAAACGTGACTGACATGTCTTTTACCGTATACATTAAAAAATGAAAAACAAAAACTATTTTTATCTGTTGCCAAAATCCAAAAATCCTTCTTCTTCTTTAATGGCAATGTCAGATTATTGGTATGATAGACTTTGCTCTTTTTAATGTAGGTTGTCATCTGTCACCATCTGTCACGTTCAAAATTTTTGACAGCTGTCTTGTTCTGAATTCTCAAATCTCTTCTAAGTTCTATCGTTCCTTGTTTGCTAAATTCTAATGTAAAGATAAAAATTTTAATTAAAATATGCATTTAGTTTCAAAATGAAGCATTTTAAATTACTCAAAAATTTCTTTGCTATGGCTTTATTTTTAAGTGCAATTTGGTTATTTGTATCATGGAGCAACATTGGAATTCTAAGGTAAATATGGTGATTATTATTGAGCAAAAAATTAAATATCAGGCTTTTTCTTTAAATTTCCGTAAGTATAATAGAACAATATAAAGAGCAGAATAACTCGTGCAAGTCCTTTAAGTACGATGATATACAAAAAATGTTAGAAATGAGTACACAGGCAATGATATATCATAATATAATTATGTACTGCCGACTGCAGTGGCACTGCAGTAATTTAGTATTTTTTTTTATTTGATTAAACGAAAAATTAGTCCTATTACCCAATAGGCGAAATTGGAAATAGAAAACACTCTATTAAAATTAACATAAGCAACAAAAATATGAGAGTTATTATGTTTGGAGAAGTTACAATGTATTCTTTAAATTATTTTAGCTTTAATCCATAATATTACATAATATATTACTATGTAACTTGTTTTTAAATTTCTTTCTGGTACACCTTCTGTGATTTTTCCAAGTTCACTACTGTTCATTATTATAGTAGTGATATGTATAATAATGAACAGTGGTAAACTTGGGTCATCTTATTTTAAGTAATAACTTTTATTACTAGGTATCTCATGCTAGTGAAAAAAGCAAACAGCAATAATTGACGTTTACATTATTGTTTGTTTAGTGCTTTTTTTATGAACAATTGTAAGTTTTTTTTTTACTAAATCAAGGTTATTTGATTACGTTTTAGAACTTTTAATAATAATAGGTATGTGTAGTATTTTAGTTGAATGCAAAATAACATACTATAATATTATGTTAAGTATGTGACCGTTGTGAGTATTACTCAACACTAGTTCAATGCTGTTTTGCATAATTAACTGTATGACAATGATGTATACTTATACTGAGAATGTATTAACTGTCAGATAATACCTCAAATTAATAATTATTAAAAATGAATGATCTATGGTCTATACTCTATAGTCTATACCAACCAATAGATCTAACAATATCGAAATTTCATAGATGAAAGTACTCTATATATAGAAAAAAACATAAATATATAATAATATATATATTTATATACATATTGTATATACAAGAATTGCTTGTTTAAAGATATAAGATAAGATTAAGGGGACTCTCATCACTCATGTTTTACACAGTTTTGTTTAACTATTTTACACACTTGATCATCACAAGCTCTTACAATTTACATCCTAATGTTGAGTATTGCCTCTCAATGAGTATAGTGGATAAAGGCATTTGGCACTGTGATCGGTCGGATGGGTTTGGCGTAACGTGACCAAATTACTTAGGTCCGCCATCTGCCTAGGAATCAACTTCTGTGATAGTATTATGCTTTGGCTACTTTGGGTAGATTTAACAAATTTCTTGGTTATAAAATGTACCAAGATGTTGATGAGACACAGAAGATGAATACAAGGAATGTGGTGCCATTACCCATTTAAAAAAAGCATTTAATTCATGAAGCCCCAAGTGGCCACATCCGGCCGCGATAACAATGAAAAAGCTATTGTGTCTCGTTTTGCCACGATCGATGGGTTAATTATACTAGCAACCTATCAATAAAACAACTTCTGGCAAAACAAGGCATTGCCACCTTTAGGCTTTGACACCTCCATCGTGGGTATCACAGAAACAATACGCTTGGGGATTGATGGTAGGTATCATGGTATAAACCAGAGATTCCCAAACTTTCTTTTCTCATAGACCACTTTTAACATTTTGCTGGATCCGGTGGACCCGACCCGACCCGACCCCACAGCTACCCCCCCAGTTCAAGGCCGGTCTAAAAAGCGTATTCATCCAACAGCTGTTGGACCTTTCATTTTTTTTATTCTAACTTTGACTCACAAGTCACAGGACAAGGAACCAATAACCTTCACTTTGGAGTGGTAAAAAGTAAACGCAAATATTTTCTTGTTTTGTAGCTATTTTACACAAATATTACCACACTTTTACTTATTTCTAAATCTCCTCGCTCTGTAATATTTAATCTGCTATTAATATAATATTGTCTGCCTATATTCATAGGAGAAGTCAAATCGGGTCACCTAATTTTTATAGACCCCCGTTAACGACTCGTGGACCCCCATTTTTTTTCCACGCAAGCGTAGACCCCTATCGGGCTCCCCTGGACCCCATGGGGTCCACCTGGACCACTTTGGGAATCAATGGTATAAACTGTCTTAATTATAATGATATCTGTGGATGTTTCATACTATGTCAGTCTGGTCCAATGCTAAGTACCTGAAGGACTTGTGTTACGGGTACCAGACAACTTAAAAGTACATATTAATATAAACTTTCATTCTTTTAACTAAGTATATTATGTAATTTTATGACTTTAGTAGTCTTAAATTTAATATATTGTTACTAGCTGTCCCGGCAAACGTTGCTTTGCCATAATATAAAGTACCTATTTCGAGAATATTATTTTTTTGAAGTGACTAAATAAGTGTGTTCATAGCAACGTCTATTGCTATCCTGTCGCACAAACAATGGTCGCCCTCAGTCTCGACTTATAAAAATTTACTATTATTTATTCAACAAATGCACTTATCAATATATTATAAAGTACCCAGTAGCCGATTCTCAGGCCTACTTAATATGCATATAAAATTTGGTAAAAATCAGTAAAACCGTTTCGGAGGAGTTTGTGGACTAACATTGTGACACAAGAATTTTATATATAAGATAATATTGAATTTAACCCATCAATCCCCAAGCGGCACCTGGCTGCCGCATAACAATTGAAAATCTATTGTGTCTGCCATTCCCACGATCGAGGTGTTACGACTACTATAGTCATTGAATGTTTCTATTCTTTCAGTAAATAGGTACTTGGCAGTGTATTATCCTGTTTGTCAATGGAATCAATTCATGTCAAGTATTAATGATAGTCCAGTGATTTTAGGCCAAATTAGGTGCACATAGGTGGTAAAATAGTCATGATAGGTTCCAGGAATCCGTTTTTGATCGAGACTACCAGTTGACCTCAGGAGGCCTACTACGAAACCGTTTCGAGACTCAATCGAACGAGAATGCCGCGTCCTGCTCTAATAACGTCATTTCACGTTTGTAGTTTGCAGTTTCGATTGTTTGAGTCTGAAAACAGTTTCGTGGTACGGCCCCAGATCGCGACCGCGATCGCGATCTCAGACCTCTGATCGCGCGCTCTACGCCCTCTATCTCGAAAACAGTTCAAGGTAGGTATAAAAAAATGTGAAATAGAAAAGTTGTAGAGAATTTAATTCTCTACAGTATTGAAAATAAATACAATTAGTGTAAAACCATTTCAGATATAAGAAAGTAAAACCATTGACATAAGAAACTTAGGTCTTTGTGTAAAACCCATAGAAAAAAAAAAGACGGGTTGCACTCCGGGAGTGCCGGCAGAAGTGAAAACTTGATTATTAACGTTGTGCATTTTTTAACCCATTTTTTATGAAAATCGATTATTAAAAAATCGATTTTTTTAATTAATCGAAACCCTTACAATCGATTAAATTTTTAACCCATTTTTTATGAAAATCGATTTTTAAAAAATCGTTTTTTTTTTAATTAATCGAAACCCTTACAATTCGAGTTCGAGTTCGAGAGTTCGAGAGTTCGAGTTCGACACAAAACACTACTCTCCAACCGTCTTACGGTTTTTCTATGGTTTTTCGATCAACACGAAAAATCTGACGCGAGTTTCACAGTTTTTACCCATCCCACAAAAGTGATCAACGCCGCTAAAGAAGTTTTCACTTCAAAAACAAAATATTTAATTTTGCAAAAAATGTAAAAAGAAAAAACGATTTTGTGACTTTTAACCCCTGATTTTAAAACTTGCGACCATCCAATCATATGTTAATTTTGAGAACTGTTTTAGGATGCCAAAAATCAAAATACAAGTTTTTATGTGGTAAAAGGTAATATATACTGGGTATGTCGATATTTCGAGGTCAACATTTTCCCCTATTATCACTGGGTGTTGATGTTACATGGGTCATTTCCATTATAACGGTAGGCCATTTCCAATTATTGTTGTTGTTGTTTGTGTACCATCAAAGTATTCAGATTAGATATTTAAGCTGCGTCAATAAAATAAAAACCATATTTTGATGAATAATTGTGATAAGTTTAATCGATTGATAAGGATAAGCTACTTTGCAAATATTTAGAAATTTAGTGACATTATAAATGCGAATTTTAGTAATATTATAAATGCCAAAGTGTGTCTGTCTGTCTGTTACCTTTTCACGCCCAAACCGCTGAACCGATTTTGCTGAAATTTGGTATGGAGATACTTTGAATCCCGGGAAAGGACATAAGATACTTTTTGTCCCGGAAAAATGTACGGTTCCCGCGCGATAAACGAGTTTTTTCGCAACGGAGTTATTTATGTTAGCGACATTTCCGGATATGTATATCTGACGGAAATGTCTCTGGCAGTAAAGATATTAGTAATTTTATTATTTTAATTTAATTTTAAATTAACTATATTTATACTTATTTGTAATCAAAGTGAATTAATTAATTTAGCAGATATTTATAATGTTAGCGACATTTCCGGATGTGTATATCTAACGGAAATGTCTCTGGCAATAAAGGTATGGTAATAATTATTATTTTGAGTTGATTTTAAACTAGTTATATTTATGGTACTGAATTAGTCAATTTTGCAAATATTTATAATAATTACAATGTATTTGTTTAATTTCCGGTTACTGATTGTTAATAAGATTTCTCATTGCAAATATATTAAAATGTAATAGATTTTCATTAAATTACTTAGTTAATATTATAATAATATAGATTAGATTATTAAATAGATGTATTGATTTTATGAATTTATTATTTTTATACAATGTCCGGTACCGCCCACTCTACTCTTCCGGTACATTGTAAGAGTAGAGGTGGCAGTTGCTTTTTAAGAAGATGGCTGATTATTTTGTGGCAATTGCCGATTGAGCACGGAAGTGTTAAGAACTTGTAAACTAGAGTGTACTGGTGAATAATTAAAGTATTTAACAAGTTATCAGTGTGTTTGATATTTGGCTGTCGCCAATATTATATATTTTTTAGTGGTTTACTATATTTTTGAGTGTTTAAATATTTAGTAGTTTTACTACAAATATTTAAACACAAAAAAATATTTTTTAGAGCGCTTACAGACGAACGGCACGTGTCGGCGGCACGCGTCGGCGGCAGTCGACGGCAGACGACGGCACGTGTCAGCGGCAGTCGACGGCAGTCGGCGGCACGTGTCGGCGGCAGTCGACGGTAGCCGTCGACAGCTTATCACGCTTGCAGTTGTGACGTAGCGCGTAAAGGTAAGCGTCCACAGGTCGGTATCGTACGTAGCGGACGTCTCGCATCAAACGGATATTTTTTTACAGTACGTCCACTGTATCGGCAGCGTACGGATTACCGAATAGCCAGTATTTTTTATCTTTAAATTAGTCCAAACAAAGTTCCTAAGTCAAAATTTCTGCTTTCGACTATTCCATCCACACCCGGGGGGGGTGTGGATGGAATAGTCGAAAGACTATTTTTTCACACCCTTTTGAGCATTCATTTACTAGGCTAGTCGGTAATCCGTACGTTGCCGATTCAGCGGACGTACTGTGAAAAAATTATCCGTTTGATGCGAGACGTCCGTTGCGTATGACACCGACTTGTGGCCGTTTACCTTTAGGCGGTACGTCACAACTGGGGGCCTACCACCACCTCTACTAAGCGACACCGTTTGACAGATAAGCAATAATTACTTTAACGTCAAGCTAGCTATCTTAAAAAAGTTGATATTTCACAGCGAATTTAACAATGTTTTGTATTATTTTACTGTTTTTTAGTAAAATTATATTTAAAAAGTGAGTACGGTAATGTTATTGTAATCTTACAACAAAGTGTTCTGGAAACATGATCGTAATAGGAAAGGTCGTGGTAGGCCCCCTGCCAGCGTCATAAACTGTCAACGGCTGCCGTCGACTGCCGCCGAAGCCGCCGATACGTGCCACCGACTGCCGCCGACACGTGCCGCCGACTGCCGTCGACTGCCGTCGACTGCCGCCAACACGTGCCGCCGACACGTGCTGTTCGTCTGTAAGAAGCCTTAGTGTTTAAATATTTTGTAGTTCTTTTTTGTGCAGGAACCTAGGCAATTACTACTTTAAGCTGAAAAATAACTGAAACTTGTTAAATATTTTCGTATGAGAAAATGATTTTGGTATTACGTATGTATGAGAATTTCGATGGGACCCGGCCTCTTAAAGTGCTAGAATTCATTGACTATATTTAATGCAAATTGTCTAAGTACTTGTCCCACTGCAGGATGCTTCAAGATGAATCTACTTGAACTGTTATGCGATTGATTGACATGTAATTGATCTATAGATACGGCAATCATGCGACAATGGATCGCAGGATGATAGCGCAAGATAGCAGCTTACATAACTCGTTACTGAGCGAGATAAACACATCTCATCAAAAACATTTCGATTAGAGACGTTCCAAATATGACTAGACTAGCCGGCTAGCCGATTAGTTAATTGATTGGTTGATTTTGAAATAAAATAACATTAATATGAACTAAAAAGTATTAAATAATTTTTCCTATCTAATAGTGCCTTTTTCCGAATTCGGCTAAACCTCAACTATTTCTGTACTCAATCTTCATTATTTTGGTCAGGTCACCACTTTTGTGAACATAGAACCAAATTGGAGTGAAACCTATACAACAAAACAAATATTTCGAAAATCGGTTCACAACCGGCGTAGTAATCGTTGAACATAGAAAAAAAACCACAGCCTAATATAACCTCCTCCTTTTTGGAAGTCGGTTAAATATTAATAAATAATCAAGATTTTTTTTTATTCTTTAATGTTATTCCAATAATAGTAAAGTACTAAAAAGCCGGATAGTCAGCGCTTTTTGCCGAATAGTCGTCGACTACGATAATGACCGACTAGTCGGCAGTCGGCACATCCCTGATTTCGATGTACATAATATAATGCGGCCTATAACGAACGCCACTTGCATCACGAATGTATAAAGATACTAGATGACGCCTGCAACTCCGTTGCGCCAGAACTCGCTTATCGCGCGGGAACCGTAAATTTTTTCGGGATAAAAGGTATCCTATGTCCTTTCCCGGGCCTCAAAGTATGTTATTTAAATGCAAAGTAAAATGTAAAGTATTATAGCCATACCAAATTTCAGCAAAATCGGTTAAGCGGTTTCGACGTGAAGAGGTAACAGACAGATAGACACATTTTCGCATTTATAATATTTGTATAAGTAAGTATGGATATTGGATAGTATGGAAGTATGGATTCGTATTTGATTGTCCGTAATCGATGTCGCTGCTATACCTTAGCAAATATGGCGAAAGTCGTGGTTATCCATCATGGAGCCACGTGGAGCCTGTAATACCTCGATCGTGGGAATCGCAGAACCAATAGATTTTCAATTGTGCGACAATTATGCGACAGCCGGGTGCCGCTTGGAGATTGATGGGTTAAATGAAGCCAAGACCCGAATAGGCTGGCAACGCAACTGCAGCTCTTCTAATGTTGCGAGTGTCCATGGGCGTAGTTGCTTTCCACAGATTGTAAGGTGGTGGTTCGGGAGTTAAATGAAACCACTCGATGCTTAATTAAGACTGCCTTTATTTAATACTAAGTTACCATTAAATAGTCCAACATAGTGCTGTGACCCGTTGTTCGTTTGCCCCCTTATTTTATAAAATATAAAAAAATAATGGGCCATTCCGCTACAGACGGCCCTTAACGAGAATTTTTAAAATGCGGCATTAGTTACATTTTTCAATTGGAATATACGTAAGAAGATGTGTATTTACTAACAAAACAACTTTTATCGGTAAAAAATGGAATTCGAATAATTTAGAGCGTTTTAAGCAATATCATCTAAGGGACGCGATGTTTTTTCCCATATTTTTTAATTAAAATAGCATATATTTTAAATTAATGTTTAGTTGTAGTATAGTTGTACAGTAATGCGTCGAAATCTTTTGTATAAATTACACTATTCAATCGTTTTTAGTGATTCAGACGATCAATTTTGTCAGGCCAATAAACAACTGAAAATTAAAAAAAAAACTACAATTTGGTACAGTTTTATTACAAACTTACTAGTATAATTATATATTCCATATTGAAAATTTTAAAATTTGTTAGAGAATTACGATTTAATTCACCTTTAAGAGATTTGAGAATTTTGATGTTGCGCCCGCGATCGTAGAAATGGTTAATAATTTCTAGTACTTATTACTATATTTACTTTTATCTAGTAACATAGTTTCTTTGTTTTATGCTATTTTTAAATATAGGCAAGTTATTTTGTAAAAGTTTCGCAATAGCCAGTATTCACATATGAACTCATCACAGTTCTTAATGGAGGGTCAAATTGGTTGCACCCGCGATTGCACTTCGGCCTGTTTTGTGGCCCTTCAAATATTTGATGAAGGTTTTCATTTATACACCATTGTTAAACTAGTCAAAATGTATCCCTTTAAGGGATATTTTATTAATAAATATGCTTCATTTTGCCTGTAGGAAGCTTTAAGTGTGTCAAACTGTTGCACCTCGCTAATGGAATCGCCCAAATCATACGAAGGGCTTGAAAGCTTCAAATACCCTTATCCTTGCAATTCTCTAGAGTCTAGCAGCTAGTTCATCATGAACTCATCAATTTCAGTTTGGAGAGCATCAACCCTCGCAGCATCCCCATAGCAGTCAAGAACAAGCTCTGCGCCGTCAACTTCAACGATGACAGACCACACATCAGCAACAGCACAGAACTCAAGATGATATACTATGTCACCCCGACGTACCCCCGACCGGAACAAGTGCCTGAGATGATCAGGCTGGCGCATACCCTGATGCATGTGCCGAGACTGCACTGGATCGTTGCTGATGATCAGCCTGTGTGTTCGGATCAGGTGCTGAGTGTTTTGAGGTGAGTGGCTTTAAACTTTAATTTTGCCGCCCCTATGTACGAACTCAGCCGCCATCCTAGGACGTTGCCCCCCCTAGGACAACATAGGACGCTGCCGCCCCCCCCCTCCCCCCTAGGACGACATAGGATGCTGCCGCCCCCCCCTAAGACGACATAGGTCGCTGCCGGGCATAGGTTTTAATCTAATAAAAGATTGGTCGCCTTAATTTTGTAATCCTAATGTTTCTGACATTATAATCATTAATCAAATAATCACGGTTGATGGATAGAAAGAAATTTAGGCATTGATCTACACCACGGTTTCTTAAACTTACGGCTCCACAAACCCCTGTTAAATTTCCAGGTGGCAGCGAACCCCTTACTAACTAATGAAATTTTTTATTTCAATAAAAGGTAACACGTAAAGTGCAAAAAGAGTGCCGCGCGTGCCTGCAAGTTATCAAGCCAGCATTACGTAAATCTTGTCGCGAACCCCCTGCCGTCGAATGGTGAACCACTAGAGGTTCGCGTACCCCACTTTGAGAAACTCTGATCTACACCAACTAATATACATTCTGTGTTTACACATACTAGCTGAACGTCACTGACCGAATTTCTCAACTGAGTAACCAGACTTTACATAAGTTATAACTATAATTATCTCCTCGGTCGGTCTTCGAAGAACCGGGGGTTTGACTGGGGTCTGGGACCGCACTGCGACATTTCTGACAATTCTTCAGAGGTGGCGCTTAGAGTAATATAATTTGATCAAGCTAAAAAAATACGTCAAAAATATCGATAGAATCACTTAAAAGATAAAAATTCGTCAAACGCGTCCCTACTCCCTTTTCAAGCGGTCGGCAAATCTGTAAGTATAGGTACTACACCAACTTCTGAACCTTACTTATTCTTTTTACAGGCGGACCGGACTTCCCTTTACGCACCTGTCCAGCCCCAAGCCTTTCATATACAAAGTCTCGAATTTTCCACGCGGCGTCGCCAACAGAAGAGCAGCATTGGCCTGGCTGAAAGAGAACGTTCTAGAAGGAGTCCTCTATTTTGGGGACGATGATAACACAGTAGATCTTCAACTGTTCGATGAGATAAGAAACACTAAGAAAGTGTCCATGTTCCCCGTTGGACTGATTGGCGATTTCGGTGTCTCTTCGCCCATCGTGAAGGAAGGAAAGGTATGTTTATCCAACTGTGCTAGCAGGGTTAGAGTACGTTAACATGGCATTATCCTACACGTTTTTTGCAGTATACGTCTCAACATTTATACGCCGATTGTACTGCAACAAATCGTGCAGTACAATCGACGTGTGAATGGTTCTATATACATTGTATGCGCCACTATTCATTCGTTAAGGCGTATACTGCAAAAAAACGTGAAGGATTGTGCCGTGTGAACCTGGCCTTATGTGTTTGCTTTGTCGGTAGAGCTTTAACGACTTTGCTCATTTGAACTTTAAAGGTATAGTTAGATTCGCTTTTGTCCTGGACCCTGGTTATGCTGAGAAGATTGCAGCATTTTCATATAACCCTGCCAAATAACGTTTAATTTCTCTGATGGTGTAGTTATCACCTGTAATTTGTTATATGTATAGCTTAGAGCGCTTACAGACGAACGGCACGTGTCGGCGGCACGCGTCGGCGGCAGTCGACGGCAGACGACGGCACGTGTCGGCGGTAGTCGACGGCAGACGACGGCACGTGTCGGCGGCAGTCGGCGGCAGTCGACGGCAGCCGTCGACAGTTTATCACGCTTGCAGTTGTGACGTAGCGCGTAAAGGAAAGCGTCCACAGGTCGGTATCGTACGCAACGGACGTTTTGCATCAAACGGATATTTTTTTTACAGTACGTCCACTGTATCGGCAGCGTACGGATTACCGACTAGCCAGTATGTTTATCTTCAAACATACTGGCTAGTCCAAACAATGTTCCTAATCCAAAATTTCTGCTTTCGACTTTTCCATCCACACCACCCTTTTGAGCATTCATTTACTAGGCTAGTCGGTAATCTGTACACTGCCGATTCAGCGGACGTACTGTGAAAAAAAAGTCCGTTTGATGCGTGACGTCCGTTGCGTACGATACCGACCTGTGGACGCTTACCTTGCGGGGGTATGTCACAACTGGGGGCCTACCACCACCTCTACTAAGCGACACCGTTTGACAGATAAACATTTATTACTTTTACGTCAAGCTAGCGATCTTAAAAAAGTTGATATTTCACAGCGGATTTAACAATGTTTTGCATTTTTTTCTGTTTTTTTGTAAAATTATATTTTAAAAGTGAGTACGGTAATGTTATTGTAATCTTACAATAAAGTGTTCTGGAAACATGATAGTTTTAGGAAACGTCGATGTTGTCGTCATAAACTGTCAACGACTGCCGCCGACTGCCGCCGACACGTGCCGCCGACTGCCGTCGATTGACGCCGACACGTGCCGCCGACTGCCGTCGACTGACGCCGACTGCCGCCGACACGTGCCGCCGACTGCCGTCGACTGCCGCCGACATGTGCCGTCGACTGCCGTCGACTGCCGCCGACACGTGCCGTCGACACGTGCCGTTCGTTTGTAAGAAGCCTTAAGCAAAATAACATACATGCTAAGTGGATGTTTGTCAGTATCACAGTGAAAATTATATTTTTCATGTTTCTGTGAGAATGAGCATAAAGGTAAGACCGTATTACGCGACGCTTCACATATTTTCATAGAACTGACGTTTTGTGTCGCGTTGCTGCCGCGTAGTGTGGTTTGCTTCATACGATTTCATACAAAGAATATTTGGCCGTAACGTTAGTTTTGGCTGCAGTTGACGTCACGGCATATAATATTATATTTTTGATTTCCACAGGATGTTGGCTGATTTTAGACAGTTACCAGCTTATTCGTCATCATTCTTTGGGCTATTTGTGCCAGTGACAACGAAAAAAATAAAAATGTTTCAGACATGAAATTTCGACAGAAATTGATTACTTGACCTTCAGAATTTGTCCCTAATTCCTATGATCATTATCATCATATCAGCTTATATTCTTTCACTGCTGGATATAGGCCTCTCTCAATGAACGCCAAGATCCGACGCCTCCAGTTTTGGGCTATAGCTAATAATAATATTCGATGCCCCCAAGCAAAAAGTCCGTAATGTGTTATTATGGACTTTTTCCTGTTATGTGAAATTCGTAATCAGAAGACTGAAATACACCTAAAATCTAAAGAATAAAATATTGTTGTGTTGAAGGAAACACACAGAATATTGTGTTTTAATAAGGTTTATTCATGTCGAAACAAATTATTAAACTCTCAAATCAGTTTTATAAAAAACACAATGTAATTAAGGGGGTCTAGGTCAAGAAACGGACGATTTTCAAGATTTAAACGGGGGACAGGAGACATAAAAATATAGTAATTTAAATTCTAAAAAATATATATATGTTAGTTAAGGATCGAACACATTGGAATTCATATTCCATTACACAATATCATGAACTTCACTCGATAGAAAATAATCCCAAAGTTACATCTTCTTTTAACGAAATTGCCATACTATGTCCAAATATATAATATTTGTACTGAATTAAAGACAAAGAATATATCTAGTTAGTATCGTTTATTTGACTCGATTTAATTGATGTGATATAAAATAACGATGATCAAAAAACTGTAAAATTGCAGGCGTAAAGTGTGTGACTGAAAGCACCAGCCAAACCAATTTTATAGTTTTTTGATCGTCGTTATTTTATACACCAATTAAATCAAGTCAAATAAACAATATTAACTAGATAATATATTCTTTGCCTTTAATTCAGTACAATAATTATCTGAAAATTCCAAATAATTTGGACATAATATGGCGATTTCGTTAAAAGAAGATGTAAATTTGGGATTATTTTCTATCGAGTGAAGTTCATGATATTGTGTAATGGAATATGAATTCCAATGTGTTCGATCCTTAACTAACTTATTATATATTTTTTCAGAATTTAAATTACTACTTATATTTTTATGTCTCCTGTCCCCCGTTTAAATCTGAAAATCGTCCGTTTCTTGACCTGTCTCCCCTTAATTTCTTTGTGTTTTTTATAAAACTGATTTGAGAGTTCAATAATTTGTTTTGACATGAATAAACCTTATTAATACACAATATTCTGTGTGTTTCCTTCAAACCTTGTAATATTACAATTAATAAATTTGTCGAATAAATATCGGTATTAGTGCTAACACTGTATTAAATTTCTTATAAAAAACTAATGTAATTTAGCAATACAGTTTCTGCATAAATATTATATAACCGCAATAACATCGTAATATATTAACATACGCGCCCTGTTTGACATTATAAATTACGTTATAAAAGTCCATAATATAATGTTACGGATGGTAGTTTTTTGTAAAGTTACTGCAAAAACCCTGTAAGTGTTAATAGCGTAATTTTTTACTCATGACTTGTCCTGTATTATTTATTTTCACAGATTACCTACTAGCTTATGATTAAACATATTTGCATACTGATTTACTGATTAAACAATTACATGCGCCTAAAAATTAGGTTTTATTTCATATATCAATGTTTTAAATATTTCCCCGCGTTTACAAAATATACACAAAAAACAGTAAATCATTGCTCCTGTAAAATTTGAATTTTTCGGTTACCGACTTTTTGCTTGGGGGCATCGAATTGTTCGTGGAAATATCATGCCCCTAAACACCAAGTAAGATCGAAACAATAATTTTAGACTAACTTAACACATTCCAAATGGTTTTTTCAGGTGGTTGGGTTCTTCGATTCTTGGCCTGGCTCCCGAACATTCCCCGTCGACATGGCCGGCTTCGCTGTCAACATAGAGTTCCTGAAGAGCACAGCCAACATGCCCTACATAGCTGGCCACGAAGAAGACAGGTTCCTTGTCAGTCTTAACCTCAAAATAAACGATATAGAACCACTAGCTGACAACTGCACCAAAATACTCGTATGGCACACCAAAACCGTCAAACACAAGAAACCAACACTCCAAATTAATATTAACCATCTTGATGAAATACCGAGGTATCAGAATTTTGCTAACTTACTGAGAGAGATATCCAACTTAGGTATGGCGGATTTCGATGCGAATGATGGCAAAGTTCAACCGTTTATAACGAGAGATCGGAAGACGTATAAGAATATATATGATCTAGAGTAAATTGCCTTAACCCGAGGGTTCTGCTACGACGATGGAACTGTACAGTTCGATCGGAGTAGACGTGTGAGTGAGAGATCTAGTTTGAATGTGTAGTATTCGGTTATGGTTTGATAGAATCAATTACTAAGGATATTTTGGGCTAATATGAGCTGCAGCTATAGGTCATTTCGGTAAAAAAGGCTAATTTAAAAGAAAACGATCGCTATATTATGTATGAGCGACTGCGTTAAATGCTTACTCACTACTCGCTCTAAGTAATAATTTATTATTCTTTTCATTTCTCTACCAAAATGTCTTAATATAGATCAAAATATGCCCAATATCCTCGATTGATTTTGCCAAAACATTTTATGGTCGCTGTTAAAAATTTGTGTACTAACCCACATTTTTTTTAACTTATGAATGCAGTCTTGTTCTACATGACCTAAAGAACATAACTGCATTCATTTTTGTGGAATGGTATCATGGTACACAAATGCTTTGCAGCATTCAATTGTTATCTACTGTGGTCTGCGATCAAACTGTACAGTTAAATCGTCTGTAGCGGGCATAAGGATGTGATTCTCAAAGAAAGGTGCTTAGATGATAGGTCCATGGTTAGGGTGTGATATCGTTTTAGGTTTAAGCGGTGTGTGCAATGTTAATTTATTGTGTTATATGTGCGTTACGTCTTTATATCTAATTGTTTAGGGTAACGGGTGAATCCAGGTTTGACCACTGTAGAAATAAGTCTTGGAATAAGGATGTTTAATTGGGGATAATAATTCTAATGCTGAATTAACGTTACATTAAAATAGCATTTAAAGTTAATTCAGCTTCGTTCTTTGTTTGATCTATTCCGACCCAGTATCACTTATCTTGCGAGAGCAATGCGATAGCAATTATTGCGCGATAATTGCTCCAAAATCGCAATTTCGTATCAAGTATCAGCCAAAACAATAAGATTGCAATTGAGCACTATACATGACACCATTGTTTGTGACATTCATGACACCCAGAAATCGCTCGCGCGATTATTGCTAGTGGATTGTTGATCGCTATTTTGACGTGATAGCCCTGCCGTTTTCTATCAAATTGCAAAATGGTTCGCTCATTAAATATCAAATCAATTAATTGTCTGCATTGTATGAGAATACTTATTTACTGTTTGATAGGAAACGGACTAGATTGAACCAAATAATTCTATTTAAACTGAGGTTAAATAGAAGTCTTTGGATTGAACAAGTAACGAAGCATTGATGTACAGAATCGTCGCCATCTTGAAAGCTGTAAAATGTGACTTGAGACTTGAGAGGCAGCCAAATGTCATTCAAGGAACATGCATGTGGCTAAATATAGGGAATATTACACAAAACCGACCCAAATCGGACGTATTGCATACGTCATATCAGAATATTGACAGAAACGTTGTCAAACGTCGAACAAATTACAAAAATTTTTGTTTACTATCCATGCTGGTGCTGCCGTATAGTGTGAAAATTTTTCTGTAATATATCCTATTCGAGATCCACCCCATGACAATGTCCTTCAATTATCGCCACAATGTCTATAGAAACAAAAAAATTGCAATGACAGTTTGTAAAGATATGACAGGTTGCCATACTTTCAATACATCCGTAGAAATATTTGTATGGTGGTCATATTAAGCCTGCAGGTAAGAATTTACCTGTGAAAGTTGAAACGGTGAACAAAGTTAATTGTACTGTCCATATTTAATTCCTAACTCTCTTCCTAGTTGTTTAAGATTAACAGTTCGCGATATTAATAAAAATAAGCTATTAAAATCTAATCAAACTCAAAATCGTTAGAAAAAAATCTTTTCAAAGTAATATTAAACTTTAGACTTAAATAAAATAATCGCCTTTACAGGATGTAACAATACAAATATGTGCTTTAGGGTATGTTGTATGGAGTTCACTGTAAAAGTATAAATGAATAAGTAAATAAAAAAAGTATCAGAACTGAAAGGGTTATTTTTAACTTCTTTGTTTCTGTGAGAAATGCCACAGCGTCATGAATATACCCCTACAAAATTAGAAAAAAGTTCCTTTTGTTAGTTACTTAGTTCAGCTACACATCCTTTTTATCACTTTGTTTTGTTACATCCTGTGTAATAAACGTGCAATACAATAATTTTTATCGTCAATATTATAATCAATTAAACAATTAAATTGTACTATCAGAGAAGTTGACTCCTAGACAAATGGCGGACCTAAGTAATTTGGTCGCGTTACGCCAAACCCATCCGACCAATTGAATTTGAAAAAAAAACCAACTAAAAAAAACCAAAGCTCACATTGAATTGACATAAGCCGACCAAACGACATAGGTCTGTCAACTGCCTAGGAATCAATTTCCCCGGGTATGCATAATATTTAGTCCGATTTATAAATTGCCTTATAAGAATCAATAGATTTACAAGAACAATAAAATATGCTCAAATTAATTTATGTAGTCAAAATTGTTTTTTGTCTGACGATTTCAAATAATATAATTACTAATAATTAGTAACACCAAATTGGTAAACATATCTATTACCAATATGTCTGCGACCCCGCAAGGACCGTACGTTTTACCGCGGAAAAACCTAGCCACTATAAATTTAGGTACTCATCTTAAATAAGGTTAAAAACGTTTTTTTCCTCCGTTCTGTCTGCGCTGACCCTTACGTTTCTTCAAAGTATATGGTACAGTTTTATTGCGAAAAATGTACGGCTCTTTTGCATTGAAAGTTGTTTACTAAAATACAGATAGGTTTCTTTTCGTTAAGTATAATATTATAAGACATTACAAAATGCCTTAGTCCCATTTAGTCCAAAATTCCTATTGTCGTTTAAGATAGTCGTAAACGTAAGATATTTATGGTCACACTCAAAGACATTTAATAATCACTGAAGTTTAATTTAATGGAGGTTTAGAACTCCAGATATTTTCTGTCTAACTCTTATTTATACCTTGTGCGTTTTAAGATGATATGCGTGACACATAATAATTGACAATAGTAAGGAAGTTACCAAAAAAAAATTAATCGGTAATTTAAAAATATCGAGTCACTTCGTAAACGTTTCAGTGTGGCGCCGGCGATTTAAGATGGCCGCCCTTTTTATCGATTTGATTTCGATTCAAAAGTGGCAATCTCTATTGACATAAGTTCCGTTTCATGCATCTGACATTTTTCAAATGTTTTCGTAACAATAATTTTATACTCCTATGTCACAGTTAATATTTATAATTTTAATTTTTATATTTATAAGTTAGCATTTAGCAACTTTTCATTTTTATTCATTTACAATTATAGAAAACATTTATTTTTGTAGATGGGATATAATTTATTACATTTCGATTTTTTTTTTGTTTTCTTGTAAAAAATTTCCGTAGCAAGGAATATGAGAACTATCACCCATATCATCTTAGAACGCACAAACTATAAATTATTTTAAGTTATCATTAAATGTTTCTGAGTACGGGCGTTAGTGTTGTGTTATTGTCGTTATGTAAATGTCACAGTGTATGTCATGTTATTATAAAGTTTATGTAAAAGTGTGCATGATGTCTACTTAAAAATTCCGGGTGGTTTAGTGCTTTTCAAAGTGATTTTTGTGTAAGCGATGCTTGTCATTATATATTTGAACCTTATTAACAAATTAAGGTGAGGTAATTTTCAATATTATTTTTAAGCTCCGTTACGAATCGTTTTGATATTTATGTACACGAAACAGCTGCTACAATGCTGCCAATTTAAATGACGCTTAAGAGAAATACAATCTCACATTAAATTGGTCGAGTTTAAATTTTTGAAGTGAGAACTCCTTTAGTGGCGGTGCTTAACGCTGCTTTTATTTCGTTGGTCTAAACTCTGAAGGCTCCCAGTTCCCACACATAACTGTGAATTCGCATCGCATCGCAAATAACTGCGACAAAATTCATAATAAAAATGATATTACGATGCAATGCGTTATGCGATGCGAATTCGCAGTTTTGTGTGGGAACTCTAAAATGCCAAACTCGTCAGGAAGGGAGAAAATTTATACTTATCTGCACCTGCTATTTTGTTATCACTTCTGCTAGTTTTTTTTTTTGTTGAAATAAAAATGTATCGAAACGGAGTATTTCTAACATAGGTACATAACATCACTGTTATAAAGATCTGAACTCTAAAATAGCTGTTATAACTTACAAGTTACATATTCATTCCCAAGTAAGGTTTAATTATAATAATTTAACACTGTCCGACTATAGTTGCCTTATATTTTACTTTTAGTATAAGATGATCATGTCAGACTCACTGTCTTTAGAACGCTTTGCCCCAAGTTTATTAACCCTTCGGTCTAAGATCCGAACTTAGATCGACCTTCACCGAGCTGTAGAATGAAAATATATTTTATAACAAATTAAGTATGTATATTGCAAAATAGATCAAGAATAGGTGACCTAAAAAAACCTGGACTATTTTTAATTATTTGAAAAGGAAATGATTAACATAAAAAACCCTGTGTTATTGCATCACTTTATAGTGTTGCTTGTAAGGAATCATTTCTGGAAAGTATTTTAGAATACAGATTTATATTTTAAAAAAATGTTTCTTTTTTTAATACAACACTTTACTCAAGTTTTCCATATAAGTACGATTACTTTCTAGAAATGTTTTTTAGGGAACCAATTCTTGATCTTTTTTCTTATAATATAAAACATTTTTCATTCTATTATCAGCTCGGTGACGGTCGATCTAAGTTCAGATCTTCTACTACTTGCTAATAAAAATATATTATGTACAATGTCTACTTGTTTTTGTCTAACATTATTAGAAACGTCACATCACACATAGCATTCAAAGACAGCGGACCTTGAATAGATAAACAGGGTGTTAGATTTAACACCGTTATCCTTAAAACCATCTAATGAGCCCTTAAATGAACAACTTTTTCTATGAGAACAATGCTGGGAACTCAAAAAAATCCGTCTTCATACCCATACAAATTGCCCGGATCGGCAATTTGTATGGGTATGAAGATGGCATGGTTTTAAGGATAACGGTGATAAACCTAACAACCTGTATTCGTAAATATTTTTATTAAGTATTAAGAAGGATCGTTGATAAAATTTTATCAATATGTTTCGTCTTTTTACTAGTTTCTTCTATTCGTATTCTATTAGTAAGGTAAATCTGATTCTTAGCATAATGGTAAATTACCAATTTTAAATAACCAAAGTACGTATGTTCCAAATCATCAGGCTAGCCAAAAAAATTCATACGACACAAAAGTTTTGGGAGTCGTCTCATGGTTTGGAGCATAGCTTTAACAAAATCTCACTTGCACCAGTCTTGGTTAAGTTAATCGTTGATTTATCATATTGTTATATGACACCTTCATAGTATAAGACAATATTATTAAAAGAGAAAATTTATATTAGAAGACAAGACTAAATATTTAAAAAGACTCTGACTGGTGCAAGACTTACAATTCCATCAAACATCTGTTAGAGTTAACCGTTTGTTTGTTAAACGAAGGAGATAAAAGAAGTTATCAGACCTTGGTGGAGTTGGCCCGTAGCTGTTTCTAATATAATGCTCACCAAAGCAAAAAGATACTAAAAAATTTTAAGAATTTCCGATTCTATATTTCACCTTACTGTTTTTGCTTTCGCTAGATGGCTCTGCTTTATTATATTCTTAGTATAGGTCTAGTTCCTTTGTGAGTGAAATCTCTAATCCTTCTATATTACGATATTAGAACAAAGAATTTCCATAATCTACGATCAACTGAATCGAGTTCAAAGTAGTTTTTAATTGATCCTTTTCACTTACTATTATACCTTGCAGCAATATACATGATGTAACAAAACTAAGTGATAATACATTGGGGTGTGTGTGGGCTTCCTATAATATAGAGTTCGATGTGAAAGTGCCAATGCTGAAAGTGTTAACTTTTTTTAAACTTTTGTATGGAAAAATTCATGACGCTCGAGGGCGCTTGCCCATACAAAATTACAAATAAGAAATAATTTTTTGCTCTTTCAGCGCTGCTAATTTCACAGTGAACTATATGGAGAACCCGTACACACCCTAAAATATCATCACTTAGTTTTGTTACACCCTGTATAGACAATGTAATTACTAATACATACCTCAATTTGTTGTTAATAATAAAGACTGAATGGGAGTCCCTCAAGGAATAAAACTTGTCCAATATTCTTTATTATCTTTAATGTTGCTCACATCTGATATACAATCAAACACTACTAATAAAGATTTAATCTTTATATAAGACATTTAAATCTTTAACTTTTAATTGAATACACATCTAATAATCATGCTTATATTCTATGGAGCACGTAACCAATAGGTAACCATGATAAAATAATAATTTTGTGATGTAAAAAAAAAAACATCCGCTGCATCACTAAATGCTTTGTGATTGGTTTAAATTGATTTCAGAACGTGTATGATTTTTTATAACTTTAACCTCAATTATAGTTCCCTGCTGGAACCCGCTATATTTTTAATAAAATGTGCAAATAACAATGTATTTAAATTATATATTATATATTCTTTCACTCTAATAGACTCATAAATCTAGAAATCAATTAAGTCACTTAAAACATAATAAGTAGTACTCAAAATGATATGTTGGCTGGTTAACATGCTATAGCATCATAGTTACTTAGAATGTCATTCACATAATGTTGTAACCATAAAGAAAATTATGACAATAAAATTGAACAAACATGTTGTTACATATTAAACTTTAAAGTAGCTTTGGCCCAGTTGCGCAGATCTTGGTTAAAGTTAACCATCTAGAATCTAGATTCTAGGTTTACAAATATAATAAGATGTCTGCAGTCTGCACATCCTTGTATGTAATAACATCATACTTAAACCAGGGCTACCTTAATCCAGATCAGTGCAAAATGGCCTTACAGAAACATGATCAGCTAATAACATATTTTCATGGCCTTGGAAAATATGTTCAATTTGACTCTACTAACATTTCCATATTATGTAACGGTATTCCAATTTTTATATTAAATTAATAAGGATAATTTAAATTAAAGATCTCTTACCTTATTTTCTAGTTTAGGCCAAATAACAAAAATATACTTAAACACTCAAAATTACTAAAAAATAAAAACACGTGTTTGTAGAGACTTATCAATTATCATGCTTATATTATAATGACTAATTTCTATATAAATCGGATATAGCATAAGCGATAGGCCGAAATATTATCAGAAAAGTAGTTTTATCTCCATATTTACCTATATTTAAATACCGAATGGTGATTACTGATTATACTTGATTGAACAGTGGCGGGGCAAGACCTAAATTTTACGTGGGCAAGATATATCTTACGAGGCCCCCTAAAATATATTATGCGAGCCCCCAATTGGATGACGCTATAGAACGGATTTATTGAGAGAAATAATTTTTTGATAAGTACTTAAAGTTTTATTTATAAAACTTTTTATTTATGAATATTTGAGTATCACGTACAACTCGTAAAACCTTTAAAAAAACCTAGTGGTCCAAGGGGCGCGAGGCCCCTAGGACCGCGAGGCCGTGGGCGGTCGCCCACACCGCCCACGCCTTGCACCGCCTCTGAGATTGAAATATATATTTTAATGAGCGTTGTAATACACAATAATTTTTACTATACTTAAGTATCTTAATTTATATATTACCTTATCTCTAAATAGACACATTTAACAAAATCTTACAAAATTCCTTTGACATAAAATGTGATAATAGTAGTTACACCTGTAAATTTTAGTTAAAAAAAAATATATTTGCCTGTTCTATGTAATACGAAATAGTCGTGTTAAAATAATATAACACCAATATTTTAAAATATAGATATTAATGTATCGGATGATGTAAAGAAAACTGTAATTTAGTCCTAATTTCATCAATAATTTATTATATCATGAACATGTCTAAGATAGCATAATATTATGAAATCGATAAGTAACTTTAACTAGACGTTGCCAGTAAAGCTTTAAACTTGATTTTGAGCAATCAATAATAATATTATTGATGAAATGATTGGCAATTCTCGATCACTTAACCTTTTTCTGTTATCACAAAGTTTTAAAAGATAAGTATTAATAGATCTTAAATATGATTTACTATGCAATAGATTTATCTGGTTGGCTTAACTTTTAAGTTTATTTTTTTATTTCCTCAATTATAAATGGTTTTAAATAGTTTGTAAAATAGATTCTTATACTCTTTGTTTTGACTAGTTAGTTTTAGTTTTGTTTCTTGAACTGTATTACTCTACATTTTTCTAAATACTAAAAGTGTCCTTTTCATTTGAAGCCTTGATATAATAATATGTAATAGCAACAATGAAATTACTCGCTACACAATATAAATATTTTAAGTGTTTGGTATAGTATAGTATATGTAGATAATAAACATTTTTGCTGTTTATTATGCATTTAATTTAAACATACTTGGTCCACCTACGCCAATCTGGTAACTGTAAGTTTAGTAAAAGAGTCTTCCCTCCCTTTTTGTTATACAAGGAACGAGAGAGATTACATTTTTAATTTAGATTAACTTAACCTAAATTGGCGTTGGTGGGCCTTAGTTTTGATCTAATACCCCAGTTAAAAACCTAATTAAGTCGAAACTGCAGTAAAAGTATGTACTATCACTCAGAGAAGTTGATTCCTATGCAAATGGGGGACCTACGTAGCTTGGTCGCATTACGTCAAACCCAGCCGACAGATCACAATTAACATTGAATTGACATGATCGACCAAATGACGTTGGTCTCTCAAATGCATAGGAATCAATTTCCTCGATGGTACTTATAGTCCAGACGCATTTTCTAACAATATATATTATGAAATAGGCATAAAGTTAATATTCCTATCGGAATAGAGAAACAAAGGCCTGAGTAAGCGAGATGTCACTATCAGTAACACTGCGTGGTAGAAAGAGAAGCGTGATTTGAGGTTGCATAGCTTTTTTTCATCTGTTTGACAGTCTGTCTGCCCCTGAGCCGATCGTTGTCAATTTGGGCTCTCAGAAAAATTGTGATTTTAAGTTAAATAATGAATAATTTTTAGAAATACTGCTCTAGAAACATGGTTAAATGTTTGTGGAATGATTGTGGATCCACACATCGAAAAAACCCGGACAAATATTCATTTCACAGGTGAATTATTCTACATCGACAGGACCTAGTTTTAAGTTTATTTTTGTCAATTCCCTACGAGTTATTGGTATTGATTTTCATAATTCACTTCTTTAAATATTTATTTATATGGAAAACATAACTTGACTAGCCATGGTGCACAATTTAAGGATATTTTGTGTAAACAATTTTCATATATTTTACACTAGGGCAGCATCAAGTTATCGATAAGTAGTAACGATATGAAAATATTTTTTAGTTAAGTATACTAATTATCTACGAATGTTGAAATGATAACATACTCATCCGTAGTTTATAATTAGTTTAAGTATATTAATATACTATTATACATAATTTATCGTTTTTAAGGGTCCGCACCCAAAGGGTAAAACTTCCTAGTAGTCGGGTCCCGCTCTACTACTAAGACTTCGTTGCCTGTCCGTCTGTCCATCGTCCGTCTGTCTGTCTCCAGGCTGTATAACAAGAACCGCTATAGTAATAGACTTCTGAAATTTCCACATATGTAATGTCATTCTACATCCAATATGGCTGCTCATCCAAGATAGGGGAATAGTTTTAAAGAGCACTTCTGCAAGATGGGCATCAAATAAAAGGGCTCATTGAGAGTGAATTGAAAATTAATAGGGTCTAGTGAAGTCGTGTCGTGTAGTGTACTGATGTGACGTGACGTGACGTAACCTGTCGTGTCGAATCGTATCATGACATGTCGTGTCGTATCGTGCCGGGTTTTAGAAAATGCCCGGTTGAAACCGGTCACCCTTCATGCGCGAGTCCGACTCACACTTGGCCAATTTTTCAGATTTCCTGCTGACCTGGATACCAGAAATTCATGGCTTAAAATAATTAACCGTCCAAACTGGACTCCGAAGAAAAATTCATGCATATACTTAATTATGCAGCAAGCATTTTGAAGAAAAGTCATTTTTTACTTCAAAATTACAATTTTTATTATACCTATCTATGCAGTTTTATTTTATCCCATTCTGTTTTTACAATCTTACAATTATTATTCCATGATCGATATTTTGTCGAATTACAAGATGTTTGTACATCACTGACACGCACACGTAAACAATTGTATACACAGATGTAAATTAAATTTTGGTTAAGCTTGACAGCTCGGGATTGTCTCTCTATTGCGATAGGTATATTACCTTTATGGTATATCTGTTGCCGCTATAACAACAAATACTAAAAATAAAATAAATATTTAAGGGGGGCTCCCATACAACAAACGTGATTTTTTTGGCCTTTTTTGCTCTATATCAATAATGGCAATAGGTAGGTACTTAGCTTTTTCACAAAATCCTTAGTTATATGTGTACTTTAATATTTAATAATAGTATTAAAATAAAATAAAAAATTAAGGGGGCTCCCATACAAAAAACACAATTTTTGGCCTAATTTTGCTCTATAATGGTACGGAACCCTTCGTGCGCGAGTCCGACTCGCACTTGGCCGATTCCGATAGGTATATTACCTTTATGGAAATAGGAATAGGATATAAACTTACAATATAATAAAAGCTAAAGAACTAATCTAACACAAATTAATAACTCCCACGCCGGTTTCGGTAATGGTGGCCAGTTTCATTGCGCTAGGCCAATAATACGCAGGAGTAATTTTATAGCGCCCAAGTGTGTGCGCAGTACACAACAGCACTCTCTATTCCTTTACTCTCATAAGTTATATATAACCCAGTGGGACGGACGAGTGACGACCGACACGACTGGCGAGAGATCAGGCGCAGGACCGACTTTTTACATGCCCATCCGACGCATCCAGGATCATCTTACTTGTCAGACAATCAGGTGATCAGCCTACATTGTCCTAACCAAACTTGGAAATAACATGTTTCCAACGCGGGAATCGAACCCACGACCTCCGAGTCAAGAGCCACGCTCTAAACCACTGGACCACGGGGGCGTTTACACAAATTACAAGAAGCTTAAGCTAGTATAATTAGAACATTATTATGTACAATGTAGATTGTACCATCGAGGAAATTGATTCATTCCTATGCAGTTGACAGACCAACGTTATTTGGTCGAATATGTCAATTCAACGTTAATTGTGATCTGACGGCTGGGTTTGACGTAACGCAACCAAACTACGTAGGTCCCCGATCTGCATAGGAATCAACTTCTCTGATAGTACATTATAGGAAATACTACATTTAGGATGTCTACATCAGTTTTTGCTCGGGTAAGGTGGTTACTTATTGTTATTATTAATATTTTACAATATGTCGTCCAAATTCTGCGCCAATAAGCCACGTAGAGCTAGCTGTACCTACCTAGTTTTGTTTATAAACGTTAAATCCACCTCACCTGAACAAGAACCTCAACATTTAAAGATTAATGAACTCTCTGAAACATCAACATACAAGATTATATCCCTGCCTCAAATTGACCTGTACCAACCACATACCTGTAACAATACCCTGATACATTAAATCAGTCCACGAGACGTAAGCTAAACAATTGTTTTCGACCAAACCTTAGGTTTTCGGCCCTAAGTACACTAACTTTAAATACCTAATTAATAAACAAAGATTAAAACAGAACTGTTAGTTGTTATGGATAATAATTAATCAACGTTGCTTTATATAACAGATAACTAAAGGATAGGATTACACAAGGCCGGCAACGCACTTGCAGCTCTTGTGATGTTGCGAGTGTCCATGGGCGACGGTAGTTGCTTTCCATCAGGTGACCCGTTTGCTCGTTTGCCCCTTATTTCATAAAAAAAAAACAGTACGAGCATCTAAAGTGACGGTAGGCAGCTACTGTGTACTCGCACGAGAGCAGCTCGACTCGCCTCCCTGGGTCACACCGAGCACGCTGCTGACGGGTACTGCCCCGGTGAATTCGCCTAGTCGAGTTGTATCTGTGGTGGGCGAAGGTAAGTGGCGAGTGAAAACAAAAATGTTGTAGTAACTCGCACCCAACCAACCACCTTTGACCTTACACATGAAGGTAACTCGCATGATGCGTACACACGTTGCAAGTAGCTGTACCTCAGTAGTCACTGCCTGACTACTGAGGTACAGCTACTTGCAACGTGCTGGCCTAGTCAGGCCAGCTCGCACCGTGTAACCCAGGCATAACACGTTGAAATAGCTATTTGATAGACAATGACAGCTATTATGGATTAGTTAAGGTGCCGGTTGGCAGCGGGCGACATGAAGCAACCGCAGACGACGTGTCGTAGCGACACTGCTGGTTTGCATATTGTATTTCTATGAAATACGGAATACTCTCCTCAGCTAGCGACACGAAGCTAGCGACACTTATTCATAGAAATACATGGAAACCAGTAGTGTCGCGACGACACGTCGTCTGCTGCCGCTTTATGTAGCCGGCTTCTAAATTGTACCTCTAATCTTCTATGCAAGCCCCAAAGGGTTTTGTCTTGCCGAAGCCATATTTTAGGTTGTTTTTAACTGAGATATAATCACTCGCCCAGAAAATTTCGATAGTGCGATTTAGATTGCGGCGCTAATTGGTCTGACCGCGATCATCAGTAAGGCCGCTTGAGCTAACACCTCGTGGTCTGCAACAGAGAGAAGGGGACACAAACTATTTAAGAGATCAAGTAAACTACAGATTTACTCGGGTGTCTTCTGCAGTTTTTCCATTTCGGCTTTGTACGCGGGCAGCTCCACGTCATCCCAGTGCAGGGTCACCTTGTCGAAAAATCTGGAAAATAAGGTTTGATTAAGGGGGCGACTAAAGCAAATTAATGATTTTATAATTAATTTTTGCACAAACATAGATACTACATTATATTTGCAAGGGTCTGTGCTAACGATATCTTAAAATTTTCTCGATAGAAAAAAAAAAACACAAAGATGCATCTTTATTCTTTTCACAAATATTTAATTTCTTTTCAAAACGGTGTATGCTGTATTCAACTGAGTGAATATTTTAATAAATAATATAAAATTCTATTGTCGAGGGACTGGACTAGCGGATTTTTATTATATAAGTATATATTGTATATTTATCGAGTTATTAGGAAATAAATTAGAATCAAAAAACTTTTTGAAGAAAAGCTTTTATTAAAAAATCTTAAAAGAAAAAAAATCTCCATATATAAACATTTAACTACAAAGTCATAACCTAATTTAAATATCTATTATACAATGTGCCTGATATTTGATACTAAAAGTTTGTCTTTAAAAAGTCACTTTCTAAAACCCGGCTAGATTCTACATGACATGACATGACATAACATGACATGACACGACATTACATGACACGACACGATATGATACGATACGACACAATACGACACGTCACAACACGACACGACTCTCAATGAGCCCTTTCATTTGATACCCATAATATTATTGCAGAAGTTCATTAAAAATAACTATTACCCTATCGGCTACGAGTATCTTGGACGAGCCGCCATATTGGATGTAGAATGACGTTTCATTAGTTTTCGAGTTACTCTATAAAAACCCTTTCATTCAATATCCATATTGTAGGACTGCATACCTACCACATGCTGCATGCTGCTTTGGTCCATTTTATCCAGATTATGCTTAAGATTTAATCGCAAGAGTAACCAATGTTTACGTAAGAAACCCACATTTTGAAAAATCTCACGTGAGATTTGGGGGGGGGGAGGGGGGTTAAATATAATCTCACGAAATCTCACTAAGGAAGGAAGAAGGGGGGTCAAAAAATTAAAAAAAACACTTCACGTAATTTGGGGACGCCCCCTAACACTAGGGGACCATCTAGGTATAAAGTACGTCACACGATTTTCATGATCTTAAGATTAAGAACCCCTCCCCTCCCCTCCCCTCTTGTCACAGGTGGTCACATTTGTGAGACCCCCCGTCCTTCAAAACTTAAAATTTCGCTACAAAATTATTTTTTTTTAATTTAAAATATGTTTGCACAAAATTTTGAACTTTTGTAATGTGACATACTTTATGGATGAACTGTTTAAACCCTACGGCTCTCCGCATACAGTAGGTACCTATTAAGGGTGTCACACACAGAGCAGGTAATGTATATTAATATACATTACATCCCGGGATGTATAGCTTTACATTATATTAATGTATCTCACACACAACAGGTAATGTAATGTATCTTTCCCTACATTTCAATGGTAGCCCCTTGACGCTTGACGCACATTTCAGCTGCTGAGGTGTTATATAGGCTGTTCTTATTTTTAATAGCTATTAGATTTACTAGATAGTTCATCAGAAGATGATTCGATTTGTGATTTTGATGTGCGCAATTGTTACAATATGTGCTCAAAACAGAACGATGTGGATTGAAGATATTTGATTAAAAATTTAGGCTCTGGAGAACAGACTGCCTGCAGTGCCTGCTGTGAAGTGCTGTGCTGAGGTGGTAACACTGTGTGTCTCTGTCGATCATACATAAAATAATCACAGAAATTTTTGAACATCCTATGAAGAGAAGAGATGTATATTTTACACGGAAATGTATTGAGATGTATCAAAATATAAATGTATATTTTCATATAGCTCTGTATCTTAAGATACGAAGATGTAAAAATATACATTATAGCTGTTGTGTGTGGTCTCCTGACGATTTCTATAGAAAGATGTATTGAGATGTATCGAGATGTATCGTGCTATAATATACATCTTTACATTACCTGCTCTGTCTGTGACAGCCTTTAGGATAAGTACCTTACACGTATAATCCAAAAACTACTTCCTACACTTTTTTTGTTATAAATTTGTTAAAAACTACTTACTACCGAAAACTATCCTGTATGTTTAGCATAAAACTGAAATAAACATAGATGTTAGGGCCTGTCCACATCTTGACGTCACGACGTCGTCAACGTGGAACGGTGCGGTAACGTGGCACGGTACGTTGACGTGACTTGTAAATTTACGTCAACGTAACGTAAAATGCACGTCTTTTTTCTTCTCTTTCTCCGTTTTTAAGAACAGCAAAAGCAGAACACGTATAAATAATGTGCGATCCACATGTAGATCAGTAGTGAAGAATATAGCAGTCTTACAAGATATGACGACGTACAATGTTGTTATATCGTGATCATGCATTTTATGTTACGTTAACGTACATTTTCATGTCACGTCAACGTACCGTGCCACGTTACCGCACCGTTCCACTTTGACGACGTCGTGACGCGGAGATTTGGACAAGCCCTTAATTTTGTCGTCGATGGATAGCTATAGTCCGCGCGGAACTAGTTGGCCACGCCTTATGCTGCCTCCCCATATAGACGAACGCACTGCCAACGCGTTGGCCCACGCGTTGGCGGTGCGCTTGCAACGGCGCTTGTGAGTAATCCACACATTGGAAGGCCATTCAGTATGCTTTGGATCGCGCCAATGTGGATTTTGAGTCGCTAACAGCTGCAGCTGTATATTTATTCACAGCTTATAATAATTACTTTAAAAATGTGGACAACAAAAAGTTTTTGAAGGGTATTCTCGAAATAAATAAGTAAAAAACGAGAAAACGTAACAAACAAAGAAATAAACTCACTTTTACATATTTTATAATATTAAAATAATATAATTATTTTATTACTTATTATTTTTTATATTATATAATAATTATTACCTTATAATTATAATTATCATGATTAATATACATATATTTATTATATTTTATTGAATATTTAATTTTTTTTTAGGCAGGCAGGTTTACTCTGATAGTAAACTCAATAAATTTAAATGTTTACTCGATACTTATATTGTTCGCTATTTCGTCAAGTTAGATGTTAATTCGCCACAATAAGGAAACGTGCACTCTTCAGCGCTGCTCCAGGCGAACTGATCGCGCGGCCTATGTGTGGATGGAACGCAAGCCTTGCGACAAATTTCCTTTGATCATTCCGACACCGCGCGGCAAGCTCGCAAACGCGTTGGCCAACGTCTAAATACCTACCGCGAACGCGCGAACGCCTGTTCTACACGTTGGGCCAACGCGTTGGCCAACGCGTCGGCCAACGCGTTCGCCTATTTGTAGTGCCGACATGAGATAAAGCAGTGGCTTTCAACCTTTTTACGCGATCTGGTGTAAAAAATATTACGCGACCTAGCCTAACCCAAACTTTGATTTTTTATCATGCTTGTAAGTTTATGAATAATATTATGTATAAGTACGTCCTAATACCTGCTGTTAAATTTCTCCTACTTATTATAGGGAAAATGACTAGTGATTGGACAGTACCAGTCAGTATTGGACCAAGCACAAAAACACAATATATTTTATTAAGGTTGATTTAAAAACTGCCTGTTTTTAAAGTAATAGAACGTCTTTGTCCAATGACTAGTACTGTAAAATCTATTGTCTATATAATTTTTTATCTGTATAATAATTGTTTTTGCTCAAAGTATACTTTTCTCAATCTCTGGCGAACAGAACCCCCGCGACGTACAGGTTGAAGAGCACTGAGATATGTCTGGTTAGTGGTAACCACAGTGGTCACCGCTTGACACACCCAGCCTACGAAGCCTGATATAAATAAATAAAAAAACAGGTACACACCGAACTTGTATCTCCTGTAGCACATTCTTCTCAACATCGGTCAGTCCCTTGTCCAGCACGTCCAGGGTATCAGTCAGCTGGTCCACGTTGAAGAACCCACAGATGTTGGTGTCTATGTCGGGCTGGTTGAGAGAGAACCAGGTGGCAATGCGGGCCAGTTCCACGTCCTTGGTCTGAAATGGACGGATGAGGAAGTGATCAATGGCGAACGAAGGAAACCTTAACTTTTTTAGCTTTATTGGGGGAAAACAGGCATAAAGTCAGCCCTGGACTACCTAGGTACATAAAAGGGGATTCCTATTATTACTAATAGTGGAGTTCCCAGAGCGTAAAAATCGTGCAAACCTCCGATTTTTGCAATAGTGGATGAAAATTGAAAAGAAAAAAAGGAATGTGTAGCTGATAACATAAATAATAAAGTTTACCTATTGAAAAGTTGTGCTTTTGATTTTAAAATTATTCTCTTCCACTTCAAGTAAACTCATAAACTGTAAATGAAGAAAATTTGCATATTTCTTTCTTTTAAATATATAGCAAAATAATAAAATATATTATTATTTTTTTGATTTGTGTCATTGCTTATACTCCAAAGAAAGAAAATAAGTTGAAAAAATATATAATTAAGATTTAAAATTAATATTTTTGTATGTAGATGAGCATACCTCTAATTATGTGCTTGTTGTGTGCCTCGCCAGGTAAATGGCGTTCCTATTTTTCTTTGGTTTTAAATAGGAAGTTTAAAATTATTTTTTAGGCTTAACAAAGCCTTCTATATCTTAATGTGTATAACTTTTTAGCTCTTACTTCATTAAATTTTCTGAAAATGTAGCACAAACTTTTCATGGATATTTCGAAGAAAATCTGTATTTTATTTCTTTTGGTTAGGTTTTTACAGAATAAAATTGATTTTTTATTTATTTTTTTTTCATTAATTATATTTGCTAAAACATACTTAAAGGAAAAAAATACAAATTAGGTTAAGAACTGATATTTTTTGTATTCAGATAAGCATTTTCCAAACATAGGTCGCAGCATGCGTCTTTAGTGTGTACGTGAGATTTGTAGCACCCTATTTTTTTTCTGGCTTTAAGTACGAAGTTTAAATATATTTCAAAGACTAGAAAAAGTATTTCATTTGTCGATGCATTTAATGTTTTAGCTCTCACTTAAATAAATTCTCAACAAATATAGAAAAATATTTTCGGTCTATTTTACACATTTTTGGAGATATTTAAACGTTTTTAAGTACTTAAAAGTTATCATTTCTCTAAAAATTAAATACGCATAACAAGTAAGTTTAACACACTTTTCGTTACAACCCTTAAATCCACCCAAACCCTTTTATCTTGGTTACGACGAGCGTTAATCTCTAAAAACTTTGCAAAAACCTTATAGTTGTATTTAGCTTAGCAAAGCAAACTTTCTTTTTTAAAAATTGTGTATTTGGTTAATTTTTAACGAAAACAATCGGATAAGAGTCATTAAATAACAGGAACAAGAAAAAAAATTTTTTTCTGGACCAGTTTTATATGGTCAAGTATTAATTTTTAATTAAGTAACTAAAAAATTAAAAGCACAAAAAAATTTTTGGTAAACTTTGCAAGTTATAGTGTAAAAAAGAAAATGACACCTCAAAAACAAAAATCCATTTACTATTACAATTTTCGGAGGTTAAAACCTCTGGCGACTGCAGTATAAAGGTAGCCTGCAATTTGGGTGAACACATACCTACTTGTTTAACTCGTAAGAACCACATTTATTTCGTGATAAAAACCATCCTGGCCTTACTCATTCCCTTGGATATAAATATTATGTAGTATCAATGCAACATTAAGCAGCGTGAAGAAGTACCAGACAGACAGACTTACACATTTTTAATATTGCTATAGACATAGGAATAAAGCAGGGCTCTACACATCAAAACTGAAAGTGCCACAACATGAAGTAACGATTTCTAATATTTGCGGGTAGGCTAAAAAACTCGCGTGTTGGTTTACCGCAAAAATTTTCCGGACTTTGATCAACGCGAGGTTTCGACGTCCAAACTTTACACTTCATAGTTTACATTTTACACTCACTGTTATTTCTATTTATAACACGCTTTTTTAAGCTTGGGCTGCATGTAACGGAATCTTTTTAGGGTTCCGTACCCAAAGGGTAAAAACAGGACCCTATTACTGCGACTTCGATGTCTGTCCGTCTGTCTGTCCGTCTGTCTCCAGGCTGTAACTCAAGAACGGTAATAGCTAGAGAGTTGAAATTTTCACAGATTATGTATTTATGTTGCCGCTATAACAACAAATACTAAAAACAAAACAAATTAAATATTTAAGGGGGGCTCCCATACAACAAATGTAATTTTTCAAACATTTTTTGCTCGGTATCAACGATGACAACAAGTAGGCACTTGAAATTTTCACAAAAGCTTTAATTGTATGTGTACCTTAATAATTAAAAATAATATTTAAATAAAATAATAATTTAAGGGGGGCTCCCATACAAAAAACGCAATTTTTGGCCTATTTTTACTCTATAACGGTACGGAACCCTTCGTGCGCGAGTCCGACTCGCACTTGGCTGATTATTTACATACCTATCTCCAGTTAGTCACTGATCTCCATTATAATAATGATTAGGTAATGGAGGTCAGTGCCAGTCAGTAGTCTAAATTCTAACGAAACGTTGCATACCTACGTATAATTATAAAAGCCAATGACAATGCAATGATATTTGGTTAATTTATTTTGAAAAAAAGAATTCGAATTATTGTAATAAACTGAGAATAAATAAAGCGTGTTTTTTTAGGTTTTTAAACTACTTATTATTATTCTTTTGCTCTAAGTACTTAGCTCATCTATGCCAAAATTCATCACAGGCACTGGACAATGGACACTGAGCAGCACAGCAATTTCAGCGTGAGATTACAGATAGAATTCGCATTTATATTTGAAAGTATGTATTTTTGGCAAACGCTATTCAAAGATTTTTTCTTGTGATATTTTGTGACAGTTTTACTAAATTAACTGCATTTGTATTGCAGGTTTTTATGAAAATAAATGCTTTTTCTGACGAGGCGACGGATCTAAAATCTTAAATTATCTTACTCGAAAAATGGCTTTATGCCAACTTTTCTTTGGTTCCTATTTCTCGTCGTGTCACGAGGCTTTACCTTGCAATAGTCGGAGGCTTTGCGGCAGATAGCCTTGATATCATCACTAGCTGGATGCCAGATCTGAGGCCCTTTGCTGGACAGGAGACCCATGCCTGTAGCTGCTGCGTTGATGACTCCGATACCCTTGTCCTGAAAACAAAAATATTTCTATTAAGCTATTATATAGCTTTTATCGCTCAAAAACAGAAGTGGAAATGGGCGGGACACGTAGCAAGATTAAAAGACGATCGCTGGACAGTAAAGTGACAAAGTGGAACGGTCCAAGTGGCAAACCGTAAGCACTAAACGACACAGGAGAAGACCACTAACAAGATAGTAGTAAGACCACTAATAAGATATATACGTCCCGCTTTGGGCGGGACAGTCCCGCTTTCAGGCAGTCTGTCCCGCTGTCCCCCGCGAGGCCGCAATTGTCCCGCTTTTGCAAACATACCAAACGACAATTTAAAAGTATTTTTATGTTTGAACTTTGAAATGCCTGTGTAATGCCTGGAAATAAGTAGTAACGCACTCCCATTCAATAAATGTAACGTAGAGTCCACTGTGAAAGTAGCAGCGCTGAAAGACCAAATGTTGAATGGGAGTGCATTTGTGAATTTATTTATATATGATGGCAGAATAACTATTCTGCCATAATATAAATACATTCACAAAATACTCAATCAATTGTATTTACCTCTATACTTTGTTAATTAATAATAAAATGAAGATAAAATTTATGGGGGGGGGGCGGGGGGTATCCGTAGATGTCCCGCTCTTACAACTATACTAATATTATAAAGCGGAAGAGTTTGTTAGTTTGTTTGTTTGAACGCGCTAATCTCAGGAACTACTGGTCCGATTTGAAAAATTCTTTCAGTGTTAGATAGCCCATTTATCTAGGAAGGCTATAGGCTATATTTCATCATGCTAGGACTAATAGGAGCGAAGAAATAGAGGAAAATGTGGAAAAAACGGTGGAAATTATTTGAAAGGGCTTATCTCATACTAGATACTAGAGCAATTTTTCTGTTATTTGGGTCAGATAAGAAGTAGACAACGTGAAGGATCATAGGCTATTTTTTGTGGACTAACTATTGTTGATCTGTGAAATATCTAATTTTTACGGGCGAAGCCGCGCGGAACATCTAGTTAGATAATATTATTACGTGTAACGTTAACCTAAAAATTGTCAATTTATAAGGAATAAAGGCTTTTTTATTTGATTTATTTTATTATAGCTTTTATCGCGAGCTTTGAGCGCGGCGACCGAATCAAGAAATTCCGCAACGAAAATAAACCTAACCCCCCCCCCCCCCCCCCCCCCCCCCCCCCCCCCCCGACGTGCATCGTCAGTTTCAGTCCGGCAGACTTCAGCACGGTGTTTGTGCATGCGACTAGATGTATGTGTCGCGCAGTCATCTGGTTTAATCTGCGATTTGATTGAATGACTAGTGCATTAATTGAATGACTAAAGTCTAAAGGACAACTCGTCAAGACGTTGATTGTGACGTTTAACGTCTTGACTAAAAGTCATTATAGTGAAGTCGTTAAAGACTAGATGCTATGCAATAACTTTAGGTAACCGCGAGTGCTTCACGTATTTTTACAAAAGCTTTGCTTGGTCGGTAGACGAACGCACATATCGCTTTCCAGCCGCAGCAGTTTGCATCGATTATCGAATGAAGTTGCAAAAAGACGCAGTTTTGCAGTCAGGTTACATCTGAATTTTAAATCATTAGCAGTTTCAGAAAGTTAAATAATAACTTCTGCAATTTTTCAATTCTTTTGTTTTAAAATTTTTTTAGCTTAAAATGTAAAATTTGAATTAAGTACCTAAACTAAATGATAATACTTTAGGGTGTGTATGTGTTTCTTGTAGAGTCCACTGTGAAAGTAGCAGCGCTGAAAGACCATTCTTTTTCACTTTTGTATGGGCAAGCGCCCCAGTGACGCTGCAGCGTCACGAGTTTCCCATACAAAAGTGATAAATAAACATCTATCACAGTTAAATGCTGATCCATATTTCTAATGAACTGAGGATTCTGTTTCTAATGCATAATTTGGATTAGAAATAACTTTGATCCCAGTTATTTCAAGTTGGTCTGAACCAGGTGGATTAGTATTTGATAAAGTTAAATTTTAGTTTGAAAAAAATTCCAGGTAGGTACTTTAACCTAAGCAGTTATTTGTGCCTGGAATGCTATTGGTAAAGTCAGAAACATTTGTGAAAGTTTTTATGCGTGAAAGCTCCGCTGGTGGCTGGTGCCTCTTTTTGTTTGCCTTCGGCGCGGCGCCCTGGGTGGTCACTGGTCGCCTAGCGTCGCCCCCCCCCCCCCCCCCTCTAACACCGCTACTTACATTGTCATAATAATTACTGAAAATTAAAACCCACCTTAAAATACTCGTACTTTGCAAAGTTTAAACTACTATCTATACATATAATAAAACTGTAGAAATGAAGATTCTGTACATTAAAGATATTCAAAAAATAATAAGCGGAGGGTGTCACTACATTGCTATAGAAGCCAAAAATTTGGTCAGTTTTTTTTGTCTGTCTGTCTGTCTGTCTGTATGTTTGTTCCACTATCACACGAAAACTACTGATCCGATTTGAATGCGGTTTTCGCAGATATATTTGTCTTCTTCCAACTTAACATCTGGTGTATAAAAAAATTTCTCCCCACCCCTCTAAAGGGACGAAAGAGGGGGTCAGATTTTGTATAAGACTTTTGCTTTAACACGAAAAGTACTGATCCGATTTGAATGCGGTTTTCGCAGATATATTTGCCTTCTTCCAACTCAACATCTGGTGTATAAAAATCACCCCCCCACCCCTCTAAGGTTACCAAAGAAGGGGTCAGATTTTGTATCAAACTTCTTTCTTTAATGGACTTACTTCATATTATGAACTGTTTTTCCAACTTAACATCTGGCGTATAAAAATTTTCCCCTCACCCCTCTTAGGGGACAAAAGAGGGGGTAAGATTTTGTATCAACTGATGAAGTAGAAATACTTTAAATGGCAAAACAACGTTTGCCGGGAGTCGAGGAGCCGTTAGTTATATTATAAAGCAGTAAATACTGCTATTATACCGACCGAATTACACAGCTTGTGGAGTAAATGTGATCCTTTAAAAATACGATATACATAATACAACTTAAAATGCTACTTGGGAATTTCTACCCACCTTAAAATACTTGGTATAGTTCTGCAAGCGGTTATCGAACAGCGTGGACTTGGCGTAGCTGAGTATAGTGGAGATCTTCACTTCAGACTCCTCCACTATTTCCTGCATCAGATCTATGTCGTAGTCAGCTAGGCCGATGTAGCGGGCCTTTCCGTCTCGCACCGCTCGCTCCAGAGCTGGGAGAGTCTCCTTCAGGACCACAGAGATGTCAGGCGCGAAGGTTGCATCGTGAATCTGTAGGAACAAGAGAAGTGTTTAGCTTGGGAACACGCTTCGCAATTTTCCAGACTTTATTTCGGTTGCCTAGCCATCTTTATCAAGTTTATATCTAAGAAGTAAGAAGTGAACATACGTTGTGGTCAACTATGAAATTGTAACAACTAACAATAACAAAGGATGATGACCATTTTTATATCGATGGCCCCAACGAATAAACGTGCAATCGAAAAAAGACAACTTTTCAGGAAGACAAAAAAACGTTTGGAACCACATAACTTTGACTACATAATAAATAGACAAGTATAATGTATACTCAAATTAAAGGTAAAAAAATATCTTTCAGCTCATATATTTATTAAAAATCAAATATTTACGGTTTACTACATATCTAAGAAAAACCATATTAAATTATTATTCTAGTGAATAATATGTGACTTGTTAACACTATTGTATCAATGCACGTTTATTCGTGTCATAAATGAAGTTTTAACAAGTGCAGTGAAATGTTGCATGGTTATTCCACGGAATTTTTTTTCCCTTGAGCCATGCTCTGGTCATTTACACGCTTATTCTTGTATATTTTGTTGCTTTTACATGTTTGTAAAGATAAAAGCCCGTATATTAGTGTTAAGAAGTTGATTAATTATTTATGTAATACGACCTTATTAGTGTATGGTATAAAATGTAAATCTATACTAATATTATAAAGTGGAAGAGTTTGTTTGTTTGAACGCGACAATCTCAGGAACTACTGGTCTGATTTGAAAAATTATTTCGTTGTTAGATGGTTCCTTTATCAAGGAAGGCTATAAACTATAAATTATCACTCTAAGACGAACAGAAGCGAAAAAACATTGGAAAATGTAGAAAAAACTGGGAAAATTATTTGAAGGCGCTTATCTCGCGAACTACTGGATGAATTTTTAAGTTATTTGGCACAGATGTAGAGTAGACCATGATGTGAAAGAAAATAGGCTATTTTTTGCGGGAAAATGTACGGTTTCCGTAAAATTTCTCATTTATGCAGGCGAGGCCGCGTTGAACGTCTAGTTAGCTAATATTTTCTTGTTGACAGTTCAGTAAAAAATATTATTGACCTATTGTTGTTGTTGATAAATATGGTCAATATATTATTACCTATACATCAACAACAATAGGTCAACAATATTCAATGGAGTACAACCTTGCCTATAGTTCTTTCAAGAGAGAGATCAATCGGGCAAAGAAACAGCACGTCAATAGTATCGGTGAGAGACTCGAGTGCATTCCTTTGGGAAACCGTGAAGTCTGGTCTCTGGCCTAAGCTATTGAAGGGTATTTTTGAAAGCCATCCTACCATCCCTACAAGTAGGAAATGGATCGTTGGCCCACGACGTAAAATACAAAGACGATCTTCTGGGTAAGCCCCTTTCGTCAAACTCGACCCTTGAAGATCTTGGGATAAAAACCGCCGACCAAACTACGATGCAGGGGCATCATGTCGGATATTAGGTTACATCAGCGCTCAGTGTAAATAGCCATGCGTGCCCTTGATACCCAAAAATCGAGTGGGCCTGACGGAATCCCTCCTATTGTGTTGAAAAAGTGTGCTCCGGAGTTGGCTCCGGTCTTAACTCTCAACGCGTCGTTTTTGGTTCTCCTACTTTTCTGCCATTGTCCCAGCTTCTTAGAAGATAGCCTTAGTGTACTCGATCCCCAAAAAAAGGTGACCGCTCAAATCCTTCCAACTACAGACCAATTGCAAAAACCTCCGTCATCTCGGAGATAATGGAATCCATTATCAGCTCGTTCGATACTTGGGCGGCCAGACATTACAAAGCGACAAACACGACAAACAGTACGAGTTCCGAAAGGGTAGCTTGGCCGGTCATCTCTTGGCGTATAAAACTCATCGTTGGGCTCAGGTGATTGTGTGGAGAGGAGAGGCATTGGCTTAGTTTGGACATTGCGAAGGCATTTGATCGGGTTTGGCTCAATGCGCTACTACCAAAGCTTCCATCATAATATGGGCTTCCCGAGAATTTATGCAAATAGGTCACAAGTTTTTTGGCAGATCAATGACATGTTACATTCCAATGGCATTTGTTGCTATGCGGATGATAGTACAGGTGATGCCCTATCTACCGGCTTCCACCATATTTCTCGGCTAAATGTCATCGGGAGTCGAAACGAACTTGTCTAAAATAAGGAATTTACAGGAGAAAGTCTCTGAATGGGGTAGACGATACTTTTCTGATTCTGTTATTAACAGGACGAGACAGTATTTCATTTTGGACCAATGCCTGCAACTCTACAAGGTGCAGGTTCGGAATCATATGGAATACTGTTCTCATATCTGGGCAGGGACCCCAAAATACCAACAAATCCCTTTGGATCGTATCCAACGAAGGTCCGCTCGAATTGTTGACTGCCATAATGTTTCAAATAGGCTGGACCCCTTGGAATTACGCTGAGATGTAAATAGCTTCACTCTGCATCCTCAATCGGTTGTATCACGGGGAGTGCTTTTTTCGCGTAACTTTACTAAAATTTGGAATGAACTGTCACGAGCAGTATTTCCGGACCTATACGACCTACAAACCTTCAAGGAGAGAGCGTATTTCCTCTCAAAAAGACCGGCAACTCACCAGCAGCTCTTGTTATAAACTTTAGAATAGCTCTTCGAATAATCTTTACAAAACCAGAAAAGACAAGAGAAGTTAGTAAAAGATAATATAATAGCTGTGATTATTATATTCAAAGTTTCGCCATCTGCAATGAGGCAGTAGTGATAGAAGTCGCTTGCATTTTTACACGAATAATCGTGCAAGAGTTATAACCCAAAGGAAAAGATAGACACGAGCGCCAGATTGTTTTAACACGTTTATTCTGGTGAACTCAAATAAATAAGCTGCAATAAGCGCATGTTTTATTATTAATGTGATATATGTTATTATTTTTTCCATTCAATAAAGGTTTACATTGCTATAAAATCGTTATTTTAAGTCAAAAAATTAAAAAAAATTTACATAGGTGTTTCGTAGTCCATACAAACGAAAAAAAAAGATGGGTTGCACTTCGGGAGTGCCGGCAGAAGTGAAAACTTGATTATTAACGTTGTGCATTATTTTTTCAATCCATTTTTTATGAAAATCGATTTAAAAAAATTAAAAAAAAGAAAAACGATCGTTTTAGTTAGTTAATCGAAACCCTTACAATCGATTAAAAAATATCGACAATCGAAAAAAAAAAGCTGCTGTCAGACAGACTGTCAGACACTTCTCGCGACAGTTGTCTTGCAGGTGGAAACGCGGCCTTAATCAGCGCATCTGCTAAAGAACTCATTTCCCCGACTGTACATTTCTGCTAAACAACTCATTTCCCCGACTGTGCATTTCTGCTTAGCACAATTTTCCCCGGCTGTACATTTCTGCTAAACAACTCATTTCCCCGACTGTACATTTCTGTTAAACAACTCATTTTCCCGAATGTACATTTCTGCTAAACAACTCATTTCCCCGACTGTACATTTCTGCTAAACAACTCATTTCCCCGACTGTACATTTCTGCTAAACAACTCATTTCCCCGACTGTACATTTCTGCTAAACAACTCATTTCCCCGACTGTACATTTCTGCTAAACAACTCATTTCCCCGACTGTACATTTCTGCTAAACAACTAATTTCCCCGACTGTACATTTCTGCTAAACAACTTATTTCCCCGACTTTACATTTCTGCTTAGCACAATTTTCCCCGACTGTACATTTCTGCTAAACAACTCATTTCCCCGACTGAACATTTCTGCTAAGCAACTCATTTCCCCGACTGTACATTTCTGCTAAACAACTCATTTCCCTGACTGTACATTTCTGCTAAACAACTCATTTCCCCGACTGTACATTTCTGCTAAACAACTCATTTCCCTGACTGTACATTTCTGCTAAACAACTCATTTCCCCGACTGTACATTTCTGCTTAGCACAATTTTCCCCGACTGTACATTTCTGCTAAACAACTCATTTCCCCGACTGTACATTTTGTTCGAGTTCGAGTTCGAGTTCGACACAAAACACTACTCTCCAACCGTCTTACGCGTTTTGTATGGTTTTTCGATCAACACGAAAATCTGGCGCGAGTTTCACAGTTTTTACCCATCCCACAAAAGTGCTCAACGCCGCTAAAGAAGTTTTCACTTCAAAGATTTTTTTTGGGTAAGAGCTCTTGCACGTTTATTCGTTGTAGGTTGGGACCATCGATATGTACCGAATGTCAAAATATTATGTATGGAAGCTGTTAAAAAGTTTAGCGGTCTATCCAAAAGACTCCTGTTAGGCTCATTCCGGAATCGTTTTGCATTTTTAATACATCATCTATCATCATTGCCACAGAATATAATATATTAGTAGTACCAATCATTGCTCTCTACTTCGGTAACATTGTTCTGGATCAATTTTGTTACAGGTTTTAAGGCAGATTGTATCATATTATCTAAGTATTTTCAGGGTTCGTTGATTCTATACGTATTTGTTTTAGTTGACAATCGAGGCAATATGTGAGCCACTTCCCTAAAATACATCGTCATTATTATAGAAAGCCATCAGCTAAGGGCTTCCACACATAACTGTAAATTCGTGCGAATTTGCGATGCGATGATAATTTGCAGTTTTATGTGGGAGCTCTAAGTTCAACTGACTTACGTGTGAAGGGTGCCGTTCCTGATTTATCCTTTTAAAATGTCTATTCATAAAATTGGTACTGTCTACTGTCTAGAGTCTAGACTCAAGCTAATTTACGTTTTATACATTGGTTTTATACAGCCTGATAATACGTGGCAGATAGACATCCTAGTCTTAGTTTGGTGGTTTGGTACCCTTAGGGTCAATTCAGACCGCAACGGGACGCGTAGATGCATTTTTAAATTTGTACTGAATTGACAGATTTCTCGAGCGTGAGACGTCTTGCAAATCTGTCAAATCCATACAAATTTTGAAATGCATCTACGCTTCACGTTGCGGGCTAAACTGACCCACCACGATGAAGCTTTGCAAATTGCAAATGTTAATAATGTGCGTCATTATGCCACCATACCACAATGTTTTTGGAGATCATTGAAACATTAATAACAGGCTTATAATACTTGAATGAGTTCGGTAGTCGGTTATCGTATGATATTGACGCTGAACGCGTGAATAAATGGAAATGAACTGCCGATCGGAAATGAGAGCTGTTGCTTGTTAAAATTAGTTTGTCTCACGGGGAGCGTAGTTTTTAAGGGATTTGTACTGTGTCCCTTCCCAGGGCTTACAGTATCTCCACAACAAACATCTTAGAAATGCGTTCAACAGAACTTAGAACATGAAAGAGAAAAACAGAGAGAAAGACACCTTTGCATTTATAATATTAGAATGGGTGTTGTTGATACATTTCAAGTGTCCCGCTCTAATTTCATCCAAAATATCGCCATTACACATAACATGGAAACCTAAGAAAAGCGTGTCCTACCAGATCTCATGACGGCATCCGCGGCCAACTCGAGCAAATTATAGAACAATACGAAGGAACGCGAGGAACATTACGCAGATGCATAAAGACGTCAATCCACCGCAGCGCACGAAGAGACTACGCACGTGCGTCAAGCTTCGCTTTGTAAGAAAATATATGTGGCTGTGTTCACTGCAACCCACGGACACGCTGCGCACGAATTGACTCACGTAGCTTGCTCGAATATGGTGCACACGTAGCTCAACGCTGGCCACGCTACGCATGCTGTGCACGGGATACACCGTACACGGAAGCGTGAACATAGTATTCAAAACTGTACTGCGCTACAGTTGTACATAGTCGTGGCCGTGTGCATAGCGTGTGTTACAGTGGAGACGTTGATCCACGTAGTGAAACTAATAAATCCGTGTGCCGCATGGCCGTGCACAGCGTGCGCCGCGGTGGAATGACAGCTTAAAAGGAAATAATTCGACATCTAAATATATTCGAACCAAGCAACACGTTTTTCATTAATTATTGTAAAATTCTAAAATAAATGTTATATTGCTGTAGTCTGTAGCATTTTGATTCGAAGACAACACTTGCACCTTCTTCGGCGGATCGCAAGCTCTGAAAGTCTGAACTACTATACATATAGTACACTAGTAGTATATGTATAGAAGTTCAGACTTTTTTGATTGAATTGATACATAAAATAAATACGAACTTATTTTATGTATCAATTTAAACTTTGGCTATTTCCGTATCCATTCAGCCCGCCCTGCCCCGGGGCAGTTCTAGATGCTGAAAACGCTATAATAAACATAATAATATAATATGAAAAAGTGTTCTTGTTTAAATGGCTCAAAAATACCCTATTTTTATGATCTTAGCCTTTTATTAATGAGATCTCATTTGGCTCGTTATGTGACAAGCGCTGTTTTCCCCCTGACCCCTTCAAATCAAAGCATTATTTTCTATTGATTCGTTAACAAAAGCGTGATTTTTACATATTTGTAGGTTAATCGATACGGTTTTGAAAAATATGCGTGACGTCAACTCGTTAGGTGAGCCCACTAACTTGTGGGATACGTTGCTCATCTATTACTACTAAACTCGATCACTCCACAGAGAGCCAGCGGGAGAACTTTAAGAGCTCCATTTTAAACAATAATTCGGATGCATGCAATCGTTAATTGTCACTTAATGATTTTATTAAATGAAAGAGCTGACTCGCGGGAGACGATTCATTTAAATCACAGCAAATGTACATCAAAAGCAAAAACCGTTCCTTATAAAAATCAACGGTTTTAAAGAGGTAACATAGTTTCGTTTCTTCAAATTCAACTATTACAGATTCGCGTCATAATTATTTCAGTCCTGTAATTCCTTATTCCAGTAATGACGACCATTACTGGACAACGGCAGCCAGAATTATTGTCTAATAGCTGAGTCTCTACATCTCTATGTGATAAACTGAATATTAATTCGATACAGTCCACTTCACGGCAGTATAGAACTCAGTGACTAATTGTACGAGTATGCGATCGAATCTTGTAACATTCATATCAAATCTAAGATTTCAAATTATAATACTCGCCTCAAATGTTTAGTTTTACAGATTACAGCACAAATACCATCTTTAGGCACTAATTCGCGCATCATTACTCCAGATAATAGCTAGCCGATCCCAATTTCTATTCGTCATGAAAAATCGAGCTACAAATCGGGCTGATAAATGTTGGGAATTACTAGACGAAGGTCGTATACGATTACCTAATGCCTAGTGGCCCATATTTACTTACAGAACACAAAACTAGGGCGGATTCTCTCAGGCGCATTAAACGCTCGCTAATTATTATTTCAGATAACTTTATGTAGCAAGACAATGCAGTAAAAAGCAGCATTTCTGTCAGTTTCAGTCTAAGGACACGAAGTCTCTTTACTGATTGATATTTTTACTGCGCTATCAAGCCGCCTAAGCTCGCGCTTGCATAAGCCTAATCTCAAACATAGGCCTAGGTCTGGCCGCGCAGCTTTTTTTTTAGACCAACAATGTATTGAAATTGGTTGATGTCCTTTGAATCTCTATTTTAAATACGCAGCGCTGTGTCGCGTCCCGTCTTGTTACGATATTTACCCTAATCTCGTTTCACTATGATAATAATATTATGTATTCAAGTATCTGGAATCTGGATGTAAATTTTATATTCCTATGCAACGTAAAGCGAGCACAGAATATTAAAAATTAATATTTGCCCTTTAGATTTTAAAGTTAAAACTTATTTTTTTTTTAAAGAACTTTGTTTTTTAAAACCCTTTTAAGATATAATACGTAGTATATCTCAGTGTTAAAACCTAATAAAATAAAGAATTTAGAGGATTTTTTTTGTTGTATTACGGAGAGTGAAGTTTGCCAATTATAAATGAAAAATAATATCTCATATCTGGCAAATGACCACCACGACCACGCTGACAGACCACTTCATGAAAAAAAAAGTCGCACACGACTCCAGGCCACATAGCCCACCACACCACACACTTTGAGCATGCAAAGGCTTCTGAGATTTTCAGAAGCCCAAATGCGACAATTTGGCGCATTTTCAAGGGGCGTAGCTACCGCCGTATCTGCCGTATCAGTTATAGTCATGGCATCATTCAAATATTAATAAAAACTTTCCTAATATTATTTGATTAATTCACAAAATATGACAAAGTTAAAAAAGAAATTCCTTTGTTACCCGCGTAAAGTGTGAGTTCAAAAGTTGGCAACACCCTATTACGATTTTTTCTTTTGTGAAACTTTTGTGAGAAGTTTTAACTTTTTTTTTGTTTTAACAGTTTTAACTTAAAAAAAATTATACGGGGGCGTAGGCCAAGTCATGCTACGCTTCTGCTTTATTAACAAATGAAATGCGCTTCGCCTGAACCCAGCAGGTTGTTTCCGAATGAACTGAGCGACTGATTACGGCGATTTGAATGATCTGTCGGCTTAACCCTTCAAGCACCAAGCGGTCGAATCAGACCGCGATAACAATAGAATAACAATAGATTTGAGGTTTCCAAGAATCCGCGATCGAGGGATTAAATTCCTCCAGTTGAATAGGCTTCAAAGCTAAATCCTTTCGCAAAATTCGTCATATTGTGCTTTTGAACAACCCCAGTTGTTGAGATCGTCGTGAAATAATTTGGAGTTTCTTCATCAATGTAGCTTAAGGTGACGCAGCGTTAAAGTAAGAAACCGTGTTGGATATGTTTTAGATTGCTTGTTTTCTATGAGAGGCCGTAAAAAATGGAAAGGGCGAAGCGACAAAATGGTTTTTGTCGCGTAATTTAAAAACCATAAATACATTTCATATAAGCTATGGGAAAATTAAAGTGTATGCTTGAACCAATTTATGTACAAATTTTGGAACCTTAAATCACTCTCCTCTGTTGGAAAAATAGGAATCCCTTTTTTTACAGAGGTCTTTTCGATTGATTATTCTGTGCTATAAAAGTTGTCCAATCGTGTTATGCTATGGGCAATTCAAAGACAAAGACATGATGAATACTGACAATGAACTTCAATTTCTTAGCTTTAGTCATTGCTGAGAAAAATCGGCATCGCTACAGCCAAATTATCAAGGCGTCGACTTAAGGGGGGTTTACACGGGTCGATACGTCGTGCGGCTTATCGCTTCCCAAGTCGCCTGAGCACGCCGCATCACCCGTCCATTTACATTAGTGACTGAAATCGTATGGTATTCAGCCATTTCCTTCGACACAATTCAGTCATTTTTTTCCTCTGATCGTAATACACGGTCGATTTTAATCACCACTCGCATGCGCAGCCCGCACGAATACTTGGATTTCGTGATCACCTGCGATCCAGCCGAATTGCCATTCAGACGGTCGATTTTTTCCGTGCGATCCAGCCGAATTGCCATTTAGGCGGTCGATTTTTTTCCGTGCGGCCAAAGTTGTGCTGCTTTAAAGTACAAGTTGGAAACCCGCAAGGTACACGGCAGCAGACGACGTGTCGTCGCGACACCACTGATTTCTATGAATTATAGTGTCGCTAGCTGCGGAGGGTATTTCATAGAAATATGTACATAGAAACCAGTAGTGTAACGTCGTCTGCAGTTGTCGCGTGTCGCTCGGTTCCAACTTGTACCTAGTCTCCCGTGTAAACCCCTCATTAGTCATTACGACGGCGCGGCCGGCGATGTTTCCTGTTGATCGACCCGGGTCGGGCACGTGTTGTTGTTGATAGATGATATTATTATCTACCGAGCCAGTCGACTCAAATTTCGGCACCAGAGTAGGACAATAGTAATTATGTTGGCCGAAAATTTTACGAAATATTACGTAATTTAATTAGAACAGTTTTCACAGTGGAATGTGGATTGATTTATTTTATTGCGATTTTCGAGCTTTGAATTCATTCACTTCACTCAAGAGTATTAATTAAAATTTAAATGTTAAAATATCCTTGCGTTTTACTGGGGACTGGGGAGGCAAGCACGTTTTAACCACTATACCATTATACATAATGTTAGGTTTAACACCGTTATCCGTAAAACCATCAAATGAGCCTGTCAAAATGAAAAACTTTTTTTTGAGAACAATGCTGGGATTTAAAAAATAATTCTATACTAATTGCCCGGAGGGATGATGACAAGGTCAAAGATTAGCGAATTTTGTTAATAAAATAAAGAAATCACGGTAAACAATAAGTGTTACCAAAATTTCAGCTCGATAGCATTTGTATTTTTTTTGTTATGCGCCTTCAAAGTTGGATAATCAAGTCGAATTTTTTTTCAATTAAACTTCTTAATATTTGTATACCATTCGATAACTTATGCAATTAAAAGCAACTTTTGCTATGAAACCACTTTCATAAACGCTAAAGTTCTCTCTCGATCCATATACAAACTACGAAAGAGTGACGTCAGTCTTTCGTAGCACTTTGTATAGAGTGTTTCAGGCAGGTCTATTTTATGAGATGTTTGAATTTTTCATATCTTGGTGAATTTTTAAGCTATCAGAGTCATTCTTTCAGCGATGTTTCTATTTTTTAAGGGTCTTTCAATTACCAATAAGAAAAAAATTAGTCAGCAAGCCTATTTGTATGGGTATCAAGACGGCATTTTTTTTATTCATATTATATGTATACCTACAGTATAAAGCGAAACTCAGCCGTTTTTAGGGTTCCGTAGCGAAATGGCAAAAAACGGAACCCTTATAGATTCGTCATGTCTGTCTATCTGTCTGTCCGTCCGTATGTCACAGCCACTTTTCTCCGAAACTATAAGAGCTATACTATTGAAACTTGGTAAGTAGATGTAGTCTGTGAACCGCATTAAGATTTTGATACAAAAATGGAAAAATTGTTAAAAATTTTAGGGGTGCCCGTAGGTACAACTGAAACAAAAAATTTTTTTTTCATCTAACCTATGCGTGTGAGGTATCTATGGATAGGTCTTTAAAAATCATATTGAGGTTTCTGATATCATTTTTTTCTAACCTAAATAGTTTGCGAGAGATACTCTTCCAAAGTGGTAAAATGTGTGTCCCCCCCCCCCCCCTCTAACTTCTAAAGTAGGGGCAATATAATTCTAAATAAAATATATGATATACATTACTATAAAAACTACCAACGAAAATTGGTTTGAACGAGATCTAGCAAATAGTTTTTTTTATACGTCATATATAGTAAACCTTAATTTAACTTTCGTTAAATCAATTGAAATATACAGGGTGCAATTAAATCTTCCTGCCAAATTTTTTCCAGGGCTTAGATATCATTAGGAGAGTCCAATAAACCAAAATAAATAGGGTGTTATTTTTTTTACAATAACATATTTTATCCCAATCAAATTCCTTGCAGCATGGTCACTTCATACGAAATACTCCACTAATGGGCGTTTTCACACTGCGACGATAACGACACGACACGATACCACAGAATAGATAAGGCCCACCGCACATATTATACAATTTCAAGTTGGCCGACTATCGTACAAACTAAATTGCGTAGTGTCACAATTTAATTAAACAAAATCATTGATCATACCTTGCATTTTAAACTTCGATATTATCCAGATAAATTTTAATGAAAAAATCCAGATAAAAAGGTGATAATAATCCATATTTCCATACTAATATTTTTTTTATTATTATGTGATTCGGGGCCGTCACGATGAAGTTGTCCAATTAAATTGTGACACTACGCAATTTAGTTTGTACGATAGTCGGCCAACTTGAAATTGTATAATATGTGCGGTGGCCCTCTATTCTGTGGTATCGTGTCGTGTCGTTATCGTGCAGTGTGCAAACGGCCAATACGCCACTCGGGCGCATCTAGGCAACGTTGGGGTAGAGCGGGGGTGACGCGGGGGTGGCGCGGGGGGGGGCCGGCCGCCGCGCCGCCCGGTGACCGGTCGGTACTCGGTTGCAGTCGCAGTCCGCACATCGTTGCATAATTACGTAATTTTTTGTTGGTCACCGCCCGCCGCGCGCATAATTAGTGTGTACTGTGTATGACAATGTATTCTAACCGCGTTCAACTAACATGTACTCTGTGACCGCGAGTGATATGTGATGGTGAGGTGCTACATTTTGAGTGGCGAAAGTTTACACGGAGCTTGAAAGTGTTGTTAAAAGTAAATAAGATAAATAATTATGTAAGACTTAAAGGTTTTGATTGATGGTTTTGATTTTTAATTAGTTGTATAAAGTACCATCGAGGTTGATTGATTTGATTTTGATTGATTCCTAGGTAGTTGACAGACCAACGTCATTTGGTCGGATCATGTCAATTCAATGATAACTGTGATCTGTCGGCTGGGTTTGACGTAACGCGACCAAACTACGTAGGTCCCCCATCTGACTAGGAATCAACTTCTCTGATAGTAAGTACATAAGTTGATTATGTACATTTTTTAAATACGCCCAATTAATGCAAAGGAAGTGGTTTAGATAAATTACTATTCATTTCTAAAGTGCTATACGTAATTATGTAGAAAGTTGTAATTTTTCCATTGTTTTGATGAGAAATTGAGAATCAAATAATTCATTCTAAACGTACCTACGCGCTTTACATTTTGACGGTCCTATACTCGTAGCCCGTTAAAGTATGAAGGGAAAATTCGCAACTTATGATAATGTAGGATCGTGGGAATCCTGGATTAGGTAAGAGTACACGGTTTTTTTGTTGTTTTTGAGTTTTGGATTTTAAGAATTACTTTTTACTAGCCATTGCAAGCAAGATGTAAACAGGGTCATAAATAATAAGTTATTGTTTTTAGAATAGAGCCGACGATTTATGACGTTGTTTACTGTTTAGAATTGAAATAATAATTATTTACCCAACATCACATTAAGTATCAACCACCATCTACACCGATACTGCAATATTAACAAAAATTATTATTGTTAGCAATGAAATACGTGTATGCGGGAGGGCGGGGCGGTGCGCGGCGTCCATATTTAGTGGTGTTTTCTAGGATAACTTTCGGAAGCTATTTCTCAACATTTTAGTACTGAGTGACTATAAAAGAAAAAATACGTGTGTTTTTATTTTTAACAAGGATTAATATATCCAAATTTGGCAGGAAGGTTTAATTGCACCCTGTATAAATGAATCAAAAACCTTTTAATTTCATAGAAATAAACCTTATTGCTGCTGCGGAACCCTTCATGGGCGAGTCCAACTCGCACTTGGCCGGTTTTTAAACTTGGATTGGCTAACGTCAAAATACTAACCAATCAACAACGCAAAAACAAACTGCAACAACGGGCGTAAGTCTTTTATTTTGACATAGCTGTTGTACTTTTCCCCGTTCGCGAATTGCGACCTCTTGAAAAGTTTCAGTTTGTCTGCGCTACATGATCATAAACAGAATCACAATCAGAAGCAAAATAAGCAAACATTACAAAAACAATGTACAAAATAATTTTCATCACAAAAACAAAGTTAACACAAGCACAAATTACGTAATTGGATTTTTTATCTATAAAATAATTTGTGAAATGGAAATAGAACGTATATCAATGCCTGCTAGTTACTAGTTACGAGTTACGACTGATAATAATAGAAACTATCAATACCTACAAGACGCTAGCTCTTTTTTTACTTTTTGCCGAGAGACCGAGGAAGATATAAATATAATATTATGATTTGGAAATTGGAATGCATACCATAATAATATTATGCATTCCTAATTCCTATGCCTGGATTTCACTTTTCAGCTTGGAAACTTCGAGTTTTTATGGGACAAGCAAGGGGTTTTTACGGTCGCGGTCGTCTCAGCTCATCCCAAGCTCATCTCAGCTTTGACATTGACCCAAGACCATTCCTATTGTTAAACATCTAATATAGCACCTGATCACTATAGTAATGAGATGGATTTGGCATTGGAACTACGACCGCCGGTTTATGCTTCACTTGACCGATTCCTTTGAACCCGCATTCTACAGCCTCTACAGGCATCTCATCGTTTGGCTTATTGCCTATCTAGTAGCAGTATCACGTAGTATCAAAAGAAAGTGAAGTTTCTACAGCAAACATTGAACACATAAAAAAATCCGTCAGGTGTGAAGTCGGACTCGCTCACGTAGGTTTCTGCTCTGAGCTTTTAATTGATATCGAGGTATAATACTTAGGCAATGTTTATACTAGGGTTCCGTAGCCAAATGGCAAAAAAACGGAAGCAAACAGCATTTCTTTCAAACTATAACAACTATTATAATAAATAAGTATTAAATTAATTGGTAAAAGAAACAAGTACAAAATATGTATGCTTAAGGTGACCATACGTCCCGCTTTGGGCGGGACAGTCCCGCTTTCAGGCAGTCTGTCCCGCTGTCCCCCGCGAGGCCGAAATTGTCCCGCTTTTGCAAACAGACCAAACGACAAAAAATTTTTTGAAATGCCTGTGCAATGCCTGGAAGTAAAGCATACATAGAACAAACGAGATTATTCTGCCATATTGTGCCAATAATTTATCCCGTTTTTTCCACATTTTCCTCTGTTTCTTCTCTCTTATTAGTCTTGGCTTGATAAAATATAGCCTAAAGCCTTCCTCGATAAATGAGCTATGTAGAACTGAAATTAATTTTTTAAATCAGACCAGTACATCCTGAGATAATAGGCTGTTCATACAAACAAACTCTTTAGGCATTTGAAATAATATATATTCATAAATATTGGGGGGGGGGGGGGATTCTGTATTTGTCCCGCTCTGATAAAAAAATAAATGGCCACGGAGTAGATTAGAATCAGTAGTACCATGTGGTACTAACTTTTTTTCATACGGGCCACAAACATGTTTTGGTGTTGCGGGCAGATTCCGTAATTTACCGTATTTAAAGCCTTATAAACTCATAATTTGAAAGATATAAAGTTATAATAAAAATACAGCAATAATCTTCAGTATATCAACATTCCTTTCCCCGTTTTAAATTATCTATTTTTGTTTATTATACTCATGATATCAGCTTCCAAAGTAAAACCAATTTATTAAAATTCAAGCATACATTCAGCATCTCCTTAGGATTTACAAATTACTTTTATTTGAAACACACGCCAATAGATCGACAATATCATAAACTACATATTCCCCGTTTTAATTTTTTTAGGACAATTTTGAACTGTGATAAGTAAAAAAAATAAGGTTTTAGTGCGATCTCGGCAACGCGGCAAACTTATGGCCAAGGTCGTTTGCTCGGGGGACGGCCTTAAAGAATATATTAAGTAGTTAATAAGTGACTAGATTTTACCTGAATGATATCGACGTAATCCAGCCCCAATCTGCGCAAGGTATTGTCGACTCCCGCTTCAGTCTTCTCGGCGGAGAAGTCAAACATCTTCTCCATCTCCTTCTCATATCTTCCCACTTTGCTGCCGACGTAATAGGTGTGACGAGGCACGTCGCTTAAGGCCTGAAAACATACTTCGTTTGAGCGAAGAGGAAGGGCGATATTAACAAAGCGAACAACTTTACAAGGTGCATGTATTTGGCTGTCACATTGGAAAAGTCAAATGACTGACAAAGATAGCGAACCTTGAATATGATACGCTGCGTGTACACCTTCATAAAAGACCTGTTAAGTATAATTTACACAGTGCATGTATTTGGCTGTCACATTGGAAAAGTCAAATGACTGACAAAGATAGCGAACCTTGAATATGATACGCTGCGTGTACACCTTCATAAAAGACCTGTTAAGTATAATTTACACAGAGCCAGTACTGGCAGCCAATATGACTGGCAGCCAGTATTGGCTTGGCATATGCCGCGTGTGAACAGTTTTTCAAGCCAGGCCAAACTGTTCACACGCGGCATATGCCAAGCCAATACTGGCTGCCAGTCTTATTGGCAGCCAGTACTGGCTCTGTGTAAATTATACTTCAGAGTTCAGAGAGAGAGAGCGGTCACGCGTTCAACCGTTCTGCGTTTTAGCGGTCAGTCACACAGGAGGAATTCTGACATGGTCAAACCCCCCCCCCTATGTGAGTATATAACGCTAGACAAAACTGAATGCAGAACCACCACATAATATACTACATTAACTACATAATATTATCTTGTGTAGTCAAGACACGATAAAATCCCTGATAACCATATTTAAAACATGATCTCAGGGGTGCCCAAGTTAGGATCAACAGTAATAACCTTGATTAGAAAAATCTGACCAGATGCAGATGCTACAGCTGTCTTATGGCCAGCATTCACAGGACAATTCACAGGACTTCATGAGGATTGGGAACAAAAGGAATTGTTTCCGAGGTGTCCAATGTTGGATCTCGACGTAAAGCTGATGAATATAGAACAAAAATGTCAAAGATTTAGACTGTCTACTTCGTTTGTTTTGTCGTAGCACCTTTACTACGGATGCTATGTATTTTAAGTAACGAAGCGTCAATTAATTCTTTTGTTGAGTAAAATTCACGATCACTTCTGCATATTACTAGCTGCAACCACCAGTATACTTCGTTCTGCTTGAAAATCCTATTACAGAATACTTTAAAAACTGAATTTTGTTACAAAGTCTGTAAGTACATACTTGTAACTTTTACAAGCCCAATCTTTGCTCTGCGGATATTTTTTGGTTAATTTTACTCTATTTTTGATGGTGGACTTTAACTTATAAGTAATTTTATTTTATTAAGATCCAGTATCTACTGGCTGGATGCGCGTATTTTATGTATGATTCCCAACCATCTACATCGTCACCTTGCCAAGGTAATTTCTTCTGAAAATAGCATTTTAAGCCTGCCTTGCCAGTTGCCCCTAATGAAGTCCCATATGAGTCCTCAAAGCACAAATTATTGGATAGTAGCTTATTAAGTCCTTTGAGCAAGCAAATTCAATAGAATTTCAATGCTGGAAGCTGCAAGGAAATTTCAAAGCATAACTAATATGTAGGGGTGGGCCGAAATTCGTTTTACATTCGGTTTAACCGAACTTCGGCAGCTTAAACCGAACTTCGTTATTCGGCCGAATTTTGGTTAAAATGCCGAAAATTCGGCACTAAATATACTTGCACTATCATAATGTAAATTGGCCCAGCAGCGGCAGTACACGGACAGTTTTGTGCCTTTAATTAACTTTTTAATTTTTATAAATAATCTGTGTAACAATTATCTATGGACAATGACATTTGACATTGACGTTTGTGCAAAGTGACTAGTGAAATTTTCTCGCCATATTGTCTACGAAGCCGGCCGGCCGGCGGCGCAGAAAACCGCTAATTCGAGAAATATATGTTCGGACAATTATACGAAAATTCTCAGCTCAAAACTTCGTAGAAGAGGAAAGCCAGCCAAAACCGTACGTTGCTGCCCCAATACGTGATAAACAAAAACTTAATATTTTGGTCTTTTTAGCGACCAGTCTTAAATAAACAAAACACAAAATTAAACCGCTCTTCTTACTAACCAAACCAGCCTTAGAAATCTTTCTTACTTACTTTTATTCAACAAACAAAATTTTACTGTCCTTCTCAACAAGTATAAGAAATATCTTTTACTTAATTAATCAAAAAAAGTACTTTTACTTAACAAATGACTAGCTGGCTAACGGCCCCGCGGGGAAGCGCGGAGTGCGGGCGCGCATAATATTTACAGCAACAGGTCCCCGCTACCATATTATGTGCAATGTGTGCAATGCACACGGGCGCCATCCTCTAGGGCCGCCAAACCACCATCTTTAGGGGCACCAAAACCAAGGACCCAAAAAATTTGCCTAAAGGGGCGCCAAAATCCTTTTTTTGTACACTTTTTTTGCAGTAGCCCTTACGGGGGCCCTGTGCAGCAAGTGCGTAAACAAGTCACAACACGAAAACGCGCGGCGAAGTTGAGCCGAAGTTCGGCCGAACTTCGGCCGAATTTTTCATTTTTACCGAATGTTCGGCCAAAGTTCGTATTCGGCTCAAACCACATTCGGCCCATCACTACTAATAAGTATGTCATTTATCGATTGGTTAACAATTAACATCGAATTTATGTTTCTTCATTGCAATTTTGAATAAGTAGTTTATTTCGTAGTTAAAATCTCCAAATAATAAAATATACAAAGTAGAAATTGATTGAACAAATGATAGCAATAAGGGCTACGAATTTTTTAAACTTTAGATGAGCAACTGAGTCAGAAAACTGGTTCCATGAAATGCACGCCTAGGCGTACTTTTAGTTAGTTGCCAAACTCCGATCGGTCATACAATTTTGGTTGCCGAATGCCGTATCTAGGACGCCTGTACAACGTACATGAATTATTACAGTAACTGCAGCCATATGTTATGATGATGAGAGTTATCGTTCTATACTGTTATTTCAATGATTGAGTCTTGAGGGCAACGCACCTGCAGCTCTTCTAATGTTGCGAGTATCCATGGGTGACGATAGTTGCTTTCGATCAGGTGACCCGTTTGCTTGTTTGCTTCCTTATTTTATATAAAAAGGGTGACCTCAAGGTTAGTTAACATGAGGGTTCAATCAATGTCGCATCGTACCAATGACGCTTCCGTTTGATACAGAGTACAGACTACGGAACCCTATGGGGACTATAACGATTACCGAATGGCGACTATTGAATTACGGAAAAAAATTGGCCAAGTCCGAGAAGGACTCGCGCACGAAGGGTTCCGTTCTAGACTCTAGACTACTCTAGAGTCTAGGCTGTAAAGAGCGAAAATAGGAAAAAAAATGTTTTTTGTAACTTGCCCCCTAAGGCTTAACTATTTACTTTTTTAAAATTTTATTATTAAGTAATTAATTAGGTTTTATTTAAGTATAAATACAACTGAGTATGTTGTGAACATCTCAAGAGCCCACCAGAATATTAATAATATTATTGATATAGAGCAAAAACACAAAAAAACACGTTTATTGTAAAAAAGTGTAACCCTAAAAAGATTTTCTTTTTGTTTTTTTTTAGAATTTTAAGTCGGAGTTTTTAATGTCTCTTGATTCTTGAACATCGAAAACGTTATGAATTATGATTGTGTAGACTGTAGACGAATGAGAGGCGAAAACCACATTTCAATACTTATTTTTATCGATATTCGATTTATAACATTTTTAAAAGCTTTTCTTTAACTTGCTCTTTATGTTTGTAAAGATGTACCTAAGTTCGGGTGGATTTGGAACTCAATTTTTTTAACGTCAAGGCAGTAACCCTAACGCACATAGTAACCTCTATTGAAGCACCTTGAATTAGTGATCATAACTACTAAGTATAGTTGTTGTCAATTGATTGGTGTATTGTATCCAGATAATAATAGGAGTACTTGGTACTGAAATATGATACCACTTCCGTTTGCCTTTAGTCTAATTCTATGTTTAGGTTTTCTCGTTATATTTTTTTTCTACTTTTTCTCGTTTGCCCTTTTAATATAATGCAAAAAAAATATTCAATGTTAGCTCTACACACAACACAATATTGTAAGAAGCATTTCATTGGTTTAGGTAAATAGGTCTACCAGAATCAGATGGCAAATTTTGACGGCAGATTTTCAAAAAACATCCTTGATCATTGGATTTATACAGTGTGTAACAAAAATAAGTAATAATACTTTAGGGTGTGTACGTGTTCCGTGTAGAGAGTTCACTGTGAAAGTAGTAGCGCTGAAAGACAAAAATTTTTTTTTCACTTTTGTATGGGGAAACTCGTGACGCTCGGGCCCTTGCCCATACAAAAGTGAAAAAAAAATTTTGGTCTTTCAGCGCTGCTACTTTCACAGTGAACTCTCTACAAGGAACACGTACACACCCTAAAGTATAATCACTTATTTTTGTTACACTCTGTATATTTGTATTTTTCACTGTTCACACACAGAATCAGCGGCTAGAAGGAAAAAAAGGATCAAAATGTTTTATTCCAATTACCCCAGTGTTGCTAGATTCAATTTACTTTCTCACTTTTTGCCATCAGATTCTGGTATACCTATACCCATTTAAAAAGCATTACGTAATACGTATTGGGAAAAGGTGGTAATGTAGCCCCTGCATATATATTGGCCCCCTTCAATATTTTAATGTTCTAAGTCTAACACCGCTATCTAATATAATTTTGGTGCAACGGGATGCTCGCGGCATGCTGCTAATTTAGTGCAGTACAAATCTAACAGAGGCTGTCTCGTTCGCAGTGGCGAAGCCTCCATAGAACACGATTCCTACCGGCTTACCTTGGCTAATTTTAATATATACATTTTTTATTATTAATAATTATAGCTTACCCCGCTTCCTACAATTTCATAAAAATAATTCGCCATGTATTTAAAATCACGCAAACGCACACATACCCGTTTTTACGATCGCACTCAGAACGCGTACGTACTGCTCCATAGTGTGCGGTGGCCGGGGAACTCGCTCAAAACATCGGGAATCCAAACATTTGAAATGTATGAAATTCACGCACACATACACATTACTACTACATGCAAACGACTCGTCGATATTGTCGAACAACAAGCCGATCCCACATAGCCTACCTAGTCTTTATTTGTCATGTGTTAAGGTTTAGTTTCGCATGTTTCGCTTTAAAAGATTTCGTCCAATCACAACAGAGCTAATTGCAGCGGCCGACCGGCGCGTGCTGTCATTTCAATTCACTTAAACAATTATATTACGCGCTTATTTGCACTCATTTTGTACTGTTATTATTGTAATATGAAAAATTTTATTTATTAAGTTAGTGGGCTAGCTTGATTGTAATATTATATAGTTTAAAAGAATCGAAAGTAGTGAAATTTTACTTGCCAAGTGTTGTGTTGTGTTTTTGTTTGTTACATCGTAAAGGTTGGTTTGTTTTACTTACTTTGTAATTTGTCGTGACACGGTTAGGTGAGAAATGATATAAATAATAATTCTTAGGTAATTTTTCAGATTGTAGAATAGGAATATTAAATAACGACGACAGACGACAAATAACAAAATTAAACATTTAGGTACGTATTTCTGCTGATATTTCTTTGCTATTAGCTTTTGCCCGCGATTTCGTCTGCGTGGACTTCAGACAGGTAGCCTATGTTCCTTTCCATGTTTGACATGGGATGCATGCAAAATTTCATCTAAATCCAGTTTTTGCATGATTGAGTAACAAACATCTACACTGGCAAGTCAGGATTCACTTATTTTTGGTGTGTGAGTGTGAGTGACGTGTGCTTAAAACGGCTTTTTTTAAAGCCACTTTTATCATACTCGACATGCACTGTTCATATAATACCAGTGATGTCATGTATGGTGAAGGTGGTGAATACTAACAACACTAACACTGCATGCAACGCACACAATGCAAGCAAAGCACCCTAGTAGTTATGGAAAAGGTAAACTAACACACTTAATACAGGTATGTAATTTATTGCACGTTTTTTTTACAAGAATTGAAATTTTGCTTATTCACGAGTTAGCCGTTTTTTGGTCCGGCTTTACCTTTATTTTTTTTCACCCCACGCCACTGCTCGTTCGATTGTCATTTGATCGAGTTCAAACTTGCGATCCGCGAAACTTTTAAGTGTGTATGATTTTATTTCGATAGTTGTTAAAAAATATAAAGATTTGGCTTTTGGGTTCGAACAACGAATACATCAAACTATTCTCCTACGGAACTTAAAAGGTAAATATAAAATTAGACATTTAATAAATATTTTTTGAACGTTTGTTTAAATATTAGCAATAATTGTAATTTGGCCCCCTCACATTGGTCGTCGTAATGTGGCCCCGGAGGTCACATTACATGTAAGAGAGTTTCATGACGTAGAAGACATAACCACTATGGAGAAGGCTCTGGTAGGAATGCCGTTTGACGACAGAGAGACACTACAATATCCAGCAGTAGCTCTGAAAGTGACGAAGACCCCGTAAATACCGATTATGACGACTCATATACAAAAATGATTCCTGAAAACGCGGACGTGCCATGTACTCGTATGTTCTGCAACACAATTTGTTCCAATGACAGAGCTGGAAAGCCATGGGTACAGTATCAAAGTTGTGACTATGGGCTCATGTAACCTATATAGGCTCTAAAGGTGGCTATTACATTTATGATTTTTGCCGTTAAGTTTCATATTCTGCAATACATTTAATGTGACCCCCTGGGGGTCACATTACCACCACTTGATCGAAAGATACCAAATGTGATTAGTTGAGAATAAATAATATTTTCGATTATCCTGTACAAGTTTTATTTATTCCCTAACTAAGACATGTTTAAACAAATGAGTAAGAAGTCCCATAATGTATTTTTTATGTTTCTGAATTCAGTATTTTTTTAATAAAGCTTGATAAACAAAGTGGGGGGCCACATTACCACCTTCTCCTATATATATAGTATAGTACTAATTCCAAAAGCTTAAAGAATATTTAATTTCCTCAAAGGCTTTTTAATCATTGCTTTAAATAATACAATTTGTCATACAAGGCGCTCAAGTCGTTGTACAACTTTAACTTGTACTACAAAATATGTTCCTAATAAATTCTCTAACAGAAAGTTAAAAAAGTGTTCAGAATAAGACTAAGGGTGGGTTGCACCAGAAGCGTGGTTAAAGTTAACGTTATGGTCAAAGTTATGGTTATAGTTAAGCCTAACTTAACTTTAACAGCGTTAGTTCCTTTTTTCGCCACATTCATTTAAAGCCTTGTCGAGCTCTAATGGTTACATTGGTTAAATAATATGGCGTCCATTTTTTGACTTTAACCAAAGATTCGACATTTTGCATTGTTGTTATAGTTAAAGTTATAGTTAAAGTTACAGTTATAGTTAAAGTAAGTTGGTGCATCCCACCCTTAACTCATTATTCCGATGATATTCCTTGTAACTTGTAAAGTGTTCATTATGTATGGAAATCTTTTCATCTTTTTTAAAATTTTATATTCATAAAAGGTTCCGAGACGAACAAACAGCTTGGTAAGCATGTAGACTAGCTGCATCAAGCAAATATTGTAAACGTTCAATATTATGCTTGAAGCAAGCAAAAATCTACGAGTACGTGCTTGCCGCCAAGCTGCTTGATCGTCTCGGAAACCCTTAAATGTAACTAATTGTATTAGAATTGAAATGTTTTTTAGTTCCGTCAGTCCATAATTACTAATGTTATAAATGCGAAAGTATGTCTGTCTGTCTGTCTGTCACCTCTTCACGCCCAAGCTGCTGAACCGATTTTGCTGAAATTTGGTAGATGTAGCTACTTTGGGTCCCGAGAAAGGACATAGGATACTTTTTATCGCGGAAAAATGTACGTATACTCTATTCATGTCATCTAGTCTAGCAATAAAGATCTATATTACACGGGAAGACTTGGGGGAGACCAAATGACCGGATTCTTGCACAAAGGATTAGAAGTCGTCCATTTGGAATTAGTACACTCCGATTAATGCGAGAATTCCCGTAATTTATAGTAAAAAAATTTGATTGACGGTCCCTATATGAAGTGCCAATATCTGAAAAAATAAAAAAAATCTGTAAATAAATCCTAAAAAGTGAATCGTTTTTTCCTTCTCCTATAAAATAAGCACCTACAGGAGGTGTTGGCACTTCAAAGATGATATAGATTTTCACTCGGCATTGTCCTGTACGTTTTTTTTGAAGTGAAAACTTCTTTAGCGGCGTTGAGCACTTTTGTGGGATGGGTAAAAACTGTGAAACTCGCGTCAGATTCTCGTGCTGATCGAAAAACCTTGGAAAAACCGTAAGACGGTTGGAGAGTAGTGTTTTGTGTCGAACTCGAACTCGATCTCGAATGGATTGTAAGGGTTTCGATTAATTAAAAAAATCGATTTTTTAAAAAACGATTTTCATAAAAAATGGGTTAATAATGTAATCGATTGTGAAATGTAAGGGTTTCGATTAATTAAAAAAATCGATTTTTTTAATAATCGAAATTCATAAAAATGGGTTAAAAAAAATGCACAACGTTAATAATGAAGTTTGCCGGCACTCTCGGAGTGCAACCCGTCTTTTTTTTTTGCAGTATACCTTCATACGCCGATTGTACTGCAACAAATAGTGCAGTACAATCGACGTGTGAATGGTTCTATATACATTGTATGCGCCATTCGTTAAGACGTATGTCGGTATAATACTGCAAAAAACGTGAAAAAACGTGCAGGATTGTGCCGTGTGCACTTAACCTTATTAGGTCTGTATTCACTTTGATTAGTGCGAGTGCAGGTAATTATTACAGGTAATTAGTGATTAGGAGAAAATAATGGACTTGCACTAATCAGTCGCTGACCACACGTCTTACTTTCTCCTGATTACTAATCACCTGCACTTATCACTAATCAAAGTGAATTCAAGCCATTAGGAAGACAGAAAAAGAGGAAAGTTACCTTTCCGATGGTTAGTTCTGAGGTCCCTTGTCCATACCATGGTCCAGTTTCCACGTAGTTGATACCATGGTCTAGAGCTGTCTTGATGAGTCCGACCCCTTGCGCCTCATCAAACGTTCTAAAATCATAAGAATTTCAGTTTTAAACGTGTATCTGTTACCGTTAGAATGAAGAATACGTTAACGTGCACATTACCTAGGTAATCTGCAGTCTTTTTTGATTGCTGAGAAATTCTTGAGACCATCCGTTAAAGTGTGAAACTTAAATAAAATAGGCTTATATTTGCACTTTACCTAGTTAGTTTGAATTCTCTTTCTTCGTTAAAAAATCCTAAAAACTTTGACTTGAGCTTGTCAAACTGACTGTTGTTGTTTTGGTTGGTTTTTTTTGTAAGTAACATTTTACTTTAATTTAAATTTAATAATTTATTCCTTTGTTTATGTCCAAAAAATTATATTAAATAATTCAAATTCAAACAAGAACCTCTTTTATGTAATTTAATGAGAATAGAATAAACTTTTTGCACTTTAACTGATTTACCCAGATAATCTGCAGAATACCTTGTTAATCTGCAGTCTAACTGGTTTACGCACATTAACGGTAACATATCATTTTTACACACACATTTTCACATTGAGAAGATCTCATTGTGTTTATTCGCTTGCATTGAATTATAAAAATGACTAGATTTAGATCATGAGCACACATGGGTATGAATATAATGGGTAGACCATCTCGTCGCGTCGATAAGGAATAAGAGTTTGATTTATTATAACGTCTGTAAAATTAAATTCATCATATTATTGTTGCGTGGGATTCGAACTCTGAAATCCGAATCCATCGTTCGAAATTCGTACGTGAGATTTTCGAATTTCAAACACCTCATCGCCATCTGAATCCCCACATATTATCCAAGCTGACTGCTGAGGTTTCCCTCTGAAGAAGCCCAGCCCTTGCCACTTTTACCTTTTTTACTACATGTTAACTTTTATGTATAAAAACAACTTGCTCGATTTTCTTCTGGGACAAAACATACTATCAAAACATTTAGATAAGTTATGGTCAAACAATGTCTGTTTTATCGCGCCAGCCGTTTTAGTATACCATTCAAAACCAAGAGTTGAATAAAATCGACATCATTCCATCTAAAAACTTGTTTCTTCTAACTGACATTCTCACACAAAATACAGAATTACCAATTCCGACCGTATCTTAATAGTTGCAATGCTATTTATATAAATAATATCTAGAAATCATGTTGTCCATAGGTCAAAAATAATCAAATCTTGTCACTGAACCCCGATACTATAATAATTAATGGACAACATTATTATGAAAATAGATAAACAATTTATACCTGCATTTCCGATTCTCCGACAGCTGATGAAACGAAAACAAAAAATAACCTATCTACAATGCATTGAACATAAATCCATCGAAAAACATTGAATTTACCAAACAAAGAGAACTAATAAAGAATATTTCAACAGAGTACTTACAAACGGTTTTTCCGCTAAAAACTCTAAAATTTTTAAGCCTCGATCACATTGACCACAGACCACAGTATAGAACAGTAGAATATATTCGTACAAAATGTCTGAATGTGTATTGTGTACACTGTGCGTACGCGTCGGGCGTTTATTCTTTATTCGCCCCCACACAAACTTGTTCGCGGTATGAATTTAAGGCTTCTTAAGGTGGGTTTACACCAAAAGAACATAGAGCAAAAACAGCACAAGAACATTCTTTCGTATTCGTTTAGTGTAAACTATAATTCGTTACAACATACTTTAGATCGCTTACACCAATCGAATCAACAAGAACATCAAGAATAAGAATTTTTGCTCCTTAGATGAGCATTCGCTCGTTTGGTCTAAATGGAGCTTTACAGACGAACGGCACGTGTCGGCGGCAGTCGACGGCAGTCGGCGGCACGTGTCGGCGGTAGTCGACGGCAGTCGGCGGTAGTCGACGGCAGTCGGCGGCACGTGTCGGCGGCAGTCGGCGGCAGTCGACGGCAGCCGTTGACAGTTTATGACGCTTGCAGGGTGCCTACCACGACCTTTCCTATTACGATCATGTTTCCAGAACACTTTGTTGTAAGATTACAATAAGACCCCCCGCGCATTAGGCGGCCAGGTCGCTGCGGCCAACTAATTCTTCTACGATATAATATGTAGGTGCGCGCATTACGCGACCAGCGGCCAGCTGTCACGCTCTAGTCGTGCAGCCGTCGAAAAACATCGCGACACACACGCGGCCACTTGGCCGCCGCGGCCAACGAGATACGGGAATTTGTATGAAATTACTCGGTGTGCGCGCACTGGTCGCCGCGGCCACACGTCTTTTGTATGCAGAAAACAAAATAATTGTCAAAGTTTACTCATCAAATCACTACTCATACGAGTGTGGTCGCAGACGTGGCCGCAAAGTGCGCGGGGTGGTCGCAGCGACCTGGCCGCAAGACCTGGCCGCCTTATGCGCGGGGGCCCTAACATTACCGTATTTACTTTTTTAATATAATTTTACTAAAAAAACAGTAAAAAAAATACAAAACATTGTTAAATCTGCTGTGAAATATCAACTTTTTTAAGATCGCTAGCTTGACGTTAAAGTAATTATTGCTTATCTGTCAAACGGTGTCGCTTAGTAGAGGTGGTGGTAGGCCCCCAGTTGTGACGTATCGCCTAAAGGTAAGCGGCCACGAGTCGGTATCATACGCAACGGACGTCTGGCATCAAACGGATAATTTTTTCACAGTACGTGCGCTGAATCGGCAACGTACGGATTACCGACTAGCCTAGTAAATGAATGCTCAAAAGCGGGGTGTGGATGGAATAGTCGAAAGCAGAAATTTTGACTTAGGAACTTTGTTTGGACTAATTTGAAGATAAAAATGCTGGCTAGTCGGTAATCCGTACGCTGCCGATACAGTGGACGTACTGTAAAAAATATATCCGTTTGATGCGAGACGTCCGCTGCGTACGATACCGACCCGTGGACGCTTACCTTTACGCGCTACGTCACAACTGCAAGCGTGATAAACTGTCGACGGCTGCCGTCGACTGCCGCCGACACGTGCCGCCGACTGCCGCCGACGCGTGCCGTCGACACGTGCCGTTCGTCTGTAAGCGCTCTAACTGTTTTTGCCTTAGTTTTAAGTTTTAACCCCTGACGAAAACAGAAAGGTGTGATAAGTTTGACGTATCTATCTGACAATCTGTGTGTGTGTCTGCCCGTGGCATCCAAAAGGGTGGCCGATTTTGATCTATTTCTTTTTTGAAAGCTAACATGATCAAGAGTGTTCTTAGCCATAATTCATCGTCAACAGCTTGAACTACTGAAAAATGTTATTTTTATTTCTTGATTTATAACATACTTATTTGTTAGCCAAGCTGTGTGAGTGCGTACGGTGGTTGGCGCATTGATTGATCGCGGTGAGTTTGTAATTTTGTATGAATATCTACTGTGGTATTCTGTGATACGTAAAATTCGAGGGCGCCAATATTAGCTAATAGGCAGGTAAAATATACTGTTTATTTTAGGTAGATCACAGAATAAGCCTCAAACTACTGCATCACTTGAAATTGACACATTCGAAGTCAACCCGCGCATTTCAAGGAAAGAGTACGATAAGCCAAAGACAAGACAATAGAAAAAAAAACAAAGAAATAGTCATTGCGTAAAATAAAACACATGATCTCACATCTAACTTACCCTCCCCTCATCAAATATCTGAAAATTATTAAGTCCAATTAGTAAAAAATTTTGAAGAACATCCTTACAATTAATACTACTTATTCGAAAGTGTGTCTTTCGGCCTGTCTGCTTAAAGTTAACCGCTTACATGTGTAGAGGACACATGTAAGCGGTTGTACCGATTTATTAACCGATAATATTTACACACTAAAAATATTTTTAGTGTGTAATTTATATTTTGTAGTAATTTTTTGTGCAGGAACCTAGGTAATTACTATTTTAAGCTGAAAAATAACTCAAACATTTTAAATGAGAAAATGATTTTGGTATTAGATACGTATGTATGAGAATTTCGATGGCACCCGACCCCTGTTTTGCTTGGAGTAGGGTTGCCAACCGTCCTGTTTTCCCAGGACATGTCCTGGTTTTTGTAGTGTCCTAGGACGTCCTGAATAGTTTTTAGGCAGCGTCCTGGGTTGTCCTGGGTTTTTCTTATTTTAAAATTCGCGCGCCTCTTTTCGAATTTTTACGCTATGAGCGGCCGCACGGCTCGCAAGTAGTTGCGTTGCCGCGCTGCCATGCTATTTCAAATCAAAACAAAGGCGCAACGTGCCACTTGATGATATCTCTTTCGTTCTACTATGGTCGCGCAATATAATCAAAGCAGTAAAACTAACGCAAAAAATCAAACATCGTCCTTCTCTCTTTACACTCACGCCCGTCTTTCATGTGCCAGGTGAAAAAGGACGACGCGGAATTATCGCCAAGTTAGTTTTTTCTTAATAACTCGATAAATATACAACATTTTAAAAATCCGCCTGGTGTCTCAATGATAGAATTTTATACAATGTATTAAAATATTAACTTAGTTTAATGCACGGTTACGGCAATATATGCAAAATTGGTGAAAATTAGATGCATCTTTGTGATTTTTTTCTATCGAGAAAATTTTAAGATATCGTGTTTTCGCTCAAATCAAATTCTTGGAACTATAATGTAGTATCTATGTTTAGAAACTGAAACAATTTGGGGCTTATTTTCAAGTATGAAAATGAATTATAAAATCGTCAATTTTGGGTTAGTCGCCCCCTTATTGTGTCCTGTTTTTATACTGAATTGTCCTCGTTTTTCCAACTTCAAATCCTGGTTTTTTAAATTTGAGGTTGGCAACCCTAGCTTGGAGACACTTTGAGGGACAGAAAATGACAGCAGAGTTTGTGTTGGGGAATATTATGAATAATTGAGGTTCCTCCGCGATAAATGAATTCCAAAGAAACTGAGTTATAGGTCTACAATATACATATAAATTTGTGTCCCGACACTAGTGTCCGATTCTTTAATATTATCATGATGTTTGGCATATTTTATCGTCAAATTGGCTCTGAATTTTTTTCTCTCACGGTTGGAAAATGGCAGCCATTTTGTTTTTTGTCGGGCTCTCACACTTATCTGACCAATACTTTTCATATATAAATACCTACATATGAACATAATATTAAAAAGGTCTCATTTGATAGGTTACCTTGTAGACTACGCTTTCACAGACATTATCTTATAAATTTCGTGCAATAGAACATAATATAAAAACCAAACTTTACTGAAAAAAATTGCGTTTTCTTTAATTAATGGCTTTTTGTGAAAAATCTAGCATAAATATTGTACTAAAATTAACATATTTAAGTAATGCACTGTAAAAAAGAAAAAAAAAATTTTCCTTTTTATAGAACAATTAATACTTCATTTCTGTGATTAAACATCACTTCTGTTATCAATTATCATCAAGATCTAGAAGTAATGATAACAAAAATGATAAAACTCAATACTTATATTATAATCTTGGTGTTATTTTTAAGTTGTCAAAGTTAACTTAGATTTTTTTCCGACGAAAGAACTATAAAAATACACGTAAACAAGGGATTTTTACAATATTAATCAAAGTACTTAATTACATTTTTACAGACTTTGCAGAAGCGATGAGCTATCTTGACCAAAAGAAAAATCAAGAACATTTTTTTTAAACGTAAAGAATAATTATTAAAAGTACCTACCTACTTTTAAAGATTGTTAAAAGTACTTTTTGTCAAGTAACAGATTTTTGATGTCTGCTGCCAGCTGACTAGATTAGAATGACCCATATATAATATGTATAATATTATTATGCAGCCTATACAATATATTTAACATGAAGCACTAAAATATAGATCAGTGGCTCAACAAGTTCACTCTATTGATATTTTCATAGAAATAACACGAACTGCTTCAAACATGAAAATATTTTGAGATTTATTGAAAATGCGATTTTTCAATATTTGCAAGCTTTTATTTTGTTCATTCAACCCTTAGTTTTTTTTTACCTCCGACCTTGTTATAACGTAGGACGAGTACTTTCAGTATTTCGAGGGCTAATTATTATTATTATTTGGGATCAAATACACACAGGCAGCCATAATAATGTACAATTTCTCATTCTCACCGGCCACCGTTGAATCGATTTTGATTCATTTGACAACCTCTTCATTCAAACCGCTGAATCGATTTTAATGAAATTTGGTATTTAGACAAAATGACACTTGAGTCTCAGTGTGCTATAAAAAACCTCATTTTGATATATCTTGAATTCTTGAAAAATTGTGGAGCAACTGGATTTTTTATCGAATTCCTTCTACAAATAGCCCAGAAGTATAAAATGCCCATTATTTCCCACAGTCGTTTTAACAATAATCTTTAAAAATAAACGAATCAAATGAGTAATGAAAAACACATTTTCGCTAATTGGCCAAGGATAGACGACAAAACATTTAGACCTTCATAAAGCCGCGGAAGCAATTGTCTCAATTAGGATTGTCTGTATGTCACGCTATGAGTCTATGGTTGAGGTAATTGATACATGCGAAGTAGCAGCAGAGTAGACGGAACTAAGGAGTACCTCGACTGCAAATAAACGGGCGAATATACGCGAGTTGGGCGCCAATGTCACTTTCAACATGTTTCACGATGCTGAGTAACGCATATAATATACGTCAAACGTATCGAGATCTCTTCTGAGTTGGCCTACTCGTTAGTTCTGATAAGGGCTCCCGCACACGGGCCACCGGTCACAACCACAAAACGCCGCCACCGGCATATTTCCTGTACTTTTCATACATTTTTGACGCCGGTGCAGGTGGCTGCCACACGCTACAACGATTCACTTTTCGACCAATAGAGTCTCAAATCGTCGCTTGCCTCTCTAACTGACGTATCTGACATTTTTTTCGAAACTGAGTTATCTACACCATCTTAATCAATTTTGCAAGACGAATCGATCTGTGTAATCGACATATCTGTATGTTTTACCAGTTCTGAGATATCACAAAGGTTGGGGCAGACGTATCTACACTTTCTTGAATTATAGAGCTCACTAAAAGACTTATGTCACTTACGACGTTTAGTAAGATTTTGTTTGCTACTTGTAAGATCTATTGGCGGCGTAAGTGACATACTAGTCCATTGAAATGTTACAATTTTAGGACCGAATATTGCATTTATTAGAGGACGCAATTTTATTTTTCGAATATTATGTTGGAGGGTCAATAGAAGCTTAACCTCAAGTTTGTGGCGTCGCCATTCTTGTCCCCCGGCCGCCATCTTGAAAAAAGGGATGACAACGCTATTTTCGTGATATCTGATATCTCGATATCTCGTGATGTCTTACAAAAAAATTGTAAAAACATAATTTGTTGCAAACTGTTTTGCCTACAAATATGTTCATATAATTTTTTACCCTAAATTAAAGAATTTAAAAGTTATAAGCAAAAAAGAGATATATTTTTTAAAAGGTTTGTTATTGCTCTATATCTTTGTTTTATACATTTTACAATAAAATTACCTAAGACCAACCTTGTAGATGATCTTTTGAGAAAAAGATCCCCCAATCCCCCCCGATCACATGAAATTAATTTTCTGCAGATGCAAAACAAACTGTGAAAGCATGTGTGGCTGCAGAAAAGCAGGCATAAGATGCTCTACAGTATGCCTACTATTCTGCTTAAGCATTTCAGGCCTACTTTACTGCAGCCACAGTCTACAGTATGCCTACTACACTACATAAATATATGCAACTATATTATAGCATGCCTACTATATTAGTCTACACATACCTACTATACTATTTTAATCATTTCAGGCCTGCTTTTCTGCAGCATCACACGGTTCCACAGTTTCCTTTGTATCTGCAGAAAATTAATTTCATGGGATCGGGGTATCTCTTTCTCAAAAGATCATCTACAAGGTTGGTCTAAGGTTTTTTTTTTTGTAAAATGTATTAAACAAAGTTAAGGAGTGATAATAAACCTTTTCAAAAATTTTCTCACTGTTTTGCTCATAACTTTTTAAATTTTTAATTTAGGGTAAAAAGTTATACTACTTCGAACCATGGTATATCTTGGTGCAAAATCTTACTTTTTGGTAACATATGCCTAGAATACTTCATATGAAACCAAAAAAACCATGTGTTTCCATTTGAATTTTGAGGAGTTCCCTCGATTACTCATGGATCCCATCATCAGGTCACCACTTTTGTGAACATGGGACCAAATTGGAGTGAAACCTAATACAACAAAACAAAAATTTTGAAAATCGGTTCATAAACGGCGGAGTAATCGTTGAACACACATAAAAAAAATATATCCACAGCCGAACGTATAACCTCCTCGTTTTTTGGAAGTCGGTTAAAAAAGATAAAACCTACTTCAAATTTTTGTACGTAATTAAGAATTAAAATTCCCTATCTCAAAAATTACTGAACCGATTTTGATGAAACTTGCAATATTCCATAAGTTGAACAATACATAGTACAATAAAAAAACAATCACTAAAATCGGACTTGTAGTTCCGGAGATATGCGTGCACAAACATAAAAACATACATACATACATACATACACTTTTGAAATTTGACACATTTGTTCCGAAGCTGTCATAGATTAACATACACAAAAACTGGGCAGTTCTGGAAATATTACATACACACGCGTCGAATTGATAACCTCCTTTTTTTGAAGTCGGTTAAAAATTAGTTTAATTCATGTCGGCGAATTATAAGAAAGAGTATTTTGCTGTGTGATGGGATCTGGACTGGATTGAAAGTGTATTCAGTGTTAACGTTGTAAAGTGCCCTGCAAACGATCAAACATCAAACACGTCAAACACCATATAAACTACGTGTTTGACGTGTTTGACGCGTTTGAAGAAAATTTGGATTTACTACGTGTTTTGACGTGTTTGACGGTTTGATGTTTGATCGTTTGCGGGAGACTTAAGAATTTAAGCAATACAATCGGGGAACTCACCGACCACACAACCACGTTTGTGTGGTCGGTGGTCGGTGGGGGAACTGAAGAATCTGTGCACATAATATTATTATGAAGAACCTATCTTCATTCTCCACGGATAAACTTTTATAGATTCCAGTTTTTTAAGTTTTATGAGTCTACTAGCCCGCAAGTCCGTTGCGCAATAATTCGTTTATCGCCCGGGAACTGTACCTACAGGTTAAAAAGTGTCCTATGTCCTTTCCCGGGATTCAAAGTACCTCCATCATGGGCATGAAGTAACAGACATACAGATACAGTTTCGCATTAATTCATGAAGCCCCAAGCGGCCACATCCGGCCGCGATAACAATGAAAAAGCTATTGTGTCTCGTTTTGCCACGACTGATGGGTTAATTATGGTATAGTATGGAATGGAAGTATAGTATGGAAGCATGGATGAGTATTTTATCTGTAAAGAGAATTCTTTAGTTTAACTGATAGTGGGGATCAACGACTTGAAAAGGAAATTGTGAATCACAGCGACCACTCAGACACTTTATTATTCAATTCAAGTGGTCTTTTTTTCAAGTGGTCTCTTTCGTTCTTTGATGCGTTGGTGTTTTTTTCGGGATAAAAAGTATCCTATGACCTTTTCCGGGACTCAAAGGAACTCCATACTCAAAACTTCATTTAATGAAGAGTTTGACAGATAATGTATGGCTTACCTTACCGCTTACCTTACGTAAAAAAATCCTTGATTTAATACAATAATTTTATAATTATTAAGTAATTAATATTCGATAAGTAAAGCTTGGATTGGCTTTGTATATATATTTTTAAATTTCCGTATTTTTCAAGTAAAAGTAAAATTTTCTAATGTTATAAAATTATCATGTAAGCATTAGGCAGCACTAAAAACCGATGATGATGTCTGTGATCAGTTCACGTATATTGGTACGTCTACATAGACGTACCAATATACGTGAACTATAACATTATAGTCAATATCAATATTTGCGAGGAGTTGCAGCAGTACAAACAAACTACTACTACGTCATAGTTTGAAATACAATTATTTCTAGTAATTGGAGTATGTTTCAGTTTTGTAAAGGCTGTAGGGTTAACGGATCGCCTAAGGCAGGGTAGCCAACATTAACGTGCGTCCTTTTATAGGGGACCATCCATAAAGTAGGTACGTCACATGGTTTTCATGATGACCCCCCATTCCCCACCCCCTCCTTGTCACATTTTGAGACCCTAGACAACCCCTCTAGTTGCAATTTTACAACTACTGCGTGAAATTTTAATGATTGTTTTCCCGCAGTAAAATGATTCTTAGTAGTACAATAAAATGTCACGTTGTATATAAATAAAAAATTCCCCAAGGTAGCCATGGTTGTAATCCAAAAGCAATTCGAAAATATACATAGTTATATACCGGAGGCGGGATCCATAGTATTCCTCTATAAATTGGATTGAAAATTGTAATCAAAATCTCATCAATGTGGTCAGCTCTGGGGACCGTACGTATGTGCGTCTGTATGAAGGTCCCACTTCCCACACAAAACTGCGAATTCGCATCGCATCGTAATGTCACTTTTATTATGAATTTTATCGCAGATATTTGCGATGCGATTCCGCTGTTATGTGTGGGAGCCCTTGCAATTTTCTCTCAGTTTGTCAATTTAAAGCACACAAGCACGACCAAGAAGTGAGAGGTTTCAGGAGTTATTTTTCACTGTCATTTCTACAGAAGAATTCCGATAACTATTAGCATATCGTGTTAAATCGTAACGGAGATCCATTAACTAAGTTTTTGAGGATTAAATGAAGATTTTTTTGATAAATTTGGTGAAAACCCCAAATAAATGTGTCTTCCTGATGAGTATAAAGTATAAACGATAAACTATAAGCTGTATAAAGTGTTTTAGACGTGTTTTAGATGTTTTACTTAGATTCAGACGCTGAATATATAGACTAACATAATATTATGTTATTCTATATCAGCGTCTAAACAAATGTGCCAAATTTCAAAAGTTTATGTATGTACCATGTATGTATGTTTTTATGTTTGTGTTCGCATATCTCCGGAACTACAAGTCTGATAGTGTTTTTTTTGTTGTACTAGGTATCGTTCATTAAAATCAGATCAGTAGTTTTTGCAATAGGGATTTTTTGTAAAGGAAGGAAAGGAACTAGGAAGTCTTTTTAAAATACTATTATTATCACTTGGAAATTGAATTTTTACGTTTTTATGGACGAGTTCTATTTTAAGCTTTACCTTCGACTATAAGGTTTTTTTGAAAGTTATTGTTAGCAGTTCCAAGAGTTGGAAAAGCTTGGAAAATACAGAAATTATTAGCAGGAAACTGTACCGTAGGCGTATACTAATAAGGGTGCTTGATTTGTTTACCATTTTGTTTTAGTTTTAGTAATTTTAATTGTCTATCGGCTTTTCGCCCATATCTTTTCATCGCTTTTTTACATAATTTGTTCACGTTTTGTAGTTTATAATATAAGTATTTCATTTTATAGTCTACACTCTACAATCTACAGAAGTAGTAGTTAGTAGTTAAGCTGCGGTTTTAGTTACAAACTTTGCTATCTGGATCCATCAATTAATAAAGGTCACAGGACACACTTTTATTTTAACCTAAATAAAACTTATGAACTTTTAAACTTTCGCGTTGCATTATATTTGAAACTTAAAAGTATGTAGTAGCATTACTACTAGAATTAGTCGCGTTTAGTCCCAAATAATAAGTTTCTGAATAAAACTTATTTAACAACTAGTTGACCCTGTTAAGTGTGAACTTCGAATCACACTTAATGGAAAATATTTAAAAAAAAATCAATTCAAATTTCAAATTTCCTGTCAGTTGACGTCATCACCACATCAACGCCCTCTGCCCCTACTTTGCAGCTTGTTACGTCCAGCACTCCAGCCCCCTTTCGCAACGCGCGATAAGGAACTTCGTTCCAAATTGTCGATTCCAAACCATAAAACCCTTATTTTTAATTGATCTACGACGGGATGAACGTCAAATATATAAATATTTGACATGTAAACAACAGTTTGTCATGGGAAAATAAAATTGTCGTTATTAGCATGTTACTCGACTCGTATATAATTTTAAATGACCTGCAGTTAAGGGGAGTTACAGTGAAATCCGCACAAAAGTCACAAATCGACCGTCTAAATGGCAAAACGATGGCAATTTCTTGTCATTTAGACGGTCGATTTGCGATGTGCGGCTTAAGTTGAGTGAATTAGGAATAGAATAGAAAATTCTTAAATGCAGTGCAATACGGCCTCACGGAAAACCAGCGAAGCGAAAACAAGCCTGTTGTGGTCTCCAGTCTCCAATAAGCTGTCAAACGCATATTTATAATAATCCTAGATAACGATTGACGCCCGCAACTCCGTTGCGCCAAAATTCGTTTATCGCGCGTGAACCGTTTTTTTTCGGGATAAAAGTATCCATCCAAAAGTATCCATCCAAAAGTATCCTTTCCCGGGACTCAAAGTATCTCCATGCCAAATTTCAGAAAAGTCGGTTCAGCGGTTTGAGCGTGAAGAAGTAACAGACAGACAGACACAATTTCGCATTTATAATATTACTATAGTATTACTATAGTATAGTATAGAAACACATGGAAGTATGGATGTATATTTAGTAACTCTATGATATTAGTATGGATTTTAGGAATTTGGGAAGACGCAACCTCTCGATGATAATTGCACTTGTTATTACGAAATTCAATATTGTACAATACGAGATTTTCAATTATTGTGAAGAGAAATGGATTTTAAGAAATTGTGTTAAAAATATTTTATTTGAAGATTGTGCTTTGAAGTTTGAGTATGATCCGTGGTATATTTTAAGTGAGAGGCCATAAAAATCTATTTTAATTTTTAAGAGAACCCTTGATGAATGAAATTTTCTTTCTTTTTAGACATCTCTAAACTTACGGTACTTACTTAAAAAACTTACTATACTGTACTCGGCGAAACATGGTAGTGGTCATTGACTCCCTGTCAAAAACTTGTCATTTTCTATATAAACCGCGATTGACAATGAAGTGCCAGATGTTGTCAATCGCGGCTTTGTATAGAAAATGACAAGTTTCTGACAGGGAGTCAATGACCACTACCGCCATTTTTCGCCGAGTATAGTAAAGTAAAGTCTAAAATTTTTCAGTTCCAATTTGAAGTTAACTTCTAATTTTCCGAGAATGATGTCTCAATGCCAATTTGATTATTTCGATTATTATAACGAGTGTAGGAATGGCTTGGCTGATTTAATTGAAGTCCAGAATGTTATTCCTTATGCCCTCGGAACCGGAGATGGGGCTACTAGCACATAACTATTTACATCGATGAGCACATACAGCAATTAATATTCCGGCCAAAATTCGACATGTTGAACACGTGACACGTCGATACGTCTTATTAGAATATTGACAGGAACGTTGTCAAATGTTACAATATGTTTTGCTGGCTTCTCAGTTCTCACGGCGTGTAAAATTACGAGCCGTGCCGCGCCGAGCCGATTTGTACGAGCGAGCACGAGCCAACAAGCGAGCCCGTGGTACCCGTTCTCACGGCGCGTAAAATTACAAGCCGTGCCGCGCCGAGCCGATTTGTACGAGCGAGCACGAGCCAACAAGCGAGCCCGTGGTACCCGTTCTCACGGCGCGTAAAATTACGAGCCGTGCCGCGCCGAGCCGATTTGTACGAGTGAGCACGAGCCAACAAGCGAGCCCGTGGTACCCGTTCTCACGGCGCGTAAAATTACAAGCCGTGCCGCGCCGAGCCGATTTGTACGAGCGAGCACGAGCCAACAAGCGAGCCCGTGGTACCCGTTCTCACGGCGCGTAAAAGGGGTGACAGACGTACGTACTTAAAGCACGCGGGTTTTAAGGCGAAGACAGCTGCCAATTCGACATCTTTGTGCAGTTTTCTAGACGTATGTATTTCATTGATTGGCACAAAAAAAATATACGTGATTTTTTATTATATTTGGAAAAGCTTGTCCAATTTAAATAATAAAATAATGTACTCCTACTGGATGACAAAAAATACCAAAGTCACATCTTTCAAGAACTTTAAACAGTTCTAACTAAAGTAATAATACAATCCATGCTTTAAAAATTTGTTTATTTGATACCTTTTACAAAAATCCAAAGATTGCTAGATTTAATGTTCGGCTCTGACATTTATATTTCCCATAATATTTATTTTTTCCTCTAAAAAACTGAAAATGTATCCACGCTACCGAGTGAACACTTCACATCTCTGTCTCTCTGGCATGAAAATCGACAGTGGTGCGAGAGTGATGCGAGATCAAGGTCATTGGCAGTTGTCAACGTCTTAAGTTCGCGAACTTACTCGGCTCGCGTCGGTGACCCACGAGAATCTTTCACACTGGATTACCATACCCCCAGGCTCGCGGCTCGCGGCTCTTTGCTGACACTTAAGCGATTAAGATCGTCGAGCCATAAGTCCGCGTGCTTACTCGCACGTCTGTCACCCCCTTAATGTCACGAGTCGCTCGAGCCGCGCCGAGCTGCGCCTTTGAAGTTACCGACTTCATTCGGATCGGACGCGCTTGCTCGAGCCAGGCGCCAGCCCACGCCACTTCGAGCCTCTACGTTCACACGGCGCGTGGCTCGAACTGGCGCGGCGCGTGATAATATTACGCGCCGTGAGAAGCCAGCATTATTAGAAGATTTTAGAATAATGACAGAAACGACGTTGTCAAATATAATTATTAATTATTATTACAGCAAAGGTCGGGAGTCGGGACTCGGGGGGGTCGCGAAATATTATTTCATAGCAGGCGGTTGCATAATAATGGTAAAGAAGGTTGAAAGACACTGGTATAATTAATATTATTGTCATACGCTGTGTAAATAATATTATCAAGGGGGCTACGAAATGAAATGAAATGTTAAAAAATATTCGATACTTATTATTATAAATACTAAAGTATGTCCGTCTGTCTGTTACCTCTTCAGTCTTCAGGCTAAACCGCTGAACCGATCCCGCTAAAGAACATAATTTATAATATAATAGGATATTTTTCATCCCGGAAAAATGCACGGTTCCCGCTCGATAAACTATTTTTGGCACAACGGAGTTGCGTTCGGCATTTAGTCTATACTAATATTCTAAAGCGGAAGAGTTTGCTTGTTTGTTTGAACGCGCTAGTCTCAGGAACTATTGGTCCGATTTTAAAAATTCTTTCAGTGTTAGATAGTCCATTTATCGAGGAAGTATTATTATATTCCTCGATAAATGGACTATCTAACACTGAAATCATTTTATCACGCTAAGACTAATAGGAGCGAAGACAAAGAGGAAAATGTGGAAAAAAACGGAGGAAACTATTTGAAATTGCTTTTTATCTTAAGAACAATTGGAGCAATTGGTTATTTGGCACACATGAAGAATACCTAGACCACGTGAAGGGACATAGGCTACTTTTTGAGGAAAATGTACGGTTTCCGTGAAATTCCTAAATTACGCGGGCGAAGCCGTGCGGAACATCTAGTAATAACTAATAAATAATTATTAGTTTGTAGTTTAATCCGCTTGTTTAGTTGTGAATTGCGAATCACATTGACGAGTGGACACAGATAAACTCAATATTGGATTATTTCGATTCTATTTCTTGCGTCAGTGCATATTAATTTCGGTGGAATTCTAAATTACCTACTAAAATTATTCGTATTTACTTACATTATTTTAGTTTTGAATTTACAACCATATAGTGTTTTAGAGGAATTATAAATTATTAGTACTTACAGCCTGTCAAGAAAGTAAAGAAATTAAAAAGTGGCAACATCGTAGTGTCATCCCTTTCAAATCAATTTAAGAAAAGACGCTACGATGTTGCCACTTTTTATTAATTTCTTCACTTTCTTGACAGACTATAATAATTACAATATTGAACTTCTCATCACCCAGAAATCAGAATACCCCGACGTTGTATTTTAACTCTCTTACGGCTTACCTACGATTTTGAGACATTTTTTTTTAATGATTTCTTAAGTTTTCGCGAGTATCACTCATGATATTATAAGTTTAAACACTTACGGATTTTGTCGCGGAGCACTTTTATTAATCCCGACGTTTCGGCTACTTTACAGCGGCCGTGGTCACGGGCGGACTGAGGTGACAGGTGTCCAATTTCTTGAAGTTTTTTTTGTTGGTCCTAATGTACTCGTAGTACTTACTTGATCATTATAGCCATTTCCCATTACCTATAGTTGGGGAGGAGAAGAGGGGATTTCGGAATTAGCTCGAGCGTGTCAGATTAAGCTTGTATAGGCTTCCGACATGTGTCTAGTTATCATGGTATAGAAATCAGATTTCATTGGTGGGTTAATTTTTTTTTTTATTGAAATGTCATCGGATCTGTCAGATTAAGATAGGGGATGTTTAGTATACTCCAAAAAAGCTTCCATTTAAGTAAAGCACTGACGATTCAAATGTCAGGTAAGTCTGTAGGGACATTTTAAAATATAAAAAAATAAAGCTTAATATTTTCCGAACTAAGCTTCGCAGATATTTTATTTTGCACTAAACAAAATGATTTAGTCCTTGTTGTCTTAAATATATTTATAATTTACCTAAATAAGTAATTTTGTGAATATAATATTTTCTTTTTCAAAACTTTAAAATGGCTGCAGTTTCTGAACCCACCGCTTAAATAAAAGCCGCTCTTATTATTTTTGACCGACTTCCAAAAAGGAGGAGGTAATACGTTCGGCTGTATCTTTTTTTTTTGTATGTTCCACTATTACTCAGCCGTTTGTGGTCCGATTTTCAAAATTCTTTTTGTGGTTTAGTACCATGATCACAAAAGTGGTGATCTGACAGTGGGATCCTTGAGGAATCGAGGGGATTCCTTGAAGTTTGTATCGAAACATATAGTGATTTCGATTTTTTCTGAAGCATTCGAGGTAAATGCTACCAAAAAGTAAGACTTCACACCAGGTATACCCTGGATCCAAAGGTACCGAACAGAACTTTTGAATGCTTATAGGTACAGGTTCGGGGATTTCGGCGTTGTTTAAACAATTGAAAGCATAAGCCAACACATCAATTTGATTAATCATCATCATCACAACCATAATTATACCATGGTATCACACTATGACCCAGTTATTGGTACTTTTTGTGATATTTTGCATCGAAGCAGATGTTTTTGACGATGATTTTACTGTTTGTGGACCGATTTTCGAAATTCTCGTGTTGTTGTATAGGATATAATCTTAATTTTGTATAACAATTACGAAAGTGGTGAGCTGCAGATGATGGGATCTATGAGCAATCGAGGGAAATCCTTGAAATTTATCAAAACGCTCATAGTGGTTAAAATGTTGTTTCTAGTTAGTTAAACATTTATTACGAATAAGAGAAATTTCATACAGAGGTGTCTCTTGGTCCAAAGGCACTGAACAGAACTCCTGAACCTTTAAAGATAAAAGTTTGGAAATGGCAGCATCGCTTAGATAACTGCAAGCATTTACCACAATTTCGCTTACAGTAACATAATGTGAATAGTTAACATTCGTATTGGTTATTTACGCATAAAGCCCTATTTTGTAGACCACACTAAAAAGAGTGAAATTATTATTTTTAACAAAAAAATGAAAACCGACTTCCAAGGTAAAAACAATAGTAATATGAACTAAAAAGTATTAAATAACTCTTACTCTTTAATAGTGCCTTTTTCAGAATTCGTCTAAATCTCAACTATTTCTGTACATACTATAGTCTTCATTACTTTGAAGTCGGTACCAGTCCCAAAATGTTTCAGATATTCTGACATTACTGAACTCACGATTATATTAGCTGGTACCGACTTCAAAATAATGAAGACTATAGTATGTACAGAAATAGTTGAGATTTAGACGAATTCTGAAAAAGGCACTATTAAAGAGTAAGAGTTATTTAATACTTTTTAGTTCATATTACTATTGTTTTTACCTTGGAAGTCGGTTTTCATTGTTTTTGTTAAAAATAATAATTTTATCAGTTTTACCTAATGTAAAAAACCCACTAGGTCTCCATGACGCTCGAGTGACTACAAAAATAGCACCCTCCCCTCCTCTACTAGAACTCTTTTACTGCCACACTCAGAGACGACCAATCACATATCAGATAACTGTAATTAAATGAAGAGTTTGACAAAAGCCCCATAGGCCATACAATCTGTAAAACTCTTCATTAAATTTAAATTTAATCATCATTAAATGTCTCTGACTAAGCCCCAATTTCACCAACGTTTGTTAGTGTTAACAGGTTGTTAAAATGTCATGTCTTCTCTTTCATTCATAAGAAAAACGAAAGAGGTAACTGTTGCTGAAATTGGGGCTTACCTACTACGTTTGATGAAAAACATTGAAAACCTGGTTAACAAGGCTGTCGCATTCGCACGTATCACGACGAAAAAATGGTGGCATTCGCAGAGCAAGGACATTTCGCTGTCAATCAATAGCCGCAAATTGGAGCTGACATAGGTGTTGTTCCTGCCAGCAGACTCAGGGACCATCCACATAGTAAGTACGTCACGAATTTAATGATTTTTAGAGCCAATATAATGCTACGTTTTGATGCTTGCCGAGCCACGGCAAGCCTCCACAAGCCCGAGCGTGAAAACAGGTAAAATGGCTTGGCTTGCGTGAGCTTGCGGACGCTTGTAGACGATCGGGAGTAGTGTCGGTTCTTGGACACGGATCAAAGGGCATTTGCGGCAAACGTTTGCGACTTGTTCACACGTTGGCTCGCGCTTAGTAGCCGCTGTGATCTCGCGACGAACGCACGTCATGCACAAAATGAGTGGCTGGTCGAATGAAGAGAGTTTATCGTTTTTAGGGTTCCGTACCCAAAGGGTAAAAACAGGACCCTATTCATGAGACTTCGATGTCTGTTCGTCTGTCTGTCCATCTGTCTGTCCGTCTGTCTGTCCGTCTGTCTGTCTGTCTGTCTATCTCCAGGCTGTATCTCAAGAACCGCTATAGATAGAGTTATGAAATTTTCACAGATACATTTGGTTGCATTTTTCACAAATAAATAGATTTGACATCTAAAAATTAAAACCACCGCGCCGCAATATTTCACGATATTCAATTTATCTAGTTTGAAATATGTATTGTGAAGTCACTAATTCAGACACCCCCCCCCCACTCTTTGTCACACCACGTCGACCAGGATTACGTGTAGTACTTTATGGATAACCCCACATCATAGGCAGACATAGAAATAAATCAAGATCTATGTCTGTGGATGATCCCTAAGATGTGATTGGTCCAAAGCTGTGGTACTCAACCTTTTTTTTTATACGGGCCACAAATAAATTTCGGTCTTTGTGTCGCGGGCCGCAAGTCGCAACCTTATTTAGTAAACTGACTAGACAAAAAGACAAGCAGACTTAGTAGTACTGTAAATATTATGATTTATGATATTATCAAGACGATTAATTATTTATTAAAATTGTTAATTACATGTATGTAGTTTGATAAATACATACTTTTGACATCAAAATCTGTATATACCTATAATATTTATTAATTAATATCACTGTCAGCGAAAATTATCCAGCAACAAATGCCACATTTGCTACACATTTAAAGGTAATAATAATAACTGATTTAACACATTTGCATTCTGCATCAGCGCTCACGTTTCAAAGGGTTTAATGATTTAATCACAAAATTCTTACATAAACTTGACATTAATTAACTTATAGAAGCCTGTTGCTTTGAGAGCCCTGGAAAAGGCGGGAAAACACTTCCAATCGTAAAGCACAATCTTGGTAGCCAAGCAGCTAATAGCTATTACTAGTTAGATTAATTTTCTAAGGGCCGATTCACACCGGAATGGCAGAGGCGAGGCGAGCAGTTTCAGTGTCATATGATTTTAAACTTTATCTTCATTATTGTAATACTGTATAGTATCGCTTGAGAAATCGACGCCGCCGGCGGCCGCAAGAGGCCACGAGCGGCCACGAGCGTCCACGGGCGGCCGTAGATTTCTCAAGCGATACGTTTGGTACAACTAATATATATTCTGTGGCGATACTATGTATTACAATAATGAAGATAAAGTTTAAAATCATATGACACTGAAACTGCTCGCCTCGCCTCTGCCATTCTGGTGTGAATCGGCCCTAATAGGCCTGGAGATAGTGACGTGTAAGTTTCTTTTTTCGCCAAACGATTTGTACCACCCTGAAACTTTTTTTAACAGTTCCCTGTATGATCATGAATAGGAGTCTGATAATGCCATACCTGTGGGAGGCAGCGAATGTGAATAATATTTTTTTCAAAATCCTAAGATTTCATACGTAATTCAAACGGTTTTTCAAGTAGGGTGCCACTTTTTCCGTCTACTACAAGTATGGCAAATATAATAATGGTCACATTGTATCGTATAATTTCCAAAAATCCAAATGCCATACTGGTACAAATCGTCCAATTTTTATCACTTTTTTGCTCAAGTCCGATAGTCATCCCGCCCCATGGTTACAATCTGTAACAATTTTTTTTGGTACAATTGTCAAATGACGAGACTACAATGATGCCATGATGTAAAAAATGATTTTACGTATCTTATAGTCGTATTTTTAAAACGTGTCAAATAAATAAGTATTTCAAGTATGGCAGCACTTTTTCCCCCTACTAGAAGTAATATGGGAAAAATAATAACAGTCATATTTTGTCAAATACTTTCCAAAAATTTAAATGCCATACTGGCACAAATCGTTTGGCGAAAAAAAAATCTTACACCTTTGCAGTGGTATGGCGGCCATTGGGCGCTGTCGGAAAAGTATGGCAAGGTGATTTTCGTGGATGACTCGACGATGATTAGCTATGCAAAAATTAGCCTGGTACAAATGGTTCAATTTTTTTATTAAAATTAACGTATTCGCGTCGGTATGGCGGGCTGTAAGCCGCACCCGACAAGTATGGCATTACTCTTTCGCCTACTTATTTTTTTTCGACTATCTGAAAATACAAGCATTTTTGTGGAACAAATCGTTCGACACTCGTTATTTATCCGACACGATCGATTAACGCCCACGCGTTTGGGCTGCCAGTGCGAGCGCTATGACCATCATTTTCCTTTTTGCCTTTACGTAATTATACCCCTGTAAAACCGCCATACTGGCACAAATCACCAAGAATTTTGTGTCACTATCTCTAGGCCTATAAGTAAATCAAGCATTGTACGGGAGCCCTATAGTCTGATTAACAAGTGCCATTTTCGTCAAAACCTGATCTCATGCACCGAAAATTATTATTTTGGTCTCATTCGATTCGGAATACCATCTAGAAGATTCTATCAAAATTCCAAGTGGGGCTGAAAAAAAATACAATAGTTATAAACAATTAAGTAAACATAAAAAGAAGGATTTGGATTTTTTTTAATATTTCGAAAACTATTTGAGATAATCAAAATTTGAAAATAGATCCTTAAAGAGCAGGAAATTTCCTGAAAAAATCCTAGATCGTGGAACCTTACCAATAATCCTTATAGCTTTAAATGAGCGGCGAAAGTAACGGTAAAAACGCGTAGTTCGGGTTTCGCGTGAATTGCCGCAATCTGCCACGCGAACTAAAAAATATATTTTAACTGATTATATAATAATATAAAGAAATAAAAAAAATTAGGTACTAAGTAGACATATCAATAAACAATAATCCGTCAACAAAAACAAATTATCACAATTTGTTTAAATGTTATGCTTTTGTTCATTTGTTATTAGCCACCATTTTAATGTTAACATAAAAACGCTGATTATTTCTAAACAAGAAATCTAGAAATTTTTATTATTCTTTTGAGCTAATCTTAAAAGGGCTTAGAAGAGATATCCGGTGAAAAAATTCAATAATTTTGATTTTTCACTTTTTTATGAACAATCAAAGGCATTCATGAAATTTTCATGTAAATAAAGCAATTAGGGTTTTTTCATCAATAAAAATGATTATTTAAATTTTATTAGTTACAAATATAAAAATATATATATTGTCATCTGGCTTCTAACAACAACAAAACAAAATAATAACAATAATTGGTTACAAAAGTACCGTAATTGCTTTATTTACATGAATAATTTTGGGATGCTTTTGAATGTTAATAAAAAAGTGAAAAATAAAAAAAAATTTGTTTCAACGGGAATCTTTTCTAAGCCCTTTTAAGATTAGCTCAAAAGAATAATAAAAATTTCTAGATTTCTTGTTTAGAAATAATCAGCGTTTTTATGTTAACATTAAAATGGTGACTGTTGACAAAATAAGAAAAGCATAATAATTAAACAAATTGTGATAATTTATTTTTGCTAACGGATTATTGTTTATTGATATATCTACTTAGTACCCAATTTTTTTATTCCTTAATATTAATATTTAATCACTTAAAATATTTTTTTATTCCTTAATATTAATATTTAATCACTTAAAATATTTTTTTAGTTCACGTAGCAGATTGCGGCAAATCACGCGAAACCAAAACCACGCGGTTTTACCGTTACTTTCGCCGCTCAATTAAAGCTATAAGGATTATTGGTAAGGTTCCAGGATCAAGGATTGTTTTTAGGAAATTTCCTGCTCTTTAAGGATCTATTTTCAAATTTTGATTATCTCAAATAGTTTTTGAAATATTAAAAAAAAACAAACCCTTATTTTTATGTTTACTTAATTGTTTATAACTTTTGCATTTTTTTTCAGCCCGTCTTGGAATTTTGATAGAATGTTCTAGATGGTATTCCTAATCGAATGAGACCAAAATCATAATTTTCGGTGCATGAGATCAGGTTTTGACGAAAATGGCACTTGTTTACCAGAGTACTAGAACAATTGTTTTTTATTACTATCAAGCTAATTTTTTGTGAGTAGCTTCATTTTGATAAGATGAACAGCATTTTTATCTGTGAAAAATCTTGAAAGTGGTAAAAATAGAAAGGATTTCATACTTTGATTTTATGGTCCTAAAATATGGATTGTTCTATTTTTAGGACAATGATACCCTTAAATAACTATTATCCTATCAATATACAAAAAAATCAGCTGGTTAGGGTTACGTTTTAGAGTTCAATAGTCAACCAAGTTTTGTTGATTACAGAACCCTATAACGGAACCCTAACGAGCCGATTTTTTTTATATAATTATTGAAGAGTAACATTGTCCTATAATACAGTCCATATTTTAGGACCATCTTGTCAAAGTATGAAATCCTTTCTATCACTGTTAGCTACCGCTTGCGAGATTTTTCGAAAGTAAAAATGTTGTTCGTCTTATCAAAATGAAGCTACTCACAAAAATTAGCTTGATAGTAATAAAAAAAAATGTTTTAGGGCTCCCGTACTATACAGCGTTTGACATTTCATAAACAATGTTTACCACAGGCTCTGGTTATCCAATATCCATATTCAGTCAAAATATTTTATTTATGGTGTTGCTGCAGTTGTATCACTATGCGGTTTATGTTAAAATAATATGTTAAGTAGGTAAGTACTTTTTATAACACTCAAGCAAAGTGTAAAACAATGCATGTGATAAATACTTGATAAACAATTAGATTATATTATTTTATCAGTTGAAATGAGGTAACATTTACCGGCAAAACACAACAATACATTAATAAATCGCGAGCAAATAAATACGGATAATTTTAATACCTCACGGCTCACGCGCAGAAAAGGTATTTTGAAAAAAAAAATACGCTATGCGATTTTAAATTTCGAACTCACCCATAGATATTGCTGAAGGATGCTCCTCCTAAGCTGATGTGGGAGATATTGATATCGGTGCCGATTAACTTGTTGTATCGCATGTTGAAATTCAAAATTCGAACGACCGAACAGCGCGAACTAAAGTTGGCAACTGAACAGAACTCGGAAGTCGGCTGTCGGACCGCGGACGGCGCGGCGGCGCCGGGCGCACAGCGCGGGGCGCGTAACGACGATGTTTTGTGTTTACTACAAATAAACATTTCCAGTGACCGAATCACCTTTTGTTATTCTCGTTTATATATCATTTGCTAAATTACGGAGTACTGAAACTGATTAGTTACTTAGTTAATTGTACATCTATCTGTTACGTATTATTTATTGTTATCTGTTACGTATTATTACTATCGGGGTTAACTGTAGTCTGTAACTGATGATAAGCGATAGCAAACAATAACCGATCTTCATCAGGACAATTACTTTTTATTCAAATATTATTATTAGGTTATTATTCTGGTGTGCGCTTTTTTCAGAATTCTTCTAAATCTCATCTATTTCTGTACAAAATATAGTCATACCTACTAAGTATGTTATAGTCTTCAATATTTTGTAGTCGGTTGCTACCGACTTCCGACTTCTAGAACTTGCTAGTTCTAGAAGCTATTATTTAATCATGAGTTCGTTCAGTCAATGTCAGAATATCCGAAATTTTTGGGACTGCAGACCAAAATAAAAATCAAAATACATATTTATTTCTAAATAGGTTAACAAAGTCAACACTTTTAGAACGTCTACATGATGCCTATCGCCTACAGCCGGTTCGGGAACTAACCCGGCGAGAAGAACCGGCGCGGCGTATTGAAACTCGCTCGGGGCCATCTTTTGACTTTTACTAAAAAGATGGAAAATTACAATAGTAACTTAAACTATTTACAAAAAGCATGTAAAAATGTGTTATATAATATATTTAAGTATATAGAAGCAGCTTACAGTCAGTCAGCTTATATTTCCCAGCGTGTGCTATCATTGAGAAAATCAGTCTTACTAGACGTATGCATTGACCTTTGAAAGATTTGCTCACTTTGCTCAGCCTGGTTATTGGTATATCTAACTTGTGCTTATTCCTATAGTGTTCCTGCAGTATATTATGTCACTTTTAGTTTTAAAATTATTTACTTTTTTTCTCGCGTACTTAAAACACATTGTCCAAAATGTATTGAGAGACTACGATCAGAATTCCTATTTCTTTAAAATTTTCCTTGAGAGATTCAAAGAAAGACATTTTTTAAATTGATCGAAAAGCTCGCTTCTGCAGCACAAATATTGTTTTAACATTCCCCATAATAGAATGCCGTAAGACATTTTACTATGGAAATAACTAAAATAAACTAATTTTGCCTATCTTCATCACAAATTTCTCTAATTTTTCTGGCTGCATATGCTGCGGAACTAAGCTTATCGGCTAGTTTGGCAATATGAGGACCCCACTGCTGTTTACAATCTAGTGTAAAGTTACTCTTAAAAATATTTGTAATGTCAACAAGATTCATTTTCTCATCATTTAATAGCAAATTGGTTTGCACTTGCTTAACATTTGGCAAGGTAAATCTTAAACATTTTGTTTTGTTAGAATTTAGAAGAATATTTTTGAGAGAGTACAATTTAACTCGTCATAATACGACTGTTGTCGCTTCACTTTAAAAATAAGTGAAGTGTCATCAGCAAAAAGTACTATCTCGTTATCATTATCCTTTACTAGATAAGGTAAGTCATTTATGTAGATGAGAAAAAGAAACGGACCCAAAATGGATCCCTGTGGAGTGTGGGGCACCTAATTCTATTTTGGTCCCAGTGGACCTTTTACTATTGACATCAACCCTTTGAGTCTTGTTCCTCAAAATATAAGATGTCAAAAGGTTGAGTGCCGAATCCCTTATGCCATACCTAGTGGTGCAGTTTCCTGGTCAATGTAGCATGATTCAACACCACCTCGACACCGACTTCAAACTTCAAAGTAACGAAGACTTTAGTATACACTATATACAGTACAGCTAGGTACCGTAAAGAAATAGGATTTAGACGGATTCTGAAAAAGGCACTTTTAAAGAGTAATAATTATTATTTAATAGTTTTTAGTTCTAATTATTATTGTTTTTACCTTGGAAGTTGGTTTAACTTTTTTGTTAAAAATAACCCACCAAAAACATTTCTTGTAAAATGTTACCGTGACGACCACGTAAGGCTTACCCTGTGAAAAAGATAATATGAGATCTCAGAGCCAAGCTTCTGAATCTATACGGCCTAACTCTACTGACCCTAACTTAAAAATTCTACATTATAGGTACCTACCAGTAGGTTAATATGTATGACTTCGCCGTTTCGCGTCGCGGAGGTGATGCGAATATTTAGTTTCAGGATGAACGAAACAGCCAAGCCAGGAGGAGGAGGATTGGTGATAATTCGGGAATGCAAATTGACTTAATTTGCATTCCCGTGGTAATGGTAAAATATAGTTTGAAAACGACTAATTTAGGCTTTTGTATTTATTTTTATTAAAAGCCCCTTAATTTAAATAAAAATACATAAAAAGTAGGTGAAATAATGGGGGCGCTAAAAATAATTATCTCCCAAAGTGGGCAGTAGACAAAATAAGTTTGGGATTACCCAGCTGTGCTTTAAAACAACAAAATAATTTTCAACAAACTAGACTCGACCAAGAAGATTATAAAAAATACTGAGCCATAATGTGATGAATTGATGATGCATGGTTTATGGTAGTGATGATGATGATAGTGATGATGATGATGATGATGAATATAATTTGCACAGTTATTTATTAAGCTTATTAATATTATTATGCTTTCCGTTCTTAAAACAACGCCGAAACCCCCAAACTTGTATATATATGTTACCGCTAATGTGCGTAAGCTAGTTAGACTGCAGATTTACAAGGTATTCTGCAGATTATCTGGGTGAGTCAGTTAAAGCGCGAAAAATTTATTTTATTCTCATTAAATTACATAAAACAGGTTCTTGTAAAATTATGAATTATTTTATTATTATAAAACATGTTAGTTATTTGTAGAGAATTATATGACATAATTTATTGTACTTACATAAACAAAGGAATAAATTATTAAATTTTAAGTAAAATGTTACTCCACTAATAAAATATAACAGATTGTATCATCTAGGAAAAAAACCAATCAACACACACAGTCTTAGATTGACAAGCTTTTAGTGTAAGTTTTTAGGACTTTTACGAAGGAAGAGAATGCAAACTAATTAGGTAAAGTACAAATATAATTTTTTTTTAATTAAATTTTACATTTTCACGGATGGTATAAGCCTAGTATCCACTTGAGCGGCTCGGCCAAATGAGCGGGCTCATTTGGCCGAGCCGCTCAAGTGACGCCTGAGCACGCTCGAACTCGCACGAATGAGCGGCTCATTCGCCCGAGCATGCTCAAGTGGATACTAGGCTTAAGGCTGTAAAGACGTCATACGCCTAATACTAGTCCAATCCGTTCTGTAGGGTTACCCTGGGACGCAAATCCCTCTAGCGCAATAATAAATAAAACAACCAGTAAGTGTCAGCGAATAGACGATAATTTATTCCATTGAATTACATATAACAAATGTTGTCGGGTAAGCGATAGCGCGATCTAGAGGCGCGAATCGCGAAACTAAATTCACTTATAAAATAATAAGAAGTTTACAAATCTCAACAAAGGTAGTTGTCACGTTCAACTATCGTCAGTAAACCGACTTTACAGACAACCGATTTTTTTTTATCCAAAACCAAACAAAAGATGCAATCGAAAATATCGACAAATTAAAGGTATACAAGCATACTAAAAAAATTCACCCGTGCACATCAAACAAAAAAACATCCGTTTACTATTGGAGATATTTGATCGTGAATTCCTACGCTAGGGCTGCCACCATAAGGCTGCATTTCCACTGAAGCGGAGCGGAGTTTAGCGGTGCCCGAATTGACCAATCGTGCTATTCCAGCGGAATGACAGCGAAGCGGAGCGAAGATTTCGAGCATGGTGATTGGTCAATTCGGCACCGCTAAGCTTCGCTCCGCTTCAGTAGAAACGCAGCCTAAGTCTGTCAATGGATGGCTGTCAATGATGCAATAGAAATAGTTACATAATAAATTAACTTTTATTAAGTATAATTGAGAATTATAAAAAAAGTCTTAGAAAAAATATATTATGACCTCCTCTTTTTTTGGAAGTCGGTAAAAAAATCGGATGTCAGTTCGTAATACCTCAAACAATTAATATTATTTCTAGAATTTATTAAAAAAATTTTAGGTAAGTACCTAGTGATGGTCACGTAAAAACGAAAAGATACAAATAACATGTACTGGTACTTACAGCGTTGCGTCGTTTGATAACATTGTTGACAATTATTAAGTTTAGCAGTGTTAGTAAACGGATCTCATGGGTGATCTTTTTTGTGCGTATAGAATGCTTGTATACCTTTAATTTGTCGACATTTTCGATTGCATCTATTGTTTGGTTAAAAAAACCTAAAAATGGAAATTATTTTATTGTAGGTAGGTAAAAAATGGACACGGCAGATCCGGAAAAAGTTTGAAATATATTATGTACCTTATTTAACAGGCTTTCAGGTGGAATACAAAATTTCATTTATTACGTTAAAGTTTTGGAGAAATAAGGATTCTTCCCTTCCGGACCGCAAAAAAACGCTAAACTTTGGTAGCTCGTAGCATCAAAACTATTGCGAATTGACACGCGGGTGTTCTACTCTCGCATTCATTATACTAATGCCTATTCAAAATTGAAGAAAATAGAAAATTTCCGATTTTTCGTCTCCGTACACTGTGCGTCGCCGTCGTAAATCAATAAACTTGAAAGTTCTTCCATTGCTCTAAATTCAAAAATATCCCTAAAAATTTTTACTGCCTAAAAAACCCACTGTATTTATTTTTCCTATTAAAAGGCTATGGGCAAAAATGTATGGGCTCCGTCCCCACCTACCAACAGTCATAGAACTGATACCAACGTGTTCCTAAAGTGCCCCCTATTTAATTAAAATCCTTTGTTTTAGATAAATCAGTGGGAATATATATTAAAAAAACAACCATATTACTACTAGATCTTGCCAAGATCTAGTTGCAATACGGGTCCATTTTGTCTAATATTTCATTTGGAGGTGGGCATTAGCGGCTGTAACATATTAGTTAGTGACCGACCGAACTTTCGGTTTCGGCCAGTTCCGGCCAAAAAATCTAGTTTCGGCCTTAGTTTCGGTTTCGGCCAAAATATAGCCGAAAATTTCGGCCCCGCCGAAACTCATGCGTCGTTCGGTAAACTTCGCAGTTAGCTCGTGCTTGCTTGCCAGCGAGGCCCCGGCTCAGTTCGCCACCATCTATTTAATCGTGTTTTGAGATTATTGTGTTCCAGATTAGTCCCAAATCAAAAATTAGCACTTAGTTTTATTTTCATTAAATTGTCTAAACTTATTTTTATCGAAATTATATTATTGAATTTTATATCTGCGACAAACGCAGGCTTATTTAATATACATAACTATAGGCAAATTACGTGCTATTTTAACAATGTTTCCCAAACAAACGATTTAGTAAATGCTATGATAAATTGATTTTAATATTGTGTGTGAACTTTATTTACTTAAGAATTTTGTTTGACTGTGAGATTATAGGATATATCTTGCGTGATTTATCTAGTAAATCATCTCACCTCACTCTTTTCCTTTTACCACGCATTTTCTTTAAATATTTAAAATTAACTTTTAACTATGGACACGCTCTCTTAGAGACTTAGACCGTTCTTTACCCTGCTAGAATCTTATCTAGTCACTTCCCCGTAAGCTTCACTCTTGCGGCCCTCAGTATATTTTTCAGGTTTAGTGGCAAAACGCCTTCTGGAGCAAAACAAATGTGACGTCAACTGCAAGTTTGCTTAGTAATTTCGTTTTGAACTTCGACCCCGGTCGTGTCCATGTTTCCCATAAAAATAATATACTGCAATTGATTGTGTTTTCAGTAGTACGTCGTTAATGTCTAAGGGACGATTTCACCAATCACACAACTTCGTTTTATAAAACTTAGTTCTCATTAAACGCGTTTCTACGGGGATGTAAATATCGTTTTGTTTCAAATGGATTTCATAATCTTATTTTAATCACGATTAATAAATTTAAGTTTATGTGACGTCACGCGATGATTTTACATTGTTTTATCATTTTAGAGTCTAGTTACGTTATTTTATCAAGAAATAACGTAACTAGACTCTAAGATAGAAAAAAGTAAGAAACCATACAAGACTAATACTACCCAAACGCATCATTTTTTTCGTCTATGATTTTCGATTCGCCATGAGTCATGACACTACACTGACAAGACTTTAACGGCTTTTATGAAGTTGAACCGTACAACATTGGACGTTCTATAGATACAACTCGGATTTGCTGTGAACGTTATGTTAGTGAAATGCAATTTGGTTCTGTAAACGCGTTTGTACGTTTAGAACCTATTTAGTGTACACTAAGCGCGTTCTATTTCTTAGGTGAATTCGCACCTGAATATAATGACTTGCAATAACTTCTGCTCTTGTTTCTTAGGGTAATCCTTCGTTATAATACAATAAGGGGAATTTCACCAATGACACATAAATTACGTTTTATTAAACTTAGTTCTCATCGAACAATGAACGCGTTTATATGGCGACGTAAAACTCGTTTTGTTTCAAATAGATTTTACATTCTTCTTTTAATCGCGATTAATGAATCTAACTTTACATTACGTCACGCGATGATTTTTATACGTTTTTATCATCTTGGAGCCTTGTCACGTTGTTTTGGTAACAAAATAGCAAGAAACGATAAATAAACTAACCAAACACATCTGTGAAAACTGTCATCTTAACAATTTTTTCGTCTATGTTTTTCGATCTGTCATGACACTACACTGACAGGAATTAAATGTGTTTTATGAAGTTAAAACTCGAATATTGGGCGTTCAGAAGATAAAAATCGGATTTGCTGTGAACGAGTTTAGTTTATGTTGATGAAATGCAATTGAGTGTTATAAACGTGTTTATACGTTTAGAACCGGTTTAGTGTGCGCTAAGTGAGTTCAATTTCTTTGGTGAAATCGCACCTACTTGAAATCGTATAAAAACGGAACATAGTACAAAAAAGTTTCTAGGGAACATATTCGAGTCTAAGATTAATAATGTTTATTATAAGAAATGTCGCAAAAAGTAAAAAATTCAATGTGGGACTTTTTCTTTAGTTTAAAAAATTGTAATTTATGTCAAAAATCAATAAATTTCAGTAAATAATCGTAATTTTGAATGTTCTACCAAGTTTCAGTTTCGGTTTCGGTTTCGGCCGAAACTGAGAGTAAGGCCGAAAGTTCGGTTTCGGTTTCAGTTTCGGCTGAAAAATCAGTTTCGGTCGGACACTAATATTAGTTATAACTTCTGCAGCCCCCACCGTGCATATTATTTTTTGTATTCTGTGTTTTTATTTAAATAAATATTTTTTATCATTAATTTCTATACTTATTCAAATATAGAAGGTGTAACAAAACTAAGTGATAATACTTTAGGGGATGTATGCAGTGTTCCTGTCATAAAGTTCACTGTAAAAGTAGCAGCGCTGAAAGCACCGCTGTTTTTTTACTAATAAAATAAGGGGGCAAACGAGCAAACGGGTCACCTGACGGAAAGCAACTTTCGTCGACCATGGACACCCGCAACATCAAAAGAGCTGCCGGTGCGTTGCCAGTCTTTTAAGAGGGAATAGGATAATAGGGTAGGGGAGGATAGAGAAGGGAATAGAGTAGGGGATTGGGCCTACGGGCTCCGGTAAACTCCTCAAACTTTTACTAAGCTTTTAATTTGTGGGTAGAAATCCGTGAATGGGACTTTAAAAGTTCCTGATATGTCCACATCATGTTCCCTACGAGTCACTTGGTCAACAATTTCATTGCCTAATATGCCACTGTGGGAGGGAACCCACACTAATTCTATATTCTTTTCAATCAATTTTCTAAAAAAATATCTTATTCTAAATATAATATAATTTTGTTTATAATACAAACTTTGGTTACAAATAGAATTTAGTACACTTTTTGAATCACTAATAATTAAAATATTTACATTATTTACATTAGTATAAACATATGTCAAAGCAGCTAATATTGCCCAAGCCTCTGCTGTGAAAATACTGCAACTTTGTGGCATTTTAAAACATTTGCTCAGTTTAATTTGTGGGTCATAGTATGCAGCTTTAACTTCATCACTTTTGGAACCATCTGTATATATTGTGTAAAAATCTCTTTTATCCTGTAAAAATTGTACAAAGTCAAATTTATTTGTAACGGAGTTTAATTGACACTTAATAGTAAAATAGTTAATTGTAATCTCATAAGGATACTGATAAATTGGCCACTTATTACTCGTATACACATTTTTAGCACATTTTTTTGTTAAAAACATAATTGTTGGTATTTCAGGTAAAGAAGCAGAAATGAGATCATTACATGTAATAATTGGTGAAGCTGACCCTACAATTTCTACAGGATGCAACAATTGGTTCACTATAAAATTGTTATCACAGGATAACTGTTTAAGACAAAATCTCTCAGCCAATTGTAAACGGCGCAGAGACAATGGAGGTATACAATTTTCTATTTCCATAGACACAATAGGGGTAGTGCGCATGGCACCACTTATTATTCTTAAACCCATATTCTGTATAACATCTAATTTCCTTAGTAATGTTATATTTGCATTCATATAAGCTAATGAACTATAATCAAAATGACTTCTGACTATGCTTTTGTACAACATGTTAAGAGTTTTTGGGTCTGAACCCCAAAATGTTCCTGCCAAACTTCTCATTACATTTATACTTCTCATAGCATTCTGGCATACATAGTTTGTATGTTTATCAAATTTAAGTTTATTATCAATAATAACTCCTAAAAATCTGTGTTGATTCACAACGGGAATTCTGTCATTATTATAAGTTATATTTACAGACTGTGCAGGGTACATCTTTACTAAATATTAACACCGAACTTTTTTCTGAACTAATTTCTAATTTTAAAATATCCTTGTAATAATTTTGTAATTGAGCTAATGCCCTATTTATAAGAATGATAGCTGTATTTAAGTTTTTATTTACACAGTAAAAAAGCAAGTCATCAGCAAATTGCAAAACTTTTACTCCAAGTATATTTACAAATTTAAGTATTTGAGATGTATAAAAGTTATATAGAGATGGTGATGTCGTAGCACCTTGCATTGTGCCTTTATTGGCCTTTTGTGGCCCATGCAATTTATTATTGAATTTGACATAGACTTTTCTGTCATATAAAAATTTGTATATCCATTTTAAAGTTTTTACCGGAAATCCTAGTTCTTGTAAAACTTTTATTAACACTTCAATGTTAACACTATCAAAAGCAGCTTTTACATCTAAAAATACACACACAGCACTACAGTGACTTAGTTTTGCCTTTTTTAAATCCTCTATAAATGATACAAAGCTTCCAGAACAACTTTTTCCTTTCCTAAATCCGAATTGAATATCCGGTAAAAAGTTTTGTGATTCAGCAATCTAATCTTAGTTTTAACATGTTTTCAAAGAGCTTACCTAAACATGATGATAGGGAAATGGGCCTGTAGGAAGTTGGATTACCAGCAGGTTTATTTGGTTTTAAAATAGGAATGACACATTGAGTTTTCCATGACTCTGGTATTACTAAACTATCCCATAATCTATTATAAATATTTAAAAGTATTTCTATGGCATTAGGGTGTAGTTTCTTAATTAAAATATATGGTATACTATCCAAGCCTGGTGTTGTGTCTTTTCTACTTTTTAAAGATATGTACAATTCGCTTAGTGTAAATGGCTTATTAAGAAATGAATTACTTTCATCTTCAACGGCTTGATCAAAAATAGTCTTTAAATTACTTTCATTTATCTGAGACTGATCTGTGATTTTATTCAAAAAGGATGGTACCCAATTATCATTTAAATACCTATTATGGGAGGTACCTATTCTCCTAAATCTTTTAATGTATCCCCATATTCTAGATACTGGTGTCATTCTATTAAAACTACTACACAAGTCATGCCATGATTTAACCCTTTCCTCCCTTAATATTCTTTTCTTTTGAGCATCTAACTTTTTATAAGTAATAAAATTGTCAATACTGGGTGAAGATCGATAATTTATTAAAGCTTCCTTGGACTTTCGAACTGCATCTTCACATTTTTGGTTCCACCAAGGAGCTGGTTTTCTTAATGGCTTTGAAATTGGCTTTATATTTTGTTTTGGTACTGTTACTGATCTTAGATTACTTAAAATACTGACAAAACTATTGTATAACTGAAGTGGTTCTAAATTATTATTATCTACATTTAATTCTGAAAAATATGTATCTGATAACTTAAAATATTTATTCCAATCTGTTTTACTGTAAATATATTTTTCTTCCACAGGACGAACTTCATATATTGAGGGCTGTACATTAATAGTTACCTGAGTTGGATAGTGGTAGCTGCCCATTGGATCACTGTGGACAAGCCATTCGCAAAGAGGAGCTAAAGAAGGACTAACAAGAGTTAAATCAATTGCAGATGGATTTCTATTTGGTGCCTGAACTGTTGTGACACTGCCATCGTTCAATATACACATGTCAAATTCATCTATGATGTTAAACAAACTGTTACCTCTGTTATTGTTTGAGTGGCATCCGAATAAAATGTGGTGTGCGTTAAAGTCTCCCATGATGAGACATGGCTTAGGAGTTTCAAGTAATACTTTTTTTAATTTATTTGTATCAAACCTGTTATTAGGTGGGCAGTACACACATAAAATGTGTATTGTTCCTATTGTAGTTTCTAATGATATACAAATATTTTGAATACTTTCGTAAAAAGTTGTATTTACAATTTTGTATTTGAGGTTTTGTTTAATGAGTATACCTACTCCATTATGTGAATTTAATGAATATTTACGTATGAAATTATAAGGTGTAAAATCTGGAATTATACTTGAACTCCTAAGCCATGTCTCATTTAACAGACTATATTGTGATCAAAAAGAAATGTTTTTAATAAGGCTCTTTTATTCTGCAAGCTTTGTATATTAAATTGTGCTTTATTTAAATATGTATCCATTATGTGATTAAATTAGATAATAGTATATCTTTAATTCTTTTATTCGTGACTGGAGTATTGTTATTACCGAGGATTACAAGAGACTTAACTAAGGCATTCATTATAATGTCATTATTCAAAATTTGTTCTATATCGAAATTTGTTTTAGTGTTACCAACAGTATTTACATTAATAGGTTTAGAAATAGCTGGAAAAGATTTAGGGTCAGTGAGCAACGGAACACTACTCACCACAGTGGCATAGCTACGGTTAACATTCTGATATTTGGACTTCTTTTCCTGCATTTTCTTCTGTTTCACTGGACAGTCTCGTGAGATGGCCAAATGATTTCCGCTACAGTTGAGGCATACAATTTCTTCTACATCACATTCTTTGTATGAGTGCCGTCCAGCACATGAGGAGCACATTTGCTCTCCTCGGCAAACTTTGGCAGAGTGGTTGAACTTGAGGCATTTGAAGCATTGCAATAATGGTGGTATGTATAAATGTACTGGATAGCTGAACATTTGTATGTAGGCGTATTGAGGTAAAATTGTACCAGCGAAGGTAACTGCTATTGTACCCAATGGAGTAAGTTTCCCTTCAACTTTCTTAAAAAATATTTTAATTGAAATTACTTTTGTGTCGCATGTAATATTTTTGTATATAACTTCATTGGACAGATCCTTAGGCACATATTTTATAACACCAGTAATTTCCGACTGGTGGGCGGGTACAAAGGCTTTCAGTTTATTTTTTGTTAAAAAATGATCCATTTTTAAGAAGTTATTCGCAGGAGCGGGCTTCTTAAAGGTGACACCAACTTTATGAGCGTTAACTCTATGAAGTCCTATGATGCCCTTAACATTTTCCGTGAATAATTTGGTCAAAGCAATGGGATTTTTGTTTCCCAATTTTTCATTGTTTATCGATTCTACATACACAACGCAATCGCTACTATAGTTCTCCGGGAATTGCCTTTTATAATTTGTTTTTGTAAACATTCTATAATCCACTGTACAGCTATCGATATTATCCAATTTTCTTTTCTTAGATGTATCTGCGGGGGCCGGACCCCCGTCGCTATCTACACTCATCTTATTTTTAAATTATTTAACACTATTGAAAAAGTACTATTTACAACTATATTACAGTAATATTACTGGAAAATTAATTTTTATAAAGCAGAGAAAATTTTGAACCCCCGCTCTTTTCGACTTCCCGCCAAAAAGTCCGGTTGCCATTTGTAGGTTCAAATGTTGCCATCTGAAACCAAATGTTGCCATTAGAAAAAAAACCTGTAAAATAACGTTCTGTGCCTTTTAGTAATATAAATTTTATTAATAATTAATTTTTTAATTTTTAAAAGCCAAACCATGCAAAATAAAAAAGAAAAAATCTTTTAATATAAATAGTTCTTCCCATTAGCAAAAGTCACAAAGCAGTGACAAATAACTGAAAAATAGCACTCACCTAGATTTTTCGAAGTTTTCTAAGTCAGTGGATTGGTGAATTCCAACTCAATGAAAAAATAATCTTAAAAAAAGCAGCTGTAAGTAAATAAAAAATAATAACCTTTGTCTATCCTATAAAATGGATGAAATGAACATCCATTTAAAAATAATAAGATGGCAACACTTTACTTCTTTTATTTGTTTGAAAAATGTATCCGACTAAAGGACTTTGTATCCATGGTCATGAATAAATTAAAAAAAAAATCATTTGTTGTTTGACATTCACAAAGAAGGGCGGACTGCGGACAGACCAAAAAAAGACAAAGAAGGATTTGTTAGATCCAAATTCCAATGCATTTAAGTTTTATTAGAACAGTATTTCCCAAAGTGTAGGTCGCGACCCACTGGTGGGTTGCAGGTAGATTTTGGGTGGGCCCTGGAACTATAGGACGATTGTCCTACTCGTTCGATTGCCATTTTACTCGTTCGTTCTATGGAGTGTAGATAGAGGAGGAATATCTCTGTATGTAAAAAGTGTCCGCGGAAATGCGTTAAATTAGGGTGAAACTAATGGTGAATTAATATAAAATAAGGTGGCGCTACAGTAGCAACAAGGTAAATTTTAAATCATTTAGCAACTTTTATTTCAGCTATTTTAGGTTATATTTTTCAAAATATATTGGTATTAACCCAGTAATTCAAGTAATAATTTATATTCCAGTAATTATTTATATTTTGTCACCAACGGCTACATTCATTCCTACACTCCATAATTCATTCCATACCCTGTGGCTGTAGCTAGCGCCACTCGTGGAGGATTTTTCAACTGTTATTTACTGCGTACAGCTGGACACTTTTTCAAATATCCCCCATAATTATACGATAGTTCTCCTTTCATCTACACTCCATACTCCATAGTTCGTTCGTCGTCGTGGGTGCGTGCGGGACGGGGCGGGGCATTCGAACGTAAACGTAATTGTAAGTAAGGCTGACGATGATGCTATGGTGGTGAACTAAAATAAGAATTAACGCGTAAATGCTGCGGCAGCAACATAGGTACCGCTGCTTTTTTGTCTTCATTACACAAGGTGGGCCGCGAACTTTAAACTTTCTTGTAGATGGGTCGCGGTCCCGACAAGTTTGGGAAACACTGTATTAGAGCATTTTTTGTTTATCAAAATATAATATAAAAACTGAAGTGCCTCTGTTCTCGAACCTACTGTAATGTAGACGTGTACACCGAACACAGATCGCACTTGTTGAGTCTTCAATCAGTAAAATTGGTTTTTCAAATAGGTCTATAGGTAGCTTCTTCGATTAAAACATTAAAAGAGGACTTACCATTAGATTTAAAAACAATAGTATTAGAAAACCACAAAAAAATATCCTTTGCATCGCACTACACAGTGCACACAGTCACACACAAAGAATTTATTTAAAACACTACGTATTAATTAACTGCTCTGTGGTCACAAAGTTTCTTCCATTTTTGTTTACATTAGGGAGATCGCAGACGACAGACTTTTGTGCGATCAAAGTCTGCGGCTTCCATACAATCTGATGGCGCGCGCCATGCGGAATGTATGTAAGCCGCAGACTTTGATCGCACAAAAGTCTGTCGTCTGCGATCTCCCTAAAATTACCTTTATCTCTAGCTTCACCAAAATAGACCTTTTGCTGGTAGAAATATGGGTACAATTTGTTTGTCTATTATATAAGTATTGTTTTCATTTGGGAGTAAAAATGCGTTCAAGATTTTGATTTTGTTCAATTCGATGAGTTCAGTTCATCTGCGAAATAGGTATATAAATAGGTGTATATTTTTTTACCGATGATCGCGCGACAAGTCGAAAAGTTGCCAAAAAGTTGCCATTTGAGCTCGGTTGCCATTTGGTTGCCACGAAGGGTCAAATGTTGCCAAAATGGCAACCAAAGTTGCCAAATGGCAACGCTGAATATTATATATTATTGCATACATAATATTTTGTATTGTAAAGTAATAAAAACTAAAAAGTTATGCAGGATAAGTTAACAGACATAACGTCCAGGTGGACGAAAGTTCCGAACAAAAAAAAAATTGGTTCCAAATTTAAACGTAGCTACTAGATATAATCGCATAATCTGTACAATTTTTAAGCACGGTCGACTGTGATTGGCTGATAAAAAAGACCATAAAGAATATAAACTACATGAGAAAAAAGAGGAAGAAGAAGTTTAAAACTCAAAGTTCGAATTTCATTCTGTGAAAATTACTTATTACAAAAATACAAAAATTGTAAATTAAGTGGATTAATTATTGAAAAACGAGAGGTAAGCCATTGTAAAATGTAAAAGTAACCGTAAATTGATAAATTGAAGCAAAACATAACGATATCATACCATGTTCTAATACAAAGTATGTCGTAGTATCATTTGCTTAATTGTACAATAATTTACAACTTAAACTATACTAATATGAAAAATATAGATTATTATTTCATAGAAATTATTATAATGTATATCAGTATGCAGTTAATTTGGATAATGATGAAATGTGTATCATATGTATATTGTTTTATTGTAACAATACATTAGGTTATTAACTATACTTAATAATTTATGTAAACTGTATGGAAATGTAGTAAATGAAAAATGTTTCATTAATTTCAGATTTTTAGGTCCCTATACAGCTAGTTTGCAACATTTTAGTCTGCAAGCAATAGCTGTTACCTCGATCGCGGATTGTAGGAAATCTTTTGATGCGACCGCTTGGGAACAAAAGCAGCAAAGAGATTCAAAGCAAGGAGATTTTAGGAGAAGGAAGGTATGGGATTATGAGTGGTACGGCCACCAAGGAAAAATCCTCTGATTGGTGGTATTGGAGGTGGTATGCAGCTGGCCTGAGCCCACGCGATAGATTTCAGCTGTCGTATACAGGGTGTAAGAAAACAAAGTGTGTATGTATAAAGGTGCGGTCCACTGGATCGGAATCGGAGCGTAGGTACGCAGTGGACGGATTTATTGCTTTGTATGTATGGTACTGACTACTATGAACTGCACTAGAAGTACTGGAACGTCATTCTGCGCCTGACAAGTATATGACGACACGACGTGCCGTCCGCACCATACGTCCCGATTCCGACCTGGTGGACGCGCAGCTTTAATCCCCTCCCTATATAGAGTTTACTGTATAAGCCAATCAAGTAGTTAGTAGAGTAGCATAGACAGCTATTCTATTATATTTACAAATAAACTACATAAAACTGTACTGTAATATTATAATATTTAATAACAAAAATTAACAAAAGCTTGTGGATTAAATCTGTTTTATTAGTTAATTTACCTTATTACCCTATTTATTAAGTTATGTACAATATTTTTAATTGAAATAAAACATTTATTTGAGCTCATTTCTTTTTTATTTTTATTTTTTAAAATTTTTGGTATGTTTAGAGTGAAAGGTTTTGCACTTAAAAATTTTAACTTCAGTTTCAAATTAAAAAAATAACGGATGTTTATTTTTTTTCTTCTAAGTCCGACCTCAGTATACAGTTTACATCCTCTTTGATAACGTCATATTTTATGATCACAGATTACTAGTATATATGTTACAGTCAAAACTCTTAACCAGTCAAAAGTACTATTGACTAGCAAAATCAGTCAAAACTACTTTTGACCGTATGCTTTAGTCAATATTTATTGTGACTAAAATAACAGTTAAAAGTACTTTTGACTAAGTGATTCAGTCAAAAGTGGTTTTGACTGGATGGTTGTATCAGTCAAAACTCCTAATTAGTAAGAAAAAGCGGAGAGTGAATTCGATTTTAGTCGGAAAATATGGCACGGGTTTTTCTTAGGACAGTTTTAGAGTTAAGTATCCAAAGGGTAAAAACGAGACCCTATAACTAAGACTTCGATGTCTGTCTGTTCGTCTGGCTGTCTCCAGGCTGTATCTTTAGAACCACTATAGACAGATTTCTGAAGTTTTTACAGTTTGTGTACGTCTATTGTCGCTATAACAACAGATACTAGTAACATAATATGTAAATCAAATATTTCAGGGGTGCTCTCATCCAACAAATGTATACTTTTGCTATTTTTAAAGGCGCTTGAGTCTCTCACCAATTCTATTTACGTGCTGTTTCTTTGCCCGAGTGAACTCTCTCTTGAAGGATCTAGAGGCAAGGATTGCAAGTCAGCAGAAGGTCTAACAGGGAAAGATTTTGACTGTCCACATCTGGCATATGCGTAGGCGTAGCAACCAGTTGTGTTAGGTCGTTTGCAAGGGCAAAATCGCAGACAGATCTCCCCACATGATCAGTTTTACTAGAATTGAGCCAGTCGGCGTAGTGGGCGCTAAAGTCGCCTAGTAGTATGATCTCTCTGAATATCTCGGTGAATGGGATCTGCTGCTGCACTCAATCTGAAGCAGCTTGCGGGTTTTTAAAGAGTCGGTCCGTCTCAGGGTCACCACTATGGGACCTATTAGGTATATAGAGGCACGCACGTACGTGAGGGTGGTGGTCGCAATGAATGCGGAGCCATAATGGGAAGTTTTCTTTTTTAAATCTCCACCAGACGGCGCGACGGTAGACACTTCTAGATTTTCTATTGGTTCCCCACCCATCTGAAATTATCTGCAGGTTGGCATCACTGACAACATATTAGTAGTGTTTCAAAAAAATATCAGTGTACTGTCAAGTGTGACGTAAATCAAAATATCTTAAATCTAAGCCATCATTGGCTTAAGCGATTAGGCCAGTATACTGGTGACAGTTTAGGAACACGCAAATTGTCAAACTGAAAACTGACAACTGACAGAGAGTTTTGGCGGGCATATAACTTTCAAAACTTCTTCTACATTTTATTGTTTGTGTGGTTTTTATTATTTTTTCCCAAATTGTGTTATTTGTGTTTTTGATGTTAATTATTGGTAAAATATTAGCCATTAAATATCCGTTAACTTGCACAAGTGCAGGTAAGATGTCAAAACTAAAATGTATATTTCCTGTGACATTTGGTGTGAATATCGGTAAACAGGGCTATTTCCTCCGTTCTAAAACATCGTTATAATAACTCTATTATCCTATTCATTGGAATATTATTGCGTCTTTTATAAATTGCAATGTATCAAGTTTTACATTCTTTTGCCCAGTTTTGTAGCAAGTATTGATGGTATTCCCTGGTATTACCGATAGTTGTCTACCCATACGCCATCTAGTTACTAAAATGGAAACTGTTTGACAATCAAATTAAAAAAATAAGAAAATCCCTCATTGAGAGGTTCCTGACTTCAGGATTGCTGAAGTGGCGAGAGCTGATATCATCACGGATATACACACACACACACTTCAGCTTAGAACAGAAAGAAGTACTCGATATCTGCATCTCGGTTATAAAGAGCTAAGCCGGCTTTGCCGTCTCAAGGCCGTAATGGACGGGATAAAGGTAAGAGTGCATGATTACGCAGTTGAAAACCAAATTCTTCTTTTTTCCTGGGTTCACAAATTGGTTTTCAACTGCGGCATTTCTAGGGGGTAGGGGATTGGGCCACCGGCAAAGCCACTCACTCGGCGAAACATAGCGCAAGCGCTGTTTCACGCCGGTTTTCTGTAAGTCCATGGTATTTCTCCGCTTGAGCCGGCCCATTCGTGTCAAAGCGTGGCTCTTCCACGGAATAATTTTGGAATAAAACGATTGTTCATATTTTTTTTCTAACGAAGCAATTTACAAAAGGCGTTAAGTTCTAAGCTACTTAAGAATGGTGTATAGGATATGTTCAAACAGCCCTCGTAGGAATGAAATAACAAAAAGTACACTAATGTTACAAATAGTGCTTTTGACTAAATATGCTTTATTGCAGTTAAAACTAGTTTTGACTAAGAGCGTCAGTCAAAAGTACTTTTAACCGCAAATTTTCAGTTAAAAGTACTAATAACCAATAATTTTCAGTCAAAATCACTTTTGACCAATATGTTTAGTCAAAATTAGTTTTGACTGATTTTGTTAGTCAATAGTACTTTTGACTGGTTAAGAGTTTTGACTGTAACATATACATTATGATTGTGAATTGTCATTTGTCAAATACCATCAGAAGTTTTGGCGGGCATGTGAAAGACTCCTGTTGTGTTTTTGTATTATTTTCCTAAAATTGTGTTAGCTGGGTTTTTAATGTGTAATATTGGTAGAATATTAACCATTAGATATTCGTGTTCATGCACAAGTGTAGGAAAGTGATGTAATATCCAGAAACGTGCTATTTTGTGTTCCCTCCAAAACTCCATCGAAAGTTTCAGTAAAGCGTCTACCACTTTACTGAATCGACCGACTTGACTCCTGTGACTGTATTGACTTTTACTTAGACTTTGACTAGACTTTAGACCTGACTGGTTTTCCCGCCATATTCCTTACGTTTTTACCTTGTCTGTGGCACAACATACACATCCTTTGTGTCAAGTTGCCAAAAAAGAAGAAAAAAAAATCTTCAGACCTCTTCTTCTTCTTTCGACATTATTTCGCAATGAGAGTAGCCAAGAACAGTCCGAAAGAAGGGTAATAAATAGGTTATTAATAAATTCAAAAGTATGTGATATGAATGCATTATTAGGTAAACTATTGACTAAAATAGAAATCGTGACCATATTATGCAGCTTTTGCTTCATAAAACATAATATTATTGTTATTCTGTGCCTACGGACTACGGTTTTCTGGAAGAGAACCATTCATTTTACTGTTAGTGTCTAAACACACTAGGGGCCACTAGGGGGCGTAAAGTCCGCATGATTATTGGCATGATTACGCATACAAAATACGGACGGAACGCGACGGAATAGTGTGTCATCGGTAATTTAAAAATATACATTGCAGGCGGAATCATGCGGAATTTATGCCGCGTAACTTCGGCCTAGTGTGTTTAGACACTTAAATAGAAGAATATTTAAATACGCTATTCGGTAGAAAAGTAAGGATTTCTCCTAACTGTTTCTTGGCACACATAATATGACGTGTAAAAAAACTAAACGTCAAATTTCCCCGTTTTCTGTCAAATTGTTGGAAATGGGTAAAATTTATGGCCACACTGAACCTAACTTCCCTATTCATAGTGCACGGTGCACCAGCCAGCAATCGGTATTTTGCATCATTCGGCGTGCTATTTCCTAGCGAAGAGCATCCGTCGCGGCACATTTCGTGTTTACTAAACTACAAGATTAGTATTATTTACAACTTTACACACTTTTTAATTTAACAATGAGAGTGCTTGTGTTATTCTGAGGAGAAATTAATGGTGAGATAGTGTGTTTCGTTTTATTCTTTCACGTTTTCGCGTAATGTTCGAATGGTTTACGAGTTTTCCCAAAGACGAAATACTTTACGTAGAGTTTATGTGAAATTATTCTTTCGTTTTTTATCTTTTATTATTTAGTTTTGTATTTATGTTAAATATAAATATTCTATGACGTGCTGTTTTAATGCTTTGCGAAAGTTTATTTATTTATGTATGTTTAAAAGTTTGTTTACTTGCATTGTAATGCAAATGTTGTGACTTGTGATGAGAAGCGATATTTTGGGCGTCTTATTTTGTTTTGCGAAGTGGTTCGTCAGAAAATGTTAAGAATAACGATTATTGGACAATTAATAACATTTATTATAGAATAATGAGGTAGATGACAATATATTTATTGTAAAACATGAGGACTTAAAATAGTTTATTTGCATACTCCTTTTTTATTAATGTTTAATATTATAAGTAATATTTAAAATTATATTTACTAACTCACTATGTAGTCATAGGTAATTTTAATTGTTTAATTAACTCATACACATGATTTATTTATACCATAAATTAAAATTTTAATTACATCACTGTCATTTTATAGGGTCCTAAATTCTTGCTGTTTTCATATATTACCCAACCTGGCATTGCAAGTTATTTTATTTTTGAAGAAAAAATGAATAATATGTTCACTTAAAAAAATGTGTTGCTGATCATAGAAATTTCTTTCTTGGGAAGTTGATTAAAGAGATTCAAACATTAATTATTTCATTAGACTGAACTAGTAGTAGGGTAATTGGATTATTCAAAAAGTATTTCTTTACCTTAAAGTAAAAAAGAAATAAATAAGTATAAAAAAAGTTTGGCTCCGTACTTTTGGTCAAGTAATTTTATTAAAATAATATTATTACTTTATCATTTAATTTATGTCATTGTTTAATATACCCACAATATTTTACAAAAATGTAATTCATTATGATATTAAATTATGACTAGGTACTATTAAAAATCGGCCAAGTGCAAGTCGGACTCGCTCACGAAGGGTTCCATGCAACTACAGAGCGAAAATAGGCAAAAAATTGTATTTTTTTATGGCATAATTATTTAAATTTTATTATTAATTATTAAAGTACAAATACAATTAAGTATTTTGTGAAAATTTCAGTTGCCTATGTGTTGCCGTTATTGATTAAGAGCAAAAAATAGCAAATAACCAGGTTTATTGTATGGGAGCCCCCCCTTAAATATTTAAATTATTTAATTTTTAGTATTTGTTGTTATAGCGGCAACAGATATACACAATCTGTGAAAATTTCAGAAGTCTAGCTATTTCGCGGTTCTTGAGTTACAGCCTGGTGACAGACAGATGGACAGACATCGAAGTCTTAGTAATAGGGTCCCGTTTTTACCCTTTGGGTATGCAACCCTAAAAAGCATTCTGGCAAAGGGACCCATACTAATTTGTGTTCTTTGTAGGAATTAACTAATAAAGAATCAATATCATGTGACATTAAAATAAATATATATTTAGCTTGTATAAAACTACAGTTTAATTAACTACAATTATGCATAATTTATTATATTATTTTAAGTAAATACACTCATGAAAAAAATCAAACATGTACCGCTATACGGTACGCCATAAACCATATCTCTATTTCATGTTTGTTTAAAAGGTAACTAAAAAAATATACTGCATGAATTGCATATTTTAATATTATATTTTAAACTTCACAACTAAAAGCAAAGCTAACAATTTCACACGCAATATGAGGCTTACAACTTTTGCATTATTTGCTCACCGTTTGTATGAAAATATTTGCTCAAAGTTTCATTAAACTCGAATTTTGTTACAACGCGATTTGTCAAGTTATGTTGCCGACTTCATAACAAAATAAAAAATACCACCTATAATATGTTATTTATAATAATAATCATCATCATCATCATCACGCACATTGTTGTGATGAATTTTACCCACAAATTATCATTAATTTGATTAGTTTGCTCAGGTTTTTTGCCCTACTTGTATAATCATTTTTCTTATACGTCAATTACGATAGTGTAAATCTTGCAATTTTTTCTGTTATGTATATTATGGAAACATACACAAAGCTATAATAACGTAACTTTATTTTGCTAAAAGCGATTGACTTTAGCTGTGCGTTGCTGGCACTTACAATAATTATCGTATCGCAAGGCGCTAATTTGCTATTGCAGCAAATAAGTAGCCTAATCTTACCCGTCTATACCATTTTTAAAAACAAGTGAAAGCTGTGCTTTCTGCCGCAATAAAAATAATTCTTTATCCTTTCCTGGGATTCAAAGCGTCTCCATAAAATTTTTATCGAAATCGGTTCAATGGTTTTAGCGGTAAGAGGTTATAATTAATAAACAGAGGCAAATACACATTTGAATATATTAGAAATGGATATCAGAACAAGTTTGTACCTAATTTAGGCGCGTTTTTTTTCTTAACGCGCAGCAAAAGTTAAAAAAGAAAAAGAAAACACTGCAAACGCTCGCTCGCCGCGGCAGTGAAAAAAGTGAACGCAAAAGCTAACAATTCCACTTTATGGTATGGTACTATTCCAAAGGAATCCTAATTCCATTTTGCACTTCGAATAAAAAATTAGAGAATGAAATTGTAATTTGTAGCTTAATGCCTGACTCTTTCCACACTGCCGAGTGTAGTGATAGAATACAGTTCTGTCCTTGTTTGATACGCTAGAAAAGTCGTCTATGACAAGGACAAATATTGAATAATATTACTTCTATAAACACAGTGTGCATTTTGTAAAAGTGTTAATAGCAATAGTTAGCTGTCAGAATTGACCTTTGATCCAAAATCTAAAAATACAAAAGCGAGAAATTTGACAGTTGTATATTGCATAAGATGACATTGACGTTTTATTTTTTTTAGGTTCAAAATGCGCTTGATGCGCGTGTTCCGCTGTCGGCCGTTCTCGAAGCGGTTCCTGGTACTTCTGGTCTTGGTGATCGGCCTGGGGGTCTACTGCTACTACTACAATATCGCGCCTTCAGCATACCCTAAGCCAAGTAAGTGATTCGCAGGTCCAGGAGAAAGGTGACGGCAGAGTAAACAGAACTAACGAGTAATGGAGTAGACCGACTCAGAAGTCAGAAGAGATCTCGAAAATACGTTTGACATAGTATGTCATATTGACAGTCGCGCGCCGTACTAATGCGACAGCTTTGTGAAACATGTTGAAAGCAAAGACTTCTATTTAAGTTCAAATATAAGTTTTTGGTTGGAAGTGACAGTCGCGCCCAACTCGCGTATATACGCCCGTTTGTTTGAAATCGAGGTACTGCTTAGTTCTGTCTCCTCTGGTGACGGTGTACGGCAACGGCAAGGTAAGTAGGTAAATAATAAGTCAGCATATACAGGGTGTTACAAAATTAAGCAGTCATACAGGGTGTAGTAGTAGCGCTGAGAGGTTGAGAGTAACTTTTTAAAACTTTTGTATGGGAAAGCTCATGGCGCTTGCCCATGGGCCATGCCCATGATTGCCCATATATAAAAAAATGCTCTTTCAACGTCGCTACTTTTACAGTGAACTCTATATAAGGGACGCACTCTAAAATTATCAATTATCATTTATTACTTAGTTTTGTTACATCCTGTAAATTATATTGGCGATATTAGAATAATATTATACTCTGCAGGTCGACTAACTAAAGAGGTAGCCGGTAGGTACATAATATTATCTTAGTCCTGACTTCTGTGTCTTTGAATATTAAAAGGGTGAACTTAAAAGTATGCACCAATAAAACTAAAAGTAACAACAAATCCTGTAACCCAGTATTTGCTGTTAAAATTAGTGACCTTACTACTCAAAATATTTACGAAATTTTAGGTCTGCTGTTTTACGTAAAAAAACTAGTGAAAATCGGATAGTCCACCCAAAGAATAGCTCAAAAGCAGGTGTAGAGTGCGTGAGCTGCAACCTAAGCAATTTCTTCAGAAATGTGTTTAAAATGCCTAGAAGATAAACATACTAAAAGTCCCCGCCCCTAGGGGGTGAGCCGGGGTGGGGGGAGGGGGTTAAAGTTCCCGTTTTTTAGTTTTTGGCTCATATCTTTAAAACGGTACGTCGTAAAGAAAAGGTGTCTTCTACATAATAAAAGCTAATAAAATTTACTACTACTATGTCATTTACACCATGTATCTATCTTCAATCATTGCCATGCTATAAGCTTCTAAAGAGGTCGATTTTCAAAAACACCCATTAGCCTGAGAAAATTAAGAAATTCAAACCGAATAATTCGTGTAGTTTTGAAAGTTGGTACAGTTGTTCCTAAAGGTGTCCAGATGAATATGCTAAAAGCCCCCGCGGGTGGGACAAGAGCCGGCGGTGGGAAGGGGGGGGGGGGGAAAGGTCTCTTTTTCAAGGTTTTTGCTTGTGACTCGAAAAGTATTTATAATATCTCTTTAGTGAGTTCTACATTCATTATCTACATTAAATTTCCTATAAATTACTTCTAAACATTTTTACTGTACGATCATTACTTTAGAAAATACAGAGTATTAAAAGGGCACGCTTGCACTTATTTTTTATTTATAAGTAAATTAAGATAAAATTAAACGTAGCTTTAACAGATCATGATATTGTATAAAAATCATTTGTCTAAACGCATTGTCCAGGAAGTAAATTGGGAAATACGTTTGTATGGAAAAACAGTGCGAGCGTACCCTTTTAATACTCTGTATTTCCTAAAGTAATGATCGTACAGTAAAAATGTTTGGACGTAATTTATTGGAAAAATGTAAATAATTAATGTAGAACTCACTAAAGAGATATTATAAATAATTTTCGAGTCACAAGCAAAAACCTTGAAAAAGAGACCTTGCGCCCCCTCCCCCACCGCCGGCTCTTGTCCCACCCTCGGGGGCTTTTAGTATATTCATCTGGACACCTTTAGGAACAACTGTACCAACTTTCAAAACTACACGAATTATTCGGTCTGATCGTCGATTTTGAAACTAATTTTCTTAGACTACATCTTCTAAGTCTAGGGATATTTGTATTTTATGAAATCTATCAGGATTTTTGAAGACAGTAAATGAAAGAATTATAGCTTATTTTATGGCCTTTAATAAAACACAAAAAACTTTCCGGATTTTTTTGTTTTTAAAGAAAAAATCATTGGCTTTTCTATGGTCACAGAAAAGTTATATGGCAAAAAATCTTTACTTCAATTTTATAAAACTGAAAATTTCATTCTAATGAAAGAAAATCTTTGAAATTTTTATTGCTAATAATCAAATTAATAATAATGAATTATATTCGATACTTGATATTGAGTATTTTTACCTAAAATACATTTTAAGTCTTTCTTCGGTAAAGGCCCTATGTTCTTTTTGTTTTCAAGTAATCAATTGTTTCTGGTATCTATCTTACTAGAAAATATCTGAAATGTACTTAACACTGCATATTCTAGTCGCAGTAGATAGATTTCATGTCAGAAAACCCTGGAGACCTGGCCAAAACCAGAATAATCTGGTCAAATCAACCCAATACTAAGTCGATGCAACTAGTAAAAAGGCTCCAGGAGAGCAGTCTCTAGAAACTTACCAAACCGTGCAGAGGAGTTTCCATCAAGTTGGTCCTTATGATGACAAAACATTTTGTGTTCCAGCATTGGAATGTGGAAAATGCGGAAGGTTGCTTTTTCATGAGTTTGTGAGATTGACCATGGTATCACTAAGAAATTGTCTCTGATGCTGGTGCTGATGAAAATACGGCTTGAATCTCATCTCGATTTACGATAATTACTTGTTCGAATAATTTCGCGGTGAGTTTATCATCTTCAACCAGCTCTGGAGAGCCATTATTCGTCCCATTAGGTTTTACCATTATTAATGTCCCAAACTCATGAAACAGCAACCTTCCGCATTTTCCACATTTCAATGCTGGAATACAAAATGTTCTGTCATCATAAGGACCAACTTGATGGAAACTCCTCTGCACGGTTTTGTCGGTTTCTAGAGACTGGTTGCTCTCCTGGAGCCATTTTACTAGTTGAATCGACTTAATATTGGTGACCATAGAAAAGCCAATGATTTTTTCTTAAAAACAAAAAAATCCGGATTTTTTAAATGCTTTATTAAAGGCCATAAAATAAGCTATAATTTATTCATTTAGTGTCTTCAAAAATCCTGATAGATTTCATAAAATACAAATATCCCTAGACTTAGTTGATGTGTGTTTTTGAAAATCGATCTCTTTAGAATCTCATAGCATGGCAATGATTGGAGATAGATATGTCGCAGTCATCTGGTTTAATCTGCGATTCAATTGAATGACTAGCGTGTTCATTGAATGACTCCATTCAATTGAATGACTCGGTCGAACGTCGATTGAACAATCGTCATCCAACGTCCAACTAGTTCGCGGATTGTAACATAGCCCTTTGAAAAGAGCGGACATAAAATCAGTCAGGCTATTAAATAATTTAGTTCATTTCTTTCCACTGCGGCGCTAGTAGTCGCCAATACCAATATGGCCTCAAACAATTTGCGCAAAGAACACTGTGTTGATATTTTTTCCGATTGAGTTTTCTTAAAGTGCTTTATTGATTATAAAATAGTGTGACAAATGTATTTCACGATTATTACTCCGCCGCTAGGGAGATCGCAGACGACAGACTTTTGTGCGATCAAAGTCTGCGGCTTCCATACAATCTGATGGCGCGCGCCATGCGGAATGTATGTAAGCCGCAGACTTTGATCGCACAAAAGTCTGTCGTCTGCGATCTCCCTTAAAGAAAAAATTGAGGCAAAACTGGCCGAATGCGAACAACAAAATCAAAGTTATTATTGATATTAAATAAATATTTAGGGGTTTGTGTTTTAGTGTTCTTGATTGCGTGAACACAATGATAATAAGTTATCATGGTGTTACTGTTTCAGGATCACAAAGAATCCTCAGGATGAGGCCAAAGTCCAAACGAGCGTAATTTATTCTTTGATTCTTTGAAATCCTTGAATAAGTTCATAGAAATAGGCAGTATTGCAATTTGCACATCTTAAAACTTAAAATACAATAGGTACCTATAGAATCATAATATATTATGGCCGTGTCCTCGATCGTTATTTAATACTTCGATCGGGGATGCTCGGAAATGCTATTGTATTCTATTGTTGTCGCGATCACTGGTGCTCGTACTGGGCTTGATGGGTTAATATCACTAATTATTGTTATTCAAAATAAGGTTGCAAACTCTTGGTCACCTTAAACAAGCATTACAAAGTCGGCTATATCGCCTATATACCATTCAACGTCTTCACTATAATGACGTTTAGTAAAGACGTTAAACGTTTCAGTCTACGTCTTGACTAGTTGTCCTTCAGTCATTCAATTGAATGGAGTCATTCAATGAATACGCTAGTCATTCAATCGAATCGCAGATTAAACCAGATGACTGCGACAGATACATGATGTATAAATGACACAGTTGTAGTAAGGGGCGGGGACTTTTAGTATGTTTATCTTTTAGGCACCCTTAACACATTTCTGAAGAAATTGCTTAGGTTGCAGCTCACGCACTCTACACCTGCTTTTTTAAGTGGACTAAGCTAGAAACATTGAAAATTCGATTAACACTGCATTTTTTTTTGTATCGCCGGTAGTTTAATTAATTTTTTTGTGTCCCCGCTATACTCATTAAACAATGGGGTATGGAGTGACGTTTGTGGTGTGATAGGCTTCGACGCTCATTGAGCGATCGCATTCATATCGAAAACAAAAAGATGACAAGCCTTTTAATGGTAGATAAGATAGAGACAATATCATTTTGATCCCATCTGAAAAAGCCTATTTTTATTGTGTATTTTCTGGAGAATCGGACCTTGAGTATAATTTCAGATTTACTGAAATTCTCAGCTTCTGAGTTCTAAATCTATACGTACTGCATCCCCGAACGGAATAAGATTTGAGAGGGGTAAAATATTATGAGGGTAATGCTGCCGTCCGCGTCCTGGCGAAAAGTGCAATAAGTCGAAACTATTCTATATCCGGATTCCGGATATACACGGAATAATAATAATATGTAGTTGAAATATACTAAAAAACACACTTTGTATTATTTTTTTAAATAAAATTTATAAATTATTGCATCGTCGTTGGCTTTTAATACGTATGCAAAGTTTCGAATTAATTAGGCTACTGAAGATAGGTAAAAATCGTGCTCAAAAATTCCGCTACATACATATTGTTGTAACGGCCTATATATAATGTAATGTAAAAGTAAAATGTAATAGCCTGTTAAAAATTTACGTCTTATAATTTCCGTGCCTCATCTGTTAAGCTATGTCTCTGCTAATATTAGGATTAGCAAACCGTTTGCTACAAAGAATGCATTTGCAAAGAATTCATCGAAAGGCGATTTGCATCGGTCACAAAACACGCAAAGTAATTCCAATATCCATGAGTCCAACAAACAAAGCTTTCAAAGATAGCTTAGAGCAATCAGTTTAATTGCCTCTCGAATCGTTGCCCCTTTTTCTATCGTCTATTGCTGCAACCTTAAAAAGTAATATGGCTTTTTAGTGTGGTTATAAGATATTTTATATTTTACTATCAGAATTAATGAAAAAATCATTTATAGCGCGGGAACCGTAAAAGTTTTCGGGATAAAAAGTATTCTATGTCTTTTTTTCACTAGACGTGTGGATTATGGCGGCCATACACTATGCTTCCTATCGTCCAATCGGCATGACATGACGCTGCAGGCTTGATCCAATCTGCAGTTCGTCTATATACACCACACACAATTACTTTGCAGTGAACAGAATTTCTATATGAAATTGAAATATATTTGTCATAATTATGGTAGAATATAACTGAGATACTTACTGCAGACATTTTCGTATAGATATCCCAAAAAAGCAAGGCAATAACAGTATTTTAAACATCAACAAACACACCAAAACAAAGAAAAGGAACTTGTCAATTGTCATTTGTCAACAAAATGTCACTTCGCGTCGGTCTAGACGTTCCGTTCCATCATTGCCCTATTCATAAATTTATCGTTTAATGTATTATTTTCAACATTTAAAATGAATTTAAAAAATCTGATAATCTTAATAAGTTATTAAATATTCATAAACAGTTATTTAATATTCTTTAATTAATTCAGAAGAAAATTTTCATTTTGACTTCACTGGAACTGCTTGTGCTACGGCGTACTTTGAAACGCAGGGAGGGTTCGGAGTTCGGACAGGCGGCTTATCTACTGTCAACTGAAGACAGCAAACACCTATTTGTAATATTGGGACAGCTTCAAAAGACAGATAGATGCTTATCATGGGACGAGGATAGCTGTCTGTCTTTAGCCATAGATCGAATATTGGGAACGGCCGTTAGTAGTCGAAGTACTGGTAGTTATGTCTATTGTGACGTGTGCAACATGTCGGATTTTGGTCGATTTTTTTACTGTAGGTGCTATAGTCCGCGCGGAACTAGTTGGCCGCTCTGCCCGTATACTCACATACCGGCAGAGCGGCCAACTAGTTCCGCGCGGACTATAGTAGTGCCCTCTTCTCCGAGTTTACGCAATATTCCCTATACTATACGTGACTATACTATAAGCGTGTACTGTTAATTTAATTATTTTTAAATATATATAATATTAGCAAATGATCTTAGTAAAGATCATAATATCATTAAGTAAACGTTAGTTTTTTTGGTCATTGTTCTGTTGACCTTGTGTTGAACCGGTAGTGTTCTTCCGTATGAGTTATTTGTATAATCATCTTGAAGCAGCTAAAAATACTTTGCAATTAAATGTACTGAGCAAAACCTTGAGTATCCTGTAGGTAGTGGTGTTGCGGTAGTGTAATAGTTCTCAAACTTTTTTGTGGCAAAACCTTTTTAAGATGTGACATTTTAACGGCCCCTAAAAAGGATGTTTTTGATTGTCTTTGAATGAATTGCCCCCATGCTGGTATCTTTATTATCTATCTTTCTAAAAAACAATTAATTATTTATCGCTCGCGGAGCTCCTACAAGCTCTATGGGAGCCCCAGGGATCCGCGGAGTTTCTCAACTAAAAGCGTAGAAGCGGGAACACGTTGCGTTATTACTCGTAGCAAACGGCACTTGTCGACAGCAGCCGTCAACGCGTGCCGTTGACAAGTGCTGTTCGTCTGGAATCCTTAGAGCCATGCCACACGACTTGGTGCGGCGCCGCAACGTTTTGCAGTACCGCAGCAGCGACGGTTCGAGCTCGAGGCTTTTAGTGGGTATGCCATTACGGTGCGTTCAGACGTGCGCGTTTTCTGCAGTAGCGTTTGGGAAAACGCACACGTCTGAACGTGGTTTCCGCCGAAGCCGAACTCCGGGGAGTCCCAGATATCCCGCCGGCTCTCCCCAGACTACCGAGGATGCCCCAAGAAAATAAAGGGTAGTGTGGTGTTGTTGGAGGTGACTTTTGGAACTAATTGTCTTGTCTTAAAAAAAACTCCACTTTATAGACAAAAGTAGAGACAAAAGTAGAGTAAGACACCCATGATGCTCTCTGTTTGAAAATGTCATATCGCTCACGTCTATCTAATCAAACAGTTATACCAGAGGTTCCCAAACATTTTTTTCTCATAGACCACTTTAAACATTTTGCTGGATCCGGTGGTCCCACAACTACCCCCCCCCCCCTTCTCAAGGCCGGTCTAAAAAGCGTATTCATCCAACAGTTGGACCTTTACTTTTTTGTATTCTAGTAGATGAAGTTTGACTCACAAGTCACAGTATAAGGAACCAATAACACAACAATTACCACACTTTTACTTAAGTATAGTTTATACACAGCCAATACTGGCTGCCAATAAGACTGGCAGCCAGTATTGGCTTGGTATATGCCGCATGTAAACAGTTTTTCAAGCCAGGCAACCCCCGCGCCAGTGTTGCGGATATGTGTAGACGCATCTCGCCAGTCACTGGCGAACGTCTGTACGATATGCATGTGTTAAAATTTATACAACTTTATATGGAGCTCAATTGCTTGTGGGATAAGCGTTGTGATTCATACAAAAATAAACAAATGCGCGCTTCGGCACTAGAACAACTTCGTGCCGGAATGAATATATAAAAAAAAGAATCGTTCCGTTTTCTTTTTTTTTCTAATATTTCAATCGACTCTTCTGTTAATAGTTCGCAGATGTTCCTTAAAACATTTCTTTTTCAACAGACTTTGCCGTGAAATCATTATTTTTTTAAATGCAAACGTGTGGACACCCGAAGAAAAATCCGTGAATGCGATGGCTTTGCCTAAACAAAAGGGGCCAGGCCAGTACTGGCTTCTGCAGGACTGGCGCCAAGATTATTGGCTCTGTGTAAACTATACTTTATTTCTAAATCTCCTCGCTCTGTAATATAATATAACATTGTCATTGATTGTCAAATCGGGTCACCTAATTTTTATAGACCCCCGTTAACGACTCGTGGACCCCCATTTTTTTTCCATGCAAGTGTAGACCCCTATCGGGCTCCCGTGGACCCCATGGGGTCCACCTGGACCACTTTGGGAATCAATGAGTTATACAGTTAAAATTAACGATGTAAATTGTTCCCGAATTTCGGCAACAACTCGACTGTGACTTGACTTCGGCGATTCTTTGACTGAGTTTGGTAAAGCTGGAAAATTTGCCGTATTGTTTGACCTAATATCGACTATTATTGCGCACTAGCATTATACATTAGCATAACACATGCTTGTTCTTAAAATGAAATTCGTGCAATATAAAGACAACTTTAAGCGTGCCTCTAGAGTCTAGACCAGAGGTTCCCAAACTTATTTTGTCTACCGCCCACTTTAAGAACAGATTATATTTTAGCGCCCCCATTGTTTAAACTTAAAATGCATCCTGATAAAATAAATCACCCCCCAAGCCTCTACACAACGCCCCCATTTTTTTCTGGGTCCCACACCGCCCCCAGATCAGATATCTTCAGCGCCCACAAGGGGGCGTTATCGCCCACTTTGGGAATGGCTGGTCAATTTTATTGTGCAATATCACGTATTGTGCAATATTATTGACCATCTAGTGTTGATATTGAACGCGCCCGTCTTTCAATCTTATTGTCAATTAAAATGATCAATAATATTGTTCAATGCTATTGCACAATAAAATTTATCGTATAATGATGGCCTACTGTGTATACAACTGTGGCAGAATCCTGTAGGTACCTCTGAGGCAGTGGTACTTAACCTTTTTTTTATACGGGCCACAAATACGTTTTGGCCGTGGTGTCGTGGGCCGCAACCAAACTTTTTAGGGTTAAAAGAATAACGCTCTTCAAAATTAGCGACTTAAAAGTGGAAAAAGTTTCACGATTTTCACTACGACAAATAATTATTTTGCTGATGGTGATGGGTGCTGATGGTCCCGGCGCGGCGCGGCGCGGCGGGCCACATGCGGCCCGTGGGCCGCAGGTTGAGTATAGCTGCTCTGAGGGCTTACAGAGCGTTACTCATTTAGCTCTAATTGGTGGTAATAGGTAAGCGTTTGACCTCATGCATCACTTTTAACGAACAGTCAACGAGATGGTTCTTTTAAATCCATACTAATATTATAAATTCGAAAGAGTTCCATAATAATAATATTATAAAACCGTTCATTTTTCCGAGATAAAAGTATCCTTTCCCTAATGAAGATATCTCTATACCAAATTTAAGTAAAATCGCTTCAGCGGTTTAAGCGTGAAGAAGCAACAGACAGACCCATGAAAAAACAGACACACTAAAAATGTTTGTATATTAAATGTATATTTTACTCGTTCTGCGGTTCTGCCATATCATGGGAAGAGACGGTCTGTTAATTAGGACCATAATTAACTTATCTATTCTAATAACATCGATCGCAATTCGGTTTGTGTAATGAGTAATGACTAATGAAAATGGAATTCGAATGACGAAGCTCCGATTGCATTACTGGTGTTGATATGTGCAATTTTACCCCTAATTTCGGCTATTTATTGCTATATTTTACTTATAAAAATGTATATAACAGAGGCCATTTCCCGAGCTGTCTTTGCTTATATAATTACGCTTAGATCTTTAAAACTACGCCACGAATTTTGATGCGTTTACTTATAGTTATAACTTATAAGATAGATATAGAGTTCACTGTGAAAGTTGCGGCACTGAGACAGTAATTTTTTTGTGATTGGTATGGGCATTGGGCAAGGGCCCCAGCGTCAATTATATTTGCCTATGTTAATAGAGGTAGGTAGGTAGAAGTAAAAACGTAAATATTGCCGCGCTTCTTCTTTTACAGTGAACTCTAAAGTCTAAACAACGGACTCACACACTCTAAACTTCTTAAGTATTATCACTTTGTTCTATTACGCTCTGTATACAGTAAAGAAAATGCATCATAATATTATATTAGTTATACTATTATATATTACGTATATAAAGTTAAAAATAAAGAATTGTAGAATAAATTAGTAATTCTTTATAGCGATGATAAAGTTATTTGGCGGTCGGACAAGGTTAACAATAATTATTTATTAAACAATGTTTTTTTGTATAATAATTATTATTATCACTACAGGATTTTCAGTCATTTGTACAGATAAAAAATAGTACTTATTCAAAAGAAAAATTTTCCGTGGCCCAGAGCCGCGGCAAAAGGAAAACGGCGGGTACATTTTTGAAGAAGGGGGACAGTTTTGAAAATGTTTGTTTTTACAAAAAAAATATGGCAAACTATCCCATTCTTGACAGACATGTATAGAAAACAGAGACATGATACTTACAAATTGTAAGTAAGTGTCATGTCTGATAGAAAATGACAAGTTTTTGACAGGGAGTCAATGACCGCTACCGCCATGTTTCGCCGAGTTTAAATTTCTGGTTACGTCTTCGTATATTTTCCTTATTTTTATATCGGGAGACTTATTAAATGATAAGAATTGACAGTCTGGGGTTTCTGAATCCGATAACAATATAATATCTGTGTAATGTTGGCTTGTTATAAAGTTGTAAACGTTTTAAATGCTTCTCAGAAGTTGCCTTCAATTCGCAAAGGTATTAAAGGTATTCTTAAGTAAGTTAAGAAGTCGTTCGTGAGAATACTTTTCGTGATTTATGTTACGTTACAATATAATGAGTATAATTTTGTTATATTTGATCCTTTTAAAGTAAGTGTCTAAACCATAGATATCAGAAACAACAGTTTAATACAACTGGTTTAATACCTCTGTGGTCTAAACACACTAGGCTGAATTACGCCGACGTAAATTCCGCCGCGTTTACGCCGCGTATCAAACGCATACAAAATACGGACGGAACGCGACAGACGACACACTATGCCGAAATTCCGTCGCGAGCCGAATTTCCGTCGAGACGAGTCGAGCGTAAAGTTCGGCAGCGATTCGGCGGTAATGTTTTGTATAGCAACACACTATACGCGACGGAATTATCAAAACCAACCATAGCAAATCCAACCTTAACTCCAAAGCGTTAACGCACACATTACATCTGAGAATTTTAAATACTCACGCGCGTGTTCTACAACGGAAATTACGCCGCGAAATTTCGGCTCTTCGCGTAATTTACAGTGTGTCGCACCAGACGTAAGCGGCTGAACGTTATTTCGGCCACATAAATTACGCCGGCGTAATTCAGCCTAGTGTGTTTAGACCCTAAGATCAGATCTGTATCAAGTTTCTTAGGTTTTTGACAAGAGTTAATTTTAAATTTATTCAAAAGCGTAGGTAGTTTGTATTGTAATGTATGCTCACGACGCCGGGGCGCTTGCTCATACAAATCACAAAAAAATATTGGTTCAGCGCTGCTACTTTCACAGGTTATTCTATACAAGAGACACATACACCCTCATACATACACCCATAGTATTTATATCACTTTGTTTTGTTACATATTGTATATTACGCAAGATTAAGGGCCCTCTCTCCCTAAATTAGCAGGTCGATTGTCTGTCAGTGCGAATATCGACGTAAATGACATTAAAATAACATTCATAACAGCGCGCCTTGTACGGTGGCGGTTACGACGCTCGCCGCGTCCATGATAGGGCGAAATAGGAGAAAAAACCTTTTTAAGGCTTAATATAACACATACTCGTATTTAAAAAAAGTAAAAAAACCAAATTATTAACTTATGTATTGCAAAGCAGTAGATATTTTTTATATATTCTTTTGATAAATAATGAAGGAGTAAAGTGGTTTCATTCAACGATTTGGAGGTGATTTGGTTTTTATTTCTTTATTATGTGATACCGATAGAAAAAATATGGCAAAACCAAATTACGTATCATATCATGTAGATTACTAATTATTTTTTTCAGATATAATTTCTCTGTTAATGCCGATGAAAAGTTGTTTCATCTGCACGCTTTTTTCGAAAGAGCAGCCTTAAGTGATAGGGTAACTGGAAAATATTGGTGAATATTACCATCTTATAGGGTCAAAAATAACAAAAACGTCTTACACAATTTATGGATGCTTAGGGCCTGTATTCACTTTGATTAGTGCGAGTGCAGGTGATTAGTTATTAGGAGAAATTAAAGGACTTGCACTAATCAGTCCAGCTGTCCTACTAATCAATAAATAAATCAGTCAACTAAACTTATCACTAATCAAAGTGGATTCAGGCCATACTTCGCAAAAGATTTAAGTGTCTAGTGTCATCGCTTGTCATATTTGCACTTTGCATATTCCATTAAAAAGTTTTAAAAAATCACAGCAACAACATTGAAGATTAACCGCTCGAAAGCGATAACCCGACCTCGAACTTGACCGCGGCCCGTTGATACGACCCGCTCAATATCAATTTGTGTCATTTTAAAATTTGAACATTATACCACAGGTTATACAGAGAATCGATTTTGTTCGATTTAAAAATCGATTTTAATTTATTATTTAATGAGGAAGTTGGGTGAGAGTGAGACATGTGTGTTTTTGTCATCCTGTGATATTAGAAACTTAAATATATAGAGTACTCCAACATGCGAATATTAGGCTAACTGCCACATATATTTTTAAATAACACGCGAGATAACCACTTAACTTTAATTTAGAGTTTAAGCTAGAGTTTTGCATGTTGTCTGTTTTTAATTTAGAGTTTAACAGAAAATGTATAGAGGTCATTTTAAAATCTTCCATATATTAAAGTAAACTATCGGCCAGGTTCACACGGCATTGTCCTGCACTTTTTTTTTGTATTCTTTTGGCGATGGCTTGTAGTGGATTTGTTGGTACACGATTTTTTGCAGTACAATCGACATGTGAATGGTTCTATCTACATTGTATGCGACACTATTTATTCGTTAAGAGCTAGAGAGAGCAAGAGAGGTATACTGCAAAAAAAACGTGCAGGAAACGTGCAAGATTGTGCCGTGTGAACCAAGCCTAAGAGTTACGAGATTTGGCGAAAAAAACTCAATTCGATGATTCTCACGCTACTTTGTCACTTTGAAAGTGATTGATACACCGGATGTCATCTCGCGTGGGATCTAACAAAGTCGCGCAATATTATCTTTAATTCTAAAGATAGCGATTAAGAAAATGATCTATTCTCGTATTGCCGAATCCTGTCTGTGGCGGTTATTGATCCCCTGTCAAAAAACTTGTTCTTTGACATCGTTTTCTACGCATACCGCGATTGACAATGAATTTATATTTCACACATCATTTCGAAGTCATAAAAAATTGAGATTACCATTCTACCATTCAAGAGCTACCAAGAGGTTTTCCGGTGAATCTATAATAGTAATACAGTCTTTATTAAAGAGATAATTTTTTTTCTGTGAACTGAAAACAATGCGAGCATTTTTCATAATATAGCTTCTAGACTAAAAAGATCAATGACCGTTCGCGACACCTTATATTATTTTGACTATAGATCATTCTATTTTTATTTTTTGTAGCTATTATGAAAAGTTAGAAAAGAAATAGTAAATTTACTTATTTTTAAAATATTTTTGTTTATATTCAGTCTTCGACGCCATGAAATTGATATGACGTCAGAATTGGCTACTGCTACACTTTCGGCAAGCATGGTAAAGCAGTACAAAATCGAGAAAGATATATTATATAAATTAACTTATTATTATTACTCTATTAGCAACAAAGGTGTGTAAAAGACTATTTAAATAGGCCCTTTAAGCTAGAAAGTAGAAACTTCCTTGCACACATACTACGCGCGTATTTAAAAGCTAATTTTCTTACAATTTTTGTAACTAGTGAGGTGACGCCCGCAAGCCCGTTGGCGCCAAAATTCTTTTATGGCGCGGGAACTGTACATTTTTTCCGGGATAAAAAGTATCCTGATGTCCTTTCCCGGAACTTATACTTTGGCTCCATACCAAATTTCAGCAAACTTGGTTCAGCGGTTTGTGGCGTAAAGAGGTAACAGATAGACACACTTTCGTATTTATTACATTTAATATGGATATTGATAAAATTATTTACCTCTGTTCAACAATTTAAAAGATAAAATGATTCGAGCAACATCCCATTGGCCCCAAGTCCTGTTAAGGCGACGCCTTGATAATTTGGCTGTAGCGATGCCGATTTTTCTCAGCAATGGCTAAAGCTAAGAAATTGAAGTTCATTGTCAGTATTCATCATGTCTTTGTCTTTGAATTGCCCATAGCATAACACGATTGGACAACTTTTATAGCACAGAATAATCAATCGAAAAGACCTCTGTAAAAAAAGGGATTCCTATTTTTCCAACAGAGGAGAGTGATTTAAGGTTCCAAAATTTGTACATAAATTGGTTCAAGCATGCACTTTAATTTGTGCATAGCTTATATGAAATGTATTTATGGTTTTTAAATTATGCGACAAAAACTATTTTGTCGCTTACGCTCTTTCCATTTTTTTGCTGTTCCATTGCTTGTTTTCTATGAGAGGCCGGGCCGGCCTCTCATAGAAAACAAGCAATCTAAAACATATCCAACATGGTTTCTTACTTTAACGCTGCGTCACCTTAATAGATTTAACTTCCGTCGGGCGTCCGCCCCGGCATCAAAGACGGCATATCCAATCAGCGCCGGCAAAGCTACAGTAATTATGTAGTCATGCACAGATCACAGGGAAATGCGATTAATACTCCCACTAGAATGACTATAGCATAGACTACTAGTCGTTTTCGTCAACTTCGATCGCTTTAATAAGTACAGTTCGACAAGGCTGTTAATGAACGTGGCGAGAAAAGGAACTAACGCTTCTATCCATACAAAAAAGTAATTTTTGACAGTTCTCCTTTACCAGCAGCGCCCATTGACATCATTGACATATTCATTTAAAGCCTTGTCGAGCTGCAGCAGCGCTGGAAGACCAATTTTTTTTTGTGATTTGTATGGGCAAGCGCCCTAGCGCAGCGCGTGACGCTGCGCTAAACCCGTGGGTTTCCCCATACAAAAGTGAAAAAAATTGCTTTTTCAGCGCTGCTACTTTCATAGCGAACTTTATTTTATACGGGACACATAAACATCCGAAAGTGTTATCACTTATGTAGTTTTGTTACACCCTGTATTTAAATCAAAGATTAGACTCAGCACTTCAAAAAGTCGAAAACGCGGGCTCAAAATATGTCGATAAAAAACGGGCAAAAGTGCGAGTGACTGAATTCTTTGTTAAAATTGAGCAATGTGTTGAAGACTACAATGTACAGACATGTCGAAAAGTCGAGAGCAGCCATTTTCTTTTTGCTCACCTGTCCTCCGTCTGCCCGCTTGGCGCTTATCCGCTACGTCTAAAACTCTAAACGGACGTAAACGACATTGGAAAACCGATAGATTGCTTTTGTTTCAATCGTTCTTTAGAAATTCTAGAGCTTTCGTATGAAATTCGGTTGTAATTTGAAAATTGACAGCAGAAGGGAGGAGGATGATCGGTTGTTTTTGTCGATATGTCGATAAATAATCGAAACCCATAACATTATTTTATTAAGTACTTCTAATCTTTATCGAAGTTAACAATGTACTACTATACCTATCAATTTTGATCTAGATTCTAGATAAAGCAGTCCTAGGTACTAGGTTGTACTATATCTAAATTAAATGTCACGTATCAAACGCGCTACAAACAAATATGTACACATTAATTTGGAAGAGTTACCGTTTTAGGTTTACTTTTAGGACAAAACTAAACGGTGTGTATATTTACTAGTTAACCCGTCAGTGGATGATGTGTTATTTTAGGCGTACAGTCGTGTAGCCGGAACCGACCGACAGAGCGGGGTGTTTCCTCAAATTGCATCAACGGGCCCGACAAACGAGTGGCGGGCTCGATATCCACGAATTTAGAAATGCTTAGTTAGACACGCCTTTTCAGACGATGCGTAGCTGCTGTGATGCATTTCTTAATTATATATGGAATTTACAGATTTCAAAGTAACTTGCATGACGTCTTGAAGTCTGTCAATTTAGTGCAAAGTAAAATATTAAGCTTTTTAATTTATAAATAAACAAATGAAATCGGAATAAACTTATAGAAAAAAAAAATACAATCATAAGTGAAGACCTAATGTAAAAGAGTGTTTAGTACTTGCACTAAATTGCATCAAATTTCATCAAAATCGGTTTAGCGGCTTAAGCGCTAAAAGGTAACATGTGCAATACTACAAGTATTGTAAGTTAGGTACTTACCTTTTAATAGAGTTTACAAACAGATGGATTTCCGAATATTTTAAAATATTAGCATAGATGTATTAATGCAGACTTAAGCCGTCGATAGCGAGAATATTTTGGTTAAGGCCTATTTCACCACTTTATCATAAAGTGCCGAATAGGCTATTCAAAGCTTTTTTGACAGATTCTCCATACTTCATCTGTCAAGTTAAGTGATGGATAGCCTATTTGGCACTTATCAGGAAGTGGTGAAGCAGGCCCTTAGCCTCGTTTGTAATAGGCTGAAACTTTGCAGCTCTATGGTGGCATCTGTGTAAATGTATCAGACGTTTTCGACGCGTGCTCCAAGTTTCGAGCATCGTTCGCCACTTCAAAACGTAATTTCAGAAGGGACGCGAATGTCGATACTCTATACTAATTCGATCCCATCCCTAACGAACTAATGGAATTTTTAATTCTTCACTTTTTCTCTTCGCTGTACTTTGTGCATTAATTTTAATTTTCACTTTTTCTGTTCACTTTACCTGATTTTGTGTTTTCTATACCATAGCAGTACAGCTCTATACTGTCTGCGTATTAACGCTTATGGGCATTCCCTACCCATTTAAAGCCTTATAAACTCATAATTTGAAAGTTATAAAGTTATAATAAAAGTACAGCAATAATCTTCAGTATATCAACATTCCTTTCGCCGTTTTAAATTTTCTATTTTTGTTTATTTTTTTTTTACTTTGATATCTTTTTTTTTACTTTACTCATGATATCAGCTTCGAAAGTAAAACCAATTTATTAAAATTCAAGCATACGTTCAGCATCTCCTTTGGATTTCCAAATTACTTTTATTTGAAACTCACGCCAATAGATCGACAATATCATAAACTACATTTTCCCCGTTTTAATTTTTTTTAGGACAATTTTGAACTAAGATAAGTAAAAATAATAGGGTTTTGGCGCGATCTCGGCAACGCGGCAAATGTATGGCCTAGGTCGTTTGCTCAGGGGACGGCCTAATACACTTTTGTAAAATTTCACATTCATGGCTGCTGCTATCTTGTTTTATTTTAGCTACAGTTAATGCATATTCATTATCCATATTAATATATGTATAATAATTGACACAATAGGACAATACACATTGCTAGCGCGAATTTATTATTTTACACTACAGTCTACAGTCTACACCGACCAGACTGATAGCAGTCTTAACTGCCTCACTCAGAGTGGACCATTAATTACTTAAATGTAATTAATTGACATAAGCCCTATACATAGTCAAACTCTTCATAAAATTTAAGGTTAATCATAATTAAATGTCTCTGAGTACGGCGGTAAGTCGGTAAAATAATATACAAACTATTGAAAATGATCGACAGCTTTGCAATCTCGGTGGCAATTATAGTTATTTATTTTGACCCAAAGTAAAGCAGGACTTTAACACAACAGTGCCTACTACTAGATCATTTTCCGATTTAAAGGGATCCATTTGTGAAATATTAAGTTTTAAAGTGGAAAAAATCGTAAGAATCCAGTGTCCCTCCCTTCTACCAGCTAAACGGTTGTTTCTGGAAATGTGAAAAAATTCACGGGAGTAGGAAATATGCTGAATTTTAAAGGAAAACTATCATGGCTATGAAGATTTCATAAGTTATTGAGTAATAGTCGATCAACTAAAAAAAAATGTATTTGGCGAAGTATAAAGGAACTTTTCGTTCAAATTCCTTTGAAAGTAACTGAGATGATGTTGTTAGTAGTGTAAAACACGTTATAAATTGACCATACAAAAATGTTCAAAAACTAGCAGTAAAGGTCGTAAGTCCCAAAACTGTTTTTGATGATTACTTAAAAACTAAATACAATACTAATATTTCCTTTAGCTATTATTTTATCAAGTGTGTGATTGTAGTAGTGCAATGATGTTCAAAAAAGTGGGTTTTTTGAACTTCATTGTAGTAGTGCAAGCTATTTAATGATAGTAACTCAATAAGTGTAACAGATATTTGTTGAAATGCCCAAAAAGATTCATAATTTCGAAAAATAAAACTATCGAGTCAAAATAAGTGAATCGTGTTTTCCGTTAGTTATATATATATATATACATATATATATATATATATATATATATATATATATATATATATATATATATATATATATATATATATATATATATATATATATATATATATATATATATATATATATATATATATATATATATATATATATATATATATATATATATATATATATATATATATATATATATATATATATATATATATATATATATATATATATATATATATATATATATATATATAAATAAATATAAATATATGGATTTTCAAATGTGTTAGTCGCGCTTAAACTCGAAAACGGATGAACGGATTGGGCTGATTTTGGTCTGAAAATATTCGTAGAAGTCCAGGGAAGGTTTTAAAGTGACACGAAGTTCACCGGGACAGCTAGTAATGATTAAATAAATCTCAATTTCATTTGAGTCAATCGTCTTCCGGGATCGTAACACTTATAAGAAAACACAGCAAAATTGCACAGCCCGCTCTTAAGCCGTTTAAGCGTGAGCAGGTAACAGACAGACACACTTTCGCATTTATAATATTAGTATTGACAGCTGTCAAGTGCACAATAAACAAGTCCTCCTAGATCTTATCGATTAAATATTATAAAAACAGTGCTAAAAACTCCAAATTCTGAATAAAAGAAGTGCTGATAACCTATTAAGTACCATCAATTGTTTTCTTCAAGAAATAACCAGTGGAAGGCGAAACAGCTGTAAGTAGAACAGTTGTGATAACCACAAGTAAAACACAGGAATATACTTAACAGAAAGTTTTTCAAAAGAGAAATAATACTGAAGAAAACCATTTGTGAAACTAACCTGATTGACATCTAATTAAACCATAATTCATCATCTTATCACAACTCACCAGATATATATGCATAGCTATATTGAACATTACATTCTGCATTTTTGGTTTACCGTCGAAAAAAGCTATTTTTTCAATTTGAAATAAATAAAAACGAATATTATAATCAAAAATTGACAAACAAAAATATTGCATTGTGTACTGAGGTGACATTGATACAAAATGACGGATGACATTTGAGTTGACACTTGACGTTCGGAAATTGGAAACAACCATAGACAATACGTATTATTTTTTATTTTATACCTACTACGAAGGAGTAATTTGAACAATTATAAAATATATTAATAAACATGGATACAAACATGGAAAATAGCTTTTGTTATGTGACTCAGAGACAAAAAAATAGATTTACCTCGCTGCAAAACATCTATAGTGAATTTAATGACGAAGAAAATATGTCTACAAGCACTCTAGATCTTAGTGGAATAAGCGTGCCTAATCCATCGAAAGACAGCACATTACTAGATGATTTAAAGAGACAAATAATATATTTAGAAATACAATTACAATCAGCGCACACAGAAATAGAAAATAAAATATTAGAAAACATTGATTTAAAACAAAAATTGGACAAAACTACCAAGCAGCTAGCAGTATATAAATCCTTGCTTAAAGAAAACCAAACTACACTAGAGAAATCTTTAAATAATCTGACTCCAATTTCCACAAAATTTCAAACTCCTGTATCAACAAGCATGGGAAGTAAACGAAAAAACAGATATACAACACCAAGATACCTTCTCAAAGCCAACAAAGAAATGAATCTTGTAAAAAAGAATATTGTATTTACTGAACCTCAACCAGAATATTATGTAACAGAAGATAAAATAATAAAAAATGCTCAAGAAGACGGAATGTTTACTCATAGCAAACGGATCAATGGAAACAATCCCACCACAAAAAAAGAAAAACAAAGCATTCCTAAATTGCTTGACACGGAAAAAAATATTATAAAAATCATAAATACCAGCAAAAAATTACTATATATGGAGATCAACAATGGACAGGACTAAGTAACATGATTAGAACGAACAGATTTGGAAAATGGAACGACACTTATAAAGTAACGGGTTTTATAAAGCCTCATGCTCTAGCATCACAGACTAATTTATTTTTAAATAATTATAGATTTCAAAATTAGATTCTGACAATTTTAATCACATGTGCCAAAACAAAAACAATAATACGACCAAAAAGAGAAACACGTCCAACGATCCAAGTACTATCTCTCCCGTCTAGTCTTTCCCGTTTATTTTTGAAGTTATTTTTATCCGAATGAGAACTTTTCTATCTATAACTATAAAATCTTTCAGAACTGCTCGCAATAGACGCAAAATATATTTTTCAGTAACGTAACACAACATTTTTTGTGCTTTTTAACCAACTTAAAAAAAAAGACTTTAAATTGAGCCTTACGTATGAATAATATTTCTAGAACTGCCTAGTTTTCGTATATTATGAGTATATTTCATCAGTATCTGAACAAAATATGTAGAAACTTTTAAAAGTGTATATAGTATGTTTTTAATGTTTGTGTTTGCGTATCGTCCGAGCTACATGTCCGATTTAAGTAATTATTTTTTTTGTTTTGTTGACTTTGTTGTGATAGGTATTGTTCAATTTAGGTAAGTTTCATCAAAATTGGTTCAGTAGTTTTGAATTCGGTTTTAATTTTATTAATATACAACTTGTTATTTGTAAATTAACCTAAGTTGTAAACATAAATTATTTCAAATTGACGTGTTTCACATCCTGTTTTTAACGTGTTTAACATGTTTAACATCCCAGAGAAATACAGTAATAGGAAACCCTAATGCCTGTGATATGTCATAGTTTTAAGTCCGTAGTGACAAGTTAACAACCCTAGCGATTTTCGTCATATTACGTAAAATTTAAAAATTTCTATCTTCTAAGTCGGCATACTCTATAATTCTGTCTACTCTGTCCGGGCGTTCTCTACTGTTAAAACGTAGTGATTATATTCTCTTTGGTTTAATATTATACAATTGTATGCGTTGCGTCATCGTAGTCAAGACAGTTTTGACTTGGTGTGCGCCACATGATAGACACGTCACAACTGTTTTAATTGTGTCGTAAGACTGACTTGTCTAAGTGAGACAAGACTAACTACAGTCGTGTCTCCAATGTGCGGTCGCACTAAGACGTTATCACGTGAAAGGTGTCAAGGGACACCCGAATGGAACGAAGTTATTCATTTATGTTCAAAAAACCTGTATACATATACACTCAAAAAATATTAAAAAACGCCATCTATTGACGCCCAGGAATATAGACGCCCAGGAATATAGACGCCCAGGAATATAACAACGCGTCGCTGTTTATTTAAAAAAACCGCCATCTAGTTGACGCACATTAATACCTATGTTAATACTTACTATCAACGCCATCTGCCCCTAACATGCAGGTACTAATAAAAAAGTGTCGAGGTCAAATCAAGGTCAAATATCGTTCTGTCTAGCCTTCAGATTTACGCCGAACGCGGAATACGGAACTTCGTTCCAAAAACTGACAGTTGCCCCGAGGCCATAAAGAAGTGTTGTGATTACTTGGAGGTTTCGCACAAAAAACTTAATGTTTTTCACATAAATAAAATAAATTTATCAATTTTACTCTAAATTTTAAAGTTATACATATAACATAATATCAAAGTAATTTTATAAATGGTTGGGCCCCTGATTTCATAAGTATAGATACTAGAACAATATGTAATAGACACTAATTGTTTCTGAGTTGGGGAATTTTCAAGGCCATTGCACACTATAATGTATTGTGTATTTATACTGCAGGCCTTTCTTTAAGTACTGGACATTTATATTAAAAATGTACATGTGAAGAATTTGAGATAAATAAGCACATCTTCGCAAAACAAGCTATAGTTAGATCAATTTTGGTTCTGTACCCTAATTCTACTAATATTTTCCAACATCAGCTTCGTTTCTCTTTCAGAAAAATAGTATTCTCGTATACGTGAAACGATTTTCTAGTTTTGACCAATCAGAATGCGTCAAAACGTTGTATTGTAGTTTCATGATAGACCATTATCTTGTTAACTTAAGAGCAACGAAACTGCATTAATTTTGCATTAACATAGAAGAATCTGGTGGTAAATTTTTACGGATGACCCGTTCTAATTGGGAAGGTCGAACAAGTTAGTTTTTTCGGATGTCGTCCTCTCGGTAATTAAAATGGTAGACGTTCGTTACAGACTTTATTTCCTGCTAATATTTTAATTTCGAAAGTGTGTCTGTCTGTTACCTCTTCACGCCCATACCGCTGAACCGATTTTGTTGTTTGGCATGGGTTTGCGTTCCTAAAAAAAAATTATGCTAGAACAATAGAAATATTGTTTTTCTCAAAATACCCTTAATTGATTTTTCCACGCCTTTCCAGCTGCTATACGTGTATTCGGTAATCGGTATATGTGTCCAGTAATTGATTCTGCGAACCAATTAGGATTTTTGTATCATAATAACTGTTCTATGATATAAAAATCTTAGTTTCCCCCACCACTTTTTGTAGTGGCATGGTGAAATCCCCCACCGCTGCCACCAAAATGAGACTTATCAAAAGCAACGTACACACAGACAATACAGAAAATTTTTCAACGCTTTTCCAATTACAAACTCATCTGACCAACTCATCAATACTTGAAATAGGCTTTGATAAAAACTTGTCCTATTAAAGGAGCGGAGATCGAAAATCCTGAAGTTACCTTACTCAATTTAAATGACATTCTGGTTTGCCGTAATGGTTAAGAGCTCAAAGGCTATGGAAGCTTCGGACTTATATTTCTTTGAAGCCGTCTCGAATATGCTGATTTAATTTTATGCAAACATGAAAAATATTAAAGGCAATTTGCTACGGAGCAACTGCTTGGAAAACTGAAGTGGTTAATATCGGGATTGTATCCTTGAAGCTGGAAAAGCGAATGTATTGTTTGCGAATGTTTCAGCTTAAATCGGTCAAGCGTCTCGTTTACTTAGAAGTCCTTGTGAATTTAATTTCAAAGTTAAGAACACTAGAGAGTACTAGAAACAGTTTAGAGAACATAACTAGCATGCATTAAATTGGTAATTCGCATAGTAAGTTATATTAAAATGTTTCATTTTATTCGACTTTCAAAAATACTGTACTATGTTCTGTACAGTATTTTTGAATACTGTACAGAACATAGTACAGTATTACTAGTAGATACTGTATGTGGATTTTGGATCCAATTCAGATATTAATGGTATGGCTTTTTATTCTTTAAGACGTTTGATATGGCTATTATTCACAATAAAATAAGAAATTGCTCACCCATATCTTATATATGTCGCAGGGAAAAGAGGATATCAGGGATTTCACGATATCCCTAGGGATATCACGAACTCCCGGTAGATGCCGAATATTCTTGTTTGTTACGTCTTCTTACTAAAAATATCTAGTGATATGTCATTTCACTAAACTAAATCTAGTGAAACGTCAGAAAAGCGGACACCGCCGAATAAAAATCAAGCCACGCATTTCTCTCGCTTGCTCTAGTATACACACGGGTACTTTGATGGGATCATCTAACATCTGAATCTGACAAGTAAGATGTTAGATGATCCATGCGTCGGATGGGCATGTAAAAAGTCGGTCCTGCGCCTGATCTCTCGCCGGTCGTGTCAGTCTTCCGTCCCACCGGGTCATGCGAGTAAAGGAATATAGAGATTGCTCTTGTGTACTGCGCACACACTTGGGCACTATAAAATTACTCTTGGCCTGGTTTCAATGAAACCGGCCACCGTCACCAAAACCAGAGTGGGAGTTATTATTATTATTATTATCACACGTGTAATGCAACTATAGCAGATATGAGGGGGCATCACCATATCTCTGAATCATACAGTTGAAACCAACTGAGGGACCTTCATCAGATACTTCAGACCTTTGATTTTTGACGTCAAATGAAGCGGCCGACCAAGTTGAATATTTTTTGTAAAGGTGGCATGTCGATCTCTAGTTTGGTTAGGCTCTTGTACAGGCACAGGTACTACAGATACTCCAGCTCCTCGATTATCCTAGTTTTTACGGTTCCGTACCCAAAGGGTTAGTCTGTCTGTCTGTCTCCAGGCTAGACGAGCCGCGCCAGCTCGAGCGACGCATTTGTTTCACTCCCACTAGTGCCCGTGTCAAGTGTGGAAACTAGAGCGAGCGAGAGAAATGGGTGGCTCGATTTTTATTCGGCGGTATCCGCGTTTCTGACATTTCAGTTGATTTAGTTTAGTGAAATGACATCACTAGATATTTTAGTAAGAAGACGTAACAAACAAGAATATTCGGCATCTACCGGGAGTTCGTGATATCCCTAGGGATATCGTGAAATCCCTGATATCCTCTTTCTCTGCGACATATACACAGATTTTTTAACCATATAATAAAAAAGAATAAAATTTTTGTCATGGCATTATTACGACTCTAAAAGACCGGCTCTAATGCTGCCCTTCATTATCCCTTCAATAGCGTTTTACCTATCATTATTGCACGTCTTGTACTTGCTGTACCTAAAGCTTGTTATTACTTTGATTAGGGAGACTTAGTAAGCCCTTTGAAAGTAAAGCTATCGCATAAGAGCGGTTCCGCACTAAGTCCTGATCTCAATCCGATCCGTACTCGTCTTCGAATTGTATTCGTCGAATACACAATAATAATATATTATGTTAAAACCAAAGACTTACACAGTAATGAAGGTTATCGATGTTTCGTTTTTCCACCAGGTGGAGCTAGGTAGCCGTAGGGTCTTTCGTGTCAATTGTCATATGACAGCTTATGGTGACATATGACCGATTTTTGACACCAAAGACCCTACGGCAACATAGCTCTCTCTGGTGGCAAAAATAGAAAACCCTCATTGTATAATATAACCTATTATTTTCAAGCCACCCTGATATCTAGGGACCGCGCGCGTACTTAGCAGTAGATAAATACGAATCATAAACCAAAGTATCCCCAAAGTTTATAATGCGACAAACAAACTTAGCCAATATCAGAGTTAAATACTTTACGATAATAGCATTAGAGCCCGATAGATGATTTAACTTCACACAACTTGAATTAACTTCATACAACTTAATACTACGCTAATCTCTGTTCAATAACTTCTAAAGTAAAAAGGTATTCGATTTGACTAAACATTCATTTGGAGTCGGTCAGTCGGAGAGTTTAAAAATTATCTTTTAAATTGAGTTAATTTTAAACTTTACACAGATTATATTATTTGCGCTATGTTATCCAGGTCATTTTTAAAGTCGAATTGCTAATCTATCGTACCGTTTCACTGCTTGTTCACCAATGACTGATAGCTCTGAAAAATTTGGCGCTCCTTTTGTTTGCATTCAGCGCCCCTTTTTACCCGGTGCCCGGGCGGTCGCCCAGCTTCGGCCCCCCTAACGCCTACTGATCTCATTCCTAATCCACCAAAAGTATCTGCTGAGAAAAACTGCATTTTTCGAGCGATCAGATATGCGCGGCCTGCATCATAGCTTGTCGACTGTAAATAGCAACAATAGTTATGCGTTTTGGCTAGGGGCGTTGATAGGAGACTTCCTTGTTAGAGGTCTGTAAAACAGTTGACATTTTAATTCGCAAATAAATTGCAACTCTATATAAATTCCCTTTCGTGTTTTTTAGGGTTCCGTACCCAAAGGGTAAAAACGGGACCCTATTCATGAGACTTCGGCCTGTCTGTCCGTCTGTCTGTCTCCAGGCTCCAGGCAGGCAAAACCGCTATAGCTAGAGTTTTGAAATTTTCACAGATTGTGTATTTCCGGTGCCCCTTTAACAACAAATACTTAAATAAAAATAAAAATAATATTTAAGGGGGGCTCCCATACAACGAATGTGATTTTTTGGCCTTTTTTGCTCGTAATCAATAATGATAAGAGGTAGGCACTTGAAACTTTCACGAAGGCCTTAAATATAATTGTACTTTACAATAATAATAATATTTAAATAAAATTAAAAATTCAGGGGGGCTCCCATACAAAAAACACAATTTTTGGCCTATTTTTGCTCTATAACAGTACGGAACCCTTCGTGCGCGAGTCCGACTCGCACTTGGCTGATTATTTTTTTACATGTGGAAAATGAGAAGAGAATTCTTGTATGGTTATATCCATTTTAGTGCTGAGTCAAATTGCATTCGCCTGTCAAAAATGTATGGGGTTTGACAAAACGCATCGCTCAGTGTCATGGCGCTGGAGATGCGTTATGTCTAGAGACCGGATTATATGCAACATAAAAAGCTTGTTATATGCATGCAAATATGCATGAAAAATGCTTGATATATGCATGAAAAAAAAATGCAAATTCAAAATCTGCATACAATTAGTAAATTATTTTTTGATAGGTACAGGAACATTATAATGTGACATTAAAATTATTTAAAAAATTTGTAAACGTATGCATTCAAAAATTTTTCTTCAGTTGTAAGATTGTGTCTGCGATCATCTAGAATATTTTTGTTAGATATACATAGAAAAGGTTCGCTCCACATTCGCTGAGGAAACTGAGCAGAATTTGAACTTGGGTGCAATGTTAGCAGTTAGCACTCACAGTTTCTGACAAAAGTTCTGCCGTCCCATTAATTTTTAGTTGGTGAGCGCGATGTTCTTCTGTCTCTTTCATTGTAATATCGTAACTGTCAAAACAAAAGACGCGCACAACTACTGACTGCATTCGAAATGCAGTAAAAAGTCACAACTATTACTCAATAGTCAATAGCCCTTATGTTTTGTAACTGTTATTGTTATTAGGTCACATTTCGGAACGCAGGGTTAGTGAAAAATGTTGTAAATGTACCGATAATATACATCATAACTAGATTTTAGGTAAAATATGCCATTACCGCTGAGAATGGCTAAAATATGCAAATGCATATGCAAATATGCAAATGCATATAATCCGGTCTCTAGTTATGTCAAATCCCGTACATTTTTGACATATTGTGACTTCGCTGTCGCAAATAGCGAATGCATTTTGACTAAGTACTCCGATGTAAGTCTTGATTTAGTTTCGATCATGACCTAGACTCTGAAATAAACTCGAATTAAATATAGTTTGGCTGGAAGAAAATGCCACGAGGAATTAAAGCCCGCCTTTGTACAACAATATGCAAAATGTCAATATACATTTCACACGCAATAAAAGATAATTAACACCTTCAATATTTTTTCTCATAATATGTCATAAATGAGCAGGCTTCGATGTGTGCATGCAGAAGAATGTATTTTTTTACACACGTCAAAGAAAAAAAAGGAGGGTGCTGTCTTACAATTCATTTATCAGGTAATGTGGGTCCTATCTCCAGATCCCTGAGTGCCAATTTAACCTTTTGACCCATCTCAAAAAGCGTACAAAAGAAGTTTGTACTTAAAAAATACTTTTTTCTATTCGCCTATAAAAATTCCCTTATTATTATTAGGGTTCCGTACCGAAAGTGTAAAAACAGGACTAGATAGTACGACTTCGTTGTCTGTCCGTCTGTCTGTCTGTTTTCAGGCTGTATCTCAAGAACCGCTAGAGCTAGGTTGTAGATTTTTTTTATAGATTGTGTGTATCTGTTGCCTCTGTAACAACAAATAGTATAAACAAAATAAAATTAACATTTAAAGGGGGCTCCCAGAAAACAAACGTGATTTTTTGGCCTTTTTTGCTCGATATCAATAACGGCAACAGGTAAGCATTTGAAATTTTCAAAAAGGCCTTAATTACATGACTGTACTACAATAATTATTAATTAATAATAATATTAAAATAAAATAAAAATTTAAAGGGCTTCCAGGCAAAAAACAATTTTTCGCATATTTTTGCCCTATGACGGGACGGAACCCTTTGTGCACGAATTGGACTCGCACTCGGCCGATTATTTTTATTACTAGCTGTCCCGGCAAACGTTGTTTTGCCATTTAAAGTATTTCTACTTCATCAGCATACAAAATCTTACCCCCTCTTTTGTCCTCTAAGAGGAGTGGGGGGAAAAATGTTATGTAACACCAGATGTTAAGTTGGAAAGTTAATAATATAAAGTAAGTCCATTAAAGAAAAAAGTTTACTTAATACAAAATCTGACCCTCTCTTTGGTGGGGGGGGGGGGGGATTCCGATTTTCCGGGGGAAATTTCCGATTTGAATGCGGTTTTCGCAGATATATTTGTCTTCTTCCAACTTAACATCTGGTGTATAAAAAAATTCTCCCCACCCCTCTAAAGGGACGAAAGAGGGGGTCAGATTTTGTATAAGACTTTTGCTTTAACACGAAAACTACTGATCCGATTTGAATGCGGTTTTCACAGATATATTTGTCTTCTTCCAACTTAATATCTGGTGTATAAAATTTTTCCCCCCACCCCTCTAAAGGGACGAAAGAGGGGGTCAGATTTTGTATAAGACTTTTGCTTTAACACGAAAACTACTGATCCGATTTGCATACGGTTTTCGCAGATATATTTGCCTCCTTCCAACTCAACATCTGGTGTATAAAAATTACCCCCCCCCCCCCACCCCACCCCTCTAAGGGGACCAAAGAGGGGGGCAGGTTTTGTATCAAACTTTTTTCTTTAATGGACTTACTTCATATTATTAACTGTTTTTCCAACTTAACATCTGGTGTATAAAATTTTTCCCCCCACCCTTCTTAGGGGACAAAAGAGGGGGTAAGATTTTGTGTCAACTGATGAAGTAGAAATACTTTAAATGGCAAAACAGCGTTTGCCGGGACAGCTAGTAATGAATAAAGTATTGTCCTTCTATGTTCAACTCCATTTGTATCCTATTTATTGTAATATTTGCATGCCATTAAAACGGCAAAACATGTACTAATTTAAAATTGTAGCATCTTTTTATCATCTTTTGTGCAAATAAAGATTTGAATTGAATTGAATTTATTGATCTGATAATACACACACATACTAAAAAAATGAACAAGAAAATTTTTCTCCTTGTAATACCAAACATTATCTTTCTTTTTTTAAATTTGGGATATATATATATATATATATATATATATAATTGAATAGAATACAATTATTTAATGCTAAGTACTGACATAAGGTTTTGCTCGATAATTTTACTCCAAATCGAGCAATAACCACCGTGTGGACCGCCGAAACTGACAGCTCGAAGGCTCGCTTCGAGCCGGCTCTATCTAATGGAATTAAATATGTCAAATATGTTATTTCCTTCGATTTGGAGTAAAACTATCGAGCAAAACCGTATGTGAGTACTTAGAGAGATGTAATTTTCTAGCTACTTCTAGTCTAACATCTGATAGGTCTTTGCTACGTAAATTGTAAAAGGGAGGCAAATCAAATTTATATAATTATATCTGTGCTGTAAAACGTTTTCTGAAGGAAGCTGAGAATAAGATGAAAATATTTTTTAAGGAGCCATTCAAAGGCTACTGTGGTCAAAGTACGCGCGTATCTACTAAATAAATTAACTAAATGCAACTTCATTCGTGCAAAGAATTGTTTATCGCGCGGTAACCTTGCGGCAACCGTACATTTTGCCCGATAACTTCTCTCCACTATGGACTGTGATGATTGATGAATAACCACGATTATAACACGAATCACAATCTATCGTGGACAATCGGTCAATCACAGATCGCTAGTGTTGGTCCAACATTTTACGAACGCAATTTTAGTTTTAGTTTCCGTGTCGAATATTTATTAAGCCTGCAGTGAACGTGGTTAAATCTAATATGCACCAATAAAATGTGTTGTTTGCCACTAATTAGTATTTTATTAAATTTACCGGTGGTTTAAATACAATTATCTATGATAGTTTCATGTCATGGTAAAATTATTGTATTTTGCCGCGACTCAGTGTGTATATTACTGATGTTACTTAGTTTTTAGTCAATGATCGACCAAAACAAGTAATCAAGGACGTGTAGGGGTGCATTTTTGTGTATATCTACTTAGATATAGGTACACAAAAATGCACCCTGCTGCTTGATGCTATGGATAACTTCGCAATCGTGGTCAACAATCATAGCAACTAGCAAGATAGATGAACTATTGTATCTTCTCTACACATTTTCCCGCTGAAAGTACCAACCCGATGAACAGCACAGAAATGCATACATTCATTTTTAATCATTCCGGTCGCCTTGGCTCGGTAATGATGGAAAATTATAAGTCTTCCATTGTGCGAGTTAGTGTTTTTGTACAAATCTGAGAAACGGATATCTATGAAATTACACAGGTAATATTATGTTGTTCGATTACTTATGTCTTATGTTGTAGGTAAAGTAATTTCCTTCTCAGAAATGATTGTTAATCATTCTGTATTTTACAACATTAAGATAATCTTTAATGAAACTGGTGCAATATTGAACGGGGTTACTAATAAAAATATTAACGTGACAGTGGGACTCTCCGTGTTTTTCGCTTAAAGTCCATCTTCATATAATGATTTCTTAAGTTTTCGCGAGTATCACTCATGATATTATAAGTTTAAACACTTACGGATTTTGTCGCGGAGCACTTTTATTAATCCCGACATTTTTTCGGGATTAATAAAAGTGCTCCGCGACAAAATCCGTAAGTGTCCATCTTCATGTCAGTCAAAATCGCGCTGATTTGTACGAAGTTATTTGTGAAGCTTCATACGCAAAATGCTAAATCCGCAAATCCAGTGCGAAAATTATTATTATTTGTATATAATAATATATAATTGATTGTACTGTCGGTTCTTGGTGGAAATTCATGTTGAACACTAATAAAACACAATTTTTCGTGCACTTTTTCCACTATATTAAGATATTATTATAACTTTTAACAAATTACAAGACCGGTTTCGAAATAAATCATCATCAGGTGATCAGGTGATTATTCTTTGCGTACAATTGCGATTACTGCGATGCGACTTACTTACATTAAACAAAACTTTATTTTGAGGCAATCGTTTTTGTTGTAATCCATGTTCGTAGTAGGTGTAGACCAAGTCTTGTAAGAAAATTGTTTAATCATGTACATAATGTATGCATGAGACAGAATAATGTAGGAAGCCCCACGGCCTCCGTGGTTAAGCCGAAAACTTATTACAACGTTAAGGGCGAATCGATATTAACAACTGTTTGTCGACAAATTGGCACTAAGCGAATAATCTTTGGGAAAAATTATCAAGCACGTTCCGCAGATTTCCATAAGGGAGGCGGTTTTGCTCGATTGTCAAGATTAAGGCCCTGTATAAATGTAACCAACACCCTTTTTTAACCGACTTCAAAAAAAGGAGGTTATCAATTCGACGCGTATTTATGTAATATTTCCAGAACTGCACAGTTTTTGTATATGTTAATCTATGACAGCTTCTGAACAAATGTGCCAAATTTCAAAAGTGTATGTATGTATGTATGTATGTTTTTATGTTTGTGCACGCATATCTCCGGAACCACAAGTCCGATTTTAGTGTTTTTTTTTACTGTACTAGGTATTGTTCAAATTAGGGAATACTGCAAGTTTCATCAAAATCGGTTCAATAGTTTTTGAGATAGGGAATTTTAATTCTTAATTACGTACAAAAATTTGAAGTCGGTTTTTTTATTAGAAAAGAGGTATAGATTAACACGTAACACAACATAAAACTAGTGTACTCATTGTTTCAAACATTGTTTTATTAGAAATAGATACATACGTCCTTCTACTAAAGCTATGAGAAGACATAGTCTTGGCAGGTCACAACTGTGCCCCCAAAGCCAGTCATAGCAACCACTCTTCTTAGTATTCAAATTAAGCTAATTAATCCAATTAGTGTCCAAAACTCGCCAGGGCTTCATGCAATGTACACTTAGATGCTTTCATGCACTAAGAGCCCTTTCACACTAGCGAAAGCAAGCTAAAATTGAAAGTTGTCAAGACCATTAAAGTTCCTTTTTTATTTGTAAGACCTCTATAAAGTTCTTAGATGCTAAGAATGTTTAGGAGCTAAAATGTAAACACTAAAGAAGTAGAAATCCTAATGGTTTGACATCAGGGTTTTTACTCCTTTAGTGTTGCGTCAAAAGAGCAGAAGATATATGCAGATTTTCTTAAAATACTGATTTTCGTGGTGCGTTATTTTTTTAGTTTTTGCGACAGCTTGTTATTTCTGTAAAAAATAGTAGGTAACAGAGAAACTGTAAAGTATAGTTTTTATCAATTTATATTTCATACAACATTCAAGTTTTATTAAAACTGCAATTTAGTACCTATTAAAACTAATAATAGTCGAAACTTGATTAAATATTTGTGTATATAAAATCAGCAATCCGGCCAATATCGACAGGTATTGTTGAGTGGAAATTAAAATAATACGCAACTCGGTCGTTGGTATCGTTTTCAAAATTTAATGAAATATTTCATCAAATTTTCCATTATCGACAAGAATATTAAAGCTTAATCAACCGAATAACGCTTGTTTATTTACAATTGAATATTATAATTACGTAAATGTACTCTAATTTTACTAATGGTCGAACGCGGTTTAGTATGGTAATACATCTGAGCATCTATTGTTGGAGTCGGTAATGGGTTATTCATGACTATATTTTGTTAACCGCTCGAATAATTTGGTGAGAGTCCAAAATAGGTATCCCTCTTTAATATTGTTAGTTAAAATGCACGGATCATCATGTATATGTCACCGTAAGATTGTAAACACCGCGAGATTGTAATATGACGAAGTGATGGATTGTAAACAAACAGTTTTCCGGTGATTTTAAATTAATTATTTCGTATTTAAAATAACTTCAATTGCCTGAATATTTGATGTATAACATTGAATGAAATTTAGATAAATTTAAAGTGCAGTTTGAATTATAAATTAGGCTAATTTTAATAACCGAACATTCAAACAGCACTTTAAATATATCTAAATTTTATTTTATGTTGTACATCTCATACCATTGGGCATTGAAGTTATTTTAAATACGAAATAATTAATTTAAAATCACCGGAAAACTGTTTATTTACAATCCATCACTTCGTCATATTACAATCTCGCGGTGTTTACAATCTTACGGTGACATATACACGGTGTCCGCAACTTCGTTGCGTCAAAATTCAGTTACGGTCTAAAACTTTCGTAACGTAACTTTCTGCCGCGCACTATAAAAAACTGAATTGAACTGTCACCAGTAGTATTTCCGAGCCAATATGACCTCCAAATCATCTAAGAAGACAGCGTATTCCCTCTAAAAGTCCGGCAACGCATCTGCCTGCTCTTGTGATGTTGCGAGTGTCCAAGGGCGACGGTAGGTGCTTTCCCCGGTGACCTGTTTGCTCGTTTTCCCTCTTATGTTATAAAAAATGTTTTCGTCGAAGCCGTTCAGCAATTTCAGCCTCAATAGTCTACTGACAGACAGACACACACTTTTGCATGTGATGGATTGTGTCTCACAATTTATATTGTCGATTAAAAACTAGCATCCAATTTGGCGTTTTGCATTTCCAGTGTGGAGGGTCCGTTGTCTAAACTTTTCGGTGGCTCAAATTTCAAAGGGATGTGTACATTGTATGGAAATTGTATCAGAGTGCGGGGCAAATGTTTTTCGCACGTCCGAACAGAGAGAAACAATGAAATAGTCAGTGACGGCGAACACGTAAAAAATGTACGTGACCTAGGTCGGCTATGGATGGACAACAGTTTTTGGATTAACTGCTTTTACAGTGTTTTTTGGTGAAACGAATTACTACTTCATATAAAAACTAGCTTTGTGATCTCATCCTAACTTATATTTAAAGTTACTCTCCAGCTTTTAAATAAAAATATAAAAATTGAAATCTAAATAGTAATTATGTGTATTTTTTGTTTTCGCTTCTTTTCGCGGTAAAGCACTAAACCCCTCACGCTTGAACCGCTAAATTGTTTTACATGAGTATGGAGATACTTTTAAGTGCATTGGAAGGGGATTGAATAGTTTTAACTTTTATCATAATATAAAAGTGTACGGTTTCTGCGCGATAAGCGAACTTATGTGCAACGGACGAACATGTACTTCATATTGCACAATTGCACATACATGATACAAAGAGATAACTCTTTGTTACCCGTCACCCGAAAAAAGACCCAAAAATCGTCAAAAGGAGGCTCCCGTGATTTTCGTGGGTATATTTACTCTCAAACAAAGACTGTTGGTGCCATCACCTCTTGAAGGCAAACACGAGCACAGCTTTGCGATTCCTTTTGAGGGTTACAGCAAAGTAACAAAACGAAACCTGGATTATTTTTGGAAAACTTTAACATCGAATTCGGCTTGGTAAGCGTCGATTTTTAACCCCGGATGAAAAAGAGGGGTGTTATAAGTTTGACGTCTTTCTGTGTATGTGTCTGTCCGTGGCGTCGTAACATCCAAACGTGTGAATCGATTTTGATCTAGCTTTGTGATCTAGAGCGTTCTTTTCGATTTGTTTGGGATTTTCGACCAATAACCTTCTTACGTCTCTTGTATACTTTAGTAAGCGTCGATTTAAAACTGTGCGAAATAAAAATTTCTACAATTGAGAGGTTAAATGGGGTGAAATAAAATATGGCACAAACAATAATTAAAAGCGGGTGACCGCGGCTTCGGTTATGTCAGATTTAATGATTTTTACCCGGTTGCAGACACAGGGTTATTTAATACGCGTAGAGTTTTCGCGAAAGTGACAAAACGAGTAAAGGATCGCCTGATGAAAATGTCAATAGTGCTAACTAATGTTAGTACTTGTAAATTTTAATTATTATTACTTTACATTAAGCGCTGTATTCGATTACTGGAATGGAATAATGTAAACCCGCTATTTTTTTTTATTTGGAGTCTTCGACACAAACAGTGACATATTTTATGTTGGATTGGATGCAGATTTTTAACGTCATCAAAAGTTTTTTAACAATAAAGGTACAATTCCGTGCATCGCGACCGATCGCGGTCGTGCACGACCTACGACTGTCGTCGGACGCTCGCGACCATAGTCAACGTATGAAAATGTATGGCACCGCTTCCGAGGCCCGCGACTGACGAGCGCGGCCTACGACTGTCGTCGGTCGTGCGCGACTGTCATAACTTCAAGACACGATCGCGCGCGGCTTACGACAGTCGTAGGCCGCGCGCGTCAGTCGCTGGCCTCGGAAGCGGTGCCATACATTTTCATACGTTGACTATGGTCGCGAGCGTCCGATGACAGTCGTAAGTAGTGCACGACCGCGATCGATCGCGATGCACGGAATTGTACCTTAACTCAAGTTTACTCAACCCTAGAATTTTAATACCCATTTAGCCCCCTTTTCGTAGTTTCTTTTTCCCACGTCATACCACGTCATACGTTGAAAGCGCTTTCCAAATCCTGTTAAGTTTTTTTTCAAATTTCTTTCACTTTTCTGTCACTTAAACTTTTGTTCATGATAAGGGTAAAAATATTTTTCGTCTCCACTTGTGTCGCGCCGCCCTAAGCCAGACGTCATTCAAATAAGATCGGGGTTCATTAACCCCGGTACATGTGTTAATACGTCCACAATATCTGGATCGATAGCCACTGACAACTGTTTTAAACGGTGCGATTAAGCTACAGACAAAACGGGGAGGCGAGGCAGAGCCACTGACAACTGTTTTAAACGGTGCGATTAAGCTACAGACTAAACGGGGAGGCGAGGCAGAGAATTAATTATTATTGGTGACTGATGAGTGTTGACACTTGCCAGGTCAGTGATATTGCCCATGGTTCTCGATTTTGACTATAGCATATGACAGTCATTATTATAGAGGTATATCCGTTAGTTAACTTTGCATTGTTTTAATTCGTTTAAAAAAGAGCAAAATGGTGTCTTTTTATAGTCTCTTTAAAATCTCGGCTATGGAGATACAGTCCCAAAAAATGATGTAGGTTAGCTTACTAGCTTACTTACTTTATTTTCTGGGACTGTACTGTATCGCGATACTTCGCGGTGTGCAGTTTCCTCTCGAATAAACGGCTTTTCGGCGCTCATTGGAGGTCTTTGTTCAGAAATGGACCGCGGTGGTCGGTGCTGCATTTCACATTATTAATTACAAAATTAAAGACGTGAGTGGAAGAACCAGATAAATAACATTATATAACGGACAGTAACTTATTTGGAGGTCTTTGTTCATTAACCCTGGAACACTAACCTTATTTTCCGACGCTTGTTACTAACCTTCGTCGTTTCGACTACGACATTTTAGAAAGGCGATTAAAAGGTGTTAATGAAATTAAATGTTTACAGTTTTGGTTTTTGTTTAATGGAAATGTTGTATTTAAATTATTTATATTACTCCAATAAAGTGATTTGGCATATTTATTACCTAAACAGCCTTATAATTGAGATCATAGTTTGCATGACAAGTCAACAATTTAAATCTTTACTACTTCTATTTATCACGATATTGTGGATAAAAAACTTTAAAATTAATAAAAAAATGGATGAGAAAGACTAGTAAAATGAAAATAAATTTTAAAAAGTACTTAGTTATTTATATCTTTGTGGCATATGTCAAGTTTGTGCTCTCCGCACAACGGTTTTTGTACTTGTTGCAAGTACTTTTAGGACATATGCCACATGTTTTTCTTCTTTTTGTGCAAGAGGTATATAAGCTGTACTATTTTGTCCAGTTTCTATCGCGAAAATCGAAGTATTACTACTTTGCAAACATTTTATACGACCATCCGTTATGTAAGCTAGATCAATTTCGATATCGTCGTCTTTCTCACTCCCTGATGAATTTCGATTTGCGCTTTCATCTTGTAATAACATCCAAAGTATTGTAGTTATAATATTAATAAACAATATCAATAAAATAAATCCGCAAAAGAAGAAACCTTATAACACAATAACACAAAATGTCGCGTTAATACTAACCCTCGTCGTTTCGACGAAACGTGGTTGCTGGTATGGCGCTTACAGCCCCCCCCCCCCACGTACAAAATACTACCGTCCGCACGAGGGCAACGGGTCGATAGAGATTAGCTGAAGTATGGAAGAAGTGCGATCGCGCGCGCAAAAGATAGAACGAAATTTTTAAAACCGCGTCGTCGAATCGACGAATGTTAGTAATCTAGGGGCAATGGACCGCGGTGGTTGGTGCTGCATTTCACATTATTAATTACAAAATTAAAGACGTGAGTGGAAGAACCAGATAAATAACATTTTATAACGGACAGTAACTTATTTTTTCCCTTATAATTTAAACAACCCAACTTACCTACTTCATTATTTAGCTAATATATCTGGTTATACATAACCACAGTTTTTTATTTTCAATTCATTTTCCGGCCCTAAAGCCTCCATTATGCAAAAATCAGCCAGTTCTTATCTGTAACTTATCTGCTTCTTCCACTTACATATTCAATTATTTCCTTTTGGCTTCGTAGTCGTATTATATATTATATGATAGAAGTGAAGTAATCACAAAACCGAATGCACTGAGAAACACACAAAACCTGCATTGCGTTTTATACTTAGGTACCTAACTCACTTTCTATTTCTAGGAAACCTTCTAGAAACTAAAAGATATCATGATTAATATATTTTTATCAATCGATCGAATGAACAAAATTATAGTGTTTGAAGCTAAAGCTCAATCAGTTATCACTTCTCACCATGACCAATCGTTAACGCCAAGGTCGAAAGTTTATTGTTAATAATTAAAGAGGCGTTAATGTTAACGACAATTAAAAGTTATCTTTGTCAGATTTTTGTGAAATTTTACTGTATTGACAGAAAAAAAGGTTTTCTTGGTAGCAACTCTACATAATTACAATGCATTTTCTTTATTACTAATAACAAAACATTACATCCTATGTTTTCTATTACATAATATGCTATGTTCTTGTTGCCGTGTGCAGTGAGTTATATGACATAGTTTTTTACTGACATACGCTCAGCACACGCCCCTTGTAAAATGTAAACTCTACCCCATATTCACTGCTGCATTTCAGCAAATTTTGGTTGAATTATGAAGTTAGAGTTACTTAAAATACCTTCGTCAAATTTCTACCAACTCCTTGCAAGGGACAAGAGTCAAGACTGTAATCAGACTTGTTGTCTTTTTGGATAATAATTAATAAGTGAAAACGATAATCTCATGTCCAACGCACAAACTTAGGCATTATAGTCATATGTGTGTATGTCACAAGTTAAATAGCGTTGGTAATGTCCTTCAAAATGGCTCCGGTAAGCTCGTGATAATGAATCATTTTTTCGGATTCTGAAATACAAAGCAAAGAGAAAAATATCCACAGCCAAACATACATATAACCTTCTCCTTTTTAGAAGTCGGTTAAAAAAATTATCCTTATTGTAAGTTTACACCGCAACCGGACTGTTAAGATTTAAGCGAGGCGGGACGCGTGCATAATAGCGATACAAAATTGAAATATCAAGCGACGACTTCAGCGTCCTGCTCTTTGACATTTCAATTTCGTAGAGAACGTTGCGCGACGTGACGATGTGTGACGGACACATCAACGCAACGTTTTGTCTCGATTCGGTATGAACTTATCCTAAACAAGATGAAGTCCGCAACTCCGTAGCGCCAAAATTCATTTATCGCGCGGGAACCGTTCATTCGTCCGGGATAAAAAGTATCCCATATCCTTTCCCGGGACTCAAAGTATTTCCATACCAAACCGCAATGTCTTTGGGCGTGAAGAGGTAACAGACAGTCAGATGTTCATACTTTAGCATTTATAACAATGAAACTGTGGATAGTTCTAGAACGACGCACCACAGTTTGTCTCGATTCTGTGTGAACTTACCCTAAACAGTTAACTGCAATAATTAAATTATAATTAGTCTTCACAAATTAATTCCCTTCCGTTTAAAAATTGAGCCAATTTAGCTGAGTTGGTGAATTGTGTTGAGATAGTAGGGCGCTACTTGACCCTTGTTTGTGCCTGCCCTTAGCGGGAAACGATAAAAGTTCGGCTTACTCCACCTTTATGGCTATTTCGGCAGTAAAAATGTAAGTACCGTTGTATTTTATCCCCCTTTTATAGTTACTTAGGTATCAGTCTTAAAAATGAAGTATCTACCTAGAGAAAAATAATGGAAATAAACAGTTTTCTATAGTTGCTGTGGAGTGTCCCATTTTCATTTATTTAACCCTTTAACGGTCTCGGAAAAAACTACGTCATAGAATACCGAGGCCAAAACAGCCCCAAAATATGGTGACGGTGGAGTAATTTTATAGTGCCCAAGTGTGTGCGCAGTACACAAGAGCACTCTCTATTCCTTTTACTCTCGTAACCCAGTGGGACGGAAGACCGACACGACTGGCGAGAGATCCGGGCGCAGGACCGACTTTTTACATGTCCATCCGACGCATGGATCATCGTACTTGTCAGATAATCAGGTGATCAGCCTGCATTGTCCTAACCAAACTTGGAAATAACATGTTTCCAACGCGGGAATCGAACCCACAACCTCCGAGTCAAGAGCCGAGCTCTGAACCACTGGACCACGGAGGCGTTAAAAATATTTATTTACAAGGGCAGTAAATAAGAAAGCCTCAGATCACATGTTTGTTATATAATTGTTGTATGTATAATACCTATAATTACATAAGTATGATCTGAGACATTTCTTATTTTCCTGCCCTAGGTGCGTACTGCGTAAATCGTAATGTACTAAATTGTCATACTCAAAGTAAAAAAAAACGGGTTGCATTCCGGGAGTGCCGGCAGAAGTGAAAACTTGATTATTAACGTTGTGCATTTTTTTTAACCCATTTTTTATGAAAATCGATTATTAAAAAATCGATTTTTTTAATTAATCGAAAAGGGTTTAGGTTAAAAGGGTTTGTAAGGGTACAATCGATTAAATTTTTAACCCATTTTTTATGAAAATCGATTTTTAAAAAATCGATTTTTTTTAATTAATCGAAACCCTTACAATCAATTCGAGTTCGAGTTCGACACAAAACACTACTCTCCAACCGTCTTACGGTTTTTCCAAGGTTTTTCAATCAACACGAGAATCTGACGCGAGTTTCACAGTTTTTACCCATCCCACAAAAGTGCTCAACGCCGCTAAAGAAGTTTTCACTTCAAAAAATCTCTTGTATTATTTTGCATAACGGTTCACCTAATCTCTACAAACGAAGATTTTTTCTCAAGTATGCCAATAATTTTTCTGCCTTAACGTTAATACTTACGTAGTGTTTTATGTGTTAAAAATATGCATGCTATTTTACATACAAGCCAAATCAGGATTAGCACAGATATTTTTTTTTTATTAAATAAGGGGGCAAACGACGACGACGACGATAACACACAGGATCCTCGCGCGTCATGATTGTCGAACAGCGCAATAGTTGGTGCACCGATTTTCCACTACCGACGCGTCAGTTTATACTTTATCATCATTGCCTGGTACGACGAGCGTTCTGTTTTGATTTTTGTTACTGGAAAATCGATACACTCAATTGTTTAAAATGTTTGTGCAATGGCATTGGTATATTTTTAGGTCGTTTTGCCGTATACACGTACTATAAAATTAGAGATGTTTTTGTAAGAATGGCTGTCGCATTTTCTTTGTTTTATGATCGGCTTGTAAGGTATTTTAACATGAATTTTATCTATTTAACAGCTTTGTTGCTTAGTTCTCTCGTTGACCAACCAAATTCGCTAGTGAATGGACAAACTTCAGTTTCAAAAACAGCGGTCAGAAAACTCAGAAACTGGGCATTAATATTCCTGATACAACCTCTTTCACAACAAAACTTTACTAGGTTCCATCTACGAATACTTTGTTAATTTGTGCGCGTTACAAACAAAGCTTTCTTTTTGATAAGTTTAAATGATTCCATTACCATAAGGTGTGATCACTTATTGCACAAAACGACAAAAATTACATTTTAATTCCCTGTGTTTAGGAGCACTAAAGCCTAAATGCAAATTTCGAAGCTAATTAAAGATAGTTGGATGTCAAGCGTTACATCCTGTTGATTGGACGGTTTAGCCCGCGTGAGTCCGCGTGGCGTAATTGAAAATGGGCGGTCATGTGGACCTAATTTAGCCCACTTACAGGTTAATGTCAATAATCGTTAGGGAATTAAACGTATCAGATGGTTTGGTGATTTTAGTTCTAAAGGTTTGTGCAATTTTGGAAAATATTATGTTTTATGTATAGTGCGTGTGGCAAAGCGCGCCTATACGGCAAGTGCGCCATATAGCTGTATAATATTATAATGCCATTTTTTTTTTTTCAAAACTAGATGACGCCCGCAACTCCGTTGCGCGAAAACTCGTTTATCGCGCGGGACCTGTACATTTTCCCGGGACAAAAGTATCCTATGTTCTTTCCCGGGACTCAAAAGTATCTCCATGCCAAATTTCAGCAAAATCAACTCAGCAGTTTGCGCGTGAAGATGTAACAGACAGACAAACAGACACACTTTCGCATTTATAATATTACTATGGATACATAGCGATGTCATTCGTCTCTTATTACTTACTCTATGGTAGCAGTGAGGTTTTTACGCTTTCTTATTAATTTCTTACCTAATTGTGTTGGTGATATGTACAGCATTTGCCATTACAGGTTTATTATTTGTTGAGTTTTATTAATTTGGTACAGCCTAAATTCGTCAAAAATCATTTAGCATTTTGGTTACGGAGCGTACGGCCCGATTCTGATGTAATTAACGCATAGTGTAGAAGCGTAATTGTGATAGAACTTTGATAGAAGTTAACCTTTATGATAAGGGTTGCGTGCTATGCCCATTGCGCACGCTATGCCAAATACAGATAGAAGTTAACCTTTATGATAAGGGTTGCGTGCTATGCCCATGCTATGCCAAATACGGTTCCAGCAACTGTCAGCATTTACTCGTAAAATTACTGACAATTCATTGAAATTGGCTGACGGCCTTTTAATACTTTTCTTCATACACTGAACCCCCCTATTTACTGAATACTCAGAAACTTTTCATGATTATAAATATTTAATTCAATAAAGATAACTTGTGACAAAGTCTTCATTAAATTGAAGTTAAATAATCATAAACTCTTAGCAAGGTTATTTGAATAAATCAAAGTTACTTCATTTAAACATGAATAAATGACGCAGACCAATTTTCAACTTTTTGGTGTTTTCATTCGAATGTAATTTCTTTGTAAGTTGTTTTATGTTGACTGGTGTGAACCGACAGTCTCGCGTTGAATTGTTACCATTTTTGTTTGGGCCTGTACATACTATGGGATAACGGGAGTTTATATACAGAGCTGAGCTGTGGAGAATTCACCATAAAATGATCAATATAATATAATGTGTCCCGACACGGTGTCCGATCCTGTAATGTCATAAATCATAATGTATGGCACACCGCATATTTCATCGACAAATTGGCTTTATCGTTTTATGGTGAACCCTTTGCAGAATATATTTTGTCGTTAACAAAAGTCGTCGCGATTCGCTACACAATTTTTATATACCTAGTAGCTGTTTTGGCAGACGTTGTTTTGCTAGACAGGGAAGTTGCCCGAGAGCCTCAATGTAAAATCTCACAAGCAAGCGAGGTGGTGTGGTAGGTCCAGCTATAGCCTCCGGTCGTTATTTTTGGCGTTGTTACAAAATTATTAGGTATGTCGCACCTATCTCAAAAACTGCGATAGCACGATTCAGAATTGCACGCTGTCAAGTCCGCTACAACATTAATTATTATCATTATTAGATAGTTAATCCAGCAAGCAGTTGAGACAACCGATGTTGCCTCTATCAGATTATTCTCTGTGCATCATAATTGTTGTCTGCGGTAATTGTTTCGGATATAAAAAAAATCCCATCCACACAAAATTTAATCGAAACGTATTCAGCCGGTCCGGTTTTAAAAATGTTCTAGGACCCACTAGGTGGTAAAATCAGATTCCTTCTGATTCATAACGAACTTGTTACTTGCGGACGTAGAACGAAGTTAAAATAATATTTTTTGCGCATTTTTTGCAAATTCGATCTCAACCCCAAAACGTTGGTGTGAGGTGTTGTATTCTGTACACACCTTAGTTGAAATAACGAGCGACGTGTTTTGTCACGGAATTTGATCGCCCAAAAATATTGTAACGCGAATCTCTACAAATTGCCAATTATTGTTCAACGTAATCTTGATTAAAATTGAATATTTTAGTAGATGTTGCGTTGTAAAATATGGCATAGATGAAGAAGCTTCGCCTGCATGATTTTGTCATCTTTTGAACCTCGGTGGAATTTTTAAAAATTGAAAGCAAAAAAAAATGCTTTCAAACGAAGGTCCCGCTTTACAAATCAGAAGACTAGAATTTTTCTGCCGATGCTTTGGTTTTGAAGTGTTCTTTGCAGTATTCCCTAGGTTGAACAATACCTAGTAGAAACAAAAAAAAAATATGCGAACACAAACATACAAACATACATTCTTACATACACTTTTGAAATTTGGCACATTTGTTCAGAAGATGATATATGTATATAGACTAACATATACGAAAACTGGGCAGTTCTAGAAATACAACATACATACAATATGTCAAAATGATAACCCCTTTTTTGAAGTCGGTTAAAAATCGATTCAAGTCGTGGAAAAAACCAGCAGCCTTTTTTTTTCAAGTCATAGATTTATTATATACTAGCTGTCCCGGCAAACGTTTTTTTTCCATTTAAAGTACTTCTACTTCATCAGTTGACACAAAATCTTACCCCCTCTTTGGTCCCCTAAGAGGGGTGGGGGGAAAAATTTTATACACCAGATGTTAAGTTGGAAAAACAGTTAATAATATGAAGTAAGTCCATTAAAGAAAAAAGTTTGATACAAAATCTGACCCCCTCTTTGGTCCCGTTAGAGGTGGGGGGGGGTAATTTTTATACACCAGATGTTGAGTTGGAAAGAGGCAAATATATCTACGAAAACCGTATGCAAATCGGATCAGTAGTTTTCGTGTTAAAGCAAAAGTCTTATACAAAATCTGACCCCCTCTTTCGTCCCTTTAGAGGGGTGGGGGGAAAAAATTTATACACCAGATATTAAGTTGGAAGAAGACAAATATATCTGTGAAAACCGCATTCAAATCGGATCAGTAGTTTTCGTATTAAAGCAAAAGTCTTATACAAAATTTGACCCCCTCTTTCGTCCCTTTAGAGGGGTGGGGAGAATTTTTTTTATACACCAGATGTTAAGTTGGAAGAAGACAAATATATCTGCGAAAAAGACATTCAAATCGGATCAGTAGTTTTCGTGTGATACTGGAACAAACATACAGACAGACAGACAGACAAAAAAACTAACTTTTCGGCTTCTATAGCGATATTGTGACACCCTCCGCTTATTATTTTTTGAATATCTATAATGTACAGAATTGACATTTCTACAGATTTATTATATGTATAGATTTTTCATGCAAAATTTTCCGAGTTTGTATACTCCTTGCCCCGAGGTTGTCTGGAATCTGACGGAATCCTTTATCTACACCCGGTTCGTGTACAAAATATTCTATTTTCTCAGAAGCAATTTGCAGAATATGTTTTTGTCAATATCCTGATATTGGTTAACTGAAGACAAAGGGGTAGAAGTGCGTAACTAACAATTACAAAATTGTCCTTTTTTGCACGAATTGAGGCTTCAGGACCGGGCTCAGAATTGTTCTGTATTCTGAGGGACCGGGAAATGATTTGAAATAAAAAAAGACGGGTTGCACTCCGGGAGTGCCGGCAGAAGTGAAAACTTGATTATTAACGTTGTGCATTATTTTTTTAACCCATTTTTTATGAAAATCGATTAAAAAAAAACTATAATTGTATATATAAAAAAATAAAAATTAATAATAAAAAAACGATCGTTTTAATTAATTAATCGAAACCCTTACAATCGATTAAAAAATATCGACAATCGAAAAAAAACAATCGATTGTTCGATTAATCGATTTCGATGTTACAACACTACTCTCCAACCGTCCTACGTTTATTTCCTTGGTTTTTCGATCAGCATGATAATCTGACGCGAGTTTCACAGTTTTTACCCATCCCACAAAAGTGCTCAACGCCGCTAAAGAAGTTTTCACTTCAAAAATTGTGGATTTTATGCATAGTTAAATATGTATTCTGTGGCATAGTAAATAGTTAGATATTCTTGATGATGAAGAAGGTAAGTCACTATGTTTATTTAAATTATAAGGCAAAAAATTAAAAATGAATAATTGCTAAAAATGTTAGTGAAGTGGAGAACTTCATCTACCTACGTCTTCAACAGCTATCATCAATTCATCAACAATGCTTAGGGCCTGTTCACCACTTCCTGATAAAGTGCCGGATAGGCTATCCACAACTTATTCAACAGATTCTCCATACAGTATCTGTCAAGTTAAGTGGTGGATAGCCTATCCGGCACCTTATCAATAAGTGGTGAAACAGGCCCTAAGACAATTTAGGGTTAATCTCCAAGATTTCATACAGTGGGCCCGGTTCGCATCGGTCGATTAGACCCTTTTGTGTCAGTATCTGGTTAAGCACAATGGTCTTACATCACCTTACCTATGTTGTAATTACAGCCCCCTACATAGTTGTCAATCCCTTTGAATCGAAAGACGCTTTGTAATCGGTAGATTGTGTGTAATCAGTAAATTATCTTGCGTCAAATCGTTAACATAATAAATATGGTGCAGTCTCGGTATAGTAAACTACAAAACAGTATTGTTATATCCACACCAATTGGTTAAATCTAAGTCTAAATGAGTCAACTATAGGATACAGTTTACATCTAAAAGTAAAGCTAAAGTATCTCCAAATTAATTTTCATCAAAAACGGTTTAGCGCTTTTACCCCTTTGGGTACGGAACCCTAAAAACCGTCAACAACATCTAAGCATTTTATGGATGAACCCTAATTTCTATACAACTTACTGCAGAGCAGAATTTCCTCAATGATTGGTTATATTTTATGTGTATTACCTAGCACTCCAATTGACTTCAATAGGAATATATTGCAAATCATATCAGACAAGTATGTCGCCAAGAGATAGATGTCTAGACTGGAAATTGCTCTAATATCTTTAATATCCTTCACCATTCGATAAAGCTTATTTTTACACGAGACGAAGCGAAGACGATGTATGCGCAATGTAAATAACATACAGTAAGACTAACTAGGCAAGCGGGCCGAACCGCACGCACTGGCATCATTTTGGATAACTTGAAGTAGCAAAACAATGTTAAATAGTTAATGGAATCAGGCGTTACTTTGCGGAAATCCATAGCTTAAAATTTAGTTTGTTATTATTTTTAGCAATATTCCGCGAAATAAACTTCCACCTTTAAGTAAATGAGTGAGTGTACGCATAGGCATTGTTACAGCAAAACATACTACAGTAGCAAAACTAGCACAGTTTTGCTAAACATCTTTTAGATAGTAATCATACCGTGCCCGATGGCCATTCCTATAAAGTTTTACATAAATGCGATAAAGGCTTTCGGCTGAGCGTGTTGGAACAATTAGAGATCATAAAAGAAAAGAAAAATAACAGATTTGCATTGTTGAATGACCAATCTTGCTTGACTACGTCACCGCTTATTAATATGTTCGGGGGTACTGGTGAGGGTAGGGGTAGTAGAGGGGCTCGATAGGGTATAAAAGGCGGTGTTTTGGCCGGTGGCGGCACTTGACGGACGTTGTTCGTAGAGTCCACATCCTGAGGATGCTCCGGTGTTGGAGCGAAACGAGCGTCGAGGTTTTCAACCTGCATGGTGGTGAGGGGCCTTGCACGGATTTGCCAACATTATTGCTTGTGTGGTGGTGGTGTTTGCAAGTTCTTGCATGCGAGTGTACGCATAGGCAGTGTGGGAGGAGGGAGGTGCTGTACGCATGCCTATGCGTACACTCACTCATTTACTTAAAGGTGGAAGTTTATTTCGCGGAATATTGCTAAAAATAATAACAAACTAAAAACAATGTTACGTGATGTTTCGTGAACTATTTCAAGAACTCGGATATATATATTGTGGTATTTGCGTTAAGGGTGTGCTAGTTATTTTTAATGTTGCTGTACGTATTTCCAAATGTACTAGACCGATGTTTATTGGCTTTTCGAAAATATTGGTCGAATCATGTCGAATGGATAATCAAAATAAAATGCAACTACGCAAAAGATGAGCAATATAAAAGGCATTTTATTGATTTCGATGTATTAATAGTGTCCAATGTCCATATCTCAATTAAATAATATGAATTTTGCTTTTGTGTCCTGCGCACATAATATTTGGGCACTCACCACCGACGTTGCATGTAATGAAACCAATTCTGGTAACTGAAATTGAAGTTTGAATTTACTTTATTTTCAATACGTACATTCAATAGTAAATACCAATAATGAAGAGTTAATAACATTTTTAATTTCTCTCAATATTGCCATTCCGAAGCATCGATGCTATGAGTAGACGGTCTCGGCATTACAGACCTGAAAGCATCCGAGTTATGCCAACTGTTTGTTCAGCGTGGATCGGTGCAAACGAGCGACAATACTGTCGTGCTGCATCGCGACACGACTTGTCTCTACATCTAGGTTTGTCGCTCAAATCCCCCTTACTTATACAAATATTTACTCAGGGTATAACTATGCAGGGTGTGCCTACCTTTGTTTAAGCTTCAATAACTACATGCTGCGTAACTCTTTATTAGTAAGAGGTTATGTGTATTACAAGCGACACGTCTTTACTCCTAGGTCTGTCAAGGCTTTAGTCACTCTTACTTATAAAAATCTCTCAGGGAATTACTATGCAGAGTCTTCCTATCTTTGTCTGACCTTCAATAGTTAAATGGTGCGTAAATCTTTAGGGAATTTATGTGTATTAGAAGCGTATTGCTTTATGAAAGTAAAGAAACACGCTTATTTCCAGAGGAATTATAACGTAACCGTAGGTACAGTGGCTTATCGGATATGTATTAAGAGGCTTTAACATGAGATCTACTTTTAAGTTTCTAAGAAACAAGCATGAAAAAATCTTAAAGTAATTCGGCTACTCTTAAGAACGTACCGACTACCGAGCTTGGTAAAAATTATAACTATCGCCCGTCTGGCGACAAAATTGTAATAATTATTATTAGTTTGTTCCAACCCCAAGGGGTTAAATAGGGGATAAAAGTTTGTATATAATAATACTTTTTAACGCGAGCGAAGCCGCGGGCAAAAGCTCGTATTATTATAAAAGTGGCTAAGCCGTCACAAAACTCAAATCGGAAAATTGTGCAGCGGTATCGCGCGACATAAACTGTCGTTCGCTTGCGCCCAATAAGGTACTTATCGAATAGTTCATTAAATTTCGTACATCCGAATTTCTGAAAATATAAATAAATTTATTAAATTCCAAACCATAAAACTAGCCTCGAAACTTTGCCATATTTAATACTAGCGACCCGCCCCGGCGTCGCACGGGTATAAAATATATAGCCACTGAAAAAATGATTAAAATCGATAGCCTATTATCCTTCACGTGGTCTACTTCTTATCTGTACCAAATAACATAAAAATTGCTCCAGTAGTTCGCGAGATAAGCCCTTTCAAATAATTTCCTCCGTTTTTTCCACATTCTCCTATTAGTCTTAGCGTGATAAAATATAGCCTATAGCCTTCTTCAATAAATGGGTTATCTAACACTGAAATAATTTTTCAAATCAGACCAGTAGTTCCTGAGATTAGCGCGTTTAAGTTAGCCCTTTCAAATAATTTTCCCCGTTTTTTCCACATTTTCCTCTATTTCTTCGCTCCTATTAGTATTAGCGTGATAAAATATAGCCTATAGCCTTCCTCGATAAATCTGCTATCTAACACTGAAAGAATCATCAAAATCCGTTGCGTAGTTTTAAAGATCAGAGGGAACAAAGGGACATGAGGGAAAAAAAGCGACTTTGTTTTATAATATGTATAGATAAATATTGTGTGGACCATAAATAATTGTCAATGCTTTTATTTTTAATACTAGATTGTCAGGATATTATTATGTAGCAACTATATTCAGTATAGTATTGTCGATAACCTGCAATGTCCTCTTCCTGTTCCCGGTGTGCATCTCGCTGTGTGTAAATGTCGATTAATAATAAAGTTACTAATAATGGAAGTTATTTAATTATACCTCGAGCCATCCACCTGCCCAGCGTGACATAGATGACGACCGCAACTCTGTTGCGCCAAATTTCATTTATCGCGCGGGAACCGTACTTTTTCCGGGATAATAAGTATCCTATGTCCTTTCCCGGGACTCAAAATATGTACATACCGAATTTCAGCAAAATCGGTTCAGCGGTTTGGGCGTGAAGAGGTAACAGACAGACACACCTTCGGATTTATAATAATACACTAGATGATGCCCGCAACTTCGTTGCGCCAAAATTCGTTTATCGCGCGGGAACCGTACATTTTTCCGGGATAAAAACTCCTATGTCCTTTTTCGGGACTCAAAGAATCTCCATGCCAAATTTCAGCAAAATCGGTCCAGCGGTTCGAGCGTGAAGAGGTAACAGACAGACAGACAGACACACTTTCGCATTTATAATATTAGTATGGATATTAGTATGGATAATTTATAATAAAGTGATAAATAAATTACTTATATTGTGTACCAATCAAATATTCATAACATTAATGTTGTTTCATTTTTAACCGACTTCCAAAAAGGAGGTTATATGTTCGGCTGTGGATATTTTATTTTAATTTTTGTTTCTGATTGCATTGTAATTTTTTCACTCACGTAGTCTGAATTCTGAAAGGCTACGAATACTCTGGTTAACAAGTGCCATTTTCGTCAAAACCTGATCTCATGCACCGAAAATTATGATTTTGGTCTTATTCGATTCGGAATACCATCTAGAACATTCTATCAAAATTCCAAGAGGGGCAGAAAAAAAATGCAAAAGTTATAAACAATTAAGTAAACATAAAAAGAAGGGTTTGGTTTTTTTTTAATATTTCGAAAACTATTTGAGATAATCAAAATTTGAAAATGGATCATTAAAGAACAGGAAATTTCCTAAAAAAAATCCTACATCCTGGAACGTTACCAATAATCCTTATAGCTGTAATTGAGCGGCGAAAGTAGCGATAAAACCGCGTGGTTCGGGTTTCGCGTGATTTGCCGCAATCTGCTACGTGAACTAAAAAAATATTTTAAGTGATTAAATAATAATATTAAGGAATAAAAAAAATTGGGTACTAAGTAGACATATCAATAAACAATAATCCGTTAGCAAAAATCAATTATCACAATTCGTTTAATCAATATGCTTTTCTTAATTTGTTAATAGTCACAATTTTAATTTTAACATAAAACGCTGATTATTTCAAAACAAAAAATCCAGATTTTTTTATTATTCTTTTGAGCTAATCTTAAAAGGCCTTATAATATAAGAGATCCCCGTTGAAAAAATTCAAAATTTTTCATTTTTCACTTTTTTATTAACATTCAAAGTCATTCCAAAATTATTCATGTAAATAAAGCAATTACGGTACTTTTATATCCAATTATTGTTACTATTTTGTTTTATTATTGTTAGAAGCCAGATAACAATGTATATTTTTTTATTTATAACTAATAAAATTTAAATAATTATTTTTATTGATGAAAAAGCCCTAATTGCTATATTTCTTTATATTAATACTAGCTGTTGCCCGCGACTTCGTCCGCGTTAGCATAGTTGATCACATGACACATCCCAATTATTATTTATTGTACAAAAATATTCAATGTACAGAATTGACTTTCCTACGATTTTATTATATACTTAAAGATGTTCCGCGTGGCTTCGCTTGCGTAATTTTATGAACTTATTATATTAAAATATAACCTATAGCCTTTCTCAATAAATGGGCTATGTAATACTGAAAGAATTTTTCAAATCGGACCAGTAGTTCCTGAGATTAGCGCGTTCAAACTATTACTAAATAAGCATTTCATATAATTTTCCCCGTTTTTTCCACATTTTCCTCTATTTCTTCGCTCCTTTTAGTCTTAGCGTAATAAAATATAGCTTATAGCCTTCTTCGATAAATGGGCTATCTAACACTGAAATAATTTTTCAAATCGGACCAGTAGTTCCTGAGATTAGCGCGTTCAAACAAACAAACTAACAAACTCTTCCGCTTTATAATATTAGTATAGATTTAATCAGTAAAATATATTTTTTAGTTATTGTTGATAAGGTTCCAGGATCTAGGATTTTTTTTGGAAATTTCTTGTTCTTTAAGGATCTATTTTCAAATTTTGGTTATCTCAAATAGTTTTCGAAATATAAAAAAAAACTAAACCCTTCTTTTTATGTTTACTTAATTGTTTATAACTTTTGCATTTTTTTTCAGCCCCTCTTGGAATTTTGATAGAATGTTCTAGATGCTATTCCGAATCGAATGAGATCAAAATCATAATTTTCGGTGCGTTAGATCATGTTTTGAGGAAAATGGCACTTGTTACTCAGACTAGAATGCTACGATTCAGTATGTACTGGGAAATTCGATTATTTATGTTTTACGAGTACCTTATTGTTAACTATCAACTCTTACCTTTTCCCAGTGATCGTACTTACTATAAAAACTGAACCGAAATTGAGAGAGCTAAATGAGAGTGAGAGAGTTAAGGCTGTGCTGAAAATCGAATACTTATCGCCATACTAAGGCCAAGGCTAAAAGGGCCCCACTTAATAGTGATAAGTGGCGGATAGGCACTCCATATGAGTATCTGTCAGATAAGTTGTGGATAGCCTATCAGGTAGTATCAGTAGTATCTATCAGAAAGTGGTGAAACAGGCCCTTAGGGCCTCTATCCACAATTTAACTTGACAGATAAAGTATGGAAAATCTGTCAAATAATGTGTGGATTGTCTATCCGGCACATTATCAGGAAGTGGTGAAACAGGCCCATAGTCTTATTTCAACTTATAAGTCTTATTGAGTCTAGATAACATTATTTGTGACAGTTCTTTATTTGACCACTAAACATTTTCATCCATTTTATGCTGCTGCAAATCTGCGATCGTAAGTTCTAATGAAATCAAATAGGTTTTATATTTCAACTTTTAATATATTTTGTTTATATTATAACTGCGGCTATAAAATACATAATGTTGTGGTAACGTCGAAATTACTTTTGGACATATTTCAATTTCCTCTAAATATTGAATAAGTAATAATAATATAAAATATTGTAATTAGGATGAATTTATAAAATTTATAAATATTCTGTGTATCTGTGATTAATTAAAAATGTCTATCCGGACGTGATTTAAAAAATTAATTAACTAAACCCAAAATGCATAAAAAACAGAAAAACGCAATCGGTATTTAAATTGTGGAATCTCATTTACCATTACATTGCTAAGGTTTGCTCACAGAAGTTCGAATTCGCAACGTAAAAACCACGTCACATCGCTGTTGATATAATATTTTTTCATTGACAGTTAGATGTTACCAGCGACTTTTCGCACAATCTAATATCGTATTAACTGCTTTCTCCAAAAAAGTAACCTTTTTCTTCCCATTCCATATTTGCACTTTTCATCAAAAAACGGAGCAGAACTTTTGACCTATTTGATGCAAAACAGAAAAAACTTTTTCGCATTCAAATGTTATTTCTTGTTCTGTAAGATGCAATTTCACGTGATTTAGTTTGTAAAATCGCACTCAAAAGTGCTTGAAGGCCGTCGTTGAAACAAGACTGGAAAATTCCCTCCCTCTAATCGCACCGCGGCTTTCTGCGTTGCGTTGCCGATTCGGAGTTGTGTGTGCAAGCCCCGAGATGACAGTAACGTGTAGGAAATGAGCTGCCTGGAACAGTTTCATTGAAAAATCACGTTGCTGTAGGTAGCAGGTTAATTAATACACCGACCAATGTTTATCTTAGCTGTAATTACAAATGTTCGCCCAGGTTTATTTAGATCTATTTCGAAGTAACTTATTTTAGTCCTGGTTTATAAATAAGGTACAAATACTATATTCAGGATTTGTTTATCTATGCAACGTGTAGGCCTCTTGAAAACTAGAAAACTTCACGGGGATACGAGTGTGACCCACCCCAAAATCTATTTCAACATGCCTCTAGACGTGGCTCCCTCCAAAATATAGTGTGTCAAACTTCAAGCTGCTATCTGCGCCTGCGTTGGCATTGGAATCAAATTGAATGAAGATAATTAAAATCATAAAACAATTATATAAATACCATTTATGGTGAGTGTCGTAAGTCAGTAGTATTTGTGTTTGGGTTTCAACAAGGTTTCAACAGACTTTTTCATGGAACGTGCATACTTTGGCCATACTCCAACTTTTAGCTGTCAATTAAAAAGACGCTCTCATTTAACACTATTTATCGGAAATCGAATGAACCATTTCGATTTACTTTAATATAATATAATGCTCTACCATTATAAAAATGTTTTCTCAAATACGGTCCCAGCTGGCCTATGAGCATTGAGCATTTAATTCATTTTGTTTAGGCTTGGCTTCGGGTTTTTAACGATGAGATATCACAGGTTAAGTTCTAGTAAAGGTGGAATTTGAATTTTCTTTGCGCTGCCTCTTGCTAAATCAATTTCGACTGTATATCTCAGTAATAAAGTTTACATTTGACTGCAATTTCCACTTGATTCCACGCGTCGACCGAGGTGCGAATTTGAGGCTCTCACCAAAATATGCCTTGCTGTTCAGTGACTTGTGACATGCCCTGGGGCTTGAGATCTAGGCCTTATTGCTTTAGTAATACAGTTCACGTAGCGCTTATTGAAATGTAGCTTTATGCCTGGGTTACTAGGTTGTAATTTGCGTAGTCGGTATTTTTTGTTTCAGCTGAACTTTACGTTTCAATTTTTGATGTGAACGTAAATGGTATACTTAAAACACCCATATCAAAATTATTGGCAGATATTCAATAATCTCGTCATTTATGGCGCCTCTACAAGATGCCCAGCGCTGGCTCATCAAATGGCGATGTGGCGCCTCTACAAGATGCCCAGCGCTGGCTCATCAAACGGCGATGTGGCGCCTCTACAAGATGCCCAGCGCTGGCTCATCAAACGGCGATGTGGCGCCTCTACAAGATGCCCAGCGCTGGCTCATCAAATGGCGATGTGGCGCCTCTACAAGATGCCCAGCGCTGGCTCATCAAACGGCGATGTGGCGCCTCTACAAGATGCCCAGCGCTGGCTCATCAAACGGCGATGTGGCGCCTCTACAAGATGCCCAGCGCTGGCTCATCAAATGGCGATGTGGCGCCTCTACAAGATGCCCAGCGCTGGCTCATCAAACGGCGATGTGGCGCCTCTACAAGATGCCCAGCGCTGGCTCATCAAACGGCGATGTGGCGCCTCTACAAGATGCCCAGCGCTGGCTCATCAAATGGCGATGTGGCGCCTCTACAAGATGCCCAGCGCTGGCTCATCAAATGGCGATGTGGCGCCTCTACAAGATGCCCAGCGCTGGCTCATCAAACGGCGATGTGGCGCCTCTACAAGATGCCCAGCGCTGGCTCATCAAACGGCGATGTGGCGCCTCTACAAGATGCCCAGCGCTGGCTCATCAAACGGCGATGTGGCGCCTCTACAAGATGCCCAGCGCTGGCTCATCAAACGGCGATGTGGCGCCTCTACAAGATGCCCAGCGCTGGCTCATCAAACGGCGATGTGGCGCCTCTACAAGATGCCCAGCGCTGGCTCATCAAATGGCGATGTGGCGCCTCTACAAGATGCCCAGCGCTGGCTCATCAAACGGCGATGTGGCGCCTCTACAAGATGCCCAGCGCTGGCTCATCAAATGGCGATGTGGCGCCTCTACAAGATGCCCAGCGCTGGCTCATCAAATGGCGATGTGGCGCCTCTACAAGATGCCCAGCGCTGGCTCATCAAACGGCGATGTGGCGCCTCTACAAGATGCCCAGCGCTGGCTCATCAAACGGCGATGTGGCGCCTCTACAAGATGCCCAGCGCTGGCTCATCAAATGGCGATGTGGCGCCTCTACAAGATGCCCAGCGCTGGCTCATCAAATGGCGATGTGGCGCCTCTACAAGATGCCCAGCGCTGGCTCATCAAATGGCGATGTGGCGCCTCTACAAGATGCCCAGCGCTGGCTCATCAAATGGCGATGTGGCGCCTCTACAAGATGCCCAGCGCTGGCTCATCAAACGGCGATGTGGCGCCTCTACAAGATGCCCAGCGCTGGCCCATCAAATGGCGCATGCGATGGCTATGCAATGGTCGCAACGCCTCTACATGATGGTTTCGACCTAGTTTTTTTCTGCCTTTTGCCTGTCATAGTACAAAATGTCGATTTCGTTGGTTCTCACTAGAAAAACATTGAGTGTGGGCAGGAAACGGACTATATCGAACTAGGATTGAAGCTGCATTAACATTGCATTGTGGAATATGGGTATTCGATAGCAACTGTCGGGGAAGTAAGTTTCAGATAAGCCTGTCGACATACTCCATGTAAAAGTTCGCGTTGGCTAGCAATGGGATTTTCTATTTCAGTTCTCAAACTATTGAAGCTTGACCACGTGAGAATATGTGTTGAAATACTATAACACTACTACAACACTACTATAACAACTATATATTATTTTTTCCCACTAGTGGGAAAAAATAAATACTGTGGGATTTATAGGGGGTAAAAGTTTTTGGGGATATTTTTGGGGGTAAAATTTCTGTAGCATCGTTTTTAGTACTATTATAATATTTTTTCTTTTCACTTTTATTTTATTAAAAATTTTATTATTATTTTAATTATACTTTAATATAATTATTCAAATTTATATGCACCACTTATTTTGCATGACAAAGGTCCACTTCGACCCACCTTTTAAGATGGGTCGTTTTGAGCGTTGCATGAGAGAAATTAATATGCTGACCTTTTTGCCTGCGATCACGAAGTCGCCAACGGACTGGCTGCCGCTGTGGAACGGCTGAAGTAAATTTTCAGCATTATGATCTCTTAGTGGAACGCACCCCAAGTGTTCCAAAAGTTGCTATATTATGGGCAAATTTTTTGAAAAGTTGACACCACTGGCATAGCCACAAAGTAACGAGATGGCGATGTTGAAAAAAAAGTCTTTTCTTCTTTTTTAAAGTACCAAATTAGTCAAAGTCAGGAGTAAGACAAACCTTAGATAGATATGCCATAATTATTATAGTAGAGGAAGAATCCGGTCTTCAATATCCTTTGAAAGCCTCGAGACTCGATTTTCGAGATTTGATCAAGTCTTGTAGAAGTTTAATAAAGCCCGTCTAAAGTTATTTTGCCTGAAATATGGGAATTTCTCTCTTCAGTGTTACTATAAAGTAATTCAATCTGCTCAGCTCTACAAGATTTAACATAACAAAGTAAAATTTTAAAGGTGTGTGATATGAGTCCCCTGTATAGAGAGTTAGCTGTGAAAGTAGCAGCGCTGAGAGTTTTTTTTTACTTTTGTATTGGAGAATCCGCGACGCTGGAGCGATAAAAATTATTAAATAGGTAATCAAAAATGATATTTCAATAATACAAATATACTAGGGCTGTTTGAGAAGTTCTCGACTTTGAGAATTTTTCCAATGAAATGATTTAAGATGATTTTTTCAATTTTAAATTCAGTAAAATTCTAATTACAATAAATTTTAATGACTAAAAAAGTTGATTAAAAATTAATTAAAAATCAAAAAACCCGACTGCAAAGAACGAAACAAGACGTAATTCTGCCGGAGGCATCGAATCCATGTTTTAATTGATACGACTCTTGCTTACGAGTTTCATGCCAGGATAAATATAAGGTTACATGGAAAAATGTAGAAGAAGAAAGTGGATAATAAAATGCAGTCGGAGGCATGTCGCACCAAGTTTAACATTAATTCATAAATCATAAAATATTATGCCTCCGACTGCATTTTATTATCCACTTTCTTCTTCTACATTTTTCTATGTAACCTTCTATTTATCCTGGCATGAAGCTCGTAAGCAAGAGTCGTATCAATTAAAATATGGATTCGATGCCTCCGCCAGAATTAGGTCTTGTTTCGTTCTTTTTAGTTAACATTTTTTGCAGTCGGGTTTTTTGATTTTTAATTAATTTATTTTATTTGCGACTTTTTAGTTGTAGTCATCTAACCATTTCGACAATCAGTCTAATAAGAAATTGAAAAACTACCGTGCTGATATAACCATAATATATCGTAGGTACACTTAGAAAAGTGTACATACAATACGTTATAATAGGTACATAGGTTTGGTACTGTTTCAATGTATGTTTCTAGTTTTAAGTACCAAATCATTGTTATTTTTAATACTTTGTCATTGAATTTTCATATTGTTTCAGTAATGTCAGTTAATTTTTAATTAATAATGGATTTTGGTTTTTTCTTATCTTATTACTAGCGGTCGGCTGCGGCTCCGCCCGCGTGGATGTCGGTGAGCTCTGCAAAAAGCATACCCAGGAAAGACTCGGTCAGCAAAATGATTCCCAGGTCAATTCACAGACTCCAACATGACGACCGCACGCGCACCCGCCTTGGTGACGCGACGCCAACTATCGTAATTCGTAATATTTTAATTTCGCCATAGTTTCAAAACCAAATGTCTAATGGGGATTGTCCATTTTTTTTAAATTTTGCTCATTACAAAAACATTTCGAGGAATAAGGTCAGTGATCGTTTTTCTGTATATAAACGAAAAAAATACCCATTAGTTACTTATATTTTTGAGCAAATATGTTTAACCTTAGTTTGACCTTCAATGGCGTTAAATTAGCAATAAATTCGACCAACATTACGTTTCGAGCTTTTGGTAAGCTTCTCGTATCAGCTTTCACATAATGAGAACTTGCATTTGACGAACTTTTTTTGGACAATGCCCATTTTATTCATTCAAAGACCAAATATTATCTATATAAACTGTACTTAGTAATGGAATAATTTATTTTGACAAGGATTAAAAGAATGAGTAAAATAAACGCGTTTAAATGTAGTCCAAAAAATTTTCAAGATTTTTAAATAAAAAAAAGGTTATTGTGCCTCACTCGACATAGATAGGCATAGTGTGTCGCGGACTTTTTTATATATTTGTAAGTTCTACAATTACTTAGAATTTTATGGTTCCATCTTTTATAGTTTAGGCAGCGTACGTAAAATAAGTAACTTTTCTGGTTGATATTTTACACCTTGCGTCCGAAGAACCCAAATATCTTACGGTACCTTATTTTTGACGTGATAACGTCTTATAATTCGATATGGGGTGCGCGCCCGAAAACATGATAGTTCATGCGGCGTTACCTCGCTGACAGCTCTGAGGCGTTCCATTTACACTCTCAACTCTCTCAACAACCGTAAGGCCCACCTGGGCCGCGCTCTTTGTTTCGATTATATTACGTATTTCGATGACTTAGAGAATACTTTTGTATGAAGAAGTTTGGTTAGTTATGACCTTTGATACATTGACCACACTCTGAATGAAAAATAAATAAACAATCTGTGAGCTATTAGTATTATTTCGGCTATTCAAAATTGTGCTCCATTTCCTACGTGTCAAGGTATGACTTAATATATGAAGAATAAAGTATTCGTTTATTTCTTCTGAACAAGTCACTAATTATAGTTTCGAAAGTTTATAATTGAGAAACTAATATCACATCGGACTAAAAACTATATTATGATGGCTTGATAGATAGAAAATTTAACCTATATTATAATGTAGTTCACACAAACATAAAATATGGATTGTATGTAAGGATATTACATTAATTTTACAAAGAGGGTAGGCCTGGCGCCATTGTTTTTGCACATTGACCTGCCAACTTTTTTGATAGATTTTTCCCGGAACTGAGGGGTTAAGGCTATGACGTTGTCACGTTCAACTATCGTCAGTAAACCGACTTTACAGACAACCGATTTTTTTTCCAAAATAAAATCCTATGTTCAGCAAAAATAATGTAGAATTCCAATGGTAAAAGAATTTTTCAAATCGGTCCAGTAGTTTCGGAGCCAAACAAACAAAAAATCTAATCTTTCCTCTTTATATATTAGTGTAGATTTGTTGTTCTATTTAATATTAAAACTGCAAGTTATATACATATTTAGAATCAGTGTTTAAAATCCTTTATTTTGATACCCCACTCGATATGCTTGGTAGAATTTTTATTTTTTTTACCTCACAATATGGCGTCAAACATCTGCCATTTTGTTTTTTTTAATGTCACCTATCTAAGAACACTTGGGTCATTAAGACAAATCTAACGATACCTCAAATGTGAAAATCCGTTCAGCGGTTCTGACGATACAAGGTAAGGAAGAATATTACAAACATACAAGATACGCGCTAAACACATAACCCTCCCGGCAGTCGGGTAAAAAAAAGATGGGTTGCACTCCGGGAGTGCCGGCAGAAGTGAAAACTTGATTATTAACGTTGTGCATTTTTTTGAACCCATTTTTTATGAAAATCGATTATTAAAAAAAACGATTTTTTTAATTAATCGAAACCCTTTACATTTGATTAAATTTTTAACCCATTTTTTATGAAAATCGATTTTAAAAAAATCGATTTTTTTAATTAATCGAAACCCTTACAATCAATTCGAGTTCGAGTTCGACACAAAACACTACTCTCCAACCGTCTTACGGTTTTTCCAAGGTTTTTCGATCAGCACGAGAATCTGACGCGAGTTTCACAGTTTTTACCCATCCCACAAAAGTGCTCAACGCCGTTAAAGAAGTTTTCACTTCAAAAAAGTCTTACAAAATGATCACCGAGATCGACTACGTCTCGTTGTAATGTGAATATCTCCGTCCCTGGTAACTATAATTTATATTTAAAAAATGTACTGTAATACTGAAAACTAAGCCAAAATTATTCGATAGTGAAATTTATTTTACGTATTTATATAATTTCATAGAAAGCCTTGCAAGGCGGGTGTGTGAGCATCTGTGTTGTCCCAATTAACAACAATCCGATCATCGTGTTTGTAGGGCCCTACTGCACATTTTTGAAGTGAAAACTTCTTTAGCGGCGTTGAGCACTTTTGTAGGATGGGTAAAAATTGTGAAACTCGCGTCAGATTCTCGTGCTGATCGAAAAACCTTGGAAAAACCGTAAGACGGTTGGAGAGTAGTGTTTTGTGTCGAACTCGAACTCGAACACGAACACGAACTCAAACACGAACTCGAACTCGAATTGATTGTGCTCGAACTCGAACTCGAATTGATTATAAGTAGGGAATGCAATCTCGTTCTCGCGAGATCTCGGCTTTTTTTAGCGAGATTGATCTCGGACGAAAAAAAGGCGAGATCTCGCGAGTTTGACGAGATTGCACTTGAGCATAAAAACATCTTATTCGAAGCGCGGGCTGACACGGACGGAGTTGCGAGCACGGAGTAAAAACAAAGAGGAGCTGGCCTAAGCAACTGTGCACAGTGATTAATTTCAACTAGATCCTGAATTTTGACTTCTCGTTGTTTTGTTAGTTATAAAAGAACTGTTTTATTACTAAAAGATTTGTGTTTGATAATGTGCGCTTTTATAATTCTGGACGTCACGTTATCGTGGACGCCGGCTTCCACGATAAAACGTTGGGTATGTTAAATGCCCTTTTGATTTTACGCACCGCGGACGTTTCGTGCGGTTCAGAAGTGTAGACGTCGTCACGTGATGTTCTCTAACGTGCACGTTAAAAAGTTATCGTCGACGGAAATTTAAAAGCGTCTCCATATATTTCCATACATTTTACTTCCCTATGTTATCGTTTTACCGCGGACGTCCACGATATTACCGCCACGTCCAAAATTATAAAAGCGCACATTGGAAGAGAAGACTGGTTGTTTCTTTCATTTGTTATTTGATAGATAGTAGATACGTAATGTCAAAGTTTACTACTAAAAAATTATAGACAGATACGTCAAACAATGTTTGATGCATAAAATTCTATTGAAAAAATTCGTGAAAATGAATGTTAATCTTATAATACTTATAATATTTATTACTTTTTTTTCGTAATTTATTCAAATATTGTGATTTTTTGCAAAAAAACCCACCAAACTGCTAATCTCGCGAGATCTCGAAATTGGCGAGATCTCGCGGTATTGTATTCATAAACTCGCGGAATCTCGCTTGAGCCCCAATCTCGCGTGATTTGCATTCCCTAAGGTAAGTGTAAGGGTTTCGATTAATTAAAAAAATCGATTTTTTAAAAATCGATTTTCATAAAAAATGGGTTAAAATTTAATCGATTGTAAGGGTTTCGATTAATTAAAAAAATCGATTTTTAATAATCGATTTTCATAAAAAATGGGTTAAAAAATGCACAACGTTAATAATCAAGTTTTCACTTCTGCCGGCACTCCCGGAGTGCAATTTTTTTTTATGGTAAAGATCTAATAAATTGCTATTTCCCGTTCAAAATGTACTGTTATTTTAGAATATATAAGAGTAATTTAGTAAAGTTTATTCCTTAATAAAAAATTGTGGCCTTAATCTGTAACATCTACTTTTTCAAGAAGATTTCTTAGTAGCTCGATTTTCCACGCTCATTAAAAGATTAGGCAATTATTTGGCATGATGTTAATAAAATTAAACTAATGAATAAATTCATATTATAAAATGAATATAATTTGAATCTCTTTAGTACAAAATATTTTCAAAAAATCTATTTAGTTTTCGAGCTGCCTGATACTTCCAATTTTGTCGGATAACGCGGCACCGCTTTTTCAAAGACAATTATTTTTATCATTCCGATTTTATTAATCAAAAGTAATGCTATTTTTTAAAAGCTTTGTTTATTATTCTTTCTTTTATCAATTTATTTATTCCGAGATTAGAACATATTTTTTTTTAATTTTCGGCGTTTTCTTTGAAAATGAACGATTTTTAGCAACTGGGGTAGACTCGTCTTTAAATACCTATTTTTTCTATTTTAACTGTTGTGTATTTTTTTAATCATTGCACATAATTATCTGTAAAGACATACAAAAGTTGTTAAAAATGACAAAGACTAATTCCGTGTTCACAATTCAATTTTATTAGGCTTTGCAATAATAGCGCAACTGTTTGAATACGCGCGCCTTCACATTTCTGCTGACTTGGCGCAGATGGTTGTTAAAATTTTTTTTTTCTAATGAAGCAATTTACGAAAGGCGTTGGTTTTGATCTAGTTAATAATGGCCTTATACATTGTATAAGTTATACGCTTGTAAAACACGCAGAAGTATGTAAGGGGGTGTCCACAAATTACGTGAGGTGTTTAGGAGGGGAGGGGGTCGAGTCAAATCTCATCTAATCTCACGTTGGGGAGGTCTCGGCAAATCTCACGTAATTTTTTTCTCAACAAAATAATACTATTTTGGTCCATTTCATCCAGATTGTACATATGCTTAAGATTTAATCGTAAGCGTAATCGTTATACGATTAAGATCATTCACAAATTCGTTCAAAAGAAAATCTACTGACTGTCAAACCAAACGTTTACGTAAGAAACCCACATTTTTGAAAAATCTCACGTGAGATTTGTGGGGGGGGGGAGGGGGGATTGAATAAAATCTCATGAAATCTCACCAAGGGGGGTGGGGGGTCAAAAAATTCAAAAAAACACCTCACGTAATTTGTGGACCTTACGCAAATTCATAATCCTTCCAAAACGTTTATTTTATGAGCATTTTTTTTCAATTAATTCGACAGAGTTGTAATTTCATGCTACCGGCACAATATACATAACTGTCTACTCTGCTACCGGTCGCGGTAGTTAAAAGTACTGTCATATAGTTGTATTTACCTAACACAGGATAAATTATACAGGGTGCAATTAAACCTTCCGGCCAAGAGTTCGAACCTTTTTGTATGGAGCGTGGCATACCTATTAGTTTCAAGCAGGGCTTCATAACGTTATCAATTACCAGAAATAATAACGTTACGTACCGTATTTTTTTTAACGATATCTAGTAACTCATTTAAATATAGTTATAAAAATAACGTTATTATTACCGGTAGGTATAACGTTATTTTCTGGTATGCGACGTTGCCAGTTCGATGCGACACATTTCGTAGGAGTAATCGTTGAACAAACAAAAATAAAAATATCCACAACCGAACGTATTACCTACTCCTTTTTGGAAGTCGGTTAAAAAGCAAAATACTGTTAATAGATACTTCGATTTAATTCGCAATAGGTTGTTGTAGTAACGTTAACAAAGAACATATTATATTTACCGTTATAAATCCTTTTAACCGTTTTAACATTTACCGATATTAATTTCAACGTTTATCGTTATTTATAGTATCGGGTAAATTTTCATACCGTTATGCCCTTGAAGCAGTAACGTTATGAAAAATAAAGATATTTGAAGCCCTGGTTTCAAGTACTTAAAATGGTATATTTTCGTGTACACCTATGATACATACGTTAATCGACAGAGAAAATAATTACAAACAACAAATACTCTTTAACAAAATGTCGTAAACGTTATACTTTTTTAAATATTTCAGGTTCTTAATCTAAAATGTTATTTATTTTACATTTTCAAACTTTAATTAAATAACCCAGAAAGTAAATATATTATTTACGATATTTTGTCAAAGAATATTTATTGTTTGTAAACATCATCTCTTTCGATTGGCGTATGTTTCATAGGTGTATACCAAAATACGACAGGTATGCCAATAAGGTTCGTTGTTCTTTCGATATATATTGATCCTTGTTATGAATAAAAAATAAAAATACACGAATTTTTGTTTTACGATCACTCAATACTAAAATATTGAGAACTAGCTTCCGAAAGTTTTCCTAAAAAACACCACAATTAAAGGACACTACGCGTCGTCGGCGTCTTTTTTTCGTCAAAATTTACGTCTGTCTGGACTAGATATGAGCGCTGCGCCGGCGCGCCGCCGCCGCCGCCAATTCCTCCGCGCCGCCGCCGCCGCCAATTCCTCCGCGCCGCCGCCGCCGCGAAAAAGCAGCGGCGCGCCGAGCGAGAGGAAAGTTTTTTTTTTTCAAAAGCTTATAAATAAGGCATATTTAAGATAATTTCAATACGAAATACACAAGTAAATCATTAAATACTAACTCAAGTTAAGTCTGTGACACAACTCACAGCGTCTTCCACTCTGGAATACAATTTTCATATCTGGAATAAGATTCAATGAATCAGTATTCAGTACGAACGAACTCGTTGTTATGGTAATAGCGCCTCTACACGATGGCCCGTCGTAGTGGACCATCACGAAGGTCCAGCGTGTGGAGGACGTAGTGGTTTCGGAGGCCAATGTCGCGAGCGATGCTCGCCGCACATCAAAGGGAATTATGGCCTAGCGATAGCGGTACGCATCTACACATGGCCCATCATACCACAGTCTGCAGTGCCTGAACGCGGTCGAGTGAGGACGTCGCAGAATTTTTCGAATTTTATTCAAAATGACGAGTACGTGGTCTCAACTCTCATAATGAATGAAGTTTAAATATTTTAATATTATAACGGCAAAATTTTGTATGGAATATGGATGTATGGATATTTGTTACTCTTTTACTCAAAAACTACTGAACGGATTTTAATAAAACTTTACAATGATATAGCTTATACATCAGAATACACATAGGCTAAAATTTTACCCGACTTTCAAAATGAAGGAGGTGTTATGACTGTTATGTTCGTTTTTAGGGCTCCGTACCCAAAGGGTAAAAACGGGACCTACTGATACTTCGATGTCTGTCCGTCTGTTTTGTGTTCAATGATTACTCCGCCGTTTGTGAACCAATTTTCAAAATTTTTCTTTTGGTTATAGGGTATCATCCTAATTTGGTACCATATTCACAAAAATCGTGACCTCATGAAGGAATCCATAAGTAATCGAGGGGACTCCTCAAAATTTATATGGAAACATGTGGTGACGTCAATTTCGTGAGAAGTATTCTAAGTATAATAATATTATGCTAACAACAAGTAAGATTTTGCACTGAAGTGTACCTATCTGGTATACCAATGTTCGGAAGGTATTGAAAGAACTTCTGACTCTTTAAAGATACAAGTTTGGGAGTTTCGGCGTTGTTTTAAGAACGGAAAGCATATGATGCTATTATTACATTGATAATTATCATCATTTACCATAAATCATTATTCTAATTTTAGTCTCGAAATAATTATTCGTAGAAGTTCAGGGAAGGTTCATATTAGGAGGGAAAGTGATACGAAATTTACTAGGTTATCAGGTGAAATTATAAAAATTTTAAAAATGTGCGTTTTGCATTGCCGCAATGGCTAATGCTTACATGTCCATCTTGAAAGACGTTTAGAATTTAGATCACAACTGAACGTGGCCATCGTGTAGATGCATTACGACCATTGTATAGCCATCGCATGCGCCATATTTTGATGGGCCAGCGGTGGTCCATTGTGTAGAGGAGCAATATACGCTTGCATCAAAATGACGTCTTTGTCGTCGTCATTAGAAGAACAAAATGTTCGCTGTGTCACGCACGAAGGATTCCGTACCAATAGAGAGCAAAAATATGCTGAAAATTGGGTTTTTGTATAGGAGCCACGCTTAATTGTTTAATTTAGTTAACGAAGTCTAAGTAATAGGGTCCCGTTTATACCCTTTGGGTACGGAACCCTAAAAACAGATGATAGTCGCATTTGAGGCACGCCGCCGACGGCGCCGCCGCCGCCGACCACAAAAAGTCGGCGCGTCGCGCCGGCCGTTAACCCATCGGCGCTCATATCTAGTCTGGACGTAAGCCCACCATTACCAAGTCTTCTAAATGCGATGTGCATTTAGAAGGCTAGCAATTTTTGGCTACCATATTCACAGCCTACCTAATTAATGTATTCAGAATGCTCGTATTCGGGCAGTGATGCTCATTGGTCGCTGATCTGCCACAGAGGTGTGCAAAGCTGTAAATTCTTCGGTGCAAACGCAATTAGTGTTAATTGCGCTAATAGGATTTTCAGTGTATGCGCTGAATTTGGGGAATGGATGGTATGAACCGTGTAAGCGAACTATTCAATGAGCTCGTACCTCGTACCAATCAGGTATGCGACTGTACTGGTGAATGCTAAACATTCTATAAGCACTACTTTACAGATTAGAGACTTTAAAATAAGTGTAACAACTAACATGTAAAAGGACATCCGGTAATTTCCATACAATGTTGGTATAAAAATAGCTGCGCGGCCTGACCTAGATATATTTAAAATAGCTAGGTCATATCAAGAACTTGAAAAAAATATTAAAAGCATTACTATTAGAGGGGTCTTACTGGGAAAGGGGTCGTATTGGAAATGGCGTCGTACTAGGAAAGAGGTAATATGATCCTTAATAGTTCCTTACTGCGGGTCTGAGCGTTAATCTTATCCCCTAATAGCACTAACGCATATTCTGGCAGTCAAGTAATACAACGCCATGTTTTTTAGCGGTCAAGTCCGGAAAGCGTTATCTCCTGCGCCACGTTGGAAACGCTGCGCCGGCAACGGCAGCGCTAGGTAAGAGGTCATTTTCCAGTAAGACCCCTTTAAATTTTAATATTCTTTCCTTATAAAACAACGGATTTAACTTTGGGCGTGCCAGCAGAAGTGAATAGTCAATATCATAATATTATAGCTACAGCAGCTGTAGCCTGTAGCTTCCTACGTACGAGTAGGTATGACTTTGAGGTATAAAATATTTTATACCACACTACCTACAGAAACATTAGTTAGGAGTAGCAAATCATATTTTACAATATACGGTCAAGATCAATTTTGTATAGATTTATGTTCGGTCTAACACTACAAATGTAGTAAGTATTTATTATTCGTAGTTCTAGCACCTCTACCGCGACAAATCATTTTAACAAAGTTACGGTTGTGAATTGTGATGTTGAGATACGCGCCGAGTAGTATGTTCAGTTAGTTTCAGTATTAAAGCCATAAAATAGTCGACATAGTTTTGATGCAGTCTCGGTATTAAAACTACAACAGCTATCCCCAACCCGCGGCCCGCATGCGGCCCGTCGGGCCTTTATTAATTGTGGCCCACGTGATGTTAAACCATATTGAACCCACCCACCGTCAATCGTTAATTCACAAATCATTAATTTTGAAGAACGTTCTTTTTTAACCCTAAAAAATTTTAGTGCGGCCCGCGACACGAAAACCAAAACATGTTTGTGGCCCGTATGAAAAAAAGGTTGGGGACCACTAAACTACAATTTAAATCATTAATAGAGTACAACAGCTCCACTAGAGCATTTTTACTTTTAAGGCCCTATAGACCCGAAAATTAGCAGGTCGATGTCTGTCAGTACGAATATCGACGTAAAGGACATTAAAATAACATTCATATCAGCGCGCCTTGTATAGTGGCGGTTACGACGCTCGCCGCGTACTTGATAGGGCGAAATAGGAGAAAAAAACCTTTTTTCTTTGATAATTAAACCAAAATGCAAAATGTAACCACAAATTATTCTTCTTTAAGTTATGAGCTTTTCGTAGATATGATTTTTGAAAGTAAAACTATCATAAGCTTCATGAAAAATAAGAAAAATATCACAAAATATTCGAATTTAGCCTCCTCTTCGGAGTTATTTTTGATCGAGTGAAGTTTTCAATATTATGTTTCGAACCACAAATTGTCAAATTACATTAAGTAAAGAACAATGTGTATTTTTTTTTTGGCTTTTAAAAGTCACTATTTGTTTGTTTATTATTGATTCAAAGTCATGTAAAATTGGGTCTATAGGGCCTTAATTGTTTAAATAAGCTACTGCATAGCTTTTATAGCGGGCTTCGAGAGCAGCGACCGAGAAATTCCGTAACGTTACAATCCTAACACACCCCACACACTCGTATACGAATTAAAATAATTGCATAAGTTGATAAAAATGGTATTCAATAGCTTTACCGCGGTAATGCACGAGCAGAGATGCACGAGCAGAGATCTTAAAGTCTAATCAGTAATCACGCTATGCCGAAGTTCCGCGGCGGGAATTCCGCATGATTTAGTCAGCAATGTCTAACGCATACAATATAACGCGACGGAATTTCGGCATGATGTGTCATCGGTAATTTAAAATCCATTGCAGGCGGAATCATGCGAAAATTCCGCCGCGGAAATTCGGCATAGTGTGTTTAGACACTAAATAAGCAGTACCAGACAGACAAGCAAACTTGCGCGAAAATAATAATATCGATATGGTGAAATTATTACATCGATATTATATATTTAAGGAAGATGACCTATCTAAGACAGTGTTAATCCGATCAAATAACGGAGGTCTGCCATCTGCCTATGAACCAATTTATCTAATAGTCCAAGTTCGTGCTAGGAGGAAGGTCAGACACAGGACAATAATTTAGTTTTATTGTACTTCCCAAGTAGGGGTGTTACAACTTCCAGGCAATATAAACAACACATTTCTCAGACTATTTATACGTGGGAGAGCCATGCTTCGGCACGAATGGACCGGCTCGACCGGAGAAATACCACGTTCTCACAGAAAACCGGCGTGAAACAGCGCTTGCGATGTGTTTCGCCGAGTGAGTGAGTTTAGCGGAGGCCCAATCCCCTACCCTATTCCCTTCCCTACCCTCCCCTATTCCCTTCCCTACCCTCCACTATTCCCTTCCCTTCCCATCCCTACCCTCCCCTATTACCCTATTCTTAAAAGGCCGGCAACGCACCTGCAGCTCTTCTGATGCTGCGAGTGTCCATGGGCGACGGAAGTTGCTTTCCATCAGGTGACCTGTTTGCTCGTTTGCCCCCTTATTTCATAAAAAAAACTATTTTAATATTATTCTTCAATAAAAACAACGTTATTGTTAAATTTTAAAAAATTATATAAAGACATTACTCTACTACCATTAAATATTCAATGATAAATCTATACTTTTAATATTATACAGCTGAAGAGCTTGTTTCTTTGAGCGCGCTAATCTCTGGAACTACTGGTCCGATTTCAAAAATTCTTTCAGTGTTAGATAGCCCACTTATCGAGGAAGGCTATAGGCTATATGTTTATCACGCTAAGACTAATAGGAGCGAAGAAATAGAGGAAAATGTGGAAAAACGGGGAAAATTATTTGAAAGGGCTGATCTTACGAAGTACTGGAGCAATTTTTGTGTTATTTGGCACATAATATATAAAGTAGACCACGTGAAGGATCATACACTATTTTTTGTGGGCTAATTTGTCTGTGAAATTCTAAATTGATGCGGGCGAAGCCGCACGGAACGTCTAGTTTGATAATAAATGGATTGGTGACATTGGCCAGGGTATGCGGAACTAACCAGGCGTAGGGTCTACCCACTACTACCCCATGGAGCTCCACTCCCCGCTGAAGGCAGAGTTGCGGGTACAACCTACCTCAATACTTAACCCAGTACTTAACCTAGTGCCAAAAACTAATCGTAAAACCAATGGATTTGATTGACTCTGTGAGCAACATATTCTACAACTGACTCCGTCCCGTCAAACTCAACAAACCATTTAAACCAAAGAGCGTGTACAAAGCATAGATTAGAACTTCTTATGCAGTCGGAAAAAATATTTTACATTCGCTGGATACAACCCTATTGGTACACCCCACATACAATTGCGTCTTGATAGCGCTCATACATTCGTTCTATATTTTATTCATAGTCAATACTATCTTATGTGAAACACACAGTAAATATTGGAGAGTGATCTCTTTGAAGAAAATATATAGAAAGTATTTTTTCTCTCACTTTCATTGTTGAACGAAAGAGTTAAATTCAATATACATTATATGCGACAATATAGAGTAGATAGTTCTTGATTTCTACTGATGAAAGAACGTGGGATAAAATTAAGGTTTGATTTAGATGCGTCTGCCCGAACGCGCGGTTTGCCGAATGCCGGCTATACTTATAATATTATAAAGCGGAAGAGTTTGTTTGTTTGTTTGTTTGAACGCGCTAATCTCCGGAACTACTGGTCCGACTTGAAACATTGTTTCAGTGTTAGATAGACCATTTTTTGCGGAAAATGTACTGTTTCCGTAAAATTTATGCGGGCGAAGCCGCGCGGAACGTCTAGTTACTAAATGCCGGCTACTACGGTCATATGCCTGAAGGTGCCAATGTTAATTTTCTATTCATTTCGCATATCATTTCACAGAGTAATGAAGCAGCAGCAAAATGAAGCAGTGCCGAATGTAATTAATAAAATGTAATGTATAACGAATTGATTAAAACCATTTATTCGAACGAATAAGGATTATTACAATACAAATAAATTGTTAATTAATAATTGAATATTAATGTGACAATAATTATAACGAATAAGGAGAAATTACAATTAATTCGTGATGGTGTCATACCATCCAATTAGTTATTTTAGCTCAAGTATCCTTAATAAACCCACGTTTTCATAATAAAAACATCATCAATTACTCGTATTATGTACACTACTTATTATAAATATAGTAAATATTGTTTGGGTTGCTGGTCAGTGCGGCGTTGCCATGCATCGTCTAACGACGTTTCAAGTTCGGCAGACTTCGGCACGGTGTTTGTATGCGTGCGACTAGACGTATGCGAATTATAATTGCATAAGTTGATAAAAATGCTATACAATAGCTTTACCGCGGCAGTCCCCGAGTGCCACACGTATTATTTCTATCTCAGTAAAGCAGTGTTTTGCGGCCAAAATTTAGCAGTATAAACGTCAAATCTTCTTACTAAATGGATTTGTCCACACTGCGCTTTTTTCTGTTCGTCAAGGGCATGCGTTATAGCGCACTGCGCAGTCAACAGCGAACGTGAGGCATGCCCGCAAGGCATGCCCTCTAACCGTATCCAAAACTTCAAAAATGACAATGTTGGCGTTGCGTTCAATAATTGAATGCGTCAAAACGAAAGTTGAATGAAAGAAGATGACGAAAATTGAAGACGAAAGCGCCTAATGTGGACATAGCTTATCGTCTCCTACAGTTTCGACAAAATATGTCACAGGACTGAAAATATATATAACTTTTTATGAAGCCCTCTGAAACCTAAATTATAAAAAGCACTAGATGTGCCGCGCGGCTTCGCCCGCGTAATTTAAGAATTTTACGGAAACCATACCTTTTTCCGCAAAAAATAGCCTATTTCCCTTCACGTGGTCTATTCTTCATGTGTGCCAAATTAGATAAAAATTTCTCTAGTAGTTCTTAAGATAATAAGCAATTTCAAATAGCTTCCCCTGTTTTTTCCACATTTTCCTCTATTCTTCGCTTCTATTAGTCAGTCTTAGCGTGATAAAATATAGCCCATAGCCTTCCTCGATAAATGGGCTATCTAATACTAAAAGAATTTTCCAAATCGGACCAGTAGTTCCTAAGATTAGCGCTTTCAAACAAACAAACAAACTCTTCCGCTTTATAAATTATTAGTATAGATTTATATTGATATGACAGTGAAGAAGTCGTAACTACGTTCCATGTAAACGATCAATGGATTCACGTTCAAATCGATTTGAACTTTACGTGTCTACCGCGTATCGTAAATAAACTATTACCAGCGGAGGCCAACTTTTAAATCCATCAAAGATTTGCCGCTAAAGCAATCGGCAGGGTATGTATCTTGCGACGGCATTTCAACAGCCTTTGACAGTATACAAGGTGTAACAAAATAAAGCGTTAATACTTTAGGGTACGTATGGAGCTCACTGTGAAAGTAGCAGCGCTAAAAAGCAACTTTTTTTTTAACTTTTGTATTATGGGAAAATTCATCAGGGCTCATTGCCCATATATATCTCAAAAAAACGTCTTTCAGCGCTGCTAATTTCACAGTGAACTCCATACGTACCCTAAAGTATTAACGCTTTGTTTTTTAAACGAATTTTGGCGTAACGGAGTTGCGGGCGTCATCTAGTTCTTTTTAATTATGTAGCACTAATAAACCACAGTTGGCAACCCCTGAGCCGGCAAAGGAAAACATTATCTAGATCAATCCAGAAATAGTTATTAACCGGAAACATCTCAATTAAGATTTCTTAGTTTTATTAGTGATTCTATTCTTTGTGAAGACTGAAGTTCTTTTAAATAACGATCAAAATTAGGATAAAGCTATATTAATATTGTAAAGCTCTTCTGATGTTGCGGGTGTCCATGGGCGACGCGACGGTAGTTGCTTTCAATCAGGTGGCCCGTTTGCTCGTTTGCCCCCCTTAATTTAGTAGTAGAAGTAACCTGTAGCCCAGTCATAAATTAGAATAATTTTATTTAAATTATTGTTAAAGCGCAGTCGTCTGCGTTGATCGGGACGGTACCTTAACGGGTTGTACCAAATCATGCCAAAACTGGCCGTTTAGCCAAGAATTTTTTTTGCTGTATAAAATCGCTGATCAAAATGTATGTAATCGACATAAGCATTCGTTAATAGACGTTGACGTTCGACTCATCTATTGTCAATTCCATACATTTCGATCGGCGATTCTATAAAGAAGCAATAAAGAAAACGTCTTGGCTACAGGCATTGTGCTATTGTAAAATTACTTAGCAGAATCGACTTACAAGGGTTAACACAATCGCCAATTTTATAATGTGCCATACGGCGCCTATTGATTTTGTGATCGTGCTATAAGCATTGCAAATGTGCGGCTTATGTGTATGTAAAATATGGCAAAGTTGCCATCTGCGTGAAGGAAAGGATACAAGGATATGACATCATCATTATCATCTTGTCGCCGTCGACTGCTAAAATGCCTCTCGCAGCTCCAACCATCCCAATTTCAGGCAACCCTCATCCATCTACTGACATCTTCAAATCCATCAATCTGCAGGGCTACGCTAATCGCCTATGACATAGGTTGCACGGTCAGTCTGGCATCAGTTCAGTCCATCAGTCTGATCCATACTGATGCCAGAATGATCGTGTAACCGTTTGATTGACGGACTGATCATTTTTATATGCACTTTCCGGTCATCATTCTGACGTCAGTCTCAGACTCATGAACTGAGACAGCCTGACCGTGTAACCTATGTCTATGATTGCCTAATCGTGATCTCCTGCACTCTGCACCATCAACCGTAATATGTCCTTCTGTAGACGTGGACAGCCAGAATAAGCATGCTGAAGCGAAAGCACCGATACAGCATGCTAATTCTATGAGCAATGTCAATTTTGTGACAATTGGATGACATTTATTTATGTGAATCAGTGAAGCAGTGTCGCTAGCTTCGTGTCGCTAGCTGCGGAGGGTATTTCATAGAAATACATACATAGAAACCAGTAGTGTCGCAGCGATCATAGAATTATAACCTTTAGAAAAGGCATTCCGTACAATCGTCAGCGCGAAAATGTGTCACCCTCGAAATGAGTGAGCTCACTCATCTGAGAGCAGTGTGCCATAGGACGCGGGGACAGTCGGACGTGTTTAATGCATTGATTACGTATAAATATGCATTGAAAGCGTAAAATGAGTGAAAGAGAAAGTGGTATATGCTATTACTGTAAGACAAAAAGGACGACAATATATTCTCGATACACATTTTGCATGCAAAAACATTGCTACAGTTTTGATGGCATATGCCATATCCAAGTATTGACATCGTTGGCAGCGATAGCCGATACGTCGTCTGTAGTTGTCGCATGTCGCTCGGTTCCAAGCAATAGCTTCTTTTCTCTCTGAAGCTCTAAACCTTTAGAGTTTAGACAATCAATAACACGGTTTTAACGATGGACGTGATCAATGTGCAGTATTTTTTGTGCAAATAATAATTTTGTACTTTTAAAATGAAAATTGAAATAAATCTATGAAATGAAATCATAGATTACAAAAATACTAAAAAGGATTTAGAGCTTTACAATATTGAAATTCAGTGAACCGTGATTACGAGTAAAATTTATATAAAACAAAGTGAAACTGATTTATCTAAATCGAACACTTTCCGGACATGTTTAATGTTTGCCAATTTAATTTTACACCTACCGCTATGCGTGCATTTTACAACAAATAGCGTTTAAAACAATTCTACTTTCGTGGTAGGTTCCATAAAAAACGCAGTGAAAATGGTTCGATTGAAAAAAGAAACCCAATTCTGCAAAGTACATTCGACGCCTTGATAATTTGTCTGCAGCGATATCGATTTTTCTCAGCAATGACTAAAGCTAAGAAATTAAAGTTCATTGTCAGTATTCATCATGTCTTTGTCTTTGAATTACCCATAGCATAACACGATTGGTCAACTTTTGTAACACAGAATAATCAATCAAAAATACCTCTGTAAAAAAAGGGATTCCTATTTTGCCAACAGAGGAGAGTGATTTAAGCTTCCAAAATTTGTTCATAAATTGGTTCAAGCATACACTTTAATTTTCCCATAGCTTAATATGAAATGTATTTATGGTTTTTAAATTACGCGACAAAAACCATTTTGTCGCTTCGCCCTTTCCATTTTTTACGGCCTCTCATAGAAAACAAGCAATCTAAAACATATCCAACACGGTTTTTTACTTTAACGCGGCGTCACCTTAATGAAATACGCAGTTCTTTCTGTCGATTGTGATACAACTACCTACCGGACTCAACCGACGTTTGATCTATAATCTATATTACACCAGTCTTTATTATATTAAAGACTGGTGTAATATAGATTATAGAAAATCTTTATAGATTTTGGAAGAGAGTTTTTTCGTAACACAAGAGTCAAGACACTGAATTGTGTACGCACTACGCAGTCAGGTTATTATAAGAATTGGGTACATCCTTGTTCTTCTTGTAAGGGAACAACACAGAACCAAAAAAAGCGAACCTTTTAAAAGAGCAATCTCAAATCAGATTAAGGGCGTTCCTTACGGAGATACCGTAATTTACCGTATTTCAAGCCTTATAAACTCATAATTTGAAAGCTTCGAAGTTATAATAAAAAAATATATCCACAGCCGAACGTATAACCTCCTCGTTTTTTGGAAGTCGGTTAAAAATACAGCAATAATCTTCAGTATATCAACATTCCTTTCCCCGTTTTAAATTTTCTATTTTTGTTTATTATACTCATGATATCAGCTTCCAAAGTAAAACCAATTTATTAAAATTCAAGCATACATTCAGCATCTCCTTAGGATTTACAAATTACTTTTATTTGAAACACACGCCAATAGATCGACAATATCATAAACTACATATTCCCCGTTTTAAATTTTTTTAGGTCAATTTTGAACTAAGATAAGTAAAAAAAATAGGGTTTTGGTGCGCTCTCGGCAACGCGGCAAATGTATGGCCAAGGTCGTTTGCTCGGGGGACGGCCTTAATACATCAAGTGTAAAGTGCCAGCTGCATGGTAGTGTCAACCTCGGAATTTGGAGAGTGTACCATAATTATGTCGAGCGCATAAGAGTTTTGTCAGTGGTAAAACAAAAATGAATGGACAGTTTAAAGGGCTTAATGAATAGCTGACGGGAGTGATGACTTTGTAGTACCTGGTAGCACCTGTAATGGGGATTGTCAATTTTTTTTTAATTTTGCTCATTACAAAAACATTTCGAGGAATAAGGTCAGTGATTGTTTTTCTGTATATAAACGAAAAAAATACCCATTAGTTACTTATATTTTTGAACAAATATGTTTAACCTTAGTTTGACCTTCAATGGCGTTAAATTAGCAATAAATTCGACCAACATTACGTTTCGAACTTTTGGTAAGCTTCTCGTATCAGCTTTCACATAATGAAAACTCGCATTTGACAAACCAGCCATTATAAATAAGATTGAAATTAAATTTAAAACATTCTAGAGGTCAATTGGCCGCCGATGATGACGTCAGAGCGAAACTTTAAAAATTTATTGAGAAAAAACTAGCCAATGAATTTCAAAATTATTTAATTTATATTCTTAAAATACCCTATTTTAACGTAAAAAAATATAAAAAGTACATGTCATATTTTTTGGACAATGCCCGCCCCATCATATTGTGACATTATTGTTCTGAAGTTATTTTAACTGCAATTTACCTTTCAATACTATTGTAATTTGTAACTATGACGTTAATTAATATAAAGATAGTGAAAAGATGAAACTTTTAAAAACCGAGCGTACAACTAATACGTAGATATTTTTTTTGTTACGACGACGTAAATAATCGTATGTTCAAAAACCCAATTATACAAAGGAGCCACACATAATATTACCTAATGATACCTAAGCCCTGGGAAGGCAGGAAGGTTTTGTATGTACTAGCCAAACCATTAGGCTCGATTATACCGGCGCGGAACGGAACGGAGGCGACTTTTTGCAACAAAACTGTACATAGCACAATTAACTTTATGTCAACAGTATAGCACACAAATCAAAAACGAGCCAAAAAATTTGGACACGCGTTTTCCGCGGAACTCTCGAGAATTCCGCGGAAGACGCGCGTAACGCATCGTATTTAATTTGTGTTATCCTGTTGACATAATCTTCATTGTGCAATGTACAGTTTCGCTGTAAAAAGTCGCCTTTATTCCGTTCCGCTGCGGTATAAAATGAGCCTTAACTTTCTAAACTTCTAAAGGAATAAACTTATGGTATTTACCGTGTATAGGAATTATTAAACAAGACAATAGTGTGAGTGGCGACAATTTCGCCATTGTACTCGATTGCGTGACTTTACAATACAATACTTACATAATACTCGTAGTAGAAATAATCGGCCAAGTGCGAGTCGGACGCGCGCACGAAGGGCTCCGTACCATTATAGAGCAAAATTAGGCCAAAAATTGTGTTTTTTGTATGGGAGCCCCCCCTTAATTTTTTATTTTATTTTAATATTATTATTAAATATTAAAGTACACATATAACTAAGGATTATGTGAAAAAGTGAAGCTTACTTACCTGTTGCCATTATTGATTAATAGAGCAAAAAAGGCCAAAAAAATCACGCTTGTTGTATGGGAGCCCCCCTTAAATATTAATTTTATTTTGTTTTTAGTATTTGTTGTTATAGCGCCAACAGATATACACATTACACAATCTGTGAAAATTTCAACTCTCTAGCTATTACCGTTCTTAAGTTACAGCCTGGTGACAGACAGACAGTCAGACATCGAAGTCTTTTAGTAATAGGGTCCCGTTTTTACCCTTTGGGTACGGAACCCTAAAAAATACGTTTGGCACTCGGGGACTGTTGTGGTAAAACAATTGCATAGCAATAGCTAGTCTACAGACTACACGCATACGTCTAATCGCACGCACGCAAATACCGTGCCGAAGTCTGCCAAACTGAAACGTCGTTAGACGATATGTGAGGTTTACTTTCGTTACGGAATTTTTTGATTTGGTCGTAGCGCAAAAAGCCCGCGATAAAGAAATAAGCGTTGCATGATTCTTGTCATCAAAAAGAAATGTTTGTTGTAAGACTAGTTTTGATTTTATGTTCCTTTGGTGAGGCTTTTAAAGGTCTTTGTCTGGTCTATTGAAAACGTTACGTAAAATAAAAGACAAGGGACTTTTTACCAAACAAGGGGGGTCAGTCTTTGCCGCACAATTCTTACTAAAGTTTCCTACCTTTGAATTACTCGTCTTAAAATGATAGACATTAGCTATGTCCACATCATCATCATGTCGGTCATCGGTCATGTCTGCAGACGGGAAGACGGTAGATGGAGCAGACAAGTGTTGGAGTGGAGACCACGCTTAGGCAAACGTAATATTGTAGGACGTGTCCCGCAGCACGGTGGACCGGCGATTTAAAGAAAGTGGCTGGCAGCGGATGAGGGCTGCCCAAGATCAGGATGGTTGGCGCTCATTGGGGGAGGCCTACGTTCAGCAGTGGACGGCAATAGGCTGATGATGATGATGTCCACATTATGCAATTTCATCTTCAATTTTCGTCATCTTCTTTTTATTCAACTTTCGTTTGACATATTCAATAATTGAATGCGTCAAAAAGCGAAAGAAAAGTATCATAGCGAGCGCTACGATTTCAACGCGCGTCGCTGTTGACTGCGCTATAACGCATGCCCTTGATGAACAAAAAAAGGCCCAGTGTGGACAAAGCTAATGTAGAGTTTTGATTTTGGGCCAATCAAATCGCATAGAGTTGTTAAACTAACGTCTAACTATGCAGAAATTAGTTAGGAGCGTGAAGTCAAAGCCTATAGTGGTAGATTTAAGGACAGTTGTAAAAGAATAAGATTTTTAAAGAGAAATATAGATAGTAGCGACTAGCGGTATACTATGTAATTCTAAACGTGTCCTTACCTCAGGCGCTGGGCTGCAGCCAAGATCCAATGATCCATTGACCTAATAACTGGGTTATCAATATCAGCGTTCTTTTAAAACTTATCTCTCATTATCATCAGCTCGGTTGATAGTTGGTATTCTTGTAGTCTGTATGAAAATATCAAATCGCAGAGGGTTAATTTTCTTACATGTTCATTCTTCATAATATTATATCATGGTTCATATAATGCGTGATACGTTTTTGACGATTTTTGACCCCCTTCCTTAGGCCGTGTTCACACCAGACCGACTGTCAGCCGCCGAATGTGAGCGAGCATTACGCAGTTTATTGTATTTCCATACATATTCACATACTATTACGCTAGGCGTAGGCACGGACATTCGATACCGTATATTTTCACGTTCACACTGGGGCTCACAGTGAGCCTGCTCACATTCGGCGGCTCACAGTCGGTTTGGTGTGAACACGGCCTTATAGTAAGACTACATGACGCCCGCAACTCGGTTGCGCCAAAATTCATAAATCACACAGGAATCGTACATTTCTCCGGGATCAAAAGTATCCTATGTTCTTTTCCGAGACTCAAAGTATCTCCATGCCAAACAGTAAAATTGGTTCAGTGGTTTGGACGTGAAGAAGTAACAAACAAATAGACAGACAGACGCACTTTTGCATATGTATGTGTTAGTAAAAATATGGACATCGTAAGATTTACCTCTACTCCCCCCCTCATCTGATCTTACGTGAGATTAAACAAAATATAGTATATTCAAAACATTGACATAATATTTTCTGTCCAGTCGGATGCAGTGCAGTGCAGCGTTGGACAATGATGGAAGATCTTCGCCATATCCTTTCATGATCGCCTCGGTTTGTGTATACTGTATGCTATATAAACAGCTTCGCAATGTTGCCAATCATGGTTATACAACGAAAGACCCAATAAAGAGTTTCCACTTGTTAAGTTGGACGTTAAAATCCATTTGTAGTACTGAAATAATGTTTTACAATTCGCATTAGTTCTGAGTAGTCCTTTTCATGAGACGGATAGACTCAAGTAGATACTACACAGGTTTCTTTTCAATACTTGAATCTTTGTCTATTTATAAGGCTTTTATATCTAGACAGTGTATTGTTTTATCGCAATAATACGTCTTATCTCAATTATTTTATACTTTTAGACCATTTTATAATTAGTTACTTTTTATTATCTAACTTTGTAATAAACAACATTGTTTACCTACTCAATTCTTTTTTACTTTTAGACCATATTAAAAAGATTACATGTTGTATAATCGTGGAATAATCCATAGTATAGTATAGTTAGTAATTAGTATATATTATACAGTTCCTAGAATTTCGACTATCTATGGTGTATAAATACACACTATACGATCGCTTTTTTACCAGAAACATTTGTCACTAATCTCGGTTTGTAGTTTTGTACAGAAAACGACGAACCTCATTAATATTTTGACATGGGGTCATTGAATTGTCGCCTCAAATTACCGCGTAAACCATACCACAATTTGGAATAAATTGACTATGTTAATTATTAAGGGTAATCGTTTAATCTATTGAGTAAATATTTAATAAAAACGTCGTGGTAGGCGAAATCCTCTTAATAAGCACAGTCATGTCCTTATAATGCTCAACACAGTGACAAGTGGTACGCGTGCGATGGAATACGTTTTGCACGGAAATAACTGTTTGCGTGCGCGACCCTAGCATGTAGATACTACTGTATATTATTATATTGTGGTACATATATCACGCGATACATTGTATGACAATAAACAAAACCATTGTTCCCTTATCAGTTATCACTTACTCCCAATGCGATTCGTGAAAATCGCTACTGAAATTCGTGTTAAATTAAACACCACCAAAACGATACTACACTCGTCACTAATCATTACATAACCTCAAACATAAGTTTGTAATAATATAAAAAAAATTAATTAAAAAATATTTAAAACAAAAACAAGTGTCAATTAGAATTCAAAATATTGTAGCGATCAAACTGAAAGTTGATTACAATAATAGGGATGATGACAAGGTCAATGATTAGCGAATTTTGTTAATAAAATAAAGAAATCACGGTAAAAAATAAGTGTTCCCAAAATTTCAGCTTGATCTAAGCATTTGTATTTTTTTTGTTATGCGCCTTCGAAGTTGGATATTCAAGTCGATTTTTTTTCAATTTTTCTTAATATTTATATACCATTCGATAACGTATGCAATTAAAAGCAACTTTTGTTATGAAACCACTTTCATAAACGCAATATTTAATATACCTATCGAACAAAGTTCTCTCCCGATGCGTACAAACTACGAAAGAGTGACGTCATAATTTCGTTGCACTTTGTATGAAGCGTTTCGGGCAGGTCTTTAAATTTTATGAGATGTTTGAATTGTCATATCTTGTCGTCATTTTTAAGCTGTCAGAGTCATTCTTTCAGCGATGTTTCTATTTTTAAGGGTCTTTCAATTACCAATAAGAAAAAAAATAGTCATCATGCCTATTTACAACCTTTCATGAATAGAGGAACCCAAAAGCCGACTGATGAACTATTTATTACTAAGAACACAGGGATCATCCGTAATGTATGTCACCCAAAAAGAGGTAAGGAGCCCCTCCTCGGCGTAGTGTGACATGGTGTAACAAGGACTGTGTGTCCTTAGTTTTGTGACGCCACATTTTAAATTAATCCTTCGATCGCGGATTCTTGGAAATCTATTGCTATTCTATTGTTGTCGCGGTCACCGGTGTCCAAGGGGCTTGATGGGTTAAACAAATTGAATAGCGAAATTGTAATTATTAATGTGGTCTGGAATTTTTGATGTACAATTTTGTGACGCCACAAAACGGTCTCACAATGTGTCCGGAGGGTTTAAAAATCATGAATATCATATGACCTACTTTATGGATGGTAACACTCTCGTGTTACCATCCATAAAGTACGTCATATGATCGAGAGATCATGTCAGCTTTCGAACAGACAAAACTGACTACACAATATCTGGGTATGGCATAACGTGCGCTGAGCGTGGAGAACGATACAGGTACTTTGTCTGACAGACTTAGCTTGAATAAAACATGCCACTCGAAAATAAACTTGACTACAGTGGAAAGTGCTAAATATTTGATTGAGAGAAATGTAGACATAGTAAAAGGTATTATATCTTGTAAGCCCCTTAGCTGACGTACCATCGAAGAAATTGATTTATAGGCAATTTACGGACCTGAGTCAATTGGTCGCATTATGTCAATCTATAGCTATAAAGCTGAAGAGTTTGTTTGAACGCGCTAATCTCAGGAACTACTGGCCCGATTACAAAAATTATTTCAATGTTAGATAGCCCATTTATCGAGGAAGGCTATAGGCTATATTTTATCACGCTATGACTAATAGGAGCGAAGAAATAGAGAAAAATTTGGAAAAAACGGGAGGAAATTATTTGAAAGGGCTTATTATCTTAAGAACTACTGAAGCAATTTTTATGTTACTTGGCACAGATAAGAAGTAGACCACGTGAAAGGTTATTTTTGTGGACTAATTTTGCTGTGAAATATCTAATTTACGCGGGCAAAGCCGTGCGTAACGTCTATGGCAAAGTTTCGAGACTAGTTTCATGGTTTGGAATTTAATTTTGGACATTTCGCGGTGCTCACAAAGTAAATACTTTGGTAAGGAATTTCACGGGAACCGTATGTTTTTCTGCAAAAGAAATAACCTTCCTCCTTTGCCGTGATCTTCTCTTAGATATCTGTGCCAAATGAATATATCGGTGTAAAAGTTCGTGAGATTAGCGAGTTCAACAAACAAACTCTTCAGCTTTATAATATAGGTCATAGGCTAGTCATAGGGTTATCTTTCTCAGCGGGTCCGACGACATAGTAGGTACGAGAGCTGTTTGAAAAGTTCTCGGCCTTTAAATGGCATCTGAATCGCGTTTGGTAAATCGCCGGTTGAATCGTTTAAACGCAATTCCAAAATGGAAACTATTCGAGCTTATGTGATGTAAATTGTAATGCTATTTCAATGGCGTCACGTTTTGGAAAAATATTTTTAAAAACTACTTTTTAAACTTCATAACAGAACTACATGTTGCGTACAAAACACCATTACAATCTAGCGTCGAAAACATCTTTAGCCATTATAGTGTGGGTTTTCTATCGAACCTACTGGTCTACTTCTTTACAACTACAACATTTAAGCAATTTCTTAGGTCTGTACCTAGGTACGTAGTTTGGTCGGATTATGTGAATTCAATGTAAGTCATGATCTGTCGGCTTGGTTTGACATAACTCGACTAAACTACGTAGGTCCGCCATCTGCTTATAAATCAACTTCTCTGATACTTTGTTGACATTAACAGATGTGTCCCTGAAGTGGTAGTTTACAAGCGTGGTTTTTTCCATCCTTGTAGGATTATACCATCTGCGGATATTAGTAAAACGTCAGTCTCACGTTCCATTAAGAATAGAGGAAGACACCGCGAGTTTAACTCATTTAGCTCATTATCGTGAAGCTTAGTGTTCAAGCTGTCTATTAGGCGATCTAGATTCAAGACTGCCTAGGGAGAGAGCTCCTTAGTTAAGCGCTAATACATTTAACCCGCTAACTTATAAAGAAAACGCAGCGTGTAACATGCAATTTTGCTAAAAACTTCAGAGGAAACTTCAATAGCGTGATTTAGGACCGCTGTTTGGTCCGCAACGTCCGCAAAATATTAAACCGATCATATCATTGGTTTTCATGAAATAGATAAACTTACATTTTCGAAAACTCTACTGAACTTATTACCTAGAAATTAAAACACTATCGAACCTACATTTTTCAAAACTATGATGAAATAATTGCCTAGTAGAACACTCTCAAAACTGCTTTAAAACAAAAAAAAATCAAATTCGGTCAGTTGGATGCGACGATGCCACGGACGATAGTACACACATAGACAGACAGACAACGTCAAACTTATAACACCTCTGGGGGAGGGGTGTATGTTGGCCTATTCTCAGACAGCCTCAAACACCGCGAAGGGGGGCGTCCACAAATTACGTGAGGTGTTTTTTTGAAATTTTTGAGCCCCCCTCCCCCCCTGGTGAGATTTCGTGAGATTTTATTCAACCCCCCCCCCTCCCCCCGAAATCTCACGTGAGGTTTTTTAAAATGTGGGTTTCTTACGTAAACGTTTGGTTTGACAGTAGATTTTCTTTCGAACGAATTTGTGAATGATCTTAATCGTATAACGATTACACTTCCGATTAAATCTTAATCCAGACTGTACGTATATACAATCTGGATGAAATGGACCAAAATAGTATTATTTTGTTGAGAAAAAAAATTACGTGAGATTTGCCGAAACCCCCCCCCTCCCCAACGTGAGATTAGATGAGATTTGACTCAACCCCCCCCCCCCCCCCTAAACACCTCACGTAATTTGTGGACGCCCCCATACGTGAATTTTATATAGATTGAAGTCTAAATAGTGTAAGCTTGAAGTTGTCTTTATCGAAGGGTGGCGGCCCTCCGATGCCCGAGTAAGTAGGGTCACATTGATCCGACCCTTCCATGGACAGATATAATATTAGAAGATGCCGAAACTATTGCTCGAGTACGATGAATTCATTGAACTTGAGCTTGTGATAACAGAACAGTTACTAAAAAAAATAGAAGTAATATAGTTTGAAGGTACTCGTATTTATAGAAATTAATTTATGAGCTTTTAACGAACTTATAGATCTTTTCTTAGAGAGGCCTCAGATAAGAAAACACAACAATATAAAACAAAACTGTTTACATATATACATATACGAAACTTATAAAACATGAATTTTAGATAGATTTTGTCGTCTACACAAAATCGATTCAGCTGCATTGTTTGAACATGATATTATCAATAATAATTTATAATCGAACTCGAGCGCAGCCTTGAAACGCTTTTTGCAATACTTTTTGACACGCTAGATATTTTCGTACCATTGCGCGTTATAAACTTACAACCTAAGGCCGTGTTCAAACCAAACTGACTGTAAGCCGCCGAATGTAAGCAGGCTCACTGAGCCCCAGTGTGAACGTAAAATAAACGGTATCGAATGTCCGCGCCTACGCCTAGCGTCATAACTATTAACGTATGTTGTCGGTTTAGGTGTGAACGAAAAAGTGAAATATTATGTATGGAAATACAATAAACTGCGTAACGTTCACTCATATTCAGCGGCTGACAGTCAGTTTGGTTTGAACACGGCGCGGTAAAGGTTGTGGCGTCCTCGTATTCTATATCTCTGTGGATTCATTCAACGCTCTACTCTACTGTTATATTATGGCGAGAGTGTACGCAATGTACCGTAGTCCGTACGTAGTGCGTACTATTACCTTGATTAAACTCTTGTATTCCTCCTCATTTCTTTGACCTATTTATTTGTGTAAGAGCGTGTTTAATGACTCTGGATTGGATACATTCTCTTAATTACTGTTCATGTACGAGACAAAATTGTAAATATATTTGTTATATTTATTTTGTGAGAAAAAGCGGTGTGGCAACATGTAATATCTCTTCATAAAATATATTTTTTTTATTTGTAATTTTTACTTTTCTTAGCAAAATTTAAATTCCAGTTAGAGCCTTAGTTATTTAATTAAATAATTGAGGAAAACTGTTGTTTATTTGTAAATCGTATTCAGTTATTTATTCAGTCGTTCTAAAAATAAAAGAGTTTCAGCCTCATTTTTGTTTTGTTTTCTCAGTCTTGTTTACCTGTTTTCTGTTAATAATTTATTACTTTCTTATTTTACGTAATGCTTCATTATTAATTAAACATGTTATTAAGTTTTGTTCTGTATCCTTTACAGTACCACAACAGCTACTGAAGGCGACGCCTAGATAATTTGGCTGTAGCGATATCGATTTTTCTCAGCAATGACTAAAGCTAAGAAATTAAAGTTCATTGTCAGTATTCATCATGTCTTTGTCTTTGAATTACCCATAGCATAACACGATTAGTCAACTTGTATAACACAGAATAATCAATCAAAAAGACTTCCGTAAAAAAAGGGATTCCTATTTTGCTAGCAGAGGAGAGTGATTTAAGCTTCCAAAATTTGTACATAGATTGGTTCAAGCATACACTTTAATTTGCCCGTAGCTTATATGAAATGTTTGTTAAATTTATTGTTGTTAAATTACGCGACAAAAACCATTTTGTCGCTGCGCCCTTTCCATTTTTTGCTGTTGCCGGCCCGGCCTCTCATAGAAAACAAGCAATCTAAAACATATCCAACACGGTTTTTTACTTTAACGCGGCGTCACCTTAAGAGTCTGAGTGCCTTAGCTTTTAAGATCGATACAAATAATAAAGTGATTTTATTTGAATACCTCTAAAATACTTCCATTAAACGTTAGCACCTTTCAAGATTCTCGTTAAGAATCAAGTCGATTCCAATTAGGGTGATAAACAAGCAGCTTAGAATTAATAGTCTGAAGTTATAAAAACAGATTCATCGTCTAGCTTTTAATATAATTGCGTAAATCCTTTAAAGACTGCCTGGAGCCGGAGAAAAAATCAACAATACTGAAGTGTATACTTTTCTTTCTAGTATATTTTATAATTTGATGGTATTCTCCGTTGTAATTGGTACTGCCCTGTTTTGTTTCATAAAAATAATATGTTTTGTATGTTACTTTCAAAGTTTGAACTAACTGTATCCAGATTTAGGACTCCTGGGAAACAAACGTTGATTCATCATTTTAACCTTTATCACCTTCGATAGAAGTGTATATTTAAAAAAAATGAATATTATTGTACATACACTGCCACATTTTTTTGATACTGTAAATTTTTTAAGCTGTCACGTACCGTGTGGATGGCTCCTCATTAATTGCTATCATAATCATTCTTAAGATTCGCAAGAATCTCAAGGAGTTTATTCTACAAAAGATTGTGCTATAATCCTTCGTTCAAATCCTAATTATCCCTATATTCGTAGAGTCTCCCCTTTCCCCTATAAAATAATCGAACGTAGACGACTTTGACCCGTTTTATATTAATCAACGAGGTTATGATTTAACGAGCTATTTTGGCGACCGCGATTTGCACCCTGACATGACGAATGCCGCAATGCTTTTGAAACACGGTTAACATGATATTCAGATAAATACGCGTTCAATTTGGTTTTGGATTTATTGCTAGATAGCAGCGACTGGGTTAGAAGGCAGATTATCTATACTTATAAAATTACATGTCCTGACTGACTGACTGACTGACTGACTGACTGACTGATTCATCATCGCTGAGCAAAAACTGTTAAAGTTACAGCCACGAAATTTGGTGAGTAGGGTTGTTTTATTAAGTAGACACCCACTAAGGAAGGAATTTTGAAAATTTTACCCTGAAGGGGGTGAAATAGGGGTAGAAAGTTTGAATGAAAGTCCGTCATTTCTTGAGTTAGAAACATGAAACTTTATTTTTGGACTGCTGATTAAAAATGAATGGATAGGTATTTAAGCGTTTTTAGAAATTCTACCCCCAAGGGGGTGAAATTGGGGTTGAAAGTTTGAATGAAAGTCCGTTATTTCGTTAGTTAGAAACATAAAATTTTATGTTTGGACTACTGATTAAAAATTATTGGATACGTTTTTAAGCGTTTTTGGAAATTCTACCCCCAAGGGGGTGAAATAGGGGTAGAAAGTTTCAATGAAAGTCCGTCATTTCTTGAGTTACAAACATGAAAGTTTATTGACGTTTGCTTATACAGGGTCCTTTTTTTTTTCGCAGGGGAAACCCATCATGGGTGCCCCGGGTTGGGTACCCCGGGGGTATGTGAGACTCCTACTCACTAAAACCACCTGCGGTTCGCCTTCAGCCGTATAAGGACTAAGGAGGGATATCCCGGATCTAACAAACACGGGACTCCCTCCACGACCGGCCGGTCTACCTGAGACCGGACTTCCACCAAAAGTAAGGGAACGCTTAGGCAAACTAAAGCGTTCCCCTCGGCGCCGGGACTGGCTAAGCCGGGGAGGTTCCCATCCTCTCCCGGAGCCCCGTTAGACGAGAGTTAGGAGGTTCGCATAGCGTCGCCTCCGCACTCCCGTCCTACGCCGGCGGAGCCGCAGAGAGGTGGGATCGTTCTCTCTGTCCCGCTCCGCGGCCTCTTTCTGCGACATAACAAATTCGCAGAAAGAGACCGCCGCCTGCCAGGCCTCGTCGCTCTCGAGCATGCAGCGCACCTTGCTCGGGAGCGAGAGGTCCCCGCCTATCACTGCCACAAGATCGTGGCGCTGCACGGCCCAACGATCGCACACCTCGAGGGTGTACTGGGCCGTGTCCTCCGCAGCTTATATAGGGTCCTGTTTTTACCCTTTGTATAAGGAACCACTTTGTATAAGGAACCACAAAAAGGGGAAAACTATCGATCTTTGTTAAATTATACTATGCTAATGCGGACGAAGTCGCGGGCAACAGCTAGTTTTAAGAATAAACTTTCTTAAACTTGAACTTTCTTTTGGAATGGTTTTAAATGTTCAACTGGTCTTAGGACCACGTGACCTGATCGTATTCTGAAGACGGAGGCGATAGACCGATAGTCCAGTGTAGAAGTCTAAATTATCCCTCTTTTCTCGCGCGTCGAATGTGTAAGCCAACTCACGGTTTGGTTTTGCTTCTCCTGACCTTCGTGCGACCCACCCGTTGCCGTGTAAAAACTGTGGCACCGCCTATTTTTGATGCCTTGATTACATATATGTAGTAGAGTCGCGACACAGTGCTCTGAGCCAATCAAATCTATTTGCACTGTCTCGCACTCTACTCGGTGGGATATAATCAGGCATTAAGGCGACGCCTTGATAATTTGGCTGTAGCGATATCGATTTTTCTCAGCAATGACTAAAGCTAAGAAATTAAAGTTCATTGTCAGTATGCATCATGTCTTTGTCTTTGAATTACCCATAGCATAACACGATTGGTCAACTTTTATAACACAGAATAATCAATCAAAAAGACCTATGTAAAATAAAAACCGGCTAAGTGCGTGTCGGGCCACGCGCAATATAGGGTTCCGTAGTACCGCTAATTTTTGTATTTTTTTATAATGGTCAATGAATGTACATTTATAACGTGTTTTACACTACTAACAACATCTTCTCAGTTACTTTCAAAGGAATTTGACCGAAAAATTCCTTTATACTTCGCCGAATACATTTTTTTTAGTTGATCGACTATTACTCAATAACTTATGAAGTCTTCTTGGCCGTGATAGTTTTCCTTTTAAATTCAGCATATTTCCTACTCCCGTGAATTTTTTCACATTTCCAGAAGCAACCGTTTAGCTGGTAGAAGGGGGGACACTGGACTCTAACGATTTTTTCCAGTTTAAAACTTAATCTTTCACAAACGGATCCCTTAATCGGAAAATGATCTTCGAATACTCATAATATTTTTAAAAAACCTATCCAACGACACCCCACACGATAGGGTGGACGCGAAAAAAAAATCATCCCCGCTTGATGTGTAGGGAAGGTACCATAAAAAAAATATTTTTTTAAGAAATCATGTACCATTTTGTCGGCATCATTAATATGTGAATTCATACCAAATTACAGCTTTGTAGGTCCTATAGTCTCTGAGCAAAACCACGGACAGACAGACAGACAGACAGACGGACAGACGGACGGACAGACCGAAACTATAAGGGTTCCTTGTTTACTACGGAGCCCTAAAAAGGGACTCCTATTTTGCCAACTGAGGAGAGTGATTTACGTAAGCTTCCAAAATTTGTACATAGATTGGTTCAAGCATACACTTTAATTTGCCCATAGCTTATATGAAATGTATTTATGGTTTTTAAATTACGCGACAAAAACCATTTTGTCGCTACGCCCTTTCCATTTTTTGCTGTTCCATCGCTTGTTTTCTATGAGAGGCCGGGCCGGCCTCTCAATAGAAAACAAGCAATCTAAAACAAATCCAACACGGTTTTTTACTTTAACGCGACGTCACCTTAATACAATCGTTTAGGCTAGCGAGGTGGCCTAGCAAGTGAACAAGCCCATCGTAATTTCCATATAGCGACGATTTCTACAGATTTACTGTCCTTTTCACTAACACGCGTAAATAATAATTAAGTTGCTGTTTAATTTAATACACCGGGACACCATGATAGCGCAACCAGCGAATTGCATGTCTCGATGATGTATAGTGATATGTGTAGTCTGTATCCCTATTCTTTTCCCATGGTCTTCTCAATGCATTAAAATCGTTCTAGTAGTTTACGTCCCAGTGTTCATATTTCGCTTATTTAATGTAAACCACCGGACTATACTGTACTCGGCGAAACATGGCGGTAGCGGTCATTGACTCCCTGTCAAAAACTTGAAACTTGAAACTTTTCTATATAAACCGTGATTGACAGTGAAGTGTCAGATGTATGACAAGTTTTTGACAGGGAGTCAATGACAATATAGTAACAAAATTTCATCCTGACAAATTATAATATGAAGTTTTCTCCCTCGCTCATCTCGACTGGATTCAGATTTCAGATGTATCTAAATTCAAATTCAGATATATCTGAATTTTCATCTATGACAGATATCTCAGTGGTTTCATACATAATAATTGATGGATGGATTTGCCGGCTCCGGGCAACTTCGGCTAAAAGTTACCGACTACTGGCCATCATAAATTCATACTGAAGCATCGCACTCGGTAAATCTGTTAAGCTAGGTTTACACGCTAACGACTTATGGATGGAATTGGGATTGAAGTAGGGGTACAGTTTTTTGAAAATTTGAAAACCTAAAACACTAAAGGCCTGTTTAACCACTTTCTGATGAAGTGCCGAATATGCTATTCACAACTTTTTTGACAGATTCTCCATATTTAGGGTGTTTATGGGTCCCATATATTATTGAGTTCATTGTGAAAGCAGTAGCGCTGAAAGAGTAACTTTTTTTTCATCTTTGTATGGAAGAATGCATGACGCGCGGGCGCTTGCCCATACAAATCACAAAAAAATTTTGCTCTTTCAGCGCTGCTACTTTCACAGTGAACTCTATACAAGGGACACATTCACACCCTAAACTATTATCACTTAGTTTTGTTACATCTTGACTCTTGTTACATAATAATAAATCTTTATTGCATCATACATGTCATATTTTTAAATGAATAAATGAAAGCCTTTAGGGATATTCGCTAATCCACACCGCATGTAAGTTACACTAGACCTTAAGGGCCTTATCAAACTGGCGATTAGCGAGCGATTTGAAAGCGACGCGACTGCGTAACGCACACGCCGCGGTTGCGCGACGTGCACGTCGCGACAGCGCAGCGTCGTCGCGGCGTGGCGTGGACGCCATTTTGTGCACTCGTCTAGGAATGTGACGTCAGAATCCATTTTGCTACTAAGTGTCCAAAACGCGGAAGGCAAGCTGCGTGCACGCTGCGCAGTCGCGTCGCTTTCAAATTGCTCGCTAATCGCCAGTGTGATAAGGCCCTAAGGGATATGCGATAATCCATGCCGCATGTAACATTGTACTTATAAACCTTACAAATGCGTCTGGTGCACGCTTAACAAATTAGTAGCCTAGTTATAGATAAACAGGCCAGCTGTGAAGGCTCGTAATGATATTTTCTAACTAGTGACCCGACAAACATTATTATACGCGTTATAATTTAAAGTTATTTAATCAGGTGTTGATATGTACAAAGCTCGTAGAACTCTTTATAACGTTGAAACCTCAGACCAAATAAAAAGTTTTTATTTGGTCAGGCTGAAAAGATAAAAAAACTATTTGCCTTTCATGAAAGTAGTTTTGGAACGTAAGGGTTCTTACAGACGAACGGCACGTGTCGGCGGCACGTGTCGGCGGCAGTCGACGGCAGTCGGCGGCACGTGTCGGCGGCAGTCGACGGCAATCGACGGCACGTGTCGGCGGCAGTCGATGGCAGCCGTTGACAGTTTATAACGCTTGCAGGGGGCCTACCACGACCTTTCCTAAAACTATCATGTTTCCAGAACACTTTGTTGTAAGATTACAATAATTTTACATACTTTCATTCGTATCATGAGCTTCATAAAGTGTATGAAAATAATATTGTTTTATTCATACTTAGGGTCTAGGAATGAGATAGAATGAACTATTTCTTTCGAACAAGGTGCAAAATGCAAAAGCATTGTTCGGGACTCTTACGTTTCATATTATATTCGGTGTTTCCGTGATTACGACAATAAGCGAAGATTTTCATGTGTTTTATTAATTTGGGAGTACATACTGTACACGTTGTTTAAACTTAACAGGTAACTAAGTATATAAACAACTTTGTTCGTGGCGTTGTCATGACATGGCATGTTTTGGACATGCGCAATAAAAGGTTTTGTGGCGCATGCGCCAAAAATTACGCCGGCGAACAAGGCCAATAGCTATGTCCACATTATGTAATTTCATCTTCAATTTTCGTCATCTTATATTTATTCAACTTTCGTTTGGCATATTCAATAATTGAATGCGTCAAAATCCACCCGCGTTGAAAGAAAAGTGTCATAGCGAGCGCTACGATTTCAACGCGTGTCACGGGCATGCCTCACGTTCGCTGTTGACTGCGCTATAACGCATGCCCTTGATGAACAAAAAAAGGCACAATGTGGACAAAGCTAATGACTATGTCCACACTAGGCGCTTTCGTCATCAATTTTCATCATCTTTTCATTCAATAATTGAATGCGTCAACGAACGCAACATCAACATTGTAATTTTTGAAGTTTTGGATTGGTCTTTTTCTGGACATGGGGATTCAAGGCCCAAGGGCATGCGTTATAGCGCAGTCAACAGTGAACGTGAGGCATGCCCTCTGACCGTATCCAAAACTTCAAAAATGACAATGTTGGCGTTGCGTTCAATAATTGAATGCGTCAAAACGAAAGTTGAATGAAAGAAGATGACGAAAATTGAAGGCGAAAGCGCCTAATGTGGACATAGCTAATTGACTCTGAATGTCATACCGTAAATTATCATAAGTAAATTGCATAAAAATGGCATCCGATGAAGAAGATCTTTTTTTTTATAGTTGAAGTCTGTTGTCAAATTGAAAATGTATTGTAGTTTTTTATTGAATTTTAAAGACTGTTAAGTCAATGGTTACATGGCCATTCTGACATCAGTTGAGTCCATCAACTCGAGACTGTCTATAATTGTTGGATTATGGCTACAAAAAATATGTAATGTCCGTACTATGTCCGTATGTATGCCGCCGACTCGTGCCTTTCGTCTGTAAGCGATCTTAGTGTCTAAACACACCATGCCGAAGATACGCGGCCGAAGTTCGGTAAGATTACGCCTGTAATAATATATTTTAAATTACCGATGACACACTATGCCGAAATAATGTCACGTTACCTACCGTAGCGCATTACATGCCGAACTTCGGTCACTTATTTTCGGCCGAGTGTGTTTAGAGTTTAGAACTTAAGACACTTAGGAATGGGATAGAACGAACGATATCAAATTATTTGTTCATAATATTTTGCTGTAGGTCAAAGCGAGATATAGCTGCTAAGCGCTTCGTCCCTCTCGCATGAATGTGTTAACAAATGAATTATTGTCTAAACAAAATATGTAGTAAAAACTCACTAGGGAATTTGAAAGGTTTTATACTACACCTTAAATTAAAATATTTCAATAAAATAAATCTAACAGCGTAAAAGATTAGGCTAGTTGACTATTTTTTTTTTTTTTTGTTTTTGGTAACTAAAGGAACTCTCAAGAATAGAAACATCGGTGAAAGAATGACTCCGAATGTCATGCTGTCTTCATTTTTTAATATAATTTTACCAAATAACAGGAAAAAATACAAAACAACGTTAAATCTACTGAGAAATATCAAATTTTTAAGATCGCTAGTTTGACGTGAAAGTACAATAATTAATAATATTGCTCATCTGTGTCAAAATAGAGCTCATGATACGCTGAGAGCGATGAAATGGGATGACGTCACAAAACGTCTGGATGAAACATTCTTAAAGTAATCTTACTTTTAAGAGATTGTGGTACAAAATCTCGAAGTACCCAATAATACTGCTTTCAGAGTTGGTGGTAGGCCCCCAGTTGTGACGTACCCCCGTAAGGTAAGCGTCCACAGGTCGGTATCGTACGCAACGGACGTCTCGCATCAAACGGATATTTTTTTCACAGTACGTCCGCTGAATCGGCAACGCACGGGTTACCGTTTAGCCTAGTAAATGAATGCTCATAAGGGGGGTATGGATGGAAAAGTCGAAAGCAGAAATTTTGACTTAGGAACTTTGTTTGGACTAATTTGAAAATAAACATACTAGCTAGTCGGTAATATGTACGCTGCCGATACAGTGGACGTACTGTAAAAAAATATTCGTTTGATGCGAAACGTCCGTTGCGTACTATACCGACCTGTGGACGCTTACCTTTACGCGTTACGTCACAACTGCAAGCGTTATAAACTGTCGACGGCTGCCGTCGACTGCCGCCGACACGTGCCGCCGACTGCCGTCGACTGCCACCGACACGTGCCGCCGACACGTGCCGTTCGTCTGTAAGAACCCTAAGTAAACAAAGATACATAATACCTCTATATTATAATATGTACCACTTTGTGAGTACTGAGTACAGTATCAATCTCAATCTTTATCTCAAAGATAAAATTCTACTTTAGGTTTCCATTACTGATTTATATGCATTTGAACCTAAATAAAGTCAAAACGTTATCAGCAAAGCTTGAACTGAGCATAAATTGTCCAAAATTGTAGTATTTAAGTGCGGTATACTAGTGGATTTAAGTTTACATAGAAACGGAATCCTGTGTTTGATAGTTTGGAACTCTGAGATTTAAGAGGCGATTTGAAAGTTGTGTTAAATATTGCAGTTCATAACTAATATCGGATAAGAGCGCTATTTTGAAGCTACCACGCTGATTTCAGTAATTTCATTCATCGATATTGCCTGTGCATCGGTATTGTCGCAGTTCACAGAGACTAGACTGCGTTTCCACCAGAGCTGAGCGGAGCTGTGTTGCAAGGAATGTGTTTTTGAAAAGCAATAGCATCGCCGCGCTGAGCGATGTCATGGCAAAGTCATGTCAATGATGCAATTCTATTGGTTTTCAAAAACACATTCCTCGCAACACAGCTCCGCTCAGCTCTGGTGGAAAGGCAGCCTTTAATCAGACGTTAAAGGGCCTGCATTGTCTAAATTGGATTTTATTTATTGTTACTTCAAAATCAACGTCTTTGCTAAGTACTCACATACGGTTTTGCTCGATAGTTTTACTCCAAATCGAGTAATAATTACTGTGTGGACCGCAAAACTAACAGCTCGAAGGCTCGCATCGAGCCGCTCGAAGGATTGATGAACCGGATTGAGCCGGATTGATGGAATAAAATAATATATCGATTTAGAATAAAACTATCGAGCAATGCTGAATGTGTGGACGAAAGCCTGAGCCGCGGGTTTTGTCGACGTTATTGCTCGATTGAGCAAAACCGTATGTGAGTACTTAGCAAAAGAGTCAAGTTTTTAAAACAATGTATTAGTACAGTTAATAAAAATCTTCGTTAAATGAAAGTTACTTTCATTAATTATCGCAATTAGAGAGATTAAATTATTAATCATTTAATCTCTCTAATTGCGACCGCAAGTTAAGTACTTACTAAAGCAAGTTAAGTAATTTCCAGACTGGTTCCCATTCAGCGATGTTGGGAACGAATCCGCAACGCTGGTTTTAGTAATACCACGTGATACTTTTGAGTTCCATGACGGATATAGATTATTTCTATACTTACGGTAGGATGTTCGACGTTTCCTGTGACGAATGTAAACTGTGTATACCGTTAATAACAAAGATGCCCACGTCGAGATTTAAGTTTTTTAAAACGTTAAAATTAAATAAGATTTGGATATTTTTCATTTCTTGAAATCAAACTGGCTCTACATATTTTAACTTGAGACAACAAACTCATCACCTTGAGTGGCACTCTTCCACCGTGCGTTTTTCGCGTAACTTTCTGCCGCGCACTGTAAAACTCTGGAACGAACTGTCGCCAGCAATATTTCAGAACCAATACGACTTGCGAACCTTTAAGAAGAGAGCGTATTCCCTCTTAAAGGGCCGGCAACGCACCTGCAGCTTTTCTAATGTTGCGAGTGTCCATGGGCGACGACGGTAGTTGCTTTCCATCCGGTGACCCATTTGCTCGTTTGCCCCCTTATTTTATAAAAAATCAGCCAAGTACAAGTTGTACTCGCGCACGAAGGGTTCCGTACCACTACAGAGCAGAAATAGACTAAAAATTGTGTTTTTTGTATGGGATTTATTTTTATTTTTTATTTAACCCTTTTATTTTAACCCTTTAATTATTAAATTTATTTAAATTTTATTATTAAGTAATTATTAAAGTACAAATACAATAAGGTATTTTGTGAACATTTCAATTTCAAATATTAAATTTATTTTGTTTTTAGTATTTGTTGTTATAGCGGCAATAGATATACACAATCTGTAAAAATTTCAGAAGTCTAGTTATAGCGGTTCTTGAGTTACAGCCTGGTGACAGACAGACGGATAGACATCGAAGTCTTAGTAATAAGGTCCCGTTTTTACCCTTTGGGTACGGAACCCTAAAAAAGGATACATGCCTAAGTCGTAACGTGACGTTGTTTTCTATTTCAAGTTATTTGCGACCACGCGTACGTAAATGTGCGTGCGTCCGGTTGAAAATGCATTGGTTTAAAGTTATTTTACTGTATCAAAGCGCACGGAGTGCGCGGCCAAGTTCCAGCAGGCCGCGCGCATGCCGTGCACTATTTACACGAACCGTTTCGACGCACTTTTGACCCCCCTGTAGCTCAGTGCCTATTGCGAGTGCAAAGATAAAATTACACCTACGTAATTATGTACTAGTACTTAAGCAGTATACCCAATTTCATATATATAGCTTCGGTAGATCCTGAAATATCTACCTGTGAAAATAGCTAATTTTGGCACTCACTCACTCACTCACTCACTGACCGGTAATCAAAACCTCTAGGCTACTTCCAATTATTGTCCTAGCGTTGTGAAATTTGGCACGCAGGTCGTGTGTTACAAGTAGATTAACAAAAAATTGAGAAATTTAAGAAATCGGTCAAGCGTGAGTGGGTTCACCTACAAACCTTAGAGGCCACTTCCGATTTTCCTAGCGTTATGAAATTTGGCACGCAGGTCGTGTGTTACAAGTAGATTAACAAAAAATTGAGAAATTTAAGAAATCGGTCAAGCGTGAGTGGGTTCACCTACAAACCTTAGAGGCCACTTCCGATTTTCCTAGCGTTATGAAATTTGGCACGCAGGTCGTGTGTTATAACTTATAAGTAGATTGAAAAATTGAGAAATTTGAGAAATCGGTCAAGCGTGAGTCGGTTCATCTACGAACTTTAGATACCACTTCCAATTTTCCCAACGTAATGAAATTTGACACTCAGGTCGTGTGTTATAATATGTAGATTAATAAAAAAATTAAGAAGAAATCGGTCAAGCGTGAGTCGGCTCCTCTACGAACTATGGGTAAAAATTCTTATACGCCAGTGATACAATGAGAATACGATGAGGAGGGTGGGAGGATGGGGGGGGGGAGGATTGGTTTAAAATATTGTCATCATGCATAATGCATACTGTATAGCTTATTAATCCTTCGATCGCGGATTCTTGGAAATCTATTGTTTACGCGGTCGAATTCGACCGCTTGGGAGTTGATATAGGTTAAATAAATACTGTTTACTTGAAAATTTTGCTTCTATTGATAGTTTAACAAATACAACGAGCGCCATATTATATCGAAGGTATTGTTTAAGTCGGGTGTGGCACGAAAAGAAAAAAATAGGTATAATTTCTTGAAAAAAAGTATTGAAATCCCACCAAAAACATAAAACTACTGAACCGATATCGCTGCATTACCAGTGTCAAAATCTTCTGCACGCCGCTGACATTCGTAGTTACCTCAACTATGCACATTTACAGCGTACGCGAAAAACTTCAAGGTAATTAACTCAAAAAATGTCAGTCTGTGACCAAGCCTGCCTACAACTGACTACAATTAAACCAGGACAATTCTGGTTACCTCAACCATGAACGTTTACAGCGTACGCGAAAAACATCAAGGTAATTAACTCAAAAAATGTCAGTCTGTGACCAAGCCTGGCTACAATTGACTACAATTAATCCAAGTACTACGCATTTAGGTCGCCCTAAAATACCCAGATACCTTTAGAAAACAGGCTTTAGTAATTTATCTACGAAATCAATTGTAGGCATTCAGCTTGGCACGGCAAGTGACATAAAGGTGTAGACGCGCCCACTGGGTGTGTAGGGATGAGGGTGATAAATAGGGACGGGCGAATTTTTCAGTGCTTTGCCGAATATTCGGAATTCGGATATTAACCTATCAAGCCCCATATGAGCACCGGTGATCGCGACAACAATAGATTTCCAAGAATCCGCGATCGAAGGATTAAAATAAATATTATGATTTATTTCAGACTTAAATTGCACACATTATTAATATTACTGGCATACATATTATTATTTATCAACACTAAACGAGCTCCGTGAGTTTGAGCATCTGCTCTCGCTGGGTTACTTTAGGTAGGTACTTACTGGATGAGGATTGGACATTATTAATTACACCTTCACGTAATGCGTAATGTGTTTGATTAAATATTCGGATAATTCTTAAATCGAGTACAAGTTTGAAGGCTGTTTTATTATAGAAGGAATTATATTCTATACACAGCGGTAGGTTCTTTTGCGTCCAAATTGTAGAGCAAAAAGTAATAGAGCGTCATGTGACATTTCAAGTAAAAAAATAAATGTATTCAAGTTTAAAAGTTTTAAGTTTAAAATATTCGATATTCCGTCGAACTGAGTCCCATCCCTAGCTATAGCCATGAACGGCACTCCTTTTTATGGCAATATTGAAGTTTTTATCAAAAGCCATCGTTCATACCCATAACACTCACTCGGGTAAACTTGGCTCCAGGTACAAGTTATATTTTTTTAAAATCTTTAAGGTGAGTTATCAAAGTAAAGTTACTAAAGCTTATGCAGTCAGGTGCATATATTTTTATCCAATATACAATTCATTAAGTATCGTACATGTGGAAATGTTTAAAAGACATCAATTTTGTACCCACAAAATAGCAAATTCGATGCAATAGGTTTAATTTTATTTGCTACCCATAGATATCAAATTTTACATACATTCAATGTTGTCACAATTATTTCACACCATTTCTTTAGGATGATTTGGTATCTCCTTGGGACTCTAATTTCTAATCCACTTTGCATGCATTCTCCGGCTTCTGGCATTTTGGCTTCTATATCCGCCAGTTAGTCTACCTCTTTAACCAGTAGACAAGAGGCTCACCAAAGAGTCCTAAAATCGGACATACCAATCTCTACCATATTTTCTGAGCGATCTAAACATTGCGCTCCCTTTAAAAATCATCACCACAACGTTAGCGTAAATTTTTATGTTCGCGTGACCTTTATTTAGTGGGAAAAGCTTGGGAATAAGCATGTGTCAGTTTATAGAACTTTTGCCTGCATTCTAGCTTCATGAATAATGCTCAAAACAAACGGAACTCCAGGAACCATAGACAATGTGACTTCAGGCATTATTTGTAGCGTATTCACATGCATAGCAATTTCATGTGTGTGGATTTATTTTTTTACGTATATCCACTTTTTGTTACACCTTGTATATATTATACATAATATATACAAGGTGTAACAAAAAGTGATACTTAATACTTTAGGGCTTGTATGTGTCCCTACTCCCTTCTATAGAGTTTACTGTAAAAGTAGCAGGGCTGAAAGACCAACTTTTTTTTCACTTTTGTATTGGCAAGCGCCCCAGTGTCATGAATGGATGAATGAAAAAATACAAAAGTTTTGAAAAAAGTTTTTAATTTTGGAACATCGGAAGTCACATGACGAACATAGAGAAGCAGACCACGTACATTTTTTTATTAGTAAGAGGCATTATGTTAGTAGTTTTAAATCCCATTAAATCCGTACAATAATTAACAATTAAATTAAACGGCATGGGAAAATTGGGACGAGTTTTCCTGTACCGGACGTCGATATTGACTATTTTATATCCACAGTTGATAGGTTAACCGATTTTAGACTTTACACTGTGGGAATAATGTCGAATGGATAGCCTACCTGATTAACGTGCGGGATCAAACGAAACCAATAAAGCATTTAAGCGGGGTTTACGCTTTACATACGGTTAATAACGGCTTTTAAGGTTGATAGTGTATAATTTAACACGTTCTCATACCCCTCATTAATATTTCCAATACTTTGTGGGTTAAAGGTTTTTCATTTTGTACGTTTTTCATCGGTCGAGGACTTGGAGTTTATTATATACATACTTACTGAAAATGTTTATATTTTTATCCATACTATGGTTAATGATACTTACTAATTAACAAAGATTATTTTTTGTTCGTCCATACAGAATGGGCTATACGGAATTTTGATAAGATAATAATCTGTTCTTATCAAATGATATAGTATAGATCACGGGGAAGAACATAGGCTACTTTTTATCACAAAAAAAATTGTAATCATCGGACTGAGCCTCACAGAACACTAAAATCACATAAAAATATTTTAATGATTCACTTTTTAAAATATATTTTAAAATGGACAGAAAGGAAATAAAAATCGGCGCATATTTTCAATTTTCTCTCGGATAAGGTACGGATTTTGATTACCAACAGAAACTCAATATCTGTTGATTTCGATGTATCGAAATACAGTATTTCGCCGGTGAATTTTCGATATTTACTGCGCGCTGTTCTTTTCTGCGCGACACAATAGTCTATCGGATTGCGTCGCGCGATTTATCCGTGTTAAATTTCCAACGATCCTCTACGCGTTTTGTCCAACGCCACTGTCCACGGGACGTCACCGACAAAAATAAAATGCCACTTTATTACCTAATGGTAATATGGTAATGGTAATGGTAAATATGTAGCAAGTTTTAGTCGCTGTGTAATCCATGGTCACCATAGAAGCGGTTTCTTTCTACGGAAGATTAGACAGAGAGACAGTAAGACAAAGGAAATCCGCCGTTTTGTTAACAAAATCTGCTAGTATGTTCATTCTTTTCCGTTTCTAATGTTATTATGCCTGCTGGGGTTCGCCGCGGCGACCTGGTGCGCGGCAGAAAATAAAGAGGCGTGAGTCAATCCTTCATTAGTATTCAAAATCACTGTGCAAATTATAAAATTAAATTATGCTATGTAGCAAATAGAGGATTGAATATTTGATCCTCTTTACGTGCCTAACCTTACTACTATATTTGCCTATTTATTTCGAATGTATATTTTCCAAGTAGCTGAAAAGTTAAGGAACCCCTGACCTTGACTATAGGTATCATTTTGCTCTACGCCATTACAGAGTAAGGGATAAGCCACAGTCCACACGGGTGCGGTGCGGCGTCCTGCATATAAAGCGGCGCCGCACCGCACCGTGTGGCATATTATCATTGATTTTTATATGCAGGACGCCGCAGCGGCACCGCTCCGACGCCGCAGCGGCACCGCTCCGGCGCCGCGCCGCCGCGCGGCGGCATGGGTCGCTAGAACAATGTCGGTGAAAATGAAACCTAGACCTAGGTACTTGGCATTTTGTTTGAATTTTTGTCGGTGACGTCCCGTTGACGGTGTACATTGGACAAACAGCTACGGATATACACTTGCGACGGATGTGGAATTCCAGTAGAAAACTGGAATGGAATAGATATGGAGTACCGGTACAAATATGGCGTCCGGTAATCCTCGTGTTCCGCGTCAATAATTTCAGATTTTCTGCAGGACGTTGTCGTTGTTTTATGTAAAACACCCTGTATTTCAGGGCTTTACGGACGGGCTGCTCTAGACTTGTTTTAGTTACATTCCTCTAACTCTAACCACTTAGTCTCCTGTGTCGCCAGGATCGACGTATTCGATCATTGTATTACCACGAACAACTATTAACCTAAGCAATTATAATTCGTATACGTCTAGTCGCAAACACCGCGCCGAAGTCTGCCGAATTGAAACGACGTTAAGGCTGTCACAGACAGAGCAGGTAATGTAAAGATGTATATTATAGCACGATACATCTCGATACATCTTTTTATAATAGAAATCGTTAGGAGACCACACACAACAGCTATAATGTATATTTTTACATTATAGCTGTTGTGACTTGTGTACGATTTCTATAGAAAGATGTATCTGCTATAATATACATCTTTACATTACCTGCTCTGTTTGTGACAGCCTTTAGACGGAAAAAGGCGGAAAGCCCAAGCGACATAAATTGCGTGTATACAACAACCAGCTATAAGGCAGTTATATGGCAATAGTAACTTAGAAATATGTAGCAAGTTTTAGTCGCTCGTCTGCTCATCATAGAGCGATTGATTAATTTGTGTCACGGAACTAGTGGGTCGTAATTGGCGATATTGAGAAGCGCCGGCCGGGGCCGCGGTTCCGGACTGTCAAAATGTCCGCTCCGGTGCAGAATTGCCCTAATTAAGTTGTCTATTGCCTATTATTGTCTATTGCGTTCCGTTGCAATTTGTGGTATACATATACAAATAATTGCTGCGACCTTTTAAGGACTGGATGATTCCCAAATTCTCAAGTAGTGGATAGGTTTGATGCTCAAACTTAAACCCCTTCTTTTTTATATCGAGGGCTATTTTAACTGAGAAATTTCCCGACGTTCGAAAGACGTTCCCTGTGCGATTAATATGTGCTTTTTAAGTTGGACGCATTATACATATATAGCATTATAGCCGATACTAAGATTTGCTTATAAGGGCCTTATCACACTGGCGATTCGCGAGCGATTTGAAAGCGACGCGACTGCGCAACGCACACGCCGCGATTGCGCGGCGTGGCGTGGACGCCATTTTGTACACTCGTCTAGGGATGTGACGTCAGAATCCATTTTGCTACTGAGTGTCCAAAACGCGGAAGGCAAGGTGCGTGCACGCCGCTCAATCGCGGCGTCATCGCGGCATGTGCGCTGCGCAGTCGCGTCGCTTTCAAATCGCTCGCTAATCGCCAGTGTGATAAGGCCCTACAAGTATAAGAATAATGAATATTTACACAGCGTTAAATTCATTCCATCAAATCTGTTCCGTGATTTAAGTGTAAAGAGCTAAAAAGACAGACTGGCACACTGGCATTTATAATATTTATATATGGATGCGCAATTTTGGAAATCATATTACATTTCAAAATTAATTACTATCCAAGTTGTATGTTGTGTTTCGTATGTAGAAACATACGGCTAAAATCAACTTAGTGATTCGAGGCGGCGCGGCGGTCCTTCATAATAGTGTTTCAAACTTTGATCCTCAATTTACTCTGCCTCGAGTTTCCTCTTACAAAAAATTTGCTTGTAACTTCTACACGTCTTAGGGTGGGTTGGACCAACTTACTTTAACTATAACTCTAACTATAACTACAGTGCAAAATGTCAAATGGTTAAGGACGCCATATTCAACGATAACCATAACCGCTCATACAAATCGAAATTTTTTCTTGAAAATTCACCAAGTCAATTTCACCGTATTGTTACTCGTATAACAAATTTCCTGTCGACCCTTTGATACGGTTTTAATTTTGGGCTTAATTTAATATAATAAAACAATAATTTAAATATTAAGTTGAAATCTAAAGTATTACCTTGAATTTTTTTTAATTTCAAGTTATGTTATGAATAAAGCACCGAGAGAAGTCTCCTTAAATTCGTTGTACAGACAGTGGGTCTCCAAAAGGCAACTTAAAATAGTCTTCACACTTCATCGCTTGAATTAGTCTAAATCCCATTTGATTGAAGTACCTAAACCTCGTTGCTAAATCCTCAGATAACACAGAGAAGGTGATTCACTTCTGACATCGGAAGTGATGCTTAGAATATCAGAAGTTCTGAGGTTTATCAAATAACAGGAAGAGAAAATCGTTTGTTTTTATCACCAAAACTTTTAGCCAAACACCGATAAAAGCTACTTAAGGTGACGTAAAAAATCGTTTTAGATATATTTATATGTTTTAGGCCGATACGGCCTCTCATAGAAAACAAGAAACAAGAAAAAGCCAAATTATCAAGGCGTCACCTTAAGAGATAGACGCTATCCACTGGACCATAGAGAGTAGAGACGTTTTAGTACTATATCTAATATTCATAATTTAGCACAAGGCTGCATTTAGCTTCACAGTATTATGTACCTACTGGCTACTAATATTAATGTGAGCATTATGGGATTATAAAGTTAAGTCCAAACTAATCCGTGTTAGGAACAGGATAGGATATTATATAAGTATTATTGCTAGTTTTGAATTATTGCTAGTGTTCCTAAAGACACTATGGCGACGTGGCCTGCGGCGTCGCTAACTAGTTCTATTTCAAGATGTATGAACTATGACGGGTAACTCACCTGGCGACAGACTGGCGACGTTGCCAAGTAGCCAGAGTAGCCAGAGTCGACCAGTTGTTGACGTTACCAGTTGTTTGCACGTCTTTGTATGCTCCGTCACTCAATGTCGCTGATTTTAGTGATATCCTCAGATAATTGAACATTTTTTCAAGGCATTTTCTTAAACCTTCACAGAAATTAAGAAAAACACCGCTTTGCGGCGACGTAGAGACGCCAGACGTTGCCATGGTAACGTCACTAGTCACTACATACCTACTAACGTAGAGCTACTAACATACCTCACCGGCTCTCGGGCTCTAACAACTAATTATTTCTAATGCTGAAAAATAGAGACGCTATTTTTGCCGTTACTAAAGCTGTTTACTAAAACGTCACTATTAACCCCAGCAAAGTGTTCTGAGAGTTCAATGAAAGGACAGATCAAGCTCAGAACTGTAGCGTCCGAGAACTTAGTCTCGATTAATATAGTATTGCGGTTTCCGACCGTCCAATACTTCCTTCATATTTTGTTAGTTTCTAACTAGCCGCTTGCGGTATAATGCCTGTGGTCGTAGTTATGTTTTTGTATCAAATTATATCGAAATTTATTTCAGCGTTTTGACCATAAGGAAACATAATATTTACCCAGCGCGAACGGTTTCGGGTTTACCATTCGATCAAATATTTCGAAGGGTTTACCATACTAGGTATGCTGTCATGTGACTTTTCTTATGTATCAAATAGAAAACGCAACCATTGCTTTTTTAATAAAATAAGAGGGCAAACGATCAAACGAGTCACCTGATGGAAAGCACTACCCGTTGCCCATGGACACTTGCAACATCAGAAGAGCTGAAACTTTGTATACCTACTTATATCCTGCGTAAATATATTTTCTAGTAGTAAGGAGGTAAGGCGCCTAAGTTTTTAAATAGGAGCTCAAGGGGGAGCAGGGAACTACATGTTGAAGGTATTAAAAAAAGCGTAACATAGGGGGGCAGGGTTCAAAAAATAAATTGTGTGACGTTATAATATGATGTTCCATAGTAGATCGAGCTTGGTATTTCAGATAGCTTGCATCCAAAATCCTAATATTATTGTAACCAGCGACCGTGCCGAAATTCGACCGTGATTCGTTTATCTGTTGATGAGGTGAAGCATTTTGCCGCTGGCGTATTTGACACTCGTGTCCAAACTCCAAACACAATTTACGGTTTATCGGTGAGCAAATGTTTTCAGTTTCATCATCATCAGCCTACACTGCTGAGCAGCCATACTCAACGAGCGCATCCTTAAGTGCATCCGTCGATATTATGAACTTGATTATTACAAACTAGATTTTTGAAGTGAAAACTTCTTTAGCGCCGTTGAGCACTTTTGTGGGATGGATAAAAACTGTGAAACTCGCGTCAGATTTTCGTGTTGATCTAAAAACCATAGAAAAACCGTAAGACGGTTGGAGAGTAGTTTTGTGTCGAACTCGAACTCGAACTCGAAAACTCGAAGACTCGAAAACTCGAACTCGAAAACTCGAGTTCGAACTCGAATTGTAAGGGTTTCGATTAATTTAAAAAAACGATTTTTTAAAAATCGATTTTCATAAAAAATGGGTTAAAAATTTAATCGATTGTAAGGGTTTCGATTCATTAAAAAAATCGATTTTTTAATAATCGATTTTCATAAAAAATGGGTTAAAAAAATGCACAACGTTAATAATCAAGTTTTTACTTCTGCCGGCACTCCCGGAGTGCAACCCGTCTTTTTTAGGGTTCCGTACCCAAAAGGTAAAAACGGGACCCTATTACTGAGACTTCGATGTCTGTCCGTCTGTCTGTCCGTCTGTCTCCAGGCTGTAACTCAAGAACGGTAATAGCTAGAGAGTTGAAATTTTCACAGATTATGTATTTCTGTTGCCGCTACTAAAAACAAAATAAATTAAATATTTAAGGGGGGCTCCCATACAACAAACGTAATTTTACAAACATTTTTTGCTCGGTATCAACGATGACAACAAGTAGGCACTTGAAATTTTCACAAAAGCCTTAATTATATGTGTACTTTAATAATTAAAAATAATATTTAAATAAAATAATAATTTAAGGGGGGCTCCCATACAAAAAACGCAATTTTTGGCCTATTTTTGCTCTATAACGGTACGGAACCCTTCGTGCGCGAGTCCGACTCACACTTGGCCGATTTTTTTTTAATTTATATACTGTACCACTCTTTCTAACTTTTCTTGATTTTTTTTCTAACTTTACCGATTTTTCTCACATAGATGTGGATTTCCTGCTGTCAAACGCCTGTTACTTATTTGTCGCATAAACCGATGCCGTCGATACTATTTATGAAATTGAAGGAGCAAGGGCACGAAGTTTAATAAAGTTATTTTAGTTACCGTTCATTCAACGTTATCATTTTTACGGTTTCGTACATTCCTGATGGCAAAAGCTTATTAGTTAGTACGAAAAGTCATGAAACTGGTTAGTGTTTTGAAGAAGTTATTCACAATTTCGTTTTTCAAGTAACGATTTATACGGCATCAATAACGAGACTCAAAGCTCGCAAGCCAGAGGGGTAGGAAAACTCCTACCCAGAGAAACTTGCGAGCTTTGAGTTAGTCAATCTCTTCTTCCTTTCAAAGAAAACTCTTTGAAAGGGAGAAGAGATTGACTATTTAATTTCTCATCAAACTGCTGGATGAATCATCTCAACATTTTTTTAAATGGTGTTTTTCAGCAGTTCCCTGCCATAAAATTAGAATTTTAAACCGTAACCGTATTAAAACTATGTAAATATTTGAATATTTACATAGTTAATGGGTTCAATGTGTATAGAACTAGAAAATGGTTTTCATACAAATCAACGCATTCTGATTACTGTCATTAGCGGAGTTCCCAGAGCGTAAAAATCGTGCAAACCTCCGATTTTTGCAATAGTGGATGAAAATTGAAAAGAAAAAAAGGAATGTGTAGCTGATAACATAAATAATAAAGTTTACCTATTGAAAAGTTGTGCTTTTGATTTTTAAATTATTCTCTTCCACTTCAAGTAAACTCATAAACTGTAAAATTTTGAAAAAAATTTGCATATTTCTTTCTTTTAAATATATAGCAAAATAATAAAATATATTATAATTTTTTGATTTGTATCGTTGCTTATATTCCAAAGAAAGAAAATAAGTTGAAAAAATATATAATTTAGATTTAAAATTAATATTTTTGTAAGTAGATGAGCATACCTCCAAATGTGCTTGTTGTGTGCCTCGCCAGGTAAATGGCGTTCCTATTGAAGTTTAAAATTATTTTTTAGGCTTAACAAAGCCTTCTATTTCTTAATGTGTATAACTTTTTAGCTTTTACTTTATTAAATTTTCTGAAAATGTATTTTATTAAATTTTCTGAAACTTTTCACGGATATTTCGAAGAAAATCCGTATTTTATTTCTTTTGGTTAGGTTCTTACAGAATAAAATTGATTTGTTATTTTTTTTTTTTTCATTAATGTATTTTGACACGATCTGTCAAGAAAACAGCATCGATTTTTTCCTATAAAATTTTCAAAACCTAAAATTTACTTAATACTACAATATTTTGGAAGTGAAAAACCTGAATGTTTATTCATTTTCAAGAAATTATTACGAGACAACTTAGAACAAAGCCGCATATATACAAAAAATAAAATGGTGCTCTCAGAAGGAGCGAGAGTCTGAGCAAGTCATAGTTGGACAAAAAAGAAGCAAGACATTGAGCTGTCGGCCTTATAGAAGCACTCCCCTGACCGCAAGATGTGGAAAGTAAAAGATCTGTTAGTTTGGACCAAGGACTATATTATTTTAGTGTGAGAGAGGCCTGAGCTTTCAGTGCGGTCCGATATAATCTGATGCTCGTCAATGACAGAGAGAACTAATACAGAAGCTACATCCAATTGACAGTATAATGTCCAACCAACGGTGCATGATGATGGATAGAGAGTGCGGAGAGCGAGAGTCTATCGAAAAATAAGAGAAGCAGCGACTCCTTTACACAAGCTACATTTTGTTTATAGTTTCCTTTAGTTAGTCTACCTTATTTTTACTATGTAATTTATGTAAATAAAATATTTCCTAAGGCTATAGTTTAAGTTACATTTTTAAGTACGATGTCTTTAGATATTAATAATGATAACCAAGGCATTGCATGCCCGCACTTCCCATGCTCAAGTCGCCGATTTATTGGTACTCACGGGTTGAATATACACATCAGCCGCAAGCACAAGAACCTGTTCCCGCAATCTTCGTCCGATTTATCCTGTATCTCGACATCCCTCGGCGGCACCACTCAGCCCAACCAGGTCAGTAACGACCCATTCGACTTCGACAGCCTTTCCAAACTCAAGCGCAGTGTCCGCGTATTGAAACATGTGCCTAAAGGAGCCAGAAGTCTAGCTGCTGGCAAACTTGCAGACCTGATCGATGTTTGTGTCGATAGAAACTCAAAAGCAGCCTGGTATGAATTTTTAACCTTTGCCTACTCTGCACTGAGAGTACCAGATCAGACAGGCAAATCATCTCTTACGACAAAAGTAAAACACAATATTTACAACCCCTGCCCTTTGCCACGCGAGATCCCAAGTCGGCTGCCTTTCGATTTATGCAAAAGGGTTGAAGCAAAAGTACACGAAGGGGATTTAGCAGGAGCAGCACGTCTGCTCGTCTCAGACTGCAAAATCGCCCCCACCAACACAAACACTCTAGAGTCCCTAATCCAAAAACATCCTGCTCCCTCCCGCCCACTGTCCATACCACCCCTGTCTCCCGTTGTGTCTGTACCTCCTTTAGCGCTATCCCCTGCAGACGTTGCTTCCGCCATACAAAGCTTTAGTAACTCATCTGCCTCCGGCCCCGACGGCATCCGCCCCCAACACCTCAAACAATTAACATCACCCTCTGCCGGCAACAACGGCCCACGTCTGCTAAAATCACTTACCAATCTCTGCAATTTCTTACTACAAGGCACATTAAACTCTGACGTTTCTCCACACCTTTATGGGGCGACACTTTGTGCCCTCTTAAAAAAAGATGGAGGCATTCGTCCAATAGCCATAGGTTCCACTTTTAGACGCCTCGTAGCGAAGTGCGCGTGTCGAGCAGTTAGGGAATTTATGGCATCACACCTGCAACCTTCCCAAATTGGCTTCGGTACCGCCCTCGGCGGCGAAGCGGCAATCCACGCGACGCGGGCTTTTGCTTTGAACCCAGATAACAGCGACTGTGTCATCGTCAAGGTGGATCTAAAAAACGCCTTCAACGCCGTCGAAAGGGATATCATCTTAAACGAGGCAAAGGAACTAATTCCTTCGCTATATCCCTTTCTACATCAATGTTACGCTTCATCCAGTAATTTAACGTACGACAATCACATAATTCCTTCGCAGGTAGGAGCGCAACAAGGTGACCCCCTAGGTCCCCTCATATTTAGCTTAGCCATCCACAAATCCATATCCTCCATAAACTCTCCCCTAAACGTCTGGTACCTTGACGATGGCACAATCGGCGGTAGTCCAGAGTCAGTCGCGGAAGATATACGCATTCTCTCCAGCAGTCTTCAAGAACTGGGACTCGAAATAAATACCAACAAGTGCGAAATCTTCGCTTGCGGGGACACAGCCGAACACAAAATCACTACGTTTGACTCTCTGCTCCCTGGAATTAAAACCCTAAATAAATCTACATTTTCTCTGCTAGGCGCACCAATATTCCCGGATGCCATTCCATCAACTCTACAAAGTAAGGGCAAAATTCTAACACAAGTCCGAGAACTTCTGACCAACGTATCTTCTCACATTGCCTTAATACTGTATCGCAGCTGCTTCTCTCTGCCCAAGCTCACTTATGTAATTAGGACGGCGTCGTCGAATGGGGTTGCTGATCTTGTCACTAACGTTTTAAAAATCCAAGGTGCAAGATGCAGCATCCCCTTTATGGCGGACGCAGAAACTGCCTGGCAAGAATTATATCCTGGCATCAACCCCCCCGAGGATGTCACCTCCCAGCGTGCATGGGATGACCTCAGCTCCAGATATACCTTAACGCTTATGTTGAACTCTCGGTCGGAATCAGCACTGGCTCGTATTAAGGCAGTCTCCTGCGTGGAATCTAGTGCCTGGCTCCAAGCGTTGCCGTCACCGCAGCTCGGCACCCTTCTTGACGACAACACCCTAAGAATAGCAGTGGCCCTGAGACTAGGCTGCGAAGTGTGCGAGCCTCATCGCTGCCCCTGCGGTACTGAGGTTGACGCATACGGCCACCACGGGCTCAGCTGCATTAAAGCTGCCGGTCGTTTTGCTAGACACCACGCCCTCAACGACATTCTCCGTCGAGCCTTGGTGTCGGCAGACGTACCGTGCGTGTTTGAGCCCCCTGGCTTGAACCGAAGCGACGGCAAACGCCCGGACGGCCTTTCCCTGATCCCTTGGGAGAAGGGTCGGTGCCTCCTATGGGATACCACGTGCGTTAGTACGTACGCAACTTCGCGCATTTCTGGCACTGCCCGAGATGCGGGATCTGCCGCTGAGTACGCTGCTCGGCAAAAGCACAAGTACGCAGATTTGGAAAGACAATACCTGTTTGTGCCTTTTGCCGTCGAAACGGGAGGTCCGTGGTGCAACGAAGCAAAAGCTTTTGTTCGCCAGCTCGGACGACGGTTGCGGGAATCAGGCAACGATCCACGCTCCGGGGCGTACCTAGCCCAACATGTCTCCCTGGCCATTCAACGCGGCAATGCTGCCAGCGTGATGGGGACATTTGAGCACGGTACGCTGCGGGGTGGTCTTTTTGATTGAGTTTTTTTTATTTTTATTATTACATTATTATTTACCTGTATATAATATATTGTTATTGTTAATTTTGTATTTTAAATTATGTACCTAATTTAATTAATTGTAGTATTTATACCATAGTAAATTTGGAAAAGGTACCTACTTACATGAATGTTTAAATGTTAGTGTATTGACTAGCATGTTAATTTATGGACTATACTATACGTAATATGTATAATACAGATTTATAATGTTAAATATTATATTATAACAATTAATTTAATACTAGCTATATGACCTAGCTTCGCTTTGTAAAAAGTTGACCTAGTGATTTTTAATTCAAGCCGCGTTGCTTATTTCAATTAAATATTTTTCATTAATTATATTTGCTAAAACATACTTAAAGGAAAAAAAATACAAATTAGGTTAAGAACTGATATTTTTTGTATTCAGGTAAGCATTTTTCAAACATAGGTCGCAGCATGCGTCTTTAGTATGTACGTGTGATTTGTAGCACCCAATTGTTTTTCTGGCTTTAAGTAGGAAGTTTAAATATATTTCAAAGACTAGAAAATATATTTAATTTGTCGATGCATTTAATGTTTTAGCTCTCACTTAAATAAATTCTCAAGAAATATAGAAAAATATTTTCGGTCTATTTTACACATTTTTGGAAATATTTAAATGTTTTTTAGTACTTAAAAGTTATCATTTCTCTAAAAATTAAATACGCACAACAAGTAAGTTTAACACACTTTTCGTTACAACCCTTAAATCCACCCAAACCCTTTTATCTTGGTTACGACGAGCGTTAATCTCTAAAAACTTTGCAAAAACCTTATAGTTGTATTTAGCTTAGCAAAGCAAACTTTCTTTTTTAAAATTTGTGTATTTGGTTAATTTTTAACGTAAACAATCGGATAAGAGTCATTAAATAACAGACACAAGAAAAAAAATTTTTTTCTGGACCAGATTTATATGGTGAAATATTAATTTTTAATTAAGTAACTAAAAAATTAAAAGCACAAAAAATTTTTTGGTAAACTTTGCAAGTTATAGTGTAAAAAAGAAAATGACACCTCAAAAACAAAAATCCATTCACTATTACAATTTTCGGAGGTTATTTAACCTTTGGCGACTGCACTACATGTGTTATTAGAATTATCATGAAATATATTTTAGATAAACCCAAATTTTCCAGTACCGAGCGGGCTGATGAAAATATGAGCTGTTGCTTAGAACTTTCTTGATCGTGTCAGCTTTCAAGCAAAACAACTAGATTCAAACCGGCCCAACCATTTTTATGTTACGGACAGACTAACACACAGACAGACAAGTCAAAATGATCACACCCCCCTTTTTGTCGGGGATTATAAAATGATCAGTTACGAGGTGACGAAGACAGACACTGAAATGATGCGACTCCGTTTTGCTCATTTACATGTTTCACAATGAAGTTTAAATCGCTCGGGACTTAATTTAGGAGCTGACGAAGGAACTGTTTAATAAATGATGACGAATCTCGTACATCTTGCATTTCTTGTTAATCCGTCGTCATGGGCATCCTGATGGGAGCACTAATTGTGGAATAATAAGAGAAAAATGTAATTAAACGGGCGTCCAATGATTAAACTTCATCAGTCAATCAGAGTTTTACAGATTTCAAAATCTTAATTTAATTACAGTTGAGTAATTAATTATATATCTCTGAGGGCAGTTAGTTGCTGTATTATAATATTTTATAATATATTAATAACTTTATAATTATGTTTATAATATACTTTAAAATCTTCAATTAGGCGTCCAATGATTGAACTTCAATTTAATGCAGAGTTTTACAGATTTCAAAATATCAATTTAATTACAATTAATATATTAATTCTCTGAGGGCTGTATTATAATATACTTTTAAATCTTCAATAAAATAAAAATAGCTGTTAGCGCGCAACGTAATACATGGAACATAGAAATGGGTCCAAAAGCTTCTAATTAAATTTATTTTTCTTTTCTAGGACCAGGCGCGATTGTCGACAACGATCTCAAATCCAGATTCTACGATGCCAAGAAAGTAAGTATTAACTATTAGTTATTACTTATTAATTATTACTTATTAGCAATAACATGTATTATCAGGGCCAGAGGCGGCGCAAGGCGTGGGCGGTTTGGGCGGCCGCCCACGGCCTCGCGGGCTAAGGGGCCTCGCGCTGCGCCCCTTGGACCACTGAGGTATTTAAACGTTTTACGAGTTGAAATACTCAAATATATGCATAAATAAAAAGTTTTATAAATTAAACTTAATCAAAAATTATTTCTCTTAACAAATCCGTTCTTTAGCATCATCCGTCAGGTGGCCTCGCATAATATATTTTAGGGGGCCTCGCAAGATACATCTTGCCCACATAAAATGTAGGTCTTGCCCCGCCACTGATTAGGGCGAACGAAGCGAGCCCTAGCCCACAACCTGACCACTTTTGGTACACTTTACGGAAAAACTATCACGCCTATTGATTTGTGCTTTAACATAGTAATTTTTATTTAAATGTAGATGTGTTATCATCGGTCAGTCAAGGTTTAGTTTCTATTAGAATATATAAAAACTGCCTTAAAGATTATTACCACGCAGAAAAACAACGCGAGCCCTCACAAAGCTCGGCTCTTAGCCAGAATTTACCCTTTACCTTTATTGCCTTGGAGTATACAAGGTTCAGCAGTAGACGGCAACAGGCTGATGGTGATGATCATGATGATGATGATTATAATACAAGGCCTGCTTGTCTTTGTCTGACACCTTGTCTGATATTGGTCCAGCCACATGTCATACAAATACAGCGAACCTAACATAGCTGTCGTTAATTATTTGTTTTGGTATGAGGAATAATAAAAAACATTCTAGTGTTTGTTGACAAACTACTCCAAAACGACTGAAGTAATTTTGATGATTTCAATACTTATTACCCAATAGGCATTTCATCATAATCGGACCAGCAGAGAATCAGCCGACATCTATTTACGTACGATGCAATTTTTGAGATTTTCCTATACATACATTATTATAATTAAGTTATATCTAAGCCCTTAATGTATTCAGTGATTGAATCAAAGCAGTAATAGATAGATTTAGGCTCTGCGTCCATTGTCTCTCTTTGCAGTAAGGACAGGCCGCGTCAAAAAATTAGAATGTCTACATTCGTAATATACCATTAAGACCGGGCTGCCAAAATTATCAAAACATGCTAGCCCAGCCTACATACCCCGCTATCCTCCAATCGTGATATAATGATTCCATGAATCGTGCCCGCATGAAATTTACTTTGAGCCGCAGCTAGTAGTGAACAATATCGCGTAACAAGGGTTCCCGCATTATAGCACGAAAGTAAAAGTCGTAAGGCCCAAAACAGTTTTTTGATGATTACTTAAAAACTAAATACAATACAAATATTTCCTTTAGCTATGATTTTACAAAGTGTATGATTGCAATAGTGCAAGTTATTTAATGATAGTAACTGAATAAGTGTAACAGATATTTGTTGAAAAGCCCAGAAATATTCATAATTTCGAAAAATAAAACTATCGAGTCAAAATAAGTGAATTGTGTTTTCCGTTAGGCTAGTATCAGATAAATATACAATGATTAAATAAATCTCAATTTCATTTGAGTCAATCGTCTTCCGGGATCGTAATACTTATTAGAAAACACAGCAAAATTGGTCAGCTCGCTCTTAAATATGGTAATGCGGAGGTACGAAAATTCAAACTAGACAATGTAATATTAATATTATATATTGCATTGTTTTGAATGTTTATATGTATTATACTTATATATATATATATATCGCAATACGCGCGGTAAGTGGTAACCCAGAACCCTTTTAATTCATCAAGCCCCAAGCGGCCACATCCGGCCGCGATAAGAATGGAAAAGTTATTGTGTCTCGTTTTGCCACGATCGACGGGTTCCGTGTAAAATCTACGCTCTATCCTTTCTCGGCATAAAGTATTTCATAAAAATCGATTTAGCGTGAAATGGTGACAGGCAGACAGACACATTTAAAATATTAGATTTCCGTAGAGCTCATCCTTACTTTGAAAATCAATAGCGACAAGCGTCCCTTTCAAGACTAGATTGACGGAATCAATCTAATAAACACAAAGGAGCTACGCTGTGGTAATTTCGACCTTATCCTAAGATAATAAGGTTCAATAAACAGGTGTGAATGGTAAGTCTATGTAGTAGATAGTTTACTTAGGTTTATGATTTATGTTTATTACGCTTTGGCATGTGCAACACCTAGTAGCCATAGTCGCTGTAGAATAGAAATTCTTAAAGTGTGTTTGTTCTGCAGTGTGCTGGGGCTCCGTAAAATCTTTTTAGGGGCTCCGCGAGAATACTAGAAATAGTGAGAAATTAAAAGTGTCCCAATTTTGTTTTTTTAAGGATTTGATTTCGCTTAAATAGCTACGAAAATATTCATTTCAGATTGTACTACAACTTTTTTTAATTTAGGGTTCCGTCAAAGATTTCATTTTTCAAAAGGGTTCCTAGTTCCTACAGAAAAAGGGGAATATTCCTGTCCTACACCACGATAGCGGTGTACTCTCCCTCAGTTTTACGAATTTTAGATTAGGTCACGTCATGTCCTGGCGCGATTTTTATTAATTATTGCTATGCAATTAAAACTCGCGTCAGGACAAATCGCTCAAAGCCCGCGATAAAAGCTATGCAATATATACTAATCTATGCTAATATTATAATCCATACTTAATATTATAAAGCGGAAGAGTTTGTTAGTTTGTTTGTTTGTTTGAACGCGCTAATCTCAGGAACTACTGGTCCGATTTAAAAAATTCTTCCAGTGTTAGATAGCCCATTTATCGAGGAAGGCTATAGGCTATAATATTTTATCACGCTAAAACTAATAAGAGCGAAGAAATAGAGGAAAATGTGGAAAAAAAACGGGGGAAAATTATTTGAAAGGGCTTATTTGAACGCGCTAATCTCAGGAACTACTGGTCCGATTTGAACAATTCTTTCAGTGCTAGATAGCCCATTTATCAAGGAAGGCGACAAACTATGTTTTATCACGCCAAGACTAATAGGAGCGAAGAAAAAAAGGAAAATGTGGAAAAACGGGGGAAATTAATTATTTGGCAAACATGAAGAATTGACCACGTGAAGGGACATAGGCTATTTTTTGCGGAAAAATTTACGGTTCCGTGAAATTCCTAAATTACGCGGGCGAAGCCGGGCGGAACATCTAGTAATATTATAAAGCGGAAGAGTTTGTTAATTTGTTTGTTTGTTTTAACGCGCTAATCTCACGAACTACTGGTCCGATTTGAAAAATTCTTTCAGTGTTAGATAGCCCATTTATCGAGGAAGGCTATATGCTATATTTTATCACGCTAAGACTATTAGGAGCGAAGAAATAGAAGAAAATGTGGAAAAAACGGGGGAAATTATATGATATTGCTTATTAGTAATAGTTTGAACGCGCTAATCTCAGGAACTACTGGTCCGATTTGAAAAATTCTTTCAGTGTTAGATAGCCCATTTATCGAGGAAGGCTATAAGCTATATTTTATCACGCTAAGACTAAAAGGAGCGAAGAAATAGAGGAAAATGTGGAAAAAACGGGGGAAATGATTTAAAAGGGCTTATGTCACGAACTACTGGATCAATTTTTCTGTTATTTGGCACAGATAAGAAGTAGACCGAAGGAAGGATGAAGGATCATAGGCAATTTTTGTAGACTAATTTGTCTGTGAAATATATAAATTACGCGGGCGAAGCCGCGCCGAACGTCTAGTAGCTTAATAAAAAAATCGAAAATCTGTTAGGAAAATTGTGTACGTTACGCTAACACTCGAACTGTGTGAAATTTCATAAAATCCGTCAAAAACTGTTTGCCCATTTGCATCCGATAGTGACGAATATTCGAACAAAAATGAGTGACGAATCGCGAATAAATGGAATTCGATAACTGTGAAATCTGATTGGTTCAGATGCTATCACAGATGTCTCAATGTAAAGTCTAGTTGTTTCATAAAGAACTTCGGAGGAACCGTACATTTTCCCGCAAAAAAGTAATGTGGTCAATCAAATGGTGAAGTCCCCGTGGTCTACTCTGTGTCAAATTAAATAAGAATCAATCAGCTGAGTCTAGACCCGCTATGCCGAACCCGCGGCCGCGATAGCGATTTAAAAGTGGAAAAAAATTAACGACTTTCACGTAGACTTTACGTTATTTTGCCAGTGGGCGTGAATTTCAAAATTGTTTAACATCACGCGGGCAACAAATAAAGTCCCCGCGCGGCGGGCCGCATGCGGCCCGCGGGCCTCGGGTTGGGGATAAGGGTTAAAAATATGAAAAAAGAAACTAACGCTGCCATCATACAAAAATGTCATTTTTGACAGTTCTCCTTTTTTAAAGCTTTGACAGCATTTCGACAGGCTTTACCAGCAGCGCCCACGTTCAAGCCTTGTCGCACTTTAGCAAAATTATGAATTTAACGTCGCGCGTTATACTGGTAAATCAAGGACACTCTACTGTTTTTATACTATGTAGATGTAGATGACACGAAATAAATGTTTGCCCAAAAATATAATATTATTCTTGTCTTTTTATAAACTGTCTGTAGTAAGGTTGTCCCGTAGTATGCGTTAAAAATGTGGTTAAATCAACTGCGGATTTTATACGTATTATTTGCGGATAGGTATTAGGTATGATATCTATAGTTTAAGGGCGCACGCTCAATTGAGACTCGAATTTCTTAGGGCTTTTTGAAAATTGGTTGATCTAGAAAAAATCTGTTAGTAATTTTTTAGTCGTGTAGGTATCGTATTGTATGTCTTTACTTTACCGTCTTCGCAAAGCAAGCTAATTGTAAAAATAAAACATGAAAAAACTTAAGTACGAATCAATTACTGTGAATTCTGATCCTGATAAGTGATCCTGAACTTACGGCCGCACGCAGAGACATTTTATGATTACTTAGCATGAATTTAATGAAGGATTTGACGTATCAATTTAATGAAAATGTATGGAGTTTATTGTCAAAATCTTTATGAAATTATAAATTTAATGTCTCTTACTGCCGCACTCAGAGGCACTTAATTATGAATTATGATTAAGATTCAATTTAATGAAGAGTTTGACAGATAATGTATGCGGCTTAATATGTCAAAAATTTTATTGAATTAAATTTTACTATTTACTTAATTAAGGTTCGTCTCTGAGTGAGGCAGTGAGTGCCGCAGTAAGGCTGCGTTTCTGCGTTGCGACTTGCGAGGAATGTGTTTAAAGTTTTTAAGATCCAATAGCATCGCCGCACTGAGCGACGTCATGGCAAGCTCACGTCACGTCAACTGTCAACACATCTCTGGTGGAAACGCAGCCTAACACTTGTGAGTTGTGCCCATGAAAATATAAAGATCCCACTAACAAAGTTATTACTTGTTACACGAACCATTTGCCATTCCATAACTCCATCGAGCGGCGAAGAATAATGGAATCAATAAAAATTAAATTGACAATCAAGTTTGGTTTAGCCGCCGACCGCTAGAGTGCGCTCTGCCAGGATAATCGAATATGAAAATCCTTTTATACAGAAGATTTATACCTGTAATACTGTTACTTGACTACATTATGATTTAAGGTGAACGCAGATTTGGGCCGCACCGCACGCACCGCAGTTGCCGCATTCGAATTCTTTATATGAAGTTATAGACAAGCTCGCATACCTACCTACCCGCGCCGCAGTCTTCGCAACTTCATAATAATATGAAGAATTGCGAATGCGGCGACTGCGGTGCGTGCGGTGCGGCCAAATCTGCGTTCACCTTTATGCTACAGCCTCAAAACTTTTTGTAGAAATTGTTTTTTTTTTGTTTTGTTTTACATTGGTTTACTGTTGTGTGTGTATATTGTATGATTTTTCCTTGTCTACAACATGACCAAAAATCGCGAAGTTTCTGAGAACCATCAAAAAATCTTGTATTTTAAGATTTGAGCACCGTCTACTTCATAAGCTATGCTACTGTAGCCGCAAAAGATAGATCTCTGGTATTATGTTGAAAAAACCTTTCGTATTATAACGCCCTCTTTTATCTCCTACATTTTGAAGATCGTCATACAAATCAGTACCAATTCAATTGAGTACTTTTCTTTGAAGAAGAGATCTCTTAGATCATCGTAATAAAGCCCAGAGTGCTCAGTAAAATGCATTCGCCCAGTTTCGATAGCGAAGTTAGATGTTAAATCCTATACATTCTTGACATCTAACTTCACTAAACAATCTGGCGAATACATTTTGCACATTTAAGCACCTTGAGCCCTGAGCCAAGACGTTTCCTTTATCGCCTCTGGCGGAATTATCGGGACACTTATGTCAATTTCATACTAATCTACATTTTTATCAGCGATTCTATAAAAAGCGATAAGGAAAACGTCTTGGCTAAAGGGACTGGCCTGACCGGCGATGGCTATTTTACTAACTACCCTCTTCTTTATGTTTAAGGTGGGACCAGACCAGTGTCCGGCGGTGTGGGAGAGCGTTGCTGATATCGACACCCTCATAACATACCATTCCTTCGATTTTCAGGTAATTATGATTTATTTCTCTGACTTTTATGACCAAAGAATTGTGAGAAATCTGCGCGGCAGCGGAACTACGCGACTATACCTACTACCGGTTACGTACTACTATAATATTAATATGACCGTTGCCGTACCGATAACGCAAGGCGACCGCCCAGGGCGCGCGATGAAATGGGGCGCTGAAAGCAAACAAAAAAGGGCGCCGCAGACGCCCCATTTTTTAGCACACTGGCAGCACCCTGGGTGCCGAAGAAATTTTGCCCAGGGCGCTGGTAATGCCAAAACCGGCACTGAAAGTTTATATCCGTGGTCCCCAACCTTTTTTCATACGGGCCACAAACATGTGTCGGTCTTGGTGTCACGGGCCGCAACAAAAATTTTTTAGGGCTAAAAAATAACGTTCTTCAAAATTAACGATTTGAAAGTGGAAAAAATTTCACGGCCACTTTACATTATTTTGCCGGTGGCCGCGAATTTCAAAATAGTTTAACACGGGCCACAGATAAAGTCCCGGTGGGCCGCGGGTTGGGGATACCTGGTTTATATGCATAGAAGTTTAGATGAATGGAAATTCGGAACGCAGTAAAGTGATGAATTGGTAGGTGATAATTAGGAATTGGATGATCGTGGACAGGTTGGAATTGCTAGTCATAATGGAGTTGATTTGCGTCGGCAAATCGTGCTACGAAATTAATTAAGTAAGTGCGGGTTGCTGTTGCCGAAAACATAATATTGGATCGATATACTATATCGATAAGGGTTGTCCCTCATTTGTGATAGATCGTTTCGACCAATTTCGACCTATCCATCATCCATACTTTATTAATATTATTATAAAATTACATGTCCTGACTGACTGACTGACTGACTGACTGACTGATTGATTCATCATCGCTGAGCAAAAACTGTTAAAGTTACAGCAACGAAATTTGGTGTAACTTTAACAGTAGGGTTGTTTTATTAAGTAGACACTCACTAAGGAAGGAATTTTGAAAATTTTACTCCGAAGGAGGTGAAATAGGTGTTGAAAGTTTGAATGAAAGTCCGTCATTTCTTGAGTTAGAAACATGAAACTTTTTTTTTTTTGAGTTACTGATTAAAAATGAATAGTTACGTATTTAAGCGTTTTTGGAAATTCTACCCCCAAGGGGGTGAAATTGGGGTTGAAAGTTTGAATGAAAGGCCGTCATTTCTTGAGTTAGAAACATGAAACTTTATTTTTGTGCTACTGATCAAAAATGAATGGATACATATTTAAGCGTTTCTGGTAATTCTACCCCCAAGGGGGTGAAATTGGGGTAGAAAATTTCAATGAAAGTCCGTCATTTCTTGAATTAGAAACATGAAAGTTTATTGACGATTGCGTTTGACGTTTGCTTAAATAGGGTCCCGTTTTTACCCTTTGTATAAGGAACCACAAAAAAGGGAAAACTATCCATCTTTGTTATTATACTATGCCCATCAGTCGTGGCAAAACGAGACACAATAGCTTTTTCATTGTTATCGCGGCCGGATGTGGCCGCTTGGGGCTTCATGAATTAACGCGGACGAAGTCGCGGGCAACAGCTAGTTAATATTATAAATGCGAAAGTGTGTCTGTCTGTCTGTCTCTTACCTCTTCACGTCCAAACCGCTGAACCGATTTTGCTGATAGACATGGAGATACTATGACTCCCGGGAAAGGACATAGGATAAGTACTTTTTGTCCCCGGAAATTGTACGGTTCCCGCGCGATAAACTAATTTTAGCGCCACGAGGTTGCGGGCGTTATCTAATTACATTAAATAAACCATATTTCTGGAGACTTCCTATATTTATAAAACCAGCTTATCCCAAATCCTTTGCGACGGATTGATACATCCATTTACCTTACCTTCCGAACATGATATGCTCTTTAACTAGCTTTAAAGAGTACAAGAATTAAGAAGTACTTAGTAAAAAGAATTTTAGAAGTAAGTATTTAATTGAAAAAAAAAACATAAAATTATTGCTTGATTTCAGCAAAATAATAATTATTGTCAATACCTGTAAGCATAAGCAATGAAATGTCATAGTTATTATCCCATAAAGTTAAGAAAAGGCATGGGAACTTTAGGCATAAAAACTAGGTTTGCCGTTGAACGACTTTGGCTACTCACTTTCATCGACATACATGTCATAATATTATAATAAACGTACATGTCATATAATATGTCGCATTACTGCACTCACTTGACCTCACACTTGAACTCCAAGGAGTGGGGCTCCTCAGTCCTCAGTTAAAATCCTTTCATGGCATCCTCAAATCCTTATCCAATAAAGAGAGAAAACAATACAATAATAATATTATTATTTTCAATTATAATTTGTATACTATTCTATAAGTCCTGATCGGTGAATATAGCTACGATTGCTTTAACATTAGCTATGACATCTCTTCACCGCAGCCCACCAGCCTCTTCAACAGGGATTATGTCCCATAAGAACTATGACTCTGATAATCTTTCTGATCGAGGAGGAAATGACTACATCAGGCAAAAACGCAGACGACAAAGTGATGAGGATATTCTAATGCTATCCAACAAAATTGATCACTATTTCTCTGAACTAAAGCAACAAAATGCTGAACTAAGAGACAGTTTGCAATTTATGTCAGACAAATACGACACCACCCTAAACTTGATCAGCAAAATGGAAGAAAAGAGGTTAGAGGACAAAAAACAGATTGCAAAGCTCGAAGAAAGAATAGAGGCTATGGAACGGAAGTTAAAGACCGCAGGTATACAAATTCGCAACATTCCAAGTGCCTCTAAGGAAAATAAGAAAAAAGAAACAAAAGAGGATATTTGTGAATTAGTACAAGGGTTTGCTAAAACTTTGAGCGTTAGTCTAAATGATTCTGATATAAAGGATGCCTATAGAGTGACTGCAAATAAGGAAACCATAAAACCAATCATAATTGAGCTAAATAGTACCATAAAAAAGGAAAAATTACTGCAAGCAGTTAAACAGTACAACACAAACAAACAGGTTGCTGATAAGTTGACAAGTGACAGTTTGTACAAGACTACAATTATTCATATTGCTGGACCTCTAGAGGCATAATCTATATACGCAAAACAGAAGGAGAACAAACAATTCGTATTGAATCAGAAGATCTTAATAAGTTAAAGACAAAGCAATGACTACACTTCGCAAGTTTATGTAATCTAAGGCTCACATTACTTGTTCTTAATTTGCTAAACACTAAAAATAGATATTATATTAAAATTTATTGTTATTTTCCCACTAACCTACTAACTTATATTATAAATAACATACAAGAATATTATACTGTAAACCTAACTTACTATAACTTAAATACAGTCATGAGATACATATACACACCTACTTATTACTGTCCTTACCTCATAAATATCATATTATATTACTATATAGCATACAATAAGTGTCTAAAAATTAGCTTTAAATCTGCAATACCCTATCTCAACAATAGTGTTAATATACTTAAGCCCTATTTTTCATTTTTAATACATTTGATTCCATAATAAACAACCACATAAATATGTTAGATGAAATAACTATTTCAGATACTTACAAATGTGATGCAGAAAATTGTAAAAACATTGTAGAAACTCATAGCCTAAAAATAATTACCCAAAACATCCGAAGTATATCTGCAAATATAAACAATTTTTTAACATTAATGACAAGAATTTCTATGCCCCTAGATATCATCATACTTACAGAATGCTGGCTCTCCTGCAACCCGCACATACCTGAAATTCCTGGTTATAACTTCTATGCAAATACTAAATGGGCTAATCAAAACGATGGAGTAGTAGTATATATTAGGAGTGACGTACCTAATATTGTTGTCACTGAACCGGCCTTCACAGACGGCAGCTGTCTACAGATTATGTTAGAAAATACAACATGTATTCTTGCTTTGTATAGGCCCCCATCTTTTCAAGACATAACCAATTTCCTCTCGTCTCTGGATCACATACTAACAATGAATACTTCGTGCAATAACATAGCGTTGGTAGGTGACATTAACCTGAATATATTGAGTGATAATATTGATGCTAAAACTATGGAATATCTTAACCTTACTGCTGTTCATGGCTTACTGCCTGCCCATAACCTGGCCACGCATGGAAAATCTTCACTTGATCATGTATTATTAAAAACAAAGCTCAGAGCCATAACTGTTGTCATAGACTCAACTGTTACAGATCACAACGCGGTATAACTAACTTTCAGTAAACTAAAATTAGATATAGCCAAAAAGACAATTAGTAAATTAGATTTTAATAAGCTTGAAAATGCATTGACAACTACCGATTTCTCTTACATTTATGAGTGTAAAGACGCTAACACTGCCTTTATGCACTTTAGCAGTTTAATATCTAGTGCTATCCGACATAGCACTATAACATTTAAAGTAACACATCGCTTAGCGATAATCAAACCCTGGATCACACCTGGTATATTGAGATGCATGCGTAACAGGGATAAATTGTACTTAAAGATGAAAAAATCTCCAAACAATAATGCTATTTGTACTACTTACAAACGCTCTAGAAATTTTTGCAGTCGTATTTTAAGTAGCCTTAAAAGACAATACGAGGAAATGTATGTGGAAAAAGTATGTGGAAGGTGATTAGGGACGTAACCAATACTCAAAAAAAGAATGTTTCTGCTGCTCCACTTCTTGGTACATGTTCCATAGAGAGTATAAATAAATACTTTGCTGAAACCGGTTCAAAGATAGCTGAAGAGATGGCAAGGAAGCATTACAAAGATCCAAGCTCTGAAAATAATTATAAGTCACACAATATTCCAACTCCTAGTACGTCGATGGTAATGCTGGAAACCGACGAGTTGGAAGTGGATAGACTTATTCAGTCTTTACGTAGCGACTGTGCAATGGGCATAGACGGGATTTCAGCAAAAGTTATAAAAATGCATAAGAACCTCTTTCTTCGGCCACCAACACACATATTCAACCTATGCATAAAAACTGGGGTATTCCCCGACCTTCTAAAGAAAGCCCTTATACACCCAGTCTACAAGTCTGGTGATGCAGACTGTGTTAATAATTATAGGCCCATTTCGGTCTTGCCATGTTTATCTAAAGTCCTGGAAAAAATTATGGACAGCATACTAAGAAAGTACCTGGAGGATGGCAACATTTTATCCAGTAACCAGTTTGGTTTTAGGAACAACAAATCCACCAATGATGCAGTTTTTGAGATGACTAACCATATTGTACAGACCTTAGATAATGGCAAAAAATGTATTGCCATCTTCCTAGACCTGGCCAAAGCTTTTGACACGGTTTCCATCCCCAGACTGATTGTGAAGCTGGAACGACTTGGCATAAGAGGCCGCCAACTAAAACTATTCAAAAGTTATTTGAATAACCGCACCCAGAGCGTTAAGATCAACGACCAAATCAGTAGAGAGCTTCCTGTTGTTTTCGGTGTGCCGCAAGGAAGCATACTTGGCCCCACGCTTTTCCTAGCCTACGTAAACGATATGTGCAAAATAAAGCTACAAAATGGTAAACTGCTGGCTTTTGCGGACGACACGGCACTTATCTTTACTGGAGATACGTGGGATCAGGTTTATGAGGCGGCACAAAACGGCTTTAATAGAGTTACTGAGTGGCTAGCAAATAACACACTATCCCTCAATGTAGATAAAACCAAGCTGATATAATTTAAAATTAAAAATTCAAAGAAACCCAGTACAGACCGTCATATCTCTGCCCATAATCATCCATTCGATATTGGTGCTATATGTAATAATTGCCCATATCTGGAGAAGGTCGCTAATGTAAAGTACTTAGGAGTTAGGTATTATCATCGATGACAAATTGAACTTTAGGCCCCATATCGAACAGCTCACAGGGAGAGTTCGGAAACTTATATTACAAAACCTGCAACTCTTAAAATAATATACTATGCTTTGTGTCAATCTTTGTTAGGGTATTGTATACAGTCTTGGGGAGGAGCGTGTAAATCTTTCCTAATTAAGCTTGAGAGAGCACAAAGGGCAGTGCTAAAAGTGAGCAAGCACTCTTAAGCCGTTTAGGTTTCCCATTAAGGAACTTTACGAATACTGTGAAGTGCTTTCTGTGAGGCAAATATTTATTCTACAAATTGTACTAAAATACCATTCATTGAATAAAACTGACATCCGTGTGCCTGTAACTGGACGACGCAATAAACTTCCCCCAGCCAAAAGTCACAGGACAACTTTTAGTGAAAGGTTTTATTATTTCCTTGGACGTTTTATTTAGAACAAAATTGATAAAATTCTAAACATACATACCTTAAATACACATAGATGCAAAAATAAGATAGCAGAATGGCTACAAAAACTTTCATACAGTGAATCGGAAAATATGATATGCCCTATTCGTTGAGCGCTTACGTTCTGAACATTAATACACAAACACACACGCACACAGACACACACACACACGCACACACACACACACACGCACACACACACACACACACACTCACACACACAACCAAACTAACACGTACTAACAGCTACTAACATACTTCGCTCAATTACATTATGTAAACGTAAACTAATTTGGAAACCTTAACGATTGTTAGCTGGTACTTATAGCACAGGTTTATCCTATTTTAAGTACCAGCAGAACATTAAATATGTATACAGCCACGAACTTTCCTGTATCATGTAATTTATAATGAAACTTTTGTACTTTGAGCAAATAAATAACTTATTATTATTATTATTATTATTATTATCCAGTTTTACTCGACAGCTACGAGGTATCGGAATCAAGGCAAATATTAACGCAATGTACTTAGATATTAAGTAAGTATAGCAATTATTTTTATCATTGCTGTGCTCAAATTTCTGAAGAAGTCGAATATTATTTCTCACAGATTATCGGGATATTTTCGGAGTCGGGTAAAAAATGAAACTAAATAGATGTTCCTCGTTTGATTTCAGTTCACAGAAAATTTTTATGATCAACATCGTCTAAAAAGGCCCATTCACTATCCTGCATGGCAGTCCGCCGTACAGTCCGCCGGCTTATGCAGGATAGTGAATGGTGTCGCTGCAACACCTTTAAGTTAATCCTCTGCATTAACCATGGCAAACTTTATCAGAATCCGTCCAGCAGCCTCCGCATTGGCGAACTTGGAGATAACAACAATCCATAATAGTTTTACGATAATGGTACCCACTACCCACGCAAGAATGTAATGCAATACAAAACAGAAAAAATACTCACAATTTCAGGAAAACAGAGCTCCATAAAGTGCTATTGTTCGAATCCCTTCACAGTACGCGGGTTTTGTTTTTTAAATTCAACTCTTTACGCCACCAGGAATTCATAACTTTTTCGATGGAAAATTTCCGCTGGACTTTTTACAGTCAATTAAATCGTGTGACGGAGTGTGACAGTGTGACAGAAACGCGACAGAGTCCATCAAAGGGCCAGCTTTGGCTCAACGGACGCCTTTATTGCTTTGGTGTACTTCACAGGACTTTTTTCGGTTCGAGATTGAAATGAAGTTTTGCCTGAATAGGCCTGCAAAATCCCTTTTTCCCCCGTGGCACTATAGCTTGTCTAATTCTCTTTCACCAACATTATGGACATGAGATATGAAACTGATTCTGAACATATTATTATTAAGATGTCGATAAAACTATAAGTTTTGGCCTCGCTTGCTAGTCTCTACTACGGTAGCTCGGTTAACATAATATTGTAATTTGTATTCTATTATATCAGTGTTTGATGACGAAATGCATATTTTGTTTGCAATTATAAATGTTCCTGACATTTTCCTGAAATATTCCTGACATTGCAATTATAAATTTATTGACTTAGGTGGAGGTTCCCAAAATATTTCATGCAGGGCCCCCGGGCGTATAAAGACTTGCTACGCTACTAATATTTGCTAGTATATAAGAGACAACTTGCTTGTCGCAGTAAGCTATCGAGGCCCTAAGGGTCAATTCAGACTGCAACGCGACGCGTAGATGATTCTTTTGTACTAAATTGACAGATGTCAATTGCCTGAGACTTCTTGCAAATATGTCAAATCCATACTTTACAAATGCATCTACGCGTCGCGTTGCGGTCTGAATTGACCCTAAGACGCCCAAGCAGGAACAAAAAGTTTTTTAATCGATCTTTTTCACAAGGCCCAAAATTCCAGCAAAAACGAAACTGCCGAGCTGAAATTTTCCCCAGTTAGGGTACTTTACTGTAATACTGTTATAACAGCCGGTCTAACTTTCCTATTTCATTACGGATTTTCGGTTAAAGTGGCGTATTCCGTAAACGCAGCCGGAAACATAAAATACGAGGAATGTAAAGTACTTAGAGCCAGATTAGTTAGCGTGAGCCGCTTAGAGACCTTTAAGGACTACTTAACTTCTATCAAATGAATATTTTGATAGTGTACCTGAGGATTTCAAGTCAAAGTATTTATAAAATTAAAATTATGTTATCTTTGAATCTCTGAGTGCAGCCGTACTTAATTAGTTATTACTTATTTAATACCGTATTTAAGTTGTACTAAATATAACTAAAAAAGCATTGCGACATGTAATTTTAATAAACCATTTAGTCGGCTCTTTTGTCCATAGGGTATCCTTGGCAATAAGTATAAACCATAACGGCGCATTCAGACGTGCGCGTTTTCTATCCGTTTCTGAATCCGCACACGTCTGAACGCGCCCTTACGATCACTTCTATAGAAAATACTTGCCTCTACCAAAGTAGTAATTAAAAATGTCCCATTTAGTGTGTCCTTAACGATGTGTTGCAATTACAGCCGAGCTGGCTCCGGACCAAAGAGTTCTGGGACCGATCGTTTGAAGAGCGCTACGAGAAACTACACAATGAAAGCCGACGACCAATGCTAAAGGTAAGCCTTAATTTTAAGGGCCCTCTCTCCCTAAATTAGCAGGTCGATTGTCTGTCAGTGCGAATATCGACGTAAATGACATTAAAATAACATTCATAACAGCGCGCCTTGTACGGTGGCGGTTACGACGCTCGCCGCGTCCATGATAGGGCGAAATAGGAGAAAAAACCTTTTCAAGGCTTAATATAATACATATTTCAAAAAAGTAAAAAAACCAAATTATTAACTTATGTATTGCAAAGCAGTATATATTTTTTATAATATATTCTTTTGATAAATAATGAAGGAGTAAAGTGGTTTCATTCAACGATTTGGAGGTGATTTGGTTTTTTATTTCTTTATTATGTGATACCGATAGAAAAAATATGGCAAAACCAAATTACGTATCATATCATGTAGATTAGTAATTATTTTTTTCAGATATAATTTCTCTGTTAATGCCGATGAAAAGTTGTTTCATCTGCACGCTTTTTTCGAAAGAGCAGCCTTAAAGGCTCAATTTAAAATGTCACGTCTTCTCTTTCATTCATATGAAAAACGAAAGAGGTAAGGTAACGTGATACAAAATATAATATGATCATTAAGTTTAACAGTCGTTTCTCGTTGTAGAGTTTGCTGTTTCATTTTCGATTGGGAATCAGACTGATAAAATAAACGATTGGTAGTGAAATAAACGGTTAGACGAGTAATTGACATCCAACATCTTTTCTTCAACGAGGCAGAAACCTTAGACCTTGGTTCTTACTCTATCTTTATATTAAGTTGAAGTGTAGGTTGAAGTAAAGTTTTTTTACCTTCTGACTAACGCAATCTTTTTAACGCACAGAGCTTCAGGGCTTACTGATTGATGGTTAAATCGGTGTTGCCAGTAAAAACTCACCCCATTCCAGGTAATAGTCGTACCACATTCCCACAACGATCCAGGCTGGCTGAAGACATTCGAGCAGTACTTCGATTGGAAGACCAAGAATATCATCACCAACATCGTCCAGAAACTCCACCAGTTCCCCAACATGACGTTCATATGGACGGAGATATCTTTTCTGAATGCGTGGTGGGAGAGATCGCATCCGGTTAAGCAGAAGGTTAGTTAGTTTTTTTTTATCTGTATATAAAGCATAATAAGGGGCTGTTTCACCATTTCCTGATAAGTGCCGGATGGGCTATCCACAACTCATCTGATCATCTGTCAGATAAGTTGTGGGTAGCCTATCCGACACTTATAAGGAAGTGGTGAAACAGGACCTAAATAGTATAACTCTGTCATGTTGTAATGATGATAATTCTATTTAAATTCAGACCTTGTGTACCTAAGTACTAGCTAATCTTTGGTCCAACCACGAGACTAATCAAGTAATCACTCGTACAAAATTTGGACATTCAATAAAAAAGCTTATCAGTTATCAGCCTATCTTGTGAGTTGGACTATTGCTATGGTTGTCTTTTACGTTCTTTTTATTTGTACTTATTCTCCAAATAGTACGGGAGCCCTAGAACAATTTTTTTTGTTATTACTAACAAGCAAATTTTTTGTGAGTACTTACCTACATTTTGATAAGACGAACAACATTTTCATTTTTAAAAAATCTCGAAAGTGATAGCTAACAGAGTTAGAAAGGATTTCATACTTTGACTTGATGGTCCAAAAATATGGATTGTTTTATTTGTAGGACAAGGTTACTCTTAAATTATATAACTATTAACCTACCAATATACAAAAAATCTGCTGGTTAGGGTTCCGTTTTAGGGTTCTGTAATCAACAAAACTTGGTTGACTACTGTACCCTAAAACGGAACCCTAACCAGCTCATTTTTTGTATATTGGTAGGTTAATAGTTATTAGTTATATAATTTAAAAGTAACCTTATCCTGCAAATAAAACAATCCATATTTTAGGACCATCAAGTCAAAGTATGAAATCCTTTCTAACTCTGTTAGCTACCACTTTCGAGATTTTTCGAAAATAAAAATGTTGTTCGTCTTATCAAAATGAAGCACTCACAAAAAATTTGCTTGTTAGTAATCACAAAAAAATGTGTTCTAGGGCTCCCTCACTAACGCTGCTAACTGGGCCGCTGCAGTTTCGCCCCTGGCGGGTCCGGCGGCCCAGCAACAAGCGGAGGAGGCACCGGTGGGTTTTAGTGGGTAAACCCGGGTGCTCTACCGCAGCACCTAGGGAGTCCCACATATCCCGGCGGCCTTTCCCCCGGGCTGTCGGGAATGCGTAACGCATTTCCCATCGTCAAAAAAAAAAGGGGGCTCTCTCACTAAAATATTCTTTCGCGTTTTCTAATGTAACCTGCCTTTTAAAATAACATACATTGCTTTTTCTTTTCAGTCTCTGAAGAAGTTGATCAAGGAAGGTAGACTGGAGATTACCACTGGAGGCTGGGTGATGCCGGACGAAGCTTGCACTCACATTTACGCGCTTATTGATCAGTTCATTGAAGGTATTGTCTTTTAGTTGCTGTACAAAATTAACATACTTCACATTCTCATACTTGAGTATCACGAAATCTGATTCCCGATATTACTCTCAAATTTTATCACTTAATTTATTACAAATTATAAATGAAAGTCTAGTAGTAAATGGAGTCGAAAATAAAATACGTCTTCCTTTTATTTGATGATGAATTGTTTTGATTTTACAGGACACCTGTGGGTAAAAAACAATCTTGGAATCGCGCCGAAGACGGGTTGGTCGATTGATCCTTTCGGCCACGGACCGACCGTACCATATCTGTTGGACAAAAGCGGTTTAGATGGAACCATCATACAACGAATCCACTACGCCTGGAAACAATATCTGGCTCAACGACAAATCGAGGAGTTCTACTGGATACCAGGCTGGGCTACTAAAAAACCAAACTTGGTAGTCCACAACCAACCCTTCGATATCTACTCCATCAAAAGCACATGCGGACCACATCCATCCGTCTGTCTCAGCTTCGATTTCCGGAAAATTCCCGGAGAGTATTCCGAATATACCGCGAAACACGAGGAAATTAACGAACATAATCTTCATAGTAAGTCCAAGACGTTAATCGAGGAATACGAACGTATAGGCTCCTTGACTCCCCATAACGTAGTGTTAGTCCCCTTAGGTGACGATTTCCGGTACGAATACAGCATGGAGTTCGATGCGCAATACATCAATTACATGAAAATGTTCAACTACATCAACAGCCACAAAGACCAGTTCAATGCTGAGGTATCATTTGGCACACCTCTTGACTATTTCAACGCGATGAAGGAAAGGCATACTAACATCCCAACGCTCAAAGGAGACTTCTTCGTCTATTCTGACATATTTAGCGAGGGCAAACCGGCTTACTGGTCTGGATATTATACTACGCGGCCGTATCTAAAAATCCTTGCTCGTCAATTTGAACACCAGTTGCGTTCCTCCGAAATCCTTTTCACCCTAGTCTTGAATTACATTAAGCAATCCGCTATCAAGAATCTGGAAGGGGCAGAAAGGATGTTGGAGAAATTTTACGAGCAGTTGATCAGTGCCAGACGGAATTTGGGGTTGTTCCAACATCACGACGCCATTACTGGGACTTCCAAATCCAGTGTCATGTACGACTATGGCACGAAACTGTTCACCAGTTTGTACCACTGCATTAGACTTCAAGAAGCCGCTTTGACTGCGACCATGATAGCTGACCATACCCTGCACTCCCAGAGGATAATCCAGAGCGAAGTAGAATGGGAGACATACGGAAACCAACCCAAGAAACTCCTTATCTCCTTCATCGATAAGAAGAGAGTGATTCTCTTCAATCCGCTGGTAGAAAAACGAACCGAAGTGATAACTCTCCGGTCTAACACCACCAGCGTACGTGTCTTTGATACGTACAGAAAGAAATACGTCCCGTACCAAATAACTCCCAACATTGAGATGATAGACAAGAAAAAGTACGTTATAAGCGACGTCAATTTCGATGTGATGTTCGTAGCCACGTTACCCCCTTTAAGCGCAGTGACGTACAACTTGGAAGAATACACCAATACCTCCCACAATAGCGTCATCTTCTGTAACAATTGCACCGAGAAACGAAGCAGCGACAACGAAAGAGTTGAGAATTTTAGCATCAAGAAAATGATGCCTGGCGACATACAGTTGGAGAATACTGTTCTGAAACTGTTGATCGATAGGAATACTGGATTCCTACGGCAGATTCAAAGGAAAGATTTACGAAAGAGAATAGTAGCTGAACTACAGTTTGGTGCCTACCAGAGCGCGCAAAGGCATTCAGGGGCATACCTATTCATGCCTGACTATGATGCTCCCGAAAAAAGTGTATTAAATCCTTACACCAAGTCCGACAACCAACAGGACGATAATATTGTCATAGTCTCTGGGCCTCTTTTCACCGAAATAACCACCATGTACCTGCCATTTTTGATCCATACTCTCAGAATATACCATGTGGATGACCCGGCTCTTTCTCACGGCATCTTCATCGAAAACGTCGTAGACTTTGAAAGTCCTCCTAAGAACCGAGAAACCGAACTCTTCATGAGGTTCCATACCAACATCCAGAATGGAGATGTACCCGAATTCTACACGGACCAAAACGGCTTTCAATACCAGAAACGAATTAAAGTTGAGAAATTAGGCATCGAGGCCAACTACTACCCGATAACGACGATGGCTTGGATTCAAGATGATGAGAATCGTTTAACTCTAGTTACCAACCATGCCCAAGGCGCATCTTCTTATGAGCCAGGGAGGTTAGAAGTGATGTTGGATCGACGCACCCTTTACGACGACTTTAGAGGTGTAGGGGAAGGAGTAGTAGACAACAAACCAACCGTTTTCCACAACTGGCTACTTTTCGAACCCTCCTCGAACATAAGAGAGAAGAGAGACACCCAGGAGCACGTGTCCGGCCGAATCGACGAAAGACATTTCAATCCGAACCAGAAAACCACAGTTTATGAGCTACCCTCGCGCATGGCGGATTACTTGAGTCGAACTCTCAACTACCCAGTGAACATCTACTTGGTTGATACCAGTGAGGTTGGTGAAATAGAGGTGAAATCCCAGGAAATATACGCCCAAGGTTTCCCACCTGGTGTCCATCTTTTGACACTTAGGACGATCACTGATGAAGAGCTAGACCAGTTTCCCAGTGCGACATGTTTCATGGTGTTACATAGGCCGGGGTATAGCTGCGCCGTAGGCGAATTAGAAGCGATTTCAGCGCGATTCACGCCAGAAACTAGATTCAATAATCTGACCATCAAAAACATCACTCACGTAAGTTTGACCGGACTTAAAAAGTATAAGGAGTTAGCCAGCTTAGCCGCAATAAAACTAGATCCGATGGAAGTAAAGACTTACAAACTAAAATTTTAAATGCTTATCAGATTTTAAATTCAATAGGTGTTAGGTTAAAAAATTGGACTGACTGACTCTTTTGAGGGTTTAAGATTAATATTTAATACATTGACCAGAAGAACTTAGCTAAATTATTAGGAACAAATTTTATCACTTACAAGTGTTAGGATATAACTTAGACGTCCGAAGGAGCGAAGGTCTCCAATATACCCGTAAATGTTATTACTTACTTATTAAATGTAATAGTATTAAGTGACTTAAATCTCATACATTCCGCATATTATTATACCTATGTATGTTACGTTACCAAATGATTCAATATTTAAAAATTATTTCAACAGTATGTCTCCTCATATTGTTTAGTTATTTGGGAATCCATTTATAAATAGTTACTTGTTATATTATAGTTATATCTACCTCAGGACCAAATGTTTTAAAATCTGATGAAATCATAAGATCTTTTATTACGTTAATGAATCTCTAACCTAATGTTAGGGTCAGTTCACGCCTAATTACGACGCAACAAAACACGATGCATCGTTTAGAAATACAAAACGAAATGGCTCGGGGCGAATCTCTACGCAGCGTTGCGTTTTAAGCATATTAATAAGATTAAATCATAATTTTCGCGTTTCGTTTCTGTGTGAACTGACCTTTAGTTGTACAGAGTCACACGCGTTGTATTGAATAACATTTATTGATAAGTTGTACAATTTCTGTTGTAAGATCTCATTGATATAACAGATTGCTAGACACAATCTAACAACAATATAGACACAAAATATCTTACATCGATGTCACAAATTGGCTTGTCTAAGAAGTGTCATTGTATCGAATCTAGTATTTTAATTCAACATCAATGCAGATAAATCTCTATTCGATCCAGTTTCTTATACCTACATAAAAGGATACATATAGACAGTAAGCAAAAAGTTTTGTTCGGCGTTTGACAATGTTTCTGTCAATATTCTGATATAACGCGTGCAACATGTCGGATTTTGGTCATTTACTGTATGTCCTAGTAGCGACCTCTGCGTAATATCCCCTTTTCTCATGATTTCAATTCATCATTTTCAAACCAACTAGTAGTCTGATAAAAAAATTATCCATAGCCGAACATATAACCTCCTCCTTTTTGGAAGTCGGTTAAAAAGAGACTGGATCGAAAAAGCAACTAAGCTACATGCCTGTTGCATTAAAATACTACAATCGTGGTTTAACTATATCGGCAATCATCACAATCTGCATTTTTTATTTTGTATATCTAGTTTGGTTGTGTTTAATTTGTGACTACTAATGTGATATTAATTTTGGATTTATTTATTTACACATTGATTTATTTTTAACACTTATATGATAAGTTATTTAACGTTATTGATGTGTGAGTGAGGACGTAGTTTTGTTATGTATTTTAATAGGTAGGTTCACACCTGTCGTAGCGAATGTCGCGCGTTTTTCAGCGCGAAATTGCTCGATATAAAATAATTGTGTTTCAGCAGAGGAGCACATTAAAAATGTAGCAGAATATAACTACTTTCTGCTTTAAGTGACAAAATAGTAGATTTTCTTCGTCAATCTTTTGCTTTTTCATTCAGAAATAACTTTAAATCGCCGGTCTCGCACGGAAAATACTTTACAATGTTGTTTGCTACGTGTGAACCCACCTTCATCGAATTTGACAAATACATTTTGTAACAATCTAGACTACGAATTTCTATGTATGTATTTACACATAGCCTCGCAGACAATTCACTCACGCAAGAATATGTTGTAGGTACAATGTTAAACATTCAGGAATATTCAATATTGATTTGAATCAAAACGAGTCAAAATAACAGTCTTTTATACGTTATTTATATTTATTTGTAAATACCTTGAGTGTAAATAACATTTAGTTTTAATTATCGATAGTTAACACAGTAATAGATTTAAACAGTCAAAAGTTTTAAAAGATAATAGCCATCTAAATGTTTAAAGTAATAGACATAATTTGAATTTATTGTAGTCGCTCACTATTGTACTCAGTCATAATATCAAACTAGAAATTGTACTGTTTAATTTTTAGTCGAAAATAAAGAAATAAAATTAGGTCATTTTTTATTTTAACCAAGTTCCGTTCCGCGTTCCGATCAACGCGGCAAACGACCGACAAAAATTCAAATAAAATGTCACCTACGACATAATATGCTATAGGTTTCATTTTGCTCTGCTCCACTACAAAGCAGCGGCGACATTGTGACAGGAGTTGCTAGACCAGTGGTCCCCAACCTTTTTTTCATACGGGCTACGATTGTATTTTATGAATGAATTTCAGATCAAGACATGATTATGTCTTGATCTGAAATTTTTTAGGCTTAAAAATAACGTTCTTCAAAATTAACAATTTAAAAGTGGAAAATTAAAATTTCACGACTTTCACGACGACTTTGCATTGTTTTGCCGGTGGGGGTGAATTTTAAAATGGTTTAGCATCACGCGGCCACAGACAAAGCCCCGGCGGGCCGCATGCAGCCCACGGGCCGCGGGTTGGGGATAGCTGTGCTAGAGCAATGTAGAAAATAAAACCTATAGCGTAGGTCATATGCATTTTGTTTCAATTTTTGAGATCGGAAATGCCATCTTTAAGTTAATTAGCTACGTATTGGAAGGAGCAAGTACATTAATGCAAATAATTCGGCACTGTAAGTACCCATCGGATAATATTCACTAACCAAAAAAAGTGTTAATAACAACTTAGTCTAGAAAATCAAAAATCTTTTCACTGAGCGGTCATTTCTTTTTGATTCTGCTCGCTATCCACTCGAGTCCCATGTGCAACCTGAAAGAATTTAATACTATTAGCACAGAATACATATTAACTGCTCATAGTTAGAGATACACTAGGGCCTGTTCAACTACTTACTGATAAGTGCCGGATAGGCTATCAAGAACTTTTTTGACAGATTCTCCATACTCTATCTGTTCAGTTAAGTGGTGAATAGCCTATCCAGCACTGATCAGGAAGTGGTGAAACAGGCACCTTAGAATAATATTTAGACAGTTGTCAGAAGTTTAATAGAATTATTTAGAAATAAACTATAGTTTGTTTCCTGCGTACATAAATTATGATTCCTACATTGACCTATCTTTACTTGTCTATAGACAACAACATCCTTTGATGCACACTACAGCGTGCATCAAAGGATGGCATCACTGCCATTACCATTACCATCATACTAACAGGCTTTACACTAAGTGGTAGAAATAAATTTTCCACATAAAAAACATGCTTTGCTCATCAAATTAGACTCGTAGGAGTAGAACAATTCCGTCCATTTTTCCTAATATAAACAGGAGTCTAGTAGTCAAAAATTAAAATGAAATGTCAAATTAATAAATAAAATGTTTACTATACGCAAATTCCAATGGCGTTATTTTTCGATACTTTGGAAATGGCATCTGAAAGACAGTGCCACATAGCGAAAATACTTTATTCTAGAATTCTACAACGCCTGCAATCCGTTGTGCCGGCGTCCGTCTATCGCGCGGGAACCGTACATTTTCCTCAACAAAAACTATCCTTTTTATCCTAACTTCATGTAAATCTGCTCAGCTATTCAAGCGCGAAGAAGTACGAGGGCTGCTATTTATGTATCCGGAACTGGCCACTTACAAGAACAATATTTAAAAAGTAATTACAACATTTGAAAATAGAACTCTTTGGTTGAAGAATACATTTTGCTTCATGTGACTCTCAATTATTTTTCCATTGTGGCGTCATTTTGAAAATTGCGTGTCTTCATTTGCCATGGATTTAACGCGTGAACATTTTCGTGCAATGATTTACTACGATTTTCGGCGTGGGCTAAATCAACAACAGTGCTTTATTCAACTCACCGCAACTTTTGGAGATGAAGCACCATCAAAAACCACTGTTTATCACTGGTACAGTGAGTTTAATCGTGGGCGGTCTATGCTCACGGATGAAAATAAAGAAGGTCGCCCAAAAACAGCTGTTGTCCCACAAAATATAGATGCTGTGCGGGAACTAATAATGCGTGATCGTCATGTTACATATCGCGAGATAGAGGCGTCCTTAGGCATAAGTATGACGAGCATACATAAGATATTACACGAACATTTGGCTGTAAAAAAATATGTTCGCGTTGGATTCCGCACAACTAGACAATCGATCAAAAACGGGCTCGTGTCGATTGGTGCAAAAAAATGATAAAAAAATACAACCGTGGTACGTCAAAAGCCGTTTATAATATCTACACAGGTGATGAATCTTGGATCTATGCATATGACCTGTTCCAAGATGAGCCGAAACCAACAAAAGTTACTCGTGCAAAAAGTACTTTGAAGCAAATGGTCGCCTGTTTTTTTGGAATTAATGGACATGTGGCTACAGTGCCATTAGAGAATCGTAAAACGGTTAATTCTGAATGGTATACGACCATTTGTTTACCAGAAGTCTTTGAAGAAATAAGAAAGGACAACCGACAACGCAGAATCATATTACATCACGACAATGCTAGCTGTCACACCTCAGCTGAAACAACTCAGTTTTTGGAGGGTCAAAAGATCGAATTGACTGGTCATCCGCCGTACAGCCCTGATTTGGCACCTAACGATTTCTTTTTATTTCCATACGCGAAGAACAAATTACGTGGTCAACGTTTTTCGGGCCGCGAAGAGGCTGTTGATGCGTTCAAAATGCACGTTTTGGAGATACCTCAATCAGAATGGAAAAAGTGCTATGAAAATTGGTTCCAGCGTATGCAAAAGTGTGTCGATCATCGCGGCGAATATTTTGAAAAGCAATAAAACCATATTAAATGATATATGTTTGTTTCTTTTTTTAATTTCGGATACATAAATAGCAGCCCTCGTAACATACAGACATACATATTTTTGCATCTTTTATTGTTATAAAATTTATATAAAATCTAATGTTTTAGATAGGTTTAATAGGGCCCTGAATGTAAGCTTAGCCAATATTACATACTGTGCAATATTATTAAACTTTTAGGGTTAATATTGAACATCGCGTGCCTCAATCTTATTGTCAAATAAATTGTTCAATAAAATATAGTTTAAACTTTAATATTAGCTAAAAGCCGAGCTTCGTGAGGGCTCGCGTCGTCACACCTTGACTGACTGATGATGACACATCTACATATAAAAAACCTTGGCTGACTGATAAGTGATGATTAGCCGGGTCCACACCAAACGATCCATCTTGGAGCGGCGATCCCGCGATCCGCGATCCAGGATCGAGGAGCGCGTTAGACCGATCCAAGAACTTGGAAACTGCGATCCTAATATACGCTCCAAGCGATCCGAAGGCGATCCGTTATTCAAGTCAGTCAGTATCTTGCACGATATGGAGTCACACGTACATTTCGTACCGCGGTACTGATATTGCACCTTAATGTTACTAATTAATTTAGATTTTACAGCAGTAGATTTGTTTTATTAGCTGATCCAGTTGATCCAGCTGATCCAGACTTTGCGAAATATCCATGGTGTGATGGATCGCTCGAATCACATAACCATCCACACCGCGCGCGCCACGCAACTGAGGCACCTTTGAAGCGGGCAAGAAAACCGACAACGAACGGATCGCGAGCGCCAGGGAGCGCGCGCTCCAAAACTTGCGCATGGATCGCGCGCGGCACGTCCACACCAAACGCTCCGTGCAACGCGCTTCATGCCGCGCGCGATCGGAGCGCGTTGGATCGTCTGATGTGGACCGGCTAATGATGATTTAAACGCAAATCAATAGGTGTGATAGTTTTTCCGTTAAGTGTAGGTGCCACAAAATGTACAGGTTGTGGAATATACTTAAGAGGGCGACTAACCCAAAAAATCAAAAATCAAACATCGTCCTTCTCTCTTCACACTCACGCCCGTCTTTCATATGCCAGTTGAAAAAGGACGATGCGGATTCATCGCCAAATTAGTTTTTTCTCAATAGCTCGATAAATATACAACATTTTAAAAATCCGTCTCAATGATAGAATTTTATACAATGTGTTAAAATATTAACTTAGTTCAAACTTCAATGCACGGTTATAGCAATAAATGAAAAAATTATGAAAATTAGATGCATCTTAGTGTTTTTTTTCTATCGAAAAAATTTTAAGATATCGTGTTTTTGCTCACATCGAATTCTTGGAAATATAATGTAGTATCTTATTTTAAAAAATGACACAATTCGGGGGTTATTTTCAAGTAAAAAAATGAATTATAAAATCGAGAATTTTGGGTTAGTCGCCCCCTTAATACTAGGGCTCGCTTCGCTTGCCCTGATTATTCTAGGTTTAGGGACTGCCTTACCCTTCGCCAGTGAGCGCGCAGCAGCCCTGAATGTGCCACGGGTGTTGCTTTATAGACGTCAGGTCGAGCTGCTCAGATATCTCTGCAGCCGTCATTGATCCTTTCACGTCCTGAAATACAAAAATACATTGATTTAGTTACAATGCTTGGGTGTCATTGTCATGGGGCATTGATAGGACACATCCACACTTATCATTATAAATGCGAAATTGTGTCTGCCTGTCGGTCTGCCTATTACCTCTTCACGGCTAAACCTCTGAACCGATTTTGCAGAAATTTTGTATGGAGATTCTTTGAGTCCCGGGGAAGGACATAATAATTATGATACCTTTTATCCCGAAAAAATGTACGGTTCCCACGCGATAAACGAATTTTGGAGCAACGGAGTTGCGGGCGTCATCTAGTTTTAAATAAGATCCGTAAGTTAGTGAAAAGATCTACACTATGCATACATATGTTTTACGTTTACAGTCACTGTAATATAGTGTTCTTGTCCAATATGTGAGAAAAGTAGCTGTACAAACGAGAACATTTTTTTACACATAATTAAATAATGAATGTGTACTCAGTGTGGATCATTTAATTATTTATTAGTACAAGGATTTTTTTTTAATTTATAAAATTGGGGCCGTCTATGGGCTGTTCGCAAATATCCTTTTTTTGTTATTTTATTATTTAGATTTTTCGCACCAAGGATATTTGATAGAATGTTATTAATTTTAATTAATTGTATTTAATTAATTAAATACAATTAATTAAGATTAATAATATTATATCAAAGTACAAGGATTACATGTTACATTTATTAGATCCTTTTTTTGGATTTTAAACTAAGTGGTCCCGTTCGCTCCGCGCGTTAAATTTATTCTCCCGAATTTATTCATATAATTTTTTCATCGACAGTACGGTTACTCTTAAAAGATTCAATGTGTTACAGAATTGCGAGAAAAAATCCGCCCGGATCAAATTCGCAGGGCCTTGGGTAGTTATTTTCTTCCCATGGAAAAGAATGACGTAGTCTTAGGCCGTGTTCAAACCAAACTGACAGTCAGCCGCCGAATGTGAGCGAACGTTACGCAGTTTATTGTATTTCCATACATATTCACTTTTTCGTTCACACCTAACCGACAATACGCCATTACGCTAGGCGCGGTCATTCGATACCGTATGTTTTCACGTTCACACTGGGGCTCACAGTGATCCTGCTCACACTCAGCGGCGTATAGTCAGTTTGGTTTGAACACGGCCTTACTTTAGTATAAAATGTTCTGGTACAAGCAAAATATATTTTCACTGACGTCACACAAAATGTTTTATCATAAGCTAATATTTAGCGACGCGGCATATGTATATTGATACAGCTGTAAATATTGACTATCAAGAATAGTACAATTATTATCTTACACCGATACGCGACACAATACTTTAAGATATTCAAATTTGAACTTTATTTACTACACAAGACGGTACACGTTTCAAGAGCCATGCGGCATTACGCAGCAATTTGTAGCTTAAAGTTAGACACGATAGCTGCTGCCTATTGACACTCGCAACACCAGATGAGTTACAGGAGAAACTAGTTTAGTGTTGCTCTTAGGGTCAATTGCCGCAGAGCCAAAACTGAACATTTGTATAACAAATTCAACTTTAAACTCCAGAGCGTAACGCACACATTACTTCTGAGATTTTAAAAAGATGCGCGCATTCTAGCTACTTCTAATCTAGCTTTAATTTCTAATCTAGCGAAAAACGCTGATTGGTCTCGCAGAATTGTAATGTGAGCGTTACGTTGTTATGATCGGTTTTTTGAAATTGCTTCGACTCTCTCTGCACTCAGCACTAGTATATTTGACCCACAGAAATAAGATCTAGATTAATCTCCGGTTTAACCTCAGTCGACATAAGTGATATATAAGCGTTTCGTTTTTTCATGCCGGTTTTTTTAGGCCTTGGTATTCATTCGTTCGATCACATTCGCGCATGGTTCTTGGTTATAAAAGTACTTTTATAACCAATTATATAACAAATGGGCGCCGCGTTTATATTCATTTGAAAGAATTGATATTATATTAAATAATTGAAGACGTGTTTATCTAAAAACAAATAATTTACCGTATGTACGATCGAGGACAGATTTGGTGGACTTTTGTACCTTATTACCGACCATTAAGGTCGATTAAGATCCGTCTTCGACTGTACATGACCTGGTTGGCCTACATACAATTACATAACTACTGTATCGCCATTTAAAGGCATTTATTACGTGCGTAGTTACATAAATTGGATACATAATGTGAAATGCTTGAGAACGTTATTATGTATTTAGGTAAACGTATGCTTGTTTTGTCCATATTTAGGGATTGCAATCCCGCAAAGCGGGATCCCGCAATCCCGCGGGATCCCGCGCCAATTATTAGTCTGCTGGATCCCGCACCTACAAAACGCGGATCCGCGGATCCCGCATGAACCATTTGCATAATTTCTCGGGGAGCGAGAGGGGAGGGAGATCAAAGGCCTTCACAATGTCCAAACTAACAGCTAATGCCTCTCCCTTCGACACAATCGCCTGAGCCCAACGATGAGTTAGGTACGCCAAGAGATAGCAGCTGAGCGACCCGTACGGAACCCGTACTGTTTGCCACTTAGTAATCCCTGGCCGTCCAAGTATCGAAGGAGCTGGCTATTGATAATTGATTTCAATTATATTATAAATTAGTTATAGCGATTGGTTTTTAATGGGAAGGATTTGAGCGGTCACCTTTTTTGGGGATCGGGTACACCAAGGCTGTCTTCCAGGAAGCTGGTACAATACCAGAAGAACAGAAGAGCCGAAAAACACGCGTTAAGATCAGAGCCAACTCTGGTACACACTTTTTTAACACAATAGGAGGGATTCCGTCAGGCCCACTCGACTTTTGGATATCAAGGGAACGGAGGGCTATTTGTACTGAGCGCTGATGAAACCAAATATCCGACATGATGCTTGTGCATCGCGCAAAGGTTTCTGTCCCCCATCATCTCGGGTCAAGTTTGACGCAAAAAACTTACTCAGAAGATCGGCTTTGTCTTTTGCGTCATGGGCCAACGATCTATTTTCAACGTGTGATTTCTTTCTTGAGTACTTCATTTTATAATATGTGCTGGTATTTAAATCTCGAGCAGACACTGAATGCACACAAAATCCTGGGCCACAGGATTGGTAAGCCTTCTGATTCCGGCGAGAAGCTTTTTGGACGATGAACCAAACTGGGGACGAAATCTGCCGCAAGTTGGCACTACTGAGGACGGAATGAAAAGCTTCATCTCTTGTATAACCACATTGGCAACGGCGTTGGCAGTGTTGTCGGCAAGAAGCACAAGTGCTCCCAAGAATAGGATGCAAAAAACGACCGCATCCCATCCCAGTCCGCTAACTTGTAGTGCCACGACGGTATTTAACAGCGCGCTGTCGCAATACCGTCGTAAGTGGCACAGAACTCCTAATAAGGCAATGATCCGATGATCCAAGAGGTGCGGTCATGGATGCTTGGTAGCCATCAGGATTTGAAGTCTGAAGAAGGTCCAACAGGGAAGGATTCTGACCGTCTACATCTGGGATTCGCGAAGGCGTAGCAACCAGTTGTGTTAAGTCGTTCGCAAGGGCAAAGTCGCAGACAGATCTTCCCGCATGATCAGTTTTACTAGAATTGAGCCAGTCGGCGTGGTGGGCGTTAAAGTCGCCAAGTATTATGATCTCTGCGGATGGGATCTGCTGCTGCATTAAAGCTGAAGCAGCTTGCAGGTGTTCAAAGAGTCGATCCGTCTCAGGGTCTCCATATAAGCACGCATAAACGCGAGGGTGGTCGTCGCAATCAATGCGGAGGACCCATAATTTTGAGAGGTCCCTGACTTTAACTTTTAAGATTGCTGAGGCATTCAAAGCATTTAATTTTAAGATCTAATAAGACTAGATTAATTACATAATGACATTTTCTATTAATAAAGTTGATTTTTAATAAAATATATACCTGTAGTTTCAATTTATTCAATTTTTAGTATAACATAAATTAAATCATGTGGGATCCCGCGGGATCCCGCGGGATTGGCCAATCCCGCAAATCAATCCCGCGGGATTGAATAAGGTGCGGGATTGCAATCCCTATCCATATTATGCTAAGATTGTGCGTCATAATATAAATATTTCATACTCGACGTACGTTTTTGCCACGTGCAGTTTTTGTGAATATAATTAGATACATTTGAAAAATAAACATGTATCAGCAATATTATAATGGCAATTTATGGCATTTATTGAACGCAAAAAAATTTATCTAAAACAATCTATTTTTAACCGACTTCCAAAAAGGAGGAGGTTATTTTAGGTTATATTTAGGTGTGGATATTTTAGGTTATATGAAGCGAAACTAAGTAGCCGAAAGAATATTAGATGTAAAAAAATCCATTACAGTAACAAAAGAAACCTTTTTCTTTGCATTTACATAAAAACGAATTGAAATGGTGTTCAAGAAAGTAACTACATAATCATGGGCGTACCCAGGTAGCCCCCCCCCCCCCAAAAAAAGATAAAATAACCGTAAATTTTCCGGCGTTAACAACGTGTTACCTACTCTGCGCAAAACGAAGTGTTGGAAACAAAATGTGTTTTCAGTCAGATTAAAAAAAGTCAATTTTTATGATTTTTTGTTTGCAAGGTATGAGATGCCCCCCCCCTAGCTACTATCAGAGACCTTGATTCCTAGGCAGATGGGGGACCTACGTAGTTTGGTCGCGTTACATCAAACACTGCCGACAGATCACAATTACAATGAATTGTCATGATCCGACCAAATGACGTAGGTCCGTCAACTGCCTAGGCATCAATTTCCTCGATGGTACATAATATTATATGTACCTGTTTATTAGCAAACACCAGTAAGCATGCTTTACTGAGCTCCTCGTGTGACAGCATCCGATGGAGTTCCTCACGACTGATGACCAACCTCTGACGATCAGTCGAGTCAATTACCATTATCACAAACTGGAATTACATAATATCATGTTAGCACATACAAGTAAACAATCAGTTTTATATTATAGAAATTACAGTTACCCTCTAATTACTACTAAAAAGATCTACACTATGTATAGTCTGTGCAATCCACGAAGATGCGCCCCACTATTCCTCCTAATCGTTTATAGTATATTATGTGTGCAAGCTTTCACCAATGTCTGAATGTTTTTTTTTTATTTATAAAATTGGAGCCGTCTATGGGCTGTTCGCCCATATCCTTTTATTGTTATTTTATTATTTATATTTTTCGCACCAAGGATATTTGATATAATATTATTAATTTTAATTAATTGCAGTCCATCACGCCATGGACTTTTTTTTTAAATATATATAATAGAATAGATTATATATAATATAATATATACATATAATAAATAAATATAATAAATTACATAATTATAATATTAATGTTTTGAACGGTGTGGCGGCCAGTAGATCCTACATTTTTCGATTTCCTTAGATATTATGCTGCTCCACCCTTTGCCTTTAGATGTTGTGACATTGGCTTGCTGGAGAGGGGTCACTCAAACTGGGTGGAGTTTCTAGGGTGTTAAAGGGATATCGTTCTGTGTCGAATCTACCAGATGCCAGCCAGTGGAATCGCCAGGTTGGGTTTTAACAATCTGTTTAGGACTAAGTTAGTGTTATAAGGTTTACGTTTTATTAATTGGTATTTTATTTTTGCCGATCTCTGAGGATCACAGGTCACGACCCGCTTTGTGGCTTAGGACTTTATAGTTCCTGTCTTTTATAGCCATTTTTATGTTGTAATCTTTTATGTGTTCGGTTGACACCTGCGTGGTTCTTTTTATGAAGCTTGCCACAGCGTCTCCATCAGTGTCAGTGTAATAGACACAGGTGTTAGTGTGCCGGGATATAGCTACGACTGCATGAGAAACGCTGCCATAGATTGCCAGCTTTCGGGACTTGGTCTGTATGATGATCACCGAAGGACTCGTTAATCCCTGAGCTTCATGGATTGTGAGGACGCGAGAGTCCGTTCCCGATCCATAGCCTGTATTAGTGAGGGCTGCTTTCTCCTCCTGTGTGTGGACAAGATACAGGGTATTTAGATCGTTTTAGGTATTCTCGCTCCTATATACTTCATTAGCTTTAGGGACCGCACAATTTCCTTCGATGAATAGATGTTATTATAGACCATGCTTAGGGCGTATGCCACATCCATAGGGCTCCTGTGTGTGCAAGACAACTCCTGGGTGATGCTGGTTACCAGGTTTGGACGAGTGTAATTAAGTTTAAAGAGGTTTTCACGTTCTATAAACGGAAGTTGGTTAATATCTTCAATGAGGATGACATCGTTGGCGCCTGTTAATTGATTCGCCATGACGATTGAGCCGAAATGGTTCATGAGGGCCTCGTCAACTATCAACCTTTTGTAGGCTCCTTTTGTCCCATTTACCAGCAAAGAGGCCATGGTACGAACTTTATCTTTAACTTTGTTGCCAGTTCGTAGCGATAGCCTTTGCTTTAGATCCTCGTCTGCTTCGATCGTCGTTGTTATTATAACGTCTGTTTCCTCATTGAAGTTATTGATGATCCAAGTTGTCTTCCCACATCCAGGAACCCCATTGACCCACGAGTAGTTGATGGGTTTCGCGAATATGTCCCAGTCCATGCTGGATTCAGGGTCCCCAGATAGGACTTCTGCCATTTCTAGTATCCTGTCTTCCAGCATTATTCTGGTACATTCCGCTATTACCACTATTGGATCCTCAGATGTTGTGATAATTTGAGTGTTCCCGTGCGTTTTGTCTCATCCTCGTCCAGAACCACGAACCCACAATCGGTACTTAGTGCCGCCATATACTGCCCTGTCATCGCCCCGGCATTGTGGAGGTGACATTGTCGTATATGGCAGCTTTTGCATCCTCGAGTCTCACTTCTAACAGCTTTTGATTTTTTCGCTGATAGGCCTGCATGATCTTATTGCAGGTCAAGAGCTTTATGGTCTTATTTGCTCTTATTATCGACTGGAACTCGAGGAAGGCATTTATTATATGATAATGTCTGAATGTTATCGGTACACACTAATTACCTATGAGTGCACGCGCACACTACAATAAACAGATCAATTAAGAAAAAGCGTCACGGTCAAAGGGAAACATGCTCACCCAAAAATTGGTGGGACGCACCTAAGTGGATTGCACGGACTATAATATGGATGATATAATCAGACAATATTTGTGTCTTTGTCTGTTCAAACACTTTTGTATCATATCTGACAAGGACAAAGCACTGTATCACTATATCTCATGACTCATCGTACTAATATTATAAAGGCGAAAGTTTGTTAGTTTGTTACTTCTTCACACCTAAACACCTGAAGCGATTTTAATAAAATTTGGTATGGAGCTACCTTTTACTTTAGGAAAATATTTATTCCCTAATAAACCGCGGGTAACAACGCGGGGCACAGCTAGTTAAGTATAATTATTGCTGTATACGAAGCATAAATCTTTTTATTAGCAAGCAGCTTAAATATAGTTTTATCTAATTAGTAATTAAATTAAATTTTATTATTTAACTAACAAGAGCAATTTTGATATGGTGCGTGGCAGAGACAAGGACATATCAAAACAATGGAGCGTTGCAATTACATTGGCAAAATGTACAGTTTTCAGTAACGCGCAAGAAGTCTCAGGCAACATTTTGTTCATAATAATTGTTAGCATAATTTAAAATAACAAGCTTGTTATGTTATAATAACATCTAATTGTTTGTGATTAAGAACAAATAGGGTAGCCTTATTGTTTGTTCTATTGTTAATACTCAATTAGTTTTGAGCAGGATGTTATAGAAACATTTGCATTGATACATTATAAATAATAATTTTATAAGTATTTTAGCAAGTTTAAGTATAATAGCAATACCAAAATATTACAGTATACTTTATTATAAATTCTTCATTTCATGAACTATACTATATTAGCTACTAGTGGAAAAAGCGCAATTTATAGAAATTTGTTTTAATAAGAGCTATTTTCGCATTTAAGCAAGTTCACTTCTTCAGGTCACACACACCTGACACTTCTGTCAGGTTTATGTATTTGATTTTGAATCCCAGTCAATGTTTGATTTATTTGTTTCACTTTTTTTCTGCATTTATATATTTTTTCATACAAATAAAACGCCAGCAAAACTTGGTCTTTTCCAGGTATTTATTATGCACTTGTTATGCCATTTCACACAAGATAAAACATTGGAAGCAGCAGAATTTTACAGACTCATTATAAAACATTTGCAGAGCATTTTATAACAAACAAATTTATTGTTTCCTCCTTGGCATTGCATAATAATCTACAATTTACTAGTAGGTATATATGGTGATTATATTGTGTTATAAGTAATTGAACTACATAGCCACCACTGTAAAAGGCACGAGGATATTTTGGCCACAAATTAATAAAGTTGCAACAGCATATCAAAATACTTTTATCATTCTATTTGCATTTATTACATTCTCCAATTCTTATAATATATTTTTTCAATTGCTTCATAAATATAAAAAAATCAATACAGATATTTTTTCAGGTTCATTTTAAATCATATAATCCACATCTAACTAATATGCTTACACCTAACATAAATATGCCAAGTAGCAACCATTATTATTGTTCAATATTAAAATATCATTGAATAAGAACATAATTTACCTCGCTGTTTGTGTAATAAGTATTCCAAGCTGATCTCAAGCTCTGTTGTCCTCCGAGATCCCACATAACAAATCTTAAATTCCTCCAGACAACCTCCTCGACGTTCGAACCAATAGTCGGTCTGGTGTGGACGGCCTCCCCCAGCAGCAACTGATACAGTATTGTCGTCTTCCCCGCATTGTCCAAGCCCACAAGGACCAGTTTGTGTTCTAAAACATTTTTTTTAATTATAAATTTGAGTGTCCAGACAATTTAATTAAGATAATATTGGATTAAGGTACATACAATCTTGGGTCTTGCATAGTGTTTTTTTGTTTATTTTTGTAATCCTTTTGTATCTTTTTATGTGTGGACACAAAGAATATTTCGTTCATTCATTGTTTTAGATTGTAATTGTAAAGGGCAGGGACCAGGGTAATTAGTAAGACAACAATAACATTTCTATACATAAATCATTATGAGGAGAATTAATCAGCTGTTTATATTCTTTGATTATATTCAGTAGCTGTAACGACGTCAATTAAAGATAAGAAATTCGGTCATGAGATTAATGTACAGAGTTGCTGTAGATTTGGTCTTATTATGTTATCAATGTAGAATATGCTTACCTTCATTACCAAACAGACTCCAAATCTTCGAAATGAGTAAACCCATTTTAGATTAAGAACACGCCCAAATGACAAAAACAAAGAAGGATGCTTTAAGCCATTGCTTTACTTTTTACTCCAAAAGGTTAAAGTTCAGTTCCTTTGGATTTTTTTGGAAATTACTGCACAATACGCATAGTGGTAGTTATTGCGATAGATTTTGCACAATTTATCGTTTTTTTCTGCTAACGTTTAACACAAATATGTTAAGAAAAGGGTACTTTATAAAAAGTCGGAGATCGCTGACTTGTGGTCAGGATGAAGTGAACTGACTTTATAACACCAAGAGATAACTATAGCATTCTTTATTGTTTTTAATATAAACCTAAATTGATTTGTTACCACATTTATAACTTTTTACACAATTTTTAGATCACATTTTACATTGCAACAAAAGATACCCAAGGAAATCACTTTGTTAATTATATTTTTTTAATTTCGCAGAGGCACAGGCAGGCAGCGTTCTGTGGCTACAGCCTACAGCCTACGCCCTACAGCCTGTGGGATAAATAAACATTTTTGTATTGATAAAATAAAAAAAAGTTATTTTTCTATAAAAAAGGTTTCGCCAGCATATTTATGAAAATTTAGTATATAAAAATTAAATTAAATAGGTACCTATCAATTTATAACTTTTCTGTTCATATCATTGAGATACTACCTATACACTATTATATTCTCGCCGTCAATTAGTTTGGCGAGATTGAAAATGTTACCATACTATGTAGTTTTTTTTATGAATAAAAAAAAAAAAAAAAGAACTAGGAGAGAGCCTATATCGGTGTATAAGCGCCAAAAGCGTGTAATGTTATGTGCCACTTACTAGGACATAACAAAGGAGTCGGTCTGCATATTTCATGTAATAAAAGTGTAAATAAAGGTTTTTAGTGAACATTTTATGCTAGATATTGTTGAGTTTTGTGGTTCCGCTAAATAATAAACCATAAGAATGGCCAAAGAATGCCTCAAACACGTGGATTTAACATTAAATACGTAAGTTTTGAACAACGTTTTTTGGGCTTTTCAATCGGTATTTTTGTAAACTAAAAAGATAATTTATAAGTTTAATAATCCCTTATTTGTGCTATATAAGGCAAGAGTGCTAAAAATGTCACATAAATTAATAATTTATATACAAAAATTGCATAACTTTTTACGTGTGTTTACGGATTCTCATTACATGAACTATAGTTTATCGATATCATGAACAAAATGACTTTCTTTTCTGGATTATAATGTGCTTCAAAATGATCGACAAATAGAAATATTCAAGAAAATACACGCACACTACTTGTATGAAAATAAGCACAAAATGGCCACGCGATGACAGGCTAAGATTACATCTATACTATAATACTATATTACTGATAACAGCCTTGGGTGTTTTCACACTGCGACGATAACGACACGACACGATACCACAGAATAGAGGGCCACCGCACATATACAATTTCAAGTTGGCCGACTATCGTACAAACTAAATTGCGTAGTGTCACAATTTAATTGGACAACTTCATCGTGTACGCTGCCAGCCGCCGACTTTTCTAAGATTTAGTTCGTAACGGTGTTGCTAGCCTAGCGACGTGCGTGTTAAAATGCGTAAAAAGCACGCTTTTATTGTGGCACTAATAAAACGAAGGCGTAAGGTGCGAAAAACCAATATAAAAAGAGAGCAAAAAAAGGATATGGGCGAATAGCCCATAGACGGCCCCGAATTACATAATTAAAAAAAAAATTTTATGGAAGTATTGATAATGGATATGGATTATTATCACCTTTTTATCTGGATTTTTTTATTGAAATTTATCTGGATAATATCGAAATTTAAAATGCAAGGTATGATCAATGATGTTTTCCTAATTCTAATCTGTCCCTTAGTATTGAATGCACCCAAAATATTCTCATTTCTTTTCGCCTATATATTTCCTATTTGTTATTTTGGTTTTGACAACATCTTACCTGCACTTGTGCAAGATAACGGATATTTAATGGCTAATATTTTACCAATAATGAACATCAAAAACACAAATAACACAATTTGGGAAAAAATAATAAAAACCACACCAACAATAAAAAGTAGAAGAAGTTTTGAAAGTGCATGCCCGCCAAAACTCTCTGTCAGTTGTCAGTTTTCAGTTTGACAATTTGCGTGTTCCTAAACTGTTACCAGTATACTGGCCTAATCGCTTAGGTCAATGATGGCTTAGATTTAATATATTTTTATTTACGTCACACTTGACAGTACCACAGATTAAGGATACATATATATATATATATATATATATATATATATATATATATATATATATATATATATATATATATATATATATATATATATATATATATATATATATATATATATATATATATATATATATATATATATATATATATATATATATATATATATATATATATATATATATATATATATATAGATGTAACCTTAGCCCGTCATCGCGTGACCATTTTGTGCTTATTTTCATACAAGTAGTGTGCGTTTATTTTCTTGAATATTTCTATTTGTCGATCATTTCGAAGCACATTATTATACAAAAAAGAAAGTCATTTAGTTCATGATATCGATAAACTATAGTTCAAGTAATGAGAATCCGTAAACACACGTAAAAAGCTATGCAATTTTTGTAGACAAATTATTAATTGATGTGACATTTTTATCGCTAATGCCTTATATAGCACGATTAAGGGATTATTAAACTTATAAATTATCTTTTTATCTTACAAAAATACTGATTGAAAATCCCAAAAAACGTTGTTCAAAACTTACGTATTTAATGTTAAATCCATGTGTTTGAGGCATTCTTTGGCCATTTTTATTCACTAAAAACCTTTATTAACACTTTTATTACATGAAATATGCAGACCGACTCCTTTGTTATGTCCAAGTAAGTAGGACATAACATTACACGCTTTTGACGCTTATACACCGATATAAGGCTCTCTCCTAGTGTATATTAACCATAAAGGTAATATACCTATCGGAATAGAGAAACAATCCCGAGCTGTCAAGCTTAACCAAAATTTGATTTACATCTGTGTATACAATTATGTTTACGTGTGCGTGTCAGTGATGTACAAACATCTTATAATTCGACAAAATATCGATCATGGAATAATAATAATTGTAAGATTGTAAAAATAATAAAATGGGATAAAATAAAACTGCATAGATATATAATTAAATTGTAATTTTGAAGTAAAATGTGACTTTTCTTCAAAATGCTTCAAAATTCTTCGGAGTCCAGTTTGGACGGTTAATTATTTTAAGCCATGAATTTCTGGTATCCAGGTCAGCAGGAAATCTGAAAAATTGGCCAAGTGTGAGTCGGACTCGCGCATGAAGGGTGACCGGTTTCAACCGGGCATTTTCTAAAACCCGGCACGAACGACACGACATGTCATGTCATGACACGATTCGACACGACAGGTTACGTCACGACACGACTTCACTAGACCCTATTTATTTTCAATTCACACCCAATGAGCCCTTTTATTTGATGCCCATCTTGCAGAAGTGCTTTCAACTATTCCCCTATCTTGGATGAGCAGCCATATTGGATGTAGAATGACATTACATCTGTGGAAATTTCAGAAGTCTATTACTATAGCGGTTCTTGTTATACAGCCTGGAGACAGACAGACGGACGGATGGACAGACGGACAGGCAACGAAGTCTTAGTAGTAGAGCGGGACCCGACTACTAGGACGTTTTACCCTTTGGGTGCGGACCCTTAAAAACAATAAATTATGTATGATAGTATATTAATATACTTAAACTAATTATAAACTACGGATGAGTATGTTATCATTTCAACATTCGTAGATAATTAGTATACTTAACTAAAAAATATTTTCATATCGATACTACTTATCGATAACTTGATGCAGCCCTAGTGTAAAATATATGAAAATTGTTTACACAAAATATCCTTAAATTGTGCACCATGGCTAGTCAAGTTATGTTTTCCATATAAATAAATATTTAAAGAAGTGAATTATGAAAATCAATACCAATAACTCGTAGGGAATTGGCAAAAATAAACTTAAAACTAGGTCCTGTCGATGTAGAATAATTCACCTGTGAAATGAATATTTGTCCGGGTTTTTTCGATGTGTGGATCCACAATCATTCCACAAACATTTAACCATGTTTCTAGAGCAGCATTTCTAAAAATTATTCATTATTTAACTTAAAATCACAATTTTTCTGAGAGCCCAAATTGACAACGATCGGCTCAGGGGCAGACAGACTGTCAAACAGATGAAAAAAAAGCTATGCAACCTCAAATCACGCTTCTCTTTCTACCACGCAGTGTTACTGATAGTGACATCTCGCTTACTCAGGCCTTTGTTTCTCTATTCCGATAGGTGTATTAACTTTATGATATTAACTCAATGGACAGTACACTGATATTTTTTTGAAACACTACCAATAAATATGTTGTCAGTGATGCCAACCTGCAGATAATTTCAGATGGGTGGGGAACCAATAGAAAATCTATAAGTGTCTACCGTCGCGCCATCTGGTGGAGATTTAAAAAAGAAAACTTCCCATTAATAATATTATAGGCGCGGATTACACCATCAATATTATCATGATTCGAGTATCACGCGAAATCCACGCGGATCACGAGTACTGAAGCGCCCTATTATACCGTCAATATTATCACCGTCAGCACACAGTTGAAATCGCTAGAGGAAGGTCGTCTCGTACAAGTTTTTTTTTTTTATAAGAGAAAAGCAGCAAAAGCAATAATACTCACATGCGCGTTAAAAACTAAACGCATGCAAAACAAGACGGATTATTGTTTATTATTATTATCTATCTTATGTTATATTTAAACATCTTTCGGATTCCATAAAAATGGGCATGTTTCTTACAAAAGAATAAACTCCTTGAGGTCATCAGGCTCTAGTTATTATTATAAGAATTCCTTATCTCATTATTAAGTATGTTTATTATTAAAATTATATTTATGAATTCTGTATATCTGCATAATTATATTATATAATTTATAGGGTAAAAAACATAATTTTCTGCTATATTTGCAATTTTGCACTCCACCTGTCACTGGCAAATCAACTGGGACTTAGGAGGCACATCACCAAAAAAAAGAAGAAGAATAAGTACCATAATCTGTGGAAGCCACGCCCCCAGAACATTGATACTAGGAAGAGAGAGGATCCGACGTAAATTTTTCTACGTACGGTACCACAGATTAAGGATATAGGTAGATGGCTTCTTAGCTCGCCAGCGCGTGGCCATTTTATGCTTGTGTGCAATTGCCGTAGTGTGCGTGTAGAGATGGGCGATCTGCTTGTATATATCGATAAGAATATAAAATTAGACTACAGCTATCGACCAATAGTCGACCATAATTTTATGTTATAGATTTTTATTTAAAAAAAGGCGGTTATCAATTCGACCTGCATGTTCAATTTAGGATACAATATTATGATCATTATATAAAAATACTTATTTAAATAAAATATTTAAGTATATAATTACACAAATAGTTAAAAATAATATACATAATATGTATATTCCATAAGTCACGAAAGCTTGACCGGAGTGTAATATCAATAAAATCAACAGTTTTTATAAAAAACAACAGAAGATCGAATATACTTTATTATACTTAACTATTAAACAACAATTTTGTAAAATAACAATAATTGTTATGTATTGTCGAAGAAATAAAGACGTTAAAGCATTGGATACTTCATACTGGTGACGGGACACATAATAATATAATGTGTCAACTGTCCCTACACCAGTGGCCGATGCTTCAGTCACTAAAATATGCCATACATCATAACATAATTATAAGGATTGGACACCGGTGTTAGGACACATTGTATAATATTACACACATATTAAAAATTTGAAATTAAGGGGCCGGGTGCCATCAAAATTCTTATACATACGTTATACCAAAATCATTTTCTCATACGAAAATATTTAACATGTTTGAGTTATTTTTCAGCTTTAAAATAGTAATTACCTAGGTTCCTGCACAAAAATTTACTACAAAATATTTAAACACTAAAACTATAGTATAACACTAAAAAATATATAAATAAATAGTAAATTTACTACAAAATATTAAATAATAAAAAAAAAATTTTGTTTAAATATTTTGTAGTAAATTTACTATTTATTTATATATTTTTTAGTATTTTACTATATTTTTCAGTGTTTAAATTTACTACAAAATAGTAGTAAATTTACTACAAAATATTTAAACACAAAAAATATTTTTTAGTGTATAAATTTTTGTTCAGGAACCTAGGTAATTACTATTTTAAGCTGAAAAAAAGCTCAAACATGTTAAATATTTTCGTATGAGAAAATGATTTTGGTATTACATAATATGTATGAGAATTTCGATGGCACCCGGCCTCTTAAATGAAAAATATTCAAACAATGAAAACAGTTGACAACAGTCTTCTTAACGGCGGGTGGGTGGGGGGGGGGGGGTCTCCTGAAGATGGAAGTGATAAGGGAGGATTTTCCTCACTTAAACCATCCCTCCTCACTCCATCTCACCACCAGAATACTCGGTTATAATCTAAGCTTAAAAATAATATTATCTTCATTATAATAGGTCTCCCCGTCATCACCATCATTTTAAACTCTTCTTTAGAAGCATTCCAAAAATCTAAAAAAATAGTTAGTTTAGTGTCATTAAATGTACTTAATACTATAAAATATATACATACATAATATTCTAAACGGGGCAATATGCTTTATGTAAGTTTTCCATACCTAACCCATCAAGCCCCAAGCGGAACTCAAGTGCCGCATAACAACTGAATATCTATTGTGTCTGTTATCCGACGATCGAGGTATTAAATTTATTTTATTAAATGATTATGACTTTAGCCTTATTAAAATTTTACATTTTATTTAAAAAAGAGTAATGCCAGGATAAAATTTCAAAAAGTATATCCAAGTAACGATTTGAGTACTTACAGGGGGGAGGTGTGAGAGCTGTTGATCATTTTACTCTCCGTTAGAACTTTTTTATTTCAATAAAATCATTATTTCAAAATTACGTTTGAAATGACAACCCCAATATTGTGATGCCTTCATGAGGGAGTAAGGATTAAAAACTTGCATGAAACTTGCGTCTAAATATTTCTGTTCGTCGTCTATTTTGAAGCATTTTCAAATCCTGAAAAAAAATCATTTAGTCCATGACAATATTTTTATCGATAAACTATACTTCAAGTAAAGTGCATCCCTAAAATAATTTGGCTGCAATATTTGCAGCCAAATTATTACATGATGTGACATTTTTATCACTAATGCCTTATATAGCATGATTGAGGGATTATTAAACTTATAAATTTTCTTTTTTAGCTTACAAAAATACCGATTGATAAGCCCAAAACACGTTGTTGAAAACTTACGTATGTTATGTTAAATCCACGTGTTTGAGGCATTCCTTGGCCGTTTTTATGGTTTATTATATAGCGCAACCACAAAACCCAACAAGATATTGCATTTAACGTTCACTAAACACTTTTATTAGCACTTTTTAAAATGTGAAATATGCAGACCGACTCCTTTGTTATGTTCCATTAGGTAGGACATAACATTACAAACTTTTGACGTTTATACACCGATATGAGCTTTCTCTTTCACTCAACTTACTGCATCGTTAGTTAGAAAGAGTAACATGATCAACTGTCAAAATATAAGGCGCCCTCCAATAGTGTACCTCCATGTACGGTACGGTAAATTTTTCTCTGTACCTGGCGGCCATAGTCGTAGTATGGCCGCCGGGTACAGAGTTAACTCGACCTACCGTACATGCCTTCAAGATACCTACTGTGGCCAGTCCGCCATTTTGTATTCCTGCTCTCCGAGGTACGTGAAGTGCAGTGGTCTCGAACCTACCAATTTTTCGGTATTTCTACCGATATGGGCTCTGTTCTACCGAAATACCGAAATATAACGATTTTTCAACGATTTTTACAGTATACATGGAATTTTTTTAAGTTGGCAACTCTTTTCATATAATATAATGGGGGAAGCCCTCAATAGCATGGACCTATGGATGGGGCTTCCCGCTCGACTCGGGAATTTACCTGTCTAGTGTATATAAACAGAAATTCGGTTTAATTTTTTCAATTTTCACTTTGACTTTGAAGAGAGAGTACTTTAAACGTTGGTAACAAGTATTATACACTGTCAAGACAGTGATGAGTGATGACAGACGGGAAAATTTTTCTAAACGTAATCACGCTTATAAGGTGTATTTTTTTTCTTTGTATTTTCACAGAGAACGCTTATCACATTTTGAATATTGTCACCTTGCACATTTTTATGTCGAATTAATAAAGTTCGCATATTTTTTATTTCATTTAAAAATTTTCCCGCCTGTCATCAATTTCTAGACTATATTATGATTGTTATATTTTAGTCTGTAAGTTTTTTTAATTTAAATAAACGAATTTGATTGAATATTGTAATTTTTTTGTCAAATACCGATTTTGGGTACAAATATACAGATTTTAGCTGGCAATTCTACCGATCTCGCTCTATGACGTTCGAGACCACTGGTGAAGTGTCAAAGTGTCGTTTATTTCACAGATTAAGGATATAGGTAGATGGCTTCTTAGCTCGCCAGCGCGTGGCCATTTTATGCTTGTGTGCAACTGCCGTAGTGTGCGTGTAGGGATGGGCGATCTGCTTGTTTATATCGATAAAAATATAAAATTAGTCTACAGCTATCGACCAATAGTCGGCCATAATTTTATGTTATAGATTTTTGAAGTGAAAACTTCTTTAGCGGCGTTGAGCACTTTTGTGGGATGGGTAAAAACTGTGAAACACGCGTCAGATTCTCATGCTGATCGAAAAACCAAGGAAAAAACGTAGGTCAGTTGGAGAGTAGTGTTGTAACATCGAAATCGATTAATCGAACAATCGATTGTTTTTTTTCGATTGTCGATATTTTTTAATCGATTGTAAGGGTTTCGATTAATTAAAAAAAATGATTTTTTAAAAATCGATTTTCATAAAAAATGGGTTAAAAATTTAATCGATTGTAAGGGTTTCGATTAATTTATTAAAACGATCGTTTATTTTTATTTTATTTTTTATTAAACGACATCAAAAAAGGAGGTTATCAATAATTCGACCTGCATGTTCAATTTAGGATATAATATTATGATCATTATATGAAAATACTTATATAAATAAAATATTTAAGTATATAATTACACAAATAGTTAAAAATATGCATAATATGTATACTCCATAAGTCACAAAAGCTTGACCGGAGTGTAATATCAATAAAATCAACAGTTTTTTTATAAAAAACAACAGAAGATCAAATGTACTTTATTATACTTAACTAATAAACAACAATTTTGTAAAATAACAATTATTATGTATTACCGTATCGAAGAAATAAAGACGTTAAAGCATGTTTGGATACTTCATACTGGTGACGGGACACATAATAATATAATATTGTGTCCACTGTCCCAACACCAGTGGCCGATATTTCAGTCAATAAAATATGCCATACATCATAACATATTATAACGATTGGACACCGGTGTTAGGACACATTGTATAATATTACGCACATATTAAAAATTAGAAATTAAGGGGCCGGGGCCATCGAAATTCTCATACATACGTAATACCAAAATAATTTTCTCATACGAAAATATTTAACATGTTTGAGTTACTTTTCAGCTTAAAATAGTAATTACCTAGGTTCCTGCACAAAAATTTACTACAAAATATTTAAACACTAAAAAATATTACAAAATATTTCAATAGTAAAAATTTTTTTTAGTTTAAATATTTTGTAGTAAATTTACTATTTATTTATATATTTTTTTGTATTTTACTATATTTTTAGTGTTTAAATTTACTACAAAATAGTAGTAAATTTACTACAAAATATTTAAACAAAAAATATTTTTTAGTGTTTAAATATTTTGTAGTAAATTTTTGTTCAGGAACCTAGGTAATTACTATTTTAAGCTGAAAAATAGCTCAAACATGTTAAATATTTTCGTATGAGAAAATGATTTTGGTATTACATATGTATGAGAATTTCGATGGCACCCAGCCTCTTAAATGAAAAATATTCAAACAATGAAAACAGTTGACAACAGTTTTCTTAGCGGGGGGGTCTCCTAAGGGTGGTAGTGATAAGGGGGGATTTTCCTCACTTAAACCATCCCTCCTCAGTCCTCACTCCATCTCACCACCAGAATACTCGGTTAAAATCTAAGCTTAAAAATAATATTATCTTCATTATAGGTCTCTCTCTCTCTCTAGAAATTAGTAGATTTCACGTTTAGTGATTTACTTTCTTATCGAATTTATCAAAAAGGTGAAGAATCTGATCATATTATAGGTATTTTTAACCTTAATCGGCCTCGTAAATCTGTTTGATCTACACATAATCATATAAATCAATATCATTTTTGATAGTTTTTTGTCATAAAACAGGACAACATGTAATATTATTATAATTGTCCTGTTTTTATTCTAATAATAATTTTACTCATGTTATATGAATAAACTTTAAGAACTTTTAGAATCCTGAAAGCATTTCTAGCAAGGTTGAGTGACACAGCAGTTTGTTTAACGGTTTACCTATCAATCCCCAAGTTTTTTTGTCATAAAACAGGACAACATGTAATATTATAATTGTCCTGTTTTTATTCTACTAATAATTTTACTCATGTTATATGAATAAACTTTAAGAACTTTAAGAATCCTGAAAGCATTTCTAGCAAGGTTGAGTGACACAGCAGTTTGTTTAACGGTTTACCTATCAATCCCCAAGCGGCAGCCGGCTGCCGTATAACAATTGAAAATCTATTGGGTCAGCGATACCCACAATGCTACAGCATTGTTGTACAAAAGTGTTTGATGTTAATTATTACTTTTCAGCCAAGTACCGGTCAAGGTGAATATAATTTACAACAAGAAATTAAACAAGTAGAAAATATACTAATGAAAACTCCTTTAACATAGAAAGTTTTAAATTTGGTAAGTATTTCATAAATTTTATTTCACATTTCATAACCTCTTGTAAGAAGACAATATAATTTATAATATAAGTACATTAAACATAGTTTAAAAGAATGTTTTGAATGATGAACCTTTTATATAAATAAATTTTGCATTTTTGTGTGTTTTTTTAGGGTTCCTTATCCAAATGGTAAAAAACGGAACCCTTATAGATTCTTCATGTCTGTCTGTCTGTCATAAACGATAGAACCTAAATTAAAAGTGACACAGCAGTTTGTTTAACGGTTAACCTATCAATCCCGAAGCGGCAGCCGGCAGCCGCATAACAATTAAAAATCTATTGTGTCTGTGATACCCGCGATGCTACAGCATTGTTGTACTATAATCTTTGATGTTAATTATTACTTTTTAGCCAAGTACCAGTCAAGGTGAATCTAATTTACAAAAAGAAATTAAACAAGTAGAAAATATACCAAAGAAAACTCCTTTAGCAGAGAAAGTTTTAAATTTGGTAAGTATTCCATAAATGTTATTTCACATTTCATAACCTCTTATAGGAAAACATTATAAATAATAATATACATTATACATACATTGTTTGAAAGAATGTTTTGAATGATGAACTTTTTATAACAATAAAAGACTATGGGCAAAAATGTATGGGCTCCGTCTCCACCTACCAACAATCATAGAACTGATACCAATGTGTTTCTAAAGTGCCCCCTTTTTAATTTAAATCCTTTGTTTTAGATAACTCAGTGGGAATATATATTAAAAACAACCATATTACTACTAGACCTTACCAAGATCTAGAAGAAGGGGAAGTGCTGCTGATATTAACACAATATTTGTGCTGCAGAAGCAAGCTATACGATCTATTTATAAAATGTCATCCTTTGAATCTCTCAGAGAAAAATTTAAAAAAATAAGAATTCTAACCGTTATCTCTTAATACATTTTGGACAATGTGTTATACGTGAGAAAAAATGGAAATAATTTTAAACAAAAATGACATTCACTGCAGGAATATTAGGAATAAGCACATACTAGAAATACCAATAACCAGGCTAAGCAAAGTAAGCAAATCTTTCAAAGGTCAATGTATACGCCTATATAATAAAATCCCAGAAAACGTCCAAAATCTTTCATTTAATAAATTTAAAAAGTTGTTAAAGAAAGTTTGTGTGCGTGTGAGGTGATGAAGAAAAACTATGTACACATTCGTAATCAGCGCATCAAAATACCCTAGAATCAGCTATCAAATTCCCGGGAGGAAGTTATGACCCTCATTTTGGAGGCCTGTGTTATGTTGACATGTAACGCAAAATGTAATAAAGTATGATTAAATCTCAAATCATAACGCGAGCGAAGTCGCGGGCAAAAGCTCGTAATATATAATATAACAGGACGCTCATATTATAACATCTTAGTAATTTATCGATATCCTCGACAAATATCAACTGAGTCTCCCATCACTAAAGTCCGCCATGTTTGGTTCCTGGCAATATGGCGCCGGCCACACTTTTTGTAGTTATGTCACTTCCATCTGTTTCGGCCAGAATCGCGTGGATTTCAAGAATTTTTAAAATCTCTGTGATATTATCATGATTCTGCGATTCGGCCGCTTACACCATCAATATTATCACGGAATCATGATAATATTGATGCGTGTAATCTGCGCCATATACTACGTATAACGTAGTTTTACGTATTAAATTCCATGGCCTATCTACACTTCATTTAGCAGCCATAAAAAATAATTGACATCAAGTTGACGTTGACATGAGGAACTAAGAGTGTGTTCCGAAACTAAGTCAGAACAAAGCAATTTGATGAGATATGAATTATGATTGGCTGAAGAGTCGTCAGACGGCACTTGTCAATATACTGCTTAGAATTTAGGAATTAGGAACATACTCAAACAAACAATGGCGTTTGCCCTTTATGCAATTTTAGGAATATTGCTTTTTTATGTCCTAATTTATATCTAAATTTAACTATTCTTTATTTTAATAAATAACAATAGAATGTTGTTTATGAAACTGGCACACAAATATTTAAAATCTCAGTCCTAAAGGAGTGAAATATGTCGTAAGTGTTGTTACAATATTATGAATCTTTCACGTAAACAAACATTTTATACTAGAATTTGGCTTATTTCCTTTCAATTATAAATTAATACTTGCATAATGTCTCTATCTACAGGTGATCGTACTTGAACGTTCTAAGGTGCAGGCATGTTTCATTAGAAAAATGGCCATTGTCGTGCAAGAAAAACAATGGCCAAAAAAACAACACAATTTAAGGTAACTTTATTTTTACTTTAAAAACACAATTCGTATAAAATTCATTACATTTCAAAATGAACTTGAAAAGTTATGAGTTCCTATGGTTTAAAGTCTAATAAGTTTATAGAAGAATGAGTGCTCCCTCATCAGTTCCGAGTAAATTTGTTTTGTACACTTGACGAATATTGAAAAATATTTGTATCAAATGTAACTGACTGTCTTTGTACTTAATATCATTAAAAGCTGAGAGTTACAAGAGTAACTATTTCTTTGTAAGGTCAAAAGTGCAGTGTCATAAACTTGATTTAAATAAGTACTGTATTTTCTGTCCAATATTCTGTAATTTATTACCCAAGGGAGCGTGACATTTATGGTCACATTAATGGTCTTTATTAACAAAAGTAAGCTGAAGTGGCACAAATGTCTTAAATTGCGACAAACTAAGAAAACATCTGGTAGATAGTTCATAACATTAGCAAAGTAGTTGGCACTTTGGCAGTAAGTAACTGCTAAAAACAGAGAGGAGAAATAGGTGTTTCCTTATTAATCCTTCGATCGCGGATTCTTGGAAATCTATTGTTCTCGCGGCCACATGTGGCCGCTTGGGAGTTGAAGCATTAATTAAGTTCTCCATTGCGAATATGAGAGTGAGTCATGGGTACTATATCCACATTGTTTGTACCATCTTCTTTGTTGTGAGATATCTTATCCAACACAATCATTATCTGTCCTTCTTTTGCTCATGTTCATAGGCTTGTGCATGGTATGTTATCATAGCGAGTCTACTCTTCTTGTCTTCTATTAATCCTTCGATCGCGGATTCTTGGAAATCTATTGTTATTCTATTGTTGTCGCAATCACCGGTGCTCTTATGGGGCTTGATAGGTTAAAGGTCATACTAGTACTGGACTGGACTGTAATACTGGATACATCATATTTGGTTCAATGTTCCTGCTTAAGGGGTCGGGTACCCTCGAAATTCTCATACATACGTAATTCCAAAATCATTTTCTCATACGAAAATATTTAATATGTTTGAGTTGTTTTTCAGTTTAAAATAGTAATTATCTAGGTTCCTGCACAAAAATTTACTTCAAAATATTTAAACATTAAAAAAAAATTTTTGTTTATAATTTTTTTTTGTAAATTTAGTACTTAATATTTAAACACTAAAAAATAGAGTAAAACACTAAAAAATATATAAATAAATAGTAAATTTACTACAAAATATTTAAATACTAAAAAATATTTTTTAGTATTTAAATATTTTGTAGTAAATTAACTATTTATTTATATGTGTGTTAACCCAGGATATAAACTACGTGCAAGCAAAATTTCATCCAAATCTGTTCAACAATTTTGTGTGATTGAGTATTGATTAATGGTGTGAAAAGACACAACAGATTCAAGCAAATTTGTATGAAAATAATTACTTAGATATAAGAATATCACTTAAGGGCTCGGGTACCCTTGGAATTTCTCATACAAACGTAATTCCAAAATCATTTTCTCATACGACAATATTTAACATGTTTGAGTTATTTTTCAGTTTAAGATAGTAATTAACTGGGTTCCTACACAAAAATTTACTTCAAAATATTTAAACAAAAAAAAAATTTTTTTTGTTTTAAATTTTTTTTTAGTAAATTTACTATTAAATATTTAAACACTAAAAAATAGAGTAAAACACTAAAAATATATAAATAAATAGTAAATTTACTACAAAATATTTAAACTCTAAAAAATATTTTTTAGTATTTAAATATTTTGTAGTAAATTAACTATTTATTTATATATTTTTTAGTGTTTTACTCTATTTTTTAGTGTTTAAATATTTAGTAGTAAATTTACTAAAAAAAATTTTAAAGCAAAAAAAAAATTGTGTTTAAATATTTTGAAGTAAATTTTTGTACAGGAACCTAGGTAATTACTATTTTAAACTGAAAAACAACTCAAACATGTTAAATATTTTCATATGAGAAAATGATTTTGGAATTACGTATGTATGAGAAATTCCAAGTGTAAGTGTTCCTCTTAAGTCCACAAAATGAGACGTGTATTGAAAACCATTGTAAATATTGGGTTTATTTGTAACTCAGCATCTTTGTTTTCATGTTCTACTAGTCTAACCTGTAAAGAGCGAGAGATAAACTCTAATGGCTGGCTTACACATATTAAGTTAATAAGTAGTTAACTAAATTTTAACTTAATTTTAAGTTGTTAATTATTGCATGTCAATGTTACAGCCAAAGTAATAAATCTGGATATTATATATATTATCTAGCCATTATTTATAATGTCTACTCAATTGAGATAAAGTGATAATTGACACAGAATTAATCACATCAACTAGCAATTTTATATAATATCTTCAAAGACTTGGATAATGTAATTAAACAAGTAGGTAAAGATTGTAAAATTATATTTCAATTTGCCATAAGCATACCTAACAGTATAATGTTGCTACACATGTAGTTACATGTGTAGCAACATTATACTGTTATTTGAAATGTAACAATTATTATAAAGTTTATTTTAAGATGTAAAATAAAATTGCCATAGATAATATTAAGCTACGTGAACTAACATTGTTCTAAAGTTATTTAACTTTTAATGTATAAATTAAATTTATTTCTCACTAGCCATAAAAAAGATAAAAATCGGCCAATTGCGAGTTGGACTCGTGCACGAAGGGGTAACCCTTCGTGCACGAGTCCATTCTAGAATATAGAGCAAAAATAAACGAAAATTGTGTTATTTGTATGGGATCTGTATCAGATAAGTAATTTGTGAATATTTCAAGTGCCTACCTGTTGCCATTGTTGATTACGAGCAAAAAATGCCAAAAAAATCACGTCTATTGTAACTTGTATGGGAGCCCCCCCCCCCATAATTTTTTTTTAAGTATTTCTTGTTATAGCGGCAGCAGAAATACACAATTTGTGAAAATTTCAGAAGTCTAGCTATAGCGGTTCTTAAGATACAGCCTGGAGAAAGACAGACAGACAGACGGACAAATGGACAGACATCGAAGTAATAGGGTCCAATTTTTATTTTTTACCCTTTGGGTACGGAGCCCTAAAACTATAGAGATCAATACACATATTATTTGGTATCACTCTTTAAAGACTACAATAGTAAAATATTTAAAATAAACTGACATTAAATAACTGGGTCATAATTATTATTTATTCTTACAAGTAAGAAGGGGTGATAAGTCGGTTACACCGTATTTATTACTTTGGCTAACTTCGACCAGCTATTATGAATAACTTCCGGATAAAGTGATTAAATAATCACAATGTCTAGTCAATTTAGGTATTATAATAATATATAATGACCAGTCATTATGTATAATAGCTATTTAATCACTATGACTGTAACATAAACACAAAATTTAGTAGCAAGTAGCAAGTTAAAATTTAGTATAAAGTACTAAACTAGATGACAATTAGAATTAAGTTACTACTTACCTACTTAATACGTGTAAACCAGCCATAACATTTCTACCCTTTCCCGGCTAAGGATTAAGAATGTTAAGTTGATCTGAATTGGCAAATTTTGCCTATTGCCTTATATGGGGAAATAAGATTCCCGTCTTGGTATATATTTTCACAAGGTACAACTTGTCTGTACTGTGTTTGGTGCTGAGAAAGCTAGCAGCCTCTTGCAATTGCCAGTAGTCCCTTGTCGTGCTTAGAATAAATTAATAAATTTAACGTCTATTCAAAATGTTCCTGTTATAACGTGCCGATCTTGGAGAACAGCAGCTGTAGTCCCCTGACTTTAACCAGACGCTCAAAAAGATGTCGAATATAATGATTTTAGAAAAATAAAATTTCCGCTGAACGCAAATTAGCCTCAAGATACCTCGAAAGTAATTTAACCTATCAACCCCCATAAGGACACCGGTCCTTTTACTATGCCGGTGACCGCGACAATAATAGAATAACAATAGATTTCCAAGAATCCGCGATCGAAGGAGAAAGGGTCTAGTTTTAAAGGACACCGTCCAATATACCTACAGGCGAACCAGAATGTATATCAGCATAATAATTGTAAAAATCTCCCTTGATTGTTGAATACTTTTTGTGAATGGACGTAGTTTTCGCAAATTAGTCCTTCGTTGAGCCGAATCGTATCGTCAATTTATCTTGATTGTTGAAATACTCATGGCAGTCGTGGAAACGAAGTTCACCAGGTCATCTGTTTTATAATAAAATAATCAATTTTCCCGGGCAAATTCCATTTGAATTGTGGATTTATTTCGTATTGTTTCTCCCCCTGTTAGGTCGCGCATGCGCAGTGTTGTCCCTTGAAGTTCGCGCGCTAAACATGGGGTGGGATTTTATTGATTGCACCCCTTCCCACGCAGCCATTTCGTTACACTGAGCTCAAAATGGTAAGTTCTTATAAACAAAGTTGAGTAATACTTGTAATATTATATCATCGATGATCGTGCAGGGTTTGTAAATAAACATGCGATTTGAAGCACTTGCGACATAATATTTTTAGAATCCCCTTATTTTTATGCTACGTTAGTGAAATTCTTTTGTGTTTTGAAAGTGCTCATTCTTTTTAACTGATTTCAAAAAAAGAGGTTATCACTTTGACCCATAATATGTAGTTATGCAATATTTTCAGAACTGCCCAGTTTTCGTATAAATATCTACATATTATATTGGTTTGATATTGGTCTTAGATATCAGCGTCTGAACAAATGTTCAAAATTTCAAGTGTATGTATGTATATTTTTAATTTTTATGTTTGTGTTCGCATATCTCCGGAACTATTTAGTTAGATTTAAGTGATTCTTTCTTATTGTGAGGTATTGTTCAATTTAAGGAAAACTGCAAGTTTCATCAAAATCGGTTCAGCAGTTTTCTAGATAAGGAATTTTAATTCTTATGTACAATTTTGAAGTCGATTTTATTAACCGACTTCCAACAAAGAGGAGGTTTCTAAACTTACAAAATATTTAAATACTAAAAAATATTACACCGTAAAATAATATTAATGTTATCTTTTCTTTTGTGTTTCTTCGCGGATAAAAATGATAACTCCGCCGTTTGTGGAACGATTTTCACGTTCACAAAAGTGGTGATCTGATGATGTGATCTATGAGGAATCGAGGGAACTTCTTAAAATTTATATGCAAATACGTATAATATAGGGATTTTGACTTTTTCTGAAGAATTTCAAGTGTATGCTACCAGAAAGTAAGATTTACCCTGGTTCCGAAGGTGCTGTACAGAACTCGACTTGAATCCATATAGATATAATATGTTCGAGAATTTCGGTGTTATTTAGACTACGTTATTTCAAATAACTCAAACAAAATATTCTACCAATAATTGAAAGTGGAATTCCATAGTCCATACGAAGGTGCACGCTTAATCCAGACACTGAACAGAACTCGTGAGCCTTTAAAGATATAAGTTTAGAAACTTAACCGATTCCTTGCCTGTGACGCACCTAGCGCGCCATAAAGAAACCTTTAGGGAGGCCAATGACGCGACAAACGCGTCATATGAAAATTGTTGTAATTATGCTTTTGATTCGATTTAAACCAAAAATCCTTTTATTTTATATAAAAAATAACGCATCAGAGACAATAACATCAGTGGCCACGTGATTATTTTAGAAAGTTAAATTGTCAGGTATCTTCAACCATATGGTATAATAATTGTTTAAATTCATCCATAAGAAACCTTTAGGGAGGCCAATGACGCAACAAACGCGTCATATTCAAATTGTTGTAATTATGCTTTTGATTCGATTTATCCTTTTAATTACTATGAAAGCGTTGATATGGCCAACGAATTATTAAAATATTATAATAACACATATTTAACCGGCACTTTAAGGAAAAATAAAAAAGGGAATCCCAAAGAATTAATTAATACGAAACTTCAAAAAAATGAAGCATGTATTATGCATAACGATATCTTTATTTCTTCTTATATAATGTATTCTTGCACTATCCTTAGTTGTATTGATATCCTGAGAGTTCTCCTCAAATAACTCATCCTCGCACCGTGTCTCTTGTTCCGTTTCCGGTTTTCGTTTTCTAATTTCTGGAACAAATATACCGGAAGGCCCATTTAGAACGGTCAGTATGGAAGAGTCTGAAACTGTAATACATACGAAGATCCTGTTCTTAGAAACCGTGACATCGATTTTATAATCAATAATCGGGAATCAAGCCGGAAATGTATATAATAATCACCTTGTATCTTTATGTCACCAAAATAGATTTGATATAAAAAACGAAGATTTTTTGATTTGGGATCCAAATGTTTACAACTCATTTAGGAGGGCCAATGACGCGACTCGCGTGTCAATCAATTTTATATGGGGCCGGGGCGAATGGACCCGAAAAATAAGGGTGGCAAGGAATCGGTCAGCAACCATCGCGTTGCAGATTTTGACTACCATACACTTCTTAAAAAAAAATATATATAGCTATGGCCGAAACCTTGAAATCTACACATTAATATATTCATCAGGAGACGAGTAGTATGACCACGTCGGGTCTGCTAGAATGGGAGCTATCACTGCCGTCGGACCAGATCATATCCCATGGATGGTACCATGGGGCACTCAGCCGGACGTCCGCCGAGAACCTTTTACAGCAGGACAGGGAGTTTCTCGTCCGGGAATCCTCTTCGCAACCGGACAATTTCGTGTTGAGCTGCCGGTCGAATGGACAGCACCTGCATTTTGTTATACAGAGGGTAAGTGAAATAAGAAGTCTGGATAAGATCATCATAAATGGGAACATGTTCTCGAGTTTTCTAGGAAAGCTGCTTTCGTCTCAGTACCCGAATATGTAAACGCAAACTACACTTTAAACACAGAAAACAGTACAAAATCTTCTTTTTCAGATTGTTGTCCACCCTGAAACAGTTTTTGAACGATACCAATACCAGTTTGAAGATGAAGCGTACGACACAGTTGCCGATCTCATTACATCCTATGTTGGCTCCGGGAAGCCGATTTCAGCAGCTTCGGGCGCCAGAATACAATATCCAGCGAACAGAATGGTTCCTTTGAGTAATTTCGTTTCTGGAGACGCGAGTATAACAGTTTCTCCGAACGGCGAAGGGAACTATGGCAACCCGTACAGCCTCTACAGCCATTTCGCTGCGAAACCTGGCATGCAGCTACGCGTACCCTTCAAAAAGCAACGATCACACTCCCTAACGCCCATAGACATGGCGCAACATATCAACCACGGAAAAAGTGCGAGCGCAGATGGCGTAATCCAAAGCCAATCAAACAAGCAGACCAAATCCTTTTCTGGCGAATCAGGATCCAATTCGAACACCTGGGATGCAAACCTACCTACCAGTCCGCCTGCAAAGCCTGCTAGATACGATGGACCCAAGACAGATGACAGGCGCCTAGAGTTACAGAGGCTCTACCATGTTTCTGGGTCGGATTCTGGCAACGGCTCTGGGGATTCCACCCAGAGTTCCGCACACAGCGATCCGAACAAGTCAAGGATCGATTCTGACTACAACATGGCAAGTACGCCCACAATGCGACAGCAATTTGACTACGAACTAACAGAAGCGAAGTTGCTGCAATTGGAGAATTTGGATTACACGGTCGAGTCGAGGATTAACTTGGAAAATTTCCACTCGCAAATCATTTTGCCTTCTCTTAACAAGCCCTTGGAATCGGAGACGCTGCATAATATTAAGCTGTTGTTGAGAACGTCGGGACCTCGTATTTTAGCTAATCACATGACTAAAGTGGATCTTCACTTCTTACTAGATGACTCTATACAAATTGACGGTTTGGACAAAACTGCTTCAGGTTTGGAGTTGCTGTTTTTGCCTCAAGGAAGATTGTTACGACTGGATGTAATAGAGAGGTTGGTTGATCTTTTTTGGCGAAGTATTTTATTCTCCCATTTTTGATTTCCCTATTTATGTAGTACCTATGATGTTCTTTTGGAAGTTCATAGTTTTGTTTTTGCAGGATAGAAACGGTCCGACTTCTCATAGCGGTGACGATACTGACATGTCAGACAGACAGACAGCGTGCTGACATGATTAACGACTGGATACTGTTAGCTGTGGAAACTAAAACAGCGCTAGGAAACTTGTATGGTTTTTCAGCTATCATGTTCGGGCTATGTATGCCTCAGGTAAGTTTATATTCTAAACCTGTAGTATTTAAAAGATTTCTCCTTTTTTTTTACACGATTTTTATGTTTCTTTTTTGTTACTTTATTTCTAATTTTGTGGAAAAGCCTTCTCCATTTATGTTTATTTTTGTCATTTTTATTAAGCTTCATTAATCCCTTTAATCTAAACCACAGATGGACTTAATTTATTGCACTTTTTGCCAAACCTCGTAGTTTGAGCTCTATTCTCTCTTTGATAACACGTTCTTTCTTCTAGGTGGAGTGTTTGGAAAATGCGTGGAACATTCTTCGTCGGGTATACACAGATAACGCGTTTATGTTCGAAGCGAAGTTACGGCCGTGCTTCAAGAGTATGAACGAAGGCACCAACCCTCTACCACCCAATACGACTACGCCATACGTCTTCCCGCCTGTGCTTTGCTTCCATTTGTTTGGTAAGTTAAATACGCCTTGACCATTGACATAATCCTTGATATATATGACACATCGAAGCATAGAAAAGGAGTTCACTCGTCCGATTGATCTGATTTCGATGTAGTTTTTTGTTTGATAACTGACATGCTCGAGAAAGTTTTGAGTAATTTGTATACGCCACTACTGAAAATTAACCTCCATAACGAGCCGGTGGTGTTCAAGAGCTTAAATTCCATTCGATCGTGATTATAAAAAATGTAGTTCAGTGTCTACTCTTTTTCAGACTGAAATTATTATTTATATCTCTGTCTATTTATCTTACTAGTGGTACTCGCCGGCTCCGCCCGTGGTACATACATAGCCTATAGCACTCAGGGACATCTTAGCTACACACTGGTGAAAGAATTTTTGAAATCGGTCCAGCAGTTTCTGAGATTATGGCGTTCAAACAAACAAACTCTTCAGTTTTATAATATTTAGGGCCTGTTTCACCACTTCCTGATAAGTGCTGGATAGGCTATCCGCCACTTAACTTGACAGAAAGAATATTACTGCAGTCGCCAGAGGTTTTAACCTCCGAAAATTGTAATAGTGAATGGATTTTTGTTTACACTACATATTTTTGTGCTTTGAATTTTTTAGTTACTTAATTAAAAATTAATATTTCACCATATAAAATCGGTCCCGAAAAAAATTTTTTTTCTTGTTCCTGTTATTTAATGACTCTTATCCGATTGTTTACGTTGAAAATTAACCAAATACACAATTTTTAAAAAAGAAAGTTTGCTTTGCTAAGCTAAATACAACTATAATAGTTTTTGCAAAGTTTTTAGAGATTAACGCTCGTCGTAACCAAGATAAAAGGGTTTGGGTAGATTTAAGGGTTGTAACGAAAAGTGTGTTAAACTTACTTGTGCGTATTTAATTTTTACAGAAATGATAAATTATAAGTACTTAAAAACGTTTAAATATCTCTAAAAATGTGTAAAATAGACCGAAAATATTTTTCTATATTTGTTGAGAATTTATTTAAGTGAGAGCTAAAACATTAAATGCATCGACAAATTAAAAACTTTTTCTAGTCTTTGAAATATATTTAAGCTTCCTACATAAAGCCAGAAAAAAAATTGGGTGCTACAAATCTCAAGTACATACTAAAGACGCATGCTGCGACCTATGTTTGGAAAATGCTTACCTGAATGCAACAAATATCAGTTCTTAACCTAATTTGTATTTTTTTCCTTTAAGTATGTTTTAGCAAATATAATTAATGAACAAAAATAAATAAAAAATCAATTTTATCCTGTAAAAACCTAACCAAAAGAAATAAAATACAGATTTTCTTCGAAATATCCGTGAAAAGTTTGTGCTTCATTTTATAAAGTTCAGAAAATTTAATAAAGTAAGAGCTAAAAAGTTATACACATTAAGAAATAGAAGGCTTTGTTAAGCCTAAAAAATAATTTAAAACTTCCTATTTAAAACCAAAGAAAAATTGGAACGCCATTTACCTGGCGAGGCACACAACAAGCACATTTGGAGGTATGCTCATCTACATACAAAAATATTAATTTTAAATATAAATTATACATTTTTTTCAACTTATTTTCTTTCTTTGGAATATAAGCAACGATACAAATCAATAAAATAATGATATATTTTATTATTTTGCTATATATTTAAAAGAAAGAAATATGCAAATTTTCTTCAAAATTTTACAGTTTATGAGATTACTTGAAGTGGAAGAGAATAATTTAAAAATCAAAAGCACAACTTTTTAATAGGTAAACTTTATTATTTATGTTATCAGCTACACATTCCTTTTTTTCTTTTCAATTTTCAGCCACTATTGCAAAAATCGGAGGTTTGCACGATTTTTACGCTCTGGGAGTTCCCAGAGCGTAAAAATTGTGCAAACAACTATATGAATAATCTGTTAAAAAAGTTGTGAATAGCCTATCCGGCACTTTATCAGGAAGTGGTGAAACAGGCCCTAAAGGGTCCCCGAGACGGTCAAACTGTTTGATTCAAACACGTAAATTTTGGTTTGACTCAAACCATTTTGATCGTTTACAAAGCTAGTTTGAACGGTTTGTCAAACATTTACGTGTTTGAAGCTTGTTTGATGAAATTTCATATTTATGTTGTGTTTGATGCGCCGTTTGATCGTGTTCCGACGCGTTTGAACAAACTCGGCTTAGCTTTAGTGCTGGATTTTGAAGAAGAAAAAAGAGAGAAGCTGTAGTTTCCAGCACTTTCTGTAGATTTTCGTGGGTAAAACGATATCTTAGTTCATAGTTCATACCATTCTTTGGACCAAAGTATTTTTCTTTTTTTTTCTCTTTTAACAGAGGACATTATAACGTTATAAACATAAGAAAATCGCGATCCTCATTCTATAATCTAGACTCTAGAGTATAGAGCATCTTGTCTGCCTCACAAGACGTGTACTCGACAACGCGTATTGAAATAAACTGCACAGTGTCGTTTGACAAACCGTTCAAACCGACATCAAACGGTTGCATCAAACACGTAAGGTTTGAATCAAACCGTTTGACCGTCTCGGGGGCCCTTAATGTATACTTAGATATCTTATATCTCTGTGCTCTTTTTTTCAGATGGAGACGGAGGTGGTCTCCTGCCACCCGACGATACCTTTCCCACTAGTCTCATGAACACCCTCGATTTCGACTTCCACGCCACCGCCGCTCATTTAGACGCCGCCCGTCACTTCCCCGACCAAGTCGACATGTTCAAACGCAACGCTAGAACAGTTGTCCAGGAGATGTCATCTCTAGGACCTACATTAGATCCTATATTGCTCGAACTCTTCAAAACCGAGTTCCACATCAACTTTTTGTGGGGCGAAAGAGGACAGCTGACGACGCCGAACCAAAGATTCGCAAGACTGACTGACATTTTGACAGCAATGGCCGCCAAACTGTCAAACCAACCCCCCGATGATGACGTAGTGTAAATGTAGGTGTTTACAGATAAACTACGATAACATGGCGCGCCCCTCCAAAATTCAAAACGTTTGAAGTGTGTTGTCAAAACGTTTGAAGTGCGTTGTCTTGCGCGGTTGGCTAGTTATGATTAGGTAGTTGATAATATGTGACATTAAGTGAAGTATTACGAGTACTGGTTGATTGGTTGAATACTTACTACATACAAACTCTTTCATAAGGATGTGACTACACACATTGAAACAGTAATTTGGAGGGGCGCGCCATGTTATCGTAGTTTATCTCTACTGTCTAGGCTAGGCTTTATATTTAGCTGAAGCGAATGTCACTTGCGGAAAATGGATGAAAATTTTTAGGCGATTTAATCGAAGCGAAAAATACATATTAAAATTTTTAGGGTTGGTCCACCAGTCGCCAACATTTTCTCTCGTTTGTTCCTCTGTTTTCAAAGAAGAAATGGGAGAAAATATTTGACTAGACTAGAGATTTCAAGGAACATGCTGTCTTTGTTAAGACAGTAACTGGTAACAGCATTTGGTTTAGAGATCTTAAATATTTTGTATGGAGCGATCTCTGAAATTAAATGAAAATAGAATTAGTACGTCTATTACGTGTACGGTGTTAATTACGAATAGTAAAAACATTTTTATAAAAACCTCCTTTTTGGAAGTCGGTTAAAAAGAGACCGCTGTATGTGTACAAATGTGTAACCAAAACTAGGTGTATTATTTATTTATTAATGTTAACTTATAATGAAAAATATATTTTAAGAATATTGGGACCGCTTTCTACACTCTATAGCATAGCGCTTGTGTGCAAAAAATGTCACTGCATCTTACATTTTGATATTCTGAGGTTATATATTAATAGAACAGGAAAACAATCAAGTTTTATAAAGTAACAGACAAACTCCCCTACGAGTTATGAATAAAAGAAGTCTCACAGTTGATAAGTAATATATTAATGTTTTGTCTTTCGAGGGACTTTTCAATGTATAAGACAAGTATTTGACATTGCATAATGTAGCCATTTTATAAAATTTATTTTTTAGTAATGTTTTGCATGCCCTAAAGTATATAATCGCAAATCTTAAGTGACGGAGACATTTTTAAACTCATGTGCGCTATGTCCAACTTAAAACTGTAATTGTAACCCATACTCAAGCCAAAACTTTGTGAAACTTCCATACGTAATCTCTCATAGTTTTAGTTTAAAATGTAACTGCCATTTGTATACTAAGAATTGAACATATTGGACATTTATTTACCCGAATTTAAATAAATTATTATTAAAACAAAATGAATTATAATTTAACGCCACAACATAAAAACTGAAATCAGTGCGAGCGTGTCAAAAAGCGATATTGTCGCAATATTATAACTTCCCAACTTCTGCTCTTTTGTTGCGGCAAATGTGGGCTATGTAATGCGGCCAGAGATTCCAAATCTCTTGGTAAGAGTTGGAAGCCGGCTACATGAAGCGGCAGCAGACGACGTGTCGTCGCGACACTACTGGTTTCTATGTATTTCTATGAAATACCTACCCTCCGCAGCTAGCGGCACTTTTCGTAGAAATACATAGAAACCAGTAGTGTTGCGACGACACGTCGTCTGCCGCCGCTTCATGTCGTCCGCTGCTAACCGGCACCTTAAGGCCGCGTTTCCACCGACGCGGAGCAGGGCGGAGAGGAGCTTAGCGGTGCCGAATTGACCAATCACCATGCTCGAAATCTCCGCTCCGCTTCCGCTGGAATAGCACGATTGGTCAATTCGGGCACCGCTAAGCTCCTCTCCGCCCCGCTCAAGTGGAAACGCACCCTTAAGCAGTAAGCACTATCGACGACTGCAAAATGGTTTTCACTCTGCCACAGGTAAAATAAAACGATTAATTTCAGATAGTAATCTTTTATTCAGTAATAAAATTATAAAGGTGCAAGGTTTTGTCTTACTCTCATAAAGTCTTATAACATACCTACATACAATAGATACCAAACTAAATTATACCCAACTTGGTATATTTTTTTCCTCATTTTTTTGACTTAAAGATACGAAGTATAAATATTTAATATGTGTTTTATAGGAAATAAAGTACTGTTTTATCTTTTTTTTTTAATAATATTAATTTTTATTCACCCATAGGTACATGGTAATTATTATCTTATTCACTCAAATCACTGACATAAAGGCTAAATGTAGAAAAAAATATCTACAGTTTTTTATAGATTTGGACTCAGCAGAACTACATTTTTAATTTTTTAATCAGAGAGAAAAATAATATTGTGTAATATCTTGAATTATGTTTATACATATTATGTTCCTTTCTAAGGATATAAACAGTTAAAACTTATTAAAATAAAATCATTTATATCATGCAGGTAAAATACATATAAGTATGTAAATATGTAATTTAAATAATAATAAATATGTGAGCAATTAGGTTCAGGTTTCAATTTTTTTTTGTGTGATGACTGATGACTACTGTTTCAATATTTTGTTCAAAATACTTGAGTACCTAGTAATGCATAATTAGGCATTTTAAGTATCGTTAGACTGAATAGGCACAGAGTAGAAAGACCCAGAAGTATCAATTTTGTGCCACGTTGTTTGTAGGTACTGTGTGAACTGTGAACCATGTTGGACCAATATTAGCAATTAGCTAGAGATACACATCCATGCTCGATTGTGTTTGATAAAATATTGTCTTTATAAAGATTTTTTGACGCAAGGCGCGATAATGATCGTTACCAGGCTTTTATAATTATTGAACCGGATGTTAGGAGAATTTCTAAGAGGGACTATATTAAAGAAACGTCTGAGTGTAAATGCATAATCACAATAATATACAAAATGTAAAAAATATTCTAAATTAAGTATTTGCATATTTTTATCTAATTATTGCATATTAGCATATTTTTTATTTTTGAAAACTTTATTTTTCACATCCTGTATACAACAGACAAATTGATATGTCAAAAATCAGAGTCCTTGTAATTCACGACAAATGTAACTCAAAATGCCAAAATAAAAAATACACAAAAATGTTTCAATACAATATACTTAAAAGTCTTTCCAAGTAACCTTTAACTATATTATTATTATCAATAGCGTACTTATTAAATGTTACATGTTCATAAAACGTGATTAGGGGAAAGCTATAGTTTTTGAATAGTCAATTATTGCGCAAAAGTCAGAACAGAGGGCGCTATTAGCACGTACAGTAAATAATCCGACCAAAATCCGACATGTACACGTCATCCATACTAATATTATAAATGCGAAAGTGTGTCTGTCTGTCTGTCTGTCTGTTACCTCTTCACGCCCGAACCGCTGAACCTATTTTGCTGAAATTTGGTATGGAGATACTTTGAGTCCCGAGAAAGGACATAGGATACTTTTTATCTCGGAAAAATGTACGGTTCCCGCGCGATAAACGAATTTTGGCGCAACGGATTTGCGGGCATCATCTAGTATCTCATAAGTCATAGGTATCAGAATATTGACAGAAACGTTGTCAAACGTAAAACTTTTTGTTTACTGTCTATTGCTGCGGCAATGCTGCGGGGCTAAAATGGTCGCTTTGGAGAATCATAATTTATTCATTTTTAGGGTTCCGTACCCAAAGGGTAAAAACGGGACCCTATTCATGAGAGTTCGATGTCTGTCTGTCCGTCTGTCTGTCTCCAGGCTGTATCTCAAGAACCGCTATAGCTAGAGTTCTGAAATTTTCACAGATTATGTATTTCCGGTGCCGCTATAACAACAAATACTAAAATAAAAAAAAAAAAAAAAAAAGACGGGTTGCACTCCGGAAGTGCCGGCAGAAGTGAAAACTTGATTATTAACGTTGTGCATTTTTTTAACCCATTTTTTATGAAAATCGATTTTTAAAAAATCGTCAATTAAGATGTTTCGATCAAGTTTCGATCAAGGTTTCGATCAAGGTTTCGATCAAGTTTCGATCAAATTTCGATCAAGTTTCGATCAAGTTACGATCAAGTTACGATCAAGGTTTCGATCAAGGTTTCGATCAAGTTTCGATCAAGTTTCAATCAAGTTTCGATCAAGGTTTCGATCAAGGTTTCGATCAAATTTCGATCAAGTTTCGATCAAGGTTTCGATCAAGTTTCGATCAAGTTTCGATCAAGTTTCGATTAAGTTTCGATCAAGGTTTCGATCAAGTTTCGATCAAGTTTCGATCAAGGTTTCGATCAAGTTTCGATCAAGTTTCGATCAAGTTTCGATCAAGTTTCGATCAAGTTTCGATCAAGTTTCAAATTGAGTTCGAGTTCGACACAAAACACTACTCTCCAACCGTCTTACGCGTTTTGTATGGTTTTTCGATCAACACGAAAATCTATCGTGAGTTTCACAGTTTTTACCCATCCCACAAGTGCTCAACGCCGCTAAAGAAGTTTTCACTTCAATAAAATTAATATTTAAGGGGGGCTCCCATACAACAAACGTGATTTTTTTGGCCTTCTTTGCTCGTAATCAATAATGATAAGAAGTAGGCACTTGAAACTTTCACGAAGGCCTTAAATATAATTGTACTTTAATAATTAATAATAATATTTAAATAAAATAAAAATTTAAGGGGGGCTCCCATACAAAAAACACAATTTTTGGCCTATTTTTGCTCTATAACGGTACGGAACCCTTCGTGCGCGAGTCCGACTCGCACTTGGCCGATTATTATAATATGATTCATTTTATAAAAGTCGCAAAATGGTCACTCTGCTTGCAATTCATGTCTAGTAATTCTTACTAATTTGACATTCGCGAGTTTGACAGTTTTGACAATTCATTTGCTGAATTATATTGTATTATCCGTTAAATTCCATAACATTTAATATTTATTAAATCTACATAAATAAAAAATAATTTAACAATGATAATAATTAGAATAAAAAAAATGAAAAACAAAAGATCTTAATCAAAAAGGCCACCCCGCAGCGTACCATGCTCAAACGTCCCCATCACACTGGCCGCGTTACCGCTGAATTGATTGAGAGGAATTGCTAAATGTGACCATTTTAGCCCCGCTGGTGTCTCCTCTACGAGGGCTGCTATTTATGTATCCGGAACTGGCCACTTACAAGAACAATATTTAAAAAGTAATTACAACATTTGAAAATAGAACTCTTTGGTTGAAGAATACATTTTGTTTCATGTGACTGTCAATTATTTTTCCATTGTGGCGTCATTTTGAAAATTGTGTGTCTTCATTTGCCATGGATTTAACGCGTGAACATTTTCGTGCAATGATTTACTACGATTTTCGGCGTGGGCTAAATCAACAACAGTGCTTTATTCAACTCACCGCAACTTTTGGAGATGAAGCACCATCAAAAACCACTGTTTATCACTGGTACAGTGAGTTTAATCGTGGGCGGTCTATGCTCACGGATGAAAATAAAGAAGGTCGCCCAAAAACAGCTGTTGTCCCACAAAATATAGATGCTGTGCGGGAACTAATAATGCGTGATCGTCATGTTACATATCGCGAGATAGAGGCGTCCTTAGGCATAAGTATGACGAGCATACATAAGATATTACACGAACATTTGGCTGTAAAAAAAATATGTTCGCGTTGGATTCCGCACAACTTGACAATCGATCAAAAACGGGCTCGTGTCGATTGGTGCAAAAAAATGATAAAAAAATACAACCGTGGTACGTCAAAAGCCGTTTATAATATCTACACAGGTGATGAATCTTGGATCTATGCATATGACCCCGAAACTAAACAACAGTCAACGGTGTGGGTGTTCCAAGATGAGCCGAAACCAACAAAAGTTACTCGTGCAAAAAGTACTTTGAAGCAAATGGTCGCCTGTTTTTTTGGAATTAATGGACATGTGGCTACAGTGCCATTAGAGAATCGTAAAACGGTTAATTCTGAATGGTATACGACCATTTGTTTACCAGAAGTCTTTGAAGAAATAAGAAAGGACAACCGACAACGCAGAATCATATTACATCACGACAATGCTAGCTGTCACACCTCAGCTGAAACAACTCAGTTTTTGGAGGGTCAAAAGATCGAATTGACTGGTCATCCGCCGTACAGCCCTGATTTGGCACCTAACGATTTCTTTTTATTTCCATACGCGAAGAACAAATTACGTGGTCAACGTTTTTCGAGCCGCGAAGAGGCTGTTGATGCGTTCAAAATGCACGTTTTGGAGATACCTCAATCAGAATGGAAAAAGTGCTATGAAAATTGGTTCCAGCGTATGCAAAAGTGTGTCGATCATCGCGGCGAATATTTTGAAAAGCAATAAAACCATATTAAATGATATATGTTTGTTTCTTTTTTTAATTCCGGATACATAAATAGCAGCCCTCGTACCGTGAAAACGTTGCTGTGGCCAGTGATATTATATCTTGTTATCAATATTGACTTCTACTTATACCCAAAGTAACCTGCTAAAAGTATAAGGGACAAAAAACAAAAAAAAAAACAAGCAATTAATCATGGACGTATAAAAAAAGACGGACGGAGTCCCACCATACACAAAACTGTGTCGTTCAGAGTCGGCCAGCTGGCTGTATGTACACGGTCCGCACGCACACATTATTACGCTAGTCCATACCATTTGACAGGCGTCAGAATGTGTGCGTGGCCGACTCTGAAGACACAGTTTTGTGTATGGTGGGACTCCGTCCGTCTTTTTTTCTACGTTCATGCAATTAATAAACTCTTAAAAAGTTGTCACGTAGTATGGGTATTTTAAAATATAATATGCTTAAGTGTATAAAATCTGTATTGATATTTTTCGAAATTAAATACACTAAGTTTAAAATACAAAATTCTATTGCTTTCATACGAGTAGAAAATACAATCAACGCAGAAATATGTAAGTATGTTTTATTTTATAATTCTAATCATATAACCATTTTAATCACATTTTACTTTAAATATTAAAATAACAAACTCATTACTTATATCACGAAATAAAAACTTGTTGTAGTAAAATATACGAAAACTAACTTTTCATACTTCTTCGTTGATTGCATGTTTGTTTTCAGTCTTTCAAATAATTTATTTTCACCCCATGAGTTTTATAGTTTTCTGTGCCTATACAAACTGATACGTTTAGGGCAGCTATCTCCAACCCGCGGCCCGCCTTTGAATAATGAATTTTTGAAGAATGTTATTTTTTTAACCTTAAAATTTGTTGTTGCGGCCCACGACACCAAGACCAAAACATGTTTGTGGCCCGCATTAAAAAAAGGTTGGGGACTACTGGTTTAGGGTTAATCTTTATAATTGCAAGTGCCACTTTCAAGAGTGTATGCATAACAATTAAATGAGAATAAGTATTTTTAAGAGTTGGAATAAATTTGTTTGGAACTTGGTGCAACATATTGACTATCCTGTGGCTTAGTGGTAGAGCGCGCGGTAGTTCAAGCCGGGGCCGGGGGGTCGCGTGTTCAAATCCCGCCGACGGAACAAAAAGTTTATCAATGTTCCTGGGTCATGGATATTATAATGTATTAATTGATATACTTTTATACATGGACGTATAAAAAAAGGCGGACGGAGTCCCACCATACACAAAACTGTGTCGTTCAGAGTCGGCCAGCTGGCTGTATGTACACGGTCCGCACGCACACATTCTTGCGCTAGTCCATGCCATTTGACAGGCGTCAGAATGTGTGCGTGGCCGACTCTGAAGAAAAGTGAAGACAGTTTTGTTTATAACAAGACTCCGTCCGCCTTTTTTCTACGTTCATGATTTTATAGCATGTTTAAATACATATATTTAAAACTTTTATAAGTTTTAAATATATGTACTGTATTTCCGTACCTGTAACACTAGTAGGTACATAGCACGGGGCTAGACTGACGTGGCGTGAAGCTTCCATAGATATTATTATACTAAGGACGTCATACTCACGGGGCTTATAAATTATTTGATCATAATATTGTCATATACTTAGGATCAGAATTTGAGGGATTTCGCGAAGAGAGCGACCGTCGCATGTGTCTTGTCGCCATTGAATCGCCTGAGCTCGGTGATAGCCTGAAAAAAATATTGGTTGTCACTTGTCTGTAAAGTCGGTTTACGGCATAAAGCTGATATACCTAGCGGAATATAGAAACAATCCCGAGTTGTCAAACGAAGCCGAAATTGAATTACATCTGTGTGTATAAATCTGTTTACGTGTGCGTGAAAATGATGTTCCTACCACAGAATACATAATAGTACCTACATACATTTTTCTTAGAGCTCAAATTATTAACGTGCCGATAAGTGCATAGACACACAGACAGGTTCTGCCACTTCAAATCACGCATCTCTTTCTACCACGGAACGCGACAATGAGCGTAAACGGGAGAATGACGTCATCTTTTTCGTGTATGCAGCCGGTAGTATCGAGTTATTAGACGTTGTCACGTCAAAAAAGAAATGAAAAGGTACCTCTTTTGTAAAAAAATATAGAGTCTAGTCTGAAGGATAACTTAAAAATCTATTTATTTTATATATATATTATGATTTTAAGAATACCAACCAGTTAAAAAAAAATCGGTTGTCTGTAAAGTCGGTTTACTGACGATAGTTGAACGTGACAACGTATGACGTTGTCACGTTCAACTATCCTTAACCCCTTAACCCTCGCTCCCGAATCTCTATAAATAGAAACAAACTTTTTCGACTGTAACCTAAAGTTATTTCGATGTATTTCTTTCAAATGATTGTCTAAAAATAATTATAATGAGTAAAATAAACTATTCGCAATACAAAACGCTACATATATTCGTGAAATCCAGTAAAATCTTCGAACAAAGCACAAGTCATACCTTGACACGTAAAATAGAGCACAATTTTAAATAGCCGAAATAATACTAATAGCTCACAGATTGTTTATTTATTTTTCATTCAGAGTGTGGTCAATGTATCAAAGGTCATAACTAACCAAACTTTTTCATACAAAAGTATTCTCTAAGTCATCGAAATACGTAATATAATCGAAACAAAGAGCGCGGCCCGGGTGGGTTGAGTACGGTTGCCGAGAGGATAAATGGAACGCCTCAGAGCTGTCAGGGAGGCAACGCCGCATGAACTGTCATGTTTTTCGGGCGCGCACCCCATATCGAATTATAAGACGTTATCACGTCAAAAATAGCTTAACATTCGTGCCCGAGTAATGGCTGGTTTACACGTATTAAGTAGATAATACGTGTAAATTCTAATTATTGTCATCTAGTTTAGTACTTACAAAATTTTAACTTGCTACTTGTGTTTACATGCTATTAACAACTTAAAATTAAGTTAACTACTTATCAACTTAATACGTGTAAACCAGCCCTAAGCGATAGGTCAGAGACCGAGTTTATACGTGTTCTGTGATCTGCTAGGTGATTGTGTATCTCACAATAGAAATTCAAGAGGCGAAAAAGGACGGACATACATTATCACCTTGGGCTATGGATTATTTAAGGCTGGCCGCATACACACGTTTTCCGTATTCGATTTTAGAAATCGTTTTACGTACTTGGACATCCGAAAGCATAGAATCAGTATAGAATACATTAACTAACACACACGCTCGCTTTTTCCGAACGTTTCGAGTCCAAGCGCGTTCGCAAGTCAAGAAAAACGAACGTTTGCGCTAGTCTCACGAAATTTTAAATCTAAATTCCACTTAAGGAAATTGAATACGGAAAACGTGTGTAATGTGTATGCGGCCAGCCTAAGTGGGCGTCTAGACGATCAATTAAATTGCGCAATGTCATTGAACAATATTATTAAACTATTTATTTGACAATAAGATTGAAAAACGGGCGCGTTCAATATCAACCCTAGACGGTCAATAATATTGCACAATACGTGATATTGAGCAATAAAATTGATCGTCTAGGAGCCCGCTAAGCCGTAAATACAAATAGTTACCTGTTCCCTCGTAAATCCTAGCGCCACAATTTCTTCAACATCGGACTCGCTAAATCTATCAGTCGGTAAGATTGTTAGGTTCGGGTTGCCGAGACCTGAAAATAAACAAACATTAATGTCATCCATATCTACTAATACTATAAATGCGAAAGTGTGTTGCTGTTACCTCTTCTCACCCAAACCACTGAACCGATTTTGCTGAAATTTGGTATGGGGAAACTGAGTCCCGGGAGGACATAGGAAATTTTTTATCCCGAAAAATGTACTATTCCCGCGCGAGAAACGAATTTTGGCGCATCGGAGTTGCGGGCGTTATCTTGCCGTATATATATAATACATAATATAATACCTATTACATAATACATATGCCCAAGGAGAAGCGATTATGAAAGTGTAGATGGGGCAGAACGATACGTTTACTCTTCTGTCTTTGCCCGAGACTCAAAGCATCATACCAAATTTCATCAAAATCGGTTCAGCGGTTAAAGCTTGAAGATGTGACATACGGACACAAGTACGTTCGTCGTGCTTAAGAAATATTTTAAAAGTTTATTTACATTCTTATTCCAAACTTCGAATGTAAATACGTAATAAAAGATTTGGCAAACGAAACTTTTTATGACGTAACTCGTCTTAAATATTTTCACTGGATATATTTTGAGTCAGGTGAAATAGGGGGCAGAGTTCACTCACCCACTCTTTGGTTGCTGCTCTGAGCGGGGCTTGCAGGCGGTTGGGACGATCTAGAAGACTGGCCGAATGTCCCGGCATCTGAAAAAAATTGGTAACAAACAACCATTATTACATTCCTATCAAAAACTATACGACTACGTAAAAATGCAACATTAAAAATATATACTTTGTCATTTAGCATCATAACTAAACTATTGCAAGCTTGTTAAAATTGGACTAGTAGTTTAGGCCCTATTAAGGCACATACATACATGGAATCAAATTCCTTTTTCAGAATTTCTCTTAACTGGCGACAAGACTATTGCTTTTTTTAATTATTTGGTACAATTCGATTGCTACAATACACCCCATTATACTATAACTTTCGCGTTTACTTTTAATTAAACAATCTACTAAAGCTAGTAACTAAAAAAACATAAAAATAGTACCTTAAGCATTTCAAAACAATACACAATCACCACATGATAAATCGCACGGCAACAAGAAAAACTTATATTATGTTTGAATTAAGCGTACTGATAATAATAGATAGATCATTTGTTTATTTTTAATTTTTTTATCAAATTGATTGCTTTTGAAAGTAACATAATATTGTTTTAATAAAATTAATATTGTTTTTCCTAAGACCAATATCACGCTTCAATCTTATTGAACAGTTTATTTGACTAAGATTGAAGGCGCGCGACGTTCAATATCAACCCTAGACGGTCAATAATATTACGCAATGTGATATTGCGCAATAAAATTACTCATCTAGAGGCCCGCTTATAATAAAAATTGATAGACAAAGGCAGAAAGATATTTTTCTTTTGACTGGCAGAAACATATTTTTGTTCTGTAAACCATAAAACCAAAAAGTAGGCTTAGTTAATTGTTGCACAGTGCACTGCAATGGAGGATACGCAAGGAAAAGCCAAAGATGCACATTTTTGCCCAGCAATCTTAAAGTCGTGAGTGGCTTACCTGTAGTACTCAAGTAGAATAATAAAAGCAGGTAAATTGCAAAAAGCCAGAAATTATCAGTGATTTTATATCAATTTTTTATTCAAATTACAGTTGTTCTTTTATGTTTGTTTGTTGCTTCTTTATGATAAGCTTGCCCTTTAGGCAAAAAAACAAGTAACATGGCAAGTAGTACTTAAATGCTTTACAGCTTACTAAAATTAAAACTTTCACAGTCCACCATACAAAAACAAAATCTAATCCCTCGAGTCCACTCCAATATTTATTGTAAAGTATTTATTTATAATGGATTATAAGGATAATAATTTATTAAGCAATTTTTATATGCTTCTTATTTTTCTATGCTTTTTTAGTGCCAATGCATTCTTTTGGATACATGGACGCCACGGTAACCACGTTTTTGTATCCATTTGGACTTTGGATACCGTGGACTGTGAAAGTATTAAAATTATTCATAAATCTACACAGAAACGCACATGAAAAATTTGCAGTATTTATTAAATTATTTTCGTTTGCCTCGCCCACCTTGCCTCGACTTCTCCATAGCTTCTTTGATCTGCCTCTCCTCATGTTCCTTGACTGACTGGTTCACGAGCTCGTCCTCGGAGCTGCCAGACAGTCTGGCACACTCTGGCAACTCCGCCTCTGGCAGGAACGGTGTCTCAGTGCCAGTCGTGCCAATCACCAGACAATTCCGCTTCAAGTCTATGTTGCACTGTAAAAAATATACATTTTAAACTATGCATTCAAAGCATGATAATTTTTTATAACATTTTTTGACTTGTTTCCGTGTTCGTGTTTCGGAATAGCTAAGGGCCCTTCCACGCGACGTTTTTTACGCTCGTTTGAATCGATACAAACGCAAGATGAACGCTCAGCAAACGTAAGGAAGCCGACACGTTTTAAACTTTATATGTGCCAAAACGCGACGAAAACACGCAGAAGACGAGCGTATCAGAAACGCGCGTCATCAATGCGCAAAAAATACGTCGTGTGGAAAGGCCCTAAGCAAGATTTCAACAAGCTATATTACGATCTTATTGGCACCTCATTTGTTAAAATCATATAAAGAGTTTTGACGCTAGATGATACAAACATTCATACATAATATTACGGCAAAATCGTTACCCCTTCTTTTGCCTTTGGTTTTGTAAAAATAATATTTTTCGGCATAGTAAGACCTTGACCTTGTTCATAATATTTTATTTATGGTTTAAACATTTCCATAAACGATAGACATAAGCAATGTGACTTAGATTTATTTGCCTACACAATATGAAACAAATTTGACTTTCAAATGTGTTTAGTGCTTGGTAAAGATTTTCAAATCAATGTTGACGGAATAAAATTTTACAGCCTTGAAAAGACCACAAGTTGAATCTATGTATACTTACCACACAGTAAAATTGTATGTCATTAGTTTTTACAAACTGACTTTTGGTGTTGAGACTAATAAACACATGTTTGATGTGGGTTTCACAGTTTTATCAGAATACTCTTGTTTCATTTTATTATACCGAGACTTTATCAAAACCATCTTGAAACAGTCTAAGGACCTATTTCACCACTTCCTGTTATCTGCTGGATCGGCTACTTTACAGATAGAGTATGGAGAATCTGTCAAAAAAAGTTGCGGATAGCCTATTCGGCACTTTATCAGGAAGTGGTGATACAGGTCCTTAATGTTGGATTTATCTATTGATTTGTAGTTGTGTTTAGAAATTACCTGGTGTCGCTTCAGCATGTCTAGTCCAAGAAGCATATCCATTGGTTGTTCTTCTAGAACTGAGAAGGATGTGGTGAGGAAATCTTTCTCAATCCTCATCTGGACCATATGGATACGTCCTATAATCCTCTGCACACCGACACCTTTGGCAATGCCTGCCCATCTGTTAAAACATGAAGTCAAATTAAAAAATATTCAATTAATGGCGGTTTGAATATTGGCTCCATGGTTTGGACACACTTAACAAATAAAAATAAATAAATTATATTTTTAACATTCTACAATGATGTCGTAAATAAAACAAGAACTATACAGTCACATTTTGTCAATATCTTAAAAATGTTATCACTATAACTTAATGGGTTGAACAACAACTCATAATCAGGTCAGTCGTCAGATTAGTGTTTTATAAATAGTGTCTAAATTTGAATCTCATGTTGATGATATCTTTGATACATCTATAGAAACAGTTCTGTTATATAATTAATAACTAGCTAAAAGGCGAGTTTTGTGAGGGCTCGCGTCGTCAGTCGTCATACCTTGACACTGATGACAACACATCTACATATAAATAAAAATTACTATGTTAAAGCACAAATCAATAGGCGTGATAGTTTTTCCGTTAAGTGTACCACAAAATGTACAGGTTATGGGATATACTAGGGCTCGCTTCGCTCATCCTAATAAATAACATGGAAGGGAATAAATAATTTAATATCAAAAATATATTTTACAGACACGCAAATAGAAGTATAGAAGAGTAGCAATATTCGTAAATCATCATCATCATCATCGCATCAGTCTATATTCGTCCACTGCTGGACATAGGCCTCTCTCAATGAACGCCAAGATGACCGATCTCCTGCTACTCATATCCAACATGGACCCACAACTATTTTTATAAATATTCATATATATTTAATTAATAATTATAATAAATATGTATAATAATTATTATAACATTGGTATTTTTGTCTGGGGTAAGAATGTATTAACTGCATATAAAAAGGTGTAGTCTTGTACTCACCTAGTATCAACAAGGCGCATAATGTTGCATCTCTCAGCGCAGGCAGCAGACATGATAGTTGTTTGTGCCCCAGAGTCAATGAAGGCCTTCACGGGGAACCTACATAAAGACACATCACACAATCATTTACATTGGGTAATAAAGTAACATAATTTTAATGAAAAGGAAAACCGACTTCTGACAGTATTTCTTTAAGATAGGACCACTAGCTGTGAGATGTTTTCTTTCCCATTAAAAAATACTTATCAAAATTGGTAACACACAGAACAGTCTAATTAAAAAACCTCCTTCTTACTTGAAGATGGTTAAAATATCTCTAAACTAAGTTGCTTAGTTCTGACAAGCTGTATAATAATATTATGATAGCTTAATGTATGTTTTAACCCCTATAATAAAAAATAATTACACTGAAGACACACAAGACTCTGAACACAGTGCTGTGTATAATAAGACTCCGACCGACTTTTTTTCTATGTTCATGACTGCAGACATTTTATAAGCCTTTCTCTAATAAGTTGGTTGACCGACATCTGACAGAAAACTATAAAAATTAAAAACCTTGTTACACCTAAAACTATGTAAACATGTTTATGAGTAATTAGTTCCTTACTATTATTAGATTAAATTAAGAATAACAATAGTTGGCCTCAAAATGTTCAAATATCTTATTAAAAACGAGACATTTTTAATATATCTTATGTGCGTCTGAGATAAAAAATGTTTTATTTGAAGAGCCATAAGGTATAGTTTTCACAGAGCCAGTACTGGCTGCCAATAAGACTGGCAGCCAGTATTGGCTTGGTATATGCCGCGTGTGAAGTTTTACAAGCCAGGCCAAACTGTTCACACGCGGCATATACCAAGCCAATACTGGCTGCCAGTCTTATTGGCAGCCAGTACTGGCTCTGTGAAAACTATACTTGGATAATGAGTTTGAATGAAAGATGAATGACAGACAGAAGACAAAATATTATTAAAACATTTTTATATGCAGGGCAATTGTAAAAAACTTTTTTTTATAAAATATGATATGTTGAACAACTTACCCATTAACATGGCAGTTTATGTACAGCATCACAACAGTCCCGAATGTCTCAGGGTTATACTCCATGGCAGCTTCCATATTGGCTTCAATATTCTTCTGTCGGATCTCTTCCGCTATCATCCGCTGAGCCTCCGTATCAAATGGGTCTGAATTCATCATCCTACAAAAATGAAGTCAATACAGCAACTGAATATACTGTTTCAACACACATTGAACATTTAATAAATAGTTTTTGAGCTTGAAAAATTACATAGATCCATTAATAAATAAGGGTGATTAAAATGCAATAAAGTAATTAGCAATTAGCAGTTGTTTTGACTAGAAAAGTTATGATTATAATGATAGTAGTGTCTTGTGGAGTTCTTGGGAGGGAAAAAAATTTATTTTATTAATATACAACTATTTATACTGTTTTAAAACACCTACATAAAGAACAAAAGTGTATATAAAAAAGTTGTGGTTGTGATGAAAATTTAGTGAAGTTCAATAAGATTTTTTTTATATACTTTATAGCTTATGAGTCATAACTCATAATGCTCACACACATACATGATGCTGCATTTTACCTGATTCTTTGTTGCTGACGTTCAGTTCTTGCAGCCACTTGTTCTCGAAGAACAGAGGAGAATGTATCTAAAACAAATATCAATTTATAGAAGAAATACGTCCATACTTTAATGATAAAATTATAAATTAAAGTGTGTACTGTGTATGTATAACTAGTTCACACTTAAGTTGCTAAACCAATTTAGATAAAATTTGGTATGGATATACTTTAAAACTGAAAGAAATAGGATAGTTTTTATCATGTAAAACTGTGCAAATCCTATATGATAAATGGGAACATAATAATTGTCTAAATGTATACCCGAGGAAATTGATAAGTTTGACAGACCTAAGTTGTTTGGTTGTCTTATGTCAATTCAATGTTAGCTGTGATCGGTCAGATGAGTCTGAACGTGATCAAATTACTTAGGTCTGCCAAGGAATCAACTTCTCTCTCTTTCAAAGGAGAGTACTTTAGGCAATAGCTTACCAATATTTCCACTAAGCAAAGCATCAGCCAGCCGAGGATTGTTTTGTTTGAGGAGTGCCAACTGATCAGGATTAGCAAGGAACATTTCTCTGATGATGCGAGGATCTTCCTCAACTGGTGGGCTCCTGACCGACATTGCGCTGCTTGCTCCTTTCGGCACTTGAATGCTGCTGAAGTCTAAGTTGGCAATGCCAGTGGGCAAGGCTGTAAGAAATTAGAAAGTCATTTACAAGATATTTTGTGAAAAGTGTATTTTTTTACTTTTTTTGTTTGTGAATTTATTGACCTTCAATTTGGATTGACCAATAGACCTCAGGAGTTGATTTTTAATTTTTTCTTTCTTCTGTGCAATAGACATTGTGCATTGTCATGAATGACATGAAAACACGCATGACAATGCATTTTCTACAGAAATGAAACGAGTTTTACCTTGGCTGGCATCGTTTGATTGTAAATTGGAGGCAGATTGCAGCATGTGGAGAAGGACGACCACGTCGCCATCATGAACCCCGTGGTCTTTCAAAGAAAGTTTATCGTCCAAAAGGGGTTTTCCATTAAAATTAAGTATGATGTCTTTCGCCGGAAAACCAGACTCTATTTCACAAAACGCCTTAAAATTCTCCAACTCGAGATCCTCAGAAACGTCGAGAACGAATATTTCGTCGTTCAAAGTAGTCACTGTAACTTTCATCGTGATAGTTGTAACGAGCACTTACACTGAAATACTACGGTTTACGGTTTGTACGAAAACTAAAATACTTGTTTTATATTTATGTTTACGGTGTAAGTGGCGTGACTGTCCAAAACATTGTAGGGTATGCACACGTTTTTAAAAGTATTGTTTTAATTTTTAAAGCGGTACACGAAAATAAAACTTTTGGGGTCGTTTTATATGAATGTAAATTAATCTAACTAAACACAAAGGTGGCACTTGGCAGCTGCTAGGAATGTCCTCAACAAAGAATAATGATTGGGTAGAACTTTAGTCAGCGTGTCACTGAAAGGGACAGGAAGAAAAGTAGTTAGTGTTACCAGTAACGAGGAATATGAAAAAATTACCTACGGATCTCATATTATAAACTAGCTACTTACCGCAACTACAGCTGCGTATATTAAGGCCTATTACATACTGTTGACGTCTAACGGATGCATTCAGTAATCATCATCTATCCAAAACTAAAAGCTGTTGATGTTTTACTTTTTAATAACTTACGTTAGGTAATTACTCCCTCACTTATTAGTAATAATTGTAAAATGTGATACACTGTGAATAGTTTAATCGTGTGAATATTCCTTTTTTAATATTATTATTCGACATTTTTGACGTGATAACGTCTTATAATTCGATATGGGCTGCGCGCACGAAAAAACATGACGCAATATGCGGCGTTACCTCGCTGATCGCTCTGAGGCGTTCCATTTATCCTCTCAAGTCTCTCAACAACCGTAAGGCCCACCTGGGCCGCGCTCTTTGTTTCGATTATATTACGTATTTCGATGACTTAGAGAATACTTTTGTATGAAGAAGTTTGGTTAGTTATGACCTTTGATACATTGACCACACTCTGAATGAAAAATAAATAAACAATCTGTGAGCTATTAGTATTATTTTGGCTATTCAAAATTGTGCTCTAATTCCTACGTGTCAAGGTATGACTTGTGCTTTGTTCGAAGATTTTACTGGATTTCACGAATGCATGTAGCGTTTTGTATTGCGAATAGTTTATTTTACTAATTATAAATATTTTTAGACAATCACTTGAAAGAAATACATCGAAATAACTTTAGGTTACACTCGAAAAAGTTTGTTTCTATTTATAGAGATTCGGAAGCGATTTGCTTATTATGTTTTAAATAAATTACGTTAAAAGCTTGTAGAACTACTAGTCACTATTGTACGAATTTATTAAGTACACAGATCGGCAGGGAACCGATAAACATTTGACACAATATTATGTTTAAGGGCTTTGTGCCAGCCGCGGCCATTTTGAAATTTATTTGTATGGCACTAAGGTCGATGTTTGCTTGCGAACTATTTTTTCTTTGCAGAGGAGTGTCCTATTTCAAGTAGTTTGTTTTTATACATCTCAACATCATTCGTCGATTTGTTTACAAAAATAGTTAGTATAGGAGTTTATCATTGAGATAAGAATAAAGTATTCGTTTATTTCTTCTGAACAAGTCACTAATTATAGTTTCGAAAGTTTATAATTGAGAAACTAATATCACATCGGACTAAATACTATATTATGGTGGCTTGATATAGATAGAAAATTTAACATATATTATAATGTAGTTCACACAAACATAAAATATGGATTGTATGTAAGGATATTTCATATTACACTAATTTTACAAAGAGGGTAGGCCGGGCGCCATTTTTTTTGCACATTGACCTGCCAACTTTTTTACATAGATTTTTCCCGGAACTGAAAGGTTAAGGCTATGACGTTGTCACGTTCAACTATCGTCAGTAAACCGACTTTACAGACAACCGATTTTTTTTTTAATTAATACTAGCAGTGGCCCGCGGTGTTACCCGCGGTTTATTAGGAAAAAATATATATTGTGACATTTTTCCGGTCGTAAACTACTTCAAACTTACAAGTTTGAATTATGAGGTCCAGTTTTTAAGTATAATATGATTTATTGTGTTAAAGACTAGCAATCAATTAGAATTTTACGTGGGCAAACCCGCGGGTAACATCTGGCCAATAAATAAAAACACAATTCAATCATTAACATATTTATTTAACATGTATTTGATATGCGTATCAAATAAAGGGTAACTACTAACTAGCTAACGGCAGCATTCAGAGACGAGTATCAATAATTATTTAACTGTGATTAAATAAAAATATTGAGTTAAGCCATGGGGCTTATCTTTACATTATCTTATTTATCAGTCAAACTCTTCATTAAATTGAAGTTTAATACCTAATCATTGAATTTCTCTGAGTACGGCAGTAAGTATTTAAAAAAGTATTCTTAACGGGCTTTGGCCCACCACACATTCCCACCACCACGAAAATCCTTTGATATGATCTCAGGGAGCCCAAAAGACATGCTAAAGCTGTCTTGGGACCCGCAACGAAATTAATCAGAAGAAGATAGATCATAGGCGGAGTAGGAAATATTCCCATTTTCCCTCCCCATACAAAGCAGGAGGTCTCACACGATGGGTTACCTGATGCTTCGCTCTTAGAATCTAGGAGCTGTAATAAAAAAATATTAATTTAATTTCTGTACACAGACAAAAAGGACCTAATGAATTATAAATAAATTACCTTGACAGGCACAGAAAAAGAAATGTTTTCTTTCCAACATTTAATACATCTTCTTTATTAAAAAGTTTACTGTATATTCTTAAACCAGTTTTTGCAGTTATCCATAATTTAAGGATTTCAGGGTCATAAGGAAATCTGGAAAAAAATTGGATACATGATAATTGTATTGGAATAGTACTTTAAAAATATAAAACCGACTTCAAAATAATTGTACTTAATTAATTGAGGATTGAAATATCTCAAAACTACTAGACCGATTTTGATGAAACTTGCAATATTCCTTAAGTTGTACAATACCAAACTTGAAACTGTACAACAAAAAAAGAGTTACTGAAATCGGACTTGTAGTTCCGGAGATATACAAACACAAACATAAAAACATACATACATACATACATACATAAATTCATACACTTTTGAAATTTGTTTCATTTGTTCAGACACTGATCTAGACTAACATATTATACAAAAACTGGGCAGTTCTAGAAATATGACATACATACCTACGCTTCGAATTGATAACCATCTTTTTTGAAGTCGGTTAAAAAACAACAAAATGTTGAAAAAACATATTTACTTAAATTTCCCCATTAGCAGGGTAATTAATGTAAGCAACATCTGGCAACACTGGCATTTGAGGTTTTAAAAACAAAATACATAAAATACAATATATTAGATGCTAATTTTAGTAAAATATATGTTTAATGTGAACAATATTAATAATTAAAGAAAGTTAGTTTATAAAAACTGTGATGCTAATAAAATAAAACGAATTTTTTGAAAACTTACGTGTGAAAAGATATTCCCTCAATTTTCCTTAAAGTATTGCTTTTACAGCCCATAACACTACATCCCAGCATTATTTTAAAATAGTGCACATACACATCTTATAAGAAAAACACAAACCACTACTTCTACGTTACAATAATTAGTTATATTAAACAAAATTTGTAAATCACAGCTGCTTGTTTACGAAACGTCAAACTTTGGTTTGCTCTTATAGGAGTATCACATTGGAAAAAATGGCCACGCTGTGAGGGACAGAAAATAATTATTTTATCTCTTTTCTCCACACGCAATACGTAATTAACTATCTCTTTCTTTGTGTGAGTGAAAAGGAAATATCCAGCTGTCTATACTTTTACTCTGTCTACGGTCCTCAAATATAAAAACTGATTGTCACAGTCCACACTCCACAGACCATTGAGATAATATCCTTAATCTGTGCCACAGACTACTTGACTTTTATTATTTTGGAAAGTTCTATGGCATAGATTACACGGTCAATATTATCAACATATCCTTCTCCCGCAAACGATCAAACATCAAACACGTCAAACATGTCAAATATATACAAACTACGTGTTTGACGTGTTTGAAGAAAATTTGGATTACTACGTGTTTTGACGTGTTTGACGGTTTGATGTTTGATCGTAAATGCGGGAGACTTAAATCTGTGCCACAACTACTTGACTATAATATTATTTTGGAAAGTTCTATGGCATAGATTACACGGTCAATATTATCACGATTCTAGTATCACGGGACTCACAAATGGCATAGATTACACGGTCAATATTATCACGATTCTAGTATCACGGGATTCACAAATAGTACTGCGATACTGCGATTCGGCCTATTACACCATCAATATTATCACGGAATCGTGATAATATTGATGCGTGTAATCTGCGCCATTAACTTACTGCGATACTGCGATTCGGCCTATTACACCATCAATATTATCCACAGAGTACTTTATTATATACTGATATTATAACGGAATCGTGATAATATTGATGCGTGTAATCCACGCCAATGATGATTGATGCCAATCGTAATATAAGGCCCAATTTACATTTATTCTATATTTAGGAGAGTATTTTAGTACAACTTGAAAGGCAAGTTCTTAAGCGCTTAATCCATTTAACTAAAAGAAGTTCTAATTGGGATCCTAAAAAGAAGCTTCTGATAATCAGAATTATTCCACTTGTCCTAATATTTTAGTAACTAAATCAGTTGTGTTGTGACGACGCGGCGATTTTGGCCAGACGTCTTCATAATGGCTCCAGTTCTGTCAAAGCAACAAAAATTGGTCTTCTCATGCTTAGCTGTTGGCTCAATGAAAATAAAAATAAATAAAAGGCGAAGAAGATGGTTGAAAGAATTTTTGCTCTACGAAAAATTAACAAACATGAACTTTCTAAACTACTTGGAAGTTGGAACCAGCAGACTTTAAAAATTACCTGCGAATGGATTCCGTATAACCTCTGGTATAACATAATACTATTACAATAAGGTGGTTCGTTTCCCATACAAAAAAACAATCGATATTAGCTAATTTAATACTATTACTACATAAATTTATGTACACATCTATTTATTTTGCAATACCATTCCCGCGAAATATATTTAAAATAAGTACTTTATTTCACACAGAAGTCACATTTTTATTGATTTTTTTATAAAAAGTGACATTTGCGGCTTATGTCACTTTTTGTGTGAAATAAAGTATTTTAAATAACTATATTTCGCGGGAATGGTATTGCAAAATAAATAGATGTGTATATAAATTTATGTAGTAATAGTATGAAATTAGTTAATTAACGTCGATTGTTTTTGAAGTGAAAACTTCTTTAGCGGCGTTGAGCACTTTTGTGGGATGGGTAAAAACTGTGAAACTCGCGTCAGATTCTCGTGCTGATCGAAAAACCGTAAGACGGCTGGAGAGTAGTGTTGTAACATCGAAATCGATTAATCGAACAATCGATTGTTTTTTTTCGATTGTCGATATTTTTTAATCGATTGTAAGGGTTTCGATTAATTAAAAAATTGATTTTTAAAAAATCGATTTTCATAAAAAATGGGCTAAAAATTTAATCGATTGTAACGGTTTCGATTAATTAAAAAAATCGATTTTTTAAAAATCGATTTTTATAAAAAATGGGTTAAAAAAATTGTAAGGGCTTAAATTAATAAAAAAAAATGATTTTTTAAAAATCGATTTTCATAAAAAATGGGTTAAAAATTTAATCGATTGTAAGGGTTTCGATTAATTAAAAAAATCGATTTTTAAAAATCGATTTTCATAAAAAATGGGTTAAAAATTTAATCGATTGTAAGGGTTTCGATTAATTAAAATAATCTATTTTTTTTTAAATCGATTTTCATAAAAAATGTGTTAAAAAAATAATGCACAACGTTAATAATCAAGTTTTCACTTCTGCCGGCACTCCCGGAGTGCAACCCGTCTTTTTTTTGTATGGGAAACGAACCACCTTAATCTTGTAACACCTTTAAAATTAAAAAAAATATTCAAATTATTTTATTTTTTTGTGTTTTTATTAGAATATTTTTTGTCATTTTTACTCCAAAGGTACGGCACTATCTTTATAAATTTCAATTAATATGTTACTTAAAACTTCTATCTTTAGCAGTCGACATGGCGCATTCGTGATTCGTACCAAAATAAACACGAAAAAAACATTAGTGCCAACTGTAGTCCAATAAAATTACGGCTCAAAATGGGTTAAATAAACATGAACGAACACGGTTTGGGGATTTTAAGGATCGATAGGGGGGTGTATTCTGAGCATAAATTCCAATTTGAGGGGTTCTACTGAGGTCAGCTCAAGGTCATTTCGATGGAAACGCGTTTTATCCGATATCTCGAGAATGATCAGTGTTAGGCAAAAAATTGTAGAGACCTATTCTCTTACAAATTAAATTTACTAACTTTTTTATGTGAAACTTTTTTTTTAACATTAATATTTTTCAAGTTATTACTCCCACAAGGCAAAAATTTTACTTTTTTTTTTCTATTTTTCGTCGTTTTCTCCCCAGCCATTCAATTTTATTAAATTTTACCGATCATCAAAGTCTATAAATTTTAATTATGAACAATTTTTTCTTAAACTTTTTTCTGTAATGCCAATACCTTCGGAGTTATATATTACTTTACCGAGCGAAATCCGCGCCATTGTTGCAATATTAAAAGGTCAATCGATTAAACTATTTCAAAATTGTACTTCATTCAAATATTAAATATTGCAATCATTCAAATATCATTCAAATATTGTACTTCTTAAATTTGGGTTTTTTTTCTATTCAATGGGATAATAATGTGAATGAGGATAACAAAAAGAAGTCAATGAATAATTATAACTGTTTCACACGTTTATTGATAAAAAAATGGGTTATAAAATTCTTCAAGTTAAGCACCCGAGGTCGATGGAAGTGATTCCTCAAAAATTTTATATCCCTTATATCGGAGCTCGTTGAGATTCGTGCAATTCGTGTCACCTGCCTTGCGATACAAATTCAAAATGAATTGTTCACCGTTTGAAGCGAGCGTATGGGCTATACGTAGCTTCCGTCGATTTGCCTCGTCCAGGTTTCCTCAAAATATAAATGTTGTTGCTCGCGCCGGCTGTTGCAGTCAGCAAAACCAGTAAATCCACGTCCTCACCAATAACAACCACAGCACTATACTCCTGCGAAATTCTCTTAGCCGTACTGATAATAAGACCATCCGCATCCTCTACGGCTTGCTCCACCTCTATGTCTGATTTGATGAGAACAGTTTTCAGTAGTGAGATGAATCGGATTTCGCTCGGTAAAGTAATATATAACTCCGAAGGTATTGGCATTACAGAAAAAAGTTTAAGAAAAAATTATTCATAATTAAAATATATACACTTTGATGATCGGTAAAATTTAACGAAATTGAATGGTTGGGGAGAAAACGACGAAAAATAGAAAAAAAAGTAAAATTTTTGCCTTGCGGGATTAATAAGTTGAAAAATATTAATGTTAAAAAGAAGTTTCAGTTAAAAAAGTTAGTAAATTTAATTTGGAAGAGAAAAGGTCTCTACAATTTTTTGCCTAACACTGATCATTCTCGAGATATCGAATTAAACGCGTTTCCATCGAAATGACCTTGAGCTGACCTCAGTAGAACCCCTCAAATTGGAATTTATGCTCAGAATACACAACCCTATCGATCCTTGAAATCCCCAAACTGTGTTCGTTCTTGTTTATTTATTTCGTAATTTTATTGGACTACTGCTTCATCATTGATAAAGATAGCACTCTACGTCTTCACAAATCACAGCTCACACAGTGAGGTGCGCCGTACGAATGTAGCGCCTAAACTCTAAACCTTATTCCACCTTTCTAAATCACTTCGTAACTGGGATGCTAAATGATTTAGTCAGTCAGAAGCCACACTTTTTCCGATTTAGTACACTAATTAGGATCCTAACTTCCAAAATGTTATTTAACTTGACTAAAAGAGTTCGAACCTTTTTCAAGTATGGAGCGTGGCATACCTATAATTAGTTTAGTACTTGAAATGGTATATTTTGGTGTACACCTATAGTCTCCCGCAAACGATCAAACATCAAACCGTCAAACACGTCAAAACACGTAGTAAATCCAAATTTTCTTCAAACGCGTCAAACACGTCGAACACGTAGTTTATATGGTGTTTGACGTGTTTGACGTGTTTGATGTTTGATCGTTTGCGGGGCACTTATGAAACATACGTCAAATAATTACAAACAACAAAATATTTGACAAAAAGTCGTAAATGTTATACTTTTTTTAATATTTCAGGTTTTTTATCTAAAATATTATTTATTTTACATTTTCAAACTGAAATAACTCAGAAAGTATATTATTTACGACATTTTGTCAAAGAATATTTATTGTTTGGAAACATCTTCTTTTTCGATTGGCGTATTTTTCATAGGTGTGTTACCAAAATACGACAGGTATGCAGCTGCCAATAAGGTTCGTTGTTCTAGCTTGCTACATATATTAATCTGTGCGTTATTCTTTAGTTACAGAATCATTTAGACGTCTAAATTTAGTAAGATGGAATAAGGGCTTTAGACGTGCTTTTAATGCGCTACGGCCTACGAGTGAACGTCACGTTGGACGTCTAAATTTCTTTCAGTTTCGACGCCACTATGGAGTGTAGTGTATAGACGCCACAATGAACACGCGTCACGCAACGATGTCGTCAAAATATACGATCTATTCTACGCAAAATACTATATTGTGTAATTAAGGAACAAATGGACGACAATAACAAGCGATTCTATTTTTGTTCAACTCGAAACTCGCAGCTGCAGACTGCAGTACTAACGCAAGTGGCGTTTAAACATGTTTCAACTTTTAACTATAGTTAATACTATGCTAATAATAATTCCTAAAGCACTTTGCTAAGCACTAAGATAATGTAAATACCGCCTTAAGATCGAAATGAATCGCCTATGTTTGTGGACGAAATTATTTGATACGTCAAGGAATTTTTAAATTTCCTTTCTTTAATTGAGAATACAAAAAATCCTTGCATTGCACAGTGCAATAGGGTTTTAATCAGGTTTTAATCCTTCGGATACATCGACACTTGATCGACACTTTATAACAAAGCTTTATAATATTTTTATTTTTACTATAAAGTGTAATTTGAGCTGGCTTTGGCTCATCACTATTTCTACAAAAAAAAAACAGTCTGTCAATTTCTATTTGACATTTATCGAGATAGTTGACAGTTGTTTGTGGGTGGTCTGCGCCGCTGCGGTCCGAGAGTGTCGCTGGTTGCTCCAGTCGAGTGTTGATTTTTGTTGTTCATTTACATTTAAATCTGATAAAAAGGCTAAAAAATCAATAGATATCCGAATTAATTCTTATATTTAACTAATATGGTTTTGGAAAAAACGTTTTTATAAATATTAATGGCGACATACTAAAATATCTCAGTGATTTTTAATTTTTACGATGTGAAATCGACAGTCTGACGACCAATGGTGAGTAATTTTTTGTATTCAATTTCTCGTTCTTTCTGAATATTATTTATCTGAATAATAACAATACCGGCAATATTTGAAAATTAAATAATTTGAGGAGTATCACTTTTATTTATTAGCTTCCAGTGTAAGTTGCCCTCATGCAAAACTGGTCGATTGGACGATACGCGACGCGCTAAACACTGCATTCGAGTGGTGTTTAGCGCGTCGCGATGAATACCTATTTTAGTTAGCAACTTTAAACCGTGTAATTTAGTAACCTATATACGTGTAATTTTAAGAACTATTGTTCAGGGTAGATGTAAAAAAATAATAAGTTTGATTCATACATAATTCATTAATAAGTACTTAATAAAATAAAAATTTTATGGTCATGCAGTCAAATTACAATGAATTTATTTTACTGTAGTTTCAAAAGATTCCATATATGTGTAAAGTAACATACACAGAAAAACAAAGAAAATAATTTCAATTAAACTTATCATGTTCAAACTCTTATAACTAATAATTTACAATAAATATAATGTCATCATCTTATTGCTGTTGCGGATGACACTAAACTCACAGTTCTTTTTTATTATTTTGAATAAATTACATATAAAATAAAATTTTAAAGTCCGCAACCCTTTGTCATGGGCCATCTCTCTTACAGGCCACCCAGTAGTTAAGTGTCAACGATGTCGTCAGTGGGGCAGCTGGTGCCCCGGGTGACCAAAGGTCCCCCCAATATAACCATCCCGTACAATGGGCCGCAGGTCGAGGGCTCCTTTTGCTTAGCTCTCAATTTCAACTTTGATCCGACCATCAGCGTGATATGCGCCATGTATATTGTCTTTGGACTCGTATATACAATATTTGGTAAGTTTGCTAATTAAGATGCGATGTTAGGTTTCCAGTGACACTTTTACATAATATTCTGTTCCGTTTTGTACCAGTAAATTCAGATTTTGATGCTAATAAATTTTGTAGTTTTGACCAGCTGTGCTAAACTTAAATGCAATGCAAAAAAATTTTTATCTGCACTTGGCAAACGTAATAATTATAATTAATTATTTTGAAAATATTTTATTTTGTTTATCTAACACATATTGTTTTCGTAGGTTACCGATGCTTCAAAGCTAGCATGTTTTTGACTGGATTCACATTCGGCTCTGCGATTGTTTACCTCATCTGCCTGCAGGAACATCTGTTACCACCATACGGAAATGTTGGTGCGTATTTCATGTATTTTACTTATTTACCTCATATACATAACTGAATGTTCTGATATATTTCATTTTATATTCATTCATGTTCTTGTTTACGTACTAAACAGTAGCCATGCTATAACTCTAGTCCATACTTCTGTCAGGACTATTTTGTCTTCACATATTTGCAAAGCAGTTTTAGCTTCAAGTCTATTTTCACACTTAACTGCAATTATTTAAGGCATATTTTTAATTAACAGCTGTTGCCGTATGTGCTGGCCTCCTCTTCGGTCTAATCACAATGCTTATCCAATACGTTGGGCTGTTCATGACGGGATTCCACACTGGTCTGCTGCTCGCTCTAGCCGGGCTGGCGATCTACGACCACTTCCTGGACAACAGACCTACGACGGTGAGTACTTTAGTCTTATGCTCATACGGTGCGGACTGCGGAGAATGACAACCAATTTTTACAGGTAAGTACCTCTTTTTTAACACACATAATATGTAATTACTTTAAAAAACTTGAGAGGTATCAAGGGATACCCGGATGGAACGAAGTTTTAAATTTCACACCAGTCGACGTCATCGCCACATCAACGCCCTCTGCCCTTACTTCACAGGTACTAAAAAAAGTGTCAGTCAAAATTCAAAAAGTGTCAGTACAACTTTTTCCGTCTAGCCCCCTTTCGCAACGCGCGATAAAGAACTTCGTTTCAAAACTAAATTTTACAAATGTATATTGTGTTACTGATGTAATTTAGTTTTTAGGGTTCCATACCCAAAGGGTAAAAACGGGACACTATTACTAAGACTTCACTATCTGTCCATGTTTGTCTCCACTTCCAGGCTGTATCTCAAGAACCGCTATAGCTAGACTTCTGGAATTTTTACATTTAAATAACAACAAATACTAAAAACAAAGTAAATTAAATATTTAAAGTGGGCTCCCATACAGCTAACGGGATTTATTTGCTATTTTTTGCTCTATATCAATAAATAAATAAATGTCAACAGGTAGACACTTGAAATGTTCACAAAATACTCAGTTGTATTTATACTTACTATTATAATAATTGATAGTAAAATAAAAATAAACTATGTAGACTTAATAATTAAGGGGGGCGGGAACAACACAATTTTTGGCTCTATGTGCGAGGTAGAGCAAAAATAGCCAGTCTAATAGACCGCCAAATAATAAGAATAAGAATAGCCAAAAGCCAAATAATAAGAATAGCCAAAAGTAGCCAACTAGTTGGACTCGCGCAGCGCGAGTCCAACTAGTTGTCTACTTAATAAAATAATTACTAACTTACTAAAATAATCTACTGCTTATATAGTCTACTTAATAAAATAATCTACTTAATAAAATAAAAATCCATAGCTTTTTAAAAGAGCTACATATGGAGTCCCTACCCTAAAATCAAAATCACTAAAACGAAAACATTCTATAAATATTTGAATTCTCAAGTTCCATAAATGTCTTATAAGCACTTGCGACGCAACATGTCAGTACATATCCCTCAACACCCGCGCCAGTGTTGCGGATATGTGTAGACGCATCTTGCCAGTCACTGGCGAACGTTTGTATACTCGTACGGTGTATATCTGTTTGGAATTTCTGCGACAAAATGCCGAGAAAATTAAACGAAGAGGATACTTTAAAATTTATACCACTTTATAGAGAGCACTAATGCTTGTGAAATAAGCATTGATTCAATTATTGTGATTTAAAAAATAAAGAAATGCGCGCTTCGGCATTCGATCAATTCGTGTAGGATCAACTGAAAAGGATCTTCTAATCTTAGTTGCAACAAGGCAGAAGCTCTAGTTATAAGTCTATCGCTTAACCATTTTTTTATCCAAAGTAGTTTCGTTTTCTTTTTTAGGGTTCCGTACCCAAAGGGTAAAAACGGGACCCTATTACTAAGACTTCGTTGTCTGTCCGTCTGTCCGTCTGTCTGTCTGTCTGTCTGTCTGTCTGTCTGTCTGTCTGTCTGTCCGTCTGTCTCCAGGCTGTAACTCAATAACGGTAATAGCTAGAGAGTTGAAATTTTCAGAGATTATGTATATCTGTTGCCACTATAACAACAAATACTAAAAACAAAAGAAAATTAATATTTAAGGGGGGCTCCCATACAAGAAACGTGATTTTTTTGGCTTTTTTTGCTCTATATCAATAATGGCAACAGGTAGGTACTTGATTTTTTCTCGAAGTCCTTAGTTATATGCCTTCTTTAATATTTAATAATAATATTAAAATAAAATAAAAATTTAGGGGCGGCTCCCATACAAAAAACACAATTTTGGCCTGATTTTGCTCTGTATTGGTACGGAACCCTTCGCGCGCGAGTCCGACTCGCACTTGGCCGATTATTCTAATATTGTAATTAATTCTTCTAAATAGTGCAGAGATTTTGCAAAAATATTTCTTTTCCAACAAACTTTACCGCAAATTTAATATTTTTTAATTGCAAACTTGTGGACACCCGAAGAAAAATCCGTAAAATATGCGATGGCCTCGTCTAAGCAACGACGCGACGGGGGCCAGGCCAATGCTATCTTCTGCAAGACTGGCGCCAAGAATATTGACTCTGTGTAAACTGTACTTAACATAATATTATACTTGTCATCGCAGCCAATCTAGTTATTAAAAATTCATTATTTCAAAGTAGGCACTAAGCTTCATTTAATAAAATCAAGACTTGACCTTGTCGAAGGCTTTGATAAAAAGTATTAGGACTTTGACATCTTTTCGATTGAGGGCATGTATTTCCAGAAACGGACGATTTTCAAGATTTTAAAGTGACAGGAGACATAAAAATATAGTAATTTAAATTCGGAAAAAAATATATTGTGTTAGTTAAGGATCTAACACAGTGGAGTATAAAACTGCAGGCGCAAATGCAATTTTATAGTTTTTTGATCGTCGTTATTTTATACATAATTCAATCGAGTAAAAAAACACAGTTCCCTAGAAATTTTCTTTGTCTTTCGTTCAGTGCAACAATTTTCTGAAAATTCCAAATAATTTGGACATAGTATGGCAATTTCGTAAAAAGAAGGGGTAACTTTGGGATTTTTTTCTATCGAGTGAAGTTCATGATATTGCATAATGGAATATGAACTCCACTGTGTTAGATCCTTAACTAACACATATTTTTTTTAGGAATTACTATATTTTTATGTCTCCTGTCACTTTAAAATCTTGAAAATCGTCCGTTTCTGGAAATACAGGGCCTTAAGACTGAAATTAAGCTACATACTGAAATTCAATTCTAAAGCGAAAACTTAAATTGGATTGAAAAGCAATTTAAAATCTATTTTAATCATGACAACATAATTTCTACAAGCACTCCTATTGATTTTTCTTTATTACTTATTTATAAAGTAGATAGTTTCAGAGTTATACGGTAGATATACTTTAGTCATTACAATATATTTTATCGTATCTTCCATCCATACTTCATACTAATATTATAAATGTGAAAGTCCGTTTGCTTGGTTCCTTTTTCGCCCAAACCGCTGAACCGATTTTGCTGAAATTACATAGGATACTTTTTATCCCGGGAAAAGTATGGTTCCCGCGCGATAAACGAATTTTGGCGCAACGGAGTTGCGGGCGTCATCTTGTATCTATATATATAAAAATGGATTTTCAAATGTATTAGTCGCGCTAAAACTCGAAAACGGCTGAACCGATTGGGCTGATTTTAGTCTTAAAATATTCGTAGAAGTCCAGGGAAGGTTTTAAAGTGACACGAAGTTCACCGGGACAGCTAGTAGTGTATAAATGAGAAAGAGTGTATTTGTTATCTCTTCTCGCTCAGACCTAAACCAATGACTATAGCTGTATGAAATATGAATATATTATTTTGATCTCCGTGAAAGATGAAAAAACATATTTTATTTATCTCGGAAAATTTTACGATTCTCGCGTGATAAACGAATTTCGGCGCGAAAAAACTTGCTATCTGTTTTTAATAAAAACTACTCTGTACCGAGAAGCCTAAGCGATAAGCATAGGTTTCCTTATAATAATATCATAATATTTAAAGAAATTTAAAAGATTATGAGTAATCATTGCATAATCCACTCTGAGTTCTGACAAACCGTATTGATTAATATGGCTGTGTCAACGATATGCATTATTTACATGCACCTAAAATACTTCCTACTAAGTTTATTGTTATAAGTTAGAGACAAATTGTACTTGATTATACCGTGTTGTCAAAATTGTAGCGAGAAATTTCGAAAAAAGGAAGAAGAGAGGAAAAAAACATTTTTTCCGTTATTATTTAGCTTCCGAACTCGGACAGCTCCAATTAGACTGTTCTTTAGGTTTCATATTCCTTTTTACAATTCAAACATGCTATGCCCAGGATCCTAAATCTAATTACTGTTATATTCGCGATTTCGAGTATCTTAAATCGATTTTAAGGATACCATTCGAGTTAGTAACAAGTTGGAATGAAAACAGCTTACTTAAAAAACAACATAACAATCAATAGCAATTGTACAATTTTCTTCACCTTAATTTCTCGGTAGTTTGTGTTTATCTTGAGAGAAAATATAGGATCGTTCTTAATGATACAAGTGGTAAGCTAGAAAAAGACAATCCGTGCGTTTCTCACATTTTATATGCAGTGTATATGTACAGTATTACGGAAATAGTATATTCGTAGATTATAGGTCGAGTGTATAGGAAATTCAACCGGTGAACAAGTATTGTATTTACATTTTCTAGATACTTCAAGGTTTTTCTTTTGCTGTATTTTGAGGTGTTTTACTGTCTTGTCTTGAGTATAGCAACCATTGTAGGTCGTAGGTTACAAGCTCAATCTGGCATCAGTTCAGTCCATCAATCTGAGATTGACGCCAGATTGATGGCTAAAAAGTACATAATAAAAAATGATCAGTCCATCAATCCGTGGGTTAGACGTTCAGTTTCGCGTCAATCTTTACCAGATTGATGGATCAGATTGATGAGAAACTGATCGTGTAACCTCCGACTTAGTATTAATAGAGGCCTTCATATCTATGCATTTTTAAGAGGTATGTCACAAAAAACGCTAATACATTCAACGACGTGAACCTTACCTCGTTAAATTTCATACTTCTCCTTTGCATAAATCTTACAAATCTGCATTCAAAGCTTTTGCTTCAAAATTTCATTTATTTTAAATAGTTTCCGTAGTTTTATATAAGACACTAAATCTGCTTTTCGCGAAATTCGCTGTTAGTCATTCCAATTCATAGGGCCTCGATCCGTATATCTCGAATATCTCTAGGTAGTTATAACAAAACTGTCTCTGTCATGCTCATCTATACTTAATATTATAAAGCTCTATTTCTTCGCTCCTATTAGTCTTCCAATAGGAGCGAAGAAATAGAGGAAAATGTGGAAAAAACGGGGGAAATTATTTGAAAGGACTTATTTGAACGCGCTAATCTCAGGATCTACTGGTCTGATTTGAAAAATTCTATCAGTGTTAGGTAGCCCATTTATCGAGGAAGGCTATAGGCTATATTTTATCACGTTGAGGTTAATAGGAGCGAAGAAATAGAGGAAAATGTAGAAAAAAAACGGGGGAAATTATTTGAAAGGGTTTATCTCACGAACTACTGGAGCAATTTTTATTTTATTTGGCACAGATAAAAATAGAACACGTGAAGGATCATAGGCTATTTTTTGTGGACTAATTTGTCTAAGAAATTAGATGATATATTAGAGAATACGCGAGCGAAGCCGCGCGGAACGTCTAGTACACAATAAAACGCGCGATGACAGCGTGTGCTCGAAGCGATTCATGACAAGAATCGGACCCCTGGATTTCCATCTTTGCGCGTTATTCAGGGCTAGTGAGCTTAAAATCGATCGCGGTTAATGCGATTGTAGGATACACGTTTATTCCAGTCTGTCGATTTCTTTTCTAAAGATATACGTATACGTCATACGCCCAATATCTCTTCTAGGAAAGGTATCAAAAGATAAAAATTCGCTTCACTATGTTTGTAGGCTTTTCGCAATTCCTTGACCGATTTTATGATACAATTGGAAGTGAGTAATATTTGCCGTTAGATAGGTATATAAGGCAGCAGTTATTCCAGTTGGACCCATGACTAGGCATTCTTCGATTTTTGTTTACAGGAGTCTACTAAAAATCTTTACTGTAACAACTGTTCAATAAAGATAAACTCTTTTTAAGTTAACCTCGAAAAACCGCAGGGTGGTTAATATTAGTAACAGCTCGGACGTGATTTTTTTTATGATCGCATCATCGCATTATCGATCCTGCGCTCGATTATACATATAAGCAATCGTATTTTTTAGCAAGTACGATTATTTTAATAATTGATAATAATTGGCATTTAACAATCAATTATTATTGCTATTAATGCTATTTTTACTAACACTAGCAGCAAATATAGCGCGAATAGCAATTTGACAACGAACAACAGCATTATTTTAATTGCAAGATACCAATCAGCCTGCCGGATATCAATGTAATAAACATAGTGAACACAAATACTAACGCAATAAAGTGTATCGTACATGGAAGTAATAAGTAGATTTTCTTTCACGGACATTGGTTAGTGATTACACAGCGTGACACGAAAACAGTGAAATGCATCGGAAAAACCGGCCAAGGTCGAGACGAAACTAGAGTATTGCAGATAAATAAATACAAAGCATCTGTTGCTGGCTTGCTGGCATAGACGCCGAACTTTGTGCAGAAAATGTACGATCGATGTAACCGTTAGCGTCGCCTTAATTTTATTAACCCTGCAGTGGTCGCGCACCTGAATGGGACGGGAGTGGTCGCGCGGACTACATACGTAGTCCAATTTTAAATAAAGATAAAAACATGGTAAATAATAGTTTAGTTATTTTACTCATTAAAATATAATAAGTATATACATCTAAATCAGAAAAAATCAACAAAAAATAGTCACGACCTCTGTATTAAAAGTAATTAAAATAACAAAAATAAAGAGCTTGACTGCGCTTGATACTCTTCGCTATCGCCATCGACTTCATCCAACCACGCCTCAATGTATGCAGCTTGTCGTTCGGCTATTTTTTGTCTAAAAATATAAAGTAATATTATTTTAAAACAGATCAAAATTATAAAACAGAGTTTATTTTACTAGTATATACTAATATAATATTAAAATACTTATTCGGAAATAATAAAAAAATTGAACCAAAAAAAATACTTACGTAATGGGTCGCGCGGACTACACCTGTAGTCCACGATATTTGAGGGGCTATAGCATTACGAAAATGCGCGACAGGGGCTTGCGCTGCACTGAATGTGTAGCTAGATAGGTCATTTGGAAGTACCTAGAGGCGCAAAAGACGCACGCTTACAGTTTTTGAGAAATTTTTGATTTTGTTTACGTGGACTACATATGTAGTCCACGCGACCACTCCAGGGTTAAAGCGTATGTCAGAAAACAACTGTAAGACCGTCAGCCGACCCCTAGTTGAGCAATTTTTTTGCGCAAAATCACGTATCGTGTAATATTATTGACCGTCTAGAGTTGATATTGAACATCGAGCGCTTTCAATCTAATTGTCAAATAAACTTTTCAATAAAATTGAAGCATGATATTGCACAATACAATTGATCGTCTAGGGGCCCAGGACACAGGGCACTTGGTCAAATTGAGTTCTAAAGCTAAAGTAGATGTCGAAGAGTATCTTACTAAGAACTCATCTGGGGTTCTTAGTCAAATTTTATGCACGTCGCCATCGATTCTGTAACCGTTAGCATCACCTTAATTCTAAAGCGTACCTCAGAAGTTCAACTGTTTTTTAATTTTTTGACAAAACAGGACACTTGGTCAATTGAGCTCTAGAGTAGACCGTGTCGAAACTAAAGCAATAAAAGTCTGAACCCTTGATCATTAGCTGGCCCAGGGTTCTGACTTCTTAGTCATATTTGATGTACGTCGTCTTCGATTCTGTAACCATTAGCGTCGCCTTAATTCTGATAAGCGTATCTCAGAAGTGCAACTGTTATAGGTTGATAATCATGTTTAATTTATTGTTTAACTCTTTGACTAAAGAATACTACTAGTATTCTTTTTTTAAGGTAAGAAAGAGAAAAATGTCCTTTATCCAAAGGATTGTAAATGTCGGTTAGGGCTTGAGTTTAGATAAAGGCAGGCAACACATTAAGCTGTAATGTTCGAAACATCTGATTCTTCTCTGTTTAATCGATCATGATTTGTCTCTGATTTAAATCGCAAGAGCTAAAATAAAAATAATCATATTTTTCCTAGAGATTTTTGATATGTAACTTTTTTTTTAAATCTTTATTTAGGACTTGGTTCACAAACAGAGACGACCATGTCGTCCTCATAAGGTTACAAAATTACAATTTCATTAATAATTTCTAACATCTAAACCAAACTTAACTAACTTGTACAAACATAATATGATATCTAAATATATTGATATCTAACTTATCCGTCGAATTTGACTAAAAGTAGTTAGTACCCTGTGTCGAATGTGACTGAGTACTCAGTATCGGCTAAACATATTGCAGAACGCGATATTTCACTCTATGGACAAAATTGACTTGTGAAGCCTTTGTTTTACATGGGGAAATGCTTTGCGCATCCCCGGCGGTTGGGGACATCGGCCGGGGTATGTGGGACTCTCCGAGGAACTACCAGTGGGTAGTTCCTCGGAGAGTGAGAGAGAGAGAGAGAGAGAGAAAACCCCATGGTGCTCCACTCCCCGCCTAGGCACGATTAACCCACGTCTCGCAGACTCATCAAAGCATGTAGACTTTTCTAGGTCGTCCCTCGGGGTAGCCTAGAAAAGCCCACACGAGGGCCGCGATGTGCAGGAGCACCATGCGCTTCAGGGCTCTCTCTGGAACTCGGTGCAATGGGCGGCGGTGTCCCCACACTGCTACCCCGAGTATTCCGGCTAAGGCAGGGCGCTGCGGCCAATCCGTGGTGACTTGCGAACCCTAACGAATTTTTTGATCATATTCCTAGTTTTCTCTGCAATTTGACACATTGCAAATACTTCATTATAATTTCAACAAAATACATATATGATGATTGATGAGTAAAACAAGCCAAATGTTAGTTCATCCCGACCATACAAGTGCAATATCGGATGCGCGTCCATTAATGCGTTTTAATTAAATATCCACGCTTCCCGTCCTGATGGATGCTGATGGATGGATAACGAGATCATTGTGATCCGGATAATGTTAATGTATTACACACGGTGAATCCAAAATATACTGCAAATTTCACGGAAACCGCATCTTTTTTTCTCCAAAAAAGTAGCCTACGTCCTTTCCCGTAGTATAATCTATATCTGTGCCCAATCAGTGGCGGATTTGCCCTAAGGCCCAGTAGGCCCGGGCCTAGGGCGGCCAGATATAAAGGGCGCCAAATCGTGCAAAAAAAAAATGTAATGGGTGCGGTGCAGTGTGAAGCTAGTGGCAATGGGCGCGAATCTGGAGTCTGGACAGACGCTATATTTTGATAGTGAATAAGGTCTCAACATCTGAATCTCCATATATATAAATAAAACGTACTGGAATAATTTCATTATCACATGTTTTTTTGTTTTTAACAAACGAAATTTTGGGAATTAAAAAACATAAACTACAAGGTCTCAACTCTCAGTTACGTGCAGTAAAGATGCGTGGTGGCTTCTCGGTTATTAAAATTTTGCGCGGGTTTTTGTATAGCCAGATGGCTGTTTTTGGTGAGATATTTAAAGGCTCGCGTAACGTATGATTATAATCTTCCTATTTTTGCGTTTCAAAATTATAAATAATTTCGTACATCGTTCAAAATAGTTCGTACGTTTGGCCCAGGACACCACTCGAGGTACACCTCTCTTCAGTGGCTCATAAGTCATAACTAATGCTATTCGCGCCTAAGAACAATTTTACAGGACGTCATAATCTTTTAGTATAATACAAGTAATCTAGGAAGAATGGGTGGGTTATAGGTGGATAATTAACACGTTCGCTGTGAAGCAAGGCATTATATGCCTGGTTGATTGCTTACAGTCTGTGCGTGCTCTAAAATCGTGTCTTTTTGCAACTTTTTGCGAGAAGTACTATGTGTACGAGAGAGATAGTTTTATTAGATATAAACACACATTTTTAAAGCTTATGACGTTTAACGATTAAAAAATGCACCAGGTTTTTTAAACATAGTTCGCACTGAATTAAAATTGAATAAGCTCAGTGCGAATACCAGGCCTTGATTTGTAGGCCTGGTAGCCGCACTGAACGGGCGAGGGGCGTGCGCGCCGCGGCTAGTGCTGTAGAGTGCTTTGTTTGTTGTCGATAGTGCGCAAGTGTTTGCAGTTGTAATATTTACGTTTTAATTGCGTGGTAAATATTAAATTGTTGTGAAATGGCGTCAAGTAATATTGTTTCGAGTGGTGACAAAGTCTTTGATATATTATTTCCCGTTAGACCTGTTATTAAGCCAAAAAAAAATCGAAAAGAAGAATGCAGCTCGAGAAAAGCATCAGCACAGCATTGAATCAGTTTTTTCTTATCATTATCCATCCTTAATATTATAAATACGAAAGTGTGTCTGTCTGTCTGTCTGTCTGTTACCCCTTTACGCCCAAACTGCTGAACCAATTTTGCTGAAATTTGTTATGGAGATACTCTGACTCCCAGGAAAGGACATAGGATACTTTTCATCCTGGAAAAATGTACGGTTCCCGCGCGATAAACTAATTTTAGCACAACGGAGAAGCGTGCGTCATCTACTTTTAAAAAAAATTGTCAATATGATGCATTTGTTTTACTATCCCGTCCCTATTATTATATCTTTGTAGCGCTTGAACAAGTCTGGTAAACCTGGCATCTATTTTTTTTTAAAAGGCATCAAGTTTCCAAGTTGTCCAATTCCCGGGCGAAGATAGTTTCAAATAGGTCCACTAACGAACTTTATACACGTGAAATTTCATTTATTCAATCCTAGCATTGTTGATCTTGGGTTCATATTTCTATGAACAGCTTTCACCAGGCCATTCAAACCTCGATCGCATACGATGAAACCTTATTACCAGATCGAAAATACCTGGTATCGCATAGTATGCTACAAAAATCAGTCTCGCAGCTAACGTGTTAAAAATAAAACCTAAAACCTATGTTTTATTTTTTCCAAAAATATTCTAAACTAGCTTTTTAAGCTAATACTTTTTGTTATACAATTTTCGGAATCAATTAAAAATGGGAATAGAGTAATTCATGAATTATGTTACAATATTTAGTAATGATGGGTGCTGAGAAAGAGGCGGCACTTGGCCTGGGGCCTACAGCGGCCAGGACTGCAAATCCGCCACTGTGCCCAATAACATAAAAATTGGCCTACTGGTTTCTGAGATTAGCGCGCTCAAATAAAATATTTTGAAATGAAACTTTTAACTCAGATAAAAGTACTTATTGCCAAGACGTACCAACACTCAACAGTCAGCACTTAGCATGACCGCCGTAGATAGAATTTTTCTAAAGTAGAATAGACAAAGGAAGTCTGTCAATATGTTCCTCATTCTCTCATTTGTCAGAGTTACTATTCTTCTTCACTTCTATTGTGGCTATGTTGAGTACTGTGGTAACGCCACGTGATGCATATTTTGGTTCTCCACGTGTTTCCGAAAATCACGTTAATGTGTGGATGCGGCTAATTCGAGCGGTCTGTTATGCAGACCCGGATTTATAAATAGGCCTTTATTAGGCGACGGCCTAGGGGCGGGAGCGTCCTAGGGCAGTGTCCTACAAGGGGGGGGGGGATAAAGTGGCCTACTCTCTTGAAAAATATTATATATTAAGTTCAGCACTGCTGGTATATGGTCTATAGTGGTATGGTATGGGGTACAATATGGTACTATATTACTTATTAAAAAAAAATTATACCACATTTAAATTATATTGGTGCTCATTGATCAAATGCTCAGTAATCTTCGTTTTTCATACGTCACCTGTCATTTCCATTGAAAAATCGAGATTGAACTATTTGCAAAATGATACTGTAACTAACTACTCTTGTGATTTTTTGTTTGTAACTTTGTGGCATAGGTTATTACATAACTGATCTATGATAATATGCAGATAATATCATTACCATCATAAGTGATATATCGACAGCTGGCAAACTTGGTTGGAGAGCTCCGCACTTAAGTTTAAATATGCATGTCCATCTCATGAGTGGAGAGAGTATACATGAGAGGTAGACATTATCCTAATACTTTAATATTAATAGCAGCGCTGAAGGAGCAATTTTTTTTTTGTGATTTGTATGACGGTTGGCCGTCATGATTTCATGAATTTTACCATGCAAAAAAAGTTACTCTTTCAGCGCTGATTCTTTCACAGCGAACTCGATATAGGGTACGCATACACATCTTAAAGTATTATCACTTAGTTTTGTAACACAGTATGTTTTGTTACATCCTGTACACGAAACAATGGAATAATTACAAACATATTCAGTCTCCTCTTCAATTTTCCCTTCGTCGACGGCGGAAATTCTGGTCTAGACTGACGCACTCAGGCAGAATTAAAATCGGGAGGTCTGCAACAAAGGCTCATCAATTTGTTTATATGCAGCGGTGATGAGGGTATTGGTAGCCTTTTAAAGGGCTGTTCGGTGACATTTTAATTTTGTTGTCTTCTTGAGACGCAAAAGATTTTAATTTAACTTTGTTAATTATAGATTCAAAGTAGCCATTTTGAAAGGTTATTGCCGTAGAAAGTTAATAGCCTATATTTATCTCGTTCAGTTATCAGAAGCAAATTACAGTAGAGTATGAATTATATATTCGAACTAGTTGAAAATAATTTGTGTAGAAAATCGATTTTTCTCGGATAACTGAGGTATCATACTTGAAGTTCACAAGTGGCTTATAAAAATATAACGATAAATATAAATATAACGCGATGGATTCGTAAACTACTTAACCGATTTTAATGTTTTTTTTTAATGTGTGCTTTTTTCCAACTTGAGAGATAGGATAGCTTAGATCTTTAATTATAGTCGCAATTTTATTTTATTGCAAATTATTTGTCTATAAAGAGCGACCATTGTTTATGCGACGCGGGTCACGGGATAGCAATGGACGTTGCCATGGTGACATACTTATTTAGTCACTCATTCAATAAAATAATACGGGCGATATACTTTATATAATAATATGGCAAAGAAACGTTTGCTGGGACAGCCATGAACGTAGAAAAAAAGGCGGACGGAGTCTTGTTATATACAAAACTGTGTCTTCACTTTTCTTCAGAGTTGGCCACGTACACATTCTGACGCCTGTCAAATGGTATGGACTAGCGCAAGAATGTGTGCGTGCGGACCGTGTACATACAGCCAGCTGGCCGACTCTGAACGACACAGTTTTGTGTATGGTGGGACTCCGTCCGCCTTTTTTTATACGTCCATGGGGACAGCTAGTGACTTATAAAATTGGCGTGAGACGTTTTCCATTTATCTTAATTCAGATAATCTACATTCTACACTCCACTGCACTGTATATTTTAAGAAATGGTATAAACAATAATAAGTCATGAAAATCGGTCCTGAAAAACTGAGGGTTTCTTACATTTCTATTGTCGTCGTGCAAAACAAGGTAGATTTTTCTAAAATGTTGAACATTGCTGAACACTATCATTCGATTGGTTTCGATAACCCCATATGACCCCACTTCAAAGGAGTCCTTAGTTTTTTCAACCCCACAATTCGCCTGTTTGTCTGGGCGTTCACCGACTGCACACCAACTTCCCCCCACCCGCTTCGCTGATTGAATACTTATTGAATTAAATATTTAATTATTCAGTTTCTTTGGTAAATAATAAATATCTTATTCACCGCGTCCAATCGCGCTTTTGATATTTATGTTAACTTTAATTATCGTCTTTTCTTTGAGATCTCTTTACGATTCTTTCACAAGAGTGGATACGGAATACGGATTAAAAATGCCTGTTGCATTAAAGCATTATTTTTGTCTGTTCTAAAATAAAATTAATATCATTGTTGATGCGAAAGTGCGTCTGCCTGTTACCTCGTCACACAAACGTTGGATCAAAAATGTAGCATGATTATAAAAAATAAAATAAAATTTAGCATGATTATAAAAAATAAAATAAAATTTAGCATGATTATAAAAAATAAAATAAAATTTAGCATGATTATAAAAAATAAAATAAAATGTAGCATGATTATAAAAAATAAAATAAAATTTAGCATGATTATAAAGAATAAAATAAAATGTAGCATGATTATAAAAAATAAAATAAAATTTAGCATGTTATAAAAAACAAAATAAAATGTAGCATGATTATCTATACTAATATTATAAAGAGGTAAACTTTGTTTGTTTGTTTGTTTAATTGTAATGAATAGGCTCAAAAACTACTGGACCGATTTTAAAAATTCTTTTACCATTCGAAAGCTACATTATTTACGAGTAACATAGGCTACTTTTTATTTTGTAAAATATAGGGTTCCGTAAGATATTTGGGTTTTTCTGACACAAGGTGAAAAAAATCAGCCAGAAAAGTTACTTATTTTGCGTACGCTGCCTAAACTATAAAAGATAGAACCATACAATGTTCTAAGTAAATGTAGATCTTATAAATATCTGCAAAAATGCCCGCGACACAATATACCTATCTATGGCAAGTGAGGCACAACGACCATTTTTTTATTTAAAAATCTTGATTTTTTTTGGACTACATTTAAACGCATTTATTTTACTCATGCTGATAATCCTTATCAAAATAAATTATTTCATCACTAAGTACAGTTTGTGTAGATAATATTTGGTGTTTGAATGATTAAAATTGGACGTTTAGTTTAGAAGTTATGGCGAAATTAAAAATTGCGTTACGCCCGTTTCGAAGTGGGCGCTACCAAGGCGGGGGTGCGCAGTAGCGAAGATTATGACCGGTCCTGCAGCTGCTGAATTAGCTCATATACCCGTTGCATATACCAAGAATACCAATGATCCCCTACATAACAGCTGATTTGCCCATACCCTGCAAAAGGCTCCAATTCTCTGTAAGACGTAGCTTTTGCGGCGGTACCGACTCATGCGGGCCACGGGTAGTAATAATGAATACAAGTCAAAACTGCTGAATCGATTTTAATCGTTTTTTCTGTAGATATATATTTTATACCCGTGCGAAGCCGGGGCGGGTCGCTAGTAAAAAATAAAATAAAATTTAGCATGATTAAAAAAATCGATATAAAGTAGAATTTCTCTGGAAAAAATACTACAACCAAGTTTTTAATTAAAGCTTTTACGACGCATCATATTCCCAGTTCGCGGTCAATCGCCACTCAATCATTCGTATTCGTTAAAACTGAGTGAGTGAGCGGAAATCGATTTGACGCCCGAGAAGAGTGAAGTAGTTTTACCGGAAAAATGCGCTAGTCAGTTCGCATTAACCTTAAAGCGAGAGACCAATGACGTTTTGGAAAGTCCAGGAAGGTTTAAAAGGTGGCCTGTTTTCACCAACCGCCCTTTAATGCAAAGTATCCCCCCTTTTTTTTTTTTTTTTTTTTTACGCAGTGAAATGCTGTAACGCATTCAACGCAGGGGATGGGGACTCCCGCTGCGGATATGTGGGGCTCGCCGCGGCAAAGATGGTGAGTGCCGCGGCCCTACCCACTAAAACACTGCGATGTTCCTGACTCCTGCAGCTGGCGGATACACGGGTCCCGACGAGCATTACTCCGTATCCCCCCTAGCGGATTTTAGTATCATGCCTATCATGGATCACTTGCATTTGCAATATTAAATAATTCCTCTTCTCTATAATATTAGCTGCCTTTATCAATAGTTTAACTATATACGTAACTTACGTACGTGATATACCTAAAGACGTCTTATTTCTCATTGGTATACCTATAGGTGTACTATTTAGGTGTACTGGGAAGCCGGAGCGTATATTATCTGTAGGCAAATCTGTCAGGCACCTTTTAAACAGTCCCCGATCATAAGTCATAAGTCATAACATTCGATGATACTGATGATGGTTATGATGATTGTGGAAACAAATAATACGGTAGACTACTCGTCTGTCTATCAAATGCACCTCGGCTCTGTTTGTAGTCGATCAAATTTGCGGTTGGCAAGCGATTATTCACCGCTTTTGAAGAGCCGTTACGCAATAAAGTTTTTTTAACTTCTTGTATATTTCCGAAATTCCGAAAACCGTATTCGGAATTTTTGAACCGTTTGTTTGGTGACAGCAATTTTGTCGCACACAAATATTGGTTTTGTAGCTTTTTTGCCAAGTTTTATTACGCTCTTTTCGGGTTGCATAAAAATGTTCCCTAATATCTTGTAGATTGTACTCAATCCGCCGTGCTGCGCCAAAAATTACAGCTGGGATGGTGCTCCAAAAGTAAAAGTTTCGTGCCGCATTAACTTTTCTGGGGCAAACAATAATAGACTGGGGACACTCCTTTTGTTCTCGCTTTAAAAATAAGTACAACGGTCTGTAAATGTGACACCGAATTGTCTAGTGGGGGGGGGGGGGGGGGGGGGGGGGGGGGGGCACTACATGCTGATTTATTGGCGCTTGCCATGCATGTGACCGTAATGGGCAACGCCAAGGATTTAAAACGTCAGATAAGTCTGTGACAAACAGTGCTTTTAGGCTGGTATCAGACGGTTAAATGATTTTTTTTCGTTCGGCATCTTTCTGTTTAAGTGGAAAGTCTGAAGCCTAAACTCATAATACCCCGAATGTTTTCAAAAAGAAAATAAAGCATTTGAATGAAAAATTACTCGAATGAACTGTCTGATATAAGCGTGTTACCTCGGCAAATTGTGTCAATTAAATTGATAAGTACACGTGCACCGAATGTACCGTACTCAATTTGTAATTAAAAGGAAATGCAATTACGTAATTTTCAGTGCACCTACGAGGTTGTTCTAGAATCTAGATTCTGTACTGGAATATACACGCCAGGGCAAAAACAATCGTATACGGAAGAATATAAACGTAAAACTATGGCATGCTTATAATTACTTAGTTATTTAGAAAACTGCAAAAAATATATTGTTTTATATTAAAACCACAATTTCTGAAAATATCATGTCTTCATGATGTTCACTGTCGTAATGATGAATTAAATCTTCGGTAGCCTCAGTCAATAAACAGTGGCCTATCTAACGATGTAGATCTTTGGACATAATTGGAACGCCGCGGTGGTGCGCTAGGTAACTGTTTAAATATAACGCAGTAACAATATATTCACGTTACATAACGTAATTGCCGCTTCTCACAATATAGCGACTTTTTTAACTAACTTGCAAATAGAGAGGTTATATGTTCGTGTGTATGTATGTATTTTGTATATTGACAGACGACAGTAGGTATGTATATGTATACAAATGATAGCTATGCTACCGGACTTTTGGTGATCTTGTGGATGCTTAGGGGCTGGAGTACCCATGAGAAATAAATTGTGCTGTGTACCTCTGTGACATTAAGAGGCTGATCAAAATCAAGAATGACCCGTTTAGCTCAGTGCTTGAGAGAAAGATTGTGGTTTCCCTTCCCTAAGTTCTGATTGTTTGTTCTACTCAAAACTTCTCCTTAACGTTCCCGCCCATAAAACTAAATATTTCAATTCCTCATTTACTGTTAAGTCTATTTTACTCTGGAATTCCTTACCAGATCATATTAGGCAAGCTGAAACGTTAAATCGCTTTAAGTCGTTAGTATTTAATCATTATTTTAATATATCTGTCAACCAATAATATTTACAGGATATACACATTGTAGTAATAGTAAGTATGTATTATTATTTATTATTAGTATTTACATTGTATATTATTATCATTATTATTATAGCATTTATTATGTTATGTATAGATTAGTTGAGTGTATGTACATTTTTATTATGAATATATATTATTATTTATTATATATATGTGTATATATATATATTAATACATTAATATAATATATATATGTATACTTTTGCACATCACCATTTTCCTAAATTCATAATCTCATAAAATTTGTTAAAGGGTTGCCTGGAAGAAATTGCTTTCAAGTAATAAGGCCGCCCTTGTGTACATGTCTCATTTATAAATATGTTTGTTAATGTAAATTTTACTGTTATGTTTGTGCACAATAAAGTATATTTGATTGATTGATTGTTTGTTAGCGAAACTGACGTGCATTAATTCTACTCTCACAATTCTCCACTTTTTTGAGTTATCAAATAAGCATCCAGGGTTCTCGTTTGATGCTTCGAAGAATGTTTGAGGTTTTCTAAAACCCGGCGCCCCTGACTGTGTGATTAGCACAAAAGCGCTTTTCCAATTAGCGAATAAATGGCAACCTAGGACACGAGTATTAAAATGAGCGAGGGGACTTACTAATTCGATTTACGAGTTTCGGTGTCGATCTTGATGCGACTCGAAAATTGAAATCGATATTCCGAGATTTTAAAAATTAAACTTGCGCAACGTACCTATTGACAAGTTTTGTACGTGCATGCGACTTGATATTGTATTGCTTGCCACCTCAAATTATCTGAAATTGGACTAATGTGTGCGTGAGCTAGATTCGGGCGGACTAGTATCTAAGAAGTCTATCTATTACTTAAATTGTCATAATAGGAGGATTGATGATCCGACCCCAGGGTGTCAATTGGCTAATTTAGCACAAATTCTTTCAGTTTCAGCGTATATTACATGTTTGTAGATATATTTCGTAAATTATTTTAACCCATTTATGGGAAATTGTTGTATATTTCAAAATAGGAACTAACGATTCAAGGTTTCTGCTATCTCTTTTGGAGTTTATGCCATTGTCCTATGATATGACGTACTAATAGTTGGGAATTCACCCAGCGGTAAGCGCTGTCCTGTATGATAGAGTTCCCAGGTCGACAACATTAATGTCTTGTTATCACAATAGTCTGATAGCACAATCCTGGTAGTCCTAATGAAACATTTCTGCTAGTGTAACCCCGCTAGCAAAGTAATAGGCAGTCCTGCTAACAAAGACGTCCTACTTGTAAAAGATCCTGCTAGTGCAATTCCGCTAGCAAAGTACTCTAGCTAGGACAGCCCTGGTAACAAAACAGTGCTACTAACAAAACAGTTCTGCTAATGTGGCCCTACTAGCAAAACAGTCCGCTCGCGCAGTCCCGTTAGCAACAAAAGCTGTAAGTGTAATGTGTGTATCGCCGCTGTGTAATGTTCCGCGCTACTGCACTCGAAAATGCGCATCCATATCGAGATCGGAGTGGGAAATTCAAATTAATTTTTCACATTCAAATCGAATATTCAAGCATGTTTGAAAATATTTTCAATGTTCGCTAAATTAATGTCTAGTTCTGAATATTCCTCTTTAAAGGGACAAGCTACAGTACAGAGCCAATTAAAATTTTGTTGTTTGTTTTATGAAGCTATTGGTATTTCTATCATAGTTTTCTTGTAAAAAGCGTATTTTAGAATTTCATCTTTATTAACTGAACTTGTATTTGCAAAAGGGAAGGTACGTCTTTCCTGCGAATACCTTTTTGTGATTTTAGTTTTATAAGTAATTTACGTACAAAAATCAATCATAAAAACATGTATCTTCGCTTTGGAACCTATATTAAATTATTATCTCAAATAGTCTTGCGGTCTTACCTAATTGGGTTCTATTCATCAAGGCGTCAAGAACAATCTACTAATTACTATGACGTCACGGCTACGTCATGCGCCATGTCAATATTCCCGGCGCTCAGAATTTGCTCAATTGCGGTTATGAAGCCAACATCAGCTTCATTATCAGTTCACGGTATATCAGAATTAATCCCCTCAGACTCTATAGAGTCTTGAATCTCAGATCCCACGGATAATATTAAGATGCACTCAATATACGGAGGAACTCCGAGGAAGTAGATGGTTAAATCAACTAATCATTCATTATACTTATTATAAATAAAATGCTATTTTCTGCGTAAACAAAGTTGAATGGAATATCTTGTAAGGAGTAACAGAAGTCTAAAAACGTTAGCTTTGAGTGTTTTAGTTTGACTTTTCAAGTCAAAGGAATGTAGGAAGAATTATAGAGACCATTTAGGTCTTTCGCTCAACTTCGACAAGGTTTCGTGAGAAGGAAGTCTTCCCGAAGATTGCTTATAAGATTCTTTAGCTCTTTAAATGTCGGCCTCAATTATAAAGAAATTTCAAAACGCGTGGGAATCTCTCGCCTTCACTTACATATAGGTACAATGTGTCCTAACACCAGTATCCGATTCTTTAATGTTATGAAATAAGGCATTTTTTATCGATGAAATGGCTCTTATTTTTTTCTCTCTCTCACGGTTGTAAAATCGCAGCCTTTTTATTTTTTACTCGGGCTTTAATAAGTTGACCAATACTTCTCAAGTAAACGTCCTATGAACATAAAAAGTTGGCATTTGATAGCTAAACACGTATATTAATTATATTTGTGTATTTTTTTTTTTTGGTTATTGCTTTGATGTAAAATTTTCAGCGTATTAAACTGGTTCTATTTTTATGTTAAAACGATAGACGAGGTTTTAGTTTAAATTCCTAAGCTTCTTTGCTCTCAATATTAGATAGTTTAAAAGTCATCTCAATTCCCGGTATTTTATTTAAGGGGCCGGGTAACTACCCTTGGAATTTCTCATACAAACGTAATTCCAAAAATCATTTTCTCATACGAAAATATTTAACATGTTTGAGTTATTTTTCAGTTTAAGATAGTAATTACCTAGGTTCCTACACAAAAATTTACTTCAAAATATTTAAACAAAAATTTTTTTTTGTTTTAAATTTTTTTTTAGTAAATTTATTACTAAATATTTAAACACTAAAAAATAGAGTAAAACACTATAAAATATATTAATACATAGTAAATTTACTACAAAATATTTAAATACTAAAAAATATTTTTTAGACTTTAAATATTTTGTAGTAAATTTACTATTTATTTATATATTTTTTTGTGTTTTACTCTATTTTTTAGTGTTTAAATATTTAGTAGTAAATTTACTAAAAAAAATTTAAAACAAAAATTTTTTTTTTGTTTAAATATTTTGAAGTAAATTTTTGTGTAGGAACCTAGGTAATTACTATCTTAAACTGAAAAATAACTCAAACATGTTAAATATTTTCGTATGAGAAAATGATTTTGGAATTACGTTTGTATGAGAAATTCCAAGGGTACCCGGCCTCTTAATACCCATGAATTATGAATATTGAATACCTCCTCTTTTTGATCTCGTGTAGTTTCTCGGCAGACACGAGTTCACGAGATACTAAAGTCTAGACTCTAGATTGTAGAAGCATTAAAATAACCATGATCCATATCGATACTTCCATACTAATATTATAACAACAACAGCTGAACCGATTCAGCTGGGTATGGAGATACTTTGTGCCCTGGGAAAGAAGGACAAAGGATACTTTTTATCCCGGAAAAGTGTACTTTTCCCGTCATCCCGGGCGTCATCTAGTTATGAATAAATTCAATAAATGTAAAGAGTTTCTGTGCTAGTAGTAGTAGTAGTTGGTTCTGATATGTATTTTATACAGAAGACGTTATTAGTTAATTACAAAATATTATTAAATAAGTTATTGAATTCGAAAACATTTTTCTCTTCAGAATTCTTGATATTAAGCAATTATAGAATTTTATGTAATACTCTAATTGAGCATTGAAAAGATATTAAATATTGTCTGGAGCTCGAATGTGAACCGCAAATGAAGACTTGAATGAAGTGGGTAAGTAACAATTTGAAAATGTTCGTATTTTGTTCGTAAATGGAGGCTTTACCTCCATTTATGTAAAACCGGACCGGGAAAATGATTTGCAATAAATTATAAAGTGGATTCTATGTAAAACTAGAAATGCAGGGTGTAAAAAAACTAAGTAATAATAGTTTAGTGTATGCGTCCCTAATATAGAGTTCACTGTTAAAGCAGCAGCGCTGAAAGACTGTTTTTTTTGCGATTTGTATGGACAAGCGCCCCAGCATCATGAGTTTGCTCATGAAAAAATAAAATTAAGTAGGTACGTCACAAGGTTTGTTAAAATTATAAGGGAAAAAATTAGTAATTGCTCTTATGTTGTAAAATATGTGTTGCCCACTTCTTCCACTCATGTCTTCAAATGTCAACGGCCCGACACGGGGGTCGTTCGTTGCGACCCTCAGATCTCGGTACCAAAGACCCGAAGAAGCCTGTCAGAAAGAGATTATTATTTTAACCCTAGCAATTTCTACAACTAAAGGGACTATTGTTTTAACCCTGAATATACATTGTGTAACTAGCAACGACCTTACAGTTTTCAGTGACTAGCGCAGGCATAAAATTTTGACAGGGTAAAACGATTTTCATTATTTTAGAGTTTAATATTTCTATGAGACCATAGATATTAGATAGACTATGCGAAAAAACCATTTTACTACCCAATATTGGTAGTAAAAATGGTTTTCTTGTCACATAATATTGTGGTGCAGAAATAAACGTACCCTCAAGGCATAGTATAAGGAGGGGAAGTAAGTTATCTTTATTCATATATCTTCATTCATATATCAAAGGCACCGCGCGCGGCTTGTACTCGTATGTGTGCGCCATAGTATCAATGCGTCGCCGCACGCACACTTACAAAAATCTCGGACCGTTTTCGGACCATACCAGTCGGGACTCGGGGCTAACACCGCTGCACGCCCGCGTCGCGCCACGCCGCGCCAAACGAATCAAAAATGTCCGATCATAATCGCAGGAGTAATTAATATTGCTGTGTGTTTGGGTGTTTTAATAGTAATGCAACAATTCCAGAATTGTCTTTGTTTAAATTACCAGTTGAACAGGAAAGGTAAGTACTACTCACTTATTCTAGCATAATATAATTTTTACTTGATGATCAGATACCTTTTTTTTTTTTACTTCTTTTTTTATTGTATTAGTTTTCTATCACACAAACTTTCCCACTAGAACATAGAATAAGAGAATATTTTAGGTGCTTTTGATCCGTCAACTAATTTGCCGCTATTGCTTTGTTTACGTTTAGTAATGCCGATTTCTCTGTATTGTAGGTATATTAACTAACTACTTACTGTCAATTACTTATTTTAAATCGTTATTAAAAATAAGTAATTGACTAATTGTAAATCATATATTAATTATACACATTTAAAAGCAAAGTTCGAATCATAACAACAGATTTGTTTATAGTAGGTACCTATAAGAGACAGGCGTTAGTTTTTAATGTTGTTTTAAAGGGTATATTTATAATTTTATTTAGACATCGGATTATATGCACGATCCAAGTGCCGAAATATGCATGCAAATATGCACGAAAATTGGCCGAAATATGGACAACCAAGAGTCACTTATTATTATCCCACCAAAAAGATACCTGTTAAAATAGGGCCTAGTTCCTATAGGCTAATTATTTGTCTAAAAAAGAGTTGAAATCCAATCCAATGCCAAGTTCAGATGCACTTCATCGATTATAATCATCATCATCAACAGCCTGATCCATAATACTTCTAATTTGAACTTGGCAGGTTAATTAAATTCTATAAATATTATTTAATTATATAGCTAATCAAGTGTAACACAAAAACCTGCCAAGTTCAAATTTAGAAGTATTATGGTTCAGGCTGTTGATGATGATGATTATGATCGATGAAGTGCATCTGAACTTGGCATTGGATTGGATTTCAACTCTTTTTTTAGACCAATAATTAGCCTATAGGAACTAGGCCCTATTTTAACAGGTATGTTTTTGGTGGGATTTCAATACTTTTTTCAAGAAATCATACCTATTTTTTTCTTTTTGTGCCACGCCCGATATAAACAATACTTTCAATAGATGCCTAATTTTTATCTAAAGTTCGTAGATGAGCTGACTCACGCTTGACCGATTTCTTAAATTTCCAAATTTTTCGTTAATCTACATATAATTATAACACACGACCTGTGTGCCAAATTTCATAACGCTAGGACATTTGGAAGTAGCCTCTACAGTTCGTAGATGGGCCGACTCACGCTTGACCGATTTCTGAGATTTCTTAATTTTTTGCTAATCTAAATATTATTATAACACATGACCTGTGTGCCAAATTTCATAACGCTAGGACAATTGGATATGGCCTCTGAAGTTCGTAGATGAACCGACTCACGCTTGACCATTTTCTAAAATTTCTTAATTTTTCATTAATCTACATAAAATGTAAAAAGAGTTGAAATCCAATCCAATGCCAAGTTCAGATGCACTTCATCGATCATAATCATCATCATCAACAGACTGAACCATAATTCAATCATTCACTCACTCACTCACTGACCGGTAATCAAAACCTCTAGGCCACTTCCAATTATTTATTATTATTATTTTATTATTTATTTATTTCGTTACATGTAAAGTTTACAGTTCCGATAAGATATTGTCTTTAACCCGTATTTAATTGTCCTAGCGTTATGAAATTTGGCACACAGGTCGTGTGTTATAATAGGCCTAGAGGTTTTGATTACCGGTCAGTGAGTGAGTGAGTGAATGAGTGAGTGAGTGAGTGCCAAAATTAGCTATTTTTACAGGGACATATTTCAGGATCTACCGAACCTATATCTATGAAATTGGGTATACTGCTTAAGTACTAGTATATCATTACGTGGGTATAATTTTATCTTTGCTCTCGCAATAGGCACTGAGATACAGGGGGGTCAAAAGTGCGTCGAAACGGTTCGTCTAAATCATAAAGTTAATATACCTATCGGAATAGAGAAACAAAGGCCTGAGTAAGCGAGATGTCACTATCAGTAACACTGCGTGGTAGAAAGAGAAGCGTGATTTGAGGTTGCATAGCTTTTTTTTCATCTGTTTGACAGTCTGTCTGCCCCTGAGCCGATCGTTGTCAATTTGGGCTCTCAGAAAAATTGTGATTTTAAGTTAAATAATGAATAATTTTTAGAAATACTGCTCTAGAAACATGGTTAAATGTTTGTGGAATGATTGTGGATCCACACATCGAAAAAACCCGGACAAAATATATTCATTTCACAGGTGAATTATTCTACATCGACAGGACCTAGTTTTAAGTTTATTTTTGCCAATTCCCTACGAGTTATTGGTATTGATTTTCATAATTCACTTCTTTAAATATTTTTTATATGGAAAACATAACTTGACTAGCCATGGTGCACAATTTAAGGATATTTTGTGTAAACAATTTTCATATATTTTACACTAGGGCTGCATCAAGTTATCGATAAGTAGTATCGATATAAAAATATTTTTTAGTTAAGTATACTAATTATCTACGAATGTTGAAATGATAACATACTCATCCGTTGTTTATAATTAGTTTAAGTATATTAATATACTATCATACATAATTTATCGTTTTTAAGGGTCCGCACCCAAAGGGTAAAACGTCCTAGTAGTCGGGTCCCGCTCTACTAGGTACTAAGACTTCGTTGCCTGTCCGTCTGTCCATCCGTCCGTCTGTCTGTCTCCAGGCTGTATAACAAGAACCGCTATAGTAATAGACTTCTGAAATTTCCACATATGTAATGTCATTTTACATCCAATATGGCTGCTCATCCAAGATAGGGGAATAGTTTTAAAAAGCACTTCTGCAAGATGGGCATCAAATAAAAGGGCTCATTGAGAGTGAATTGAAAATTAATAGGGTCTAGTGAAGTCGTGTCGTGTCGTGTACTGATGTGACGTGACGTGACGTAACCTGTCGTGTCGAATCGTGTCATGACATGTCGTGTCGTATCGTGCCGGGTTTTAGAAAATGCCCGGTTGAAACCGGTCACCCTTCATGCGCGAGTCCGACTCACACTTGGCCAATTTTTCAGATTTCCTGCTGACCTGGATACCAGAAATTCATGGCTTAAAATAATTAACCGTCCAAACTGGACTCCGAAGAAAAATTCATGCATATACTTAATTATGCAGCAAGCATTTTGAAGAAAAGTCATATTTTACTTCAAAATTACAATTTTTATTATACCTATGTATGCAGTTTTATTTTATCCCATTCTGTTTTTACAATCTTACAATTATTATACCATGATCGATATTTTGTCGAATTACAAGATGTTTGTACATCACTGACACGCACACGTAAACATAATTGTATACACAGATGTAAATCAAATTTTGGTTAAGCTTGACAGCTCGGGATTGTTTCTCTATTCCGATAGGTATATTACCTTTATGGTGTAAATAGTGCACGGCATGCGCGCGGCCTGCTGGAACTAGGCCTGCGCACTTCCGTGCGCTTTGATTAAAAGTCGGGAGACCGCGACGTTGCCACTGTTCGCGCGCGGACAGCCGCTTGCCGCTCCCACATCACAATGCAACGCCGCCGCGCCGCCGCTGCCTTAAATTGACAACCCGAAGACAGTAGGTAATTAAATCCCGGATTGGGCCGGAGTTACCCTACTTCCCCTCCTTTTACTATGCTCAAGGGAGCAAAAAGTAGCTAAAACCTTCTCTATCGTTTTACATAAAAAAGAACCAGTTTAATACGCTAGATTTTTCACAAAAAGCCAATAACAAAAAAAAAAAAATACACAAAAAGCCCTAACTTTTTTCCCTTTAGATTTTGTTTTTTATGTTTTATTCGACGGAAATGGTGTCCACGGCCAAAAAAGTGTGTGTAATGTGTGTTCAGCTATCAATTGAGACCTTTTTTTTATGGACATAGGACATTTACATGAGAAGTATTGGTTAAATTAGTATAAGAGCCCGAGTAAAAAATAAAATGGCCGCCATTTTGCAACCGTGAGAGAAAAAAAGTAAGAGCCATATCGACGAAATGAAAATGCCATATTTCATAATATCAAAGGATCGGACACCGGTGTTGGGACACATTGTATATTAGTAAGGGGCTTACTAATATTAATTAAACAAATTATTGTTTGTCTTTAAAATCGTGTGTTTCAATTAATCAAGTGCACCTTCAGTGCTGTTCACTTTTTTCATTGTGAAAATGTTCTATACGTGATTCCCATTACCCATATGAATTAATTTTGATCTTGCAATATTTAACATTTTTAACTGACTTCCAAAAAAAGAGGAGGTCCTTTATTCGGCTGTATGTGTATATGTTACCGGCCAAACCCGATTTCAGGACAAACCAGTTTTGCCTAGGCTCAACTAGTTCTTCCTATATGCCCGGGACACACGAGGCTAGTTTTTCAAGCTAGGATAGCAAGCTAGTTTTTTACCAAACTGTCATGGCTTGCTGACCTAGCTTGGAGCATGCTAGTTCTGTTTTACAAATGAAGATAGTTTTGTCTACACGAGGCCAGAAGTACTAGCTTGCTAGCTTACAAACACTAGCTTGCTATCCTAGCTTGAAAAACTAGCCTCGTGTGTCCCGGGCAATACGCGATAGGATTAACTAGTATAGCCGAGTCCAAACTAATTTGTCCTAAGCCCGATAGGATATACCAGTTTAGGCTAGGCCATACTAGTTGATCCTGATATCAATACGCACACTCTAGGAGAAACTGGTATGGCCTAGCCGAAAAAGTAAAAAAAAAAAACGTTTATTAATTATTTGTAAGATATAGTATGATAAATGATTGTTAGTATTATCAATTATCTATAACTTAACAGAGAATCATTATAATTTAATAAAAATTGGCCAAGTGCGAGTCGGACTCGCACAAGAAGGGTTCCGTAACGTCATAGAGCCAAAACAGGCCAAAATTGTGTTTTTGTATGGGAGCCCCCTTAAATATTTAATTTATTTGTATTTTATTAGTTATAGCGGCAACAGAAATACACAATCTGTGAAAACACCAGAATTCTAGCTATAGCGGCTATTGAGATACAGCCTGGAGGCAGACAGACAGACGGACAGACATCGAAGTCTCAGTAATAGTGTCCCGTTTTTACCCTTTGAAATATCACTAGCAACAGATAATTCCAAAGTTTTAAAGTGCGCGGCAAAAAGCTTCGGATAAGAGCGTATGTGTTCACAGTCAAAAAGTGCGTCAAATGATGTCGCAGGTAATGACAGCGTTTTCACGGGTTTGGGTGTGCTATTGTCTTTGTTGTCTGCTCAAATCTCTACAGAGTTTTTAACACACACAGATATACCACGCAGGAAATGAAATAGAGAAAAATATAGTGTATTCTGTAACGTTATGTTTTGGTTCTATATCCTGTTTCTAGTTATTGCTTTTGAATTCCGGGAAAACTTGTGTATGCCTTTGTCCATCCATAAAAATAGAATGTTGGAAAAAAATACGTTTTCATGGAACTTTCAGCGCTGTGTGTGTAAAGTGAGTACAGTCGAACGAACTTGGCTTCTGGCTATACGAATGTACCTAATGTTTTTAGGGACCGGTCTCAAAGGGTAAAAAGGGTTGCGCTCTTTCTTTAGGTTGCGTTTCGACCGTCAAACTATCGATGTTTTTCTGTTACTGCTGTGGCAAAATGTGCACAATATAAAAATAATCGTATTTCCTGCTACAAGTGGCGTGGGATTCTTATAACACCTTTCTTTTCGGCATCTCCCACCTCTTTCATTTTGAATTCTTACCACTAAGTGTCTAAACACACTGCCGAATTTCCGCGGCGGAAGTTCGGCATGATTACGTCAGCAATGTCAAACGCATACAATATAACGCGACGGAATTTCGGCAAGGTGTGTCATCGGTAATTTAAAATACATTGCAGGCGGAATCATGCCGAACTTCCGCCGCGGAAATTCGGCATAGTGTGTTTAGAATTTAGACACTAACATTATAAGCGTAGCGGGCTTCCCACAAAATAACTAGCTTTCGCCACTATTTCCGATTCGTATTTTTCTTTTTTATCGACTCTACATCGCCTGGAGGATGCAACAGATTCGTGTACCATCAGCAAATATCGAATAAATACGTTAGCTTCGCAGTTAACAATGCATACAGCGCAAGGGTGGCGAAGAATGAATAGAGCGAGAGGCACCATAACGCATACTGTTTGATGTTTGAGACAGAAAATCTTTCAGCCTCTTTTTGCAGATTTTAATGTGCGATACATACTTATAAGCCAACCATGGTTTGGTTTAGGAGTTTCTGACATAGTGGGTAGACCTCATCTTCGATTACAGTTTTCTGCGTGAACCAATAAAGGCTATTTCAGGTCTTGAGTGCAATACGAATGCTCAAACGCGGTACGGTGTAGACACACTGCACACATGGTTGGGCCCAGACGTATTGACCTCATTTCCTCTGAACTAAACCTTATGTCAAAAGAATCCTGTATGTATATGTCGCAGTCATCTGGCTTAATCTGCGATTCGATTGAATGACTAGCGCTTTCATTGAATGACACCATTCAATTGAGTGACTAAAGGACAACTCGTCAAGACGTTGACTGTAACGTTTAACGTTTTGACTAAAAGTCATATAGCGAAGTCGTTAAATGCGATGCTATATTTTTTTTCAAGGAGCCGTTGACGGGGTAGTTATAGGCAAATCCACGCTTACATATTATTTTATTAGTTATTACAAATAAAGCACTTTAATGTAAATGTAATCGATAAAATATCAACACAGTGCTATCAGCTGTGCGAGCTGTTTGACGCCATGTTTGTTTTAGCGACTAGTAGCGCCGCAGTAGGAAGAAAATGAAATACAGTAAAACCCGTTTAAGACGATTTCACAGGGACTCAACCAAAAACGCATCTTAAGCGGGAAAGCGTATTATGCGGGATATAGGAAAAACGAACCTACTACATACGTATTGTATTATATTTATTATGTTTTTTCGGATGTAGGTGTTCCTATCAATGAAGATAATTATGCGTCTACATTTAATCTGGAAGTGATCATCTAGAGCTTTTAACCAATCGATGAAAAGAATGCCGATCATCCAAGCACGAGATTGTGCATTATAATAATATGTTACAGGAAGCGATTTTACGTTTTTTGGACAAAGTGAATTTTTCGCCTTACCAATCAACAGCAAACGTAACTTTTCCGACTCATCAGAATTGGCACAGGCCAGGACAGTCAGTCTCTTTTTATTTGCTTTGCCACCATGACAAGTCTCTCCCTTGAAAACAAAGGATTTTTCTGGCATCAATTTAAAAAATAAACTGAACTCGTCTGCGTTAAAAATGTCTCGCGGTTTGTAATTTTGCTACAATTCGGAAAGTGCCATCCACGGACCACGTATCAACTGTCAACATCTCAATTCCCACTGATTTGACGGTACACGATGCCGTGGCGATGGGTAAGAGGTAATATGTGTTGGCCGTTAGGGCGTATTAAACGGGATGACGATCGTATTAAGCGTTAAAGAATGTATGAAAACATGTCTCAAGTTGCAGGGACTCATGCAAAATGGCGTATTATGCGGGAAATCGTATTAAGCGTGATCGTCTTAAACGGGTTCTACTGTACGTTCAATTACCTGACTGATTTCATGTCCGCTATCTTCAAAACGCTATGCTAGAAATCGCTAACTAGTTAAACGTTGAAGGACGATCGTTCAATCGACGTTCGGCCGAGTCATTCAATTGAATGGTGTCATTCAATGAATGCGCTAGTCATTCAATCGAATCGCAGATTGAACCAGATGACTGCGACATATACATGTTTGGGAAACCATAAACATTTGAAAATTGATAGCTTTGAGTATATTGTATAAATCATCCACAACAATCTTCTTCATGTTTTGTCTGCTTTGGAAGGCTGAAATAATTGTAGCTATAACAATTACGCTGTTCTAAATTACTATTTGCTGTTACAACTATGTAGTTTTGTTTTCGACGGAACTCTACTAAGAGGATACCTCCACGACAAAGTCCTGTTTGATTTTTCATCTGAGGTCGCAATAAATATTTTCCCGAAGCAAACATGAAAGCTCTCTCTGAATTTTGAATATTTTATCATGAATAATTTATAATATTTTGAATATTTTATCATAAACTTTATGAATTGTTTTATAGTTCGATCTCGGGGTTTCTCATCGAATGTCCTCCAGTCTCCGCGTGTCCCATTTATAGAGTTCACTGTGAAAATAGCAGCGCTAAAAGAGCAACGTCTTTTGCCTTTGCATGAGCAAAATCATGGCGCTTGAGCAATGACCATACTAATAAAAAAAAAAGCTCTTTCAGAGTTGCTACTTTTACAGTAAGTAATCTCTTTATAAAGCAATAAAATAAGGGACATACCTAAAGTTTTATCACTTTGTTTTCTTACACCCTGTATAATGGAACAAACAATCTTTAGTAATCCATACTTTAATAGTATTAGTACGTATCGATAGGAGGCAAACAGGTATTCCCTCCGGCACGGCTATATCTGCACAAGAGCTCTTCAACCTCAGTTCATCCATATTCAACTGCTAAAATGTTTCAACCGATGTGTATTGGAGATTTACATGGCTGCATGGCCGCTTCGTCTATCTATGTAGGTATATCTGTTGCATTTTAATAGAAAATAGGGGACTATAAGAGAAAATGCAACAGATATTCATCTCTCTACATTACAGAAAGACTCTTGGTTATAAAAAGGCTGGAGAGTGGAGAACAGAACTTATTTTATAAATTGGTCAGTGTTGCAGAGATGTTTCAGGAATACTATGCTTGTAGGGATACTAGATGACGCCCGCAACTCCGTTGCGCCAAAATACGTTTATCACGCAGGAACCGTACATTTTTTTCGGGATAAAAGTATCCTATGACCTTTCCCGGGACTCGAAGTATCTTCATAACCAATTGCAGCAAAATTGGTTCAGCGGTTTGCGTGTGAAGAAGAGACAGACAGACACACTTTCACATGTATAATATTAGTATTGTATAGGTTGGTGCTACATCGCAAGTTATGGCAAAACCCACACTTTTTTAAATCTAACATTTCTATTGATTTTATTGAATGTAATTTCAATAAATATTCAGGACTAAAGCTGATCGCACATTTGTCAGCACCGTATGCGTCGAACGCACCGCAAAGTGCGGACGAATGTGCGAGGTTTCATCATTTCATAAGTACAACGAATTCTAAAATGCGGCGCGTTCGGTGCGTGCGTGCTGATAAATGTGCCTTTAAGGGCACAATGTAGATTGTAGATTGTAGACGGTACAAATAAGCTAATTACGTACAAACGCCTGCGATGCAGCTTTAAATACAAATGTACAAATGCAACGCTGAACAAAGCGAAACCCCTAATGATGGATGCTGGAAACGTTTTTGTGATTATTAAACGATCGGCTAATTGGCAAGTCGTATTAGGGCTGTCACTTTTCAGATATTATGAGAATTTACCGGAATTTCGATCAGGCGCGGTCACAGCTTCAATTTTTTACAAGTGGACATGGGGCGTCTGCAGGGGGGTTCGAGGTGGTGCACTTGCACCCCTTGGGAATCTCGGGGTCAATAGAAATTATTAAAAAAAAAGACGTCTGTAACCCTATTACCATGCCGTACAAAGATAGTTCGTAATGTTTCGGCACTAAAAGTATTCTGTTGCCGTAAATAGACAGTCACTGTTGTTCGTAAAAAGTAAAAAGAAAAGAAAGAAAACCAAAATCTGCACCCCTTGGAAATTATTTCTGCCGGCGCCCATGCCGGAAGTGGGAGGAGGAGGAGGAGCTCACGGATAGTAATAGGTACAATAATTATACAGGGTGCAATTAAACCTTCCTGCCAGACTTTTTCCAGGGCTTTGATATCATTAGGAGAGTCCATTAAGGCAACAAAAATTGGGGGTTATTTTTTTTATAACATAATATTTTATCCCATTTAAAATCGTTGCAGAACGGTCACTAGCGGCGCGAGGCGGCGCGGGGAAATGAGAGGGGCTGACGCGGGGGGGAGGCGCGCGCGCAGGGGGCTCGTCACGCGTGGACGACGCGTCGTGTCCATTATTTGTAGTGTTTTTTAGGATAACTTTCGGAAGCTTTTTCTCAACATTTTAGTACTGAGTGATAATAAAAGAAAAAATACGTGTATTTTAATTTTAAACAAGGATCATTATATCAAAATTTGGCAGGAAGGTTTAATTGCACCCTGTATTTGTATCTAATTTCGGAGCAGTAATTGGCTGCCTCCTGATATAAAGTCAGATCCAGGGTGACCACTTGCTAGAAATGAAAAGTATCTTGGATTTCGGTGTGGTTTTAACCAAACTGTTTTCCTTGAAACAAGCACATTGTTTTCTTCATCGCTTTCTATAATCTGAAAGCAACCGCTATTTCCTGTATTGGGACCATTCTTTTTAGTACGAATAAAGAATTTTCTATTCTATTTTATTTCGTGGCAACCCTATCAGACCGAATCAGAAGGGGTGCTGTTTTGCCATATACATCCATAACGAAAACGTCTGATGGTATTGCTGACGTGCTGTGAATGTTCCAGAATCTAGATCCAGACTTCGTAAGCCGAAATACAGATCTGTTTAGTTATACGTTATAACTAAACAGACCAGGCCCTTTAGCCAAGACCTTTTACCTATCGCGTCTTCTTTATACCGTATGCCGTATGGGATTGACATAAGCGTCCGTTAATATGAAGCTGACGTTCGACTCGTCTAATGTCAATTCCACACATTTTGATTTTCGATTCTATAAAGAAGCGATAAAGAAAACGTCTTGGCTGCAGGCACTGTAAGTATAATTATTACTTTTGCACTCTGTAGAAAATTAAGATTTCTGTAAGAAATACTCGATATAAAATTAAAAAAAAATGAGCGCACAGGAGGTTTTAAATTAGGAGGCTTCTCTTCTCTTCTACCTCCTTGCGTTCGGAAACGTCAGTTGCCAAAACACCCTTTTTTCACGTCAGTTATTGGCACATTCGTGATGAAGCATTTCCCTAATCCCTACCACCAAAATATGTACGCAACTATGGTCCAAACTACACGGCGAATATAAAATGTCACATTCAGGGCCTGTTTCACCACTTCCTGATAAGTGCCGAATAGGCTATCCATCACTTAACTTGATAGATGAAATATGGAGAATCTGCCAAAAAAGTTGTGAATAGCCTATTCGGCACTTTATCAGAAAGTAGTGAAACAGGCCCTTAAAGTTTGAAAATGCTTTACCTCGTGGTTTGAAACACAGGATAATATTTCCGGCACCATTTTCACTGCACAATTTCAGGTAAAAGTGCATGTTCTTTTTGCTCCGGGGATTCTGTACTTCGGTACTTCAGTACAACAGGCGTGTCGGCCATTATTCAGCTCAACGCGTCCGTTCATACTTCATACGTACAAATTACACAAGCGGCAAGTCTATAATTTTATTTATGTAGTTTTAAAGGTCGTCTTTATTTGCCCTCCAAAAGGTTATATTACGCACAATTATTTAATGATATATAAATAACTTGTGAAATGTTAAAGTTTAAATATGCTTTTTCTAATACTTTTGAATTTGAGTATTTTTGTAATGTTAATGTACGAGTACGTATATTTTTTTCTTTTATTTTTTACGTGCAACGTAAATAATAAAAGAAAAAATATACATAAATATTATACTTATAAAAATTGCTACGATAATATTTTATTTATTTTTATCTTATTTCTTAAGAAAAAACTTACAGTTATGCAATAAAAACAATTAAAAATAATAAAATTAACTAGAAGACATTGACAAATTACAAATAAATTCAAACTTATTTTATTACATTCAGGCGTGTGAGTGCTTAATAAAGCAGTAGAATATTCAAATAGAAAACAAAAAAAGTTAAAAGAAAAAAAAATATTAAAGATGTATAACATAAAAGCATTCATTATTTGAGCACCGCTAGAACAAATATTTAATCGAATTAAACTATCTATTATTGGAAAGAAAGTAATACAGAGATGCAAGCCGTGTAATAGAAAAGGACTTTGATGGCAAATTAGCGAAAACACGATACCTTATACATAATTTTCTCGATGGAAAAAATCATCAAGATGAATCTAATTTTTTTATTTTTTCAATTTATTCAAAACGTTGTATTCAACTGAGTCAATATCTTAATAGTTAATACGTAATGTCAAATTCTATTGCCTATGGATTTTGAAAATTTTGTTTAATTATCGAGTTATTGCGAAAAAACTATTTTTATTTTTTTCATTACTAGCGACCCGCCCCGGCGTCGCACGGGTATAAAATATATAGCCACTGAAAAAATGATTAAAATCGATAGCCTATGATCCTTCACGTGGTCTACTTCTTATCTGTTTTTTTTTTCAAATCGGACCAGTAAGTAGTTCCTGAGATTAGCGCGTTCAAGTTAGCTCTTTCAAATAATTTTCCCCGTTTTTTCCACATTTTCCTCTATTTCTTCGCTCCTATAAGTCTTAGCGTGATTAAATATAGCCTATAGCCTTCCTCGATAAATGGGCTATCTAACACTGAAAGAATCATCAAAATCCGTTGCGTAGTTTTAAAGATTAATGGGAACAAAGGGGCATGAGGAAAAAAAAAGCGACTTTATTTTATAATATGTATAGATTCGCCTGGTAGGAGTGAAGACACTAAGACATTTTTTTTAAATTTTTGGCTTTATTCGTCCCCTTGCTAAAAGCGCCCTAAGGCTGAACTAATCAACTCATGAAACATTAGGGTTTGGTCTGTGGTCATACTGCAACCAAATTTGCTAATTGCATCTATGAAAACTCGAGTTGATACCCGAAGTTTCCAGTCTCTAATTTAATCGCGATATGAATAGTGTCAAGTTTGGTATTGATACCGAAATAATTAGATTTTCGTTTGAGTAAACTGTAATCTTACTCTAGTCTAAAGACTGATTTGCTTCTGAACTACTGATTGGTTTTCAATCGCTGTAGGTCTGGTACCGATTCCGCGTCGTTCTTATTCACCTGGCATATCAATGACGGGCGTTAAGGAAGCGAACTCACGGCGCGGTTTTTTTCCGCGCCCGCCGCGGTTGCGGGCCCGCAGCCTTCGTATAATCCAGTTTTGTATGTAAAAAACCAAAGCAAAACTCACGGCGCGGTTTTCGCCCGCGGCGGGCGTGGTTGTTTGCGGCTCCCGCTGCACCGCCGGGCGGCGCGGCGGTCGCCCGCAGCCTCGGCGGTTTGCGCCCGCGCGCTCTGCGATAGTTTAGCGGGCGATCGCAGTAGCCGTAGTAGGCGATCGTACTTAAGAGGCCGGGTACCCTTGGAATTTCTTATACAAACGTAATTCCAAAATCATTTTCTCATACGAAAATATTTAACATGTTTGAGTTATTTTTCAGTTTAAGATAGTAATTACCTAGGTTCCTACACAAAAATTTACTTCAAAATATTTAAACAAAATTTTTTTTTGTTTTAAATTTTTTTTTAGTAAATTTACTACTAAATATTTAAACACTAAAAAATAGAGTAAAACACTAAAAAATATATAAATAAATAGTAAATTTACTACAAAATATTTAAATACTAAAAAAATATTTTTTAGAGTTTAAATATTTTGTAGTAAATTTACTATTTATTTATATATTTTTTAGTGTTTTACTCTATTTTTTAGTGTTTAAATATTTAGTAGTAAATTTACTAAAAAAATTTAAAACAAAAAAAAAAAATTTTGTTTAAATATTTTGAAGTAAATTTTTGTGTAGGAACCTAGTTAATTACTATCTTAAACTGACAAATAACTCAAACATGTTAAATATTTTCGTATGAGAAAATGATTTTGGAATTACGTTTGTATGAGAAATTCCAAAGGTACCCGGCCCCTGAAACCGTCTTGCGATCGTCGCCCGCAGAGTTTGCGAGCGATAATCGCGACTCGGCAATCAGCGGTCTCGTGAGTTCTGAAATAAAACTGCTCTTTTGCGCGGGCCCGCAACCGCGGCGTACGCGTTAGAAAACCGCTCCGTGAGTTCGCTCCCTTAGAGTGAAGAGACAAGGACGATTATTTTTTGCTTTATGTGCCCCCTTGGATGAATATTTAGGTTAATAGTAACCGTAGGTATTTTTCATTTGTATCGTTTAATTAACAAACTCGACAGCGGAAGTGATCTCGCGGCAATGAGCTCATTGTGGTGCATGCAATTACGGTATCACGTGGTGGTATACCGTATAACGTATACGTCTGTATGAGCCTTCATTAGAACCGTTCTATTTTCAAAGAGGTCAGTTTTTTATATGGCCATTTGTCAATATGTAACATTTATTATTACTAGCGGCCCGATACGCGCTCCGCTACGTTTAAAGAGAAATAATAATCAGGGCGAGCGAAGCGAGCCCTAGTATATCCCACAACTTGAGCACTTTTGTGATACACTTTACGGAAAAACTAACTAAAAACGCCTATTGATTTATGCTTTAACCTAGTGCATAATTTTTATTAATATGTAGATGTGTTATCATCGGTCACTGGTCAGCTAGTTGGTTACTATTACAAAATGAAAAATAAAACTGCCTTAAAGATCATTACCACGCAGAAAAAAGACGCCAGTCGTCACAAAGCTCTGCTTTTAGCTAGTAAAAAAAATTGGAACTTGCTTGTACTGTCAACACTGAAAAAAGTTTTAATTTTCAACAGCACTCTCCCCATCTGCATCTGAAAAAAGTTTCAATTTGACAAAATCCTGTGATGAAATCCCCATCAACAAAATGATTCGCCATTTATTGAATTCATTAGTTACAAATAATGTGTTAAATGAAGTACTGCTCAACCGATTTTGTGCAAACTAACTACACATTAAACCAATAAACCATCTACTAAATAGTCCGAACAAAGCCTAAACATTTGGTTTGGATAGGTGAGCCCGTTCTTGAGTTATACAATTACAACGAAAAGTGGCATTGATTTCTAATATATAGAGATTTTAACTACATATAAGTTGTTCCTCGCGATTTTATACGCGCAAATCTCGCAGGAACCGTACCACCACCACTGGGAAGGTCACATTTCCAGTGGGCTTCTCTGTATCTACGCCAAAATTCATCAAAATCGATCCAGCAGTTCATTCGTGATGCCATGACCAAGGAAAATGTGAATTTATTATAATTCACATCGATTTTTAATTGATATTTGTGTTTCTGATGTTTTTGTGACCTCTTTTTAGCAATATTGTACAGAACCCTGTTGTAATATTCTCTGACTCGCACTAACCCGGTTTTATTAAAAAGTTTGACACGCTTTCATAAAAAGGGCCACGAAATGCGGAAAGCTTAATTTGGGAACTGCATTTACGTCGTTACATTAACAAATTATTTAAAAGATATTCCACAGGAAGCTTTTTGTATGTAATTATGAAATGAGACCGGCTAAAGCAGATAGTTCGCCTGACTGCAAGCGATAGTCCAGGGTGCATAGCCGTCTTCTTAGTCAGATTGGTTCCGATAGTTTTGGCTGCAAAGTTAGATAATAATGTAACATAACGCTAAAAACTCATCAACGGATAATCTACAATAGCTTTTATCTTTGTTACGAGTTAAGGTTACTTAACTCGTAACAAACAAAATTTTTATCGACATTCCATTAGGGATGATTAGAACTCTATCCTATATCCTGTCCTATGGCCTAAGACCGATCTGGTTTTTATACCTCCAAAACCTTTAGTGCCCTGTTATATCTGAGGCAACTGTTAAGCATCCGCGGTCCAGTGGTTTAGATCGTGCTTTTTGACTGGGAAGTCGTGGGTTCGAAATTCGAATCCCTCGTCGGAAACGTGTTATTTCTAAGCTAGGACAATGCAGGCTGATCACCTGATTGTCTGACAAGTAAGATGATCCATGCGTCGGATGGGAATCCCAAGCAGCAAATGGACGTGCTATAATGGTCGAGAGCACGTTCTTGTTTTCGCTTTAAGTTCTATAAAAGTTCTTAAAACAGTCGAGTAAAAGTGCTGTAAACGTTTACTCGACGCGAAAAAGGCGCAAATTATTCAGACTAAAGTCCTATTAAAGTGGAATAAGCGCTGAGTAAGCAACAAAAAGATGCTGTAAGATTTGAGTAAAAGTGGTAGAAAACACTAAGAGTGTTTTAAGAGCAACCAAAATGCGTATATAGGATATTTAGTTCAATAAACGCAATTGATTTGCTATTATACAGATAAAGTGTGCTATAATAGCAGACGAATTGCTTTTATTCTCCTTTTTAGTTCTATAACAGCGAATAGAATGCTTTTACTCGACAAATAAGTGCTGTAAAGAGTGCGAGCTTGTGTGCTACATAAAATTTGTAAAACAATTAGTTATTAAACTATATATACATCTCAAAGGATAATTAATATATATTATTATCAAGTTTTTGAGAAATCAATATGTGATTATATTTTTACTGTTCGTGTAGCTACTCCAAAACATCATGCGCAACAAGCTTTATTGATAAACCCAAAGGCATTTTTACACAAACATTCATGCGCTGCCTATTTTCTTAAATTTGAAGACTAATTTATATAATTAAATATACTTAAAATATATTTTTTTACTGCCATTGTCCATATTGATAATCTAGTTGCAGTTACAGCTAACTTATTCCATTAAAAGTCGAGTAAGAGTGCTGGTCACCACATTTATAGCACAAGGTGTCGCCACGATAACAGGATTTAGGGTTCGCTTCGTAAGAGACCAAAAAACCCAATTTCATTATGATTATTTTTCTTTAAAGGAACATCTTATTTCATAAAACAATGCCAGACTTCTTGGATGTTGATACCTTTCTTAACAAAGATGATTTAAAACAACAAAACTTTCTGAATCAGAACTAATTTCAGTACTGTCAATATCTGAACTTATTACAACATCACTTGTATGACTCGGCCCTGGTTCCAAATGTCGTCCGTCGTTGTTCACATTGTTACTTATTGTGTTACTTGAGTCTACGGAACCACTTAATAATCGGACTCGCGCTTGGAAATACACTAGCGTTACTTGCAGAAATTAAGTTTTGCTGAATCAGTTTTGCAGAGCATTTCATCTGCTCCAAGGTTTTTTTAACTTTTTTTACGAAAATGGCCGCTTCTTTTCAATTTCTTCCATTTGTTTTTATCCATTGTGATAGCAAAATATTCGGGAAAACGTCTTCAAGTTATCGCGATCGACAAAATGGACGGACTTGTGCTGTTACTGTTTCCCAGAACCCTACAATACTACTTTAAGCTGAGTAAATATCGTATAACAGCTCTTAATTACACTACAGCTCCTATACGAACGTTTTTAATTCTACTATAAGTGTTAGTCTATAAGCGTGCAGTAACAGCAGCAATGTTGCCATAAGCAATTCGATTGCGTTTATAGAGCTTTTATAGAAACATAAAAGATAGCTGAGTAACGGCTGTATAAAAGCACCCAATTCAGCGAATCATCTATTCTACAGCTATTATACGACTGTTATAGATCAAACGATCGAATAACGAGTATTTTAGCCATATTAATTCAGCATCTGCTAAAAGGTGGAGTAAAAGGGCTAAAACATAGTGCTGTAAACGTTTATTCGACGTCCTTAAAGCACACATTAGCAAATATTGCCAAATAGTCGAGATAACCGCTGTTATACGATAAATGGGTGTTTTATGAACGGTTACCCGGCTCTTATACGATTAAAGGCTGAGTAAAAAAATCCTTATTCGACTGTTTTGCTGCTTGGGATGTAAAAAGTCGGTCCTGCGCCTGATCTCTCGCCAGTCGTATCAGTCTTCCGTCCCACTGGGTTATGAGAGTAAAAGGAATATAGGGTGCTCCTGTGTACTGCGTACACACTTGTGCGCAATAAAATTACCCCTGCGTAACTGGCCAAAACCGGCCACCGTCACCGAAACAGGTGTGAAGGTCCGAGGTACCTATACTAACTGGTAAGCCCTATTCCACGCCGGTTTTGTATAAGACCGTGCATTTGGCCTCATTAATGGCGCCGCTATAAAACAGTTTATATAAATTCAGTGTACAAAATGCATTCATTTGAGTCCCATTGTTTATAATCGCATTATGCTATTGAAAAGAAATGTGGGTTGGAGCGTTTAAGGGTTGAGAATTGAGATACATAACAAAATATGCTTGTATGTAATTAAGTAAACCCGTATAGGTAGTAAAAATATATAATAAATCGGTTAAATTAGAACAAAAACAGCTAAAAAGTTACTGGTGAAGAGAGGATGAGAGAATGAAAAGCTAAGCACATGAAACTCATGAAAGTGCTGATGGTTACAGCCCTGAAAATTTTGAAACATAAAATAAGACGTCGCTACAGCCCTACAATATTTTTTTGGCTCTTGAGTCGTGATCATCTTTTAAAGTTGACAGCTGTTTCAGACTTCTGTCAATAGAATCAAAAGTATAATTATTTTGCATGTGACCCATAAAGTTAATATACCTATCGGAATAGAGAAAAAAAAGGCCTGAGTAAGCGAGATGTCACTATCAGTAACACTGCGTGGTAGAAAGAGAAGCGTGATTTGAGGTTGCATAGCTTTTTTTTCATCTGTTTGACAGTCTGTCTGCCCCTGAGCCGATCGTTGTCAATTTGGGCTCTTAGAAAAATTGTGATTTTAAGTTAAATAATGAATAATTTTTGGAAATACTGCTCTAGAAACATGGTTAAATGTTTGCGGAATGATTGTGGATCCACACATCGAAAAAACCCGGACAAATATTCATTTCACAGGTGAATTATTCTACATCGTATCATACATACTAATTATCTACGAATGTTGAAATGATAACATACTCATCCGTAGTTTATAATTAGTTTAAGTATATTAATATACATCATACATAATTTATCGTTTTTAAGGGTCCGCACCCAAAGGGTAAAACGTCCTAGTAGTCGGGTCCCGCTCTACTACCAAGACTTCGTTGCCTGTCCGTCTGTCCATCCGTCCGTCTGTCTGTCTCCAGGCTGTATAACAAGAACCGCTATAGTAATAGACTTCTGAAATTTCCACATATGTAATGTCATTCTACATCCAATATGGCTGCTCATCCAAGATAGGGGAATAGTTTTAAAAAGCACTTCTGCAAGATGGGCATCAAATAAAAGGGCTCATTGAGAGTGAATTGAAAATTAATAGGGTCTAGTGAAGTCGTGTCGTGTCGTGTACTGATGTGACGTGACGTGACGTAACCTGTAGTGTCGAATCGTGTCATGACATGTCGTGTCGTATCGTGCCGGGTTTTAGAAAATGCCCGGTTGAAACCGGTCACCCTTCATGCGCGAGTCCGACTCACACTTGGCCAATTTTTCAGATTTCCTGCTGACCTGGATACCAGAAATTCATGGCTTAAAATAATTAACCGTCCAAACTGGACTCCGAAGAAAAATTCATGCATATACTTAATTATGCAGCAAGCATTTTGAAGAAAAGTCATACTTTACTTCAAAATTACAATTTTTATTATACCTATCTATGCAGTTTTATTTTATCCCATTCTGTTTTTACAATCTTACAATTATTATTCCATGATCGATATTTTGTCGAATTACAAGATGTTTGTACATCACTGACACGCACACGTAAACATAATTGTATACACAGATGTAAATCAAATTTTGGTTAAGCTTAACAGCTCGGGATTGTTTCTCTATTCCGATAGGTATATTACCTTTATGATGTGACCCAAATAAAAATAGTCATTGATGTCATTTTGTCAATTGTATCGCACCCAACTTGCTTGATTGAAAATGTCATCCAAGATCCTTGTTTGTTTGATGACAATATCATTGTCATTAAAGTTCTTTGTGTAACAATGTCATCCAAGATCCATCTTGACAATGTCAACCGGGAAACTTGTAGGTCTTGTAAGTTACTTGTAGGCTGTGTTTGTTGTCTGTAATTCCACAACAGAAATTGATAAAAGCGCAGTCCCTTTTCTGTCAACCCTAAAAGTGTTTTAGTATTTTACACTGCATCGCAATTAAATACAGTGTCATGTCTGATTGAAACGGAACCGCCATCAATTCATTCTTATTCATTTACAGTAGGTACTCTCATCAATAGCCATAATAATTATATTGAAAAAGAATTGTGGAGTGATTTCTGTATAATGATGCTTATTTGTGAGTTTTTTTTTTTTTTTAGTTTTAAATTGGAATAAGTTCTATTGATTGCGAATTGTATACCTCTGTGCAATTTTCTTTCTGTAAATTATATTATCATGTTAATTGTTTATTTTTCATATTAATTATTCTACAGCCTTTCGACAAAATTGTACGTCTGCGTCACAGCTATTTTGTTACATATTTTTAATGATAATATTATAGTAATTATCATTAAGGGCGAAGTCAAACGAGCGTAATTTGTGAGTCTTGAGCCGCAGAATTTCCTCCGGCCAGAATTCTGCTGCATTCAGTTTCATACAAAAGTCATTTTTGATTCACACGGCGACTCAAAATGAGTTGTCATTTGTATGAATAAAATTCTGCCCGGAAGAAATTCTGCTCACAAATTACGCTCGTTTGGCTTCGTCCTAATCCTTCGATCGTAGAAAAACGAGACACAATCGCCTTTCAATTGTTATCGCGAGCACCGGTGCTCGCGCGGGGCTTGATGGGTGATGTACCTTATACCTATTAATTATGATTTATGTGTTAAGCGCATCACAGACGGTGAAGATAATATAAAATATATATTATCTTAGAGCATATTTAAGAATATCGCTCACCATAGAAATCCTATGAACCATCACACACGACGAAGTTAATTTATATTTTATATTTTGTATCTTAAGATACCGAGCGATATGGAAATATATATTTCATATCTTAATATTTTATCTTAAGATACGAAATATATATTTCGTATCTTAATATGTTATCTTAAGATGCGAAATATATCTTTATGAATAGGTACAGGGTGTTTTTGTGTCGAGCAGCGGGCTCATCAGTGATCGGACGCACTAGTGGACGCAGTGTTGCCAGTGTTAGAAAGTTACATACCTACTCTCATTCGAAAAGTAACATTTTGAGGAAAAAAGTAACATTTCGGATAATTTTAAATAAAATTGACTTATAATTTATTGCTTTATTATTATTATTGCTTAAAAAGCTCATGAATCGAAATGAATGTTTCTCTTGAATTTCTAAAATACTCCTGAAACTTCTTCGTTGACAGATATTGACAAAGGTTAAATTCACCGCAGGTTTTTCTCTTTTTTATGTGAGGCTCTGTCCAAATGTTTCTCCTTTTGGAATGTGCTACTGCAATCTGCATTTCACATTCTATATTAGAATCATCGTCTGAGGAGTTGTCTAACAAATCAAGAAGTAAGGCAGTATCAGTTATTAGTTATCAGTTATCATTCATAGTCAATCACCCTGTATATAGAACTCTAACAAGGAATACGTGTGGCACCAACGCAGACTCGTAAGGAAATGAACAGATTTTTAATATTATCGTATCTTAGCCGTGTGTGATAGCTTAAGATACTATAATATTTTATATTTGGGCATCTTAAGATAAAATATTATATTATCTTCACCGTGTGTGATGCGCTTTATACGAATATTATAGTTACAATTTATGTATGTCCGTCTGTTAAAAGCTTTGCAACATTTGATATAGTTACACGCTTTGAATCCCGGAAAAATAAATTTCGATGCAACCAAGTTGCAGGCAACACCAGTTTCTCGTAAATCCTCCTCATGATCTTCGATACTACCGAACTCTTTTAAATCAAGTTAATACATGGGACATCTAGTTTGGAAAAGTGTTAATAATATCTAAGGGCTCCCACAAGTCCCACACATAACTGCGAATTCGCATCGCATCGCAAATATCTGCGACAAAATTCATAATAAAAATGACGTTACATCTACGTCCGACTATGTCCCGTGCTAAACACCTGAAGGATTGTTTTGCAGGTACTTGGTAACGGAAATATATATAATACTTCCATACATAATATTTAGATTTTTATTATATGAAACAGATACCTATGATGTAACAAGCTAAGGAATATTGAAAAAACTCTGTTCCTTCGGCGGGATTTGAACCCGCAATCCCTGGTCTGAGCCACCACGCGCCCAACCACTGAGCCACAGAGGTGGTTTAAATATTAATATCCTGTACATTTTACCTCATTTCGTGGATCCATGACTAATATTATGTGTCTGATAAGGGCCAACTTTTTATTGATTCGTGAAAGTAAGGAAAAGAAAGTGCGTTACTTGTAATGTTGCTATGCGATTGTGATCTATACGATGGGTGCGTTTGATACAATTTCCGATGTGTTTCGCTTGCTATTTTGTGCGTGAGACCGAGCGAATTACGGATCGCCTTTAAAATTAATTGGCTGGCTTTTAATTGTTATTGCTCGTGATTTTGTACTTAATTAACTGACCTCCAAAAAGGTGGAGGTTCTATGTTCGACTGTGGATATTTTTTGGTTATATACTTCACTAAGGATTTATTCAGACATTTTCTGTGCGACTTTAAGATAGTATAGTGGTATAATATTGCTAGCCCCATTGAAAGCATTCTCTTACGGGGAATTTACACGGGTGAATAAAGCCGAACAACATAAGTCGCAAATCAAACGTCTAAATGGCGAAAAATTGCCATCGTTTTGCCATTTAGGCAGTCGATTTAAACGCGGCTTAAGTTGTGCGGTTTTAGTCACCCGTGTAAACCCCCCTTAAGTGACGCGTCTGTGTCCCTGGTATCATGTGCCTGCCCCTTTAGTTTGATGAACCGATTTTGAACATTTTTTATCAGCTCGCTCACTTGTTTTAATCACGCTGCGAATAATTGTTTTGTATCTTTGAATATGCTTAGACCGCGAAAACGTGTCTGCCTATATCTGTTTCTTCCGTTTGTCTGCTACTTTTTCATGCCATGCCTATAAAGTGTGGATATGAAGTACATATATCCAAAATCCAAATCGCGGAAAAGGATTTAATTCTGAAAAAATGTGCGATTACCACAATATGATAAACGACGCAACCTGGACGCAACGAAGTTACGTGCAACGTCTATTTTAGCATCCCAAAAATATTTTTATAACACCCCTATTTTTAGTCGGAGATTAAAAATCCATTTAGATTGAGACTAGCTGTGCCTGTTGTCAATCGTACGTAGGTTTCATTAGTGCTTTCCTTTTAATCTCGTGTGAAATGGGGGACTCCCCTTCGCTTGTGATTGCCTAATTGAATTTTCTCCTAGTCTACATATCTATGTCCCCGCTTACTAACAAAAATATTAACACAGTGAATAATAATTATTCATAATTCAAGGTCTGCTATTTTTGACGTGTGACGTTACCAATATGCTAGACAGAGACAAGCGGACCTTGTAGGTATAGTTGTTAGCTGCGTAAGTATTTTTATTAGTAAGGGGTTGGAATTTAGATCATACTTCATACTTAAAATACCTAATTATTATGTTATTATAAATATTATAAATGCGAAAGTCCATTTGTTTGTAACCTTTTCACGCCCAAACCGTTGAACAGCTGATTTTTTTGAATAGATACTTTGAATCCCGGGAAAGGACATATTATTATGATACTTTTTATCCCGGAAAAATGTACGGAATTTTGGCACAACGGAGTCGCGGGCGTCATCTAGTATATTATATTATTATCTACATTCTACTATATATATATTTATAGTATATGTATTACAGTCTATGGTCTATACTAGCGCTAGCCTCGAAATATTATAGCGGCTTGAAAATGGCTGGTCTCTACTGTGTACTAGAACAAATCTGTAATGCTTTTAGTTTGTTTGCGAAGTTTGCGAGAGCTATGATACTTTTTGTTTCTTTGTTTGTCACGCTTTCACACCTTAGCTAATGAATCGATTACGTATCTTGAAATTTTGTATACTTACACACTTTTGAAGTTAAGAATCACACTATGCAGTAAATGATATTAATCACAGAACCATTATAATCACAGCTCTTTCACATCCAAGCCGGCCAAGATTTTCAGGTCTAAAGTACCGATCGATTTAAATTTGACTAAGTTTTATACAAATTATCATCCCCTATTTTATGATTTATCCCCTTGGGGTTAGAATGGATCAAAATCCTTTCCTAGCGCCTAGCGGATGCCTACGTCTAACATCTACCTGCATGCTAAATTTCAGCCCGATCCGTTTAGTGGTTTGGGCAGTGCGTTGATAGATCACTATGTCAGTGACCTTTGAGTTTTATATAATTTAGATAGATTCTCCATCATTGTGTTTCTGCATTTGTCAAAGTCTTATTCTAGTCTATTATGAAACCATCAGTCTGTTATTCAACCCGACGCACCTTTTAATTTACATATTTAATATTTATACAATTGCATGATACGAAATGCATTGACAATTTTGTGGGTAGTTTGAAAATTATAATATGTAAAAATACCCTATTTTTAGATATTATAATTTGCACGTCATTGTCTAAATTGATTGTCAATTCGCCCCCCTAAATCTTGTCCCACGAATTAAATAGACGAAACAAAAGAAGATTAGGATTAGGTACGCATTTTTAAATTATGAAAAACTTAAGGTAGTAGTCAACTCGCCCCTAAAATTCGTCCAACGAATTAAATAGATGAAAATACATATAATCAAGTCAAGATAAAAAAGAAGCGATAAAAATGGCTCGAATTCTCAAAGCGGAAGGGTGTGTTCGCCGCTCAACTAACCTAGTTTTTCACAAATTTTCAATTTTAAGCTACCCACCGTAAATTTCTATAAGCTCTTGTAACAAACTTAAATCTTTTCGGAATATTAAATATAGGTCTAGAGGAATCTTAAGTCTAGAATAAACAGAGATTATGTTATAATCCCTAAAACGTGAAGTTTTGAAACTAAAGCTCTTGCTTTGCGCACTTTTCAAGTGAAAGTTTTATTTTAATTAATCCGCATTGAAACCTGGTTGCATAAGGTTTAGTTTAAGTATTGGAATTTTATATTTCCCACTTTACACGTATACCTGCGTAAACTATTGCAAATCGATACGGCATATTTGTAAATGAGCTACTCAAAAGACAAAACTGAAGCTTATTTACGACAGCGAGATACAAATTGAATTGACAGACTTTCCGCTCGCAGTGTTGCTATACTGCGAGCAGAGGGTGCCACTAAAACATACAGTAAATAATCCGACCAAAATCTGACATGTTGCACACGTCATATCAGAATATTGACAGAAACGTTGTATACTGTCTATGACAGTGCTGCATCTAGAGTGAAAACTTTGCAGTAATAAATCCAATGAGGCTGAATGAAGATGTTTGAAATAAATCTGTTTGCCACTAGGTTCAGCGGCACCCTAAGGCTACATAGCGGCACCTGGTGGTAAATAGAATTTCAAACACCCTCAAATCTCAATGTTACGGTATTCCTCGTAAACGTTAAAGTGAGGTTTTAACGCTTTCCACTTCGTCAGGGCATTGCCATGCAATTGATAGTCTATAAATAAGTACTTTATAGGAGAGCTAAGCACTCTATAACTTGTGTGTAAACAAGTAATAATGCCCGTTCAATGGCATAGATTTTATTTAAACCCTTTTGTAAACAATGGTTTCGAGAAAAAGCTGTGGGTGTAGAAGTAATTGTTTTTCACAGAATTTGCGTATACGGTATAATAAATAAGAGTACACACTACACGTGTTTTTAATATTCACGAAAAAGATCAAACGGATGATATGCCCAAATATGTTTTTACATTTTATTTCCACTTATTTTATTTTATAGATAAAATGAAATAAGTGGAAATTGTGAACTGGAGCGTAGTAATAGCTCCAAGTGATCATTACCATGGAGATAATATTTAATCCCTATTTATCCTCTTACGGTATTAAATGTTATATGAATGATAATATTATTATGAATCCTCCTTTCCCTTGGTAACGGCATCACGCAAGCCGTTTGCTCGTTTGCCCCCTTATTTAATAAAAAAAAAATGGCTGTATAGATTTGATGAATTTTTGCGCTTATCTTACATGATGAGAAGGAAATACGCTACTTTGGCGCAGGAAAAAACACTGTTCGTTTGTTTATACGCACAAAATGTTATAAAATAATGATTTAGTTATAAGGATAAACCAGAAATATGACGGCTATTTTTCAAATCAATTACCTACAGGCCAGGTGAATCGCGATATGAAATCTTGCCGGTTTGCGAGGTCAGAGTCAGATCACGAATAATACCTTTAGGGGGTTGTCCTGTTCTCTGTGACACCCCGTCCTCTCTGTTTCGGCAAGAAACTGTATCAATCGTTGTCAGATGCTAAGTATACACTTCAGCGGTCAGCCTTATAAAGCATGATGTATAAATCACAGCCTATAAGTGACGTCCGGCACTCAAGACCAATATAACTAATGACTTTCGCGGCTCCTCTGATACTGGCATTCTTAAGACACACTTAAGACCAGACAGTAAACTTACGTATTTTGAGTCTTAGAAGACGTAGGATTCCTATGTTTTTCCGAAAAAGTATACTTCTCCCGCGCAAGTCGCGACAGACGCGCTTCGGCGTATATTTATTAGATTTTTATTTTTTGGTGAACATAAACAGATTTTTTTATATTTAAAATGAGCCCAGGGGTCTCATCATAATATAAATATAACATAAGGGGAATCCGTATAGTAAGGGTACTATAAGGATTGTTATGCAATGTGCAACTATAAAAGACCTACTTGTCTTTGTCTTCCATATAACGTTACATGACAGACAAAGACAGCTGACTGAGCTGTATAGTCAGAAGCTGAGTATACAATTACAAGATATACAATTATACAGTAATTAGAGGTATTTAGAAACTTCAAGTTAAACAATAGACGCTGAGTAATAAACTCTGAATAGTTGTCTGTATAGTTAAACAATTAAAACAAAGTTAGCCCTCTAATAAACTCGTGATTGTACTGAAGGTGCCTGTAGCGTGCAGTTCGCATACTTTGTCTAGCTACAAAGTATGTGAAGGGTCGATGCGAACGGGCGACAGATTGTCGCGCGATGTAGCAAGTCTTTCAATGCTTAGATGCGAATGTTGTTAGGCTGAGTTGCTACAAGAGATAGAGTCAAAACTGTAAGGTGTAACACCTGTAGCCCTAGCATGGCCACCAGTAGAAATGCGAAAGTATAGACAAACTGTGGAGATAAACTTAAGGTGCCGTTCCGATCTTTTTTCGTTCCGAAAAATCGCTTTATGACCAGACTATAGTCCTAAAAATTTAAATAATATCCTACTTTATGACATATACTATTTTGTCATAAAGTGGCATTTTAATTGAATTTTAGTCGGTCGCGATTAGCCGCGGTAAAGATCGGAACGGCACCTTAAGTTTATGTCCAGTTTGTCTATACTTTCGCATTTCTACTGGTGGCCATGCTAGGGCAACTGCTGAGTGACAAGGCCCTTACAGTAGTCAGTACAGCAAGACAGTGCTTTCGGTCAATTTGTTTTTTTTTTTAAGAAGGCATGTCGCTATAGCCCTGGCGTCACTGCGACCCATGAGGATCTATTGTGACTCCTTCGCACTAGAGAATCATCCCCAACCCAATACTGTTCATAAATTGAACGATATGGTTGGGGTTGGTGCCACGAATTTCTTCTGTGGATGAGTATTCGTGGCGACCAAGGTGCCTGTTCCTGCTCTGTAGTAGAGCAGGACAGTCGAGGAGAAGGTGAATAGGTGTTTCATCCTCCTCCTCACAGAATCTGCAAGTCGTTATGCTACAAATACCCATTCTGTTTAGGTGTTTGTTGAGCTTGCAGTGCCCAGTTAGGCTTCTGGTAAGGATTCTTAATTGGTTCCTACCCAAGGTGAGCACTAATTCTGATAGTTTCTTGTTGAAGCCAGGAATTAGTGCCTTGGAGTGTTCAAGACCAGGGGTCTCAGCCCATTGCTTCCTGCATAGTCTGTGACCCCATTCCTTGAGCACTTGCTTTGTGGTACTGGGAGTTATACCACAGACTGGTTCTGGGCCATATATGAGACTCTCGGCCCCAAGCCTAGCCAGTTCGTCAGCGGTTTCATTGCCGGGGACGTTACTGTGGCCCGGGACCCATACTAGGCGGTTGTTGTTGTTCCTTCCCAGCATGTTTAACGTCTCAATGCATTCCAGAACTAATTTGGACGAGACTTCTGCGGCAGTCAGTGCTTTAAGTGTGTTTAAGCTTGACTATCGGAGAAGATAAAAACGTTTTTATTAACTAGGGCCATCTCCAGGCTTTCTAGTGAACAACCGAGGATAGCGAAGACTTCAGCCTGAAACACGGTCGCAAACTCCCCCAAATAGGCGTATTTGCCTTTCGGTGGCCTGCCTCTTTCCTTGATCCATCCGTGAACCAAACTATGTCGCTAGGGCGGACATCGATTGGGATTTTTCTTTCCCAGTTCTCCCTGGAAGGTATAATAACCTGGTATTGCTTCCAAAAGCTATGCACCTTGATCATGGCATCTGATGGCATGGCCATGACAGGTGATTCACTGAGAGACTGTTCCAGCTGTCGAAATGGGGTGGAGGCCCAAATTCGTCCTGCCCGCCGTCCTGGCCCTGAGAGCCACCTTTTTGGCCTCCATCTGAACAAGCAGAGGAAGCGGAGTTAAGTTGATCAGGGCCTCGAGGGAAGCGGTGGGTGTTGAGAGTGCACCCGTGATTATTAGACATGCCAGTCTCTGTACGCTGTTTAAACTTTTATTACAATTTACTTGTTCAGCCTTTTTCTGCCACACTACGCAGCCATATGTGGTAATCGGTATCACTACGGCTGTATATAGCCATAGCATTGCCTTCGGCCGAATACCCCATTTAGAGCTGACAAGCTTCCAACAGGAACCCAGAGCACATCTAGCCTTTTACGTAATATACTCGATGTGCTTATTCCAAGTGAGTCCTTTGTCTAGGATTACTCCTAGATATTTGACATCACCCGCAAACTTAATAGTTTTCCCGAAGAGTGTTGGGGGTCTTAGTCCCTCCGACTTCCTCTTTTTGGTGAAAGGTTTCAAGACCGTCTTATCAGCGTTTACTGTTAGCTTGACCCTTTGGCACCAATCCTCGACGACTCTTAGTGCTGACTGCATCAACCCAGCGACCACCGATGCGCATTTTCCCACCACCATGATCGCCAGGTCGTCAGCGTACCCTTGAGCGTAGTAACCTAAGAGGTTCAGTTCTCTTAGTAGTCCAATTTGATTGGCCGAGAGCACTGTGTTGTAACTGTTTCGCCACTCTACCTAGAGTCCCGAAACAGTTGAAAGAAGAAAGACCTCTTTCTCTCTCGGTAAATGTAAACAAGTCCTAAGACGTGTAACGTTTGATAAGACAAGGCACTGAAGTGCACTGCTTTTAAACCGACTTCCAAAATAAGAGGACATTCGAATGTGAATATTTGACCAATACCTACTAAAGGTCAAAACCTTTCCAAAATTTCTCATTGATCAAAATCAATGAGAAATGTGCCATGTTTTATGGTTTCGACTAAAGTCGCTAGTTTGCTTCGCCTCTAGAATTCGCTACATAAATACTTTATGTAGGTAATATAAAACGTATGTACTCTGCAATTATACTCTATTGACTGAAAGTTCATTTACTGTTGTACGAGTATTGATATTTTTTTGACATTACTATAAATCTGTTGCAACTTGCAACGATTTCTTGGAAATTTTAAACGCTTTTTAATTAATCGAAACCCTTACAATCGATAAAAAAATATCGACAATCGAAAAAAAAAGCTGCTGTCAGACAGACTGTCAGACATTTCTCGCGACAGTTGTCTTGCAGGTGGAAACGCGGCCTTAATCAGCGCGTCTGCTCAAGAACTCATTTCCCCGACTGTACATTTCTGCTAAACAACTCATTTCTCCGACTGTTCATTTCTGCTTAGCACTATTTTCCCCGACTATACATTTCTGCTAAACAACTCATTTCCCCGACTGTACATTTCTGCTAAACAACTCATTTCCCCGACTGTACATTTCTGCTTAGCACAATTTTCCCCGACTGTACATTTCTGCTAAACAACTCATTTCCCCGACTGTACATTTCTGCTTAGCACAATTTTCCCCGACTACATTTCTGCTAAACAACTCATTTTCCCGACTGTACATTTCTGCTAAACAACTCATTTCCCCGACTGTACATTTCTGCTTAGCACAATTTTCCCCGACTGTACATTTCTGCTAAACAACTCATTTCCCCGACTGTACATTTCTGCTTAGCACAATTTCCCCCGACTGTACATTTCTGCTAAACAACTCATTTCCCTGGCTGTACATTTCTGCTTAGCATAATTTTCCCCGACTGTACATTTCTGCTAAACAACTCATTTCCCCGACTGTACATTTCTGCTTAGCACAATTTCCCCCGACTGTACATTTCTGCTAAACAACTCATTTCCCCGACTGTACATTTCTGCTTAGCACAATTTTCCCCGACTGTACATTTCTGCTAAACAACTCATTTACCCGACTGTACATTTCTGCTTAGCACAATTTTCCCCGACTGTACATTTCTGCTAAACAACTCATTTCCCCGACTGTACATTTCTGCTAAACAACTCATTTCTCCGACTGTACATTTCTGCTTAGCACAATTTCCCCCGACTGTACATTTCTGCTAAACAACTCATTTCCCCGACTGTACATTTCTGCTTAGCACAATTTTCCCCGACTGTACATTTCTGCTAAACAACTCATTTCCCCGACTGTACATTTCTGCTTAGCACAATTTTCCCCGACTGTACATTTCTGCTAAACAACTCATTTCCCCGACTGTACATTTCGTTCGAGTTCGAGTTCGACACAAAACACTACTCTCCAACCGTCTTACGCTTTTTCTATGGTTTTTCGATCAACACGAAAATCTGACGCGAGTTTCACAGTTTTTACCCATCCCACAAAAGTGCTCAACGCCGCTAAGGGCGCATTTTCAAAAACTCTCTCTATAATGGCGCATTTTCACTAGTCGATAGGGCCCGCATGCGGGGTGCGGGAGATTTCTGAAACGCATGCCACGACCAATGACAATGCGCCATTACTTGTCATAGACTCCCTGCATGCTGTATACCGTACGAGTTAACGCCTAATGAACTATGTGTTTTTAGTTCATTAGGCGTTAACGTTTAATACTAAGTGTTTTTCGATGATTGACGTTGTAAGTGTTTAAGAATGGCGTTTTTAGCGGGGTGCAAGGTATGCCAGCTCATTTGATTGTTTGGTTTTTGGAAGAACACATTGCTTAGATACAAAATTAGTGATTTTCCAGCATCTACGACAACTAGAGCTGTAACCACGATAGAGAAAGGTCACCATAAAAACTTACTACTGAAATTTCAAAGATGTTAACTTAATTTTTGATTTTTGCAGATTTTTTCTATTTTACACGTTTTTTTGTCCTAAATTTATATAAGTTTTATCTTTTAATCATCAATTATTAAATAAATAAATAAATATATTATAAAAAACAGCGAATAATTTTCAAAAAAAAAATATTATGTTCCTCTAATTTTGCCGGTGTGTTTATTTATTTCCCAATTTCTATTGAGGTTTTCCGATCACAAAGAAACCTTTTCTAATGTTATATTATAATATTCTGCAAATTGCTCATGTTTACTACACGAACTATTTATCCTCCGAAAATAAAATCGTAACCGGTTTTTACATAATAGAATTCTTTATATCGAAATTAAGGAGTGAAAATCCTTTGCATTGTGAAAAACAAATACTTATTATAATTATCCAAACGCAGATGTTTTTTTTTTCCGCAACGAAAACAGACAGCTCACGTAACACGTTGAAATAATAATTGGATATTTTGGTAAATATTGAAACAAAACAAATGATTTACATCGAAATAATTATGCAGATTTTATTGTAAAATTATTTTGATGTAAGTACATGTTTTTGTACATTTCAATAAACTGTATTGTTTATTTTTTGTACATTTCAATAAGTATTGTTTATTTTCGAGACAATAATATGATGTTTACTTTTGGGTGGTTTAATGAAATACATGATACATCTTTCTGGCACTGCGGGCAAAAATCTACAATTTTGGGGGTCAAAGAAAGTTTATGGTAGTCCGAATATGCAACTTCTAATTATATTTTTTGTTTCAGTATTGGCTGTGCGTTGTCTCACTTCTTCTAAGCGGCATATTCTTCGCTGTTCTCAATCTGTATTGGAAAAAAGGTAATTATTATAAGTTATTTATATTATAATTGGTACAAAATATAATTAGAAACAAGAAAATGTGTTGGCGTTATCGGTAAAAAATCCATGAATAGGAAAACAGCAGCACCTATGATTTAGGAGTGTTTGTTTGCTTGCATTTTATAAACTTCGAAACTACTTGACAGATTCTGATGAGTTAAAAATCTAAAGAACATAGATTTATATCGTGAAAAATTTAAGCGACATTAGATATTTAGCGCCACATGTTTGAAAATCTAGACATGAATAACAAATATCCATTATGGCGAACCTATGTGTAAACCCTCCATCCTATTAAGTCTGAGGATGTATCCCGGGACACGCTTCCATGGAATAATATCGAGCGACATAAGCGGAAAGGAATTACTGCGGTATTGATTTTCGAACGTTTCATGTGATGTACAGGATGCAACAAAACTAATTGATAATACTTTAGGGGGTGTACGTGTTTCTGACATATTTCACTGTGAGAGTAGCAGCGCTGAAAGTCATGAATTTGCCCATACAAAAGTGAAAAAACAAGTTTCTCTTTTAGGGAGATCGCAGACGACAGACTTTGTGCGATCAAAGTCTGCGGCTTCGCCGCGCGCGCGCCATGCGCAATGTATGTAAGCCGCAGACTTTGATCGCACAAAGTCTGTCGTCTGCGATCTCCCTTAGCGCTGCTATTTTCACAGCGAACTATACAGGGGACCTATACACACCCTAAAGTATCATCATTTAGGTTTGTTTCACCTTGTGGACTGGGACCACAGAAATAAGATCTAGTTAGAAGCGCGATGTCGCTCCATTTGTATGAACACGAGCGTGTCACTTTTTTCATACCTACTGTGACGTCACAAGAGCGCTTTAGTGATGGGAATACCCGTACGCGCGGAATCGATTCAAAGGAATCGCCGCGCCCCGCCTCTTGTGCCATTTTAATAGGTACATCGATTTTTTAATCGATTATTATTCGAGTTCATAGACAGAGGAATGATAAATCTTAAGATACGTGCTTGCCAGGACAGCTAGTAATATATTATATTATTCTAAATTAAATCACTAAACAGGAACATAAATAAAAACATATTACATAACTAGCTGTCCCGACAAACGTTGTTTTGCCATTTAAAGTATTTGTACTTCATCAGTTGATACAAAATCTTACCCCCTCTTTGGTCCCCTTAGTGGGATGGGGGAAATTTTTTTATACACCAGATGTTAAGTTGGAAGAAGACAAATATATGTATCTGCGAAAACCGCATTCAAATTGGATCAGTAGTTTTCGTGTGATAGTGGAACAAACATACAAACAGACAGACAGACAGTAGACAAAAAACTAACTACAGTTTTGGCTTCTATAGCGATGTAGTGACACCCCCCGCTTATTATTTTTTTAACACCTTTAATGTACAGATTTTTTATTTCTACAGTTTTATTATATGTAAGTATAGAAAATGTATAGAATATTTTATTATATGTATAGAAAATGTATAGAAATATAATTACCGAGTCACAAAATATCCCAAAGCGAACATTATCATTCCTCTGTTTCATGTCTGTTTCGAAAATCGATTAATTAGAATCGAGAATATGTACAACACTATTTGTTTCATTTGACAGAAAAATGAGAATATTGACTGTACTTCGAAACTAAGCGATGAGTGAAAGTATCGATTGTTTTATTTCCATTGCGCATTCAATAGCGGACAAACAGAACGGGCTCTATAATTTTCAAACTAAAGCGGCAATGTATTATGAATCATGCGGTACACACGCAGTTACGTAGATTTACACACACGATTTACATTAAATAATTGATTTTAAAATAAAGGACACATGATTTAATACTAAAATTACTTACCGATGATAAGAAACGTGTCCACTATTTATACCAACGTTTTTATTCGAATTTCCACAGCCCAATACGGCACAATTAGGCATTTTTAGAATTCCGATTGACGTCCGATTCCGATAACGGTGGAGCGCAGACTAAAGAACAGACTTTCGAAAGAATAAAGTTTATACTCTTTTGGGAACGCGATGGCACGCGAAGTACATACACATGCGGGATCTTATTAGATAGAAATCTGTGACTGGGACGAATTTAAAGTGACGAATAGACAGCCTTAAAGACACGTCTTAAATTTCGTCCCTCTAAAAATTTGTTTTTTTTTAAATGTACCTACATTATTATACACATTAGGACGGGACGCAGCGAGGGGGGTGTATTTTTCTTACAATATGGTTTATGAGTTATGACTTATGAGTTATGGCTTATGACCTGTCGCGTATAATATCTGGATACTGCGGCCCCGTGCCCCGTCGTAATATGCGCGTAGCGTAAATTCGTACGGTTTATTTGTCGAAAATAAGGTATTTTCGACATCTGAAATTCGTCCATCACATTCATACATCGCTTGACTGTGGGTAAAAGCATATAACAATTATTATATAACTGTTATTAAAAACAGTTATAATACGGTGTCAGCGGAGGAATTTACATAGTTCTTGTGTTATAAGAGTTATTTCATCTAAAACATTACTAAAACTCGTGCTGTTTTAAATGTCTTCTGTGTGTCCGTTACTTTTTAACGCTTACCTCCCAAACCGTTTTTCATGGTGTATGGGAAAAGTTTTAATTTTCAATGCCTGTCACAAAAAAAAAAAAACTATAGATCATAGGTTAAAAACAAAAAAATACTAATAGGAAATCTCTATGAAGTTTGAACGAACCTAAGCTACGGACAATGATATTTAAAAACGTATGATGTTATAGGTAGTTTAATTTCTTTGTTAAATTATTATTATTGTTTGCGGCGAACTCGCTTTTTTGTGTTCTGATCTATTACTTTATTATAAAGAAGATTCAAGGTAGGCATACGTATAAATAAACCGGAAATTTTGATCATAATATGGATTCTTGCTAGCCTTAGAGCTAATTCCTTCGGTAGGATTCGAACTTGAATGTACGACTTGAGCACCACGCGCTCAACTACTGAGCCACAGAGGTCGCCAAGTTATTTTTTTTAAATAAGGCGGCAAACGAGCAAACGGGTCATATGATGGAAAGCAACTACCGTCGCCCATGGACACTCGCAACATCAGAAGAGCTGCAGGTGCGTTGCCGGCCTTTTAAGAGGGAATACACTCTCTTCTTGCTGAGATCAATGATTTGAGATCTGAGTGACTAATAAATAATAATAATAATAATTTGTAATGCAATCCATCGATCACTCAGATAGACGTCCGCAGCAGATAGACGTCCGCAGTCCGCACAATGCAAATTGATATTGAGTTGCACTCAGTTGAATAATTAATGAATTGAATTTAGAAATCTAAGTTTCTGAACGTATTATGAATTATGATCTAACGATGTTTGAATTTGTACTTAATATTGCATAATATTATGCGAAAGTATGACTGACTTTTCTGCGTCGTAACAAACATACCTACCAATTAAAAATTCAAGGTAGGCTTAGCTGGCGGAAGGTGATATACCTCTTCACGCTTTAATCGCTGTAGCGATTTTGATAATATTTTCTATAATGAAGATACCTACTTTGGAGTTAGGATGAAGTTCATCCGGAAAAATGTATGAACCTCCATATAGGCCCCAGCTACCTTGCTCGCTCTGTGGTATTGATCTGGTCTAGCCGACCCATTCGTTCCAAAGCTCCCAAGTTTAAAATTGAGAGCACAGATAATGCTCTGGGTCAGTAATTTTAAATGCGTATCTCGATCCAATAGTTCAGCTCAATGGCTCTCATTATCTTTGAGTTATTTGAATTTTCCGAGAAGTGCCGGATTCTCCGCTTTCTGAATCCGGACTCGAGTTAAGCTGCTGACAATAGCTGATTATATGTTTCTTTGACTGAGTACGGTTATACGAGTATACATATATAAAAGTATTATGTACACAAACTGAGATTACGTACTTATAAATTGGATAAAGTAAAGTGACCACTGGCCAGATTTTACTAGACAATGACTAGTGGTAAAGTTCATTCTCTGGATTATTTATCTTATATATAAAATTCTCGCGTCACAATGTTAGTCCACGAACTCCTCCGAAACGGCTTTACTGATTTTTACCAAATTTTATATGCATATTCAGTAGGTCTGAGAATCGGCTACTGGGTACTTTATATATTGATAAGTGCATTTGTTGAATAAATAATAGTAAATTATTACAACCTGAGACTGACGGCGACCATTGTTTGTGCGACGAGATAGCGATCGACGTTGCTATGGCGACATACTTATTTAGTCACTTCAATAATATTGGCGAAATACTTTATATTATGGCAAAGCAACGTTTGCCGGGACAGCTAGTATAATATATAATACTAGAATCTATATGAACTCTGCACCTGGGTGAACCATACATTTTTCCGCTAAAACAAGATCAGTAGGAAACAGGGCACTTTTTTCTCTATCTCTATGATATGAAGTATTTTGACCAACTCTCCTCATTACAGTGATGACAATATTCGGGACGAGCGTGTACGGTGGTGCCGTGATAGCGACCTCCATAGACTACTTCCTAGAGAGGATGATGATGCTCAAATGGGTGAGTATAGAAATTATCTCTTAAAATTTAATAGCTATCATAATATGGGGCATCGAGACCGGGTTTTCCCGAAACTCGAAAACCCGGGAAAACCCGGGTTTTTGGGATCACGAAAAAACCCAGGTTTCAAAAATGGAACCCGGGTTTTTCGAGCTTTTCGGGTTTTTAGTTTTTTTGATTATTATTAAAAGCAAGACCTGATTAATTAAAGTATTTATAACAAACTAACATACAAATTCTTTATATTTACAGATTTAATTATTTATATTCAGTTTATATACATAAAAGTTTTGTTTTTAGAACGTCACAGATTAATTGTCACAAAAATGTTTATTAATATTTTGCACATCCTACCAAAACTATTCAATATAAAAAAGCAAAGCCTCTTTAAGCAATCTATCCATAGCAAAAAATGTTCAAATCTCATAGAAGTATAATAGTTTTTAATGAACATTCAGTGACTGACCACAGTTTTCTTCATTTTGTGATCAAAGGCTTACGAAATAAAGAAAACGATGTCATAAGAAAACAGCTTGAAAGGGTTCTAAGTTTGCTGAAATTACCACTGAGGAAATTGATTCCTAGGCAGTTGACAGACCAACGTCATTTGGTCTGATCATGTCGATTCAATGTTGATTGTGATCTGTCGGCTAGGTTTGACGTAACGCGACCAAACTATGTAGGTCCTCCATCTGCCTAGAAATCAAATTATCTGATAGTACCTTAGACTTTTGATAATGGACAAGTCAGCCGCTAGTTGGTAACAAAACGTTGTAACTTGGATCGACTGTTGCTGATAAAATACACTCATCAATAAAGTCTCTATGAAAGAGTATCTAAAAACCTATCAGGAATTTTTGAAAACAGTAAATACGGGTTATAATAATGTTTCATTGTGTTTGTTAAAACACTTTTCCGAATTTTATTGTTTCTAAAACAGTAACAGATTTTTCTAAGGCCATTAAAAATCAACTAACTCAATCAACTACCCTAACTTAACTTACTAAAAAAACTTCTTAAAGCTTTTTGTCGTTATTTGTTATCACAATGGTCATAATCATATCAGATAGCTGTGGACTAGCCCTACGTTGAAATAATCTGATTAAATTAACCCAATATTAAGACAATGCAACCAGTAAAAAGGCTCCAGGAAAGCAGCCTCTAGAAACCGACAAAACCATCCAGAGGAGTTTCCATCAAGTTGGATCTTATGATGTGAAACCATTTTGTATTCCAGCAATACAGTCTGGCAAATGCGGCAGATTGCTTTTCATGAGCTTCGGAGGCTGATGATGGTAACACATAAGACGAATGATCTTTCTATAGCCGGACGTGGATAGCATACTCACTGAGGAATTATTAATACAGTAATTTTAGTAAACTCAAATCAAATACAAGCCGGGGCTGTTATCAGCACCAGCGCGAGAGACAATTTCTTGTGTGTTGCACCATGACACCATGGTTTATCTTTCAAATTCATAAAAAGCAACCTTCCGCATTTGCGAGTCTGGTCTGGTCAACTAAATGGTTATCTGACATGAATTCTGTCACAATAGACGAGAACAAATAACGACAAAATTCTTTGAGGGATTTTCCAGTAAGTTAGAAAATTAACTTTAATTGCAAAGAACAATCGGCCTCATACCGTAGCGAGGCAGAAAAAAGCAAATTAAGATAAAAACTATGGCACAAAAATTTAGTCACAGGTATAAAGTATGCCAAACATCAATTAAGACTAAATAATTATTAATAACTTGATAATCAGCAGTAAAAATCTAAAAGATTAAAATATAAAGATTTGCTGGCAAACATTTTATAAAAAAGTTTATTCTTCAAAATACTGTCTTCAAAAATTCATTATATATTTCATAAAATGCAAATATATTTTAATAATACACGTATATTTGGGGGTGAAACTTGTTCTAACACGTAATTTTGGCCCGAAAACCTACATTTTTAAGCTTTGATAAGATCCAAAATATAGAAGAGGTAAACTAGTCGCTTCATTAAAAGTATGATACGGCCGTGCCCGTGTACCCGAGACTTGGTTGGGACCGAAACTATGATATTTAAATAGTCAAAGCGCACAGAGGTGCGCAGGCCTAGTTCCAGCAGGCCGCGCGCATGCCGTGCACTATTTACACGAACCGTTTCGACGCACTTTTGACCCCTCTGTAGCTCAGTGTCTATTGCAAGTGCATAGGTAAAATTATACCTACGTAATTATATACTAGTACTTACGCAGTATACCAAATTTCATAGATATCGCTTTGGTAGATCCTGAAATATGTCCCTGTAAAAATAGCTAATTTTGGCACTCACTCACTCACTCATTCACTCACTCATTCACTGACCGGTAATCAAAACCTCTAGGCCACTTCCAATTGTCCTATCGTTATGAAATTTGGCACACAGGTCGTGTGTTATATGTAGATTAACAAAAAATTAAGAAATTTTAGAAATCAGTCAAGCGTGAGTCGGCTCATCTACGAACTTTAGAGGTCGCTTCCAATTGTTCTAGTGTTATGAAATTTGGCACACAGGTCGTGTGTTATATGTATATTAACAAAAAATTAAGAAATTTAAGAAATCGGTCAAGCGTGAGTCGGCTCATCTACGAACTTGAGATAAAATTCCTATGTACTAGTGATACAATGAGAATACGATGAGGAGGGTGGGAGGAGGAGAGGGGAGGGGTATAAAATATTGTCATGTATAATACACACTGTATAGCTTAATAAATAAATACTGTGTACTTAACAATTTGGCTTCTATTGATAACAAATACCACTAGAGGCATCTATCGAAACTATTGTATATATCGGTCGTGGCACAAAAAGAAAACATAGACGTATGATTTCTTAAAAAAAGATTGTAATCCCACCAAAAACATACCTGTTAAAATAGGGCCTAGTTCCTATAGGCTAAATTTTGGCCTAAAAAAGTGTTGAAATCTAATCCAATGCCAAGTTCAGATTCACTTCACCGATCATAATCATCTTCATCAACAGCCTGATCCATAATACTTCTAAATTTGAACTTGGCAGGTTTTTGAGCTGTACGTAACTATATTACGTAACAATAGAAGTATTATGGATCAGGCTGTTGATGAAGATGATTATGATCGGTGAAGTGAATCTGAACTTGGCATTGGATTAGACTTCAACACTTTTTTAGGCCAAAATTTTGCCTATAGGAACTAGGCCCTATTTTAACAGGTATGTTTTTGGTGGGATTAGTATTTAACTGTGTAGGAGCTGGCAATCGCAGAAAATCATTTGTAACGTATTTTCGCGTTGTTAATACTTGAATTGTAAAAAAACCCGAAAAAACCCGAAAAACCCGGGTACCCGGTTTTTCATTTGAAAAAACCCGAAAACCCGGGTTTTGAAAATTGGGTCCGGGTTTCGATGCCCTAAATATGGACCGTCCGATCATAATGGACCATGGTAGTCTGCAATAAAGATATTGTTTGTATTTGTTTAAGAAAATTCTTAGGTACTAAACTTGGTATCAATGTTGATGTACCAAGTTTGGTACCTATACCAAGTTTTGACCGAAGCTTCGATTTCGGCACCGGTCAAAAAAAAATCTACAGCCGAATATATAACCTCCTCCTTTGGTCGGTTGGAAGTCGGTTAAAAATAATAAATATTAGGTTGGGCTGTATGTAGCGGAATCTTTGAGCACGATTTTTGCCTATCTCCAGTAGTCTAATTAATTCGAATCTTTGCATACGTATTAAGAGCCAATGACAAGGCAATAATTTGTTAAAATTTTTGAAAAAAAAACTTCGGTGGTTTGTGCCGATTATAACAGATTAATTGGCTTCAGCCAAAAATGAACCTTCGGTCAGACACTTATGAGTTATTATCAGTCTTTTATAAAAGTAGAAAGAAAAACACGTAAGAAATTTCAGACTTATTACTTTCGTTACTTTTCCTAATACCTTGACTCTTATAAGGGTAGCTCCAAGAACAAGCGGTTGTGCAATTTCGTTTAATTAATTGACAGTGATTAGTACGTGGTAACGTACTACGTGATAATACTGAGCAATACGTGAATGTACTAGAATGGGCCTATCACATATTATACAGGTTTCTTTTCTAAACCAATCAGTTCTTACTTAGATGTTAAAAAGACTAGCGGGCCAGACGGACGCTGTCGCCTGTCCCGTCGAATGAATTGTTACGAATACGTAGCTTAGGGTGTCCCTTAAATTTCAAGTTCGATATATTTTTAAGCATACCGTCTCAAATGTTTCGTAATGACCCTATATTGTCTAGAAATAAATATAAGTTCGATTCCTAAACTATAACCCGTGCCGACTTAAGATTAAACTTCTTCATACAAGTTACGTATAAATAAAAAATCAATAATCTTCGTAAATCTGGCCACGATCCTTCGAATTATAATTACATAATTAGTTTGAATAACCTACGCATTTCAAGGTCACGCTATCGCGCCGCCGTTGCGTTGCGAAAAATAATATGTTGAAGAATGCCGCGAATAGACTGGATAAAGAGGGCCCCTGGTCCTCTTTATAGCACGAGCTTAAACCCGGTAGTAGTAATGAGCCAAGCTTTTTCTCAAATATTAAAATTAACAACGCTTACACTTGTAGCTTAGACGAAACGGCGAAGGCATATCTAAACGTTCTCATCCCAGACGACGAGCCCTCCTTGGATGATGAACACCACCGCGACATTAGGAGTAGAATGCTAGACCCCATACATACACCGGCCTCAGATTTACCAACTTCGGAGGAGTTTAGTAAAATAGTAAACCTTTTGCCTATAAAAAAATCTGCGGGCGAGGATAAAATATCGAATATTATGATAAAACAAGCGTGCTTAGCGGCCAGTTCATCGATTCTACATGTTTACAACAGATGTATCGCAGAAGGTATATTTCCAAAAATTTGGCGCACCGGTTGCTTAAAATTAATACCTAAAGCGGGGAACAAACCTCCTGACGACCCAAAATCTTACCGTCCGATAACGTTACTGCCTTGCTTAGGTAAATTACTAGAACGTCTCATCGTACCTCGCCTGCTACCCGGTGGCCCTAAATTTCATAGTCATCAGTTCGGTTTCACCGCCGGGAAATCGACTGTTGACGCGGCTATGGAAGTTAGAAAAATAGTAAATCATTCGGAATCTAAATACGTGGTCGCCATTTCATTAGATATCTCCGGCGCGTTCGATCATGCTTGGTGGCCGATGTTATTATTAAAACTAAAAAATCGAGGTTGCTACTCTAATATTTATGCCATAATACGTTCTTATTTTTTTAACGGTCAAACTAAGCTTCGACTTGGCCATTGTACACACGCCAAAGATTTAACATGCGGCTGCCCTCAGGGCTTTGTTATCTCGCCAAAACTATGGAATTTCGGATTTGATGATTTATTAAGTCTTCCCCTACCACCGCTGTGCGTACTAGTTGGCTACGCCGATGACGGTTTTCTCATCGTTCATGCAAATTCACGTTCCGAAATTGAATCTAAAGCCAATGATAGTCTTAATTTAATATCGAGCTGGGGTAAACGTAATCGCCTGAAATTCGCCGCGCATAAAACTTACCAAATTCTTTTAAAAGGGTCCCTTATATCTTCCCCTAGCATTAAACTTGACAATATTAACGTTAAACGCAAACAGTCACTCTGTTATCTTGGTTTTTACTTGGAAAATAAATTTTCATTTTTAGAACATATAATTCAAACCGGTGAGACAGCGAAGCGCAATTTTTACTCCTTTACCAAAATATCTACGTCGACATGGGGCCTCTCCTTCAAAACCCTAAAATTAATTTACACTGCTACTTACCTAGGCAGCATTTGCTACGGGGCCCCCGTGTGGGCCGACAGAGCAACAATCGGCGCGGCTCGTCGCAAGTTGCTACAAAGCCAACGTCTTGCTCTTATATTCTTATGCAAAGCTTACAGGACCACAAGCACCGAAGCCTTACCTGTGTTAGCTGGAGTTTTACCCGTTGACCTTGAGATTCAGCGTCGTGCGACAATTTACTATCGTAAAAAAACATTGACAACCCGTTCTTTTTAAGCGCTCGCGATAAAATTAAAATAGCAAGACTGTCTGAACCTTTAGAAAACTCTGTGCAAAGCCTAATCTCCGAATGGCAGTCACGATGGGACTGTTCCACCAAAGGGCGACACCTTTATAATTTTTTCCCTAATATTCGTGAACGGCTATCCAAACATTGGATGGATATTGATCACTGCGTTTCTCAATTCCTAACCGGTCATGGAAATTTTAAGGCCAAACTTTACGGATTTAAACTAGTAGCATCACCCATGTGCGAGTGCTCGACCGAAGGCAACATGTTTGAACAAACCGCGCATCATGTTCTCTGGGAGTGCAGTCTCTGGCAGGACGAAAGAACTACTATGCTAAACAACCTATTCTGTACATCTGGAGTAGCATACTACGGTGATCTCGTGGACAGCGCTAGGAACTTCCGTGCCTTCAAGCGTTTTTGCCACAATTATTATTGGCAACAGTCAAACACAATAAACTCCAATATTAACTTAGCTTTAGCTTAGGAGTCACAATTATTAACCTTATTTCCGTGGTGCTCCCCCTTAAGTTCTTTGACTTTCGGTCATTGCAACTTTGTGCTGTCTCCCGCTTTTATGGGGGGGGAAATTGGAATCTTCCTACTCCTCCTATTTTCTTCTGATTAATTTCGTTGCGGGTCCCAAGACAGTATTAGCATGTCCCTCGGGCTCCCTGAGATCATATCAAAGGGTTTTCGTGGTTGGATGCCGCTGTCGATCCTGGCGACAAAGGAGATACAGTGGTGGGAATGTGTGGTGGGCCAAAGCCCGTTAAGAAGTTACGTATAAGTACTGCATTGTGACTTGACAGTAAATGTTTTTTTTTTTGGAATTTCATACGAGATTTTTGAGATTATTAATGCTCCATTATGTAGTGCGTAAACATGTTAGTTTATTTACTCCTAACTGCGTGAAGAAATTTATTGATTTATATCTTGTTTGGAGAAAGTATTAAAAAAATAAACTATCGTTTAAAATTTGTTTACTATAGTCACTATTCACAATAACTGCGAAGGACAAAAAGGCTCTACAAGATATTTGCTTATTATTTTCAAATGCATCGTGGTAACTAAAGCATATTTCTAAGATTTGTGCTTCTTGAAGATGTTAAAGAGTACGGAAAAATTGATACAACAATTTTTAACGCCTCTCTAAGGAAGTTTAGCCATAATTGATGGTATTTATGTGAAGAGACAGTCATTATATCACTGTTTGTTGATGAATGTTGGTAACCAAACTAAAAAGCAGATGTTTTTCAACTTTAACGGGGACAGAATCACAAATTTTAGTAAACGCCGTGATCCGTTGAAGGAAAAATTGTCTCAAATGTTGTTTCGTTGTATCTTCTTGGAACAATAATGCTTTTCTAGAATTTTAAAGAAAATAAGTCATTTGAGAGATGTAAAATTTACTGTTGAAAGGGCTGTTAAATTGATGCACGGCTGAAGATGAACAAAAACAGTTATTGCTGCGCTGAATGCAGGAACATAGAAAAGTGTATCTTAACTGTAAAAAACACTACTCTAAAAATAAGTTACCCTGTCTGATTGTAAGAAATGTATGTTATTAATTAAAGATTAATGTTCATCTTATTGAATTGTTCCATTTCCACTTACTTTTATTGCACTTCTAGTAATTTAATGTAGACCGACATATCAGGGCAAAATTACGTTTCATACAAAACTTTGAGGCTCGGTCGGCACGGGTTGCAATTTTGCTAGGAAGGCGAAATTTTATATTTGAGTATCTTATAACGTTAGTAAAAAATATACAGGGTATGCATTTTGAAATTCGAAAAAAAAATTTTTTTTGTCATATAAGGGACACCCTAACGTAGCTGTTAATAGTTCATTCTAAACTGTCTCCCGCGGCCCGGCTTTAAGGGCATTCCCTACGGAGATTCCGAAATTTACCGTATTTAAACCCTTATAAACTCATAATCTGAAAGCTACAAAGTTATAATAAAAATACAGCAATAATCTTCAGTATATCAACATTCCTTTCCCCGTTTTAAATTTTCTATTTTTGTTTATAATACTCATGATATCAGCTTCCAAAGTAAAGCCAATTTATTAAAATTCAAGCATACATTCAGCATCTCCTTAGTATTTACAAATTACTTTTATTTGAAACACACGCCAATAGATCGACAATATCAGAAACTACATATTCCCCGTTTTAAATTTTTTTAGGTCAATTTTGAACTAAGATAAGTAAAAAAATAGGGTTTTGGCGCGATCTCGGCAACGCGGCAAATGTATGGTCATTTGCTCGGGGGACGGCCTTAACGTGACGGGCTAATGTAATATTTATCCGGTTAGGAACCAGACGGTAGTCGGCTCCGTTTTAAATTAATTAATATAAATGCCTAGAACCTGTTCCGCAGTGACTTTTGTGGATTACATTTCGTGGGAACTTCAATGTGTTCGAAAGTATGGTGCGTAGTTTCGGCTTCTGTGTGGCGGAAGTTTCGGCTTCGGCTTCATTTGAAGTGTGATCGAAGTTTCGTCTTCGGATTCGTTCGAAATCTGGCCGAAGTTTCCTTGCGGCTTCGAACAAACTCAGCTGTGATTTTGGAAGCCGAAAGTTTGTTGAAAATTAATTTCGTAGAAAAACAAACCAATTTTTTTATTATGATAATATTTTTTATTTTTTAGATTTAATACTTGACAGTCAATATAATAAGTAATAACTATTAAAGTTTTCTGGAATAATATTCCTTAGAGATCTTAAACTTTCGACCCAGGGTTGTCTTCATAACTGAACAAAATATCAACTCTAGTTTCGGGTAAAATTGACCTTGGAATACAAAATAACTATATCAAAGACGAAAAAACACGTACCTAACTGTTTTCTAATCAAATATTCGGAAACATTTATAGTGCAGTCGCCAGAGGTTTTAACCTCCGAAATTTGTAATAGTGAATGGATTTTTGTTTTTGAGGTGTCATTTTCTTTTTTACACTATAACTTGCAAAGTTTACCAAAATTTTTTTGTGCTTTTAATTTTTTAGTTACTTAATAAAAAATTTATATTTCACCATATAAAACCGGTCCAGAAAAAAATTTTTTTTCTTGTTCCTGTTATTTAATGACTCTTATCCGATTGTTTACGTTGAAAATTAACCAAATACACAATTTTTAAAAAAGAAAGTTTGCTTTGCTAAGCTAAATACAACTATAAGGTTTTTGCAAAGTTTTTAGAGATTAACGCTCGTCGTAACCAAGATAAAATGGTTTGGGTGGATTTAAGGATTGTAACGTAAAGTGTGTTAAACTTACTTGTTGTGCGTATTTAATTTTTAGAGAAATTATAACTTTGAAGTACTTAAAAACGTTTAAATATCTCCAAAAATGTGTAAAATAGACCGAAAACATTTTTACATATTTGTTGAGAATTTATTTAAGTGAGAGTTAAAATATTAAATGCATCGACAAATGAAAGACTTTTTCTAGTCTTTGAAATATATTTAAACTTCCTACATAAAGCCAGAAAAAAATTGGGTGCTACAAATCTCAGGTACATACTAAAGACGCCTGCTGCGACCTATGTTCGGAAAATGCTTATCTGAATACAAAAAATATCAGTTCTTAACCTAATTTGTATTTTTTTCCTTTAAGTATGTTTTAGCAAATATAATTAGTGAAAAAAAAAACAATTTTATTCTGTAAAAACCTAACCAAAAGAAATTAAATACAGACTTTCTTCGAAATATCCGTCAAAAGTTTGTGCTAAACTTTCAGAAAATTTAATAAAGTAAGAGCTAAAAAGTTATACACATTAAGAAAAAGAAGGCTTTGCTAAGCCTAAAAAGTAATTTTAAACTTCCTATTTAAAACCAAAGAAAAATAGGAACGCCATTTACCTGGCGAGGCACACAACAAGCACATTTGGAGGTATGCCCATCTACATACAAAAATATTAATTTTAAATCTAAATTGTATATTTTTTCAACTTATTTTCTTTCTTTGGAATATAAGCAACGATACAAATAAAAAAAATAATAATATATTTTATTATTTTGCTATATATTTAAAAGAAAGAAATATGCAAATTTTCTTCAAAATTTTACAGTTTGTGAGTTTACTTGGAGTGGTAGAGAATAATTTAAAAATCAAAAGCACAACTTTTCAATAGGTAAACTTTATTATTTATGTTATCAGCTACACATTCCTTTTTTTCTTTTCAATTTTCATCCACTATTGCAAAAATCGGAGGCTTGCACGATTTTTACGCTCTGGGAACTGCACTATTAGAAAACCTCTTGTAATATTTCTATACTCAACCAGACGGTGGCTGGCGCGTCTAAAGTGATGTTTTTATTAAATTTAGATGTACCTACCAAATATATTACGTTCTGTAGTCTTGCTTTTAAAATTTACGTCTTTCAAATGTCGTATTATGGAATAAAAATCTTGGAGGTGGTATTTGAGGTTTTCAGAATGAAGTGAATTCAGCTACATACTTCACGTGAATGTTACGAGATAACTTCGTATTTTAAAGTTCTAAATTCTTCTTTCCAAGTTGGGCCATGAGGCACAGCCAGTGCCGGTTTTAGGCTTTTAGCCCTACCAGCCCTCTGAGCGAGAATTCTTCGGCGCCAGGGTGCTGGAAGTGCTGAAAAATTTGGCGCCCCTTTTGTTTGCCTTTAGCGCCCCTTTTTATTAGGCGCCCCCTAGACAAGTGGCAAAACGCTAACGCTACCAAATGTATGCGATTTGACATAAGTCATCGCTTCGCTAGCGAAAACTAATGCGCTGCTAATAATGCAGCGGTCGCCCAGAGTCGTCCCCACCTAACGCTGCTACCGGGCACAGCTTGATTGTTACCATGATTGCGAAGCTATCTTTTTAGCACACTCGAGGTCGATCCTCGTCAATCATAAACATGTAACGTCCCTCTAATTTCAAATTTCTACATATTGTCATCGCTCGTGTTGACTGTTTGCCGACGAAAAGAGCTTATAGAAGAAAAAAAAACATACTGTACCTATATTTAGTACAGGGCGTATTGCGCTGTGTGTAATTACAAGCATTTCAAGTGCCCTAGGGACCCTCTGCTGTGGTTTTTCAGTACTCTAGAAAACAAAGACAGTAAAACCTTTCTAGTGCTTTGAGATTTAAAACTGTTGAGGTTTTTGTTCAGTATTTTATTAATCGCTCTTTTAGAGGAATATTTTCCAATAGCTAGTTAGTCTTAAAGAGCTCTTTTGTGAAGCGAAGTAGATATCGCAGGTTTTCCCGATCAGTTATTTTCCGGGAAATATATTGTTGAACATATTGCGCAGATTCCATATAAAAAGGTTCTAGGAAGTATCCATAGCAACCCAGATGAAAAGACATTTATTTGTATGTTAGATACGCCATTAATACCTCGATCGTGGGTATCGCAGACACAATAGATTTTATAGATATAAATAGATTCATTTGCGAACCCCGAGTGCCGCTTGGGGATTGATGGCTGAAAGCACATTTTGCCGCAGTTCTGTCGTAACTATTTTGTGCCGCAAATTAAGAGGATTAGTTGTAGTTCGTCTTAATTTATTTGAGCGACTTTAAAGAAAGGAGCTTTTATAATTTATATTATAGTGGTTTCGCGCGGACGCATTCACATCCGCATCTAGATTAAAAATCATATTTTTTTGTTAACAATCAATATTAAGGGCCTGTTTCACCACTTCCTGAAATAGTGCCGAATAGGCTATCCACAACTTTTTTGACAGATTCTCCATAATCTGTCAAGTTGGTGAATAGCCTATCCGGCACTTATCAGGAAGTGGTGAAACAGGCCATTAGTTTCAATTTTTATTGGTCTCCTTTTGTTATAGATGCACAGTTTTCAAATGGCATTTCAAAGCCTCGAATTTAAAATTCAGTTTCTCGCTAATGGCTCATATTTTGTCCGGCGAACATTCAACGGATTACGGTTAAAATTTGATCCCTCGGCCGGGCGACAGTGGCCAAAAATACGTTTTAAAATACGATTTTAATACAAATGGCCTGGGATTTAGAGCTCTATATTTTTAAAATAACGTTAAAATATCGTGCAAGTTCTATTCGTAGAGTATCAGAGGCAGATTGCGGATATATGTTCTTTGGTTGGGCTATGTCAAGCCAATGTCAGTTAAGCTTGCTTGATAACACGACAAAATGATGGAGGTTCGTTATATGCCTTTGTATGATTGCTCTAATAGTACATATATATTTTATGTATGATGCGCATTGAAATAAAAATCGTTGTAGAATGCAATAATTTAACTACGTTTGCAGTCGTTGCGATCACATAAATTCACATCCGGTAAGACAGACTAACTGCTAAACATTTTGAAAAATTATTTATGTTAAATGCCCTTTTCTTACCAAAGTGCATTATGTTATACCTACACAATAAGATCATAAGGTGTAACAAAATCATTCATCTATAACACTAGCTTCGATGATCAGAGCTCCTCAACCTTTTCAGCTGTGGGAGCGTGCGAAGTTAGAGCCGGCGGTTGCGCCGCCCTGCAAACTGTCCTGGCTGGCTCTGGCGGCTTGGCCCGCTGCGGCCATCGTGGGTTTCACGGCACAGTGCGCGCTCACCGCTACGGGAATCTACCATGAGCAGAGTAAGTGGAGAACAATTAAAGTCTGGTCGCTGGATAGCGAGAAATTGAGCCATTGGCAAAGAGAAGATTAGAGTAAGAGCCAGACCTTCGCCATTATAATTAAGATATTTCCTATAGAGTGTAGAGGCAAGAATCAACGCAGCAACGATGGAGTTTCGATCGTAGCTACTTTAGGGAGGTATCCAGTTCCGAACCTGACCTTCTGTCAAGTATATCTTATTTTCTTCTTGCTAACTGTAGAAATCTTTTTAGTCAGGGAGCCCTAGAACAATTTTTTTGTGATTACTAACAAGCAAATTTTTTGTGAGTAGCTTTTTTTTGATAAGACAAACAACTTTTTTATCTGCGAAAAATCTTGAAAGTGGTAGCTAACAGAGATAGAAAGGATTTCATACTTTGATTTGATGGTCCTAAAATATGGATTGTTCTATTTGTAGGACAATGTTACTCTTAAATTATATAACTATTAACCTACCAATATACAAAAATTCAGCTGGTTAGGGTTCCGGTTTAGGGTTCTGTAATCAACAAAACTTGGTTGACTACGATTGAAATCCTTTCTATCTCTGTTAGCTACCACTTTCAAGATTTTTCGCAGATAAAAAAGTTGTTTGGCTTATCAAAAAAAAGCTGCTCACAAAAAATTTGCTTGTAAGTAATCACAAAAAAAATTGTTCTAGGGCTCCCGTACTATTTAAAGTAACCGCGACCGAAATATCATAGTTGCTAATCGTTCTTACCTCTAGGGTTGTATGCAGGAAAAATTTCAGCTTTTATAAAATAATGAATGTCTGGCGGCCGCTGGCTCTTGGACCAATAACTGCTTGACACTGGTTGAATGGTGGTAGAATCTTTACAGGAGGACTTGTCCGACTTTACTAGGTGGCTATCCTGTAACCTACGGTCAACTTGTCACCTCTTGCTACTTTTGACTTACAACAAATTGACTTTTTTCATACAAAAAATATTGGTGTCTAACTCACCTAAAGTGCTCGTGGAAATATTTCAATGTAGTAAATAAGGTACACGATAAGTTAATGGATGAATTTCTCCCTGTCTAGCGACCGGATTTAAATACTAAACTAAATCCACTTAAAACCATGTCTGTTTAAAAGATTGAGATGTGTGTATAAATGTATATAATATTCATTTATATAATGAAATAATATATAATATACATACATAATATTCTTAAAATATTTTTTATTTTTTGTAAGATCTGAAAAATATAAATGCTTATGAATTGTACATTTATATCAGAAGTAACAATACAGTATTGTAACTAATATAGTCTGTGCTTTACTAGGGCGTTAAATTGTCCTAGTTCGCTGGACTCGTTTGATGACGAGGCTGAGTCCTCACATTAGTGTCAGTCCTATTATCTTGGAACAACGTTTGGATTAAGTCTTAGTCAGCTACGACAAAACGAGGCTAAATTTAGTGCTGGAATATAATATATAATTCTAAAATGGTAAGATAGTTTGAATGAGGATCAGGAAATTTGAATCAGGAAATAAAATGTGCTTTATAATTTTATTTGAAAGAGTAGGTGGATAATAATTTATAATTATTGGCTGTGTTATTTTAGCTTGTCAAAAAAGAGCAGACGCTGTAAACAATTTTGAAATCACATAAAATTATGAAAACCTTATTAAATCGAGATAAAAATGTGCAAGTTGATAATATTTAAACTGTTACATAATTATTGTATATGCAGGGTGCAAATAAACCTTCCTGGCAAATTTTGATATATTGATTCTTGTTAAAAATAAAAATACACACGTATTTTTTCTTTTATAGTCACTCAGTACTAAAATGTTGAGAAATAGCTTCCAAAAGTTATCCTAAAAAGCACTACAATTAATGGACACGATGCGTCGGCCGCGCGTGACGTGCCCCCCCGCGCGCGCGCCTCATCCCGCGTCACCCCCTCTCATGCCCCCGCGCCACGAGTGACCATTCTGCAACGATTTTAAATGGGATAAAATATGTCATTGAAAAAAAATAACACCCAATTTTTTTGGTTAAATGGGCTCTCCTAATGATACCTAAGCCCTGGAAAAAATTTGGCAGGAAGGTTTAATTGCACCCTGTATAAGCGATCTCTGTGGAAATACAAAGAGAAAAAAATTGGCCAAGTGCGAGCTGGACTCGCGCACGAAGGGTTCCGTACCATAATAGAGCAGAAATAGTTAAAAAATGTATTTTTTTTTGTATTGGAGCCCCCCTTAATTTCAAGTGCCTACTGCCTACCTAAATATAAAAAAATACGTTTGTTGTATAGGAGCCCCCCTTAAATATTTAATTTATTTTGTAGTACATATTTGTTATAGCTGCAACAGATATAATATACAATCTGTGAAAATTTCAGAAATCTAGCTATAGCGGTTCTTGAGCTACAGCCTGGTGACAGACAGACGGACAGGCAGACATCAAAGTCTCAGTAATATGGTCCCGTTTAAAAACCTTTGGCTACTTCCGTACCCTTAAAACCACCTTTTGAGCGTGATTACGTTTAGAAAATTGTTTACTGCGGTCTGCGTCTACTCTTGTCAGACTGTAAAAGTATTGTCAAGTTCTAAAGAACGTCCTGATTATTTGGGCATGTGGTGCCATCCAAACCTTAAGAGTATTAAATAGACAAAACAAGGACGTTTTTGAAGCTTCAGTTATAATTACATATTATTCAGCTCTTTACACACGTGTTTGTACTTATTCAATCTAAATTTTATGAAAATAACTTGTAAGAAATAAGAATAGAAATGACGAATTTCAGCTACAGAGGCGGGCCTAATACTAGAGAACTAGAGTTAAATATTAATTTAATAAGCGCAATGTAATGATATACAGTAGAGTGCGTCTTGTAGTTAACATTCTGAATGGGGTACAGATTGCCCCAAGATTGAATAAACGTAATGACTCTCTAACGAGCACCGGCGGGTTATTCACGTTTAAATTGTACCGCCGCGGGGTTAAGTTGTAATTTAAAATCTAGTTTCTAGTTTTGTGAGCATCTTAGGACTTCTGTAGCGAAATGTCTTGAGTAATTTGGTTCACAACAGCTTTAGACTCAGTCGCATTTATATTTTGTATGAGTGTTGGTAACTTTATTTTCGCCGTCCCGTGTACGAAATCTGCCGGCCCCTTAGGACGCTGCCGTCCCTAGGCCGCGGCCTAGTCATTAAAATTTGGAACTTATGTCGAAAAATAGTTACTCTTTCAGCGCTGCTACTTTCACAGGGGAGTCATACATACTCTAAAGTATTATCACTTATTTTTGTTAAACCCTCTTTACCAATATGAGAGGCGAGAAAACCAAAGGGCTCACACAAAACTACGAATTCGCAACGCAACACATCGCATGTCATTTTTATTGTGAATTTTGTCGCAGATATTTGCGATGCGATGCGAATTCGCAGTATACGTGTGGGAGCCCTAATTGCTTAGGTAGATTCGGATTACTAAGATTACGTCTACATAATATAATTGCCTGATACATAGTCGGAACTATGTAGTCTATGTTACCGTTAATAACAATAGTAGTCAAGTTACCTGACTAGATTGCCAGCTAATTGATAGGCATTGTTCAATCGCCACATGATCGCTTCATACGATATCTTCGGGCTATTATCTCAATAGGTAATTTAATAATTACCATCAATCATCGCTTTGTTTCATTACAGTGTAATGAAACAAAGCGATGATACTTTAAGGTGTATGGGTACCTTGTATGGAGTTTATTGTGAAAGTAGCAGCGCTGAAAGAGTTAACTTTTGATTTGTTTTTCTATGAGATTTCTGAATTTTCTCATTTAAGACCGCTATCCTCAAATCGTGATATAATGATTCCATGAATTGTGCCCGCATGAATTGTACTTTGAGCCGCAGCTAGTAGTGAACAATATCGTGTATCAAGGGTTCCCACATTATAGCACGAAAGTAAAGGTCGTAAGTCCCAAAACAGTTTTTTGATGATTACTTAAAAACTAAATACAATACTAATATTTCCTTTAGCTATGATTTTACAAAGTGTATGATTGTAGTAGTGCAAGTTATTTAATGATAGTAACTGAACAAGTGTAACAGATATTTGTTGAAAAGCCCAGAAATATTCATAATTTCGAAAAATAAAACTATCGAGTCAAAATAAGTGAATCGTGTTTTCCGTTAGGCTAGTATCAGATAAATATACAATGATTAAATAAATCTCAATTTCATTTAAGTCCATCGTCTTCCGGGATCGTAATACTTATTAGAAAACACAGCAAAATTTGACAGCTCGCTCTTAAGTAATAATTTTAAAAAGAGCTGCTATTTTAACACTGTACCTACTGTTGACTGTATGCAAGGATCACATACACAGCCTAAAGAAGGTATATTATCACTTTGTTTGTCATCGGTAATTTAAAATACACTGCAGGCGGAATCGTGCGGAATCTACGCCGCGTAACTTCGGCCTAGTGTGTTTAGACACTTACTCAATAATGATGACAATATTGAATGTACTGTAACTTCTTGGTAGAAATTCATGTTTCACAGTAATAAACATACACTTTTTATGAACTTATTTCACTTTATTAATATATTTTGTTACAATTTTAATGTTTTACACGACCGTTTTCGACAAAATCATCCTTGGCGTAGTGCGGGTGATACTGATGAGTGATGATGATTAATTATTGATGATGTTGTTATCAGGTATCGGAGCACAAAAGCGTCGCATGAAGGCTCAGCAGACTCGGCCAATCACACGCGAGCAGCGCGCTGAGATGAAACAGAGGAAGTATCGCTATCTCTATCAAGTGAGGACCGCCCACGGCGATGTTATATCACAGGTGTGTATAGGGAGTTGGTTAGTAGTTACTATAGTTAGGGCGCTTTCCCTATCACCCGCGCGTATCTGCAGAGCGATTCACGACTCCCGTTCGACACGGATTCGAAAACTTTACCGTGCGGTCATTGGTCAATGTCGGGCGCGACGAGCGTTTATTGGATGTCGCGCGATAAGGTTTCCGAATCAGAGTCGAATTATTGCGCATTGTGAACCAGGGGCCAGGGCCCTGGTATTTGTCATATACCCCGCAATCGCCCAACTCCTTAACCCGGATTTCTCAGACCTCAGAAACATTATGACCTTTGTGACACGAGTCAAGGCCTATAATCATCAATTCTCTCCCACCAGTCCTACGTCCAAGCGCTACAGAAGAAGGCCCAATGCGGCAACTGGAGCGGTGGCGCGGGAGGGGAGTGTAGCACGCTGCAGAGCGACTCCACGCACCTCACCGTGCTGGCGCCGAGCGAGCCGCACCACACCGACTCCGACGACGACCTGCACCAGATACGAGCGGCGCACTAGTGAGTATGCCACTGTCGACCGTGTGTATATACACACAGCGCTCACACTCGCCCGCGCGGGGAGTGTAGCACGCTGCAGAGCGACTCCACGCACCTCACCGTGCTGGCGCCGAGCGAGCCGCACCACACCGACTCCGACGACGACCTGCACCAGATACGAGCGGCGCACTAGTGAGTATGCCACTGTCGACCGTGTGTATATACACACAGCGCTCACACTCGCCCGCGCGGGGAGTGTAGCACGCTGCAGAGCGACTCCACGCACCTCACCGTGCTGGCGCCGAGCGAGCCGCACCACACCGACTCCGACGACGACCTGCACCAGATACGAGCGGCGCACTAGTGAGTATGCCACTGTCGACCGTGTGTATATACACACAGCGCTCACACTCGCCCGCGCGGGGAGTGTAGCACGCTGCAGAGCGACTCCACGCACCTCACCGTGCTGGCGCCGAGCGAGCCGCACCACACCGACTCCGACGACGACCTGCACCAGATACGAGCGGCGCACTAGTGAGTATGCCACTGTCGACCGTGTGTATATACACACAGCGCTCACACTCGCCCGCGCGGGGAGTGTAGCACGCCGCAGAGCGACTCCACGCACCTCACCGTGCTGGCGCCGAGCGAGCCGCACCACACCGACTCCGACGACGACCTGCACCAGATACGAGCGGCGCACTAGTGAGTATGCCACTGTCGACCGTGTGTATATACACACAGCGCTCACACTCGCCCGCGCGGGGAGTGTAGCACGCTGCAGAGCGACTCCACGCACCTCACCGTGCTGGCGCCGAGCGAGCCGCACCACACCGACTCCGACGACGACCTGCACCAGATACGAGCGGCGCACTAGTGAGTATGCCACTGTCGACCGTGTGTATATACACACAGCGCTCACACTCGCCCGCGCGGGGAGTGTAGCACGCTGCAGAGCGACTCCACGCACCTCACCGTGCTGGCGCCGAGCGAGCCGCACCACACCGACTCCGACGACGACCTGCACCAGATACGAGCGGCGCACTAGTGAGTATGCCACTGTCGACCGTGTGTATATACACACAGCGCTCACACTCGCCCGCGCGGGGAGTGTAGCACGCTGCAGAGCGACTCCACGCACCTCACCGTGCTGGCGCCGAGCGAGCCGCACCACACCGACTCCGACGACGACCTGCACCAGATACGAGCGGCGCACTAGTGAGTATGCCACTGTCGACCGTGTGTATATACACACAGCGCTCACACTCGCCCGCGCGGGGAGTGTAGCACGCTGCAGAGCGACTCCACGCACCTCACCGTGCTGGCGCCGAGCGAGCCGCACCACACCGACTCCGACGACGACCTGCACCAGATACGAGCGGCGCACTAGTGAGTATGCCACTGTCGACCGTGTGTATATACACACAGCGCTCACACTCGCCCGCGCGGGGAGTGTAGCACGCTGCAGAGCGACTCCACGCACCTCACCGTGCTGGCGCCGAGCGAGCCGCACCACACCGACTCCGACGACGACCTGCACCAGATACGAGCGGCGCACTAGTGAGTATGCCACTGTCGACCGTGTGTATATACACACAGCGCTCACACTCGCCCGCGCGGGGAGTGTAGCACGCCGCAGAGCGACTCCACGCACCTCACCGTGCTGGCGCCGAGCGAGCCGCACCACACCGACTCCGACGACGACCTGCACCAGATACGAGCGGCGCACTAGTGAGTATGCCACTGTCGACCGTGTGTATATACCGAATATGCCACAATACTTGACAAAGCATACTGCTGTTATATAAACAGAGCTTTTAGTCGGCCCAAAAAAAGAAAAACACCTCAAGGTGCTTGTGAGTTGCGACGCGCTAGTGAGGACGCCTCACGCCACTGTCGTTTCGCACGTAACTCATACGTAACTGCGTACGCACACGCAGCGCTTGCAGACCTTGCAGCTGCGTGCGCATTCTGCGTTTGCCGTTACTTATTGTTTCTTTTTTTTCTATTACAGGTGTGCAGCAAATCGGTTCTAAAACGAAGGTATTTTAAGTTTCACTATGTAGACACTCATCATAAAAAATATTATTATACTATATATTTATTATTATCAACACATATTCATTATTGATTGTAATTATTAATAATTGTATGTGTGACATGAGTTCAAGGCCTAGTTTTATATGATTGACTGTAATTTTTACCTCTTTTATATATCTTTTAGAAAATTATATTGACAAAGGTATAATAAGCGTATTAGGTGTAAAGGTAAGTATTATTTTTCCTAATTATTGACCCTATCCTATCGATCGACGGTTTTAAGTATTATTTTATTTTTGTTGGTTAAAATATTTAATGACTGCATTTAAATAGCTTTTGTTTCTTTTTTTCTCTACTAATAAAATAACACTAGTCGAAAGCCATGTGAATTCTCCTATTTGCATGCCAAAGTTCGTTGACGAGCATTATAACAGTTACAAGCCAAAATTTAAAAGAATTCAACATGCCAACTGCCAACATTAAGAATTTTTAATGTAAAAAAGTAGGAAAAATGTTTTATATATTATTATTGTTATCTGCCCTAGCTAAAACACTATTGAATAACTCACTAAACATGGGTTAAGCTATCTGCTAGATAAATATGTTTCCTTGCATTTATTTACTTATATATGGTTCAATAATCGCAATACAAATATCTTGCTGCAAAACCACAAAGAGTTAATCTGGAAATTCTTATTTCTTTAATATATTTATTAAAATAAAATCACTGTCTACTACTAATACGCTTATGACGATACCGATTTGTTTCCAGTTACAATAAAAGAGTGACCACACTGCCATATTTTATAGGTTTTTCAAAGTTTTTTCGGCCTTGGACTCGCTTGAGGTTGTGTTGTAGTATCAGAGCATATTCTATATACATAGTAAGGCCTAGTCCATGAAAGCATTCCAAAAAGTCACATATCCGTACGTCCATGTCATTAAGGTAGAGTTTTATTTTTTAATCTTGCCATTTCGAAACAAAAAATCGAATATAATCAATTTTAGGACTCAAAATTATTGTTATGAAATATTTGTTATTTTATGTAAGCTTACGTACTCATTATTATTTAATTATTATTATTATTATTATTAATTGAAAGCACAATGCAAATGTGATGAACGGGTATACTCTATGAGAGGTAGTTTAAGATATCCTATATGTATGACAAAAAACTATTTTTATTTTTAATGTTTTGCTTGTTCAAGTTTTGTGTAGCTTAAATGTATACTCTGTATGTTTTAAAGTTCTCTAGCAATATCTGATCAAATTTTACGCTATTAAAATGGGTAGGGCTGTTCTCAAAGCACAATTGAGATTTTTTTACTATTTAGAAGATTTTATTCTTTTAGTATTAAGTATTCAGTGGTAGTCAACTCATTTTTTATTTGCTTTAAATAAGTCGTAAGGTTCATAGCTTTAATATTGCGCATTCACATTTTTTTTCAAGTTTGATCAGATATAGTCTATTTTCGCGTGATAGTAAGTTGTTAATGGCCAAAGTTTATTTTAGTTGATTCGAGCTGAGAGCACAATTATTATTTGCATAAAAGTTTATGGCGTTAGAAAAAAAAACGAATTTGAACATTGGATGACCATTTCGCGGATTGTAAAATAAAATATTCTAAAATTAATTATTGTAAGGTTGCATTTCAGTTTTAGGGTTGATGTAACCGAGCCTAGGGACGGGAGTGTAAATATGTATTTATATAATAACGTAGTTTGACGAATTCGAAAGACGATAAACTCCTTACTAATAAAGATAATATATACGCGGCATTTACCTATTTCGAAACCGCTGTCTTTGTCTCTCACATGTCTTTTCCAATGTGTTAGACAAAGATAAGCAGACTGTTCGCTGTTTAAATATTTATATTAGTAAGGATAGAGTAAATAGGACTAAGGGAATGGCTTGTCGAGCCGATGACGTGATCCGTCTCAAGACAACGGAATATAATTCGTAGTATGAGCTCAATATTCCAGTGATAAAAAGCAGCTATTTATGTTATTCGTTTTTATTTTATTTTTATGATAAAAGTAATAATTTTAGACGCTTTATAAAATCAAAAATATTTACATCACCTAGTTAATTATAAGTTCTTTTATTACAATTTAAGTTATATTTTGACACTAGACAGTATGACACATTTGTACAACTTATTTTGTTGTTAATAAATTATTTTGCGCATGTGGACTTTTTGTATTTTATTTTTACTTTCCATTATTATAAATATAGAATGATGTAGAGATTATGTTTTGTTGGATAAGTCAGACTACAGATAGTAATAAATGTAGGATTTAGTCAGTAGGGTTAAAAAAACTCCGGTTCCATTTAACAATAATATTCTAAAATTACAGTAATTTTAATTTATATTTTATTATTCAATAACAATAAAGATTTTTAAAGAAAACTTTAAACTTGTCGAAATTATAATGTTTTATTGTAATACTTTTCTCGCTATAAACCATCTGACAATTTTAGTGGTTTACCTGCAGTACCTTACTAAAGTATTAAAATATTATTTTTATTTATTTTTATTGTATGTTGTTAAAATTGAATGCATTAATTGACATCGGATACATATATTATATTGGTATAAGATATCTTTTTTGGATTAAGTACATAAATCTTGTTTGCATTTTTTAAAATTATTGTATCTTTATTATTTGCAAAAAATACTTATACTTATAGTTCTTATCTTTAATTTAATTTTTCAATCTTTAACGGTTCGAATCAGCAGACAACAATTTTCACCATTTAGCATAAGTTAGTTGTAGTACTACGTATTTATTGAAAGTATTATCAATTACCATATTTTATTTCGTATTCTATCTTTTCAAATTGTTATCTATTTTTGATAAATCACCATTTTGCTCATCTATCATAACTTAGTTGTTATATTTACTTTTGTGTATTTTCATCGTACTGACGACAAAATAGTGCAAATAGAACAGTCATTTAAAAGTACTTTGTTACTTAAAAAATAAAAGTAAATACTGAAATATAGATGGCGCCATTGATCTATCGTTACTTGTATCTAATATCAGCTAATATTATGCCTCTAATCTGTCATAACTCATAACAAAATATTGTTACCGCGTCTTTATCTCATACTTGTGTAAACGATCTAGCAAATTGTTCGTGCTTATGTGAAAGCAAGCAAGTTAAACCAAAATACGTGTTGGGTGACTGGAATACTGCGTCAACGCCATCTATATTCATGCACTATTACATCCGCCATCTAGTGATCATCACTTGTGTTATTAAAAATAGCATTAGCAATAATAATTCTTAAATGCCCATTAGCAATAATTTAATTAATCGTACTAGCTTAAAACATACGATTGCTAATATTATCGTGCGCAACATGTCTGCGGTCATGAAAAATTAACCACCGCGCTGTTGCGTACCGCGACGCTAATTGCTATTGTACTTGCTATATTTCACTCGACGCCTGTAGTAGGTACGATGCGGACCGAGAGTTCACGGTGTCGTGATTTTAGCAATTAATAGCAAAGCAATAGCACGTCGCATGCTATGACATGAAAATTATTATGATAATGAAATTAATAGAAAATAGCATTAATTCCCATTATTAATCATCACTACTTTGTCGTTCAATACATTTCGCCACACTGGCCCTACTTTGCTTTGTCGTATTATGCTTAAAGATAAATACGTATGGCATTCACCAGTGCACCGTGATAGTATCACATGAATCGAGCAATACTGTACTTGTATATATTTTGAATATGCTAGTGCTTATAGACTTATTAGTTATTACTTATAAATCTTATAATAGAACCGAATTGTGTACGTTTTTAATTGAAAATTATGGCATATCGACGAAGTGAACTGCGAGAAATTGAACGACGGAGTGAACTCTCTATTTCACAGTAATTTGACTGTGAGAGAGAGACGTCTGTCGGCTGCCTTTCGAGTTCATAGAATCAGTATTTTAATTGATTTTATTTTGTATTAATTGTGTTTTGTATTAATAGGCTACTTGATCTACTTTTTTTCTTCATTCTAATCGCTTCTTAATCATTCATTTTCACCAAAAAAACTAATCTTTTAATATTTTACACAGTAGAAACCCATAAAAATGTTGATTGAAAAATATGCCTTATAAATGGCGCCGAAAACACTGTCCGCCATTGTGCCGCCATAGTGTGACGTCATGTTTTTTGTATTTTATATTTTCTTTATTGAAAAAAGTTTTATGTGCTAAGCGTAACAGTGCTAAAAAATTAGAAAAGAATTTAGAAATCATATTTTGTAATGTTGAACACTTTTGTAGAAAAGTTTTGGCCATTTCATTTTCCAACTACAATAAATGGAGATAATAAGTATATAAAAACTGATGTTTTATTTGAATTATTCAAGAAAATATATTTTACAAATCTTTCTAGGCTTAAACTTACATATAACGAGCGCGATAAATAAAAGATATTAAATTACAAATGAGATGACGTCACATCCAAATCGGAAGTACGCTTTTATTTGATGATAAGGGTGAAATACGGTTTCCTAGGCCAAGTTCACTAGAAATATGCATTTTTTCAATGAAATTAAATATAGGCCAAGTAGCCTATTAAATTGCTCCTTTTTCCAAATTTTTTTTCCGCACAATTTCTTTCATATGCCGTTAATGTCTAATAAGCACTGGCAAAAAATGTGTAAAATAATTTTAAATTTTAAGTAGATTTAATGTACATTTTTCGATTTATTTCGATTCTAAATGTTTTAGATCTTGTATGTATTATTTATTATTGGCGTATATTCTATATCTATTATAATTTGTGTAATATTTTGTCAAAGTAATCAATTCAAAAATGTTTTACAATAATTTAACTTTTGTTCTACAATAATATTTTAACAATTTACATCATTAATTATGATTATAATATTATGTAAGTAGTTTGGTCTTAGATCATTTAATCACATGTTACATATTACAATAACTCATTTTGACTAAATGTTTTATTGTCACTGGTAATTTTTTCTTCATTAATTTGTTTATAAATATTTCTGGTGAGAGTTTTGTCCGTAGTTATGGGTAGTAACGTAAGAAGCACAATCTTAGGGGGTGTAAAACAAAAAGTGTTTGGATAACATTAATATTTCGTGAACCGACCCTTGCCGTGCCCTTGCGCTTTGCTTGGCTCGTCTTGGCGGGGACACTACCGTGTCCCCAGATTTAAATTTTTAATTTAGCATTACAAAACAGAGTGAAGTGAGTTTTTTATATATTTTTTCTAATGGCGAATTTGGCTGTTAAAAAGTGTGCACCTTTGGTACAGTGTACCCTTATTTTATAGTCTTTAGCGTACACTTTTCTCCCTTAGACATTGTGCTCCTTACGTCTACACTCCTTATAGAAGTAGTCCTTAGTGTATAGTAACCAGTAACCACTCTACTTTTGTGATATATTGTCTTTCGCTAAGAGTCGAGTAAGTCCCAAAATACTCGACTTTTGTTATAAATGTTTCAGAAATGTGATACAAAGCTAACATTATTATAAATATTAATATTAGGTTTGTATCTTCTAGTTGTAGAATTATAAACATGGTTCTATCGATAACGTGAATTAATTTGTCGATCGTACTAGAAGTATATTAATTAAATATACTAGTAACACTGCCGGTATTATATTTCCAGATTTTTTTTAATATGAAGTCTTTTTAGTTCTAATTTCTATTATCAATAACGTCATAGTAAGTAGTAGCATATAAAAGGAAATTTTGCTCCCGTTCAATGTAATAATATGTAGATCCCAACCTTACTCTAAAAATCTCCAACCATGAAAGCTAAAATATACCAAAGGCATGTATTATATTTTGCTATGTATGTTGTATCTAATTAAATGTTTTTCTCTGATATGAAACGTGTAAATTTCATCTTTGGATGTATAAACAAGTGATAATCAGTAGTTTATAATCGTTAGACTAGTTTTATCTACTTTGTTTTATAAACACACCGGCAAAATTAGAGGAACATAACAAAATTTAATTTTTTTTGAAAATTACTAGCTGTTTTTTATATATTTATTTATTCATTTAATAATTGATTATTAAAAAATAAAACTTATATAAATTTAGGGCATAAAAACGTGTAAAATAGAAAAAATCTGCAAAAATCAAAAATTAAGAAAAATCTTTAAAATTTCAGTGGTAAGTTTTTAAGTTAAATTCTTCATTTTTACTTAAGAAATGCCATCTTAAAAGCGTGTAATGCCTTCTATGGATCTCAAGAGAGTCTGGATACGCCATTCCATGCTTGCATTTTGATTGTCAATCATTTCCTGTGGGATATTCTTCTACTCCTCCAGTAGCGCCAACTCGAGCTCCTGAACACATTTTGGAGCTGGAGTTTTAACTCGTACCGTTCACCCATTGATGTGCCACACGTCCTCAATCGGACCCACATCCGTAGACCGTGCTGACCTCTCCACCTGGGCTACGCCAGCATCATTTAGGTAATAATGCCCGATTTTTTTACTCTATGGACGCGCATAAAATTAAAGTTACTGCCTAAAACTGTGTAAAAGGCACAACATGCAGTTAAAGGACGTCTGTGCTATAGCCCTGTACTGTTACGAGTAAAGTACCATCATTAACAATCATCAGCTCTGTGCGGGCTCCAAATCATATTCCACCCAAAACCATTACGAAGCCTGCATGATAGGCCACTGTTTCCGTTAAGTTTGATGGTCTATAGCGTTCCTTACGATTTATCCACATTTTTATCGCCTGTCAACAAAATTTACACAGAATTTGCTCCCATCACTGTACAGCACACGATTTCACTCACTTGTCAAATTTTGATGTTCACGCGCTAATCTTAGCCTGGCTCTTTGCTGTCCTGTCTCAAGTTTTGGTGCCCTAACTGGCACCTTTGAGCTTAATTTAACTTCTTTGAGTCTTCTTCTTACTGTACAATCACTTACACGTACATTTCGGACCTGTTCCGACAGGTTTCGTCTCTGCAAAGCAGTTTGAGGTCGATTTCTTAAGGCTTGTACCCTTACAAAACGGTCATCCTGAACCATTGCCACCCGATGTCTGCCTTGTTCTCGTCTCCGAACGTAAGATCCAGTCTCTCTGTAGCGTTAAAAGTTACGATGAACCACGAAAGCCGACACACCTAAGGCCTGACTGACCGAACGGTAGGTGTGACCTTTCTCTATCGTGGTACAGCTCTAGCTGTCGTAGATGCTGGAAAATCACTAATTTTGTATCTAAGCAATGTGTTCTTCCAAAAACCAAACAATCAAATGAGCTGGCATACCTTGCACCCCGCTAAAAACGCCATTCTTATCAGAAACACGTCTTACAACGTCAATCATCGAAAAACACTTAGTAGGGCATAATTGCAATAAAAATCTGTCAACTTGCCAGTTTTGTTCAATATTTTATTTCTTAAATGAGCTTAGAAACTATAAAAAAGGATTTCACACAGCCCGACCCACTTGAATTCAAGTTGTGGCCCTTTTTACCTATGTTCCGCTAATTTTGCCAGTGTGTGTATTTAAGATTTCATTCTTTATCACGTACATTGACATTGATTCATAATAACGCATGGATAAAAAAATCTGTATCTTCAGCCTTCGACAGAGCAAGTGTAATATTCCAGATATAATTGAGTGCTAAATCTCTTATATTAAATCATCAACGAACACAGAAATCGGACTCTATCGCTTCTTCTCTCTTTTGCCCTTGACACTGGCTAGCTAGCTCCACAGCTGTTTGATAGAGAGCGCTGGCAATATTTTCGACAGCATTTGGTGGCTCTTAGTTTGTACGGTTCAAACGATGTCATCGCATTATCTCGATTAAAGCGTCTGTGTATTGTATGAATCAGTGCCAATGTTTAAATGTACTTTAATTAGGCAGCTTTTAATAATTAGCGAAGAAATTAATGGTCCAGTCGAAAGGTGTATGAATTTATATATTATGTAATCGATATTTAGCTTAGGTATTAACAAAAAAATTTAAATGGAATTGTATTGCTGTATGTTTTTCTTCATTTTCTTGACAATCAGTGTTGAAGGATTTCTTATAGGTGTCAATAGTATCGCTTACTGTTTCTATAACCACTGCCATAAGTAACCTGTAGAAAATAGTTATTAGACTCTTACACGTTTCCTTAATCCCTACACTTAGTCTAGTCTGGGACTATATTATGCGTCGAAGTGTTCGGTTTTCAACTCTGTTATATTAGCGCAGAGTTCTGATTTCTGTGATGTAAGGTTTCCCGCAATTTTAGCGCGTATAGTCCTAGTCTAGGATAATACTGGTGGCGCCACCTATCAAACTACCAGAAAAGTCACCACCAGTTGTCGCAATATTGACTAGATGTCGCCACTAACATGACACGGGTCTTATTTTAAAAGTTGGCTCCATCTTGTTTAAATGATCCATTTACCTACCTTTACAATAAAACTGTCGCATACGATTGCATTCTACCCGATCAAAACAAATTTTATCTTTAGAATAGTGATCAGTTTACTTGGATGATAATAATTCATGTTTTAACCTGTATGTATGTCAGTTTGAATATAAAGGGTATAAGTATTATGAATGTAAAATATTATTTGTATTTGATGTGTATGGTGTGAACCAGATGACATGTGAAGTTAGTATTCTAAGGAAAAAATCACAATGTGAATGATAGATTTTTTTCGCTATTTAATAACAAATAGTAACTACTCCTGGCTACCCCTGGTTAAAACCAATAAGATTTAAATGATTATAATTCTAATTCCATTTATTCCTAACTTCACACTTGTCATGTTATGAATTGTCTGTATTTAAAGTATTTAAAGCTCTTGTGATTGGCCACCTAGCGAAGCTAGAAGCGATTTCGATAATAATTGGAAAAGAAATAGTTTTGTTATATAAATGTATGTTAAGGTATACAAAATTCGCAGTATGTAAGGTAAAGTATATTATAATGTAACATAAACAAGGAATCCGCATAATTCAACAAGATATCAGAAGTTGTAAATAAAAGATACAAAATATAGTCCAACGCCTAAACAACAAAATGATGTGAAATCTTGAATCCCATATTCTATCTAAAATATATTTACGCTTGCTAACTCAAATTATTGTCGACCAAATCAAAACTTCTGGTATCTTTCTACCTTGTATTTAGGACTTAATATTTTTCGATTGTAGTCCTTTTTCGCCAACATTTAAGTGTAAACTGCGGATAATTCAATAAACAATGTAATATCATCGTAATGCGTGTCTTTTATTTCATTATTTCAATTTTTTACACGTATGTGTTTTACCTGTATGGCATGCCGTAGACCGGCATGCCATACAGGTAGAATGTGTACATAATATAGAGAAACAACAATTTTCTTAACATTTATTTATTACAGTGAATACTTTGGTTTAATTTGACCATAAAATATAATAATTTACGTGCGTTTATTTAACTCGTGAAATTATTACGTTCATGTATCAAAATACTTAAATGTAGTTACACAACTTATATTTTACTATTCGTGGGTTAAGCTCATTATTTCTACTCAGTTTCGTTCTACACATATCATAAAAATAATTATACACAATATAAAACCTGACCAGTTGTTGAAAGTAAAAATAATAAGGTAATACATTAGGTTTTTATATAGTTAACAATTTTCTAATATATTTTTGTGAAAATTGTTATTGCTCATTAAGTTTTATAAAATTATAAGACGCAGCTTCAAGTATATGAATTGTAATCATTATAAACATTTTTGGTAATAATTGTTTTATAAGTTATTTGCTTTATCTAAAACAGTAATTAGATATTTATTCAAAACCCTCAATAATTTCGGGCGTTTTATAATATATTTTCCTCTAGTCAGTTCGTTTACTCAATATTTAATATTTTAATAAAATCTAAAAATCTATAAATATGAATTTATTGAAAGATGAATGAATGAACCTCATAAAAATTACCATTTTAGTATGAAATTGTAGATATACAATTCATAAAAGTGGTCTTTTAGGGATTTTGCGTACGGCCCCTAAATGGTACATACAACAATCGTTCTTAACGATCTCAAACATTCGTATATCAAACTATAATAGTTATTTACATACACATCACTAATAAATACACATGGAAGAAAATATATGGAAACCCCATTCAAATTAATGTCGCCTCCTATACTATAATTTTTCTTTATACTAATAAAGCAGGGGTTCCCAATCTTTTTCAGCCTGCGGTACTCATACAAGTCAATATTTTGTCACGGCGCGGAGCCCTACTCTACCTAGCTATTAGAAAAAGATACATTTATATAAACACCTTTAATGATTATAGTTAGGTTAAGCAAGTTAATAATAAATAATGATAAACAAATATTTAATCATCTGCCTGCTTTGTATAATTCATATTATAATTTTATTTTTGGAGTGCCTCCGCTGCCGGCGCCGGCTCCCAAAAATATCAGTAATGGGAACCGGCGGTAAGTATACTGCCGGCAGCCGAGATATAAAACAACGGCTGCCGGCGCTGGCACTCAAAATGGGAGCCGGTGATAATGCGTAAAGCGCTAGGTTCCAGTGCCGATCACAGACATGATACTGTGCCGATACACAAATTTTAAAAAGAAATAATTATAATCTTAAATATATTTGACTTTACCGACTTCCAAAGATGAAGGTTAGGTACCTATTTGTTCGGCTGTGGATATTTTAGTTTTTTGTGATGCATTTTCTTAGCTTAGCTTTACCTTAGCTACCTTTTTTCAGCTACCAAAAAGTAAGATTTTGCACCACAGCTACAGTTATAAACCCCGTGGTATACTTCCGAAGGTACTGAACAGAACTTCAGATTCCTTATAGCAGCGTTGTTTAAAGAAGCAAAGATATTGTATTATGCTACTATGCAGATCACATTTATCAGCATCATCATCACCATCATTAACCCATCAAGATTCAAGCCCCATACGAGCACCGGTGATCGCGACAACAATAGAATACAATAGCATTTCCAAGAATCCCCGATCGAAGGATTCAAATATGCATCCTTATAATATGATATTGTAAGGATGCATTACATATAATATGTTATGATTATTATTTATGACCTTATGGGAGATCGCACACGTCACACTTTTTGTGTGATCGAGTCTGCGGCTTACATACAATTTGCATAGCGCGCGCCGGCGCCGGCAGCCATTTCAGCAACCGGCGCCGGCAGCCATTTCGGAAACCGGCGCCGGCAGCGGAGGCACTCCCTTTTATTTTATAATATTTGTGGTTATGGATAATGATGGAGAATCGACTCGCGGCGCCCCTCTTGCCTTTCCACGGCGCACCAGGGCGCCGCGGCGCACAGTTTGGGAACCCCTGTACTAAAGTATATCAGCGCCTCCCAAAATAAAGATTATAGAAAACACTACCTTTTACCAATGGTTCGACGTGGAACAAGATTGTAAGAATTTCCACTCCAAATTATTGTTAATGAGGCGAATTTTCCGGTATTTAAAACAGTTTTCAACATCCTCGTCAAAATTCCCTAGTACAATCGTATTAGAGAATATTTCCTTTACATTCTTTTCTTTCCCTCCTTAGGACATCTCTCCCTCCTTTCTTTTCCCTATTGAACCGTGTACTAAATGCACGAAGTGATTTCCTCCACATATGACGAGGGGAAAATTCCAAAGGCTCCATTCAGGTCCCCGCTCCACCAAACGTCATCTTGTTTTTCGTATATGTTGATAATGTCACCTGGAAATTAAATAATGCCCAGCGTGAATTATAAAAGATCGCTTTATAAGGCGGGATTGTATAGGTAAGTAAAACGTTCAATAGATGGCGTTTGTAACAATACAACTAACGCCATCTATTGAACGCTCATGAACTTGTAACCAAAGTGTAATCAATGGTAAATTGTTAGGGTCTTACACACTGGCGATTAGCGAGCGATTTGAAAGCAACGCGATTGCGCAGCGCGCACGCCGCGATTGCGCGACGTGAACGCCGCGACAGCGTAACGGCGCGGGCGTCGCGGCGTGTGGACGCCATTTTGTACACTCGTCTAGGGAATTCCCTAGACGAGTGTACAAAATGGCGTCCACGCCACGCCACGACGACGCTGTCATCGCGTCGCTTTCAAACCGCTCGCTAATCGCCAGTGTGATAAGGCCCTTAAAAGTAAAAATGACAACGAGTTTTTTATTATTTTTAATTATTTTAAATGAAGATCGCTGTATAAATCGGGATTGTAAGTAAAACGTTCATTTGTTACAATACAACTAACGCCATCCATTGAAAGCTTATGAACTTGTAATAAAATAATTGTAATCTGAATGTAACTGATAAATTGTTAAAAATTACAAGGAGTTTATAAGAAATTCCTATTAGACAGAGAATATAAGCATTTACTGACTATAAATATTTATAACAGTAAATAATGGCTAAAATATCCATTTCGCTAAGCAGATATAAAATTAAAATAATTATGCTATTAAATTAAATTATTCATCGTCGCTTCGTGTCGGATTACATAACCAATTTACTGTGATAACATCTTTTTCGCTCTATGCAGTGTCGCCTTAAAATACGTTATAATAAAAAATAATACGTGTGTGTCACTCGGAGACTGCCGCGGTAAAGCTATTGGATAGTATTTTTATCAACTTATGCAATTATAATTCGCATACGTCTAGCCGCACGCACACAGACACCGTGACGAAGTCTGGTGTTGGGTTTTTGTCGTTACGGAATTTCTTAATTCGGTAACCACTCACCGCGCTCAAAGCTTACAAAGAGCTATGCAATATCCTTATAATATTTTCTTATTTATGCTATTAGGAACCTATGCTCACCTGGTGACAGTGTGAGTTCATCATCCAACCTCGCCTCGTACGTGTATAGCGCGCGACATTTGCCGATGTACTTCACTTGTTCCGTCTCTGTTGCTGCGTACTCTGTTGAACTGTCGCTGCCAGATGAAAACTCGTCTGCAATGATTATAGCAGAAGTTATATAAAGTTACGGACATTTAAAACGGAGTGGTATTTTTACAAATAGTGGAGTTCCCAGAGCGTAAAAATCGTGCTAACCTCCGATTTTTGCAATAGTGGATGAAAATTGAAAAGAAAAAAAGGAATGTGTAGCTGATAACATAAATAATAAAGTTTACCTATTGAAAAGTTGTGCTTTTGATTTTTTAATTATTCTCTTCCACTTCAAGTAAACTCATAAACTGTAAAATTTTGAAGAAAATTTGCATATTTCTTTCTTTTTAATATATTGCAAAATAATAAAATATATCATTATTTTTTTGATTTGTATCATTGCTTATATTCCAAAGAAAGAAAATAAGTTGAAAAAATATATAATTTATATTTCAAATTAATATTTTTGTATGTAGATGAGCATACCTCCAAATGTGCTTGTTGCACACCTCGCCAGGTAAATGGCGTTCCAATTTTTCTTTGGTTTTAAATACGAAGTTTAAAATTATTTTTTAGGCTTAAAAAAGCCTTCTATTTCTTAATGTGTATAACTTTTTAGCTCTTACTTTATTAAATTTTCTGAAAATGTAGCACAAACTTTTCACGGATATTTCGAAGAAAATCTGTATTTTATTTCTTTTGGTTTGGTTTTTACAGAATATTTTTTTTTATTTATTTTTTTTCATTAATTAATTTTGCTAAAACATACTTAAAGGAAAAAAATACAAATTAGGTTAAGAACTGATATTTTTTGCATTCAGGTAAGCATTTTCCAAACATAGGTCGCAGCATGCGTCTTTAGTATGTACGTGAGATTTGTAGCACCCAATTTTTTTTCTGGCTCTAAGTAGGAAGCTTAAATATATTTCAAAGACTAGAAAAAATCTTTAATTTGTCGATGCATTTAATGTTTTAGCTCTCACTCAAATAAATTCTCAGCAAATATAGAAAAATATTTTCGGTCTATTTTACACATTTTTGGAGATATTTAAACGTTTTTAAGTACTTAAAAGTTATTATTTCTTTAAAAATTAAATACGCACAACAAGTAAGTTTAACACACTTTTCGTTACAACCCTTAAATCTACCCAAACCCTTTTATCTTGGTTACGACGAGCGTTAATCTCCAAAAACTTTGCAAAAATCTTATAGTTGTATTTAGCTTAGCAAAGCAAACTTTCTTTTAAAAAAATGGTGTATTTGGTTAATTTTCAACGTAAGCAATCGGTTAAGAGTCATTAAATAACAGGAACAAGAAAAAATTTTTTTTTCGGGACCGGTTTTATATGGTGAAATATTAATTTTTAATTAAGTAACAAAAAAATTAAAAGCACAAAAAAATTTTTGGTAAACTTTGCAAGTTATAGTGTAAAAAAGAAAATGACACCTCAAAAACAAAAATCCATTCACTATTACAATTTTCGGAGGTTAAAACCTCTGGCGACTGCAGTAAAAGCTTAATGATAATAATATCTAAAGCTTCGCTAACGTGGTTACAATTTGTTAAAATTCACTTCTAGATGTTATTGTGCCATTCGACTTTCGAGTCTTGAATGTTTCTCGTTGTGTGTTGAGTTGATAAGTTCTTACTGTCAAAGTACCATCTAATGGAACTCTTGGTAGAGTTCCATTATGTACTAGCAAATATAATTGCCATTGACCATAATGGTCAATGGCAATATATTTTGCTTTATAGCTTTTTTGAACAGTACTTTTTAAAACTGTATAAAAAAACAAAGTACCTACTGTATAAAAAACTAATTTACACACTTTCGCATTTAGAATGTTTCACCACTTCCCGATAAAGTGCCGGATAGGCTATCCACAACTTATTTGTCAGATACTCTATACTCTATCTGTCAGATATGTTGTGGATAGCCTATCAGACACTTACCAGGAAGTGGTGAAACAGGTCCTAAATATGGATGGGAGAATTACCGAAGTCACTATCCTGCTGATTGGACAGCCCATCTCCGGCGCCTCTTTCAGTCCAGTCCAAGGGACTCTCCGGTGGCGCTACAGGTTTCAAGGTCGGAGTCAGTTCCGGCGCGATCAGAGTCGGCGTGGACAGTTCTGAGCTGATGGGGGTGGGTGGTGCGGATTTGGTGTCAGTCTTCCTGAAGGATAGATGCTCTATCCTCAGTTTGCTGGACGCTCTGCTCATGATGGAGTCCCTTCTTTCCCTCTCTTCTCCCCCTGTGATACTTTTGGTCAGCGCGTTGTAGTTCGGTTGGAGGTTTTTGTTGACCTCGCTGTGGTAGTCCGCTTGGAGATACGGTGGTACCTGGAAAATTGTTCGCTTTAATGATACCAGGTATAGCTTAAGGAATATTTACGCCAGTATTTTCTTTTATATTTGACAGTCAGATGCAAATATCTGTTTCTAATGACTCCCACACATGACTGCGAATTCACATCGCAATGTCATTGCTGGAGAGCCATGCTTCGGCACGAATGGGCCGGCTCGACCGGAGAAATACCACGTTCTCACAGAAAACCGGCGTGAAACAGCGCTTGCGCTGTGTTTCGCCGAGTGAGTGAGTTTACCGGAGGCCCTATCCCCTACCCTCCCCTATTCCCTTCCCTTCCCATCCCTACCCTCCCCTATTACCCTATTCCCTCTTAAAAGGCCGGCAACGCACCTGCAGCTCTTCTGATGCTGCGAGTGTCCATGGGCGACGGAAGTAGCTTTCCTTAGGTGACCCGTTTGCTCGTTTGCCCCCTTATTTTATAAAAAAAAAATGTTTATTCTGCTGCGGCCGCAAATGCGTAGTGCTTCGTGCTTGAGACGATACCATTGGACGATCTGCGCGTATCGTCCAATGCAATGGTATCGTCTCATAGTACGAAGCTTCGTGGCGATAGACGCATGTGCGGCCGCGGCACTATGAGTTTTGTCGCAGATATTTGCGATGCGAATTCGCAGTTTTTTGTGGGATCCCTAAGTTTAAACCATATGATTGTTAAAACTAATGCACAATCGAAGTTGATTATGCTCCTATGGCTAGTTATCACCTCCTTTTGCTCTTTCCAACTTACCTTCAATATGCTCTGCTGCAGGCCCTGCTTATCCCGCACCACCTGTATGTGCGTGGCGAGCGGATGTTGCGCCACAGGCAGGTTGTCCAGATCGCTCAGACTAGACGTTATCTTGTACCGCACTGCCTCCAGATAGGTGAGCATGGAACGCATCTGAAATTGGTGATTGAATGGGTCTTTCAGTCAGAAGGTACACCAAAGAAATTACGGTATACCTATATCAAGTCAATGAAAGGCGCTAGGTATATTGTTCAGCTGGTTTTGAGATAAAACTAAGGACCTGTTTCATCACTTCCTGATAAAGTGCCAGATAGGCTATCTACAACTTTATTGACAGATTCTCTATCTGTCGAGTTAAGCGATGGATAACCTATCCGGCACTTATTAGGAAGAGGTGAAACAGGCCCTTAGTTTTAGTAAGTATTATCTCAAAAGTCAAAACTAGCTGAACATTATAGCGACTATCATTGACTTGATATTGACTAGGTATGATATCAACCTAACAATTAAGTCCTCTTGAAGTTTCACCATCTATTTATTAATTTCGCTAAAGGTATGTATACAATTTTTCTAGTTGGTATCAGTTAGGTCAATGCTGACCATGTTATTGCCCAATTAGAAAGATGATCGTCAGATGGATGAAAGTCAAAGAATCTCTCGCCAGTCGTTTCGGACGTTTGCCCTGGTAGGTTACTAAAGAGAAAAGAGATATTGTGTTTTCCGCAAACACGAACATAAAAATACCTCCGGTTCTGCCTGGTCTCAATGAAACCGGTTACTGTCACCGGTGTACTTACATGGTATAGTTTATCAGCGACATTCTGTTGTGAGTCGTCATTTCCGAAGGTGGGGGTTTGTTTGATCGCCATAGACAGTTTCTCGAGTCCGTGCATAGATTTCCTTTCTCTTTCCGTGTCTTGTTTCACTAGCTGAAGGATCTTGATTAATGCCTGAAATGTACAGCCGTTTAATTATTATTATTATTAGAAGAAAATGGACTCAACAGAAAGAACACGAGAATATTGAATGCTCTTTAGGAATAATATCATCGACTGTACAACACTTAAAACTATTTCGTAGCAGGATTAATTTTTTTACATCGATTTGTCGTCACAAAATTATTGTTACCTCGTTTCACAAGTACGTACCTAATATAAATACAATAATGAAAGCATGAATGAAAGAAGTGCGATAGGTTAACCCTAATTTACTTGCTCCTCGACTGGATAGTCTTCTATTGCTTCTCTATGGTTGACTAGGATTGACTCGATATCTCACCTGTTTACGTCTTTCCTTGTTCATAGCGAGCGTGGTGTGTTCGCAGTAGAAGTCAGGTAGAAGCTGCTCGCTGGCACCAACGGGCGCGGAGCGGACACCGCGGACGACGCGCATATCGACATTCGCGTTCGCTGTCTTGATCGGATTCACTAGTGTGTTTGTGGCCTGAAATTTGGATGATAGCGTGTTACTTTTTTCCCTCACATCTACAAGGTGTAACAAAACTAAGTGGTAATAGAGAGAATAGAGTTCACTGTGAAAGTAGCACCGTATGGGTCCTCATAAAGACCTTAAATTATTATCACTTAGTTTTGTCACACCCTGTATAGGTAGTAAGTGCAAGATCTGATTGGACTCAATCGTAAAGGCTGGTCACATACTATAGATCATTACATTACTTATCAAGTGGAGCAATCGATTAGTCGAAGAAGCGACTAATCGAGTGTTATATAAGGCGAATAGACTAAAGAATTCTTCATTCACTTATTTTAAGCAGCTATAACCGTTTACACAATGTAACCTGGAACAAACTGTCACCAGAAGTATTTCCGGACCTATACGACCTGCAAACCTTCAAGAAGAGATCGTATACCCTCTAAAAGGCCGGCAACGCACCTGTAGCTCTTCTGATGTTGCAAGTGTCCATGGGCGACGGTAGTTGCTTTCCATCAGGTGACCAGTTTGCCCCCTTATTTTATAAAAAAAAACATTCGCTACTGACCTCCTCGTTAACTTCAGCATCCCCGATTAGAATTTAATAAAAGAGGAAAGCCTGAGGGAAGCAATCTAACCCCAGTTGTCGACCTTTAACGGCTTGGTGTTTACCTCAGCGAGTTGTGGTGGCACAGCTGCAGTTAGCCTGAGGTAGTAGTCTGCAGAGCTCTTCAGCTGGGCGAGTCTCTCCTCTTCCACCGACTCCAGCATACCAGCTCCCTTCACCACACTCGTCTCCCATTCTAACCTGGAATTTGAGTAGGAATTACCAGATATTGCCTTCGGTTCCGCAAAATGTTGGGGGTGTCTAAAGTGGTTTAATCCAATTTTGGTGGTTTAACTGGGTTTAATTATTGACAATAATTTGATCCAATTCTTGAAGGAATAAGACGATGAGGTAAAGTGATTTTAGGTGTCCGATTAAAGTATGTACTTTCAAAATTGTCTTGCTAGAAAAGAAAGACTCATGAAATGATTCCTCAAAGAGGGAAATAAGAGCAATAAAGTTTCCATTTTAAAATCACGATTTGGTATTTTTGGAAAAACATCCAAATCGTCTAAATATAGAAGAAATGGCTACAACGAACCTCGCTCTTTCGGCTTGAACACAAACGTTATAATACTCCATTTCAGTCTTTTTTACAGCATCTTCCGTCTTTTTCTTTTTCACTTGTAGTTTCGCTACGTCCCTTTCGCTCGCCGCATTTATTCTCTCCGCCCTAGCCGCACTCAAAATAGAATGGGGAATATGTCCCATACTCGAGCTGCGTGACATTCGACTGTGAAAAAAAAACGTGGTAATGCAATTCCAAATTCAAATTGCTGACCCAACTGTCAAATCAGTTTGGCGCGCAAAACGATATTCGAAATACGAATACGTCATTGACAGTTTTAAATTTTTTTATAATAAAAAATTCGCAAGCGCAATCGCAAAGCAGGAATTCGCATAAAAACGCTAGCACGAAGGATCCTTCTGTTATACGAAACTCATATACCTAATATCCAGAGAGGCGTCTTGTAGTTTCTCGTTTTCTCTCGCGGCGGCGTGGGACTGTCTCTTGGACTTCGCTTCAGCTGTTCTCCAATCGGAGAGTGTGCGCGTTGTTTTGTCCACATTGCCTTCAATCTGAAATATCGCGCAAGACATTTTAAAATGTGTTTCCATCCTAAAAAAGTAAAATTAAAATACTTTCCGGTCCATTTTCCCAGATCTGGGTTAAATATTACGTTGTAGAATATCATTTTGTCTTTCGTATTTCTGAGAGAAACAACATCATATATTAAGTCTGGGTTAACTTTAAAGTGTTTAAACCAGATTCGTGCAAACGGGAAGAAACAAAACATCTCTATGTAGAGGCACTTAAGTTTTTGTTCGGCTTAAGAAAATGGATTACAAAGATTGTGGTTTTTATCGACAGTCTATAATTATAGCAAGTACTTTCTAAGTCTACTTTCTTGACCATAATACTGTGTCAGATAAAAACTTGCGCGATGATCTTTATTTTCTTGCAACTACTAGGATTCTTGCAGTGTTGTAACTACTTTCCTTCCTTCTACTTTCTTTCCTTTTCTCTACTTTACATTATTATAACTGCTGCTCTACTGGCTTCACAGGAATGTAATAGTGATTCTAATTATACTTTTATTATTGTTTCTCTACTATAATATGGTGCACTCATGCGACTTTTTCTTAAATCGCCACATAAACCCTAAAGAAACCGGGACAAATCCGTTGCTGCATATTAATTTTAACCGACTTCCAAAGAGGAGGAGGATAACCTCCTGACCATAAGGTCAACCTCGGGAAGACCGGCATACTTTATTTGAAGTTGGCTTTGAGCTGCCCCCATTTCTTTTGTAATGACTAATGCCTCTAGAAAGACGGTGCTCACAGTAGATGATAAAGTAATCTTTTATAAACCTAAATATACAACGTCACATGTCTCCACGTATTAATTGTGTGGCAAATATAGTTGATATTTCAAGGAAACATCTTGTAGACTGACTTTCACAGTCTTTGGGGCAAGTACGTCTCAAGGCGATTTTCGACATCGTATGTACACTAAACATACTAAAAATCAGATAGTGACATCTGTAAGTAGGAGGTATTGAAGAAGAAACTATGCTGTTATACTCTTAAAGCCCCATTTAGTTTTTATTCAGTAAAAAAAAATAATTAGGGCAAGTCCGTCCGTCCGTCAGGTAAATGTGTTTGGGTTCAGGGCTATCAAACATTTTTTTGACATGGTTACCTAATCCGTAATTAAAAAAAACATCGTTATAAAAGAACATATTTACTTATAAAGTTATGAGCCCAAAATCATAATTTTCGGCGGCGGAAAGGTTTCGAGGGCACTTGTGAACCAGGCCACTTTATGAGCAATGCCATCTCTACTAGATGGCATGGAATGGAATTTGGAATGCATATGACGGCCTTTCCTTATGCAAGCTAGACGGATTTCCCCACTACAGCACTTTTAGGTAAGAAATATTTTGCAGGTGATAATAACCAAATTAAAGCGATATTAACGAATTGAACACCAGTAATAAAGTAAAAGGATCACTAAATTACTTACGTAATCCAAGAAACTCCAAAAAATCCTTCGTATTGTCACTGTTTTTTTTTGGCAGAGAGTTACACTCCAAATACGAGTACAAAACGGGAAAAAATTTGCCGATCGTTTTTTTTGTAGCGACATGGGTATTTAGTAGCGACATGTCTGTTTTAGGAAACAGACATGTCGCACTTCAGAGTTAGTTAGCATTTCAGAGTTAGTTTGATCTAGGGATCAAACTGAAATGCTGTTTTACCCACTGAATCCTATGAAACTAGTCGATTAAATATGGAAGTTATTGCCGCTAGATGTACTTTCCCCCAGACGGACTTCCCCAAGTTGAGTTTAAATCATGTTCGGCTGTGGATATTTTTGTTAACACTAAATGTGACTACACTGTGTAGTAATATGACTTACCTTTTTCCTCAATTTCATTTGATTATCTATAACATTTTTCATTGGTTTCACAAGCTCCTCCGACAAAGCATTCGCGTACGACCTGTAACAAATTAACTGGATGGAGTTACATCTATTGCACTGAATCGTACTTAAAATATCTTAATTAGATCCATAATAAAACAAAGAGAACACAAACTAAATAACAGAGCTCCTAGCCAAGACCTTTTCTTAATCGCTTATTTATAGAAACACTGATCAAAGTGAAATTGACATAAGTGTTCTACAAAACAAAAAGTCGACATTCAACTCATGTTATGTCGATGCCACACATTTTGATCGGCGATTCTATAAAGAGCCGGTAAAGAAAATGTCTTGGCTAAAGGGCCGGACTTGCAACGGATGTTGACATAGGAAATCGACACAAGATGTGCAAGATCTACTGTTATTTCATCTAGCTGTAAGCCGACCTACAGACTCTGCCAGGGACTCGATTCTCATAATTCTAATGTCACTTCGATTGTAGGCTGTCTTACCGACCGTGAATCGTGATAAAGTATGCGAATTGGGCCTCTGGTGTCTAATTTCACAATATAATATTATGAACACTATAATATTGAAGACAAACTATGTATAATATAACCCTAACATAATAGAGTTCCAACATAATATCTTGATATCTTTGACCTCATAACTCATATTCGAAGTTTTTTGTAATAAGTGATGGATTTGTCCCCTAACGAACTACTGGCGAAGCCTAAATTCTACTACTCTATAACCCATCATCATTTTTCTTTACTAAATTTTCGTCGAATGGACGGGTACGTGACAGTCTCGACCAGACTCGTCGATCCAACGTAGGTTTGCTTTCATAGGTACATCTCATTCTCATCCATAGAGCATTACAGCATGCTTTCCAGCTATTACGACTGTAATAGCTGGAATTTCGACTGCTAACTCTAACTCTAACTCTAAATCTAACTCTATCTCTAACTCTAACCCTAACCCTAACTAGACTTAGTTAGGATCAATTCAGACCGCAACGCTACGCGTAAATGCATTTCTAAATTTGTATGGATAGGACAGATTTTCAAGACGCCTCACACAGTTAAAATCTGACAGATTCAGTAAAAATTTTCATGCAAAATGCATTTACGCGTCGCGTTGCGGTCTGATTTAGCCCTTAAACAGCTTGTGGCATAGGGCATTAATGTAAACCGTTACATTTGATATAGAACCTAAGGTGCAACTTAAAATTTTTCTCCCACCTGTGTATCTCGGACCACTTCTCCATTTCTGCCGCCACATGCTTCCATGCGTCTGCGCAGCTCCCCACACTCTCCTTGCAAGCCTTCCCCAACTTCGTCCCCAACTTCGCGAGACATTTCGAGTAGTAGTTCTCAGCTTCTACCCTGTTGAACAACAGTTTTATTAACAAAAAGGAAACAAATTGTAGTCGAGTTTTAAAAGGAATAGCAATCTTAGTAATAGCAGGTTTACATTAGGTATCATAATCTAGTGATCCAATCCAGCGCTAGATTGTTACTGGAATAATGTAAACGGGAACTGGAATGCACTGAAATGTAATTCATGGCATTCCAGTGTATTCCAATGCCAGTTTAGATTGTTCCAGCTATAATCCCTAGTTGGATTAAATCACTGGATTGAAATAATGTAAGTCGGCAGAAGTCGGCCATAAGAGAGGTTAATATTTTGTAGTCGAATATTATGAAAGAAGAGTCTTATAAATGTTTAAATATCCAATTTTTTGTATCTGAAACTTGATCATGCTTTTTTAAGTATGGTTATTTTTGGCTGGATTAACTCAAAAGCTATTTTTATCCCGAAAAAGTATTGCACTGTTCTCGTAGAATAACAAGGTTAAGCTGATAAATACACAAGCAATTACAGACTTGAAACCACTTTTTTCCTTAAATGCAACCAGTTTTTACGTCAGCTCCATACAAGAGGAAAATTAGTGTTAATGCAGTATATATTTAAACTATACAATGATTAATTATTATTGAATCATAGTGGTTTGCGAATATTCTTTTGCATTTAATTTGCTACAGATGTCTGCTGAACGATTTAGATGATGATCTGTCTGCTCAAAGTATAGGGCGATCTGTCTGCACACAGTGATATTTTGTTTCTAATCTTGCAATCACTTAGCTACAGATGATTTGTCTGTTCGTTTCATTAAAAAGCTCCAGATACAAATCATTCGCCATCTTCACATAGTTGAGGAAGTTTCTCAGATGTGTTGTAACATCATAATTGGACTGATTGTACGTCTTAGGCCGACCGCTCACTTGAAAAAGATAGTCTTAAGACTGTCGCATTTTAAAATACTATTATTATATTGTCTCCGTTGCGCCAAAATTCGATTATCGCGCGGGAAAACCGTGCTAAGTCTTTTCCCATCCCCCAAACTATATAATATCTAAGCATACCAAAGTTCCACTGAAGCCATTCGTTTCGTTTCAGCCATGTAAAGTGGTAAAATATATAATGATTTATGACATAAAGAGCTTTTTTTGACTACATTTTGATAGCGAGCCTCCTGAGGCCCTCAGACTTTAAAGGTTTAGTAAAAGTCCTGACTTTAGAGATATATTTTGATATTAGCAAGTTTGTTACAGACGTATACCAAAGTTATGTTTTTTTTGTGCAAATCGCCTTGTAAACATGTAAACAGCGTTTACTTATACGACAATACTGTCTATAAGCAACAATTACTCGTATATTAAAAACTGTCGTAAAAAAGTCAAATGATAAACAGTTCACGGTACTACTGTCTAATCACTAATGACTGTCGTGTTCCAACTTCCAAGTGAGCGGTCGCCTTTACATTTTACATCATTATATCAAAGAGAGGTCAAAGGCCGCATTTGGACACAGATTTTGCAATTAAGTACATTTTAAATCATACTTAATTATCATACATACATTTTGTTTTAAATACGAGTATGCTTTGTTTAATTTATGCTATAATTATACTTTTGTAATACAAATTACAAATGTACAAATACACGGCTTACACTAGATTTTTGTAATCTGTGAGAAATACCTAGTTAATTAATGGATAAGGTGTCTGACCCCATTTGAATTTGACTGAAGCTAAAACTAAATTTAAGTTTGAATACATAATATTATGTGAATTACATATTTGAATTGACGTCTTACTGCACAGAAAGAAAGACAGTTTGGCACTCTATAAAGGCTTAATAAATGAAGATTAAGACAAGAAAAACTAATCCTAGGCAGTTTACGAGTACGTTTTATACAATGGAAAAGAAACATTGATATTTTTTTCTTCCTTTACGCGTTTACGTTTATCGTTTGTACGCGTGATTCACTGCCTTCTTATCGCGACCAGTCTCAAATTGTGCTATCAGGGCAGCTAGAATATTGGTCTACTTGGCGACATACCAAGTACCCACTAGGTGTCACGGCCTCAGTCTATATAATACGTAAACAAAGTAAATAGAACGTAAATATTTTGTCTGTAGTTTTAGTAAAATAATATACAAAGCACTGAAATTTAGATAAAAAATGTGGCACTTTATCACAATAACTAGTAAACATAGAACCCTACAAGAGCACTAGAATTTTAGTGATAAAAGTAGCTTATGTACAGAGCCTCTACAACAGGAAATTTGAGCAAAATCCGTTCTGTAGTTTTTGTGTGGATTATCTTAATATGATGATGATTATGATAAATTCATTTAAAAACCTGCAACCTGCAGCTCTTCTAATGTAGTCCATGGGCGACGGTAGTTGATTTCCATCAGCTGACCCGTACGCTTGTTTGCCCCCTTATTTTATGAAAAAAGGCTTACGAAACCATCTACCATCACCGAAACCGGTCTTTTATCCAATTTGCTTTCAAGCTATACATTATACGGAGTATAACTATCAGTTTCATTGTTGATAGCATTTCTAGTAGAAAAGCCGTAAAATCTTATCAATTGGGGACGAATAGCAAGTGTTATCGCATTCACATTGTGTAACTGTTACAAAAATTGTGATTACTTTTCCCTTATTTATGAATCAGGTTAGAATATAATCAGCGTTCGCCCATGATGGTTATACAAGCGATTACGAACATGTAAACGGCCATATATTCGTGTATGATTGCCCGGGATCTACATAGATTCTGTGATGTGTATGTATGATATTGTGTATAGAGATTAGAGTACGACACGGTCAGTCTGGCATCAGTTCAGTCCATCAGTCTGAGACTGACGCCAGAATGATGACCGAAAAGTACATAATAAAAAAATATCAGTCCGTCAGTCAAACGGTTACATAATCATTCTGGCGTCAGTCTGGATCAGACTGATGGACTGAACCGATGCCAGACCGACCGTGCAACCGTTGTCTTAGAGCCGCTATTCCCAACCCGCGGCCGGGACTTTATATGTGGCCCGCGTGATGTTAAACAATTTTGAAATTCACGCCCACCGGCAAAATAACGTAACGTCTACGTGATAGTCGTTCAATTTTTTCCACTTTAAAATCGTTAATTTTGAAGAATGTTATTTTTTAACCCTAAAAAAGTTTTGTTGCGGCCCGCGACACCAAGACCAAAACATGTTTGTGGCCCGCATGAAAAAAGGTTGGGGACCACTGTCTTAGAGAAACTAGGGCATCGAAACCCGGGCCCAATTTTCAAAACCCGGGTTTTCGGGTTTTTTAAAATGAAAACCCGGGTACCCTGGCTTTTTGGGTTTTTTCTAGTTTTCTTAAAATTCAAAGATTAACGATGCGAAAATACTTAAAATATGATTTTCAGCGATTGCCAGCACCTTTCCAGTAAAATACTATTTAAATACCATAGTGTGCGGTCACGGCATCGCGGCAGTGCCCAACCAAGTCTCGAGTGAACGGGCACGGCCGTATCATACTTTTATAGAAGCGCCTATTTACCTCTCCTATTATATATATTGGATCTTATCAAAGCTAGGGATTAAGATTTTCGGGCCAAGGTTAAGTATTACAACAAGCTTCACCTCCAAATTACATATAATATTATTAAATGTATTTGTATTTTATGAAATATATAAAAATCTATCAAGATTTTTTTCCTTCCGCATTTGCCATAATATTATGGTCTGGTCTGATCAATTATATGATAATCTGACATGAATTTTGTCTATTGTGACTAGAACTAATTCACTTCAATTCAAAACACTACACCTCAAAAAGCTTTCAGACCAGACCATAATATTATGGCAAATGCGGAAGGTTGCTTTTAATGAATTTGTAAGATTAACCATGGTGGCTCTGGCGCTGGTGCTGATAAAAACTCTGCTTGTTATATTTCATTTCGATTCACTAAAATCACGTGTTTTAATAATTCCGCAGTGAGTATGACATCCACGGCCGGCTAAAGAAAGCCACCATTCGTCCTATTAAGGTGGGTTTACACCAAAAGAACATAGAACAAGAACAGCACGAGAACATTCTTTCGTATTCGTTTAGTGTAAACTATAATTCGTTACAACATACTTTAGATCGTTTACACCAATCGAATCAACAAGAACATCAAGAATAAGAATTTTTGCTCTATAGATGAGAATCATATAGCTCCGTTTAGACCAAACGAGCGAACGCTCATTGCTCATTCGTCAACGATAAGTAGTTAATTTATTTTTATAGTCATCAAAGGTTGGATCCCATAAACATCTTTTGTTATGGTATAATTCTATCATTTGTAAACATTTTTCATTACTTCAATCCATATTTACGAAATAACCTTTGATAAACTACCTAAAACCAGCCGCCAAAAAGTAAAAATATCAAGAACACTAGAATCCCTTTGAAGAGACCGCCCCGAAGAGCGAGCACGTCCGAACACGAAAGAACGCTCTAGGTAATTGCTCGAGCGCTCTTGCGTCGTTTACACCAAACGAGCGAGATTCTTAGAGCATTCTACCTATTTACCGCCGAACACGTGGCGAACACACTAGAACAACGAAAGAATGCTCGTTGTTAGTTTACATCAAAAGAGCTTTACTAGAATAGGCGTTTTCACACTGCGACGATAACGACACGACACGATACCACAGAATAGATAAGGGCCACCGCACATATTATACAATTTCAAGTTGGCCGACCATCGCACAAACTAAATTGCGTAGTGTCACAATTTAATTAAACAAAATCATTGATCATACCATGCATTTTAAACTTTGATATTATCCAGATAAATTTTAATGAAAAAATCCAGATAAAAAGGTGATAATAATCCATATTTCCATACTAATATATTTTTTTATTATTATGTGATTCGGGGCCGTCACGATGAAGTTGTCCAATTAAATTGTGACACTACGCAATTTAGTTTGTACGATAGTCGTCCAACTTGAAATTGTATAATATGTGCGGTGGCCCTCTATTCTGTGGTATCGTGTCGTGTTGCTATCGTGCAGTGTGCAAACGCCCAATGAGCATTCGCTCGTTTGGTCTAAACGGAGCTTTATGTGTTACCAACATCAGTCTCTCAAGCAATGAAAAGCAATCTGCCGCATTTGCCAGACCGCAATACAAAAATATGTATTCAAAATTATACTTGATGGAAACTTCTCGGCATGGTTTTGTCAGTTTCTAGGGGCTGGTTGCTCTCCTGGAACCTTTTTACTGATTGCATTGTCTTAATATTGTCGCTTTTTGTTATGTTGTGAATATAACAAATAATGACAAAAAGCATAACGACAAACAAAAACCTTTAAGTGTTTTTACTAAGTTAGATGACTGAAAATAATGACTTTAAATTGCAAAGAAGACTGGGTGTCATACCGCAGCAGGACACAAAAAATATTTTTTTTGTAAAAATAGATCAGTATAAATTATATTTCTGCCCAGAGATGAGAACAATAATTATGCAACTATACTCGTACACGAAGATGCCTCTACAGTCTACATGTTGACGAAAACCTGTTTTTCCATCTCTAACCAACACGTGAGGAGGCCGCGATTGATTCAAGAATGGCTGAATTGGCCTTTAAATAAATAAAAACAAACCTCTCTTGTAGAATAGCCGCCAATTCTTTGCTGAAATCACTCCCCTGCTTCACGTACCGCCTCAACTCTTCAAAACCATTCTGCGCCTGAAATTAAGGATAAGAATAAGAAGCTTGAACATATAACATCATCTAGGGTCCGATCTGAGGGGGGGGAGAGCCGAGTATTTGCTCAGAGCGACAAAAAATGGGGGGCGGCAAAGTTCACATTTTGCCGCCCCCCATTTTTTGTCGCTTCTAATTCGCCTTCTAATCTGAAGAATATTGTTCGCAGCATGTAACTTGTAAGGTGCTTTTTTTGCTTGTGATATGAGTTTTCCAGTGTATTAGACAAAGGCAGCAGTCTTTGTGTGTTATTTTAAGTAGAATAGGGGTTAAGAAACGTTTCCTTTTAACAATAAATTGGAGAAAATATAGGTAATTGATTTAAGAAAAAAAAAACATTTTGTTTTATAAATAGTAGAAATACTTTAAATAGCAAACTTTGTTTTGCCATTTAAAGTATTTCTACTTCATCAGATTCTTACCCCCTCTTTTGTCCCCTAAGAGGGGTGGGGGGAAAAATTTTATACACCAGATGTTAAGTTGGAAAAACAGTTAATAATATGAAGTAATTCCATTAAAGAAAAAAGTTTGATTCGAAATCTGACACCTCTTTGGTCCCCTTAGAGAGGTGGGGGGGGGGGGGGGGGGTTATTTTTATACACCAAATGTTGAGTTGGAAGAAGGCAAATATATCTGCGAAAACCGTATGCAAATCGGATCAGTAGTTTTCGTGTTGAAGCAAAAGTATTATACAAAATCTGACCCCCTCTTTCGTCCCTTTAGAGGGGTGGGGGGAAATTTTTTATACACCAGACGTTAAGTTGGAAGAAGACAAATATATCTGCGAAAACCGCATTCAAATCGGATCAGTAGTTTTCGTGTGATAGTGGAACAAACATACAGACAGACAGACAGACAAAAAAACTGACCGCATTTTTGGCTTCTATAGCGATGTAGTAACACTCTCCGCTTATTATTTTTTTAATTACTTTAATGTACAGAATCTTCATTTCTACAGTTTTATTTTAAGTATAGATTATACTTTCATAGTAGGTACAGTGATAATGACGATTCAGGATGATGTTAGATTAATAGATCATTAGAATAATGAAACAATGATAATGATAGGAAGTGTCTTGCATTTAAACCAATAATTATGTTTTAATATGTCACTTTTTTATAATAACTATTATAAAGACCCCTCGTACTTAGTAGAGATTAACGAAATGTACCTACTCTACTTATTTTACGTGTGTCTAACTCCAAATTAAATTACACACTCTTTGAGAGATATTTTAACTAAAGAGGAAACTATTGTGTTTTTATATAATTATATACATCAAGAAAAAACTGAACCCATATTGATAATTTTCTAACATTGCATCCGTATGCAACATTTAAGGTGACGCCTTGATCATTTGGCTGCAGCGATATCGATTTTTCTCTACAATGGCTAGCTAAGAAATTAAAGTTCATTGTCAGTAACAATTTCATCATGTCTTTATCTTTGAATTAAGCCCACAGCATAATACGATTGGTTAACTTTTATAACACAGAATAATTAATCAAAAATACCGAGCTATAAAAACAGGGATTATAATTTTGCTTCCAAAATTTGTACATAGATTAGTTCAAGTTACACTATAGTGTATGCTTGAACTAATCTATGTATACAGGGTGTAACAAAAATAAGTGATAATACTTTAGGGTGTGTACGTGTTCCTTGTAGAGAGTTCACTGTGAAAGTAGCAGCGCTGAAAGACCAAAATTTTTTTTCACTTTTGTATGGGGAAACTCGTGAGGCTCGGGCCCTTTATGCCCATACAAAAGTGAAAAAAAAAATCGTCTTTCAAAGCTGCTACTTTCACAGTGAACTCTCTACAAGGAACACGTGCACACCCTAAAGTATTATCACTTATTTTTGTTACACACTGTATATCCAAAATGATTTTTATTTTTTTTACTTTATCGCGGCGTCACCTTAAGCAAAAGTGTATTTTAATTGAACGCCCAACAAAGTGAATAACACGAGTCGGCTAGCATAAACCAACAAATAGGTCATTTTACTGCAACGTTTTCACGCTAGATTCAGGCCCAGCACAGACAGTAAACAAAAAGTTTTGTTCCACGTTTGACAACGATTCTGTCAATCTAAATCTAATCTAAATTATATATAACTCAAAGGTGACTGACTGGCTGACATAGTGATATATCAACGCACAGCCTGAACCACTGGACGGATCGAGCTGAAATTTGGCATGCAAGTAGATGTTAAGACGTAGGCACTAGGCATCCGCTAAGAAAGCATTTTGATAAATTACACCCCTAAGGGGATAAAATAGTGGATGAATGATTGTATATAATAATATATTTTCTTAACGCTAGCGAAGTCGCGGGCAAGAGCTAGTATTTTGTTGACAACAATATGTCAGATTTTGGTCTCTCTCTCTCCCTCTGCGCCGACCTTTCCATTCCCTTCCTATAACCCAGCCTTTCCCAAAGTGGGCGATAACGCTCCCTTGTGGTGAAGGTCTACAGGGGGGCGGTATGGGACCCAGAAAAAAAATCGGGGCGTTGAGTAGAGGCTTGGAGGGTGATTTATTTCATCTGAATGCATTTTAAATTGAAACAAGCGGGGCGGTGAAACATAATCTTTTCTCAAAGTGGGTAGAAGACAAAATTAGTTTGGGAACCCCTGCTATAACCCTTCGAAATGAACGATGACGAAAGTCAAATTTCTCATAACACATAATTGAAGACGTGAGTGGAAGAATCGAACAAGTAACATTTCGTAACATTCGGACAATAACTAATTTTTTCCCTAATTATTTTAATAAAACTTGTAACTTATCTTCTTCATAACCTAGCTAATGTATCTGGCTACACATATAATCCATAGTTTTTCTATTTCAAATATTTTTTCCGGCCCTAAAGCCTCAATTTAAGCAAAAAAAAAAAAAACGGGAAGTTTTTGCATGTTACTTACCTTATTCTTCCACTCACGTCTTGAATTATGACGATGATAAAGCGAGTGTTATCCAACCGCGATAAATCGCACACTTTCAATGTGTTGTCTCTCTTATACAAGAATCTCGTAAGCGTTTCTCCTGGCGTGTGAGATTTCTTTATTTGCAATGTAAAACACGTATTAGAGTGCTGGTAAAAAAGCTAAAAGTATTTGATTGCACGCAATTGCACCTTACGGATGATTAACTAAAAGCTTTATAGAATTAAGTATGGAGTCGGACAGATAGAGTATGGAGTTTCTGTCAGATAAGTTGTGGATAGCTTATCCAGTGCTTATCAGGAAGTGGTGAAACAGGCCCATGTTTCTACAGTTTTGTCGCCCAACATGAAGGATTATACATTGTGCGAGTGAAAGAGACAAGTAGTAATTTCTTTCTTTACGCCATTAAAATATGTAATTAAATGAACTAGCCCTAATAAAGCCATAGGGAAGATTCAGGTTCGCCAATATTACGCAAAGTCGGAGCAGAGGACGCTACTAGCATATACAGTAAATCCGACCAAAATCCGACATGTTGCACACTTCATGTCAGAATATTGACAAAAACGTTGTCGAAGTTCGAACAAATCTTTTTTACAAGGGCCTGTTTCACCACTTTATGATTTATCATAAAGTGGTGAAACAGGCTATTCAAAGCTTTTTTGAGAGATTCTCCATAAAGTGGTGGATAGCCTATTCTGCACTTATCGGGAAGTAGTGAAACGGGCCCTAAGTATAATAAACTGGTGCTACCTTTAGCGTGAAAACATTGCAGTAATATGTCTTATTACTTCTGCTATCTTACTTTCAATATTTGGCCTTAATTCATTGATTGACCTAGCTCATAACAATGAGCTTTGAAAGAAAGTTAATAGATAAACTTGTAAACACGTTACTGCGAAAGCTCAGTGATCGATTAGATCTATGTTTAATTATAACGATACCATCTTATTACAAGCTACTTAGTAGTAATCATTTTAATCCGTACAGACCGGTTCAGTAACAAAGACTACTAAAGATAGATATGCCTTCACAAAGATAACAAAACTCAGAATATGGGACTACTTTTAGACAGAAACATCTTCATACTAGAAAAACTTCGAGAAAAAGTTATCATTAACATCAATTTCACACACAAATGTCAAAATTGCCGCAAACATCAAAGTTGCCTCAATTTCGGGCCACGCTTTTCGCCGCCATTTTTATAATAAGTATTATTTTAAGGACAGTGAGGTAGAGATACTAGGTACAAAGTTTAAAAGAACCGATTCTTGTTTTCCTTTAACTTTATAGTAAGACTAGCTGTCCCGGCAAACGTTGTTTTGCCATTTAAAGTATTTCTACTTCATCAGTTGACACAAAATCTTACCTCCTCTTTTGTCCCCTAAGAGGGGTGGGGGGAAAAATTTTATACACCAGATGTTAAGTTGGAAAAACAGTTAATAATATGAAGTAAGTCCATTAAAGAAAAAAGTTTGATACAAAATCTGACCCCCTCTTTGGTCCCCTTAGAGGGGTGGGGAGTGGGGGGGGGGTAATTTTTATACACCAGATGTTGAGTTGGAAGGAGGCAAATAAATCTGCGAAAACCGTATGCAAATCGGATCAGTAGTTTTCGTGTTAAAGCAAAAGTCTTATACAAAATCTGACCCCCTCTTTCGTCCCTTTTGGAGGGGTGGGGGGAAAAATTTTATACACCAGATATTAAGTTGGAAGAAGACAAATATATCTGTGAAAACCGCATTCAAATCGGATCAGTAGTTTTCGTGTTAAAGCAAAAGTCTTATACAAAATCTGACCCCCTCTTTCGCCCCTTTAGAGGGGTGGGGAGAATTTTTTTTATACACCAGATGTTAAGTTGGAAGAAGACAAATATATCTGCGAAAACCGCATTCAAATCGGATCAGTAGTTTTCGTGTGATGCTGGAACAAACATACAGACAGACAGACAGACAGACAGACAGACAGACAGACAGACAGCCAGACAGACAAAAAAACTAACTAACTTTTCGGCTTCTATAGCGATATTGTGACACCCTCCGCTTATTATTTTTTGAATATCTTTAGTGTACAGAATTGACATTTCTACAGATTTATTATTATATATATAGTAAGATTGTTTCAGAACTTTTAAAACGTTTCGTCGCGCGTCGCACCAGATATCTACACACAAGTAGACACAGTCTTTGTCTCGTGTCTATAATGGTAACCTTAATGTGCCGTATCTAATTGCTACTCTATGGCAGTAATCTATTTCTCGTGAATAATTCTCGTCACAAAACTCGATCGTCGGGTCACGCGCGCAACGGTATCCATCAATGACTTTCCTAACACCACCACATGGTAATTCCAACCTTAAGTTAACTCATTAAGGTGTAAATTAACTCGATGCTTACGCATGAATTAAACCGAGTTACGTTTTCTACGGTATTGTGAATTGCACTTTAACTTGAGGTGTTAAGGTGTAGATTTAGTTGGTGGGGACGAATGATTTAAATGAAGTTACGTTTCCGTCAGGGGAAGCGATGATTTGTACATAGAATGTGCAACGCACAGACAGGATATGGGAAAATCATTAGCAACGACATCTCTATTATAACAGTGTGACCAGCCTAACGGGAAACTCTGTAGACATGTATAGTGTTTGTAAACACTATACAGTCGCAGTGACTAGTGACTTGAAAGATAGTGTATGTCTGTAAGATACAGTCTGCTCTCTTTTGGACTTTTTGGTCTGTAGGTAATCCACTAGTGATGAAACCGTTGAATTGAATGTCAAGATACCTTTATTTTCATAAATAACAACTATTGGTCTTCTCAAACAGACTATCTTTAGAAAAAAAAATTGTATAGAGCAGAGATCGGCAGAAAACATCAATAAGCATATTTTAAAGGGAACTGAAATCTCTTGCTGGGGCAAGATTTATTACTTTTGACCTTCTAGACATAAAAAGAGCTTAACTCACTACGTTTGCTAAAACAACCAATTCTGAGTGTTAATGACTATTAACTCCTTACTTTCTTTCTGTCAAAGGTAGAACTACTGAAGACTTGAGTGGAAGAATATTTTTTTGCATAATGAGCCTCTATTTTTTAGGGCCGGAAATATGATTGAAACAAAAAAAACTGTGCATTTTATGTGTAGCCAGATGATGAAGTAGATAAGTTACAAGGTTTAGGGCCTGTTTCACCATCTTCCTGATAAGGTGCTGGATAGGCTATCCACAACTTTTTTGACAGATGCTCCATACTTTAGCTGTCAAGTTAATTTGTAGATAGCCTATCCGGCACTTATCAGGAAGTGGCGAAACAGGCGCTTATTCAAATTTATGAGGTAAAAAATGAGTAAACGTCCGTATGTTACAAAATGTTAACGTGTTCTTCCACTCACGTCTTCAACTGTGAAGTGTGAACAACTACAGGTCATTACTACAGTAATGTGCTAGTAATGTGCTACCGGTCGTGCCACTGGACTGACCCACATGGTCGCCATTGATACGCGCGTATCGGGTATACACTATCTATACAACCACTGACGCGTGAAGAGAAAACTACATATTCCGGTGGGAGAGATGAGAGCAACTTTGATACTACTAATGTTGTACTACTATGTTAATAGTGCTTATCATTGTGTACAAAGTATGTTAATAGTACCTGTATTTCTTGGTAGGTATAGAGAACAAAAATTGTTTGAAAAAATAGCCTCCGAAACTACATTGACTGACATAGAGTAGACAGCGAAGGACATAATATAGTCGCGGGAAAATGTACGATTACCGTTGGTTTTTAATTGGGCTCTAAAACTCTAAAGGTGTGGAGCCACACGCAACTTCTAGAGTTTTCATGCAGACAATCTTAAAGTACTTTAGCGTCCCCTAGGCCCTAACATTCTTGCCTATTTACACTGATAGAGAAGCAGGTGCCAGATATTGGAACGGAGTTCCTTTTCACGCGTTGCGAAAGGGGGCTAGGCCGAAAAAATTGTAACGACACTTTTTTATTAGTACCTGCATGTTAGGGCAGAGGGCGTTGCGCGTTGATAGTATTTCTGTGCGTCAACTAGATGGCATTTTTTGAGAATTAACAGCGACGCGTTGTTAGTATTTCTGGGCGTCAATAGATGGCGTTTTTTTAAATAATTTGTTTGAGTATATTATGTATTATGTACAGATTTTTTGAACATAAGAAATAACTCCGTTCCATTCGGGTGTCCCTTGACACGTCTCAAGGTTTTTTTCACTAGATGTTGTACTGGTCCTTTTCATTAGCAAGCTTGAATATCGCTATCGCATACCCATGGAAACGGGCGAAAGAGACACGTAGAGACACTTTCTGCGTGATGAGTGACGAGGTTGATCCGCAATTATTTAAGTGTACACAAGCAGAGAAGTCTTAATATGTACGACAAATGACAAAAATGGTATCACGAGCAGTACCGTGGGAATCGCAACCCGGGAACCAGTAACCACAGCCGGAAACCCGTTCTTTTTTTTCTAAAAGCTTTTCACTTTAGGAGCGTACTGTACGAGTGTGATTGCTTTTATTAACGGACTTAAAAAGCTCTCAGTCCGATCTGTTTTTAATGGACTCTTAAAAAAAAGGGTGGATCTGTATATAGGTTTATGGATGTTTGTCAACAATTTTCTCAAAAATGGCTCATGTTATTTGGATGAGGTTTTTATCATTGAATAGAGCAGTTACTAGGCAAGGTTTCTGTTCTACAACTCTTGAAGATCGGATGAAGATCTTCGGTGATAAGCGACGAAGAGTGAGACCAAGTAAAGAGCCACTGTCGAGACCAATTATTGCTCGTTCTTTCTTTTAAAGGCCATTCTACACGTTGGAAGTGACAGATATCATCATGATTGCGAGGCTATCTGCCTGGCTCCGCGTTACGCTATGATGGAGAACCATGATTAGGACCAACATGCAAATGGAGTTTTTTTTTATAAAATAAGGGGGCTAACGAGCAAACCTGATGGGAAACAACTACCGTCGCCCATGGAGACTCGCAGAAGAGGAGCAGGTGTGTTGCCTTTAAGAGCTGGAATACGCTCTTTTCTTGAAGGTTTGCAGGTAAGCAGTTCCTACATGAGCAATCATCAACGAATATGCCAATCTGGCCTCACTTTCGTAATCGCTTGTAATAGACCAGCGCAGGCCAAAGTTGAAAGGCCGCTGTTGTAGAGATGGATAGACAAGTCAACAATAAACATTTACATAAATCTATTCGTTACCGGTTGTGTTGAAAGGGTCAAGGCATGGCAAATGATGTTTTAACTAACAGGCATTATGTAACCAACTATCATAATCATCGTTATATCAATCGAATAAAAGAAAGCAATCTTGAACTCTTAATTAATTGTTAAATTATGTAAAAGGTGTAAAGATTTTGCTTATTTAATTTAGGTTAAAGATTTTCGCACAAAAATGATTTTTCAGGTAGAAAATTGTGTCCTTTCTGGAGGCTCAAAGTATCTTCGTACCATATCAGTGGTTTTAGCATAAAAAGATAACATACTTTCACATTAATAATATTACTATGGATTGGTGAATCTCTTTTCTTCTAGATTAAGGCCCAATTTCACCAACTTCTGTTAGTGTTAACAGCTTGTTAACATGTCATATTATCTTCTCTTTCATTCTGAATATGAAAAACGAAAGAAGTAACGTGATACTCCTTCGAACTTTAACTTTAACAGTCGTTGAAGAATGAAAAAAATCTTTAATTGTAAATTAATAGCGGGGTTCAATTGAAAAGGAAATTGTCAATTCTTTCTAGTTCCGGTAAACAACTGTAAAATAATTATGTACCTATTGTGTTGTTAAGTTTTTTTGTAATGGCCGAGAAACCGGATGTACCACTTAAGGATCTAATTACTACAGATATATTTTATAATATCGGAATCCAATTACTAACATTATAAATGTAATAGTGTATGTATTTAATATTTATGTGTCGGCTCTGAACCAATTAGAATTTTCCACTTTAGAGTCCCGTAAAAGAACAAGGGATAATTTTTCCTTTGAAAAAATTAATGGTTCCCTTGTGGTAATCTAATTTAGATTTACATAATAAATAAGATGCGGTCATTATCTAGAAGTACTTATGGAACAACAAACATATCGGCAACTGAATTCCAACAATTAAGAAATTCCAACATAATCGCAATGGGCATTGTCCAAAAAAAATCACATGTACTTTTTATATTTTTTTCGTTAAAATAGGGTATTTTAAGAATATAAATTAAATAATTTTGAAATTCATTGGCTAGTTTTTTCTCAATAAATTTTTAAAGTTTCGCTCTGACGTCATCATCGGCGGCCAATTGACCTCTGCAGTACGTTTTTTTCCTTTCAATCTTATCTATAATGGCTGGTTCGTCAAATACAAATTCTCATTATGTGAAAGCTGATACGAGAAGCTTACCAAAAGTTCGAAACGTAATGTTGGTCGAATTTATTGCTAATTTAACGCCATTGAAGGTCAAACTAAGGTTAAACATATTTGTTCAAAAATATAAGTAACTAATGGGTATTTTTTTCGTTCATATACAGAAAAACGATCACTGACCTTATTCCTCGAAATGTTTTTGTAATGAGCAAAATAAAAAAAAATGGACAATCCCCATTCGCATACTTCTTTTAATGCGCTATGACAACATTAACCTAATTGTAGGCTTAATTGCCACAGGACAATTCTATAGTCTGGTCACTGAACATGTAGATTCGGTTATTGAACTATCGCTACTCATTCACTTGCGAAAATAATTTCTATCGCGCTCTATTGCAAGGCTTTGGAAAAGAGATAAGAAGTGATATGTCATTGACTCTAATTTTTCTAACGTTTCTGGATTCACAGACATGTACTAAGCATGCTCTCAAGTACCTATATCTTATTTTTTGCCTGTGAAAGAGAGACGGAAAAAACACTGGAAAGAAATTACGAGAATTGGGTCCCTGGGCCGTGGTCTTATTTCAGACATTCCGTAACTCATTAACTTTCAACAACGGTTGTTTCAATTAAGCGGTTTAAGCCCTTTCGTGTCCTATGGGCACGGATTCAGTCCTGATTTAAGATTAGGTACTTATGCTCTTTGACTTCTGTGGTTTTAACAAGGTTGTGCTAAAAAAGAGGAAAGGTTTGTTTCTTTGGACTCAAAAGGCTCGAAAAGTATTGATTTGGTTAAAATTTGGCACAAATATAGAGTATACTAGATGACACCCGCAACTCCGTTGCGCCAAAATTCGTTTATCGCGCGGGAAACGTACATTTTTCCTGCATATACGGTATCCAATGTCCTTTCCTCAAAGGACATTGGACTCAAAATATCTTCATACGAAATTTCAGCAAAATCGGTTCAGTGGTTTGGGCGTGAAGAGGTAACAGACTGACACACTTTCGCATTTATTATACAGTGTGTAACAAAAATAAGTGATAATACTTTAGGGTGTGTACGTGTTCCTTGTAGAGAGTTCACTGTGAAAGTAGTAGCGCTGAAAGACGAATTTTTTTTTTCACTTTTGTATGGGCAAGGGCCCGAGCGTCACGAGTTTCCCCATACAAAAGTGAAAAAAAATTTTGGTCTTTCAGCGCTGCTACTTTCACAGTGAACTCTCTACAAATAACTCGTACACACCCTAAAGTATTATCACTTATTTTTGTTACACTCTGTATACAAGAAAGTGCTTGAGATACTTTTTATTACGGAAAAATATCCGGATACCGCGGAATCACGAGTAGGTAGTCGCGGGAAAAGTCGATCAATAAGCATTAAATTTTGATACCGCTTCAAATTTTTTGATACAGCCCTTGTTTGATCCAGTGCACTTTCTACAAAACTTCAAAAAGGTAAATTCATGAAATGTATAACAAATTACAGACAATTCAAAACCCATTTTGTACTTTTTGACCGACTTTCAAAAAGGAGGAGGTAATAAAGGAAACGAAAACAAGGACCGAAGCTGCATTCTTATTAAAAATAGTGGGGGTCTATTAAAATACTATCACCTATCACCTAGGTGACCTAGGTATGCACTAGAATCATTACATAACCACTAGAATCCACAATCCGGGCCTACTGTTATGTTGGCGCATTGTTCTCATCGCAGTGAAAGTACAATTGGGTAATAGTTTACTCGATCGAGAAAAACCGAGTGAAAGGACAGCAGTGAGAGTTCGACACTTTTTATGAAAATTTTATGGTGATGACAACGAAGAATATTATAAATCTGAAGAGTTTGTTTGAACGCGCTAATGTAGCGAACTGCTGGACCAATTTTTATGTAATTTTATTTATAATACTAGCGACCCGCCCCGGCGTCGCACGGGTATAAAATATAATATAGCCACTGAAAAAATGATTAAAATCGATAGCCTATGGGCTATGATCCTTCACGTGGTCTACTTCTTATCTGTGCCAAATAACATAAAAATTGCTCCAGTAGTTCGCGAGATAAGCCCTTTCAAATAATTTCTCCCGTTATTTCCATATTCTCCTATTAGTCTTAGCGTGATAAAATATAGCCTATAGCCTTCCTCAATAAATGGGCTATCTAACAGTGAAATAATTTTTCAAATCGGACCAGTAGTTCCTGAGATTAGCGCGTTCAAGTTAGCCCTTTCAAATAATTTTCCCCGTTTTTTCAACATTTTCCTCTATTTCTTCGCTCTTATTAGTGTTAGCGTGATAAAATATAGCCTATAACCTTCCTCGATAAATGTGCTATCTATATAAGACTGCTATATAACACTGAAAGAATCATCAAAATCCGTTGCGTAGTTTTAAAGATTAAAGGGAACAAAGGGACATGAGGGAAAAAAGCGACTTTGTTTTATAATAAGTATAGATTAAACATTTGGATACAGAACTAGAACTTTGTTTTTTACGGAACCCTAAAATGCAATGGACTTTCTAATCAATAGGGCGCTACTTTAACAGATGATTATTGTAACATTAACCTACATCTCAGTAATTTGGTAATAAGCTAGTTCTGGCCATTATAATATTATAACAATTTTATAGTTAATTTAACTTACTCAATATCAATACTAATTAATAATACGGTTTGATACTATAATTAATAGTACTGGTAACATGAAGTTTCCCATACAAAAGTTTAAAAAAAGATACTCTGTCAGCGCTACTATTTTCTCAGTGAACTCTATATAAGGAATACATACACACCCCAAAGTATTACCATTTAGTTTTGTATAATCTCTCTATCTCTATGTAACAGAGAAGTTGATACCTAGGCAGACGGACCTAAGTAATTTGGTCGCGTTACGTCAAACCCATTCGACCGATCACCATTGAATTTCAGACATGATCCCACCACATGACGAAGGTCCGTGGCCCACTAGCTACTAACTAGCCTTTTTTGTATATGGGGAAATGCTTTGCGCATCCTCGGCGGATTGGGGACATCGGCCGTACCTCCGCCTTCTCGCCTTAGGCATAGTTCCAAGCACGATCAACCCACCGCACAGTGTTTTAGAAACCCACAAAATCGGACACCCTCGTAATTAATTTAAATAAAATAAATTCATTTTTAGTGAGTTGAAAAATGAGCAATTTCAAAATTAATTTTCTCAAAAACGAAGTAAAATGCGCACACGGGAGTTCTACTCTTGCATTTGAAATATAAGACGCCATCGACTTTTGCATTAACTTAGTCATGTCCGATTTTGGGCGTTTCTAAAACACTGTGCACCGCAACAGGTCAACTAGCCTAGGAATCAATTTCATCGATGGTATTCACTCACCCAATAGTTGTCCTTGAAGACCTGGTTGTTGGGCGACCTCAGATGCATCATCTCGAAGGTGGTCTGCCAGCGGTCCATGCCGGTCCTGTCCCGGCTCAGGGCATCCTGGGACGACGACGCGCCAGCACTGCTGCTGCTACTGCTGCTGAATGTTCTGGAAGAGAAGAGAAGACTTTGAGAAGGGAAAATTGGGAGAGCGTTTTAACCCATCAATCCCCAAGAGGCAGCCGGCTGTCGCATAACAATTGAAAATCTATTAATGTGTCTGCGATACCCCCGATGTATCAATTAAATTAGGTCCTGGGGTCATAATGTTACCTTTATCAAAATCGGTTAAGCGGTGTAAGCATGAAGAGGTAACTGACAGTAACACTTCCCCATTTATAATAGTAAGGATGAAAAAATAAGGATTGACTAGACTATTCACTTATTACTTACTTTGTCAGGACTACGGATGCTGAAATATACTAGTACCTAGCCAAAAGTGTTTTCAATAATTTAAAAGTCAAAGTTCTAATTTTAACGACACTATCTTGGAGGTCCGCGAGTTAAAGTCTGAAGTTATAGGATCTGCACTCACTGCCGCCTTGAAAACAATAATTACCAAGAGTGAAATGACATTTCTTGTACTGTCCTCAACACATACATAATTTAGATTTCGGTTACAGTGGTCGGTTTCGGTGAAATCAGTAACCAGCGATGTGATATTACCTAAAGTACATGTTGTGCTTAGAGTGTAGCCAAGCATGCGATATGACATCACTAAGACTAAAAAATCTAAGCTAAGGTTAATAGATTGTTGCCGAATTTGGTATTAGACCTAAAGGCAGAGAATGCGCGTTGAAGTCTTTTGGCTACCTCACGTCTATCACGCGCGTAGTAAGAATAAAATTGCTTTACATTTGCTACTTTTAACTCTTATATGTTCTTAAAAAGTATAGTATATTTAAGGAAGTGATATTTTTATTTGCTGTATGTTTATTTTTATTTAGTTGTATTTAGTTGTATTGCTACCTGTGAAAACTTGTAATTGGCATTATAGTTCTATGTTTATCATTATGTCCATGTTATGTAGCTGTAAGTTTTCCACTTAATATATAAAATAAAGTGCTTTCATCCAAGTTATTAGAAATGAAACGACATTAATAATTGTTTCCAGTGACTTTGTATATAGACGCTAAATGCAATTGACTTTTTGGTGTAATCAAAGACTTTACTACCTCATAAACTAGTAAAAACTGTGATGAACCGACAAATTGATGACGCAATATTTAATAGGCAAGAAGTTGCATAATAAAGGAGTTAAAATTTATAATAACCATTTGTTATATTTGGAATCTTCAACTCTCGTGTTGTTGTAACAACACATTAAACACAACATTTATGTTGTTTAATTTATGTCGTGGGAGAATTCATCACAAATGGACGTATTTATCAGTGCATTAAGTAACGTGTTACGCAAGATATTTTTGCAATTTTCTTCAGTTTTTTTTTCACGTGAGACAAATCCGAGTTTTAATTTTATTATGTTTTAGAATCTGTACCAAGGTTGATTGTAAGTCTCATCGCCGCGCCCTACTCAGAGACATTTAATTATGATTAAGGCCGTCCCCCGAGCAAACGACCTTGGCCATACATTTGCTGCGTTGCCGAGATCGCAACAAAACCCTATTTTTTTACTTATCTTAGTTCAAAATTGACCTAAAAAAAATTGAAACGGGGAATATGTAGTTTATGATATTGTCGATCTATTGGCGTGTGTTAAAAATAAAAGTAATTTGTAAATAATAAGGAAATGCTGAATGTATGCTTGAATTTTATCAAATTGGCTTTACTTTGGAAGCTGATATCATGAGTATAATAAACGAAAATAGAAAATTTAAAACGTGGAAAGGAATGTTGAGATACTGAAGATTATTGCTGTATTTTTATTATAACTCTGTAGCTTTCAAATTATGAGTTTATAAGGCTTTAAATACGGTTAATTACGGATTCTCCGTAGGGAGTGCCCTTAACCTTCAATTTAATGAAGATATTATGTATGGGGCTTACGTCAAAATTCTGAATTAATTACATTTAAGTAAGTAGCCGTTCAGTCGCATAATATTAGTCTTCACCACAAATTTTGGCAGGCCCACAAAGGTCTTCTTCGAAATGATCTTAGCCGAAGGTGCCCCAAGCTGAAGTAAATAGAACGTGAACTTCACAACAGTTAAGCCATTATTATAGAAAAATAAATAATAATCTTTTTACAATGGAAATGACCGCAATGCCCACGAGTCATTGTGTAAAGTTATTTAGTGCTTTACTGCCTTTTTGATTCTACGTTATAAATTCACATGTAACATACAGTTCAAGGTTGGATTATTTTAATTATAATGTTATATTGTAACCGGTGTAACGAAATGCGGTTTTTATGTGAGCAGTGAGCATTCGGCAAATTAACAGTGTGCGAAATCCGCAAAAAAATAACTTGTTTTTTTTTTCTATTTATGTAGCATCTGTGATCTTGAAATTACTTAATTATTTTCGATTCAAATTGAGAGAATGCAGGTTGAATTGCAGGTAGTGTGCAAAAGTGTCTTTCTGTGTGTTTGCCCGTGGAATCGTAGAATAGGGTACAAAGGAGTGGGATTTTAAACTAGTTTTTTTTTGTTTAAAAGTTGACATGTCAGGAGTGTTCTTAGCTAGCGCCTAGCACTCATCATCTGCTCTGGAAGACTGCTCGCCTACTCCAGGATTATTCATGTCATCCTAATCAGCCCTAGTAGGGAACTGAAGGCAAAATGGTATATTTAAGGCAAAACTCGTCTTACGTCAAGAAATATAGCTTTATTATTAGATTTTTTTATAGAATATCTTTATTATTAATCACTCTGCAATTCCTATTAATCACACTTTATTCAAATCACGGAATATGAAGATATTGAATGATTTCCAAAATCATCCTAATGGGCCATTTTGCCCGCGTGTGAAGGTGAAATGGACCACGGTAAAGGACAAAATGGTCAATGGACCCAATGCATATGTAATCTGGGTACAACATGGTACAACTAAACTACAATGTGCCAAGAGGAGACAAATCAGGTATTGCACCCGTCTTTTTTGTTTTAGTGCAGTCTTTGGTAACTTATAGGTTTCAGCTGTTTTTTAAATCCTATTTCTTTGATTTTCACCTTTTGTTAGCTTTTTTCATATTGCCTTTGCCTATTAGTGGTTCTTATATAATTATGAACCATCTGAAATAGAAAACGCAACAAAAAAAAAAAATCATATGAAAAAATATATGAAGGCCACATGGTTCATTTTGCCCGGGCCGTTTTGCCCTATAGGTGCTCATGAATAAATGTCAAATTTTGAAGTTAACCGTTTTACCCCCTTTTCATTCTTTACATACTATATTAAAGTTAAAATCATGCAGAACACTGTGTCGTATCATTAAATAGAAAATATTAATTATAACAAAAGTGCGGGCTGGTCAAAAATGATGTTTTTTACATCAAAATGTGAAAAAAATGATTAAGCGCGATAAAAATCCGCTGTCACGTATGACAATTTCGCCGGCACTGACTGAGAACGGGAAGGGCTTGAGTAATTAGTTGCGTTACCTAGCAAATAGATGGCCCTAATAGGCTTCAAGTAATTTAACCGTTCCTTTTTGCCTGCATGGTCCGTTTTGCATGCAGTTCCCTATATTCCACAACCTGAACATTTTGTGGTACACTTTACGGAAAAACTATCACGCCTATTGATTTGTGCTTAAACAAAGTAACAGTCAGTCAAGGTTTTTTATATGTAGATGTATTATCATCAGTCAGTCAAGGTGTGACGACGCGAGCCCTGAGCCCTCACAAAGCTCGGCTTTTAGCTAGTTTATTCCGATGTCAACTTGTATACTATCAGAGAAGTTGATTCATGTAGATGGCGGACCTACATATTATTTTGGTCGCGGTATGTCAAATCCAGCCGACAAATCACAACTAACACTGAATTGATATAATCCAACCAAATGACGTAGGTCTGTCAACTGCCTTTGAATCAATTTCTTCGATGGGACATTCTATGCAAGCTCTTGTGTTGTCTACTGTAGCCAGGGTATGCAAGGGTCTACAATTTTGATGAACATTTGTATGGTCGGCAACATTGTAACATCTGGTGGTTATGCAATCAGTGATTAGAGTTTCACTAATAAATATTCATATTTCCTATTACTGCATCGAGGAAGCGATGCTCATTAGATGAGTTGAGCCTTCAGGCTCTATTTGCAATGGTTTGAAAGGGTATCAGGTGCTAAATAAGCTTTATTCACTACTAGTACATCTAAACTAACAAAACAAATGCGAAAGTTTGTCTGTCTGTCTGTCTGGTACTTCTTCACGCCCAAACCGCTGAACCGATTCGGCAAAAAATTCGTTATGGGGATACTTTGAATCCCGGAAAAGGACATAGGTTATAGGGATATATATACATAAATATCAGAAAATTCGTAGTTTATAGAATCTCTAAGACTGAATGCAAAAGTTTCATACATATTATCTTCCTACCTCTCTCCTCTCTCCGGTAGGGTATTAAATCATTAAAATCGTATGATTCTGGTATAAAAATGAAAAAGTTAAAAGCATTAAAGGCTAACAGGTGCTCTGGCCTTGCGATCAGACAATAGTAGAAATTCTACAAGGCCAAGATGACATTAAACCTGATTTCATTTTATCGACAATTCAGTAAATCAAGGGTAACAACCCTATTTTTTTGTAAAAATTCAAATATTAAAAAAATAAACATAAATAAGTGTTAATAAAAAATAATAAGACATTCTCAGGAAATTAAACATAAATTGCGTTTTTTTTATTTAAAAATTCAACTTACATAATTCGGTTGATTAAAGATCTAAAAAGGATACTTTTAGCAGATGTTTCTAAGTAGGTGGTAAAAGTTTGTAGCACATTAAAACTAAGATTAATGACTAAATTAATTTAGAATCGGCGAAACTGGTTTTATAACGATTAACGACGTAAGACGATAAGCGATTTAATAATAATCTATTTTTAATCTTTATAGACTTCGATGTCTAACATGAATAATTCGATCTTACATTGTGATTTTACTGGTTCTCATCCTTTATTGGTTTAATAGTTTTAAAAACTTTGAGAATTTGGTAGAGTCCATTATCGCGATTCGACTATTTCAATGTAGCTTCGATGATCGATCCTTGTTCGATCTGCTACCGTAGGAAGTTCCTAAAAAGCAGAATTGGGCTCCAAATTTTTCCAGACTCATAGACGCTAGTGTAGCCAAGTGATTTGTTTTCGATATCGATATTCAAACAATTACATAAATGACATTTGGCTGTGTCGACACCGCGATGGCGGCGATTCGGCCGCGGCCGTTACCTAACCGCCACCGGCGACCGTTAACAGACTAGTGATGTGACAATGTAGATAGGTTTACCTTTACCTGCTCTGAGTTACTATTTACTAAGTATATAACGATGGCCGCACACACATGTTTTCCTTACTCGATTTTCGATTTCGTTTTAGATACTTACTCGGAATTCCGTGAGACTAGCGTAAACGTTCATCTTTTTCACGCGCAAACGGGCCGGCTTTCACTTGAACCGTACATGAGGAATTCGTTCCGTTCATAGTAAAAATAGTTAAAAGCCCTGATTTATAATAATGATATTAATAACTCAATAGTATTTAGTTTTAAGAGTCTTGTAGGTTTTTTCCTAATTATTCCTTTACTCCTTAATGTACCACTATCATAACCCAAAACAACCAAAATATAAACCGAATAGTAAATTATCGATAACTTCCAACACTTGTTGCGTAACATCACTAGAACAGGTTGTATTGTTAATAGAATATTGTAAGAATAATAAACAAATTGTAATCTTGTAACTACGAGTACAATGTATTGAACTGAGATATGCTTTTGTTTGTGAAATCGCAAAGTTAATGACTTGTTTATTGCTTTTGTTGTTCGGAACCCCGATTCTACCGACATTAAAACTATTTCTACAGGATGTAACAAAACTAAGTGATAATACTTTAGGGTGTGTATGTGTTCCATGTAGAGAGTTCACCACGAAAGTAGCAGCGCTGAAAGACCATTTTTTTTCAGCGCGGCAGCGTCACGAGTTTCCCACACAAAAGTGAAAAAACAATTTAGTCTTTCAGCGCTGCTACTTTCACAGTGAACCTCTACGAGGAACACGTACGTATTAATAATTAAGTATTAATAGTATCATTGATTATTTTTGTTACACCCTGTATATTATATTGTATAGTAAAGTACGGTATAATAAAACAACCTATATTAAACACACACTATATTAAATTAACGATACCATTTTGTTTGTTATGACCCAGACCGGAACGAGCACTGGAAGAAGCAGTGCGAGATTATCAGAATCAAGGTATTGTGTTAGTGTGCCTCGATTCAATTGCCGAAATTACATACCTAGTAGAAACGAAACAAATGCTATGTATTAAGATAATTAAATAACTATTGCTAAGTCTCCGAACATGGGACTATTTTTACATAATTTAAACTTTAAAGGATATGTTAGTACTATAAGGTCTACCTAAGTAAGCGGCCATCCATTATGTTCACACCTAAAGAGGGGGGAGGGGGTCGACGAAGTATGACATGGTGTGACAAGGAGGAGGGAAGCTGTTTTTAAAGTTTTGACGTTACATTTGAAATTTCAAAAATAAATTGAAGTGTTTAAAATATTGTTGTGATGTCACACTAGGGAGGGGGGTCTCATCTCACCAATGTAACCATCTGTGACAACGATGTGGGTGTCTAAAATCATGAAAATAGACGTACTTTATGGATGGTCCCTAATGGAGCAGCTGTAATAGTCCCACCACACTAACATAACCATCCGCTGTGGGCATACCGAGTGGCACACGTTTCAGCTTTTACCTTTCTCTGCACGCCGTGGTAACGCATACGAAATTGATATTTTACACTACAACGTAATCGAAGTAAAAAATAGAAAGCTAGTACTTAGTCTTTTTAGTATAACTAGCTAAGAGCTTTGTGAGAGCTCGCGTCCTTTTTCTGCATGGTAATCTTTTTTTATATTTTAGTAGTAACCAAACCTTGACTGACTGATAATAACACATCTACATGTAAATAAAAATTACTATGTTAAAGCACAAATCAATAGGCGTGATAGTTTTTCCGTAAAGTGTACCACAAAAGCGTCAGGAATATACTAGGGCTCGCTTCGCTCGCCCTGACTAGAAGTGTTGTGGAATCAATTCGGTGGAAACTCATTCAACGTTCAGTAGTATTCTAGTCGCAATTAGATAGCAATTCAGTTCCATTCAGTCGCAAGTTTAAATGAAAAACCGATTACAATGGGGGTTGAGATACTTTGAGTCCCGTAAAAGGACATAGAATACTTTTATCCGGGAAAATGGAAATAATGTACAGTTCTCGCGCGATAAAGGAATTTCAGCGCAATGGACTTGCGTGCAACAACTATTAAGTAGTAAGTTATGATAGTCGAAAAGGATGATCTTCAAAATTTCGGAGGTTTAGGGTACAAATCCAATGCTCATACCGTAGATACTTTTGAAAAAAAGGATATAACAAGTTTGATATGCATCTGTCTTAATTTTAATTAAAATAATTTCATAGTTTCCACCCAATTATGGTTAATAATTAAAGTTTAAATCATGACAGTTAAACGTCTGGTTGAAACCAACATCCGTTAAACATTAACTTATGAAGCGATAATGATGATATAACTCAGTTAAAATTGTGTAATTGGCACGAAAATTAAGTTTCACTTAATGATCTGCCTAATTAGCGCACCAAAGAGTTTTCAGAATAGTACAAAACAGATCTTAGCCTGTTTTCACCTACCGTTTCATAGAGTGTCAATAGATTGTAAAAATATATTTTTTAAAAGATCAATTATTTTCCACTTTTTTGTAACCCTGTGCGAGTTTCTTACGCCGCACCGTTTTATCTCGCCGATAGAAAGTATAATACAGTAAAACACATAGTATATATGCTGTTCATTGCGGCTATACATATTATGCTTACGAGTATTTATTTTTACAGATTATGCTCACTGCTCAGTTGCCATCAGGAAGTCGCTGGCAGTTCCGGCTTTAGCACCAGCGCCCAGGGCGAGATTTCACTAAAAATATACGGCGCCATTTTTTACCCGTTCGGCGCCCTGGGCCGTCGCCCAACCGCGCCCCCTTAAGCCGCTACTCGCTGGCATAGGAAGAGAAAAATGTGCAAACACTTCTTCTAATTGCCAAGACGCCGCTAATCAGACCTTGTCTTAATTACTACTAATTTATGCGTACTTCCTACTAGGAAGAACCAGGCAGCATGATCTCAGCCTGCTAATTTGTTCTACAAGCGGCGGGGTCTAGATGCTGGTCGAATGACAATCGATTTGAATGAAAGTGTTTCTGATTGACTACTTTCACTGTCCGAGCGATCTAAATTCAGAAGACGGATGGTAAAACAATGGGTGAGAGACAAGCGAAGTAAATTCGTTATGATAAAGCTTTAAGGCCATCCCCCGAGCAAACGACCTTGACCATACATTTGACGTGTTGCCGAAATCGCACAAAAATCCTATTTTTTTACTTATAGTTCAAAATTGATCTAAAAAAAATTAAATGGGGAATAATATGTAAGCTAATGAAATTGTTTATCAATTGTCGTGTGTTTCAAATAAACGTAATTTGTAAATACTAGGGAGATGCTGAAAGTATGCTTCAATAATCATAATAAATGGAAGCTAATATCATGAGTATAATATCCAAAAATAGAAAATTTAAAACGGGGAAAGGAATGTTGATATACTGAAGATTATTGCTGTATTTTTATTTGTAGCTTTCAAATTAATTATGAATTAAGAATCTCCGTAAGGGAAGGCCCTTAAAGGCCATGTTGGGCTATGATGGATATCCATGATTGCCAATCTAAAGACGTAATAGACGCCGTTCATAAGCTATAGAGAAATATGCCTCTTTACCCCATATCCTGTGTTGATTAAATATCAGCCAATGTGTAGAAACCTAAATGGACACAATTAATAAAGATGGCCATTTAAGAAATTAGATGCCCGCAACTCCGTTGCTCCACACGGGAACCGCACATTTTTCCAGAATAAAAAGTATCTTATGTGTTTTCCCGGTACTCAAAGTATCGCTATACCTAATTTCAGCAAAATCGGTTCAACGGTTCGGGCGTGAAGAGGTAACAGACAGACACATTCGCATTTATAATATTAGTATGGATATTGAATACGCACGAACAACGCACGAGAAATAAAAAAGAAGCAGTAAGCTTCAAGTATTGTGATTACTGATTGTACAATAAATAACCCAAAAGAACCATTGTTACTTTCAGATCAGATAGCGCTTATCTTAAGTCGTGGTTAAGTCGGTAATTATAGGTTACTCGTCCATCGAAATCAGTCAAGGAACTTTTTTTAAGGTCAATAATAATAAGGGCCTGTTTCACCACTACCTGATAAGTGCCGGTGCCGGATAGGCTATATTATATACTTGACAGATGAAGTATGGAGAATCTATAAAAAAAGTTGTGGATAGCTTATCCCGCACTTTATCAGGAAGTGGTGAAACTGGCCCTTAGTATCGTTCGGTAGGCAATCAAAACCATGGTCTCACAGATTTCCGACGTGAAACAACGCGTTAAGATTCGTTGTGTTGGCAAACCTGAGGTATGTAGTTTATGAAAACTCCCTCAGAGTGGGAGATTTTTTCCAAGGTAAAATAATGTTGAACGGAAAATCTTATCTAAGCTATCGACATCCCAACATAATTCTTATACAGTAGAGTAACTCACTCGAATCCCTGTAATAAAGTCCTACCGCGTACGCGCTTTGGTGTCGCCGCACACGGGCCATACCGCACACGCGACAGCCACAAACGCCGCCACAACTCACAAGAAGCAAGACGATTGGACGATTGTAGCGTGTGGGGCGTCAACTGTGTGCGGCGAGTTCATATAAAATGTATGAAAACTACAGGAAATATGCCGGTGGCGGCGTTTTGTGGTTGTGGCCGGTGGCCCGTGTGCGGGAGCCCTCAATCTTGTGTGTGACTTTTCTGTGACAAATTTTATTCGCGTACGACTAGATACTCCATTGGAGTTATAACTTCAATTTATCAGACATAAAAACTTACATAATAAGAAAAAAATAACAATTCAGTCTTTTTGGGGAGACTTTAAAGGTGACTTTCCGATCCTCGCGGCAAGCGACCACGACTGACAAAAATGTCACTTTATGACCAAGGCCTAAAACAGCATTAATTTAATCTATAGATTAAATTGCTACTTTATGACTGTAATTGGTAAGTCTCCTATAAATTATGCAGCCCCTTTATATTTTAGACAATTATAGCCTCCATCTCTCCTAATGGTGTACTATCTACTATTTATACTGTGCTGATATTATGATCTGTCGGTTTAATCTAGTTCAGTTAAAATAGGCTGTATATTTATTGGGCGACCTTGTGGCGATTGTCGGATATGTTTTATTGCGTAATGGCAGTAAACACCGGTTTTTCGTATAAATTATACAACGATGTGGGAATTGAGGTGATGAAAGCCACGCAAATGAGTATAGATGATTAAAAGTTGATCAGCTGTCCCGATACACGTTGTTTTGTACATAATTTAATATTACTTGCATTTCACCAAAATTTCTCACCGTTTAGACTTTAGAGTTTAGACCTATTTATTATCTTAGGGCCTGTTTCACCACTTTATGATAAGTGCCGGAAAGGCTATCCACATCTTGACAGATGGAGAATCTGTCAAATAAGTTGTGGATAGCCTATCCGGCACTTTATCAGGAAGTGGTGAAACAGGCCCTTAGACCCGTTCGTATACGGTATTTAAGACTACAATTAGCCAAGTACAAGTACTTATTACGTACCAAAAATCATCCTTGCAACAGCTTTAGACGTTGGCCAATTAAAAGTGCTAATGGATAGATAAACTTTCGTCAAAATTTGTCAGCAACCTAACGTGAAGGGTATAGGTGCCAAAGAGTAATTATTGTGTACCTAAAATATAAGTTTTTATATTAATTTCAGTCAAAATAAAACTAATAATAAAGTATTTTAAGTAATAAGTTAACAATAGGTAGTGTACAAAATACTGTAATATTTTGGTGATCATTATTCGAGTTAATCGGAAGGTCGTACGGAATTCCGGGTAGAGAATTATTTCCTTCGGTTTATCTTTTAAGACATTTAAATATTCAAGTATTTAAGACGGGTAGGACACAGTTAAAATAGCATCTCAATAATGTGGTAGATCTATAGATCTTCTTCCTATAGGAAGAAGCGGTGAGTAATCTGAAGATATTGAAAAGTACAAAAGTACAAAGAGGACTAGGCATTTTCTACTTGGGACTTGATTCAGAAATATCCATACGCGTTATAGGTAATTGTTCTCTATTTTGGACCTGAGTCCTGAATTGACACTATTAGATTAATTATGATATAGCTGGTTAACTTAACAATAATTCAGATGCAATTTGTCAATATAACTTGCAATGCAATTTTAGAAATTCTGTTGTAAATTATTATATAAATAACCTTATTTCCCTATTATAACTGCAGCAGTACCGTTTACTGAACATACATTAAGTTTAACGATAACTGTAACTTTATGAGTATCATGGAATTATATATATATATATATATATATATATATATATATATATATATATATATATATATATATATATATATATGCAGTTATAATAGGGAAATAAGGTTATTTATATAATAATTTACAACAGAATTTCTAAAATTGCATTGCAAGTTATATTGACAAATTGCATCTGAATTATTGTATATATATATATATATATATATATATATATATATATATATATATATATATATATATATATATATATATATATATATATATATATATATATATATATATATATATATATATATACAATAATTCAGATGCAATTTGTCAATATAACTTGCAATGCAATTTTAGAAATTCTGTTGTAAATTATTATATATATATATATATATATATATATATATATATATATATATATATATATATATATATATATATATATATATATATATATAGTAGATGAGTATAGAGTGTGAGATTTAGAACAAAATGGAGGAAATTGGAACCCAGATACGAAGGAAGCGGATAGGTATAATTGGTACGACCGTGGTGCCTTTGTTCGCATTGTTTAATCCACAAATGTTACAAGGCTCAATATTTATAAAACAATGACAGAATAATTCGTCATCATGATGGATACGCGCGATGCTCTTCCGACTAAGGGCAAGTTTGAACTTTACTAAAATACAAGACATGTAAAGATACAAAATTTGATATTTTTATACAAGCACGTACCAAAACTAAGTGATAACACTTTAGGGTGTGTATGAGTCCCCTGTATCATACAGGGGACTCATAACTTTCACAGTAACATCCATACAGGCTGTATGGATGTCAGTCATGTCACTGTGAAAGTAGTAGTGCCGAAAGAGCAACTTTTTTTAAACTTTTGTTATTTGTATGGGAAAACTCATTAGTGTCATTACTCATTAGTCATTACTATGGGGCACGTGCCTTACAAATCTCAAAAAAAAATAGTCTTAGCGCTGCTGCTTTCACAGTGAACTCTATACAGAGAACCCATACACACCTTAAAGTATTATCACTCACTAGTTTTGTTGCAACAATGATATTTTGCCTTGTATAGTTAAAAATATCATGAGGCTATTTTAGCTAAGAAAGCTGTTCGTAAAAAGAATTTCGCACAGAGCTGACATATTATTATAGTTTTTAAAACTGTCTCAAGCATAAATTACAATTTAAAATTAATTTATTTCAAGACATTTAATCCATATCACTTTTAAATTAATGGCGTCGTTATACACAACTCTAATCTTCTAATGGGCAAATCAATTTATTTTACAACATTCCTTTAACTGATAGAATACGTTTATATATAACTAGCTGTTGCCCGCGACTTCGTCCGCGTTAGCATAGTATGCAAAAACTAAAAATATAGAAAATTGAGCCCCTCCCCCCCACCTAGGGTTGCCAACATTTCTCCGGCGAAATAAAGTACACTTCTAAAAAATATAGTATTTTATGGAAAAATTGAAAAATGTTCAATGAAATACTTAACTTGTATTAAGTATTTACTTTTATAAAAACTATTTTTTTGCACTTCTTGCATTTTTTAACAATGTTTTGTCTAAAATAAAAGTGTCATATTATGCTTTGTTACATTCAATTTTAAGATTAATGTAAATTAAAAGCTCATTTTTTTCTACCAGAATCTGATGGCAAAAAGTGAGAAAATAAATTGACTAGCAATACCGGGGTAATTGGAATAAAACATTTTGATCCTTTTTTTCCTTATAGCGGTTGATTCTGTGTGTGAAACATGCAAATATATAAATTTATCCAATGATCAAGGATATTTTTTGAAAATCTGCTGTCAAAATTTGCCTTCAGATTCTAGTAGACCTATACTTCTGTTTCTCTCTTCCCGCCATTTCAAATTCATAACCGAAAATACCCTTTCTGTGAATGCCGAATTGGCGGGAATAGAGAGCAGGAATGAGATAATTTTAGTGTTAAAAATATAGTATTTTTGCGTACTATATAATAGTTCAACAGTATATAGTACGCAGGCTCGAATATAGTACAATACTATATATTATTGTACGGTTGGCAACCCTACCCCCACCCTAGGTGATATCGTTATAATTTATAGCCTATGTGTTGACCTGAGCATTAAGTAATATTCGTGCAAAATTTGAAGTAAATCCGTTCAGTACTTTCTGAGTTTATCCCGGGCATACATACAGACAAACAGACAAAATTGGGAGTGCCTCCGCTGCCGGCGCCGGCAAATATCAGTAATGGGAACCGGCGGTAAGTATACTGCCGGCAGCCGAGATAAAAAACAACGGCTGCCGGCGCTGGCACTCAAAATGGGAGCCGGTGAACGGTGATAATGCGTAAAGCGCTAGGTTCCAGTGCCGATACACAAAATTTAAAAAGAAATAATAATTATAATCTCAAATTAAAATATATTCGACTTTACCGACTTCAAAAGGTGAAGGTTAGGTACCTATTTGTTCGGCTGCGGATATTTTAGTTTTTTGTGATGCATTTTCTTAGCTTAGCTTTATCTTAGCTACCTTTTTTCAGCTACCAAAAAGTAAGATTTTGCACTACAGCTACAGTTATAAAACCCGTGGTAGACTTCCGATTTCCGAAGGTACTGAACGGAACTTCAGATTCCTTATACCTACATGGAGAGTTTCAGCGTTGTTTAAAGAAGCAAAGATATTGTATTAAGCTACTATGCAGATCACATTTATCAGCATCATGGAACCACCACTAACCCATCAAGATTCAAGCCCCATACGAGCACCGGTGATCGCGACAACAATAGAATACAATAGCATTTCCAAGAATCCCCGATCGAAGGATTCAAATATGCATCCTTACAATATGTTATATGACTATATTTTATGACCTTATTATTTGTACTTTTCATAGTCCTTTAGCTCAAGACTGATGTTTTTGATCATTATTCTGTCATTTGACTCTTCTCGCGTGACTTCGGCAAACTTCGAATTTCGGAAAACGGCGCCGGCAGCCATTTCAGCAACCGGCGCCGGCAGCCGTTTCAGCAACCGGCGCCGGCAGCGGAGGCACTCCCGACAAAATTTGTAAAAACTATATTTTTGGCTTCCATATCGATTGTAAATCACGTCCCAAGTCATATTTTTCAAAAATATTATATGTATAGATCTTTTTTATATGTATATTATTATAATATGTTATCTCTAGTTGAAATATATTTTTACTAGCTGTTGCCCGCGACTTCGTCCGCGTGGACCTCAGTTTATAGCGCGCGGTGTCAACAAAATTGGTGTCAAATTTAAAAGCTTTTTAAAACCCTGGTACCTCTCAAATCAAAATATCCAAAAACAGCTGTGCAGTGTGCACATAATATTTCATTTTTTTAATTAAGTAAACTTTATTTATACCAAATTTAAAGCTTATTTAGCCCCCCATTACACAACTTTAGCTTTACCCATAAACTATTTAGTATTTGTCACTGGTATTTGGTAGGCTCAAGGTTGTTGATTTAGCCTAGGATCCCTTCATAGAAGGACCTTCACCGAGCTGTTTACTGGATGAAAAGTATTTTATATTCAATTACGTATGTCAACAAATTAATTGCAAGTGGGTTGCCTAAAAAATTTCAGTCCAGAATAAAAAAATAGAAAATAAAAACAAAAAAAAAGTTTTTTTTACATGTTTCTGGTTTGGTTAATAGACAAATTCCATACCAATCGAAAGTATGAAGCCCATATAATATGCATTAAGCATTAACCAGACCGGTACCGATTAGTAGTAGTATCGATTTACCTGCCTACCCAAGAGTTGTGACAGGAAAAAAATAGACAACCTAACGTTTTCATACTCTACGGGCTCCATACTTTCGATTGGTATAGAATTTGTATATTAACCAAACCAGCGAAATGTAAAAAAAAAAGTTTTTATTTTTTTTTCTATTTTTTTTATTCTGGACTGAAATTTTTTAGGCACTGCCTGCACTTAAGCTGCAATTAATTTGTTGACATACGAAATTGAATATAAAATACTTTTCATCCAGGAAACAACTCGGTGAAGGTCCTTCTATGAAGGGATCCTAGGCTATTTCTGATATCTATGTTCAATGTTGGTAGGTGAGTTATTTAATAACGTGTATAACAATCAAAAGAATAGAAAATGTAATTCATCATGGTACCACCTCTTATAGAAATACGTATGAGCAAGCGATAGCGCGATCTAGGCGACTCTTGGCGCCATCTGTTATGAGTTTTTGGAACTAACTTAATTTGAACAAATTTACGCATAAAGACCCCTTACAACCCCTTTTTCCAGTTAAAAAGTAGCCTATGTCCTTTCTCAGGCTTTAGACTATCTGTGTAAAAATTTCATTACAATCGGTTCAGTAGTTTTGGCGTGAAAGCGAGACAGACAGACAGACAGACAGACAGACAGACAGAGATACTTTCGCATTTATAATATTAGTATAGATTATAATATTAGTATAGATAAGTAAATTATTTTTAAGACATTATGGTTAGCCATCGCGAAACATAGATGGCGCTGTGAGGCAGCTGCCTCGCGCTATTGCTTGCCTCTGTCTTTAGTGATAAGTAGGCATTGAAATTTCAGTGCGTGTACAGGATGACAATTGACAATCAACAAAGACATATAATAATTACTAATACTAGATTACAATGACGTAAAACTTAACAAAATTATATGACGTAATATGAAAATTGAATAAATACCCCCGCATATAAGGTACGGCGCCGCACCGTGTCACGGTGCCGCGTACGGTGCGTCCCTATTCAGTCGATATTTGCGCTCGAACGAGATTGCTTGTCTGCATATGGATCGCGAAAGAATTATTCTCTTGTTGTTACTAAAACGAAGATTGAAAAAGAAACAGAAACTGAGGAAATTTTGGGTAAATTCGTATTACAAATTACTTACAAACTTAATAATTAAGGGGGCTCCCAGACAAAAAACATAATTTTTATGGTTATTTTTCTCTATAATAATGGTACGAAACCCTTCGTGCGCGAACCTAAGTCGCACTTGGCCGATTTTTATGTGTTCCAAATAAGTGCCTCGTTTAAGTTTGGACAAAAATTTTGTTCGGAAGTTTCACCCAGAATACGGGCGCGCGGTGCACCGTACGCGGCACCGTGTTACGGTACGGCGCCGTACCGTGTCACGGTGGCGGCGTCGTGCCATAACACGGTGACGGCGCCGTGCCGTGTCTGATGGGGACGTAGCCTAAGTCTTGTCAGATTATGGACCTATGAGTTTAATATTATGACAATATGACTATAATAGGAATGTTACTTATACGGGTGGGGGTGGGTCGTTAGTTATTTATAATATCCATGTACTTTATAATACATATTATAAATACGAAAGTGTGTGTTTATCTGTCTGTCCGTCTTCCTGTCAGTCTGTTTGTTACCTCTTCACGCCCAAACCGCTGAACCGATTTTGCTGAAATTTGGTATGCAGATACTTTCATCCCGGAAAAATCTTCGGTTCCCGCGCGATAAACGAATTTTGGAAACGGAGTTGCGGGCGACATCTAGGTAGTTATGACTTTATGAGACTCGTATAAGTCGTATTATATTTTGTGCGCCGCGCTCGCGCTGTAGCATCGTCAAGTCGTTGTAGGAAAGATAATAAAATATTTTAGGCTTATTTTAGGCGGGAAAATGTACGGTTCCCCTTTTAGGGTTCCGTACCCAATGGGTAAAAACGGGACCCTATTACTGAGACTTCGATGACTGTCCGTCTGTCTGTTTGTCTCCAGGCTGTAACCCAAGAACGGTAATAGCTAGAGAGTTGAAATTTTCACAGATTTTGTATTTCTGTTTTCGCTATAACAATAAATACTAAAAATAAAATAAATTAAATATTTAAGGGGCCCATACAACAAACGTGATTTTTCAAACATTTTTTGCTCGGTATCAATAATGTCAACAGGTAAGCACCTAAAATATTCACACACATGACACAACATACTTAGCTGTATAATTCAATTAATAAATTAATTAATTAATCCAATTAATATATTATTATTAATATATTAAAAATAAAGGCTCCAATACAAAAAACACTTTTTTTTACTATTTTTGCTCTATTATTTATTTATTTAACTCAGGCATCTTGGCCCATATTATAAATACCTTATAGACTAACATACATAAAAATCGGCCAAGTGCGAGTTGGACTCGCGCACAAAGGGTTCCGTACCGTTATTGAACGAAAGTTGGCAAAAAATGAGTTTTCTTGTATGGGAATCCCTCCCTTTAATAAGTATTTATTTTATTTTTATTTTATTATATATTATCAAAGTACAAATATAATTAAGAATTTTGTGAATATTTCAAGTACGTGGTTGCTACCATTATTGATTACAAGCGGCCAAAAAAATCACGTTTATTGTATGGGAGCCCCCCTTAAATATTAACTTTATTTTCTTTTTAGTGTTTGTTGTTATAGCGCGAGCGGCAACAGATATACATGATCTGTGTAAGTTTCAACTCTCTAGCTATTACCGTTCTTAAGTTACAGCATTGATTCCCAAAGTGGTCCAGGTGGACCCTATGGGGTCCACGGGAGCCCGATAGGGGTCTACGCTTGCGTGGAAAAAAAATGGGGGTCCACGAGTCGTTAACGGGGGTCTATAAAAATAAGGTGACCCGATTTGACTTCTATGAATATAGGTAGACAATATTATTACAGAGCGAGGAGATTTAGAAATAAGTAAAAGTGTGGTAATTTTTGTGTTAAAAATTGCTACAAAACAAGAAAATATTTGCGTTAGCTTTTTACCACTCCGAAGTGAAGGTTATTGGTTCCCTCCTTCCTAGAATACAAAAAAGTAAAGGTCCAACTGTGTTGGATGAATACGCTTTTTAGACGGGGGGGGGACGACGCGGGGGGGGGGGGGGGATGTAGCTGTGGGGTCCACCGGATCCAGCAAAATGTTGAAAGTGGTCTATGAGACAAAAAAGTTTGGGAACCTCTGAGTTACAGCCTGGAGACAGACAGACAGACGGACAGACCGACGGACAGACATCGAAGTCTCAGTAATAGGGTCCCATTTTTACCCTTTGGGTACGGAACCCTAAAAACTAACACTAACACTAAAGCACTATAAACACGTATTGTCTGCGACGTGGGGCGCGACGTGTTCGGAAGTCGTCCTCGGAACCTCCTGTAGACGACTCCAATCGGCCAGAACTCCTCCTTCTCGAAGGTCGGTAGATGATGCGTCGGGACTCTCACCACAAAGGAGCTAAAATCGACTTTGTAGCGGGACTCCAAGCGCTCGACCCTCAAGACGAAGTGGGTCTTGCTCCTGATGTAGTCCACGACCTGCTCGACCGTCGTGGACCAGTGCAGCCTGGACACGTACAGCGGCGTCGCGGGAGTCTCACGCCGCAACAGCTGCTCGAGTCCTTCAGGTGCGGTGCCGCGATGGTTGCGGACGACGGGTTTCTTCTTCTTCCTCTCCACTCTTATAAACCCGTCATCGCACTTTCGGTCCTTTTCGGAGGGAGGATACTCCTTTGCAGAGGCCTCCTTTTCCCTTTGTTTTTGGAACGCGGGGGAGGAGGCGGGGGGCAAGCGGCGTTAAACTTTCAACCCCTATTTCCCCCCTTGGAGGTAGAATTTCCAAAAACGCTTAAACACGTATCCAATCATTTTAAATCAGTAGCCCAAACATAAAATTTCATGTTTCTAGCTCAAGAAATAACGGACTTTCATTCAAACTTTCAACCCCAATTTCACCCCCTTGGGGGTATAATTTCCAAAAACGCTTAAATACGTATCCATTCATTTTTAATCAATAACCCAAAAATAAAGTTTCATGTTTCTAACTCAAGAAATGACGGACTTTCATTCAAACTTTTGAACCCTATTTCACCCCCTTCAGGGTAAAATTTTTGGAATTCCTTCCTCAGTGGGTGTCTACTTAATAAAACAACTCTACTCACCAAATTTCGTGGCTGTAACTTTAACAGTTTTTGCTCAGCGATGATGAATCAGTCAGTCAGGACATGCAATTTTATAAGTATAGATATTCTGAGATTTAATTGTATGTCACTAGATGACGCCCGCAACTCCGTTGCGCCAAAATTCGTTTATCGCGCGGAAACCGTACTATTTTTCCGGGATAAAAATTTTCCTATATGCTTTCCCGGGACTCAAAGTATCTCCATAACAAACTTTAGCAAAATCGTTTCAGCGGTTTGGGCGTGAAGAATTAACAGACAGACCGACAGACACACTTTAACATTTATGATATGAATACTATGGAAGTGTGGATGTTTTCATTTATAATTGAATAATATTTCCATGATTGCTATTTATTAAGTCAATAATATAACGAAAGTATAAAATAATATTATGTACTTACTTACTTACTTACTTACATAACATTTACCATTGTTATGTTCGTTGTATATTGTATGTAATTATATTATACTTTTAAACGATTAGAAACGTTTTTAAACATAAATGGAAATCAATTATTGTAACAATAGGGAAACCTTTCCAAGCATATTTTGTGGATCATTAGAACCTATCATACATAACTATAGATAAACGCAAAACCTTATAAGTAAACAGTTTATTTTAACGGACTTCTAAAGTGTTTTAAATTAAAAACGGTACTTACGTTTAATGAAAGCACAGATTTTAACAGTTAAAACAGCCAGTTATAGTTACTGTTAAATGTTTACGGTAAATTAAGATAAAATTATGATAATGTTAAGGTATTTATTTCTCTAAAACCCCAAAATTGCAAAATATGCGTGGAATATAGGTAATATTATAATATAAGTATGAGAAAGTTTTTCGTTAAGTAGAATTCACCAACATTAATTATGTGGTAGCAAGTAGCAACCATTAAAGGAACCTAGATCTCTAAATTTTTCACCAATATAATATTTTTATGTCATTATATTTATTATGTATTTCTGAGGGCCTAAGGAATAACTTTCAGCTTCAGTGACGTGTTTACCTTAAGAAACTCTAAAAGCAACTTAGATATAGGGAGCGGTTGGTGAAAACGGGCATTATCGTTGGTGAATTTTCAAACTTTTTTTTGCCTCATTCACCCTAATCATGCTATTTAGATACAGTATACGATCATTTCAATTAAACTAAGCTTTTGATATGAATCTAGCGATGTAAATTCATTTATTTTACATACAATGGACAGATGCGACAAACGAAGAGAAAATGGTTCGAGATATATTACAATGGTATAATACTTATTAAGATGAAACGCATCACCATTATATTGAGAGCCGGTTAACTTTAACGAGCCCCTGTTCGGTGTGTTTCAAGTTATAATGGTTCATTTCACTACGCATAAAGATTCAGAGATCGCGTGTTCTAAGAATATTGAAATTAGAAAGTTTATCCTTATGTTAAATAGGTTTCGTTGAATTAATTTTATAGTATGTTCGGCTACCGAAAGCAGGTAAACAGAATTTTCATGGTATAATTTTGTAATAGTAGGTCGATTCATAGTTGTTTATGTATAACTCCCACACCGGTTTCGGTGACGGTGGCCGGTTTCATTGAAACCGGGCCAGTTACGCAGGAGTAATTTTGTAGTGCCCAAGTGTGTGCGCAGTAAGTACACAAGAGCACTCTCTATTCCTTTTACTCTCATAACCCAGTGGGACGGACGACCGACACGACTGGCGAGAGATCAGGCGCAGGACCGACTTTTTACATGCCCATCCGACGCATGGATCATCTTACTTGTCAGACAATCAGGTGATCAGCCTGCATTGTCCTAACCAAACTTGGAAATAACATGTTTCCAACGCGGGAATCGAACCCACGACCTCTGGAGTCGAGAGCCACGCTCTAACCATTAGACCACGGAGGCGTTGTTATTATAATGTTATTATGTTGACGCGGTCGAAGTCGCGAGCAACAACTAGTCTACAATACAAGTTCGATATTATGCTTTTGGTGCAGTTTTGAATTATACCAATATTGTAATCTCATAAAATGTCAAATGTCGAACACTATCTTTGATGAAAACTCCAAAAACCTAGATGTTGGCTCATCGGAAAATAATTTTACCTTTTAAAACACGTAGTTAACATTATTATGAATTTACGCAATATATCGAAATTCAAGCAATACGATGTAAAATGGGCCATAGAAGGGAGTTTACATAATATGCCCCAAGGTAATCATCAGTTTGAGTGAAATTTAGGGTTGTCAGTTGATATACAGTTGAAAATGTTTCGAAATGACAACTCTATTTAAGCACAAAAATTACGGTATTTTCTATGAGTGTAAATGTATAATATTCTGTACGGTATTTTTTGATAGCCTAGATCTAGATGTAATCATGATACCTAATAGCAAGTAGCAACAATCTTTGAAGCAGATATACTGGTATAGTTACAAGTTTAATCCATTTTTAGCTTCAGAAAAAGCTCTCCAACTATTACATAATTAACGTGACCATACGTCCCGCTTTGGGCGGGACAGTCCCGCATTCAGGCAGTCTGTCCCGCTGTCCCCCGCGAGGCCGAAATTGTCCCGATTTTGCAAACAGATCAAACAACAATAATTTAAAAGTATTTTTATGTTTGAAATGCCTGTGCAATGCCTGGAAGTAACATACATGCAACAAACGTGATTATTCTGCCTTCCTCGATAAATGAGCTATCTAGAACTGACAAAATCAGACCAGTTCCTGAGATTAACGCGTTCATACCACATACAAATAAATTCTTCCGCTTTATAATATTAATAGTAAAGTTAATAATAATAATGTAAGATAGGCACTTTGAAATACATAATTATTCATGTATTTCAAAGTGGGGGGGAGGAGACATTCTGTACTTGTCCCGCTCTGACGAAAAAAATAAATGGTCACGTTATACATAATACATATAACATAACTATTACTATTGTGTAAACTAGATATAAACCTCTCCCGGACTGCCGTCTGCCACGAATATTTCAAGACTAAAAAGTCGGTGCAGCCGTTCTCGAATTATAACAGGACTAACAAAATTGAAAATCTATTTTTATTTACATAGTTATAGATAGATGTAGTTTAGATATCATTAAAAAACATGAACTTGACAACCCTGTTCGTTAAATAAGAAATACCGGTGGCGTAAATGGAAGTATTTTGGTGCTGTCGGTCACGGCCGGCCCTCGGGCGATGATTCACTCGCCGGTAGATCAGAGCCTTACATTACTGATAACAGTTGCTTGAGTATTCTTATCTTACAATGCTTAACCTAGCGTAGTGGAAATTAAGGTTTTTATGTTTAAATATATTGTAATTAACAAGAAGAAATCGATAAGACACGTGTTGTTTCGGTCCTTAGTTAGATGCTAATTGCTCGTGGAGATCGGACATACAGAAGAGTCTTATGGTGGTTTTCACTAATGGGCATTGTCCAAAAAAAATCACATGTACTTTTTATATTTTTTTCGTTAAAATAGGGTATTTTAAGAATATAAATTAAATAATTTTGAAATTCATTGGCTAGTTTTTTCTCAATAAATTTTTAAAGTTTCGCTCTGACGTCATCATCGGCGGCCAATTGACCTCTGCAGTATGTTTCAAATTTCCTTTCAATCTTATTTATAATGGCTGGTTCGTCAAATGTAAGTTCTCATTATGTGATACGAGAAGCTTACCAAAAGTTCGAAACGTAATGTTGGTCGAATTTATTGCTAATTTAACGCCATTGAAGGTCAAACTAAGGTTTAACATATTTGTTCAAAAATATAAGTAACTAATGGGTATTTTTTTCGTTTATAAACAGAAAAACGATCACTGACCTTATTCCTCGAAATGTTTTTGTAATGAGCAAAATTAAAAAAAAAATGGACAATCCCCATTGCGCCCTAGCGTGTATCTTAGTGGCCATTGAGAAACCTACCCTAGAGACTATATAACGCTTAGATGGAACAAAAGTTTAGGTGAAAATTTTTAGTCTTTCAAATGTTACAGTAATTGGTGAAAATCGGCATTAGCGGAAAGATTGTTAAAATGTTTTATTCCCTAACACCAACAAATCTTATAATTAAGCAACTTTTTTGCAAGACAACACATCATATTGTGTGTAAACCGTTTAATAGTTTTGGTCATAACAGTGATGATGCCAGCGCGATGGACCGAGGGGACCGCTACTTCACGCTAGAGTTAAGTCTATTGTAACGGATTCATACAGACAAACACACGTATTGTGAGTATTGCACATAGTTTGAGGCAATAAAGTTATACTTAATAGCTGACATAAGACTAGACGAGACGTAATGAGACCAAGCAGAAAAGCAACACAAAATTGAAATGCGAAGCGGCATCACCAAATTTTGACTCTTTTTTAGTCACATCGCAACTCTTCGCATTTGGTGAAAATAACTCTAATGTTTATTTTCACCAAAAGCGCTTTTGACGTTAAGTGTACTTTAGCAGCCAAAGGATCCGTTAAGATTTTAACAACGCTTACATTTCACTAAAAGACTACTAGGAGAGACTATATGCGTACGGATATTGGTGAAGACGGCCATTAGAGTCAAATCACGCGGTGAAAAATATTAAATAACCTTACCGAAGAAAAGCTATATTCATATTATTCTCCAAGATTTTCTAATGCAAAGCGCAATAATTATGAATTTAATTTATAGATATTATAAATCGCCAGTTCCTAGCCTTGGTGCCTTGGGGTACAGGCGATTGCAGATCGACCTTTTGATAATGTGAGTGTAAATCTGTGTTAATAACGTTTACCGGATCACCTGACATACAACACTTGAGTGTTACTTAACTTAATAGTAACAAAATTGAGAAACACCAAAAAGCACATTCTACTAAGTAATATTTAGAAGTAGATTTTAGCAAAGTCTGCATGTGCAGCTGCAGTGCCACTAATGTGAAAATATATAGATATTTTCACATTAGTAGCAGATTCTGGTAGACCTATAACTAACTTTTAATACAATCAAATCGTAATTTTCAACTTCGTAAGCATGGACTCCAAGTCCATATACTTGAGCTCACAACAGCCTTTCTGCGCGGCTTATAGGGTAACGTATGCAGTGCCGAATTTATATTTTTTATGAGCGTAGGCTACTTTATTTCCGCCGCCCCATGTACGAAATCTACCGGCCCTATATGCGGCCTATACTGCCTATTTATAAATGCGGGCCTGCTAGTATGAGCAATAGATTAAAACAATTTAAATAAAAAAAATATATTATACAGACGAATATGTAACCTCTTCCTTTTTGGAAGTCGGTTAAAAAATTAGGACACGACGAAATGGATGCCTTTGACAAAGAGTGACTAAATACACCACAAAATCCTGAACTGTGGAAGGAAAGAGGCTTTGTCTAGCAGTGTGACAAAGAAGGCGATCATAATAGTAAATAACATGTTTCAAGATGATGATGATGATTGGCCAATGGCCATTCAGAGCCTTCGCGTTTCAACAGAAAGCAAGGTCGAAAGAACGACAAATTCGCCTATCTTTATCGGTGTGACCATTTATTGATTTCCGATAGTGTCTCTGTGACAGGATACAGATCTGTCCTAACTCCTAGAGGTTGTAGATCCTAATCGATAGTTTATTATCGATTATAACAAACTATTACTTAGACAATAGACCCGTGAGTTTTGGCGGGCATGTGAAAGAGTGCTGTTGTGTTTTTGTATTATTTTCCTAAAATTGTGTTAGCTGGGTTTTTAATGTGTAATATTGGTAGAATATTAACCATTAGATATTCGTGTTCATGCACAAGTGTAGGAAAGTGATGTAATATCCAGAAACGTGCTATTTTGTGTTCCCTCCAAAACTCCATCGAAAGTTTCAGTAAAGCGTCTACCACTTTACTGAATCGACCGACTTGACTCCTGTGACTGTATTGACTTTTACTTAGACTTTGACTAGACTTTAGACCTGACGATACATGAAAACGATGATGAAAATTATAATAAGAGGAATATGGTTTTCCCGCCATATTCCTTACCTTGTCTGTGGCACAACATACACATCCTTTGTGTCAAGTTGCCAAAAAAGAAGAAAAAGAAAGAAAGAATAGACCCGTGCGACTTATCCATTAATTATAATATATGCCATGGATCAAACAATTTTTTTTTGCCCAAAACGATACGAATCGATGTTTGGATGTATGTAACTTTGAGTCCCTAGAAAGGACCTGGAATACTTTTCATCCCAGAAAAATGTACGGATCCCGCGCGTTAAACAATTTTGCCCAACGGAGTTGCGGACGTCATCCTAGTTAAATTATATTCATTGGCCACATTTCTTTGAATATATCGTATTGTTGTTAATTTGTAAGTTATTGTGTTAATTTGACGTCGAAACACCCGGAACTGCAACCTGATATTATGTATATTGGAATAAATTATTACAAAATGTCACGGTACCGAGAACAATTTTAATATCGCAAATTCGAAACGAAAGTTCAAGCCATATTAGTGAAGTAAAACTAGTATATTATTATTTAAAAAATGTGAACCTATACTGATTTTTAATAATAAGTATGATGTTTTTATATTAATCATACCCGGTTTCTGATTTTTAGGGTTCCGTACCCAAAGGGTAAAAACGGGACCCTATTACTGAGACTTCGATGTCTGTCCGTCTGTCTCCAGGCTGTAACTCAAGAACCGCTACAGCTAGACTTCTGAAATTTTTACAGATTGTGTATTTCTATTGCCGCTATAACAACAAATACTAAAAACAAAATAAAACAAATATTTAAGGGGGGCTCCCATACAACAAACATGATTTTTTTGGCGTTTTTTGCTCGTACTTAATAATGGTAGCATGTAGGCACTTGAAATACTCACAATATTCTTCATTATATTTGTACTTTAATAATTAATAATAAAATTAAAATAAAATAAATATTTAAGGGGGGCTCCCATACAAAAAACACAATTTTTTGCCAACTTTCGCTCAATAACGGTACGGAACCCTTCGTGCACGAGTCCGACTCGCATTTGGCCGATTTTTTTTTACAGATGCTTATCTATATTTTGTCAAAACTCAAAAATTTGCCAATCAACAACGCTATTGAAAGGATAAGCTCCTGTCATACTTACATCTTAAAAATTTATAATTCCTTAATCATTCATATTGGGGAAAGAAAAGTAGGAGGCACAGAAACGTGTGGGGAAAAAGCTGGAATACAGAATACTGTTTTCGCTGAATTGTACAATTATCGTAAAATCATCTAAAAAAACTGGTAGGATGAGTCATTAGTGTTGAGGCATTTTATTTTGTCTAGACTTTCTTAGATACACTATACGGAAAATAATAAAATAAAGAATTGATTACCATTTACCTTTAACGTAACAATTTATATCCAGGTTTTCTACGTGACTACGCCTAATTTCAGTATCCCATAGGACATAGAGTAACTTATATATGGACCACGTGAAAAGTAGCCTAAGTGCAGTTCATCCAGCCGCTAAATTTCCATACCCATCAAAACTTATCAAACATCATACATCCATGAGGATAGAGTGGATGATGGATGGATGTATGATTCTTCTGCATTTAGCATGATCACCATAGAAGAAGTTTCTTTCTACGGAAGAATAGATAAAGTGACAGTTACACAAAGGAAATCCGCCATTTTGTCACTAAAATCTGTCAGTATGTCCATTCCTTCCCGTTTCTAATGTTATTATGCTGAGACTGCTGGTATATACTGATGGAAATGTGGCCATCCAATCCAGGAGAACAGGAAAGCAGAAGTGGACAGTGGTGTTGCCAATTCCTATTCAAGTGTAGACAGTATATCCAAGGTCTCGGGTGTATAGAAAATGTACGTTTTCTAAAACATTTAGCCTTCGTTTATAACGAGTTTTTAATATATGTTTCTTATACCCCATAACAGTCGCATTTATCAATTGACCACAAAAAATTACACAACACTGCAAAACAAATTTAACTTTATTACTAGAGCCTCAAGGTTGAAACTTCTGTGAGCGATATTAATAGGTAACTGGCAGTAAATAATAACAATATGTATTGTTTTTTACATAATAGATAAATGGAACTATACAATAGCAATCGTGACTTAGACGCAGGTGACAAATATAGACGTAGTAGTTTTATATATCTCATCGTATCATATCATCATACGATACGATCAGATCGTATCATCGCATAACCCGGTGGGACGGAAGACTGACACGACCGGCGAGAGATCAGGCGCAGGACCGACTTTTTACATGCCCATCCGACGCATGGATCATCTAACATCTTACTTGTCAGATTCAGATGTTAGATGATTCTATCAAAGTACCCGTGTGTATACTAGAGCAAGCGAGAGAAATGCGTGGCTTGATTTTTATTCGGCGGTGTCCACTTTTCTGACATTTCACTAGATTTAGCTTAGTGAAATGACGTATCACTAGATATTTTTAGGAAGAAGACGTAACAAACAAGAATATTCGGCATCTACCGGGAGTTCGTGATATCCCTAGGGATATCGTGAAATGCCTGATATCCTCTTTTCCCCGTGACATATAGATAAAATTCTCGTGTCACAATGTTAGTTACCGTACTCCTCTGAAACGGCTTTACTGATTTTTACCAAATTTTATATGCATGTTCAGTAGGTCTGAGAATCGGCTACTGGGTACTTTTTATATTGATAAGTGCATTTTTCGAATAAATAATAGAAAATTACTACAACTCGAGACTGACGGCGACCATTTGTTAATTAATGTGCGACGCAATAGCGATGGACGTTGCCATGGTGACATATAGGCCTGGAGATAGTGACACAAAATTCTTGGTGATTTGTGCCAGTATGGCGGTTTTACAGGGGTATAATTACGTAAAGGCAAAAAGGAAAATGATGGTCATAGCGCTCGCACTGGCAGCCCAAACGCGTGGGCGTTAATCGAACGTGTCGGATAAATAACGAGTGTCGAACGATTTGTTCCACAAAAATGCTTGTATTTTCAGATAGTCGAAAAAAAATAAGTAGGCGAAAGCGTAATGCCATGCCAAAGTGCCAAAGTATGGAAAGGTAATTTCCGTGAATGGCTACTCGACGATGATTAGCTGGGTTCAATTTTTTTATTAAAATTAACGTATTCGCGTTGGTATGGCGGGCTGTAAGCCGCACCCGACAAGTATGGCATTACGCTTTCGCCTACTTATTTTTTTCGACTATCTGAAAATACAAGCATTTTTGTGGAACAAATCGTTCGACACTTGTTATTTATCCGACACGTTCGATTAAGGTGGGATATAGTCAATCTTTATCTATCATGATAGTCTCCCGAAATAATCTTTCTATTGAAAAGTTTGCATGAAAGAAAGAGCTCTCCGACCTTCTCTACCACCAAAATTTTACTCTTACTTTGTAATGCATCTATAGTCCGGTCAATGAACTGGTCAAAAAGACAAGGCTTATTTCTGTCTTACGTGACCGGGCTATAGTATAGTCACAGATTACTAAATAGTATGGTATAGTAGGCGTAGGGCAATAACGAAAGTTGATTCATTGCATCCATCTATCTTCATCAACTGATACTTTACCTACTAGATATTCATAATAATTTGTATATACTGTACCCTTTCTGATTGGATAATAGCATCACAGTAGACGAAGATTGACAGTATTGTTGTCCTAAGTAATAATAAAGGTCTCTTAAGGTCCAGATTATACCAAAACCAGACAAGAATTGAAGCCCGAATAGGCAATATATTATAGTATCGATATATACATTTTTGCAACTTATTTTGCAACTCCATTTTTAGGGTTCCGTACCCAAAGGGTAAAAACGGGGCCCTATTACTGAGACTTCGATGTCTGTTCGTCTGTCTGTCCGTCTGTCTGTCTGTCTCCAGGCTGTGACTCAAGAACGGCTATAGCTAGACTTCTAAAATTTTCACAGATTATGTATATCTGTTGCCACTATAACAACAAATACTAAAAACAAAATAAAGTTAATATTTAAGGGGGGCTCCCATACAACAAACACAATTTTTTCCCTATTTTCGCTCTATAACGGTACGGAACCCTTCGTGCGCGAGTCCGACTCGCACTTGGCCGATTATTGTTATCATTAAGTTTCACAAATATGTATTCATTAAAGGGATGAGCGAGACAACCCCAACACAAGTTACTAGGTCTCACGTTATGATGTAATGGCTATTTTGAGAAAATAAATATATATTTTTTTTATTCTTAAAAATGCCAGCACCCAAAATATCTCCATAATATTAAAATTTTGTCTAAATCGGTTCAGCAGTTGGAGCGCCGAGCGTGTAGAGGCAACAGAGAGCTGCAGAGCTACCATCATTTTCACAAGACTAACGACCAGTGCAGCTGTAGCTCTACCATGAGTTTAAAAATTTATCGATGCTCGGTTCCGACTACGTAAATTTTTAGTATGGCGATTTTTGTTCTGCAAGTGACCGGTAGAGGCGCTGTGAAATTTGCGATACTAAAAATTTACGTAGTCGGTATCGAGTATCGATAAAAACTATAGCTTTAAACTCATGGTAGAGCTACTAGTCTATTACCACTTCAGTCTTCACCCTTAATCCACTGAACCGATTTTTTTGTTTAAATTCGGTATGGCAATACATTGTGTCTCGGGAAAGCACATATTATATAAGATACTTTTCATACCGGAAAATGTACGGTTCCCGCTGGATAAACGAATTTCTACGAGTTGCTTAATCTACTATTAGTTTCGACAGTGTAGTAAGATGTCAAATCCCATACATTTCTGATCCTATACCATAGACAGTATGTAGTCAGAAAATTGTATTCCAAGAGCTTATTATTGATTCAGAGTGGGTAATGGCTAGTTTATTTGAGTGGCTGCTGACATTCAGTTTAAAGCCAGTTTACACATTTATTCTAGAACATGCAACATTGGAATAATGAAAGGATTATTATTGAAGATTTCGCATATACTATATGCTTCAGTTTTGGTAGTGCCAAAGTTTTAGGGACTTATTAATAAAAATATTAATGTGATTACTGATGTTATCATTGTCCTGTAGTTTTTCCAACTAATAATAATAATTACTTTCGCTTCCACATAGACTCGGACAAAAAGTATGGCATTAATGACTACTATTACTAAATAAAAACAATTATTAATTAATGAGTATTAAGTATATATATATACATATATATACTTAATATTTATTAAGTATATATATATATATATATATATACATACGAGTATTAAGCATTTTATTGTTGAGGTAAATAATCACGTTTGAGTGTTGTCTAAAGCTCGCTTGGCCAAAAATTTTTCTTCTTGTACTTCGCCCGTATGCTAGATTTTCATTTCACTGTCCACAACTATTATATTGGATCATGGTAACATTTTTCGTGTTAATTGTAACGTCCGCAATGAGGTTAGGGGCCTACATAAACAAGTTGATATTATAACCGTATCCTTTCACTATCGCAGCTAAAATTATAATTTATATGGCCTTTGTGGCCTATTACATAAATTTTTATCGTTATGTTGTAAAATCATTTTTGGTAGAAAAGTAAGAACTATTCAACTATCTTCTAAAAAAAGTGAGAGCATGATTTCCTTTAGATCTTCCTGTTTTCGGTAGTATGTATGTAGAGTTGCATTTTCACATCCATGATGGACCTAGACAATCACTTACGAGTATGTAAAGAGCCTCTGTCATATAATCTTGGCTATACATCATGACACGACGTAAAGAGGGCCATTCACTTTTGGAAACCAATTTAGGATAGGAGTATATTTTTTGACCCACATGAAGGTGCAACAATATTAGGTGTTGTGAAGTCGTAAAAAGGTTGTAAACAACACCTTAAGTCGTTTATTTACACACATTGACGATACCACTTTTATATGAAGACATAAACTCGATACTTGGTCTTATTACGGTGAAAGTAAATATCAATATTACAGTTTCAAAATCAATTGGAATCAATTAACCAAAGAAGGCAAAAAGAAAACTTTTCCAGATACTATGTATTTACTGTTCGGTTGGTAATCTGACTAATTTCGAAACTATCATACGCGACGGAAGCCACTATAATATTTTAAAAACAATGAACGCATTATTCGATTATTATGATTAACATAATTATAATTTACCTTCACAATCGAATATTATGTATTTATTTCTTAAAATTATAAAAGAACCAACGGACCAGTTTTTTCGGAAGCCATTAAAATGAACATGACCAATATCAATGCCTTTTATAGACACCATTTATTTAAAAAAACAAAAGAAATTGGCGCGAATATAAAATTGATTTAATTCTGTTGACCTTTCCACCGACCTTGTGTTGACTTGCACCTGTCACACCACTTGCATGACGTGTCCAACGACCTGTCTGTCTGCTGCTTCGTCAGGTGGTTAGATCAGAGAAGTTGATTCATATCAGATGGTGGACCTACGTAATTTGGTCGCTATGTCAAACCCAGCCGACAGATTACGACTAACATCGATTTGAAGATTTCATATTTACTTTATAATATATTCACTCCAGTTTTATTAGCAAACCGACAAAATGACGTAGGTAGGTCCGACGTCTGGAACACCACTTCGTCACTTTATTTGTGTGATGTGCTTACTGTCCACGTCAGATTATGTGTGGTCATTTTTAGGGCTCCGTACCCAAAGGGTAAAAACAGGACCCTATTACTGAGACTTCGATGTCTGTCCGTCTGTCCGTCTGTCTGTCGGTCTGTCTCCAGGCTGTAACTCAAGAACGGTAATAGCTAGAGAGTTGAAATTTTCACAGATTATGTATTTTTGTTGCTGCTATAACAACAAATACTAAAAACAAAATAAATTAAATATTTAAGGGGGGCTCCCATACAACAAACGTAATTTTTCAAACATTTTTTGCTCGGTATCAACGATGACAACAAGTAGGCACTTGAAATTTTCACAAAAGCCTTAATCATATGTGTACTTTAATAATTAAAAATAATATTTAAATAAAATAATAATTTAAGGGGGGCTCCCATACAAAAAACGCAATTTTTGGCCTATTTTTGCTCTATAACGGTACGGAACCCTTCGTGCGCGAGTCCGACTCGCACTTGGCCGATTATTAAGTTATGATGCCGAATTGAAATAATGTGCGTAATGTGCGCTTAAAGCGTAGACCAGGTCATACGAAATAAAGGGTGCAAAATGACAAATTGTATCCAATTACAAAAAAAAACTTGTTACAAGTAATTTGGCCAATAGCTTCTCAATAGCCAAACCACAACTAATTTCGTCCCATAACACCTGATCGAATGTTGAAATTGATGTACTCATTAGTATAATAAATCACATACAACAATAGTCAGGTACCAACCTAGATACTAATGACATGTTAGCTTGATGAGGCAATGATCTCTAGGCTCTGCACACACTGGATGGTTTTATTTGAACTTAAATAAAGGCTATTCCATAAATTTTTTTGCGAAAGGTTTGTGAGCTCTTCGCGATTAAGTTCCTGAACCAATTTTGATATGCTTTAGTTGTAGAATATTTTAAAATCTAAAAAGAAGTCCGGTTTCTGCGGGTTAAAAAACTTTTAGTGTGTAATAAAATTGAGGGCAACATTTAGCGTAAGTTTTATAAACTACAGCTTTTTATGCGTTTCATACAAACTTGGTGCATTCAAAAATTTTAAATTCTTACTCGTAACATAGTTGCTATCTATTGAATTTAAAACAAATTAGAAAATAGCTTTGTAACTAGTAAGAGCATTATCTTTTATCACTATAAATGACGCTGCCTAACAGAAACTGCTTCAAAATGTTTACGATCTAATTCTACAATATACCGCTAGTAAACCGCTATATGTGCCGTACCTTACGGGAAAGGATCTTTTGGCCGGCCTGTCAATTGACTCCAATAGAAAGGTCGGTATAATTGAATTAGCAGGCCAAAGCAGGCCGCGCGCTTGCTACATCTGTCACAGATAGCCAGTTTTAAATTACACTAGTTTAAGGGCGTTCCCTCCGGAGATTCCGTGATTGACCGTATTTAAAACCTTATAAACTCATAATCTGAAAGCTACAAAGTTATAATAAAAATACAGCAATAATCTTCAGTAAATATTATCAACATTCCTTTCCCCGTTTTAAATTTTCTATTTTTGTTTATTATACTCATGAGATCAGCTTCCAAAGTAATACCAATTTATTAAAATTCAAGCATACATTCAGCATCTCCTTAGCATTTACAAATTACTTTTATTTGAAACTCACGCCAACAGATCGACAATATCATAAACTACATATTCCCGGTTTTAAATTTTTTTTAGGACAATTTTGAACTAAGATAAGTAAAAATAATAGGGTTTTGGCGCGATCTCGGCAACGCGGCAAATGTATGGCCAAGGTCGTTTGCTCGGGGGACGGCCTTAACTGAGAAGCCATTAAATATATTGGGTAATGCAGAACAGGTTTTAGGGTCAGTAAATATTTGCGTTAGGTTCAAACGTACCCGTAAGGGTCAATTCAGACCGCAACGCGACAAGTAGATGCATTTCTTTTGTATGGATTCAGGATTTGGCAGATTTGCAAGACGCTTCACGCTCTCGAAATCTGTAAATTCAGTAGAACATACTTTATTAGAAATGCATTCACTACTACATTACTTATTAGAAATGCATTCACGCGTCGCGTTGTGGTCTGAATTGACCGAAACTCTGCCTTAAGTGGGGTGTGGAGCACCATGAGACACGATGGGGGTTTAGTGGGTGGGTCCCATCCGGGGAGTCCCACTGACAACATACCCCGGCTGATATCCCCAATTCGGGACGCGTAAAGCATTTCCCCATGTAAAAAAAGGTCAGTATTAAACGTGACGAGTCGATGCAAAAACTATTCACAGAAAATACAAATTGAATTGACAAATAAGCCGCTCAATAGACATATAGTAAGATCTAAGCACGTATTTTATACTAAGATCTTTATAAAAAGAGGAAGGTTTATAGGTGTAAACTTATAAAGTGACAAAACAACGTTTACCGGATCATCTAGTCAAAGTATAAACGAGTAATCTGCTGTTATCTTTCCAGAAAGATAATTGATAATTGATTCAAGTTTTTTGTGTATAATACAAAACCCGAGTACCAGCAAATACCGGATATCTAGTTAAAGTATAAACAATACAATCTTTCCAGGAAGATAATATCCAGAAAGGTATAGATTGACAGAGATAACTTTCTACGGAGGGTCGGGTCCGTTGTAAAATACAATGTGATATTGAAAGTAACAATTTATCGGTCCATTTAGTGACGGTGGAAAGTGGAGTGACAGATCCCCATCACAGCAACTGGGTCACCACCCACAACCACAGATTAAGGGACCTTTGGTAATAAGAGGTATTCCTCCATTCCTCTATACCATATTACAAGTACCAATGTATGGGAAAATATGGCCCGCCTTGCGCTCCGAAATAATGCGTAGATTAACTTCATGTTCATCTTTTGTAGTTGAAAACCTGAAGCTTATTTGATAAAAATCTACACTGAATAAAGATGTAGAGTAGGTCACTAGACAGGACAATAGTAAGCTATTTTTGATCGCGGGAGAATACATGGTCCCCAGCGGAATTGTATAGAGGTCTTCATCAAAATATCTTGAAACTACATACAATGTAGTTAGAAATTCGAAATTCGACTACGGATTTAAGTGTCACACTGCACACACTATGCCGAAGTTCCGCGGCGGAAATTCCGCATGATTACGTCAGCAATGTCAAACGCATACAATATAACGCGACGGAATTTCGGCATGGTGTGTCATCGGTAATTTAAAATACATTGCAGGCGGAATCAAGCCGAACTTCCGCCGCGGAAATTCGGCATAATGTGTTTAGACATAGTTACTATTTATTGCATAGCTGGTGCTCTTAGTAGAGTTCAATTAATTAGGGTCCAGTCTACGAATAATAAATAGTTTTTATTATTCGTAGGGTCCGGTAGTGAAATTGATATTTTCTACAGCTAAGTTTTTATGTCGTATGATAAAGTATGACGCTAACTTTGTTGTAGCATCGTACTCGTACGGAATATTCTGTCAAATCCATATTTTAGAAATGCATTCATGCGTCGCGTTTTAGCAAATTAAAGGCTGGTGAATCACCTTCTAATTGCTATTCGTGTCTTAATTATAATGAGGAACTTCCAAAAATAAGGATATAAAAGTAGTTTGTCACTGGACTGCCTTGAGGAAAAAGCTGCTCTCACGGTAAAAGAGGTCGGAACCAGTTTCTTTGTCGCCAAGTCCAAGGTCCAAATATTGAGGGGGAGATATTGACAGCTCAATGAGCTTGTACTTGCCAAATGTTAAGGGAAACCTGATAAATGTGATAAAATCCATACCGTTAAAATAATAGTAGGTTATAATCCCACCAAAAACATACCTGTTAAAAATGGGGCCAAGTTCCTATTGGCTAATTGTTTGCCTTAAAAAAGAATTGAAATCCAATCCAATGCCAAGTTTAGATGCACTTCAAAATCGATCATAATCATCTTCTTCAATAGCCTGATCCTTAATACTTCTAATTTGAACTTGGCAGGTTAATTTAATCACATAAATATCTAATACATATTTAAATTTAATTATGTAATTAATCAATTGCTACGGTCGTATAGCATGAAAACCTGCCAAGTTCAAATCTAGAAGTATTAAGGATCAGGCTATTGAAGAAGATGATTATGATCGATTTTGAAGTGCATCTAAACTTGGCATTGAATTGGATTTCAATTATTTTTTAAGGCAAACAATTAGCCAATAGGAACTTGGCCCCATTTTTAACAGGTATGTTTTTGGTGGGATTTCAATCCTTTTTTTCAAGAAATCGTACCTATTTTTTTTGTGCCACGCCCGCATACATTGTTAATCTAAGAAGTCATTTTGCACTTCAGAGCAACTTTGCTAGCGCCATCTGTCGAAAGTAATTTATAAATAACACTTTCGATAGATGGCGCTAGTAGTGTTTGCTATCAATGGAAGCCAAATATTTTTAAGTAAACAGTAAGCAAAACAGTGTGCATTACACGTGACAATATTTTACCCCCCCCCCCTATCCTCCTCCCACCCTCCTCATCGTATTCTCTGTGTATCACTTGTACATAAGAATTTTTATCTCAAATTCGTAGATGAGCCGACTCACGCTTGACCGATTTCTTAAATTTCTTATTTTTTGTTAATTAACATGTAACACACAACCTGTGTGCCAAATTTCATAACGCTAGGACAACTGGAAGTGGCCTAGAGGTTTTGATTACCGGTCAGTGAGTCAGTGCCAAAATTAGCTATTTTTGCAGGGGCCTATTTCAGGATCTACTGAAGCTATATCTATGAAATTGTGTATACTGCTTAAGTACTACTATATAATTACGTAGGTATAATTTTATCTTTGCACTTGTAATAGGCACTGAGATACAGGGGGGTCAAAAGTGCGTCGAAACAGTTCGTGTAAATAGTGCACGGCATGCGCGCGGCCTGCTGGAACTTGGCCGCGCACTCCGTGCGCTTTGATATGTCTCGCTACATGTATCAGTTTTAGACTTCACTTCTGCTTCATTGCCAAATGAGAGAAACCTGATAAATGTGATAAACAATCCATACTAACGTTAAAAACTATAGTATGTCTTTAAACCTGTATCTGTTTTAGACTTCACTTCTGTTATATCTGTTTTAGGGTCAATTCAGACCGCAACGCGACGAGGCGAGGCGAGGCGCCGCGCGGCATAAATTTATATGGATTTGACGTTTATTAGTACCTGCACGGTAGGGGCAGAGGTTCAAGTTTTTATTTTTAATTAATTAAGTTTTTGTTTATTATGCGGCTATATTATTATAATTTTGTGTAATTTATTGCGAGTACGCAGTATTATATCACATTCGCAGTTCTAACTTCTAACGCAGTTTTGGTATGGACATGGAAACCTTAGCCAATGATTTATGTGAGATGCTATCTGTGGCCTCGTTTCGCAAAGGATGTACTGTAATTTAGAGCCAGTATTAAGGCATAGGATGCGGTCAACATTAAGATCGTGCATAATAAATAAATAGTAAAAATCACTAAAATAGTTTAAAAAACTAAAAATCACGCAAAGTTTCGAATTAATTACACTACTGGTGATAGGTAAAAATCGCGCTCAAAGGTTCGATTTAAGGGGGGCTCCTATGGGCCAAAATATTGTTGTATGCAACAAACACAATATTTTGGCCTATTTTTGCTCTATAACATTACGGAACACTTCGTGCGCGAGTCCGACTCGCACTTGGCCGATTATTTAGGTTTATTTTGGTAGAGCGAACCTTTTTTACATGGGGAAATACAACCCCGGCGGCTTGGGGACGATGCAATGTCCCCATGCTGAAGTATGGAACTCTCCGGGAGTGGGTCTACCCGCTAAGTGTCGCCGCACACGGGCCACACGCGACAGCCACAAACGCCGTTTTAAGCTAGTCTATTGGTCGTAAAGTGAATCGTAGTAGCGTGTGGCGGCCACCGGCGTAAAAAAATGTGTGAAAACTACAGGAAATATGCCGGTAGCGGCGTTTTGTGGTTGTGGCCAGTGGCCCGTGTGCGGGAGCCCTAAAACTCCATGCACCATGGGTAGTTCCCGCAACTTTGCGAGTGGATCTCGCCTCGAACGAAACTCAGCAAGTTGCTAAAGCATATTATGCAAATATTACCTATGATAAAAATACGTGTGGTACCACAGTGAAGCTATTACATAGTGCCATTTTTATCAACTTATGCAATTATAATTATGCTTTAATAATAATTAAATAGAAAATTAATTTTAACACTGCAGTACACGCGCCCCTTTTTTTACACGAGTACTCGCGTGGCCTACCATGGTAGGCCATCTGAAAATCTTAATTGTTTTCATAATAATAATTATTTAATTAAAATGCCAAATAAAATAAAAAATATAATTAATTAGCTTCCTTTTATAATCAAAAACTATTTAATTAATTATTAAATTACTGAAAAATCAACAAATTTGTGAATTTCTATGAAAATGTGACAAAAATCGTACTGATGAAATCAAACATGTGTATTCGTTACGTGAAAATAAAATAAGTTAGACTTTTGTTTGTTTTATATTATTCAAGATTCGATCCTACTTACAGGTCAGAATAAAACCAGAAATGACAAATCTATCACCACTTTCTTGGCGATCAAATTTGGGTTAACAGGCAGCGTTGACATGCCACATACGTCTTATCAGTGGGGATAAATTGTGTTAGATTCTTAAAAAATTCTACTTACTACATAAAATACTTATAAGTTATTTATTCTATTTATAAACTCAATTATTTTTATATTTTGATATTTTTTTTCTAAATATAAACGACCCTAAACTTCAGAAGTCACCGGATTAGCTCATTTTCATAAAAGTATGACAACTATACTGGGGTTTACAAAACTGGTCAATATTTGTCACTTGTATTACTCTTGATCACTTATTTAGTTACAGCAGCCAACTTAGATCACAATTTTCCATTTCAAAATTCACACCAAAAGCCTGACGAGGAAATTAGACAACCGGCACAGATGGCGCTAAGTTTTCATTGTGAAAACTACAAAATAGTTTATTTATGGATTGATTAAATACTTAACACTAGTGAAATATGTAATTTTTTATAAAATTTTTAATTATATTTTTGCGATTTGGTGAGATTGCCTATGTTTCTGGTTTGTCATAATATGGTTACGACGTCAATCTGTTCAGGTCACTATATCCAATTAAAAATTAAATTTTAGTGTTTATAATCAAATTATCATAAATGTATTTCAGTACACATGCATAAAATATACAATCATAAACAATAAAAACGTTATAAATCAATAATTAAACAAAGCATACATGGTTGAATTTAGTACACCAATACTCGCGCGGACTACTATGGTAGTCTAGCGTTTTTGATGCTAAATATCTATAATTTCAATCGACTATCAGGTTACAGGAGGTACTGAGGTTTTGTCAAATTTATCAAACGAGGATTACCTGGAATGGCAAGTTTCTAGCGAGCTTTACTGAAAAAATATCGCCGAAAAAGTGACCCTGGTCTACCATGGTAGTCCACGCGTGTACTGCAGTGTTAATAGTCTTCATAATGTCTCTAATCGGAAAAGATCATTATGTCTTCAGTTAGGCGTTCATTAAACACGGACCAATTGTCTGATTTCCTGTGACGAACAATGTGAGTGATACGATAGACTGCTGTATTGCAACTACCAGCAACTATAGCCTGTAGCCTTGTAGATCTCATCTTCATTGTTTCACGTTATATTTTAAGCACGGGTCAAATTCCTGGCTTCAACAAGAAACTATCAGAATTAGTGCTCACCTTGGGTAGGAACCAATTAAGAATCCTTACCAGAAGCCTTACTGGGCACTGCAAGCTCAACATACAGAATGGGTATTTGTAGCATAACGACTTGCAGATTCTGTGAGGAGGATGAGACACCTATTCACCTTCTCCTCGACTTCTGCTCTACTACAAATTAAGAAGAGGCACCTTGGTCGTCACGAATACTCATCCACGGAGGAAATTCGTGGCACCAACCCCAACCATATCGTTCAATTTATGAGCAGTATTGGATTAGGGAATAGGGATAGTATAGTGCGAAGGAGTCACAATAGATCCTCATAGGTCGCAGTGACGTCAGGGCTACAGCGACCTGCCTTCTTTAAAAAAAAAAACGGATCAAATCAATGATGTTTTTTTTAATAATATTATATCATAGGATCAAATGTTAGGATTGTACCAAAATAATTTTCCTTGCTGTAGCTTCTTCTATCGAAACTGTTTGATCGGTTGGGAATATAACGCAATGGGGGGAGGAGGGCGTTACTAGCACATACAGTAAATCCGACCAAAATCCGACATGTTGCACATATATCGGAATATTGACAGCTAAAAATCCGACATGTTGCACATATATCGGAATATTGACAGCTAAAAATCCGACATGTTGCACATATATCGGAATATTGACAGCTAAAAATCCGACATGTTGCACATATATCGGAATATTGACAGCTAAAAATCCGACATGTTGCACATATATCGGAATATTGACAGCTAAAAATCCGACATGTTGCACATATATCGGAATATTGACAGCTAAAAATCCGACATGTTGCACATATATCGGAATATTGACAGCTAAAAATCCGACATGTTGCACATATATCGGAATATTGACAGCTAAAAATCCGACATGTTGCGCACGTAATTTTGACAGAAACGTCAAACGCCGAACAAAACTTTTTGTTTACTGTCTGTGCTGGTGCTGCACTACAGCGACAAAACATTGCAATACTTAATAAATATTATATCCTATTAAATTAAAATAATAAGGAGGCTGTGACAGTGATCAAATAAGTTATAATATAACTTTAATTTAAATTATCTTTATAACTTCCGTTGTCAGCCCAAGGTAAGTAATAATAAAAATAAGCATACTTTTAACAAGCGAAGTTACGGTAACTAACTTATAGAAAATGAAGTGAAAACATAATATCGTAAGTTACGACAGTCGCTGAGCCGCGGGGTTTGATCGGGTGTCATTTCCTCGTAATTTAATGTAAGTGCTCTTGCCGGAGTGGGCGCGAGACTTGGTACAACTAATATATAATATTCTGTGGCGAGACTAAATACGCCCCTGGCAATGATGGTTCAATGTTTACGGAGCGCTGTAGAAGGAATTATGAGGAGGAAGTTTGTTTGTTTGGATTAAATAGGCTCCGAAACTAGTATACTGTACTCGGCGAAACATGGCGGTAGCGGTCATTGACTCCCTGTCAAAAAATGTACATTTTCTATACAAAGCCGCGATTGATAACATCTGACACTCGCGTAGGGCTAGGGCTCCCGTACTATGATAAAATGGATCATATTATCAGAGTCAATTTTCGCCACAAATAACCTGGGGGCACGGCAGTGTCCTCGCCAAGACTAATTGCTTTCCGCTACGTCTCCAAGGTTAACGGAGCTCAAGCGATTATTACTTACGTGATACGTCTTACGTCTATATCATACATATTATGATTCATAATATTCGAGATATGCGACAGACAGACATTAAGTTTAAGAGATATAAACTAAAATAGGATATTATGTTTTAACACATTTCAGATCTTTTATTAATATTTTATTGATCGTGGGTATCGCAGACACAATAGATTTTCAATTGTTATGTACGACAGCCGGCAGCCGCTTGGGGATTGATGGGTTAAAAGCAGTCACAATAATATACTGAAAAATATCAAATAATTTTTCTGTGGTTTGAAAGTTAATTTAGTAGGGTACAGTTTGTCGGCGCTTTAACTCTTAATTAAGTATTACTTACTGTTTTTTTCATGCTAAAAACAACTAGAGTTTTTAGGGTTCCGTAGTGAACTATCAACTAGGAACCCTTATAGTTTCGGTCTGTCCGTCCGTCTGACAGTCTGTCTGTCCATATGTCTGTCCGCAGTTTTGCTCAGAAACTATAAGACCTACAAAGATGTAAAATGGTACCATCGAGGAAATTGATTCTTATGCAGTTGAGAGACCAACGTCATTTGGTCGATCATGTCAATTCAATGTTGTCGGCTGGGTTTGACGTAATGCGACCAACCTACGTAGGTCCCCCATCTGCATAGGAATCAACTTCTCTGATAGTACATAAAATGATAAAAAAATATTTTTTATGGTAGGTACCTCCCCTACACATGAAGCGGGGATGGTAGATAATTTTTGAAGTGAAAACTTCTTTAGCGGCGTTGAGCACTTTTGTGGGATGGGTAAAAACTGTGAAACTCGCGTCAGATTCTCGTGCTGATCGAAAAACCTTGGAAAAACCGTAAGACGGTTGGAGAGTAGTGTTGTAACATCGAAATTGATTAATCGAACAATCGATTGTTTTGTTTTGTTTTTTTTTTTAAATCGATTTTCATAAAAAATGGGTTAAACATTTAATCGATTATAAGAGTTTCGATTAATTAATAATCGATTTTCATAAAAAATGGGTTAAAAAATGCACAACGTTAATAATCAAGTTTTCACTTCTGCCGGCACTCTCGGAGTGCAACCCGTCTTTTTTTTTTCGCGTCCACTCCACAGTGTGGGGTATCTGGTGGGGTTGGATAAGTTTTTAAAAAATATTACGAGCATTCTTAGATCATTTTCCGATTTAGGGATCCTTTTGTGAAATATGAAGTTTTAAAGTGGAAATTTATCATAAAAGGAAAATTATCATGGCTAAGAAGACTTCATAAATTGTTGAGTTAGTCGACCAACAAAGAAAAATGTATTCGGCGAAGTATAAAGGAACTTTTCGTACAAATTCGATTGAACGTATTACGTAACTGAGACGATGTTGTTAGTAATGTAAAACATGTAATAAATGTAAGAGTATTGTCTAATTTGAAATGACGCGCCCCACCACTTCAAAGTTGATATATAAATGAAACATTTTTGTACTGTGAATACGAGGGAGGGGCGCGTCATTTTAAGTTAGACAAACTCTACGAGTATATTCATTGACTATACAAAAATTATCAAAAACTAGCGGTACCACGGAACCCTATATTGCGCGTGGCCCGACACGCACTTCCCCGGTTTCTCATTGAATAAAGTCTTAACTCTTAACGATAAGGGACTGTTTGAAATTGATTCATTCATGCAACATGTAATAATATTGTGACTCAATTTGTACTAAGAATAGTGAGTCAAGTATATTATTATGACGATACAAGAGTAAATTGGTAAGATATTCCTTAAACCACATTCTGTAAGGCCGATAGCGTCCATACTCCTTTCGAATTCGCAAGGTAAAAATAAATTAAACCAGTTTTGACGTTATTTTAAATTGCGAACATTTGAGATTATGGCAAAATATAACTAGCGAACCCGACGGACGTTGTTCTGTATGACATTTCTGAGTCTGGCTGATTTGTGAATCTAAAGTCTAAACCAAATATTGAGGCGCCACCGAAATGCATAAAAAATATTCAAATCAGTCCAGCCGCTTATATTAGGTAGAATTATAATATAAAGATATAAAGTCTGTTATGATATTTTCTATTGAATATGCTTGAGCAACGACATACTGCATATACTAAAGAGTTTTCAACATACAATATTATGTGTAATTATTTTAGTTACGGCCATCTTTGTATAAAAACTTTATGTAGTAGAACGTGTTCGTAATTATAACCAGAAACATTAAAGTGAAATATAACATAAAGAATGATGATAGAGTCGCTCATCGTTTGTTGGTGTACAAACATCTGTTTAGGGTGAATGAAATTTGTTCAAGTGCCCTTCTGTTTGAACACAAAAATGGTATCAGCGTAGTTTGAAATTAAAGCAATAAGTACCTTATAATAGGAATACGTTTTTAAGTAAACGAATATTGATAATTATTGTTTTCTGAAAAAAAAAAACACATTTATAGACATAATTGTGTGTGCTCTATGCCTCACTAAAGTACCGTAGTTAGATATTAAAAGTAGCAGAAAATAATGAATTTGCTATAAAGTTTACTTGGGCTGATAAAATACATACATACATACATACATACAAATACAGTCGAAAGATAGAGCATTTTCCTAGGCATAATCCATATCAATGCGAAATTGTCTATGTCTGTTTGTCTATTACCGCTTCACGCCCAAACCACTAAACCGATTTTGCTGAATTTTAGCATGGGTACACTTTGAGTCTCGGAAGAGAACATAGGATACTTTTCATTCCAGAAAAATGTACGGTTCCCGCGCGATAAACGAACTTTGGCGCAACGGAGTTGCGGGTGTCATCTAGTATTTGACACAAAAAGTACGTCTTTGGGATGTCGGTTAATAAACGATCTGAAATGTGTTTATTACGTGAACTGGTCTATTTAGTCTAGACATATTTATTTATAGCTTGATGTAAGCGCTCGGGGCATTTACGCGATATAATTTATAAACAGAATCTAGTGCAAATTGACTCATAAATAATAACAGTGGCGGATCAAGATGTATTACGGCTATCGAGATCAAAGCTTAAAGGACCCATTACTCTGAGAAGTCCAAAAGCGCAGTTTCTCCCATTCATTCTCTTCTTGCGAGAGAGTCTTTTCTACTTCTTCTTGATGATTGATCTACAAGACTATATCCGTTTGAACATGGTTTTAATTTATTCGCTCTCAGACTTTACCGATGTGAATATAATTAATAGCCTTTACATAAGAATAATATATACTGTACTCGGCGAAACATGGCGGTAGCGGTCATTGACCCCCTGTCAAAAACTTGTAATTTTCTGCAATTGACAATGAAGTGTCAGATGTTGCCAATCGCGGCTTTGTATAGAAAACGACAAGACAGGGAGTCAATGACCGCTACCGCCATGTTTCGCCAAGTAGGTATAGTATAGATAACGCCCCAGTTGTTCCGAAATTTGTTTATCACGCAGAAAGCATACTTTTTTTCGGTAACAAAACTGTCCCATATATCTTGAACTATCTTCATACCCAATCGCACCTAAATCGGTTCATATATAAATAGGCAACAGACAGACACATTTTCGCATTTATAATTTTATAAATAAAGATTTAAAGATAATTATTTACAGATGTAAAAATGGTATGAGACATGAGTAGAAATTGTGTAACGTGGGATATCTTTAAGGACATACTGTATTAAAATTTTATTTGTTATCCATACAGGTAGTTAATAAGACTTTTTAACTAGTCTACTAATTTGCCATCATAATATTAATCCTTCGATCGCGGATTCTTGGAAATCTATTGTTATTCTATTGTTATCGCGGTCGCCGGTGTCCTTATGGGGGTTAATAGGTTAATATAGAAGGAAGTTACCTTAACTTCCTTCTATGAATTTTTAAGTATCAATAAAAGCGAAAAGTTTTTAAAAAGTACAGTAATTTATGTTTTATAACATGTTTATGTACTTAATGCTTGCATCAGTAGTTTATGTTTCTAATACATAGTACCTAAGGTGTTTGCGTCAGGAGCCGTCAGCCAATCAAAACAGAGAGAGAATAGATAAACTTCAGACAACTGAAACCGATTTCAATTAAAAATGTAATACTTACTTAACTTAAATATTTAAAACGAAAAGAGTTAAGTTATACTGAAATAAAAAAGCTTATATTATTTAAATTCGGTAAGAAATATTTGCATAATAATAGTTTTAGCAACTTAATTTGCGCTCTGATAAGCCTTTACCACCTGTAGAAACTTGTTAACATACGAGTAACATAAGGATATGTTTTATTAGCAAACTAAAAAAAAAATTCAAAAATATGAAAGACTCTTTTAAATCGAAAACATTTTTATCTCTAGGGCCTAGGCGCACGGTAGCGATGTTGCCTAGATGATAATATTATTGTATTATGGTGATACGAAATCTAGATATTGTGTCAGTTAAAGTTTGACTAACACGTATAAGGTTTAACCACAACACGCAACATTTTGAATTATTTTACCTGTGATATCCTTTATGCCGTTTTAGGATCAAATTTATACGTACTGCGTGGTAATGTCAATACTTTGAATGACTCGCCGTACACGTTAGTATTTCAGGCAAATATCTAGAACTCTAGATTAATGTTTGAGTCTGGGGAAGAAGTAAGAATGATGTAAGTAAATATGATAATGTATCTTATGATAAGATTACCAAATACATAAAAATTAAAACCTTTCCTTCGTGATTAAATTATTTATTTCCCTCTCTCCCCTCAATTTTTCATTACGCTATGTATTTATACTAGACCCTATCCTGGCACTATGGTTTATAATATTATGTAAGTATATGTTAAATAAAAAAAATATGGAAAAATATTATCCCATTATACTTATCATGGGCTCATGACTGACATAACGGAAGGAAGACAAACCATAATCCACACATTCCACAGTATGAAGATGATTAAAAATTAAAATACAATAAGACGGCCTTGGCGGTTCGTCCACGACTCTACTATGGAAAAACTAGTCCCACGCGATTTACAATGACAAATTAACTGTTCCTACGCATTGCCTATTGGTACCACCAATACTTATAAACACAATATTATTAATACTTAACCAATAGTTTTTTAAATGAAAACTTTAGCTGCGTGGTGCATTACTATGGTCTTATATATGGTTAAAAAACGTGTCAGAGCACGTGCCCTAATCACGTGCTGGTTGCTGGAACTTGGTTTACGCACTGCCGCCGTGTGCTTAGGCCCGTATAAATAGTCAGTACTCAAGATGCATCTCGGTCTCAAGACACGGTTCAGGCTCTGTGATTGGTTGGCTGTCAACATTTGGACCAATCACAGAGCCGAACTGCGCCTTGAGACCGGGTCGCATCTTAAGTACTGACTATTTATACGGGCCTTAGATTGGTAAGACTGGTAAGACATAGGTTACATAAACAGTCTGGCATCAGTTCAGTCCATCAGTCTGATCCATACTGATGCTAGAATGATCTTGTACCGCAGTGTAGGGGTATATTATATGTGACGCATTGATGATAATGAAGACATAAAACTACAGTAACCATGTTAGTGCAGTGTCGTGAGCATGCACGTGACATAGCATCGTGACAGGTGTATTAGTCTGTGACAATCTGAGGTGACACTATACTACATTATTACAATATCTATCTTATGGCAGTTTGTAGAACTAGTACTACTAATCAACCGGAAACGCACCTGCAGCTCTTCAAAAGTTGCGAGTGTCCATGGACGACGGCCGGCAGTTGCTTTCCATGAGGTGACCCGTTTGCTCGTCGTTTGCCCCCTTATTTTAAATTAAAAAAAGATAACTCTCGGCAATCATCTTATTTCAAAATTTAATGACAAAAATACGTCATCTCCATCATAGGGAAAAACAAGCGATAACAAACGTATAGGGATGTTCGCCTATGAACAGGGCCGGATTTTTTATAGGCCACTTTAATACGCCCCTATACACGAACTCTGCCGCCATCCTAGGATGGCCATAGGCCATGGCCTATACTGCCTATACACAAACCCAGAGCTGCCGATGTCAACGTCAACTGTAGCTTCAAGCCAGCACACTGCACCGCACAGTAGCCAATGCAAACAACTTAAACAGGAGCCTTAACTTATTGTACATTGAATAGGGTATAAAAAAGTTAAGAGATAATTATAGGTACAACAGGTTTAGGGTGTTTATGGATTCCCTGTATTATTATACAGTTCAGGAGCGCTGGAAGAGGAAACTTTAGTGTTTTATATGGGCAAGCGTCCGAGCTTCATATATTTTTCCATACAAAAGTAAAAAAAACTTTCACAGCGAACTATGTATAGGGAACCCATTCTCACCCTGAATTATTATCACTTAGTTTTGTTACACCTTGTATAAGCAGTTATATTGTTGCCTTATGCTAAGGATGGCTAAAATTATCGTCATAAGCAGTGCACGGGATTCCCCGGTTGTCTCTTCAAAAATAAACTCCGCGTTTAGCCCACACGGCGAGACCAGAAATACGTGACAATGCTTCGCCATTACCAACGCGAATCTGCAATGTTTATTACTAGAGATATCCCCTAGTTCAGATCGCAACGCGACGCGTAGATGCATTTCAAAATTTGTCCTACTGAAGATTTCGATTTTTGTTTTTTTTTCTAATAAAAAAGGGGGCAAACGAGCAAACGGGTCAACTGATGGAAAGTAACTGCCGTCGTCCATGGACACTCGCTAGAATAAGAAGAGCTGCAGGTGCGTTGCCGGCTTTTTAAGAAGGAATAGGGTAATAGGGAAGGGGAGAGTAGGAAAGGGTAGGGAAAGGAATAGGGTAGGGGATTGGGCCTCCGGTAAACTCACTCACTCGGCGAAACACAGCGCAAGCGCTGTTTCATGCCGGTTTTCTGTGAGCCCGTGGTATTTCTCAGGTCGACGCGGCCCATTCGTGCCGAAGCATGGCTCTCCCACGGTCTATCAATGGAATCACAACATCTTTGTGCTCTAACTTCTAAGTCTACGGCTTAAGTGTGAAGTAGTAACATAGAGATTAGAGACACAAATGAAGGTTTAATTACAATATATTAATAGCTCCCACACAAAACTGCGAATTCGTATCGCATCGCAAATATCTGCGACAAAACTCATAATAAAAATGACATAGCGTTGCGAATTCACGCGAATTCGCAGTTATGTGTGGGAAGCCCTTAATAATAATTGCATTGGTACAACAAAGTCGCTACACGCTGTCTCTTCATAAGTTATATGCATGCAACCGATGTTAATGCAGTTTTAAAATATCTAAACGGTTTATATGTAGAGCCTAGAGGTTTCTATAATATCTGCATACCTAATATATAGAGACGACAAAACAACATTTGACGTGTAAGAGCATTAGTGTCTAAACACACTAGGCCGAATTCACGCGGCGTAAATTCCGCATGATTACGTCCGCAATGTCAAACGCATACATACTACGGACGGAACGCGACGGAAAAGTATGTCATTGGTAATTTAAAATACATTGCAGGCGGAATCATGCGGAATTTACGCCGCGTAACTTCGGCCTAGTGTGTTTAGACACTTAGTCAAAATTACCAGGGACAAATCGAAACCTAGTAGAGATTATGGTTATCAAAATGGTACCTTCATAACAGAACAATTGAAAAGCACTTAAGCATGAAGTGTCTTTCTTCTTCGACCACAAGCGTCATGGAGTAATTGCTATTACGTGTACAATTTGCTTATGCTTTGGTAGAGATTGTCAATAAGGAAAACTGGCACATTTGGTTGGGGCGCAGCGGGGAGGTCTGCATTTTACGACCTATCGTTAATTCTGTTGTCGTTGTGTTGTTGTGGCTGCGCCCCGATGTACGTTGTTTTATAAATAAAATTTAATAAATATATTATTATTATTATAAAAAATATATTAATATAGTCAGGGAGCCCTAGAACAAATTGTTTTTGATTACTAAAGCTAATTTTTTGTGAGTAGCTTCATTTTGATAAGAGATTTTTTATCTGCGAAAAACCACTTTCAAGATTTTTCGCAGATAAAAAAATTGTTTGTCGAATCAAAATGAAGCTACTCACAAAAAAATAGCTTGTTAGTAATAAAAAAAATGTTCTAGGGCTCCCTCACTAACAAGAATATAATACAGTACCCCGCTTTACGCGAGGGATATGTTCCGGAAAAAATCGCGTTAACTGAAATTTGCTTATATCGGGAAAAACATTAAACTACTTAGTTAAAATTTAATAAAATAAGTACGAATGATTCGAGAAAAGGATCTCAGCCGGGTCGGGTTTAACCGACTTCAAAAATGGAGGAGGTTATATACGTTCGGCTGTGGATATATATTTTTTATATTTGCTTGATAGTAGGGGCTACCGTGACTCCTGATTATATAGGAAATCTTTTAATTTATAATTTAAATGTTATGTTGAATCTCTCGACAATGACTGCACGTATTTTCCATGTACTTTTATTGCATGATATAGTAGCAATTTGTGAGCAATAAAGAGTTATCTATCTATAATATATCTATGAAACAAACTTAAAAGTTTTACACCAATATACACAATTTCTACCGCTTAACACTCAAGAACTACTACTAAAATATAATAAAAATCACTATAAATACCTTTTCAATAAATTGGCCATAGTGCACACTCACATATTTGCACATCACTGACTGACTGAACTGTCTTATCAGTGACAGATCTCGTTGTTATCACTGCTAATCTAGTGACACGTCAATCAAGACTATCTCGGAGATATACTTTCATAGGAGCGAAATATGTACTTGAGATGAACAAACAGTAGATAAAATAATGTTAAATTAGGAAATTAAAAAAGAGCCGGCACAAAACTCTAGAGCTTACAGACGAACGGCACTTGTCGACGGCACGCGTCATCCGTCGACGGCAGTTGATGGCAGCCCTCAACTGCCGTCGACAAAAAAAAAACCAGCGACTGCCGTCGACAAGTGCCGTTCGCCTGTAAAGCGCTAGAGTTTCGTGCCGGTTCTCTATGCTCGAGTTTATGCAGTTGCGAAAGTAAATATCGTTCAAACTCTACCATCATCCAAAAAGGAGGAGTTTTTAAGTTCGGCTGTTAATTTAGAATTAGAACTGAAACTAATTTAATTTAAAACACGTTTTAGTAGGACATTAAAGAGCGATTTAAATTACTTACTCGTATCTTATTCGGTAACGGAACAGGAACCTGAGATAAACGCTTAAATTAATTAAGCGTTCACTCTAATGTTATACACTCAATAAAACCACCAAAAAGGTCCAGTCTAAAACCAATGCCATCTATTTATACAAAATAACTCGCTAACCCGACAAACGTTGGTTTCCATAGAAATTATTTCTAATATCAATATAATAAATAGATAAAAACCTTTTCTCTCTCAGGCCTAACGAATGTACATATTTCATTAAAATCGGTTGAGCCGTTTTAGAGGAGTTCGCGCACAAACACTGTGACACGAGAATTTTTAGATAATCATGAAAATAAAAAGGAAGGTCATAATATAGGACCGTTTCTATCAAGCTAAAGTAAAGTTTCTATCGTAAATCGAAGATCTTACACAAGCGATTCATACCTGATTTCTCAATATTTTTGATAGCAGTTTATTCATTCTTTAGTGTGTCAAACGCGTTACTATTGAAAATACATTAAACTCCTGAACAAAAACTTTAGAAATCAGTAATTAAATTCTTTACAGACGTTCTTTAGGAAATCTAAAATTCATCGAACGAATCAATGATTAATTTCATTTTTCATTTCTTTAATTTATATTGTTTTTGTTTATTACAATATTGTTGTTATATTTGTTACGGAACAAAGAGCGATTGTAAATTATAACGAGAAAAATTCACAACATCATTATTTTGTTTTCTCTTCATAAATAGAGATGTTGTCTGAAAACGTAATGCTTTATCTTTCTAACGTTGTTGTTGGATTTCAACTATTGTTTGTTTTGTGACTACTATACTAGCTCCAAGAGGAAGGAAAAAAACAATTTTGAATCTGAGATGAGTAAACATTAGTCACATCGTATAAGGTCATTCAAGGAGACTACGGCAGACTCTATCAAAGTACGGAAAGATGAATTCACTAATTTTTAATTTTGAGTAGTGGAGACTGGTTGGTCTGATAAAGAGGAAAGCCCTAGCCTGTAAATACGGACGACGATCTGTAAGAGAAGTAGTCAGCAAGATTTGCATAGCATAAAACCTACACTACTGTATGCATTTAAGAGGCCGGGTACACTTGGAATTTCTCATACAATATACGTAATTCCAAAATCATTTTCTCATACGAAAATATTTAACATGTTTGAGTTGTTTTTCAGTTTAAAATAGTAATTACCTAGGTTCCTGCACAAAAATTTACTTCAAAATATTTAAACACAAAAATTTTTTTTTTGCTTTAAAAATTTTTTTAGTAAATTTACTACTAAATATTTAAACACTAAAAAATAGAGTAAAACACTAAAAAATCTATACATATAATAAATCTGTAGAAATGACAATTCTGTACATTAAAGATATTCAAAAAATAGTAAGCGAAGGGTGTCACAACATCGCTATAGAAGCCAAAAACGTGATTAGTTTTTTTGTCTGTCTGTCTGTCTGTCTGTCTGTCTGTATGTTTGTTCCAGCATCACACGAAAACTACTGATCCGATTTGAATGCGGTTTTCGCAGATATATTTGTCTTCTTCCAACTTAACATCTGGTGTATACAATTTTTTCCCCTCAATCTAAGGGGACAAAAGAGGGGGTCAGATTTTGTATAAAACTTTTTTCTTTAACACGGAACTACTGATCCGATTTGAATGCGGTTTTTGCAGATATATTTGTCTTCTTCTAACTTAACATCTGATGTATAAAAAAAATTCCCCCCACCCCTCTATGGGGACAAAAGAGGGGGTCAGATTTTGTATCAAATTATTTTCTTTGGACTTACTTCATATTATTAACTGTGTTTTCCAACTTAACATCAGCTGTATAAAATTTTTCCCCCCACCCCTCTTAGGGGACAAAAGAGGGGGTAAGATTTTGTATCAACTGATGAAGTAGAAATACTTTAAATGGCAAAACAACGTTTGCCGGGACAGCTAGTATATAAATAAATAGTTAATTTACTACAAAATATTTAAACTCTAAATATATTTTTTAGTATTTAAATATTTTGTAGTAAATTTACTATTTATTTATATATATATTTATATTTTTAGTGTTTTACTCTATTTTTTAGTGTTAAAATATTAAGTACTAAATTTACTAAAAAAAAAAATTAAAAACAATTTTTTTTTACTGTCTAAATATTTAGAAGTAAATTTTTGTGCAGGAACCTAGATAATTACTATTTTAAACTGAAAAACAACTCAAACAACAACGATTTTGGAATTACGTATGTATGAGAATTTCGAGTACCCGGCCCCTTAAGAGCGAGCTGCAAATTTTGCTGTGTTTTCTAATAAGTATTACGATCCCGGAAGACGATTAACTTGAATGAAATTGAGATTTATTTAATATTATATTATAAAATAAAGGAAATATTAGTATTGTATTTAGTTTTTAAGTAATCATCAAAAAACTGTTTTGGGACTTACGACCTTTACTTTCGTGCTATAATGCGGGAACCCTTGTTACGCGATATTGTTCACTACTAGCTGCGGCTCAAAGTACAATTCATGCGGGCACGATTCATGGAATCATTATATCACGATTGGAGGATAGCGGGGTATGTAGGCGGGGCTAGCGTGTTTTGATATTTTTGGCAGCCCGGTATTAATACATCGGTATCCATACTAATATTATAAATGCAAAAGTGTGTCTGTCTGTCTGTTACCTTTTCGCGCTGAACCGATTTTGCTGATATCTGGGATGGAGATACTTCGAGTCCCGGGAAAAGGACACAGGATACTTTTTATCCTGGAAAAATGAACGGTTCCCAATTAAACTAATTGTGACACAACGGAGTTTTGGGCAACGTCTAGTGTATTGATAAAGTACTGATTTATAACTCGTAAATGTTTTGGATACGTAAGAGTATTACTTAAATTTTTAACTTGTTTAGTGATTTTTTATCAGAAACGTGTTATGCAGCACATAATTTTAGCAACTTTATCTCTAGAAGAAAGTGGGCTCAGTTACACAATATTTTCAATAAAAAAATGTGATTTATTGAATCAATATCAGTTGTATAATATTGTTAATTGATTATTCATCCTTAACATTCTCTTTCTTGGAAATTGATTGATGCTGTAATGATCAGTCGAGATTCAAGCACAGAATACATATTATTGATTCAAGTAGATTTCAAGTAAGTACATGTACATAATGATTAATGATTTAGATCAACCCGATAACAATAAAACTTTTTTAATGACTGTGGAAGATCAAAGAAGGACTGATTTTGACAGTCCATGATCCGTGTATTATTTTTCTCTATGATGTAATTTTTGTTGTTTCAGTTCCAGTGCCTAAATCACTTAACAAATGTAAATATATAAGAATATCAATAAGTTCAGAAAAATGGAATATTATAATAATATCTGTTATTTGCACCAAAAAGAATACAACAAAGAAATCTGTAGATTACCTTTTAATGTCTGAACTCTCAACCTAAATGGACCTAGTACCTATTAACAACTAGACTTTAACAGGCCAAAAGGTACCTAGTAAAAGGTACGACTAGACCCCCTAGTCCCTACAAGCCAAAAGGTACCTCAAACACGGAAGGATAAGCCTTCGAGGCTTGAAAGTGGGTCGACTGGCTCTGTTTTACAATTATATCGTTAACTAGATACGGTTGTCTAGACTAAGTATTCTGAGCTAGACCTAGGTTTGTTTTGATGATACACTTTCTAGACTCTACGTCAAATTTACCATCACCATCCGCGAAACAGTAAATATAATAGCTTAATTTTTAACAAAACAAAAATTGTTTGATAGGAAATTCGAACAAATCTTAGTTAAACCCATGATCTTTGATCATCTACGGATCCTTGAATTAGATCATGAGTTTAGAGACGAAGTCTCAACGCTGTCTTCCTAATGCCTGTTTTCACTAACGGTCTCCTAACGCTAAGTGTTCCCTACGCTAGTTTGTTTAGATCATTGGTTCCCTAGCCATCTTTGCGGGTCAAATATCTCTTAAAACAAACACATTTGAAAAAAAACTAATGTTTTGAAAAAGTTCTTACGCCCTAAGGGGCAAACGTGACACACAAAAATTCGTGAAATCTTGAAGGATTAATGGCCGCTAGGGGACCACTTAGCGTTAGGACTTAGGAGGCGGTTGGTGAAAACAGGCATAAGTCTTTTAGTAAATCCTAAATATCATCAGAATGAATTATTGGGAGGACACCTTGAGGGAATCCTCATTTCTACAAGTCAGCCGTTCCATCCCATGGCATAAGGATAAAGGCCCAGTGGTCGATAGACTAGAGACGAATTCCCTTACTCCCTTCGCATCATATTGCTATCAAATAATCACAATCTTGAAACTGGTCCATTGGTCTCATTATTGGACTTATAAATGAAAACGTAATAATTGGTAGCCTCTTGGGACATTTTTCTTTTACGTGTTCTGATTTCTCAGAACGTATAATTATAAAGTAATTATAACTATTAGTGGTTAAGTACCTGCTGTCGTGCGCGTACAAGGTCATTTTTATATTTATATTCAGTCTGATATTTTAGCCAGTCTTACATTCAGTGAACATAATACAGTAGGTACGAAATGATAAAGTTGGTAATGGCTACCAGCTATTTTTTGTCTGATGGAAAACGATGTTATCAACGATTCCCGAAATTATTAGAACTGTGGTTGACTGCATTTTGTCTAATCTACTCTTTGCTCATGTGATTTTCAATGCAACGACACAAAAATAAACATCGCCTTGGCGCTCTAAAAACGTTCTTAACACTGAGCTAATAAACACTAATACAGCATGAATCCGCTCGTCGTTAACTATGTAAACAGTCATGTGGTAAGAGAAATAATTTCGCTTTACGTCATGTGCCATCTATTAACACCGGTCAGTACACTGCATCATAAAACCAACAAAGTATTTCTTCGTAACGGTTGAAATAATTTCGAAAACCACCGAAACACAATAAACGCACGTATACCTAATAGATACACCGTACTTACCACGAATATGCGTCCGTTACACAAACACACACAAACAACGTTACGAGTAACTTTTCACGTGGGTTTTCGCGTAAGAAAACTGATGAATACGTAACGGATACGTCTAACGTGCGACCATCCCCTCTCGAGAGTGAGTTGCGACTGGCACTCTGCTGAGTTCGGCCTGCGCGGCGGAGTGAAGTGAGGTGAGGCTTCGCGGTGGTCCCTCGCCTCGCATCGCTACACCTAAAAACAACCCATGACACAAAGTTAGTCCCAGCTGATGATAGAGCTAAGAACCAAAATATTTCAAATAATATAGGAGATATATATATATATATATATATATATATATATATATATATATATATATATATATATATATATATATATATATATATATAATGATATGAAAGATAAGCCTCAGATAGAGAGTACATAGACTACATAGACAAAGTCAAAACTTATAAGATACCTTAGTTTCATTCGCAAGGCTTTACGGTCTTTGGGCTTTACCAATAACTTTAAAAAGATAAAATTACTTCATATTTTGACAATAATGTCGTAAAGGAAACATCAAAAACTCGCATCGCTCGAGAATTTCGACCTACATTTTGACTATAAAAATATAACAGTAGAAAATTAAAGAATGGAAAAGCAACGATCCCTTTACACGGAGAGAAAACGTAATGAGGAACGAAAAGCAGAAAAGAAGATTGCAAGAGGGGATTCAAGCTCTTCCCACACAGTTGTTCTAGTCAAGGGGAGAGATGGCAAATTCGTGAAACAAACAACGAAAAGGCCCGTGTCGCATAATTCTTCTGTATCGTCTTCTTGTCTCTTAGAAGCAGAGAAATTGAAGAAGTTACCAGAAAAATTGCTAAGTGAATCCGACATGAAATCAGGTTAGGTTGAAATGTTTAGATATGCTTTTTGGTTTTGTTGAAACACTTGAAAATAATCAAAGACGCTAGTCAACGACATTTGTATTAACCTATCAAGCCCCAGATCACCGGTGATCGCGACAACAATAGAATTTAACAATAGATTTCCAAGAATCCACGATTGAAGGAATAAATAGATGAGCAAGATTTTATTTGAGAAACAGAATATAAGGTCAGGACTTACAAAATTGTCAGCTTCTCCTAGGTAGGAAACATCCTGTTATAAGGTTGTTTCTAGAAGTGTCCAAATTACGCGGTCGCTGATTGCAATTTTCTCGCTCAATTTGATCCCCACCCATTCCATTTTAAGATCGCTAATTGGTACTTATTTAATCCAATTACAGTTCCACCTACAAGAATACAAATAACTATTAGAATGGTAAGGAAAACGCTAATAAAAATCACGAGGCTAAGTCTATGGTAATATCATCCTATAGTGATGTAAGAGATTATGTAAAGCAGTTTAAGTATTTACGTGTAGAAGCCTTAAATAAGCGAATGTGAATACTAATACTTCTGTATTATTATAATCACCTAAATTATGTGTGGTGTGAAGCGTCCATAGATATTATTATGTATTATTATTATATCATAACAGTGCCGTAAATAGGGCGGTGCCACCGGTGCCCAGGCACAGGGCGTAGACTCTGGGGGGGGGGGGGGGGGGGGGGGGGGGCGCAAGAATGGTCAGACCTGTCCACTGTCCAGGCAGTCTCTTATTTTTTCGAATTGCTCCTGATAAGTTCCCGCTGCGCCCCAGAGATGTTTCCCAATGCGCAATGTAGTAAAAATAATCGGCTAAGTGCGAGTCGGACTCGCGTACGAATGGTTCCGTACCGCTGAAGAGCGAAAGTAGGCAAAAATTGTGTTTTTGTATGGGAGCCCCCCTTTAATATTTTATTATTTTTATTTTATTATTAAATATTAAAGTGCCTACCTGGTGCCTTTATTATAACTTTATTTTATTTTTAGTATTCGCTATAAAGCGGCAACAGAAATACACAGTCAGAAAATTTCAGAAGTCTAGCTATAGCGGTTTTTGAGATACCTACAGCCTTGAGACAGACGGACAGATGGACAGACATCGAAGTCTCAGTAATAGGGTCCCGTTTTTACCCTTTGAGTACGGAACCCTAAAAAATATCCACAGCCGAACATATAACCTCTTCCTTTTTGGAAGTCGGTTAAAAAACAAGGGTGCAGCTATAGAAGCTCGCACAGGGCGCAAAAAATGCTATTTACGGCACTGTATCATAATTCCATAGTACTATGATACTACCCAGCACTGAGGAATCAAGTGCTGAGGAGGGGGCTCTTCTTTTTCTCACGCGTTTTTAGGGTTCCGTACCCAAAGGGTAAAAACTGGACCCTATTACTGAGACTTCGATGTCTGTCCGCCTGTACTTCTGTCTCCAGGCTGTAACTCAAGAACGGTAATAGCTAGAGAGTTGAAATTTTCACAGATTATGTATTTCTGTTGCCGCTTTAACAACAAATAGGTACTAAAAACAAAATAAATTACATATCCCATACAACAAATATGATTTTTCAAACATTTTTTGCTCGGTATCAATGATGACAACAGGTAGGCACTTGAAATTTTCACAAAGGCCTTAATAATATATTGTGTACTTTAATAATTTATAATAATATTAAATAAAATAAAAATTAAATACAAAAAACACAATTTTTGGCCTATTTTTGCTCTTTATCAGTACGGAACCCTTTGTGCGCGAGTCCGACTCGCACTTGGCCGGTTATTTTTGATGGTGTACCGTGTACACCATCACAAATCGTTTTTTTTATGGTGTACACCATCTTAAACAAATTGAATTCTCGAAGAAATGTGATAACTGTAATAATTATACTTATTCTAATTTCTAATCGTCCAAAAAGGGACAGTATTGTCTACAAAGTGACTGCCCATGACCCCTTGCCCTATTAAACTGGAAAGTCCTAGGTAGGACAATGAAATCGATCACTTTGATGTGTTGAGCCCTAGAAGGCGCTGTCAGTAGAAAGCATAACACTTTAGTTTATGGCTAGTCCTTCTACATATTCTGAATTTACTTTCCCTACCCTAGATCCCATATTTTTATTATGTGGCTTGGCAATACTGTTTAGCTATAGGCCGTTCCTGGACCAGAAATAACAAGGGGCTAAATGTGAAATCGACACTTTAGAGCAGGGGTTCCCAAACTTAATATTTTGTCTACCGCCCACTTTGAGTACAAATTATGTTTTAGCGCCCCCCTTGTCTAATTTAAAATGCATCCAGATGAGATAAATCATCCACCAAGCCTCTACACAACACCCGGGCCATTTTTTCTGGGTCCCACACCGCCCCCCTAAGACCTTCAGCGCCCCCAAGGGGCCGTTATCGCCCACTTTGGGAAAGGCTGCTTTAGAGTTTAGACTTTGCCATACAGTTTACAGACTAAATATTGTCCACCGATCAATGAATGTCTACACTCTACGTAGACTGAACTTAGTATAGAGTCTAGCTCTAGACAGTCAGATTTAAAGGGAGACAAATCACTAGACTGCTATACAGTTTTGGTTCCGCAAGTCAAGGTTGTTAATTGTTTAGTTTTGAAGTAAACAACTCCAATGATGATGAATTGATGACGATACTAAAGAGGGTAACGATTTATTTCAATGGCGGATTCAAGGTGAGAATACATTAGGTCTCGTTAACAGAACGATAATTAATGGTATCGTCAGATGGCGTTTAGATTATCAGTTTATCTACCTGTAGGTACCTGAGTACCTGGGCGACTGAGCTTAAAAATAACAGAAAAAAAGATAATCATTAAAAAATCTTCTGATCGCGATTGAGACTCGTAATATTTCGTAAATGCAAAATTATTTTCCTCAGAGACCGTGTTCTTTTTTGCGATAAAAAGTAGCCTAACCTTGAGATCCTCTTTATTAGCAAAAAAAAAAAACATCAAATTCTGTTGCGTACTTTTAAAGAAATATAGAGACATATAGGGGGAAGCGACTTCGTTTTGTGATTTGATGATAGGTTCTGTAACTACAAAAATCTACCGAATCCAATTTTTTATCTTTACAGACGTGAAACTTGAAGGATGTCTACATGCTGGATGGGAAATTGCGACCAAGTTGGAGTTTCTACTCCAGGATACAGCAGGACGAAAACAAGTTGGCAGAATAGAGTCACACATAGAAGACCTGGCGGAAATTTCGAAGAGTGGATATGTATCCTTTTGAGAGAGCTAACTTCGTTTACGGAATAATTCAATATTTTGTGTGGGACCCGTATATTTTCAGATAAAAATTATACTATTTTTTCCCGGAATTCAAAGGATTTCCATTTCAAATTACATGAAAATTGGCTTAATGGTGTTGTGTGTCACTAATGGTCCAAGCAAAAACAGAATGTTTCTGGAAAAATAATAAAGACGTAGTTCAAAAGAAGTAGTGAATGAAAATTTGGTCTAAAATTTTCCACAATTTCATAAAAAAATCCTATAATTTATATTCAGCGTGTTGATGTACTCAACAGCCTATGTGTGATCCTGGATTACTTGGTTGAAGAAGTTTCTAAGACCCAGAAATTTAGGAACCAATTGGTACTACTTCTAGAAAACGCAGACAAACCACTTCTGTTGACAAAAAGTTCTGATGTTGTCCAATATTTTGAAACTGTTCGTCATTACTTGCTATACTTGGGTAAATATATACCTACTACTTTTGTACTATGTTGATTCCTAGGAGACGTTGATTCCTAGGCAGAAGGGGGACCTACGTAGTTTGGTCGCATTACGTCAAACCCAGCCGACAGATCACAATTAACATTGAATTGACATGATCCGATCAAATGACGCTGTTGGTCTTTCAACTATGAATCAATTTCCTCGATGGTACGGTCTACAGTCTACACCTTTAACTGTACGGTATATTATTTAGACTCTTAGGGTTGAACCTCATCTGGCAGCACGGAATCGCCTTTTTCCGTCGCCCTTTCTCTTTCTGTCGCTTAGAACTGCCATTCGCTAGACCGAGACAGAAAGCATAATGCGATAGCCTCGAGGATTCCGACGCACGTGCTATCGCATTATGCTTTCTGTCTCGGTCTAGCAAATGGCAGTTATAAGCGACAGAAAGAGAAAGGACGACGGAAAAAGGCGATTCCGTGCTGCCAGATGAGGTCCAACCCTTAAGCTACATTAGGAGTACCAAGTAGGTAGGTATTTTCTTGCATTTAGAAAACTTTAGGTCTCAGAAAAGGTATGCACCTCTTACCTTTTCTGACACAAGCAACAAAATTAAAAAAAAATTAAAATTATGGTAATTTAAAAAATATAAAAAGTAAGTGATTAATTAAATTTTCGCAAAAAATTAAACTGTAGTTACTTTGTATAAAAGTAGAGAAAGCAAAGTTTAATGTCAAATATAGTGTACTAATGTCTAATACGAAAAGAGGTCAGAGACATTAGTTAACAGCTAGCACGTAAGAACGTAAACAAACCTATGACACGTTCCATGCGCCGTAAAATACGCCGTAAAGCAACGTAACTATTAACGTGACAAATGCCGTTACAACTCCGAAAATTCGCCGGTCATTTCCGTGCAAAATCGCGTTTTGATGGTGTTAAAATAAACCCGAAAGTTGCTAGGTACGTTCGTTCTATTTACTACGAACGAAATTTTGTAGGTAAACAGAACTTTTAACTTTTAAGACCTTAAAGGTACAATTCCGTGCATCGCGATCGATCGCGGTCGTGCACGACCTACGACTATCGTCGGACGCTCGCGACCATAGTCAACGTAAGAAAATGTATGGCACCGCTTCCGAGGCCCGCGACTGACGCGCGCGGCCTACGACTGTCGTAAGCCGCGCGCGATCGTGCCATATAACTTTGACGCGATCGATCGCGTTGCACGGAATTGTACCTTAAAGGTACAATTCCGTGCATCGCGATCGATCGCGGTCGTGCACGACCTACGACTGTCGTCGGACGCTCGCGACCATAGTCAACGTATGAAAATGTATGGCACCGCTTCCGAGGCCCGCGACTGACGCGCGCGGCCTACGACTGTCGTAAACCGCGCGCGATCGTGTCTTGAAGTTATGACAGTCGCGCACGACCGACGACAGTCGTAGGCCCCGCGCGACCGTGTCAAAGTTATATGGCACGATCGCGCGCGGCTTACGACAGTCGTAGGCCGCGCGCGTTAGTCGCGGGCCTCGGAAGCGGTGCCATACATTTTCATACGTTGACTATGGTCGCGAGCGTCCGACGACAGTCGTAGGTCGTGCACGACCGCGATCGATCGCGATGCACGGAATTGTACCTTTAAGGTGTGATAATGTAGGCTTTAGATAAAGATAGTTTTACTTATCTAGAAAAAATATAAGTACAATGTGAATTGGGATACTGTATTTCCCTGGCAGAGATGCGAGATGGATGTTCTGTAACAAAATGAAAAAAAAATGTATTCAAAATAAAATAGCTTGCTCAATTTCTTGTTTTGTTCTTCTGTATTTATTATTATAGGTCCCCATTGAAGTTTTGCTTTTGTCAGTTAAAACAAAGTCTCATTTCAGGGTATCTCTTAATTAGACTAGAAGACGACCACCTTTTTGACATGGCCTCCCGTGCGCTGATCTGGCAGTTGACAGCACCCACTAGTGCAAGAGCCCACGGCATGAAACTGGGGTACACTTTAGCAGCAGCAGTTCCGATATTATACCAAACTGCATCCAGAATGTTGGCTGTGGCGTCTGCGCATAGATTCCCTATGTTCCTCCACTTGGCATTCATTTTGGCTTGCAATTCGAAGGATATCTGTAAGTATTTTGATTTTAAATGAAAAGAAGAAGTTGAATTTAGAATAAAAAATGAAATTGTATAACATACACTCTTTAATGCGTGATAACTGAAAAATATAAGACGTAATATTTAAATTGGTAGCTTAGCTTTATTTACATTTAAGGACCGATTGAACGTACCCTTACCATGTGCCGTTTTGTCAGATATTTTCTCATCGGTGTATCACACCTTTATTCGCTAAAATGTTGTACTTTTCTGCGCAATTTCGGACTAAATAACGTAGGTAGAGTGTTTCTCTGTCCATCAAGTCTACACACCCTTAAAAAAATAATCGTGGATTTCAAAAGTGGAGTAAATCTATTGATTGAAGACCGGTGACTGGTGGTGTTATTAATTGGGATTATGAATGGATGAACACGCTTGTGGGGATTTGGGCTCTTAATCGGATTGAGCCAGAACGTAATTGTGTCAAACTCCATCCCATACCACTCTAATTGTTTGTAATAAACAATACCGTAAGTTACGTTAAATTAATTACGTACATCACGTCATTCAAATCTCAAAGTCAATTTATATACAAGTCAATTTTCAATTATGATAATTTAAATACTCATAATTTTTAAGGTTCCGTACTCAAAGGATAAAAACGGAACCCTATAGGCTATAACTTAGGCTTTGCTGTATGTTCTTCCGTCTGTCTTATCTCAAGAACCGATTGCGGGCTAGGCAGTTGAAATTTTCACAAATTATGTATTGGTGTTGACTGTTGATGAATCTTGGAGTAAGCCTTTATCATACGAGGAATGCATAAAATTGCTTGTATATTGACATTATTGAACCTACGATATCCATAATTTACACAAAATTCAAAATATTCGTCCAAATATTATGTTAAAAATCCATTACTTACGTAAAAAGCGAACTTCATTCAAAATTTATACCTCCAGATTAAAAGATTTTACAAAATCCATTAGTTACGTAACCATCTTCAATTTATGTAACTTCTCATCTGAGTCATCTTAGACTCAATCTAGACTCGAATGTCGCCGGGTAGGTCGACTCAGTTAATTAACCGATTTGCGGATTAACGATTAATTAAGTTAAACTTTCACCGAAATGTGAAATTTCAATATGGCGGACATCACTTTTTGTCCCACTTCTAACTTTCAATTGTTACGATGCAAATCCTTTATCCTGTCGTCTTTTTTTGGATCATGACCAATAGGTACTGGGAGACAGATCATATTTTTTGTGGAAGCCACGAATCAGTTCATTCAAAATGTCAAAATTTGTGACTAATAGCTTCATGGTTTGAAGTCACAGATTAATAAACCATAGTTCGCCTAAGTAGGTATTTTTATGTCAAACGGCTCTGCAAAACCTATTAAAAATAAAATATCATTATTCATTAGTGTGCGGAACCCAATATCCATAAAGTACTTGTAGGCTGCAGCAGAGTTTTATATTAAGGCTAGTACCTATAGCCTTCAAAAAAACCTGAAGGATTTTGAGTTTTCCTTAAAATGTCCTACATTTTAAGCTTTTAAGACTATTTTATGGCATAGAAGTATTTGATTGTGATCAAAGCACGCTTTTCAGGTATTGAGATGATCAAGGAGAATATTTTGGACAACGTGTTGACTCGTTTCAACCCCTCCTATCCCGATCCTCTGCCAGATTTCGAGAACAAAATATTTGATCGTCATGATACTAATGTCCCTAGAGGTATGTTTATGTACCTCGTACGTAGGTTTAATGAAAAGCCTTATTTCTATGGCCGATCGCTAGATAGAGAGGACTTTGGCCACTGATCTATAGAATATGCTTAACTCTTTTGTGTGTCAATTTTTGGAATATATTCATGTACAGACAAACAATATTCATCTTTGTTTATTCAACAGGTGAAAGCAGTATTCACATGTCTACAACCGTATCACTGTTGCTTATTTTGCTAAACACTCTAAGGACCTATCTCAAAGAAAACCCAAAAAACCGGGAAGACATACCTACGCCAAACCTATATGCACAAAGGTATAGTTTTGTCTTACAATAGACATAGGTTACACGCTCAGTTTCTCATCAGTTCAGTCCATCAGTCTAGTAAGATTGACGCGTAACTGAACGTCTAAATAGTTAATTGACGGACTGATCATTTCTTTAAATTACGTACTTTTCAGCCATCAATTTGGCGTCAGTCATACTGCATACACGACACGAGTCGTCCATTTGGAAAACTGCATTCCACGCACTTACAAAAAGTGTTCCTTAAATGTGTGGCGTTCAACCACAAGCGACGATATTGCACCGTTTTATGGTTGACTTGTGCTCAAACTTTATGCTGTCTCTTCACCACCCATGATGGACTAATATAAGCTGGTGTGGCATGATCGCCTATGATTGCCCGTTAATGTTATTTGCACATGCTGTATAGATCTACAAACATGAGGGAAAAATATAGTAGGTAATCTATCATGCCCCAACGTGAATAGCAGCCTTCACCAGTAGCCGCGTACCGACCAAGCGAGCCGCCTCGCGAGGCAGCCTCGGACATTTGCCGCGGTACGCATGCCGCGCGAGGCGGCTTCGGTCTGTATTTTTCTAATCCGAAGCAGCCTCGCGCGACAAGGCCGAGCCATCGTAAGGCCGAGCCAACATCGACGCTCAGTTTAACTTGAAGTCGAATAGAGACCGCGCGTGCGTACCTATAGTTTGCCCGAGCCCTGAGACCACCAAGAGACTGCACATTCGGAAAGCCGTCTCCACCACTGCCTTTTTAATAATTCAGCTATTGGAAGGTTCATTTCCTGGCTTATTTTCTCCATAGCTCCACTCCAGCTTTATCCATCTTCGAGGTGGGGGAGTTCTCTCCCATCGGTGTAGTTTACCGGAGGTTCCGGGGGAGGCTCCCGAACGAAGCGCGCATCACGTCGCTGAAAGAGACTTAACGTGATAAACTGTTGTGTGATTGTGTGTGTGAATGTGTTAATAATAATATACATTAGGATAAAATTGTTCGGCGTGCATCCGTTGTCTGATTGCCATAACACAAGTTTTTACTCAGCATGGGATTAGACGACGTGATGTATGCTACCTAGCTTTTATACTATTGTATATTATTGTATGCTCAATAAATAATTTGAATTTGAATTTTGAATTTGAATCCATGCATCTTCCATTAGGGTTGGACCTCATCTGGCAGCACGGAATCGCCTTTTTCCGTCGCCCTTTCTCTTTCTGTCGCTTAAAACTGCCATTTGCTAGACCGAGACAGAAAGCATAATGCGATAGCACGCGTCGGAATCCTCGAGGCTATCGCATTATGCTTTCTGTCTCGGTCTAGCAAATGGCAGTTCTAAGCGACAGAAAGAGAAAGGGCGACGGAAAAAGGCGATTCCGTGCTGCCAGATGAGGTCCAACCCTTATTCCCCTATTTGTGTAATCAGGACATTGCGCATCACAAAGTCGTCTATATTCACTATACAGTGTGTAACAAAACTAAGTGATAATACTTTAGGGTGTATACGTGTTCCTTGTAGAGTTCACTGTGAAAGTAGCAGCGCTGAAAGACCAATTTTTTTCACAATTGTTTGGGAAAGCTCCCCAGCGTCACGAGTTTCCCCATACAAAAGTGAAAAAAAATTTTTGACTTTCAGCGCTGTTACTTTCACAGTGAACTCTCTACAAGGAACACGTACACACCCTAAAGTATTATCACTTAGTATTGTTACACCCTGTATAGTTGTATTAGTTTACGACACTGTTCTTTATCCTGATCTGTCACAGGACACTGTCCTTTATATTGAGTGAGCGCGGCAAACGTACCGAGGCGCCTTTGAGCATCGACAAAAACCGACAGGCGACAACGCTCGGCTCGGGCCGCGGCACGCTCGGGCGCGGCAACGCATGAGTTTGCCGCGGGCGAGCCACGTCCTGACCGATCGAGCAACTGCCGCGCGAGGCTGCCGCGCGAGGCGGCTCGCTTGGTCAGTACGCGGCTAATCACCTATACACCTACATACTTACACCTATTTGAAAATGCGTTTAGGTTAGGACAAATATCTTTTGACCCAAGTGGAAGGATTTTCCAAGCGGGGACTTAAGGGTTAAGGCGTGCGTTTCCCTGACTAATATGGCAATATACTATACGTGTTTGGGGCAGGAGGTAAAAGGCTATATGTCCCGCAGATGTCACGCCTTTCCCTCCGTCTCGTCAGCTGCTAATTGACGTGCAACGTGATACCATATCGTGGCTCGTTTATGCGACTCGAAACCATAGATGTTTTATAAAATGTAGAGGCTTTTTGCTTAAAATATGTTGGACTTTTAAGTATTGAAGATTCAGAGAAATGTAGAGATTTTTGCTTAAATTGTGTTGGAGTTGGAGTTGTTTTTATATAACTACTAAAAAGTCCAAGACATTTTAAGCAGTAAGTCTCTACATTCTCTGAATCTGAGGAATAGGTCTAGTTTAAACAACCCTTTCAACTAGACCTTTTCCAAACCAGAAAACGTGTCACAAAACTTTTGTATTCAGTGTTTAACCATAGTTGGGAAACCAGAGCATGTAGCCAAGGGCGCGTTTTCTTTATTATTCGTAGATCGCTTCTTTATAGAATCACCATCGCCAATCAAAGGTCAACTTCATATTAATAACGATCGCTCATGTCAATTCCGAACATTTTGATCGGCGAATCTATTTTTTTTTTATTAAATAACGGGGCAAACGAGCAAACGGGTCACCTGATGGTAAGCAACTACCGTCGCCCATGGACACTCGCAACATCAGAAGAGCTGCAGGTGCGTTGCCGGCCTTTTAAGAGGGAATACGCTCTTTTCTTGAAGGTTAAATATATATGCTCTATAAAGAAGCGACAAGGAAAACGACTTGGCTACAGGTCCAGCAGTTTTTGCCGTTCAAAAAGTAATAGTGCTTTAAACAAACTTACATTATATCTCTGATTATATTAAACATTTAAATACAAAAACAGAGTGCAATACGTTGACGTATATATTATTATGTTTGCTGTGTGCCAGTCGAAGTGTGTATCCGTGGCATCGTATACACTATACAGTATACACACTGACATGGTCGAGAGTGCTCTCAGCCATAATTCATCATCATCAGCCTGCTCGATATTAGAAAATTTCATGTTTTTTTTTTTTTAATTTTTACTTATTCATCTCGCAGATGTTTCATATACGCGTATCGGTGCGAGTGTCACGCGCGGCGGCGTCACGAGTGCGCTGCTCTGACGGTAATTGCCCATGTCCTGCTGGACTGTTATGGCGACAGGCTGAACGCTTTCTCTTACACACTCATGCCAGGTAAACTATCTTATAAGCGGCTGGTATAGGCAGCATAGCTTAAAGATTGGCAAAAAATGGGGAAGGCAGGGTACGAAGGTACTTGCGCCAAATGATTGGACATTTCTTTGAGCGATCGAATCTCAAGGTTGTGCCGGTCTATACTTTGCTAGCTTTAATGTATGTACAGGAAACCTTGATGCCTTTAGTATGTTTAGCTTATTACTATTTTAGTTCTAGCGGTCCCTACAGGTTAATACTGCTACCCCAAAGTGGGCGCGGAAAACGTACATTTTTCTGGGATAAAAAGTATCCTATGTTCCTGTCTCGGATTCAAAGTATCTCCATGTCAAATTTCAGCAAAATCGGTTCAGCGGCTTGGGCGTGAAGAGGTAACAGACAGACAGACACATTTTGGCATTTATAATGATATTTAGTATGGATGTTCCAGACATAATATCTCTGTCAGTGCTATCTGAGCTACCGTCCCGTTCGGATTGGACTCAGACTGTGAGGTTCTACGGCGAGCAAGCCGACGTCCACTTCAAGAAACTGTTGCTCTACTTCTCTGTGGACCTCCTCCAAGTGTACACTTATAACGACTATGTAAGTTATGCATACACAGTATAAATAATGTCCAGTTGGCCATTCACGACATCTTCATAAAAGACCATATTGGGCACACGTACAAATTAGTGATTTACGCATCCCCAGCGGCCCGGGGGAATGGTCGCCGGGGTATGTGAGACTCCCCAGGGTCCTGCGGTAAAGAGGAACACCTGGGCTTACCCACTTAAACCCACCGGTGCCTTCTTCCTCCGCTACGCTGCTGGGCCACCGGACCCACCTGCTAGAGCGATATCTGTGATTTCACGTACCTAGAGCAGGGCCCGATCTAGGGGGGGGCAAACCGGGCAATTGCCCGGGGCGGCAAATTGAGAGCGGCGCGGCGTCGGTGGCCTTCGTACGCGAGTCCAACTCGCACTTGGCCGGTTTTTGGGGCGGCAATTATTATTTTGCCCGGAGCGGCGAAATAGCTGGTTCGGGCGCTGACCTAGAGCGTGTTTATTTACGATACTTCCAACTCCTGAAAAGTGAAGGAATCAGGAGTAATTTAAACAGTTTATTTCAAGGACAGGACTGAGCTTCTTTACTGTACGATGTATATTATAAACATCGTACAGTAACGGAGAAATCGTATCGTAACATTGTAAGTAAAGAAGCGTACACTGGTCACTGTGCTAACCTCGAAAGACCTTAAGCATATTGTTTTTAATGCAAAGCACTTATTCTATTCTGGCTCATCAAAATTCTAATACTTAGGCAATATTTGAATTAGCAACCCAAGATATGCTCCCACTAGCCCATTCAGATATTATTGGGCCTAAAGCCAGATGTTCTTCAATATACGTAACAAAACAAACCACTCATAATATTATTATGTAGCATCGAGTAGGTAGTAGAAAAATAAAGGCATACCATTGAAATCTCTTGGAATGTTTCAGAGTATTATGATTAATCTCCAACTCAACAAACCGCCATGAAAAATGGCGAGATAAAGCCAAAAATAAAGAACAAGATTCTGGCAGAGGGCCAGAGTTTTGTTTTATATTGGTCGGATCAAACTATTAAGGAGATTTACAAAAAATAAAGTTTACCACTTAAACGAGAGCTTTAAAAAATACACCTGCTTCAAAAAGCTCTCCTAAAAGTGAAAAATAAGTGCCAGTTACATTTTTATAAACTTTTTCTGCAAAGTGCAGTAGCCGATGCGATTTAAAAAAATTGCCGGCTATATTTTTATAATCTTTTTAACCAACTGCAGTAGCTGTTTGAAGGTCGTAACATTACTATAATTTATATTCAATACATATCTTTATTATTTAACACAATATATTATACCGACTGTACCTACTTAGCGGCCCTCCACAACAGCTGCTTGCAGCTGTATTTCCGCAATGCTTACTTAATTGTTGCAAATATCTGTGACAACTTATCAGGTGGGTATCAAGTACCCCAATTAATTCGGTTTAGCTTTAAATAACGTTTAGCATTCTCTATGGATAAGATAATACACCTAACCAAATGACACGACAGCAGGTGAGAGGTACTTAAGATTTCCAAATGCTGTTTTACCATACATTTTCTACTTTACCTGCTGGCGACTACCACTGTCTAAATTGTGATAAAATACATATAACATAGTCTCGTACTGTACCCGGTACCGAATCGAAGGGTACCTTTGCCAAGTATGGTTACGACTTACGATTGAGGTAAGCTACTACATTAAAATATATCAGACTGCCTAGATGACGCCCGCGACTCTGTTGCGCCAAACTGAACTGAACCTATTTCTAGAATATAATAATATTAAATTCTTTATATAACATCATACAAACAGTACAAAAATTTAAAAGGGTTTGCGCTTTGCGGTCTTACCGCTTGAAGCGGTTTCTTCCAGACAACCAATATTGAAATATACCTAAGTTTGTATAATAAAATATAATATTATTAATAATATAGAAAATTATGTTGTTTCAGATGGTGGAGTCTCGGCAATGGCTTCAAGGATTGGTATATCTTCTGGATCCCAATCTCAAGTCATCCCAAGTACCCTGGCCGACTCTACTCTATGAGGAGCTGCGTAAAATCGTACTTCAAGTACTAATCTGTGTGCTGCCACATTTGCCATATAATCTGACGAAGAACTATACAAATATTATAACTCAAAGGTATACCTTAATTAAAAATATCCTTTTTTTAAGTCCTTCGATACGAATTCCATTGTCAGTACTATTATATTATGTCCATTAACAGTGATCATCATCATCAGCATCATCCATAGGATTCCACTTCCACTGAGGAGTACGCCTCGTAAGAGCAAGAATACTACAGTATTTTTTAATTTTTTGAAATAACCATAGACGCTACTGAAAATGACGTATAATGCTATTTCTCATTACTTATTTTAAGGATGATGTGCCAAATTGAAGAGTATAATAAAACTCCTTACGAGATCTCAAACCTGTATTGGTGCACCAGGCTTCTTCAAGTCTCCAGTTTGATTTCACAAGATGATCCATCACCAGAAGCGAATAAGCAGTTAGATGAATCCCTTATTAGTATGTTATGTTTTCATTGCTTAATCAGATTTTATTACATTTAAATGTTGCAGGATTGGCCTTGTTAAGAGACATAATATTATGACGTTATTAGCCAATTAAAATACAATTTCGATCCAGACGCGCGTTCTTGAAGAGCGTTGTATTCAGAAAGTAAGAGTTGGAAAATTATTTCTACTTCGCCCCGTGGCGTTTTGGTGGTTTAGAACGCGTTTTTTTTCTGATGACACCTCATAGCGACGGTGAAATGTGTCTTTTCTGTTAGTTCTTTTGAGAACGCTTTATAACATCTTACCTCTTACAGGTCTCTGCAAAACGTTGCTAAAACAGAGACATCCACCTATGAAGAGAAATCTGGTCATCGTGAGTCTATGTCTGAGAATCCTCGCCCGCATATTCGTCAGAGAATCTACGGACAGAGCGACTAATCGACTGGAATCAATATATTCCTTCGCGTTGGCAATGCTAGACACTATTTTGGCGTTGCTGGAAAACCATTTTTTGATTAGTGACAGGTAAGTAATGCTCGTATCAGTCAACTAATTAGTTTGCAATATTCAGGACTCAGGAATGAACTTATCACCTGAGTGCAGTCGCTATTTCCAATAGCGAAGTTAGATGTCAAAATGTATGGGATTTGACATAGTCCATCGCAAGCGCCATGACACTAGCAATGCGAGAAACCGAATCGTCTTTGAAACCAAAACATACGAACATTTTTTGTGGCAGATGGCTCATTTCGACGTTGGCTCTCATCTGGGAAGCTATCAAAGTGAGTCCTTCGTATAGTGACATGTTTGTAGCCAGCAGCGGGGTCTACAAACTCTCGGACATTATCACTGTAAGTACCATCTTTGACCTATAAATTGTCAATAATTATTGTTAGAGACATTGAAAATGAGATAGCTATTCATGAGCATATTTTGATAACTTTAGATTACGATGATGTGCCATCTCAACGTAGACTGACAAAAAAATACAAAACTACTAAATTATAAAAGTACTATCAGAGAAGTTGATTCATAGACAGATGTGCACCCACGTTATTTGGTCAAACGTTGTGAGCTGTCGGCTGGGTTTGATATAACGCGACCAAATTACGCAGGTCCCCCATGTACCTATGAATCAACTTCTCTGATAGTACAAATCATTTCTAAGTGGCAGTTATGATTGTTAAGTCAAGTCACGTATAGCAATTGCGTCCGCTCGCTTATGTCGAGTGAAATTTATCGGAACTCGTACGGTAAATACTAAGTAGTGGCTACTTCCTACTCAGACTGATGACCGGCAGACCCTCGATTATAGGATACCCACATGCCCATTATCTTTACGGCTTTTAGGCCCACTTAGATAGCCCAGTGTGGGGCATGCGTTAGACCGTACAAACAATAAAAGCGCTTAAAAGTAATGTTTCCACTTTCCACATATGTATTTTATTCCTGAATAGTGCAACTTGAGTGTTTTGAGGCTGATTTCTAAATGCTTAGTTAAGGGCTCCTAAAATATTCAGAAGCGGTAGATTTTATTCTAGCCAACGGTCCTAATATTACGTCGCGTCGTCCAACGATTGAGTTTATGTACCCATGAAGTATATTCAAAATTCTAATATGAACTCCTTCGATCAAAGATGAACGCAGAAATTATATTACATTTCCTAAATATTTAAACATAAACATAATGTCTGATTCCGCACAGTCGTTAGCGACACGATGTAACTGTATCATTGTCCAATTCATCAGCCTCAATGTTTCAGCTGCGCAAACCCAACGTTCAGTGCGTGTGTCTGGCGATGCTGTGCGATATCGCAGCCGACGGTCGTGGCGTCGCGCAACTCACCACGTGGCGAGCGAAGCCCTGCGTCGCTGATGTGGTGAGTATGTAGCGCCAGCAACGGCGACTGTACCATGCCAGTAGCAAGTGGCGATGGTATGGTAAGGATGATGATCAAATGCTGCCCTATGCTGTCCCACCGCTGGGTAAAGGCCTCCCCCAGGGTCTTCCTTTTTCTCGCTCCTGCGCCACCGTTGGCCAGCCCGGCTGGTATGCCTTCAGCTCATCGCGTCATCTCTTCTTTCGCCGGCCACGGGTGCTTCGATCCTCTTCGGGTGCCCATTCAGTCGTTAACTTTGCCCAGCGGTCGGGATGCATGCGGCTAACGTGGCCAGCCCGATTGAGAAATAAAAAATGTAGATTGTCCTGGTATTTTCAGTTCCCTAACCTGGTGCGGAGTGGGGCGACCATAATGAATCTTCTCGCGTCTATATTCCGAGACGAATGCTTGGCCACTGGAGTGAAGTTAAGCGTTGACGGAGTCATCAGAGGTAACTTATCCATTACTATGCAAGTAGGAGACAAACCCATTGTTATGTAGTCAGTGAATAGCATATTATAGGTCCTGGAAGTCAGTGGCTTACAACTGTCATGCTCTATCTTGGGGATAGGATTTCAAGCAGATATCACGATTGAACGTAGTAAATGGCCCCTTCTTAAGGTGAACGCAGATTTGGGCCGCACCGCACGCACCGCAGTCGCCGCATTCGAATTCTTTATATGAAGTTATAGGTAAGCTCGCATACCTACCTACCCGCGCCGCAGTCTTCGCAACTTCATAATAATATGAAGAATTGCGAATGCGGCGACTGCGGTGCGTGCGGTGCGGCCAAATCTGCGTTCACCTTTAGGAAACAGGTCAAACTACCTAAAATAGGCACAGATAGCGAGAAGTTCTCATAGGTATAAAAAAATCCTCCGTCCTGTGTGTGATATCAGATATGGTGGTCGCCCAAAAACTGGATCACTTTGTCGATATTATATTATAATATAATGTTAACCGCTAAACCATTTATTATATTTCAAATCTCTTGGAGAAAAGAGTTTTCATGGGAAACCGATTTTTTTGCAACCGAGAAGAGTTCTAAATGCGTTGAATTTCATGTCTACATTCTACATGATTGAACTACATTGTAAGATCGAGACTTGCATTCGATTAAAGTAAATGCTCAGATGCAAATAAAGAGAAAGTTGATACAATTTTAATGTTTGTGAACATTTTATATTTCTGGTTATTGGTAATTGCCGATGTTATTATCTTGGATCTTGATTTACTTGTTGTGACTCGTTTTTTCAAGGTCAGCGCTCAGATGTGATTTATTAGTATTGTTTATTTTAAGATTTTGGACTTTTTGTGCAACAAGTTACTTCAAGAGCAGATTGTGACCGCTAAAATATTTATAAAACAGGATATTAAATTATGTTCCCAAAATTTTATGGTTACACCTATCCAGATATCAACAGTCAACTACTAGATAAGGGCTGTTAACGCCATATTGTACGAGAGGTGAAAGATTCTAGATAACAAGACTGTCTTTTCTTTCCTAGATTTACACAATCCTCTACAATCTAATCTAGCAAAAGAGAGTTTGAAAGAGCTGGAAGGAGAAAGGAGAGACTTTGTTACTGCCGCAGATTTATGTGGTTCGCGACTGCCTAAGGTAACTTTTATTTGGATTTCTTCAGAAAATTCAGACTTCGAAGATGAACAGAATTCAATAACGTATTTTCTTTCACTTTCGTCTCTTTTTTCTTGTCAAATTGAACGAAAATATTTACTTCTTCTAGGTCTACTGTCTCTTACACTTGCTTTCAGAAGATCTTGAATTTAAAGTGTCCATTGCCGACGAGGCGTATAAACTGTACAAGAACATACAAGTTTCGCCGCAAGATGAGGTATTAAGTGATCTCAGACCCTTTAGTGCCATGCCCATTTTAAACTTAGTGATTTAATTAATGCTCCTTAGACCTTTTAGTGTCATACCAATTTTAAAGCTTCCAACATATTTCTTTACCTAGCCTAGTACCTAATTGCTTTCTTTGATACACTAGGACCATATGCACTAGGTACTGAAATCACAAAGTCGCCTTCTCTTGAACAACTCACCTTCGTCATAACCTCCTCCATGAAAGTGACCTTTAATTTCTGGCAAATATAGCAAAGATCCCAGATAATCATTAACCTTCCCGGTATACCTTGTAGCATGCTAGGGCCACGGCGCTTCACTAAATAACTCATATCGACTTCCATTCCAGGTGATCCTAGTTCTATGCTCCCACTACCTGACTCTCAAGTTGAACGAGACGTGGTCGGAAATGGCGTCACGATCTCCCGAGTTGATGCCCCAGGATCAGAAGATATTGGAAGAGTTTTTACAGTTGAATGAGTAAGATTTTTTGAAGATAGTTAATTTGAGGCTCTTTTTTGTGCCAAACTGAGAAACTACGCCGCCGTTAGGGCCGAAACACATAACCGCGTTGCGCAGAATTCGGCAGTGGCGCCACTGCCAATTTTAGAGGCGGGTTTCTTTCGACGATGCATGCCAGAGATACATCCATTCACAATAAAAAATTACGAGGAACTGGTTACCCTGCCAAAACGCTGTTTTTTGCGATGCCGCAAGTCGCAACGCAAACTGCCTATTTCAATTTTCAGCGGCGCGGCGCTGCAACTTTTTGAGTGTCACTGGGGACTGGGAGACATCAGTTTTTCACTTACCTCTAGTGAATGTCATCGTACATATAATTTTGTACTTAGTTCAATAAAAACCATCTCTGGTTTTGTTTGAATTACAGTTGCTTCGCATCTTTCATCGTAATCTCATCCAAGTGCAACACGTTACACGTTTCTTGTTATTATCAATTTTCATGTTTTATAGAGCCTGGGGCAAGGAAATTAGAAACCAACAGAACAAAGTCCTACAGAGGGACCAAGAAAATGTAAGAGGATCTCTTATAAAAAAACTATACCTAAAAGAAGTCGAGAACTTTACAAAAGAGATATTCCCCATACTTTCAGGCATCAAAAGAAGAAGCATCTCTATACAGCTTCCTGCGCCGCGTGCGTTTACATGACGCGTTGGACGCAGTGCTTGAGGCTCGGTGTATCGCTCGAACAGCAGATCGCACTTGCCTCACGTACGCAATGATACAGAAGACAGTACACGCGCTTGTGAGAACCAGCGTCGCTGAAGCCGAGATGGGAGATAAAGTTATAAGGACTTATACACCGACTTTGGATGAACGAGTATGTATTTTATAACTACCTAATACTAATGACCGACCTTAGGCAGATTTGTGAGAAATATATGAAATATTAGCGCAGACATTTCATTAAACATTTCATACATCTTGGACACCTTCAGTGCACGTGCGGTCAGGGTGCGACTAAAATCAGCCGAAGCATGTCTTTTAAAATTTAATTTTATAATACTATGCTTACACTTAATACCTTGTATAACGTATTGCAGAACATGATTGGCCACTACGTTCGAGTCCAGACAACGGATTGTATTTGCGAGTTGTGTAGATGCAAGGAGGAAAAAAGAAATAAATAATAATTCACGCGTCACTCGGTTTCTCATTGCCCTAATGGTACGGCTATGTGCCCTAGCCCTACGCCCTATCCATGGAAGCCAAACCTTGGGTGAAAATTCAGAGCACATAGCGGATAGGGGCCTATCAGACAGAGAGCGGTCACGCGTTCAAGCGGTCAGTTTTGCGTTATTTGTGTTGTAACTTGTATTACGATTTACGTTACATTGATATAATCACGCAGGGGTTGTACTCGCCGCGTCAGAATTGCTCCTGTGTGACTGACAGCCCGAAAGCAGAACGCTTGAACACGTGACCGCTCTCTGATTGATAGGTCCCACAGAAAATAGTTATGTCGCATAACGTTGCTGCCGCGTAGCAGCTTACCTCATACGATTTGATGCAAAGAATATTATATTTAGCTGTGACGTGCCGCTGAACCGTAGGGTCGCCTAGTGCAGTCTCACCTTAAGGGGGTAAAATAAAACATTATTTGGGATATAATAACAAATAAATGTATTCAAAACAAAGACCAAGCACTCACTCAGAACCGGTTAAGTATAGTCTGGCACATGACTAGCAACACACAACTGTGTCAAACGTCATTGAACATACCATAGACATTGTAGAGCGAGAAATTAAAAAAAAAACAAAATGATAGCCAATTTACATAGTGAATTTTTAAAACAAACCGAAACTATGATATTAAGTTGTTGAGCTGCGGGCTCAATTTTGATGAAAAATTTAAACATCAATAGATTATATATTAAAATTAAATAACTTTGCCAAGAATCAAACAAACTGATTTTAGGAAAAAAATACCTAATATCGTTTCCCCACAGGCTTTTATTGCATAATAAAAATATATAACTGTCTCTATAATGTCCATAGTAAATTAATGTTCTGTACACCATAGACAAAAAACATATTAATATTAATATCCATAGAATATTTTTAGCACGTTTCTTAGAAATTAACCATGTAGTTTTTACACTAAAATGAGCATTTATAAATAATATGATTAGTTAAGTCTAAAATATAATATGAAAAATATCTTTTAAGCAAACATAATTATAATATTAAAATAATTGGCACGCTTAAATTCGTTTTAACTTAACGCAAACTTTTGATTTGCTCCAAAACAGGGTTTAGATTACTGTGACCGTAAGGGTAAGTTCACATTGCAACGTCGTCGATGCGATTAATTTTTAAATGAGCCATTCAAAACGGAACTTTATTTACTACACAAGACGATACACATTGAATTGACAGACATGCAACTCTCTCTCAGACCTCTAAAGGCCGCGCTACACCGGAATGGCAGCGGCGAGGCGAGCACTTTCAGTGTCATATGATTTTAAACTTTATCTTCATAATTGTAATACATAGTATCGCTTGAGAAGTCTACGGCCGCCCGTGGACGGTCGTAGCCCAGCGGCTATTTTTATTATTAATATAGCGCGCCGGCGATTTCTCAAGCGATACTATGTATTACAATAATGAAGATAAAGTTTTAAATCATATGACACTGAAAGTGCTCGCCTCGCCGCTGCCATTCCGGTGTATCGTGGCCCTTAACGTTGCAAGGTGAATAAATGATAACAGTTGAGGAACTGTAACATTTTTACGTTCTCGATCAAGCAAGATTACAATTTTAAATTAAAAATGCGATGGATATTTGACACGTTATATCTAGACTCTAGAGGAAGCATGGCAATTGTAAATCTACTTAAACTAACCCAATACTCTTATATTTAAGCCAAGGTCACATAATCGTCGGTACAAAAGTGAGTGTGTGTCTTCGGTATTCTACCGAAGACACACACTTTACACTTGGTAATGGCTGCGCTCGAAAAATTTAATAATTACTTATGTATTGAAAAAGTATTGAAATATTGACAAACTAAATACGTTTACTGTCAAAATCTTCATTAAGGGCGACTTTTACCAAGTGGTTAAACATGTTTAAAATTTTATTTGAGCACAAAATTCTGTTTAACTACACAAGTTGTCTTGAACCACAAGTTAAACATGATTATTGATCTGTCAAATTTAAACAGCCAAATATCGCTGTTTAAGCTGCTAAACGTATTTAACAGTTGAATTTGAGGTTAGATTTTTTTTGGTCGAGAATAATTTTCGAAGAATTTGAGTGTGAAAAGAATAATGAGTTTGTTTGAGTTTTTTTTTTTTTTTTGATGAGATTGATGACGACGACGAAGAAATTATCAACTATATGAACAGGCCTCGAGATGTCAGGGTTATTGAGGCAAGATCAAATTTGTTTGAAACCCTGATAGAGAAAAAGTTCTTTCGAAGATTTCGCCTATCAAAGAAGACGACGATAATTTTGCTAGAAATAATTGAACCTAGATTATTATTTAAAACGGAAAAGTTACGGGGGCCCCTTTTCATATCACTCATAATTATTATTTGTCGATTACTCTATTACTCTACTAACAGAACACCTGCACGAGTGTACAACAACCTAAAGTATGTGAAACAAAACAACATGTGTACAAGTACAACAATACAAACAAACCTTTGCGCCGGCCACAGACCACTAAGGGATACTACCTGCGCCCGCGCCCCGCCGCGTGTGAGGCATTCATTGATAGAAAACTCGTTTTACGCAAAAAAACAAACCGAATTTCGTCAAACAACCGTGAAATAACGTTATTTGTAACGATACTGCTCAAATCGTAAAATGGAACGCACAAGACATAATGCAGCAACACTGCAAAATGCGTTTAGTTAATTTCAAGCGTCAACATCGTGGTGCAAGACAAACTTAAATAAGTTTAAATTAATTGTGTTTACGAATGAAAACATATTTAACTAAACGCGTTTTATCTTGTTTTAAATAAGGTTTGGTAAAAGCCGCCCTTAATTATAGTTAAGTAATCACTTGATGTCTCCGAGTTCGGCCGTAAGGAGAAATTGAAATATTCACAATCCCAAATTGTATCATGGTAAAATAGACACAAATTGTATTGTTGTTAAAAATATCCAATATTTTTAGGTTAACAAATTGATTTTACATTGTCCTATAATAATACTATGCAGTTTTCATTTACAGTAAAGCCTTTATTATTTCATTGTAGATACACTTTTAGGGCCACTTTTACCAAACGGTTAAACATGTTTAAAATATTATTTAAGCACAAAATCCTGTTTAACTACACAAGTTGTCTTGCACCACAAGTTAAACATGATTATTGATCTGTCAAATTTAAACAGCCAAATATCGCTGTTTAAGCTGCTAAACGTATTTAACAGTTGAATTTGAGGTTACTTTTTTTTTGGTCGATACTAATTTTCGAATAATTTGAATGTGAAAAGAAGCCTCGAGATGTCAGGGTTATTGCGGTAAGATCTTTGTTTGAAACCCTGACGAAGAAAAAGTTATTTCGAAGATTTCGCCTATCCAAGAAGACGACGACGATTTTGCTAGAAACAATTATTGAATCTAGATTATTGTTTAAAACGGAAAAGTTCCGGGGGCCACTTTTTATATCACTCATAATTATTTGTCGATTACTCTATTACTCTACTAACAGAACACCTGCACGAGTCTGTACAACAACCTAAAGTATGTGAAACAAAACAACATAATATTGTGTACAACAATACAAACATCTCAAATCTGAAACAAACCCAAGCGCGGGCGGCTGCCGGCAACAGACTAGTGTCAAGGGAATAAGGAATACTACCTGAGCTGCGGGCCGCGTCTGACCCATTGATAGAAAACTCGTTTTACGCAAAAAAAAACCAACCGAATTTCGTCAAACAACCAATAACCAACCGTGAAATACCGTTATTTGTAACGATACTGCTCAAATCGTAAAATGGAACGCACAAGACATAATGCGGCAACACCACGCAACACTCCAAAATGCGTTTAGTTAATTTCAAGCTTCAACATCGTGGTGCAAGACAAACTTAAATAAGTTAAAATTAAGCGTGTTTACAAATGAAAACGTATTTAACTAAATGCGTTTTAACTTATTTTAAATAAGATTTGGTAAAAGCCGCCCTTAGAGTATTTGTATGTTACACATTTCTTTTATGTAAGTAACATATTTTGTACAATACCCGGCAATAAATATTGCACATCGACCTTTGGAAAGAGACAATCGGCTAATTTCGGTTTCATAGAGCGTTATCTTTGTAGCACACACCTATTAGACATTATGTCAGTCGTTGTTCAAATTCAATAGAGTGCAGTCGCGTCCAGTTCAAAATATATATCTAGATATTTCTAGCTAGATATATCTAGCAAATTTAGGGGTGTTAATAACTCTAGAGTTGTTAACACCCCTAAATTTGCTACAGCTGTAATTTTCCAAAAGAATTAAATACGCAAACATAATTTAAGAACACGCTTTTTTATTTTATTTTACTCGAACCTAAAGCCATAACTTATAGAAAATTTGGTGTATTTTATACAAAGAATAATAAAATTGTCAAAAGAAGCAAACCATAATTGTTTTAACAGCTCCTAATATATACCGGACCTTTTGTATTTCGTGCGTAAGAGATAACGCTCTACAAAACCGAAATTAGCCGACTGTCACTTTCCAAAGGTCGATGTGCAATATTTATCGCCGGGTACTGTATATATTTTTGATACTTTACTGACTTTTGCAAATACTTTGACAATAGGGAATGTTAGGCAAATGTCGTGCAGAGGGCGTTACTAGCACACGTAAATAATCCGACATGTTGCAAACGTCATGTCAGAATATTGACAGAAACGTCAAACGTCGTACAAAACTTTTTGTTTACTGTCTATGCTGGTGCTGTGTCTAGTTTGAAAACATAGCAGTAATATAAAGTATATAATTTACACAGAGCCAGTACTGGCTGCCAATAAGACTGGCAGCCAGTATTGGCTTGGTATGTGCCGCGTGTGAACAGTTTTTCAAGCCAGGCCAAACTGTTCACACGCGGCATATGCCAAGCCAATACTGGCTGCCAGTCTTATTGGCAGCCAGTACTGGCTCTGTGTAAATTATACTTAATATCCTAAAAGTTAGGGCCCTTCCACACGACGTTTTTTTACGCTCGTTTGTATCAATACAAACGCAAGTTGAACGCTCAGCAAACGCAAGGAAGCCTAAAGTTTTAAACTTTATATCTGTCAAAACGCGATGAAAACGCGCAGAAGACGAGCGCATCAGAAACGAGCGTCGTAAGTGCGCAAAAAATACGTCGTGTGGAAAGGCCCTTAGTTAGATTAAACTGGATATCCACCACTTCGAAATCGAAATGAGTCGTACGCTCTTTACAAAATGCCAAATGATTTTTCACAATGCTAACTTGAAACTATACAAATCATTGCAAAGAATATATTCAATAGACATTCATTGTATTATTGATATTTTTATTAATGATATGATTCATAGCCGTGGATAATTGAGGGCGTTTTCTGTAAATGTTATTGACACAATATATTATTATTATATATTATATCAAAATTCGCAATTCAACCAATGTATAATATGCACACTACATAACCGTACATATAGTATTTTTAATATTACATTACTATCCAACAATTAGCCTTTCATTCAAATATAAATGTGCAGATGTATTACATTTCAGATAAGAGTTTATCTGTTCAACAGTGTTTTTGATTGGTTAATGAGTAATGACTTAACCAGCCAAATCATTAACCAATCTTTGGCGGTCTTGACTACTTTTACTTTTGCTTAGTCATAGAAAACTTTGACTTCTTTTATTTTGATTTTTTTTTTCTTACAGTTATGAAATATATTTTATTTTCGTTTTCCTTCAATTTCTTCTTTATCTGACCAGTATTCATTAATTTATCATTTCTATGTTAAGTCATAGTATCCATAATATGTTAAGCCTTGGTCCTAGTACCCATAAAATAAAATGCTCAATTTCATTTGTACTATCGACTCGGTCGCACAAATATAATATTAACGAGTATAACAACGCTCATAATAATAATTACACTAAGACCTCTCATAATAAGACATTTGCAATTCGATTTTCGACTCTAGCGTACACAAAACAGAGTCACATTTTACACTTAACACAAAACTCAAAAGACCTGTTTTAAGTTTTGTAGAAAAGTGTACTTAGCAATTACTAGAGTCCATAATCAATAGGAGATATTTCCATTGGCTGAGCGCTCGGGCCCTAAATAGTTGACACATTACAGGGTGGAATTAAACCTTCCTGCCAAATTTTGATATATTGATCCTTGTTAAAAATAAAAATACACGTATTTTTTCTTTTATACTCAGTATACTCACTCAGTACTAAAATGTTGAGAAATAGCTTCCGAAAGTTATCCTAAAAAACAATACAATTAATGGACACGATGCGTCGGCCGCGCGTTCAACGTGTCCCCGCGCGCGCGCCTCACCCTGCGTCACCCCCTTATATTCCCCCGCGCCGCGAGTGACCGTTCTGCAACGATTTTAAATGGGATAAAATATGTAATTGAAAAAAATAACAATAAATTTTTTTTGGTTAAATGGACTCTCCTAATGATACCTGAGTCCTGGAAAAAATTTGGCAGGAAGGTTTAATTGCACCCTGTATACATGATTTCAATATCGAAAGCAGTATCCGAATAAGAATACACATCGACTGGAGAGGCAATTCAGGTTGATATAGGTAGCACTCGACTTTAAGATGGTTCGGCAAATCACTAACCCACCAAAGAGACCTAAATATCGAACACTGTGTATTACCCTTCCATTTTTGCCGAGAGACATTAAATTCGTGCACGACCTACATAGTAGCAAGCACCATATTTCTGAATTAGCATTGTATCAATGTAAGCAGGATACCATATTATGAACAGAACTGAAAAATAAGTGCCAGTATTACTGGCCACATCGACTTGAGGGTACCATAATATGGTATACCTATCTAATCAACGATCTCTTTTGAATCGATGTGCACTACTTTAATCGGAATACTATTGTACATTCCATTAAACATTCTTAAAACTTCACCCCTTTATGCCATCAGAACTTTTTATAAGCACCATTTCATAATCACTCTTACACGATTCCATTATTATACATCTAAAATTCTATTAAGTATGATTATATTGACAAGTTTTTGAAGTACTGAAAATTAAGGGTGAATTCATACTAATACTATCGTTTATATCTCAGAATAATTATTTTAGTTTCTGCGCTAGTGTGAATTGACCTTAGTGAGCCTATGTCTTAAAAAGGAACTTACTGTTAGTGGCATAGTCTTAGGTAGGTAGTAAATAGGTTTACAAAATAAAATGTCTAGAATTTAGACTATGTTTTAAACGGAAACATTAAATTATAAATTTTAAAATCTTCATCCAATTTAAATAATATACAATACACTAAAATAATCATATACAATATAGAAACATGTTCATAAAATAAACCTATTACAACTTTGCTAAATAATAAAATAAAACATTTATATTTACATAACTTTTAAAATAAAACCATCCAATATCATAGCAATATTATGTGATAACTGAAAACTGAAAATCATTATAAGTTCTGTCGAAACTGAGACATGTTACAAAAGTTCCTGTTATTTTGTAAAACGTCTATAGCTTAGAGGGGATTTTACTGACTTAAGACGCTGACAACTGCCAATGACCTTGACCTCGCATCACTCTCGCAAAACTGTCGATTTCCATGCCAGAGAGACAGAGATGTGAAGTGTTCACTCGGTAGCGTGGATACATTTTTCGTTTTTTAGAGGAAAAAATTAATATTATGGGAAATCTAGATGTTAGAACCGAAAATTAAATCTGGCAATCTTTGGATTTTTGTAAAAGGTATCAAATAAACAAATTTTTAAAGCATAGAATGTATTATTACTTTAGTTAGAACTGTTTAAAGTTCCTGAAAGATGTGACTTTGGTATTTTTTTTCATCCAGTAGGAGTACATTATTTTATTATTTAAATTAGACAAGCTTTTTCAAATATAATCAAAAGTCACATATTTTTTTTGTGCCAATCAATGAAATACATACGTCTAGAAAACTGCACAAAGATGACGATTTGGCAGCTGTCTTCGCCTTAATATTCTAATAATATTAGAATATTATGTCATATATTATATAAAAATTATTGTGAAAAAATGTGTATTTCTGTAATATCTGTATGTTCTGAAAGTTATTAGACTTGGCAGTTGAGTTTTTCAGTCGCTCGCAGTGTTTCTTTCAATCCGCCAATAAATTATTGATCAATCATCAAATGTTGGGCCACTTTGTCGATTCTTACCCGACTGTGAGCCAAAAAAGGGTAATAAGTTGTGACTTAAATGTTGATTGTTCATTATCGCTATATTATTATAACAACTAATTACATAATGTATGTTTTTTAACATTAATTCACAAATAATAAACCATGGATTTTTTACATAGACGGATAGCTAAGAAGTTTTGATTTTATGATGAAATAGTACTATATTCACGATAGGATATAAGCTAATATACCTACTATTCTCTTTAATATCCTGTAAGGTTTATTTATGAGTATAAATAATTCGAAATTATTCGTTCTGTATACCTACACATACTATTGCATATATGCAGCAAAATAAACTTGTACTTTTTCGGCAATTATTCCCAAAAACCATTATGTGTTGTATATTTCGTTGTACTATAATTGTCAGGCCCTTTTTCACAATCTTCTATGATCTATAGATGTCTAATGTCTATAGTTCTTATAGATACTAAATTTGCATCGTTTGCCACTTTTATAGCAAAATTACGAGACATCAAGAAGATTCAAAAATTCAAATTCTTTATAATCTATACTTATTATAAAACAAAGTCGCTTTTTTTTCCCTCATGTCCCTTTGTTCCCTTTAATCTTTAAAACTACGCAACGGATTTTGATGATTCTTTCAGTGTTAGATATCCCATTTATCGAGGAAGGTTATAGGCTACATTTTATCACGCTAAGATTAATAGAAGCGAAGAAATAGAGGAAAATGTGAAAAAAACGGGGAAAATTATTTGAAAGGGCTAACTTAAACGCGCTAATCTCAGGAACTACTGGTCCGATTTGAAAATTTCTTTCAGTGTTAGATATCCCATTTATTGACGAAAGCTATAGGCTATATTTTATCACGCTACGACTTATAGGAAAATGTGGAAAAAACGGGGGAAATTATTTGAAAGGGTTTATCTCGCGAACTACTGGAGCAATTTTTATGTTATTTGGCACAGATAAGAAGTAGACCACATGAAGGATCGTGATAGGTTATCGATTTTAATCATTTTTTCAGTGGCTATATATTTCATACCCGTGCGACGCCGGGGCGGGTCGCTAGTACTCATATACAATGTTTCGATTGTTCTTTTGTTTAACTTCTTTTTTATTACTCCATGATTATTATAACGAAATGTTAATCTTTCTTTATTTTGTGTAACAAATGCAGAACTTCCAAAATCCTGACCCCTATGTCAAAATCACCAATGAGAAGATAAATAATATATGACGAATTATTTTTCTATGCGCATTTCCGATTGCCAAATTATACATCTGTGATTTTGAACTTCGACAATGTAAACAATAACTATTTATCAAAGGGTCCAGTAGTTATTATTATCAGAAGATTGTGAAAGAGACCTCAATGTTCGGGTTCTGAGGTGAATTTGTCGGTATCTACTATCAGCTATATTCACTGGCTTAAACCTATAAGGATTTGTGTTTGAGGGTAAACGACATTTTGGTAGCTTTTAAGGATAAAGTTATTATTATATAGATTATTATTATATAAATACTACTTATATAAAGTACCAATACAACAAATTGACCTCAGGAATCAGATATTTGTAATTCAGTAAATAATAAAACATCGCTATTGTAGGCCGTGAAATATGGTATGTATTCGTTGGATTCAGTACCTGACTATTTAGCTGAGGAAATTCGTACATTGACCATACTACTAGTAATATAGCAGTTAAGGTGCCGGTTAGCAGCGGGCGACATGAAGCAACCGCAGACGACGTGTCGTCGCGACACTACTGGTTTGTAATGTTTGTATGTATTTCTATGAAACACCCTCCGCAGCTAGCGACACGAAGCTAGCGACACTAATTCATAGAAATACATAGAAACCAGTAGTCTCGCGACTACATGTCGTCTGCTGCAACTTCGTGTAGCCGGCTTCCAACTTGTACTTTTACGTAAAACAATATTTTCGTGTGTGAAAGAGACGTATATATACTTGACCGGACTTTAAAAAAACACATAATTTACTATTTTCAGTATCATCCCTCTAAACAAAAAATTAGTAGAAAAAAATGTTAGTTTTAAAATAATATTAAAATACACACGCAAAGCCAAATCTTTTGGCCATCATCAGTCTTTTTCGTTGATAATATTTTATTAATTGAAAAAATATTAAAAAAAAATTCTGTATATATTATTTTCGCCGAGATTATTATATTCTATAATCTATATGCTACATAAACAATTAAAAAGCTTTTTACAACAGAATGCAATTTATATGTATTTACATTACTCAACAGAATTGAATGTAGTTTATAGTAATAGATAAAGCAAATTAAGATATTTTAAGTTTAAGTATATAATAGAAGTTTAGGTGGGTCCCTAGTAAAGTATAATTTGAGCAGTGTGATTTTGTTTAGAAGGACGATAGTAGAAAAAAGAGTTTGCAAAAGATCGTTTCGATCCATCATATAACATAATATTATATGAACGTACGAAGTACGAACGTTAGCGATGGATAGAAACAATTGATCGCAAATACGTGGCGGCCCTTAAACTTTCGACAACAATAAGTAATATTATGTGATTCTATCACATAATATAATATTATATTAACTACATTCTAATCTATAGGATATAAAGTATAAATCTACAATAAATAAGTAAAATTTAGATTTTGGCCCGCCCACCGCACCTGAAAATAATGAAGAAAACATAAGAAATATGTTGGTTAATGGTTTATAACTGCGTAACGGAAAATGGAAATGACTGTACTTCTCACACTTGGCTTAGTAAAAATATGTGCGTTACTATGCCAGCGAAAAAAAATCACTTTATAATTATTATTATACTAACGTCTAACAGTCTCTTACCAATAAAATGTTGACGATGTTTAATATATGTACATTGTCGTTTTGAATACAATACACAGTATTTTGTACTTATCTGATACGTTCGGAAAGTTTTTAAATTTTAATAAACAACACTGCTTACCGATAAAATATCTTTGCAGTGTATTATTAACAAAAATTCGCTGTCTCTGTCATGTGATGTTTTCAATATGCTATTCAAAGACAAACAAACCTTGTATAGGGTAGGGAGCGACTATAACGCCTCTAGAGGGCGTAACAAAACAAAGTGATAATAATACTTTGTTGCTCTTTCAGCGCTGTTTTTTTTTCACAGCGAACTCTATACAAGATTAGAGTACACCCTGTAGACATGAAGTTTTGTCCTCGATATGTTAGGAAAGTAGACAGTCGATAATAAGTAGACAGTAAATGATTTCTGATTCTGCGTCAATGACTGTAACATCTGTATGCAGTGTGTATAATTTTATTACTAACGGGCAAACCCATCTTTTTGCAAAAATGTGGCCCCGTGCGAGTTTCTTACGCCGGTTCTTCTCGCCTGGCTAGTTTCCGAACCGATATTAGGCCTCATGTAGTCGTTTAAAAGCAGGGCTCGAAAAACGTTATATTTTTCGAAACGTTATCGCCTTAAGTACCTAAAGAACGTTTCATTTCGGTTTCGTTCGGAACGGAACGCTATTCGGAACATTTTTTGAGAACGAAATGATTTTTTCGTTTTTGATCCTTAAAACGGTTTTAAACGGTTTTTCCCGTTATCTCGATCAAAAGTTAAATATATAACAAAAACTATTATTTTTCGGGCATTCGTTTGCGGTATCACGGCGAGGCAATAATCGGCCAAGTGCGAGTCGGACTCGCTCATGGAGGGTTCCGTACCGTTACAGAGCAAAATAAGGTTAATAATTGTGTTTTTTGTATGGGATTAATTTTATTATTTTTTTATAGTTCTATTAATTAATAAAGAACTCATATAGTCAAGGACTCTATGAAAATTTCAAGAGCCTACCTATTATCGTTATTGATATCGAGCAAAAAAGGAAAAAAAAATACGGTTGTTGTATGGGAGCCCCACTTAAATATGAAATATATCTTGTTAGGGTTCCGTACCCAAAGGGTAAAAACGGGACCCTATTACTGAGACTTCGATGTCTGTCCGTCTGTCCATCTGTCCGTCTGTCTGTCCGTCTGTCTCCAGGCTGTAACTCAAGAACGGTAATAGCTAGAGAGTTGAAATTTTCACAGATTATGTATTTCTGTTGCCGCTATAACAACAAATACTAAAAACAAAATAAATTAAATATTTAAGGGGGGCTCCCATACAACAAACGTGATTTTTCAAACATTTTTTGCTCGGTATCAATGATGACAACAGGTAGGTACTTGAAATTTTCACAAAGGCCTTACTTATATGTGTTCTTTAATAATTAGTAATAATATTTAAATAAAATAAAAATTTAAGGGAGGCTCCCATACAAAAAACACAATTTTTGGCCTATTTTTGCTCTATAACGGTACGGAACCCTTCGTGCGCGAGTCCGACTCGCACTTGGCCGATTATTTAGTATCTGTTGTTATAGCGGCAACAGATATACACAATCAAATCAAGTCCAGCTATAATATTAGCGGTCGCACAGACGGACAGCCTTCGAAGTCTCAGTAATAGGGTACCGATTTTACCCTTTGGGTACGGAACCCTAAAAATCAGGTACAGCATAGATTTAAATAAGGGATCGATTACGTTTTACCCTTTAATTTAAAATTGTCATACTACGTAATTGCGCTTTTAGGGATGGATTTTTTTACCTCCCTTGTTTTTAAATTTTTTTTTGCCCCTTTTCCTAAAAATGCAGATTTAACCATTCTGGCTTAACTAATTGTGTTTAATTAGGTAAAAAAAATGTTTTTAATATTTGTATTTATGATTTTTTATTATCCTTTCATCTGTCACGAACTGTCAGGTTTGACAGTTCGTTTTTCGAAAAATTTTCTATTTCCAACTCTTATTAAACTGATCAAATTATTAAAGAAATTACCATGAAAGCTATATATAATTTTTATATAATTAGAATTTTAATAAATAAGCTATTAGTCGCAAAAACACATAGTTTTATGTTTGAAACAAAATACTAAATCGGTGGTCTGCAAAGTAGAAGAAGAACTTTTGAATAGTTAGGGTAAGGCGCCCATTTTGGGCGCTTGACAGATGAGCTAATATATAACTACTAGCTTTCTCGACAAAATATGTTGTTTTGCCATATAAAGTGTTTCTACTTCATCACGAATAAACTTTATTAATATAAATAAAAACGTACTCGTATTTTAAACTGTAACGGCTTTACTGATTTTTACCTTTTAATTAATATGCATATATAAAAAAATATGTGCACATAGGTAAAAAATCAGTACTTAAAGCCGTTAGGGTTCCCTAGAAGTTAGAACATTTTTTTTATTACTATCAAGCTAATTTTTGTGAGTAGCTTCATTTTGATAAGACGAACAACATTTTTATTTGCGAAAAATCTTGATAATGGTAGGCTCTAACAGAGATAGAAAGGACTTCATACTTTAATTTGATGGTCCTAAGACCTAAATTATGGATTGTTCTATTTGTAGGACAATGTTACTCTTAAATTAACTTTCAATTTTTAACTTCCGTTTATTTTCTCAATTTTAAAAAGACACATACATGACGTGTATTTACTATTTACTAAGGACTAGTGACGCCCGTACATTTTTTCGGGATAAAAAGTATCCTAATATGTTCTTTCCCGAGCCTCAAAAGTATCTTCATACTTAGTAAACCAGTTGAGTTGTTTGGGTGTGAAGAGGTAAGAGATAGACAAAAACACCTTCGTATTTATAATATTATATTAGAAAACGTATTGACACGTTTTGCTACAATATTTGCATCCCAATTCTCTGCTTCAAATTTAAAAAAAATTGTTTACATAACAAATTACTTCTGTGTGTCTATTGATTTCTAGGGCTTTTTTATTTAAAAAATTCACCCCCGAGACGGGGTTGCATTCACCCCCAGGGTAAAAGCGCAAGTAGGTAGTATGCCACTTTTATTTCTTAAGTTATCCCCTTATACTCACCAAAGAAAATCGATTGAGGTTCAACAAAATCGGTGGTGAAAACCTTTACTGACTGCCCTATGTCCCGCTGTTTGGATTTAACCGTTTTATTTCGGTTTTCAAAACGTTCTCAAATACGTTTTTGTTCCCAAAAACGTTATTGCAATGAACCGTTCCGAACGAATCAAAACCGTTATTAAAAATAACGTTTTCGAGCCCTGTTTAAAAGTGTTAATTTTGTAACGAAGTTCCTTATCGCGCGTTCGGCGTTGCGAAAGGAGGCTAGACGGAACGACACTAGACCTCGACACTTTTTTAGTACCTGCGAAGTAGGGGCAGATGGCGTTAATAAGTATATTGAGTCATAGACTTATAATATACTGTTTGAGAATAAACAGCGACATCTACCCGACGTAAATTTTATTACAATAGGGAACATGCAAATACAATATTTATGAAAATTTTAAAAAAATATAAAAGAAATGCCACTGTAAAGTTATTATTTTATAAAATATTGTTTTTTTACAAAAAATATGAATTAAAAGTAGCTTGAAACGGAACGTATTTCAAAACACCAATCAACGTTCAGTGACGTCACACGTGCTTTTGACAACCATAGAGAAATATAATACAAACTACTCGACCAAGCAACTAGACGAATGTCAAAGCTTGCTCTCTCGCACTTACCCACTTCGCTAACAATGCTTAAGAGCGAGAGAGCATGATTTGACAGTCGACTAGTTGGCTTGGTCGAGTAGTACTTATTATGTTTGACAACTTTTTGAGAGGTTAAGGTTCACGAAAGTTTAATTGCATTTTTCCAATAAAAATGGAAGCTGGGTTTATCAAAGCAGACTCTACAAATCCAAAGAGAATGTAATCACTACGTTTTATAGATATCTTCCAAAGTCACTGTTGACATTGTAGTACTTAACATTTTTTGTCGAAAGTGCAGAGAGTATTCCAGTGTAGAAATGAGAGGGACTAAAATATGTAATATCATTTACAGACTTACATATTTTATTTACCTTCATTCAGCGCGGCGGCTTCTATAAACATATAGCAGTTATTTTATATTTTCAGCTCAACAAGAGAATCTTATAGCACAATGCCATCTGAATGTTCAACTCAAAAGAGAAGAAACATGTACTTACAATTTACATACAATAAAAAGTCGACTTACCATTCGAGTTACTCCAGAACACAAAGTACGTAAAGGAGGTTACGGTATCGTGTTATAGCTATTATAAATGAAACGCAAGGCTCGGTTCAGGCCTGCAAATGCGAGGTCCTGCAAAAGGAGCCTCCGAATACATCCGTCACATGTTATTGGAAGAAGTCTAAATTATGATATTACCTCTTTACAGTGCCAGTGAACACGCCTAGCGTGCTACGTAATTTCATCCTACAGTGTCGAGAGCACACCTAGCATGTTTGCGTTTTTTATAGGGCGGCATCGCTGGGAACTATTAGAAAATAGTGGTGGTAATGAATGTGTAAATAGACGATGTGGTAGCAACCCATCACTATTCTGGTTTCATTTTCCAATTATATATACACCACAAAATGCTAAATGTGGCCTTTGGGTCTTATAAACTTAGGTACTGTCTAACCCGTAAGAGATATAGATGTTTATTGAAGTGATATGATAGTTTATGTACATTATTTTCTAAAATGTTTGAGTTAATAAAACTATATCGTTTTGTAAATACAGTTTTTTATTTCATTTTAATTAAAGGTGATTGTAAATTGACAAGTGCACAGCAAATGATTCAGAAAAGCAAATTCGTGTAGTTTTGTGATCACTCTTTCAATGTGAATTCGAAGACTTGCAATCTTCTTTGACCTGAGTACATCATCTCTTGAACTTTTCTTAGCCGAAAAATTATGCAAAATTAGGAAAGCCTTTGGGAAAGCCACTGAGGACAAGTACGATCAGGCCGCACAGCATGTAGTGATTATATTCTCTTTGGTGCACAGATTAAGGTATAATCACAATATAATAAATTGATCAGGTGGGGCCATTGTCAATAATTGTCAAACAGTAGTGACGTCATACAGACTATAGCCGTTTTGGCGCCAAAATTTAAATTGTCAATTTTAAACCGCATTTTTAGCAGTAAATTCCAGTGTTTAAATTTTTTAAATATGCCTGTGGTCTATTCTACATGGGGTTCTTTAAAATAAACACAAAAATAAAAATATCGCATCTTCCCTATTCCACAAAAGTGTCGTTAGTATTCCTGGGCGTCACTAGATGGCGTTTTTATATAACTTCGTTCCATCCGGGTGTACCTTCACACCTCTCAAGTTTTTAACCTCTTGAACATAGAGGAAAATAATACACGGGGCACTCTTGAACCCCACCGGCACCTTAACGTGCCACCCGTAAAAATACCTCTGTGTACCACCGGCACGTTAATGAGCCGCCTGATACACTCGACCTCACGCAGTTTTTTAACTTATTTTAATGAACATAAGAATTAATTTCGTTTGTTCGATGCATTATTTTTAAAAGTATGAAGTTGGCTACAAAATGTATGCACTAAATTTTGTTTCTGATTGGCGAATTTTTGTAAAATTTGAAAAAAAAAATACGAAAATTTAAATGGGGCCATAGAACTCGGGCTTTACGGCTGAATCGAATTTTGATATCCCGGTATTCGAGAGGTTAATGAGTGTAGCATTAAGTTGAGTTACATACCTCAAGTGTCAGAACTGTGGTCACTAGCGCACATGTCCGCTAGCAAACTATCGAACTCTGGCACAGCGTCTTCGAACGCTTGCAGTTGGAGCGCCAACGCAGTGGAGTCGGTACAAGCGGTATCGTCCCAAGCGTCGCTGGCACATCGCGCCGCTACGCATTCCTGATAGAAGCTCGCTAACTCGGTGATAGGACTACCATCAGCGAAGGGAAACTCCTGGAATTGTAATAGGGAATATTACGCAAAGGTTCGAGCAGAGGGCGCTATAGTAAATACATAATCCGACCATATCCGACATGTTGCACATATCAGAATATTGACAGAAACATTGTCAAACGTCGAACAAAACTTTGTTTACTATCTATTATGGTGCTACACTCTATAGCGTCAAAACATTGCAGTATTATCCTATTTAATTAAAGGATTAAGGAGGTGGTTAAATTATTATGTGACGCATAGTCTAGTTGATGTCGATAATCTATAGTCTAAACGCATATCGAAATACAAAACTTTATAAAGAGTGCCAATATTTGTATGATATTCTGCTCCTAGCCTCGTTATTTCGATAAGGTATATAAGTATACAGAATATAGTCGCGCACAATTTAAGGATCCGTCGCAATCTACCAATAACAATTACTTGTCTGAATACTTATCTAGAAATAGCCTGCTTAGCCCTCATGTCTTAATAGTTACATATAACTGTATAACAAGCAAAAAATAATAAACAATACACATTCAAATTTCTTATGATAATGATTGATTTGCACAATGAAATAAAAGTCTGCTCAGCTGATTTACATAACTATATGATAGAAAACTAACGCTAACGGCTAACTGTAGCTACAGAGCAAGACCAGTGGAAAACCTTAGGGAAGACTGTTGCCAAGCAGTGACAGCATAGACACTTAGAAAAGAGTAAAACATACACAAAAATTCGGAATTAAAATTAAAAGCAAGACTAACAAATATAGGCTTATTTGTAACGGCATAGCTTGTATAACATTAATAGCAAGCGATGTTAAATTATTTACAATCGCTCTGCAAAGTAACAAGTGTTGATAATTTTAGCACAAAGTGTTCTGAAGTTCGAGACTATTTAAACTCAACAAAAAACCCTGATTCTACTATCAAGTCAACATTTATAGATCTTCAAGTTAGTCCAGATCCTACAAGACAGAAAATAGTATTCTCTTAATATCCAACAAATATTTTATTACAATACGCCAGCTTTTTAGATAAGAAACAAATAAAATATGTTCATTCAACTGTCATTGAAAATGATAATGCGTAAAATGACGTATCACTCACAGTAGACTTGATAAATAAACAGACCGAAACTATAAGGGTTCCTGGTTGACTACGGAACTCTAATACAAAAGTAAGTAAACTAACACTACTTCTATACTTCAATATGCAGGATGCTATCAGTGCTATCACATTTGCAGATTGCATGTCGCATTTGCAGATTTTATACTAATATTTTGGCAAGCAGTTTGTTATAAAATCGCTAAATATACTTGATACCGGACATAGGACATATTTTGCTAAGGCTATAGATTATTAATTGTACGAAAAATTATATGAAAATGCGTGATAAAGTTAGTTTTACCAGTACTATGTGCACAATATGTAATACAGCAACAACCATAATTTTAATGACACAACTGGATAGACCACTTCAGTAACTTAATGATCTAAATATTGATGAATCTAAATATGACTTTTTTTTTAATTATTCATATTTATAACACATAATAGCAGCATAATTTAACATAATGTAGATCAGTATACTCCAAAAAAAAGGAGTGTTGTGTAGATAAAACACCCTTCAACTCCCCCATCAAGACAATTTCCTCTTACTAATAACTCCTCGTATGCACTATAATATAAATTATAATGTATGAGAACAGAACATTACCATCAAACTGGTGTATTTGTTATCCCTCATCTTGGGTACTTCGATAGCCTTGCTGGCGGTGACCACCTCGGAAGTTGATGCCTGGTTACTGCTGCAGGGCTTCTCAAAAGACTCCGACAGCGCCAGCTCCCTCATTCTCTATGAATTATACTATACATTTCTTATGTGAAAGAAAAGGCTCGATATTTTGACTTACAATGAGTGATCGCCCAGAATAGCATAAGGACTCACGCTTATCTGTGGTATCACTTATTGTACTCCCATACTTATTTCTAAATTAGATTCTTAGTATAACTTACTTTCTCCATCTTATCTTTCTCAGCGAGTAACCAGTTCATAGGTGGCTCTGGAGGCAACTGCTGGCTAAGGGTGTCATGTAGCTCTTTGATCTTTACATGGTCTACAAACGCACCAGCCGTCAGAGGTTTGGTTAAATCCACAGCTTTCTTTTCATGGTTTTTCCTTAAATATCAATGTTAATTTAATAACAGTTGGAAATTGATAACTATTGATTATTATGAATAATAAAAATATATTTATTTCACAGACACACATTAAACTGCATAAATAGACACATTGCATGATATAACTGAGGAAAAAACTTATAGGTGTTCTTGTAACACCTGCACCATAATGAATTTACATAAACATTAATTCCATGAGTCATAAAGTCCTATCTTCTTGTTTATATGCACATTTGGTCATGTTTATTTGCTTATTACGCCCAGCATGTAAATAACAAATTTAAACATTGTTCCTACCTTGGACTTTCTCTAGGAAAGTGATCACTTTTGACCATAATATCTTCGCCTATTTTGTTGTTCGCTGCCCTCCTGTCTTCTGGTAAAATTGTCATTTTCGTTCTGTACACAACTTCTATTTGGATAGTACCAATAGGTGTGTGTAGTTCGCTGACTTTGATAGTTTTATGTTTCTCACCTGAAAATTGAAAATATTAAAAAATTTCAGAAGTCTAGCTACAGCGGTTCTTGGGTTACAGCCTGGAGACAGACAGACGGACAGAGGGACAGACAACAAAGTTTTAGTAATAGGGTCCCGTTTTTATCCTTTGGATATGGAATCCTAAAAAAATAATCGGCCACACACACTCAAGCCTTTATCTTATATATAAAATTCTCGTGTCACAATGTTGGTCCACGAACTCCTCCAAAACGGCTTTACTGATTTTTACCAAATTTTATATGCATATTCAGTAGGTCTGAGAATCGGCTACTGGGTACTTTATATATTGATAAGTGCATTTGTTGAATAAATAATATTAAATTATTACAACTGACGGCGACCATTGTTTGTGCGACAAGATAGCGATCGACATTGCCATGGCAACATACTTATTTAGTCACTTCAATAAAATAATATGGGCGAAATACTTTATATTATGGCAAAGCAACGTTTGCCGGGACAGCTAGTATTTTATTATAAACATTAAATTAATGTAAAGCAAATAACATACAACAAGCATTTTAATATTCAAAGAATTCAGTTTAAAAGTAGTATTACCTAGAAGGTCTAAATTTGGCTGACCACCGTATATTTTGTATGAAATCTTATAAGAATCTTTATTTTGTAATCTAGACATCTTGTAGGCTGGAGTAATCCTGGATATGCTTAATGTAGATTTGAGCATAATGCTCATTCTGTAGTAGATTGTAGAGACGGACCCAACGGACACATCGCAGTTAGGCACGATGCGGACAGTCCACATCTCGAGAACCATTTCATCCCCATCGTTTGTGTGCAGTGATATCTCTATACATAACACATTCGTTAGGGCTTCTATTACTTCTCCATTGAGGATTTTCTTGGTGTCGGTGTTGACTTCCGGTACATCGGGAATTGACAAGTTGAACTAAAACATGTCTTAAGTTAGATGGCAACAATACACTGTTTAGAACTCTGCAACATTGAAACATATTATGTTGCAGAGTTCTAAATGGCATAAGTGAGTTTAAAACAAATATTATTTAGTATTTGTACTAAATAATTCACATTAAACGAGTTAATACTAATATAAACAATAACAACTGAATAACAAAAATATGACCTTTTGAAATACATGTTTGGGATAATTAGTATAATTTTTTATGATTTAAATCTACCTAGTAAAACCTAACAGTAATCAGATAGACTATACTTTATAGCATAAGACATAGGTAGGTGGGCATTTAATAAGAGGTGCTAAGTAAAAAAAAACATTGCTCACCCATTGCAAGTTATTCTGCGCAACAAAATCATCGACAACTTTGATCACGTTGTCGTGAGATATTTTCTTGCCCTGCCTACTCTGTACCACGATTTGGGCTACTTTTAATGTTAGAATCTTGGTGAACTTATAAAGCTTGAATCTATCATGTGCTTCGATGTTCGTCGATGCCATTTTTTATCTTTTATTCCAAAACAACATCAACAAGTTCATTTACGAGAACTCACATTTCGCATCTCCTAATATCATTACTTGCACAAAAACACATTGCACATGATTACGTCTTTCAAACTTTCAAAACAAAACCAATAAATTCGGTTTATTACACATTATTTTCGAAAATATTATGCACAAAATATGTTTTGCAGATTTTTTGGGTACAAAAATGGTCTTTGGTCAAACCATAGATTGAAAACTCCTAACGTCAACGGTCAAAATTACATAATATGTGTCAACTATAGAGTGTAGATGAAATAGAGATGAAAGGAGAACTATCTTATCCTTTCATCTGTCACGAACTGTCAGATTTGACAGTTCGTTTTTCGAAAATTTTTCAATTTCCAATTACTCTCATTAAACTGATCAAATTATAAAAAGAAATTACCATGAAAGCTATATATAATTTTTATATAATTAGAAATTTTAATAAATAAGCTATCAGTCGCAAATACACATAGTTTTATGTTTGAAATAAAATACTAAATCGGTGGTCTGCAACGTAGAAGAAGAACTTTTGAAATTTTAGGGTAAGGCGCCCATTTTGGGCGCTTGACAGATGAGCTAATAAATGGGGGATATTTGAAAAAGTGTCCAGCTGTACTGTACGCAGTAAATAACAGTTGAAAAATCCTCCACGAGTTGCGCTAGCTGCAGCCAAAAGGTATGGAATGAATTATGGAGTGTAGGAATTAATGTAACCGTTGGTGACAAAATATAAATTATTACTGGAATATAAATTATTACTAGAATTACTGGGTTAATACCAGTATATTTTGAAAAATATAACCTAAAATAGCTGAAATAAAAGTTGCTAAATGATTTAAAATTTACCTTGGTGCTACTGTAGCGCCACCTAATTAGTGAATTAGTTTGAACACTTTTAATTTTTTTTTAACACATTTTTCACAAAATTTAACGCATTTCCGGGGACACTTTTTACATACTCAGATATTCCTCCTTTCATCTACACTCCATAGTGTCAACCACCGATTAACCCGGCGTCAATGACGTGAAAATAATTACATGGACTTATGACGTCGGGTCATTTTGCCCGAACTTACATTTTTAATGAAACTAAGTATGCTACCTGATTTTGTTTTTTATTTCATTAAAAAAGGGGCCCTTAATTATGCATTAAATATAAAAAAACTGCGTTATCCATACTAATATTATAAATGCGAAAGTATCTCTGTCTGTCTGTCTGTCTGTCTGTCTCCCTTTCACGCCAAAACTACTGAACCGATTGCAATGAAATTTTGTACACAGATATTCTAGAGCCTGAGAAAGGACATAGGCTACATTTTGATGAGGGAAAATATCTTATTTCCATGAAAATATCGATGAAAATTAATTCGCATTGTAGTTCTTATACGTGACAGCAGATGTCGTTTTTATTGCCTATGGCTCCGTAGCTCAGTTGGTTAAGCGCGTGGTCAGCGCTCATCCCGGGGGTCCTGGGTTCGAGTCCCGCCGACGGAACAAAAAGTTTTCAATGTTCCTGGGTCTTGGATGTGTATTAAATATAATAATTTATATATTATGTAATATGTATCATAATAATATTTCAAAAATCTTAAATATATTTTATGTATAATATTATAAAAGTATTAAAATGTAAGTACCTATAATATTATTTCCGTTGTCTGGTACAGGTGTAAGCTGTTGTAACCTTGTAACTGTCCTGTAAGTACCGTAAGGTACTTACAGGACATGTATTCTGTGTATGTATTCTGTGCTGTAAGCACTTAGCACGGAGCCAGACTGACGTGGTGTGAAGTGTCCATAGATATTATTATTATTATTATTATTCATTCGTAATATTTAAACATGCTCATACCTATCCGACATCCGTATTAGACAATGTTTAATATGGATAAGTATGAGAATTTTTATGCAATTTTAATTTATGCTAAATGTAAGACGTTTAATATATTATATTATAATACATTTAATAAAAAATAAAATTACATAAAAATAGTAATAAGTATTGTAAACATGATTACAGTGCAGAGCTATCCCAATTCCCACCAAATAAAAATATCGGCAGTCAATAGGGCATTATTTTAGTTTTATTATATGCCAACAGATGGCGCTATTTGAGCATTTATTAAGTTAATTTTAAAATTAGAATATTTTATTTTGGACATTTTATCACGGCATTCCCACGGAAACGGGAACCACCGTACGCTATAAACTAAAGTCCACGCGGACGTATATAAAGTTTAAAAAGTCTAAAAATTAAAGTAAATTAGTACTTAGATAAATGAGCCAAAAAAGAATCTGACCGATAGCTCTTAAATGACTAAAAAATTACGTATTGCTACGAATATTCGTAGACGTATTGTATAGAAAACTTATCACTTCGGTCTTGAAACTATGTACTGCCAAATTAAGTTAGTTCCAAAAATTCATAACAGATGTCGCTAGCATCGCGTCTACATCGCGCTATCGCTTGCACTTATGTTTTTTTTTTATGAAATAAGGGGGCAAACGAGCAAACGGGTCACCTGAAGGAAAGCAACTTTCGTCGCCCATGGACACTCGCAGCATCAGAAGAGCCGCAGGTGCGTTGCCGGCCTTTTAAGAGGGAATAGGGTAATAGGGGAGGGTAGGGCCGTAGGGATGGGAAGGGAAGGGAATAGGGTAGGGGATTGTTATGTGCACACTGCACAGCTGTTTTTGGGTATTTTGATTTATTTTAAAAAGCTTTTGACAACAATTTTGTTGACACCGCACGCTATAAACTGAAGTCCACGCGGACGAAGTCGCGGGCAACAGCTATAAATATTTTTGTTATTGGCTTTCCTCACGGCAGGTGCAAAATCAACCTAGAAAACGTTAAACGTACGTTAATTTTATATTTTTGCAAAATTTTCATACCTATGAAGTCTGATGAATTTAAAGAGAAGTTGTTATAACGTACTAACATGAAAATAAAAAGAAATCAGTTTTCTACTTCCTCATTCAGAGTAGAACTACTAAAGTTATCACAATATGTAATCATGCCCTAGCATCTACGAGTAACAAAACTACAGGAAACGTAACTCCCATACTTCAACCGTTTTAAATTTGGCTCCTTTTCGAACACTAAAATATGACAATTCAGATTCTCGCCAAGGTCGTTTCCCAGGTAACGTATCATAATATTGCGCGCTGGATGACAGCCTGCGCGGTTATTGTCACTGTCACAGTTATGAAACAAAGCCGTGGACAATAATTGTCAAAAGCGGATGGCATTATGCAGTATACACCAAACATATCTACTATCACGAAGAAAGGAGTACATAATTATTATTTTAAAATCAAACATTTTCCTCTGATCCTTAAGTCATCGATAATAATAATATATAATAATTTTGAACAAACCTTGTACGACTCGGACGAATTTAAAACTATCCAGAGCACCTAGACAAGACGTTTTTAGATTACAAAAATCTATGTGCTAAATTATTACAGAATTATTACAGAATTGAAATAAAATCTTACGGTGCAAATGCAGATTTTCGTAATCTCTTTAATTTTCGGTCATTACTCATACAAAATATATCATGACTATTAAAGTGTATGCTACATAAATGAGTAATCTGGCTCGGCATCCAATTCGGTTCGTTTCTTACTAAACGAAGTACGAACGGCATTATAAAAATAAGATACTCCATACTGATGTCAGTCAGACCCTCGTTTATGAATTATGATTAAATTGTTACATCTTGCATAACACTGTCCATGGCGACTTTGTAAAAATTTTGTAATTATATTATTTTTTGATTATTGCATTTTTACAATAACATGTAAGCTTAATAAGACAAACACAAAGAGACCAGCTTAATTTTACGCAAATACCCTGGCATCCAACTTAAATAAACCATCTTTTTGGGCATGTTTTTGGGTCGGAAAAAATACAAGAACTTTACCTAAGCATAATTTAAAAAAAATCACTTACTGATGAAACTTGAAAGGTTATTCCTGTATTAAAAGTCGTATCTGTATGACTTCTACACCATTTCATAGGGCATTTAGGCATTTTAACAACGAAAATTTTGTAAAAAGCTACGTAAAAAGTAAGTAAACAAATTGTAAAATGAGTTTGACAATAATTATCATGTCAACCTGGTTGAATGTCACTCGTGTACATATACACGAAAAATGTGTACCGAACACATGCATAAAGTATACATGTATTCGGGTCACATTTTGTAGCCTTTTGGTGCACTTTTTTGACGGAGTTACTCTTCCTGTAGTTTAAAGTTCACTGCCTAGCATATACAAATTGTGCATGCTGGGCATGTGTCAAGTGTTTTTTTTTTATCTTTTTTAGATGAACAGACTTCACATATTTTGTAAGTTCCAGGAATTTTTTCACTTTTACCTAGATACGTGGTCCTCAAGTTCAATGCCCAAAGCAGCCTGAGACTCGTCATCGTCAAAATCTAACTCTTGTAACAACTCTTAAATCCTTTCTGGGCTATTTGTCAATGATATTCTCCTTTAAAACGTAAAAAATAAGGCAAAACAATATTTTAATACTAATAAAAATTAGTCACGAAAATACTACACCGACGATGACGCCGGGTTAGATTAAGTTAAAACGGGTCATTATGAAATGACCCGTTTTAACTTGACGCGCAAATATCTTGCTGCATACGAGGTATGGCTCTAGCTGTAACAGCTAGGCGGATGGAAGGGGGTTGTAACTCCAGCTATACGAAGATTGGAAAACATTCGATTGGCGCAAAGACAAAATATATCCAATTAAATATGGCTCGGGTCAATATGACTCGGCGTCATTGTCGCCGGGTTAACTATTATAATAAAGATGCCGTCTTAGGCCGCGATCGCGTGGCCATTTTATGGTTGTTTTCATACAAGTAGTGTGCGTGTATTTTCTTGAATCTTATATAGCACGATTAAGGGATTTTTAAACTTGTAAATTATCTTTTCAGCTTACAAAAATACCGGTTAAAAAGCCCAAAAAACGTTGTTCAAAACTTACGTATTTAACGTTAAATCTACGTATTTGAGGCATTATTTGGCCGTTCTTATCGTTTATTATTTAGCGAAACCACAAAACTCAACGATACCTAGCATAAAATGTTCATTAAAAACCTTTATTAACACTTTTATTACATGAAATACGCAGACCGACTCCTTTGTTATGACCGAGTAGGTCGGACGCAACTTGACACGCTTTTCACGCACCGATACAGACCGATATAAGGCTCTCTCCCATAGTCTATCCTCCTAGGCTTAGCTCCTAGGTGTCAACGTAAATTTTAGAACATAGACAAGTTTTTTTTTACTCATGGTCCATCCATGAGACCATGACCCATGAGTCGTAGTCCATCATAGGTCTTTGCCATAGAGCCATTACATAGCTTAATACCATGCCATGCCCATAGGGACCGTGCAGAAACTATAGAGGGCGTCGTAATTCGACAGCAGCGACACGATGCGAGTAAAAGAAGTAACTTATGTGTGACTTTGGCTTCGCCTTCGCATTCTTTTTGACCCCGGCTAGTTTATAAGTGATTTTTTTATGTTTAAGACCATGAACGTAGAAAAAAGGCGGACGGAGTCTTGTTATATACAAAACTGTGTCTTCACTTTTCTTCAGAGTCGGCCACGCACACATTCTGACGCATGGCAAATGGCATGGACTAGCGCAAGAATGTGTGCGTGCGGACCTTGTACATACAGCCAGCTGGCCGACTCTGAACGACACAGTTTTGTGTATGGTGGGACTCCGTCCGCCTTTTCTTATACGTCCATGTTTTAGACTATAAAATTATTTAATACTTACACTCCCAAGTGACCACATGCGGCCGCGAGAACAGCAACAGATTTCTAAGAATCCGCGATCGAAGGATTAAAGTAAAAGACTAGATGACGCCCGCAACTCCGTTGCTCCAAAAATCATTTATCGCGCAAGAACCGTACATTTTCCCCAGAATAAAAAGTATCCTATGTCCTTTCCTGCCATTTTTCCTTCAAAATATAAATTGGTGATTGGCGTCAAAATGGCGTTATTTTTGATGTTGAAAGTAGTCATGAAGTAGCAAATTTACAATCAAATAATAACTACGAAACCCTAAAAATTACACCAAACGTTATAATTATAGCTATCTTACAAATTAATTAAAGTGAATAATTACCATCTTCGTGAGATTTAAGTTATAATTAGTTATAACCACGTCATAAAGTTCATAATTCATATTATATAACCACGTCTATATAACATTATTTTCGGGATTAATGAACATTTTAGGTTTTGAAGGTATGATTTCAAATTTTTGCTACTACCATCAAACTATTAGGCTAAGGTTTAGAAACCTACCCCACTTTTTTGGTGCTCACATCACACCACAACACAGAGGGAGCCGAGCGAGCGCAGCGAGCGTGCTGCGTTAGCAGGCGGCGACCGTCAACAAATAAAAGGGGGGCTCGGGGGGCGCAGCCCCCCGCCAAAACAAAAACAAACAATCCAGAAAGTCCAAAAGTAGGTTAGGTTTGAACTGTGACTGTGCTGCGGCAGCAGCCGGCGATCGTCTCAAAACACGCCTCAGAATTCCGAAAAATTCAATGGTGAGTAGCTCCAAAACTGGGGGGTTTCTCAGTGTGGATTTGGTACGGGGGGTGTTTACCCCTACTCCCCACTCCCCCCTCACCCCCGCTCACCATCAATCTTGGGGTAGGTTTCTAAACCTTTACCAACTATTTACTATTACATATTTTTAACAGATTTCTCTAATTTTTAACCACCTTCTACACACACAGCTAGCCCTTTGACTGAACTGCGCCATTCAATCAATCGTCTAACTTTCCTTAGATCGCGGATTCTTGGAAATCTATTGTTTACGAGGTCGAATTCGACAGCTTGGGAGTTGATAGGTTAATTGAATCTTAATGTCGCTCAAAACGTTCAACACGCTGATTCAAAAGCCGCCTTTTGATTGAATTATTTCAGCGCTCACCACCGCGGCGCTAGGTGCGTTTTATTTACAATATTATGGTATCAAGTGTCAACTAACCGGTGTTTTGTGGTTGTATAAAGATATTTATCGTAAATACCTATACGTTACAAGTATTATTAAAGAAACAGAAATTATGGGGGTACATACGAGTGAATCAAAATTTAAACTAATATTCGAGGAGAAATTACGGTATTAGATATGAAATGCATCATCAAGGTATTCTCCTTGTCTTATCTGCTTGTTATCATTACGCTTGTATAATAATAGCACTAAACTAATGGTCATCTTAGTTAATATTTACCATTTAACCAGTTGGCTAAGCGTCATCTATGAATTAATATGATCTAGCTGCAGTGTTGAACGTTGCAGTCAACAAGTCGGCTAAACGACGAATGGCGTTGTTCCGTCAAAGGGTTAGCTGTTTGATTGAATGGTTTTTTTCGACTGCGACATGTATATTGGTACAAGTTGGAACCGAGCGACACGCGATAACTACAGACGACGTGTCGTCGCGACAGTACAGCTGGTTTCTATGTATTTCTATGAAATACCCTCCGCAGCTAGCGACATGACGACCTTCGTGGCTCAATTGGTTGAGTATGTGGCAGCTCAAGCCGGGGGTCGCGGGTTCGAATCCCGCCGACGGAGCAAAAAGTTTTTCAATGTTCCTGGGTCATGGATATGTATTAAATATGTGTATGATATAATAAAAATCTTAAAATATATGTATAGTATAAAAGTATTAAATATATTTCCGTTGTCTGGTACCTGTAACACAAGTCCTTCAGGTACTTAGCACGGGGCCAGACTGACGTGGTGTGGAGCGTCCATAGATATTACATGAAGCTAGCGACACTTATTCATAGAAATACATAGAAACCAGTTATCGCGACGACACGTCGTCTGCTGCCGCTTCATGTAGCCGGCTTCCAAACTTGTACCTTAAGATTTATGTTTTACATTTCAGATTCGAACGTATCCGTCAAAACAAACTTCTCGAAGCTAGTGTGCCCATAAAACACCAAAAATGGCAGGTGAGATATCGAGTTCGGTAACCTTATAAGTTAGAAGAAATCACTTATTACACCAATTAGTAACTTAAACCCTATCACAATCGAATAAGATTCATTTTAATGAGAATTGCGGCGAACGTGATAGGATGCATCATGTTTTCCTACTGGCTGCAGTAATTGTTGTGAAACTGTCCTAGCAAGTGGTGTACAATTGTTTAAAATCCATTAAGTAAATTAAAGGAGAGATTTGAGAACCTCATGTAAGTTCATATAATAAATAATTGAGTAATCATTAATCAATGTTAATCATCGCATCAAATATAATCTAACATAGTAAATTAATTCTATAACATCTATATAACATGATTTTATACAACAGGAAACCTATTTTTATTGTTGATTCCAGAAATACTGATGATGCGTAAAGTAGATATTATACTCTCTTGTGACTCTGTGGATAGACCACTTATATCATAATGCATTCATAGTCTGTGTCTATGGTTAGGTACCTACCTAAAAAATGGGCGGTTTCTATAGAAAGAAAAATGTACAGCACGAACAATATCAAATTCTCCTAGTATCGAAACACAGGGCAATGCTCGATCACCTTGTGAGTTATGGCCTGTAGTCAGTCAAGGATGAATCTATGTCGAAATTACGTCATCTTTAATTGTTCATCAAATCACACACGAATGAATGCTGAGAGAGCGAGCGAGTTTTTGTCGCTACTATTGGTAGCATAAAGAAATTGTTGAACCAATATTTTTCTATCAGCATTCAATTTGATACCATTCTTGGGAACCGTACATTTTTTCGCTACGAAAACTATCCTACCGTGTCCTTGCCGATCTCTCAAAGTATCATAATAAATTGTATTTAAATCGGTAACAGCCGTTTAACTATGAACAGACCATAATTAATCATGTAACAGATGGACAGACAGACACAAGGATAATAATTGACTCCCATTACGTTGAGAAGTGAAAAAAACTTGTATTCAGCATAGTACATACTGATTTATTTGACTTTATAGATTCTAGACAAAAAAAATGAGAGCGTCCATAAATTGATTGAGATATTTCCCCTACTTATACCTAATAAGGAATAAGATATCGTAAGATTTGATCTTCGTATAGTAAGATTCATGTTTTTCCCCATAAACGTAAGGGGGAGGACTGTAAGCCCCTTGCCCCCTTCGTGTATGCCTATAATGTGCGCAGGGCATAAGAAGGACGATGTAGTACGTGCGCGAAGTCGCGCGTGCAGTGTTTCACTGTAAATGTGACTCATACATTTCATGCAGTTGCGTTCGATTTCGTCAATTCCATACAGTTTTCCGTCATACAATACAACCGGGTTTTTATTACACTTTAACATTAGATTCTAGCAAAATATAATAGGTTTCGGTGCTTCCATAATTTGTTGTAATGATAATATGATATCGATTATCGACTATCGTAAGATTCAACTCAATCGCCAGGATACATGTTTCCCCTATAATGATGTAGAGGGGGGACCTTGCCCCTGGATTCGTTTTACATATCTACAGGGTGTAACAAAACTAAGTGATAATATTTTAGGATGTGTAGGTACCTATAATATTATGTTCCTTGTATAGTGTTCATTGTGAAAATAGCAGCGCTAAAAGACCAATTTTTTCACTTTTGTATGGGCAAGCGCCCCTGCAGCGTCATGAGTTTTCCCATACAAAAGTAAAAAAAAAATTGGTCTTTCAGCGCTGCTACTTTCATAGTGAACTCTCTAGAAACACTTACCTACACACCGTAAAATATCATCACTTAGTTTTGTTACACCTTGTATAATGTACGCAGGGTATGAGTAGGAAAACTCGAAATTCGAATACACTACGTGACCGAAGTCGCGTGCAAAGTGTTTATGTAAATGTGACTCATACATTTCATGCAGTTGCGTTCGATTTCGTCAATTCCGTACACTTTTCCGTCATACAACCGGTTTTTTACTATACTTTAACTCCTTTAGTAATAAAATTCAATATAGTAATAATAACTGTCTTGAATCTTGACTCTTTCATACTAGAAAATATTATGTCACAAGACAAATTTTAATAATGATCTGAGATAAATTTTGGCTGAATCGTGAATACAATCAAACTGGCTTCGCTATATTTAAATTTTCTATAAAATTGATTGGGTCACAGACCTGAAATTTTGACAGGGGTACATTATAGGATTTGGAGGAAGGTAATGATAGACCTCTCTGTTTATTAATGCCTGCCCAATGCTAGTCGCGCGCTACATTTAGCTCGATGTCCATACAGTTAAGATATGAATAGAATATAATATTACTGCAATTTTTTCACGATAGGCGGCAGCAGCAGCACTTATTCAGTAAACAAAAGCTTTTGAAGTTCGACGTTTGTCAACGTTTTAGTTTAGTCTGCGGGGGCTTTAAGCCAGATTGCGCAAAAATTTGGTACTGGTACTGGTACTACAGAATACAGATCAAGAGTTAAAGACATAACTAATTCTTAATCTGTGGTTAAAGATGGTTTTACAATGATTGCCAACATCACTGCAGTAGCAAAAGATGAATATTGCTTTTAAGTTTTATGGTAGTCTACCACTAACCCTATTATAGATCTATAAACTTATCATCAAAATCGATTTTTAAAAGAAATAATTTTATAATAAGTAAAGTTGTTACTTCTTTTCAGACTACGGATGTGAAAAAGTATGCACTTGCGACGGTATTACAATGAAAACGAAAGGTATTCCCAAACCCTAGAATTACTAGATGTAGTCTAGATTTGAAAATCTTCAAACCACGAGGCTAGTTCCAGAATTTATTCTGTCATTATTATAGTTTTGTGACTCGCGTCATGGCTTGGACCATGTTACATATTATTATCCAACTAATATTATTTATAAAAGATGACTATTGATTAACTAGATGACGCCTCCAAGTCCCTATAGCATATCCACAGTAGAACTGTATTATTGGTTGGTTATTCTCAACCACTGTGAGTTATGACAAAGTACGTCAAAAGTTAGATCTTTGTGCACTTACTTTCTCCTGTTTGTTCTGTGACAAATTCACACCAGGTTAAAACTGTTTTGGTTGACCTATTCTTGGTCATTTTATAGAACCGTTGTTTAATTTCGTACATTTAATAATATTTTTTTAAAAAGATAAAACCGACTTCAAATTTGTGTACGTAATTAAGAATTAAAATTCCCTCTCTCAAAAACTACTGAATCGATTTTGATGAAACTTGCAGTACTTAGGGAAGTTGAACAATACCTAGTACAATAAAAAAAGAATCACTAAAATCGGACTTGTGGTTCCGGAGATATGCGTGCACAAAATAAAAACATACATACATACACTACACTTTGAAATTTGGCACATTTGTTCAGAAGCTGTTATAGATTAACATAATATACAAAACTCTAAAAATATTACATACATACGCGTCGAATTGATAACCTCCTTTTTTTGAAGTCGGTTAAAAATAATTCGAAATCAGCTTATTACTTATATTTTTAGGGGGTGGTTAACTAAATTCTCAAGGGAAAAGTTGTATGATCCTTATTCCTTCCAAATTCCAATATTTAGTATCTAAGTACAATTATTATTATTGTCTGGCAGAAACTGCTGTTAGCAGTAAGACCGCCTATCGCCTTTTTAGAGTTTAAATATTTTGTAGACACACTTTCGTATCTATATACAAGGTGTTACAAAAATAAGTGATAATACTTTAGGGTGTGTACGTGTTCCTTGTAGTGAGTTCACTGTGAAAGTAGCAGCGCAGAAAGACCAAATTTTTTTTTCACTTGTTACGCTGGGGCGCTTGCCCATACAAAAGTGAAAAAAAATTTTGGTCTTTCAGCGCTGCTACTTTCACAGTGAACTCACTACAAGGAACACGTACACATCCTGAAGTATTATCACTTATTTTTGTTACACACTGTTTTTATATGTATACAGGAAAGTGGTGTTAGTTACACTACTTATAACTCAAGAACGGACGAACCGATTTGGCTGAAAATTGGTGGAGAGATACTTTGAGTCCTAGAAAAGGACATACGATACATTTTGTCCCGGAAAAATGTACGGTTACTGCACAATATACTATAATGATTTGCGCGTAAACTACTCAATTTTGATGAATTTTGGTATGGAGATACTTTGAGTCTCGGGAAAGGACAAAGGATACTTTTGGTCCCGGAAAAATGTACGGTTACTGCACAATATACTTTTATGATTTGCGCGTAAACTATTCAATCAATTTTGATGAAATTTGGTATGGAGATACTTTGAGTCTCAGGAAAGGACAAGGGATACTTTTTGTCCCGGAAAATGTACGGTTCCCGCACAATAAACTTTTATGATTTGTCGCCTAAACTATTCAGTCTATTTTTATGAAATTTGGTATGGAGATAGATATTTGAGTCTCGGGAAAGGACAAGGGATACTTTTTGTCCTGGAAAATGTACGTTTCCCGCACATTAAACTTTTATGATTTTTCGCCTAAACTATTCAGTCTATTTTTATAAAATTTGGTATGGAGATACGTTTGAGTCTCGGGAGAGGACAAGGGATACTTTTTGTCCCGGAAAATGTACGGTTCCCGCACAATAAACTTTTATGATTTTCAAACTATTTAATCTATTTTGATGGGCATGGAGATACTAATTTTAATCTATTGTTTTCTTAATTACACCCATTCGATTTAAGGCCGTCCCCCGAGCAAACGACCTTGGCCATACATTTGCCGCGTTGCCGAGATCGCGCCAAAACCCTATTATTTTTACTTATCTTAGTTCAAAATTGTCCTAAAAAAATTTTTAAGCGGCGTGTGTTTCAAATAAAAGTAATTTGTAAATGCTAAGGAGATGCTGAATGTATGCTTGAATTTTAATAAATTGGTATTACTTTGGAAGCTGATATCATGAGTATAATAAACAAAGTAGAAAATATAAAACGGGGAAAGGAATGTTGAGATACTGAAGATGAAGAAGAAGAAGTATGGATGTCCTTTCCTGAGCTTAAAAAAATCTCCATACCAAACGGCAAAATCGGTTCAGTGGTATGAGTGTGTAGAGTTAATAATAAATTAATAATAGACATACAGAGTGCAGACTTCAGACAGACACACTTTCACATATTTTATAATATTAGTATGGATTGTCACTCTTACGTGTAATGACCTGGATGGTGTTAAGCTATGATTTTGTTTAAGGTGACGCAGCGTTAAAGTAAGAAACCGTGTTGGATATATTTTAGATTACTTGTTTTCTATGAGAGGCCAGCCCGGCCTTTCATAGAAAACAAGCAATGGAACAGCAAAAAATGAAAAGGGCGTAAGCGACAAAATGGTTTTTGTCGCATAATTTAAAAACCATAAATACATTTCATATAAGCTATGCACAAATTAAAGTGCATGCTTGAACCAATTTATGTACAAATTTTGGAACCTTAAATCACTCTCCTCTGTTGGAAAAATAGGAATCCCTTTTTTTACAGAGGTCTTTTCGATTGATTATTCTGTGCTATAAAAGTTGTCCAATCGTGTTATGCTATGGGCAATTCAAAGACAAAGACATGATGAATACTGACAATGAACTTAAATTTCTTAGCTTTAGTCATTGCTGAGAAAAATCGGCATCGCTACAGCCAAATTATCAAGGCGTCCCCTTAACCTGCAAGTGTAAGATTGTAGTGTATGTTGAATGTTGATAGTAGCTGCGGCTGATTCTTTGATGTAAATTGTAATTAACTCCCTAGAAACAACGACATAAAGTATAATTTACACAGAGCCAGTACTGGCTGCCAATAAGACTGGCAGCCAGTATTGGCTTGGCACGCGGCATGCGTGTGAACAGTCTGGCCTGGCTTGAAAAACTGTTCACACGCGGCATATTATGCCAAGCCAATCCTGGCTGCCAGTCTTATTGGCAGCCGGTAAACTGTTCACACGCGGCATATGCCAAGCCAATACTGGCTGCCAGTCTTATTGGCAGCCAGTACTGGCTCTGTGTAAATTATACTTAACTCATTTTTTAAATTTTTTCAGGAGAGCGATTTTTACGTTAAATTGTTTCTCACGCCTACATTTTTTAATTAATATTACTGATTGATTGATATAGGTACAGGGTGTAACAAAACTAAGTGATAATACTTTAGGGTGTGTACGAAGAAAGAAAGGGTGTGTGTAAGAAAAATTGGTCTTACAGTGTCACACATACACACCCTAACTATTATCACTTAGTTTTGTTACACCTTTTAAGTATAGCATGGGATTTTTCGTTCTATTTCTATTTATTTATTTGTTTTTATTGTAAAAAATCTCCTGCTTGTAGTTTTATGACTTACAATGATATTATTATGTCTCAATATATTTTGATTCGTATGTATATAGTTACAATAACATTGTAGATTTAAATACAAACACCAAAATGATAGTGAGATTAATGAACTTACGCGGCATATTAATTGTATACAGATTACAGTCTGAGATACGTTAAAATTATATATTTTGGTGATTTGAGTTTTTACTTCAAAATTACAAAGTATAATATGAAGTCAATTATAGAAACAAATACACTAAGATACCACCAAATGAATGGAAATAATGGAAACGTTGGCAGAAGGTAGATAGCTAATGTGTGAAATGATGGCAATTCATAGAACTTAATATTTTTTATTTATTTATTTATTACATTCGAGTTGCGATAACTCGGTATTATTTCGACTACTGTGGTTGTTTAAGTGGTAACTATACGATATTCATAGCATTTAAAAGCTGAGAGAAATGCTCCCAAATCACGTCGAGAGAACGTGGACCGCTCATTCGACATAATATTAAAGATCTCTCTCTCCACCAATAGCTGAAATAGTAACGTGCTGCTGCTTTTTATTCGACAAATTTTGCTAGTTGGGCAATAAATAATAATAATAATTATTAATAAAGTATCCTCCTTTTTGGAAGTCGGTTCGAAACAAGAAAAGCAGTCGTTGCCCGTTTTATCTGGCTAGTGGCTCTTCAATAGATTGACGTCTTGAGTCTGGAATGGTTGAGAGATAAAAATAATCCAATATGTTTAAGCCATAAGGAGGCGTCCACAAATTACGTTAGGTGTTTTTTGAATTTTTTAATCCCCCCCCCCCCTCCCCCGTGGTGAGATTTCGTGAGATTTTATTCAACCCCCCCCTCCCCCCTCCCAAATCTCACGTGATATTTTACAAAATGTGGGTTTCTACTTTCTTACGTTAACGTTTGGTTTGACAGTCAGTAGATTGTAGACACCCCCTCTCCCCAACGTGAGATTAGATAAAATTAAACACCTCATGTAATTTGTGCATAAAAGTTTCGCTTGTGGCTTAAACAGATTGGATTATTTTTATCCCTTATGGCTGGTTTACACGTATTAAGTTGATAACTAGTTAACTAAATTTTAACTTAATTTTAAGTTACTTGCATGTAAACACAAAATTTAGTAGCAAGTAGTAAGTTAAAATTTAGTTAAGTACTAAACAAGGAAATTAGAATTTTGACTATTTTCTGTTAAGTTGGCAGGCCGGGCTTGTCACTTGACACATTTCGGGCAGGCACTTCAAATTAAGTTAAAATTTAGTTACTACTTATCTACTTAATACGTGTAAACCAGCCCTTATACAGTGTAACAAAACTAAGTGATAATAATATACTTTAGGGTGTGTATAACTCCCCTGTATTGAGTTCTCTGGGAAAGTAGCAGCGCAGAGTATTTTTTTTATTTTGTATGGGCAAATGCGCTTGCTCATATAAATCCCAAAAAAGCTTTTTCAGCGCTTCTACTTTCACAGTGAACTCTAGAGGTATAAGGAGCACATACGCATTCTAAAGTAATATCACTTTTTGTTACACCCTGTATAGAGTTCACTGTGAAAGTAACATCGCTGAACGTGTAAATTTTATTTGTACGGACCAGCCCCCTAGCTTCAGCTAATTTGTAAGGAACATGTAAAATTATAAGATCATCACACTACAATTTCCAACATAGCAGCAGTGTGGAATGTCACATTAGTATTCTTATTGAATTACTATCTGACGTCCGCAACGTTACGCCAAAATTTGTTTGTCACGCGAGAACCGTACATTTTTCTGGGTTAAATAGTATCTCCATACCAAATTTCAGAAAAATCAGTTCAGCGGTTCGGGCGTGAATAGGTAACAGGCAGACACATTTTAGCATTTATATTATTAGCATGGATACACGATAATCATGTAATAATGCATTTTGTAATCCCGAAATACTCCAGAGAAATGCGATTCGCGGAAAAATTAAAATAGCCCGCGTCATGCCACTCTCGCATCTCGATCGCATTATTTTTATTCACGCAATCTCCTTCCTTTATATTGATTTTCCTTATGTTGGTTATCCGATAGTGAATAAACCATAATGTAAAACCCTGTATAGCCGCAAGCGTGTTATAATGATAAAATATAACTAAAAAAGCGTTTTTCAACGTATGATGCGATTTGTTATCCTGTGCGTGACTTAGGGCGAATCTGTGACTTGAAATAAGACCGTTTGGGTCGGTTTTGCAATGGTGGTTCCATGGTTTTGGGCATGCGCGATGGCGTGGCCAGCGCGGCGAATGGTTGAAGGTCACCTTGAGTGGGCTCGCCGGTTCCAAACCAAACAGTCAACAAAGTCTGCCTCAGCACTTTGTACGTGACCGACCACAAGACGAACTGTGAGTACTCAAATTTTTTGTGAGCGAAAGTATTTTTAAATATGGAACGAAATAGATTGAATTTAAGATTGATTATTAGTACGGGTCCCTAAAACATTTTTTGACTTGATTACTATCAAGATAATTTTTCGTGAGTAGAGCTTCGTATTGATAAGACGAAGGACAATTTTCTCAGTGAAAATTCTCGAAAGTGGAAGCTAACATTGATAGAAAGGATCAAAAATCAAAATAAGTATTTAATCGTGTTATAAAAATGAAGCCACTCACGAAAAATTAGCTTGATAGCTGTTATCAAGCAATAAAAAATTCTAGGGAACCTGTACTATACCTAAACTTGGCGTGAAATAAAAGTTCCAATGTTTTTAGCTATGTTATGAACTTAATATGATTAAAATAAAATTATCTTTTTTAAATTGGAAAAATTAACCGTGACGAGACGTTTGTTTAATAAAACTTTAACCTTCGGTACTGCTTGATAAATCTTCACGTTTTATAACTACGAATATAATGATGTGCATATACCATAGCAATAATTTGAGGGTTTGAATTATATTGTTTACATTAAATACAGCATGAATACTTTGTAGTAGGTACCTTAAATATATTTTTAGGTTTAAGTAATCCACTTTAAATTATGCCCTTTATTTTAATGTATTTATTAAGGGAAAAGACCTAATGGCAGACACTTTAAGGAAACATGAAACATTTGAATGTTATAAAATATATATTTATGACAAAAAAGGATTGATAACTTCTTCCATGTCTTCAGTAACTCTTACAAAATAAAACTATTATAATTATTCTCTGACAAATCAATTAAAAAATATATTATTGGACTTTTTGTAAACTTAGTCATAAGTACTAATAGATGACATCACAAAAAACGAAAATCACTAATAGTAGACACCAATATGAACTAATAGTTGACATAGAACATTACATTACATTTTACATTTTTCCTATTATTAGGTCTTTATATTTGCCATTTTTCAAAAGATTTCATTTACTTCATCATAGTAACTACATGCATCAGAAATATTATCCACGTTGTCTCCAGATTCTATTCATTCTTCTTCCATGCTGAAACTATATTATTTACTTTTATTTTTATTTTTCATATTTTTTTCCTAGCAAATTTATTTTCAGTCTTTAGTCTCCATGCTTCTTTTGCCTCTTCTTTTTTCTTCTTTCTTTTCTCACCTCTCCTTTTTCTTTTTTTTTACTGCTAAAAACTAAAGCAATCGATTTTTAGATCAGTACAAGGTCTAATAGATAATAAAGTGTCTAAACACCATGTCCATTTTTAGGTGCAGTAGTTCTAAGTTAGATTAGATTATTAATAGAATTATATTTTCAGAGAATAGTGATGATTTTTGCAGTAGAATAAAGTACAAAATAACTTTTGTACGTATTGCAAAACTCAAAGATGAGATCCATGTCATCTATTAGGTTTTTTACATTTTCGAGAACTAATAGTAGACACCCTTTATAATATTGTTAGGGAAAATGGATAAAAAATCTAAAATAAACATTAATTAGTGTATACAACATGACCATTAATCCAATGAAATCAATAGAAATGACAAAAAATAAAATAAAATATGTATTCAAAACTTACGTGCAAAATTTCGCCTTCCTTAACCTATTTGCTAAGAAATTGCCGAGCGCGTGTTAACGCCGCGCGATCATATTATTTACGAAAACTGATCCCATTTTAAAATTTTGTTCCCGAAGGCGTCTCTAATATATTTTTTCAATTCAACAGATAGCTTGAGAAGCTTATAAAATTTACAGTGGTGAGAAATAATTAGAGTAAATCTTATTTTTATGGTATTTTTGTCATAAGTGTCATCTATTAGTTCAGTGTCTAGCATTAGGTCTTTTCCCTTAATTTAACGAAGATGAAAAAGCTGTAGTACGGGGGCTGGGGCCTGGGTCCACATAAAAAATACAAATATTTTTAACTAAGTAATTATTAAAAAAAAGTTATAGTAGTCATAAAATATTAATAATAATTAATATAAAAATTAGTAAGGTCTGTGTAATAAGTGGTTGTCTGGAAGAAACCGCTGAAAGCGGTAAGGCCGCCTATTTGCTATTCCCTGCCTTTATATTGTTTTTGTTATTTTATATTGTTAATTTTTTTAAGCAAATAAAGAATTTATAAATAAATAAGGTATTTTATCTTGAAATAGTCTTAGGAATAAGGAAAATGTAGCTCTAATTCCTAAAAGTAAAGACAACGTTAATAATTTATACATGTAGTAAATTTGTAGAATGCACCATGTAATTTTGTAAAATTTCTATAGTAAGTATAGAAATAAGTAACATAGCTAAAATTTAAGCTTTGTGAAGGTACAATTCCGTGCATCACGATCGATCGCGGTCGCGCACGACCTACGACTGTCGTCGGCCGCTCGCGACCATAGTCAGCGTATGAAAATGTATGGCACCACTTCCGAGGCCCGCGACTGACGCGCGCGGCCTACGACTGTCGTAAGCCGCGCGCGACCGTGCCATATAACTTTGACACGGTCGCGCGGGGCCTACGACTGTCGTCGGTCGCGCGCGTCTGTCGTAGGCCCCGCGCGACCGTGTCAAAGTTATATGGCACGGTCGCGCGCGGCTTACGACAGTCGTAGGCCGCGCGCGTCAGTCGCGGACCTCGGAAGCGGTGCCATACATTTTCATACGCTGACTATGGTCGCGAGCGGCCGACGACAGTCGTGGGTCGTGCGCGACCGCGATCGATCGCGATGCACGGAATTGTACCTTGAGGGCTCGCGTTGTTTTTCTGCGTGGTAATAATAATCTTTAAGGTAGTTTTTTTATATTTTAAGTAATTAATAGTAATATAAAAAATAAAAGACACATCTACATAATATTATAAATAAAAATTATAAATAAAAAAAAATCTTAAGGCACAAATCAATAGGGCGCGTGATAGTTTTTCCGTAAAGTGTACCACAAAAGTGCTCAGGATGTGGAATATACTAGGGCTCGCTTCGCTCGCCCTGATTAAAAAATATACAATATAAGTACTTAATATTTATTTGTAACATCATTTTGCATATATTATAAAACGTGACTAATTTTGATAAAAACGGCATTTGGCGAGACACGTGATAGCGCATCATACTGGGGTCAAAGCATTAACTCTTATAATATTATATTAAATAAATATTTTTTAAACATATCTTTGATAAAAAATAATTTCTTGTGTGTAGACTCTAGATCAGGGCAAACTTTTAAAGTTTATGCACCCCAAAACTTCACCCCCTAGGTCGAAAAGGGGGCACAGCCGCGTGCAACACCTTGGTAAATAGTAAAGTCCCTAGCACCTAAAACCCTTATCTGTAAGGACACCTTTTTGAGTGGTGACGGCATCAGGGACTTTTTATGTAATGGCTTCTTCAAATACGATGCCTTCTTTTCCTTTAATGGTGGTATATGTACAATTGTACTGTGTACTTACATAATATTAAAAAGAAATTAGTTTCTTGCCAATCATAGTATATTATGTAATATAATTATTATAAAATCTTATACGAGGGCGGGATGAGAAGTAACTAGCCTCTGCTAATTAAAATGTTAAAATTTAAAAAATATGTATGTCATTTTTAAATTTGTGTCTCTGGCCACCTGTGTTTTAAATTTGAATTTGGTGGCGTGAAAATTTTATTGATTTTTTATCATTTGAAAAAAAAAATCGTCAACTGTTTTGAATATGGATAAAATTGAACAAAGACCGGTGATAAAGTTTCCTCATATGAAGGTGATAAAGAGGAAAGATATCTATGATGAATTAAAAAATGTTTTGGGTGAATCTGCTTCTTCTTATGCCACAGTAAAAAACTGGGTAGCTGAGTTTAAACGCGGTCGTATATGTGTCAAAGATGAAGCCCCCCTGGACGTCCAAAAAGCGTCACAACTCCGGAAATGGTCGTGAAAGTACATGTTATGGTTTTAGCAGACCGACGATTGAAATTATCTGAAATAGCAGACACTATAGGTATCTCAAAAGGACGGATACAACATATCCAAAGTAAGGAATAATTCCTCACTTTTATTTAGTTATTAAAAATGGAAAAGTTACCGGCCCGTTGAGTGCCGCGATTGCTTACGCACGATCAAAAAAATGAATTAAAGAAAATCAATGAATTAAAGTATGATTTGCTGCCCCACCCACCTTATTCGCCTGATCTAGCGCCATCAGACTTCTATTTATTCCCTAAGCTCAAAACTTTTTTGGTTGGACAGAAATTTGCCACAAATGATGACGTCATAGCACTCATAGCCGCTGTAGAGGAGTATTTTGAAGGCCTTGAAAAAAATCATTTTATAGAAGGCATTAACTGCTTTAGAACTAAGATAAAATAAGTGCATAGAGGTTCATAAAGACTATATCGAAAAATAAAACTAATTTTATCACAGAAAGTCAAGTGTAGAAGTATTAGGCTAGTTACTTATCATCCTGCCCTCGTATCTATAAACGAGCAATTCTTGTATATAATATGTATATTGTATAATATACATATAATTGGAATCTCGGACTCGGCTCCAACGATTTTCATGAAATTTAGTATAATATAGGGGGTTTCGGGGCGACAAATCGATCTAGCTAGGAATCATTTTTAGAAAATGTAATTTTTTTCGTGTTTTATCGAATACCGAGCAAAGCTCGGTCAAATAAACACAATTAAAATATTGTTTTAATTTCATTGAAACATCTGAAACAGTTTTAAAATCTTTAGACGACTTATTTCAATTAATTTGAAAGTAAAGTTAAATTTTTTTTTTGGGGTGATACCCCAGTAAATTAAAAGTAAAAAACTCAGTATTTTATCTACGAATACCATTGCCCAGTGGTGAATATGAAAAAATATAATTTTTCCGGTGTTGATTTACGGTCTACGGACAACAGCGCTCCACGTACGTCATCATTTGAACTTCCCTCTCTATTAGGTGTTATTCTTTTAAAAATTACGTAAACCCTGATTGCATGTTCTGAACCTGCGACCTCTAAATCACGGAATATGCGGATAAAATTCGCGAAACTGGATCGCGTTGGCTAGCGGCTAGCGATATCTAGAGAGTCACGTTCAAGTGCGGACAGCAACGACCTGCTGCACAGGGTTAAAATTTTCTTAACTAAAGTATAATTAAAGTAAGTGAGTTAAGTAATAAAGGGCATTCAAATGCCGATAAAGACACAGTAATGGTTGATGAAGCCATCAGTCTTCTTAAACCTAATACTCTTGCTGAGTTAGCTCTCAGCTGGGGAGGTTATATTATATTAAACACATAGGACAACAATAAAAATACATTAACCCCGTTACTAATAACAATATTTAACCAGCTGAGTATTTTATTCTATGGCAATTATATTGGAAAAAGCATTTAACGTGTTAGGGAAAAAATGTTAACCTTACGTCATATTGTTTGATGATTTTTATTTGTGAGGGGTACCTAAATATTTTACAAAAACCACAAAAATGACACAAAGTGAAAAATAAACAAATTACATGTAATTAAAATGTAAATTAAATTGAATAACTTTAAATATTTTTGTCATAGCTGTCCTTGATCGTGAATTTCCATGCAGTAATAATTGTGTTCATTGCGTAATGTTGGGGACAAAGCTGTTAAGGGATGCATGCATTACAAAACTTCATGAAGTTTTGTATGTAATCATGGTGCAATAAAAAAACCACTGGGTGCGAGAAAAAATAGGTATAAGAATATTTAATTATTTACTTAGGTACTCTACATATTTAAACATATTTTTAATAGTTGTCTTTCGCAACTTTTTTGCATCAAAATAAGTTAAATACCGTATTAGCGGTTAGCCGTACATTTTTCTGAGGTAAAGATATCCCATAATATTTTTTCCTGAAACTAAAATAATTTCTCCTAAAATCAAAATATTCAACGATTAAATCGGAATAGACATACAGACTTTGGCATTTGTAATATTATCATGGATTATTGTTCTTCAAAGGTAGTTTAGGGATGCATAAAGATAAAATATTCAAGGTCACCCCATATAAACCGGGTTCTAACAATACAATATTACATTACACGTTACGAGTGTGCGACGGGGCGTTTATCCTCTACCCCACCACAGCTCTACCTACAAATTCACATGCAGATGACCGGCTCATTCATTTAATCGGTGTGAGAACAGTCGGACGTTGGATTTTGAATTTATCATTTGGTGATAATGTCGCTAAACGGGTTATTATTCAGCAACGGGGTACTAACTGGAAACGGGTCACAAAATGGAAACGGGGTCCAAAATTTAAACGGGGCCCAAAATGGAAACGGGGTTCAAAATGGAAACGGGTCACAAAATGGAAACGGAATTCAAAATGGAAATGGGGTGCACTCCACGAATGGGATAAACGGCTTCGGACCGAATATCATAAATCGCAGAGATTGTAAGTTATATTGCTTGCGTTATTTTTTTTCGAATTTTTTAAAAACTTTATGAGACTGCTAATCGAAACTGTGCAATGGGAAAATATACATTATTTTTCGTAAAGAAAGGTACCATCGACTTTAAGTTTTGCAAGCCTCAATAATAAATAACATAATGTACCTATAATAAGGAATATTTTTAGCTACAATATGCAAATCGAGCGAATATAAAAAGCGAAAATAAGAACCATACAAAATTGATTACAATGCTACAAATTACAATATTATATTTGATTTGATAACATTGCTTTCTAACCATAAGCATTGATTTCGAACTAGTATTGTTTTAGGTATTATATTGTTATGTAAATTTTAATGTACTCTAAATGTATTTTTTTAAATTTGTATTTTGAAAAAATATGTCATAGAATGAATTATCATAATGCGTAAATCCAGCGTTATCAATTTACTTAATTTTATCTCTAAAAGGTGTAAGCAAACTTTCTAAGTTAAGGTCTCGATCAAAACCTAGTTATTTCATACGATTGCTTTGCTCGCTCTTTATTATTATTAACTTAAAAGTGAAATACTTTTTGGGTGAATTAGTTATAATATCTAATAAGCTATAATTTTATGTATAAAACGAGCTATTGCCCGCGGCTTCGCTCGCGTTAAGAATTATTATTGTATACAAATTTCATCCCCTATTTTAACCCCTAGGGGGTTAGAATTGGTCAAAATCCTTTCTTAGCGGATGCCTACGTCATAACATGTACCTGCATGCCAAATTTCAGCCCGATCCGTCCAGTGGTTTGGGCTGTGCGTTGATAGATCACCATGTCAGTCAGTCACCTTTGAGTTTTATGTATTTAGATATTATTGACATGATTTTTTTAAAGGCCACAGATCTAGTGCAAACGCTCGCTCGTCTTATTTCGGTCAATTCGATTCCAAATCGAGATGCTGCAATGCAATTGCGAATAAAAATAAATCGTGCCTTTGAAGTTTGGATAATTCAAATACTAGATGTACGTGTGAGGGTAATTTATCATATTATTATCTCATAACTACGAGTAGCTACATTACGTTGTATTACACGACAAAAATGACAAAAATTTAAAAATATTTCGATCCATTGAAAAAATTAATACTTAAGTACCTTCAAAATAAATTATACAAATGCAAAAAAAAAAAAAAAATTGATAAATATTATTTACACTACGATACAATTCATATTTTAATTTTTAGGTAGAGGTAAGTTAAGATCTAGATAACTCTACCTAAACTCTAATTTCAATTGCTAAGACTCGCACAGAAAATGTAAAGTATAGTTTTCACAGAGCCAGTACTGGCTGCCAATAAGACTGGCAGCCAGTATTGGCTTGGTATATGCCGCGCGTGAACAAAAACTGTTCACACGCGGCATATACCAAGCCAATACTGGCTGCCAGTCTTATTGCAGCCAGTACTGGCTCTGTGAAACTATAATTTAAATTCCAACGCGAAGGGTGATCGATCTAATCAATCTTTATTTAACAATAACCTCTTTTCTTAAATAACGGTCGGTTATAAATAGCAATTAGAGCTGTAAAAGTTGCTAACGTGACATGTAGCACGTTGTAACGTTTCGATGGGGATTCCGGTGACGTGACTATTCGTCACGTACGCCATTCGCTTTCCGTTACGTATCAAAAGCTGTAGGCGGTAGGGGGTTTGGAGGAGTAGAAAGTAATAGAAAAACAGCTTTTAATGGATGATATTGATAAGTAATATCGACGACGGTGATGATGATTGATGATGATATTATATTTAATATTATGTATCTCAGCATATGGGGTTAATAAAACCACCAGCGGGTTCTAGGCTGTACCTTAACTTTACTAATATAATTTAAAGAAAATAAGTCACTATGGCCTCGTCGACTTACTTACCTGATATTTTTCTCGAGTCTTGAGTCTTGACCATATTAACACGCTTTTATTTTGGGCTGTATGTCACGGAATCTTTGAGCACGAATTTTATCTATCTCCGAGTCTAATAATTAATCCTTCGATCGCGGATTCTAGGAAATGCTATTGTATTCTATTGTTTTCGCGATCACCGGTGCTCTTATGGGGCTTAATGGATTAATTCGAAACTTTGCATACGGTACCGGTACGTAGGAGCCATGAATGACAATGCAATAATTTGTTAAAATTTTTGGAATAAAAAAAGAACAGTTTTTTTTAGTTTTATTTTTTTATTATTTATTAAAAAGTGTTTATTATATTATACTGTTGGTTTTCAAGGGTTTCGTTATTACATAATATTGATGAATGCTGACTTTTGTAAATTTTTAGGGTTCCGAACCCAAAGGGTAAAAATGGGACACTATTACTAAGACTTCCGCGTTGCCTGTCTGTTTGTCCGTCTGTACGTATGTGTGTCTGTCTCCAGGCTGTATCTTAAGAACCGCTATATTAGCTAGACATCTGAAATTGTCATAGATTGTGTATTATTTTCCACTTTCATTCAGTATCTTTTACACCAAGTGACGCGTCTGAACTTTCTGAAGTCTGAACATAGAATGCAAAAATTAGTGTATTTTAATAAAAATGATTCGTTAATTCGAATGAACAGTCACTCGAGTGAACGTCCTATCACTCTTGTATATTATGTCATGTTGCGGTTGCACACAAAATACCCACCATTTCATGTTGTGGGTTGGGCTTGCCCAGATATTTGTTTATCTTTTACCTTGTTTTTCAGTTTAGGGGACATAAAACAATGCAATTGCTTAAAAAAATAATTAAAGTTCCATTTCTTAAAAATCGCACAAAAAAAAGTTGTTAATTTCTATCCGGAAACATCGGTTTAATATTTTGATTTATTTTGATCTACTACCAAGATCTAGGCTATAATGCTACCGATTTCAATGTGAGGAGTCAGGACGCATGAAATTATGGAAGCCTCTTGTGTAATCTATTGCATCACTATAACATATTAAGGGACTCATCACTCAGCAGTCAGCACTCAATGTAAATACCCTAACTCGACTTTAAAACGGGATCTAAACTCTAAAGAGCTGGAATGAAAAGTATTCTTAATAAAAATCCACAAATTCAAAGGATGGTGTAATGCCTGGTTTCTAAATTCTACCTATAGTTTTTACAGGAGTTTATATGATGTTCAATAGCGATGTTGATTGGTCAAAATAGTAACGAATAGTTGAATGTCTGTTAAAAGCCTCAGAACCAAAGATTAGTCGGGTCAACGAGGTCATTGCACATTGCAAAGAGTTTTGACGCGCAAGATTGCGGTTGCAGCCCAAACAATAGACATGTGGTTTCATTCAGTCACCATCATTCGTCACTTACTAGTACATATACTGAAAATTTCATAAGAGTCTCACAATCGTCTTTTATAGCTGCTTAAGGGCACATTAAAAACGGTTTTTCTATATTATAGTTTAGCCAAGTGCAGCTAAGTCGAACTGACTTTAAAGATTTAATCGAATTGTCGGCATTCAGTTTTATTTCATAACCACATTGTTTTTTTTATTTTTTCACTATGAGCCTAACCCGTTGTGTCAAATCTTTAGTTGATGCTCAAAGAAATTTCGGTAAATATAAGGAAATTGTTATTAATTCTAAAACAATGGATTATTCTGCCTAAACATTATTATTTGAAAACTGAGAGACTTGCCCAGTGGCTAGTGGGTTTTGTTCTAAAATATTATAACCATTAAATTCTTAATAAACTTTATTATTTTATAGCATGAAGCTTAGATAACTTTACACTTTAGTCTATTCTCCATGATTTATAGTCTAAACTCTATATGAGTTAGCTGAAACCTACTAAAGCTATTTCTTTGAATTCTTGAGTTCTTCTATGCTAGTTTAATTGTTGTAGTTACATCTTTATTAACTTTTTTTTATCTCTTCAACTGATTACCAAAACGAACTTCAAAAATTACTAACCTTTCTTTTATAACACAAATCCAAGCCTCTCTAGATACAAGGTGGAACGAAACTAAGTGATAATAGTTTAGGGTTTGTGTGTGTCCCTCATATAGAGTTTACTGTGAAAGTAGCAGTTCCCTCCTGTGTCTTGAATTTTTTCGTACAAACGTGAAAATAACAGTTGCTCTTTCATCGCTGCTACTTTCACAGCGAAATCTATATAGCGGACCCATAGTATTATGACTTAGTTTTTTTGCACACAGTATGTATATACCTCTTATCTAATCTCTCATATTATATCTTGCAGCAAGAATGGCGACTCTAGACCAGCTTTTCCAGACGGTTCAGCCCAAGACTGACAATACTGGCAACAAGGTGACAGTAGTCGGCACTGGGCAAGTCGGCATGGCAGCTGTCTTCTCTATGCTCACTCAGGTAAGCAAGGGAGTTAGCAAAATGGTTGTTACTTATAGTTAGGGAATATGGTCAATTCAGACCGCAACGCGATACGTAGATGCATTTCTAATTTGTATGGATTTGACAGATTTGCAACACGTCTCACGCAATTAAAATCTCTTTTTTTTTAATTCAATACTTTAGAAATGCATCTACGCGTCGCGTTGCGGTCTGAATTGACCCTTAGTAGTCTGTAGTACCTACTTCACTATTCAAATTAGAAGGAGTATTTTTCTATAAACGATGTGACAGATTGATAGATTTTAATCTGACATTGTTTTATAATTTACTAGCGACCCGCCCCGGCGTCGCACGGGTATAAAATATATAGCCACTGAAAAAATGATAAAAATCGATAGCCTATCACAATTCTTCATGTGGTCTACTTCTTGTCTGTGCCAAATAACATTAAAGTTGCTCCAGTAGTTCGCGAGATAAACCCTTTCAAATAATTTCCCCCGTTTTTTCCCACATTCTCCTATTAGTCTTAGCGTGATAAAATATAGCCTATAGCCTTCGTCAATAAATGGGCTATCTAAAACTGAAAGAATTTTTCAAATCGGACCAGTAGTTCCTGAGATTAGCGCGTTCAAGTTAGCCCTTTCAAATAATTTTCCCCGTTTTTTCCACATTTTCCTCTATTTCTTCGCTTCTATTAATCTTAGTGTGATTAAATATAGCCTTCCTCGATAAATGGGCTATCTAACACTGAAAGAATCATCAAAATCCGTTGCGTAGTTTTAAAGATTAAAGGGAACAAAGGGACATGAGGGAAAAAAAGCGACTTTGTTTTATAATAAGTATACATATAGATAATATCTAAAATCTACTTATTAGAATTTCTTTTCATTTGCATTACCACTGTAGTTGAAATACAAATGAAATTAGATCATTCAATAATATAATTAGTCATTACGTAGATCAACCACGTCTGGGGTTCATGCGGTCACCTGTTTTGAGTTTTAATAGTTTGAGGTGACTAGAGTTGAGGCAAAGCTTTTCATCGTTTGACCACAAATTAGCTGAGCCTGTAGCCAAGACGTTTTCTATATTGCTTCTTTATAAAATCGCCGATAAAAATGTATGGAATTGACATTAGACGAGGCGAACGTTAATTTCATAATAACGAACATATTTTTATATGTCAATTCCATACATTTTGATCGGTGATTCTATAAGGAACTACGAATAATAAAACCAGGAAACGTAACTCCCATACTAATACAGTTTTAAATTTGGTTCCATTCGAACTGTCATGTAACGTCAGCCTTTGTACCGCTCAAGGTCACCTAAATATTGCAAATGTATGAAAAGTGAACCTAAGGTACACTTTTTTGACAAGTATTTTGGAGCATGTTTTTTGACGGAGTTACTCTTCCTTAGTTTTTTATTATTCGTAGATAAGGAAGCATTAAAGAAAAGGTCTTGGTTAAAGGGCTCTATATTACACGTTCAGTAGTTCAGAATCGGACGCTAACCTTTGGCTATGAATAGTTAGTAACAACGTCTATTGATAGACAAAACAGATTTAGCTAGATTTATATTTAAATCTGTGCCGAAACAATATAAAGTCGAGAAAAGGATATTTAAGTAATAAAAGTTATTACTAGAAGCTATATAAATTATCTATTCTATTCTCCTTAAGAAGGGCAGAGATTCGGCGTAAAAATATCTCAGAATTCAGAACTAATCTAAAGTAAATCATGTTATGTACGCATGAGTCATGACAATGTATTTTTAGGGATAAAAGACTAGGCTTAGATTGTGAAAGTTTCTTAATTTGTTGCGAAGGGTGTGACCAACAACATCTGCCTGATCGACATGATGGAAGACAAACTGAAGGGTGAGATGATGGACCTGCAGCATGGATCAGCCTTCATGAAGAATGCCAAGATACAGGCGAGCACAGGTAAGTTGATGATGATTTTCTCACAGGCCGTGGTTTGAGGATTAAATGAAGTTAAGAAACATAGTTATCAGAGGAGTTGATTCATATTAAACAGATGAACTCCGTTGCGCCAAAATTTGACTATCGCACGGGAACCGTACATTTCTCGGGGATGTAAATTAGTACCCTATATACTATCAGAGAAGTTGATTCCTATGCAGATGGGGGACCTACGTAGTTTGGTCGCATTACGTCAAACTCAGGCGACATTGACATAATCGACCAAATGACGTTGGTCTCTCAACTGCATAGGAATCAAATTCCTCGATGGTACTTTCCAGGGATTTAAAGTTGCTCCGCATACCAATTTTCAGTAAACAGTAAAATCGGTTCTGTGGTTTGAGCGTGAAGAGGTGTTACTTCTACACAGACAGATAGACACACTTTCGCATATTTTATGTATACCATTTCGAAATTATACCGCTCAAACTTTTTATCAAAATAAATATTAAGTTTTCAATATAGAGAAGCAAAGCTCTACTTTCCGAACGAATTTTTCTCGCCTTCCGAAACTTATAGTCCCTACTGTAGATTTTTTCTCATTTTGTTTCCAGACTACTCGATCTCGGCTGGTTCCAAGATCTGTGTGGTGACAGCCGGCGTGAGGCAGAGGGAAGGAGAGAGCAGACTCGACCTGGTGCAGAGAAACACGGACGTACTAAAGCAGATTATACCTAAGGTTTGTTAATAAAATACCTGAATTTGTCTATAGAATGTAGATTATTTTTCTGTAATTTTTATTGACATTTTGTAGTGCGCTACATAATTTTAAAAAGACGCCATCTATATTTGGTGCAGTAAATGAAATGCGAAGAAAATAAAGGGCTGTATGTTCCAGAACATACAGCATAATAGTTACGCTTAGTGCTTTTTAATACTACAGTACTTATCTGTGATTTTCGATAGATGGCGCCGCCAGTTACGTAAAATATTCCACATAATTCTCATAACCCTCTAATCTCTGCTTTCATTTCTCCAGCTGGTGAAATACAGCCCGGACACGATACTGCTAATCGCCAGCAACCCTGTGGACATCCTGACCTACGTAACATGGAAAATCAGTGGTCTGCCCAAGCACCGTGTCATCGGTTCTGGGACCAACCTGGACTCGGCGAGGTTTAGGTACCTCTTGAGCGAGCGACTGGCAGTCGCCTCGACATCCTGCCATGGGTACATCATTGGCGAACACGGAGATAGTAGTGGTGAGTTTAGTAATGTCACGCGTTGACGAAGCTAGTTTACCCGACTTGCCTTAACTATTTATCAGATTTGATCGAGGCATATCAGTAGGTTCATCTTAGTCATGTGATGTAACACCTAGTAGGTACTATAAAATTAATATAATATTTAAAATTCTCGTGTCACAGCGTTGGTGCGCGAACTCCTCTAAAACGGCTTAACCGATTTCAATGAAATATTGTATGTACATTCTTACGACCTGAGAATAGGTGTTTATCTACTTTTTATGGCAAAACAACGTTGTCGGGTCAATTAGTACCTACTATAAAATAAATTGACTTAATAAGCAGATGAAATTTTCTTGCGCTCCTGAAAAGGGACAACTAGCGATAGATCATTTACCATTTTTCTCCGTCACTCGCATCCAATCTCTACCAATCTATCGTGACATAACATTTTATTCTTTATATTACATTTTCAGTCCCCGTCTGGTCCGGCGTGAACATAGCCGGGGTGCGCCTGAGCGACATCAACCCGAAGATCGGTTCTGACACTGACACAGAGAACTGGAAGGCTCTTCATCAGGAGGTGGTGAACAGCGCTTATGAGGTGATCAAGCTGAAGGGATACACGTCGTGGGCTATTGGGCTGTCCTTGGCCCAGCTGTGCCACGCCATCATCAGCAATGCCTTCAGTGTGCACCCGGTTTCTACTTATTTGAAGGTGAGAATATTAGATGCTTTAGAACCTAAACTTAAGGTACTGTCAGAGAAGTTGATTCCTAGGCAGTTGGCAGACCAACGTCGTTAATGGTCGGATCATGTCAATTCAATGTTAATTTAATGAGTTCAGTAAGACTCGAGATAGCAACGTTTGATGGGCTCAACGATGCTCAAATTATTCTGGACATCTCTCTACACTTTGTACTACAATAAAATGAAAGTGATCATCCATGTTATTTAACGTTATCCTTCCTAGTTTTACAAGAAACTCAATAGCAATTACTTCTAGGGCGAGCAAGGCGTCACCGACGAGGTCTTCCTGTCCCTGCCCTGCGTGTTGGGTCACAACGGCGTTTGCGACATCATCAGACAACCGCTGACCGAACACGAGAAACAGCAGCTGCATAAGTCCGCCAAGATCATGGCTAACGTCCAAAACGGCATTAAGTTTTAACTTTCCTACTCAGGACACCATTTACAACAGGCATTTGCATCAAACGTTGCCTTATAACTGCTGTCTGTTAAGCAGGCCATAAACGCAAGGGTGTAGCTGACAGGTTTGCCTGTGCAGTTACGCCTGAAGTTGTAAAACCTACACAGTTCTGTAACATATTATACGCTCCAGCTTACCTGAACCGTCGACCTGTTCAGGCAACTCTGTCAGGTACTTGCGTATGTGGCCTGCTTTAAAAATTGTATTTTTTGATAGACAGCATAATTATATATTGTGCACTATAGCCGGATGTAAATAAGAATAAGAAATTTTAGTGGTAGGTAAATTTTAAACTGTAATGGTTCCTACATTTTCCGATTTTTAAGAATTTACATTTGAAATAATACCCAGTGAATTTTAAATTATTGTAAAATACTATACTCAATACCTATAATAACTGTCGATGTGTTCTTAGATATCGTACTTTGTACTAGATACTTTATTGTCATAATATTATCTACTTCTAGTTATGATACTTTATTTTAATAATTCGGACTTAACAATTCTAATTTCTAAGTGACTATATTTTGACATTTTCTAAACTAATTCGGTCTATGGGATGACAGCATTTTAATTTGCATTTTTGTTTCTTACCACCTTTTTATCATCTTACATTATTATTAGTTAGTTATAGTTTATTTTGCCTACAGGTATTACTTACCATTCATTTTATTATTAGTATAAGGTCGTAAGAACACCTATTTATAATGTACCTATGCGTATTACTTTTTCAAAATTCAAGTGGGTAAGTACCTAATTAATTTATCTACTTTGTAAAGAAAAAAAAATCAATTCATGTTCATTACCTTTTGAATACAAACATGACACATTTTTACAAAATATTATTATCAATGATTAAATTTAAAAAGTATGTCATGTTACGATTTCATAGTGCAACATTAGGTATAGGTATTCTTTCTATAACATTATAGGTACATACAAGCTACACTATATTTGTACAATTTTAATATAGAAATATAAATTTATTATGTATTTTGTCTAAAATTTTTGATAAGTATAATTATTATTGTATTCCTACATAAAATTTTGATAAAATTACCAGAATTGTGTACTTTTTGTGATACTTATGAAATTTTATAATAAAAACTTTTAAAAAGTCATTGTTTCATTCATAATATCACATAATACCAGTGTTAGTAGAGGAGGGGAGGGTGCTATTTATGTAGTCACTCGACCGTCATGAAGACCTAGTAGGTTTTGTACATTAGGTAAAGCTGATATATAATAAGAAGCTGAAAATAAGAGCGTTTTTTTATTTTAGCGGTGGGTTCATAAACTGCAGCCATTTTAAAGTTTTGAAAAAGAAAATATATTCAGAAAATTGCTTATTTAGGTACTTAAATTATAAATATATTTTAGACAACAAGGACATAATCATTTAGTTTAGAGCAAAATAAAATATCTGCGAAGCTTAGTTAAGAAAATATGAAGCTTTATTTTTTTATATTTTAAAATGTCCCTACAGGCTTAGCTAACCTTTGAATCGTCAGTGCTTTTATATGGAAGCTTCTTTGGGGTATACTAAACATCCCCTATCTTAATCTGACAGATCCGACGACATTTCAATACTTATTCAAAAAAAATTTTTTTTACCCACCACGTGAGATATCTGATTTCTATACCATGATAACTAGACACATGTCGGAAGCCTATGCAAGCTTAATCTGACACGCTCGAGCTAATCCCGAAATCCCCTCTTCCCCTCCCCAACTATGTAAAATGATATTTAAAATTATTATTATGTACAGTTTTTAGTAAGTACCTCGTATTGTGTCATTTTCTTATGGTCAAGGCCAAAGATCTCTAACATAGTGGTCATAACTCATAAGATAATACTATCTCAGTTATAATATTCTATTATAATGTCATCGTACATCGTCTGGTTTGATATAAGAGAAAATACCTAATGCTAGACACTGAACTAATAGATGACACTTAAGACAAAAATACCATAAAAACAAGAATTACTCTAATTATTTCTCACCACTGTAAATTTTATAAGCTTCTCAAGCTATCTGTTGAATTGAAAAAATATATTAGAGACGCCTTCGGGAACAAAATTTTAAAATGGGATCAGTTTTCGTAAATAATATGATCACGCGGCGTCAACACGCGCTCGGCAATTTCTTTGCAAATAGGTTAAGGAAGGCGAAATTTTGCACGTAAGTTTTGAATACATTTATTAGATTTTTTGTAATTTCTATTGATTTCATTGGATTAATGGTCATGTTGTATACACTAATTACTTAATGTTTATTTAAGATTTTTTATCTATTTTCCCTAACAATATAAAGGGTGTCTACTATTAGTTCTTGAAAATGTAAAAAACCTAATAGATGACATGGATCTCATCTTTGAGTTTTGCAATACATACTAAAGTTATTTTGTACTTTATTCTACTGCAAAAATCATCAACTATTCTCTTAAAATATAATTCTATTAACAATCTAAGAACTTAGAACTACTGCACATAAAAATGGACATGGTGTTTACACACTTTATTATCTATTAGACCTTGTACTGATCTAAAAATCGATTGTTTTAGTTTTTTAGCAGTAAAAAGAAGAAAAAGGAGAGCTGAGAAAAGAAAGAAGAAAAAAGAAGAGGCAAAAGAAGCATGGAGACTAAAGACTGAAAATAAATTTGCTAGGAAAAAAATATGAAAAATAAAAATAAAAGGAAATAATATAGTTTCAGCATGGAAGAAGAATGAATAGAATCTGGAGACAACGTGGATAATATTTCTGATGCATGTAGTTATTATGATGAAGTAAATGAAATCTTTTGAAAAATGGCAAATATAAAATAACCTAATAATAGGAAAAATGTAAAATGTAATGTAATGTTCTATGTCAACTATTAGTTCATATTGGTGTCTACTATTAGTGATTTTCGTTTTTTGTGATGTCATCTATTAGTACTTATGACTAAGTTTACAAAAAGACCAATAATATATTTTTTAATTGATTTGTCAGAGAATAATTATAATAGTTTTATTTTGTAAGAGTTACTGAAGACATGGAAGAAGTTATCAATCCTTTATTTTCATAAATTATATATTTTATAACATTCAAATGTTTCATGTTTCCTTAAAGTGTCTGCCATTAGGTCTTTTCCCTTAATCCTATTGAAAATGAATTAAGTACTTACTTAATTTTTTAAATTATTATAAAATAATATTAGGTATACAATATCTGAAATAATAAACTTAATGACGTTGGTCTGTCTACCACCTATATCAATTAATTATTCTTCGATGTTACTTGGAAGGACAAGAGTTAAAACAAAGTAAAAAAAAATTAAAATAGCGACGTAGCGACATCTCTTATTGGTTCCGATAAACTGTTATTTACAGAAGAAAATAAGCGACATCTGTTGGGATGCATAGAAAATTTTTGTTCAAGCCAACAGTTATTAAAATTGTTATTGTGCTCGCTATTTAAGCGTGAGCTTCGTACTCGCACCAATAGATGTCACTTAATTGTTATGAATAAAAAAATGCAAAATGACCCAAAAATAAGTAAGTTCAGAGAAGTTGGTTCGGTAATTTGGTCGCGTTACGTCAAACCCATCCGACCGATAATTATAATTATTATTATTTTAATTGACATAAGCCGACCAAATGACGTAGATCCGTCAACGGACTAGGAATCAATTTCCTTCATGGTACCATCGAGGAAATTGATTCCTATGCAGTTGATAGACCAACGTTATTTGGTAGAATATGTCAATTCAATGTTAATTGTGATCTGTCGGCTGGGTTTGACGTAACGCAACCAAACTACGTAGGTCCCCGATCTGCATAGGAATCAACTTCTCTGATAGTACATTGTACAGTACAGGCGACATAAATTATTTAATCCTTCGATCGGAGGTTCTAGGAATTCCCATTGTATTCTTTTGTTCTCGCGATCACCGGTGCTCGCGCGGGGCCTGAAGGATTAATTATTATAACAACAATATTATTACTTACGTTTATTTTTTCACAATACATCTGTCAGCTACATAATATTATTTAGATGAGTTTCACACTGCAACATCATTGCACCTGCAGCTCTTCTGATGTTGCGAGTGTCCATGGGCGACGGTAGTTGCTGACTATCAGGTGACCCGTTTGCTCGTTTGCCCCCTTATTTAGTAAAAAAAAAACGCCATCCGACATCCATTTTTCTATGGAAATGGCTAAGGTTATTGTATGAAAAAAAGACAATCTGACCTTCTTGATTCTTCTATTAGTCGTATTTTTAAAAATAAACAATAAATTTACACACATCTTTTTAGCGTTCTTAGCCAGTTAAAAAGGGAGTTTGAGCTCTGTCAGGTATATGGCATACCGCCAGCTACTAATAATCAGTCTGTCCGTCTGTGACGACAAAACTATAAATACTTTCGCTTTTCGTGACGTATAGGCACACCTCCAGAAATTATGTAAAGCGTAAAGACTGATTGATTTTTGACGAGCAAAACTAAAAACCGAATTATCTAAACTAATGTTATAACAGCAAAAGTGCACCTGTTTGTCTGTCTCTCCTTCACTTTCTTAAACAACCAACCACTTAAAACCCTAGGAAAGAACATAGGATTTTTAATTTATCCCGGAAAAACTTTCGGGCTCCAAAAAAGGGATAATTTAAATGCATGCTTAAAATAAATAGAAATTACGAAAAATAGATATACCTAGGTACCCATCGAGGAAATTGATTCCTATGCAGTTGATAGACCAACGTTATTTGGTCGAATATGTCAATTGTGATCTGTCGGCTGGGTTTGACGTAACGCAACCAAACTACGTAGGTCCCCGATCTGCATAGGAATCAACTTCTCTGATAGTACATATTATGTTGCATAATAATTAAATTTTTGAACTCCATATGCCTACCCTAATGAGTTAACACTCAATAAAAAAGTTATTTCAGCGATCTCGAAGTTCAATTAATAAACAGCTTGATTGAAACTTTCTACAATTAGCCTAAAGTCTTAAGCTTAAAGTTAAGACGCTAAGTAGGATGAAACACACACACATAGGCTACAATAACTCTTCCTATTGGCTTCACAGTCGGATAGAAATAATCCTATTATGCTTAAAAGTGAAAACACATTTTAAACCGTACACGTGGTAATAATACTTAACTAAAATAGATCAACGAAATCTCAAGATCAATTGTAAAAATCCTGACCCCATTATACACGTGTCAACCCTACTCGTAAAGTTCAATGACCTCTTGTAATGCGGGCACGAGCCATACAGAAGACGCTTCGTAAAATTGTTCCAAATTGATCAAAACGACAGGATGAATGGAAGAAGAAATTGGTGAAATATTTTGGTGTATTTTTTGGTGAAGATATGGCAAGATTAGCCGAAAATATTGAAGACATCCGATTGATTCATTGTTTATTCTGCTTAAGGGTTGGTGCGCGCGCATGTACACACAACTCATCTTCGTTTGTGGTGCCGCATAGTGAAGTTGTTTTCACGGTAAGTTCGATATTTATTCGTCAAAACATTGCGAACTTTAGTTTACAAAACGCAAAGAATTTAAAATATTTCACCCTCTTTTTTAACAATTTAATTTATGCCTTGTAGCGTGTTGTTAGTGAATAAGTAGGTACCTAATGATTATTATGTAATTACTAATTACTTTATATTTAAGGGGCACGTACCCTTAAATTACAATAACTTAAACGGTTAGTACGCAGTTATTTTGCCATCTGAAAATTATAACTTTATGATTTTTTTGAATAAAATAATAAAAACATTATTGTTGACTGTGTTGATGAAGTGAAAAAGATATTATGATATGTTTATATATTATAATATAATTCAGTTTATTGTTATATCAATGTTTTTTCCGAATACCTAGTTGTAATTAGGGACAAATCTTTTGCAAGTTTCTTTTAACTTGTAAGATATATATTTTTAAATATGCTTATTAACTAAACCACGAACTCTGCTTTACTATCAGATTTTATAGTAATTTTAACGTAGTTTTTGCACAGCGAATGTTTCAGCTTTACGCGCCAAAGCTAAAAGGCTGGTTTTAAGAAATTATGTAACTTCGCAGTTCAGGCGCGGGCCACTTTTTCCGCAAATCAATTTAGGTAAAGCCCGTAGGCGCGCAAATATTAGGTACTTTTCTTGTCTTTTCTACAATTTTTTTCATTGTTAATTATTATAAGCATACGTAATGGTAACTAATTGAAAAATATTATGCTGTGTACGGAGTATTGTAATAATTTTTACAGGGGTCGTTGACGTTGTTTGCGAACTTGAAAATTAATTTTCAACGACTCTTGTAGGCTCGTAGGTCACAACTACTGTGATATTCATAGATTTCACACACTTTAACATAATAATAATTATAATAATATGTAAGTACTTACTAACTACATAAAACGTAGTAAGTACCTATATGTTTGGGTGTGAGTAAAATTGTAAATAATCTTCATTTAAATTATGATTATCAATTATAGCCTAATTTGTTGGATAATAACATAGTAGAAGATCCGAACTTAGACCGACCTTCACCGAGCTGATAATAGAATGAAAATTATTTATTTTATAGCTTTGTACATAATATTAAATTAAAAAATAGACCAAGAATAGGTTGCCTAAAAATCCTGGACTATTATTGATATTATAGTTTTTTTAATTCTTTACAAAAAAGTAAAAAACCCAGTATTAATAATTTTAAATATTGTTGCTGGTACTGAATCATTTCTAGAAAGTAATCGTAAGCTATGTCCACACTATGCGCTGTCGTCTTCAATTTTAGTCATCTTCTTTCATTCAATTTTCGTTTTGGCGCATTCAATAATTGATTGCGTCAATGAACGCAACGCCAACATTGTCATTTTCGTTTTTTGGATACGGTCAGAGGGCATGCGTCGCGGGCATGCCTCACGTTCGCTGTTGACTGTTGACGCATGCCCTTGACGAACAGAAAAAGGCACAGTGTGGACAAAGCTGTAGGTATATTATGGCAAACTTGAGGAAAGTGTTGTATAAAAAAAAAACATTTCGTTTAGAACCAATGTCCAATATTCTAAAATTTTCACTTCCCTGCGACTAGTGCTATAAATTAATGCAATAATAAGTACTTACAGGGTTTTTTGTAAATATTTTTTTTTATAATTAAAAATAGTCTGTCCAAGATTTTTTTAGGCAACCTATTCTTGATCTATTTTTCAATATACTGTTATAAAATATATTTTATTCTACTCGTATTATCAGCTCGGTGAAGGTTGATCTAAGTTCGAATCAGACCAACAGTTCAAATATTATAACGCCAATATTAATTTCGTTTTTCGACATCCGTGTTGTTTAATAAACTTAACTTTTTGCAAGCCTTTAGTTTCTTTAATTAATTTCTACCATTCCTGAAATCAGCTAAATTTTACCTGAGACACAACGATAACTGAATCGCGATCGTGAATCTGAATATCCATACTAGATATTAGCATTGTCCACGCTGGGCCTTTTTTGTTCATCAAGGGCATGCGTTATAGCGCAGTCAACGGCGAACGTGAGGCATGCCCGTGACGCGCGTTGAAATCGTAGCGCTCGCTATGACACTTTTCTTTCAACGCGGGTGGATTTTGACGCATGCAATTATTGAATATGAATAATGCCAAACGAAAGTTGAATAAAAAGAAGACGAAAATTGAAGATGAAATTGCATAATGTGGACATAGCTATTAGATAATATCCATATCCATACTAATATTACTAATATTATGAATGCGAAAGTGTGTCTGTCTGTCTATCTATCTGACTGTCTGTCTGTCTGTTACCTCTTCACGTCCAAACCGCTGAACCGATTTTGCTGAAATTTGGTATGGAGATACTTTGAGTCCCGAGAAAGGACATAGGATACTTTTTGTCCCCGAAAAATTTACAGTTTCCGCACAATAAACTTTTGTGATTTGCGCGTACCTAAGCTATTCAAATTTCAATCGATTTTGATGAAATTTGGTATAAAGATACATTTAGTCCTGAGAAAGGACATAAAATAGTTTTTATCTCGAAAAAATGTATGGTTCCCACGCAATAGACTTAAGGTTTGTGCATAAACTATACAATTGATTGTAATGATCTAAGGTGAAGGGGGCAAAGTGCGCCTACCGGACAAGTACGCCTACCTCAAATATATCGTAAACTGCTGACAATATACTAGTAACGACATCTTACATCGATGCAGGAAACTAAAACATAGCTCTGGGTAAAAGCCACAGATGGCTCTATAATTGTTAACTCGAAATATGCGCCATCATTTTTTTCTGTCTTTGAAAGTGGTAAGCAGAGTTGACCTCGTGAAAGTGATCGTTAAAAATCTCAAGAAGCTAAATCTTTTCCAACAAGAAAATATAATATGTAAATAATTAAAACATTTTATTTTTAGGCTTTGACTTTATTTCAGCTGTAACTAGTCGACTTTATAAAATTATAGAAGATAAAAATTTCTAACCTCAAATTTGGCAAGTCGGCTAAGTGCGCCCTATCATTGGGTATATGGCGCACTTCCCCGAAATACAGCGGTTGTAAACATTTTAAAACGTGGCATTTTTAACTCTCTTAAGAATGTCCTTATAAAAGACGTGGTGGTTCCACTTATTTAGTTTTGAAGTTAACTAACTTAGGTTTGACAAATAAATATGTATTAAAAAATAAAATAAGTACTACAAAAGAACACTAAGTACCTACTAATGTACTTTCGTATAAATACATTTTAAATTAGCGGTGACGTATTTCTTTTTATTGCTATTCCTCAGAAAGTTCTTCAAAAGTTAGTTTTTTGCCTTAGATCTGATTAAAGCCTACTTGTTGTTATTGTCATAACTCATACTTATCATAGCGAGGATAAAGTTAAACAGAAAAAAAATGTTTACAACTCCTGATTTACAAATATATTTCGCACTTTCCCGCAAATTCGTTTTTATTCTGTAGATACTATAAGGATGAGATAATAAAAAAACAAAAATTAATGCGTGTTATTGTTTCTGCTCTGCTATAAAAATATGTTTTATTTATTAATCTAATGCTTTGAAAATGCGTTTTAACTCCACCAGGCGCACTTCCCCGTTTTTGCGGGAAAGTGCGCCTATCGTACATGTTTGTGATTTCGTGCAAAAATTTCTTTATTTTATTGCTGGATTTCATTGACATGACGTGAACCGTAATCTCAAAATATCACAGATTCTTAAATAATTAAATTTATAATTATTGGTGAACTCTTACAGAAGTATATTTTGCATAGAAGTCATCTATAAAAAAGTATGGCGCTCTTCGCCCCCCTCACCTTATACATATTATGTATAATAAAATCATAGGAAAGTCAATTCTGTACATTGAATATTTAAAAATAATAATACTTGGGACGTAATCTACAATCGATATGGAAGCCAAAAAAATAGTTTTTATAATTTTTGTCTGTTTTTCTGTATGTATGTCCTGGATAAACTCAAAAAGTACTGAATGGATTTAGGGGTATGAAGATTTTTGTATGGAGCCTGGCCGACCTGTCTGACTGTCCGTCATTTTATTTTTTTCTTGAAATCGCGTTTACGAATAATTCTTTGAAAAATGGATAGCTAACATCAATACAAACACAAAATAATCTTGGACAAAACCGCGTAAAGTGTCACATTTCGAAGATATGAGCTGCCAAAGTTTTACCATTGGAAATAAATATTTAAGACTAGCGACCCGTCCCGGCTTCGCACGGGTATAAAATATATAGCCTGTGTCACTCACTGAATAAATGATTAAAATCGATTCAGTAGTTTTTAATCTATACTAATATTATAAAGAGGTAAACTTTGTTTGTTTGTTTGTTTACACATAGATCTACTACTACTACTCAATACTCATAGATTTAAACTCCCCTCCCGCGAGCGCACCCCGCCTTGGACGCGCCCACTTCGAAACGGGCGTAATTCGCAATATTTTAATTTCGCCATAACTTCTAAACCAAACGTCCAATTTTAATCATTCAAAGACCAAATATTATCTACATAAACTGTACTTAGTGATGAAATAATTTATTTTGATAAGGATTATTAGCTTGAGTGAAATAAATGCGTTTAAATGTAGTGTTTCACTTGACATAGGTATAGTGTATCGCGGATATTTTTGTAAATATTTATAAGATCTACATTTACTTAGCACATTGTATGGTTCTATCTTATATAGTTTAGGCAGCGTACGCAAAATAAGTAAATTTTCTGGTTGTTTCCGAAAAACTGAAATATCTTACGGAACCCTATATTTTCCAAAATAAAAAGTAGCCTATGTTACTCGTAAATAATTTAGCTTTCGAATGGTGAAAGAATTTTTAAAATCGGTCCAGTAGTTTTTGAGCCTATTCATTACAATTAAACAAACAAACAAACTTTACCTCTTTATAATATTAGTATATAGATATATTGCAACTCTAAAGCATGGTTATTCCAAGATTATTCTTTGAATAATCGGCCAAGTGCGAGTCAGACTCGCACACGAAGGGTACGGTACGGTACGGTAGTACGGTTCCGTACCGGTATAGAGCGAAACTAGGCAAAAAATTGTGTTTCTTGTATGGGAGCCCCCTTTAAATATTTCCTTAATCAAAATTTTATTATTAATTATTAAAGTTCAAATATAATTAAGGATTTTGTGAAAAATTCAAGTGCGTAGCTGTTACCATTATTGATTACGAGCGAAAAAACCAAAAAAAATCTCGTTTGTTGTATGGGAATTAAGGGAAAAGACCTAATAGCAGACACTTTAAGGAAACATGAAACATTTGATTGTTATAAAATATATATTTATGAAAATAAAGGATTGATAACTTCTTCCGTGTCTTCAGTAACTCTTACAAAATAAAACTATTATAATTATTATCTGACAAATCAATAAAATAAAATATTATTGGTCTTTTTGTGAAAGTCAAAAGAGCTACTAGATGACATCACAAAAAACGAACATCACTAATAGTAGACACCAATATGAACTAATAGTTGACATAGAACATTAAATTACATTTTACATTTTTCTTATTATTAGGTCTTTATTTGCCGTTTTTTAAAAGATTTCATTTACTTCAATATAATAACTACATGCATCAGAAATATTATCCACGTTGTCTCTAGATTCTATCGATTCTTCTTCCATGCTGAAACTAACTTTCCTTTTATTTTTATTTTTCATATTTTTTTTCTAGCAAATTTATTTTCAGTCTTTAGTCTCTATGCTTCTCTTGCCTCTTCTTTTTTCTTCTTTTTTCTCAGCTCTCCTTTTTCTTTTTTTTACTGCTAAAAAACTAAAGCAATCGATTTTTAGATCAGTACAAGGTCTAATATTAGACACCATGTCCATTTTTAGGTACACTAGTTCTAAGTTGTTAGTTTGTAATAGAATTATATTTTTTGCAGTAGAATAAACTACAAAATAACTTAAGTATGTATTGCGAAACTAAAAGATGAGATCTATGTCACCTATTAGGTTTTTTACATTTTCAAGAACTAATAGTAGACACCCTTTATATTGTTAGGGAAAATAGATAAAAAATCATAAATAAACATTAATTAGTGCATACAACATGACCATTAACTCAATGAAATCAATAGAAATTACAAAAAATCAAACAAATGTATTCAAAACTTTGCGCGTGTTGACGCGGTCACATTATTTATGAAAACTGATCCCATTTTAAAATTTGGTTTCCGAAGGCGTCCCTAATATATTTTTTCACATCAACAGATATAGGCCTGGAGATCGTGATAAAAAATTCTTGGTGATTTGTGCCAGTATGGCGATTTTACAGGGGTATAATTACGTAAAGGCAAAAAGGAAAATGATGGTCATAGCGCTCGCACTGGCAGCCCAAACGCGTGGGCGTTAATCGAACGTGTCGGATAAATAACGAGTGTCGAACGATTTGTTCCACAAAAATGCTTGTATTTTCAGATAGTCGAAAAAAAATAAGTAGGCGAAAGCGTAATGCCATACTTGTAGGGTGCGGCTTACAGCCCGCCATACCGACGCGAATACGTTAATTTTAATCAAAAAATTGAACCATTTGTACCAGGCTAATTTTTGCATAGCTAGTCATCGTCGAGTAGCCATTCACGAAAACCACCTTGCCATACTTTTCCGACAGCGCCCAATGGCCGCCATACCACTGCAAAGGTGTAAGTTTTTTTTTTCGCCAAACGATTTGTACCACCCTTTACTGTACTTTTGTACTTTTTTTAGCAGTTCCCTGTATGATCATAAATAGGAGTCTGATAGTGCCATGCCTGTGGGAGGCAGCGAATGTGAATAAATTTTTTTTCAAAATCCTAAGATTTCATACGTAAGGTCAAATGGGGTAAGAGGGACGCGGGGGGAAGAGAGACTATAACTAATAACAAGAAAACTATAACACCGAGCTCTATGGTCATTACGTCGATAAAACAGTATTAGGCGTAGTTCATATATTCTTGGATAGATGAAGCTACAACCCGGCAACTAAGCGAGTAGCGAGAGAGAAAAAAAATCTGTTGTCAAAATAAAAAAGCCAAGTCTTACAGGTGTTCCTTGTTTGTGTTATAAAATATTAAAAACATCCGTTTTGCGGTTGATTGCTAAGGAAAGTGTAATTATAACGTTTAATCTTTATTTTCTACGTACTGCATTGTTTGTAGTGTGTGTGTTTTAGTGCTTTTTCGATGTCAATAAAAACAAAACCTTCTAAATAGCAAGCTGGGAAAGAGGAACGGCTATACTAGGTTAAGAGAAAAACATATGTTCCTCTTTCCTGGTTTCAAGGTGTAACAAACATTTTTGATATCCGCTAAAATACCAGCTGACTTTTTAAGTACTAGCCAAGATTTGTAAGATGAACCCACCTACAACCAACCACCAACTTTCATACCCGAAATAAAAAGTCAGCTGTTCCATACCAAAGTATCGATCAGCTGTGACCAAAATGTATGAAATAGTAGACTTTTTCTTTCGATATATGTAATTGATTGTATTGTCGGTTCTTGGTGGAAATTCATGTTGAACACTAATAAAACAAATTTTTCTTTCGATTACGAAAGTTGGTCCCATACAAAATGTTACGGTTTTTCCTATAGGTCTATACCAACTAATATTATAAATGGAAAGTCTGTCTTCCTGTCTGTCTGTCTATTGCGTTTTGACGCCTAAACCACTGAATGAATCTTTAGAAATTTCGAAGATAGTTAGCTTGATACCCGGGGCTAGGGGCATAGGCTTAATTTTAACCGATCTAACTGGGACACTAAAGGGGGTGTATATTTTGAAAAATTGTGCCAAGCGAGATATAACCAAAACGGGGACGAAGTCGCGGGTGAAAAGCTAGTTTTTAATACATTCATTTAATACCAGAAAAAGTTTTGCACCTCTGACTTTACTTATATGTTCCTGTTACCCCAAATTTCGTTTTTGTATGCTGTCAGTCTAAATAAGGCCTTACTTTTAAACTAGGAAGGTTTAGTTTCCTTAACTCAAAAAAAATAATAATTAATACATGCTATATAAACAATTGAAAACATGATTTATTACTTAAAAATATCGAGTGTTCCTCTTCCCCTAAATCTCGGGAAAGAGGAACATTTTTATGACCTAGCTTTGTTGCTAAATTGTGCCGTAATTATACGAACAATCTAGTTCTGTGTCAAAAAAAATGTAAGTATATTTCACAAGCGAAGATTTGTTTCAACTAATATCGGAATAAATGTATAATTTTGATAGCTGAAGGCCAAAATGTTCACAAACCAGTAAAGTATGTTTCTCTTACCCCACCTGACCCTAATTTAAACGGTTTTTCAAGTATGGCACCACTTTTTCCGTCTACTACAAGTATGGCAAATATAATAATGGTCACATTGTATCGTATATTTTCCAAAAATCCAAATGCCCTACTGGTACAAATCGTCCAATTTTTTATCACTTTTTTGCTCAAGTCCGATAGTCATCCCGCCCCATGGTTACAATCTGTAACATTTTTTTTTGGTACAATTTTCAAATGACGAGACTACAATGATGCCATGATGTAAAAAATGATTTTACGTATGTTATAGTCGTATTTTTAGAACGTGTCAAATAAATAAGTATTTCAAGTATGGCAGCACTTTTTCCCCCTACTAGAAGTATGGGAAAAATAATAAAGGTCATATTTTGTCAAATACTTTCCAAAAATTTAAATGCCATACTGGCACAAATCGTTTGGCGAAAAAAAATAATCTTACACCTTTGCAGTGGTATGGCGGCCATTGGGCGCTGTCGGAAAAGTATGGCAAGGTGATTTTCGTGAATGGCTACTCGACGATTATTAGCTATGCAAAAATTAGCCTGGTACAAATGGTTCAATTTTTTTATTAAAATTAACGTATTCGCGTCGGTATCGCGGGCTGTAAGCCGCACCCGACAAGTATGGCATTACGCTTTCGCCTACTTATTTTTTTTCGACTATCTGAAAATACAAGCATTTTTGTGGAACAAATCGTTCGACACTCGTTATTTATCCGACACGTTCGATTAACGCCCACGCGTTTGGGCTGCCAGTGCGAGCGCTATGACCATCATTTTCCTTTTTGCCTTTACGTAATTATACCCCTGTAAAACCGCCATACTGGCACAAATCACCAAGAATTTTGTGTCACTATCTCCAGTCCTAATAGCTTGAGAAGCTTATAAAATTTACAGTGTTGAGAAATAATTAGAGTAATTCTTATTTTTATGGTATTTTTGTGGTAAGTGTCATCTGTTAGTTCCGTGTCTAGCATTAGGTATTTTCCCTTAAATATTAATTTTATTGTATTTGTTGTTATAGCGGCAACAGAAATACACAATCTGTGAAAATTTCAGAAGTCTAGCTTACACAATCTGTGAAAATTTCAGAAGTCTAGTGTTTGAGCTAGATTGCACTTTGTCATCACGCGACGGCGTGTTACAGAGTGGATACTGTTTCATAGACGAGAAACCACTTGGAATAACCATGCCTTAGAGTTGCAATATCTTAAATATTTATTTCCAATGGTAAAACTTTGGCAGCTCATAATATCTTCGAAATGTGACAGTTTACGCGGTTTTGTCAAAGATTATTTTTTGTTTGTATTGATGTTTAAGCTATCCATTTTTCAAAGTATTATTCGTGAACGCGATTAAAAAAAAAAAAACAAAATGGCGGACAAGTAGGTCGGCCAAAATCTTCGTACCCCCAAAGAGGTCGGGTCAACACATAGGCTACCTACATATTATTAAACGCTATCACCTAGGGTGGGGGGAAGGGGCTCAAGTTCCATTTTTTAGTGTTTTGCTCATATCGTTAAAACGGTGCATGATAGAGAAATAGTGTCTGTTAGACTGTTACATAATGAAAGCACATAAAATTTACTACAAACTTGTATTTTACATTTTGTATCTATCTCCAATCGTTGCCTTGCTATGAGCTAATATCCATATCCATACTTCCATACTAAATACTAATATTATAAATGCGAAAGTGTGTCTGTCTGTCTATCTGTCAGAGCGAAAACACGATATCCAAAAATATTCTCTATAGAAAAAATCACAAACTTTGACGAATTTTTCATATATTATTGCCAAAACCATGCATTAAACTGAGTTAATATTTTTAGTTTTTACTTTTTACACATCATAATATAAAATTCTATCACCGAGGATTCGACCTAGCGGATTTTTAATATTTTCTATTACTGCAGTCGCCAGAGGTTTTAACCTCCGAAAATTGTAATAGTGAATGGATTTTTGTTTTTGAGGCGTCATTTCCTTTTTTACACTATAACTTGCAAAGTTTACCAAAAATTTTTTTGTGCTTTTAATTTTTTAGTTACTTAATTAAAAATTAATATTTCACCATATAAAACCGGTCCAGAAAAAAAAATTTTTTCTTGTTCCTGTTATTTAATGACTCTTATCCGATTGTTTACGTTGAAAATTAACCAAATACACAATTTTTAAAAAAGATAGTTTGCTTTGCTAAGCTAAATACAACTATAAGGTTTTTGTAAAGTTTTTAGAGATTAACGCTCGTCGTAACCAAGATAAAAGGGTTTGGGTGGATTTAAGGGTTGTAACGAAAAGTGTGTTAAACTTACTTGTTGTGCGTATTTAATTTTTAGAGAAATGATAACTTTTAAGTACTTAAAAACGTTTGAATATCTCCAAAAATGTGTAAAATAGACCAAAAATATTTTTCTATATTTGTTGAAAATTTATTTAAGTGAGAGCTAAAATATTAAATGCATCGACAAATGAAAGACTTTTTCTAGTCTTTGAAATATATTTAAACTTCCTACTTAAAGCCAGAAAAAAAAATTGGTGCTACAAATCTCACGTACATACTAAAGACGCATGCTGCGACCTATGTTTGGAAAATGCTTACCTGAATACAAAAAATATCAGTTCTTAACCTAATTTGTACTTTTTTCCTTTAAGTATGTTTTAGCAAATATAATTAATGAAAAAAATTTAATAAAAAATCAATTTTATTCTGTAAAAACCTAACCAAAAAAATTAAATACAGATTTTCTTCGAAATATCCGTGAAAAGTTTGTGCTACATTTTCAGAAAATTTAATAAAGTAAGAGCAAAAAAATTATACACATTAAGAAATAAAAGGCTTTGTTAAGCCTAAAAAATAATTTTAAACTTCCTATTTATAACCAAAGAAAAATAGGAACGCCATTTACCTGGCGAGGCACACAACAAGCACATTTGGAGGTATGCTCATCTACATACAAAAATATTAATTTTAAATCTATATTATGTATTTTTTCAACTTATTTTCTTTCTTTGGAATATAAGCAACGATACATATCAAAAAAATAATAATATATTTTATTATTTTGCTATATATTTAAAAGAAAGAAATATGCAAATTTTCTTCAAAATTTTGCAGTTTATGAGTTTACTTGAAGTGGAAGAGAATAATTTAAAAATCAAAAGCACAACTTTTCAATAGGTAAACTTTATTATTTATGTTATCAGCTACACATTCCTTTTTTTTCTTTTCAATTTTCATCCACTATTACGAAAAGTCTAGGCACTCCACTAGTATCAATTCAAAGGGCTTAGGTTTTCCGACACCTCTGACAAATGTTAATATATTTTTCGCAAAGACACACAAAAACTAACCAAATTCGGACGAAGACGCGGCTAGTAGATTATATTATATAAAATTATAATATTTTTGTAACAACTACAGCTGCTTAGGAATTCTAACCAGAATCGATCCAGTAGTGTCAAAGCCTATTCGATTTCGATAAGTAAACATATTATAAAGTACCTATTACTAGTGTATACTGTATATGGTAAAAGTATTAATTTGATTCTCAAAGTACAGATGGAAAATGTGACTCGATCTTCTCAAAATTTTATCTGATATATTTGGTTTGGTTCGTATAAAAAGTGGTTACGAGAGTATAATTACACAAATTTATAGCCGCGGTGACATTTTGAATGCACTGGGCGAGTGCACGAGGGTATGACGTGCGCGGGTGAAAACCGATTTTTTTCTGTCATAGGTCGCCCTTGTCTTTATAGTTGGGGGGTTACCTAAATAAGCAATTTTTTGAATATATTTTCTTTTTCAAAACTTTAAAATGACTGCAGTTTCTGAACTCACCGCTAAAATAAAAAAAGCTCTTATTTTTTTTAATCAGCTTTACCTAATGTACAAAACCTACTAGGTCTCCATGACGCTCGAGTGACTACAAAAATAGCACCCTCCCCTCCTCTACTATATTAGTTAGTTAGTCTTTTATAAGATTCTAAGGGCTTGTCGCCCTGCCGGCACCCATACCCTTTCATTGGTGACCCCGACGTGATCAGTTGATCACCAACTCTGAAAGCTCGAGAACTCTAGCTAGCTAGCCCGCTTCGCCACACAACGCGTAGTAGCCGATTAGTTAAAAAGCCCCTACGTTTTAATTTTTAGCACCGCGGAATATTATATATTTTAAAGAAGCATAATACATTTATTTTTATTCTATCGATAACTTTACCGTCGCGTAGGTATAAGTATTTTTACAACTTAACTTTTAATTTTTTGTTTACATTTTTAAAAGTTTTAAATTTAATCTATCAGTCTTACTAAAAGATAATATAGTCGTGAATCAATCATCAAATCAATCACAACACGATGGTAGCGTCGTACTCGTATATTGGATGGGTAGTAGGGATGACGCTGCTAGGCGTGTTTTTCGTCTTCGTTCTCTGCCTTTATGGCATTTACCTGACGAAGAAATGGCTGGAACAGGTAGAGTCCATGCAGGACTCCACCTTATCCAACTTATCCAGAGCTACAGCGAGTTTTCGCAAAACTCGCGTCGCCGCTAAACCGGCGCCGACCCGTATCGAAGTATGCTAAAAGTGCAACATTTTTTTTCCGCGTTTTCGGTGCTTTGTGTGTCAGTGCAGTGCTTTTCTAAAATGGCAAAATAATTTTAAGTGAAACACACTTAAGTGATGTCTAACTACGAGGGCTGCTATTTATGTATCCGGAACTGGCCACTTACAAGAACAATATTTAAAAAGTAATTACAACATTTGAAAATAGAACTCTTTGGTTGAAGAATACATTTTGTTTCATGTGGCTGTCAATTATTTTTCCATTGTGGCGTCATTTTGAAAATTGCGTGTCTTCATTTGCCATGGATTTAACGCGTGAACATTTTCGTGCAATGATTTACTACGATTTTCGGCGTGGGCTAAATCAACAACAGTGCTTTATTCAACTCACCGCAACTTTTGGAGATGAAGCACCATCAAAAACCACTGTTTATCACTGGTACAGTGAGTTTAATCGTGGGCGGTCTATGCTCACGGATGAAAATAAAGAAGATCGCCCAAAAACAGCTGTTGTCCCACAAAATATAGATGCTGTGCGGGAACTAATAATGCGTGATCGTCATGTTACATATCGCGAGATAGAGGCGTCCTTAGGCATAAGTATGACGAGCATACATAAGATATTACACGAACATTTGGCTGTAAAAAATATATGTTCGCGTTGGATTCCGCACAACTCGGCAATCGATCGAAAACGGGCTCGTGTCGATTGGTGCAAAAAAATGATAAAAAAATACAACCGTGGTACGTCAAAAGTCGTTTATAATATCTACACAGGTGATGAATCTTGGATCTATGCATATGACCCCGAAACTAAACAACAGTCAACGGTGTGGGTGTTCCAAGATGAGCCGAAACCAACAAAAGTTACTCGTGCAAAAAGTACTTTGAAGCAAATGGTCGCCTGTTTTTTTGGAATTAATGGACATGTGGCTACAGTGCCATTAGAGAATCGTAAAACGGTTAATTCTGACTGGTATACGACCATTTGTTTACCAGAAGTCTTTGAAGAAATAAGAAAGGACAACCGACAACGCAGAATCATATTACATTACGACAATGCTAGCTGTCACACCTCAGCTGAAACAACTCAGTTTTTGGAGGGTCAAAAGATCGAATTGACTGGTCATCCGCCGTACAGCCCTGATTTGGCACCTAACGATTTCTTTTTATTTCCATACGTGAAGAACAAATTACGTGGTCAACGTTTTTCGAGCCGCGAAGAGGCTGTTGATGCGTTCAAAATGCACGTTTTGGAGATACCTCAATCAGAATGGAAAAAGTGCTATGAAAATTGGTTCCAGCATACGCAAAAGTGTGTCGATCATCGCGGCGAATCTTTTGAAAAGCAATAAAACCATATTAAATGATATATGTTTGTTTCTTTTTTTAATTCCGGGTACATAAATAGCAGCCCTCGTATATTATGTATTTAGAATAGAAAATTTTGTTCGAAATGATCATGATCAAATAGCTGTATGTTATTTTTATTTTTTTATTCAATGTATCAGTAATGCATTTGTAATGCATTCTTACAATTATTATTATTGTAATTGTATCTTGGATATAATGTTAGGTATAGTCCGTCAAAAAAGTCACGACATTAATAGAGTCGTCACTTGTTTCCGGTGTGGCCTCTTATGGCCATACTGTATCCAGTCACTATAAAAGATTTTGATACTTTATATTAAATAAAGTTTAAAAAACACGTTGTAAATATTATGATTTATATATATTATAATGTAGTTAAGAAAATTTGAAATAATTATGATGTAGTTATAGTGTGTGTTTAATTTACGATATTACAAGAAACAATCTAATGTATGTAAAATATCTTTGTATAACCCACCTCATCACTAACTTACACGTACTGTAGCTGGTTTCGGTGGCTCCGGTAATGATCTTGTAATGCTATTATGACGTGTATTTTGTATCATATTATAAAAGCATCACCTACTTTAAAAATATATTCCCTTTTTTATACAAATACATTATTGGTTCTGTTAAAAAGACTTAAAACATGTAACTTTATGTTAGTTATCACAAATATGTCATTAGCTGGTTAAAATTAATTGTATGTATCCATGTGCATGATGGAAGAGACTGCTCTCCACGACACAGGGAATCCTAGTGTGGGGAGCAGTGTTTTGTTTAAGATACTTAACATGTAAAATTCTTTTTTGAGGGAAATAAAGATTTGTTTGTTTGTTTGTATATGTCATAGTCTGTCAAGAAAGTGAAGAAATTAAAAAGTGGCAACATCGTAGTGTCATCCCTTTCAAATCAATCTAAGAAAAAAGGGATGACACTACGATTTCGCCACTTTTTAATTTCTTCACTTTCTTGACGGACTATATAAAAATGCAATAACTCGATTAAACGGTTGAACCGATGTGGCTAATTTTAGTCTTAAAATATTCCTGGAAGTCCAGGGAAGGTTTGTAAGTGACACGAAGTTCACCGGGACATCAGCTAGTCACTAGTATTACATATTATGAATTTTAATAACACCTGTTATTTAAGTACCCTCTCCCTGAGGGGGTACTTAAATAGTGTAGTGAGTGCAGAGCTACTTTGATGACCAGTCAGAGCTGAGAGAAGCTCACTTCTGTTTTATTAAGGAACTACTTATTTAAAAAATATAAAAAATAAAAAACAGGGTTTTGTTATTTTAATAAAATATGATCATCCAAATAATATTCTACAATGCAGCCGGAAACAGAATTATCGCCACTTTGTAGGTCCATGTAGGTAGTTACAGCAGTGGTGTCACAGTGAAGAGGCACTTTCATCTTCAATAATCAGCTTTTCAATATCCTAATAAAGGGTTAATTCCCACTCCTTGTATTTATTTTCAGTGTTTTTTTTTCAAAATGATAGCATAAATTCTCCTAGTCATTTCGGCTATTTCGTTAAACGCTTTTTCTGCTACCTGTAAACATAAAACGTAATACTTAATTATAATATTAATATTACGCTGCATCAAAGTGTTAAAGGAGTTAAGTACATACACTGTGACACGAGAATTTTATATACCTACATCTAAAATACAAAATTACGCAAAGCACCTAAGTCAAAGTATCAATCATTGTTAGGCGCGTTATATTGTAGATTTCTTTGACAGTTCATTGTTTACGTAAATATAAGGTTTATGTAAAATTGTTGTTTTATTATACCACTTATTACTTACTCAGGCTACTTAAAATTGCATTATACAATAAAATTAACAAACAGAATTTACAAAACAAACGCTTAATTACCTGCTACTATGGCGATTGAACGATCAGAATCGGAAATGTGGACGCGAGAATTTCAGTGATATTTTCGCGTTTTACTATTTTTCTTCAATGAAAATCTTCAAATTTTCAGCACTCTGACACGTCTTTCACTTTAATTGATAATATTAATCACAGTAACATGTAGTTTTCACATAGTAAAACTAAATTTAAGCAAATTGAAAATGTTTGTTTTGTCAATTTTATGTCATAGAGTTTTTTTTTTTTGGTTTGATTCGTCCCATTCAGGACAGGCAAAGGGAACAAAGCCCATACAGCCATGTCTTTTGTAGTACTATTGTCTTAAATCCTTTTTATTTAACAGGCCGAAGCCTTGTCTTCTTTTATTTTCCCAATATTTTCCTCATAATTATTTTTTATTTTATTTATAAGGCCAAAGCCATGTCTGATATGTCATAGAGTATTGAGACAACAAAGGGTTAAATGTCAAAAGAGTGTTGCTATTGCTAAAAAAAAAAGTTTCGCCTCCTAGACATTCTTGACGCACTATACTTGTTTTGTCTTGGAATTTGTCACGTTGTGCAGTAAACTTGCGAGTGTCGCTTTTTTTTAAATAATCATTTATTTATTGCGAATTTAGGTTACACAGATGTTAATTAATTACAATAATTGAGTTCCTCTAAATTCCACCAGATTGCATGCATTACTTAATGCACTTATACATAAGTTTATAGTTAGGAAGTATGTAACATTGACATTGTAATGTTTATTGAAAAATTTTAAATTTTTGGGGGGAGTAATGTAACGTGCAGCATAATATTATGCAGTTATGCACATACGCAATATTTATGTTGTGTGTGTGCATCATTGGCATATACGTGTCAGGTGCCCCTTTAGTCTTTAGTTAGTATTTTATAAGATCTTGGGGCTTGTCGCCCTGCCGGCACCCATACAGTTTACCTGTGTAGTGTACACTGAATCATGAAGTCCGAAAATACTTTTATTTAATTAATCTCTCATAGAGCGCTCCCCTTTCATACAAATTATTGTTTTACTAAGAGTTTGTATAATTATAGAATTACCGAAAATTATATTTTCACTCATTAACTCTATAATATTTTTGTTTTATTTAATAAAAAGTAAATATTTAATCCCTAATATCACGTGATCGCAAACAGCCATCACAGAGTGTGACGTCACGATCTCCATTAGTCGTGTTCGTTTGCTTTTTAAACTGCGCATGCGCGGCTTTTTTGTGTGTCAGTGTGAGTGTCATATTCTAAAATACCTTGTCATGTTCTAAAATACCTGTCAGATTTTCTAAAATTTGACAGAAATTGATCGGTATTTTAGAATATGACACTCACACTGATGACACTGACACACAAGCCGCGCATGCGCAGTTGAAAAAGCAAACGAACACGACTATTGAAACATTGTGTGTGACAGTGACATTTCGATGTCAAACCCATACAAAGATTTTTGTTGTTTATAGGACCGTGACGTCATAGCGACGCCATGATGAACTTAAGCGTTTTAGCGGGAAATTTTAAAACAAATAAGTGGTTTTTTAAATTTAATTCATCAAGCCCCATACGGTCACCGGTGAACAAGACACATCACACAATAGAATATCTATTGTGTCTCGTTTTCCCACGATCGACGGGTTAAATAAGAGCGTATTTATTTTTTATATATATTTTAGGTGTAAGTAACAAATGTAGAAGTACAAATGTAGTAGTAACAATTCTACATCATTATCTGTAAAATAAATAATATATTTCCTAAAAATAGTCTACACCCCTATTAAAAATGACTTTATTCTAGCCTAAACTAAACATACAGTTTTCGAGTGTTATTTGATTAAAGTAGGGGCATATTAATCAAATGACACTCGAAAAACGTATGTTTAAGTTAGAATAAATTCACTTTTAATTACTAAATTAGTTTGTTCCTAAAGAGGAGCAGGAGCAGAAGAAGCACCAATTTGACAACCACAGACTAGAGACTTGACAATCTAACTTCTTAAGTATGACATTAGTTGTCTATACTAAAACTATTGTCTTTATCTAATAAAGGGAATCTGCAGGAACTATAGGCGGCAGAACATATTAGCATAGTGTCGCTAATACAGATATTGGCGACACTATAGTACGTACGTATTCCCTTATAGTTTATAAGTGCAGATAAGACAGGAATACCATGTTAAGGCAAAAGCTCAGAAGGTGGTGTGGCTTGATGGTCCAAGTATTTGAAGAAGTTGGCAGCGAATTGATGAAGGCTGCATGAGATTGGGATGGTCGGCGTAGTGGATACTCAGTTGTGAACGGCGATAAGCCAATAATGATGATTTATAAATTTATTTGGTCTGCCAACAGGTCTACATCTTATAAAAACTTATTTCACTAATATTACAACACGAAACTTATTAAGGTGCAGACCCAATTACAGGCAGACTCAGCATGCAAATCATATATTTAAGTAAATATGACCTCAGAAAAACAATTTCGCTATAAGTATAGCGAAATTGTTTTTCTGAGGTCGATGATGACAATATCGCACATTACGTTGGGTAGGGGATTTCCGCTAGCACTCGCTTGAAAGGAGCAAGTTTGTGAACGGTAATGTCAACATCGAACTCCTTGTACAGCTTGTTATGGTCTCGACAAATTCTGGGTAGCATGCTATGATGGCCTAAATTGGTTCTGTAACCCTTTACAGAAAACACCTCTCGCTTTCTAGAGTTAGGTCTTGGAACTGAAAACATTATTCGCGACAGGAAGTCAGGACTGTTATATAAGTTAATTAACATTTTAAAAAGAAACACCTGATCAGTTATCCATCTACGATGCTCAAGTTTCTGAATATTGAAGTATTCTAATCGTTCGTCATATGTATTTAAAACATTGTACTTTTTTTGGTGAATTGTTAAGAAGAATAAGAATTTTCGTTGAACCGCTTCTATTCTATTAATATGGCATCGATAGTGTGGACTCCAGACTGGGGAACAATACTCCAATACCGTTCTCACAAGCATAAAACACAATAATTTAAAGTAATGATGTTGAATATATAGGTAAAATTAATTAATCTTTGTAAGTAAGTAAATTCAATAATTTGTGTATTTTAAACGCAATTATGTACAAGTGTTCGTATGAAAAGAAACATTATCGAACCCTAAATAATTAATTGCATCCGTTATGCTGTTTACATAACTGAAAACGCAAGCAATATCTAAAATATCCAGTAATTGCTTTTCGATGGCTAATACGAATGCATTGGTAATGCACTTTAGAAAATGTATAAGCAATCGTTTAAAATTCTATATAGCGGAGTTCCCAGAGCGCAAACGTCGTGCAAACCTCCGATTTTTGCAATAGTGGATGAAAATTGAAAAGAAAAATAGGAATGTGTAGCTGATAACATAAAAAATAAAGTTTATCTATTGAAAAGTTGTGCTTTTGATTTTGAAATTATTCTCTTCCACTTCAAGTAAACTCATAAACTGTAAAATTTTGAAGAAAATTTGCATATACGAGTATCTTTCTTTTAAATATATAGCAAAATATTAAAATATATTATTATTTTTTTAATTTGTATCGTTACTTATATTCCAAAAGAAAGAAAATAAGTTGAAAAAATATATAATTTAGATTTAAAATTAATATTTTTGTATGTAGATGAGCATACCTCCAAATGTGCTTGTTGTGTGCCTCGCCAGATAAATGGCGTTCCTATTTTTGTTTGGTTTTAAATAGGAAGTTTAAAATTATCTTTTAGGCTTAACAAAGCCTTCTATTTCCTAATGTGTATAACTTTTTAGCTCTTACTTTATTAAATTTTCTGAAAATGTAGCACAAACTTTTCACGGACATTTCGAAGAAAATCTGTATTTTATTTCTTTTGGTTAGGTTTTTACAGAATAAAATTGATTTTTTTTCATTAATTATATTTGCTAAAACATACTTAAAGGAAAAAAATACAAATTAGGTTAAGAACTGATATTTTTTGTATTCAGGTAAGCATTTTCCAAACATAGGTCGTAGCATGCATCTTTAGTATGTACTATCAGAGAAGTTGATTCCTATGCAAATCGGGGACCTAAGTAGTTTGGTTGCGTTACGTCAAACCCAGCCGACAGATCACAATTAACATTGAATTGACATATTCGACCAAATAACGTTGGTCTGTCAATTGCATAGGAATCAACTTCCTCGATGGTACGTGAGATTTGTAGCACCCAATTTTTTTCTGGCTTTAAGTAGGAAGTTTAAATATATTTCAAAGACTAGAAAAAGTCTTTCATTTGTCGATGCATTTAATGTTTTAGCTCTCACTTAAATAAATTCTCAACAAATATAGAAAAATATTTTCGGTCTATTTTACACATTTTTGGAGATATTTAAACGTTTTTAAGTACTTAAAAGTTATGATTTCTCTAAAAATTAAATTTGCACAACAAGTAAGCTTAACACACTTTTCGTTACAACCCTTAAATCAACCCAAACCCTTTTATATTGGTTACGAGGAGCGTTAATCTCTAAAAGCTTTGTTTGCAAAAACCTTATAGTTGTATTTAGCTTAGCCAAGCAAACTTTATTTTTTAAAAATTGTGTATTTGGTTAATTTTCAACGTAAACAATCGGATAAGAGTCATTAAATAACAGGAACAAGAAAAAAAAAAATTTCTGGATCGGTTTTATATGGTGAAATATTAATTTTTAATTAAGTAACTAAAAAATTAAAAGCACAAAAAAATTTTTGGTAAACTTTGCAAGTTATAGTGTAAAAAAGAAAATGACACCTCAAAAACAAAAATCCATTCACTATTACAATTTTCGGAGGTTAAAACCTCTGGCGACTGCACTAATAACCTCGTCTTTGTTTTAGACTAAGGTGCACTCGGGGAATCGAGACAGTAGCGGTCAGTCAGTCACCCTGTCAAAAAACTTGTCATTTTCCATATAAACCATAAAGTTAATATACCTAGCGGAATAGAGCAACAATCTCGAGCTGTAAATTGTCAAACGAAACCGAAATTGATTTACGTCGGTATGTAAAATTTGTTTACGTATACCATAAACCTATAATGACGTATACACTTACACAAGCATCTTTCTGAGAAATTATTGTGTTGTCAACGTGCCGATAAGTGCCGACTGGACATCAAACAGATGAAAAAAATCGGTTCTGCTGTCATGTATCACACGTTTTTTTTACCACGCAGTGTTACTGACAGTGACATCTCGTTTGCTCAGGCTTTTGTTTCTCTATTCCGCTAGGTATATTAACTTTATGGTATAAACCGCGATTGACAATGAAGTGTCAGGTGTTCCTAAATGAATAATATGAAGCATAATATCACTTCGAAAAATTCCAAAAATAGTCTACACCTCTATTAAAAGTGAATTTATTCTAACCTAAACTAAACATACTGTTTTCGAATGTCTTTTGATTAATATGTGGGGGACTTTGCCCCCCGCCCATACTTGGGGGGGCGCAGCTCCCCCCCCCCCTCCGGCCAAGTGCGTGTCGGGCCACGCGCAATATGGGATTGCGTAGTACCGCTAGTTTTTTAAATCTTTTGTATGTTCAATGAATGTACATTTATAACGTGTTTCACTACTAACAACAACATATCAGTTACTTTCAAAGGAATTTGAACGAAAAGTTCCTTTATACTTCGCCGAATACATTTTTTTTAGTTGATCGACTCAATAACTTATAAAGTCTTCTTAGCCGTGATAGTTTTCCTTTTAAATTCAGCATATTTCCTACTCCCGTGAATTTTTTCACATTTCCAGAAGCAACCGTTTAGCTGGTAGAAGGGGGGACACTGGACTCTAACGACTTTTTCCATTTTAAAACTTAATATTTCACAAACGGATCCCTAAATCGGAAAATGATCTTAGGATTCTCATAATATTTTTAAAAAACCTATCCAACGACATCCCACACGATGGGGTGGACGCGAAAAAAAAAAATCATCCCCGCTTGATGTGTAGGGAAGGTACCATAAAAAATATTTTTTAAGATTACATGTACCATTTTGTCGGCATCATTAATATGTGCATTCATGCCAAATTACAGCTTTGTAGGTCCTATAGACTCTGAGCAAAACCGCGTACAGACAGTCAGACAGACAGACGGACAGACGGACGAATAGACCGAAACTATAAGGGTTCCTTGTTGACTACGGAACCCTAAAAATGGTGTCGCGTCGTTAGATCCTCCTTTTTAGGAACAAACTAAGTTAATAATTATAAGTGAATTTATTCTAACCTACAGTTTTCGAGTGCCATTTGATTAATATGCGGGGGACTTTGCCGCCGGGCCCTTTTTTTTGGGGGCGGGGGGGGGGGGGGGGGGCTGCACCCCCCCAAACCCCCCTCCTGGTCCCTGGACAATATGTTGCTTATAAAATGGTGTCGCGTCGTTAATGTTGAGTTTGAATTCTCCTTTTTTAGGAACAAACTAAGTAATTAATTAAAATTTATTTTATTCTAACCTAAAGTAAACATACACTTTTTGAGTGTCACTTAACTACTATGCGGGGAGCTTCGCCCCCCAAGCCCCCATACTTGGGAGGCTGCGCCCCCTTCCGCTCCTGGAAAAGTTTGTTGAAACAAAACGGCATCACTGCGTTGCGTTTTAATTCTCCTTTTTTAGGAACAAACTAAATTTAATTGCGTCGCCGTGTCATTAAAAGTGAATATCATAACAAAATTATTCTAACCTAAGCTAAACATACAGATTTCGAGTGGTTTTGGGGGCTTTGCCCTTTGGGGTCTGCGCCCCGGTCTTTGTGATTGGGTCCCGTTTTCACCCTTTGAGTAAGGGACCATAAAAAACAGAAAATTATCCATTTCCGTTATTATACTCTGCTAACGCGGACGAAGTCGCGGGCAACAGCTAGTTATAAATGAGAAAGTGTGTCTGTCTGTCTGTTACTTCACGTCCAAAGCACTGAATCGATTTTGCTGAAAGGTATGGAGATACTTTGAGTCCCAGGAAAGGACATAGGATACTTTTTATACCGGAAAATTAACGGTTCCCGCACGATAAGCGAATTTTGGTGCAACTGTGTTGCGGGCGTCATCTAGTACTATGTTATAACCTAGGTCCCAAGTCTTGCGGACCTCGGATATCTTAAATACAACTCAAGTCGGCGGGATAAGTATAGGTTAATTTTATTTCCCCAGCGACATAGGAAGTTTGAATGTATGTATGATAGATAACCTCTGACGTCACACAGGGGTTAGGTCGAGTTTAATATTCAGAAATATCAGCTGCAGTTAGAATGGAGTTAGTGTAAATAATCGTATAAATAGTTAAACACTACGAATACTCTTGTCGTTTGTAGGTAAAATAATATTGATTAAACATACTATACCGTACTCGGCGAAACATAGCGGTAGCGGTCATTGACTCCCTGTCATAAACTTGTCATTTTCTATATAAACCGCTATTGACAGTAAAATGTCAGATGTTGTCAATCGTGGCTTTGTATAGAAAATGACAAGTTTAATTGACAGGGAGCCAATAACCGCTACCGCCATGTTTCGCCGAGTACAGTATATAAACGTATATTATAGGTTTTGCTACTAGCTTTTGCTCGCCTCTGTGCCCACGCCAAAACAGTTTAATTTTTTTACGACTTCGTACATTTTCAGGGGACCATCAATAAAGTACGACACACGTTTTTCATGATTTTTAGACCACCCCTCCCCCTTGTTGCAGACGTCGTCATTTAATTGTGAGACCCCTCCCTAGTGTAACGTCACAAATTTGCAATTTTACATCTAAAAGTTGACACTACAACAATATTATTTTCGCTATTCAATTAATTAATTTTTAAATGCGATGTCACTAAACTTTGGACCTCTTCACCCTTGTCACACCATGTCACACTTCGTCGACCCCCTTTACGACATTACGACATACGACAACAATATTATTTTCGCTATTCCATTAATTAATTTTTAAATGCGATGTCACTAAACTTTGGACCTCTTCACCCTTGTCACACCATGTCACACTTCGTCGACCCCCTTTAGCTGTGACATTCTTTATGGATGAACCCTGATGATCGGTTTAGTGGTTAAATGCTTTTTTGCGTCACAAACAAACTAATATTTACAATCATAATCTTACTAGCGGCCCGGTACGTGCTTCGCTACGTATAAAGTGAAATAATACAAAAATCTGTTAGAACATCGATGCATTTCTTAAAAATATATATAACTTAATTGCTAGCTATTTAAACTAAAACATTGGGATAAACAATATTTTTGGTTTTTCCATTTTGAGTGTGAATTAACAATGGTACCCAACTCTGGAACAGGCAACATAAAGTTGGCCATATGAAAAACATGATTCTTCCAAATTCACACCACAAACGTTAATTGTGAGTATCAGATAGCATACGATCGAGAGCAATTTTAAACAATTGAACTAATGCGTTATGCTGATGGAAAAACCATTGTAGCTCACGAATAAATAACGTTTAGTACTAGAAATAATTGCACAACGCGTTGATCCAATTCACGATTTTCATCACCAATAGAATAAATTTGCAAAAATTGATGATCAGCGTCGGGGTACGGCAATAAAGAACCAACTTGATGATAAATCTGGCCCTGAATATGTAACATGTACCTATGCTATTTTAGGTTGTTGGATAAGAATTTTTAAAACTATCGAATACTTTATGATTAAGATTGATATAAACATGGGACAATTCAGTTGAAAAAATAATAATTTCACTCTTTTTAGATAGTTATATAAGGCTTTCTGTATATACTTTTATGTTCTGCTTAGTGACTTTGGATCCAGGATACACCTTCATAATACGAAAACTCATAATCAGCTGACTTCACTACCACTTTAGAATTTCTTAAAAAAACTCCAAGCATATTATTCTACTGTTTATATATGCTTAGAGTTTATCAAGCAATGCTGAAAATGACATGTTCAAACACCTATCTCTAATAATTAGACTCTAGAGTTCTGTTCTCTGAATTTCTTTTTATTATTAAAGCACTAATTCCGCATGGAAACTCCATTTAAATTTTGAGGAGTTCCCTCGATTATTCCCGGATCCCATCATCAGATCACCGGTACCAATCCACGATCATACCCTATACAACAATACAAAAATTTCCTCGTCTAAAAATTTCCATTAGCAAAATGACCCGCCATTTATTGAATTCATTTGTTACAAAAAATGTGATAAATGAAGAAGCACTCGACCGATTTTGTGCAAACTTCACATAAACCATCTACTAAATAGTTCGAACAAACCCTGAAAATTTGGTTTGGATAGGTGAGCCCGTTCTTGAGTTATAAAGTGACAACGAAAAATGCCACTTATTTTTATATATTAAGATAGTAGGTACGTTGCGAAAGTGACTAAATCGCTATATAATCTGTTCACTGCGGATTCTGAGGAACCCGAGTCCTTCCCGGGACAGACGGACAAACTTTTCATAGTATGTATCGAGTGCAGTGTGTGGTTTTTGATCTTGATTTAATTGCATAAATGTAGCTTTTATTGCACTGATATAATATTACATGTTGTAAAATTTTGCCGCTTTTTAGGGAAAAATTGGGCATACTCTCTATATGGTAGAGTATTTTTCATAATATTAAAATTATTTTACGGACTATAGACCCGCAATATACGCTCAAGAAAGAGTCTTTAGAAAACTCATATTTTGTTGTGCAACAAAAGTAGCCTATGTCCTTTCGTGACTCCTTATCTGTATAATTTGCCTACACCCTTAATGCAATGAACCTAAATGCGAGCAAAAAAACTGCATTCCCAAAATTGCAGAAAAACTCTGGAAGCACTAACCGGTCCAACTTGAAATTTGGAGGCTGGAACTTGATGTCCTTCGGCGGGAGTGGCGAAATTATATCCCTTGGGAGCAGTGGCGTAACTATAACACCCGGGGCCCGTGGCAAATTGACAGGGCCGTAACCATAGCCCTAACAGTAAAACTCATCACGTTAATAATAAAACAATGTATAAAAAATTTCTGACCTCACGGCCTCTTGGGCCTTTTGGGTTTGGACTTTTGGGTCGGGGGCCCGTGGCATTTTGCCAGCCCTGCCACCCTATAGTTACGCCACTGCTTGGGAGAGTCAGGGTTTTCATTAGTATTTAAAACAGATTTAACAACTTTACAATAATGTGCATCAACTGATAGTACAAAGTAAATCTTAGCTCTGGAGATTCAATTCTTCATGCATTTTATGTAGGTTACTATTTAATTTTAAATTTAAACATTTTTTCCCGACTCCTGACATACGTTCTGTTGCATCATGCATGATGCATGGTACACCTACAATTAATTTAGTTTATTTCGCCAGCAATTATACCAAATTGTATAATTGTAAAGCCTTCCCAGATCTTTGTATCCATCCTTACTAATATTATAAATGGGAAAGTATGGAAAGCTGAAAGTTTTTTTTATAAAATTAGGGGGCAAACGCCTAACGCGTCACCTAATGGAAAGCTACTACCCGTCGCCCATGGATACTCGCAGGTGCGTAACTAACACAACTTGGGCACAACGGAGTGGAGGGTGCGGCTTCATCTAGTACATACAGTAAACATCCTAGTGTACATAAGGTCTAGACGTACATATAACATAGCCATAGTTTACGAGCTATGTTCGATCGAGTAATATCGGATACATTACGATCCGCAAACACGCCCGCCGGTCCCACTTCGTCAATGTTTGCGCACAGTTTCTGTGGTAGTATTTATAGTTTTACAACCGCGGGTAGTTATAAAGTTTTTGTAACCACGGTAACATAAATTCTCTCATATAATCAAAATAACGAAGAATTGTTACATTTGACATTTATTAATAAGGAGTGAATTTTTGTGCCTCGATTAGCCTTTTAAACTAGTAAATATAATCGAAAAGTTGTAAGTTTAGTTGCATGTATTAAATAATATTATATTAGAGGAAGAAAAAAACTACAGGTTAAGATTTGTGATGATGGATATTGTATATTATTTTAATTAAAAACTACATAATGGATTTTGATGAAATTTGATATTATGGTAGTTTAAACATTGGATTCACCACAAGCTACACAGACAATAATTTTGTAATATAATGTAGGCTAAATTTAATTAAAAAAAAACACAGGGCTACCGTAGGAATTATGTGTTTAATTTAGTGAAGTCACAGGCAAAAGCTGGTTTAAAATACTGCCTAACATTCATTAACATTTGTATTTTTCATTCAGCGCAACACAAGAACGCAGGAAAAAATATTCATGAAATCGTGTAAAATAAAAACCTGAAGCTTGCAACATTGTCATATTTAAGAGTTTGAGCATCGGTCGCATTAATAGTAGTGGGGAAACAGGATAGAAGGCGGGCCTCTCATAGTTTACGTCGTTCCCGTGTGACACGCGGACGTTCGCGTTTGTGACTCCCGAGTGTTCCGGATTGTGACCCCCCATCCTCATACGTATGTTTACTGTTAAATTACAATTGATGATTTGCTATTTTCATCGCATTTTCGTAGTTTTCAAAAAAGCTGGCGAACTTTTATATAACCAATTGTGTAACGGCATTGTTTATTTTTATATTTATTTGCATAACTTTCAGGGCATTTGCGAAAATTTCAGTGTTTTACAGATCATAAAATTGATTTACTATTCTTAAAATATCATTGCTTGCTATTATTTTGATTTCTCTTATCTTAAAAAGATCTATTAAACATTGATTAAACGTCTTTAACGTACACAATTGATTCAGATTTGTGGCATAATGTTTCATATAACTTTTTAAAACATAGTACATATTAGCTTTTCAATTATTTTTATAGTTACTTCTATAATAAATTATAGAGTTAATTCATTATTTAATTATTTTGTTATCTCTTTTAATTTTAGAACTACAAGATCTTTTGGGGGGTCTTTAAATAGAATTTTAAGGACTCTACATATACAATAAATCACTTTAGAGTCTCGATGAAGATAAATTATGGTTAAATTTGGACAATAGTTAATTTAACAAGCTTTTTCCGGCTGATCGTCAGCGTGGGATTTGATGATCAGTATGTTATGTAGAGTCGAGAGTCGAGACTTGTGAATTCTATGATAACAAAGATTTTGAAATTCATATGGCACCATCCTTACTTACTATACTTACTTACTCAATATTATAAATGCGACAGTGTGTCTGTCTGTTACCTCTTCACGCCCAAACCGCTAAACCGATTTTGCTGAAATTTGTTATGGAGATAACTTTGAGTTCCGGGAAAGGACGTAAATATACGGTTCCCACGCGATAGACGAATTTTGGCGCAACTGAGTTGCGGGCGTCAACTAGTGTGTGTGTAACTGAAAAACACATTGTAAAGAAACAGTTACGTCGGTAAAATCTTCAGATACCAAAAATGGCCCCAAAAATACAAAAGTGGCCCAAATATTTGATCACGCTTTGGACCCGATGTCTATCAACATACATTTTTGTACCTTATTAATTAATTAATATTAACACTGTAGCCAAATCTTTAAAAAATACCATTAGTAGATAATATGCTGATCCATTTTGTAAAAAAGTAGATCTACATAGTTTACCAAGTTATAGAATTGTTTGAAAGTAGAATTACCGATAATTTTGATGATATTAAACTTTAAAGTACGGTACAATACATATTATAATGTTACTTCAGATTCTATTTAATTTTGAAATTCGAAATATGTACTTATAGATAGATAACAATTTTATGTTTATAATAAACATTTTATTTGTATTGTCCTATTTTGGATACTAATTAATAACTAAGATCTTTTACGATGTACAGTCATGTATTTTTAGTTTTCATTCGTTGTACTATCGCTATATATAGCTATGTCTAGTTATAATCTAACTGGCTGTTAGCGAATGTAATAAGTAATAACAATAACAAACCTTCAAGAAGAGAGCGTATTCCCTCTTAAAGGCCGGCAACGCACCTGCAGCTCTTCTGATGTTGCGAGTGTCCATGGGCGACGGTAGTTGCTTTCCATCAGGTGACCCGTTTGCTCGTTTGCCCCCTTATTAAAAAAAATACATTAACTGTAAGTGACTTCTCTTATGAAATGAATTTTGATCATTATGAAGTAAAATTTTCTTTAGCGGAGTTATGCACTTTTTTGGGATGGGTAAAAAATGGTATACCCGCATCAGGGCCGAAAATTCGTAAGAGAGAAGACCACCGGCGCGGCGTAGAAGAGAAAATAATACCATCTTTGTACCACGCGACGAACATTAATGGCTGCTGTTTCGTTTTCATTTTTGCTGTCCCTTTTGGAGTACCTTTAGCCAAAACGTTTCCTTTATCGCTTCTTTGTATTGACATAAGCGTTCGTTAAACTACGAAGTTGACTCGTCTAATGTCAATTCCATACATTTTTATCGTCGATTCTAAAAAGAAGCGATAAACAAAAATTCTTGGCTAGGGGCTCTGTTATTTTTGATTTAAAGATATTATGTTTAATTGTGATAATCAGCTAAGATTTTTTAACAGATAATCACAAGTCACGATGGTAGCTGATGATGGAGTTGAAGGTGGAGAGACGGTGCGTCTGCAGCAGGTGTCTGATGGTGGCAACCCATCACCACTGCCAGCCAAGTAAGTTCGCTGGGTACTTGGATAAACTGCTTACAGTTTTGACATACAGATAATATAAAAAACTAGCTGTTGCCCGCGACTTCGTCCCGCCCGTTTTTTCCACACTTTCCTCTATTTCTTCGCTCCTATTAGTCTTAGCGTGATAAAATATAGCCTATAGCCTTCCTCAATAAATAGGCTATCTAACACTGAAAGAATTTTTCAAATCGGACCAGTAGTTCCTGAGATTAGCGCGTTCAAATAAGCCATTTCAAATAATTTCTCCTGTTTTTTCCACACTTTCCTCTATTTTTTCGCTTCTATTAATCTTAACGTGATAAAATAAAGCCTATAGCTTTTCTCGATAAATAGGCTATCTAACACTGAAATAATTTTTCAAATCGGACCAGTAGTTCCTGAGATTAGTGCGTTCAAATAAGCCCTTTCAAATAATTTCCCCCCGTTTTTTCCACACTTTCCTCTATTTCTTCGCTCCTGTTGAAGTTACTGCTTCGATGTCGAGATTATTCCATGCGATTTGACTTCTTGAGGGGTAATTGTACGAGCAAATGCCTCTCTTAAAGGTGCTCCCTCACCGGGAGGATTCACGTGTAATGTAACATTAAATTACAAAAATACTTCCTTGACTGACGAGCACTCGCATGTAATCTATATCTATATCATTACATAAAAGGCTTTGTCCTGAATTACATGAAAATGGAATCACGCTACAGCCTGAACCACTGATCGTTGAGACTAGAAATTTTGGGGGAGTGTTCTCCGTAAGACGTAGGCGCCTCCCTTCTTATCGCCAGAAGGGGTTTTTTGAAATTCCTCTCCTAAGGGTGTGAAAAGGTGGTGAAGTTAGTGTTGGACAACTCGATTTCTTAGTCCGATCTGCTCGAAAATTTATTTGATTATTTCAAGGAAGATGTAATTCATAGTTTTGTGAAATTTATCCTTAAAAGTGGTTAAAAAGCATGAACAGTGATCGTGGGATGGATATAGTTTGTGTGACCTCTACATCACCGCAAAGCGGTGTTTTGAAACTATGATATTATACCTAGTCGATCCCAAAGTTCTGTCATAAATTAAAATAATAATAATAACAAAAGTACTTATCAGATTTTAATAAATTATGTATCAATTTAAAGAACATGTAATAAGGAATCAGAATAATTTAAAATTATTCGGAATGTTCTCTCTCATTTTGAATACAGGCCCTCAATCGCCACGGCCAGTCATCCATCGCGGCACGCACCATATTCAAGTCGATTTTAGCGACTGCTTTTCGTAATGATGCCTTCAGGGTCTCCAAAATTTTGTGGGATCTATTAGAGACCTTCCCCTCTAAGACCTGCTAAATTTTATAGTCCTAAGGATTATGGTCCGGGCTGGTCGAGGAAGGCTAATCCTCGTGTCTAATGAAGTCAATGTTTTGACGCTCAAACCAGGATTGTGTGCTCTTGGCTTTGTGTACAGGCGCAGAGTCCTGCTGAAACACGAATTGATGTCCGAAAAATAGCGCGTTGGGCAGGTCTTTGACAAGCTTATCCAAAACCCTCTCTTTGAACACTTGTGCACTGGTTTTGACCTTTTTTCACAAAAATGAACCTCAATTGGGCCGTAATAGGACACTCCCAACCAGACCATCACTGATGATGGATGATGGCCATGACACCCGCGGAACTTTTTTTGCTGCTTCTTCAGAGCTCGTACACTCTATCATTTTGTTTGTCGTACTTCTCTTTAATGTCGATTTTTTTTCGTTCGTAAAGAGGATATCACGGTGTCGGTTTTTCGCGTACCGCCTTAATAACTCCCGGGATCTTTTAAGCCTTATTGTTTTTAGACGATTATTAAGTAAGTACCCACTATATTTTTGTATGCTCGTAGACAAAGGTCTTCATTTAAAACCTTTTTTACTGTTTTTCTACTGACACTCATCTGCAACGCCATCAACAGCTTCTGTTTTCGGACTGGATTTCTTGATATGCACGCCTTGATAGATTTGACCGCTGCTGGTGTTCTTGCGGAGCGTGGCTCGCCAGTTATTTTCTTGTCCTCAACACTGGAGACTTCCATTGTACCTATCAATAGTACGATACACTAATCTTAGCGTAATATTCAATTTTTTGAGCAGCTTGAAAATGGTACTCGGCGTGTGTCTACACTCTACAGCGTTGCAAGTTGCAACGCTAACAGCAATTCGGTTTTCCTTTAACGTCCACTCCATCAGAGTAGACAGACTCCATCGTGAAAAATCGCGGTAAATGATTGTTTTTTATTTTAAAATTATAGTCAAATATTCAAAAAGAGAATGCAACACTGACCTCCTTTAAATGGAGATCAGTGGAATGCAATAATATTTTCATGAAATCATGTTTGAATTTTAAAAATTATGTGCCTATGACAGAACTTTGGGACCGACTAGTTATATTATACAAAAAAAGGTTTTTAAAACATAACTTTTAAAGAAAAACAGCGCTTTTGCGACGATCTGAGGAGACGCCAGAGCCCAAGACCATAGAGAAAAATAATAAACCCGCCAGACGTTGCTTGGACGTTGCCATGTTAACGTACGTCACTGGCTATGCCAAAGTCTACGTCACGAATTGCGATGGCGTCGTCCCGGTAAGTAATGGCTCATTTTGATTAAATGTGGTGTTATCTGGGAAAAGGGACCTTGTTGTCGGTTCTAGTTTCCGAGATAATCGCCTTTAGTGTCGAAAAAAATCATTTTTTCTTTTTTTGCTCCATATTAATAAACAGACTCTAAATTTTGATATGATAAAGACACAGGTTTTAAAAACGATTTTTATAGGCATTTGGTTAAAATATTATATCTTAAAGTTTAGTAAAAAAGGGACCTTATTGTCGGTGCTGCAGTCGAGAGTCGATTGCGGCTTTCTGTCGGCACGGTACCTACTATTAAACTAGGTACTAGTAATTCGCACCAAGCTGAAAATCGGTAATATTGTTTAGAAATGGTGTAAGCCGGCTTACACTCTCGCCGAGACACAGCGAGGCGGTCCGAGTGCGAGAGTGTAAATGGGTGCGCTCGCCTCGTCTCGCCTGTCTCGGACCCTCTCGGTCCGTTGTCGGTATTTTGCGCCCGAGACAAAGGGTCTCGCGAGGAAAACGAGCGCACTACTGTACACTCTCGCGTCTTTCAGTACTAGTCCCGCCGTTGGACAGTGTAGAACAGAAAAATAACAATAATAAACGTCATTATTAGTCATTATCTGTGAGAAATAAAATTAAATATGATTATAAATCTTTGTTAAATTCTCCAAGCCCCCACTTTGGATTACAATGATATCTTTCGATGCATGGTGAATGGTCGTTTTCGTCCATCTTCTCTGAGTTCTTAACTGCGATTGAACTAAGCGAGAATGTACATGATCGCACTCGGGCAAGGGGCTCTCGCACGAGACTCTCGCCCGAGAGCTCTCGGCGAGAGTGTACAGCGGGCATTAGAATATCTGGGGGCATGGCAGTGCCCCCGCCAACTCGAGGGCGAAGCAAACACTGCCGTACCACTACCTACCATCATTTACAGGAACCATTTCGCGCATTTTCAGGCCCCTATTTGCTCCGTGTATTATATTTTTTCTCTATGTTATGAACCTCGAGGTCATTAAGTTCTGAAGTTAAGCTAAAGCAAAGTTTCGCATTTGTGACACACTCACTCAGAATAGAACTAGTACTTCCCATAAACACAGAGAGCTGAAATTTGGCACAGAGTTTAGGGTTTAATGGCCACATAAGGGTTAAAACTATAAAAATTGGCCAAGTGAGAGTCGGATTCGAAATTAGGTTTTTTGTATGGGATTAAATTTAAATTTTGATTTAAATTTAATTTTATTATAAACTTGACTATTAAAGTACACATATAATTGAGGATTTTGTGAAAATTTAAATTTTGTTTGTTGTTAGTATTTTTGTTATATCAGCAACAAAAATACACAATCTGTTACCCTATCAAGCAATAAAAGAATCTCGTTGCCTGGCACTAGACTAAAATCTCTACAAAGTATCTAAATACTCTAAAACTATTTAGACTTACAAATAAGGGTTTCTAAGGAATCTGTTAACGAAGGTCAGCTCTAACCCCTGGATTTGCGTGTGAGGCAACAACGTCACCTTTTCGAGGTCTTTGGCCTAGATTTGAGGTCTCTTTTGAGTCATCTTTTACTAAAAATAGTCACTCAATAGCTACGCTATACAATATTTTGTCGTTGTATATTAAGCGCCTTTTCTATAGTAGGGTTGCGTTGCCAGTTGCCACCGGAGCTGAGCTAAGCTGCGTTGCGAGGAATGTGTTGAATTTGTTTTGTGAATGTGTGTGTGAAAACCACCGACCACAGTGGTGAAAACCAATAGAAACGCTTCATTTGCCTGACAAACATTCAGCGCAACGATTCTATTGGTTCTTGTAAAACAGATTCCTTGCAACGCACTTGCAACGCTCATCTCCGGTGGAAACTCAGCCTTAGGCTCAATTTATACCGCGGAATGGAATGGAAGCGACTTTTTGCAACGAAACTGTACAAAGTACTACAATTAACTTTATGTCAACAGTTAGCACACAAATTAAACCGATCCAAAAGTTTGAATTTTCCGCGAAATTCTCGTGAATTCTCCGGTGTCAATTCCTCGCATGAGCCAAAATTGACCCTTCCGTTCCGTTTCCTTGAGCTGTGTAAATTGGGCCTTACATGGGAAAAACATTGTGCGCCCTGTTTTTTTTTATTGATAAGAGGGATAGACTATGGAAATCTGGTACGATCGGTGAATGTACCTTATTGTTGTAAGTACTTTGATGGTAGATACGTACATACCAGAAACATCTAAATGTTTCTGGCCTAAAGTAGCTCTCGAAAAACCCCAGCCGTGTTCAGTTAATTCATAGAGGGGATAATACTTATTTAATTTTGTCGCAAACAATAGACTAAAATTAATTTGGTTTACTGTCGGAATTCATCGGAATTGAAGTGACTGGCCAAAATTATTAAGATTTGGGACCACGGCACCTAAAGATATTGTATCTTATTTAGTATAATTTATAGCAAACTATTGTACCTTTTTAGAGTTCCATACCCAATAAAGAATGAAAACGGGACCCTATTACTGAGACTTTATTGTCTGTCTGTCTGTCTGTTTGCTGTGTATCTCCAGGCTGTATCACAATAACCGCTAGTGCCAGACTTATAAAATTTTTACAGATTGTATAATTCTGTTGCCGCTATGACAACAAATACTACAAAAAAATAATATCAATACTTATGTGTGGCAAGTCTGACTCAAACTTTTTTTTTGTACTATTTGGTGCCTGCTTTTTATACCTGGTTATAAGAAGTAGGCATAATATATGTATTATGTTATGTGTGAGCATTTATTTTTCCAACATTTTTTCATTACATATTGTACATTTTGTTGACAGAGATGATGCTGAGAATGATTACGATCCACATTTACACCGGGAGCTGTCCAATGCAACAAAGTAAGTTTAATATTATATTTAACTATACCAGTATTTCCCAAAGTGTGGGTCACGACCCACTGGTGGGTCCCGTTTGGTAAACTAATATGTATTCTGTGGCCGCGGATAGATTTTGGGTGGGCCCTGAAACTATAGGACGATTGTCGTACTCGTTCGATTGTCATTTAACTCGTTCGTGGGTGCGTGCGGGACGGGGGCATGCATTCGAACGCAAACATAATTGTAAGAAAGTAAGGCTGACGATGATGATATGGTGGTGAACTACGATAAGAATTAACGGGTAAATGCTGCGGCAGCAACATACCGCTGCTTTTTTGTCTTCATGCCACAAGGTGGGCCGCGAACTTTAAACTTTCTTGTAGATGGGTCGCGGTCCCGACAAGTTTAGGAAACACTGAACTATACATATAGTCTACCCACTGTATTTACGACCGACATATACGACTTTTCTGTAAGGCCTATTAAACTGAGACTTCAATGTCTGTCCGTCTGTCCATATGTCTCCAGGCTGTATCTCAAGAACCGCTATAGCAGCTAGACTTCTGAAATACTTACCTTCTCCCTTGATCAACCTACCAGAATCCATACTAAAGGTTTCTCTCATTCCAGCAACATGGAGACCCTGGTCCACCTGCTCAAGTGCAGCCTTGGTACGGGGATCCTGGCGATGCCGCAAGCCTTTCACCGGTCAGGGCTGGTGACAGGCATCGTCGGTACCATCCTCATTGGTATACTGATCACGCACTGCCTACATGTCCTGGTATGTTATGGGAAAGGCGGATAGTTAATGTAATGTAATATTATTTTTTTGCAACAGTTAGTTCTAATTTCAAAACTGCCTGTTGTGGATAAGAGTCCAAGATGCAAAGAAACGATATATTTTTTAACTATAGATATGAAATTAAAGTTCATTAATATACAAGAATAGTAGGCAATAAAGCAACTTGTCTCGTCTTAAAGCCAGGAGGGCCACACATTTCAACAAGATAGGTCTAGCCGTTTCGGAGGAGTTTGGAAAATAAACATCAGGTTTTGACGAAAATGGCACTTGTTAATCAGACTATTTCAGAAACCATGACTGATGAGTGATGACATATTTTGTCTCTGTCATGAAGTGTAACCAGTTATAACTGTAGGCTATTACTACAGTATGAATTTTCAAAAATTTACAAACGAATTCGAAACGCTAGCAGCGTTTGAACATCAAAGGCGAGTTCATAAAAGCTGGATTTAGATGCAAATTGCTCGTCAGCCGACCGGCTCGGTTTAAGCTGGCGCGCGCGCCAGATGTGGGTACACACTACACAGTTTTTGTCCCAAATTTTTTTGCATTCGGTGTTTTATCCTTAAATTTTGACCTGCTGCTATTTGTTCTAAAATTGAAACATCTGCAAGCTACAGGGACGTGCCTTCAAAAGATGTGACTACATTCACAAAATTATATTTTCTAAATGTGCAAACATAAATTAATCATTGGTCTTCGCCGCACGCGATGACCAATGATTAATCTATGTGTGCAAAGGATATTAGAACAGGTTAAGAACCTTTTAGACCTCTAGCCATCCTCTAGCTTTACTTTTCTCTGTTATCACTTATAATAATTAACAATCTTAGTCAAGACATCTTTCAGTTAACTTGTACTTCAGCCTAGTAAACTGTGAGAAATAGTATACAGACAGAAGGTAATATTATAGTACACATTATTATTATGAATCGTGTCTCGTCTCACGGGTCGGACCTGACGCCGGGATCGCATTCCTTCATGCATTATTGCAATATTGCACCAATTGATAACGTGACGTCACTCCCTTGGGGACAATTGTCATTTTCAACGTCATGACCACGCAATGATGGCGCCATGATGACGCTTCGTCAATCAGAAAACTAGCTAATAAATAGCCAATAATCGTTTTCCTATGTTCATTAAGTGCATCAATGATGTGACCTAACATTGACAGATTCCTAGATCAATGATGTCATCTAGGGCTCCTTTTAATTAGCATCGTTGAGATGATTAAGACTTAATATGAGATGCTGTTTCTATGATATTTGTGGAGATAAAAAGCTAATGTCAGCTGTACATGTTATTATGCATTGTATAATACTTATGAAGATGGCGTCCAGTTTTTGATGCAGCATCAAACCCTGGATACGTAGGTACGTAGGACGTAGATTGGAGGGTCTGCATTCAACAATAATTGTTGGTGGTCTAAATTCTAAAGTATACCAAACCTAAGGAAAACAAAAATGTCTGTTGATCTTTATGAGCCCCCATCAATAAGTAGAGTATAGACGCGGCGTCACTTTTACGCAGCTAAGAATAGTTCCTAGCTTCCAAGTCATACTTACCAAAGATTTTGATCTACTTTTTTTTGGAAAGCTCATGTAATCGAGAGATATTAGAGCTTTATTATACGGCCAATTTATCGGCGTTGTATGCCAATGATAAACAAACTGAAACATTGCGTGGTGATCACAGGAATATGGTACTGATAAGTGCCGGATAGGCTATCCACAACATCTTATCTCACAGATACTTCATACTCTATCTGTTAAATAATTTGAGGATAACTTATCCGGAAGTTATCAGTAAGTGGTGAAACAGGTTCACAAATCACCAGGAACACTGTCCTGAGACACAATCGCCACCTTGCATAATACTTGACTCTACAGCGTATCAAAACTAAGTGATAACATTTTAGGGTGTAGGTATATGAGTCCCTTATATAGAGTTCGCTGTGAAAGTAGCAGCGATGTAAGAATAACTTTATTTGAATTACTTTTGTATGGAAAAATTCATGACGCTACTTTCACAGCGAACTCTATATAAGGGACTCATATACACCCTAAAGTATTATCACTTTGTTTTGTTACACATTGTATATTTAACCAACTACCAAAAATGTTTTATGTTCGGCTGTGTTTTACATAATTCTTTCTCCCCCAGATCCGAGCCCAGTACGCCACCTGCAAGCACCAGAGAGTGCCCCTCCTGTCCTACACGGCATCCGTGTCTACCGCCCTTGCCATGGGCCCGCCGACCGTCCGCAAATGGACACGCTGCATGTCCCTCTGCGTGGACGTGTTCCTTGTAGTCTACCAGCTCGGCATCTGCTGTGTATATATTGTGTTCATCGCGGATAATATTAAGAAGGTACGATAGACAATATTAAGAAGGTGATCAGGAAACGTTGCGAGCTTTGGCGGGGCCCCGTATAATAATTTTGGAGGCCCTTAGGAAAGTTAAAACCACTTACGAAACAAATAATCCCATAGGATGTTGCCAACTTTTGAACTCACGCTATACGGTGGTAACAAAGATGTTTTTGTCATTTGTGAAATTAATAAAATTATATTAGGAAAGTTTTGATTAATTTTTGCATGTACGCACGTTGGGGCCCCGTATAATACGAGTAATTGATACGGCAGATACGGCGGTAGCTACGCTCCTGGACATGACAAGAAATGTTTTGATTATGTTTCTAGTATCTGTTCGTGTTCGGCCATGTTGCAATAACATGAATGATACCTGTAAGCATATTCTATCAATTCTATGTCGATCATAAGCGATGACGAAAATACTCTTCTAACTTCAATAATAACATCTTGTAGGTATTTGTTTATCATGGGCCAACACCGTGAGGATGATGATGAAAAAATAAAAATAAATCTACGGATTCTGATTTCATAGTTTTCACGACCAAAATGAAAGCATATTGCATAATCTGCATAGCATTTTTTATCAACTTATGCAATTATAATTCGCTAAGGATACAAAAACCGCATGCAGGAATCTTGCAACGCCGTACTACTGTGCCGGTCGGAGTCGGGGTGTGTTAGGTTTTTTCGTTACGTAATTTTTTGATTCGGTCGCCGCGCTCGAAGCCCACGATAAAAGCTGGCCATTTGTCATCAGACTTGATCTACTTATTAAAAAGTGTCATAACGGCCTTGCATACTTTATTGAAATACTTGAACAAAATTCCTTATGCAAACCTTTAGAAGTATTAAGTACCAGTTGTTAAACACACATTCTACCTCTACTCTGTACTAAGTTTCGAACTAATTACTCGAGGACTTAGTAGTTTCTCAACACAGGAGGAGTTAATACTTACTTTGCTGTAATAATAGTGTTTGGCTTTGTGGAAACTTTGCCACCAACTTAGTAATGGTCGGTGTAGGTACTATCAGAGAAGTTGATTCCTATGCAGATCGGGGACCTACGTAGTTTGGTTGCGTTACGTCAAACCCAGCCGACAGATCACAATTAACATTGAATTGACATATTCGACCAAATAACGTTGGTCTATCAACTGCATAGGAATCAATTTCCTCGATGGTACATTGCTTTGAATAATTGCATCATTAATTAAGGGATCTTAAACTATAAATAATTGTGATACTTATAATATTATACTTACGAGTTATATTCGGCAACGGCTGCAAGTGTTTTTATAAAATTTAGTATTTAGGGGTTTTGAGGAAGAAAAATTACTCAGGTGTAATACCATGTAAATCCCTAGTAAACCGTGAAATTTTGAATGATTTGCCGCTAAATCCAGTAAAGGTCGATTTGCTTAATAGCTGCTTTTATGTATTCAATAAAACATCATAATCATAAATTTTATTTATATAAAAATAAAAACTTAAGGCACCCATACCATTTTAGCCCATTTTTACTTGATATTAATAAGTGGTACGGAATACGGATACCCTTCGTATAGATTATAGAAGTCCGACTCGTACTTGCCCGGTTTTTATTTCATTTTACCAAATTTAATATTGAGATGATACAGGATAGAATCTAGATAAAGCCTGCTTAAAAAGTGATGGTTGTTATTATAAATCAATTCACTCTGTCATTTCAACCAATATAACAATAATTCCAAGATAATATTATATTATCCTCAATATTTTAGAGTAGTCGAGTTAGGTAGAGTGGTCGCGGGCGCCAATTGATTATTTATTAGAGCTCTCTCAGTACGGGACGATATTATATAGATTATATTTGCTGCTTAATACAAGGTGTAACAAAACTAAGTGATAATACTTAGGGGTGTGTATTTTCGACGGCCTCTGTGGCTCAATTGGTTGAGTGTGTGGCAGCTCAAGCCGCGGGTTCGAATCCCGCCGACGGAACAAAAAGTTTCCAATGTTCCCGGGTCTGGATGTGTATTAAATGTGTATGATATACTTAAAATCTTAAATATATGTATAGTATATAAGTATTCAATATATTTTCGTTGTCTGGTACCTGTAACGCAAGTCCTTCAGGTACTTAGCACGGGGCCAGACTAACGTGGTGTGAAGCGTCCATAGATATTATTATTATTATTATTATATTATTTTTATGGACAAGCGCCAAAGCGTTATAATTTTCTCATACAAAAGTTTAAAAAAAGTTACTCTTACAGCGCTGATACTTTCACAGCGAACTCGATATAGGGTACCCACTACCCATATACACCCGCAAAGTATTGTCACTGATCAGTTTTGTTACACCCTTTAATATACCTTTTAGTAATGTTCGGAAAATATTCCATTTTTAAAAACAAAGGCCAATTTTTATTTCTGTTCAGAAAATTCTATTTATTTTTTATTCTTCTATTTTTAGAAACAAAGGCCAATTCAAAATCTTTATTTTCATTTCTACTTTTCCATTAGCTTTACCCACAGTATTTGTGCTGGAAAAAGAGCAACATTTTTTAAAACTAAGAGATATTTCAGCAAATTAAATTGACATAAAATGTTATATTTCTTTAAACTCTATTAGCATTGTGTTTTCCGTTTGTAATACTAGCGCTAAGAATTTACTAAGACAAAGGTATTTTTAAACTATGTGTCGTGCTCATTAGTCCAGTACGCTTGGCCTGACCGAGTTTAAGCCTACGCTACTTTGGGCTTGTAAAGATATATTTATTTTGTTACAGTCCCATGATTACGACTAATATTGTGTCAGTTTGATATCGTCCCTTATATTTTAAGGACGTTTAACATACATAATATACTGATAAAATCATTCTTCCGTTCGTCTATACTCTCTACCTCAGATTGTCATCTATTGACACCTTATTTAAAAAAATCGATGGCTCTCTCTGGTCTACGTTTCAGAAAATATACCTTAAATGTACCATCGAAGAAATTGATTCATAAGCAGTTGACGGACATACGTCATTTGGTCAAATTATGTCAATTCAAAGTTAATCGTGATCTGTCGGCTGGGCTTACCACAGCGCGATCAAATTACATAGGTCCGCAATCTGCCTATGAATCAGCTTCTCTGATAGTAGATTACTTCAAGCCACTATCTTTTATCCTCTTCGTAGCCGGATAAAAGGTGAGTCAGTTAATTCACTCCTACGCCACGTCAGAGTAGACAGAATTATAGAGTATGCCGACTTAGAACTGATGTTAAATTTTTTAAATTTGACGTATTATGACGAAAATCGTCGCTAGGGTTGTTGACTTGTTACCTACGAATTTAAAACTTTGACATATTCGCTGGACGTGTTCCTCTTTGGTCGTATTGTTGTTTGTGTTTTGGCACATGCGATTAAAATTGTCAGAATTCAATTTTGAAATCTTTATTTTAAATATTTAAAAATAAATTATATCAGCCAGCGCGAGGCACATTCCGTTCATAATCCTAGTGAAACCCGACGAATTTGACAGATATTGAAACCTGTCCGTTTCTTTGCAGTCGAACTACTGGTAGTTTTGTCTATTGTGGCCACGTCGTCCATTGAAGCCCAAAACTTCCTCTGTCTAGCCCCTCAGCCAGATTTGTTCCGCGACAAATGGACTATTAAGGCACGACCGATTTAGATGCAGTTGTGCTATGAACAATCATCGTTAATAACGGGATACTGTGGTGTAAAGGGTGACGTGAAAACCTTTGAAAACTTCCAAGTGGCTTGGAATATATCCACATGAATGCAACAGGAAATGTCATTTATTCCCGATGTTGAAACCTAATGTTTATGTCATTCGTATTACAATCGAGTTGGTTGCTTTTGAAATTGCTGTATTTAATCTGTACCAAGTGAAGGAAAAATACAACAATTTCAAAAGCAACGACATAAACATGTGCTTTTGAAATACAGTAATTTCAAAAGCACATCGGTCTTAGGGCAAGACCTAAATTTGATGGATGACGCAAGAGGACGAATTTTCTTGAGAGAAAGAATTTTTAGAAACACAAATCTGGACGTGGTAGATCGCGGTAGCGTGTCAAGCCAAGTTCCAGCATAAGAACTGGCGAGCAGCACCGTGTGTAATTTTTATTTACAAAAATTAGAAACTTAATAGAAACGGGTTCCCAATGATTTTCATGTCGATAAGCGTGGTGGCAATTTACGGTAGAAGCGATTGCGCATTGATTAGACTAATCGCAATGCAATCTAGCTTGATAAGCGTTAGTGGTCCCAAGATTATAATTATTAAAGTAAGACTGACGAGTGACGACCGCACTTTAATTATTCACTTTAATTCAATGACGATCTTTGCATAAGCACCATAATATATTTTCTGTCAAAATGTTAATTTAAAATAAAGTTAAATAATAAATGATTATTAATTAACTAGATGAAGCCCGCAACTCCGTTGCGCCAAAATTAGTTTATCTTACGGGAGCCGTACATTTTCCGAGATAAAAAGCCTATGTCCTTTCCCGTGACTCCAAGTGTCTCCATACCAAATTTCAGCAAAATTGGGCGTGAAGAGGCAACAGACAAACAGACACACTTTCGCTTTTATAATATTAGTATGGATAGTGCGGTGAGACTTTAAATCATTCTGTATAATAGGGTCACCGATCGTCCTCGGTCGCGTCGCTCATCGTTGCGTCTTGTACACGCCTTCATGTGCACAAACGGGCAGACATGACATAACCTTGATATAGAGTTACAGAGTCGTAGACTTGGCGTCATAGGTATTTAGTATATTTACCTTATAATGTGCTCTTGTTATTATTAGTCGTTGAATTTGTGCCATGTTTTATTCAATCCTATACAATAAAAAAATAATATTATGAAAAATTTAAGGCGTTTTGGGATACAGCTTGGAGACAGACAGATAGACGGTCAGCTGATATCGAAGTCTTTGTAATCATGTGGTCCAATGCTGGTCCAGTTTTTTTCCTTTGGGTACGAAACCCTAAAAATTTTAATGTATTTAATTGTCAAATAACGTTTTAAACTGAATGGAAGGGAATTTAGTTTTAAAGGTATAAAAAATCGGTCCATTTACCTGGAAGTTCGAACGAACAATCATTGATGAGGCTAAGAGGTTGTTTCACCACTTCCTGATAAGTGCCGGATGGGTTATCCACCAGTCACCAATTAACTTGACAGATAGACTATGGAACATCTGTCAAATAAGTTGTGGATAACCTATCCGGCACTTTATCTGGAAGTGGTGTAACAGGCCCCAAGTGTTGCACAATTTGTAGTAGAATATATCTAAATATTTTAAAATATTGATTATAATGTAGTAAATGCTAAAAGGTTTGTAAAATGTTGCAATATTAATGTTCCTTTTTGAGCTTCCATTTTAAAAGAGCTCCTATTTCAATCTCTTAATGGAATACTCAAAGAGGGAATTAAGTTAAGCGAACAAGATATGTAATTGGAAACGCGATGAAAAGACAACTTCGCTGGGGGCGGCAATTCAATAAAGACGTGGCGTAATATTGAAACGAATTATGGTTTTACTTTATTGGTTTTCTAACTTATGAAAGTCAACCAGGGCCGTCACTGATTCAATTTTCATGAAATAGCTACAGGTTTCCAACTTTACAAGTTTATGTTCGATTATTGTAACTTAAAATTAATAAATTCGCGTAAACAGTCATCACAGATTACGAAATAGCTATTGGAACTTTATATAGTCTATCCCTTAATCATATTGATATTATATTGTGTCAACAAGAAATGGATTACTCACCAAGTTAAATAAAACTGACCCTAAAATGAATTTCCTGACAAAACATCAAATTATTATTTTAAATCTAGTATTCAGCCATAAACGAAGGATGCGAGCATAAGTACTTTCTCAAAAGTTTGGACTCACCCAGGAACAACTTAAGAACCCCCACAGGGAAAGACTGCAGACATTTAGTCGGAAGATAGTTTACTCAAAACGCAATCAGTAAGAAAATGCATGAAGAAGCGCAAAATAAACGATTTGTCTCGGTCCATAATAATGTACTATCAGAGATGTTGATTCCTAGGCAAATGGCGGACCTAAACCATCCGACCGATCACAGAATATAACCTCAGTTTCCTGTCCATGCGCTGCTGCTGCTGCTGCTGCTGCCAATCCAAACCGTGATAGTCTGCGATGGCTCTAATTAAATTGATAAAGATAAACGTATTTTTCAGATCGTAGATCCCTACTACGTGATGGCTGTAGAAGTCCACATGCTGATTATCCTGGGTCCACTGATAGCATTCAACCTGATACCAAGTCTGAAGATCCTGGCTCCGTTCTCCGCTTTGGCCAACGTCCTAACGTTGATTGGTATCGCCATCATCATCTACTTCCTACTGTCAGGGAAGAAGTCAGAGGAACCCCTGGACCTGTGGGGATCGTACGCGAATTATCCACTTTTCTTCGGTACAACGCTCTTCGCTTTGACGGCTGTTGGTGTGGTAAGTGTATAAGTGATTATTTTTGTATAGTAACTGTGGCAAAGCGCGCCACCCCGGCAATTGCGCCGTAATATAGCTATACTGTACTCGGCGAAACATGGCGGTAGCGGTCATAGACTCCCTGTCAAAAACTTGTCATTTTCTATATAAACCGCGATTGACAATGAAGTGTCAGATGTTGTCAATCGCGGCTTTGTATAGAAAGTAACAAGTGTTTCGCCGCGTAGGTACAGTATACATAATTCCATACTGCTGATTGGAAATCTCCAATTGTAAGGAAAAAGTATGGACCTATTTATGGTGCACTCTCCGGGGTGGCGCGTTTTGCGCTCTAGTGCTTTCGCCCGTAAACCATACATTTTTCCGGGATAAAAAGTATGTCCCTTCCCGGTTCATCAAAATCGGTTTAGCAGTCTAGTCGTGGGAAGGTAAAATACAAAGTTTCACATATTAATAATATTAGTATGGAATATGGATATTGGATATGAATATCTTCATTGGTAAATTTTGTAAACTCCACGACTATGGAAATGTCTGTTCTTAGCAAATGTAATTTCCTTAAAAAAATAAATACGTAACTTTAAATAAAAACGTCATTTTAACTAGCAGTAAAAAGCTAAGGTTGCTGAAATCTGTGACCACTTGACATAACATTCAGGCTTTAGCCCTTTTGGAAGTAGGTCAAACTTTTTCATGTAAATTAGTCTATTTTCAAACCGTTTGAGCTAATTACGAAGGGTTGAAAGATTTAGCGAACATTCGCATATAAAAGGAATTCATTAGAATTAACTTTGAAAGCAAATTACAATTATTTTTAAATTAAATTCATCTTTTTCTTTATACAAAAATAATTACACATTCCTTCACGATTTTGAATGTAGACAATATATTTTTTTCATTCTGTTATTAAAAATATTTTTTCTGTACTAATGGATAGCTGAATACATTATTAAAATGATCTTCATAAAAATTATGATATGGCTTCGGCCTTTTTTCAGGATTACCTCTACAAGGCTTAGCAAAACATATTGATAATATTTTAGGATATGTATAACTATGTGTTCCTTATGACATCTTATCATAGAGTTCAATGTGAAACTAGCAGCGCTGAAAGACCAAATTCTTCGTGAATTTGACCATATACCAAAGTAAAAACAGTACTTTTTCAGCGCCGCTACTTTTACAGTAAAGGGGACTCATACACACTAAAGTATTATCACTTTGTTTTGTTACACCCTGTAATATAATGATGGTCAAGCTGATGACAATACCGTAGCTCGAGTTTTGGCGGGCATGTGAAAGAGTGCTGTTGTGTTTTTGTATTATTTTCCTAAAATTGTGTTAGCTGGGTTTTTAATGTGTAATATTGGTAGAATATTAACCATTAGATATTCGTGTTCATGCACAAGTGTAGGAAAGTGATGTAATATCCAGAAACGTGCTATTTTGTGTTCCCTCCAAAACTCCATCGAAAGTTTCAGTAAAGCGTCTACCACTTTACTGAACCGACCGACTTGACTCCTGTGACTGTATTGACTTTTACTTAGACTTTGACTAGACTTTAGACCTGACGATACATGAAAACGATGATGAAAATTATAATAGGAGGAATATGGTTTTCCCGCCATATTCCTTACCTTTTTACCTTGTCTGTGGCACAACATACACATCCTTTGTGTCAAGTTGCCAAAAAAGAAGAAAAAGAATACCGTAGCTCATAAAAATGTTACTGATAATGATATTGATGTATGCCATAAGAAGTTGATAATGTTGTAGCATCTAATAAGTTATTATAGGTCATGGTAATAACATTCATAATGATTTTACAGGTAGTAGCGGTAGAGAACAACATGAAAACACCGAAAGCATTCGGCAAGCCGTGCGGTGTCCTCAACACGGCTATGACGATCATCGTGGCGCTATACATCTCAGTTGGTGCGATCGGCTACGTGTTTTGCACGTCGACGTGTAGTGACTCCATTACGCTGGATCTGCCTAAGGATAGCCCGTAAGTTTTAAGTGAAAACTTTTTTAGCTGCGTTATGCTAAATTTTTTTTATAAAATTGGGGCAAATTAGAATACGGGTCACCAGATGGAAAGCAACTACCATCGCCAGGACACTCGCAATATCAGAAGAGTAGCAGGTGCGTTGCCGGCGAGGGAATACGCTCTCTTCTTGAAGGTTTGCAGGTCGTATTGGTCCGGAAATATTGCTGGTGACAGTTCTTTACAAAGTTTTACTTTACGTGGCAGAAAGTTGCGTGTATATATCTTGGCGTTCTTCGATACTTCAAAAGTGCGATGCAGGATTGTTAGGCGAATTGTGGGTACCGCCACAATTTTCTTTGGATGGGCATAAAATAGGTTTGCGTGAGACGGAATTGAAAATTCGTACGACGAAAGGAGAGTATACTGCCTGCTAGCAGGAGAAGATGTGATAACCCCTTCTCTGTCTCACGTGCGGTGTAAATACAGTACGCCTATACTCCACTCGGCCTAGCTTGTCGCTAGCGGTCATTGACTTCCTGTCAAAAACTTGTCATTTTCCATATAAAACCATGATTGTCAATATCTGACACTTCATTGTCAATCGCGGTTTATATGGAAAATGACAAGTTTTTGACAGGGAGTCAATGACCGCTAGCGACAAGCTAGCCCGAGTGGAGTATAGTCAGTTGTATCGTTTTCTTTCTCGCCGGTACTTCTGGAGTTTAATCCGTTTTTTTACGGAAAAAAAGGCCCAAAATATTTACACTGTATTTTCTCTGTATATAGAATAAATAGCTCAGCAACTAATTACAAAGCCTTAGATTCACCATTTTGACCACTCCAGCCACTGTGTAGCCAAGACTCAAACTATCACAGAAGTTTATTCATAGGCAGATGGCGGACCTATGTAGCTTGGTCGCATTACGCCAAATCCAGCCATAATAACACGGCTAACATTAGATTGCCAGCCGACTACTTGACGTGGGTCCGTCAACTGCCTAGGAATCAATTTCCTCGATGGTACATGCAAAATCGGTCTCGGGATACACGTGTCCGAATATTGACCTTGTAGCAAATAGGTCAAATCATATCGTGGATAGGATTATTACGTGGGAAAGCTTCAGAATAAGTGGGTTGGGTCCGACCCTCTCGGATAGATGGCATTATAAGGGATTTAGAAATGCTATTAGGGGCCTGTTTCACCACTTCCTGATAAAGTGCCGGAAAGGCTATACACTTGTTTGACAGATTCTCCATACTCTATCTGTCAAGTTAAGTGGTGGATAGCCTATCCGGCACTTATAAGGAAGTGTTGAAACAGGCCCTTAATGTGAACAACGAAGGTTTATAGCTCTAATTATAATCAGAGCTATAAAACTTAGTCAAGTCAAATAATTATTTGTCTTGACTAAGTATCCTGGTCCTTAATGACCAGGGTGCTTAGTCAAATTGCGTCTGTTAGTTTTGACGGCGAAGCGACGAAAAATGTATCGATCGCAAGCGCTATCTAAGGGGCTTACAATAGTATATTGAACAATTTATTTGACAATAAGATTGAAAGGAAGGCGCGTTCAATAACAACTCTAGACTGTCAATTATATTGCACAATACGTGCACAATACGCACAATAAAATCTGATAATCGTCGATGAATGATGATCGTCTAGGGGTCCGCTAAGCGATGTGTTGTGACAAATGTCGTACTGCTGATTAAGTTCTCCAACTTCGCTATTTTGACTGTCAAATACAATTATTATTATTGACTGAGTAGTAAGTCTGGTAATAAGTGATTTTTAATTATCATCATAGGCGACGATTTCATGTTCTATAAAAAAAGGCGTGCTAGTTGTAGGGCAGATTGAAATTGATGATTATGGAATGACCATCATTTGAGATTCTGTAGGTGCTTCAATATCGGATGTATTTATACACACACGTGACTAGTCCGTTGAGAAAAACCACACGTGTAAAGGATTTTCACACGTAACGCGTCCAAACGTTTTAAGAATAAACCACAGGGTTCTCGATAGTAAAATATACACTAAAGCTTAAATATTATCTACTGTTCTGTAACGGTGAGAATAGAATACGATTAGTTTAGTCCTCCACATCTCAAATTAATTATTTTTGACAAGCAAACCATGTAAATAGGTAATCGTAGACACAAAGACTTACATGATGATTTTTGCAGCATTCTGTTTTATAAAACGCGTAACATACAGTACTATCATGATGAATTAGTTGATTTATAGGCAGATTGCCGACCTAAGTAATTTGGTTGGATTAAATCAATTCAATGTAAGTCGTGATCTGTCGGCTGGGATTGACGTAACGCGACTAAATTACTTAGGTCCTCCATCTAGATACGAGTAGATAGTTATTATCAGAGAAGTTGATTCCTAGGCAGATTGCGGACCTACATTATTTGGTCGTTTTGTATCAAGCCCAGTCAACAGATAGCGAATAATATTGAATTTACATAACTCGATGAAATGACGTAGGTCCGTTAGCTGCCTAACAATAAATTTCTTCGATGGTGCCTATCTCTCTTGACGTTGCGATGCCGGCACCGCATTCTGTGTGGAAACTCCTTTACATTGAATCAATTGTTCTACGTCACATATATTTATATCAATAGAACGAGCGTTCAATCAGCGATGACATTCCAACAGCTGGCATAATTAATATGCATATAGAAACCCAAGACGACGCAAGGTTATCAGTTATCACACGAATAAAACTTATCGTGGTTAGATGACCATTGACCATGGTCCTGTACTTAAAACGTGTATATTTTAATTTTATTAAAATACAATACGAGTATGTAGTTATTACTAAGCTATTTAGCTATTCAAAGATTCTTCTATACATATAATAAAACTGTAGAAATGACGATTCTGTACATTAAAGATATTCAAAAAAGAATAAGCGGAGGGTGTCACTACATCGCTATACAAGCCAAAAATATGGTCAGTTTTTTGTCTGTCTGTTTGTCTGTCTGTCTGTCTGTCTGTCTGTCTGTCTGTCTGTCTGTATGTTTGTTCCACTATCACACGAAAACTACTGATCCGATTTTAATGCGGTTTTCGCAGATATATTTGTCTTCTTCCAACTTAACATCTGGTGTATAAAATTTTTTCCCCCCATCCCTCTAAAGGGACAAAAGAGGGGTCAGATTTTGTATAAGACTTTTGCTTTAACACGAAAACTACTGATCCGATTTGAGTGCGGTTTTCGCAGATATATTTGTCTTCTTCCAACTTAGCATCTGGTGTATAAAAAAATTTCCCCCCACCCCTCTAAAGGGACGAAAGAGGGGGTCAGATTTTGTATAAGACTTTTGCTTTAACACGAAAACTACTGATCTGATTTGCATACGGTTTTCGCAGATATATTTGCCTTCTTCCAACTCAACATCTGGTGTATAAAAATGAGACCAGTGAGACCATGAGAGAGAGAATAGAAAATGAGAACCCACCAAAGAGAGGGTCAGATTTTGTATTAAGTAAACTTTTTTCTTTAATGGACTTATTTTATATTATTAACTGTTTTTCCAACTTAACATCTGGTGCTACATAACATTTTTCCCCCCACACCTCTTAGGGGACAAAAGAGGGGGTAAGATTTTGTATGCTGATGAAGTAGAAATACTTTAAATGGCCAAACAACGTTTGCCGGGACAGCTAGTAAGGAATAAATTTATTTCTATTGTTGGCCTACGATAGACTTATACAATCCATTAAGTGCAGAGGAGCATATTCGTTTAAGTTCGTCTAATGACGGGTGTTGATTACGGATACTACATACATCTTTACAATCATGGCAATCGTCTATCATGTTCCAACATAGGGGGAGTCTTTTAGGTCCTTTACATGAGTTACATCACCAATCTACTAGAACGATGGGTTCAAATGCTATCAATACACATTTTTTCCGTTCCTATATCGTCAATATATCAGATATAATTCATTATTTTCCTAGTATTCACGTTTTTTTATAAAATAAGGGGCAAACGAGCCACCGGGTCACCTGATGGAATGCAACTACCGCCGCCCATGGACACTCGCAACATTAAAAGAGCTGCAGGCGCTTTGCCGGCCTTTTAAGGGGACACCTTGATAGTTTGGTTGTAGCGATATCGATTTTTCTGAGCAATGACTAAAGCTAAGAAATTAAAGTTCATTGTCAGTATTCATCATGTCTTTGTCTTTGAATTACCCATAGCATAACACGATTGGTCAACTTTTATAACACAGAATAATCAATCAAAAAGACCTCTGTAAAAAAAGGGATTCCTATTTTGCCAACAGAGGAGAGTAGGTAATTTATGATTGATTCAAGCATACACTTTAATTTGCCCGTAGCTTATATGAAATGTATTTAGGTTTTTAAATTACGCGACAAAAACCATTTTGTCGCTACGCCCTTTCCATTTTTTGCTGTTCCATTGCTTCTAGCAATCTAAAATATATCCAACACGGTTTTTTACTTTAAGGTGACGCAGCGTTAAAGTAAGAAACCGTGTTGGATATGTTTTAGATTGCTTGTTTTCTATGAGAGGCCGGCCCGGCCTCTCATAGAAAACAAGCAATGGAACAGCAAAAAATGGAAAGGGCGTGAGCGACAAAATGGTTTTTGTCGCTTAATGTAAAAACCATAAATACATTTCATATAAGCTATGCACAAATTAAAGTGCATGCTTGAACCAATTTATGTACAAATTTTGGAACCTTAAATCACTCTCCTCCGTCGGAAAAATAGGAATCCCTTTTTTTACAGAGGTCTTTTCGATTGATTATTCTGTGCTATAAAAGTTGTCCAATCGTGTTATGCTATGGGCAATTCAAAGACAAAGACATGATGAATACTGACAATGAACTTCAATTTCTTAGCTTTAGTCATTGCTGAGAAAAATCGGCATCGCTACAGCCAAATTATCAAGGCGTCGTCTTAACGCGGCGTCACCTTAAAAGTTTGTAGGTCATATTAGTCTGGAAATACTGCTGATCATAGATCGTTCCAGAGTTTTACAGTATCTCCACGTTATTCCGAAATCAGTCTTAATAGAGTCCTAAGAAATGACGTTATAATTTTATTTTCAGTCTCGCAATAACGGTGATAGTAATGATGGCAATTGCCATCTTCATCAGCTACGGTCTCCAATGCTATGTGCCGGTGGAGGTGCTGTGGAAGAACTACCTGCTGCCACGACTTGAGGACGCGTCACCGAAACGCAAGCGCATCTGGGAGTACGGGCTGCGTATTGTGCTGTGCTTGCTGACATGTAAGTGTCGAGACATGCAATGTATTTTAAATGACTGATGAGTGATGAGTTAACACACCATGCCGAAATTACGTCGCGTTATAATATTGTGTGCGTATTGCGTAATCATGCTGAACTTCGGCAGCGTATTTTCGGCCCAGTGTGTTAAGACACTAAGTGTAAATAATATATTAAAATAATATTTTAAATGCGAAAGTGAGTCTGTCTGTCGACAGACATAAGATTTTTTTTCTAGCGGCCAGGGATAAACTACAGACATATTCACTATTCACGCTTGTACCGCTGAAACGAACCGCTGAATAGTAATACTTAGTTTTATAATTTAGTTTGTTATTATTTTTAGCAATATTCCGCGAAATAAACTTCCACCTTTAAGTAAATGAGTGAGTGTACGCATAGGCATGCGTACAGCACCTCCCTCCTCCCACACTGCCTATGCGTACACTCGCATGCAAGAACTTGCAAACACCACCACCACACAAGCAATAATGTTGGCAAATCCGTGCAAGGCCCCTCACCACCATGCAGGTTGAAAACCTCGACGCGCGTTTCGCTCCAACACCGGAGCATCCTCAGGATGTGGACTCTACGAACAACGTCCGTCAAGTGCCGCCACCGGCCAAAACACCGCCTTTTATACCCTATCGAGCCCCGCTACTACCCCCACTACCCTCACCAGTACCCCCGAACATATTAATAAGCGGTGACGTAGTCAAGCAAGTTTGGTCATTCAACAATGCAAATCTGTTATTTTTCTTTTCTTTTATGATCTCTAATTGTTCCAACACGCTCAGCCGAAAGCCTTTATCACATTTATGTAAAACTTTATAGCAATGGCCATCGGGCACGGTATGATTCCTATCTAAAAGATGTTTAGAAAAATGTGACTTATCAGGATGACCATTCCTATAAGCCGCGATATGTTCTTTATACCGAGTCTCAAAGCTGCGTCCAGTTTGACCCACATATACACTATCGCATTCAGGGCAATCGATCTTATAGACACCGGACTGATATTTTTCATCAATCCGGTCTTAGTTATGACATAAATGATGTTTTAAAGTATTATTTGTCCTGAATGCGACATGCATATCGTTGTTTTTCATTATTTTGGATAAGCGTGCAGATACCTCTCCCATGTAGGTCAAACTGGACTTATATCTAACTACCTCCTAATCAATAGGACCTGCGTACAAAAACTTAACCAGTTCTTTCCAGTTTTTATTTTTCAAAATATTATTAATAATTTTTGGACTATATCCGTTGGATATCGCAATTTGGAAAATGATATTAAGCTCATTTTGATAATTATCTTTACTAAGAGGGATCAATAATAATCTATGAATGTAACTATGAAAGGCCGCGAGTTTGTGTTGCCAAGGATGACATGACGATGCATGAATAGTAGTAGTATTAGTATATGTCGGCTTGCGAAAGATTCCAAAACTGTGTTTATTATTAACTCTAGTAATAGATAAATCGAGAAAATTCAGGGTGTTATTATCTTCACATTCTAATTTGAATTTAATTTTAATATGTTTTTTATTTAGTTCTTTAACAAATACGTCCAGTTGTCTCTGTGTACCCGTCCAACAAAGAAAACAATCATCTACGTATCTAAAGTAATATAAAATACTTTTATTAACGACGATATTTCTTTGTTCAAAATTGTCCATAAATATTTCGGCCATCAAAGGACTTAAAGGTGAACCCATAGCTAGACCGTCGTCTTGAACAAAGAATTCGCCGTTAAATCGAAAGTAGTTTTGTTCCATGCAGGTTTTAGTAAGAGTAAGCAATTCATTACTTTCACCAGGAGGTAAACGTTTTTCTAATGCATTCCTTAAAATACCCAATGTTTCCTTACGTGGAACATTAGTGAATAAACTATCGACATCAAGTGAAACTAATTTGCAACGAGGTGGCAAAGTCACATCTTTAATTTTGTTGACTAATTGTAGACTATTTTTTATGGCATAAGGTGGCCGAAATGAGAGCTTTTCTTTTATTATGAAATTAAGTGACTTTGCCAGCTCGTATGCTGGTGCACCTATGTATGAGACAACTGGACGCATGGGAATATCAGTTTTGTGAATCTTTGGCAAGCCGTACAGTGATGGTGCGCGAGGATTCATTGGGATGAGTTTTTTCTTTGATGATTCAGTTTGAAAGAAATATTGATTATTATTAATTGCTAATTTAAGTTTAGCTAAAAACTTGTTTGTTTGGTCAGAAGGAACCCTTAAAAATTGTTCACCCTGAATCACGTCATTAACTCTGTCCAAATAATCGTCGCGCTCCATCACTACTACTGTGTTACCTTTATCCGCTTTCGATATTACTAAGTTATTATTATCTATTGTTTGTTTTAATGACCTCAAAGCCACTCTTTCGGGGTTAAAAGAGGAAACGGAAGGAGTACCTTTGATTTCGTTGGCTAGTAGGCCCTTAACCATGTTATCTTTCTTATTAACTACGGCAGTTATTTCCGAATCCACCGCAAGCATTTCCAAAGCATTCTGATTAATATTAGGAGTAATATTATATTTAAGACCCTTTTCCAAAAGTGTCATCTCATCCTTGGCAAATTGTACGCTGGTTAAGTTTTTGACGCGAGGGTGGTAGGAAAAAGGTTCAGACCTGGATTCTGTATGTGGTTGGACAATCCTGTTTTTATTTACCAAAGTCTAAAGCTTTTTCTTTTGACTTAAATATTTAGCGTGCACTTCGATTGCTGCGAAATAGCGTGCCTTTTCATCTAAGCGATCGAATTCGATATTATGTAATTTAAAAGAGAGCTCGGTACAAATTTGAGACGTAATTTTAAATTATCCCTAACGGTAAACCAATGACGTGTCTCTTCGTTAAGCCAGATAGTCTCGGATTTTTTTTTGAATGAATCCTGAATCCCCAATGAATCCTCGCGCACCATCACTGTACGGCTTGCCAAAGATTCACAAAACTGATATTCCCATGCGTCCAGTTGTCTCATACATAGGTGCACCAGCATACGAGCTGGCAAAGTCACTTAATTTCATAATAAAAGAAAAGCTCTCATTTCGGCCACCTTATGCCATAAAAAATAGTCTACAATTAGTCAACAAAATTAAAGATGTGACTTTGCCACCTCGTTGCAAATTAGTTTCACTTGATGTCGATAGTTTATTCACTAATGTTCCACGTAAGGAAACATTGGGTATTTTAAGGAATGCATTAGAAAAACGTTTACCTCCTGGTGAAAGTAATGAATTGCTTACTCTTACTAAAACCTGCATGGAACAAAACTACTTTCAATTTAACGGCGAATTCTTTGTTCCAGACGACTGTCTAGCTATGGGTTCACCTTTAAGTCCTTTGATGGCCGAAATATTTATGGACGATTTTGAACAAAGAAATATCGTCGTTAATAAAAGTATTTTATATTACTTTAGATACGTAGATGATTGTTTTCTTTGTTGGACGGGTACACAGATCAAACTGGACGTATTTGTTAAAGAACTAAATAAAAAACATATTAAAATTAAATTCAAATTAGAATGTGAAGATAATAACACCCTAAATTTTCTCGATTTATCTATTACTAGAGTTAATAATAAACACAGTTTTGGAATCTTTCGCAAGCCGACATATACTAATACTACTATTCATGCATCGTCATGTCATCCTTGGCAACACAAACTCGCGGCCTTTCATAGTTACATTCATAGATTATTATCGATCCCTCTTAGTAAAGATAATTATCAAAATGAGCTTAATATCATTTTCCAAATTGCGATATCCAACGGATATAGTCCAAAAATTATTAATAATATTTTGAAAAATAAAAACTGGAAAGAACTGGTTAAGTTTTTGTACGCAGGTCCTATTGATAAGGAGGTAGTTAGATATAAGTCCAGTTTGACCTACATGGGAGAGGTATCTGCACGCTTATCCAAAATAATGAAAAACAACGATATGCATGTCGCATTCAGGACAAATAATACTTTAAAACATCATTTATGTTATAACTAAGACCGGATTGATGAAAAATATCAGTCCGGTGTCTATAAGATCGATTGCCCTGAATGCGATAGTGTATATGTGGGTCAAACTGGACGCAGCTTTGAGACTCGGTATAAAGAACATATCGCGGCTTATAGGAATGGTCATCCTGATAAGTCACATTTTTCTAAACATCTTTTAGATAGGAATCATACCGTGCCCGATGGCCATTGCTATAAAGTTTTACATAAATGTGATAAAGGCTTTCGGCTGAGCGTGTTGGAACAATTAGAGATCATAAAAGAAAAGAAAAATAACAGATTTGCATTGTTGAATGACCAAACTTGCTTGACTACGTCACCGCTTATTAATATGTTCGGGGGTACTGGTGAGGGTAGTGGGGGTAGTAGCGGGGCTCGATAGGGTATAAAAGGCGGTGTTTTGGCCGGTGGCGGCACTTGACGGACGTTGTTCGTAGAGTCCACATCCTGAGGATGCTCCGGTGTTGGAGCGAAACGCGCGTCGAGGTTTTCAACCTGCATGGTGGAGAGGGGCCTTGCACGGATTTGCCAACATTATTGCTTGTGTGGTGGTGGTGTTTGCAAGTTCTTGCATGCGAGTGTACGCATAGGCAGTGTGGGAGGAGGGAGGTGCTGTACGCATGCCTATGCGTACACTCACTCATTTACTTAAAGGTGGAAGTTTATTTCGCGGAATATTGCTAAAAATAATAACAAACAAAATTTTAAGCTATGGATTTCCGCAAAGTAACGCCTGATTCCATTAACTACTTAGTTTTATCCCCGACCGCTAGAAAAAAAATGACGCCACAGGTCCATACAAAGTTACTCATACCCCTTTGGTACGGAGATACTTTGAGTCCCGGCCCCCGGGACATAGGATACTTTTTATCACGGAAAAATGCACGGTTGTCACGCGATCAACTATAATTATGGCGCAATGGAGTTCGGGAGTAATCTTGTAGGTAAATATAAGTTAGGTAGGTACACCCGTATCATTAGTCAACTCCTCGAGATTTCCTCCACTCGACTCAACATACCTACATAAAAAATATGTCATTTTGTTGAAGTAATGACATAATTTTTGAGGATTGAGGTTGAGTCGAGTAGGGGAAATCTCGAGGAAACTACTGATACGGGTGTTAACCCCGCTTTTTACCAGCTTATAACTTCATATGAAGCTATAAGCTGCAGGTAAGAAGCTATATAGCTTATTCAGACAGTTATTTAGACAGTCTTCTGTGTGTATTAAAATAGAAGAGGTAACAGCTTTCCAATAATTGATTATTAAGAGATTAATTTGGTAGTGGGTCTCCTACAACTAAATTAAAAACAACAGCTACATTGTGTAGTAGCTTAAAATGTAACTCCAGTACCACTTCAGTTTATTCAGAGCTACTTTCTGAGTATCTCTAGGAGTAATCCTGTTATCAGCATAAAGTGTCGAATAGTAAAATGGTAACTGGTAGTTTACCTCAAAAACGATCACCTCTTTGCTATAAGTCTTGGGGGCTATACTCGTAGAACTGGATTTACAGAATGGTAAATGGTGAATCTCCTAGCATTTGTATAAGATAATATTTTAGGAACAGTAAATTTCATTTTAGTCAGGATATAAAGTTTTGTTTTTTATCTTTCATCAAAAACTATTCAGTAGTTTAAGCCTATATTTATAAATATGATTCCAATTACTTATTATAAAGTGATAGCGCTCTAGGTATATGGCGCACTTGCCATACTATATACAATTTTAATTAACATACTATATTATTTTCCAGTTATATTGGCCGTGTCGGTGCCTAGGTTGGGTCTCTTCATATCACTGTTCGGAGCCCTCTGTCTTTCCGCGTTGGGCATCTGTTTCCCTGTCATGATGGACGCGTTCACCATCTACGCCAAACCAGATAGCACCAGAAAGCGCTTCGTATACATCAAGAGCATTATACTTTTCGTCATTGGACTCATTGGGCTTGTGGCGGGAACGTATACAGCGTTACGAAGCATAATATTGTCCTTCCAACCACAACCTTTAGCAGCTATCGCCAACGCCACAGTAGAGGTGCCAGAGTGACGACTCTAGGTGTGTTTCTAAGTGCCTTGCGTGAAGGTTCGTGCTTTATAAGCTTGTCTATTTATTTGGATGTCACATGTATGAATTAGTAAATTGTATAAATAAATGTGATTTTATCTTTGTGTGTGTTTTTTACCTTGTGATTGAGGTACACGTGTGTTCTATAATTTTGAGAAGATATAAAACGTAAAAATTAACCTTATGTAATATTTTAATTATTGCATCATCTAGTCTTAATTTGATTCTTATTTTGCATCTGTAGACTTTTAATATTGATAATGAAATAGGGAGTACAAAGAGTAGTTAGGCTGCTCGTCTTATAAAATTTCGTCCTAGTAGGACGAGTTTCCACATATTATCAGTTTTTAACAATATGTTTATCATCTGGAAACTCGACGTTAATATTTTTTATGACTTTATACTTTATAGTGAGTATTAATTCTCCAATTTACATGTAAGGTACAATAGATTAAGATAATTAACAAGAAATAAGATTGTGCAGGGGGAAGGTAAAATGTAATGAAAAGTTAAATAATATGCTCTATACTTACATTGATGCCGGTAGTATTTATAGGTCCTATTAGCAGTTCCAAGAATTTTATATTTTCTAAAAGTTATCAAACGAATTTATAAATTATATTTTTTTATTAAAACGAGCATCACTAAGTTTCATTTCACTATCATAGTACGATTACATCTTTCAGTGGGCCAGTGCAAATGTAACATAATAATATTATAAGTAGTAATTATTAAATCAGCTCTTGAAAAGGAATTTCAAATATTTGCACTGTTCACTCGCAGTAACTTAATTAACTAGGTACATAAAAGATTTTGTGATGCTCGCCAGGTTTCAGCTACTCAGGGTAGAATGAAAAGCATGTTTGTGCAAGGTACTTTTACCATGATTTATTACATAAAACAGCGTACGAGGACGTATGAGCAACTAGAACAGCGGCACTAGGTGCCAAGGCGCTCCCGTCGCCGGGCAAATAAATAAACATTTACAACAAGTAACTTTTATTTCTTCAATCCTGAACCGTATAAATAAAAACCAAAACGGAATACTACTCTTACATCATATGGTTTACGTTGTTGCAGTGCTCGAGTCCACATCCAAGGCGAAATAAGTCTCCAAAAGGTAAATTATAAATAAATAAATAGGGCGGAGCGCCCGCAGCCCGCGGCGCGGTGGCACTCGATACATCTTACATGATACATCTTACAGCGTACACGTTATACACACGCTTAGTACAATTTCGATGAAACATTTATGTAAACAGTATAAGTACCATATATATGATATTGTGTTCCATGTATACATTTTAACAAACAAGATGGTATATCAAACGCCGCCTGTGCGGCCATTAACATTAAAGTTACATAATATAATATCATTTGATATGAAACAGTGCATTTAAAAGTTGAACCGTAACATCTTTACAGAAGCCCTCACATGTAAACCTTTATAGAAAAACATTTTATTGTTCTCGCTTTGTATCCATAAAATACTTTCAAATGCAACAACTTCTTAGTCTTACTTCATATACATTAATTAATTTTTTTATTTTCAATTCAATAAACATTCAATTGACTCATTTATCAACGACAAAAACCTACAAAAATATATTATAACATTAGCACGAGTCAAAAGAGGAGATGAACCAGACAGTCAGTGCGTAGGGACGCGGCCGCGCGGGCGAGCCGCGGCGCGCGCGCAGCCCGGCGGCCCTGGGGCGGGACGAGCCGCGTGGGACGAGCCGCACGGGCACGGGACGAGCTGTGCGCGCGCCGCCCTCCCAGCGTCCGTCTCTGTGCGCGGCTCCTACCCGAACAGACGTGGTCTATGCGTTAACGCGACATTCTTTATAACTAAAAAAAATAATATAAACTTTTAAAAACGTTAACAACTACAGCCATAACAAAAATAGACTAATAACGACTACGCTACGGAATCTACGTACTACTTAAACTATTTTCTAAGTAAAATTTAAACCAAAACTAACGTTCGCTCACTACGGAAACGACAGAGGGCGCGCGCGAGGCCGGAGCGGCCGGGCCGGCGCGCAGGCTAATCTCAGAGGAGCGCACTACGAAGCGGTCTACGGGGGGAGACGTGCGCCCCGGACGCGGACGGGCGCTGCACTCATCCGAGTGGGGACGGAGGGTCGGCGGTGATCGGCGGCCGCACTCCGGGGCCCCTCCCGAGCCTATTAAAACTACCTATATACAGACGCAGTCACTACACTTGCGCATGCGTACGCGAGCCGATTGAGCAAACTAGCGCGCGGTGCACCAGGGGGCGGCACGCGCGACCGGTGCTGATACAACGTATAAATATTCAACAATATAACTCGGACGAGCGCCCGCGCCCGCCCGCCGACTCGCCCGGGCGGCCGACTCGCCCGAGCGGCCGACTCGCCCGGGGCGGACGAGCGGGGCGGGCGGGCTGCGGGCGTGGCGCCACGCACACTCGGGACGAGGACACGACAAACATTCTTCTTTAAATAATGATTTCCCATAAAATTTGGTCCGTACGTCGTTGACTAACCCTGTATAGTGTCGAACTGAGTCCGAATGAGGAATTAGAGACGACGATAGATCAGAGTTCGAGCGAAACTTTGGTAGATTGACTTAAACTAGGTAGATTAACTTACGGTAACTGCATATCGATTACTACTATTATAAACGGATAGAAACACAGAGTTTGTAACAACATCGATTCGCCGAAGCGTTCCGCTAACGAGTCAAATTAACCACGACATATATTATAACACTTCTGACATTTAACATTGATTTTATCTATAATTAACATCATTTAAAACACTTATATACGGTTTTAAAACACTTATTTTAACAGACGTAGATGTATTCCGATGTAGGGAACGATGTAAGCAAATCGATTTCTTTAGACGAGTGGAAATCGGATGAGTTTTCGAGGGTAGAGGGCGGACCATTGTCACAGCAAAAGTTCCATATTATATAGCTAACATTTAAATTAGTCAGTAAAGTACATAAAACCAAATATTTGAAAGCATTTAAAGTATATAGTGGAGCGTACGGCCCCGAGTCTGCGACGCGCGACGAAGCCCGCGACCTGAAACACAACAATAAAAACCATTAGAATTTTGCTCAAAGCCGGGTCTCATAATCTCAAAATATGCATTTGTATTGTGTTGTCGCTCGTTATAAAAATATATTATTAGATGAACTTATTCAAGCGGTAGGCAGACATTACTGTCAACTAAAAAGCTGAGGCGTAGTAAACGAATAACCACCCTAATTATTTTGGGACTCCCTGCCAAGTTATGAATTTTTGGCTACATACGTTAGGGGTTCTAATACGATAGCCTATGGTAAAAAGTCTGCCCATTTCTTACAGAAGAGAAGAGAACAGAAGTAGAACTTACATGTCATGTGGCGTTTGTGCTGTGCAGGCGGCGACCTACACATCGGCGTATTTCGACAATTTCTCGCGCAAGATGTGATTTTCCTTCTTCAGTAGTTCTACTTCTTGCCGCAGACCCATGTTCTGTAAATTTCAATAGGAGCTATTTTAATAGAGTCAGAAAAATATTAAGTTTTTTTTCTAAAAACTACTTTAATTATTTTTACATGATGACCTATCAAAGGCACCAGTTCAAATAACCCGGCGAGTAAACTTGTGCGGTGGTTTTAAATGTTACTAATAAGTGAAACGTGAGTTTTCTTAATATTAGGGAAACTGATATTTTATCAATAGACACACTTTTTTATAAGACGTTACCGTAGTAAACAGATTTCTGTTGTTTTGGATTTTGTTTACCAGGTATATTTTTTCACCCGGTATGTCTAGCATAACGAACTGTACAGTTTATGTAGCTGCATGTGCCTTGATCGAATACCAAAATATTTCAATTTCGTGGGAGCTGTTAAAATTGTCTCCCTCTGTATCATCGAAAATCCATACTATGGAAGAGTAAGTTATACAAATATGGTTGAACAAATCCTACTGGGATCGAGTTTATTCATTTTTCGATTGAAGACGTGAGTGGAAGAACACAATAACTAACAGTAAAAAATGCCGTTTTTTGCATATAAATGGAGATTTTAGTGGGTGAAAAATGATTTGAAATAAAAAAATGTGTATTTTATGTGTAGCCAGATACATTAGCCAGGTGATGAAGTATATAAATTACAAGTTTTGTTCATATTATAAGGGAAAAATGAGTAAATGTCCGTATGTTACAAAATGTTATCGTGTTCTTTCACTTACGTCTTCGATTGTGCCGGGAGTAAAGCCTCTAGTTTACCGACTCTGCGAAACGCGACACAGCGACAAACCTATTTGCTGTCTCACTCGCCACACGGAAATGCGTTATAATAATTATGGCATTTTGCTCTATTCCTGTTTCGCAGATATTTCGCGTTTCGCGGCGTCGGTGTACTAGAGGCGTAAGGGGGATATAATACTAACCTCTTTCTCGAGATAACCAGCCCGTAGGGCGATCTGGTTCTCCTTCATGCGGCGAGCGTCACGTGACCTCTTGGCGGCCATGTTGTTCTTCCGTCGGCGGGCCCAGTACTTGTCGTCTTTCAGGTCGTCCGGCACAAACTGACGACGACGGCGTAACGTTAGCCCGACACTCAAACCACCCTTCACCAAAATACGCGACATGGACGCACCTTCCGACTCTAGAGTTATTACTTTTATCGCTTTACAGTAACTTTCTGAAATACTGTGACGTTAATTTCTGAATAGTAGTGGAGCAAACCACTTTTTGAATTGTATAGTGTAAGAGATTTTCTGAAATCGTTAACCTACTTTCTTAAAATTTTTTGAAATACAGTCTACGCCATTATGAAATAACTTACTGAAATATCTTCAATTTATTGTTTAACAGGATGTTTCTGAAAAGTGGCGTAAATTAGTTCCTGAAATATAGGGGCCTAAGTTGCTCTCTGAGATACAGGGGTGTAAGTTGTTTCTGAAATTCAGTAGCGTAATAACTTTTGAGAAATACAGTGGCTTAAGCTATTTTCTGGAACACAGTGGTGTATTAACACCACTAAGTATTAACTTAGCCCCGTGTAAAAACTACTCCGATAAACCAAAGTGATACAGCGGTAGCTAGTAGCTACGCTTATACTCTTAAGATTCGGGTTTTATTTTATACTGTAACAGCGATACAAGTAGAATAATTAAACATCTTTAACTGAAGTCACAAAAGTTTAGTCAGTTGATTGTAAAATAAATGTAAACGAACGAAGATTTTGTAGTATTTCAAGCGGTTCCTTTGACTTGAGTTAAATGATGTAACAAGCCGTAGTGATGCTTGATTTCTTGTATTATTTTACAAGCTGGACCAAACTCAGTAATATCGTTTATTTTTTATTCAAGTCGGATGGTACGTCAGTGTACTTAAAATTAATAATATCTAATGTTTGACTTCAAAATACTTTTTTAAGTTATTTATTTAAAACATCAATAAAATATATAACAAAAGATAGAGAAGAAAATACAACAAAAGTATTTTGTAATCAAATGGCATAATCTGAATTCGTGTTTTACTATAATCGCGTGCATTATCAAATAAAATGAAAAATTAAATGTTAAAGGAATAAAACTTACAAAATAGTACTAAATATAACTTTCTGGTGTCCAGTTTAAGACGTAATCGTATGCTTATCTATCTGCACGTAATAATATGTATGAAATATAATAAAGAAAAATAGAGGAAATTACAATTTTTCTAACACTTTTTATAGTGTTTATGTAAATTTATTATTAAGTATTTTTGTTTTGATGCTAAAAATTTTAATATTTATCTTCTAAGTTTATTCCATCAACATTCAGTAAAGGCCATGCAAAATTAAAGAAACAGCATTTTAGTTTAGCAATATAAAGTAGGAAGCAAATATTAAAGTAGTAGCGTTCTTTCATAAAAATTGAAACAGTATAGTTTTTTATTATCCAAGACTGCAACTGCAAAAGTTGCAGCAACTGCAGGATTTTTAAAATCAAAGACTGTTGATAAAACAGAAGCAAATGTGTTTATTGTTTATTATGTAATTTATAAGGTGAAACAAGGTGAGTTTTGAAGTGTCTAAGTGTAAATTATTCTAAGTATCTACAAAAAAGGTAATCCATTTTCTTTTTCAACTCGCTGGCAAGCGGCGTTAGCCAGTGCACATGGACACCAGCAAGATCTTAGTAACACTTATAAACAAGTTTGATGTTTCGCATTTCAGTTCCAGGGGCCCGATTCTTAAGCATCGAATGTCGTTCGATAGCAGGCGGTCTCACTAGCGTGCGAACTTCAGCCACTCCACACGGCGCGTTGTGTCAGCATTGCGTCGACGCAACATTGTGACGCTGCCGTTTGACGCATAGCCGGCCACACGGGCGCTGCGCCATCGTAGCGTTATTACAAAGCAGTCACGTCAACACCCCCTCCCTCCCTCCATTGTGTGCTTTGCGACGACGCAGCGCGCCGTGTGGACACCTTATTTGTATGTAAAACAACGCAATGGCAGCGCTGCGTCGACGCAATGCGCCGTGTGGACTGGCTCTCTCACGCGCGTTACATAATGGCTTGCGATCGAAACTATCCACCATGCATGAGAAGCAGGCCCCAGGTAGTCATCATATTCGTCACATACACGTATAACGATATCCTTTCGCAGCTATGCGTATTATACAGAACTTAAGGCTAACCCAATGTAAACCCAGTTATTCGCCATTTGCCGAGTAGAGAGTTTAGTTTGAATAGTTTAAGAAACTCACCTTGAATTCACTTGAGGTTACAGAATAGGTCTGGTCACTCGCAGCGACACAGGTATTACCCGGACCTGTCTATTATTGCTTCAGTGTATTTCTTTTGAAATTATTCGTAGTATTTACAAAATTTGCTTTCCACATTGTGCATTTAAGGGTTAAGATTTGAGTTTCGTGTAGATTAGTAATGTGATATCGTAAAAAAAAGAAAAAATATTTCTATGTAATTTTATAGTAAGTACCTAAATAATACTACAGTCAACACGTTAAGTTGTGGTAAAACTGTTTCATAATGACAGCATAATTGTAACAACATTTGAACAATATTCGAAGTTTAAAAGTGTCCGTGGAATTAATTTTTGGACATAGATTTTCACTTTTTCTATTTTTACGACATCAAATAAAAAGTAAAATAAAAAAGTTAAATAAAAAGCCATAACACATTGCAACTTTTGAGCCCAGTTTTGTATTTTAAAAAACACAGTTGAAAATATTGACAGTTTTGAAAATATTTCTTTGTTTTTTACTTGGCGCAATAATGGGCACTAGGTAAAGAATGTGTAATGGCTTTTTATTCTTATTCTTCATTAATTCCTGGTTAGTATAAATCGGATAAGCGTTAAAAAGCACCGTGTCACAGCTGTTTCTACTTTCACTTTCCAAAATTTATTTGTTATTTTAGAATGTGTTTATAGATTTAAAACGAACTCCGTGATTTTTTTTTTCATATTTAAAAAAGTGTGTTAGCTCTTTAAATTTTTAATTTATAAGGGGTCTTAAGTATAATGCATTTAGAAAATATTTTTTTAAACCTTCAAATAAACTGTTACTGTTATATTTTTAATATATTCAATTTCAAAGAATCGTAAATCGCATAGTAAATATTTTTACTGTTTCATGATTTTAAAAAATTAAATTATTATTAACGAATATTTTTATTCGCTAAAAGCTAAAAGGTTTATATTCATTATTGTTAGTGAAACATTTTCTAAATGCAATGTCAAATAATTTTAAATAAAATTCCGAACGAAGCACAATATTGACTATTGTTTATCACAATTAAAAATCGTTACAATTAATTTTAATAACGTATGAAATTATCAATTTTATGCTCTTTTGAAAACAACTTAATCATCGAAACTATTATTTTTTGTGAATGCTACTAGGCTTCAAAAATTTGCTATATAACCAAAAGGAAATAATAATTTCAAAGGAATAAAATGCAGTAACTTACAACTTTTAAGACAATATCATAATATAAAAATCAACTTTTTAACAACATTATCAACTTTTTAGCAAGAATATCAATAATATAAACTTTCTGTAAGTCTGTTACATTACAGCAAGAGTGGCAATTTATACCGAACAAGAAACAACTTTTTAGCAACACAACTTCTAGCAGGAAAATCAATATAGTGCTTCGTAATTGGGTAGCAACTCTCTTGTCAAAATTCATTCGCAAGTTTCGATAGCGTAAGTAGATATCAAAAATAGTGGAGGCATTGAAGGTTTTCACCTCCGATTTCGTTGAACCTCCATCGATTTCCATGAAAATTGGTGAGTAAGTGGGGTTTCCTTAAGAAACAAAAGTGACATAGTGCCAACTTGCGCTTTTGCCCTGGGGGTGGATGCCAACCCTTCTCGGGGGGTGAATTTTTTTAAATAAAAATAACCCCAGTAATCAATAGACACACAAATTCTAAGCAAAATTTGTTATATAAAGTTTTTTGAATAAATCAATACTTTCGGAGTTATTAAAGATCAAAGATCATGTTTTTGCATGACCAAAATACATGTCTTAAAGCGGTTTTTCATAATTAAATAAGAAGTTTTAGGTTTTTACGAAAAATGTGTAATTACCAAAATTAAAGCCAATAAAAAAACAAATTAAATAACGGTAAACCGATGCATTTTATGACATGTACTTCCTTAAGACCTTTTAAAGTGCTTAAAAGTACCTTTCTAATAAACATTTTAAAAAGTTAATATCATCAAAATTGAACAAGTTATGATAAAAATAAGATGACCCTTACAATTTTTTTTTTGGAAAAATCGAAAAATAAAACGGTGACCGTTTCTACAATAATTCAAATTTATGGTTATCCCCAAAAGATTTTCTTTATTTTAGCATAAGTAATGACCTCAAAAATTTTTCTTGGTTTAGAATGATTAGTTTTGAAAAAAAAAAATCTGAAAGTAAACGAAACGGTACATATTATGTCTATTAGATAAGAGAGTCTATTAAATATTTCAGTCTAGCAGATTCAGGCTTTGCGTCAATTTTTTGCACAGAGGCTAGTTTTAAAATCGTTGTTTGAATATTTTGGACTAAATAATATCAATGTTTGAAATATATTAATAAAATTTATCTTAACTACGAAAAAATATTCGAACTCATTAAAGCTGATAAAAAACTTAACATAAAAACTTAAAGCTTATTATTCAGACATTGGGTTGTTTACAGGGGTGAAAAAATTTCGAAAAAAAAACTTTTAATAAGAAATTAATAAGTACTTACTAAGTAAATAAACTGACAAAATTGGGTTCAAAAACTTAAACCTAATAAGTTTTTGAACCCAATTTTTACCGTTATCCCGCAATGAAGGGGTACTTTTAGGGGTTTATATTTCAGTCTTATCCAAAAATTATATCATAAATACTAAACAAACTCTTTATGTAATGTTAATATACGATTTTAAAGCAAAGAAATACAAAAAATGTTTTCTTCACGATTAAAGGGATGGTTGCTAAAAGGATTGAAAAATTAATTATAATATAATCATAAATCATGAATAAAACATTAAAACATTTATTTTATCAAATTAAACACAATTAGTTAAGCCTGAATGGTTAAATCTGAATTTTTTCTATATTCAACAAAAGGGGTGGATTTCACCCCTAAAATAAAAAAAGCGCAAAACGAGCGTATGTTACTTTTAAAGTAGAGGGCTTAACGTACTTAATCCCAAATTTTTATTCAAATCGATGGAGGTTCAACGAAATCGGAGGTTGCACCTGATTTTTGCCTTCATTTACTGTACTAAAAGGGATTTGACATAACGCGCGCTGCAATTAGTACTAACTTCTAGTCTGATTAACAAGTGCCATTTTCCTCGAAACCTGATCTCATTCACCGAAAATTATGATTTTGGTCTCATTCGATTCGGAATACCATCTAGAACATTCTATCAAAATTCCAAGAGGGGCTGAAAAAAAAAATGCAAAAGTTATAAACAATAAAGTAAACAAAAAAAGAAGGGTTTGGTTTTTTTAAATATTTCATAAACTGTTTAAGATAGTCAACATTTGAAAATAGATCCTTAAAGAGCAGAAAATTTCCTAAAATAAATCCTAACTATTGGAACTTTATCAATAATCCTTATAACTTTAATTGAGCAGGGAAAGTAACGGTAAAAACGCATAGTTCGCGTTTCGTGTGATTTGCCGGAATCTGCCACGTGAACTAAAAACATATTTTAACTGATTAAATATTAATATTAAGGAATAAAAAAAATTTGGTACTAAGTAGACATATCAATAAACAAGAATCCGTAAATAAAAATAAATTATCACCATTTGTTTAATTGTTATGCTTTTCTTAATTTGTTAATAGTCACCATTTTAATGTTAACATAAAAACGCCGATTTTTTTCAAAACAAGAAATTCAGATTTTTTTTTATTCTTTTAAGCTAATCTTAAAAGGGCTTAAAAGGGATCCCCGTTGGAAAAATTGAAAAATTTTGATTTTTTCCTTTTTTATGAACAATCAAAGGCATTCAAGAATTTTTCATGTAAATAAAGTAATTAGGGGATTTTCATCAATAAAAATTATTATTTAAATTTTATTAGTTATAAATAAAAATATTAATATTATTATCTGGCTTCTAACAATAACAAAACAAAATAAAAACAATTATTGGACATATAAATACCGTAATGGCTTTATTTACATGAATAAATTTTGAATGCCTTTGAATGTTAATAAAAAAGTGAAACCTAAAAATTCTTGAATTTTTTCGACGGAGATCTCTTCTAAGCCCTTTTAAGATTAGCTCAAAAGAAGAAAAAATATCTAAATTTCTTGTTTTGAAAAAAATCTGCGTTTTTATGTTGACATTAAAATGGTGACTATTAACAAATTAAGAAAAGCATAACAATAAAACAAATGGTGATAATTTATTTTTGTTGACGGATTCTTATTTATTGATATGTCTACTCAGTACCAAATTTTTTTCATTCCGTAATATTAATATTTAATCAGTTAAAATATGTTTTTAGTTCACGTGGCAGATTCCGGCAAATCACACGAAACGCGAACTATGCGTTTTTACCGTTACTTTCGCCGCTCAATTAAAGTTATAAGGATTGTTGATAAAGTTTCAAAAGTTAAGATTTGTTTTAGGAAATTTCCTGTTCTTTAAGGATCTATTTTCAAATTTTGACTATCTCAAATAGTTTATGAAATATTAAAAAAAAACCAAACCCTCCTTTTTTGTTTACTTTATTGTTTATAACTTTTGCATTTTTTTTCAGCCCCTCTTGGAATTTTGATAGAATGTTCTAGATGCTATTCCAAATCGAATGAGACCAAAATCATAATTTTCGGTGCATGCGATCAGGTTTCGAGGAAAATGGCACTTGTTTAACAGAGTATTAGCGAATACACATTTTTTGAAATCTAACTGAGACACGAATATTAATTACTTAACTGTAATCAAACTCTTCATTAAATTTAGATATAATAATTATTAAAATATGTATCTGAGTGCGGCCGTTTCGTTATCGAAACTGGTGAATCCGTTTTGTCTAAGGGTCAATTTAGACCGCAACGCGACGCGTAGATGCATTTCAAAATTTTCGTTAAATTAACAGGTCCATATTGTATAATTTTATTGTACTTTAGAAATGCATCTACGCGTCGCGTTGCAGCCTGAATTGACCAGTACCCACACATAACGGCGAATTTGCATCGCATCGCAAATGCAACAAAATTCACAATAAAAATAACATTACGATGCGATGCGAATTCACAGTTTTGTGTCCTAAGCTCTCAATGGTGCGTTCCGCTCCCCGCAGGCGGTAGCATGCTGCTAGGAATGATCAACACACTAACTTCATTTACCTGTTTCCTGGACTTCTTGATCATGGGCTGCGGCTTCAGCTCTTCGTCGGAGAAAGCACGCGTCCGTGGATCGAAGTCACGGCCTGATGACGCCATAGAAAATGCTGGAATGTTTTAGTTGCCTTGTGAGATAGGTGGTCCTATCCCCTTACTACTAATATTTACGGTACAGAAAACAAAGTTGCACTCCCTCTTTGACAAAAATGTATAACAAAGTAACTTTGTTCTGGTCTGTAAATATTCAGTAAGTATGGGGTTTGCACTTAAAGATTTTTCAATATTATGTGAATGAAAATTTGAAATACAATAAAAAATAGATAAAGTTGTAAGCAATAAAATTAGTCCATGAGCAGTAATCTCTCACCAAAAAAAAAAAAAAGAAAGAAAAAAAATGCAACATACAATACTCACTAGAATCGGCGGGCGACAGTGGTGGGTTGATGGTGTCAGGGCTCATGCAGTCTGATGGCGAGGGCGAGCGTTCGCGCTTGGTGACAGGCGCCTGGAGGCCGAGCGTCAGCCCCGCGCCGGAGCTGAAGGCCGAGCCGCCCAGGTGCGCGCCGCCCAAACCCTCGCCCGGCATGCCATTCTCCGACAGGAACTCGTCTAGGTCCACATACTGAAACCAACGCGGCAAGTCACACACTGGCTCCCCGAGCGCCGCTCAGCGGGGCCAGATCGCACAGCAGAGGGTTCACTAGCGGGGAAGTTGTGGGAACAGTTCGCTAGCGAGGAAATTTTGGGGACAGTTCGTTTGCCAGCAAGTTGTGGGGACAGTTCATTTGCTAGCAGGGAAGTTGTGGGGACATTTCGTTCGCTAGCGGGAAACGGAGTTATTATAAATCTTTCGCTCGAGAATACTTCTTATTGGCTAGGGATAGATCACATCTTATTTGCTAGTGGGGATTGTCGGAGATATCGTTAGCAAGGGGACTCTATTACCTATTGCGGAAAGCGGGACAACACAACACGCAGTAGGTAATAAAGATTACTGACTTCTTGTACCTTGAGGTCGGGGTCGTAGGGCAGGGTCTTGTCCCAAAGGTTGGGCCCGAGGAAAGCGGCTTGAGCTTCCCATAGCTCGCTGTCATCCTTCTTGTCCTCCAGCACATCTTTACTGTTCACCGATTTGCCTGCAACAAGGAGGGCGGAGGCCGGTCATTGCGCTGACTCGGTCATCTGACTGACCCGGTCGTGTGACTGACTCGGTCAGCTGACCGCGCCGTCTAGTGGACAGTGGAGCCAGCTTGGGGTAAGCGTTAGTCTACGTAGTAGTGAGTATCAAAGGATTTGGAACACAAAATTCGCAGAGCAGATTTAAATTCGCAATAGCATTATAAATAGACGAATAATAACATTCTCATAGCATTACAGATACAAAACAAGAACATAACACGTCTGCATACAAATTTTGATAAAAAAACAGTGAACGTTATACAAAGTTAAATTGTAAAACAATGAGTAAATAATTTGTAGCATCCTCATAGTTGTAGAGTTATTGTAATTACAATACATTCCTGGAAACACGAGACATTTTTACAACTATAACGTCATAGTTGCTAGGTTCGCCAAATTATTTACAACAATTTTAAATATTCTACGTTTAATTATTGCAACATGATATAGTCGACCAAAATGTACACCAAAATCATAATATTATAAATATATTACCATATAATTTTGTATATTTTGAAGCAAAGAAACTATATTTCATCAAACATATTTTTAGAAACAACATAAAATTTTTTGTTCTGTATTTAATATTTTTCCATATTGTAAGCAAGTAGAGTAGACAAAATAGAAAAATAAAGCAGTCTGGATCTGTAAAAAATTACGTAAGTATCAAAAATTGCTACTTATTTTGGCATCCCTGGATACCCGCTACGACGTAGCACCTCTACGCCTACGGGACGCGCGTAGAGGCTTCGTAGACCGTTAGGGTTCTTTTGGGTTTGTTTAATTTTTAATGAATTAATTTTTACTAATGAACATTATTTTAATTGTATTTTATTTGATCTTCTGATGATTTGAGTTCAAAGACACTTCGTCCTACAAAAGTAAAAGCAAAAATTTGAATAAATATTCTTATGCCGTACTACGTTTTAGTCTGGTTGTAGTGAGCACAATTTAATAATTAAAAAGTAATCCAAAACCGAAGATTTCGTTTCAGTTATACTCTTCCGCATTAATCATCATCATTTTCTGGACTTGACGAAAATATACACAAAGTCTCCTTTTTAACTTTGCTGTCTGTCGATCTGCCTATCTCTACTTATTGATTTTAACTTGATGGAAGTCCATTACGGTTATATTTTTTCATGTTTAATTTGTTGAATAATAGCAAACAATAGAAACAAAATATTTTAGGTTGCTAACTGAGAGAAAGATTTGGTTCGCACTTAGCCTGTACAATAGTATGATATTTTATTCTAGCATAAGATTATTATCGAAGCATCTGTATATTATCGAAGTATGTGGTAGTCTGTTAGGAGTGAAGTCGTATTAATAATCTCGTTAGTATAGTTCATGTTTAAGGTCGACATTACAATATTACTTTAAGTGTTATTTACAATATGATTAGAAGAGAACATTTTGTAAAATCTAAAGGTCTGTTTCACTGCAGCCTAATTAGTGATTAGAAATAGCTTATCCGAATTTTTGTTGCTTTCACCCAGTAAAAAATGGGAACATTTCCGGAATTCTTATGGATTTTGCTAAAAAATGGTTGGATTAATGGTTGGATTGGGTTTATTCAGAAAAATATTACTGCCAAAATCATAATATTTGTCCAATTTAAAATAACTTAATAATAATATTATGTGATGTTACTTGGAGTCTAAAAAGTGAAAACCTCGTATTTAAATATTCAACAAGCTATTTAACAATTCAAGTTCCAACTAGAATAAGAATAGCGAACGTCATGCATCTAATAACTATGTATCTATAGTTATATCTCTTTATCCTTGATGATTCATTATGTTCATTCATTTTATCACAGTGTTCTAATAGCTATGTCCACATTACGCGCTTTCGTTTTCAATTTTCGTCATCTTCTTTCATTCAACTTTTGTTTTGGCGCATTCAACAATTGAATGTGTCAAAAAACGCAACGCCAACTGTCATTTTTAATAAAAAAGCGAAAGTTTTAGACGGTCAGAGGGCATGCGTCGCGGGCATGCCTTACGTTCGCTGTTGACTGCGCTATAATGCATACCCTTGACGAACAGAAAAAGGCACAGTGTGGACAAAGCTAATAGAGAACTTGTTGTTTTTTTAAATAACTGACCATTTTAAACTGTGAATACGATATAAAAGTTATTTTCATTTATCCATCAACATACAATAAATCCTTAAAAATAACAATTAAATTTATATAAAATAAAAAACTTGTTTTTCTTTTCGTATGTATCCCAAGCATAGTAGCATGCTTGGGATTTACAAAAATCTCATGGCCGTTCGCAAATCAAAACTAAAAAAAACATAACGTCAAAACTGCTATTCTATTTATGAATGCGCTAGCCTAGACACGTGGAGGCGGGGAGTAGGGGGGAGGGGGGAGCGTCACGAGGCTCTACCGCGTGCGATCGCCGCGTGACAAGACTCCCCTACACTTGGGAGTCAATAAGAAAGTAATTACTGAGTTACACTAGGTGTTAAAGGGAACGAATTACGCCTTGGTAACACCTTACACTTGGAGGAAAAATTAGAAAAATATCTCTAACTAAAACTAGTTCTTTGTATAAAATTATGTGCCCAGTCTTTTGATGTAAAAAAGTTGAGAAACCGGGAATATTTTAGCATGAATTGTAAAATGATTAAAGTAGCAAAATATACTTTTGTAGTAATTCAAGTAAATATTTAAAAGTATCCACAACTAATAATGTGTCCACAAACAATAACATTCATATTATAATGCAGTTGCTCTCAACTTCTCAAGTATTTAAACTACAATAATATTTGATGACAAAATAGTTATTCTACTCTCTGTTATTTCTTGGCTGTGTTATAAATATAATGATTTTAACCGGTCATTCAAGTTTTTCCACTAAGCTATTGGAGAATACAATGAAAATTCGCCTTACGTCTCCTCTACACGAAACATTAAAGTTTTTTAATTATGTACCATCGAGGAAATTGATTCCTAGGCAGTTGACGGACCTGTCGTTTGGTCAGTTTATGTCAATTCAATGTTAGCTGTGATCGGTCGGATGGGTTTGACATGGTTTGATTTAACGCGACCAAATTACTTAGGTCCGCCATCTGCCGAGGAATCAACTTCTCTGATAGTACATTTTGGGACCATGAATTCTTATGCTTTTAAAGAAAATAATAAAAATATTGACAAAGCGAATTAACCGAACAAAGTCTGCTTGACTTTGTCTGGCACACTGGAAATTGTTTTTCGAAAACATGTAGACAAGGACAACGAAGATTGAACAGTGATGCGCTATGCAAGCATTTTTATTAATAAGTTCGTCAAAAAAAAATGAAACACCTACCTACTCCGCTGCGTCAAAATTCGTTTACTACGCGCGCGCGGGAACCGTACATTTTCTCAGAATAAAAAGAACCCTATGCCCTTACCCGGGACTCAAAGTATCTACATACAAAATTTCAGCTAAATCAGTGCAGTGGTTTGGGCGTGAAGAGGTAACAGGCAGACAGACAGGCATTTATAAGGCATTTATAATATTAGTATGGATATGGATTTCTAATGGAAAATACTTACGCAGTATTTTCCAAAAACCGGTCGTTGGTTCAAGCTATTATTTCTATAAATTACATAATATTATTAGATTGACCACAACCATAGTAACAAAAAGTATGTAAACATTATGTATTTATATTTTATAAGACTAATGTGTCGTGTATTCGAGTGGCCTTGGTAGCATCTACACGAGTTATATCCAAATAACTGTTATAATTATGGGGTTACTGCTTCGCTTTTTATGACCAATTTTATTGTAGTATACAAATAAGTGCTTATTAGTAATGTTGCCATGATTATTACAGGCGAAGTTTTACTAATATTATACTGTGAATACGTGTAGAGGAGACGATTTTTAGCGATTCGGAAATTATAATTTATAATTTTTTAAATATATGTATTTTTTATTTGACTTAAAAGTGAAATTTTTAATTTACATAATTTGATAGATTATTTTAGAGTTGTATTATAGTAATTAAAAATTTTACATTTCGGGAATTTAATGTTTCTTTCCTAGGAAATTATCTTTAACGAGCTAACGCCCGCAGCTTCGCTCGCGTTAAGAAGTAAGTACCCTTGGGGGTAGAATTGATCAAAATCCTTTCTTAGCGGATGCTTACGTCATAACATCTACCTGCATGTCAAATTTCAGCCCGATCCGTCCATTGGTTTGGGCTGTGCGTTGATAGATCACCATGTCAGACAGTCACCTTTGAGTTTTATATATTTATACGATCGTTCGAGATTTGGTCTAAAGCTGAAGTTTGAAGCGAAGCTCATTGACCACTGTGGCCAAAATCATGCTCTACCAAAACTTAAGTGCCACTTAAGTGCCGACCAAAAAGGCTAAGACATCACAGAATATAATCACGTCACAAGAAACACTTTCGCTTGCCAGGGGAGCCCATAATACTAATACTAATTCAGTGAAAGTTGCTAACATGTAATAACGCGTCCAAATCGGATCGAAAATTGCCAATATTTGAAATTGTAAATCATTTCGAAGGCCCATTACAAAGTGGAGTTATAGTTTCACTTATATTTTATCATTTATGTGAATCAACATATTTTTATACGAAGAAATGGCAATTAAAAATGTTAAAACACAAAATTATATTTTGCAACCAGTTTATAGTTTATAACTGTAATTATTAATTGAGCAAAAGTATATTTTCATTTCATTTTCATTACTAGCGGTAACGAGGAATACGTATTTTTACTTGAATAATCTTATATCTTTAAACGAGCAATTCTTGTATATATATAATTGGAATCTCGGAATCGGCTCCAACGATTTTCATGAAATTTAGTATATAGGGGGTTTTGGGGGTAATAAATCGATCTAGCTAGGAATCATTTTTAGAAAATGTCATTTTATTCGTGTTTTATCGAATACCGAGCAAAGCTCGGTCAAATAGCTAGTTGTTACTTAAACTCAAAACATTACTTATCAGTTGGGGTGGGTTATATCTATACGTATCTAAAAATTAGGTCACTGTGTATTTGATACACATCGAAAAGAAAATATTCACTTCGTATACATTTTTGTAGGTGGGGCGACGATCTCTGTTTAGTTGCGGACCCATGTTCATCATTCATGTTCATCGGTCATCTTGGCGTTCATTGAGAGAGGATTATGTCCAGCAGAGGACGAATGTAGGCTGATTTGATTTGATTGATACAATTTTGTAGAAGAAATCATAAGTCCCCTACTCGTAAGGATGATTGTAGAAGCGCATCAAAAAACCGATATGTGTTAGTAACGTTCGAAAAAAACTCGAACGTTCGGTGTCGTAACGTGAGAACGGCGCACAATAACTCGACAGCGTTTCCTCGTGAAAAACGCGTGGTGTCGAGATCGAGGAAATGGCAGGAAGGAGGATGTAACCCAGTAAGAGTTACGTGCGCCACGCTTTCCCGCGTTACGCCGGCTAAGCACACGTTAGGGTTTAAATCAATAACTCGATCGGTAATCGAACGTGGGGGGAAATATCAGATTTTGTGTCACTAGGGTGACAACTAATACAATTGTAAAAAAAAAGACGGGATGCATTCCTGGAGTGCCGGCAGAAGTGAAAACTTGGTTATTAACGTTGTGCATTATTTTTTTAACCCATTTTTTATGAAAATCGATTTTTAAGAAATCTATTTTTTTAATTAATCGAAACCCTTACATTCGATTACATTTTTAACCCATTTTTTATGAAAATCGTTTCTAAAAAAACGTTTTTTTTTAAATTAATCGAAACCCTTATAATTTTTTTTAAACCATTTTTTATGAAAATCGATTTTTTGACGTAAGAACGTCTTTATAATTCGATGGGGCCTGCGCGCACGAAAAAAACATGACGCAATATGCGGCGTTACCTCGCTCTGAGGCGTTCCATTTAAGACTATGACGTTGTCACGTTCAACTATCGTCAGTACACCGCACAGAGCACCGTACAGTCGGGGAAAATTGTGCTAAGCAGAAATGTACAGTCGGGGAAATGAGTTGTTTAGCAGAAATGTACAGTCGGGGAAAATTGTGCTAAGCAGAAATGTACAGTCGGGAAATGAGTTGTTTAGCAGAAATGTACAGTCGGGGAAAATTGTGCTAAGCAGAACTGTACAGACGGGGAAATGAGTTGCTTAGCAGAAATGTACAGCCGGGGAAATGAGTCGTTTAGCAGAAATGTACAGTCGGGGAAAATTGTGCTAAGCAGAAATGTGCAGTCGGAGAAATGAGTTGTTTAGCAGAAATGTACAGTCGGGGAAAATTGTGCTAATCAGAAATGTACAGTCGGGGAAATAAGTTGTTTAGCAGAAATGTACAGTCGGGGAAAATTGTGCTAAGCAGAAATGTACAGTCGGGGAAATTAGTTGTTTAGCAGAAATGTACAGTCGGGGAAAATGGTGCTAAGCAGAAATGTACAGTCGGGGAAATGAGTTGCTTAGCAGAAATGTACAGTCGGGGAAATGAGTTGTTTAGCAGAAATGTACAGTCGGGGAAAATTGTGCTAAGCAGAAATGTACAGTCGGGGAAATGAGTTTTGACGTGACAACGTCTTATAAAATTCGATGGAGCCGGCTGCACGCACGAAAAAACATGACTCATGCGGCGTTACCTCGCTCTGAGGCGTTCCATTTAAGGCTTGAAGTGCAAGCGAGAGCGCGGAACGAGCGACAAAGAGGCACGTTGTCACGTTCAACTATCGTCAGTAAACCGACTTTACAGACAACCGTTTTTTAATTAATCGAAACCCTTACAATCGATTAAATTTTTAACCCATTTTTTATGAAAATCGATTTTTTAAATTAATCGAAACCCTTACAATCGATTAAAAATATCGACAATCGAAAAAAAACAATCGATTGTTCGAATAATCGATTTCGATGTTGCAACACTACTCTCCAACCGTCTTACGGTTTTTCGATCAGCACGAGAATCTGACGCGAGTTTCACAGTTTTTACCCATCCCACAAAAGTGCTCAACGCCGCTAAAGAAGTTTTCACTTAAAAAAATAATCACGTTGATTGTATAACATTTCAGAAAAAAAATATAAATAAAATAAGTTTAAAAGAATTCGTGTCGGTTAAAAATTTTGGGTCACATTACTTTATTCTTATGTTATTGTAGAGCTAATATAATAATGATCAAAAAGTAATTTACCATCATCATTCATCACCTAAGAAAGACCTTAAAAAACCTATGTGGAGACTAAAATTATATAATATTGATTACCTACAGGTGAATTTCACCCAAACACCATTTTTTGCCCAAAACGATATTAACACTCTCTTTTCAAATGTGCCAAAAACGAAAGAGACAGATTAACAAAATAACGCTTATTATATTATGTGATTGAAACGTAGGGCTAGTAAAAAGTAGTTAACATACTAATATTTTTTATTGCTAGAAAGCTAATCTGTGTTTTGGGAATACTTGAATAAATAAACATAATAACTTCCGATTGTAATCCAAGTTTGAAGTAATATAACAAGTGTAATTTTCAGTAAACAGATCGTCTAGGAAATACTTTCATTTATTTAGTGAGACCGGGAAAATAATATTATAGGTACAAAATATTATGGTAAGTGGTTCTCAAAAATAGTGGTAGTATACCCTGTATACCACCACTATTTTTGAGAAACCTCCTATGTATTTTTACCGAATAGGCTTGATGACAAATTTTTTTTTCTTATTGGTAATTGAAATACCCCTAAAAAAAGAAACATCGCTGAAAGAATGACTCTGATAGCTTAAAAATTCACCAAGATATGACAATTCAAACATCTCATAAAATAGACCTGCCCGAAACGCTCCATACAAAGTGCTACGAAAGACTGACGTCACTCTTTCGTAGTTTGTACGGTTCGGGAGAGAACTTTGTTTGATAGGTATATTAAATATTGCGTTTATGAAAGTGGTTTGATAACAAAAGTTGCTTTTAATTGCATAAGTTTTCGAATGGTATACAAATATTAAGAAATTTAATTGAAAAAAAAATCGACTTGATTATCCAACTTTGAAGGCGCATAACAAAAAAATACAAATGCTATCGAGCTGAAATTTTGAGAACACTTATTTTTTACCGTGATTTATTTATTTTATTAACAAACTTTGACCTTGTCGTCATCCCTATTATGTAGTATTCCATAACCCAGTAGAACAAGAACGAAATAAGTTTTTTTTTTAATTTATGAAACGGATTTTAGGCGGAAACGGAATGGCAAAGAATATTATGATATTACTTTTATAATAATCGTTAATATTATTATTATGGAGTCGATGCCGTGAATAACTTAACAGCACTTTCACTTCAATAAAATTTTTGGTGGTCGTTTGACCAAGATTCTTTATCTTTATGTTTGAAAATTCGATTTGTTCAATATAAATAAAGAAAAAAATGGTTTGAAAAGGGTTAAAAATAACAAATATTACAAGTGAAACATAAAATTATTTTTTGGACCGAAGTTCCTTACCGCGCGTTCGGCGTAAAGGCTAGACAGGCTAGACAGAATGATATTTGACCTTGAAACTTTTTTATTAGTACCTGCATGGTAGAGGCAGAGGGCGTTGATAGTATTCCTGTGCGTCAGCTAGATGGCATGGAATAAACCGATGCGTTGTTAGTATTCTTGGGCGTCAACTGTGCTGGCGTTTTAAAATATTTTTTTTGAGTGTGTATTATGTATACAGGTTTTTTGAATATAGTTTAAGAAATAACTTCGTTTCATTCGGGTGTCCCTTGACACATCTCAAGTTTTTTTTACTAATCGTCGATTTAGACCCAAATTTTCGACATTTCGTAACTTTGTGAACAATATTAAGTATATTAATATAACATTAACATTACGCAATGGACAAAGGTAAACATGCGTAAGATGGAATATATCGATTTGACTCGGCGCGCTTCCTGACTCTCACTTTCGTTAGAGAAAGTTCCGCGCGTCATGAGCCAAGATCGGCCCTAGTGACCACTTTCTAGAGCAGCTGATATTTTTGACGTTTTTTTGATAGACAAGAAAAGATACACAAACCATAGATCATATATAATATAGGTATGGGATTGTAATGTGTATTTCAAAATTTTCTGATATAAATACAAAAGCAAGTCTGTCTGCTACCTATCTGGTACTTGGTAATTAAAAATTGAAATTTAATACTCCAAAAAATTAGGATATAACTGAACGCAATGAGAAGAAGTTTTTTGGATAACCAAAAAATCGTTATTCGTATAGGTTTATTAAATTCCTAATAAAACCAGTTTGGCAAAATCTTAGGATGACCGAGAAGCCACTTAGATTATCGCATTCTATATTTAAAAAAATCTAATACCTCTAATGGTTCTTCAAAATAAATGTTTTTTTTTTCAAAAATACCGTCTACTAAATAAACTGTCTAAAACATTTTTTAAAGGAAAAGGTGCCGAAAATTCGAAAAAAGAATAATAACGCCAAACAATGACAGAGTAGACAGAATACAATGATGTCATTTATTTTAAAATTTTGCCGTTCTATTAGCGGAGAGAAAGTTTTAGTCAAAATTTGTAAGAGGCAACTCTCACTTTTCTCAGCGGCCAATGTAAAAAGCGAAAGCGCCCTTCAATATTCTTCTGTTATTATCTGTGTAACAATGTGTATTATCTATACAAAATCTTAATTACCTCTTTGAATTTCAATTATAGTATGACTTTTGATTCTAAGGCACAGTAGGTAAAATATAATAAAAAAATGCACTTGTTTCTTTGAATGATTTGAGGTAAATGAAAAATGTTCTTTTCAAGCATAACCTAATTTTGGGTACTGGATCCAAGAAACCAGAAACAGAATAAACATAGTAATTTAGGTTACATAAAGGACGATTCAGTTAAGTACTATTTAAAATTAATTCAAAAAAAAATATTGGTTCCTTTACTTTTGAAAAGATCTTTTTTCAAGCTTAACCTGATTCTGCGCCTTTGCAACCAGTAGCCGATAAGCCGACGAAAAACATTTAGGTTATATAGTCAGGATCGATTAATATTTAGTGGCGTGCTGAGGCGTCGACGGCGTCGTGATTGGAATGCTGGCGTGGAAAGCTGATGATTGCGCAACTAACACTTCCTACTCGGGAAATATAGGTGAGGAGTGCGAGCGGCCACCGAGGGGGCGCTCGGGGCGGCCAAGGGGAGCGGGGGGCGGTCAGGGGGGAGCGGGGGGATCGAAGCGGGAAGTAGCCGTTAGTGTTGCATAACGGAGAAAGCAAACGTTTTCCGTCGGCGCCCGCGCCGGTTCATTTTCGTAAACGTGTGAATTAAGCGAAAGTGAAATGAGAAAGTTGTTGAGCGAGGAGGGGGGGGGGGGGGCGGTCGAAAATCTCGATACAGATCGCGATAACACTGACCTAGAGTTGAACTATGAAGAATGCATGAACTATGAAGAATGCTTCGAGAGAGATAAAAGAATTTATGGTCCAATACTACTAGTCCAAAATGAAGTCGGTTACTGAGTTCCAGAAGAGAGACGAAAAATACATGTCCGTGAATACCATCCTCGAATTAAATTCAATTCTCGAGCTCAAGAAAAATCATACTCTTGTCCTGAATACCATTCTCGAATTGAAATCAACTCCTGAGTTTAAGAGAGATAAGAAATACTTTGTCTTCTTTAAAGTCGATAGACAAAGGTTAGTACATATTATGTATTTACCAGTATTACGTAACCCTTACGTAAGTGACCTGTTGGAGGTTCAGGTACGGTCACTGGGTTACCAATGCCATCTTAGAATTGGGCCACATGTCACTTCTGACGGCGAAATATAGATACAAAAACTTCTGACTAGATACAGTTGCTAAACAGGTAGTAAACTATATATTTGTTCAATAAACACAATATACAAAATATAACAATAAGCATGAATCTGTACAGTATGGCTTTACTGTTTACAGCAGCCAACATAGACATAATATTTATTAGACATGCCATGCCGAAAGTAAAGGCCCCACTTTTTGGGGCCATTTAAATTATAAGCATAACAACCGTAAAAAAGCGATTTTTATATGAAATTTCTTTAGCGGCAATTTGCGCTTTTTGGGATGAGTGAAAAAATACGTCATATTTACTACACTGCCGTTGTTTCTAAAAAACATTCGTCGTGCCACAGTTCTAAAATCATTGCCACTACCTTATGGGATGAGCACTAGTACTATATAGTACTATGGCGACTATTTTTTAGGACGTGACAGATAAGTAAATGTTTAATTAAGACAACCGTCCTTGACATGGGCTCACGCGAACGTTTGTACTTGCAATTAACATAACATTCCTAGTGGCACCGCGACATCGCGACTTGTATAGATTGACTAAGCGACCCCAGGTATAGGCGAATGGTATAAAAAATCACGCCCTTTAGCCAAAACTTTTTTTATTGCTTCTTTATAGAATCGCCGATCAAGATGTTATGGAATCGACATTAGACGAGTCGAGCGTAAACTTCATAATGTCGAACGCTTATGTCAATTCCATACATTTTGTCGGCGATTTTATAAAGAAGCTATAAAGAAAATGACTTGGCTAAACGCCCAGATTTCGTCTAAATATTCTTAGACGGCTTTTACACTGCTGACCAGTGTTGAAATTTTTCGGAAAGCCAACTTTCTTATGAAAGACAACTTTTCCTCTTTTACTACCTGCCTGCTTGCCTACGCTATCCCACTGCTGGATAAAAACTGAAAGTTATTCTTTATACTTTACAAAACCCAAATACGCTAAAATTAGCTGTGAATATCGAGTGTTATGCAAGAAATAATATCAAATCATTTGGAACCGATTTCGGTGATATTTGGCGTAGGGCGATACAACAAATGATAGGTAACTAGGGTGGTAAAAAAACGGTACCTGTGGGATTTTCATCAAGTAAAATTACCATAACTACCATATTCTTAGCACCGTTATTATCGCGTAATACTACAAAAAGTCAGTCTAACTTAGACGTAACGTTTTCCTCTTCCTACCAAGCTAATGGTATACTTATTATGTGCATTATACAATAATATACCAGTAAAGCTATTAGTAGTACTCGTATCGACTTCGTTGACTAGGATGAAAACTTTGCAGCACCATTATATCCTGCGCACGCGCATATGCTGCAAGAAATTAGTTGTTCAGATAGTTACACTCCAGCTCAGATTCTTTAGATCTTCCGCGTTTACTCTTGTTTAAATTATGTTATCTAGATCTGTAGTCACAGATCTGCCTGCAGTCGTTGCAGCCCCTATTCTTTATAAAAGCGAAGTTTTGCGAAAAGGATAATTGTAAATGCATAGTTTTGCGATCAGGAACATTCAAGAGCAAGGTTTTGCGATCAGGAACATTACAAAGGCAATGTTTTGCGATCAGGGACATTGCAAGGTTTTGCGATCAGGAACATTGCAAGAGCAAGGTTTTGCGATCAGGAACATTGTAAAGGCAAAGTTTTGCGATCAGGATTATTGCAAAGGCAAAGTTTTGGGATCAGGAGCATTGCAAAGGCAAAAAAAAACTTTGTTTGCACTCCTTTTGCATACCTCTGCATTTTCCTAGCTGTGAAGAAGGTACTGCATTCACTTTGATTAGTGCGAGTGCAGGTGATTATATAAATATATAGTGATTAGGAGAAATAAAAGGAATTGCACTCATTCGCTGTCCACACTTTTTCCTGACTACCAATCACCTGCACTTATCACTAATCAAAGTGAATACAGGCCATCATAAGCGGTTCCCACTCACTCCCCCCGATTGCGATTTGCGAGTGCGATCACGTGCGCGCACTCACGCGTTTTCTACCTATACGATATGCTTGCGATGTGAGTGAAACTGTAAATTGTAATGTGATTATCTTTGGATTAGTGTTTGGTTGTCCATACTCATTGTCCATACTCTGGAGTTCTGATCAGCGAAATATTTTTTTTGAAATCAAGAACCGTAGGTTTAATTTTATGACTGTGGTAGCGACGTGAATTCTTACAGAAACTGTATTTATAACTATGAACATGGAATACACAAATATGATAACCTTGAAAAGTGTAACTACTGCCATAGTTACAATATTGTCTTAAAAAAATAAAAAAATATTATGTTCTGGCGGTTGTTATTTTTGTAGGGATGCTAAGTCCTTTCCTGTGGCTCAAATCTCCTTCTCGATACCTTTTACGTCAATTAGTTCAGCGGTTTGAGCTTCAATAGTTTACAGACACACTTTCGCATTTAAAAAAATTCTCTAGGCTCCATATTACAAATATTATGCAATTAAATCTTTCCAAATACGTTACAGTACATGTTTTAAATGCCTAATTCCTCGTCATTTTGATGAAAACGTGATCACAATTCTAGCGCACACGAACTAGGTACCAAGTAAAGAGTAAAAGTGAAATTGATCTGCGCGTATGGCATAAACATTACGGCGGTAGGTCGTTGAGCCAGAGGCTGCGAATGCGCAAAAGTAAAAGTCGGAAGGCGAGGTGGGGGGTAGTGGGGGACGCGGAAGGTGGAAGATTACTTTTACTCTCGGAGGCGGAGCGGTACTAGGCACTAGCACACTTCCGAGTGTGACGTCATCACTCCTAATTCAGTCAGTGTGTTAGACGTAAAGGAAGGGAAGTCGGGATGTTTTGGGTATAAAGGGAAGTCTTGGAATGTGATATGGGTGTCAAATTTTTTTAAAGGTTTAATATCGAACATATTTTTGTCTGCGAAAAAAATATTTGTTTGTTGCATCGTGCTCATTGCGGGTGTGAAGAATTTCTGGAGCATGGACTTTTACGTGTCAAAAAAAAACACTAGTAGTAGTAGTGCGCACTGTTTTTGGATTTTTGGATGTCGAAAAAGTTTAAAAATAACTAACTCTTGCAAGCTGACTTTGTTGAAAAAAAGGAGTAAAAATAATCGGCCAAGTGCAAGTCGGACTCGCGCACGAAGGGTTCCGTACCGATAAAGAGCAAAAATAGGCAAAATATGTGTTTTTGTATGGGAGAGCCCCCTCAATTTATTATTTTATTTTAATATTATTGTTAATTATTGAATAACACATACAATCAAGGATTTTGTAAAAATGTCAAGTATCTAATAGTTACCATTATTGAAATCGAGCAAAAAAGGCAAAAAAAAAATCACGTTTGTTGTATGGAAGCCCCCCTTAATTATTAATTTTATTTTGTTTTTAATATTTGTTGTTATAGCGGCAGCAGAAATACACAATCTGTGAAAATTTCAGAAGTCTAGCTGTAGCAGTTTTTGAGATACAGCCTGGAGACAGACAGACGGACAGACATCGAAGTCTCAGTAATAGGGTCCCGTTTTTACCCTTTGGGTACGGAACCCTAAAAAAGGATAGAAGGAAGGAAGAATTATAGAAAGGATAGAAAAAAATCCATACTAATGATATTATAAGTTTAAACACACGGATTTTGTCGCGGAGCACTTTTCGAAAACTTACGAAATCCATACTAATATTATAAACGCGAAAGTGTGTATGTCTGTCTATCTGTCTGTCTGTCTGTCTGTCTGTCTATCTGTCTATCTGTCTGTCTATCTGTCTGTTACCTCTTCTCGCCCAAACCGCTGAACCGATTATGCTGTAATTTGGTATGGAGATACTTTGAGTCCCGGGAAAGGACATAGGATACTTTTTATCCCGGAAAAATGTACGGTTCCAGCGCGATAAACGATTTTTGGCGCAACGGAGTTGCGGGCGTCATCTAGTATAATCTATACATAATAAAAAACAAAGTCGCTTTTTTCCCTCATGTCCCATTGTTCCCTTTAATCTTTAAAACTACGCAACGGATTTTGATGATTCTTTCAGTGTTAGATTTATCGAGGAAGGCTATAGGCTATATTTTATCACGCTAAGACTAAAAGGGGCGAAGAAATAGAGGAAAATGTGGAAAAAACGGGGAAAATTATTTGAAAGGGCTAACTTGAACGCGCTTATCTCAGGAACTACTGGTCCGATTTGAAAAATTCTTTCAGTGTTAGATAGCCCATTTATTGAGGCAGGCTATAGGCAATATTTTATCACGCTGAGACTAATAGGAGAATGTGGAAAAACGGGGGAAAATATTTGAGAGGGCTTATCTCGCGAACTACTGGAGCAATTTTTATGTTATTTGGCACAGATAAGAGGTAGACCATGTGAAGGATCATAATTCATAGGCTATTGATTTTAATCATTTTTTCCGTGGCTATATATTTTATACACGTGCGACGCCGGGGCGGGTCGCTAGTAATATATAAAAGGATTAAATCAGTTTTGTGTTTTACCTCGTTTTTACCTAGTAATTCGAAAGCATATATTTTTTTTATGAAATAAGGGGGCAAACGAGCAAACGGGTCACCTGATGGAAAGCAACTTCCGTCGCCCATGGACACTCGCAGCATCAGAAGAGCTGCATGTGCGTTGCCGGCCTTTTAAGAGGGTATAGGGTAATAGGGGAGGGTAGGGGGTTGGGCCTCCGGTAAACTCACTCACTCGGCGAAACACAGCGCAAGCGCTGTTTCACGCCGGTTTTCTGTGAGAACGTGGTATTTCTCCGGTCGAGCCGGCCCAATCGTGCCGAAGCATGGCTCTCGCACGTCAAAAAATTTTGTCCCGTCGTATTTCATTAAAGATGCAGGAAGTTATCACTACAGTTTATCGCGGAAAATTAACATTTGACACGCTAATCAGCTTTTACCGATATATTGATTTGTAAAACGCTGGTTGGTGAAGTAAATAAATTTTATTTACTATACAAATATATATTGCATAAAAATATACAAAAATAATATCCATTGCGTGGTATTTAAAAATATGTTATGTAGTTTTGTTAAATATTGCCAAAATAATATAAGGCGTATTTTTAGCATTTTTTTGTACCGTAAACCTATGCAGTGTCTTATCCCTAAATGCTTTTAGGTATCAACCCATATCATAATATAACAAAAACTTTTCTGGCCCAGACAGCTAAAAATATCAATAGCCGGGTCCACACCAGACGATCCAACGCGCTCCGATCGCGCGCGGCATGAAGCGCGTTTGCACGGAGCGTTTGGTGTGGACGTGCCGCGCGCGATCCTTGCGCAAGTTTTGGAGCGCGCGCTCCCTGGCTCTCGCGATCCGTTCGTTGTCGGTTTTCTTGCCTGCTTCAAAGGTGCCTCAGATGCGTGGCCCGCGCGGTGTGGACGGTTAGGGAGTGTTCATATGACTACGCGCACAATCCTCGTACACGCAGCAACCGTCTTTTCACCGCGTACACGCAGCTACCGCGCAGCTACCGCGCAGCGACCGCGCAGCCACCACGCAGCGTCCACTCAGTTGCTAGGGTATCCATAAATTCACCCGCAGTTTACTAACGGAATTCAGAACTCAAACACGTGTTTGCCATGTACTCCGCGAAAATGTATACACTTACACAAGCATGATTGAACATTAAATCAAAAGAAATTTACCTTGTTTATTTTTTTCTGCATCTGGCATTGTCTCAAAACCTTCTATTAATATAGTACATAATATTTCATGCTACGCTTGCAAAGTTTTACGTTTGTCTTTGTATATTTCGAGAGTCTTGTCCCACAAGACATTCCTTTCTTCTATTAACGAAATTAATAACTCTGACGACATCGCACAAAGGCAACGGGCATCCGTCGCGCGGTCTCAAAGGTAATGAGTAGTGACAGACACACTAGCCGCACGGGCGGTGATCGTAGACTGCTCTGTCGCTGCGCGTAGGCTATGCGGTGGCTGAGCGTACGCTGCGCGTACCTACGCGGTTTTTGTGGAAATATTTGAAAATAAGCTTTATGTAATTAGCATAGAACCTCAAACTGCTTTAACGTTTGGGAAAACACGCGACGCGCGCTGAATCCGCGCGCGCAGAAAACGCGCACGTGTGAACGATCGCGTTTTCTGCGCGCGCATTCGAGCGATCCATCACACCATGGATATTTCGCAAAGTCGTCGTCTGATATCGCTTTATATAAGGAGTTTAAATGTTTATGGGACCCAAAAGATGTTAATTTTACGAATATATGTGCAAGAGACGATGCTTGCAGATTTCTCGCAAAATGGGGAACAAGCCAATAGAAGATCTAAAGAAAAAATGCGGACTCTGGCGGGAGGATACAGAAGGGAGAAATTCAGAGAGAAACAAAGCCGTATAACTGGATCAGGTAATAAAACAAATCTACATAATATGCAGTAAAATCAAGGAATATTTATTTTTCAATAATTATTAATTAGTAACATTAAGGTGCAATATCAGTACCGCGGTACGAAATGTACGTGTGACTCCATATCGTGCAAGATACTGACTGACTTGAATAACGGATCGCCTTCGGATCGCTTGGAGCGTATATTAGGATCGCAGTTTCTAAGTTCTTGGATCGGTCTAACGCGCTCCACTCTCCACGCTCCTCGATCCTGGATCGTGGATCGCGGGATCGCCGCTCCAAGGTGGATCGTTTGGTGTGGACCCGGCTATCAACATTGTTTTGTTTTGACATGAATGATCACTCAAAATCATTCAGGAGTGACGCCAACAAAAAATTTGAAATTCAAAACAAAAAAAAAAAAATCGAACCGATTTGGACGAAATTTGCAAAACAAATACAAGTTCGGGGTATGGACAAAATGTCTCAAGGTTAAACAAAGTACATAGGTATACTCGTTTTACGTAAAATGAAATCTCGTAGTGACCCAATGTGGTACGGGGCCTATAATTATTAAAATACAATTTTTTATAAGAATAGTGATAAATAGGGCCCGGAAAAATATGTATTAAAAAATCCAAAATATGTACATAAAATATGGACTAAAAAATCGAAAATATGGAAAAATATGGAGTATAAAATAGAAATATGGAAAAAATATGGAGTATAAAAATACAATAATTAAACATTGTTTTAGTCTTCATATAGGAAATAATTACTGTACCTACATAATTACGGCTGCATTACAAAAAAGACCTATAAAAAAGATAGCCAAATTATTATTTCAAGAAAAAAGAACAGTTTTATTCAACTTCCAGTACATTAGCCTTAAGAAATTGGTTGCAATACACGATGACGCGTTTCTTCAAATTATCAAAATTAAAACTCAGACTAATAATAATTTATAATAATCTCTGACAGTTCTAAATATAGCCTTAATCGGACCCAAGCTTGCACATGCATTTACGTGACAGTATTAATTATTGTGCAATGCCGTATTAATCCTTCGATCGGGGATTCTCGGAAATGCTATTGTATTTATTGTTGTCGCGATCACCGGTGCTCTTAGGGCGCATTTTCATTAGTCGTTAACTCGTATGGTATACAGCATGCGGGGAGTCTATGACAACTAATTGACAAATAATGGCGCATTGTCATTGGTCGTGGCATGCGTGTCAGAAATCACCCGCACCCCGCATGCGGGCCCTATCGACTAGTGAAAATGCGCCATTATGGGGCTTGAAGAATTAAATGACATGCCGATCACATTATTGTAAGCTTGACAGCACGTAACGCACGTCATGCTGCATGATCGTCTTGGGTTCGCTTAAGGGCTCCATTCCACCGCGGCGCACGGAGAGACTACGCACGTGCGTCAAGCTTCGCTTTGTAAGAAAATATATGTGACTGTGTCCACTGCAACCGACGGACACGCTACGCACGAATTGACACAAGTCAAAGAAATAAATCCGTGCCCGTTCACAGTGCGCGTGGCCGTGCAAAGCGTGCGCCGCGGTGGATTGGAGCCTTAATATTGGCTAAAATCTGATCCCTGCACCGTGCACGTCACAACTCACAATTCACATGACGTGATGGGTGCATGTACTTTTAAACATCAAAAATCGGCACAGATTTTTTTTGTGTGTTATTTAAATTCTTTATTTTACCCGAAGGCCGAAACATATTTCAGTTTTTGTTTGGCCATGTCAGCAACAGCATCTGAAACTTTATTTTCTATTTCTTCAATAATCTTCTTTGGAACGACGTTAAAATGCGAGAGGAAATACGCAGCCGTACATACGTAGGTGTACCTATACATGATGGCGGAAAGTATTTTTTTTTGTGAAAATATGGACGATTGTGACATTTTTTTGCAAAATATGGACTTACTAAACAAAACCCTAAAATATGGAAAAATATGGAAAATAAAACTTGATTTTTCAGTCTAAATATGATAATAAGTGTAAAAAACACATTCTAGGCCGAAAATCACGTAAAATAAAAATATGTATTTACATATAAATCCGGGCCCTAGTGATAAACATAGGATAAACATAAGATTAATCAAGGTCAATCTAAATTTCCTTTTTACGATATTTTGCGAATCTCACATTACCCCAAATATTATACATTACATATTATAAAAACACTCTTAAGTCCTTATTCTACCCATTTAAAGTCCTGCATCTATAGAAAATAAACGTAAGCATACTTTTATAAGGGTGACAAAAACCTACACTAAAAATTATAAAATTCCAAAACACTAAATAATATTTAATTAAAAACAATTTTATGTGGGAAAGTTTTGTAAATTACGTACCATAACTGTAAAATTTGACATTACGAAACACAAGGGGGTCAGGTATTTAAAAAATACCCAAATGAAAGCTTTCACCTTATCCTTCAAAATGTAAAAAAAAATACTTTTAAAATTTTTGGCATTAGTTTTTTATGTTTTTTAAAAATGATATTTCTTTAAATTATTTTAATTTTTTTGTAGTCTGATCGTTTTCTTAAAATTACAATACATAATATAAAAATACGTACATAGACTGTATGTTATGACTTATGAGTTATGACACAAAGAGAGTAAAATGTATTCGTTGTGTCGGAGAAATCCAGACTAAAACTAATATTATAAATGCGAAAGTGTGTTTGTCTGTCTGTTACTTCTTCAAGGGCAAACCGTTAAACCAATCTTGCTGAAATTTGGCATGGAGATACCTGAAATCCTGGGAAAGGACGTAGGATAATTTATCCCAAAAAAATATAAGATTCCCGCGCGAAAAACGAGTTGGTGCAACGGAGTACAGCTGGTATTTTGAAACTTTTTTCAGATATTCAAGTCGTATGAACTTTACAATTCAGCGACGATTTTTGTTATGCGCTTCTCAAAACAATCATAATAACCGTATCGGTTTTAAATTTTAAATGTTTTTGAAAAACGTTGTATTTTTCATATTTTGACAGGGATTTCAAAAGCCAAGATAATTTTAAATATCGAATCAAATCATCATCTAAAAATTACGCAATCCATCGGATATGGTCTTTTGGCGGAGATTATTGAGACTAAGTGCGTTTTTGAGACGATTGTACTTAGATGACACATCTGTCATGGATGACACAATCAATGTCATCAATGGATGACATTGATTATGTGTGTGGGTGTGTGAATCAATGTCATCAATGGATGACATAGATTGTGTCATCCGTGTCAACTAAGTAATATCGTTATATAATGTGCACCTCAAATTTCAAAATCCTCTCCTCTCCAACAACGCCTTTGTTTCTGCTTCTGATTCGCTTTTTGTCTAGACAGTGGACATATGCCATGTCTATTATTATGCGTCTACATTCTATATTATGTTTAGAACTCGTATAATATACAGGCCACATCATTTCGTATGTCTATCTTGTGTATTTATATATTTATAGTGCTAGCTGTGGTTATTCCATTATCCATAAATGGCCCAAAATTAGAAACAGGTATTTGGTTGCTTAAATTCCAAATGTTGAAAACGAATCTTTTAACACAGCACATACTACATGTGCTGAGCAGAGGATCTAGACACGCGGTAGCGTGTCAAGCCAAGTTATAAATAAGGTAAAAAAAAACTGACATTTCAATCAACAAAATTTAGGATGATCAACAATAATAAAATTAAAGGTGCCGGTTGGCAGCGGGCGACATGAAGCAACTGAAGACGACATGTGTCGCGACACTACTTGTTTCTATGTATTTCTATGAAATACCCTCCGCAGCTAGCGACACGAAGATAGCGACACTTCATAGAAATACATAGAAACCAGTAGTGTCGCTACGACACGTCGCCTGCTGCCGCTTCATGTCGTTCCAACTTGTCGTTGGTTCAAATTAAAACGAGAAGACATGTGACAAGCGATGCACTTTTTAATAAAAAGTTAGCTATTCCAATTTAAATTCTATTCACTATCCGGTTCAAATGCAGCATTGCGTCGTTGTTTACGAAGAAATAGCATAATAATAAAACTTATTATTGTTTATTAATGTAGTCTATATTATAAATAAAAACGAATAAAATTAATTTTAATTCCTTCCGAAATAAATAAATAAAACATCATTAATCGTGAGCGGTTGTTTAGCAGAGTGTTGCTAATCAGTAATCACTAATGAGATAGTTATACGAGTTCCGAAATTAAACCCAGTATACTGACCAGTGCAGTTAATGACGTAATGCATAACGTCATAATATTGTACTGGTATGCCGCTGGTGCGATAAGTGTGACGTAATATAATGACATCTTAACAAAGTTATATATGTAGGATGATTTGATAAATCGAATTTTCGCGAAAATTCTAGGGTTTTCGCAAAAACACGGATAATTAGATAATGTTGATAACATTTTTCAATCCTACTGACAAAAGGTAGTGTTTTCGCGAAAATGCGAGTCGCCTTAGTACGATTGCGAAACGAATCGTTAGTTATTATCGAAAAAAATCACTGATTGGTCGGTTTAAGCGCCTCACAACAACATCTTCTCTGATTGGTTGAAGACTTGACGTTTCAAATGTCAATTCATTGTCACGCGTTGTTTTGTTTGTGGTTGTTTTTGTAAGCGAGCTAGCAGTTTTTGATATTTAATGTGTTTAAAATTGCAGTTGGACTTAAGAATTAGTGCGAAAAGTTATCTAAAAGTGTGTCTGTAAATACAAAATGACTGACACATGTCAAATTAGTGCTGAAAGTTTAACATAACCAGAAACTAATTCTGTGGTTATGTCCTTTATAATTCTATGGTGTATTACCTCAAAGATACATAGGAAAAGATAGTAACCAATCGGAATAAGAGTTCAGCCAGCCAGCAGCAAAGTAAGCAGCTAAAATCAAGCCAATTAGCGTTAAGAATGTGCAATGTTACTAAGGCAACTCGCGGTTTCCCAAAAAACCTAATTTTTTTAGGATAATTGAAAAATGTAATCACCATTATCTAATTATCCGTGTTTTCGAAAAATCCCTAGAATTTTCGCGAAAATTCGATTTATCAAATAATCCTACGACATAATATATATGCACTAGCGTATATTCAGAAATGAATCAACAATATGGCGTCGATTCTAGTCATCATGAACACTGGCTAACTGGTTGGCTGGCTAGGTTATATTCGGAATTTTACTGTTTTTTGTGGCATTTATAATCTTTTTACCCAGTTTTTTATTTAAAAACTTATCCTAATTATAATTGTTACAATTTTGTTATGACATAATCTTTGTAGGGAATGTAAACAACTTGGAGACCAGCACGAGTCGGCGCATGAGTACCGGAAACTATTCCACCTCAATTTTTTTATGCGATCCTCTTCAAATTGCCCTCCTGATGATATAAATGCATGTTGCCATGGTGCAACTCGGTGCCATATTGTTTAAACAAACATTGTTTAAACAATTGCAAGGAATTGTTATTTTTCAACCGGACAGTTTTTTTTATATTCTTTATTGAAATATCAATAAAAAAGGTCCTATGACTTTTCACGATAAAGTTAATATTTTTAAAGATATTAATTTTTAAAGGTTCGAAAAATCTCAAATTTGAGTACATTCGACCCATGAAAAATATATTTAAAAAAATAATAATGTCTAAGTAATATATATTTTTAAATTCTCTATACAATAGTATAGAAAGGTATGCTAAAAATATGTAAGTTCACTCAATATTGAATATATAACTCAATATACTTCTTGTAGAAGTCTGCCAAAAGGACAGAATGTTATATATATTTTTTCAGTTCTTCTATATTTTATATGGAACTTAACAGCGCATACTCCTAAATCGCGCTATCAACGTTTGTCTGTAATTTCTTTGCGGGGCTAAAATAGTCACATTTAGCAATTCAGATCCTCTTCAAATTGCCCGCCCTCCTGAGAATTAAAAAAAATATATAACTTACACATTATTATCTTTTTTAATATATTTTTCATGGGTCAAAAGTACCCAAATTTTGGATTTTTCGAACCTTTAAAAATTAATATCTTTAAAAATATTAACTTTATCGTGAAAAGTCATAGGACCTTTTTTATTGGTATTTTAATAAAGAATATAAAAAAAATGTTCGGTTAAAAATAACAATTCCTTGCAATTGTTTAAACAATGTTTGTTTAAACAATATGGCACCGGGTTGCACCATGGCAACATGCATTTATATCATCAGGAGGGCAATTTGAAGAGGATCGCATAAAAAAAATGAGGTGGAATAGTTTCCGGTACTCATGCGCCGACTCGTGCTGCTCTATTGAGATTTGACGTTGTTACCGATTCTCTTTTGTATAATAACAGGCATTTGGGTCATACGACATTACTTATACCACAGAATACATATTATTAGCTTATACCAAAAACATAAGCCGGAAACGAATTTGACCTCTGAGAACGTGGATATCTTTTTATCAAAAGCTGACCCGGCGAATGTTGTTTCGCTGTATTATTTAGAGCTTTGTTATAATTTATTGACCAGCAGGGCTGAAATGGTCGATTTGGAGAGTCATAATATTATGATTCTTTTTTTTTAATTCGCAAAATGATCACTCTGCTTGCAATTCATATTTAGTAATTCGTACTAATTTGACATTCGTCAGTTTGACAGTTTTCATAATTCATTTGCTGAATTGGTTGAGAGGAATTGCTAAATGTGACTACATATTTTAGCCCCGCAAAGAAATTACAGACAAACGTTGATAGCGCGATTTAGGAGTATGAGCTGTTAAGTTCCATATAAAATATAGAAGAACTGAAAAAATATATATAACATTCTGTCCTTTTGGCAGACTTCTACAAGAAGTATATTGAGGTATATATTCAATATGGAGTGAACTTACATATTTTTAGCATACCTTTCCAGTTTTTATATTATTTTTTTTGTTATTTTCATTAATTTAGATCGCATAATATGATATGTGTACTACATTAAAATTACGACGTTTTCATTAACTCTTTATCATATAAGTTTTATACATTTTACTAGATATAGGTAAAATATATTTTTGTAGGATTAAGAACACAGGTTAGTCACTTTTTGAGCGCTAGATGAACGGAAATCAGAATAGAGCGCAATTAGAGCCATTGCTTTTTTTCAGAATAAAAACCAGGACTCGAAATAAATCTGAACCAAAAATCATCAAAATTAGGTCAGCGGGCTATCGCAATTTTTATATTTACCAAAAAACATTTTGATAGATAGATTTCGATGTATTTTATAAAATTTCCCAAAAATCAATTTGCCATAATATTTTTACCACCAATTTTACACCCGACGGACCAAAAAGTATCTACAATGTACACGAAAATATCAAGACGCGCGAATACAGTTTCATCGCCATGGCAAAAAATCTCGCTGGCCAGTTTAAAAAAAAGTAAAAGTGGTCTCTACGCGGAAGAAAGCACGTGGCTTGACGGTAGGGGGGGAGGGGGGGGCGTCTAGAAAGTCGTGTAAAGGTCGCTTTTTCCCAAATATTCCGAGTGAAAGTACGCTCGCTCGGCCTAGGGCTAACTTTTGACACCGTGACGTCATATTATGAATATTCGTGTTTTTCGGTGATATATTACGTAATATTTGGTATAAGCCATATTATGTTTTCTTGTTTGTTTGTTACTTTGCAGAAACTGAATGGATTAGTTAAGTCTGTTAAGGCATGGTAATTGTTTAGAATGTGGATAGGCAATTTTTATCCCGAAAAAGTACAGTGTTCCCGTAGGATACGATAGCTTTTGCCCACGGTTCCATTAAAATAGGTCCAGTAGTACCAGATCTCATACAATGGAAATTTTCCTCTTCATTGTGTTATACTATACTCGGCGAAACATGGCGGTTGCGGGCAATGACTCCCTGTCAAAACTTGTCATTTTCCATATAAACCGCGATTGACAATAAAGTGTCAGATGTTCCATGTCCATTGTCAATCGTGGTTTATATATAAAATGACAAGTTTTATGACAGGGAGTCAATGACCGCTACCGCCATGTTTCGCCGAGTACAGTATAGTAAGAGTTTAATTAAATAAAATTTTATTGCAAATATCCGGCAATATTTGATTTATAAAGTAGTGATTGCCGAAAAACATTGAGGTGTTGGTGGTACCAAACATAAACTCAGTGTTTGGGACATACTGTACCAAACATAAACTCAGTGTTTGGGACATACTGTACCAAACATAAACTCAGAGTTTGGGACATACTGTACCAAACATAAACTCAGTGTTTGGGACATACTTTACCAAACATAAACTCAGTGTTTGGGACATACTGTACCAAACATAAACTCAGTGTTTGGGACATACTGTACCAAACATAAACTCAGTGTTTGGGACATACTGTACCAAACATAAACTCAGTGTTTGGGACATACTGTACCAAACATAAACTCAGTGTTTGGGATATACTGTACCAAACATAAACTCAGTGTTTGGGACATACTGTACCAAACATAAACTCAGTGTTTGGGACATACTGTACCAAACATAAACTCAGTGTTTGGGACATACTGTACCAAATATAAACTCAGTGTTTGGGACATACTGTACCAAACATAAACTGAGTGTTTGGGACATACGGCATACCCCCTACTGATTAAAATATTTACACATCAAAAAAACTACACACGGTCTGTTTGTCTTTGCCTGGCAAATTGAAAACATCACAAGACAGACACAGCCTCGTGAATTTTTATTAGTAACTAGTTTAAGTATACTTTTTAACCGACTTCCAAAAAACGAGGAGGTTATATTATGTTCATCTGTGGATATTTTTATTTTTTTTATTTTTGTATTTTCAACGATTACTCCGCCGTTTGTGAACCGATTATCGAAATTTTTGTTTTGTTGCATTAGGTTTCACTCCAATTTGGTCCATGTTCCAGGATGGGATCCGTGAGTGATCGAGGGAACTCCTCGAAATTTATATGGAAACATAT